>CM066314.1:101301928-103789428 GCA_033807775.1 Saussurea involucrata | reverse complement strand
ATCATGGTTAATATGAAATTTGTGTAGTGTAAGTATAACTAATGACACAGTTAAACTAAATATGTATGCCTTTAGGGTTATGTATGGTCATGTTAAAAATCGTATGGCCATGGTTTATTTTGAATCCATGAGCTAGCTTTTGAATTTACCTATTTTGTATTTTTCAGTATTTTTTCGTGTGAAATCTTAATTATTCCCAAATTGGCATAATCTTTAGAATATGTTCCAAAAAGCTTCTTTGAAAGTATTATTAGAGACGTTTTCCAGCATTTGAGACGGTTTATATAAAAGATGTTTTTTAGAGAAGATGTTTTTTAGAAAAAAGGGGACAGAACCCCTTAGGAAAGATGAGACCATGAACAAACCTATATGTAACAATGAAAACCAAATAGATGCCATCGATAACCACACGAGTCAAAGAGATGAGACCATGAACAAACTAGTAGATAAGCTTTCCATCGAGAATCATCACTTCTAGGGATGATGTTGCACGCATCATTAGACGCACAACAAGGTTTAGGTTTATAAACCGAACTCAATCCAAGTAATAGGGTAAGTCGGGTATCGCTCTTCTCAAGGAGTTAATGGTTAAACTAACGATTTGTGTTAAAACTGAATGCACGTATGTCACTTAGATATGCTACTCAATTTGATCTTTTAAGCTGAAATCTTCCTAACTAAAACCGAAAATCTACTTGGCACAAATACATTACTTCAAAATATTTTTGACTTTGAGAGTTGTAATAACTAGTAAACGAATAAAAATGAAGCTTGATAACTATTATTAACTATGGAAACGAAACGGGAACTTTATCCTATAAAAGGAACGTCAAATAAAAGAATATAAATTCACCTAAGACTTTCTTCAAACACTTGGTGTGCAATCATGAACCCAAAACTTCATCGATTAAAAAAAGCCAAAACCAATAACATCACAATGCAAAATAAACTAATGAGTAACAAAATATGGCTGTCCAAACGCAAAATAAATTAACAGTACTTCAATTATGTAAATTCACAAAACGTCTAAACCAAACCTTAAGAAAGAGTAACAAAAATAAGAACAGAAACACTTAAATTTCACCATTTGCAATCTTCCATGGCCAACTAAAGCAAACTTGAACCAAACTAGAATAAGAAAGTCAAGTGGAAGAACTTGTTAAATGCAAACTAGCCCAAGTTGTTCGATTTAGTTGCCGAACAAACCAAAAAACGCAGCAGCAAACGCATCAAAAAGTTTTTAATGCGTTTGCTGCTGCCAAAACAACCCCAAATCGAGTCCTTTGTTAATCTTTCGTACCTCAATTCAATCCAGAAAAATGGGCATCCCGTGGACCTGTCTTTTTATTATCTTTATAGCCCAACCAACCAAAGCCCAACAATTGATTTTTTTTCAATTAAAGAACCCAATAAGAAGTAAAGAGCTGTTGTCCAGCACACTGATTCCGACTTCGAGGTCAGATTCGACCCAGATTCACTCCGAATTAGCAGAAACGTAAAACATGAAGATTGTTCGTTTGTGTCTTGGCTTTCCGGAACGTCTTGAATCGCCTCAAACGAAGCTCAGACGAGTGAGATATGGTCAAGACGCCACAGTCGCGCAAATCTGTCAAAAATTCCACTCTTGTTTCTTTTTCGCTCCAAAGTGTTCCGAACCTATAAAAATATAAAAACACATTTCTAACTAAGTGTATATACTATCATGGAAAGCATAACCTCTATCAGACATTTCTTTCTGACATCGGTGTACAGAGTTGTTATTTCATACATTAGTTAATCGAACATTTCTAACGTAGTGTATATACTATTCATAATATAGCTAAGAATCTTATCTCCACAAAGATTATAGATATTTATGCCTTTTAAGCTAAAACTTCAAGTCTCTTTGTGGACCTTTTTGACAAAATAATATGCACACAATGAGTTGAAGATGCAGGCATACACACATCTATATGTATTGAATCTGAAATAAAGCCAAAAGCTTGTTGACAACATCCATAGTGAAATTTTCAAAACTGGGACCAAAAAAGCACTCGGAACAAGACCTACTTTGAAAGATATTACAAATGAACCAAGGAAAGAGTTGGCATAAGACTATTCCCATCAATCGGCACAATACCAATGTGTAATGCTGACAAGAAAAAAAATATGAAAATCAAAGAAAACCATAACTATCAGGTATTCTATTTGCCAAACATAGCCCAAATGTTCTAACCTTTAGTTTAAAGACGACAGATAGATAACTATTTTTACCTGGAATATTTTGAAGAACGGATAAGTTTCATAGCTTTCTTTGATGTTTTTCACAACATTCTCAAGCTGAAACAGAGCATGTCGATCAACCTCAAGAAGTTAATTATATGCAATAGCATTTTTGGCCTGAAAAAGTAAACCACGATATAAAAGTTAGTAAAGACACGTTAGTAAAAGTTACTACCTTGAACGGTAAAAGTATTTAAGTGTATTCGGAATCCAATACATACTTTCCAATCATGAAGATTTCCCAAAAGAAACCGCAAAGTTCCTCTTAGCTTCCTATACATGTCGGACATTTGTGTTCATTGGGTTGCACTACTCCAACATGCTTGACAGGGCTGCTCCGAAAAAGTATTGGAGATCTTTTTTTGCCTTTTATGGAGATCCCTTTGAGGTTCCAGGACATTAATATAATGTCCACTAAACTGGACAACATATAACTTCCAATATTTGAAGATTCGTGTTGTCCAAACCTAGTGGGAGAAATGGTATGAGAGAAAAACGTGGACTCTTGATTCAGCCACTTCTTTACAATCCCACTACTTTGGGAGGGTCAAGAATATTTTCTTGTAAGGTATATGTAGCTTAATGAGCTTAATGGTCTGAACGGTTTAATCGCTCAGCCATTAAGGAGCGTTTCTTTATGGCTGAATCATTAATCCATTAAGCCAAAATGGCTATATGGAATAAGCAAGGACCCCTCACTTGTTCCCATTAAGCCACCACAAACAAATTAATGCCAGAAATGCATGAGAATTGATCCAATCCTCTCTCTTTGCCTCCCTCAAACCAATCAGTCTCTTGTCCCTCAATCAGACATACTTATCCAGATAACTTAACTCATACAGGGCTTAATGGAAAAAAGGTAAACAACCCCTTAGATTCTGAACACATCTAAACAAATTCTTAGCGGGTCTGAATCTAAATCTGGATTAAAACCAAAATAGCCAAAAGGAACCTATGCAGATTAGACCCAAAATCATATTCGTCCATGATCGAACTTATTATTCCAATGAAGTACAAGAGAGACAATTGAAGCATCATACATCGATCACTCTGCCCATGCGAGATAGACCGAACAAATCTGTCATACCTTCAAAATTCCAGTCCCCATTGATTCTTTTTAGGATTCCAAAATTTAAGATGAAATCAGTCTTACAGGACTGATTAAAAAGAAGTTGTGCAAAGAAACTATCCAGATAGAGATTATGAGACCAATGAATAGAAAAGACAACAAATGTTGGACTACCATAACTGCATAACAGTAGCCAAGCATATAATACATCTGAAAACTTCAAATTTTATAACTATTATGCTTGACTTTTGCTTCTTGAAAATCGTTCTAATTGAAGAAATAAGGGCAAAATCGTTTGAAATTTTCAAGTATGCATTGACAGACTTGCAATATTGTCATCCCAGTTTTCATTAGGTTGCAGGAACATTTCGAGTTCACCTAAATTTGGGTTAGGTCAAAATTTGGAGGCCAGTACCCATGCTGGAATGTACTCCATGGACACGAAGATGACTCCACACCAGAAAGATGAAAAGAGGGATCAAAGTGTATTTGCCTTCTCTAAAGAACACCTTCGTATCTGCAATTTACACATCCTTTTGAAGAGAAGCATCGAGGCAATTGAAAAAATTGGGGGGAAGAGATGCGGGAATAAATGTAATTTCATTCCCCTGTTTTAGTTTTATTGTGGTTTTAATATTATAATTTTAATTAATGACATTTATGTTATTACGTTTATCTATATCTTTTAACTTAATAATTAAATAAAATCACTAAACTATGTATTAAATCTTGACATATTTCAATTTGATATTGAACTATTTTATTTTCTAGTTTACCCTTTAAAGGTTGTTATAATATTTTTGTGATATTTAAATAAATGTTAATATATCATCATTACGAAATTTACATGTAAATTATAAAACTAGCATTAATTTAAACAAATATGTTTAATCGGTAATAATATATAAATTATATAAATTTAAATTTGAAAATCACCTAATTTTAGTAAATTGAGTTTTATTATTATTCAAATGAAGCGATTGAGATAAAAGATCTATCAAGGTTAATTCAATGAAAACAAAATGAGGCAAATAAGAGGTTGGTTTACCTCTTACCAGATAAGAGGACGATAAGACATAAGTGACTCTGAAATTTTGGAAAAAACAAACTCTGAATAAACTAGTGTAACCCATATGACCTAAGGTCAATATGACTCATTGTAACCTAACGTAATAAATTGTAACCCAATGTCACTAATAGTAATCTATATGACACAATGTGATCAAATGTAACCCACATGGCCTGGCATAATACATTATAACACAACATAATCAACTATAAACTAATGTCACCCATTTGTAACTTGAAATGGCCTAATGTAACCCAATATAACCAACTACAACTCACATGACCCAAATATAACGCCAACATGACCTATTTGACCAATAGGACTCGGTATAACACAAGATGACCCATGGTAAGCAATATAACCCACTGTAACACAAAATAACCAAACTCATGACACAGTGTAACCTACTGTTACAAAATCAAACTCATTGTAAGTTTGTAACCCATTATGACAATGTAACCATATGAGCACATAATCAACGTGACCGAATATAACAACTTATAAACCATATGAGTCACTATAATTAACATGAACCAATGTAATCAATGACAACTCGTAGCCCATACAAGTCACTAAAACCCTACATGACAAATGTGATTCATGTCGGTGGTGGATTCAAACACAATAGAAAAGAATGAAAACGAGTATGTAAACATGATTAACGTAAAAGATGAAATTGTAGTGAATGTGATGAACTCCCTTCTATCGTGCTCGTATCTACTTCGCGTCGTGACTTCTTCCTCGATCTCCTCCCTATCGTGGCTTCAAACGGCGTGAATGGTCTCTGAAAATCGCCCCTGAACTGCCCACAGTCGTCTCCCGAAAGTTCGATACCGAAAAGTGACCTAAAAATCGGATTTAAAAGCTGAAGTTCGCAAAGCAGAGGGCCCCGCGACCTTCCACGCGACTTGCAAGTCGCGTGGAAAACCGCGTGCCTTTCAGAAGGTGCGTGGGTCGGTTTCTGGGTCGTGGTTCGGGTCCTGGTTCGCTCGTGGGTCTTGGGCTTGGATTTCGGGCTTCCGTTGGGCTTCGTTTTTACTCATTTTGGGCTCTTATTCGCTTCTTTTCTCGAGGATTGCCGCCTTTTAGAATACCTGCACATTCCACTCGATAAACCATAAAATACCCGCATTTTTACTTGAACACAGGCCAATCTCATTGGTTTGAGTACCGAAAATAACGCCAAAAAGTGACGTTATCACCTATATGTTTTCCGGACATCCACTGTACGTATGAGCTATGGTTAAATAATGGATTGTTTGTCTTTCAACTATATTTCGTGTTCTATGCTTCTAATTAGTGGTGGCCAAATTGACCCGAACCGACAGGCCAACCCGAACCGAAACCGGCCAAGAACCGGTTCCAGCCCAGCCCGGTCAAGAACCGGTTTCCAGCCCGAGAGCCGGGACCGGTTTGGGTTTTTAGAGATTTCTTCGGGCCGACCCCATTTTTTCAAAAAAAGTAACCGTTTTCTAGCCGTTGGAATAGTACTGTGACCGTTTTTTTGGCTAAAATATCACCCTCCAACCCCATATAAATACTAGGGGTGTTATGGAGGCCATCACCACCTTACATTGCTTACAAAACGCAAAAAACGCTTACAATTCTCATTTCTCGGCTCTCTCTATATTCGTTTCTCGCAAAAAACGCATACAATTCTCTAGTCTCTACTATCAAAAAAATGGTCGAACAAAATTACACCGTTGTTGCCGACATGGACGAAAAGCATCGGTTTGGGAGCATTTCAACTTGGTGATGCTTTCCGACGGTACAAAAAAGCGCAATGCAAACGGTGTGGAGATTTACTTCAAGCCGCCTCAAATAGCACGTTAAGGCGCCACTTCGATGAGAGATGCAAGAGGTTGAAATCGGGTGACGATCCAAGTCAACCCATACTTGACAATTCCGGTCAAGTATGGTCGTATAATGATGATATCGCCCGACAAATGCAAATGAAATGTGTCATTCAAATGGGGTTGTCGTTCGGACATTTCGACAATCCTCACATTACAAACATGATCAAAAATGGGTTCCAACCACGCTACAATGGTTCGGTAAGTCGTCAAACACTTCGGCGTGATGCTTTAAAACTTTGGAATACGGCTAAAAAAAATATGCGAGAAATGTTTTTAAACTTACCCAACAAAGTTTCTTTAACTTGTGATATATGGAGCGCACCATTCGGATTGCCACAATCTTATATATGCATAACGGCACATTGGATTGTGCCGGGATCGTGGCAATTATGCAAACGTGTAATCACGTTTGAGCAGTTTGGCTCGCCACATTCGGGTGAGCGTCAGTTTTCTATAATTATGAAATGTCTTCAATATTATAATTTAAAAAATAAAGTTATTAGTATTTCGTTTGATAATTCTAGTAATAATACGGCATGCGTAGAAAAATTACGTTTGGCTTTATCCCCTATTTTAGAGGGAAAATTATTTCATACACGTTGTTGCGCACACATAATAAACTTAGCCGTTCAAGACGACTTAAGTTGCCTTAATGAGCCTTTAACTAAGTTTAGGCTTATGTTATGCCGAATTTTCACAAGAAATAAAAAAATGCAAAACACATATAGAGAATATTGCAATCAAGTCGGTTTTAAAGCTTTGGGACCGGCGCACGATATGTCGGTTCGATGGAATTCGACTTGGAAAATGATGGATAATTTAATAAGACAACAACAATATATTCAAGCATTTTATAACGTTCATTACCCGGATAACACGATAACTGAGGATGATTGGGCAATGATTTATGGCTTTCACGATATTTTGGGCGATTTCAAAACTGCAACAACTCAAATGTTTTCACCGGGAGATTTCAAAACTGCAACAACTCAAATGATTGGGCAATGATTTATGGCTTTATAGAGTTAATTATGGGGGAGGAAGCCAACAAACCCCTACACCTCAAATGTTTTCACCGGGTTCTAGTAGCAGCCGTGGCCGAAACCGACAAGACTTAATGTCAACTTTAATGCAATCGGTTGCCGTGGAATCTACTAAAAAAGCTAGATATGATGGGGATAATTTGGGTGAATTCAATCAATACATACGTACTAATTTTATAACGGCATCCTCCACAAACGTCGTAGATGTTGAATCACTAGATTTATTAGAATGGTGGAAAAATAAACAACCGAGTTTCCCGATTATGGCTACTATTGCACTTGATATACTAACAATCCAAGCTAGTACCGTAGCTTCGGAGTCAGCTTTTTCTCTTAGTGGCAGGATCACATCGGTGCGTCGGACAAGATTAACCCCGCAATCGGTGGAGTGCTGCATATGTCTGAAGGATTACTTGGATGGAGAAGACCGCATTCAAGATCAAACGAACCTGGAGAATGATCTCGACGGCGTGGAACAAAACTTAGCCGAAAACGAAGCCGATGAAAATCTAAGTACGCCGGGAACCGTAACCGACAATTCTGATGGTAGTAGTGTCAGTGACGTCTCCCGATACGACGATGATGAAGAACTAGACACCGACCGCCTTGACGATCGGACGGCTATTACACGACTGCAGAAGTACAATACTCTTGAAGACTACAATCCAGATCAGAATCCATACTACGCTCCATACAATCCATTCAATTACAATCCATACGGATGGGGTGATGGGGGTGGGAGTTCGGGAGCGGGACCTTCGGGTGTTTAGAATTTATGTATTGTAACAATGTAACTTGTAAGTTTGTAACTTAAAATTATATATAAATTATAAAACGTAAAAAGTGTATTTTAGTGATATATATTATAAATAAAACGTATTTTTAAAGTGTATTTTAGTGATCCAATCCAATTTTTTACTTTTTAAAGTTTACTAATTAATTACTTATACAAAGAAATTTAAAAAAAATCAAGAACCGGTTTTGGGCCCGGCTCGGCCCGGTTTTATACAAACCGGTTTTCTATACCAGTAAACGGGTCAATGATTTTTGGGTTAAACCCGGCCCGACCCGACCCGGTTTTCGTCAGAACCGGTTTTAGCCTTTACTGTTTGAACCCGGTTTTTCCTCCGGCCCGGACCGAACCCGAAATTTGGCCACCACTACTTCTAATTGAGGAATTATTGACAAAAAAAGTTGAAATAAGGTCATATATCTAAGTTAAGCACAATCAAATTGATAAGTTTCTTTAAAAATTTTGGTTTTAGGCGGGATTATTCTCGCTTGGAGGGTTTGGTTCAGCCCTAATTTTGTTCGACACCCAACTCTAATTCAATCATTTTGTTCCATATTGTTTATGTTAGGGATGAACTAGAGAGTTCAAATGGGGATGATTGAGGATTTGAGGCTGAAGAAAACAATGGAGATTTGGAGAAAGAAGAGGACTCTAATAGCAGATAAACAACTCGGTAATGTGTATTTTATTTGCTCGTTTGTGAATTGTGGGGTTTTTCCTTTATATTAAATTCATGCGCTTTCAGTTGGCGAATCAAGACTCAGAAATGGATGAGAAAGCAAAGAAGCAGAAAAGGGGCACCATTAACTAAAAGGTAACCCGTTTCCAACTCTATCTTCAATCTGCTCCAGCCACTTATTTTATACTACTGTAAATGATTCCCATTGAGAGAGCCATTTGTTTTTAAAGCGGGTTTAGAGATGTTTTAGTTATGCAACTCAACAAGAATTGTGCCTGATGAGGAAAAATAGCAACATGTTAGTTTAGACTTGTTTTTGTATTGTAACCTACATATATAAACATTGTCAACAACATTGAAGCCATTTTAATGATACAATTATTTTTTGCATAAAACAAAATTTTAAAAATTATACAAATCACAGATTTCCAAATTTCTACTAGATAAAGGAAATTTATCAATATAATTCAACATGGTAGTCAAAAGAGAAATAGCCAACAAGTTAGTCTAGATTAATCATTATCTCATAGAATGCATCTTCTCGTTTAACCAATCACGCTTCCTTCCAAATGAACTTGCATCAAAGTTATGCAAGTATATCTCAATAGATGGACTATTAAACATTGAAAACAGATGGCACCTGTTGGTGTAAGCCACAATTGAACCAATAGAAATCATCAAGTAGAGAAAACCATAGAAAATATAATGTCACAAATCCATGTAATGAGTGTTTGTATTTGGCCATTGTTGTGCATGTTTTTTTTCAAATAATTAACTCATTATAAGGGCAAACTTTTTGGCTCATTAGAAAACCTTTAAATTTTGTTTTGAGTCGAGGCTCTTGAATTATGTTGTTGTTTAGGATTTTTTTTTGAAAGGTAAGCCAATTTTTTTACCGTACCAAACTCCAAAATACAAAGAGTACCTTAAGGTGGCACAAACATCGATCAAAGGATAACAAAACCAGACATCGGTTTGCCAGAAACAAACCTACGCTGACACGTAACGAAACAACTATTTGTATGAAATAATACGACCCACTTCTCAGGGGCAACAACTTAATGAATCAGCTGCAGACCCTTGTCGCCTAAAGCATCCTAGCCCGAACCGAATCAGAATCCTTGTCGATTAGCCACCTGAGCCGACTGTTGTATGCAATTTTTGAGTCAGCAGCATCCACATCCGTTCCCAGGACAAACAGCAGGCGCAGCAGGCTGCACCTGCACTATCCAACAACACCTTCTGTCCGCAACCCGCACTGACTGCTGCTGGACAGCCCTTTCTTGACTGCACCGAACCAAACCGCAGCTGCACATGCACGATCAAACAGACCCAGCTGTCCACGAACAGCCCTGTCTGCTTCTGGATTACCTTCTGTCCACAAACAGCACTGTCTGCTGCTGGACAGCCCTTCCTTGACTGCACCGAAGCAAACAACAGTTGCACCTGCACGATCAAACAGACCCATCTGTCCACGGACAACCTTGCCTGCTTTTGGGCAGCCCTTCAACCAGTAGTCTTTATCCCTTTGCAGCATCCTTACAGCACCAACTTTTGCTCGGACAGCCAATTCATCCAGCTTATCCTCCGATTTTTTACCTTGTTTGCAATCCATTCATAACACCTTCTTTGAAGACGAGTTATTGCTGTGTATGACTTGTTTCATTGCTTTTTTGGCAGCAGCTAGTCACTGTTGTTCATGATAAAGATAAGAGGTTGATGCTTCTCACCATCATGATAGGAACCAGGTAATCAAAAAAACAATTACTTATTCTTTTTTGTCTTCTCTGCATTTTTTAGATATTGTACATACACTTAGTTCCACACATATTAGAAGTTTCCTCCATAAACTACTCCAATTGGATATATTTTTCCAACATATTCAACTCCGGTAAGATCCACGTCTATGGTTATCCATGTCTAAATAATCTTGAGTTAATTTTTTCCCTGTGTCAGGGTGTGCTGCAGTTTCAATTGATGTCTGGAGAGCCAAGTACTTTTACATGCCTTGCGTGTTTATGATTTGGTAAAGTTGCACTTGTAAGTTTCATGGAATTTTCTACATAACTCTATTCTATCTACTCTTAGGACCTTCCCTTCGAGCAACTTAACATCTTACATTGAGTCAAGAAACTTCTTTTTGTCATGAATAGGAAGTAAGATGATGACAATGCATGATTGGAGAACATAAAGAGCTTACCTGAGTTGTATTATGCTCTTTAGGTTACATAAACTGGCAGGTGAGAGGATATTTACCCATTAGTCTTCATTAATATGACTGAAAAGGTTAAGGCATTGATCACACTTTTTCCTCTTTGAATCCATAAACATACACACATATTAAACCATGGATTATGATCCAAACTTTTGCATGTTCATCTAAAGAAAGTGAATTTGAAAGTTGGATTTGTTGGAGATGATGCACCACGGTATTTGGTGTTATATATCGGTGTGTTCATTTTTGGTGTATGCATATTAAATACTACTCTTTTGTTGTAGGTACCGTAACCAACTTTTGATCAACATAATGAGAAACAAAAAGAAGAGAGAAGAATTATACAAAGATCGGCGAGATACCGAAGTCGAAGCATATTAGGAGTAGCTTAAAAAGGATGATATATTGGAGAGCTAGTAAAGTTTGTCGTTGGCGTTCTTATACAGTATTCATATGATTATTAATATAATCGTTAATGTTTCTCAGTTAATTATTATATTGACTTTTTTATTTTGCCACGTTATTAAAGTCGTTGCCAAAGGTTAATGATAGTCAAGTGCTACAATGACTACATAATTTTAAATTTAAATCGTGACCGAAAGTGGTTTATGGACATGATTTTAATAATTCATGGTAATCATGTCATGAATTGGCAATGGTTAATACAAATTTGTATAAGTAGTTTATGGTATTAGTTTTGTTATTTTGTGTAACTAAAATGTAATTAATAGCCACAGTTCTACAATTTAGCGCAACCATATGAATTGACCATGGTAAATAAAAATTTCGTGTGACTATAAATAATTTAATGTCATGGTTTAAGCTATTTTTGTGTCATTAAAAGGTAACCAATAACCATGGTTTTTTAAAATTAATCGTAACTAAATGTCGTGAATTGGCCACAATTAACATAAGATTTGTGTGGCAATATGTAGTTTACGGTCATGGTTTCAGTTATTTAATGTGATCAAAAGATAACCAATAACCACGATTTTAACAATTAATGTAATCATATGTCATGAAATAGCTACAGTTAATATGAAATTTGCGTGGCTATAAATAGTTTATGGTCACAATTTTAGCTATTTTGTGTAATCAAAAGGCATCAAGTGGCCACAGTTTTAACAATCTAGTGACACCATATGTCATGAAATAGCCACAATTAATATAAAAGTTGTGTGGCTATAACTAGTCTATGGTCACGATTTTAGTTATATCGTGTAGCCAAAATGTTACCAATAGCCACATTTTTACTATTCATTGTAACCATATGTCATGAAATAACCATGATTAATATAAAATTGTGTGACTATAAGTAGTTTGTGACCATGATTTTAATTATTTTGTGTGACCAAAGGTAACCAAATGGCCACGATTGTAACAATTTTACGTTACCATATGTCATGAACAAGTCACGTAAACATTTGTGTGGCTATAAGTAGTCTATAGTCATGGTTAAAATAAATACATGTGGCTATAAAATAATCAACGGTCACCACAAAAACAAATCATGTGGCTATAAGTAGCTTATGGCCACGATTTTAACTATTTTGTGTTGCAAAAAGATAATCAATAACCACAACTTTAACTATTTTGTGTCGCAAAAAAGGTAACTAGTAGCTACGGTTCTACAAAATAAGCGTAACTATAAGTAATGAAATGACCACAGTTAATATGATTTAACGTGGCTACACGTAGTTTATGGCCACAGTTATATAAAAAAAATACCAAACTACATACGTTTTCCTCCACGGTTTTTAGGCTATGGCTACGGTTTATCATATGATATGGTGACACATTTTAAATGTGGCCATAAGGGTATCAAAAGTCACGGCAGAATAGGTCATGGTTTGATTGAAAAAATAAACTGTGGCTAAAGGCCTACGGCCACGGTTTTTAACCGTGGCCATTGTGAGTTTTTGTACTAGTGCAATCAGAAAGTTTGACTCAGACGTACAGTAAATTTTGCACCATACTGAATGATTTGAGAAGAAATGGGTTGAAAAAGACAAAGTCAGAAATAAACTACAAGTTTCTGAACAGTCTAAACTCATAATGGTCATCGTTTGCTATCAGTCTGCAAATGAATAAGGATATGTGTGAAAAAGATCTCAATGATCTATTTTTTGTTCTTAATCAACATGAAGATTCTGTTAAGATTATTGTTGAAGAAAAGAAAAATGTTGCAGAACAGTTAGCTTTTCTGTCAAAGTCCAAAATCGTCAAATCACCCAAGAAGACTGCGTATCTATCTGAGATACCAAAGCTGGAGGAATCTGATAAGGAAGAGGGATCAGAAGAAGATGAAGATATCAAAATAATGGCTGAGAAGTTGGCTTTGTTGACTAACACTTTCAACAAGAGGTATGGAAAGGGTAAATTTCTGGGAAATTACAAGAGAGAGCAGGGAAATTCAGATTTCAAGAAAAGAGAAGAAAGAGGAGAAAGTAAATATGAGAAGAAGGTAGAGAGAAGAGAAGAAAAGAGAGAAGAGAAGGAAGAAAGAAAAGAAAAGGATATGTGCTTCAAATGTGGAAAATCTGGCCACTATGCAAAGGATTGTAAAGTGAAGATTGTGAAGGATTATGATTACTACATCAAGAAAGCTCAGCTAGCCAAGAAAAGAGATGATGAAGTGGCAATGTTAGCTGAACAGGAAAATTGGTTGTACTACACTTCATATGAAGATGACTGCATTCACTTTTCACAGATGCAGAGTTACATGGCAAAGATGAAGAAGGGGGATGATTCTGACTTTGAAGATGCTGATTCTGAGTCATCCACTGAGGTACATTCTGCACTTGAAATTGATTTAATGACACAAATTGGCAACATGAAAGCTGAATTTGATAAACTCAGAAAACAGATAAAAGGTGAAAGAAGTCTGGTTAACAAATTCAGAATTGAAAAAAAGTAATAAGAGAAAAGTATGAGGAATCTGAGGTTGAGAAACAGAAAGTTAAAACTGAAAATTCTGAATTGTTGAAAAAGCTTTCTGAATTAAAAATGAGCTTTCAAAAGTTAAAGATGAAAAGGGTGATTTACAAATAAAGTTTGATATGCTATTTGAGGAAAGAAAGAATTTGTACACCAAAATCAAAGAATTAGAAGATCTTAATTTGAAAAGAGGTCAGACTCAGCAAACATTAAATCTTCTAACAAGCAATGTTAAAGATACAAGGTTTTACAATCCAAAGAAGGGATTGGGATTGGAAGAAAATGTTGTTTTGAAAAGAGCTCCAGTCAACTTGTATGATTTTGAAAAGCTTCAAGTTCCTAAACCAAAAATTCCAGAAATTGTTGAAGTTTTTATCAGACCTGCAAGTTCTATAACAAGTTCTGATAGTTTGCAGAAATCAAGTTCTAAAAAGACAAAGGAAACAATTTCTGAATCAAAAACAGAAAAGTCAGATGTTTCAGAAGATAAGGTTACGAAAGAAATTTATAAACCAACAGAAGAGAAACCAAGATACAATGACACTAAATTCAAATATGACTCTCTAAATGTCAGTTACAAAAATAAACAACAAAGTTTTTCACATTCTGACATAGAAAGTATATTTGATACTAGTAAGGTTTCTGAAACAGTTAGTCAGAAATCTGAATCTTCTAATCAGAATTCTGATTGCTTAAGTCAGATCTCTGAGTCTGAAGGTCAGAAGTCTGAGTCTGTTAATCAGAATTCCGATTCAAAGAGTCAGAATTCTGAGTCAACTGAATATTCTGAAACAAAGTCAGAAGACTTTTTAGAACTTGAAAAGAGATTTAATCTTGTAAATCAAGAACTTGAGGACTTAAGGAAATCTTTTGATGAACTTGAAAATGATTACTGTAATGTGGATGTTAGACTTGAAGAAGCTTTAAAAGAAAATAGTGTCTTTATTCAGAAAATAACAGAGCTTGAGAAACTGAAAGCTGAATATGATCTTTTCAAGATTAACGCTCTAAAAGATAATGATAAATTCCTTAATGAATCAAGTACATATGAAAAAGGTGAATCATCTACTTCATCCTCTAACACAAACAAGTTGAATTTTTCAGAAAAAGAGGAAAGCAAAAGGAAAGATGATCTGAAAAGAGTCTCTGAGAAGATTGGATTGAATTCTGCTTCTGTACCAAAAGCACATAGTTTTTGTAATAAATGCACCTGTACTTTGAAAAATAGCAATAACAGTGAAAAGACTTATGGTACAGATCTATTGTTACTTGCAAAGAAAAATCTCATTTGTGTTCAATGTGGTAGTGATTCTTTTCAATATTCTCAGAAATGTCCAATCACAATAACATATGTTTCTTTTATAAAAAAAGATATTCAGAATACAGAAAAGAAGAATGTTTATGTTCCTCAAACTCAGAGAAAAGAAAAGATAAAAGAAGTGAAGCCTCAGACTAAAATCAAAGGAAAGAATGAGAAATAACTTAACGTGAAAGAAAAGAAAGTTGAAAACACTTCAACATCCAAATTTAAAACTTTCAAGAAGAAATTGAACAAGTTTGTGAACAAAAAATGTTCTGACTTCATAAAAGTTCAAGGAAAATGGTGTTTAAAGAAAGATTTTGAATGGAAAGTAAAAGGCACTTTTGTTAAATCAGATAACAAAGCTAACAAAGAAGGACCCATTCCAAAATGGGTACCTAAAACTAACTGATTGTTTTTGCAGGGCTGTCGTGTGTGGTTTTTAGATTCAGGAGCTTCAAGACACATGACAGGTCAGAAGTCTTTTCTATCAAATTTCACAGAAAAGGCTGGAGGAGCACTAAACTTTGGCAATAACAGCAAAGGTCAAGTTAAAGGTTATGGGGATTTAACAAAAGGAGATCTGACAATTCAAAAAGTTTTCTATGTTGAAGGATTACAACATAATCTTTTCAGCATAAGTCAGTTTTTAGACAGTCTTTGTCAAATCAAGTTCAAAATAACAGGTTGCATGATTTTAACTGAGAATGACATTAAAGTCTTCTGGGCCAAAAGACATATGGACTTATTTGTGGTTAACTTTTCAAAATTACAAACATTAAATCCTGTTTGTCTTTTATCAAATTCAACTGCAAATGAATGATGGATGTGGCACAGAAGATGTTCTCATTTAAACTTCAAAGATCTGAATAATCTTGTTGCAAAACATCTGGTTAAAGGTTTACCAAAGATTAAATTTGAAAAAGAATCATTATGCTCAGCTTGTGAAATGGGCAAGATGAAAAAGAGTTCTCACAAATTAAAAATGGACTCATCTTGCAAAGCACCATTGGAAATGATTCATACTGATCTTTGTGGTCCTATTTCAGTTCAGTCTATGGGAGGAAAGAAGTATATGCTTGTAATTGTTGATGAATATTCCAGATACATATGGGTTGAATTCTTAAGAGCTAAGTCAGAAGCTGCTACAATCTTGATAAACTTTATCAAAAGGATTCAAGTTTTCTTACAACTTCCAGTTCAGAAAATCAGAAGTGATAATGGAACAGAGTTCAGAAATGAGACTCTTCAGAATTTTTTAGAAAGTTCTGGGATTTCTCACAACTTCTCTGCTGTCAAAACTCCTCAACAAAATGGTGTTGTTGAAAGGAAAAACAGGACTCTAGTTGAAGCTGCAAGAACCATGTTGGCTTATTTAAATCTTCCAACCTTCTTATGGGCTGAAGCAATTGCAACTGCTTGCTTTACACAGAACAGAACTTTAATCAATAAAAGATTAAATAAGACTACTTATGAATTGATAAATAAAAGAAAACCATTAATCAAATTCTTTCATGTTTTTGGTTGCAGATGCTATGTTCTTAAAGACAGAGAAAATCTTGGTAAATTTGATAAAAAGGCAGATGAAGGATACTTTGTTGGTTATTCATTAACTTCCAAAGCATTCAGAATCTACAACAGAAGAACCAAGAGGATGATCGAAAGCATCAATGTAACATTCGATGAAGCCAGGATGAAGACTTCTGAACAAGATAGTTCAGAACTCATGCAGAACAAGACAAAAATGACTTCTGATACAAATTCTAATCCTATTTGTTCAGAACTCAATTTACTGTTTAAGGATGCTTTTCTAGAACTAATTTCTGATTCTTATGCAGAATTTGAAAACCCAAAGATGGTCAAAGAGATGAAAAGAAGAACTCCAGAAGTAGCTCAATCAACTGTAATTTCTGATAAAGGTCCATCTGAGGAATGTCCAAATTTGATAAATACAAGTGATGAAAATTCTGAACCTTGTACTCAGAATTCTGAACCTTATATTCAGAACTCTGAACAAGTCACTCAGAATTCTGACTTCATTGCTCAGAATCCAAACTTGGATGCGACACCTACACATATATCATAACAAAGGGACATTTCAGAATTACAAGCCATCATTGATGAGAATGATACAAACAACAATTTTTCAGAGATTGATGTGCTTCCTAGTTCAAACAAGTGGACTAAAGATCATCCTATTCATCAAGTGATAGGTGATCCATCAGCAGGAGTAAAAACCAGATCAGCTACAACAAATGAAGCAATGTTTACTGGTTTCTTAAGTGTGATTGAACCTAAGAAAGCTAATGAAGCCCTAGAGGATCCAGATTGGATTTCAGCAATGCAAGAGGAATTGCTCCAATTTGAAAGAAACAAAGTCTGGAGACTCATTCCAAAGCCTGAAGGTAAATCTATCATTGGAACTAAATGGGTGTTCAGAAACAAAAAGGATGAGTCAGGTGTTGTTATCAGAAACAAGGCAAGATTGGTTGCTAAGGGATACTGTCAACAAGAAGGAATTGATTATGATGGGACATTTTCACCAGTGGCAAGAATAGAGGCAATCAAAATATTTTTGGCATATGCTGCACACAAGAATTTCAAAGTATATTAGATGGATGTCAAATAAGCCTTTCTGAATGGTATACTTAATGAAGAGGTGTATGCTCATCAACCTGAAGGTTTTGTTGATCCAGAATATCCTGACCATGTTTATATTTTAGATAAGCTTTATATGGTCTAAAACAAGCACCAAGAGCCTGGAAGTATGTTGGACAGAAAAAGTACTTCTGGTGCTTGTCACTTTTTGGGGGGATAAGATAGTGAGTTGGGCATCAAAGAAGCAGAATTGTGCGTCCACATCAACTGCTGAGGCAGAGTATGTTGCTACTGCTGCTTCATGCTCTCAAACTTTGTGGATGAGAACACAACTTATGGATTATGGGTATCAGCTCAATAAAATTCCCATCTACTGTGATTCAGAAAGTGCAATTGCCATTACTCAGAATCATGTTCAACATTCAAAGACTAAACACATAGATGTGAGGTATCATTTTATAAAGGACTATGTGGAAATGGGAACTATAGAGATGCACTTTGTGCATACAAAGTATCAATTGGCTGACTTGTTCACAAAGCCTCTTGATCACAAAAGGTTCTTTTTTCTCATATGTAAAATAGGAATGCTTAATCTAACTAATTGATTATATTTGTTTTTTTTGAAATGATAAAATTTTCTAAGTAAGATTTTCTGAGTAGTGTACTCAGAACTCTGAATCTTGTTTTCAGAATTCTGACTCTTGAGTTCAGAACTTCTGAGTCTTGAGTTCAAATATTCTGAGTCAATACTTCAGAAATCTAACTTTCAAGAATTCATTTCTGAGAAATACAAGTACTTCAATCTTGTGGATTATTTTCTTTCTATTATTTTTCTATCTCATCTTTATGTCTCATATATGTTTAAGTACATGCTAAAGTCAAGGGGGAGCATTAATATCTTTTGGAAATCATTTCATGATGCTTAAAAGGTTTGTTTTCATTTCTTATCTCTGATCATTCTAAGAAGAACAAGCTTTTAATGATAAAAGTTTTTGATTACTAGTTCAAACAATGCCTGAATTTAAAAAAAAAATCATATTCAGATATAAGATTTTAAATGATTTTTTTTTCAAATATCTCAAGTCATCATTATTTGAACAGAATTCTGATGATAAAATGTTTTTTCTATATGTTCAAACCTCTTCTGAATAATTAAAGGTTTTACATTTATCAGAAGTTTATTTTAAATAAATTTTGGTTACAAGGCAAAATTCTTCTGAACCATGGATTCAGAACTCTGAGTAGAATAATCAGATCTCTGATAAAGGAAATTCAATCTTCTGAACGTGTTATTCAGATCTTTGACTTGTGTCAATATTCTATCCAATAACACGTGTCAGCTTCGTATTTGGTTGATTATGCCACACACTTCATTTAAATCCTCCGTGGCATTTCAAATGTGTTGACTCCGTTATAACTTTGACCTCGTTTTTCCGTCAAACCGTTCAACTTCGCGGATTTTAAATAGATCTTAAAATTCCTCTTTCAAATTCTTTCAAATTTCATAGCGAAAAGTGAGATACGAATCAATCCAGAGTTCTTTGAGTTTGTTTTCTTCTTAATCATGTCTGGTTTCCGAAGAAGTAGTAAAATATCTCTGCATTCTGCTAAGTCTTTAATGGATTCATCCGATTCGGATAATGATGAAGTGCAAAATAGAGCTGTTGAAGAAGAAGCAGTAAGAAATGATGAAAAAAATGCAGGAGATGAACAAATGGATGAATCAGAAGGAAATGCAGATGAGGAAAACATGAATGTTGAACATGAACAGAGTGCTGCAGGGTCGATAATGTGAAATAGACCAAATTTAGTGGAAAGAGTGGTACCTGAATGCGAATGGTTGAAATTGTCAGAGAACAATTGTGTCTTACTATTTGAGGAGAGTAGATTTAAGCCTGAACACAGAATCATAATGGAATTATTCAAATATCATCCTTACAGGAAATGGTTTACAAGGTGCAAAACAGTCCCTGTTCAGTATATTCAACAATGGTGGAGACATCTTAGGTTAGAAGGAAACAAGTTTATATCTGAAATTGGAGGAGTAACATTTGCTTTATCAATCTCTACACTGAGAGAAATGCTAAATCTTCCAGAGAAAGATGATGTGCAAAGAAGGTCAGATTTTGAAGACTCACCTTTAACAGAAGAATTAATTGCAGAGTTTATGAAGTTAGGGTACAATGAAGGATTAAGGACTCTTAGTTTGTTCAGAAGGAACAAATTGCCACCAATTTGGGCATGTTTCTTTCATGTGGTGAATAAGTGTTTGTCAGGGAAGAATAGTTCTGCAGATCAAGCTTCAAAACAGATTCTTCAAAATTTTCAGGGTTTAGTGAAGAATAGGCATTATGACTACACTGCTATACTTTGGGAAGACATAAAGAACACTTTTGAGAAAAATCAGAAGGCTATTCAAAAGAAAACAAAGGATACACCTCTGTTATACATACCTTACATAAGGTATTGGCAAATTGTGATTTGGTATGCAATGCAAGAAAACATAACCATTCCTAGAAGATCAAATGAACATCATGGTCCTATTTTCTATTTGGGTAAGATGTCTTCAGTTACTAAAATCCAGCATTATCCTAATCATAAAAATTTTCCAAGATCACTTAGGAATTACATACCAAGGGAGAGTGAGATTTTAAAAGCATATTGCACCTCTGTGGGAATTGAAGAACCTCAAATCCGTACCCAAGAGGACCAACCTAAGAAGAGAGGTGAGGGGTCTAGTCAAGTTAGAGAGGGGGAGGATGTTCAAGTAGGTGAACATTCTGAGAGAAATGACGGGCAAAATTCTGAGAGCTCGGTTAGAATATGTGAGGAAAAACAGAATGAGGGTGGTGAGGATGAGAGATTGTCACCAGAGGTTCAAACAGAAAGAGATTCCTCTACACTAGCTAATCTTAACCAGGTAACCACATTTGCTATTGGTTCACAATTCTTCGTGTCCAATATTGAAACAAACACCATGGACCTAGTGGTGGAACTTGAACAACCCATCCATACCCACTCAGAAGCATTTCAACATGCTACTGTTTCACATAAATCAGGGGAACCATCCCAAACTCATTTGGAGGGAGGTGATAAATCCCAATTATTCATCACATTGAGTCTGGATCTCACAGTCCTATCCAATTTGAGCCTGGAATTCCTTCTAACACTTGCACAAATCAGGAATTTCGTATTCCTGACAAAACATTCATAGACATACCTAATTTTGGATGTCAAGGATTGGATGGAAGACCTGCTGAGGTGAACATTTCAAAAGCCTCATTAAAATGTGCATCTGTTGTACAAGATGACTTAGTGTTATCTACAGGCCATGAGCCCTCTGGGCACATGAAAACTGGACCATCTGTTGGTTCAGGTTCACAGTTAGACTCTTCTGAATTTGTAAAGATTCAGAATCAAAACAAGGTGATGGGGGATAAAGTTGAAAATTTGGAGAGAAAGGTGGATGGACTGAATGATGAGGTGAAGGAGTTGAAAAATATGTTGGAGGGAAGGATAAAATTTGTGGAGATTAATATGGATGATGTGAAGGTATCTTTGGAATCTCCTAAAAAGGAGATCAAGGATATTATGTCTGAATTTCAGAAGGATTTATTTATACAAATGCAGAGTATGCAAGAATCTGTATTTAAAGCACTGAGCACTTCTTTGGCTTCAACTTCAAAGCCACTTGAAATTGTTCCACTAGCAGAAGCTGAACCTGAAGGTGTTTCTAATCAGAACTCCAAAAGAAAGTTTGATGATAATGACTTTCATAATCATCAAAAGGGGGAGAAAAAGCAAAGGTTGAGTTCTGATGATGATATTGGTATAGAAGATTTTGAAATGGCAGATATCCAGTTAGTCAATACAAAGTGCACAGAAGTTCAGACATATGAAAATGTTCAGATAGTGGATACTCAAATAGTTCAGATTGAAAATGTTCAGATAGTGGATACTCAGATAGTTCAGATTGAAAGTTCAGATACAGAGGAAATGGAGGTTGAATGTATAGATGGTGGTGATTCTGATAAAACAGAAGAATTGAACTTAGATACAGAGATGGA
This sequence comes from Saussurea involucrata, assembly GCA_033807775.1. NCBI lineage: Eukaryota > Viridiplantae > Streptophyta > Magnoliopsida > Asterales > Asteraceae > Saussurea > Saussurea involucrata. The sequence continues at coordinate 103,767,540 of CM066314.1, read as the reverse complement.
AGTAAATTCTGATGAAACTGAAGCCATTGAGGAACCTGTTTTGAGGTCAGAGGAAACAGTTGAGAGTTCAGTTGTTGAAAATATTTGTACAGACATTGTTCCCTATGTCAGAATTCGCTTGTTGAACTCTGAGTTAGAAGAAAGGAGACTGAAAGAAGTCTTGATCAGAAGGATGCATAGTGAATTAGTCAAAGCTCTAAATGTTCAGAAAATTCAAGAAGTTGTGAAAACAATAAGGCCTATTGATCTGATGGGAGAAGAAGATAGTACTGTTGGCTATTCTCATAAATTTCTAGAGCAGTTTCAGTTTAAATATGCTGATGATATTGGTGACAAATCAGAAGAATATGATAGAGTTAAAGAATACTTTATGCCTTCAGAATACTTATTCAGAAAGCCAATTGAAATTCCTAAGATTGACTTGCCAATTTTAGAGGAGCCTTTATGTGACTTTGTTCTGGAAATAAGTGATGTACCACTTGCTAGACAGTTTCATGATGATATCTTTCCAGAGGAAACATATGAGGATCTCTATCACACAGAAGGAGATTATGCGGTTTTGGAGAGCAATGTTGATGGTTTCATAGATGGGAGATCTCAGATGACTTATGCAGAAGCTTCAAACAGATTCAGAATTCCTGATTCAAGATTGCATATTCAGAAAAGGATTGAGAAAGTGTTAATGTTTCAAACAGAAGAGTTTGATGGTCTGAAGTATGTAAGATTGGAAGTACTGAAAGAAAGAAGTGTAAAAGTTTCCATGTCCATCTTTGATTTTCACAGATTAACTCTTGATGATCAGATCTTCCTAGTTAAATTCTTTGCTAGTACTGAAGAGACCTGGATAGAGATTGAATGCAGAAGACTTCTGGGCATTTATGTCAAGAATATGTATATGTATGTCTTTCAGTTGGCTATTGAAGGAAGAAAAGAGAAATGCAACTTGAGTTGTCCAGTAAAGATTCCAGGGATTGGTGTGAATATGAAGGGGTTTATAAATGAAGGAATGGAAACTGAAGGCTTTGCATATATAGTTCAAGGAAGACTTGAACTATTCAAATTAAAGGAACTGGTGAAGTATAGTAATGCAACTTTGAGTTGGTTACTAAAAGAAATGAAAGGAATTTCTAATACTGAAAGAGAAAATCTAAAGAAAAGATGTGTGAAATCTGTGGAAAGAAGATTAAATCTCAGAAGTAAGATCAGAAACTGTGGTGAATGGTTGTTATTAGAAGTTAATCCTAAAAAGATGTTGCACAGTGACTTTGTATTTCCTACTGAATATGAAGTAAATGAAATATTTTCAGAAGAAGTTCAAGAAGTTCAAGACACAACTCCTCAGAATGTTCAAATAACAAGTATTGATCAACCTGAACAATCTGAACCAAAAGAAGATGAAAGATCTGTTGATTTGAATGGATATTTTCTTGAATTTGATTTACCCAAGTTTTTCAAGCCTAAAGAAATACAATTTCTGAGTGTATATCATGATAGACCAAAAGGGACTCAGATCTGGTTGGCAGAGAAGTCAAGGTGTCTTGGAAAACCAAAGCAAGTTGTGTATTCAGATTTTTTAATCACAGGGATCAGAGAACTACAGGCTAAGCTGTTCAGAAAGCAAGAGTACTTGTCCTTTGATGTTTTAAGAGAGGATGGAAAAGTGTACTATTTTACTGATGCAGACTTTGAAAAGTTATCAGTAGTTGATTTCTACAGGTTACATAGTCTTTTGTGCTTCAAAGATTCAAGCAAAGACAAGAATGAAAGAAAGGCAAGGATTGTGGTGATTGAAGCTATGTTCTATATCTTAAGATGGCAGTGTTATACTGATTTTCAAATAGCTCTGTATCTACAAAGGCCATGTGTTTATCTTTCAAATCCCAACACAGACCATGATCATAAAAATGTCTTGAGAACTGGAAGTGTATCCAAGCATCCAGAATTGGGAGTCTTTCTGAAGAATAAAAGTGAAAAGATCTTCTTCAGAGCAAAGGAAACTGCAAAGTATAGTTCTGGATCTTTAAGGATCATTAAGCACAATTTGGAGAAAAAGATGCTGAAGGTGAAACAAGCTAACATGACTCAAGAAGTGATCACTCAGCAAGTTGAAACCATTCAAGAAATCATTGTTAAAATTGACAAGAGGCTTACTCAAAGAAATGTGCTTTTAGAGAAGATTGTTCCTGCCTTAAAAGAATTGGATGATACAAAGTATAAGTTTATTTGACAAAAAGGGGGAGATTGTTAGATCTGAGTTTTGTCAATAAACTAAGTGTTGAATTCTGACTAAGAAGGCTCAGAAGTTCTGAAGTGAAGAGTCATAGTTCTGACTAAGAAGGCTCAGAAGTATTGCTCTGAAAGTTTGCCAAGTATAGAAGTCTGAGAAGAAGAGTCAGAAGTTCTGAGAAGCTTAATCAGAATAATGTTCAGATGTTCTAAACAACATGTTCAGAACTTATAACTAGATGCTTTACTTTGTATTTAGTTAAATAATTAGGACACGTGTATTGTTCCTATTAGTCTTTCATACATGTACTGTAGCTTTAGTATTTCTGTTACAGTATATATAGTGGTTAGCACTATTACGCTAACTAACTTTCCTGCATATATTTGTATTCATCTTTTGTAATCTTTCAGATACTCTCTCTCTAAGATCTGTAAATATGTTCTTCATTGAATACAAGTTGGTTTGATCATATTACTTCTCAATTACTGTTCTATACATTGATATATTGATTGTAAGAGTGAATCCTGATCTTACACTGTTTGACAACAAGATTCAAAAGCTGAGAAGTGACAATGACACAGAATTCAAAAGCTCCATAATTGATGCCTATCTTGTCAATGAAGCAATCTCACAAAACTTCTCTGCCAGAAGTCTACATCAGAATGGTTTCGTTGAAAGAAGGAATAGAACACCCGTGGAAGTTGCATGAACCATGCTTGTAACATCTGGATTACCAACTAGTTTTTGGGCAGAATCCATCTCAACGACTTGTTTCACCCAAAATAGATCTTTGATTGTGAAAAGACACATGAAGACTTCTTATCATCTACTTAACCAAAGAAAACCTAACATCAAATTCTTTAATGTATTTGGTCGCAGGTGTTTTGTTCTCAATGACAGAGTCAATTAGGCAAATTCGACGGAAAGGCTGATGAAGCTAAGTTCATTGGTTATTCATCAACCTCAAAAGCCTAAAGAGTCTTGGTTCTGAAGAACAAGATGATACAATCCAAGAAATTTCTTAGTCACCTAGCTCAGGACTTAATCAAGCACAAATGACTTCTGATACCTCGATGTCCAAAGAGTCAGAACTCGCAACACTCTTTGAGGACTTATTCGAAGATGTAGAGCCCTCTGTCGATGTCCACAGAGCCTCTGTAAAACAGTTCTCCGCGGATCGTGAACACCAAGGTATATCTCAAAACGGTCCATCTGATACTTCACCCTTTGCTGCTACTTCTATACGACATCAACTTGAGGGGGAGCATGCAGAGAATTCTTCACCAATAATGAGCTCAAGTGAAAACATACCAAACACCAGAGAAGTTCAGGTCAATGCTTCCTATGACAACCTTCCCCGAGTGACAAAATGGACCAAAAGTCATCCACAGAGCCAAATCACTGGCAATCCTTTTGAGGGAGTAAAGACAAGATCTGCTACAGCTAATGAATGTTTCTTTGTAAACTTCATTAGTGTGAAAGAGCCCAAGAAGGTTTCTAGAGCCCTAGAAGATCCAAACTGGATACAAGCTATGCAAGAAGAATTTATGTTGTTTGAGCGCAACAAGCTATGGTCTCTAGTCCCCTTACCAAAAGCCAAGACTGCAATAGGGACTAAATAGGTCTTTAGAAACCTTCTTGGGCATAGATTACGAGGAAACATTAGAAAGTCCTAAAAAATAATATAAGTTGGTTTAGAGACAAAGGAATATGTCTTCAGCGGGGTAAAAAAGAAAAAAAGCCGGATTGTTCTCTGCAACTCGTGAACATGAAGTTGGAATCGCGAGTAATCGCGGATCAGCATGCCGTGGTGAATATGTACCCGGGCCATGTACACACCGCCCGTCACACCCTGGGAATAGGTTTTGCCCAGAAGATTCGCCAAAAAAGGGGGGAGGACCCACTTTATGCCCCTGTCGCACGATTAGAGGCAATCAGGATATTTTTGGCCTTTGCCCCACACAAAGGTTTCAAGGTGTATCAAATGAATGTCAAGTATGCCTTATTAAATGGTAAGCTTCAAGAAGAAGTATATGTCCAACAATCACCAGGTTTTGAGAGCTAAAAACATCCAAACCATGTGAACTTCCTAGACAAAGCCCTGTATAGTTTATAACATGCTTAAGAGCATGGTATGAGCGTCTTTCAACCTTTTTGCTTAAAAATCACCTTGAAAAAGGCACAACTGATACCACTTTGTTTTACAAAAGGAAAAAGGGTGAGATTCTCCCAGTACAAATATATGTGGATGATATCATTTTTGGTTCTACTAATCAAGAGTATTGTGAAATGTTTTTTGAGCTAATGAATGTTGAGTTTGAGATAAGCATGATGGGAGAATTAACCTTCTTCCTCAGGCTTCAAGTCAAAAAAAACCATAGAGGGTACTATTATCAATCAATCAAAGTATTTAAATGATATTTAAATATGTAAAACATCAATGGCCACTGGATCTAAGTTAGACTCTGATCCTCCTGGTAAATCTGTAGAGTCTAAGCTCTACAAAGGTATGATTGGTTCACTTCTGTACTTAACTGCAAGTAGACCAGACATCAAGTTTGCCACATGTCTCTTTGCTAGATATCAATCTAATCCTAAGGAATCTCATATCTTTGCAGTAAAGAGGATTTTTAGATACCTTAAAGGGACCAAAAATATTGGTCTCTAGTATCCAAAGGACTCTGGCTTCAAAATAATAGATTATACAGATTCAGGTTATGGAGGATGTAGACTCAACAGAAAGAGTAACTTTTGGAGTTGTCAATAGCTTGGTGACAAGCTAGTGAGTTAGACATCTAAGAAACAGAACTATGTGTCCACTTCGGCAGAAGAAGAATATGTTGCTACTGCTAGTTGTTGTTCACAAGCCTTATGGATGAAGACTCAACTCAGAGATTATGGTCTTGAGTTTGACAAGATCCCAATCCTCTGTGATTCAAAGAGTTTCATAGCCATCTCTGCAAACCCTGGGCAACACTCTAAAACAAAGCACATTGATATCATATACCACTTTATGAAATATCATGTAGAGAAAGGCATCATATAAATGTATTTTGTGCCCACAGAATACCATCTTGCTGATTTATTCACAAAAGCTCACCTTACTAATCAGTAAGTTGGGTATGCTCAACATGTCTGGTTAAGCATGACTAGATGGTCAGAGCCTCTGCACCTTGCTACAAAGCCTATGGACTTGTAAATATTTTCTTTTTCAGCATGTTAATTCTTGAGTATACTATTTTTCTATCTTTTGTCATGTAGAGCCTATACGTCCATGTACAAAACCTTTGTATTATGGCCCAGAGCCTCTTAATTTTTCTTGTTCTGTGTCTTGTACGTCATTTAATATCTTATGATCCAAGCATAATTCAAGGGAGAACAAAGGTAAGCCTATTGTCAAGGGAGAGCAACAAATCTTATTAAACTGAACTCAATCTTTGTCAATCAAAGGTATGCACTTCTCAATCCACATCTTAGCCTTGTTTTTCATCAAGATAAACCTTGATTGGTCAAAATCTTTTGTGATTAGGTACTCCTTATACCTATTTTCAACTTTAAGAGCCTCTGCGCCTAGGGTACAGAGCCTCTGCGCCTAGGTTACAGAGCTTTTGAGTCAAAACATGCCTATAAGCATACCTATTCTCGACCACATCATTGAATTTCAAATGTTTAGGTAAACAAAGGTGTAATCATTATGCTCCGAGGAAGCGATCTTAGATCTCAGAGGTATCTTATGTACATAGCCTCTCCTGCACTCTACACTTGTGTGTTTCAGAGTTTCTCCTAGGGTGCGGGTTCTTTTTTAAAAGAATAGCTGTGTGGTTACAATGTCTCTCACGCGCCTAGGAAGGGATAAATGTTCACATCCCATCTCTGAACCGCCTAGAACCACGTGTCACATTCTTATTGGTAGTTCTCTCAACCGCCGTTCCTCAAACGACTTTGTACTCATTACGGATTCCAAATTTATTGATAATCCATTTATTTCTTTCAAATCCATCCTTTAAATTCGATTTCCACCCACTCTCTTCATTTTTACTATCTTCTTCATCTCTCTCGTGTATGAACCACAAGAACAATAAGAACTCTTTGTCAGACCTTCAAGCCGACAACAATGGCCGCAGTTGTTGAATCAAACAACTCCTTTAAGCCAATCCAGTCTAGGGACAAAAATGCTCCACATTCGAACTCAGATGACTCAGTTCATCACCAACCATTAACCCACCATCAATAATTCATAAATCACAACCATTACTTCAAACCTCTTCTACTGAAACCCAACAACCACCGTGTGGTTCTTGACCCTGAAGCATTTGCCATGGATTACAGACCCCTGATTCTTCTGCTACAAAACCACTTTCTCTCCAAAGCCCTAACCTTATTTAGTACTGCTACATAAACAAGCACTGGCAAAGTTGTTGGTATGACGATGACCTCTATGAAATTGTTGGATACATATCCGCTTATGATACCGAACAAGTAATATCCCTAGGAATCAATAGGCAATTGATTTCTTTTGTATTTGAACTACCAAACATATCATAATTCCAAATCGTTAAGTACGGAACAGAGCCCTCTGACGATGAACTTGTGGAATTCGTCAAGTTTATCAGGTATAACCAACAGATCAACAAGAGAACCAAATTCAGATGACAGAACTCCCACCGATCTGGAATGTACTATTTAGCAATCTTAACAGGTCTTTGACAGGAAAAGTTGGGAGTCCATACCAATCTAGCCATAACATCTTAGCCCTCATGTATGGGATTTACTATGACTTGCCTCTAGACTTTGCACGCCTTAAACCCCACCATACATAGGTTTTGCCATAGCAAAACCTATAGCAGAGAGGGTGCTAGAGGAGGAGTTCAAGAGGAGAGAGTAGAGGATAACCAAGAGAGACTAGGATCCCCACCCATAGTAGAAATTAGAAGTGAGGAGCCTGCAGAACCCTCTGTGCCTAAACCCGAGAAAACCAAGAAGAAATCAAAACCTGTGGTAGAAGAAGCCCAAGCTGAAACCCCTGACCAACCCACAGAAGTTCCAATCCCTGAACCCCAGAAGAAGAAGAGAAAGTTGAAAAAAAGGTGGTTGAACACTTGGAAGAAGTCGTCGAAACACCCCACAAAATAGAACCCTCAGACCCTCTGAATGATTTCACAGAAGCTCCAGTGCTTCTTCTGTTGGTCTACATGTCGAAAGCCTACAAAACCAAGATGCCTAAATACCTATAACCATCTCTGACCAAGAAATGGATGGACCAAACAAAGCCACCAGTCAAGAATCTATCAATCAAGCTCTAAACCCACACCCTCTAAAGGTGTCAACGCTCTGCATGAATCAAGATGGGTAGAGTGATTTCCCAACGATGGCCTCTCACCAAGGGTAGATGAGGTAGACTCAGATGATATAGATGAACCAAGTACCTCTATATAGAAGCCTCTGCAGTCGAACCTATAAAAAATCCCTCTGGCCAAACTTCTGGAAGCTTACGACAGCGAAAGTGCAGAAGAAGAAGATGTGGTAAAGGAAGTAAAGTTAGGAAAAGAAACGAAGGAGGATATTATAGGAGAAAAAGATGCCTCTGGCACACATCCACAGCCTCCTCCCAGTGCAACCAAAATAACTGACTTAGTTGGTCTAGCAGCACAAGTCATTGAAACAGAGGTGCACACCTCGATCCCAACCCCAACCAGCCAGCCAGAGGATATTCTTCAATCCTCTGTGCTAAATATAAGCCGGGAAGCCACACCTCTGGTAGTGTTCTCTCAAAAGGATGCTGTCATTGAAAGTTCTAGTATCCAGTTGCCCAAGGATATGACTCCGCTCTGCACAAAAGCACTAAAGAACTAAGCGTTCTTCCGAGATTTAAGGCTAAGGGCATTCTTGGAGCTGACCCAACTCATTTAAAGTTTTGTAACACTAATGCTTTCGGTCCTAAAGCTAATTTCAGCTATAGGAAGTGTTATCACTGTGGACTTACTGACTATATTGCTAGTAACTGTCTTACAACCACGAAAGCTGAGAAATGAGCCAGAGTGAAGATGAATGCCTTTAAGGCTAAGAAGGTCACAAAAGATGTGAAATCTACCAAGGTGAAGAATACCACCAAGGTTAAGAAATTAACCAAGGTGAAGATTGCCACTAACGCTGAGTCATCAGATGCTGTGAAAAATGTTGAACCTTCCATATCCACTAACTCTTGTGGACCCATTGTCAAATGGGTACCAATTCAAAACTAATATTCCTTATGATTGCAGGATTCAAAGGGTATCTAGTATATCAATAGTGGATGCTCTATACATATGACTGGAAGCAAGTTCCTACTTTCAACATACAAGGAAGAGAAAGGTCCCTCAGTGACCTTTGGTGAAGACGGAAAAGGCTATACCAGAGGGTTCCGCGTGCAGACCAATGGTGTAACCACTTTTGGAAAATTCGCTTACGTAGAAGGACTGAAGCACAATCTTCTTAGCATCAATCAGCTATGTGACAAAGATTATAAAGTATGCTTTACCAAGAAAGCATGTGTTGTCACTGACAAAGATGGTAAACTTGCTCTTAGTGGTTATCACATGGAGAATGTTTATGTGATCAACATGGACTCCTCAAGCACTGAAAATATCTGTATTCTTTCTAAAGCCTCATCATATGTCAATTGGATATGACATAAGAGACTCTCTCATCTCAACGTCAAAACGTTGAACGATCTTTCAAAGAAGAAACTTGTCGCTGTATTACCTCAACTTTCATGCGCTAAGGGATCTCTCTTGTTCAGCGTGTGAAAAAGGAAAGCAAACCAAAACCAGTTCCAAGTCTAAGCAAGTGTCTTTAGTGACAACACCAATAAACAAAATTTAAATGTATATTTTTTTTCGTGTAACACCCCTATAATTGAAAATAGCAGAAAAATTAAAACTTCCAAAAATACTTTAAATAAAATAACTCTAAATAACAAATATCTAAAGTTTACAAAGGACGGAACACTACAACATATATAAGAGTTCTAACGATACTATCTAGTCCCACAAACGGGAATAAAGTCGATCGGGTGTTACTAAAACCACCAAGTCTGGTATCTTCTCAAAACCGAATGACATCTCTAAAGCCATCCTACCGGAACTTCTTCCAAGCTCCACTCGTCACTTAGATCCATCTAAGACCTGATATACATGTCGAAAAGAAAAAGTGTTAGGCTTAATGCCTAGTGACTTATAGCAGTTTCCATCAAATAAAGCATAAAACGATTAAAACCAAGAGTTTATGATAAGTACGATTTATCCATAAATTATAAAATTTACAAAAGAATTATCATAGTAAGGTTTGTACCCCAAATTTATAATAATATTTTGTATAACAAATCAACCTTTCATACTCACCCAAAACGTGCTCAAAACACAACTCCAATTCGTCACCAATACTCATTTATAATGAACGTTTAACATTTAAATTCCCCAAAACACCCACACGAGATGCTTCACCAAAATTACCATTTGCATAAAATAAAGTCGTACATTTCAACACCGAAAGTATGGGTAAGGGAATACCCAAAAATAACACCTTTCGGTGACGGGGGAGATCCAATTTCCATCGAAAGTGGCGGGTACACAAAGTTAGGCCACTTATCAACGTTTGCGAGATTCACTTCGGGTCATGGATCCCTGTATACGGATCTTTTGAGCAAAAACCGCAAGATACACAAATGACCCTAGCGTCTACTCGGCCTCTATATGAGTCTCACCACAAAAGTCACAAGTCTCCGTATCCGACTCACCATGGGCACCACCGTAAGACTTAGCTCCATATATGGCTCCTATGAGCACCACCAAAAGCTCCAAATAAAAACATGACTTAGGGACCACACACTAGACTCAATCATGGACATCAGAAGTCCATGTTGAACAAACAGACTCCTATGTCTATGGATCCATTGCATTACAGTCTAAAACATTACATGACTCCAAATGAATGAACTAATGCATTCAAACATGTAATAATTAACACTTATGTGGTAATTGTATTTTCCATATAATGCTCTACGTTGAGCCATCTAAAATTGGACAACGTCACAAAACTCATTAGAGTATAATATCAAGCCATGAGGCATCATAAAACGTTTGACACTAAAAATAAAGCCAATATGGCTACATAAGCCGATGTACAACTTTCCCAAAATTGGTATTTTATCCAAGTATAAATGACCAAAGGCCTGAACCGTAAGGTTCACACTTTTCCAAATATTCATAAAGTCAAAGAATGACTGTTCCCAACAACTCACACTTTTAATGGCAAAGATCTTAAAGTTCCAATATCAAAACTTTTAAGTTGGGTAAAATTCCAAATAAACCACATTTCGATAACCGTCCATAAAACACCCTAACTCATACGATAATCCTTAAAAAACCATTTGTACCCCAATTTCACATATTAGGAACCAAAGCAATATGTTACCCAAATTCTCCAAATGTTCAAGAAACCTTGTTGGTGAATCAAAACCCCCTTTTTGGTGACTCAAGCACCTCATAAAATATTGTAAACGATCTTCAAGTATTTTATAACCCAAATATGTGCAAGTGTACAAATATTCCCAAAACTCTTCAAAATGAGGTAAACTTATGGATATACTTTCAAAACCCCAAATATATGCATTTTGATATGTATATAGTTTTTCAAAGAAACTAGAACTCACCTTGCTAGATTTAGACTAAATCTAGGTTTTACCACAAATTTGAGTTTCTTGGATGAGAGCTTGAAACCTTCCACTTAGCTCCAAGTTTTCCACATCAATCCTTAACCACAAACATCTCTAAGCTATACCATGATCCAATAAAAAGGTAAAGAAACGAAAACTATAAAACCCTAATTTTTTAGATGGAGAAATAAGGAGATTACCTTAACAATACTCTTGAATCTACCACAACGTACTCCTAGGGCTCCAAATAAGAACCTCAATCTCCAAATCTTCAAAAGGGTGAAAATGGATGAAACCTTAAAAATCTTAGAAACTTCCAAATGAGAATGAGAAGAATAACTCCACAGCTAGCTTCCAAATCCTTTTCCAACATGAGGAATCACCTTAGAACTCCAAAATCGAAGCCTTGGCGGCTCCAAAAACCGAAATGGCGGGGGTGGGGGGGGTCGTCCTGGGAGTGTTTGGGTTGAAGTAGGTGAGATAACAAATGAGAAGAGACTTAAAACCGTGGCTTTAAAACCCTCAGGATCCTGTCGACAAGAATGACATGCGATTGTGCCACTGTCATTCTCGCGGGGCACTCTCGTCCGCTTTGTACCGAGAGCTCAGTCACCCTCGCGCGATTGTGTCACAGCGAGAGTGACCATGTCACAATCTTCGGGCATTCTCGCCCAACTTGTATTGCAAGGGTACACTCCCCACGATATTGACTGGTGATTATGCCCTTGAGCATTGTCGTCGGGCATACTCGCCCAAAAACCACCGACTCCCAATATTTCCCTTTTTGCGTACAAACTAAATCAGGAGAGCCCACTATAACAAAGGCTAACGTTTTCGCTACAATTTCTAAATTCATAGATCAACGAGAAAAAGATGGCTTTTAAATATCGAGTTTTCCGGGTGTTACAGTTTGTATTCAACTCCCTTCTATAAACTTAACCCTTGTAGAACCCTTATTGGGACCAACACATTTTCCAAATGATTTTTTAAACTAAATACAACAACAATGCATTAGCCTCAAATAATCTCCATTATATGCAATAAACCATAAAGAGACAAAAATACTATTTTATTTTTTAAATATCCAAAATAACCCAAAAACCCCAAATGTAAGCTTTTCAGAAGATCATATAAAATCATATGTACCAAAAATGCAAATTTCATCAAATAATCATCACATTTGATAAATATCAAGAAAAACACTTTAAGACACAAAAATGAACATTTTTGGCATGTACAAAGTTTCCACAAATTAGCTTGAAAACTCGCTTTTCTAGGTTAAGTTAAACCTAGTTTTAAAACCCAACATCTGGGTTCCAAAAATGAAGGCTTGAGATCCAAAATCAAAGTCCTTCCAAGAATCTTCTCGACCTATAACCCAAGACTAGTGTAACACCCCAAGCCCAAAGCAACAGATTATCCCAGTAACTTCGAATTAAACTTAAAGCCATGGTGGAAGTTATTGGTAGCCCACAACTTGAGGCTTATAAGAAACTTATAAATCCCATTTTCTATCCATGTGGGACGATTTATTACAAACGCCCCCACTTAAACTCTTGACGTCTTCGTCATGCCTACCCAAAATCTTCCTCTATGTAATCAACGATGATGGATTCATTCCACCATCTTGAAGGTACAAGGATCGACTCTGATACAATTTGTAACGCCCCAAGCACAAAGCAACAATCTGACACTAACTTCGAATCCAACTTAAACCATGGTGGAACTTAAACCATGGTGGAAGTTATTGGTATCCTACACTTTAAAACTTATAAGAAGCTCATGAATCCCACTTTCTATCCATGTCGGACGAGTTGTTACACCTAGAGATGCATCAATATTAATCACAAGGTTTAAATAAACAAAATCCCAAACATGGATCTCAAAATTCAAAAACTTACCACTGCAAAATTTGGAGACCTTCTAACCAAAACCCTATAATAAAGGTCATCATATCCTCAAGATAAGCTTCCAAAGATAAACCCTTAGGCTCCCTAAGTTAATCCTCACCAAGATGCTCCAAAAATTAAGCCAAAACTCCAAAAACAGCCTTAAGGATGAGAGAAATCGAGAGAGGGAAGGAAATGGGTGAAGCCATAGCCAAAAGGTCTAAAACCCCGATATAGATGGTGGCTTGACCTTGTCGCGGCTTTAGTCATGAGCTAAGTCGCATGTGTTGATCCAAACCCTCAGTGATTTGATAATGACCCTCTCTTATATACTTAGTGAAAATTGTAAGTAAACAATATGTATCAGAGTTTCACTATCGCTGATAAGTACTAAGATCTTACAGTACCGCTGATAGGAACTATCGATCTTTAGATTAAACATTCAGCAAACACTGTTCACCATAATACTCTGAGTCTGTTCAGTCCTTATGGTGATCGCTGATAAGTTAGTTGTTTACTTATGATCTCTGAAGACAAGTTTCACGTCAACATAGGTTCTACACTGAAGTCGAAGATCAAGCTCAAGAACCAGCGACAAGTCTCCTAATGAACTGATGCGGATCAGCGAAGACTCAGATTTTTCCACTCAACGTGAAGTATCAAGTACAAGACTTCAGCTATCGCTGAACTTCGGCATTCGCAGATAAAGAATGATAAAGCCCTGAATCAACGAAAAGCTGATCATGAAGTCCTCCGTACAAAGTACTTTTGTCTTAACCACCCTTGCACGTCTCCGTACGATATGTCAGAAAAAGCACCTCCTTATTGTCTGAAATCGTACAACCACTCTGATGCTACACTGTTCAAACATGCGGCTACTAAGGTTGTCAACAAAGGTCAATGACGTACAACCAATGAGCTGCTGCCACGTGTAAATTGTAAACTGCCATGCATTAAATGCATGCAGTATATAAGAAGAAGAACTCACTTCATTTTGAAGTAACTTGCTAACTCTGGACAAGTTCATCCTTCTTATCTTGAGATAGGTTATTATTAGTAATTTCCTTCTTTTTCTTAGTGCAAGAAACTTAGTGTTCCAACTTGCTACCATTCCGTCATGAACCTGAAAACCTCAAAAGCTATGTGGGACACAATATGTGTTCAGTATGAAGGTACGTCTGAAGTCCAGGACTCTCGAAAGATCAACCTGGTAAGACAATACTAAAGTTTCATTTGTGATAAGAATGAAAATCTCTCTGAAGTTCACCAACGTTTTAATTGCTTAATAATAGATCTGAAAAGTGTTGGTAAGGAATATTCTAACTTTGAAGTGCTGACAAAGTTTTTAGAATGTTTACCTGAAAGCTGGGACAGTTATTCTATGTGTCTCAAGCTGTCAAAGGATCTAAGATAAATGACCCTTGCTACCTTATATGGCACAATCCTGAATCATGAGCAATCGAGTCATCTTAAGAAGAATCTTGTAAAAGATTCCAAAAGCACCCATGTTGCTTTAATCTCAGAGGAACCTTCTACTCAGCGACCCTTGGTCACTATCACTGAGTTAGAAAGCAACTCTGAAAGGTCATCAGAATCTAACTCTTCAGATGATGATGAATCTTTGGCTCTCCTCACTAAAAAGTTCAGGAGAATCGCCAAAAAGAAAATGTTCAGAAAGAACAAACCCCTTTCTATTACTGATAAGCCAAGATCATCAGCTCCTGTTGATAAGGCTACTGCTACTTGTTTTAACTGCGAAAAGCCAGGACATTTCGCTAATGAGTGCAGGTCTAAGAAAGTTTCGAGAAACTCAGCGTTTCCCAAGAAATCCTTTATTCCCAGGAATAAAGATGAAAAATACGCTAAGCTGAAAGAAAAGTATGCGAAGCTGAAAAGCTTTAAGAAGAAAGGCAAAGGCCTGATGGCTTATGATTGGGCTGCCTCTGATGAAGAAGAATCATCATCTGACTCTGAAGATGATGAAGCCAATCTATGTCTTATGGCCAAGATTGAAGATGAGGAAGAAAGCTCAGACATTCCCTCTACTTCAACGTCTGCTATTCAGGTGTCACCTTCCTTCTTTACAAACATTGAAAATATTGATGAAGCTGATAGTCTTCGTAAAATCGATCTCTTGACTAGAAGTTTATATGAAGCCATGAATGGAAAAACTGTAGTTGAAAATCAAAACCTTGATCTCGCTGAACAGCTCAAAAACTGTCACCTTCAAATAGAAAAGCTTTCTAAAATTGAAGAAGATTTTAAAGATCAAGTGCATTTAAATCAGCTAGTCAAAATCGAGCGAGAAGAAGCTATCTCTGCTTTAAGAGCTGAAAAAGCTACTGTTGAAGGATGGTGTAATTCCTCAACAAAGATCACTGAGATAATTAAGTCTCAGATTCCCCTGAGTGATAAACGTGGTCTTGGTTACAAAGCTAATAGTCTAAAACCAACCACTGATCGTTCCATGCTCTTGTTTGGAACTTTCGTATCTTCAGTCGCTGATACTTCATCCTCTCAGTGTTCCTCGTCCAGACCTCCTATCCCTGAGGAAATTTCTACCTCTTCAAAAGGTAAAGAGAAAATGGGTTATCCAAAACCTACCTCTGTCTTTAAAGATAAAGGTAAAGGAATTGCTTTTAACCAAAATCCTCAGAAGGGTACCTTAGTACCTAAGCTGAATGCTTCTAAAGCTTTAGTGATTCATTCCTTTGGATCAAGGAATCAGATCTCTGGATCTACTCAGCGTGGATCTATTCAGCGATCTACTCCTAGAAACTTAGTGGATGTCTCTAGTAAGAAATCCGAAGAACTGATTGTTCCTCCCATTTCAAAAGCCATCCGCTTACTTGGTGCTGGTACTTCTAATTCAAAATCTAAAGCTCAGCATTCAAATGGTCATAGAACTACTTTTAGTTATAGGAAATGTTATCACTGTGGACTCACTGATCATATTGCTAGTAAGTGCCCCACAGCCACCAAAGCTGAAAAGATAGCTAAGGTGAAGATTGCCCCAAGGCAAAGAAGACCACTGAGGTTAAGAAATTAAGCAAAGTGAAGACTGACAAAGCTGAATCTTCAAATGTTGCAAAGATTGCTGAACCTTTCATTCCAACTACCTCCACTGACAAACGTGTACACATGGTTAAGTGGGTACCCAAGAAAAACTAATCTTCCTTTGTGATGCAGGTTAAGAAGGGTATCTGGTATCTCGATAGCGGATGCTCTAGACACATGACTGGAAAGAAAAGCATGCTCGCTGAATACAAGGAAGAGAAGGGTCCCTCTGTGACTTTTGGAGGAAATGGAAAAGGACATACCCGAGGGTTTGGTGTACTCTCTAATGGTACAACAACCTTCAGAAGAGTCGTATATGTTGAAGGGCTGAAGCATAATCTTTTAAGCATCAGTCAGCTTTGCGACAAGGATAACAAGGTAATCTTTACCAAGGAATCCTGCTTTGTCACTGACAAAAAGGAGAAGATAGCTCTCAGCGGTTATCGTTTGGAAAATGTTTATGTAATAAACATGGACTCAACAACCACTGAGAACTCATGTTTCTTCTCAAAAGCCTCATCTGATGTCAACTGGCTATGGCATAAGAGTCTCTCTCATCTAAATTTCAAGACACTGAACACTCTTTCTTCAAAAGAGTTAGTCACTGGTCTACCTCAGCACTCATACGCCAAAGAGTCTTTATGTTCAGCGTGTGAGAAAGGGAAGCAGACCAAAGCAAGCTTTAAGTCAAAGCAAGTCTCCTCAGTGTCATCTCCTCTGCAACTTCTCTATATGGATTTGTTTTGCCCTGTTAACAAACAATCCATAGCTGGAAAGAAATATACACTGGTCATAGTTGATGAATTCTCTCGTTATACATGGGTTATGTTTCTCCGTTCCAAGAGTGACACCCCTGAAGAACTCATCACCTTTGTTCGGAAGATGGAAACCCTGAACAATTTGACCGTTCGCTCAATAAGGAGTGATCATGGGACTGAATTCAAAAACAGTTCTCTTGATTCCTTCTTTGAGAGTAAGGGTATTTCTCACAAATTTTCATCAGTGAGAACACCGCAACAAAATGGAGTCGCTGAAAGAAGAAATAGAACAATTATTGAAGTTGCACGTTCAATGCTCAGCGATTCTCACCTGCCTACTCAGTTTTGGGCAGAAGCTGTCAACACTGCTTGTTTTATGCAAAACAAGTCGCTGATAGTCAAAAGATTCAATAAAACAGCCTATGAACTTTTTCATGGGAGAAAGTCTTCAGTCAGCTTTCTTCACATCTTTGGATGTCAGTGTTTCATACTGAACAACGGAGATGCCCTTGGAAAGTTTGATCCTAAGGCTGATGATGGAATCTTTCTTGGATACTCCTCAGTCTCCAAAGCCTTCAGAGTCTTCAATCGAAGAAGACAAAGTGTAGAAGAAACAATTCACGTCACGTTTGACGAATCCCGTTCAGCGAACTCTAAACCGTCCGCTGATACTGAAGAACTGAATCAATGGATGTTTTCTCATCTTGGTGATTCAGAAGATATTCCCACTCATACTCATACAGTTGAAAATGATAGTCCTACTATCATTCCAAATATGCAGAATAGTAATGCTGAAACATCATGGGTCTCAGCTGTTCCTTTAAACACTATACCTGCTTCTGAACCCAATGTCTCAGACATTCCATCCACTTCTCAGCAATTTGTGAATGACAACTGCACCCATTCCTCTCTTAGTTGATACTCCAGAAGTTGCTGAAGCCTCATCTTCAGCTACTCCAGTTCAGGTTGGGTCAACGTCTCACGCTCCGGCTCAGCGATGGACTGTAAATCATCCAATCGATCAAATTCTAGGTGATCCAAACGCTGGTATTCAGACTCGACGAAGTGCAGGTAATATTTGTTTATTTGTTAACTTTATTTCTCTGACTGAACCAAAGAAAGTAGATGATGCCCTCTAAGATCCAAACTGGGTCAGCGCCATGCAAGAAGAGCTGACTGAATTCGAAAGAAACAAAGTTTGGAAACTTGTTCGAAGACCAACTGACAAAACAATGATAGGCACTAAATGGGTCTATCGAAACAAGTTGGACGAACATGGAACTGTAACCCGCAACAAGGCTCGTCTTGTTGCTCAGGGATACAGACAAGAGGAAGGCATAGATTATGACGAAACATTTGCTCCAGTAGCAAGACTAGAATCTATTCGTCTATTCTTAGCATACGATGTACACAAAGACTTCAAAGTATATCAGATGGATGTTAAGTCAGCGTTTCTAAATGGAAAGCTGAATGAAGAAGTCTATGTGGAACAACCTCCAGGATTCCCAGATCCTAAGCGTCCAGGTTATGTTTATAAACTGGATAAGGCACTTTATGGCTTGAAGCAAGCTCCACGTGCATGGTATGACACTCTATCTACTTATCTCCATATTGAACAATTTGAGCGAGGTAAAATCGACAATACTCTATTTTTCAGGAAAGTAAAAGGTCATATCATTCTTGTTCAGATATATGTTGATGACATTATATTTGGCTCTACTAACCCTGATCTTTGTACTCGTTTTGCTGATAGAATGAAAGATGAGTATAAAATGAGCATGATGGGTGAACTAACATATTTCCTTGGTCTTCAGATAAAACAAAATGAAAAATGAACTTTCATTAATCAAGGAAAATATGTTAAAGATATGCTGAAGAAATTCGACTTAACTCAAAGTTCAGCTATGAAAACCCCTATGGCACCACCGCTGACACTATATAAGGATACTAAGGGTATTCCTGTTAATGTCACGTTGTACCGTGGGATGATCGGCTCTCTTTTGTATCTTACAGCTAGCCGACCCGATATTATGTACGCAACCTGTATGTGCGCACGATATCAAGCTGAACCCAAGATATCTCATATGACCGCTGTAAAGCGAATTTTTCGATACCTTAAAGGTACTGCGAATCTAGGTCTTTGGTATCCCAAAGACTCAGGATTCGATCTAATCGCCTATCCAGATAGTGATTTTGCAGGTTGCAAATTGGATAGGAAAAGCACCACAGGAGGATGTCAGCTCCTGGGTGGAAAGCTGGTGAGATGGACAAGTAAAAAGGAAAACTCAGTGTCCACCTCCACAGCTGAAGCTGAGTATGTAGCCGCTGGAAGCTGTTGTTCTCAGGTCTTGTGGATGAGAAATCAACTACTAGACTATGACCTTCAGCTCTCAAATATTCCAATCTATTGCGACAGCACAAGTGCCATCGCTATAGCCAATAATCCAGTGCTACACTCAAAGACAAAACACATCGAAATCAGGTATCATTTTATCAGAGATCATGTGATGAATGGTGATATAGAACTTCACTTTATCCCAACTGATTATCAGTTAGCTGGTATGTTCACCAAACCTCTTGATGAGACAAGATTCAACTTTCTCATCAGCGAGCTTGGAATGCTGAACTTTGAAGAGTAAAATCTTCAGTGATTCACATTTGATCAGCGATATGATAAAATCGACTTGTATAACCCATTCTATCATCTTCTCTCTGAATAAACTTGATTCGCTGATATTAAGGTATGTTTTTCTCTCTGACAATCGCATGTAAATGCAAGATTTCAAAATAAATTGCATCGCTGAATATCTCTTCCTTATCAGCGATACTTTGAAATTTCTAAAACCAACTGATATTTCTATTCAGTGCTTCATTTTTTTAAAAGTATCCCTGAGTTTTCCAAACCTCAGAGACATCCTGAATATGAAAGGACAGTTGTGACGTCATTGCAACGGATAATCCCCGGCACGTTCTTTTTCTGACACACGTTTGCACGTTTCGTTTACCGTCCAATCAAATGCAAACACGTGTCCGTGTCATGATGAAAAACTTTCCCGCTCGAGTTTTTCTCTCTCTCTAACCTCTCTATATAAACACATTCTGGGTTTATATTTCTCTTTTACGCGAAAAACTTCTCCTCCAAGCAAAGAAAAAATTATTGTTGCATTTGTGCTCTCAAGTTTTTCAAGAACTCAAGAACTTCATCTTCTTCAACGAATCAGGTTAATAATTTTGTTATTTACCTGTTTCTTAAACTTGTTAATGATCTTCTCTTTGTTTTCACAAGATCAAACAAAAGAACCTTTTAAAATAAAATCATTTCTTTCATGGTTTTATGAACACAACCTTTCATGGTTGTTCTTCAAGTTTAAACACAAAATCTTAAACTTGTTGTTCATTCGTTTTTCCAGAATCCTTATTCTCAAAAGAAACTGGAAAACAAGATTTTCTTTGGGTTTGCATTTTGTTTTTCAAAAACAAGAAAAACCCTAATCTTCATTAAGACATTTTTGTCTGAATGAAATGGACAAAATTCGAACCATCTTATTGGAAAATCTTTCCACATTAAGATTATTCTTATTTGTTAATCTTTGGTTGAACTGATATACAGAAAATGGCATCTTCTGACATTTCCTCTGCCAAGAACACCATCGCTGAGAACACTGTTGCTGATAATACTACTGAGGAATTGGATATCATCAAGGCTCCTCAGGTTAAGTTCTCTCTTGAAGAACTGGATTGGACAAAGTCAAATAACCTCTATGCGCTTCTCAAGTTTCCTCCTCGAAAGCAAGTCACACATCTAGATGATGCTGTGAAATTCCTGAAAATTTGTTGTCTATCCACATCCCTGACCATAACACGTCATGCACATCAGCTACTGCTATCCCAATTCTGGTACTCTGCCAGACACTCTCAGCTATCATCAACCAAAGACTCCTAAAAGACAATAGACTGTATCCTCTGTGATACTGACTATGGCACTATGAAGATCACCCCTGCTATTATCCGCAAAGCCCTGAACCTTCCCTTGGCCACCAAAGAAAAACCTTTTGTTCCTCTCCCTGACCACAAGAAACACTCAGATAGGGAAGCCATCACTGAATTCTTCGATGCAATGGGCTATGTATGGGAAACTGGGAGGGACAAGAAGCCTGAGAAGAAGTTGACCCTCATCAAGAAATCTAAAATGCCCAGCGAGATAAATTTCATCTTCACTCACTTAATCAGCTGCATGACTGCAAAGACCGGCTCCTCTGATCAAGCCGCTCAACCTCAGCAAGCAATGGGGTATGCCTTGCTGAAAGGTCTACATATAGACTGGGCATCGATAATCTACGATGATCTGGTACTCAGAGTAGACTCCGCCGCTGACAGATCTCCATGGGTTCCTTATCCTCGATTCATCAGCGTCGTCTTCCAAACAGGCCTGAAGGACAGCTTCCCAAAAGAGGGTGACCTGAAACTCTCTCAGGTCGGCCCTAAGGTTCTCGACTTCAAACCTGTGGAAAACGAGGTACGTCTTTCTACACTTTTAACTCTTCTAAACCCTACTTCTACTTCTGCAGCTCCTTCAGCGGACAAACCCACCGCTGATACCCAGGCTGCAACCTCCATTCCTTCTCTTAAAAGGAAACACCCTCATATCCAACTTAGTTCCAAAAGAACTAAGAAAACCAAGGAGCAACCCCAGCAATCTCGTGCTGAAGACTCCTCAACTCATCTCAAAGAGCTGAAGGAACGTTCAGTGGTACGCTCTGCCATAGCTGAACAAGCCACCCATTCTATCCCAGCCTCAGCGTCTCTAAACGTTGAGGTTATAAACTTGGAACCTACCCAACCTCCTTCAGTCTCTCCACAGACTGAAGAAGTGATTCTCAGCGAATCCAACGCTGAAATCCGCACCCAACCAACATTCTCAACCTTCGCTCCTCCCTCTACTCAGTTGGACTCTACTCCAGTTGTCACTGAAGCACCTGTCATTCCTCCAGAAGCTAAAGATACTCATCAAGGAATGATGGATGTAGGACCTGCAGAGATGACCATGCGTACACGCACTCTCACTGACGACATGGAACTTTTCTCAGGACACCGAGATTTTGATGAATTCACCAATCCTCCTGCAGGTATACACTAACCCCTATACACTGTAACTGAACCCCAAACTTCTGAGCTTTCCTCTGTTCACAAGTTCTTATATGTTACAGGTCCTAATTTGGGAGCCATCAACTCCTCTCTAAAGACAATAGAGACGAAGCTGACAGGTCTCACCACTACTCTTTCCGACAACTCTTCAGTTGTAACAAACGCTGGAGAGAATCTTACAAAGCTGACAACCGTGGTCGAAAAGAATGCCTCCAAAGCTGATTTGGAGAAGGTTGATAAATCTCTCAGCGACTTTGCCAAAGTTCTCGCTGACATCTACACAGACTACGTCGCCATCAAAACATCAGTTCACACCATGTCCAGCGAGGTTACAACGCTGAAGACATCGGTTGGAAAACTCAAAGGAGAGATGTCTGCTGTAAAGACTGAAGTCAGTTCAGTAAAGACTGACATGCGTTCTGTGAAGACCGACGTCAATACAATGAAGAATGACGTCACTTCTATGAAGACAATGATACAGCAGATCCTGAATAACACGACCGCCCCTGCCCCTGCACCTGAGCATTTTACTACGGCGGATCGTGCTGAACTCGTGAAGATCAATCCGGCTATTTCTGGTCTAGAAAACAGACTAACAGCGATTGAAATTTGTGTGGGGATCCCTGGCCAAGAAGACAGGGAACCCAAATCTACTGCTGAATCCTCGCATTCCTCCCCCACTCATCATGAAGAAGGGGGGGGGGAGAAGAGCACTGAAGTCCTTCCCCATGATGAATCTATCAGGGGGAGAAGAATGAAGACCTTACCCTTGCTGAAGAGGGTGTGAAGACAATTGAAGAAGCAGCCGCTGGACCTCAGGGAGATGAAAACCCTGAGGGAACCGAGAAGCTTACCTCTGTATCTGAGGGGAGCAACTCGAAGAAGAAGTTGAAGACTCTGAGTCTGAAGCTGAAGATGAAGAAGCCATCGACTTATCTGATGTTGAACCATCCTCTTCTCCAAAGAATGATGATGATGAAGATGATGATGTTGATGATGATGATGACTCTTTTATCGTCAAGCCTGCTCAGAGGTCTAAAGTTCTTAAAGGGATCGTGATAAACGAACCTTCAGGGGAGCGGACCAAATCAAAGCCTTCAGCGTCTGAAGCTGACAAGGGCAAAGGAAAAGGTGTTGCTGAAGACAATGACAATCTGAAGATCTCGCTTCCAAAGCCAGTTTGTCAGCTAGTCCTCTCCCTTGTTTGAGGATATCGCTGAAGTTCCTACAGCTGCGACTTCACCAACAATAATCCCAGCTCCCAAAGCTGAAGAAATAATCCCGGTCTTGGATTTGATCTCTGAGACTGATGAACCCGAAGAACAGATGCTTTCTCACAAAAACAGACCTTCCTTGGCTCCTCAAAAGCTAAGTGAAGAAGATCAGAGAAGAAGAGATGAGATGATAAAGAAGTTCGAGGATCGGCGAATCATTCTGAAGCGTGATCAACTTCCTTGTATTCCTACAAAGTTCAAACTTTCAAAAAGGGAATACAAGGATCACCTCAGAGCTGAACGTCTAATCGATGAAAGAAGGGAAGCTGAAGAAAAAGACAGAGAATACGCCATCCAGCTTACTCAACGATCAGTAAAAGACCCCAAGCTTAAAAGAGCTCCAATCGAAGTTGAACGTCAGCTATGGGAAGAAGCCAAGAAGATCGTTGAAGAAAAGAGAACTGTGTCTCAATCTACCTTAGCCTGGTGCAAAGAAAAGGCACACTTCAGACACCGACCTTCCAGAATAATCAAGGTACTCATCACTGGAAGATCAACCCTCAAAGTTTCTATCGCTGAAGTCGATATATTCAGAGAGAATGATTAGTACGAAAAATTCTATGCTGAAGCCATCACGAAGTACGATCTCTCTGAATGGTTGGAGATCAGATTAGCCATCCAGAAGTCTCAGTCTAAGTACAAGGATCATTTTGAAAAGCTGATAAACAAGCAGATCGACTTAGTCTATTCTTGTGTGGATATTCCTCCTCCTCCTCCTCTCGAAAGTCAGAAAAGAAAGGCCTCTACAAAGAAAAAGTCTAAATCTTCAGAAGATGGTCCTCAGATACGAAACGAAACAGGTATTGGTTTTTCTCTAGCTGAAGTCCTTGGTCCAGAACCTGACCTTTCTGCACTTGACACATCTCTTCCTCCTGATAAAACTTTCATCCCTGGGAAAGTCTAAAGCAAACCCAACGGGATATTCTTCAATGACTGGGGTGGACGAAAGCGTTTTCAACGTATCTCTGAACTTCCCATCACTCCCATTGAACAGCTGAAAGATCTCATCTACTGGTGTGATTTCAAGAACGACATTCAGGCACGGCATCTTAAACCCTTGATTTTTGAAGAAGCGCTGAACAAAAGGAATCAAGGAGTAAATTTCCCTGACTGGATGATTCCCACATCAAAGACCCTTGATGAACTTCTCATTAAGGAAGAACCTTTATAAACTGATAGGATCGCCTTTTTCTCTATTGTATCAGTTATTCTTTTGTACTTGCAATTTTTCCACTTCCATCTGTAATCTTTACGAAGTTTAAAGAAAAATTTCAGCGAACGTACTTTACTCCATCAGTACAGAAAAGATCCCAGAAAACAGTAAAAGGGACAAATATTTTATGAGTTCCTTTTATCCTTATGTTTTCATTAAATAGCAATTTTCTCTGTTGCTATGTCATAATCAAATAGGGGAAGATTGTTGATCCAAACCCTCAGTGATTTGATAATGACCCTCTCTTATATACTTAGTGAAAATTGTAAGTAAACAATATGTATCAGAGTTTCACTATCGCTGATAAGTACTAAGATCTTACAGTACCGCTGATAGGAACTCTCGCTCTTTAGATTAAACATTCAGCGAACACTGTTCACCATAATACTCTGAGTCTGTTCAGTCCTTATGGTGATCGCTGATAAGTTAGTTGTTTACTTATGATCTCTGAAGACAAGTGTAACACCCCGCTTACCACGACACAATATTGTCCGCTTTGCCCCACTGGCTCACGTCTTTGTTCTTGGCGACCTGGCAAGGACTTCGCAAGGACTTCCCAGGAGGTCACCCATCCTGGTACTACTCCCACCCAAGCACGCTTAACCACAGAGTTCCCAAGGAACCCACATGCTTGTGGCCCCAAAACGCGTTGTGTCTGGTAAGGCCAAGGTTTTACTAATATACCCAGCATCTCTCCTGTCCACGGCCGATGTGGGATATGCCTAAGGTGTTACACACACACCCCCTTAGGGACTCATCGTCCTCGATGAGGTTTGCCCCACCATCCCGAACGGCACAGGAGTGACTCTGATACCATTTGTAAAACCCCGCTTACCACGACACAATATTGTCCGCTTTGCCCCACTGGCTCACGGCTTTGTTCTTGGCGACCTGGCAAGGACTTCGCTAGGACTTCCCAGGAGGTCACCCATCCTGGTAATACTCCCACCCAAGCACGCTTAACCACAGAGTTCCCAAGGAACCCGCATGCTTGTGGCCCCAAAACGCGTTGTGTCTGGTAAGGCCAAGGTTTTACTAATATACCCAGCATCTCTCCTGTCCACGGCCGATGTGGGATATGCCTAAGGTGTTACAACAAGTTTCACGTCAACATAGGTTCTACGCTGAAGTCGAAGATCAAGCTCAAGAACCAACGACAAGTTGTAACGACCCGGTATCCCATAACATACATAATATATATCAATTAACATTTCATACACAACGTCGTTACTTTCATAACAAAATACATGATAATTCACATTCGGTCCCAAAGTTTCAAAACTATACAATATAGAAATGTAAACATATCCTAATCTTCATCAGCTAGCAATCGCTTCCTATGCTTTATTATTCCCTTTGCTAACAAAAGATCCTTGACCTGGAATACATATTTTTGAAAGGAAAATGAGGGTTAGACCAAACGGTCTAGTGAGATAATCCCTGTCAGTTTAGAAATCCTTTTTATAAAACACACTTATACCACAAAGACTTAAATACCAATTAAGATTCGTGCATCGTGTACCACTTATTCTTCACATCCTTCACATAATTCCCATGGCCATATTAGTTGGTTGCGAGCCAACAACACTGCTGTACAACAACTACAGTACCGCTGTACAACAACTACAGCACCGTTGTACAACAACTACAGCAAACATTCGCCGGTATAGTTCGGCAAGTGCTCTCGTGTAGTGTAATGCACATATAAATACAATATATATATATATATATATATATATATATATATATATATATATGTACCAATAAATCATATTGTCATTTATAAAACCTTTCATCACATTTTCTTTTATAAAAACGTTACCACATTCCAACCACATATACGTCTCAATATAAACACATAATCACATCATGTATCATAATCTCAATCCGTACATATCCATTTCATATATATATATCACATATATATGTATCCCAATTGAAAACGTTTTAAAAGTAAAACTCACCTCGATCGCTTATCAAATTTCCTTCTAAGGTTTTCTCGAGAAATCCAATCTTTCATTCAAAGTTTACCGAATCTGGAACAAATAGACACAAGCAACTCCTTACCAAAATGTATAAGACTTATTAGCAGGCTAAGGACTCTAGATACATCTATATAACTCTTATCCTCAAAAATGACCAAACAGCTAAAGTATCCGGACACCTCAAACTACCCGGACAATCATGAACTTTCCGGACAGCATAAAAGAATCCGGACAACACAATTTATCCGGACAACATAAGGAATCCGGATGCAATCCGGTATCTAAATCATCCGGAAACCATCAAATGAATCGACCGGACATTACCAAAAGGAACTACCGGACACCACCCAAGAATCTACCCGGACACATTCATTGTATCTGTAAACCTTCGTCTGTTCATGTGTTTTCTACCCAGAAATCGACTGATTCAATACCAGCAGTGAATTCAACTATTCTAATCCGATAGAAACCTTCTAATAGCAATTAAAAACATAAAATACAAAGGAACATACCTCAGATACACTTCCAAGCACACCAATTTGAACCCTTTAGCACAAACCCTTCTTTTCTCTTTTGGTCTCAAACCCACACACACACACTCTGATTTTTCTGGATAATATCTGACTTATGAAATATCTGATTTCATCAAGAGGTAATATCAACCTATTTTACTACTTTAGTCCTTGAACTTATCATTAATGACCAAAACACCTTTAACTTATAAATTTACCTAAACTTACCCTAAAATCCAACTTTAAAGTTAACTTTATTTAACGGAAAAGGGATTTTAACTAACGAACTTACCCGGGGTATTACATTATCTCCCCCTTAAAAGAATTCTGTCCCGAAATTCGGTTAAGCGAAAAGGTAATGAATACTTATCACTACTACTTCGAACTCAATCAAAAACCATAGGAACTAACTGAATAGACACCCCACACCCACGTATATCTCTAACACAGATAAGCAACAAATGCACGGAAATACCAATAATCATTTTACACCGAAGTCATATAACACTTTAGCACGTATAGCGTTTATTAGAATCATACCTGTAACAACATCAGGACTTTCTTCTACCTCTTGTTCCGTCATCTGAAAAACACGACCATGGATTCCACGTAGTTCAGACCCTTGTACTCCTCCCGACTTACCACCCGTTGGTCTCACTGTCATATTACTTTGCTGTGCTTTCCACTGTGGACAATTAACCTGAATATGTTCAGGGGAGTTGCAAACGAAACAAAATCGAGTTATCCGACAATCTCTTGCGATATGACCAGCCTTTCCACATTTGTAGCACTTTCGGGAATCACCATAGCAGTTTCCTTGATGAATACGGTCACATGTTGAACATGGTCTTCTTTCAGTAGGCCTGAAAGGTGAATAACTATCAAACCTCGGGGATTCGTATTCTTTCGAATCGTACGTCGTTTCTTCCAGTTTTCTTTTCCCAGCACTCTTATCACCAACGTCTCTCATGTTATCCCGTTCCACATTTTCCACGGCATCTACTGCGGCTAAGAAGGTATCAGGTCCTTTTGCAATCACTAGCCTTCTAATTTCTGCATTTAACCCAAAAATAAACCTTTCCATCTTCAGAGCCTCCGTGGAAACATAGTACTCCGCAAAGCGAGACTTCTCCAGAAAGCGAGCAGTGTAATCCCTAACCGATAAACTTCTCTGATGTAGGTTCATGAATTCCTCTTCCAACTGTCTAACTGCTGCTTGAGGACAAAATTGTCCTTTGAAAGCTGTTGTGAATTCGTCCCAAGTAAAAGTTGAGTATACATCAGATCCTCTAGAGGTAATATGAGCCTCCCACCAAAATAGAGCATTTGCCTTCAACATCGTGGTTCCATATAGCACTTTATCTTCTTCTGCGCACTTGCCGGTCCTGAAGACAACTTCTATCTCTTTCAGCCACCTCATGGCCTTCACTGGATCTCTTTCTCCTGTATATGCCGGGGGTTTGCAATTTAAAAACATTTTATAGTCACACTTCCTTGGCACCGGTATGACAGTATGTCTAATGGGCATTTCGTCTTCCAGACTAGGATCTGGTATTCCAGTTTCTGTGTGACGAGTTCTATCGAACATAGGTTGTATATTGGCTTAAAGTCTTCCCATTTCCACCGTCAAATCATTTCGTGTAACAAATTCGGTACCTCGCCCCTGAACTCTACCTCCAGTTCCGCCCCTACCTCTTTCTCTCCCTCTTCTCCTTCCTCCGGCTGTTGGGTTTGTTCTATTCGGATTTCCTCCTCCTTCCCGATTCGTTTGTCTAGTACCACTTGCCATTCTGTTGATTCAGACAAGGTTAATATACACATAACACATACCCCATATAACAAGGTATTCCAGTTCAAACATGCACCTGTAAGATCACAATTACACTGGCCAGGTGTAATTTGAAATTACCTTACATGATGTTCCTTCTACCTTTTTATATTTAACACCCCAAGGTTCTACAATAATAGGGACGTCCTACTTCACTTGCAGTTTAAGTCTTGGTACAGATACTAATACCTAAATCCCTTAAACTAGGGCTCTGATACCATCTGTAACGACCCGGTATTCCATAACATACATAATATATATCAATTAACATTTCATACACAACGTCGTTAATTTCATAACAAAATACATGATAATTCACATTCGGTCCCAAAGTTTCAAAACTATACAATACAGAAATGTAAACATATCCTAATCTTCGTCAGCTAGCAATCGCCTCCTATGCTTTATTCTTCCCTTTGCTAACAAATGATCCTTGACCTGTAATACATATTTTTGAAAGGAAAATGAGGGTTAGACCAAACGGTCTAGTGACATAATCCCTGTCAGTTTAGAAATCCTTTTTATAAAACACACTTATACCACAAAGACTTAAATACCAATTAAGACTCGTGCATCATGTACCACTTATCCTTCACATCCTTCACATCATTCCCATGGCCATATTAGTTGGTTACGAGCCAACAACACCGCTGTACAACAACTACAGCACCGCTGTACAACAACTACAGCAAACATCCGCCGGCATAGTTCGGCAAGTGCTCTCGTGTAGTGTAATGCACATATAAATACAATATATATATGTACCAATATATCATATTGTCATTTATAAAACCTTTCATCACATTTTCTTTTATAAAAATGTTACCACATTCCAACCACATATACGTCTCAATATAAACACATAATCACATCATGTATCATAATCTCAATCCGTAAATATCCATCTCATATATATATATCACATATATATGTATCCCAATTGAAAACGTTTTAAAAGTAAAACTCACCTCGATCGCTTATCAAATTTCCTTCTAAGCTTTTCTCGAGAAATCCAATCTTTCATTCAAAGTTTACCGAATCTGGAACAAATAGACACAAGCACCTCCTTACCAAAATGTATAAGACTTACTAGCAGGCTAAGGACTCTAGATACATCTATATAACTCTTATCCTCAAAAATGACCAAACAACTAAAGTATCCGGACACCTCAAACTACCCGGACAATCATGAACTTTCCGGACAGCATAAAAGAATCCGGACAACACAATTTATCCGGACAACATAAGGAATCCGGACACCAAAGGAATCCGGATGCAATCCGGTATCTAAATCATCCGGAAACCATCAAATGAATCGTCCGGACACTACCAAAAGGAACTACCGGACACCACCCAAGAATCTACCCGAACACATTCATTGTATCCGGAAACCTTCGTCTGTTCATGTGTTTTCTACCCAGAAATCGACTGATTCAATACCAGTAGTGAATTCAACTATTCTAATCCGATGGAAACCTTCTAATAGCAATTACAAACATAAAATACAAAGGAACATACCTCAAATACACTTTCAAGTACACCAATTTGAACCCTTTAGCACAAACCCTTCTTTTCTCTTTTGGTCTCAAACCCACACACACACACTCTGATTTTTCTGGATAATATCTGACTTATGAAATATCTGATTTCATCAAAAGGTAATATCAACCTATTTTACTACTTTAGTCCTTGAACTTATCATTAATGACCAAAACACCTTTAACTTATAAATTTACCTAAACTTACCCTAAAATCCAACTTTAAAGTTAACTTTATTTAACGGAAAAGGGATTTTAACTAACGAACTTACCCGGGGTATTACACAAGTCTCCTAATGAATGGATGCGGATCAGCGAAGACTCAGATTTGTCCACTTAACGTGAAGTATCAAGTACAAGACTTCAGCTATCGCTGAACTTCGTCATTCGCTGATAAAGAATGATAAAGAATGATAAAGCCCTGAATCAACGAAAAACTGATCATGAAGTCCTCCGTACAAAGTACTTTTGTCTTAACCACCCTTGCACGTCTCCGTACGATATGTCAGAAAAAGAACCTCCTTATTGTCTGAAATCGTACAACCACTCTGATGCTACACTGTTCAAACATGCGGCTACTAAGGTTGTCAACAAAGGTCAATGACGTACAACCAATGAGTTGTTGCCACGTGTAAAGTGTAAACTGCCATGCATTAAATGCTTGCAGTATATAAGAAGAAGAACTCACTTCATTTTGAAGTAACTTGCTAACTCTGGACAAGTTCATCCTTCTTATCGTGAGATATCTTGAGATAGGTTATTATTAGTAATTTTCTTCTCTTTCTTAGTGCAAGAAACTTAGTGTTCCAACTTGTTTAGATTTATGTTTATCCTTAATCTTGTTTTCGGAACAAGCTGTAAATAGTTAATGATTTATCAATAAACAATTTAGAAAAGTAAAATCTTAGTGTTTGTATTCAACCCCCCGTTCTACAAACTTGTATATCCCTTCGGGACCAATAACATGTATTTCTTTGGTCGCGCCTATAGATGCATCACACGACCTTCGCTGCGACTTTAGTTGTGTACCTAGTAACATGACTTACTGTTCACGTTCCCTTCCTCGGTTCACACTCTAGAGGCATAGGCGACCTTGGTCGTTGCTTGGATTGTCGACCAGGTTGCATGGAGCCCTATGGTGACTCCAAAACTCTAATTTGCGACATTAAAACTCCACAATTAACCAGATGGATTAACCACGGATTAATCTCCGTAAAATTACATTTTTACTTGAAGTTGACTTGATCAAATCCTGTAATTGTCCCCATACAAAAATACGGGTGTCACATGAATGTCGTTACAAACCCCAAATAATGAACTTTTTTTAAACCGTGTCTCTTTTTACTGTTTTCACCCTAAGCATCAAAAATCTCAGGACATGCCTTGATACCAAGATTAGGTTACACTGCTTTGTTAATGTTGGCTCTACAAAAAAAAATATTTTTTAATTAAAAATGGGAAAATTGCATAAAAAGGTAACGTACTTTGTCTGAATTCCTATTTTAGGAAAGTACTTTCAAAGCATTCGTTTTGGTACCTGATTAGGATACCCAAATGATCGTTTAGCCATTTACAGGTAACCATGATGATGTGGCGAATGATGTGGCATCTAACTCAATATTATTTGTTGACGTGGCGATTAATGTGGATATCTTTTATATAAAATTATTTTTAAGATATACATATCTTTCTTGCATTAAATGTTTAGAATACAAAATAAAATGAAAAATCTAGTAGCATTAATTAAACAATTATTCCCATAAAAAAACCCACACATCTTCTTCCTTCATATAGCGTCCCTTTTTCATCCCCTAATTTCAATACTCTTCATCTTACATGTTATGCATCATTTCATGATTACACATGTTAATACCAGTGTTCTGAGAAATTGTTAGTTTCTTGATGTAATACCCCGGGTAAGTTCGTTAGTTAAAAACTCTTTTGTTAAGAATTGTAAACTTTATAATAAGTATGTTTAGGGTAAAAGTTGGTTAAATTGTAAGTTAAGGGAGTTTTGGTCATTAGTGAAGAGGTGGAGGGCTGAAAGGGTAAAATTAGTGGGATATTATCTAAAAGAAATAAGATATTTTCATTTAAACCAGAAAATTCAGTGTGTGAAGTGTGTGTGTTTTGGAGAGCAAAAGAAGAAAAGGGAAGAAAGGGTTAGGGATTCAAATTGGTGCAATTGGAAGTGAAATTAAGGTATGTGGCTTTGTAATTTATGTTTGTAATTGCTATTCAATGGTTCCTATCGGAGTAGAATAGTCGAAATCATATCTGGTAATATTTTCTGTTGAATATGGGTAAAAAGTATGCAAACCGACAGTAGTTTCCGGATAGAATGAAGGTTTCCGGGTAGTTTTGTTGGTGGTGTCCGGGTAATGCTTTAAAGGTGTCCGGACGAGTCTTTTATCCGGGTAAGTTCTCTTTTTCTTGATTGTCCGGATGAAGTATGATACCGGATAGCGTTCGGATTACTTAGGTTTCCGGATGGTGTACGGATTACTTATACTGTCCGGAAACGGCATGCTGTCCGGATTATTGGTGTCGTCCGGAAAACTCTGTTGTGTCCGAGTACTTAAGCTGTTAGTCAATTCTGAGATTTCTAACACTGTTAGGGGTCTGATAACAATGTATATTATTGAACTATGATTAGTTGATGAATAAGGGACTGGAAAATATTATAGACTCGACTTAAGTTCGGCTTTGGGGGAGATGTTTGAGGAATTAAGTTACTTTAAGTTCTTAAACTATAAAGTAAGCTTTATGTGTGTGCTTATGGTAAAGAAGTATATGTATTTGATTTGTACAGATACTGTGAATTTGAAGTGAAGTTGAATTATTTGAGAAAAGGCTTGGGGAACGTTTTGATAAGTCAAACAAGTGAGTTTTACTTCAAAATGTTTTTAAACTGGAATACATATACGTGTAGATTGAAAAGGTGATAGATAATGTGATTAGATGTTCATAAATGACAATATGATATATTGAGATATATATTGTATTTATATGTGCATTACATTACACGAGTATACGTTAGCCGAATCTATAGTCGGCAGTGTTGCTGTAGTTGTTGTACAGCGGTGTTGCTGTAGTTGTCGTACAACGGTGTTAGCTGTAGTTGTTGTACAGTGGATTAGTTGGCTCGCAACCAACTAACATGGCCAGGAGAAATGAGAATGAGAAAGAGGATGAGTTGAACACAGTGCACGAGTCTTGATTGGTATTTAATTACGTGTGATATATGTGTGTTTATATAAAGGATTTTATATAAATGGGTTTATAATGATTGTGAAATGACAGGGATTTTTTCACTTAGACCGCTAGGTCTAACCCTCATTTTGTTTTAAAAATATGTATTCCAGGTCGTGGAGCAAGTAAGGGCAAATAAGAAGGATAGTCGTTGCTTTGCTTTTGGGAAGACTTGTGTTATGAAGATCATGAAGTGTTTTTGTAATTATGGCTTTGTTGTTAGTCATAATGTAAATTATTAGTCAAAAAGTTTGTACTAAATTACTTATTATGTTTAGTAAGACTATGGGACCGAAAATGAAATATGGTGTATCTTTTGATGAAATTATGTTGTGAAATGTATGTTATTTGTATATATGGAAACCGGGATGTTACAGATGGTATCAGAGCCCTAGTTTAAGGGATTTAGGTATTAGTATCTGTACCTAGACTTAAACTGCATGTGAAGTAGGATGTCCCTATTATTGTAGAACCTTGGGATGTTAAATATAAAAAGGTAGAAGGAACATCATGTAAGGTAATTTCATTATTACACCTGGCCAGTGTAATTGTGATCTTACAGGTACATGTGTGAACTGGAATACCTTGTTATATGGGGTATATGCTTATGTGTATATTAACCTTGTCTGAATCAACAGAATGGCAAGTGGTACTAGACAAACGAATCGGGAAGGAGGAGGAAATCCGAATAGAACAAACCCAACAGCCGGAAGAAGGGGAAGAGGGGAAGAAAGAGGTAGAGGTAGAACTGGAGGCAGAGTCCAGGGGCGCGGCACGGAATTTGTTACAAGAGACGACTTAGCAACGGAAATGGGAAGATTACAAGCCAATATCCAAGCTATGTTAAACCAAACTCATAATATGCCTATTACTCCTACTGTTGTACCAGTAATGAAAAAGTGTGATTATAAAATATTTCTCAGTTGTAAGCCTCCTACTTACTCAGGAGACTGGGACCCAGTAAAAGCGATGAGATGGCTGAAGGAAATAGAAGCTATCTTCAAAACTAGTAAGTGTGCTGAGGAAGACAGAGTACTTTATGGAACCGCGATGTTGAAGGGCGATGCTTTATACTGGTGGGAAGCTCATATGTCATCAGGAGAGCCTGACATATACTCTACCTTCTCTTGGGAGGAATTTGTTATAGCTTTCAGGAAACAATTTTGTCCTCATGCAGCGATTAAACAATTGGAAGGGGAATTCATGAACTTACAGCAAGGGAGCTTATCAGTTCGGGACTACATCGCTAGTTTTCTAGAAAAATCTCGTTTCGCGGAATACTACGTTGCCACTGAGGCAATGAAGACGGAAAGGTTTATCTTCGGGTTAAATTCATATGTCAGAAAGCTAGTAACTGCAAAAGGACCCGTTACCTTCTCAGCCGCAGTAGATGTCGCGGAAGATGTGGAGCGGGATAATAGGAGGGATGTTGGTGATAAAGGTATGGGGAAGAGAAAGTGGGAAGGACTACAGTATGACCCGAAGAAGTCCAGGTTTCAGAGATACGATAACCGCCCGCCGTTTCGACCAACAGAAAAACCTTGTCCGAAGTGCAACTGTGTTCACCAAGGAAATTGTCAAGTTAACCCTCAGATTTGTTATAAGTGTGGGAAGACTGGGCATATTGCTAAAAATTGTCCAGTAACGCGGCTTTGTTTCTTGTGTAATTCTCCGGATCACATTCAGTCGGATTGTCCGCGGGGAAGAATACAGCAGGGTGGTACATCAGGGAGACCAGCGGTTGTTAGACCAGTAGTGCCAAGACTAGAACCACCAAGAACAAGGGGTCGTACATTTCAAATGACAGCAAAGGAAGCGGAGGAAACTCTGGATGTGGTTACAGGTACATTTTTCATAAACTCTATACGTGCTAAAGTGTTATTTGACTCCGGTGCAAACCGATCGTTTGTGTCTCCTTCATTTGCTGCTTATATGCATTTAAACCCTAAAGTATTAGATCATGCTTTGATGGTAGATACGGCAAATGATAACCAAGTGACAGTTAAAGAGGTTTTTGATAAGTGTGTGATAAATATAGAGGGATGCGAAGTACTTATACAATTATTCCCTATAGCCTTGATCGAGTTTGATGTGGTAGTGGGAATGGATTGGTTAGCTGAGAATCAGGCTAACATAGTTTGTGATAAGAAAATAATTAATGTTGTCTTACCTGAGAGAGGACCGGTAGTAATTTATGGTGATCATAGCAATCATCAGTCTTGCCTTATATATATGATAAAAGCCCGTAAGTGTGTTAATAAGGGTTGCCAGATTTACTTAGCTTATGTGATAGATATTAAGCCAGAAAAGAATAAGTTGGAAGATATTCCGATTGTTACTGAATTTCCTGAAGTGTTCCCTGAGGACTTGAATAGTCTTCCGCCCGTTAGATAAGTAGAGTTTGGTATAGATCTGACTCCTGGAGCTGCTCCTGTTGCTCGAGCACCGTATCGTCTGGCACCTCCAGAGATGAAAGAAATGATGGTACAACTACAATACCTATCCGATAAAGGCTTCATCAGACCTAGTTCTTTGCCGTGGGGAGCACCAGTTTTGTTTGTGAAAAAGAAGGATGGTTCGATGAGAATGTGTATCGACTACCGGGAACTGAATAAGCGCACGATCAAGAACAAGTATCCGCTACCCAGAATTGATGACCTCTTATTTCTCCAAGATTGATCTAAGGTCTGGTTACCATCAGCTGAAGGTGAAAGAAGAAGATGTTCTGAAAACTGCTTTTCGCACAAGGTATGGTCATTATGAATTCTTAGTGATGCCGTTTGGATTGACGAACGCTCCAGCTGCTTTTATGGATTTAATGAATCGGGTATGTAAGTCGTATCTCGATAAATTTGTAATTGTATTTATCGATGATATACTTATCTATTCTCGATCCAAGGAAGAGCACGTGCAACATCTTCGTCTGATTCTGGAGTTACTAAAGAAAGAAAAGTTGTATGCTAAATTTTGCGAAATGTGAATTCTGGCTACGAGAAGTTCAGTTTTTGGGGCATGTAGTTTCTGAGAAAGGCATTCAAGTTGATCCGATGAAAGTGGAAGCGATTGAAAAGTGGGAACCGCCGAGAACGCCAACCGAAGTACGTTCTGGGTTTAGCCGGCTACTATCGAAAGTTTATAAAAGACTTCTCTCGTATCGCGACGCCTTTGACTAAACTGACTCGAAAGAATCTAAAGTTTGAATGGAAAGCAGAACAGGATGGAGCATTCCGGATATTGAAAGAGAAACTGTGCACCGCGCCGATTTTGTCATTACCTGAAGGTTCCGAAGACTTTTTTGTTTACAGTGATGCTTCCAAACTGGGATTGGGTTGTGTTCTTATGCAGCGTGGAAAGGTTATTGTTTATGCTTCTCGTCAACTAAAAGATCATGAAAGACAGTATCCTACGCACGACATGAAACTAGCAGCAGTTGTTTTCGCATTGATGATTTGGAGACATTACCTTTACGGCTCTAAATGTCAAATTTATACTGATCATAAGAGTCTCCAACATCTTTTCGATCAGAAGGAACTAAATATGAGGCAAAGGAGATGGCTAGAATTGGTGAATGATTACGACTGTGAAATCCTTTATCATCCGGGAAAGGCGAATGTGGTAGCTGATGCACTAAGTCGTCAAGAAAGGAGTGGAACAATAAAAGCCATTGCACTACGGACTGAACTCCTACCCAACATCTTTGACGAACTGCAGAAGTGTCAAATAGAAGCTTATCAGGATGAACATTTGAAGTCAGAACAGTTAGTGGGGATATCAGAATTGCTTGTGAGAGATGACCGTGGGTTATTGTGTATGGGAAACAGAATTTGGGTGCCTCGTTTGGGTGGGTTACGTGATCGTGTACTACAAGGAGCTCATCAATCTCGTTTCTCTATTCATCCATGTACGAATAAGATGTATAAAGATTTAAAACAATTCTATTGGTGGCCGGGAATAAAAAGAAGTATTGCTCAACATGTGGAAAGTTGTACTACGTGTAAGAAGGTAAAGATTGAACATCAAAAGTCGTTTGGTCAGTTGCAATGATTGGAAATACCTATGTGGAAATGGGATCAGATTACGATATATTTCATCACGAAGCTACCAAGGATCCCGAAGGGATTTGATACTATTTGGGTGATTGTCGATAGATTGACGAAGTCTGCTCACTTCTTACCAATAAAGGAAGCTGATTCGATGGAGCGATTAGCTAAGTTGTACATTGACGAAATAGTAACTCGACATGGAGTTCCAATCTCGATCATTTCTGGTCGTGATAGTCGTTTTACTTCAAGATTCTCGAGAAGTTTTCAGAAGGAAATGGGGACGCAGATAAAACTAAGTACAACATATCATCCTCAAACTGACGGTCAGAGTGAACGAACGATTCAGACCTTAGAAGATATGCTCCGGGCTTGTATTGTTGACTTTGGGGGATCATGGGATAAGTATTTACCGTTGATTGAATTTGCCTACAACAACAGTTATCATTCCAGCATTCAAGCGGCACCGTTTGAAGTATTGTATGGTAGAAAATGTCGAACGCCTCTGTGTTGGAATGAAGTGGGAGAGAAACAATTAGCGGGGCCAGATATAGTTCAGTTGACCGCGGATAAGGTTACTTAGATTCAGGAAAGATTAAAAGTGGCTCAAGACAGACAGAAAAGCTACGCAGATCGACGCCGGAAACCGCTAGAATTTCAAGTTAGGGATTTTGTGATGTTAAAAGTCTCACCTTGGGAAGGAGTCATTCGATTTGGAAAGCAAGGTAAACTTAGTCCAAGGTACATCGGGCCGTTTGCAATTATGGAGAGGATCGGTGAAGTAGCATACAGGTTAGATCTTCCGCCAGAGTTAAGCAGGATTCATAACGCATTTCATGTTTCAAATTTTCGGAAGTGTTTGGTTACGCCAGATCAGGCCGTCTCTCTACCAGATATACAAGTGGATGAAAAGCTGAATTATGTGGAGGAACCGGAAGCCATAGTTGACCACAAAGTTAAAGTGTTGCGGAATAAAGAGATCAGACAAGTGAAAGTTCAGTGGAGACATCATAGAGGGCAGGATGCTACTTGGGAATCGGAATCTGAAATGAGAACCAAATACCCTCACCTTTTTGCCTAATCGAATTCCAGGATGGAATTCTTTTGAGGGGGAGATGATGTAATACCCCGGGTAAGTTCGTTAGTTAAAAACCCTTTTGTTAAGAATTGTTAACTTTATAATAAGTATGTTTAGGGTAAAAGTTGGTTAAATTGTAAGTTAAGGGAGTTTTGGTCATTAGTGAAGAGGTGGAGGGCTGAAAGGGTAAAATTAGTGGGATATTATCTAAAAGAAATCAGATATTTTCATTTAAACCAGAAAATTCAGTGTGTGAAGTGTGTGTGTTTTTGTTGATCCAAACCCTCAGTGATTTGATAATGACCCTCTCTTATATACTTAGTGAAAATTGTAAGTAAACAATATGTATCAGAGTTTCACTATCGCTGATAAGTACTAAGATCTTCCAGTACCGCTGATAGGAACTCTCGCTCTTTAGATTAAACATTCAGCGAAACTGTTCACCATAATACTCTGAGTCTGTTCAGTACTTATGGTGATCGCTGATAAGTTAGTTGTTTACTTATGATCCCTGAAGACAAGTTTCACGTCAACATAGGTTCAACGCTGAAGTCGAAGATCAAGCTCAAGAACCAGCGACAAGTCTCCTAATGAACTGATGCGGATCAGCGAAGACTCAGATTTGTCCACTCAACGTGAAGTATCAAGTACAAGACTTCAGCTATCGCTGAACTCTATCATTCGCTGATAAAGAATGATAGATCGCTGAATCAACGAAAAGCTGATCATGAAGTCTTCCGTACAAAGTACTTTTTGTCTCATCCACCCTTGCACGACTCCGTACGATATGTCAGAATATAACCTCCTTATTGTCTGAAATCGTACAACCACTCTGATACTACAGTGTTCAAACATGCGGCTACTAAGGTTGTCAACAAAGGTCAATGACATGCAACCAATCAGCTGCTGCCACGTGTAAAGTGTAAACTGCAATGCATTAAATGCATGCAGTATATAAGAAGAAGAACTCACTTCATTTTGAAGTAACTTGCTAACTCTGTACATGTTCATCCTTCTTATCTTGAGATAAGTTATTATTAGTAATTTCCTTCTCCTTCTTAGTGCAAGAAACTTAGTGTTCCAACTTGTTTAGATTTAGGATTTATCCTTAATCTTGTTTCCGCAACAAGCAGTAAATTGTTAATGATTTATCAATAAACAATTTAGAAAAGTAAAATTTGTGTGTTTGTATTCAACTCCCCCCCCCCTTCTACAAACTTGTATAACCCTTTGGGACCAACAAGTGGTATCAGAGCGGATTTGTTTAATCTCATAAACAAGATCTAATCTATACTAAGATTTATCTTCCTTGCTATTTCTGAAAATGGCCACCAACACAAAGACAAACTATATAGACAATGGTTCTCTTGCAAAACCCCCTAGATTCTCTAGAGATAATTTTAATCTATGGAAAAATAGGATGACTCTCTTCCTAGAAGGTGTAGACCCTACTATGCCTTATTATCTTGAAAACGACCCATTTATTCCTGTAAGAATTGATGCCGCAGTACCTGCCGCTGAGAATAGACATGCTATTCCAGAAAGGCTGGTACCCAAAGATGTTCATACGTGGACTGACGAAGATAAGAAGAAAGTGGCTATCGACACAAAATCCAGATCCATACTATCCATGGCTCTTCCTGACGAAGTCTACCATTCCGTCATGAACCTGAAATCCTAAAAAGCCATGTGGGACACAATATGTGTTCAGTATGAAGGCACTGCTGAAGTCCAGGACTCTCGAAAGATCAACCTGGTAAGACAGTATGAAAGTTTCATTTGTGGTAAGAATGAGACTCTCTCTGAAGTTCACCAACGTTTTAATTGCTTAATAATAGATCTAAAAACTGTTGGTAAGGAATATTCTAACTTTGAAGTGCTGACAAAGTTTCTAGAATGTTTACCTGAAAGCTGGGACAGTTATTCTATGTGTCTCATGCTGTCAAAAGTTCTAAGATCAATGACTCTTGCTACCTTATATGGCACAATGCTGAATCATGAGCAATCAAGCCATCTTAAGAAGAATCTTGTAAAAGATTCCAAAAGCACCCCTGTTGCTTTAATTTCAGAGGAACCTTCTACTCAGCGACCCTCGGTCACCATCACTGAGTTAGAGAGTAACTCTGAAAGGTCATCAGATTCTGACTCTTCAGATGATGATGAATCTTTGGCTCTCCTAACTAAAAAGTTCAGGAGATTCGCCAAAAAGAAAATGTTCAGAAAGAACAAACCTCTTTCTATAACTGATAAGCCAAGAACATCAGCTACTGTTGATAAGGCTACTGCTACTTGTTTTAATTGCGAAAAGATTGGACATTTCGCTAACGAGTGCAGGTCTAAGAAAGTATCGAGAAACTCAGCGTTTCCCAAGAAATCTTTTATTCCCAGGAATAAAGATGACAAATATTCTAAGCTGAAAGAAAAATATGCAAAGCTGAAAAGTTTCAAGAAGAAAGGCAAAGGCCTGATGGTTTATGATTGGGCTGCTTCAGAAGAAGAAGAATCATCATCTGACTCTGAAGATGATGAAGCCAATCTCTGTCTTATGGCAAAGATTGAGGATGAGGAAGAAAGTTCAGACATTCCCTCTACTTCAACCTCTGTTGTTCAGGTATCACCTTTCTTCTTTACAAATATTGCAAATATTGATGAAGCTGATAGTCTCCGCAAAATCGATCTCTTGACTAGAAGCTTATATGAAGCCATGAATGGCAAAACTATAGTTGAAAACCAAAACCTTGATCTCGCTGAACAACTTAAAAACTGTCACCTTCAAATAGAAAATCTTTCTAAAATTTAAGAAGATTTTAAAGATCAAGTGCATTTAAATCAGCTAGTCAAAATCGAACGAGCAGAAGCTATCGCTGCTTTGAAAGCTGAAAAGGCTACTGTTGAAGGATGGTGTAACTCTTCAACAAAGATCACTGAGATAATTAAGTCTCAGATACCCCTGAGTGATAAATGTGGTCTTGGTTACAAAAATGAAACTCAAGAACCAACCACTGATCGTTCCATGCTCTTATTTGGAACTTTCGTATCCTCAGTCGCTGACACTTCATCCTCTCAGTGTTCGTCCTCAAGCCCGCCTATTCCTGAGGAAATCTCTGCCTCCTCAAAAGGTAAAGAGAAAATGGTTTATCCAAAACCTACCTCTGTCTTTAAAGATAAAGGTAAAGGAATTGCGTTGAACCAAAATCCTCAGAAGGGTACTTTAGCACTAAAGCTGAATGCTTCTAAAGCTTTAGTGATTTATTCCTCTGAATCAAGAAATCAGATCTCTGGATCTACTCAGCGTGGGTCTATTCAGCGATCTACTCCTAGACTCAGAGTGGATATCCTTGGTAAGAAATCTGAAGAATCAAGTGTTCCTCCCATTTCTAAAGCCAAAAGCTTATTTGGTGCTGGTCCTTCAAATTCAAAATCTAAAACTCAGCATTCAAATAGTCCTAGAACTATTTTTAGTTATAGGAAATATTAGCACTGTGGACTCACTGATCATATTGCTAGTAAGTGCCCCACAGCCAC
Organism: Saussurea involucrata; assembly: GCA_033807775.1. Classification (NCBI taxonomy): domain Eukaryota; kingdom Viridiplantae; phylum Streptophyta; class Magnoliopsida; order Asterales; family Asteraceae; genus Saussurea; species Saussurea involucrata. Next base: position 103,725,527 of record CM066314.1, on the reverse strand, counting down.
CAAAGATGATAAGATAGCTAAGGTGAAGATTGCCCCCAAGGCAAAGAAGACCACTGAGGTTAAGAAATTAACCAAAGTGAAGATTGACAAAGCTGAATCTTCAAATGCTGCGAAGATTACTGAACCTTCCATTCCAACTGCTTCCACTGACAAGCGTGTACACATGGTTAAGTGGGTACCCAAGAAAAACTAATCTTCCTTTGTGATGCAGGTTCAGAAGGGTATCTGGTATCTCGATAGCGGATGCTCTAGACACATGACTGAAAAGAAAAGCCTGCTCGCTGATTACAAGGAAGAGAAGGGTCCCTCTGTGACATTCGGTGGAAATGGAAAAGGACATACCCGAGGGTTTAGTGTACTCTCTAATGGTACAACCACCTTCAGAAGAGTCGTATATGTTGAAGGGCTTAAGCATAATCTGTTAAGCATCAGTCAGCTTTGCGACAAGGATAACAAAGTAATCTTTACCAAGGAATCCTGCTTTGTCACTGACAGAAAGGAGAAGTTAGCTCTCAGCGGTTATCGTTTGGAAAATGTTTATGTAATAAACATGGACTCAACAACCACTGAGAACTCCTGTTTCTTCTCAAAAGCCTTATCTGATGTCAACTGGCTATGGCATAAGAGGCTCTCACATCTGAATTTCAAGACACTGAACTCTCTTACTTCAAAAGAGTTAGTTACTGGTCTACCTCAACACTCATATGCCAAAGAGTCTTTATGTTCAGCATGTGAAAAAGGGAAGCAGACCAAAGCAAGCTTTAAATCAAAGCAAGTCTCCTCAGTGTCATCTCCTCTACAACTACTCCATATGGATTTGTTTGGCCCTGTTAACAAACAATCCATCGCTGGAAAGAAATATACACTGGTCATAGTTGATGAATTCTCTCGTTATACATGGGTTATGTTTCTCCGTTCCAAGAGTGACACCCCTGAAGAACTCATCACCTTTGTTCGAAAGATGGAAACCCTGAACAATTTGACCGTTCGCTCAATAAGAAGTGATCATGGGACTAAATTCAAAAACCTTTCTCTTGATTCCTTCTTTGAGAGCAAGGATATTTCTCACAACTTTTCTTCAGTGAGAACACCACAACAAAATAGAGTCGCTGAAAGAAGAAATAGAACAATTATTGTAACACCCCGCTTACCACGACTCAATATTGTCCGCTTTGCCCCACTGGCTCACGGCTTTGTTCTTGGCGAGCTGGCAAGGACTTCGCAAGGACTTCCCAGGAGGTCACCCATCCTGGTACTACTCCCACCCAAGCACGCTTAACCACAAAGTTCCCAAGGAACCTGCATGCTTGTGGCCCCAAAACGCGTTGTGTCTGGTAAGACCAAGGTTTACTAATATACCCAGCATCTCTCCTGTCCACGACTGAAGTGGGATATGCCTAAGGTGTTACACACACCCCCCTTAGGGACTCATCGTCCTCGATGAGGTTTGCCCCACCATCCCGAACGGCACAGGAGTTGCTCTGATACCATTTGTAACACCCCGCTTACCACGACACAATATTGTCCGCTTTGCCCCACTGGCTCACGGCTTTGTTCTTGGCGACCTGGCAAGGACTTCGCAAGGACTTCCCAGGAGGTCACCCATCCTGGTACTACTCCCACCCAAGCACGCTTAACCATAGAGTTCCCAAGGAACCCGCATGCTTGTGGCCCCAAAACGCGTTGTGTCTGGTAAGGCCAAGGTTTACTAATATACCCAGCATATCTCCTGTCCACGGCCGATGTGGGATATGCCTAAGGTGTTACAATTATTGAAGTTGCATGTTCAATGCTCAGCGATTCTCACCTGCCTACTCAGTTTTGGGCAGAAGCTGTCAACACTGCTTGTTTTACGCAAAACATGTCGCTAATAGTCAAAAGATTCAATAAAACAGCCTATGAACTATTTCATGGGAGAAAGCCTTCAATCAGCTTTCTTCACATCTTTGGATGTCAGTGTTTTATACTGAACAACAGAGATGCCCTTGGAAAGTTTGATCCTAAGGCTGATGATGGGATCTTTCTTGGATACTCCTCTGTTTCCAAAGCCTTCAGGGTCTTTAATCGAAGAAGACAAACTGTTGAAGAAACAATTCACGTCACGTTTGACGAGTCCCGTTCAGCGAACTCTAAACCGTCTGCTGATACTGAAGAACTGAATCAATGGATGTTTTCTCATCTTGGTGATTCAGAAGATGTTCCCACTCCTCGTGCTCACACAGTTGAAGATGATGGTCCAACTATCATTCCAAATATGTAGAATAGTGAAGCTGAAACATCATGGGTCTCAGCTGTTCCTATAAACACTATACCTGCTTCTGAAACCAATATCTCAGATATTCCATCCACCTCTCAGCAATCAGTGAATATAATGACAACTGCATCCATTCCTCTCTTGGCTGATACTCCAGACGTCGCTGAAGCTTCATCTTCATCTCCTCCAGTTCAGGTTGAGTCAGCGTCTCACGCTCCGGCTCAGCGATGGACTATAAATCACCCAATTGATCAAATTCTTGGTGATCCAAACGCTGGTATTCAGACTCGACGAAGTGCAGGTACTATTTGTTTATTTGTAAATTTTATTTCACTAACTGAACCAAAGAAAGTAGATGATGCCCTCAAAGATCCAAACTGGGTCAGCGCCATGCAAGAAGAGCTGACAGAATTCGAAAGAAACAAAGTTTGGAAACTTGTTCGAAGACCAACTGACAAAACAGTGATAGGCACTAAATGGGTCTATCGAAACAAGTTGGACGAACATGGAACTGTAACCCGCAACAAGGCTCGTCTTGTTGCTCAGGGATACAGACAAGAGGAAGGCATAGATTATGACGAAACATTTGCTCCAGTAGCAAGATTAGAATCTATTCGTCTATTCTTAGCATACGCTGTACACAAAGACTTCAAAGTATATCAGATGGATGTTAAGTCAGCGTTTCTAAATGGAAAGCTGAATGAAGAAGTCTATGTGGAACAACCTCCAGGATTCTCAGATCCTAAGCATCCTGGTTATGTTTATAAACTGGATAAGGCACTTTATGGCTTAAAGCAAGCTCCACGTGCATGGTATGACACTCTTTCTACTTATCTCCATATTGAGAAATTTGAGCGAGGTAAAATAGACAAAACTCTATTTTTCAGGAAAGTTAAAGGTCATATCATTCTTGTTCAAATATATGTTGATGATATTATATTTGGCTCGACTAACCCTGATCTCTGTACTCGTTTCGCTGATAGAATGAAAGAAGAGTATAAAATGAGCATGATGGGTGAACTAACATATTTCCTTGGTCTACAGATAAAACAAAATGAAAAAGGAACTTTCATTTATCAGGGAAAGTATGTTAAAGATATGCTAAAAAAATTCGACTTAACTGAAAGTTCAGCTATGAAAACCCCTATGGCACCACCGCTGACACTTGATAAAGACACTTAGGGTGTTCCTGTCAATGTCACGATGTACCGTGGGATGATCGGCTCACTATTGTATCTTACAGCTAGCCGACCCGATATTATGTTTGCAACATGCTTGTGTGCACGATATCAAGCTGAACCTAAGATATCTCATATGAAAGATGTAAAACGTATTTTTCGATATCTTAAGGGAACAGCGAATAGGTCTTTGGTATCCCAAAGACTCAGGATTCGATTTAATCGCCTATTCAGATAGTCATTTTGCAGGTTGCAGAATGGATAGGAAAATCACCACAGGAGGATGTCAGCTCCTGGGTGGAAAGCTGGTAAGTTGGACAAGTAAAAAGCAAAACTCAGTGTCCACTTCCACAGCTGAAGCTGAGTATGTAGCCGCTGGAAGCTGTTGTTCTCAGGTCTTGTGGATGAGAAATCAACTACTGGACTATGACCTTCAACTCTCAAATATTCCAATCTATTGCGACAGCACAAGTTCCATCGGTATAGCTAATAATCCAGTGCTACACTCAATGACAAAACACATCGAAATCAGGTATCACTTTATCAGAGATCATGTGATGAATGGTGATATAGAACTTCATTTTATCCCAACTGACTATCAGTTAGCTGATCTGTTCACCAAACCTCTTGATGAGACAAGATTCAACTTTCTCATCAGCGAGCTTGGAATGCTGAACTTTGAAGGATAAAATCTTCAGCAGTTCACATTTGATCAGCGATAGGATAAAATCAACTTGTATAACCCATTCTATCCTTCTCTCTATCCTGATTCGCTGATATCAAGGTATGTTTTTCTCTCTGACAAATCGCATGTAAATGCAAGATTTCAAAACAAATCTCATCGCTGAATATCTTTTCCTTATCAGCGATACTTTGAAATTTCTTAAAACCAACTGATTTCTATTTAGTGCTTCATGTTTTAAAAAGTGTCCCTGAGTTTTTCAAAACCTCAGAGACAACCAAGAATATGAAAGGACAGTTGTGACGTCATTACAACGGATAAACCCAGACACGTTCTTCTTTCTGACACACGTTTGCACATTTCGTTTACTTGCCAATCAAATGCAAACACGTGTCCGTGTCATGATGAAAATCTTTTCCCGCTCAAGATTTTCTCTTTCTAAAATCTCTCTATATAAACAAATTCCTCGTTTATATTTTTCTCTTACGCGAACTTCTCCTCCAAGCAAAGAAAGAATTCACTGTTGCATTTGGCTCTCGATTTTTTTCAAGAACAACTGTTCATCTTCTTCAAACATCAAAGGTTAATGTGTTCTTATTATTTACCAAATGCAAATAACTTGTTTCTGATCTTCTCTTTGTTTTAACAAGATCAAACAAAAGAACTTCTTAAAAAATAAAATCATTTTCTTTCATGGTTTTATGAACACAACCATTTCATGGTTGTTCTTCAAGTTTAAATGCGAAAATCTTAAACTTGTTCTTCACACATTCGTTTTCCAGAATCCCTATCTTCAAAGGAAACTGGAAAACAAGATTTTTATTTGGGTTTGAAATTTCGTTTTTAAAAAAAAAAACCTAATCTTCATTAAGACATTTTTTCTGGATGAAATGGACAAAATTCGAACCATCTTATTGGAAAATTTCTTTCCACATTAAGATTATTCTTATTTGTTAATCCTTTGGTTGAACTGATAATACAGAGAATGGCATCTTCTGGCATTCCCAAGAACACCAACGCTGAAAACACTTCTGCTAATGACACTGCTGAGGAAATGGACATCTTCAAGGCTCCTCAAGTCAAATTTTCCCTTGACAAACTGGATTGGACTAAGGTGAACAACCTCTATGCGCTTCTCGAGTTTCCTCCTCGAAAGCAAGTCACACATCTAGCTGATGCTGTGAACTTCCTAAAGAATTGCTGCATCTCCACAGCCCTGACCATAACACCTCCTGCACATCAGCTTTTGCTCTCACAATTCTGGTACTCAGCCAGACACTCTCAGCTACCCTCAGCCAAAGACCCCTCCAAAACAATCGATTGCATCATCTGCGATATCGAATATGGCACCATGAAGATTACCACTGCCATAATTCGCAAAGCTCTCAGCCTCCCCATCGCCACCAAGGAAAAACCCTTTGTTCCCCTCCCTGACCCCAAGAAAAACTCAGACAGGGAAGCCATCATTGCATTTTTCGATGCAATGGGCTATGTATGGGAAATCGGCAGAGACATGAAGCCCGAGAAGAAGCTGACGATTATCAAGAATTCGAAAATGCCCAGCGAGATGAATTTCATCTTCGCCCATTTGACCAGTTGCATGACTGCAAAGAGCGGCTCCTCTGACCAAGCCGCTAAGCCTCAGCAAGCAATGGGATATGCTTTGCTGAAAGGTCTCAACAAAGACTGGGCATCGATTATCTATGATGACCTGGTTCTCAGAGTGGACACCGTCGCTGACAGACCTCCATGGGTTTGATATCCTCGGTTCATCAGCGCTATTTTCCAAAGAGGCCTGAAAGACAACTACCCAGAAGAGGGTGACCTGAAACTCTCTCAGGTCGGCCCTAAAATACTCAACTTCAAACCAGTGGCGAATGAGGTACGTCTTTCTACACTCTTGACTCTTCTTAACCCTACTACTTCTTCTACTTCTGCAGCTCCTTCAGCGGACAAACCCACCGCTGATACCCCAGATGCTACCTCATTTCCTCTTAAAAGGAAACATTCTGACACCCACCTTAGTTCCAAAAGAACTAAGAAGACCAAGGAGCAACCCAAGCAATCTCCTGCTAAAAACTCCTCAGCTCCTCTTGTTAAGCTGAAGGAAAGTTCAGTGGTACGCTCTGCCACACCTGAACAAGCCATCCCTTTAATCCCGACCTCAGCATCTCCAAACGTTGAGGTTACAAACTTGGAAACTACCCAACCTACCTCAGTCTCTCAAAAGACTGATGAAGTGATTCTCAGCGATTCCAACGCTGAACTCAGTAACCAACCTCCATTCTTATCCTTTGCTTCTCCCTCCACTCATTTGGACCCCACTCCAGTTATCACAGTTGCACCTGTCATTCCTCCAGGAACTAAAGGAACGACGGAAGTAGGACCTGCAGAGCTGTCCATACGTCCACGTACTTTCGCTGACGATATGGAACTTTACTCAGAAACCCGTGATTTTGATGAATTCACCAATCCTCCTGCAGGTACTCACAAATCCCTATACACTGTTACTAAACCCCAAACTTCTGAGCTTTCCTCTGTTCACAAGTTTTTATATGTTACAGGTCCTAATTTGAGAGACATCAACACGTCTCTGAAGACAGTAGAGACAACGCTGACTGGTCTCACGTCTACTCTTTTCGGCAACTCTTCAGCTGTAACAACCGCTGGAGAGAATCTCTTAAAACTTACAACCGAAGTCGGAAAGAATGCCTCCAAAGCTAACATGGAGAAGGTTGATCAATCTCTGAGCAACTTTGCCAAAGTTCTCGCTGACATCTACACAGAATACCTCGACATCAAGAAATCTGTAGACACCATCTCCAGCGAAGTCACAACGCTGAAGACATCGGTTGGCACACTCGAAGGTGATATGTCTGCTGTAAAGACTGGTGTCAGTTCAGTAAAAACCGATATGAGTTCTGTGAAGACTGATGTCAACACGATGAAGAATGACATCTCTTCAATTCAGAACTTGTTGAAGCAGATTCTGACCAACACGACCGCCCCTGCACCTCCATCTTTTACTACGGCGGATCGTGCTGAACTTGTGAAGATCAATCCTGGTATTTCTGACATGGAAAACAGATTATCAGCGATTGAAATGTTAATAGGGATCCCTGGCCAAGAAGACAGGGAAACCACACGAGCTGCTGAATCTTCTCATTCCTCCCCCAGTCATCATGATAAAGAGGGGGAGAAGAGCACTGAAGACCTTTCCCATGATGAATCTATCAGGGGAGAGACGACTGAAGACCTCGCCTTCTCTAAAGAGGGTAAGAAGACAATTGAAGCTGAAGCACCCGCTGGACCTCAGGGAGATGAAAACCCTGAGGGAACCGAGAAGCTCGCCTCTGTATCTGAGGGGGAGCAACTCGAAGAAGAAGCTGAAGAAACTGAGTCTGAAGCTGAAGATGAAGAAGCCATCGATTTGTCTGATGCTGAACCATCCTCTTCTCCAAAGAATGATGATGACGAAGATGACGATGATGATGATTTTTTTATCGTCAAGCTTGCTCAGAGAACTAAATCTCTTAAAGGGATTCTGATAAATGAACCTTCAGGGGAGCGGACAAAGACAAAGCCATTAGCATCCGAAGATGACAAAGGCAAAGGAAAAGGTGTCGCTGAAGATGAAAATCTATTGATCTTGCTTAACAAGCCGGTTTGTCAGGTACATTAATCCTACACAACATCCCTCCTCTATACACTTTATCAGTTCTCTACCTCAGCAAACCTCTATACACAATCCCATTCTTTCCATCTCTGTTCTTACTTGTAAGATCGCTGCGTTTCAGCCAGTCCTCTCCCCTGTTTGAGGATATCGCTGAAGTTCCTACAGATGCGACTTCAACAACAATCCCAGCTCTCAACGCTGAAGAAATAATCCCAGTCTTGGACTTGATCTCTGAGACTGATGAACCTAAAGAACAGACTCTCTCTCACAAAAACAGACCTTCCTTGGCTCCTCAAAAGCTAAGTGAAGAGGATCAAGAAAAGAGAGATGCAATGATCAAGAGACTTGAAGATCAACGATTCATTCTGAAGCGTGATCAACTTCCTTCCGTTCCTCCAAAGTTCAGAGTTTCCCAAAAGGAATACAAGGATCACCTCAGAGCTGAACGCTTAATCGCTGAAAGAAAGGAAGCTGAAGAAAAAGATAGAGAATACGCCATCAAGCTTACTCAACGATCAATAAAAGACCCCAAGCTGAAAAGAGTTCCCATTGATGTTCAACGTCAGCTATGGGATGATGCTCAAAAGATCGTTAGAGAAAAGACTAAGGTCTCTGACACGACCTTGGAATGGGCTAAATAAATGCTGACCTATCGATCTAGACCATCCAAAATCCTCAAAGCAAACATCAGAGGAAAACTGTACGCCAACGTTCCTGTTGTTGAAGTGGATGTCTACAGAGATGACAAAACCAAGCAAACTTTCTATGTTGCTACCTTAGAAAATTTTGGTCTCTCTGAATGGTTAGAAACAAAATTAGCCATTCAGGGATCGCGCTTAAAATACAAAAGCCATGTCGAGAAGATCTTAAACAAACAGATCGACCTGCTTTCTTCTGCTGTGGATATTCCTCCTACTCTTCCTCAATAATGTAAAAGTCTCTGATTCAGGTCCTCCTATATGGAATGAAACAGGTATTGGTTTCTCTCGTGCTGAAGTTCTTGGCCCTGATGCTGATCTCTCAGCGCTTGACACCTCCCTACCACCTGGAGAAACTTTCATTCCTGGCACAGTTGTAAGTGATCCATATGGTATATTATTTCTAGACTACGATGGAAACCATCACTTTCAACATATCTCTGAGCTCCACCTCGCTCCCATCAAACAACTCAGAGATCTCTTATACTGGTGTGAAGTCAGACGCGACATCAAAGCTAGACACCTGAAGCCCTTGATTTTTGAAGGAGCTCTGAAGAAAAAGAATCAAGGAGTAGATGTCCCTGATTGGATGATTGCCACATCAATAACCCTTGATGAACACCTCATTAAGGAAGAACCTTTTGATGGATAGGATCGCCTTGAAATTCTTTCTATCCTTATCTGTCTACATCTTTTGTACTTGTAATTTTATTCGTTGTACTTGTAATTTTTCCTCTTCCCTCTGTAATCTTTACAAAGTTTAAAGAAAAATTTCAGCGAACGTACTTTACTCCATCAGTACAGAAAAGATCCCAGAAAACGGTAAAAGGGACAAATATTTTATGAGTTCTTTTTATCCTTATGTTTTCATTATATAGCAATTTTCTCTGTTGCTATGTCATAATCAAATAGGGGGAGATTGTTGATCCAAACCCTCAATGATTTGATAATGACCCTCTCTTATATACTTAGTAAAAATTGTAAGTAAACAATATGTATCAGAGTTTCACTATCGCTGATAAGTACTAAGATCTTCCAGTACCGCTGATAGGAACTCTCTCTCTTTAGATTAAACATTCAGCGAAATTGTTCACCATAATACTCTGAGTCTGTTCAGTACTTATGGTGATTGCTGATAAGTTAGTTGTTTACTTATGATCCCTGAAGACAAGTTTCACGTCAACATAGGTTCTACGCTGAAGTCGAAGATCAAGCTCAAGAACCAGCGACAAGTCTCCTAATGAACTGATGCGGATCAGCGAAGACTCAGATTTGTCCACTCAACGTGAAGTATCAAGTACAAGACTTCAGCTATCGCTGAACTCTATCATTCGCTGATAAAGAATGATAGATCGCTGAATCATCGAAAAGATGATCATGAAGTCTTCCGTACAAAGTACTTTTTGTCTCATCCACCCTTGCACGACTCCGTATGATATGTCAGAATAGAACCTCCTTATTGTCTGAAATCGTACAACCACTCTGATACTACAGTGTTCAAACATGCGGCTACTAAGGTTGTCAACAAAAGTCAATGACATGCAACCAATCAGCTGCTGCCACGTGTAAAGTGTAAACTGCAATGCATTAAATGCATGCAGTATATAAGAAGAAGAACTCACTTCATTTTGAAGTAACTTGCTAACTCTGGACAAGTTCATCCTTATTATCTTGAGATAGGTTATTATTAGTAATTTCCTTCTCCTTCTTAGTGCAAGAAACTTAGTGTTCCAACTTGTTTAGATTTAGGATTTATCCTTAATCTTGTTTCCGCAACAAGCTGTAAATTGTTAATGATTTATCAATAAACAATTTAGAAAAGTAAAATCTGTATGTTTGTATTCAACCCCCCCCCCCCTTCTACAAACTTGTATAACCCTTCGGGACCAACAGTTTTGGAGAGCAAAAGAAGAAAAAGGAAGAAAGGGTTAGGGATTCAAATTGGTGCAATTGGAAGTGAAATTAAGGTATGTGGCTTTGTAATTTATGTTTGTAATTGCTATTCAATGGTTCCTATCGGAGTAGAATAGTCGAAATCATATCTGGTAATATTTTCTGTTGAATCTGGGTAAAAAGTATGCAAACCGACAGTAGTTTCCGTATAGAATGAAGGTTTCCGGGTAGTTTTGTTGGTGGTGTCCGGGTAATGCTTTAAAGGTGTTCGGACGAGTCTTTTATCCGAGTAAGTTCTCTTTTTCTTGATTGTCCGGATGAAGTATGATACCGGATAGCGTTCGGATTACTTAGGTTTCCGGATGGTGTCCGGATTACTTATATTGTCCGGAAACGGCATGCTGTCCAGATTATTGGTGTCGTCCGGAAAACTCTGTTGTGTCCGGATACTTAAGTTGTTAGTCAATTATGAGATTTCTAACACTGTTAGGGGTCTGATAACAATGTATATTATTGAACTATGATTAGTTGATGAATAAGGGACTGGAAAATATTATAGACTCGACTTAAGTTCGGGTTTAGGGGAGATGTTTGAGGAATTAAGTTACTTTAAGTTCTTAAACTATAAAGTAAGCTTTATGTGTGTGCTTATGGTAAAGAAGTATATGTATTTGATTTGTACAGATACTGTGAATTTGAAGTGAAGCTGAATTATTTGAGAAAAGGCTTGGGGAACGTTTTGATAAGTCAAACAAGTGAGTTTTACTTCAAAATGTTTTTAAACTGGAATACATATACGTGTAGATTGAAAAGGTGATAGATAATGTGATTAGATGTTCATAAATGACAATATGATATATTGAGATATATATTGTATTTATATGTGCATTACGTTACACGAGTATACGTTAGCCAAATCTGTAGTCGGCGGTGTTGCTGTAGTTGTTGTACAGCGGTGTTGCTGTAGTTGTTGTACAACGGTGTTGCTGTAGTTGTTGTACAGTGGATTAGTTGGCTCGCAACCAACTAACATGGACAGGAGAAATGAGAATGAGAAAGAGGATGAGTTGAACACAGTGCACGAGTCTTGATTGGTATTTAATTATGTGTGATATATGTGTGTTTATATAAAGGATTTTATATAAATGGGTTTTATAATGATTGTGAAATGACAGGGATTTTCTCACTTAGACCGCTAGGTCTAACCCTCATTTTGTTTTAAAAATATGTATTCCATGTCGTGGAGCAAGTAAGGGCAAATAAGAAGGATAGTCGTTGCTTAGCTTTTGGGAAGACTTGTGTTATGAAGATAACGAAGTGTTTTTGTACTTATGGCTTTGTTGTTAGTCATAATGTAAATTATTTAGTCAAAAAGTTTGTACTGGATTACTTATTATGTTTAGTAAGACTATGGGACCGAAAATGAAATATGATGTATCTTTTGATGAAATTATGTTGTGAAATGTATGTTATTTGTATATATGGAAACCAGGATGTTACACTTGAAGATGAGACTAATGTGTAACCTTCATGCTTTTCCCCTTCCATAATATCATATCTGGGTTCTTTTACCTTTCCCTTCTCCACTTTCACATTCTCTCAGATTTTTTTTACCTATCATCGCTCCTTCCCTCAGATTTAGGTTTCTACTTTCTAAACAAATAAGATGAGAGTTGGATACCAAGCAGAAGAGAAAAGGTTCGTTTATAAAAAAATAACCCAAACAAAAATCCTAATCTTGAAGTTAGGAAGATAAAGATTTAGATGAGATGTCAAACAAGTTTTAAACATTTTTGTATCAAGGATTTAGTTTAAATTTGAGTTCTTGTTGAATATGGGTTATTCTTTGAAGAATGGAATCCGTGAGCAGGGCGGAGCCAGGAACTTTGCCAAGGTGGTTCTCTTTAATAAAACAAAAAAATAGATGTACGATGATATTATATTCATGGCAAATTTTGATCAAAATGTAAACATACATTTTCAAAATCCGTAACACTAACCTTTACAGATTCAACAATAAATTCGACGGGTTTTCATTTTCTGAAACATATAAAGGATATCTTCATTCTCAACGTCTGCAGACACATCTTGTTGAATATAATCTACCAAGTTATCTTTCATCCATTGATCTCCCATTCTATTACGCAACATGTTTTTTACAATATGCATAGCAGTAAATGCCCTCTCAACTGTTGTCGTTGCAACCAGTAATGTCAATGCTAATTTTATAAGAAAATAAACCAACGAGAACATCTTATCTCTTTTTGTTTCAACCATTTTTCGTGCAAGATCAGCAATCCCGTTTAGATTTGAAAAATCTGATCAAGTATGCATATCAAGAATATAGGTTTCAAGTTGATTATCAAGTATCATAATCTCCATCTCAGAATAATCATTTGGATAAAAATTAGCAAGACGAATTAGTTTGGTTTTGTCAAAATCCAAAAAAGAGTTGCTCGGATTGAGGCATGCCATGCAAAGAAGCAACTCAGTGCTAGTCTTTATCCAATTCCATAAGTTGTAGATCAATAACAGCATAAAATAACTCAACACGGTAGTAGTGTAAGTTTGACATATGTTTTGCAAATTGTCAGAACTTGTTATAGAACTAGCAGGTCTTATGAAAACTTCAACAATTTCTGGGATTTTTGGCTTAGAAACTTGAAGTTTTTCATACAAGTTGATTGGAGCTCTTTTTAAAGTGACATTTTCTTCCAATCCCAATCCCTTCTTTGGGTTGTAAAATCTTGTATCTTTAACATTGCTTAATAAAAGATTTAATGTTTGCTGAGTCTGACCCCTTTTCAAATTCAGATCTTCCAATTCTTTGATTTTGGTGTATAAATTCTTTCTTTCTTCAAATAACATATCAAATTTTATTTGTAAATCACCTTTTTCATCCTTTATTTTTGAAAACTCAACTTTTAGTTCAGAAAGCTTTTTCAACAATTCAGAATTTTCATCTTTAACTTTTTGTTTCTCAGCCTCAGATTCTTCATATTGTTCTTTTATTACTTCTTTTTCAATTCTGAATTTGTTAACCAAATTTCTTTCTCCTTTTATCTGTTTTCTTAGATTAGCAAATTCAGTTTTCATTTCACCAATCTGTGTCATTAACTCTATTTCAAGTGAAGAATGTACCTCAGCAGATGACTCAGAATCAGCATCTTCAAAATCAGAATCATCCTCATTCCTCATTTTTGCCATATAGCTTTGCATCTGTGGAAAGTTGATATGATCATCTTCATCAGAAGTGTAGTACAACCAATTCTCCTGTTCAGCCAATAAAGCAATTTTATCATCTCTCTTCTTTGCAAGCTGAGCCTTCTTGGTGTAGTACTCATAGTCTTTCACAATTTTAACTCTGCAATCCTTAGCATAGTGGCCAGATTTTCCACACTTGAAACACAGATTCTTTTCTTTTCTCTCATCCTTCTCTTCTTTGTTTTCTTCACTTCTCTCTACTCTCTTTTCAAACTTATTTTCTTCTCTGTCTTCTTTCTTCTTATAATCTGAACTCCCAACTCTCTTATAATTTCCTTGAAATCTACCCTTCCCATACCTTTTGTTGAAAGTATTTGTCAACAAAGCTAGTTTCTCAGCCATTATCTTGATATCTTCATCATCTTCTGATCCTTCTTCCTTGTCAGATTCTTCCAGATTAGGTATCTCTGATAGATATGCAGTCTTTTTGGGTGCTTTGATTGCTTTGGACTTTGATAAGAACGCTAACTGATCAGCAACATTTTTCTTCTCTTCCACAACTAACTTGACAGAGTCTTCATGTTGATTAAGAACACAGAACAGATCATTTAAGTCTTCTTCACACATATCCTTGTTCATTTGCAGACTTATGGCAAATGATGACCATTCTGAATTTAGACTGTTCAGAAATTTGTAATTTATTTCTGACTTCGTTTTCTTCAGTCCATTTCTTCTCAAGTCATTTAGAATAGTGCAAAATTTACTGTATGTCTGTGTCAAACTTTCTGACTCTTTTGCTTTGAACCTTTCATAAGCATTTATGCTTTGATTTAACTTTGCCTGAATAGATCTTACAGTTCCTAACATATGCCTTTCCAATTCGTCCCACATTTCTTTAGCTGATGATCCACTGTCAATCCTGTTAAGAACCTCATTTGGGACAGCCAAAGTCATCAAAGTAATTGCTCTTTTGTCAATAGCATGCCTATTCTTCTGTTCAGCTGTGTATTGGGAATAACTCTTCTTCACCCTGGTCGCTGGAATTTCTGGAGTTGTCTCTGTAGCAGGGGTTGCAGCAACATCGATATACACTTCAATTGGACCTTCTCGAATGGAGATCATAAGATTTTCATAGATGTTGTCTAGGAATTGGATCATACGAATTTTCCATTGCTGATACTCTTCAGGTATAAGAACAGGCGGTTTGGTTTCAGATCCCATGGCTAGATATTCTTTAGAAGACATGATTGTAAGAAAATTCAACAGAAAGACAAATTCGAATTTCTTGATCGAAATGTAACAGGTAATTCAAGAATTGCCAAGAATCCAAGAACTAGCCCTAGCAGCGGAATCGATTTTTGAATGAATCAAGAAATCTTCAAGAAATTGATCAATCGATCTTCGCAATCACAATCTTGAATGAATTTGTTTGTTGATTGGCTCTGATACCAATTTAAAGTTCAGGATCTTATCTTACAATCAATATAGAAAGCAGTAATTGAGAAGTTGTATGATCAAGCCCAATTGTATTCAATGATGAACATGATTACAGATCTAAGAGAGAGAGAATCTCAAAGATTACAAAGAATGAATACAAAGATATACGGGAAAATCAATCAGTTAGCAACGTAGTGCTAACCACTCTATTTATACTGCAACGGACATGTTAAAGCTACAGTACAAATAAGAAAGACTAATAAGAACATAACACGTGTTCTAATCAGTTTACTAAATACTAAGTAAAGTATGTAGTCATAAGTTCTGAACAGGTAGTTCAGAACTTCTGAACATTCTTCTGATAACGCTTCTCAGAGCTTCTGACTCTTTCTCTCAGAACTGACTTCTCTTCTCAGATCTCTGACTCCTCTACTCAGAACATCTGAGTCTTCTTATCAGATCTTCAACACTTGGTTTATTGACAAAACTTCAGATCTAACATGAGCTTTTCGGCGTGACCGTCCGGGGAGTAAGAACATATCATCCATGTTGCAAACATCAATATCATGTTTTTCACAAAACAAAGTAGCCTGCTTGAGCACCTTGTCCCAACCATCGTCCCACAAAGTTTTTAGCTGCTTCTTGCAAAGTCCAACCAAGCTCATTGCATTTACAATATCTTGTTCTATTCTTTGCAATTCTTAAGATAACCCGTGGTAATACCCAATAAAGTCATCATCAAGTGTAGACAAAATACGAAATCAAAATACTACAAGGATGTAGATAGATGAAGAACTTCACATTTTTGGTCTTGTGTTAATCTGTCTTCCTCTATCATTTCAAGCACATCTATCACAGATGGAAACATAAGAATCATACTCACCATAGTACCATAATGAGATCCCCAACGCGTGCCACCGGCTCTAATGAGAGAAGTTTCTTGATGGACACCTCAACCACTTGGGATTTCATACTACATCAAGTGCCTCGATAACTTTGGCAGCTTGTTGTTCATGAAGATGGTCACGCTGTTTGCATGAACCTCCAACAACATTGACAACATTAGTTAGTAACATAACAGACTAACGATTTTCATAAGCTTTTTTGCCACAACTACAAGAGTAAGTTGAAGTTGATAAGCAAAACAATGAACATAATACGCACCGACATTTTCATTCAAAATTAGTGTTTTGAGACCACTAAGTTCACCTTACATATTACTAGCCCCTATATAACCTTGCCCATGTAAATTTGAGATACTTAATCCATGTCTTGAAAACAAATCATCAAGTGTCGCTTTGAGTGAGATAGATGTAGTATTTAAGACATGTTCAATACCAAGAAAACACTCAATAATATGTCTTTTTTTATCTACATAACGCACCAAAACACTCATTTGTTCTTTGATTGAAACGTCACGAGATTCATCGACAAGGACCGAGAAAAACTCATCGTCAATGTCACTTACAATGAGCTTTGTTCTTTCAGTTGTTGCAACATTAACAATGTTCTTTTGGATATCAGGTGAAGTCAACTTAAGATTCTCAAGTGTTAGGGCATAAAGTTGTATTCAAGAGTTATTGAGAAGTCAATGTATTTGTCAATGTATTGTAAAGTCAAAGTCAAAGTTCTTTAAGTGAAAGTGATGCAGTGGTAATTCAAGTAACAGATTAAAACACGTTGATTCTCAATGAATACCCGTGGCTAATCTCTTATACGATTCGTTGATTCGACGAATACCGAACCTAGGCTTCAAATTTGAATTTACGAGAACTCAAAATTTGGGATATATAAAAATCAAAGTCCCCCTTCTCCATTACAATGCAAATATATTTATAGGTAGGGCATTTACTCCTATATTAAATTCGAGACTTTTCACTTTTCCACCTTCCTAGACTCCTTGTATTTCTAGGTGGTTACAAGAACCTAGACAACAATTTGTACTAGAAACATTCGGTTAATTTATTATGCCAAAGTTATGGCGATTTAAGTGTTGTGCCCTTTGTTACCCTAATCATAGGTCTCCATGAAAAGTAACGCCCGGTCCTCCACGCCAAGGCCCGCATCATTCCCCCCTGGGTAGACAAAATTCGGCCCCGAATTTGCAACAGCTTCATGATCTGAAGAATCCCCATGAAAAGGTAGCAAGTGCTTCACATTGAAAACATCGGCACAACGAATATGGCTTGGCAGCTTCAGGCGGTAAGCATTAGGATTGATCTTCTCAACAATCTCCACTGGGACAATCTTCTTGGCTGACAACTTGTTATACTCTCCAACCGAAAACCGATCTTTAGTCAATACTGCCCAAACAAAGTCACCAACCTCAAAATCAACATGCCTACGCGTCTGATCAGCATGATGTTTGTACTTGTCATTAGCACGAACCAAGTTCTCATGCACATTTTTATGAACTTCGTGTAACCCGTCCACAAAATCCTGCACTTTCTTTGGAACCGAGCCAACAACTGGAAGTGACATCAAATCGAGTGGTCCTCGTGGCTGAGCAGAATAGACGACCTGAAACGGCGAAAACCTGGTACTCCTGTTAACAGCATGATTATGAGCAAACTCAGCTTGGTAAAGCTTCTGATCCCATGCTTTAACATGATCACCCACCAGACACCGTAAAAGATTACCAAGGGACCGATTAACAACTTCAGTTTGCCCATCCGTCTGAGGATGGTAAGCACTGCTGATATTAAGCTGAGTGTTTACCATTTTCCACAGACTACGCCAAAAATTACTTAAAAATGAGTATCTCTGTCAGAAACAATGGAAGATGGTAAACCATGCAAACGGTAAACATCCCGAAAGAACAACTGAGCCACATTAACTGCATCTGTCGTCTTCTTGCAAGGAATAAAGTGCGCCATTTTAGAAAAACGGTCAACAACTACAAAGATGGAGTCATTACCTCTCTGAGTACGTGGTAACCCCAACACGAAATCCATGCTTATATCCACCCAAGGCTGCAAAGGGACAGGCAAAGGTAGATAAAGTCCAGCATTGGTGGTCGTGCCCTTTGAAACCTGACAAAAACTTCATCTCTTAACAATCCGTTCCACCTCTTTTCGCATAGTTGGCCAGAAATATGATGATTGCACTAGCTGTAAAGTGCGATCTCGTCCAACATGTCCTTCACCGTGCAACTCTTTAATGATTTGAAGACGAAGGCTAGAGTTGGGGATACATAATTGATTTCCCTTGAAAAGGAAACCATCATGTATTAGAAAGTCTGAGTTCTGTCTAGATTGTATATCCATGAGAGTATCGAGGCCTGGCACAACAACCCTCATAGAGACTAGCATATTACTCCGCCTGCTCAAAGCATCCGCCACTCTATTTGAGGCCCTTGATTTGTGTTTCACAACAAAAGTAAACTTCTCCAAGAAGGCGATCCACCTCCCATGCTTATGTGAGATATTGTCTTGGCTACGGATATGCCTCAAAGAATCATGATCAATAAATAAAACAAACTCCTTATGAAAAAGGTAATGACGCCAATGCTTCACAGCTTGGACTACCGCATAGAATTCAACATCATAAGTACTGTACCGCATATTTAGCCCCGTCAGCTTCTCACTGAAATAAGCAACAGGTCGCCCTCTTTGGCTTAAAACTGCTCCAATCCCAACCTTGGAGGCATCAGTGTGTAACTCAAAAACATGAGAGAAATCTGGCAATATCAGAATGGGTGCGGTTGTGAGCTTCTCTTTGATCAACTGAAAAGAAGATTCTGCTGCTTCGGTCCAAGCAAAGGTCTTTCCTTTCATACAGTCGGTCACCAGTGCCATAATAGTGCTGAAGTGTGGAATAAATCGCCGATAAAACGAAGCAAGACCATAGAAGCTGCGGACTTCAGTTATGGTCATTGGCGTTGGCCACTGTTTAACTGCCGTCACTTTAGACTCGTCCACCTGTATCCCTTTCCCAGATATAACATACCCCAAAAATAGTACATTGGGCACCATGAACACACACTTCTTAACAGCTGCATAGAATGTATCCTTGCGAAGTAAGGTCAAAACTTTTCGAACGTGGTTTACATGCTCACAAAAAGTAGCTCTGTAAATAAGAATGTCATCAAAGTAGACGACCACAAATTTACCAATAAAAGGCCTAAACAATTGGTTCATCACACGCATAAAGGTACTAGGAGCGTTTGGTAAACCGAAGGGCATCACCAACCACTCATACAACCCTTCACGAGTCTTGAAGGCAGTCTTCCACTCATCACCCGACCTAAGTCGAATCTGATAATACCCACTTTTTAAATCTAGCTTTGTGAAAATAGTGGCACCACTGAAAATAGTGTGCCTCAGCAATTGTCACCGGATCAAACATGTTCACGGAATCCGTAATCTGGACCCTCAAACCTCCAATATATCGACCAACAAGTTTCTCCTCCGACTCTTGAATATCATTACGAGCGATCAACTGATAAAACTCAGTCGTATAATCATCAACCGACTTGGCCCCCTGTTTCAGATTCTGCAATCGTTGGTACATCAATCGTTGGAAATTATGGGGCAAAAGGTTGGACCGTAAATACTTTTTCATCTTCTCCCACGTCACGACCTTTGACTTTCCAAGCCTGCTTCGGGTTTGTTTCAACTGTTGCCACCATGCAGAGGCTCTCCCACGAAGCCTAGTAGCAATCAACACTACTCGTTTGTTCTCGGTAACCACTTTTAATTCAAACACTTCCTCTATTGTAGCCAACCAATCTATGAACCCTTCCGGATTCAAACTATCCCAATCAAATTCTGGGATATCAATTCTCATTCCGGCCTCCCAACGCCTGTTGTCAATTTCTGGAACCCGCCTTGGCCGCCTTCACGTTCATAGACCTCATCGAGTCTATGAACCCGTGGGGGTCTTCTCGGAGGCATTAGAACCAAGAATTTGGCTCAGATACCAACTGATGTAGTGGTAATTCAAGTTACAGATTAAAACACGTTGATTCTCAATGAATACCCATGGCTAATCTCTTCTACGATTCGTTGATTCGACGAATACCGAACCTAGGCTTCAAATTTGAATTTACGAGAACTCAAAATTTGGGATATATAAAAATCAAAGTCCCCCTTCTCCATTACAATGCAAATATATTTATAGGTAGGGCATTTACTCCTACATTTACCCTTATATTAAATTCGAGACTTTTCACTTTTACACCTTCCTAGACTCCTCGTATTTCTAGGTGGTTACAAGAACCTAGACAACAATTTGTACTAGAAACATTCGGTTAATTTATTATGCCAAAGTTATGGCGATTTAAGTGTTGTGCCCTTTGTTACCCTAATCATAGGTCTCCATGAAAAGTAACGCCCGGTCCTCCACGCCAAGGCCCGCATCATTCCCCCCTGGGTAGACAAAATTCGGCCCCGAATTTGCAACAGCTTCATGATCTGAAGAATCCCCATGAAAAGGTAGCAAGTGCTTCACATTGAAAACATCGGCACAACGAATATGGCTTGGCAGCTTCAGGCGGTAAGCATTAGGATTGATCTTCTCAACAATCTCCACTGGGACAATCTTCTTGGCTGACAACTTGTTATACTCTCCAACCGAAAACCGATCTTTAGTCAATACTGCCCAAACAAAGTCACCAACCTCAAAATCAACATGCCTACGCGTCTGATCAGCATGATGTTTGTACTTGTCATTAGCACGAACCAAGTTCTCATGCACATTTTTATGAACTTCGTGTAACCCGTCCACAAAATCCTGCACTTTCTTTGGAACCGAGCCAACAACTGGAAGTGACATCAAATCGAGTGGTCCTCGTGGCTGAGCAGAATAGACGACCTGAAACGGCGAAAACCTGGTACTCCTGTTAACAGCATGATTATGAGCAAACTCAGCTTGGTAAAGCTTCTGATCCCATGCTTTAACATGATCACCCACCAGACACCGTAAAAGATTACCAAGGGACCGATTAACAACTTCAGTTTGCCCATCCGTCTGAGGATGGTAAGCACTGCTGATATTAAGCTGAGTGTTTACCATTTTCCACAGACTACGCCAAAAATTACTTAAAAATGAGTATCTCTGTCAGAAACAATGGAAGATGGTAAACCATGCAAACGGTAAACATCCCGAAAGAACAACTGAGCCACATTAACTGCATCTGTCGTCTTCTTGCAAGGAATAAAGTGCGCCATTTTAGAAAAACGGTCAACAACTACAAAGATGGAGTCATTACCTCTCTGAGTACGTGGTAACCCCAACACGAAATCCATGCTTATATCCACCCAAGGCTGCAAAGGGACAGGCAAAGGTAGATAAAGTCCAGCATTGGTGGTCGTGCCCTTTGAAACCTGACAAAAACTTCATCTCTTAACAATCCGTTCCACCTCTTTTCGCATAGTTGGCCAGAAATATGATGATTGCACTAGCTGTAAAGTGCGATCTCGTCCAACATGTCCTTCACCGTGCAACTCTTTAATGATTTGAAGACGAAGGCTAGAGTTGGGGATACATAATTGATTTCCCTTGAAAAGGAAACCATCATGTATTAGAAAGTCTGAGTTCTGTCTAGATTGTATATCCATGAGAGTATCGAGGCCTGGCACAACAACCCTCATAGAGACTAGCATATTACTCCGCCTGCTCAAAGCATCCGCCACTCTATTTGAGGCCCTTGATTTGTGTTTCACAACAAAAGTAAACTTCTCCAAGAAGGCGATCCACCTCCCATGCTTATGTGAGATATTGTCTTGGCTACGGATATGCCTCAAAGAATCATGATCAATAAATAAAACAAACTCCTTATGAAAAAGGTAATGACGCCAATGCTTCACAGCTTGGACTACCGCATAGAATTCAACATCATAAGTACTGTACCGCATATTTAGCCCCGTCAGCTTCTCACTGAAATAAGCAACAGGTCGCCCTCTTTGGCTTAAAACTGCTCCAATCCCAACCTTGGAGGCATCAGTGTGTAACTCAAAAACATGAGAGAAATCTGGCAATATCAGAATGGGTGCGGTTGTGAGCTTCTCTTTGATCAACTGAAAAGAAGATTCTGCTGCTTCGGTCCAAGCAAAGGTCTTTCCTTTCATACAGTCGGTCACCAGTGCCATAATAGTGCTGAAGTGTGGAATAAATCGCCGATAAAACGAAGCAAGACCATAGAAGCTGCGGACTTCAGTTATGGTCATTGGCGTTGGCCACTGTTTAACTGCCGTCACTTTAGACTCGTCCACCTGTATCCCTTTCCCAGATATAACATACCCCAAAAATAGTACATTGGGCACCATGAACACACACTTCTTAACAGCTGCATAGAATGTATCCTTGCGAAGTAAGGTCAAAACTTTTCGAACGTGGTTTACATGCTCACAAAAAGTAGCTCTGTAAATAAGAATGTCATCAAAGTAGACGACCACAAATTTACCAATAAAAGGCCTAAACAATTGGTTCATCACACGCATAAAGGTACTAGGAGCGTTTGGTAAACCGAAGGGCATCACCAACCACTCATACAACCCTTCACGAGTCTTGAAGGCAGTCTTCCACTCATCACCCGACCTAAGTCGAATCTGATAATACCCACTTTTTAAATCTAGCTTTGTGAAAATAGTGGCACCACTGAAAATAGTGTGCCTCAGCAATTGTCACCGGATCAAACATGTTCACGGAATCCGTAATCTGGACCCTCAAACCTCCAATATATCGACCAACAAGTTTCTCCTCCGACTCTTGAATATCATTACGAGCGATCAACTGATAAAACTCAGTCGTATAATCATCAACCGACTTGGCCCCCTGTTTCAGATTCTGCAATCGTTGGTACATCAATCGTTGGAAATTATGGGGCAAAAGGTTGGACCGTAAATACTTTTTCATCTTCTCCCACGTCACGACCTTTGACTTTCCAAGCCTGCTTCGGGTTTGTTTCAACTGTTGCCACCATGCAGAGGCTCTCCCACGAAGCCTAGTAGCAATCAACACTACTCGTTTGTTCTCGGTAACCACTTTTAATTCAAACACTTCCTCTATTGTAGCCAACCAATCTATGAACCCTTCCGGATTCAAACTATCCCAATCAAATTCTGGGATATCAATTCTCATTCCGGCCTCCCAACGCCTGTTGTCAATTTCTGGAACCCGCCTTGGCCGCCTTCACGTTCATAGACCTCATCGAGTCTATGAACCCGTGGGGGTCTTCTCGGAGGCATTAGAACCAAGAATTTGGCTCAGATACCAACTGATGTAGTGGTAATTCAAGTTACAGATTAAAACACGTTGATTCTCAATGAATACCCATGGCTAATCTCTTCTACGATTCGTTGATTCGACGAATACCGAACCTAGGCTTCAAATTTGAATTTACGAGAACTCAAAATTTGGGATATATAAAAATCAAAGTCCCCCTTCTCCATTACAATGCAAATATATTTATAGGTAGGGCATTTACTCCTACATTTACCCTTATATTAAATTCGAGACTTTTCACTTTTACACCTTCCTAGACTCCTCGTATTTCTAGGTGGTTACAAGAACCTAGACAACAATTTGTACTAGAAACATTCGGTTAATTTATTATGCCAAAGTTATGGCGATTTAAGTGTTGTGCCCTTTGTTACCCTAATCATAGGTCTCCATGAAAAGTAACGCCCGGTCCTCCACGCCAAGGCCCGCATCATTCCCCCCTGGGTAGACAAAATTCGGCCCCGAATTTGCAACAGCTTCATGATCTGAAGAATCCCCATGAAAAGGTAGCAAGTGCTTCACATTGAAAACATCGGCACAACGAATATGGCTTGGCAGCTTCAGGCGGTAAGCATTAGGATTGATCTTCTCAACAATCTCCACTGGGACAATCTTCTTGGCTGACAACTTGTTATACTCTCCAACCGAAAACCGATCTTTAGTCAATACTGCCCAAACAAAGTCACCAACCTCAAAATCAACATGCCTACGCGTCTGATCAGCATGATGTTTGTACTTGTCATTAGCACGAACCAAGTTCTCATGCACATTTTTATGAACTTCGTGTAACCCGTCCACAAAATCCTGCACTTTCTTTGGAACCGAGCCAACAACTGGAAGTGACATCAAATCGAGTGGTCCTCGTGGCTGAGCAGAATAGACGACCTGAAACGGCGAAAACCTGGTACTCCTGTTAACAGCATGATTATGAGCAAACTCAGCTTGGTAAAGCTTCTGATCCCATGCTTTAACATGATCACCCACCAGACACCGTAAAAGATTACCAAGGGACCGATTAACAACTTCAGTTTGCCCATCCGTCTGAGGATGGTAAGCACTGCTGATATTAAGCTGAGTGTTTACCATTTTCCACAGACTACGCCAAAAATTACTTAAAAATGAGTATCTCTGTCAGAAACAATGGAAGATGGTAAACCATGCAAACGGTAAACATCCCGAAAGAACAACTGAGCCACATTAACTGCATCTGTCGTCTTCTTGCAAGGAATAAAGTGCGCCATTTTAGAAAAACGGTCAACAACTACAAAGATGGAGTCATTACCTCTCTGAGTACGTGGTAACCCCAACACGAAATCCATGCTTATATCCACCCAAGGCTGCAAAGGGACAGGCAAAGGTAGATAAAGTCCAGCATTGGTGGTCGTGCCCTTTGAAACCTGACAAAAACTTCATCTCTTAACAATCCGTTCCACCTCTTTTCGCATAGTTGGCCAGAAATATGATGATTGCACTAGCTGTAAAGTGCGATCTCGTCCAACATGTCCTTCACCGTGCAACTCTTTAATGATTTGAAGACGAAGGCTAGAGTTGGGGATACATAATTGATTTCCCTTGAAAAGGAAACCATCATGTATTAGAAAGTCTGAGTTCTGTCTAGATTGTATATCCATGAGAGTATCGAGGCCTGGCACAACAACCCTCATAGAGACTAGCATATTACTCCGCCTGCTCAAAGCATCCGCCACTCTATTTGAGGCCCTTGATTTGTGTTTCACAACAAAAGTAAACTTCTCCAAGAAGGCGATCCACCTCCCATGCTTATGTGAGATATTGTCTTGGCTACGGATATGCCTCAAAGAATCATGATCAATAAATAAAACAAACTCCTTATGAAAAAGGTAATGACGCCAATGCTTCACAGCTTGGACTACCGCATAGAATTCAACATCATAAGTACTGTACCGCATATTTAGCCCCGTCAGCTTCTCACTGAAATAAGCAACAGGTCGCCCTCTTTGGCTTAAAACTGCTCCAATCCCAACCTTGGAGGCATCAGTGTGTAACTCAAAAACATGAGAGAAATCTGGCAATATCAGAATGGGTGCGGTTGTGAGCTTCTCTTTGATCAACTGAAAAGAAGATTCTGCTGCTTCGGTCCAAGCAAAGGTCTTTCCTTTCATACAGTCGGTCACCAGTGCCATAATAGTGCTGAAGTGTGGAATAAATCGCCGATAAAACGAAGCAAGACCATAGAAGCTGCGGACTTCAGTTATGGTCATTGGCGTTGGCCACTGTTTAACTGCCGTCACTTTAGACTCGTCCACCTGTATCCCTTTCCCAGATATAACATACCCCAAAAATAGTACATTGGGCACCATGAACACACACTTCTTAACAGCTGCATAGAATGTATCCTTGCGAAGTAAGGTCAAAACTTTTCGAACGTGGTTTACATGCTCACAAAAAGTAGCTCTGTAAATAAGAATGTCATCAAAGTAGACGACCACAAATTTACCAATAAAAGGCCTAAACAATTGGTTCATCACACGCATAAAGGTACTAGGAGCGTTTGGTAAACCGAAGGGCATCACCAACCACTCATACAACCCTTCACGAGTCTTGAAGGCAGTCTTCCACTCATCACCCGACCTAAGTCGAATCTGATAATACCCACTTTTTAAATCTAGCTTTGTGAAAATAGTGGCACCACTGAAAATAGTGTGCCTCAGCAATTGTCACCGGATCAAACATGTTCACGGAATCCGTAATCTGGACCCTCAAACCTCCAATATATCGACCAACAAGTTTCTCCTCCGACTCTTGAATATCATTACGAGCGATCAACTGATAAAACTCAGTCGTATAATCATCAACCGACTTGGCCCCCTGTTTCAGATTCTGCAATCGTTGGTACATCAATCGTTGGAAATTATGGGGCAAAAGGTTGGACCGTAAATACTTTTTCATCTTCTCCCACGTCACGACCTTTGACTTTCCAAGCCTGCTTCGGGTTTGTTTCAACTGTTGCCACCATGCAGAGGCTCTCCCACGAAGCCTAGTAGCAATCAACACTACTCGTTTGTTCTCGGTAACCACTTTTAATTCAAACACTTCCTCTATTGTAGCCAACCAATCTATGAACCCTTCCGGATTCAAACTATCCCAATCAAATTCTGGGATATCAATTCTCATTCCGGCCTCCCAACGCCTGTTGTCAATTTCTGGAACCCGCCTTGGCCGCCTTCACGTTCATAGACCTCATCGAGTCTATGAACCCGTGGGGGTCTTCTCGGAGGCATTAGAACCAAGAATTTGGCTCAGATACCAACTGATGTAGTGGTAATTCAAGTTACAGATTAAAACACGTTGATTCTCAATGAATACCCATGGCTAATCTCTTCTACGATTCGTTGATTCGACGAATACCGAACCTAGGCTTCAAATTTGAATTTACGAGAACTCAAAATTTGGGATATATAAAAATCAAAGTCCCCCTTCTCCATTACAATGCAAATATATTTATAGGTAGGGCATTTACTCCTACATTTACCCTTATATTAAATTCGAGACTTTTCACTTTTACACCTTCCTAGACTCCTCGTATTTCTAGGTGGTTACAAGAACCTAGACAACAATTTGTACTAGAAACATTCGGTTAATTTATTATGCCAAAGTTATGGCGATTTAAGTGTTGTGCCCTTTGTTACCCTAATCATAGGTCTCCATGAAAAGTAACGCCCGGTCCTCCACGCCAAGGCCCGCATCAGAAAGTCAATTGAATTAGAGTTTAATACAATGTAATTCGGAAGTATAAATAGTTTGCTTACAGTTTAAGCATTAGGTTAGAGAGTTTATTGTTAGATCTAGAGAGAGAGAGATGAGAGAATTCTAGTGAGAGAAAGTGTCCAATTCTCATGTAATGATCTAGAATTCTCAAGATCAATGAAAGATTTTATGTTTACCTACTAGATCTAGTGCTAACAATTTGTATCAGAGCTTCGGGAGATCGAATTTGTGCATCAAATTGAAGAATTTTCGTCAAGTTTTGAAGATAATTGAAGAGTTTTGAGATTTTGAGTTTTTTCTAAAACAAATTCAATATTTTGAATAATCATTGTGTTTGAATGTGATTTGTTTACACAAATTGGTTTTGTTGAAAATTCGAGCATATTGAAACTTTCAGAATAAAAAATCATCAAGAAATAAGTGATTTACAGGTGTTGAAAGTTTTCGCCGGAAAAGTTGGTCGGAGTTCATTTTTTCAGTTTTCGCAAGAGACACACATATCAAGTTGAACATAAGTTTTCGCAACCAATTGAACAGAAGGTTTTCACAAGATACAGTAGAAAAGGTTTTCGCAGGAAACATGAATCCAAGGTTTTTGTAAGTAACTGTTAAAAAGTTTTCGCAAGCTCCATAAAAAGTTTTCGTAAGATACTAATCTCAGGTTTTCGCAAGCCTCTTCTAGAACTTTTCGCAAAATATTACCCATATACTTTTCGCAAGCTACTGTATAAAGGATCTCAAATACGCAGGCAACGATTTCAAAGGAGCTGATGGTTGTTCTTTCATAGTTCCTAGGCTTACAATAAAACCCATGCTTCTAGTAGTGCTTATTTCACCTGCAAACTCGAGGAAAGTTGTTTTCGCAAGCCACGTATTTTTGGTGATTAACAGTAGCTTGTGTGTGTTAAACCCTTTTGCATGTTGTTTGAAACCCTTAATCACATTAAACTAAAGAGAGAAGCAAGTTGAGTTATTAAACACGACTTATATCGACAAGTTTGGAAAGTCGATCAATTTTTTTCCGGCAATTTTTCGAAATCTTAAATCGTGTTTTTGAGAGTTTCTTTTGTGGTGTTTTTGATAAACAAGAGTTCAAACGGTTGAAAGAAGGTTGTTGGAGCCTAAAGAAACAGAAGCTTACGAGAAGGTTTCGAAACGATTTCGTTTTTTCAGTTGCAAATTTCAAGAGTTTGAGAGCGTGTTTGAAGTTCTAATCGATTGAGGGAGCTTAAGGGTTCACAAGCAAAGAGTTTTGGTCCAAAATTGTGATCCCATGACGTGTTTTGCAGATTGGTTGTGAGGTTGAAGATGGTGAATAGTAACTTAACGGAGTTCTGTTAGTTCTATTATGTTTGTGACAGCTTTGGTCCCTTTTTCGTTAGTGTCATTACTGTTCCGTTAGGGTCGTTAAATTCTTAACAGTTTGAGTCCTTTTTCGTTTTTTAGTTAGTCTCGTTAGTTAGCTGTCAGTTAGTGTTTAGTTAGTTTTTCCGTTAGTTTTCTTATATTATTAGTCCTTTCCGTTAGTAACCAGTTAAGTCTGTTAGTAGTTTCAGATTTTAGAGTTTAGTCCCTGTACTTAGTCTTTTAGTTTTTGTCTCTTTTAGTCCCTAGAATTTTAGGTTTCTAAATTTTTACTCTTTTGGTCCCTCGAGTTTATAGTTTAGAATTTTTACATTTAGTCCCTTAAGTTTAGAGTTTGTGTTTGTGTGATTTTTAGTCCTTGTAGTTTAAAGTTTTTAGTTTTGTCATTTTAAGTCCTTTTAGTTTTATTTTTTCAGTTTTTGTTATTTTTAGTCCTTGTTTTTGTCAAGCTTTAGTATTTTTCACTTTTAGTCCTTATTTTTCGGGTTAGTTCTATATTTTGTAATTTTTAGTCCCTATTTTTTATATTTTTCTATTTTAGTCAGTTTTGTTCGTTTTAGTCCGTAATTTTTTTTATTTTTCATTTGTGTCGTTTTTAG
Source organism: Saussurea involucrata (assembly GCA_033807775.1). Taxonomy (NCBI): domain Eukaryota; kingdom Viridiplantae; phylum Streptophyta; class Magnoliopsida; order Asterales; family Asteraceae; genus Saussurea; species Saussurea involucrata. The sequence continues at coordinate 103,696,571 of CM066314.1, read as the reverse complement.
TACTTGTTTTTCTTATATTTTTTTTTTCATTTTTGATATTTTTTTAGTCTTCATTTTACATATTCTTGTCATTTTTACCTGCATTTATTCGTAACTGATATATTTTCTCGTATTTTTTGCAGGTTCACCAATTAAAGCACAAAAATTCCGCGTTGATTTTTCAGAATTAATTTTTGGAAAACAAAATTACAATTCGTTTTTCAGATTTTAATTTTTGAAATTTTTTCTGACTTTAATCGTGTCATTCTGATTTTATATTTTTATGAGTGTGCACATAATTCAACTTCTAAGCGAAGTTTCTCTTGACGATCACTCTATTAGGTATATTTTACATCTTATTTTGTGTTTGATATCTTTTCAGGTTCATATCAAGATGCCTACCTATACAGAAAATGGGGGAACAATTTACTCAAAAAGAGATTGGGCAATCACATATATGCCTGAAATACCAGAACTTGAAGCATAACGAGAAAAATTGAAACCTGACAACTCAAATCTCCAGGCACAAATGAAGAAGTTTCAAGAGAAAGTAACATCTTTTGAAAAAGAAAATGTTGATCTGAAATGTATAATTCCAAATCTTGAAGCTACTCAAATTCTGAAAAACCATGTTCTCCAGATCAGATGAAGAAACTTGAAGAAAAAGCAACAACTTTGGAAAGTGGGAATGATGATTTGAAAAGGAAACTTTCTGTTCTTGAAACTGATTTTGCAAAAGAGAAAGATTAATTTGAAAAGAGTTTTGTACATAAGTTGTCTAAGTTTTCCAAAAATCTTTTGAAGAAAAGAAAATTGTTGAGCTAAAATGTATCAAACTTTCAAAACAAGTTTTTGACTTTGAGAAAGTGTTAATAATTGAAAAGGACAATTTTGAGAAAGAAAGAATGGCTTTTGAAACTGAAAGAAAATCTTTCGAAGAAGAGTCAGTTGAACTTTAAGGAAAAATTTCTGATTTGGAAATGATTTTGGAATGAGAAAGAAAGGAATTTGACGAAAAGAAAAGTTTTTTTGAAAAAGAAAAGAAGAATTTTGAAAAGAAGAATTTTGAAGTTTTTAAAGATATATCTGATAAAAGAAAGAGTTTGGAAAAATATTTTGAAGCTGAAAGGAAATACTTTGAGGATGAATTCAAACTTACAAGAAAGTTATCTGGTTTATCAACAAATATTATGAAGGAACAAAAGGTAAAATTTGATCTTAAAAAGAAATATGATCTGATTATTGATGAGAAAAATGATTTGCTTAACAGAGTCAAAGAACTTGAAGATATAAATTTTAAGGTTGAATTATCTGAACAAGCTAGTCCTGATACTATTGTTCAGTCTCCATATGATGATTCAACTGAGTCTGTTCTTTCATTTAAAACTGCTTCAAGTTCACTTAAAGCAAATGTTTCTGTCAAATCAAAAAGTTTTTCAACAAATCATATTTGCCCTTCCAACCTTTTTAATGATTATGTTGATAGTTCAGATAATAATTTTTCTAAGTCCAAAGATAATCAAATTTTCAAGAAAGTGAAAATGGTTTGGATAGTCAAAGGATCATCTCCTAAGCAAGAAGTGCCAAAGTCATCCGTTCCCACTCCAGTGTCAAGAAGAACTATGCTTATCAAGGTAAATCTTTTGTTAAACCTGATTTAGTTTATTCTGTAAATCATTAAATAAGGGTAGCAAAAAAGAAACTTGTTGTTGTTACTGTTGAACTAATGATTTCATTCATAAGGACCTATTCACTATTGGTACGGTACATATAGAATTTCTTCAAATAGAAATGCACCTAACAAACCAGGACCCAAGTTCCGTTGGGTACCAAAATCTACTTAATTTGTTTTGCAGGTTCATCATGTGTAGTGTTGAATGATAGAAGTATAACAAACACATGAGTAGAAAACAGAAGAGAAATTGTGTAGAATTTTGAAGAAGAGTATTTGTGCTTTTAAGGGGGGGGGGGGGGGGTATAAGACTTTAGACTTCTGAACAAAGCAGTTCAGAACTCGTTCATCAAAGATAATTGGCTTCTGAATACAACCGTTTAGAACTCGTTATTCAAAGAGAATTGGCTTCTGAATACTTTATTTCAGAACCCGTACTTCAACGATTTTGACTTCTGATTATTTCAGATCAGGATTCAGTCCTTAACGACTATGACTTCTGAATTTACTTTAATCCTACTAATTCAGAACTCGTTTTAATGATTAAGGATATTTCGATCCAAGTCTTGTTATTTTTGCAGATTTAGTTCAGATGAAGATTATTTGCACATGTTAAGGGGGAGCTTATCTGATTTTAAATTATCTTATCATGATTTGAGGGGGAGCTCAAACATTATTGAATGTAAGTATCTTCTGATCTTAATCTCCGATTGTTTGAAAGATGGACGACTTTCAAGCATGAAAAAACATTTTCCTTAAATGTTCAAACCACTTCTCAATTTCAAAGATATTTTATGAATTTATAAGTGTGATTTTAAATGTTTTTCATATCGATCTCAAATCGTAACATAATTTCTAACCTTGTGTTCCCAAAGATTAATACTTGTGTATTATCTTTTCTATATTTTCAAGTATTCATACACATGGTACAACTTCATATTGACTTTGTTATTACCATGTCTCAAAACAAAACAAAAGTTTTGATGGTAATACTCCCGTGTGTATTCCATGTTTGTTGAGCGTCATATATCTATTATGCTTAGAAGATTGTGCGTTTATTTCAAGCTTGTTTATATTTGTTCATATAACCACTATCAAATTCTTTGATACCTTAATCCTTCATGATAATCATTCATAAGATTGATCTGATTGATTTATAAGGGAAGCAATCCCTAGAAATTCTTTACTCCGTGACATTTATTGTGGCTGAAGAGAAATCAAGAAGTGCAGAGAAAGAGGTGAAATCGAGAAAATCGGCTAGGAAGTCTTCATTGAAAGTAAACCTCGATTCGTTCCCTCTGATTTGGTTCTTGTAGTTCGTTTTCTACCATGTTTTTGAGTTGCAAATTGGATGAACACCATCTTTTCTTTTTGGGTTATCTATTACTAAATTTTAGTGGAGTTTTATTGATTTTGGACCGATTAGAAGCCAAATGGGTGGACAAAAGGGTGTTTTAAGTTGGAGATTTGAACCCAAACCAATATCTAATTAAGCACTTGGGGCTAAATTACATTCGTTGCTCGATATAAGAGTTTTGGGGTTTTGACAGTCCGTGTTTCCAGACGTCGCACTCTCCAAATAGTAGTGTCCGGGGTAGCAGTTTCCGAATGACGTTTTCCGATAGCGGTTTCCGGATAAGGGTATCTGGATAGTGGTGTCCGGACTAGTCTGTATCCGGATAGAGGTTTGCAAATAGTTGGATCCGGAGAAGTTGTCCGGATAGAGGTTTTCGGATAGCCATCCGGAAAGTCTTCGTCCAAAAAAGTGGGTGTGTCCGATAAATGCTTGTCCAGGTAATTAATTGACCGAAGTTGTTTGGTATACCTTAGGTGTCAGGTTCGGCTTGGTTTGTTCGAAAGAAAGACGCGTGCTTAGGAAATAACATCAATCAGGTGAAATGCGAGTATGTTTTATTTATAAACTTTTATAACCTGCTCGCATTAAAGTATGTTTTAGAAAAATGCTTATTTCGCATGATATGAGTCGTTTATAAAAGATGCATGCATTGCTGGTTTACTGTTAGCTTGCCTTGTATGCTATGTAGAGTCGGGTTGCACAGTGAGATTAGTGTACCTTGGGATCCGATGACCCCTTGGAAGTTTATGATGACTCGGTATGTATGAAATCTAATTCCTGCACAATCGGGAAATGGGGAGTCTTCTTGGGCCCCGAGACGAGGCGAGAGGGGAGTCTGCTTGGGCCCCGATCGTGGTAGTTGTTGGTTGTACACGGTGTATGAACATTGTGCAAATACCCCTTTATGTATGGAGTTAAATTTGGGCTTTATGGCTTTTAAAGTATTGACGTATGCGTGCTTGTATAAACTATTTTCTGAGGGATTTTACTAGACCTTATGGTATAACCCTTGCTTTTCAATACTAAACCATTTTCAGGGAAACGCTTTAGTGGTACTTCGAGTAAGGGTAAAGAAAAGACTTGAGGCTTAGAGATGGAGGTGATGGCGTATGGAACACTATAGTTCCTTATTTAGTATCTTTTTAGATTAAATAGATCTCGACTGTGGAAGAATGTTTCCGCTGCTAGATTTTTGATTATTCAGACTCTGTAGTTTTTGGATTATGAAATATTTTTATGTAATTGGGACCCATTTTGGGATTTATTTCTGTTTATTGCATTCTTGGATTTTAGGTTGTTACATTTGGTATCAGAGCCATAGTTTAAGGGACTTAGGTGACCGGACGGACCTAAATTTAAACTGTAGGATGAGGAACACAACCGAGAAGTAGGATTGCCTCTAAAGAAGATCACTCTATGTGCACCTAAGGATAAGGTAGCAAGAACTGTCATGTAAGGTAACTTTTGAGTTACACCTGGCTAGTGTAATTGCGAATTTATAGGTACATGTATGTGCTTAAATTGCCTTATGTAGTGAAACTTGCATTTGAGTGTTTGACGTCTTTGATTGAATCAGATTCCACGATATGTCTGGGAAAAGACTTCGAAGTAGGACTGTGCCCGCTGTAAGGGTAGTTATGGATGAAGAGGTCTTGGTTGATGAACTAGTGGGACCCCTGAGGCAAGCTGCCAATCGGGGGAGAGGTAGCGGTCATGGAAGGGGTCGAGGAAGGACGACCCGCAGGGGTGTCACTTAAGTTGAGGAAACTACTGGGAGGAATCGAATCCAAATCATGGCTCGGGTGGGCCGTAGGGCTAGGAGTGTGGAAATCCCGGTCGAGCGGGAGATCTCTCAGTAGGAGAGTTCGGCTACCGTAAGGGGACGAAACCAGTCAAGAGGTCGAGCTTCTGCATTTATGACGCAAGAGAACCTTGCTACTGAGTTGGGTAAGATCCAAAAAAACCATACAGGCCCTCCTTGCCAAGCAAGATCAGTCGGCATCAGGGAGCAAGGAAGTAAGCGAGAACGGGGAAAGTTCGGGGATGTCTTGCCCGTCGGGAACTGGTATGGGAAGCCATTCCCAGTCAACCCTGTTAGTGTTTAATGAGTCTGCAGCTAAGGGATGCAATTATAAAGCGTTCGCTTCAAGCAAACCTCCTACGTTCAAGAGAGAGTGCGATCCCATGTCGGCAATGAAATGGATTGGAGAGATGGAGTTGGTCTTCGATACCGGCAAGTGTGCAGATGGTGACAGGGTGATGTTTGCCCTGTCCATGTTGAAATCTGATGTTGTTTACCGATGGGATGCTGAGACAAGTGGAAAAGGGTCGTCAGCGGCGAAAGAGATGGACTGGGAAACATTTATAGGGAAGTTTAGAGCACAGTTCTGCCCGCTTATGGCAGTGAAAAAGTTGGAAGAAGAATTCTTGAGTTTGGAGCAAGGGGGATGACGGTGCATGAGTATATCTCTAAGTTTATAGAGAAATCCCGTTTTGCTGAACTTTATGTGCCGACTGAGGAGCGGTGGGTGGAGCGATACCTGTGTGGATTGAAAAGCAGCATTAGGGAATTGGCCTCGACAAGAAACCCCACTACCTTTCAAGCGGACATTAATGCTGCCGAGTTGACTGAGAAAGAGAAGAACCTTCAGGTGATGGAGAAGGGTTGAGAGAAAAGAAAGTGGGATGGACCGGGGAATAACGCAAAGAAGAGAAAGACCTTTCGGCCAGAAAGTCGTGGAAACTGAGAAGTGTTAAGCAATCCTTGAGGGAAATGTCATCGTGTGCATCGGGGGGGGGGGGGGGGGGGTGTATGGCTGACTCCAGGTCGTGTTACCGGTGTGGGTTACCCGGTCATGTATCGAAGGATTGTCCAAACGGTAAGTCGTGTTTTCAGTGTGGGTCAACGTTTCATATGCGGTATGATTGCCTGCAGCTTAAAAAAAGGATCAACACAGTTCAGTGATCGTCAGGGAATCTAGGGAAATGAGAAAGGAGCGGAGCTGGCGCGTCCTAAGGGACTTGCATTTCGCATGACAACGAAAGAGGCGGAGGAAGTTCTGGATGTTGTGACAGGTACATTCATGGTAAACTCTTTGTGTGCCAAGGTGTTATTTGACTCGGGAACGAATCTCTCTTTTGTATCGCATGCTTTTGTGAAATGCTTGGGGGTAAAACCTAGGCGTGTGGAGAGGGCATTAGAGGTCGAAACTGCAGATGATAATCGGGTGTGTATTGGAGACGTGGTAGAGGATTGTTTTATAGACATAGAAGGAAGTCTAGCGCCTATTCAGTTGTATCCTATGGCAATGGGAGAGTTTGATGTGGTGTTGGGTATGGATTGGCTCGCTAAGAATAACACTAGTATTGTTTGCAATAAGAAGCTAGTTCGGGTTCAGTTACTCGAGAAGGGATCTGTAGTGATCTATGGGAACAGGAGAGATAGGAGAACTAGTCTTATTTCGATGATTAAGGCTACTAGATGCTTGAGAAAAGGTTTTCGAGGGTTCTTAGTCTATGTTGTAGATGCTACGAAAGAGAAGTGTGGGGTGGAGGATGTGAGAGTGGTAAATGAATACCCGGAGGTATTTCCGGATGACTTAACGAGTCTACCCCTGGATTGTCAGATCGAGTGCAGAATCGATTTGGGGCCTGGAACTGCACCAATAGCCCGCGCGCCTTCTGAGATGAAAGAAATGATGACTCAATTACAAGAGTTATTCAGGGATTCATTTGTTCAAATACATCGCCGTGGGGAGCGCCGGTACTCTTCGTGAAGACGAAGGATGGGACTATGCGGATGTACATACATTACCGTGAACTCGACAATGTTACGACTAAGAACAAGTATCCGATACCAAGAATTGATGACCTATTCGACCAGTTGCAAGGAGCTAGTTATTTCTATAAGATAGACTTGAGGTCGGGCTATCACCAACTCAAGGTAAGGGAGGAGGAGATACCGAAAAACGCCTTTTGGACTAGGTATGGGCACTTTGAGTTTTTGGCGATGCCGTTTGGGCTAACCAACACCCCAGCAAGTTTTATGGATCTAATGAATAGAGTGTGTCAACCTTATTTAGATAAATTTGTAATCATGTTTATAGAGGATATCTTGGTATATTCGAGATCTGAGAAGGAGCACGAGGATCATATTCGGACAATATTGGAGTTACTGAAGCAAGATAAATTTATGCAAAGTTTTCCAAGTGCGAGTTCTGACTGAGAGAAGTACAGTTGCTTGGGCACTTGGTTTCCCAAAGGGGGATCATGGTGGATCCATCTAAGATAGAAGCTATTCGAGATTGGGAGCAACCTAAGAATCCGTCAGAAGTTCGAAGTTTCCTCGGGCTGGCGGGATACTACCAAAAGTTCAACAAGAACTTTTCACGTATCGCCACTCCAATGACTTCTTTAACCAACAAGAGAGTTAAGTTTGCATGGACGGAGGCTCAAGATGAAGCATTTCAGAAGCTGAAAGATATGCTGAGGAGCGCGCCGGTGCTGTCACTACCCGATGGTTCGGATGACTTTTTGGTGTACAGTGATGCGTCATAGCTAGGATTGGGGTGTGTTCTTATGCAGCGCAGAAAGATGATCGCGAATGCTTCTCGGCAACTGAAAGATGACGAGGCGCGATACCCCACTCATGATTTGGAATTGGCGGTCGTCGCCTTCGCTTTGAAAATTTGGAGGCATTATCTCTATGGGACGAAATGTCAGATTTTCACGGATCACAAGAGCCTTTGTCACCTCTTTGATCAAAAGGACTTAAATATGCACCAAAAAAGGTGGATCGAGTTGTTGACAGACTACGATTGCAAGATCGAGTATCACCCAGGGAAAGCCAATGTGGTGGCCAACGCTTTAAGTCGGAAGGAAGAAAATGAGACTCCAAGGATTGTAGCCATGAGGGCCGAGGTGACGTTTAATTTATTGGCCGAGATAAAGAAATGTCAAGCTAAAGCGTTAACAACGGAGAATATTAAGAAAGAAAGGATGGTAGGACAAGCAACCTCTTTGGTGGAGGATAGTCGAGGATTGAAATGTTTCAACGGTCGGATTTGGATTCCGAAGCTCGGAGAGCTTAGGAACGTGATATTGGAAGAAGCACACAAGTCGAAGTATTCTATCCACCCAAGAACTAATAAGATGTATGGGGATCTACGTCAGGATTATTGGTGGCCTAGTTTGAAGGACATAGCACATTTTGTGGAAAGGTGTATGACATGTTTCCGGGTGAAGATCGAACATCAACGACCATATCGGAAACTTCAGCCTTTAGAAATACCGATGTGGAAGTGGGATCATATTACGATGGACTTCGTGACCCACTTGCCTAAGACCCCAAAGGGTTACGACGCGATATGGGTGATCATGGATCGACTTACTAAATCGGCACACTTCTTACCCATAAAGGAAGCGTACCCGTTGGAAAGATTAGCGAAGTTGTACATTGATGAGATAGTGACCCGTCATGGTGTGCCGTCATCAATAGTGTCGGATAGAGATAGAAGATTTACCTCTGCATTCTGGAGAAGCTTCCAAAGGGAAGTGGGGTCGCAAATCAAGATGAGTACCGCGTATCATCCTCAGAACGACGGTCAGAGAGAGCGGACGATCCAAACATTGGAGGATATGCTAAGGGCATGTGTAACACCCTCAAAATTTGAAAGAGCAACTAAATAAAATTTCGATAAAAATTAACACTTCCTACAATTAAGGAATAAAATTTCTTCTACAAACCATTCTCGGAATTTCCTCAAGATTAAACATAACAATTCCTACAATTAACGATTCAAATCATACTATGAGACCACCTAATGTCGGGTGTTACTTAACACGAGTACAAGCTGCTATTCCCAATTATTAACGCGGAAGACTTCGCTTAAGCAATTCACCTCTCGAGCACACTACTAGCACTCGACCTTTCGCAGTGTCACTAGAACTACACCCAACCTGAACCTATTGCACATGCCGACAAATAAAAAGGTTAGACTAATGCCTAGTGAGTTCAAGAGTTTATAGCATGATTTATATAATTCGTTGAATGAAAGTTTGCGACATAAATCATGATTTCCAAAAGAGTTTATGAAAGGATGTAAACGACTCATTTTCCAATGCACACAAAATCTATGAGAAAAGTTCCCAAAATGTACAAAGCGTTTTCCAAAATGAATTCCAATCCCAACTCACTCAAAACGTGCTTTGACGTTAAATATCCCAAGTAACTATAAACTAAGATAAAACTCCAATATTCAAAACATCCAATAAGGATGAGGCATAGTACCCGCCAATAAACCATGAAAGACATTTCATATAAATAAAATGCGTCACCAAAAATATGGATAAACGCATATACCCAAAAACAACACCTTTTGGTGACGGGGGAGACCCGATTCCATCGAAAGTAACGGGCACACAAAGTTAGGTCACTTATGATGTTACTGGATTACACCTCAAGTCCCGGTCCTAGTTCCCATGCCATAAAGACATCACAACCTCAAACCTTTCCCTTTATCATGCCTCTAGTGCCTACTCCGTCGAGTTACACCTCAAGGACTTATGGGACCACATTGCCTATCCAGTCTAGACGAGTTACACCTAAAGGACTCCAATGTCCCCCATTGCCTACTCGCTAGTGGCCCCCAATGGCCTACCGCATATAACCATGCGTTCCAATAGTCCACTCCTCGTGCATAAGGAGATAGACCATCCAACAAAGACTGACTTATGTGCCTAAGGATCCAATGCAACACAGTCTACAGTAACATGCCCATCCCGGAATGACTAAAGTACCCGAGCATGTAAATATCAACAATATGCAATGAAATGCATCAAGTTGCAATAAATGCAAACCATAAATAAGACTCTATATTGAGCCACCAAACTCGGACAAAATGTCCCCAAGACTCCTTCAAAGTCAAACCGAGCAAAATGCTCAAAACTCATTAGACCCATAAATAATGGTCATCATAGCATAAAATATATTTAAACATCGTTTAGGTAAACAAGTATCACAAAATCATCATTAACCCAAACTCGACACAGGTTAAAACAAAGGGTTTCCCCAACTGGACTCATACCCTTTTATAATTCTCAAAATGACTTATGACACTAAAATGTGCCTTTCCCAAATGGTTTATAAAATCAATTACCCAACATGAATAAATGTATGAACTCTATTTAAGCAGTAAATCATTTGAAGACATATTTATGATTTCTATACATCAAAATATCCCAAAATCCCAAATATAGGTGTTTTACAATCTTTATAAAGTTAAACACTAAATGAGTCAAACTCACCAAATAACTCAACAGTTGATAATTATAAGTAAAACACGCAAATATTTGGAAAATAACATTTTTGGCATGTACAAAGTTTTCACAAATCAACTTGAACTCACCTTGCTAGATTTGGGCTAAATCTAGATTTTCCCCAAACGTAAGTGTGTCAACCACAAAATTGGAACGAGCAACTAACTTTAATTTCAATAAAATAACCAAAATGGGATAAAATCCTTTCTACAAATCATCCTTGAAAATACGTCAAAGTTTAAACATCACAAATTCCACAACTAATAACTCAAGGAGGGTGTTACTTAACCCAATTACAAGTTGCTAATCCCAAATAAGTGCGGAAGGCTTCATCACTGCACAGTGTAGCTAAAGCTATTCCCAACTTGAACCAGTTGCACATGCCGACAAATAAAAAGGTTAGGCTAACGCCTTGTGAGTTCAAGAGTTTACATCATGAGCAAATCATTTGATAGACCAAAAGATTCAACTTAACTTATGATTTCCAAAATAAAGGGGTTTGTATAAAATACACAGACAACCCAATTTCCAAACACACACAATGCCTGTGAGGAAAGCTTCCAATGAAAATCATTTCTCCGCAATGGACTCAAATCCAAAACTCACTCAAGAGGTAAATAAATAATAATTTCTCAAATCATCGCCAATGCGTATAATACTCCAATAGTTGAAAACATCCAACAAGGATGAAACATAAAATCCGTCCAGCAATCATGGAAAACAATCCATACGCATATAATATGACACCGACATCGCGGATAAACAAAATACCCGAAAATAACACCCTTCGGTGACGGGGGAGACCCGATTTCATCGAATGTAGCGAACACACAAATTAAACCACAATTAATAAACACAAGTAAGCTTCATGGATAGGAAACGCATGACATCAACCATCCCTCGGTCTCTAGTCAGTTTTAGACGTCAATCGAAACCGGGTCATTAGTCTATTGAGGCATCAACCCAAACCGATCTCTAGCCTAGTGCGACATCAACCCAAACCCGGTCTTTAGTCCATCTTTGACATCAACCAAGCTAGGTCTTTAGTCCATCTTCGACATCAACCAAACTAGGTCTTTAGTCCATCTTTGACATCAACCAAACTAGGTATTTAGTACATCTTAGACATCAACCAAACTAGGTCTTTAGTCCATCTTAGACATCAACCAAACTAGGTCTTTAGTCCAAACCACCAAGTTAAATCCTACTGGATCTTTACCTTGGAAACCCACCATCCCAAAACAAGCTTACTTAAAATAGAAACTAATACATGACCTCAAAAGAATAACCAATGCATTCAAATCATGTAAATTTCAAATACAATGCAATTCATGCAATTCAAACCCCAAGCCCACATCGAGCTTATTAAAACCGGGTGAATGCCCTCAAGACTCAACCGAGTACAAAACCGAGCCCTCTGTTCAAAAGATCTAATGATCGTTTATCAACATCAACTCATGCAAATGAAGTGCATCTAACCCACATCATGCAAACACATGCTACGAGGCATGAAAATCTCACAACCCTTTCATTGCCACCCTCCTAATGAAGTTAAATCATATATACATCTATATGTGTGTGTGTGTATATGTATACGTATACGCAAATCTTTTATAACTCAACAATGCATATAACCCACCAAGGTTCATTAGTCCCAAAGGTACTAAGAATACAAAATCATCAAACGGTCTTTACACATAAGACCAAGCACTCTAACTGGCACATACTCAAATAAAACGCAATTAAGCATATAACACATCCATGGCTCCACCTCGAGCTACTAAAACCGGCAAACACTCAAAGGACTCATTTGAGTATAAATCAAGCCTTTAAATGCCAAAATAAACGTTTGGCTAAATACGTGTTGCTCACACGGTTACGTAAACCAAAATACATCGTTACCCAAAATCTTTACCCTTTTAATTTCTCAATTGGCCATCGGCCCAAAATAAAAGGATTACAATTCTCAAAATATTCATACGGTCAAGATTGACCAAAATCCCCAACTCATGCGTTCACATTTTCAAAATGTAACATTTCATAGTTATCGCATAATCACAATAAACACTTAAAAGTGTATTTTGACCAAATAACCTTCACTTATGCAATAAATTAACAAAACAACTTTCACTCGTGATTTATTCATCAATCACTCAAAATCCCCAAATATGGGTGTTTTACAAGATTTGTAAAGCTCAACACTTTGATTAATCAAAACCCACAAAGCAACTCAACAAGTGATAATTTCATATAAAGCACACAAATACCTTAAAATAAACATTTTGGCATGTACAACGTTTTCACAAATCAACTTGAACTCACCTTGCTAGATTAGGCTAAATCTAGATTTTTCCCAACGTATGCTCCTTTGAAGAAATACGAATCTCCAAGTCCAAATCTTCCAAAACCTAGATTCATACGTTTCAACCATAAATATCCAGATCTAACCAGGTAGAATCATTCCCCAAAACATAATACATCAAAACCCAACTTATACCAAAACCTTAGTTCTTTTAGATGAAGAAATAAGGTTTTCCTTAACCAATCACCACCAAAATCACACCAATAAGACTCATAATGGAAGAGAATATGAAAACCACAAAACCCTAGCTTTTGGGTAGAGAGATATTACCTTTATCACTTGAATCTCCAAGCAAAAGCTCCTAATCACCCACAAAAGCTCAAGCTTCCATATCTTCAACAATGGTGGAAAGGGGTTTAGTTTGAGTGAAGAAGATGAGGAAGGGTTTAGGGTTCTCCTTTGAGAGAAATTGTTCAAGAGAGAGAGAAACTGAGTTGTGGTTGAGAGAAAATAAAATGAGGGAAGAGAGAGGCTTGTCTAAAAAACAAACCCTAAAACACATCAGACTCGTGCCTCTCGCGGACGTCCGACCTCGACCTGATCGACACTCCCCCAATTTTCTCTAGTGCTTCCGCGGACGACCCGCGGACTTCCGTACCATGCGGACGTCCGGCCTTGCGCCCTTGCGGACGTCCACAAGTCCATCATTCTGGTTTTCCAATTTTCGGGGTGTGACAATCCTCCCAACCTTAGAATGATTTCGTCCTCGAAATCTATGTCCGTTACAACCAAGGCTAAGAAACTCAACACCGGCCATGTTCCAATAGCTTCCAATTGGAATCTAATTTCCCCCATGTAGACTGCTATAACAAACCTCAAGCAACCCTTACCAACAATGTCCTCTCAGGCACATTGTACTTACGTCCAGGTGAATGCTCCATCTACTGGATTAACTCCTAACCAACTACCTCGGTTGTCTCCCAACCTTAGGTGTTCCATACTCCCCCGACGACGGATCCCGACTCTAAACCAATCCGTGTCCACGCACTCTTAAATTTCTACAATTAGTCCAAGGTTTGATTACATCTAAAACCAACGAACCTCCAAATCTAAGGTTCCCACTGCTGAACTGGCACTTACTTCTAACGAGTCCCGTTAGACTCCAACACTGACGGTCGTCACTGACCCATCAGTTACACCACTCCCAAAACACGTCTAATTCCAATCATCTAGTCGACAGATTCTTTTACCACATGAGGAGGGTCATCCCGCTAAACTATTCGTCACAATCGAACTTAAGTTCATCAGAACCGATACTACCATTTTTTAATTTGGACTATACTTTCCAATCACACTAGTGGTCCTTGGCCTCGAACTCCAAAAGTTGACACCTAGTCACACCACCAAAACTCGACCCATCACAGAGCTCCACACACGAGCTTCATTCCTCAAATATCCCCACCAATCCATGGTCATCCCCACGGTCTAAAGAGTCCTATACGACCTTCACACAATACCGACAACCCAAGACAAGGTTGCCGAAGTGAACGTGTGAAAACCCAAATCTCTAGCAATAAGATATGAATGTAGTGAGAGAGAATCTAGAGAGCAAATATGTCATCCATGTATTGAGCTCAAAGGATTACAAAAGGTTTCTAAAAGATTACAAAAGCTTTCTAAAGTGTTTCAAAGTGTTACTAACAAAATGGTCTAGACAAGCCTATTTATACCCATAACATACAAGGTATAAAGGCATTTACAATACTGTATAGACTTTATACAGTACATTGACTTTTACAGTAAATCTTGAATACAACAATGCTCTAACAATCTCCCCCTTTGGATTCAAGATTTAAAAATTTTGACAGCAGTCTTCAGCTCTTTGTAAAGTCAATCTTCTTCAACAGACACTTTATCAGACTATCTTCAAGCCTTGTACATGAAAACAGATCTTTACAGCTTTATCAGTCTTTAACAACCAGTAACTTCTCGTATCCTTCTTGATGCAAGAACCTTAGTTCTCATATTACCTTTAAGAATCCGAAATCATCAATTCGGATGTAGGCAGATCCGAAACCATCAATTCGGATGCTAGAGGATGCGAAATCAGCTCAATTCGGATCAAGTAGGATTCGAATTCAAGTAAGTTGGAACAAGAAGGGTCCGAAATCAGGGCAATTCGAATCATGAAGGATTCAAAATCACTCAATTCGAATCATGAAGGGTGCGAAATCAGGACAATTCGAATTATGAAGGGTTCGAAATCAGAGCAATTCGAATCATGAAGGATGCGAAACCATCTATATTTTTGAACTTTTAGGTGTAAGCGCATTCCGAGAACCACTCAGAACTAAGATAACCAAATTCAGCAATATTTAGACTTCACATGATCCTTCTCCCCTGATCTTCAGTCTTTGTTCACGAATCATTGACTTGAAAGCTCTTAGACATGAGATATCTTTGACATGAAATTGAATTAAACATTTCTCCCCCTTTTTCGATGAATGTGAGCATCATTATCATCGAAAACCTTCTTCAATTTCAGTCGCGTCACTGAGTATTACTAACAATCTCCTCCTTAGTGGATAACCTTGCTCCCCCTCAAAATAAGAATTCTGGAGCAATTTGTTTTCTCCCCCTGAAAGTATGCATATATTTCAATAACGTACAGTATTTGAAATTGTAGCACAAATTTTAAAATAAATTTACACAAGGAAAATAAAATTCATTGAACTTCATTTTATAACTACTAACATTTGATCATTTGAATGCTTTACAAAAGAAATTCAACTTAATGAAATTTAACAATATTTCAATCAAATGAAATCAAATGCATGTGTTTGGATTCAAAAACAAGTCATCATTGTATATCAAGTTAAAAAATGTTCAGTTTCAACCCCTTTATTAAATCTATTTGGTGTGCTAGCATGGGAAATATGATTAGCTTCAAGCATATGCAATTCTAAAACATATAAGAATACTTTGCTCTACTCACACTATTTGTCCAAAATCAGAATTTTCACAAATTTACGGGTTTATCGCGACTTTGTATTTTCCCAAGTTTCAAGAGATGTGTGCTCATTGGCATCTTTGCTTTTGTGCTCATTGGCATCTTTTGATTTGTGCACATTGGCATCTTTTGATTTTGTGCTCATTGGCATCTTTTGATCAAAAAGTTTAGTAAGAATAAGATACGTCGTTAAACATGACTTTCTATCTGGTTCTATAGCAGGATTTGGGTCAGCAGATCCCAGACCAGTTGGCCTTAGGTGCTAGGTGTCAAGCACCCCTTAGAACTTAATTTCCCAAACCAGAAAGGCCACATCGATATATCTTAAACCCATTTGTACCAGTAAAACATGGCTTTCTATCTGGTTCTATTGCTGGATTTGGGTCAGCCGATCCCAGACCAGTTGATCTTAGGGACTAGGTGTCGAGCACCCCTTAGGACTTACTCTCCCAAACCAGAAAGGCCACAGGCACAAACTTTCAAACTAAATGATATTCTATATAAGTTCGAATTTCCATCACAAAATATGAATGATATCTCAATCACTTGGTTCTTAATCATAGTGCTTCCCCCATATTTTCATTTCCATCCATCATTCTGACAAATAGGCTTTTTGAGCATTATATTCTATATAAGTCCAGATTCACATAACTTTGAGCATTCAGCATAATTTCATTCATGTTTTGCTGACCTTTCGATTTATTTCAGAGGTGAAAATTGAAGCAAATCTAACTCAAATAATACAAAGATTCTTGAAAGATCATCTTTTAGCACGCATTTAATTCATTGAATGAGAATTGAAAATTTCATCTCGTTGAAGTAAATTTGTAAAGATTCAAGTTTTCAAAGCAGTAGAAACAAAATATAATTCAATGTTACCTTTTACCACTTGTTCCTTGTAACAGAAAAATGTGACAGTTAAGGATATCACCTGAGAAGTATGAGTTCTAAACTGATTTGTTTAGAAGTCTTAGTCTTTGAAGTACGGGTCCTGAACTGAGTTGTTCAGAAGCCATAGTCTTTGAAGAACGGGTTTTGAACTGATTTGTCCAAAAGCCATACTCTCCTTTAAGTGCGGGTCCTAAACTGATATGTTTAGAAACCATTCATGATTTGTCTCCCCCTTAATGGTACAAATATTCTTCATAGAAATACGCCGCTTCTCTTCTGTTTTCAGTCATGTGTGTGGTATGTATCTACAAATCAGTACAACACATGATGTACCTACAAAACAGTTTAAGCAGATTTTGGTACCCAATGGCACTTGGGTCCTAGTGGGTTAGGTGTAGATTTCTTACAAGGAATACTGTAAGAACCATACCAATAAGAAGTATAATCTTTATGCACAAAATCATTTGATCCACAGTAAGAACAACAGATTTTCTTATGTGCCAACCTAATCAGATGATTTACAGAATGAATAGGATTAGGTTTAGCAGAAGATTTACCTTTTGGCGCATTGTTCTTCTTTGCATTTGATGTGGATACAGATGATTTTGGCACTTTTTTCTTTGGAACTGTTGTGCCTTTTACTCTCCATTCCATCTTCACCCTCTTGAAGACTGGAACTTCTTCAGGTTTGGAAGTATTAACTTTAGGCACTTTTGTTTTGTTATCTGATTTATCATACAGAGGATTATAGAAGAGATTTGTTGAACGAATCCGACCTTTTGAGAAATCTGTTGATCTATTAAATTGTTTAGAAGAAATGTTTTTAAAACTTGAACTTGAAGCAGTTTTAAAAGAGCATTCGGAATCATTTGAATCAACAAATGGAGTCTGAAAGATAGAATTATGACTAGCCTGCTTTGAGACATCAAATTTAAAAATGACGTCTTCAAGTTCTTTGACTTTGTTTATTAAAGCATTTTTCTCTTTAGAAATTAGATCAAATTTCTTTTGGAGATCAGATTTGATCAACTGATCCTTCATAATATCAGCTGATAAACCAGATAATCTTTTGGTAAGATTAAGAATCACATCTTCAAAATATACACGTTCTGATTCAAAATCTTTTTCCAAAAACATTCTTTTATCAGTAATCTCTTTGAAAATTTCCATATTTTTCTTTTTAAGGGTTTTACTTTCCTTTTCAAAGAGATTTTTCTTTTCCGTGAAATCTTTTCTTTCCTTTTCCAAAAGATTTTCTAATTCAGAGATTTTCACGGAAAGTTCAGAACTTTTAATTTCAAAAGATTTGCGTTCAGTTTCAAATTTAGCTCTTTCTTTTTCGAGCTTGTCTTTTTCTAAAAATAAAACTTTCTCAAAGTCAGAAACTTGTTTTGAAAGTTTTATACAATTAAGTTCAATTATTTCCTTTTCTTTAAGAACTTTCATTGAAGAAAGTGACTCTCTTTCACGTTCTGTAAGCTTCTTCTTCAATTCAACGTTTTCACCTTCCAACGTTGTTCTTTTCTCTTGAACTTCTTTTAATTGATCGTGCAGACATGAGTTGTCTTTCTTTGCTTCAAGATCTGCAATATAAGCTTCAAGATCAGTTATTCTTTTAGTAAATTTAGCATTTGAAGAAGAAATGTCTAAAATTTGTCTTTTCAGATTAACATTTTCTTCTTCCAATGCTTTATTTAAAATAGGAGTTGAAGAATTTGAAGCATTATCTTTAATAGGAGTTTCTGATTTAGGAGATGTTTCTGATAAAATAACTTGTTGCAAAATTCCATTATTTGCCTTAGCTTTTTCTTGTGGCTTTGGAGGTGTTTTTGTTATTATGACTTGTTGCAACACTTCATTATTTGGTTTAACAGATACATGTGAATTAACAGATGTTTCTGTTATAATGACTTGTTGCAACTTTACATTTGGTTTAACAAAAACTTTTGCAATTGGAGGAATCTCCTTTTTCAGAGTTTGCTTCAAATCTTCACCACTGCTTTTAACAATAACTTGTTGTAAAACCATTTTGAATATTGCTAGAAATTGATCGTTCAGAAGATCAAGCAGACAGTGTATGAAAATACACAAAAAAATATATAAAATTTTTTCTTGAAAAGCTCTTACAGTGTATGAAATACACTATAGAAAAAATTTCGAGATAAAAAATTTTCTCAAAATTTTTTTTTTTTTTTTTTTTTTTTTAAATTTACAAGAATTCGGATGAGTAAGGGTTCGAATTCAACGAATTCGGATGAAGAAGGGTTCGAATTCACTCAATTCGGACTTAACTTGGTTCGAATTCAATGAATTCGGATGCTTAAGGGTTCGAATTCAATGAATTCGGATGTATAAGGATTCGAATTCAATGAATTCGGATGAATAAGGGTTCGAATTCAATGAATTCGGATGTATAAGGATTCGAATTCAATGAATTCGGATGAATAAGGGTTCGAATTCAATGAATTCGGATGAAGAAGGATTCGAATTCACTCAATTCGAATGAAGAAGGATTCGAATTCACTCAATTCGAATGAAGAAGGATTCGAATTCACCCAATTCGAATCTAACAGGGTTCGAATTCACCTCAATTCGAATGTAGCAGGGTTCGAATTCTATGAATTCGAATGCATCTTGAGTCGAATTCTATACTTGTGATTCCAAGAACAATCCGAATTCTTTATGAATGATCCGAATTGAGTATGAATGATCCGAATTCACCAAGAATGATCCGAATTCACCAAGAATGATCCGAATTCTGCACTTCGAACACGAAAATCACTAAATCAGCCATAACTTTTTCAATTCTTGATCAATTGTTATGAAATTTGCACAGATTTGTTCGAAATTTGATTCCACACACTTTCTTAGTTAATCACAAATCCTAATTCGATCAATTTAATCGAATTTTGATCCAAAAATAGTAGAAAAAATTTTCGAACAAAAATGATATAAAATGATCAGATCTGCAAATTCTGTGCAGATTTTGGTGTTGATCCAAGAATTAAAGATGTTCAGGAATCAAATCCGAGTGCAATGATGTCAAGAATCAATCCAAAAGATCAAAAATTAAAGAAAAGATGAAATCTGGATGAATAGTAAATGAAGAAGGGTCAGAATTCTTGATGAACAGTGATGAATAGTGATGAACACCCAATCCGAATTCTTCAGCTTTAGTGTAAAAAATCTTCAATTTGGTCTTCGATCTGCTTGAATCTTCTGTTTAGCTCTGATACCAATTGTGAAAACCCAAATCTCTAGCAATAAGATATGAATGTAGTGAGAGAGAATCTAGAGAGCAAATATGTCATCCATGTATTGAGCTCAAAGGATTACAAAAGGTTTCTAAAATATTACAAAAGCTTTCTAAAGTATTTCGAAGTGTTACTAACAAAATGGTCTAGACAAGCCTATTTATACCCATAACATACAAGGTATAAAGGCATTTACAATACTGTATAGACTTTATACAGTACATTGACTTTTACAGTAAATCTTGAATACAACAATGCTCTAACAGAACGGTTACCAAAGCACTAACAAGGGACACCGCAAGTCCCACCTTTTAGTTGCCCACAAGAAATAATTCGACCCCGCAAACGACATCATACGGCTCACGACAATCACACGCGTTAGAAACCCAATCTTTCATCGAAAGGTTCTACACGCCCTCACACCCAACTGGGGTCGCTCAACTTCACCAAGCCTAAAAAGTTCAAGGTTTTCAAGTGACAAACTCAATAAATATGCCAATAAAGTTTTCACTAGATTTTTCAACATGAAGGTTTTTTTTATACTAACATCACATACGTACAAAAACTTACCACTACCCAGCTGGTGGATGCACAAACATGGACACACTCGTCCCACGTATGAAAAATCATTTTTGAAAACCTTTTCATCGCCAATCAGTTTACTACCGAAACGTAAAAACGTACTCGACAACTTTTAAAATGAACCGCTAGGGTCCCATCACGGATTTACTTATGCCAAACGTGCAAAGTAAACTCCTACATTAAAATAGTGTTCAACGGCCTGTTTATACGAACTTCAAAAGAAGGATTCACACGACATCAATTTCCAAAATTCTCTTTTTTAACCATAAAACGACATGAACTGTAATTCACTAACAACTTCGCATGTGTCAGTTTTGTTCACAGAGAAACGAAAAAAATCATCTACACACCTTGTTTAAAATATGACATGGTCTGGGTCATCCCCTAGTTTTAAATCGAATAACAAGATATTTTCATCATTTGGAAATATCGTTTTAAACATCGAAAGGAATCTCAAATCAAAACTTTTGCATGCCAATCTGTAGCACTTTCTTAGTAGTCATTCTGAAATGGTATAGCACATACCAGATAGTCAATACTAAATTTTCAAGTAGAAATTCATTAACTAAAATTTCAAAAACTTCTCATTCAGTCGTATAATGGCAAGTAGATGAAATCCTTTGATCAGACTCGCACACCTCAATGTGTTTTTCTCAAAACTCTGGAAAACCATACGCGCACATAATTTGATTGACACATAAGATAATTCAAGTCAACTTCAAATTCTTAAACCGCACAAGCGATGTACACTAACGTCCCAAAATAGTGGCTATAAAACTATTCATGTCAATGAATCAATACAATGCACGTGCCAGAAAGAACATCAACAATGCCAACAAATGAGGGTGCATAAAACAGAACATTAGAGATGCACTATCATGATGCTTTTATATGCATTATTCATGCCACGTATAAATCAATTAGCACACCTAGCAAGTTGCAACAAATATGTTACCACAATCCTCAAAGTAGAAGCCATGCGGCATTAAAACTCCAAAACTACTCTTTTTGGTGCAACACGTCATAAAGCACATTTTTCAACAAAATTCGCATGATACGCAATACTCATTCAAACCCATATATTAACGCACACAATCATTCAAGTATGCACATGACAAAGTGTCACCCATGCACCGCAAAAGTCGTAAAACGAAACACCATCGTACTCCACAAAACTTCCATCAAACTCGATGGAACTCAACAACATCCAACCAAGTAAATGATGTCAAAGTTTTCATCCTCAATAATCAAATCGCGTAAAACAATATGATCAAATCATCAAAATTCCAAAATCTCCTTTTTACGAGATAAAACAACACCTCTTCGTCAAGACTCGCAAAATCCAAATTCCCATTAAAGGTCAACACCGAAACAAGGGAATGTAACTCTCCGTCCAGACCATAACATATGTGGAGGAGATCCGATGTGAAAGTCGTAAGTCGCGGTTACTTATCCAAAACCATAAACGACATTAAAAACATGGATATCACAATATCTGAAAGTAGTAGTGGACGACTACAAGGAATAAAATAAATCTCGACCAAGTTCACAACTGCCAGTCGTAAAATAATTTCATGCATGTTCCAAAATCATGGTTTAAAATCTTGCGTATGTCAAACTTTTTCCAAGATTTAGCAGTACCGTCCATACGACGATTCGAAACACAAGAAATAATCGATGCAATTTATTTTAAAAGCCAAATAAATTTCGTGCATGCATTTTGTCGGCACTCAACGTCCAGGTCACATTCTTCCAATTTCTCCGATCACACTATTGTCATCCGGATACTCACACATCTTAACGCAAAATGGCAAGTCACATTGACTAACCCCACATGTCTCCTCGAATCAATGTCAATTTAATAAGCCTACGATTCCAATCCAACTATCAATTTCGACCCGAACGGTCCACTTAATGCACTCAACATGCTTACCGCCACTCCAAATGGCAAATGCTAAAGTCGTCAATCTCTTCTAACGACGACTCGTTTAGAGCTCCTTCACGACCCCAACGGTCATCACGCTAGAGTCGTCCAAGTATACTCATTTAACTGGTAGGTTCACCATAACACTGGCCAGGTGCAATTATGAACGTACAGTACATGATCATCCTTTCTACTCTCGACGTGACTCCTCGTTTCTAGTGACCCCAACAACTTCCGAATATCCTATCTTAGAGTGCCTAATGGTGCAATCTCGCTCTCATTTACTTAAAACAATGCTAGTTTAAGTCTAGCTATTCAGCAATCAACACCTAATTCTCTCAAACTTATGCTCTGATACCAACTTATAACACCCTCAAAATTGGAACGAGCAACTAACTTTAATTTCAATAAAATAACCAAAATGGGATAAAATCCTTTCTACAAATCATCCTTGAAAATACCTCAAAGTTTAAACATCACAAATTCCACAACTAATAACTCAAGGCGGGTGTTACTTAACCCAATTACAAGTTGCTAATCCCAAATAAGTGCGGAAGGCTTCACTAAGCAAAACCACTTCTCATGCACTCCACTAGCATTCATCACTGCACAGTGTAGCTAAAACTATTTCCAACCTGAACGTGTTGCACATGCCGACAAAAAAAAGGTTAGGCTAACGCCTAGTGAGTTCAAGAGTTTACATCATGAGCAAATCATTTGATAGACCAAAAGATTCAACTTAATTTATGATTTCCAAAATAAAGGGGTTTGTATAAAATACACCGACAACCCAATTTCCAAACGCACATAATGCCTGTAAGGAAAGCTTCCAATGAAAATCATTTCTCCGCAATGGACTCAAATACAAAACTCACTCAAGAGGTAAATAAATAATAATTTCTCAAATCATCGCCAATGCGTATAATACTCCAACAGTTGAAAACATCCAACAAGGATGAAACATAAAATCCGTCCAGCAATCATGGAAAACAATCCATACGCATATAATATGACACCGACATTGGGGATAAACAAAATACCTTAAAATAACACCATTCGGTGACGGGGGAGACCTGATTTCATCGAATGTGGTGAACACACAAATTAAACCACAATTAATAAACACAAGTAAGCTTCATGGATAGGAAACGCATGACATCAACCATCCCTCGGTCTCTAGTCAGTTTTAGACATCAACCCAAACCGGGTCTTTAGTCTATTGAGGCAGGCATCAACCCAAACCGATCTCTAGCCTAGTGCGACATCAACCCAAACCGGGTCTTTAGTCCATATTTGACATCAACCAAGCTAGGCCTTTAGTCCATCTTCGACATCAACCAAACTAGGTCTTTAGTCCATCTTTGACATCAACCAAACTAGGTCGTTAGTACATCTTAGACATCAACCAAACTAGGTCTTTAGTCCAAACCACCAAGTTCAATCCAACTGGATCTTTACCTTGGAAACCCACCATCCCAAAACAAGCTTACATAAAATAGAAACGAATACATGACCTCAAAAGAATAACCAATGCATTCAAATCATGTAAATCTCAAATACAATGCAATTCATGCACATCAAACCCCAAGCCCACGTCGAGCTTATTAAAACCGGCCGAATGCCCTCAAGACTCAACCGAGTACAAAACCGAGCCCTCTGCTCAAAAGATCTAATGATCGTTTCTCAACATCAACTCATGCAAATAAAGTGCATCTAACCCACATCATGCAAACACATGCTCTAAGGCATGATAATGTTACAAACCCTTCATTGCCACCCTCCCAATGAAGTTAAATCATATATGCATCTATATGTGTGTGTGTATACGTATACGCAAATCTTTTATAACTCAACAATGCATATAACCCACCAAGGTTCATTAGTCCCAAAGGTACTAAGAATACAAAATCATCAAACGATCTTTACACATAAGACCAAGCACTCTAACTGGCACATACTCAAATAAAACGCAATTAAGCATATAACACATCCACGGCTCCACCTCGAGCTACTAAAACCGGAAAACACTCAAAGGACTCATTTGAGTATAAATCAAGCCTTTAAAGGCCAAAATAAACGTTTGGCTAAATACGTGTTGCTCACACGGTTACGTATACCAAAATACATCGTTACCCAAAATCTTTACCCATTTAATTTCTCAATTGGCCATCGGCCCAAAATAAAAGGTTTACAATTCTCAAAAAATTCATACGGTCAAGATTGACCAAAATCCCCAACTCACGCGTTCACATTTTCAAAATGAGACATCTCATAGTTATCGCATAATCACAATAAACACTAAAAGTGTATTTTGACCAAATAACCTTCACTTATGCAATAAATTAACAAAACCACTTTCACTCGTGATTTATTCATCAATCACTCAAAATCCCCAAATGTGGGTGTTTTACTAGATTTGTAAAGCTCAACACTTTGATTAATCAAAACCCACAAAGCAACTCAACAAGTGATAATTTCATATAAAGCACACAAATACTTTAAAATAAACATTTTGGCATGTACAACGTTTTCACAAATCAACTTGAACTCACCTTGCTAGATTAGGCTAAATCTAGATTTTTTCCAACGTATGCTCCTTTGAAGAAATACGAATCTCCAAGTCCAAATCTTCCAAAACCTAGATCCATACGTTTTCAACCATAAATATCCAGATCTAACCATGAAGAATCATTCCCCAAAACATAATACATCAAAACCCAACTTATACCAAAACCTTAGTTCTTATAGATGAAGAAAATAAGGTTTTCCTTAACCAATCACCACCAAAATCACACCAATAAGACTCACAATGGAAGAGAAGATGAAAACCACAAAACCCTAGCTTTTGGGTAGAGAGATATTACCTTTATCACTTGAATCTCCAATAAAAAGCTCGTAATCACCTACAAAAGCTTCAAGCTTCCATATTTTCAACAATGGTGGAAAAGGGTTTAGTGTGAGTGAAGAATATGAGGAAGAGAGGAAGGGTTTAGGGTTCTCCTTTGAGAGAAATCGTTCAAGAGAGAGAGAGAGAAAGAGAAACTGAGTTGTGGTTGAGAGAAAATGAAATGAGGGAAGAGAGAGGCTTGTCTTAAAAACAACCCTAAAAACACATCAGACTCGCCGCGAACGTCCGGCTCATGCCTCCCGCGGACGTCCGACCTTGACCTGACCGACACTCCCCCAATGTTTTTTGTTGCTTCCGCAAACGACCCGCAGACTTTCGCACCATGCGGACGTCCGACCTTGCGCCCTTGCGGACGTCCGACCTTGCACCCTTGCGGACGTCTGCAAGTCTATGATTTTGCTTTTCCAATTTTTGGGGTGTTACAGTAAGCTCCTTTGAAGAAACACGAATCATCAATCTCCAAATCTTCCAAAAACCTATTTCCACAATTTCCAACCATGAATATTTATCCCCAAACACTTAGAATCATTTCCCCCAACATATTACACCCAAAATCTCTATTTATACCAAAATCCTAATTTTGACCTAACTTTCCCAAAATCATCCAAGCCGAAGATTGAAGAAATGAAACACTAGGAAGTCATAAATGGAGTATTTATAGCTCAAATAAGGATTTAGAAAAGAATAGGATGAACTTACACCATGAATCTTGAGTAAAACCTCAAAACTCTAGAATCCCAAGAGAATGGAGATGAAGCTTGAAGATGGAGATGGAGAAGATGGGCTCTTGATCTTAGCATCCACTTCTTAGTTTGATGATGAAAGAACACTTTGATACCCCAAGAAAATGCCCTAAAATCACTTAGGGTTCATATGAGAGGGTGAGAGATAGTTTGGGAGAGAAAGGGGTTGATTGGGAGGTGAGAAACGAGAGAAAAGTTTGAAAAATCGCATTTGACAGCAACCAGGTACCCGTCCACGACTATGACAGTGACTTTGACACTGGTCATAGTCGTTTTAGCTCCGTTTTCGCTCCGGAAAGAATCGTTTGATTCGTATTTGAATTCTCCATCCAACAAAACTATAAAATCTAGGATTTATTGAAAAATTCTATTTTTCATGTTTATCACCAAAGATCTATACCTTCCAGAAATCGGGGTGTTACAGCATGCGCCCTAGATTTCAAGGTTCGCGGGACAAACACTTGTCGTTGATCGAGTTCGCCTACAACAACAGTTATCACCCGAACATCAAGGCAGCGCCATATGAGGTGCTCTACGGTAGGAAATGTCAAACACCTTTGTGTTGGAATGAAGTCGGGGAAAGGCAGCTGGCTGGACCAGAGATTGTACAAATAACCTCGGATAAGATAGTTCAAGTGCGGGAAAAGTTAAATATCGCTCACGACCGACAAAAGAGTTATGAAGATAAAAGATGGAAGGACATATAGTTTTAAGTCGGGGATAATGTGTTGTTAAAGATATCTCCATGGAAGGGAGTTGTACGTTTTGGAAAATGGGGAAAGCTAAGTCCACGCTACATCAGACCGTTTGAAATCACGAAGCGGATTGGAGAAGTGGCGTATAGGATGAATCTTCCTGATGAGTTGCGAAGCATTCACAATGCGTCCCACATTTCTAACTTGAGGAAGTGTCTGGCGGACATGGATAAGGCTGTGCCGCTGATAGACGTGAGAGTGGATGAGAAACTAAACTTTGTAGAAGAGGCTAAAGCAATTGTGGATCGTAAAGTGAGGAAGTTAAGGAACAAGGAGATTAATCTAGTAAAGGTGCATTGGCGATTTCACAAGGGTCAAAAAGCGACTTGGGAAGTGGAATCTGAGATGACGGCCAAGTACCCGCATCCATTCGACCAAGGAATTATAGGGACGTGTGGATCCCAGATACATAAGCAATCAACACAATCAGCAATAATCAGCCATAAATCTCACTTGTATTGATGAATTGAATGAACAAGATTTAGTGGCAGACTGTGTGTTAGGAAGTGGAATCTGAGATGACGGCCGTACAAAGGTTTTGCTAACAATAATAATGATCATTAACCTAAACTAGGTTAAACAAAAGCTATTTATACCCAATGGGTATTTATAAGAAATGACAAGAAAAGTCCCTGAACTTCTAATTCCACACATATTAAGACCTAACAATCTCCCCCTTGGAATAGAAGTTCGCATTCACGCCAATCTGGAACAAAGCGCTTTCGGATAGCAAAGAGCACTTCAAAATATCTGATGCAGCTTCTGAATTCAAGCCGGTCTTCAATCGCTTTGAGAAGATCTTCGGCAAGGTACTCACGAAGATTGGCATACTGCTCTGGAGGAGCATTCTTGACTTCTTCTTCTAAAATCTTCTTCAGATCAGACTGAATTTTCACCAATTTTCCCTCGCTAAATTTATGCACTTCACTTTTTCTGATGAACCGTTTCTCCCCTTTTCCGTTCAGATACACGAACCCTGTTTCTGGTTTAGAAAGTAAAGAGTGTACCTGTGCGTCTTCAGGGAGGTTTAGATTGGGCTTTAAGATGTTGATCTTTTTCTGATTACTTTCGAGTCCCAACTGAAAGTCTTCGATGTATGATAATGTGATTGTGCACTTCATAAATCTTTTGATAGCTTCGAGGGCTTTGGTGTAGGGTAGAGGCCGAATAGTAAGAGTCTTCAAAAAACTGAGTAGTACTGGGAAATCTCTCAGGCAAAGATGTTTGAAATCGGATTCTGAGAAGGTCCAAATATTTCCGTCATCCCCTTTTACTGAGAAGGTCGGAAAGACAACTTTAACGATTCTGTCAGATTCAATACTCACGATTTCGGTGATTCTGTGCTTGGAGTAGACCTGATGTCTCATTCTGCCTCTTTTCATAACTTCCACATACTGCGATCTGATCGGCTCATCAAGGAACGTGGCCCCATGACATTGTACAGGGTCAAGAGGCCTTATCCAGTGAGCGAAGATTTTATTCTGAGATTCTTCCAGATACGGTACTAAGATTCGAAACCTTTCCCAACGAGCTGGTAGAGGATGTTGGGGTGGAACCGCTTCTGGAATTGACACAATAGTTTCAGATGAACCTGCATTATCAGTAAGATCAGCCGAAGCGGTAGATACCCGTTCACCCAGAAGGAGAAGTTGGTCATAATCAAACTCTGTCATCAAATCGTCGTCGCCCTGTATTTCCCACAAGGCATCAGTTTCTGTCTGAATAGCAACAATCGCTCTTTGCCTCCAATCGGTTTCAAGTTCCGGATCGCCGACCGAGTCCTCATCAATAAGCTCTAGGACGGGCCGCTCCAAAACTGTTGGCATTAACGTGTCTTCCGATGGACCTTCGGGCTTTTCAACCGTCGGGTCTGCTGACTCTTCTAAGTTGTCTCTGACCGGTGAATAAATCTCCATGTCCTGAACCATTTCGGACTCTGACGATTGTTGTTGCTGTGGTTCAGTTGGAGTTACCGTTGAAGTTTCTGCCTCCACGGATGACAGCTCGGTCAGTCTTATTCTCTTCTCCCCCTCATGTTGATCACGGTCATCCGGATCATCATGTCTTCGTTTGGTACTCTGGACCTGACCCTTACAGGTGTATTCAAGGCTGGCGACCCTCTCGGTGAGCCTGTCGAGTGCCTGCCTGACATCGGACAGTTGGGCCGTAATTGAGTCGGTCGGAGCGATAGGGGGCGGTGGTTGGGTTTGCGAGCAGAGAATGATCACTAAATCTGCATCAGCCGAGGCGGAAATGTTTGAGTCGGTCAACAGCTTGTCCAGTAAGGCGGCTTTGAGATCATCAACGGACATGTGTTGGACAGCCGGAGCGGTTGACGGTTGGGATAGTCTGAGTTGAGGAGTCGGTTGAGGAGCCGAAGATGCCGTGGGTTTACCTGTGATAGATCGACGGATGAACGCCAAATCCTCGGAAACCTGCTTCATAATGTCCGATTGGACAGCCTTTAAGGCACCGTCCACGTATTCCTTAGAGACGAACTCCGAGAAACTAACTCCGGCGGCACTTAGCCTTTCCGTTGTAGTAGCTGCGGCGGAATGCACCGCAGTACCGCCTACGTTCACGGTTGGCGTGATGATAGCCGTGGTAGGTCTTCCGCCCTTTCCTTGCGAACTACCAAAAGGTAGAGTCGCTCCGGGCGTTCCGGTCGAGGCACGAAGACTCTAGACGTTAGCAGAATCAATGATCCGTGTCCTAGCCAAAGAAGTGTCAAAATCAAAGGGATCTAGACTCAATTGTGCATCGAAGGAAGGCGAGACCGGGGGAGGCTGGCCTCTAGTTTCAACACCAGAACTCTCCAAGTGAGAGACCGGTGGAAGTTGTGCTTGATCCCCGTGAGAAGTTGAAACCGGATCCTTTTGAGAGGAAACGGAGTGGCTAGGGGGGTTGTGCAAGTGCGTCGCTGGGCCCACGACGTCTTCTTCAATATCCCTATGCAACGAATGCAAAGGAATAGTAGATGTGGCTGCCCGGCCAGATGAAGGCTGGTTGGGGGTAACCTGTGAAGATTGCCCCATCACACGCTCACGGTAATTCTTTAACTTACTTCTCCTTTCACGCACAGGCTCACTTTCAATTTCTTTTTCAACTAAAACTCCCTCCGCTCTCCTTATCTCTCCAATATCGGCTTGGGGGTTAGTTGCATCATCATCATCATCGTCGTCAGATTCGGTTTCCTCACTGTCGGATTCCTCAGACCCTTCTTCGTCACCAGAGGCTGAGCCTGATTGAGACTCAGATCCGGATTCCGATTCGGAGCCAGAGGCGGTGCCGACAGTTGTTCCGGAGGAAGAACCGGATTCGGAGCTGGAAGAGGAGGCTGCCTCTTCGGCTGTGTGTAGTCGGGAAACTCCTTCCACCTCCACATCGTGTAGGGCGGAACCTCCAGCAGGTGGTGAACGAGGTCTAGGTCGAGACGTACTAGCATCGCGTGATGACCGCCCGGCACTACCCACGCCTGAACCCCTCACTATATTTTCTCTCTGCGCGCCCCGTCCAACAGCCCCTGCTGGTCGTACCCCTCGTCCTCGCATACGTGGACCCTCACGTCGCTCGGCTCGCGCTCCTTGGGCAGGTCCAGCCGGATCTGGCTGGTCCATAGGAGCGACTATGTTGTTCTCTGTCCTATATGCTCTAACACCTAGTGCCGATTGGTCCGCGATAGCTAGTAAGGCAGCGGGAATAACCATAGGAACTATACCTTCTAAGACTCGAATATTTTGAATACGAGTCATACGAGTAGCAACAAGTACCTCATGATCAGCGCGTCGAGGAATGGTGAGATCGGATTCCATGAAATGTGCGACAAGCATTTGAAGAAAGCGTGGATACGGAAGAAATGAGAGTCGTCTATTGCCTTCGATCTTCTTTTGCACTTGTGCCACGAGTTCCGCCCAAAGCATCTCCGCGAAGTCAACATTGCGACTGTAGATAACAGCATGAAATAAGCGAAGCATGTTGACTGACATACGGTCAATGCCTTTCGTCACTACAGAGAGACACCTGTCCAGGATGGTGAACAGAGTGTACCATACAGGCTGGAGGTTAGTTCGAGTGAAGCTCGAAGGTTGATGAAGGCCACCTCTATATCCGAGAGCCTGAATGTCTCGGCACAGGTCTACATCAGTGACATGCCCGTCGAAAGCTTCTGGAGCTGGAGCTGCATTTGCGGCCTGAAGACCAAGGATGGTGCGGAAGGTCTGGACCGTGATAGTAAACGCTGAGTCGCCGATACGAGCGCGGAGTTCATAGTGTTGGCCGTGAGCTATAAGTTCGAGAGACCGCCAAAGTTGATGTACGTAAACAGCTGGAACCGAAGGATGAGCTGTTAACGCCTGGTTAAGCGCATGACGCTTCAGAATCTCCACTATAACAGGGCATTGGCAGTTGAAATTCGTCGGGACAAGGTGATAGTTGTTTGCAACTAAAGGAAGGTTTGGACCCGCAGGGAGTAATTGAGCGTCGGCTTGAGGTGGATTCGGATTTGGCTGCGCCATGTACCTGTAAGAGCATCCGGATTGTTAGTTACGAGCCCATTGAGTGACATATACCCCAGTATCGAGGCCCGTATTCTCGGATTTGGAACACCGAGAGTCGGTGCAGTGCAAGACCGTTCACAACTCGAGTCTTGGAGGATCCGAGTTTAATAAAAGCAAGAAAGAACAGTTAAGGTGCATATAGGCAAATCTCGAATCTTACGGAGCTTGCAAAGATCAGTACTCGAAAATTGGAAATACCAGGGCCAAGAGCACCGGGAGTTTCAAAAACTTAAGGTACCGGGACTTAGAACTACCGGTACATGGAACTACCGGGACTTAGAACTACCGGTACATGGAACTACCGGTACATGGAACTACCGGTACATGGAACTACCGGGACTTGGAACTACCGGTACTTGGAACTACCGGTACTTAGAACTACCGGTACTTAGAACTACCGGGAGTCGAGACTACCGGGAGTCGAGACTACCGGGAGTCTAAAACCCTAACAGTACGTGTTGGTTCCCGTTTTGCTTTAAACAAGATTATCAGATCTATTAGTTCAGGTTTAAGGTTTGATGCGGAAGCGTATTTGAAGAACTAACAAATATGTTTGATAGATTTAGAACACAATATAAATAAACAGTGAACAGGAAATAATATCTCAAAGTTTACTGAATATATATATATCAAGAACAGATTTAAGAACAGTGAGTATGCAAAGCTTTAAACAGATATGACTCTAAATGTGCATAAGCTATGTGTTCTTGATGTTTGATTGAAGTGTTCTTGTTTTTCTGTTTTTGTGTGTTGTTGTGTGTGTTAGGAAGAACTCAACATGAGTCTTCCTTTTATACTACTCTTAGAAGACTATGAAGTAGGTCACTGTTCCTTTTACGGCATGAATAGTGTACTGGATGGTGTGAACAGTTGTTTGAGCCATGCGCATTTAATGGAGCAGATGTACTATTGGTAAATGCATTAAATGGCGCAGACGTCTATTTTGTACCATGCCCTATTGAGTCCACTCAGAGTTTGACACGTGTTGAAGTTGGACAGGGCAAGTTGCCATGCAAGTTGATGAACAGGTCTTGGAACAGTAGCAAGATATTATAAATATCTTCCTAGTCTTTTGAGGACCATAGAGGCTCTGTAATGTGTTACAGAGGTTCTGCGGTCTGGTTCCTCTGTAAAGTAGTCTTCACCGGATTCCGAGTCTTTGGTTGTTTACTTCTGCAGAGATTCTGTCAAGGGTGGCAGAGGTTCTGAGGCTCGGTCCTCTGAGAAGTCTTCTTGGTTCCTTGTCTTCTGATGTTGTCCGCAGAGGCTCTGTTATTGGTAATAGAGGTTCTGCGGTCTTGGTCTTCTGAAAGCGTCCTTTTGTAGTTTCCTCGGTCTTTGATCACTCTTGATCAAACTTCCTTTGATTCTTCTGAGATGCCCGGCAGAGCTTCTGTTGCACTCAGCAGAGCTTCTTTGGAAGTTCTTCTGTACTTGGCCATTTTCAATACTTCTAATATTTCAGAATATTGGAGCTAACAATCTCCCCCTAAGTATTGAAAAATAAAAGGTTGAATTTATGCATTTTAACCTAAGTAAAGAAGAGGTTAAACAATACCTCAGAAGATTATTTCATTCATTTTGGAATTTATGCCAGAGGCATTTACATTTGAGTACACAGAAATAAACGTTGACAGAGGTTCTTTGAAGAGACTCAGATTTTTGCATTTGGGAAGTCGTTGAACTTTCTGTTGTCTTTTCCTACTTCCTTGAGTTCTTCATAGAATTTGAGGCAGAGATTTCGTAAGCCGAGTGTAGCATCAATCTCTTTAATCATCATCAGAGCAGATTCTTCGTTCATAAGCTCTGTTGCTTTATTCTCCTCTAGTATCTTTCTGAACATGTTCAGAGTATGGGTTGTGTACTTCTGACAGTCCATTGTCACAAACAGTTTCAGTTGATCAGCGGGATTCTAGAATACTAACCCATACCTTGGAGTTTTGATGATTGAATTGGGTATGACATTGGGTGGGCAGAAATCCTCTGGTGGTCTGATACTTAGAGTAGTTATGCCCAGATCGATGGCTAGTTGAATGTCGAGCATGCTGTAGATTAGGAGCTTTTCACGCATCGCCTTTCTGAGAACTCGATAAGAACTTTTGTGGCAGTCGTCTTTGAAGTTGTCTTTTGTCCATTGCAGAAGGTCATGTAAGTCATAGGGATTGAGGTTTCGGATATCAGCATCAGAGAATTGATTCTCTGATCTGTCAGACCTTTTGACTTTCCAGATGGTATACACCGTATGAGGATAGGTTCTCATTTTGGAGTATTTGCAATAGATTACCTTCTTTATTTTGTGAATGGAGTAAACTTGATTGACTGGTTTTGACTTTGTACAGGTGAAGATTGCATCGAATTCCTCTCTGAGCTTCTGATCTCGGACATGGGCTGGCAGATCGCTCTGGAAGTGTTGTCTGTAGAGATAACTGTAGACTTGTTCTTCCATTTTTTCAATGGTTGAAGTAGATCTTGGAATTGGTCTCCTTAGCTCATCCATCTTTCGAGTGATGTCTGCTACTCTACCTTCTGTTACCTTAGCTGTGGGATTCAGGGATGGGTTTTCTGACAGAGGATTCAAGTTGAATGCCCAGTCTTCCTCTTCGGGTTTAGGAGTGACGAAGGCATTAAATGCACCTTTCATCAATTTCTATGTAGCAACTGACATCTTCTTCTTTGGCTCTTCTTCTGTCATTATTCCCTTGCCTTTATCTTTTGGCTTTGAGGTTTCAGATATTGGGTTTTGGATTTGTGTGGGTGGAACCTCTGTTGATTTGACAGTTGGAGGTTCTTTGGGTTTTGGGGTTGGATGCTCTGATGTTTTGGTTGTTGTCTCTAAATGTTTTGATACTTCGGGTTGAGAGAACTCTGTTGGTGAAGAATTTTCGGGTCTTGGAGGTGGGATGTCAAAACGCTTTGCTGATTGAAAAGCAGATACAAATTCCATTCTGCGAAGAATGAATTCTGCAGTGCGTTTTGGTCTTTTGGGTTTTCGAGCTATGGATTTTACTCTTGTTTTGCGCAGGATTGGTTGTGAGGTTGGTGTTGGTTCTTTGGGTGAGGGTGGAGTTTGTTCTGAGGATGAGGATGTAAGATTGATTACCTTAGGTTCTGTGGTTGGTGCATCCTCTGGTGAGATAGAGGTGTTTTGCCTCTGTTGTTTTCCTTTCTGGGTTTCTGTCGTAGAGGGTTCTGCAGTTTTCTCTGTAGTTTTTGCAGAAGCAGCCTCCGTTGTTTCCTTTGTTTTCTCCCCCTCAGGATGACCAGATGCTCCATCATCAGGATCATCCTGCCTTCTTTTAGCAGCAACTTCTGTTCTGCAGGTGTCTTGAGCTGCTTGCCTTGCTGCATTTTTCTTCATTTTTTCAAAGTAGATTGCGATCGAAGTTTTGAAGGCTTTGGTCGCACTTTTCTCGAACTCTGCAGCGGTTGTTTTGGCAATGTTAGTGGCAGAGGCGATGGCAGCAGCAGCAGAAGTTTCTGTAGTTGACTTCATTTCTGCAAGGGCTGCTTTAACCTCTGTGGATAAGGTATCCACTTTGGTATTTAATCCTGTAAGCGCGCCTGAAGTTGACTCTGTAAAAGACGTGAATGAGCTTTGCAACTCATTCAATGTTTGAGTTACAGAGGTTACAAAGGCTTGGAACTCATCCTTCGTAACATGTTCCTCTTGGGTAACCTCTGGAGGAACAACTCCTTCTCCAGAGTGAGTCCCTGTTCCTGGGACACCTTCGTTCACCCTTGTTTGTACGTTGGGGGTGGAAGGATTTCCATCTGATCCTCGAGAAGAAACCTGAGTTTCAGTCTCTACAGAAGTTCTGTGAAGAATATTGTCCAAATCCACTCCAGAGGTGGGTATCAGAATATTCTTCTGTTGACTTGGAGACTTGTCTAGAGTCTCTTCGTCATGGTGCTCTCTACTTCTCTCTGAAAGAAGTTTTGGCCCTATATTGTGCGTGTCAGAGGAAACTAATTCCTCTGAAGGGTGTTCTAGTGTGATCTGGGGCAATGGATCACGAACTATAGGTGAGTCTCTCTGAGGAGACTCCCTAGGAATGGATTCCCCGGCTTCTGTGGGCACAGAGGTTGAAAGAGTAACCTCTGGCTGGATGGGTTGGGTGAGGTTCGAGCTGTGCTGCTCTTTTTCAATGACACCTTCTGCAGCTAGACCTGCGGTGTCAGATGTGTGGGTTGCACTGGGAGGGGTTGAGGGATGTGTGCCTTCTGCAACTTCGGCATCTTTTTCTTTTTCATTTTGTTTTCCTTCAGACGTTTCTACCCTATCCTCTAAACCTATTTTCACCTCTTCTTCTGCAGTCTCTTGTCTTGGCAGAAGTGTATTACGACCCTCTGTAATTATTTGGGTTTGCAGAGGTGAAGGTTGAGGTTGTGATTTAGGTTGTTCTTCTTCGATTCCCTCTGAAATTGATTGCAGAGGAGAAGATGGTTTCTTCTTCTTTGATTTCCTCTTCTTTGGTTTTGGTGCTCCCTCCTCTGTAGATTTTGACTTTCTTTTTCTTTTGGAAGAGGGAGGGGCAGAGGGACCTTGGTTTTGTGGTGGAGATGAGGGTTCTGTGGGATGTTCAGTGGGTGGAGAAGATGGTTCTGCAGGAGTTTGTTGGATAGCAGAAGCAGAGGCAAGTTGTTCCTCTGTAGGGGTCTTGGTTTTCTTTCCCCTTTTCTTTTTCTTCTCTTTAGATCCCTCAGAAGACTTCCTCTTTGAAGAATAGAGATCTTTCCTTATATCTCTGAAGTTCTTCTGGTTGGCCTTGTGTTTAGCCAATTTTATCTTCCATTCTTCTTCTGTAAGTTTCTCTACTACATTACCTCCTATGGGCATTCCTATACGCGTGGGTGTTACAGAACTGGGTTCAGGAGTTCTGTAAACGCGTGTGTACTCACTAACTAGTTCTTCATCACTAGCATAACCTAACATTACCTTTGATAGTGGCCTGATGTGTGGGTAGCCATCCTCATGTTCTGTAGGGGTGTTCTTGGACATAGGAAATTGCTTAGGTTTGGGACCGTCCATTGGCCATTTTTGGATAAGGAGTAGGGGTTCGAAAAGTACACTGAGGATTCGCTGGAACTGCAGAGAGGGTAACCAGTTGTGATCAGATATTTTGGCTTTCTGGGAGGCGATTTTGCGATCGATGGTGTTGATGATCTCTTGCATCATTATGGTGGCATAATCTAGGGGTAGATCATAGTATACACCATACATGATTGAGAGAATTTGAGGTGAGCTTTGATCGATGCTCCCGATTTTTCCCGTGAGGCAACGATTTAGGATGGAGAATAAGGTATTCCACAGAGGAGGTAGTCTTGCTCTGCGGAAATCGTTCCTCTTTTTCAACTGTTGGTTGTACCCTAACATGTGCAGAAAGTCGACAAGTTCTTCATTTGTTGGTTGGGGTGTATACTTTTTGATTCCCATGAGTCCTCTTGTTGGAAGGCCAAATTCTAATGAGAACATGGTGCGATTGAACATCAGTTCAAGGCTCTTACTTTGGTCAGGTTTAGAAATGTAGCCTCTGATCAAATCGGTGTCAGCGTCATAACGGCAAGATTGCCAAAACTGATGTAGGTAACGTACTGGTATTTGTTCAACGGTTTTGCTCAGAAGAGGGTAAAGAAAGTGGTTCTCTAGGATGTTTAGCAGGATGGCATGTTCTTTGCCAAATGCCATAGGAGAAGGAACAAGATAACAGTTGTTCGATTTAATGGGAAGGGTTTGCTCGAAATGGTCATTTGAGAAAAATTGTTGCAGGTGGGTAGTGGGTACGAAGGATGCCTCGTCGCCGGAGTCATGTCTGTCGGCATCGGCGGCGATGTGTGGGTTGTGGGAGTGCTCAGAATGCACTGGAGAGGATGTCGGAGAGTTCGTTGGTGAAACGTGAGCAGATTTGGAACTGGAAGCCATTTGTAGGTTTGAAAGTTCTAGGTTTTCAGAAAGAAATAAGCAAGTTCGCCGGAGAAGATGAGAGAATAGTAAAGTTTTGAAAGTGATTTTAACTTGGGTTTTATACTGTGGTAACGGATAGAATTCGGAACGGTGAAAATGTGAGAAAGTTAATAAAATTTTGAGGTCCACACTTGAGTTCATTCGGCGTGGTGCAAGTTTCTAGGACGACGTGATATGTACGTCAATGAAAACTTGACACGTCATCAATGTCAGTGACGACGAGACGTCGTGGGCGGCCACATTAAATGAAAAACGCGTGGGTTTTAAATTTTCACCACAGAAAAGTTACCGTTACAGATACAGAAATTCCCAAGTGGAAATCTTTACAGAGGCTCTGTGGGTACAGAAGCTCTGTGATTTTGAAAAACGTTTATCTCTGTAGATTGTATCTTTAATGAAAATCGTTTGAAAAAACGCGGAGAGGATTAATAAATTTTTAGTAGAGAGAAATTATCCTACAGAGGTTTTTGGACCTATGCCAGAGCCAGCAGAGGCTCTGCGACAGGAAATTTCTAATAACTAATAATTTATAAACATTTTTAATCATCCAAGTTTTTGATCAGTTTTAACAATGTATTTAGGACTTATTTGAAAGTTGGTGTCCTAGAAAATTGTAAATCTCAAAGATTTTGTGCAGCAGAAGTCATTTGAATGATTTGAGTGATCTACAGAGGTTCTTTGGTTGAAAGAACTCTGTGGCTTATGACTTCTGTGGCATTGTTTGAGTGCGAGATACCAACCTATTTTTCTTCTTGATCGACGAATGTGATCTCTTCTGTCGTATTCTTAGCTTCCCCTTGTCTTATAAATCTCTGTAGATTCAGCAAGGTCTCCTTTTTCGCTCCCCCTTGATCTAACAACCTCTGTAGGATTGATCTCTGTGGTTTGAAACCTGCCTTTTTATCTCTTGAAGCTTGTACTTTTACCAAAAACGTTTGAAAAACATTGGAGAGGATCGATAAATCTTTAGTAGAGAGAAATTTTCCTACAGAGGTTTTTGGACCTCTGTCAGAGCCAGCAGAGGCTCTGTTATAGGAAATTTCTAATAACTAACAATTCATAAAACTTCTTGATCATCCAAAGTTTTTATGTTTTTAGGACATATTTAGAAATTTTTGTCCTGGAAAACTATTTTGGAAAAAGATTTTGTGCGACACATACCTTTTAGAGTGTCTAGTTTGGACGACAGAGACTCTTGTTGATCATAATCCTCCTTTGGCTCCCCCTTGAATGATCAACCTCTTCAGAGGTTCTGTGGAGATTGTCATAGGCTCTGAGCAATTCCACAGAGGTTCTGTGAAGTATAGAACCTTTGAAGGATGAGTCTTAAACAAAGTGTTTAAGAGTCATAGTGAACTTTGATGCCTGAGTACTTAATAGAAGTATTAAGGAGTCCATTTTTTTGCTGAAGAGTGAGTCCTGATCTGTAATGGTCAGAAGTCATTTTCTGATGAAGCTCGAGTCTTAAACTGATTTGTTTAAGAGTCTTTTTCACTAAAGTGCGAGTCCTAAACTGATGTGTTTAGAAGTCCTTTTCTCCTTTGAAGAGCGAGTCCTGATCTGTAATGATCAGAAGTCCTATTACCTGCAAGACAGATCAAAGAACTTTTGGTACCCATATCCAAATGGGTCCTTTTTTGTTAGGATTTGGAGCTGTCTTTAGGTCCTCTGGTTTGCCAATCTCTGTTGGTTTGCCAATTTTCTTTCTATGACCTTTCTCATTTTGGGTCTTTGGATTTTTCTTTTTAAATGACCCATTTTGTACACAGAAAGATTTAGAGAAAAGGTTTCTTAATTGAAGCAGAAGATCAAAGCATTTATATGAATGAAAAGATGAAGGCTTTGTAGAAACAAATGGTTTTGGAGCATTTTTGTCATGAATAGAGTTTTTGACTTTCCAAACCATTTTCATCTTTTTGTAAACAGGATTATTTGAATTTTTAGCACAAGAGTTTGCTAAGACAAGGTCTTTAAGCCTCTTAGCTAAAAGATCTTTTTCTTTAAGGTTTAAATCAAATTTTCTTAGAAGATCTGATTTATACCTCTTCTCCAACATAATCTTGTTTGACAAATCGGATAGTCTCTTTGTTAAATTTGACATTTCAGCTTTAAAGACCTTTCTTTCCTTCTCAAACTTGTCTTTCAAACACTGTTTGAAATCCTTCTCTCTTCACCTGTTCAGACTCTTTTCTTTCAAAATCCTGCTCTTTCCTCTATTTTTCAAGAGATTTCTATAATTTTGAGATTTTGAAAGAAAGTTCCATATTCTTTGTCTCAAGAAGAGTTTTCTCTTTTCCAAACTTTTCATTTTCACTGATTATAAGTTTTTCAAAGTTGGAAATCAGTTTAGAAAAGTTTAGACACTTAAGCTCAAGGCTTTTCTTCTCTTCTTTAAAAACAGTCTTAACTTCCTCAAACTTCTCTTTCTCCTTTTTACCAAGCTCTTCTGACTCAGATAGTTTCTTTTTCAGTTCAAGATTTTCACAGTTTAGGAGTTTACCTGATTCTTCAAGCTTGACAATGTTGTCTGAGTCAATAAGAATACTCTTGTTTCTTTCCTCTAATTCTTTCTCAAGAGTAGGAATTATTTTCTTAAAATTTGTGCTGAGTTTGAAATAATAATGAAAATCAGCATCAACACTAAATTTTAGTCTTGACATTTTGAATGAAGTTTTTAACGAAAGAAACAGTTTCTTGGATGTTACCAGATCGAATAAATCGAAAATGGCAGTAAAACAGAATCTGTTTGATGGAATGAAGAATAGGTTAAGAACAGATAGTTTCTATCAAGAATCTTGTCTAAACGAGGATCACTTGATATTGAAAACCAAGCTTTGCTCTGATACCAATTGTTGGTTCCCGTTTTGCTTTAAACAAGATTATCAAATCTATTAGTTCAGGTTTAAGGTTTGATGCGGAAGCGTATTTGAAGAACTAACAAATATGTTTGATAGATTTAGAACACAATATAAATAAACAGTGAACAGGAAATAATATCTCAAAGTTTACTGAATATATATATATCAAGAACAGATTTAAGAACAGTGAGTATGCAAAGCTTTAAACAGATATGACTCTAAATGTGCATAAGCTATGTGTTCTTGATGTTTGATTGAAGTGTTCTTGTTTTTCTGTTTTTGTGTGTTGTTGTGTGTGTTAGGAAGAACTCAACATGAGTCTTCCTTTTATACTACTCTTAGAAGACTATGAAGTAGGTCACTGTTCCTTTTACGGCATGAATAGTGTACTGGATGGTGTGAACAGTTGTTTGAGCCATGCGCATTTAATGGAGCAGATGTACTATTGGTAAATGCATTAAATGGCGCAGACGTCTATTTTGTACCATGCCCTATTGAGTCCACTCAGAGTTTGACACGTGTTGAAGTTGGACAGGGCAAGTTGCCATGCAAGTTGATGAACAGGTCTTGGAACAGTAGCAAGATATTATAAATATCTTCCTAGTCTTTTGAGAACCATAGAGGCTCTGTAATGTGTTACAGAGGTTCTGCGGTCTGGTTCCTCTGTAAAGTAGTCTTCACCGGATTCCGAGTCTTTGGTTGTTTACTTCTGCAGAGCTTCTGTCAAGGGTGGCAGAGGTTTTGAGGCTCGGTCCTCTGAGAAGTCTTCTTGGTTCCTTGTCTTCTGATGTTGTCCGCAGAGGCTCTGTTATTGGTAACAGAGGTTCTGCGGTCTTGGTCTTCTGAAAGCGTCCTTCAGTAGTTTCTTCAGTCTTTGATCACTCTTGATCAAACTTCCTTTGATTCTTCTGAGATGCCCGGCAGAGCTTCCGTTGCACTCAGGAGAGCTTCTTTGGAAGTTCTTCTGTACTTGGCCATTTTTCAATACTTCTAATATTTCAGAATATTGGAGCTAACAGTACGTGCGATGCAAAATAGATGAAATCGAACGAGTGTTGTGTTCTAAGGCTCGATCTAAGTGATTAAACGCAATAATAATAGATATTAGGATGCATACCTGAAGATTGGTGAGGATTGGAGTCTGATTGTGGAAGAAATCGCAAGCCAGAGGGAGTATTGGACCGGGAGTTTGGGTGCGGGAGTTAAGGAAATTATGAAAAGGTTTAAGAAAAACCTTGTTTATATACTCCGGTCCCGATACCGGTTGAGGTTGGTACCGGGTCCCGTAACTCTCCCGGTTCCATACATTCCAACTGCTAAATCTAAAAAAAATTTGACACACCAAAAAAAAAATTTCTCTTCTCCCCCTCAGATTTTCAACCTGACATCGCTCCCCCTCAACTTTTCAAAAATAGCAGCCGTTTTTTTTTTTTAAAGAAACAAAACACACAAGTGAAAGAAAAGACTAACTTAACAAATAACTTTGACAAAATGACAAAACTCCCCCTTGACATTTCAGACTGATATTTCTCCCCCTTGATTTCTCAAAAATTATAGCTTTTCCTCGCAAAGATAGAATACGTACCTTCGGAACTAGGCATTCGAGGAATCATCTTGAAAACACACATTTAGAAGCACGGGAATAACAAAGACAATACGAATAACATAAAGACAGATGTAAAACTGGAAAAACGAAAGGAAACACTACCCTTGAATGTACAAAAAACGAGTGACGATGTGCTTGAAACACCCAAGCCACGCGGCGTGATAAGTATATCTGTAAGAGATATAGTTATCCCGTTGTGTGGAAAAGGTGAGACAAGTACGACTGAGACTCAAACTTTCAGATTAAGCAAACCAAGCTTGGACACTAGAGAGAAAAAACGCTTTTCGTCCAACGCCTTGGTAAACAAATCTGCCAGTTGATTTTCCGTACACACAAGTAGAGTTCCACGGTACCTTTCTCCACATGATCTTTGATGAAGTGATAGCGCACGTCTATATGTTTCGTCTTTGTATGCTGCACCGGATTGCTCGTGATGGCGATAGCACTTTTGGAGTCACAATAGATGGGGAAGTTCGAGTAGTTGTACTCGTAATCCTTCAGTTGAGTCCGCATCCAAATCACTTGGGAACAGCAGCTGGCCGCGGCTACGTACTCCGCTTCCGCCGTGGAGGTGGAGACGCAAGTCTGCTTCTTTGAGGCCCAGCTAACCAGCTTGTCGCCTA
Organism: Saussurea involucrata; assembly: GCA_033807775.1. Lineage (NCBI taxonomy): Eukaryota > Viridiplantae > Streptophyta > Magnoliopsida > Asterales > Asteraceae > Saussurea > Saussurea involucrata. Next base: position 103,654,272 of record CM066314.1, on the reverse strand, counting down.
GGAACTGAACGTGTCCCGTCGTGCTTTTCCGGTCAAGCATGCTTCCCGCATGATCATCATCAGAATACGCTGTAAGCTCGAATCCTGTGTCCTTCGGGTACCAAAGGCCAAGATTAGCAGTACCTTTCAAGTAACGAATTATACGCTTAACTGCTATCATGTGAGACTCTTTAGGATTAGACTGAAATCTAGCACACAGAAAAGTAGAAAACATTATGTCCGGTCGACTTGCCGTCAAATACATCAGCGAACCAATCATTCCTCGATAGGTAGTAGGGTTAACAGCCTTTCCGTTAGGATCAACGTGTAACTTCGTACCCGGGGACATAGGAGTACGCATGGGTGAGCACTGTTCCATCTAGAATTTCCGAAGAATATCCGTGATGTACTTAGATTGATTGATGAATATTCCGGTCGACAGTTGTTGAACTTGAAGACCGAGAAAGAAATTCATCTGACCCATCATACTCATTTTAAAATGCTTTTTCATGAGGAACGAAAAGTTGCGATAGTATTATGGGCAAGAGGAACCGAAGATGATGTCATCGACATAGACTTGAACTAAAAGAATGTGCTCACCTTCCCTCTTTATAAAAAGAGTTGTGTCGATCTTACCTTTCGAGAAGCCGGAAAGCAGAAGAAAAGTTGACAATTTATCGTACCAGGCTCTCGGTGCTTGTTTTAGTCCGTATAACGCTTTGTCGAGTCGATACACATGGTGCGGGTGATCCGGATCTACGAAACCTTCTGGCTGGGACACATACACCTCTTCTTTTAGATCTCCATTCAGAAACGCCGTCTTCACATCCATTTGATACACCGTGAAGTTTTTGTGGGCGGCGTACGCGAGAAACATCCGAATGGCTTCGATTCGGGCCACTGGTGCAAACGTCTCTTCGTAGTCGATCCCCTCTTGTTGTCGATACCCCTTAGCGACCAAGCGTGCCTTGTTTCGAACCACGACACCATTCTCGTCCTTTTTGTTCTTGAAGATCCATTTCGTGACAATGATAGTGCGATCCTTCGGGCGAGGGACCAGACGCCAAACTTTGAGACTCTCGAATTCGTTGAGCTCTTCTTGCATGGCCATTATCCAGTCTGGGTCGTGTAAAGCATCTTTTACGGATGCCGGTTCGACATTGCTCAAGAAAACAGAGAAGAGACACTCGTTACCGGTTGCTACACGGTGTTGAGTATTGCTCAGCAATACAGGGGCAGCGTCATCTTCAGCTTCCGTGGTAGCTCGAGTCTGAACTGGAGCGGTCGGACTGCCTATGATTTGTTCCGGAGGATGCGCTCGAGTCCAATTCCTCGTATGGGGAAGAGGCTCCGAAAGAGGTTCTGAATTATCCGCATCGACATAGGACCCAATGGGTAGATTCTGAACAGCTTCAAGGGATGTAACTGGATGTAGTCTTGGAACGGCCGCAGATGTGGCAGTGGCGTCCGAGCCGTTGCTCGCTCCAGAGGAAGGAGTGGTAGGAACCACTGATGAGGGAGGTGCCGTCGTCGCAATTACTGGTGAAGTAGGGGAGTCCTCCGTGGAAGTATCATTGGGGGTTGGAGGAGGACCGGACATGTCGGTCGACACCACTATAGTTCCATCTGCATTCAAAGAAGCACCAATAGAAACTGGGGGAAAAATAAATCATTATAAAAATCTTGAAACAGAAGATCTAACTCAGAGGGTTGTGACTTCGACGTATTGGACGACGAAGGATCTACTGTTGTATGCTTGGGGTTCTGAACTGTTATGTCCAGAAGCCAGGTCGACCAATTCGTCAAAGGTCACGTTAATACTCTAGATCACACTCTTGGTCCTTTTATTATAGACGCGGTATGCTTTGGAAGATGTCGAGTAGCCAATGAAGATCCCCTTGTCCGCCTTCGGCTTGAGCTTGCCGAGATCATCCTTATCGTTCAGAACAAAGCATTTGCACCCAAACGCATGAAAGTATCCGATGTTGGGGGTGCGCTTATTGATGACCTCATAAGGCGTCTTGTTGAAACGCTTGTGGATGATGGATCTATTCTGAGTGTAGCACGCCATCGCAATAGCTTCGGCCCATAGAAACATAGGAAGTGCGTACTGAGTCAGCATGGTGCGCGCCGCTTCCACCAAAGTGCGGTTACGACGTTCCACCACGCCGTTTTGTTGTGGAGTCCTTGCTGCCGAGAAGGTGTGCGAAATCCCCGCCGAAGTGAGAAAATCGCTGATGGTACGATTCTTGAATTCCGTTCCGTTGTCCGTGCGAATCGTGACTACGGTCAGCTGAAGGTTGTTTTGAACTCCCTTGAGGTGGTTGATTATAACATCTGGCGTCTCGTCCTTTGAGCGAAGAAACTTGACCCAGGTGTACCTTGAATAGTCGTCCACCATCACTAAGACGTACTTCTTGTGACTTATGCTTTGAACGCGCATAGGGCCGCAGAGATCCATGTGGATCAGCCATAATGGTCGTGACGTGCTTGGAACCGGTTTTGGCTTATGAGACACCTTCTTCATCTTACCCATCTCGCATGCAGAGCAGAGATGTTCTTTCACGAATTGTAGTTCTGGCATACCCTTGACTAGTCTACCTATCACCAGCTTATTGATGTTCTTGAAGTTGAGATGCGATAACCGTCGATGCCATAGCCAGTTCTGTTGAGTAGTAGCTTTGGACATCAGGCAAACTTCTTTATCGGTTTTGACAGTGGCGAGATTGATGGTGTACAGGTTCGTCCGTCGAGTACCAGCGAGAATTTCCGTCCCATCGTCAGCTAGAATACTGCATCTCTTCGCCTTGAATCGCACTTCAAGATCCTTGTCACAAAACTGGCCGATGCTGAAAAGGTTGTGACCAAGGCCGTCTACGTAGGACACCCGTTTGATCGTGAGGTTGCCCTGAACTAGATCGCCGTAGCCCATGATCGGGGCCACATTATCGTTTCCAAACCGAACATCACCGCAGTACTCCTCCTTGAAGTTGGTGAGTAGCTCCCTTTTACCAGTCATGTGCTTGGAGCATCCAGAATCGAGAAACCACACATGACCGGGCTGCAAAACAGAGATTAAGCGCGTTTAGGTACCCATCTGGTAGTGGGTCCTTGGGTGTTAGGTGAAGCACCTTTGTTAGAGACCCGTTTAGAGTTGGGTCTTTGTGATTTGGGTTTGCGTGAACCATTAGAATTAAAAATATGATATGAGCCAACCCAATCATTTGCATATCTAGAGTCAATCAAGTCATTCACACCACAAACAGAACAACAAACATAATTACGCGAAAAACCAAGCAATTGATGAACGTTGTCAAGTTTAACAGGAAATTTAAAACCATGTTCAACAGAATTGTTCCAACCAAAATCATGTTTGTAGTTCTTATTCCTATTATTCAAAACTGGAGTAAATGACTTGTTCTTCTCAGGGCGCATCTTAGCATTCTTCTCTACCCACTCTCTTCGAGCCGCATTCCCCCGACCCGTACTATCTGAAATTACATTAGTTTGAGCGTTAGAGAAGTTTGAGAAATTGGGTTGTTTAGAGGAGCCTTTACCGGTTGTACCACGTTTCTTAGACCGACGTTTAGATTTGGTTTTTGAAGTGGTCTTGGAAACGGTTTTCGAATTCGAACATTCGCCCGTCTCAAAATTAACCGGTTCTGGCAATTTTTCTAAAAATTTAGAGTGACTAGGAAGCTTCGGATCGAAGTCAAATTTAGAAAAATCATCGCCATGACAAGGAGTGGAGTTCATAAACTCAGAAAATCTTCTTGCAGAATCAGGTGAAGTGTCTCCATCAGAGTCGGATAAGGAGTTATTCGCAAACGGATTGTCAAAAATTTGTAAAAGATCCTTTTGAACAAAATCGGGTTCGATGGCCTTACCTTTATCCTTAAAGCTCAAATCTTTAGTAGTGGTGTCATCAGACACTCCCATAAAGGCTTTGCACGACGAACTATCCGAAAAGATCTGAGCATCATCAAACGAGATTGTTTCAGGAGTGACCGGCGTCATTGGGGTATCCATAGAATTCCCCTTAGCCATTCTCAGCGTTAAGGCTTCAGATGCCAAAACAGCCAGTTGAGATGTCAACTTGTCAATCTCGGTTCGATAGGGCTCTCTTTCAGATTCGGATAGGGAGTCGGGTTTATTCTGTTTGAGCTTGTCAATAGAATCTAAAATTACAATCCTTTCGGTTTCATAAGTGACCTTATCTCTTATAATAGACTCTTCCAGTTTAAAAATAATGTTTTCCAAAATCAGAGGTGGAACATAACGTTTCAACTCTGTTTGATCATTAGAGTCTTCATTTGCGGTTGCCGGAACAGGAGGCGAAGTCTCAACCGTTTTGGCGAGAGAGCAGATGTCAAAATAGTCATTTGAGAGATAAGGAATTTTGCTTTTTAAATACGATGCATTAAGCGTTTCGTACACGAAAGGAATTTGTACATTTATGTTCTTCCTAGGCGGCTCATCATCCGATTTCGTGTTGTTTTCCGAAGAAGAATTATCCGTTTTAGGTTTTGCCTCTATTGGAGGTAGAGGTATGGCGGTTTTTCTTTTAAAATCCTCAAACTCCTCATCTTCCTTAGATGCCTTAGTCCACTTGATTTTGTACTCTGGATAGATCTTGTCTAAGCCCATGAAATCAAATTCATAAAGAGTGGGAACCTTCGACAAGACCTTCTTTAGGTAGCACGGATTATCATATCCGAGTCCCCAAAGTGAGTTGTAATATTTGAACTCCTTGGGCTTGTTCAAGTGAATGGTTTGTTCAGATTGACCAAGTTTATAAAGTTTGGATTCAAGTTCTTTAAGCTTAGTGGTAAATTTTTCATTCTCTTTCAAAACATTATCTTGAACTAAAACGCTTTTAGAAAATTCCTCTTGAGATTTCTCTAACTTTTGAGTATATTCAGATATTTGGGTCTCGAGAAGTTTAGCTCTTTCTGAATAGGCCAAGCACTCAGTTTGATAATTATCTATCACACATTTGTCCTCAGCCTTTTCAATTGCTAGTCTGCCTATGGTATCATATTTTAACTTAACCTCGGCTTCTAGCTTAGAGACGTGGGCGTCTTTGGTCTTAACCTTATTTTTAAACGAATCTAAAGTGCGCACCATTTCATGCATTTGATTTAACAAGTTAGCATTGGAAGAACCACATACCTGGCACTCCTGTTTGTCCTTCTTTTCGTCGGAAGAATCATCTTCGGAATCAGTATCTTCCGGATTCAGACCAGTGTAACACATATGAGCTTCCGCATCTTCATGCTCATCATCAGTCTTGAGCAGCCAGTGATCTTCTTCCGCCATCAATGCTTGACCTGCCTCTTTCTGTCTTGCTAGAAGCATTTTGTTCTTGTAGTACTCAGCATTACGTACTACAGGCTTCCGACAATCTTTGGCGAAATGACCTCGCCTCCCGCAGTTGTAGCATTTCACGGGTTCATCATCATATCGATCATCAGACTTTCCTTCAGTGCGCTTCCCATCGTCATTTCTCTTTCTTCCATCATCATTCTTGCGTTTCCCATCGTTTTTGTCCTTGTAATCCCGACGCTTGGAGTTAGTGGAGTATCGTTGGTTGTTATTCGACGGCTTCTTGAAGAACTTTTTCCATGCGTACTCCCGGGTTAACAGGGCAACAGCTTTCTTGATGCTATCAAGCTCAGGATCAAAATCACTTTGTGGTTCGTCATCTTCATGTTCGGATTCACTCGGAGCTTCTTCTCGATGAGAACTGCGTGAAGACTGTTTTTCCTTCTTGTGAGACATTAAGGCAAGAGGATCTTCCTTTATCTTCTCTTTAGACTTGTTATCTCTCATCAACTCAGAAACATCATCTTCATCTTGAAGTAACATCTCGTATATCTCGTGCAGCGGAACATTCTCTAGCGAACGGTTGTGGCGGGCGTGTTGAACAAAGCCCTTCCATTCAGGTTGAAGGTTTTTGAGAAACTTGATGTTGCATTCTAGATTGGACTTGAAGATATTGTTCTTGTGCAAATCATTCAGAAGAGTACATAAGCGTTCATATGTCTCAGTGAGTGATTCGCCTCTTTTTACCTTGAAGGATTCTTACCTAGCGAAACAATTCGAGATCTTCATCTGATTTCCTTCTCGACTGCCTTGCATTATCTTGGCTAGCTGATCCCACATTCCTTTGGCCGTGTCCTTGTAGCTGTCGATGCTACAATAGATGTTGTTGGGAAGACTATATACAAGATAAGTTTTAGCCAATATGTCACCATCGGCTTTACGTTTCTCTTCTACCGTCAGTTTGTCATACGGTTTGGGCACTTTGTGGGCAGGAGGTCCACCTTCAATAGCTGGAACATCCATTAATGGTGGAACAACAGGGCCCTCCTTGAGCGAGCGAAGAATCTCCTCGTAAAGTGGCTTGGTTTGAATGAAGCACAAAAATCTGTCTTTCCATACATTGTATTCCCCGCGATATAGAACAGGAGGCTTGAACTCAGATCCAATAGCGAGTGCGTCTTGTGAAGCCATTGAGATTGCAGTGGTGATCGTAGGATGTGATGTGATTCAAAGGATTTTTGAGAAACCTAACGCAAATTCTAACAGAGTGAAGCCTAAGACAGTTCTACTGGATGACACAGTACCGGGAGTTGAAGTACCGGGAGTTGAAGTACCGGGAATTGAAGTACCGGGAGATGACAATACCGGGAGTTATTACTACCGGGAGTTATTACTATACCGGGAGTTATCACTACCGGGAGATACCTATACCGGGAGTTATCACTACCGGGAGATATCGGGAATAGTCACTACCGGGAGATATTAGCACCGGGAGTTATTACTACCGGAAGTTATTAATACCGAAACTTCGAAACCAAATCAGAAACAAGAAAAACTTACCCGGTTCGATGAATTTCTGCAGAGTTGATGAGATGTAATCTGCAAGAACTTAGTACTAACAAAGAAACTAACCCAAAAACTCACAAAAACATTACTAAAACGAATCAACTAGCACTTTTGTCAAGAAAAATTAGTAATTTTCACGAACAGGGAGCAAACACCAAAAAGTTCAAGAATTTTAAAAATCAGGAATTTTTACTCAACCAGATGATTTGAAAACACATATATATCTTAGAAAACTTATGAGAAGAATTGATCAAGCCTCAATTTTAGGTTTTAACACCAAAATCGAAGCAATCAAATCCATTATATGAACACAGTGCGAGCGATGAATGATCAAGAAAAATACCTTTGAATCAACGTCCTTCTGCTCTGATACCAATTGTGGATCCCAGATACATAAGCAATCAACATAATCAGCAATAATCAGCCATAAATCTCACTTGTATTGATGAATTGAATGAACAAGATTCAGTGGCAGACTGTGTAGCCGTACAAAGGTTTTGCTAACAATAATAATGATTATTAACCTAAACTAGGTTAAACAAAAGCTATTTATACCCAAAGGGTATTTACAAGAAATGACAAGACAAGTCCCTGAACTTCTAATTCCACACATATTAAGACCTAACAGGACGGAACTCTTCTAAGGGGGGAGTGTTGTAACAACCGTGTCCTGATTTTAATAAAATGGTGAAGTTGTGGTTAAAGTGTAAAAGATGGTGGGAATGGTGTCTAAAGCATAAAGCTAGTAAAGGGAGGGACCAAAGTGGTATTTTGTTGAAAGATATATAAGGGAAGCAATCCCTAGAAATTCTTTACTCTTTGACATTTATTGCGGCTAAAGAGAAATCGAGAAGTGCAGAGAAATAGGTGAAATCGAGAAAATTGGCTAGGGAGTCTTCATTGAAGGTAAACCTCGATTCTCTCCCTCTGATTTGGTTCTTGTAGTTCGTTTTCTACCGTGTTTTTGAGTTGAAAATTAGATGAACACCATCTTTTCTCTCTGGGTTATCTATTAAAAGAATGTAGTGGAGTTTTATTGATTTTGGACCGATTAGAGGCCAAATGGGTGGACAAATGGGTGTTTTAAGTTGGAGATTTGAACCCATACCAGTATCTAATTAAGCATTTGGGGCTAAATCGCATTCGGTGCTCGATTTAAGAGTTTTGGGGTTTTGACAGTCCATGTTTTCAGACGTCGCACTCTCCAGATAGTCGTGTCCGGAATAGCAGTTTCTGAATGATGTGTTTCGACAGCGGTTTCCGGATAAGGGTATCCAGATAGTGGTGTCTGAACTAGTTTGTGTCCGGATAGAGGTTTCCGGATAGTTGGATCCAGAGAAGTTATCCGGATAGAGGTTTCCGGATAGCCATCCGGAAAGTCTTCGTCCGGAAAAGTGGGTGTGTCCGATAAATGCTTCTCTGGGTAATTAATTGACTGAAGTTGTTTGGTATACCTAGGTGTCGGGTTCGGCTCGGTTTGTTCGAAAGATAGACGTGTGCCACCCTCAAATATGAAAATAGCAACTAAATTTAAATTTTGGGTAATACATCAAATAAGTAATAATTCCTTTCTAAATGTCAACAGTTGATTACCTAGAATGACAACTCTAAGATTTAACATCAACTATAAATAATTCACACCTTACATATAGTCTAAATTAAGGGCGGGTGTCACTAAACTCCAACAACGGTCGTTATCTCCAAATGCGGAAGACATCGAAAATGCTAACTACATCTTGTGTCTATTACTAGCACTCATTTCTTCATAGCGTCACTAGTACCATTCCCCAACGAAGACATGATGCACATGCCGACAAATAAAAAAAAAGGTTAAGCTTAACGCCTAGTGAATTCAAGAGTTTTCATCATTTATATATAACGGTAAACCGAAATAATGTTATTTAAATCCCAATTTCTAAAATAAAAGGTAGAAAAAAATGAATGCCACATTTTTCATTAAACCCACCATTTTCGTGATGAAAACTCCAATATAAAACGTTAATTCAAATATGAATTTGAAACCCAATACTCACCAAAAACATGAATAATAATTAATACACAATTACTGAAATTCAGGTAAAACTTTATTATTCAAGATACCAAAATATAAGTAAGACTCAATACACCAAATTATAACTTAAGGAGAATGCTCCATACTCAAAACGTCACCGAAAATATGGATAAAACTCAATACCCAAAACAACACCTTTCGGTGACGGGGGATACCCGATTTCCATGGTTAGTGGTGGAACACAAAAGTAGGCCACCATTCCACGTTATAGAGCTCATCCCGAGGATCAATGGCCCCAATGGGATCAATAATTCGCGATTCATAGACGAGGACCCCGATGATCCAAGGTACACTCATTCACTAGAAATTACACCATGTGGCCAATGGCTAGTATCCGGGTCCCATAAGACCGTACCAAGTTGCCCCCGATGAGCCAATGCCTATTTCTAGCTACAACAGGGAATAACTGTCCCATAAAAACCGACTCAGAATTTACACCTTATGGTCAATGGCAGATGTTCGACTACAAGAGTCCGCAACATAGTGCCCCCGATGACCCGATGCCTATTTCTGGCCGCAACATGAGAACAACCGTCCCATTAAAAAAAATAACGACTGACTCTTATGACTATGGATCCATTGCATTACAGTCTAAATTTACATGACCCCAAATGAACGACAACGCACTCAAAGCATGTAACATTTCAAATAGATATGTCATAATTGCATATAACTCCAAAAACCCGACATAAAGTAATTTTAAATCGGACAAATGTCCCCCAAGACTCATCTGAATCAAAGTCGAGCCAATAGCTCAACAACACCATTGACTATAAAATAAAATTCATCATAAACAATAAAATGTATTTAACCAACGTTTATGCAATTATATGCTTCAAAGTATGATTAACTAAAAAAACCGTCATGAGTTGAGATGTATCATTTTCCAAATAAAATTATACCATTTAAAATCTCAAAATGATTTATAACTCAATAATATACATTTCTTCACGCAGTTTATAAACCAAATACACTAAAAATACCTTTACGTCAAATGACCTCAATTTATATAATAAACCATCAAAAGAACATATTAGTATGATTTTCTTTTCATAATGTCCCAAAAACCCAAATATGGTTTTTACAATATTTATAAAATCAAATGTATCAAAAATGTAAATTTCATCAAACAAGTAGCACATTTGATAAACACCAAGTAAAACACCTTAATACTTCAAAATGGACATTTTTGGCAAGTCCAAAGTTTTCACAAAGCAACTTGAACTCACCTTGCTAAGTTATGTTAAACCTTGTTTTTATCCAACTTGTGTAAATCCTCTTGCTACCTAGATAAACCATGTGTAATCACCAAACCAATAAGAACTCTAAATAAAATATTTATATGACCTTTTAAATTTTCCAACTCATGAATGATCAATCTCATTGGATTTAAAACCATTCAAGCCATACCTCACGTAGACTAATCCATAAAAATCCATCTAAAAGCTTAAATTTGAACTTTAAGATTTAAAACCTTAAACCCCATACAAACTTATCAACAAAAGTAAAATCCTCATTCATTTGCAAAATACTAACAAATCCAATATTTACGAAAAGAGAGTTTTTATCTTAACAAATAACTTTAATAAACATCAAAATCGTAATACTTCAAGGACCCTAAATTTATACCCAACAATTACATAAATCTAAGATTAAAAGTTAAGAAGTTCATACCTTTCGATTTGTAGAAATCACAATTCATCAAGAAAACTTCTTAATCATTTTCAATCTCCCCATAAAAAGATAGTCTTGCATCTCCATTGAAATACTCAACCCAAATCTTCTACCATCCTTACCATCAACATAAATCAAATAGCTTAAGAGGTTTATATATTTCATTTTTCTAAAGAAAAATTAGAAAATACAGCACCCGTAGCTGCTTGTTGTTGCTCATCTAACTTGATGCTTTTCCTTTCTTTTTCACCAAAACAAATGATGCCCTAAAACTATAATTGAACTGGGCCTTGAAGCTGAATTAAGGCCATTAAAAAAATATCAAACATGTGATGTTAGCCCCAAGTATACACGATGTAAAAGTATTGAAAATATCACAAGTCAGAAGACCACCAGAGATCCAGCAGAAGACTTAGAAGAAAACCAACCAGAAGACCATCAGAGCTCGACAGAGCTCTGGCAGAAGACTTCTTCTGGCGCAAGAGCTCTGGTAAATGAAGACCTATGTGAAGCTTAAGTCTCGTAGAAATCTCTAAGTGTCAGACACGTGTCCGTACTTTCCACGTCAGCCCTAAAAGGACGGAGACACACTTTCCACGTGTCATTCCAGGGTTAGATAGTACACTGTCTTTTACTTTATCAGACTATAAATAGAAGGGTAGTGGAGCACACATTTGTAAGCTTTTAGTGAGAATTATTACTGCATTTGTGAGAGCAAATATTGCTACATTCCATTCCACTATCACTGTACGAATTGTCACCTGAGAGATTTCAGAATACACACACAAGAAAGTGTTCTTGGTGTTATTCAAGTATATCAATATACGAGCAGCTTATTTAACTACTATTGTTATCATTTACTGTTCATTATTGTTATTGATATTCTCTCATTGCTTCATATTCGTACACACAATCACTCATATTTAAATAGCTTTATATTATGCTTCCGCTACCTTTGATTATGCTGTTTATATGAGACAACGTGAATCTGGGAACCTACAATCGGTATCAGAGCATATTGATTTGCTTAACTCAAATCGATCCAATCTAACCAGGTTGATTCACTGTTGTTGATTGTGTCTGTTCTTAAAAGCTTCATAGTATACTCTGTTTTACTGTTTAAAAGTTTGAAACAAAGCTTCAGAGTTCTTTTAATACGTTGCTAAGCTTTCCAGTTAATCTCAATATCTTCTCTACTTTACTTACTGTTCCATTGGTTTACTGTTCATCTACTTTGCGTTTAAAACTCCTTTAAAATCTTTCAAAACCTTCATACTCTGTTTTCTGAAAAGATGGCAAACAACAACATCAATGCTATCTATACAGCTGGTTCTCTAACCAAACCGCCTACTCTTCTAAGAGATGAATATCCTCAATGGAAGATTAGGATGGTTAACTTCTTTGATGGAATGGATAGAGACCTTATGCGATTTGTCACTGATAGACCATTCCAACCAATGGTTTTGGTTCCTCGTTAACCCACAACACAAATAACTGCTGAGATTCCTGCTCACTATGAAGTTAAAACCACTGGTTTTAGGGATGAAGAGACGCTCAAAATGGAAAATGACCTAAAGACAGTTAGACTCCTGATTATGGCCATTCCAAACGATATTTTCCAAGAACTAGACTCATGTGTTATTGCAAAAGAAATCTGGGATCAACTTCTAAATCAACTTGAAGGTGGTATAAAAACCCAGAAGAATAGAAGGACCCAATGTATTAATGAATAAAATGATTTCAAAGCACTTCCTGAGGAAACCTTACAGCAAACCTACAACAGATTCAATTTTTTAATAAACAAACGTAAGAAATGTGGGGTTGTACGGTCGAAGGAAGATAACAATGTCTTATTCTTGAAAAGTTTAAATGATGAATGGTTGAATCTACCCATGTCTCTACAAGCTAACCAAGATTTGGATGCATGGTCTCTTACTGATGTGTATGGCACTCTTGCTGCACAAGAGAAGGATGTTGTCAAGCAAAAGGGTAAATCAACCATTGTAGGCCCAATAGCCCTAATCGCTAACTCAAAAACACCCACTAAAGGGAAATCTAATAGAGAAAGTACTAGCAGATAAAAGAAGAAGGAGAAAGCTGTGAAAAAGAAGGGAAAGAAAAGTTTGGTTGCTGAAAGTGATGAAGAAGAGAGTACATCAGACGATGATGCGGATATCAATGCTTTTGCCCAATCTCTTGCCCTAATAACTCAAAAGTTTAACAATAGATTTGGTAATAAAGTATTTGATATGAGAGGAAGATATGAGAGAGAAGAGAAAGACGAGAAGAGAGGTTATGCTGCACCTCACCATCAGAACAATAGAGCTCCACCAGAGCAGAGACAACAACAGAAGTATAATCCTCCAGCCCCTCAGAAGCAAGATGATGTTGCTCAGCCCATCAACCAGAATGATGGAAGATGTTTTCGATGTGGCAAACCCGGCCATTTCTCTACAAACTGCAAGGGTAGACTGGTAAAGGACCAGGACTACTATAAGAACAAGTAAAAATATAACTTCAAAGAGAGAAGTTATGTTGTAGAAATGGAGAATTGGGTTTCTGATTCGTCCTCTGATGACGAACCAAAGCAAGCCAATTTTTGTGGGGTAGCTATTGATGATGAGAGTTTGGAAGTACCTGATTGGATGACTGGAGAGATGCCAGAAAGATCAATAGAGGCAGATGTGTCTCAAAATGCATGTGCTCTTTTCGTGATAGAGTCAAGTGACAGCGTTGGAGATCAATAAACCAAGTGCCAAGGTATGTACTACTTCTGAATCTAAATCTAACTCCGAGCTAGAGATGCATGTGTCATTACTCACTGAAGAATTTCAACTGTTGAAACAAAAGCTTTCAGAAGAAAAAGAGTTGAGAAAACTAGCTCAGAAGGATCTGTCCTTCTACAAGAGAGAGAAAAATCTCTTGGAAATGGAGAAGGAAGAGATCTCCAAAGAAAAATCTGAGCTAGAACTTTTGCAAAAACAGAAGGAAAATTCTTTTTCTGAAAAGTGTAAGGAATATGAGGAAGTTTTAAAGCAAAAGGCAGAAGAAGTTAAAAAATCTGAATACGAAAGGCTTAACTCTGTCGCTCTTAAAGACAATTTTCAGAGAGAGAGAGAGAGGGTTTTAGAAGAATTCACAAAACACACAGACTAATGAGAGTCATCTGATGAAATGTGTAGAGTTCTTCAACATTTCTCCTCCATATTGTGATTCAATGAATATGAGATGAGTTATTTTATCATTGTTCTGCATGTTCATCTTATCTCTACTTATGTATGGATTGTTTTTCTATTGTTTGCTTGTCCTAAATGGGACCAACAATTACAGAGAAAAGAGATTTTAATCAAAAAGTACCAAGATGCACAAGATGTGCATATTAAAATCAATTCTCAAAAGGATACCCAAGATGTAATCTCTGTCCTCTGCCTTCTGTGTTGGGAAAATCCAAGATGTAATCTCTGGTACTGCAGTTTTCAAAAGAATTAAAACTTCAGATGTTTCAAGAACCAGAAGACTGAATTTCAGGAATGTCAGTTATGACTCCTTAGATCACGAAAAGGTTACAAACCCATCTTCCAAGTTTATTCATGATCAAGGAAAAGCTGAGATCAAATTTCCTGATTCTGTCAAAAGTCTTGATCCCAAAGAAATTTTCCACTTTAACTCTTTTAAGGGTCAGAAGTCTGTTACTTCTGTGGTTGAACCCTCTGGTGCCAAAACTCAGAGTGAGCTCAACCCTGAAGCCCAGTCTTCTCCCCTACCTCTGAATCAATCAGAACATCCTTCGAAGAGGATCTGTAAAGAGTTCTTGAAGAAAATGTTGCATCTGATGCTTTGAAACCTAAGTTAAGAAAGTTTAAGTCCACCAGAGCAAATGTTTCTGAGTTACCCAAAGAGTCTCACACCTCTGACAGAGCCACCAGAGACCTTCTAGGCTCTGATTCTGACTCTGACTCTGAGGTGGATGAGCAGATTTTCTGTGCACAAGAGAATGTCTTGCACAAACCCAAACATGCACTTGTTGGATCTGGAATTTTGAAGACTGTTATACCTGCTTTTAAGAACCAATCCAGAATTCCACCAGTTCCTGATTTCAAAAACAAGGGTATCAGAATTCTTTCTTCTGAAGAGTTAGAAGAGAAGAGAAGAGAAAAAGCTAAAAGTATTCATGTGAACCATACTTATGTTCCCTGTGCTTATAAACCAATCAGATTTACTCCAGAACAAAAGGGTAAATGGAAAGTCAATGACCAACTTATCCCTAACTCTGCGGTAAATCAAAGGAGAAACACTTTTTGGTCCAAGGAATCTGCTCAAAAGAGCAATGCCAATTTTAAGAAAGCAAATCAGGACAGAATGTATGTGAAAACATCTGGTCCTAAAGTTTTTCAATCTCAAAAGGCATATAACCCACAGATGTTGAAAAGAAACAACAACATGCACCAATCATCTTCATGTTCTATCAATTGCAATTGCATTCATCTTCTGTTAAAGCTGCAAAATCACTTGAATGGTCCACACTATGTTCTGAATCAGTCATCTGAAAGGAAAAATCCTAAGACTGCTCAGAATATGCAGAGAAAATCCTCTGGCACGCCATCAAAGAATGGAAAGCCAGCAGGTAAATCTGTTAACACCCCCAAGCCTAACCAGAAAGGACCCATTATACAATGGGTAACTAAAAAGAACTAATCTGTATTGTAGAAGCCTCATGTGAAAATCTAGTACTTAGATTCAGGATGTTGCATGCACATGACAGTCAACAAGGAGCTGTTGACTTCATTCAAAGACAAAATTGGAAGTGCATTAACCTTTGGAGGAGATGGACAAGGACAGATTGGAGGTTATGGTGTCTTAAATAATGGTGGTGTTTCAGTTTCAAAAGTTGCTTATGTTGAAGGTTTAAATCATAATCTGCTTAGCATAAGTCAACTGTGTGATCATGGATTCGATGTCAATATTAAGAAGAAATATTGTTCTTTGTTACTTTCTGAGTCTGGTCAAGAGCTTCTTAGAGCCGACAGAAAAGGCAATCTTTACAAAATGAAGTTTAATCCCAATCAAAGTTCTACAACAGAAAAACTATGTTTAGTCTCTTTGAATAAAGAAGATGCCTGGCTCTGGCATAGAAGATTTGCTCACCTAATTTTTTCAAACCTTGACAAACTCGTGAAACTAAACTTAGTTAAAGGTCTGCCTTCGCTTAAATTTGACAAAGACCATCTTTATTCTGCATGTGAGTTGGGTAAGCTGAAAAGAGCTTCACACAGAACAAAAAGTGATCACCACTGCCCTAGACCTTTGCATATGCTTCATGTGGATCTTTGTGGTCCAATTTCTGTGCAAAGTCTATCTGGCAGAAAGTATATTCTTGTTCTTATAGATTAATATTCTAGATATACTTAGGTTGAGTTCATCAGAGTAAAATCTGATGTCCCAGAAATTCTGATAAATTTGTTGAAGAGGATACAGGTTCTGTTAGGTCTTAAAGTCTAAAAGTTGAGAAGTGACAATGGGACAGAGTTCAAGAATGTCAGAATTGATGCCTACCTAACAGAGGAAGGAATCTCCTAGAACTTCTCAGCTGCCAGAACTCCCCAACAGAATGGTGTTGTGGAGAGAAAGAACAGAACTCTGGTAGAAGCCGCCAGAACCATGTTGGCAGGATCTATTCTTCCTATCAACTTCTGGGAAGAAGCAGTCTCAATAGCCTGTTTTACCCAGAACAGAGCTGTTATAGTCAAAAGGTTCAAAAAGACTCCTTATGAACTCATCAACAAACGGAGGCCAAATGTGAAATACTTTCATGTTTTCGGCTACAAATGCTTCATCTTGAATGACAGAGATCAGCTGGGAAAATTTGACAAGAAGGCCGACGAGGGAATCTTTATTGGTTACTCTATAACCTCTAAAGACTACAGAATCTACAACACAAGAACCAGATTCATTCATGTGAGTATAAATGTATCCTTTGATGAAAAGTCATCAAGTTCCTCTGATTGCAAATCACCAGAGGGGATACAGACTGAAGAGAAGCCAAGCTCTTCAAAGACAATAGAAGAAAATATCAACTTGATATTCAACGACTTCTTTGATGATGAGGATTCCTCTGAGGACATCACCAGAGGCAATTATGCTCAGAACTCCGATGAACAGAACTTAACAAGTACATCTCTAACAGGTCCCTCCAATTCTTCACCATCTACTTCTCTGTCTACAGGTCAAATTCAGATAAATGAGGGACAACAGTCAGATGTAAGAGAACCTGAACAAGAGCCATCATCACCCCCTCTGACCCATATTGGAATAAATTCCATGTATGAAAGCTCACGTTCTCAGAGCCCTGTTGGTACATCACAGAGCAATGAAGCCACTCTCCAGAGCAGTGTGCCTTAGAGACCTGGTGCCAATCCTCAGAGCTCTGATGCTGACATACATCTTTTCCCATCAGAAGCACAGACTCCACCTGTTGTCCATGCTCCAATGACTAGATGGACAAAGGATCACCCACATCATCAGATTATAGGTGCTGCTGAAGATGGGGTAAAGACAAGATCTGCAACAATCAACGAGGCTTTCTTTGTAAATTTCTTAAGTATGATTGAGCCAAAGAAGATTTCTAAAGCCCAGGAAGACCCAAACTGGATTGAAGCCATGCAAGAAGAGCTTCTTGAGTTTGAAAGAAACAAAGTTTGGTCGTTGGTTCCACTTCCAGATAATAAAGCCGCTATTGGAACCAAGTGGGTTTTCAGAAACAAGAAACATGAGGATGGTATTATCATCAGAAACAAAGCACGGTTGGTTGCCAAGGGATACTGCCAAGAAGAAGGCATTGATTGTGATGAAACCTTTGCACATGTGGCTATACTAGAAGCAATCAGAATCTTCTTAGCTTATGCTGCTCATAAAGGTTTCAAGGTCTATCAGATGGATGTAAAATCTGTCTTTCTGAATGGCAAACTACAAGAAGAAGTCTACGTCCAGCAACCGCCAGGTTTTGAATGCTCAGAGTTTCCAGACCACGTATACAAGCTAGACAAAGCCCTGTATGGCCTTAAACAAGCCCCCAGAGCCTGGTATGAAACTCTGTCAAATTTTCTGTTGGTTAACCATTTCGAAAAAGGTACTGTGGATACAACCTTATTCATTAGAAGGTATAAGAATGATATTCTTATGGTACAAATATATGTTGATGACATTATCTTTGGGTCTACTAGGCAGGAATACTGTGACAGGTTTGAGGTTTTGATTAAAAGTGAATTTAAAATGAGCATGATGGGAGAACTTTCTTTCTTCCTTGGTTTACAAGTTAAACAATCAATCAGAGGCACCTTTATCAGTCAATCAAAATATGTCTCTGACATTTTGAAAAAGTATAAGCTCAATAACTCAAATCATATGAAAACTCCTATTTCCACTGGAGTTAAACTTGACCATGATCCTCAAGGACAATCTATGGATGTCAAGAACTATAGAGGCATGATAGGGTCACTTTTGTATTTAACTGCAAGCAGACCTAATATAATGTTTGCAACCTGTCTTTGTGCTAGATTCCAAGCAAATACTAAGGAATCACATTTGTCTGCTGTCAAATGCATCTTTAAATATCTAAAAGGGACTCAATTTTTGGGTCTCTGTATCCTCTTAATTCTGGTTTCGAGCTTGTAGCATATACAGATTCAGATTATGGAGGATGCAGGAATGACAGAAAGAGTACTTCTGGTAGCTGTCAATTGCTTGGAGATAAACTAGTCAGCTGGACATCCAAGAAACAAAACTGTGTATCAACCTCTACAGCAGAAGCAGAATATGTTGCTGCTGCTAGTTGTTGTTCTCAAGTAATCTGGATGAAAACACAGCTCAAAGACTACGGTATGGACTACCACAAAGTCCCAATTCTATGTAACTCTAAGAGTGCAATAGCAATTACAGCAAATCCAGTTCAGCACTCAAAGACAAAACATATCGACATAAGGTACCACTTTATCAAGGATCATGTTGAAAAAAGGAACGATTGAAATGTATTTTGTTTCAACCGACTTCTAACTTGCTGATTTGTTTACAAAAGCCCTTGATGAAAGGAGATTTAATTTCTTAATCAGCAAGATGGGTATGCTGAACATGTCCTCCTAACGCTGTTTAAAATTCACCAGAGCCTCTGATGTTCATCCCACACCTCTGTCAAAATAGTTAGGTAGGTTACATCACCAGAGCCTCTGATACTCATCTCAGAGCTCTGCTAGCATACTTTTTCAATAATTTTCTTCTGTGCGTTTCAAGTCTGTATATTCTTCAATTCTTTTTGGAAATTTTTTAAAAGTTGCACCAATCAAGAAAAAGCTGAAAAGATAAATTCTGTAAATTAAGCTCATCGTTTTAGGGGGGGCTTAAAAGGATAATAAGCATGGTTTAAGGGGGAGCAAGTCAAAACATTTTTAAATCTTCATGACTTGGCTCGTTGAGCATAAGGGAAAATCTTTTTAAGGAAGGAAAACCTGTTCTGATGAAAACCTTTTTGACAAGGTCAAGAACCTACCAGAACTCTGACATTTCACCAGAGCCTATGATAAAGTTCACCAGAACTCTATGAAATCTTTGAGACAGTTCTGCTTTCGTTCTTTGACTATTCTCACATCAGATACAGGATTTGCAAATGATTTTAGGGTAAAGGTGAAACATTTTGGGTTACTTGAAAGAATGTACAAAGTCACTCATCAGAGACAAAATGTGCTAAGAGTTCCACCAGAACTCTGCCATTTCTCTGATGATGGTCATCAGAGATGCGGGTTATTTTTTAGCGTCAACCACATGTCACCCACAAATCTCTAACCGTGATGGTTCCATAGCCAAAAGGTTGTCAGACCCAAACCCACGTGGCATCTTCTGATTGAAAGACCAAACGTTAGTTGTTTCCATGTTCTACTGTAGAGGTCGTTCCACTATCTGACACTCAAGTGTCTACAGTACCTACGGTGGTTATCCAGCCAGATATTTCGAGTATAAATTCCCATTCCATTGACCCATTTCATTTCTTACGCTTTCTAAGTATTCAAACCTTCAAAATCTTCCCTCCTTTGTTCAAAATACATTCGTGTTCTTCAAACCCTGAAACCTGCAACAATGGAAGAACAAGAAAACTCCGCTGAATCAAGCATAATAGTGCCCGTAGATCAAATAGTGATTGAACCCTACGAGTTTGTAGATAACAACTACAGATTCAACGCCAATCCAGCAAACTTTTTGCCCATCTATCATGTATTCGTCGAGTTCTTCAGAAACTCTGAAATCTTCCAAGCCATTACCAAGTTCGATGACGACCTTCCACAGATTTATGTCCAACAATGGTGGACAACATGCCAGTTCATTCCAGAGAGGAAAGGGATCATTGGAAATGTCGATTTAGGAAGAGATGGAGGAGCAGGAACGATTTGCATTCGTGACAAGACCATTAGAAGAATCTTTCGAATGCAAACCAAAGAACAGTTGGGAATCCCTGCATTTGAAAAACCCCCCAAAGTCCCTGTTCGTCTTGAATTCGTTCGTTTCTTGGGCTACAACAAAGATTTAACCAAGATTGGAGATTTCAAAAGAGGTAATCTACCCCCAGTGTGGAATTTCATGTTTTCCACACTCAACTGCACCCTAACCTGTAAAAGTGGAAGTCAGGACCAAGCCAGCACTGAAATCCTGCAAATCATGTACGGTCTTAATTTCAACAGGCATTTTAATTATGCCAAAATCGTATACGAAGAGCTACTGAACGCAGTGAACACCAAGACGACGACTCTAGCAAGATGAGGTAGTGTGGGAGAGCACAGGAATCTGAAACACATCAGATTTTCCAAGGTTCATTAGCCTTGTGATAAGAGAAGCATTTCCCCACCTGCAACTGATTCAACAGGGAAATCCAACTCCTGGATGGGTTATGTCAAGATTCAATCCGACAACCACAGGTCGTACCCTAATACTAGAAGAGTTCCCAGAACTATGCTTTCTCTGATCAGCCCCCATCATATCTCCTTACAAAACTATAGACATGCTGCTCAACCTCAAGAACCTGAGGTGAGATCCCCAACATACATAGGTCATGAGCCATCATTAGAGTCCACTAGTCTGGTAATAGAAGAAGAGGAAGTGGTTAGACCAGAGGTCAGAGTACCCACAGTAGGGTCTACCTCTGATAATATTGAGGAGGAAGTAGGCGATAGAGCATCCCCTATGGAGGCTGTCGAAGAGGGAGTTAGGGAAACTGCAGAGGAGGTGGCAGAGAGTTCATCCTCCTCTGGCAGTAGTGAGGAAGAAGAATCTGCGGGAGAGACATCTGAGTCTTCTGAATCCCTAGGAACTGAGGGAAATGTGAGCATAGAAAAAGATGTTCCAAAGAACACACATGTGCATTTTCCTAGCCCATCTCCCAGTGCTATCACACAATCAATCCTTGGTGATCAAGACCAAATGGACATTGAAACAGAGGTGCACACCTCGAACCCTAACCAGCCAAACCCATTAGAGGCAACTCTTCATGCCTCTGGTATGCACGAAACTGGGGAATCCCTATTTGGTAGTGATGTCCCATCACCCTAAGACATCAATAGGACAGAAACACACGCTGAAGCCTCTGTGGCTTGCTTAGATGGAACATAAACTAGTCCTGAGATCTTTAGAATCTCGCATAGGCTATGTCCAACCCAGGGACATTGGTTTGACTTAGTCTCACAAGGGGAGACCTGTCTTGATCCCAGATCTTCTCATCACATCAGATTTCCTTCTCCAGAACCTGAGCTAGAAGAGGAACCTCTGATCAGAACACCCAGAGATGTATCCCCTGGAAAGGAACATCAAGGATAAGGTGGAAGTCCTCCAAGAGTCAACATCAATACAGCTCTTGATGGAGGCGCCTCTGAGCTCGAGGCTGACTTGGATCCATGAGTTGGAGACAAGGTTACCACAACCTCTGATAATGTCACAAGAGCAGAGCTCACAAGCTTCTGTGACAGTATTAGTAACTCTTTGAATGAGTTTAAACTTATCAATGAGGCAAAAGATGATCCGCAAGGAGAATGCTTCTCTGAAAGAAGAGCTGCAAGAAATCACCAGAAAACAAGCAGAAACTTCCCATAAATTCGCCGATTGGGAAAGGGCCAGAGTTGAGGAGACAGAGAGGATGAACCGAGAAATATCTGATCTGAAGACAACCTTGGCAGAGAATCACAAAGAAGCACTCAACAGAACTCTGCCAGTACCTTCAATCATTCTATCAGAGACCAACATCAGAACCTTGACAGAGCTAATTAATACCTCTGTCAAGACTGCTATCAAGGAGGCCACTGCACCAGAAGCCGATGTGCCATTCCCTGACAGACAACCTATTGACAGAGCTTACATGGGTGGTTTCAGGAAAATGGTTTTGAGCAGAATGATGACCGTATCTTCAAAGTTCGTCCAGAAAGCTCAAGCGACAGAGCAACATGTCCAGAGATCTCTTGACTCCCACAAATTCAACTTTGAGATTCAAGTAGATGAAATCAGAGCTGCTGCGACAGAGGTGGAAGAGGTTTTGAAGAAGGCCGCTGTCATGTTCACAGACGCAATTGTTCAAACTGCTTCAAAGAAACGGCCTGCAGCAGAAAGGCCAGAAGAAGGACCCTCCAAGAAAAAGGGCAAGTTTGTTGTCCGGGACTCTCCTATCGTTACGCAACAATCTGACGAAGCAGATGATGTAGAGGTTGCTACGGGAGAGACCTCAGTCCAACAAAAGGGGGAGACAGAGCAATAGACAGAGAAAGAAACAGAGACATCAGGGGAGACAGAGACACCAACAGAGACATGAATGATAGAGTTCGACTACATCTTCAAAGACAAAACGATCAAAGCACCAGAAGAAGCGTCGACATCTCAACCACTAGAGATTATCATTCTAGGCACTCCTCCCCAATCCCCAAGGACTGAACCAGAGAGAACTGAACCATTCTTTGTTGATGAACAATCTAACCCAAACTGCACAAGAGCCTGAAAACCAAACCGACACCATGATGGCTGAAACCCAGCCTCAAAACCTACCTAAGCAGAACCCATAACCCCGACACTCAGAAAAAAACGACATTAGAAGAGGTATTCTCATATCTCTACGCTGACAGATATATTATTCCAATAAATGTCGTACCCAATAACCTATACATGAACCCCATCTGAGCCAATAGACTTACAGATGATAGGCACATGTCCATCTCAACCAAATCACATCTGAACAAAGCCATAAACTCATCTTTTGTATTCAACATAATTCTGAAAATAGAGCAAAGGAAGTTTGCCTATGACAAAATTGTGTATCATGTCTACACATTGGAGTCAGAGGACAAGAAAATGGAAATGTTCAATGACAATGATCTTCTTCTTCTGAACCCTTATGATCTGATAACTCTTCATGCCCACTGTGTCAACAACTGCGACAGATACAAAGGTGCAAGAACTGCATTGGTAGAAGTTCAATATGATATGCAAGAGCACATCAACCTCAGAATGCAGGTTGATTTTCAGCTAGGCATAGAGTTTGAAGTTGAGAGACTGGCGATTGGACCTCCAAATGAGAATCTTGAGGGATTTTCTCATTACAGAACAGGTACTGTTGTTGGAAATCCAGGAACATTCATCTACCGACAGAAAGGGCAAAAAGAAAGCAATAAGAGCTGAAGAACCCCATAAGTATTCAAGTGAATCGATGCAGTATCTCAGAAACATCATTTTGAATCTTTCAAGAGAAAAATGTCCAGAAGATTCATTGAAGAGCTACATCAACCAGATAGACCTCATGATAGAATTCAGAGATTTGATCAGAAGATTTGATAGAATTCAAAGAGGAAACTATCATGCTTAGTATACTAGTTCTTTTCTATTGTATTGTAATCATCTTAAAAGAATAGTACTAAGTTTCACAGAGGATGACTACCTCCTCTTTGTCTTTTGTTTACTTATCTCTGTAAATAGCATAATTTGTATTTTCAATACTTAGGGGGAGATTGTTAGCCCCAAGTATACACGATGTAAAAGTATTGAAAATATCACAAGGCAGAATACCACCAGAGATCCAGCAAAAGACTTAGAAGAAAACCAACCAGAAGACCATCAAAGCTCGACAGAGCTCTGTCAGAAGACTTCTTCTGTTCCACCAGAAGAACTGTTCACACCAGAAGAGCATCAGAGCTCTGGTAAATGAAGACCTCTGTGAAGCTTAAGTCTCGTAGAAATCTCTAAGTGCCAGACACGTGTCCGTACTTTCTACGTCAGCCCTAAAAGGACGGAGACACACTTTCCACGTGTCATTCCAGGGTTAGATAGTACACTGTCTTTCCCTTTATCAGGCTATAAATAGAAGGGTAGTGGAGCACACATTTGTAAGCTTTTAGTGAGAACTATTACTGCATTTGTGAGAGCAAATACTGCTACATTCCATTCCACTATCACTGTACGAATTGTCACCTGAGAGATTTCAGAATATACATACAAGAAAGTGTTCTTGGTGTTATTCAAATATATCAATATACGAGCAGCTTATTTAACTACTATTGTTATCATTTACTGTTCATTATTGTTATTGATATTCTCTCATTGCTTCATATTCGTATACATAATCACACATATTTAAATAGCTTTATATTATGCTTTCGCTACCTTTGATTATGCTGTTTATATGAGACAACATGAATCTGGGAACCTACATGTGCAGTCAGCAAGGTTGGATCACCTGGTTGAAGGAGGATACCCCTAACATCCTGCTACGACACCTGGTTGCATTATAATTGCTACATTAATTCTTTTAGTGGTTAGTTGTGAGAAGTTTAAAAAGGGTACAAACCCTAGGAATTTAATCATTTTTATCTGATTAGAGTGCGACAACTGTGTGAGAGTGGGAATTCGTTGGAGCTTGCAAGAGGTGGAATCACAGACTGGGAGTGGAAGATTTTCATCGGTTCTTGAGGTATTATTCTCCTCCTTTCATGTATTAATTTAACTAAGAGATTTGGGAATGTTAGGGTTAAGTTATGTTGATCAATCGATAAGAAATGGATTGTCTACCGTGTGAAATCTTCATGTTTGAATAAATGAAAGGTTTAGCAATCATTTGGTAAATTTTAGTAATCTTATATCGATTAATGGCTTAATACTAAACTTGGATGTGTTTTGGGACGATTACGAGTGTTTGTAAGAATTGCGTGAGGATCCGGATATAGAAATAAGTGGGATCCGGAACTATTATCGCATGTTCCGGAATTTATTTTGGATCTGGAAGTCCTCAATTTTGGATCCGGAACTGATATATATGACCCGGAAATTATGAAATAGGGGAGGCTATTTCGGAGTTTGCATTTGGACCGGAAATGAAAATGGATCCGGAACTCATAAGAGTTCCGGTATGGCTTGCAATTGGACCGACAGTTAGATAGTGGGCCTAGGAAATCTGAGTCATCTAAATTAATTTTCTTGGGCCGAGAGATGTTTTAGTTTGTGGATCCAATTTCCATTTAGTGCACTGGGACGAGAGTTTAGAACTCCTTAGTAGACTTGTTTCCCATTTTTTTTACTTGGACCGAAATTTAGGATTTGTTTATGGGGCCGGTGGACTTTAATAAAGATTGGACGGTGGACTTAATGTCTTCACCTGGTATTTTCAATTCAACAAGATCCAATATTTAGATTAGTTAATATAAATTAGATTTCAATTATGCCATTGGGTCGTTGGGTTAAGTAAATTAGATTTCATTTATGCCTTTGGGTCGTGGATTGGATTTAAATTAGTGGACCAGTTTATTAATTCAAGATCCGGTAGTTTATTTAATTGGGAACCAGTAGTATATTTATTTGGGTATTCGATATGGATATGGATTTTATTTTGAGACCGAGACTTAGGATCCAGTGATTATCCGGCTGAGACTTTTCAAGGTGGTAAAATTTAGCAAAATCTAGGGTGTCTTACCTGGTGTGTATGTTGGGTTAAATTGTAGGTGCGAGTAGAGACGATCGGTGCGGGTAACCATTTCTAATCAGGACCCCAGGTGAGTCTTTCTAAATCCAAATTTTATACAAGTGTGTTTAATGGTTATTATCAAACTATGCCCTTTTCAACTGTTTATATTTCAAATGGAGAATAAGTGTGTGGCATGGTTATTATCTAACAGTGTGCTTTTCAACTGCTTCTATTTCAAAGCAAAGATTATTTGTGTGATTTATATATTTGTGACCATGCTCTGTCTTTGGTGTGAAATGGGGGTGTGTCCCATAATAATTATATATCTGAATATGTTTCATATATGGGCGGTGTGTGCCCTATTGTGCTGTCATGGTGTGTGTGACTATTGCGTGTGTGTGCCCTATTGCGCTGTCACGGTGTGTGTGACTATAGCGTATGCCAGTAGCATGTTTCAATGTGTGCATATCATCTTAGTGTGCTTGTTATGATTGGGATAAATGCTTTCATAACTGATTTTATAAACTGAGATATTTTGGTGTGACTTGGTGTGGAGGGAACTCACTAGACCTCATGGTGTAACCCTCGCTTTTCAAAACTAAATCCTTTTTAGGTAAGCAGGTAGCCGAGAGCACGTTTAGAGGTTTGGCAAGACGTGGGTCGGAGTTTGCGTTTAGAAGGAGTAGAAGAACATCTTTTTTTGTCTAGTTAGATTTCTCAGCTGTATTTAGGGTTATTTCCGCGAACCCTGTGTTATAAAAATTTGGATAGTGTGACCATGTTGAGCCGTTTTTGGCGTTATGAAATAAAGAGGTAGCTTCTAACTTGTATGTTTAGTTTTGGGTTGTTACAAATGGTATCAGAGCTCTAGTTTAAGGGATTTAGGTGACCGGACGGGCCTAAACTTAAACTGTGGAGTAGGAGGACACAACTGAGATATAGGAAGCCTTTAGGGAAGACCTTAATCACTGGGAATTTAGGACGAAGGTAGTGAGTACCCTCATGTAAGATAAATTCAAATCACATCTGGCCAATGTCATTATGAATTTACAGGTGCATGGGTGTGCTTGATTACCGTTGTTCTGATTTCGGTAGTATGTGGAGTGTGGTGGCTAGCGTGTGGAGTGTGGTGGCTAGTGTATGTAGAATATTGGTGGTGTGTGGAAAACAGTAGTAGTGTAGTGATCGACGGCAGTGTGTAAAGTTTTGACCTTGTCATGAAGGCAACGGTTTAGTGTGTTATGTAGATTATTGATGGTGTGAGTGATGATACTAGCTATATGGAGTATTGTTTTATTGTTTGGTGTGAGTGTCCGTGTGAAGTAGAATCTTTAGGGTTTTTAAGGAAAATAATTGGTTGGAGGTGAGCTCCTAATCCCTGATGAGTATTTTAAGAGTCCTCGATATCGGTGAATTGAGACCTTGAGAGTTTCAACTCAAGAATCGAATGGTAGTGGTGTGCATTATTACTCTCTAGTTAGTGGAAGAGTGACAAGAGTGGCTGAGAAATGGTAGATGTATGGATTGGTGACACTGGTGTCGATTAACCTATTTGGGGTCAAGGTGAAGCCGTATACTTTACAAATTAGTAGGCAGGTGGTAACTGTGAGGGTTGAACCTCTAGTGTGTGGGGGTGGTATGGATAAGTTGGTGGTAACTTATACTTAGTGAGCATGCAAGGCACCGTGGTAATAAGTTGCTGTGAGGTTAAGTGTTGGACTAGTGTTGATATGGGGTGAGCGTAAGTGGAGATCTTGCCCGGGATTTGCTTATAAGTTGTTCAGGTGTGACAAAATTATGTGTGGAGAGGCATGGATGTCTAAATGGCGTGTGGTATCATTATCCAAGAATAAAAGGATGAGGTGACAGTTGGTGACTAGCTAAGAAGGAAAATGGGTGCTTTAGATTGGTTAGTTTATGATGTTTCGTAGTAGATACGAAACCTTTGAGAATGAGGAACTAATCCTGGTGTGTAAAGGAAATGCAAACGAGTGAGTTAATATCGTTTGATTAATGAGAAGTGTGTAGTCGCTTCGAGCATTGAGTGTGATTTCGGATTAACTTGGTCGAATTTCTCGTACGAGATATGGTGGGACTGTTGTTGGACATAGTAACCGTTGAAATTGCGTGTATGGAGTGGTCAATGTTGGATGAGAAATGTTTCATACTAGCCTGAGGTAATTGGGATGGTAGGTTGGAAGGAGTGAGTAAGCGGGAAGTAGAAAGTGTGACAAGGGGCACTGAAGGTGGGAAGCAACGTTTTCAGATCGTCGCCGTCAGGTGCATGAAATTCTAGTGGGAATATAAGAAAAGGATTTGTGTGTATGTGATTGGTTTAAGAATAGAGAAAAGCTAGCTTATGTGATTAGTCAAGAGTGTGTACCTTCTAGTGAGTTGTTCTTTGGAAATGTGTTTTATGTTTGAGAAGGAAGTGGAAGAAAGTAGTCGAATATAGTGCTCGGGGTGGAGGACCATGGGATTGGACTTGTTAGTAATATGGGAGTGACGTTATGGTAAAACTGTGTGAATTGATTGTTATCAATGGATTGTGGCCAACATAATTAAGGTGAGAAAGTGTTATCTTCCTTAGACGTATTTTATGTTAGAAAAGTGATTGTAGAATTGTGTGTAATCCGTTGAAGAGAATCTTAACTGCGGGTTAAGGTGGTATTCAAGGTTGATCCTGTGATCAGTTGGCAAATTGAGCGTCGTTATTTTTATAAGAGAATCATGTTGTTGTGACGTTAACTTCGGTGGAATCCGTTCCTTTAAGAAGGTGAACTGGTGTGTGAAACCCTTAGTTTGACGCGTTTTTAAACCGTGAGTCTAGAGGTGTGAATGTTATTGATACGGTTGGCCAGAGGCATTTTCTTATATTGCGAATAATTGTGGGATAAGAGTTGTTGATAACTGTAAGTGTGTTAATTCGTTGGCATGCGCCCTAATGTTGAAGGTTAATGCATAGTGGGAATCCATTCGACATCCTGAGTGTCGAATCTTAGGCAGTGCTTAGCCGAGGAAGGCATGGTCGGATTGTTATAAGGCACTCGTGTGGACGAAAGTGGGTTTATGTGGGGAAACGTTAGTGATTGTAGTTCGCAAGGTTGGAAAGCTGAGGAACCGTTTTCTCGATTGTTTGAAAATGGAATTCCAGGGACGGAATTCTTTTGAGGGGAGGATATTTTAATAACCGGGTTTTATTTTGTTCATTAAATAAAATTGTGGTAGAATTTCGAAGTTAAGAAGTTTCGTGGTTCAAGCGTGAAATAGGAGAAGTTTAGTGGTTAGTGGTGAGAAGTATAAAAAGGGTACAAACCCTAGGAATTTAATCATTTTCATCTGATTAGAGTGCGGCTACTGTGTGAGAGTGTGTTAAGGTGGGAATTCGTTGGAGCTTGTAAGAGGTGGAATCACAGACTGGGAGTGGAAGATTTTCATCGGTTCTTGAGGTATTATTCTCCTCCTTTCATGTATTAATTTAACTAAGAGATTTGGGAATGTTAGGGTTAAGTTATGTTGATCAATTGATAAGAAATGGATTGTTTACTGTGTGAAATCTTCATGTTTGAATAAATGAAAGGTTTAGCAATCATTTGGTAAATTTTAGTAATCTTATATCGATTAATGGCTTAATACCAAACTCAGATGTGTTTTGGGACGATTACGAGTGTTTGTAAGAATTGTGTGAGGATCCGGATATAGAAATAAGGGGGGTCCGGAACTATTATCGCATGTTCCGGAATTTATTTTGGATCCGGAAGTCCTCAATTTTGGATCCGGAACTGATATATATGACCCGTAAATTATGAAATAGGGGGGGGGGGGTTGTTACGGAGTTTGTATTTGGACCGGAAATGAAAATGGCACCGGAACTCATAAGAATTCCGGTATGTCTTGCAATTGGACCGACAGTTTGATAGTGGGCCTAGGAAATCTAAGTCATCTAAATTAATTTTCTTGGGCCGAGAGATGTTTTAGTTTGTCGATCCAATTTCCATTTAGTGCACTGGGCCGAGAGTTTGGAACTCCTTAGTGGACCTGTTTTCCATTTTTTTTTACTTGGACCGAAATTTAGGATTTGTTTATGGGGCCGGTAGACTTTAATAAAGATTGGACGGTGGACTTAATGTCTTCACCTGGTATTTGCAATTCAACAAGATCCAATATTTAGATTAGTTAATTTAAATTAGATTTCAATTATGCCATTGGGCCGTTGGGTTAAGTAAATTAGATTTCATTTATGCCTTTGGGCCGTGGATTGGATTTAAATTAGTGGACCGGTTTATTAATTCAAGATCCGGTAGTTTATTTAATTGGGCTCCGGTAGTATATTTATTTAGGTATTCGATATGGATATGGATTTTATTTTGAGACCGAGACTTAGGATCCAGTGATTAACTAGCTGAGACTTTTCAAGGTAGTAAAATTTAGCAGAATCCAGGGTGTCTTACCTGGTGTGTGTGTTGGGTTAAATTGTAGGTGCGAGTATAGACTATCGGTGCGAGTAAGCATTTCTAATCAGGACCCCAGGTGAGTCTTTCTAAATCCAAATTTTATACAAGTGTGTTTAATGGTTATTATCAAACTGTACGCTTTTCAACTGTTTATATTTCAAATGGAGAATAAGTGTGTGGCATGGTTATTATCTAACAGCGTGCTTTTCAACTTCTTCTATGTCAAAGAAAAGATTATTTGTGTGATTTATATGTGTGTGACCATGCTCTGGCTTTGGTGTAAAATGGGGGTGTGTCCCATAATAATTATATATATGAATTTGTTTCATATATGGGCGGTGTGTGCCCTATTGCACTGTCACGGTGTGTGTGACTATAGCGTGTGTGTGCCCTATTGCGCTGTCACGGTGTGTGTGACTATAGCGTATGCCAGTAGCATGTGTCAATGTGTGCATATCATCTTAGTGTGCTTGTTATGATTGGGATAAATGCTTTCATATTTGATTTTATAAACTGAGATATTTTGGTGTGACTTGGTGTGGAGGGAACTCACTAGACCTCATGGTGTAACCCTCGCTTTTCAAAACTAAAACCTTTTTAGGTAAGCAGGTAGCCGAAAGCACGTTTAGAGGTTTGGCAAGACGTGGGTCGGAGTTTGCGTTTAGAAGGAGTAGAAGAACTTCTTCTTTTTTTGTCTAGTTAGATTTCTCAGCTGTATTTAGGGTTATTTCCGCGAACCTTGTGTTGTAAAAATCTGGATAGTGTGACCATGTTGAGCCATTTTTGGCGTTATGAAATAAAGAGGTAGCTTCTAACTTGTATGTTTAGTTTTGGGTTGTTACACATGCATTATGTGACTTAGGAGCATCCATTAATCTCATGCCTTTATTTGTTTTTAAAAAATTGGGAATTGGTGAAGTTCGACCCACCACAGTCACTTTACAACTCACGGATAGATCTGTGGCTTATCCGAAAGGGAAAATCGAGGATATTTTGGTAAAAGTTGATAAATTTATCTTTCCGGTCGATTTTCTAGTTTTGGACTACGAGGCAGATAAAAATATTCCCATCATTTTAGGAAGACCTTTCCTTGCGACCGGACGAACTTTGATAGACGTCCAAAAAGGTGAGCTGACTATGAGAGTAAACGACCAACAAGTAACTTTCAACTTTTTTAAGTCACTAAAATTCACCGGTGATTTAGAAGACTGTTCCGCCATAGGCACGTTAGGTGATGAATTTGAACTAAGCCTAGAAGACTCATATGATGAATCAATTATAGGCTTTAATAATGATATTTCGGAAGAAGAATTGATGGAGGTTATAGATGCATTTGAGCATTTAGATTTCAACGATCGACGTACACAAATTCCATCAATTATTAAGGCCCCAGATTTGGAGTTGAAACCTCTTCCTAGTCACCTTAAGTATGCTTATCTCATGGAAGAAGAAAAAGTACCCGTAATCATTTCTTCCAACTTAAGTAGTTGCCAAGAGGAAAAGTTGTTGGAATTATTGAAAAATAACAAGAAAGCCATAAGATGGACCTTAGCGGACATTAAGGGGATTAGCCCATCTCTTTGCCAACATAAGATTATTTTGGAAGAAAATAGTATTGGCAAAGTGCAACCACAAAGACGATTGAATCCCATCATGAAAGAGGTCGTTAAGAAAGAAATCTTAAAGTGGCTTGATGCAGGTATTATTTACCCCATTTCAAGTAGTGGGTGGGTGAGTCCGGTGCAATGTGTTCCTAAAAAGGGAGGTAGCACGGTCATAACAAACGAGAAAAATGAACTTATTCTGACTAGTACCATCACCGGGTGGAGAATATGCATGGATGATAGACAATTGAACCTAGCCACGAAAAAGGACCATTTTCCCTTGCCTTTTATAGACCAAATTCTAGATCGGTTGGCCGGAAAAGAATTTTATTGCTTTTTGGATGGATACTCGGGCTATAATCAAATCCACATAGCTCCCGAGGATAAAGAAAAAAACAACTTTTACGTGTCCGTTTGGAACTTTTGCTTTTCGGTGAATGCCCTTTGGTTTATGCAATGCTCCCGCAACGTTTCAACGGTGTATGATGTCTATTTTTTCGGACATGATTGAGGATACCATGGAAGTTTTTATGGACGATTTTTCTGTAATTCGTACTTCATTTGAAAATTGTCTTGAAAATGTGGAATTTTTTTTTTGAAAATATGTGAAACACACGATTTAATTCTTAATTGGGAAAAATGCCATTTTATGGTACAAGAAGGAATTGTGTTGGGTCACATGGTTTCAAAGAGAGGTTTAGAAGTTGATAAAGCTAAGCTTGAAGCAATAATGCAATTACCCGAACCCACTTCGGTTAAAGGCATTAGAAGTTTTTTAGGACATGCCAGATTTTATCGACGTTTTATAAAGGATTTTTCAAAAATTGCAAAACCGCTTTTGTTAGTGCCATTATTAGCACCTTGTATCAAGTAGAGGGTCTATTTCCTAACTTTCCTATTTACCTTCTATATATTATTTTAGACCTTGTAATTTTCAGTGTGTCATTCCCTATTTTAAGTACACACTCTACTTTCTCTCCATTTTCACCATATTGTACTTAAAGGTTTTATGCTTAATGAGAGGGATGACCACTTAATCTTCATTGTGATATATTGAATGCTTGTTTTGGGATCACAATTGGTATCAGAGCATAGCAATTCATTCTGATCCAGATCTAATTTTCATGAACTTTTGACCTTCATTGAGTTTTCTTCATTTTCTATCATTTTTGATTGATTTTGGTCATTTGAGTTCTTCAATTGGATCAAAATTGATCAAGTATTGTTTGGTGATTGTTCAAACGTGAATTGATTCCGCAAATTCACTGGAATCCAATCCAGATTTGATAGATCTGTCAATTTTTCGTGAAAAAGTGTTGAGCTACTGTTTTTAGATCGTATTTCCTGTTTCTGAGTGTTTTTGGACAAAGTTGCTAGTATTAAAAGTGTTCAGAATCATCTCACGAACCTATCTACAAGTTTTCAGAATTTTTGGCCGTGATTTGAAGATCGTACTTAGGATTTTATCTGAAATTCATCTTTATCGCACGAGAATGAGTTCATCTTAATCGCACCGAATTTTTTATCGCAAGGAAATTTCATCGCACTCGTGTCGTGCGATAAACCAGTTTTATCGCATCATTCAGAAAGTGAACAGTGTTTTATCGCATCCCTCTAGTGCGATAAACCCTGTGAAACTATTTTATCGCGTGGTGTGGTCTGCGATATCTTTTCATTGCAAGGGAGTTGTGCGATTTGTCTGAGATATCTTTTATCGTGTGTTTGGTGTGCGACAAAGGTTGGTGTGCGATAAACAGTTGTATGCGACAAAAAGAGTGGTTGGGTTGACAATTTTCTATTCTGATCAGAAGGTTGCTAAACGATCGTAAACAAGTATTCTCACAATAACGACTAGGGATATGTTGGTCATAGGCTCTAAGGATAAACCACCTGTCCTATTTCCTAAAGACTTTAGAATATGGAAGGATCGGTTCATGGAGTATGTAGAGAGACAAGAAAATGGGTATTACATTAAACAGTTCTTAGAAGAAGGTCCTATGGATGTTGTTAGAAGAGCAACTCTAGTTGTTGATGGTGGAGGACCTGGAGAAGAGGTTGAAATTCCTCCTCATCTTTATGATGTAGAACAAATAAAGAGATACAATGCAGACAAAGCAACTAGATCTTTAGTTATGCAAGCTTTAACTGATGATATCTATCAGAAGGTTGACAGTAAAAATGTATCTGGAAAGGCGATGTTAGATGAATTAGTTAAACTCTATCAAGGATCTGATGTTGAAACCATATGCGAGTATCCAATGCTATCAATAAGTATGAGAATTTTAAACAAAAAGAAGGTGAGACACTTGATCACACCTATGATAGGTTCACTACCATACTGAATGAGCTGAACAGTCACAATATTGATAAGAAAGTAATAGAGCACAACGTGAAATTTTTGAGTGTTTTCCAACCAGAATGGAAGAAATATGCTCAATAGATGAAACAACATTCTAAGTTGGATGGGTTGCCCGTACAAGAGATGTTTGAGATGCTCAAACAAGATGAGGATGATGCAGAGGAAAAACGAGAAAAGAAGAAAAAGAAAGAAAAGAAGGAAGATAAGAAAGAGAAAAAGGAAGTAGAAGAAGAGATTGATCCAATCACCTTGATGTCCAGCAAGTCTGGAAAGCGATTTTCAAAGAAAGAGAGCATCGGGTCTGATGAAGATAATGATGTGTATGAAAGTGATGGTTTAGACGAAGCTGAGAGTCTGAAACAAGCAATGATTCTTTTGACAAAGGCTTTCCAGAAGCAATTTGTCAAGAAGACATGATCTAACAATCAGAGATATTCATCAGGCTCCGAGAACTTTGAACACAAGGATCGTATAGAATCAAAGAGAAGATTTGGTGAGAAAAAGGATAAAAGCAAAAGGGAGGATAAAAAGTTTGAGGAAAAGAGAGTGTTTGAGAAACGAGAAGAAGAACCAAAGTGCTATAACTGCGGGAAAACTGGTCACTTTGCAAAGGAATGCTGGAAGCCAAAGGTTAGAGATTCGGATTATTACAATAACAAGATGCTTCTTGCTAAACAAAAGGAATCAGGAAAAGCATTAATGGCTAAAGAGGAGTACTGGCTGGATGAAACCGATGATCATAAGGAAGAGGAAACAACAACTCTTGCAAAGTTGTGCTTCATGAGCGGGGACACCGAGGAAGCTGAGCCAGAATTGTAGTCAGAGACAAATGAGGTACATCCCGACCCTATTGTTAAATTTCTTCAACTTCAAAAAGTTCAACAAAATAAGTTAGATGATTTGGCGCAAAAACTAAAAAAATCAAAAGAATCAATTGTTTATCAAAATGATAAATTGAAAGAACAAGTGATTCTGATTGATAATTTGAAAAAGAAAAATGATGAGTTTGATGAACACCAAGCGTATTTTAGGCAGAGAATGACTGAATTGTCTGAAAAAATTGAGAGTTCCGAAGCAAAGAAGAATAAGTTTGAAAAACTCTTACATCCTTATAAAGACAAAAACACAGAGCTTAGTAATAAAGTCAAAGGATTGGAAGAAAAGCTTTACAAAATCGGTCAAACTGAACAGACAATCCACATGAATAAGCCAAGTGAATTTATATATTTCAACTCTAAGT
Source organism: Saussurea involucrata (assembly GCA_033807775.1). Classification (NCBI taxonomy): domain Eukaryota; kingdom Viridiplantae; phylum Streptophyta; class Magnoliopsida; order Asterales; family Asteraceae; genus Saussurea; species Saussurea involucrata. Next base: position 103,619,035 of record CM066314.1, on the reverse strand, counting down.
GGGGCATAGGATATGACAATCCTCACTATTTGCAGAATGCCTTATCAAAAGCTCCTACCCTTTATAAATTCGAATGGCTTATACTTTCATCACTGCATCCTTCTAATAAGATCAAATGGATTAAAATGGATGGTGAAGACTATGAGGCTGAATAAGAAGTTAAAAGAAAGACAAATGTTAAAATGCAACTTCCGTTCTACTATGGCGTAGAAAATAGGAAGGCATTGGAAAACCAAAAATCTTTGCCTAATGATTATTATCAAAGCTACATTGTTGAACAACCAAAGAATAAGGAAAATAGTCAAAAAGAAACTAAAATTAAACCTGTTTTTAAGGCAAAGAGATATTTTCCACCTATGGTTCTTGAACAAAAGCTAATAGAACTTGAAAGCAAAATTGAAGATATTAGAAATGATGACAAGCTTGCTTTCGACATTGAAAAGGAAGTTATATTGACAGTATTTTCAAACGGCCTAAAATAAATGAAAGGTAAACATAAGGAAATGTCTGAAGAGAAAATTTCAAAAGAAAAACATTCTTCAGCTTCAGATGTTTCCTCGTGTAATGCATTTATGGGAAATACCATCTTCAGAAGCACAACTATTGATGACCAAGAAGATCTGAATCTTGGGACTTGGAAAATCAATTAGTTTTACTTCTCCTGAGATATATTTTCCTACAGAAGAAGATAAATCTTTTCGAAAAGAAGTAAATGATTTTCTTTATCCTGAGTCTTATGGTATCTTTCATACATCCTATGATAGTCAGTCTGATCTTGATAGTGACAATGTTTGCGAGGACAAAGGTAAATGTGTAAGTGAAGTGCCTGTTCAATTTGATTTCAATACAAAACTTCCAGATCGTTCTGATTTCATAATCAAAGAAGATGAACCTCAGAAGAGTTTCTTAAAGAGTGAATCCTCAAAGTCAGTTGAAAAACCTCCTGTTAACGATTATTATTCAAAATCCAAATCCAAAGGATCGTTACAGAAAAAAGAAAAGAAAAAAAGAAATAAGAACAACAACTCTTTCCAATTTCAACATTCTAAAGCTTACAACTCTTATCTTTCTAGCATTTCAGATCGTTATCTGAGAAATAATACGAGACTTGAGTGGAGAATAAAGGAGTCTACACAGGATGTGGCCCAGACAAAATCATCCCACGTTACTTTTAATTCCAAGAAAAATAAATTGTTTATGCTGTATGAAATCAAGATGTTTGCACTAAACAAAAACTTGTTATTCCTTACAAGGTTTATTCAATGCAACAATTGATCAATTTAGCACATGACCAAATTTGTTGTTCATATTGTGGTGTGGATGATTTTATCAGAAAGTCTGATTATTCTCATTGGTTTGGTTATGATACTTATGGTCCTAAACGTTTTTATTCAAATGGTTATCATAAAATAAGTTTTAGAAATAATGGTACTAAATCCAAACAAGTACCATCTCCTAACCCAAAAGGACCCATTTACAAATGGGTACCTAAAACCACTTAATTTCCTTTTCGCAGCCCAGTCATGTGTGGTACTTGGATTCGGGCTGCTCGAAACACATGACTGGAAGAAAAGAGTTGCTCAATAATTATGTGGAGAAATATGGTGGTTGAGTCAAATTCGGGAATGATCAATATTCACCGATTCTGGGTTACGGAGACATTGTTAAAGACAACGTCATGATTACAAAGGTTAACTATGTTGAGGGTTTAGGACACAACTTGTTTAGTATAGGTCAATTCTGTGACAAAGACCTAGAAGTCAACTTCAAGAAGACACGGTGTTCAGTTCGAACCGAAGGAGGAGATGAACTTCTGGTGGGTACGAGAAATTCAAATCTTTACACCACTGACCTATCGAAAATCAAACCCAAGAACGACGTATGTCTGCTGTCTAAAGCATCTATGGAAAAGAGTTGGTTGTGGCATAAACGATTATCTCACCTCAATTTTCGTTATATTCAAAAGTTGATGATAGGTGATGTTGGAACCCAGATACACTTAATCAAGATTAACAGTCTATTAGTTGAGTTTAGAGTTTGATGCGGAAGCGTATTAAACTAACAGATATGTTTGATAGATATTAGAACGCACATTTATAAAGAAAACAGTAAGGAATAAAAAGGATTTCTTGAACAGTTACTGTTATTCAATATATAATAAGAACACGAAGAACAGATTAAGAACTGTTGGTGTGTGTGAGAATATAACACTCAGATATTTGACAATAACGTTTGAGAGTATTAGTGATTCCTTGTGTATTCGTTCTTAGGAAGATCTCAACATGAGACTTCCTTTTATACTACTCTTAGAAGACTATGAAGTAGGTCACTGTTCCTTTTACGGCATGAATAGTGAACTGGATGGTGTGAACAGTTGTTTGAGCCATGCGCATTTAATGGAGCAGATGTACTATTGGTAAATGCATTAAATGGCGCAGACGTCTATTTTGTACCATGCCCTATTGAGTCCACACAGAGCTTGACACGTGTTTTGACAGTACTTTTCCATGCAAGTTGATGAACGTATCCAGTAATATCTTCCAAGTCTTCATAGCAGACCACAGAGGCTCTGTAAGGCATTACAGAGGTTCTATGGTCTGACCTTCTGTGGAGCAGTCCACTTGTTTCCGAGTTGATCTTCTTCTTGCGCACTACAGAGGTTCTGTGATTACCTCTGTAGCTTCTGTGGCTTTCTGGACTTGATCTTCTGGAAGAAGTGGCAGAGCCTCTGTGAGAGGCTTTTCTATACTTAGCCTATTTTTCACTACTTCTAAGTATTTCTATGATTAGGAAGATTGAAGCTAACAATCTCCCCCTAAGTAGTGAAAAATAAAAATTTGACTTTGAGTTTAGTTAGGCTAAGTTAGATAAGACAGAGGTTAAACAATACCTCGAAATTTCTTTCATTTAGAAATATGCCAGAGGCATTTTACATTTGAGTACAATGAAAGATAAAACTTTGTTTGCAGAGATTGGAGGTCTGAGAATCAGATTTTGGCATCTTTGAAATCGTTGTAGCTTCTGTTGTCTCTGCCGACTTTTCTGATCTCTTTGTAGAATCAGATGCAGAGTTCTCTTAGGCGGATTGTTGAGTCTATTTCTCTGATGAAAGTATCTGCATCATCTCTATCCATTTTCTCTGTACCTCTGTATTTTACAAGGCTTGCTCTGAATTTGCTCAGAGTACTGGTTGCATACTTCTGACAATCCATGAGTACAAAAAGTTTAACCTGGTGTTGTGGGTTTTGAAATACTAACCCAAATCTTGGTTCTCTGATGATTGAGTTGGGCACAGCGTCTGGTGGGCAGCGATCTTCTGGTGGTCGTAGATCTAGATGTTTGAGACCAAGATCTTTTCCCAGCTGAAAATCTATCATGCTGTATAGCAGAAGCTTTTCCCTCATCGCTTTTCTCAATACTTGATAGGCTCTGGTGTTTGCCTCTGTGTTGTAGTTGTCCTTTGTCCATTGCAGAAGGTCAGGTAGATCGTATGGATTGATGTTTCTTAAGTCAGCATCAGCGAAGGTAGATTCTGAATTGTTCTCTCTTCTGACTTTGTAAAGATTATACCTGACCCTTGGATAGGTTCTTGTGAAGGAGAATCTGCAGAAGATCACCTTTTTGATTTTGTGAATTGAGAAGACATCTGCTTTGGCTCTTGGCTTTGTTCTTGTGAAGATGTTCTCAAATTCTTCTCTGATCCTTGGATCTGTCACATGATCTATTGGATAGTTTGTCTGAAAGGATTGTTTGTAGAGGTATTTGTATACCACTTCTTCCATTTCTTCATGTGTTGGACCAGGTCGTGGAATTTGTCTTCTGAGACACTCCATCTGTTGAACAACTTCTGCAGCTCTACCAGTTAAAGGAATTTCTGACAGAGGCTTCAATCCATGTGCCCAGTCAACTTCTTCGGGTTTTGGGGTTTGAAAGGCGTCAAACGCACTCTTCATCAGTTTCTCTGTTGGCTTTGACAATGTTTTCTTCTTCTTAGGCTCTTCTGTCAGTATCCCTTTGCCTTTATCTTTTGTTGTCGTGGCAGAACCTGTTGCTTCTGTGGGATTTGAGGTTTGCACTTCTGTAGGTTTGATGGAGGTTGCCTCTGTGGATTTTGACGATTGTGACTTAGAGGACTTTTGTGGCGATGGTTCTGTTGGCTTGACTTGCTCTGTAACCTCTGTTGGAGGTTGTTTGGTGACTTCTTCTGTGAGCTCAGTTTCTGTTGATGAAGTGTTGTCATTAAATCTTCTTGCCATTCTGAAAGCTAAAGTGAACCTGTGCCTTTCTTCTTCTCTCTTCACCATACGATCACTCATTGTTGTGTGCATCCTTTTCAGAATGTCAGAAGCAGAGGTCGTTGCTCTTTTTGGTTTGGTGGCAATCGACTTTCTTCTGGGTATGGTTTGGGGTGTTTCCACAGAGGTGGGTGTTTTCTCTGTGGTTGGTTCATCTGTTTCTTCCAAAATGATTACCTCAGGGGCGGTTGTTGCCTCTGTGGCTTGCTGTTCTGCTTCTGGAGTTTTGGTTTCGTCAGGAGATGATTCCACAGAGATGGGTGTTGTCTCTGTGGTCTTTTGGGTTTGTTGTTGTTGGGTCTGTTCTGGAGGTGCTTGACTTAGAGGTTCTGCGGCTATTGGTGGACCTGTAAGTCCTCTGCTTGCAGTTTTCTCTGTAGTTTTCTCCCCATCTGGATGATCTGATGGACCAGGATGGTCATCATCATCAGAGTCATCCTGACCCTTGTCTGATGTACCCTCTGCTCTGCAGGAAGCATCGGGTTTCTTTGGCATTGTGGCTCCAGCAGCGATCAGTTTCGCGCAGACATCATCACAGAGGCCAAGAAGAGTTGCTAGCTCTGCCTCTGTTTTGAATCTCATCCTTCCTACACTTTCTCTGAAATCTTTGACGAAGTTAGCATTGGCAGTGGTGAAGAAAAGGATGACTTCTGTCACTTGATTAATCACGTTCTGCCCAAGCTCTGTCAGCTGTGCTCTTGTCATGTAGTCTTTGGGTTGCATCAGCATGGTATTTCGCATGGCTTCTTCTTGAACTTTTTGTAGGGCCTTCTGTAGATCTGCAGGAGTGATGCCCGTTGACACTGAAGTCTGTTTGTTCAATTGATCAAGGAATTTGTTGATTGAATTCTCAATCAAAGGAGTAGTTGTTGCGGCAGAAGTGGTGGATGAAGTAGCAGCAGACTTCATCTGTGAGATGGCAGTTTTCACATCTGTGGACAGGTTGTCCATTTTGGTGTTTAGGTTTAGCAGTGCCAGTGATGTTGTCTCTGCAAAAGATTTGAAAGAGCTTTGCAACTCTTTCATTGTTTGGTTCACAGAGGTGACAAGGGTTTGGAACTCATCCCTTGATACTTGTGTTCCTTGTGTAACCTCTGGAGGAACACATTCGTCTCCAGAGTTAGTCCCTGTTCCTGGGACACCTTCGTTCACCCTTGTTTGTACGATGGGGGTGGAAGGATTTCCTTCTGATCCTCGAGAGGAAACCTGCGTTTCGTTCTCTACAGAAGTTCTGTGAAGAACAGAGTCCAAATCCACTCCAGAGGTGGGTATTGGAATGTCCTTCTGTTGACTAGGAGACTTGTCTAGAGTCTCTTCGTCTCTGTGCTTACTACTTCTCTCTGAAAGAAGGTTTGGCCTTAATGTGTGCGTGACAGAGGAAACGAATTCCTCTGTAGGGTGTTCTTGTGTGATCTGGGGCGATTGATCACGAACATTAGGTAAGTCTCTTTGAGGAGACTCCCTAGGAATGGATTCCCCGGTTTCTGTGGGCACAGAGGTTGAAAGAGTAACCTCTGGCTGGATGGGTTGGGTTAGGATCGAGCTGTGCTGCTCTTTTTCAATAACTCCTTCTGCAGCTAGACCTGCGGAGTTAGAAATGTGGGTTGCACTGGGAGTTGGGTTTGGTTGTGTGCCTTCTTCAACTTCGGCATCTTTTCTTGTTTCTTCTTCTAGTTCTGTGGAAGTTCCTTGCTCTGTGCGCAAGGAGTCATACATGTGATGAGATCCGTATAATCTCATGACATGAGGATGATAGAGACCTTTTCGTATCCAAATAGCCTCTTCTTCATCTGAATCTACCTCTGAGATTTCTATCCCTGTTTCTGTGGTTTCTTCTACAACCGTTGCCTCTGTAACTTCAGTTGTATTCCACTCAGCGTTGGTTTGTTCTGTTTCTTCTGAAGCTTGGTTTGGACTTCTTCTGTAGACGTCCAATCCTTGAATGAAAGGGTTTTGTAAAATCACAGGGGTTTCGGCTGGTTGATTTCTGGGTGTTGTGTCATCTTCTTGTAGATGTGTGTCAATGCCAGAAATGAAGAAATCTTGTTCTTCTGGAGAGTGGTGGTCGAGAGGTTGTGCCGTCCACCCTGCTGTATTAAGGGTGTTTGCAATTTCGGGGTTCTGTAGGAAATCATTCAGGTCTCCCTGGTGAGCAAATCTATCTGGAGATTGATAGGGTGATTGATATCCTTCTTCTGTCATTCCTATTTCTGCATCTTCTTCTTCTGCAGTTTCACCCTCTATGATTGCCTCTTCTGCAATGGTAACCAATTTTTTAAGTGATTTACCATGCTTCTTTTTGGTTTTCCTCCTTTTTGGTTTTGGTGCCCCTTCCTCTGTTGATTTGGATCTTTTCTTTTTCTGTTTTGTGAAAAGGGGAGGAGCAGAGGAGCCAATCTCTGTGGCATGGGGAGGTGAAGGTCTATCTTCTGCAGTGCTAGTTGATGTGCCTTCTGCAGTTTTTCTCTTCTTAGCTTTTGGAGTAGAAGCAGAGATCTTTGCTGAAGATTTCTTTCCCATTATTTCTGCGCGTTTGGCTATGAAGCTGAGTTGAATAGCCATGTGTTTTGCTAACTTTTGATCCTTTTCTGCTTGAGTGGAAAGAGGTTTTGCTATCATTGTTCCTAGGGGGACACCTAAACGCGGGGGTGTCATAGGACTCGGTTTTGGAGTTCTATGATCGCGTATATACTCTTTCTTAAGGGATATGTTCGATGCGTAGCGCAGAAGTTTCTTTGACAGAGGTCTGCAGTGTGAGTAGCCATCAGCATGATCAGTGGGGGTATTTTTGTTCATCGGGAACTGTTTGGGAGTTGGCCCTTCCATTGGCCAATTTTGGATTAGCAGCAGAGGTTCGAACAGTACTCCCAATACTCTTTGGAATTGCAGAGGTGGTAGAAAGTTGGGATCGTTCTCTTTGACCCTTTTCGAGTTGTTCTTTCTATCGATGGTGTTTATGATCTCTTGCATCATTATGGTCGCATAATCTAGTGGAAGATCATAGTAAACCCCATACATGATGCTCAAGATTTGATGTGAGCTCTGGTCAATACTCCCTATCTTTCCTGTCAGGCATCTGTTAAGAATAGAGAACAAAGTGTTCCACAGAGGTGGCAATCGGCCTCTGCGGAAGTCATTTCTCTTCCGTAGTTGGGTGTTGTACCCAAGCATTTCTACGAATCGACAGAGCTCTTCGTCTGTTGGTTACTCTGCATAACTTTTCAATCCCAGAAGACCCCTTGTTGGTAGGTTGAATTCAAGTGAGAACATTGTTCTGTTGAACTTGATTTCAAGATGCTCAGATTTATCAGGTCTTGAAATGTACCCTTTGATAAGAGAATCGTCTTTATCAAATCGGCAGCTTTGCCAAAATTGGTTCAAATAACGGACTGGAATTTTGTTAGGGGTTCTTGATAGTAGAGGGAAGAGGACATGGTTTTCCATGATGTTCAGAAGTATGGCATGGGCTTCGCCGAAAGAAGTGGGTGAGGGGACCAAATAGCAGTTGTTGGATTTGATAGGAAGAGTGGCTTCGAAATGATCCTTAGCTATGAAGTTTTGCAAATGTGTCGTCGGAGCAAAGTCTGCTGAGTCCCCGGAATCTTGTTGTTCAATATTTCTTGCAAGGCTGGGGTTTTCAGAATGTTCTGAATGTGCAGGGGAGTGTTCCGGTGAGTTCGCCGAAGAGAGTTCAGAGGATGTAGCTCGAGAAGATGAAGCCATTTGATTTTAAGAATAAGATTTGTGCAAGCTTTTTGCAGGGTTTCGCCGGAGAAGAAGATGAGAGTTTGTAAAAGGTTTTATGTGAGGGTAAGCTTTGTTTTTATAGGATGGTAAAACGGTAGAATTCGAAAGAGTAAAATATATGGCAATGGATTAAAGTTTGGAATCCGCACTCGAGTTTGAGCGGCGGGTTCAACTTTCCAAATAAAAACGTTCCATGTACGCCCAATGAAAATGGGACACGTAGGCCTTGTCAGAATATGACAGGACGTCGTGCGCGGCCCATTAATGCTAGGCGCGTGAGGTTGATTTTAGCCATATGAGTTTCACTCGCAGTAAAAGTAACCGTTATTACTACAGAGATGCCCAAGTAATCAGATTGACAGAGCTTCTGTAGTTTACAGAGGCTCTGTGATCTTGAAAATCTTTGATGTTTATCCCTTTTTCATATATCTCATTGTTATCATGACTTCTGTGGGGTTCTTCTTTAACCAAAACATTTGTAAAGGCATTGGAGAGGATAAAATCGGATTTTTGTGAAGAAATTTGCTTCGCAGAGGTTTTGTGGCTCTGTTGGAACTTGCAGAAGTTCTGTGAGGGCCAGCAGAAGCTCTATGAGAGAAAAAATCTCATAACAAAAATTTTATTAGTATTTTTGATCATCCAATTTTTGATTTGGTTTAAGAGATGTTTTTCGGACATATTTGAAAGTTTGTGTCCGAGAAAACTGTTAAAAAAACGGTTTGTTCGAGAAGGTCATGGTCTGCGTTTTCGGTTTCCGAGATAACATTCCAAAAGATCGACAGAAGGTTAATTTGTGATCACAGAGTATATTTCCTGCAGAAGCTCTGTTGAGCTCAGTAGAAGCTCTATGACCTTAAATTTCTCCTAATTCGAATTTTGTTAAACCTTTTGAACTTTTGATTTTTGAAATGTTATTCACAGTATATTTAGGACATATTTGACAATTCTTGTCCTAGAAAACTGTTTTCTAAAAACCTTTCGTGCTAGAGACATACCTTTTGGTTCTTCTTTTCTCAGCAGTTTTGTCTTACTTCTGTCGATGGAAAATTATCGACATTCTTCTTTGGCTTTCCTTTGAAAGATTTATCTCTGTAGATCATTTTAGGGCCCCTTTTGCTCCCCCTTGATCTAATCACTTCTGTAGATCAAGAATTTTCCTTTTGCTCCCCCTTGATCTGATCACTTCTGTAGATCAAGAATTTTCCTTTTGCTCCCCCTTGATCTGATCACTTCTGTAGATCAAGAATTTTCCATTTGCTCCCCCTTGATCTATGCTTGGATCAGAATATGATAAGTTTTGCATAGTACATAGGTCAAGTCTATCAGAGGTTCTGTGAAGGTTGTCAGAGGTTCTGAGTTGATATTCTGTGGGCACAAAATGCATTTCGATTGTACCGTATTCAACATGATGTTTCAAGAAGTGATACCTTATATCGATATGCTTGGTTTTTGAGTGTTGCACAGGGTTGGTAGAGATAGCAATAGCACTTTTGGAATCGCAGAAGATAGGTATTTTGAACAGGATGTGGCCGTAGTCTTTTAGCTGAGTCTTCATCCATAGAACCTGAGAACAACAGCTAGCGGCAGCAACGTATACAGCTTCTGCAGTGGATGTGGAAACACAATTCTGCTTCTTGGAGGTCCAACTGACTAGTTTACCACCTAGGAATTGACAACTCCCAGAGGTACTCTTTCTGTCGAGCATGCATCCTCCATAGTCTGAATCTGTATAAGCTTTAAGACCAAAACCAGAGTTCTGTGGATACCAGAGACCAAGATTTTTGGTGCTATTTAGGTATCTAAAGATTCTCTTTACGGCATCATAATGTGATTTCTTTGGATTAGCTTGATAGCGTGCACAGAGACATGTGGCATGCATAATGTCAGGTCTGCTTGCTGTTAAGTATAACAGAGATCCAATCATGCCTCTGTAGAGAGTGCATTCTACAGAGATGCCATCTGAATCTAAGAATAACTTGTTTCCAGTGGCCATTGGAGTTTTCATTGCAGAGGCATCAGAGAAGCTATACTTGGAAAGAATGTCAGAGACATATTTAGCTTGATTTATAAAAATTCCCTCTGATGATTGTTTGACTTGGAGTCCGAGGAAGAAAGTTAATTCTCCCATCATACTCATTTCAAACTCACTCTGCATGAGTTTTTCAAATCTTTTACACTCTTCTGAATTAGTAGACCCAAAAATTATGTCATCTACGTATATTTGTACAAGCATTATCTCACTACTTTTGCGTTTATAGAATAAGGTAGTATCTGTTGTACCTCTGTTGTAACCATTGACTAGAAGAAAGGTAGAAAGTCGTTCATACCATGCTCGTGGAGCCTGTTTCAGTCCATATAGAGCTTTTTCAAGGTAGTATACATGCCTTGGAAACTTTGAGCTTTCAAATCCTGGTGGCTGATTAACGTAGACCTCTTCTTGGATTTCACCGTTGAGAAAAGCTGATTTTACGTCCATCTGATAGACTTTAAAACCTCTGTGGGCTGCGAAGGCTAAGAATATTCTTATTGCTTCGAGCCGTGCGACAGGGGCAAAGGTTTCATCGTAGTCTATGCCTTCTTCTTGTCTATATCCCTTTGCTACTAATCTTGCTTTGTTTCTGATGACCACTCCATCTTCATCCTTCTTGTTTCTGTAGACCCATTTAGTCCCAATGGCCTGTTTTCCTCTTGGCAGAGGTACTAGAGTCCATACTCTGTTACGCTCAAATTGCAAAAGTTCTTCTTGCATGGCGTCTACCCAGTTTGGGTCATCTAGGGCTTCAGAAATCTTCTTTGGTTCTATCACACTAATAAAATTTGTAAAGAAACAAAAGTTAGCAGTGGCAGACCTTGTTTTTACTGCGTCAGAAGGTTCTCCGATTATTTGGCTTGGAGGATGGCTTTTTGTCCATTGAGTTGTGCGTGGAAGATGATCATCAATGTCATTCAGACTTTCTTTAGAGACTTCTTGTGTTTCTTCTTGTGTAGCCTATGTTGTTCTTCGTGCCTTGGTAGTTGATTCTACCGTTTGTGGAATGATTGGTATGAGTGGTGGTGGAGTTTGTTCCTCTGAGGACGTATAGTCTTGGTCCTCGATTTCCTCTGTAATTGGTTCTTCTGTGGTTTGTGCAGCTTCTGTGGTCGTTTTCCTTGATGTTTCATCTTCTTCACTTTCTTCTGCTTCGGCAATTGCATCTGTAGTATTTACAGAAGAAGATGAAGCATTGTTAGGACCAGTTAGAGACAAACCTGTAGGATTTTGTCCGACAGAGGATGGTTCTTCAGAAACCCTGATTGTTCCAACAGAAGGGTCAATGTTTTCGTGGAGCATCTCTAAAAATAGAAGATCCAAGTCTTCTTTTGCTTGTGAGATGACAGAGGATTTCCCTTTAATTCCGAGTTCTGAACTGATTTGTTCAGAAGTCATTTGGAATGAATCATCAAAAGAAACATTGATGCTTTCTACAATCTTGTGAGACTTTGTAAGGAATGTTCTGTAGGCTTTGGAAGTGGCAGAGTATCCAATGAATTTGCCTTCATCTGCTTTTACATCAAACTTTCCTCTTGAATCTCTGTCGTTTAAGACGAAGCATTTGCATCCGAATACATGGAAAAATTTGATGTTTTGCCGCCGTTTGTTAAGCAATTCGTAAGGCGTCTTGAGGTGTCTTTTCACAATGGTTGATCGATTTTGAGTATAACACGCAGTAGAAATTGCTTCTGCCCAAAAGTTCATTGATAATCCGCATGCTGACATCATAGTTCTTGCGGCTTCCACAAGTGTTCGATTTTTTCTTTCGACAACACCGTTCTGTTGTGGAGTGCGAGCTGCAGAGAAGTTCTGTGATATTCCTTCTGTTGAAAGATAGGCTTCATTGACAGAGTTTTTAAATTCTGTGCCATTGTCACTTCTTAACTTCTGTATTCTGCAATTATAAAGAACTTGGATTCTTTTCATTAGATTTATCAATATATTTGGAACATCTGATTTCTTTCTAACGAATTCAACCCATGTGAAACGCGAATACTCATCAATTAGGACAAGTATGTATTTCTTGCCACCTAGGCTCTGTATGGCAATGGGACCGCAGAGGTCGACATGAAGCATGTACAGAGGTCTAGTGCAAGATACATCTGTTTTGCCTTTGTGGGAAGCTCTTTTGAGTTTTCCCATCTCACAGGCAGAACATAAATGATCCTTATTGAATTTAACATTTGGCAAACCTTTAACTAGATCAAGTTTGACCAGTTTTTCCAATGTGTGAAAATTCAAGTGACAGAACCTGTTGTGCCATAACCAGGCTTCTTCACTTTTGCAGGCAACAAGGCAAACTTTGTCTTTGTTCTTTGAGTTGAAGTTCATTAGATATAGATCACCTATTCTTTCAGCTCGCAGAAGTTCCATACTTGTTTCTTCACTTTGTAGAGAGCAGAAAGTTCTTTTGAACAACACATTGAATCCTGTATCACAAAGTTGACTTACACTGAGTAGGTTGTGCTTAAGGCCATCCACATATGCAACTTTGTATACAGAAACGTCTTCTTTCCTTATGACTCCATAGCCTTTTATGTGTCCTTTCTTGTTGTCTCCAAAAGTCACAGATCCACCATCTTGTGTTTCTTTGTACGTGGATAGTGCACTTCTGTCACCAGTCATGTGCCTTGAGCATCCGGAGTCTAGATACCAGATTGGCACATACTTCTTCTGCAGGACAATCACAGAGATTTAGGTACCCATATCCATATGGGTCCAATATTGTTAGAGTTTTTCAAGTTTGCCTTGGCATTCTTGAAATACATTTTGTTCTCTGCAGAAGAGTCAGATTGTTTCTTTGTGGGATTTGACTTTTGAATTGTCGTAGAGAGTAAACAGACTTGACTTGAAAAATGATTATTAAGTTTAGACATAAGATCAAAGCAATGACAGTATTGAATATGAGATGTAATTTGCTTGAACTTTTCATTGAACTTTTTAAACTCAGCCACAGAGGCATTACATTCTTTCTTTACATTAGATTTCCTATTATTAGAAGATCTATGAATACTCAAATGTTGTTTGCAAAAGCTCTGTTTAGGACCTGCCTTCTGTGGGTTGCTTCTGTGGTGAACTTCTTTCATCACTGTCACAGAAGAAAAAGATTTATTAACCTTGGGTTTTGAAAATCTAGAACTTATAGGATCAATAGAGGTCTTCTGTAACATTTTAAGCTCAACAGAGGTTTTGATATGTAGATTCAATTTTAGAAAATCTTGGCAGATTGGAATCTCTGTGAGTTTCTCTTTTGGAGAAATAGTTCTGTGAGGAACTTCAGAGGAGAATTTGACATCCTCTGTGTCACAGTGAATTATCCCTGATTTGAAATCAGTCTCTGAGTTGTCAGAGGATGAATCGTCCTCGTATACAGAGGTTGAGTCAATTCTTTCAATAGAGGCTGGATTTTCTGAGCATGTATCGTACGAGCTTTCTTCCTCTGTAGAATAGTTTTCATAGATTGCAGAGGTTTCTAATAAGATTTCTTCAGTGAGAGTTTTATCTATAGAAGATGTACATAAATTTTCTAAAACGCTTGATTTCCATATTTCCAAAATTTCTTTTTCAATTAAGTTTTTAAAGTTTTCTTCTGAAAAAATGGGTTTAAACTCAGGAGCTTCTGCTGATAATTTCTTTTCAACGTTTATCAAACAGACAAAAGCAACCTGTGTTTGGGTCTCTGGTTTACCAAACTTGAAGATACCAATCTGATCTTGTGTTTTCAGATATTTCTTTGGTTTGATACCTCTATTGACAGAGGTTGAAGATGATGAGTCTGTGTTTTCAAACCACACGTTAATCATCTTCTTATGTTTCTTCAAGTAAGGATCCACAGAGATTTTCGCCCTTTTGCTTACAGAGATTAGATTTGGAAAATCTGGTTTGTTCGTTTTTCCAATCACAAATAAAGAGGACAGATGTTTGTTTCTTTTGCCTTCAACACCTAGGGTGATATCATCATACCCTATACCTCGTCTTCCTATTTGTGAGTTTACTTTTTCATAAACTTTCTGTGCATCTTTATAGTTTTTAATCAAAACTTCTCTTCTGAGTAAATCTTGCCATAATACCTCTCTTTCTCTTTGAAAGTATTCTTTAAGAGCTCTTATGTCAGTAGTTTCGCTCCTTGAAACTAAAAGTTCTTTTGTTTTATCTTTTAAAGTATTGGTTAATTCAGAAATTTGTTTTTTTAAAGGATCTAGAGTTTTGTTCCAATTCTTTTCTATTCTCTCTTTTTCCTCAAAAATCTTTGCTTTTTCTTGAGTGAGAAGCCGTACTTCTCTCTCATTGAAGGTGAGTCTTTTCTGAATAATTTGATTTATCTCTTTCAGTTCAATTAATTCAATGTTAATTCTAAGTGTATTATCATCTACAGAGGTAATACAAGAGTTGGAATTTGAAGTAGATACCTCAGAGTCAGTGCAGGAGTCGACTTCTGCCATGCCACAGAAGAGGGCGTTGGCGGTATGTTCATCGTCAGAAGTAGAGTCTGACTGGAAGTCTTCTGTGTTCTCCTCAGAATGTCCTTTTGCCATTAAGGATTTTTGAGCATAATACTCGGCTTTTTTTTGTAGAAAGCAGAGTCCCTCTGTGGGCGATTTGATCTGCTTCTGCATTCATTCGCAAAATGGCCTGGTTTGCCGCAGTTAAAACATCCTTGAGGAGTGTTTCCTGTTCGATCATTGGACTTCTGTAGGTCTCCGCCTTTCTCTGATCTACATTCATTTGCATAGTGACCAGGTTTGCCGCATTTGTAGCATTCTTGCTGCGTGTGGCTTACCGAGTCATCTGACCTCTGTCGGTCATTTCCTCTGTAATGTCTTTCGCTTGACCTCTGTCGGCCACTCGATTCTTCTTCTCTTCTGTCATCTCTTCTGTTTTCTCTATCATATCTTTCATTTCTGAAACCTCTTCTGTTTCCTCTGAACTCTTTTGTCAATAGAGCTAAAGATTTAGCTAGTGACGCAAGAGTTATTTCTTTTTCTGCTTGCTCTTCTTCTTCACTGTCTATTATCACCATCTTCTTCTTCTCCTTCTTCTTCTCCTCTGTGGCTTTTTCATTTCTTGGTCTCTGTGCATCTTCTTTAGTTTTACTAACCAATGCATATGGTACAATGGTTAGTGTTTTAGCCTGTGCTATATGAGGTTCTTGTGCGGCTAATGTTCCGTAAAGATCAGAGAGAGTCCAGGTGTCTAGATCCTGATTTGTCTGTAGGGCCATAGACAGTCGGAGCCATTCTTCATTTAGACTTTTTAAAAACATGACATTGTTTTCTTCAGAAGTTCTGTCAATGCCTGATTTTCTGCACTTGTTGATTAGAGAGTTGAATCTGTCGTATGTTGTTTGCAGAGATTCTGTTGAAGAGGCTCTGAATGCATGATATTCATTGATGTACTGTGCTGTTCGGTTTTTTTGTGTTTTAGCACCTCCTTCCAACTGTCTTTCCAGTTCTTTCCACAGATCATGCGCTGTTTCACATGAATCCAAGGATTGAAAGAGTTCGTTGGGTATTGCCATAATCAATGTCCTCTTGGTTTTCTGAGCAACTTCATCTTCTGCTTTATCTTCGGTTGACCACTCCCCTTTTGGCTTTGGTTTTTGATGTTCGGGGATTTCGGCAGATTCAGCAGTAGCAGGTATACAAGGTACTACTGTCATGGGAATAGGAGGAGGATTGTACAGATATTGTACTTGATTTTTTTCAGTGCCCTCGAAAAAATGGACCATTCTTATTTTCCACTGAGGATACTCATCTCGAAGGAGACTAGGAGGTTTAGTGAGAGAACCAGTAGTAAAGAAATTATTTGTATTTGTCATTTTTGAAGATTTTAGAAAGAAGGTATGACTAAAGAGTTACTTCTATGAACTTGAAGATTTTCTGAGTTTAAGCAGTTTCCAGACACAATAATATCTATCACGAATCTTGATAAGTGGATCACTTGATATTGAAAATCAAGAGAGGCTCTGATACCAATTGTTGGAACCCAGATACACTTAATCAAGATTAACAGTCTATTAGTTGAGTTTAGAGTTTGATGCGGAAGCGTATTAAACTAACAGATATGTTTGATAGATATTAGAACGCACATTTATAAAGAAAACAGTAAGGAATAAAAAGGATTTCTTGAACAGTTACTGTTATTCAATATATAATAAGAACACGAAGAACAGATTAAGAACTGTTGGTGTGTGTGAGAATATAACACTCAGTTATTTGACAATAACGTTTGAGAGTATTAGTGATTCCTTGTGTATTCGTTCTTAGGAAGATCTCAACATGAGACTTCCTTTTATACTACTCTTAGAAGACTATGAAGTAGGTCACTGTTCCTTTTACGGCATGAATAGTGAACTGGATGGTGTGAACAGTTGTTTGAGCCATGCGCATTTAATGGAGCAGATGTACTATTGGTAAATGCATTAAATGGCGCAGACGTCTATTTTGTACCATGCCCTATTGAGTCCACTCAGAGCTTGACACGTGTTTTGACAGTACTTTTCCATGCAAGTTGATGAACGTATCCAGTAATATCTTCCAAGTCTTCATAGCAGACCACAGAGGCTCTGTAAGGCATTACAGAGGTTCTATGGTCTGACCTTCTGTGGAGCAGTCCACTTGTTTCCGAGTTGATCTTCTTCTTGCGCACTATAGAGGTTCTGTGATTACCTCTGTAGCTTCTGTGGCTTTCTGGACTTGATCTTCTGGAAGAAGTGGCAGAGCCTCTGTGAGAGGCTTTTCTATACTTAGCCTATTTTTCACTACTTCTAAGTATTTCTATGATTAGGAAGATTGAAGCTAACAGGTGATTTAGTCAAAGATCTACCAGTTCTGAAGTTTGAAAGAGACAATTTCTGCACGGCCAGTGATAAGGGAAAGATGAAACGAGTTCCTCATCCGCAAGTACACACAAAGTTTTGGAAATTCTTCATATAGATCTGTGGTGGTCGTTGACGATTACTTGAGGTATACATGGGTAAAGTTACTACGCTCCAAAGATGAAACACCCGAGTTGATCATATCCTTAATCAATATTGTGGGTTCCAGATCAGTGCATACAAATAAGAAATCAATAGAATAGAACAATCAGTATGATTTCAATATGTCATCCAAATAACTTTGATTAACCTTCATAGAGATTACAATAATAATGATATGAATGTTTAGAACGATTAACCTATTTTCTAAGACTAATAAACATATTTATACCTAGGCCTAATTAACTCAAGCCCATGGCCCATTACATCAATTAAGCCCAAATACATATTTTACAATTAATCCCTTGAACTTCCATTCAATCAGATTTAATCCCAACAATCTCCCCCTTTGAATCGAAGTTCAATCTCGAGCCAGTTCTCGACGTATCTCTTTCAGAGTGCGAACATAATCTCGAAGCTTTGGATTGCTTTACGAAACTCTATGCGGTCTTCAACAAGTTCCAAGGCTTCTCGGGCATTTATTTTGTTACGATTTGCAGCAAACGAAATCCTGAGTTCCTTTTCCTTGGTTACGATATCTCTGAGCACATCTCTGACCTTTAGAAGAGTTCCGTCGCAGAATCTTTCAACTTGGCTAAACCGGAGAAACTTCTTCTCGTTCTGCTCGTTGAGATAGACGATTCCAAATTCTGGTTATAGTAGCAGCGAGTTGACGGGGTACATCTTCAGCTCTGGAGCTTTCTGATCGGGTTTCAAAAGATTGATCTTCTTTGTTCGGTGCTCAACTTCCCTCTGGAAATCCGTAATGTAGGACATCATCACCTTGTGTTTCAGAAAACGTTTTACAACTTCGAGCGCTTTGGTGATGTGGAGCGGTCAGATCGTTCGGGTGTGAAGGTCTTTGAGTAAGGTGTGGAAGTCGTTCAGTCGTAGATTCTTGAAGTCGGTTTCGGAGAACTTCCATTCATTTCCATCTTCACGTTTAAGTGTAAAAACTGGATACCAGATCTTCAATATTCTGCCAGACTGGATGTTCACAATTTCAGTGATCTTGTGCTTTGTTCTGACCTGGCTGACTGGTAGATACCTTTTCATTGCGAACAATGATCTTCTCCTATCGGACAACCACTTCAGGGAGTCCTCTAGGAAGGGGATGAGGACGATGATCTTCTCCTATCGGACAGGTTGTTGTGGCGGTTGAGATTGAGGTTGAGGTTGATCAGAAGCTTCTTGTTGCTGAGGAGATGTCGGAAGATTTGCTATTGAAGTCTCGGGAATCTGATTAGCGTAGGTTGGGGTACTCTGAAGGTTTTGTAGCAGAAACTGACCGTAGTCTATTCCATCGTCGACATCGATAGGGAAGATCAGGTTGACCTCGAAGTTTATCGCACTAGCGGCTTCTTGATACCATGCGTTTTCGGTCTCCGGATCGATCTCGGAATCTGGATCTATCAGATCAAGTGCAGGCCTTTCTGGTGCAGAATATACGATCAGAGCCTGTGATTCTCCCTCGGGCTTTTCAACCATTGGGTCTTCATATCAATTACCATCTCAGCTAAGCTCAACTGGGCTTCAGGTTGGTCTTCGGTTTGTGCCACAATTGATGGTTCCAGTTGAACCGTTGGAGTAGCTTCAGTAGGGATTGGATCGGACTCTGATAGTCATTGTCTTTTGTTCTCCCCCTCACGGTGATCAGGATCATCCTGGTCATCGTGTCGTCGTTTGAGTCCGCCAGCTTGACTCTTGCAAGTGTCTTCGAGAGAGGCAACTCGTTCGGACAAGATAGTAATTGCTTTCTGAACGTCCTTGAGAGTCGTGTCAATCTGGTCCAATCGGTTGGTTACGGATGATGCAGATATTTGCGATCGTAGAACTGTGATGAGATCTACTTCAGTTGAGGAGTAAGTGTTGTCGTGATGGAGCAGCTGGGCAATGAGCATGGTCTTCAAATCATCCACCGAATAAGTGTGCTGAGAAGGTGCCGGTGGAGGTGTCGGTCTGGCTTCGGGTTCGACCACTTTATCCTTCCCTTTGATGAGGCTTTTCACTTTATCTAGCTCTGTTGGGAACTGCTTTTCCAGTGACTCGCGGACAGCCTTTAAGGCGTCGTCCAGATATTTCCTTGACAAAATGTCGGGTAAATCATCACCGCCAAGATCACTTAGATTGCCCGTTGAGGTCATGACTGTTGATTCAATAGAAGTGCCACCTACGTTCATAGCTGGCGTGACATTGGCTATGGTAGGATGTCCTTCCGATCCTCGTATTTTCTTCCCAATGGCAGACATACTATGGAAGTTCCGATCGGGTCACTAAGAGCACCGATGGTAGCAGTCTCGTCATGTGTCCTAGCCAAAGAAGAAGTAATAATAGCAAATGGCTCTAGACTCAAATGTGCACTGAAAGAAGTCGAGAACGGGGGAGGTTGTTCTCTTGTTTCAATACCGAGACTCTGCGAGTGAGAGACTGGTAGATTTTGTGCTATGTCCCCGTGTGAAAATGAAACAACCAACTGTTGAGAGTTGGTTGAGTGGCTAGGGGGCTGTGCAATTACGTCGCTAGGTCCACGACGGCTTCTTCAATAATTCGTCCCAACGGATAAGACGAGATAGCAGATGTGGCTACCTGGGCGACACAGGCACGAATTCGCTCATTTTCCTCTCTATTTTGTACGCTCGGTTGCTCATTATTCTTTTTCGATCTCCATTCTCTCCAGCCCGCATGTTCTAAGTTTTCAACTAATACTCCCTCCTCTCTCCTTATGTCTCCCAAAATTGGCTGGGATATAGGGGTGTTGGAGGGTGTGGGTGAGTCGGATGGAGATCTTTCGGTCATTGGTGGTTGACGTCCGATATGGGGTGGTATCAACGATAGGTGGTAAGCATGTTCCATATCGGAGTCGGTAGTGTCTGAGTCGACAGCATCGGTGTGGGTGAACGGTGAGATCGGTTCGGTTGTATCCGTTTCAGGGTCGCGGTCAAGCATTGGTCTTTGTGAGGCAAAAACGATTGGGACCTCGTGTAGGGATGTCGACGGTCCCACTTCAGTCGTGGTACGGGTACGTGAAGGGGTATGTGGTCGAACGGTGTGTTGGCGGGGTTGTTGGCTGGTACCGGCAGGCGTATCCAATGCACCGCCCGCGTCTGTTCCCCTCCCTTGATGTACTCTCAACACACCCCGTTCGGGAGCCCCAGCTACCCAGACTCTACCTCCATGAGTCATTGGACCCTCACGTCTCTCGGGTCTAACTCCTTAGGGAGGTCCCTCCGGCTCTGGCTGGACCACAGGAGCACCTATGCCTAACGCTCGTCTATAATCTATCACACTCGGTGCATTAGGGTCCGCGTGTGCCAGTAGGGCTTCGGGTAAAGGCATGGCTTAGGCGTTGTACGGGTTACGAATCACTAGGTAATGCAAGTTAAAAGGAGGACATACAGGGTGGTTTATGCGCCGCGGTATGTTTGGATTCGCTTCCATATGCTGACGGATGGCCAAGGATAGGAACCTTGGGTATGGGAGGAACATCTTTTCCTTCGATCCGCCGATCGCCCGGATAGCCTGAACTAGCTCGCGCCAGATGATCAACGTGAAGTCGATGTGGCGGTTGTAGCAGACGGCGTTAAAGAGTCGTAGGAAGTCGGCTGTGCAGTGGTCGATCCCCTTCCATATGGAGGATAGACACATGTTCAGAATCGTGAACAGGGTGTACCAGATGGGCGCCAAGTACTTTTGATTAAAGGTGGATGGGTGGTTGAGTGCGTGATTGTAGCCGAGAGCGCGGATGTCGGCACAGAGAGTGTCGTCGGTGACTGCGGGGTCGTAGGCGGCATGGTCGCCGGCAGTGGCTTCAGGTAATGATAGAAGACGTCTGAAAGAGTCTGGTGTTAGCGCGAACGGATGATGATCGATCATCGCCGTTATGGTCTGAGAGTTGAGTGCCGTGACGACTTGATATACGTAAAGGACAAGAATGTCGGTGGTGGCGGTGAGTGCCTCTCGGAGTGGATGTCCCAGAAGGATGTCCACGACCACACGATGTTGTGGTCGGAACTAGGCAGCATCTAGATGGGGATCATTTGCCGCGATTTCGATGCCATGGTCGGCTGGAACCAAGGCCTTTTCAGCCTCTTCATCTATGAATTCCTCTTGAGGAGGAATGTTCTCTTGTGGTTGTTGTTGATCCGCCATTAGTACCTGAAGACACGGTGTTAGGGTATAGACGGATCAAATTAGACTTACCGGGTAACAAGGTCACCGGACAGTCAAGAACATCCGGATAGTTGAACTTACCGGAAACCATAACGGTTTCCGGACAACTGTGGTTACCGAATGATAATGGTTACTGGACAAGCATGAACTACCCGGATAGTTGAACTTACTGGAAACCCTAAGGTTTCCGGATAACTAGGGTTACCGGGTATCACGGGTGTCCGGACGAGGTGTCTTAGCGGGAAGAATATCTTAGCCATTTGAGGGTTTCCGGATGGACCTTGAATGTGTACGGATAGTTTGAAACTATTCGGACGACATCCGGGAACATGAATCTGCCAATAAACCATTCCAAACATAGATCTATGTATTCTAGGTGCGACTAATCGATAATATAAGTAAACAACACCAAAGAAATCGATCGAAAACGATGCGAAGAAGACCGAATGTGAACTGACTTCAAGTCGGGGTCCGCAAACCCCTTTCGGTCTACCGATGAATCGATTTGAACATCGATTCGTTGATGTTTGTGTGCGAAAATGATTAAGAGAGTCGAAATCGGAAACATACCTGTGATTAGTGATAAAATCGAGCAAAAAGGAACGATGTGCGAGAGTGTCCGAGAGAGAGTGCGTCGAGAGGGGTGTTGGTCCCGAAAGGCCTATACAAGTTTGTAGAAGGGGGGGGGGGGGTTGAATACAAACACACTATTTTACTTTTCTAAATTGTTTATTGATAAATCATTAACAATTTACAGCTTGTTGCGGAAACAAGATTAAGGATAAACCTAAATCTAAACAAGTTGGAACACTAAGGTTTCTTGCACTAAGAAAGATAAGGAGATTACTAATAAAATCCTATCTTGAGAGAGATTTGAACTTGTCCAGAGTTAGCAAGTTACTTCAAATGAAGTGAGTTCATCTCTTTATATACTGCATGCATTTAATGCATTTCAGTATACACTTTACACGTGTCATCAGCGGATTGGTTGCATGTCATTGACCTTGGTTGACAACCTTAGTAGCCGTAAAGATGAACAGTGTAGTATCAGAGTGGTTGTACGATTTCAAATTTCGGAGGTTCTTTTCTGACATTTCGTACGGTGGCGTGCAAGGGAGGTTAAGACAAAAGTACTTTGTACGGAGGACTTCATGATCAGCTTTCGTTGATTCAGCGATTATCATTTACTATTCAGCGAATGATAAAGTTCAGCGATAGCTGAAGTCTTGTACTTGATACTTCACGTTGAGTGGACAAATCTGAGTCTTCGCTGATCCGCATCAGTTCATTAGTAGACTTGTCGCTGGTTCTTGAGCTTGATCTTCGACTTCAGCGTAGAACCTTTGTTGACGTGAAACTTGTCTTCAGGGATCATAAGTAAACAACTAACTTATCAGCGATCACCATAAGGACTGAACAGACTCAGAGCATTATGGTGAACAGTGTTCGCTGAATGTTTAATTTAAAGAGCGAGAGTTCCTATCAGCGGTACTGTAAGATCTTAGTACTTATCAGCGATAGTGAAACTCTGATACATATTGTTTACATACAATTTTCACTAAGTATTTAAGAGAGGGTCATTATCAAATCACTGAGGGTTTGGATCAACAATCTCCCCCTATTTGATTATGACATAGCAACAAAGAAAATTGCTATTAAATGAAAACATAAGGATAAAAAGAACTCATAAAATATTTGTCCCTTTTACTGTTTTCTGGGATCTTTTCAGTACTGATGGAGTAAAGTACATTCGCTGAAATCTTTCTTTAAATCTTTGAATCAGGGTACAATGAAGAACAGAAAGATTACAAGTACAAGCGAAATAAATTACAAGTACAGAAGGATAACTGATACAATAGAGAAAAAGGAGATTATATCAGTTTTCAAAAGGTTCTTCCTTAATGAGAAGTTCATCAAGGGTCGTCTTTTCAGTGGGAATCATCCAGTCAGGAACAGTTATACCTCGTTTTCTTTTATTCAGCGCTTCTTGAAAAATCAAGGGTTTTAGGTGTCGTGCCTGAATGTCCTTTCTGAAGTCACACCAGTAGATAAGATCTCTGAGCTATTCGATTGGAGTGATTGGGAGCTCAGCGATCCGTTGAAAGCATTTACGTCCGTCGTAGTCAAGAAAGAATATTCCATAAGGATTACTGATGACTTTACCAGAGACGAAAAGTTCACATGGTGGCAAAGAGATGTCAAGGGCAGATAGATCAGGATCAGGACCAAGCACTTCAGCGCGAGAGAAACCAATTCCAGTTTCATTTCGTATGACAGGTCCTGAGTTTGAATCTTGACGTTTCTTCCTTGGAGAGCCTCTTTTTCTTTTCGGCTTTAGATCAGGAACAGGAGGAATATCCACACAAGAAGATATCAAGTCGATCTGTCTGTTTATCAGCTTTTCGAAATGATTCTTGTACTTAGATTGTGATGGTTGGATAGCTAACCTCATCTCCAGCCATTCAGAGAGACCATACCTTTTTACAGTGTCAGCGCGAAAGGTTTCAGATGTGCCATCTTCTCTGAACAGTTTGATGTCAACAATAGGTACTCCGATAGAAGTTCTTCCAGAGATGAATACCTTGTTGATCTTCGCTGGACGATATCTGAAGTGAATTTTCTCTTTACACCAGATCAAGGTGGTCTGAGAAACTTCAGTTTTCTTTTCCACGATCTTCTGGGCTTCTTCCCACAGCTTTCGTTGGATTTGAATGGGAACACGCTTCAGCTTGGGGTCTTTGACAGATTCTTGAGTGAGCTTGATGGCGTATTCTCTGTCTTTCTCCTCAGCTTCCTTCCATTCAGCAATGAGGCGTTCAGCTCTAAGGTGATCCTGGTATTCAGCTTTTGAAATTCTGAACTTGGGAGGAACTGACGGCAGTTGATCAGGCCTTAGAATGATTCGCTGATCCTCGAATCGCTTTATTATTTCTTCTCTTCTCATTTGATCCTCTTCACTCAGCCTTTGAGGAACTGAGGAAGGTCTCTTATTGTGCGAGAGAGATTGTTCTTCTGGTTCATCAGTCTCAGAGATCAAGTCCAAGACTGGGATTATTTCATCAGCAGCAGCTGGCTTTATTTGTGAAGTCGCAACAGTAGAACCTTCAGCGACATCCTCAAACAGGGGAGAGGACTAGCTGAAAAGCAGCGATCTTACAGATAAGAACTGGGTAGAAGAACTTGGGTAGAAAAGATAGAAAAATAATGTGGATGTGGAGAGAGGTTTGAGTAGAGAACTGATTTAGTATTGAGATGATCAGGGAAGGAATATAAGTAAAGTTTTAGTGTACCTGACAAACCGGCTTTTCAAATTGGATCGCTAGATTTTCATCTTCAGCGAGGCCTTTGTCTTTGCTTTTCTCAGCGCCAGAGGCTGAGGGCTTTGTCTTTGTCTTCTCCCCTGATGGTTCTTTTATAGAGATTCCTTTAAGAGCTTTGATCCTTGGGGCAGGTTTGACGATAAAGAAATCATCGTCATCTTCATCATCATCATCATCCTTTCTTGGAGAGAAGGATGGTTTGTCGTCAGGGATGTCGATGTCTTCATCTTCTTCTGCTTCGGATTCCTCAGCATCTTCTTCGAGTTGCTCCCCCTCAGATACAGAGGCGAGCTTCTCGGTTCCCTCAGGGTTTTCATCTCCCTGAGGTCCAGTGGTCAGATCTTCATTCATCTCTCCCTTGATAGATTCATCATGGGAAAGGTCTTCAGCGCTCTTGTTCAGATCTTCAGCGTTTTTCTCAAGATTCTCAGCGCTTTTCTCCCTGGAATGTTCAGCGCTCTTCTCCCCCTCTTTCTCATGATGACTGGGGAAGGAATGGGCAGACTCAGCATTGGTGTTATCTCTGTCTTCTGGGCTAGAGATTTTCACACAACCTTCAAGCTTTGCTATTCTGTCTTCTAGGCCAGAAATAGCAGGCGTGATTTTCCTCAGCTCTGTGCGATCCTCCTCTGTGAAAGATTCCAAAATAGGGACAGGGGCAGGAGCAGGAGCTGGACTATTTGCCTTGTTTACCAGCGTCTCGATCATCGTCTTCATAGAACTAACGTCGGTCTTTACAGAGCCTAAGTCAGTCTTGACCTCTGACATATCACCCTCGAGTTTTGCAACCGATGTCTTCAGCGTTGTTACTTCGTTGGACATGGTCGAAACTGATGTTTTGAGGCTTGTGTAGTCAGTGTAGATGTCACAGAGCACCTTGGCAAAATCGCTGAGCGTCTTATCAAGACTCTTGATGTCTTCAGTGGAAGCTTTCTTCTCCACCACCGTTGTCAGCTTTGTCAAATTCTCTCCAGCGTTTGTTACAACTGTTGAGTGGTTGGAGAGTGTGGTGGTGAGACTGGACAGCTTTGTTTCCACGGACTTCAGAGAGGCGTTGATGTCTCCCAAATTAGGACCTGTAACATATAAGTACTTGTGAACAAAGGAAAGCTCAGAAGTTTCAGGTTTAGTTACAGTGTTTAAGGTGGGATTTGTACCTGCAGAAGGGTTGATGAACTCGTCGAAGTTGCAGGTTCCTGAATAGTGTTCCATATCCTCTTCGAAAGTACGGTGAGGTATGGTGAACTCTGCAGGTCCTTTCTTCATCATTTGTTGAGAAGCATCAGCGGTCGCTTCTGGAATGATGGCATCTCCAGTGTTCGCTGGAGGAGTGTCCAAGTGAGTGGAGGGAGAAGCGAAGGTTAAGATTGGGGTTCGGGTTCTGAGTTCAGCGTTGGAATCGCTGACAATCACTTCATCAGTCTTTTGAGAGACTGAGGGAGGTTGGGTAGGTTCCAAGTTTCTAACCTCAGCGTTTGGAGACGCTGAAGTCTGGATTGGAGGGATGGCTTGCACGGGTGTGGCAGAGCGTACCACGGAACTTTCCTTCAGCTCTTCAGAATGAGCTGAGGAGTCTTCAGCATGGAATTGCTGGGGTTGCTCCTTGGTTTTCTTGATCCTTTTGGAATCAAGTTGGGTGTGTGAGGGTTTCCTTTTCTTATAAGGAGAGGATTTTGTGGCCGGGGTATCAGCGATTGGTATTGTCGCTGAAGGAGCCACAGAAAGCGGAGATTTTAGAAGAGTGAGAAGAGTAGAGAGACGTACCTCATTGGCGACAGGCTTAAAGTCGAGAACCTTAGGGCCAATCTGAGAAAGTTTCAGATCACCCTCTTCAGGATAGCTGTCCTTCAGGCCATATTGAAAGATGGCGCTGATGAATCGTGGGTAAGGAACCCATGCTGGTCTGTCAGCGGCAGAATCGACACGTTGAATCAGGTTTTCATAAATAATGGAGGCCCAGTCAATATTTAGACCATTCAGCAGTGCGTATCCCATGGACTGCTGAGGTTGGGCGGCTTGATCAGAAGATCCGGATTTTGCTGTCATGCAGCTGATCAGGTGAGCGAAGATGAAATTCATCTCGCTGGGCATCTTGGATTTCTTTATCAGCGTCAGTTTCTTCTCAGGCTTCTTGTCCCTTCCAATATCCCAGATATAACCCATTGCGTCAAGGAAAGCAATGATTGCTTCTCTGTCAGCATGCTTTTTATGGTCAGGGAATGGAATGAAGGGTTTTTCTTTGGTGGCATTTGGGAAGTTCAGGGCTTTGCGGATTATGGCTGGTGTAATCTTGATGGTGCCATACTCAGTATCGCTGAGTATGCAGTCTATGGTTTTGGATGGATCTTTGGCAGAGGGTAGCTCAGTGTGTCTGGCAGAGTACCAGAACTGGGATAAGAGCCGCTGACTGGCAGGAGGTGTTATGGTCAGGGCTGTGTAGATGGGGCTGTTCTTCAGAAAACTTACAGCATCGTCCAGATGTGATACTTGCTTCCGAGGAGGAAACTCGAGAAGAGCTGAGAGGTTGTTGGCCTTAATCCAATCGAGTTGATCCAGCTCGAACTTAACCTGGGGGGCTTTGAAGATTTCCATTTCCTCAGAGTCAGTGGAGATGGACTCAGCGGTAACATTCAGCTTTGAAGATGCCATATCACTGTTTTATCAGTTCAACCAAAGATGTTAACAAATAAGAATCATCTTAATGTGGAAAGAAATTTCCGTTAAGATATTTCGAATCTTGTCCATTTCATTCAGACAAAAAATGTCTTAATGAAGATTAGGGTTTTTCTTGATTTTAAAAGAAAAGTAAAACCCATAAAGTCTTGTATTCCAGTTTCTAAAAGAAAAATGGATACGAATGAAGAACAAGTTTAAGATTTAGATTTAAAACTTGAAGAACAACCATGAAATGGTTGTGTTCATAAAACCATGAAAGAAATGATTTTATTTTAAAAAGTTCTTTTGTTTGATCTTGTTAAAGCAAAGAGAAGATCGAAAACAAGTTATACGCATTTGATAAAATATAAGAACATATTAACCTTGAAGTTTCGATGAAGAAGATGATGAACAGTTCTTGAGGTTTTTGAGAGCACAAATGCAACAGAGAATTCTTTTCTTGCGGAGAAAGATTGTTCGCGTAAAAGACAAATATAAACCAAGAGTTGTTTATATAGGGATTTTTAGAGAGAGAAAACCTTGAGCGGGAAAAGGTTTTCATCATGACACGGACACATGTTTGCATTTGATTGGAAGTTTGAACAAAACGTGCAAACGTGTGTCAGAAAGAAATCGTGCCGAGTGTTATCCGTTGCAATGACGTCACAACTGTCCTTTCACATTCTTTTAGGATGTCTCTGAGGTTTTGAAAAACTCAGGGACTCTTTTGAAAAACATGAAGCACTGAATAGAAAATATCAGTGAAGATTTAAGGAAATTTTCAAAATATCGCTGTTAAGAAAGAGATATTCAGCGATGCAAATTATTTTGAAATCTTGCATTTTCATGCGATTGTCAGAGAGAGAAAACATACCTGGATATCAGTTTAACCAAGTTTATTTAGAGAGAAGATGATGAAATGGATTATATAAGTTGATTTTATCCCGAAGGCTATACACGATTGTATAAACGTATCGCTGATTAAATGTGAACCGCTGAAGATTTTATCCTTCAAAGTTCAGCATTCCAAGCTCGCTGATGAGAAAGTTGAATCTTGTCTCATCAAGAGGTTTGGTAAACAAATCAGCTAACTGATAATCAGTTGGGATAAAATGAAGTTCTATATCACCATTCATCACATGATCTCTGATAAAATGGTATCTGATTTCTATGTGTTTTGTCTTTGAGTGTAGCACTGGATTGTTTGCTATAGCGATGGCACTTGTGCTGTCGCAATAGATTGGAATTTTGGAGAGCTGAAGATCATAGTCTAGTAGCTGATTTATCATCCACAAGACTTGAGAACAGCAGCTTCCAGCGGCTACATACTCAGCTTCAGCTGTGGAAGTGGACACTGAGTTTTGCTTCTTACTTGTCCAACTTACCAGCTTTCCACCCAGGAGCTGACATCCTCCTGTGGTGCTTTTCCTATCCATTTTGCAACCTGCAAAATCACTGTCTGAATAGGCGGTTAGATCGAATCCTGAGTCTTTGGGATACCAAAGACCTAGATTCGCTGTACCCTTAAGATATCGAAAGATTCGCTTTACATCTTTCATATGGGATATCTTAGGTTCAGCTTGATATCGTGCGCACAGACATGTTGCAAACATAATATCGGGTCGGCTAGCTGTGAGATACAATAGTGAGCCGATCATCCCACGGTACAGCGTGACATTGACAGGAACACCCTTAGTGTCCTTATCAAGTATCAACGGTGGTGCCATAGGGGTTTTCATAGCTGAACTTTCAGTTAAGTCGAATTTCTTCAGCATATCTTTAACATACTTTCCCTGATTTATAAAAGTTCCTTCAGTTTGCTTAATCTGAAGACCAAGGAAATATGTTAGTTCACCCATCATGCTCATTTTATACTCATCTTTCATTCTATCTGCGAAACGAGTACAAAGCTCAGGGTTAGTAGAACCAAATATAATGTCATCAACATATATTTGAACTAAAATGATATGACCTTTCACTTTTCTAAAAAACAAAGTTTTGTCAATTTTACCTCGCTCAAATTTTTCAATATGGACATAAGTAGAGAGAGTATCATACCATGCACGTGGAGCTTGCTTTAAGCCATAAAGTGCCTTGTCCAGTTTATACACATAACCTGGACGCTTAGGATCTGAGAATCCTGGAGGTTGTTCCACATACACTTCTTCATTCAGCTTTCCATTTAGAAACGCTGACTTAACATCCATCTGATGTACAGTGAAGTTTTTGTGTACAACATATGCTAAGAAAAGACGAATAGATTCAAGTCTTGCTACTGGAGCAAAAGTTTCGTCATAATCTATGCCTTCCTCTTGTCTGTATCCCTGAGCAACAAGACGAGCTTTGTTGCGAGTTACAGTACCATGTTCGTCCAACTTGTTTCGATAGACCCATTTAGTGCCTATCACCGTTTTGTCAGTTAGTCAGCTCTTCTTGCATAGCTCTGACCCAGTTTGGATCTCTGAGGGCATCATCTATTTTCTTTGGTTCAGTTAGAGAAATAAAGTTAACAAATAAACAAATATTACCTGCACTTCTACGAGTCTGAATACCAGCGTTGGGATCACCAAGAATTTGATCGATTGGGTGATTTACAGTCCATCGCTGAGCCGGAGCATACGTCGCTGACTCAGTCTGAACTGGAGAAACTGAAGATGAGGCTTCAGCTACTTCTGGATTATCAGCTAAGAGAGGAATGTTTGCATTTGCCACTTCATTCACTGATTGCTGAGAAATAGATGGAAGTTCTGAGACATTTGGATCAACTGCAGGTATAGCGTTTATAGGAACAGCTGAGACCCAAGATGTTTCAGCTTCACTATTTTGCATATTTGGAATGATAGAAGGACCATCATTTTCTACGGTGTGAGCATGAGGAGTGGGAATATCTTCTGAATCACCAAGATGAGAAAACATCCATTGATTCAGTTCTTCTGTATCAGCGTTCGGTTTAGAGTTCGATGAACGGGATTCGTCAAACGTGACGTGAATAGTTTCTTCTACAGTTTGTCTTCTTCGGTTGAAGACTCTGAAGGCTTTGGAAACTGAGGAGTATCCAAGAAAGATTCCATCATCAGCCTTAGGATCAAACTTTCCAAGGGCATCTCTGTTGTTCAGTATGAAACACTGACATCCAAAGATGTGAAGAAAGCTGATTGAAGGCTTTCTCCCATGAAAGAGTTCATAGGCTGTCTTTTTGAATCTTTTAACTATCAGCGACCTGTTTTGCGTAAAACAAGCAGTGTTGACAGCTTCTGCCCAAAACTGAGTAGGCAGGTGAGAATCGCTGAGCATTGAACGTGCAGCTTCAATAATTGTTCTATTTCTTCTTTCAGCGACTCCATTTTGTTGTGGTGTTCTCACTGACGAAAAGTTGTGAGAAATACCCTTGCTCTCAAGGAAGGAATCAAGAGAACTGTTTTTGAATTCAGTTCCATGATCACTCCCTATTGAGCGAACAGTCATATTGTTCAGAGTTTCCATCTTCCGAACAAAGGTGATGAGTTCTTCAGGGGTGTCACTCTTAGAACGGAGAAACATTACCCATGTGTAACGAGAGAATTCATCAACTATGACCAGCGTATATTTCTTTCCAACGATGGATTGTTTGTTAACGGGGCCAAACAAATCCATATGGAGTAGTTGTAGAGGAGATGACACTGAGGAAACTTGCTTTGACTTAAAGCTTGCCTTGGTCTGCTTCCCTTTTTCACACGCTGAACATAAAGACACTTTGGCGTATGAATGTTGAGGTAGACCAGTGACTAACTCTTTGGAGGAAAGAGTATTCAGTGTCTTGAAATTTAGATGTGAGAGCCTCTTGTGCCACAGCCAGTTAACATCAGAAGATGCTTTTGAGAAGAAACAGGAGTTCTCAGTGGTTGTTGAGTCCATGTTTATAACGTAAACATTTTCCAAACGATAATCGCTGAGAGCTATCTTCTCCTTTTTGTCAGTGACAAAGCATGATTCCTTAGTGAAAATCACTTTGTTATCCATGTCGCAAAGCTGACTGATGCTTAGAAGATTATGCTTCAGCCCTTCAACATATGCGACTCTTCTGAAGGATGTTGTACCATTTGAAAGTACACCATACCCTCGGGTGTGTCCTTTTCCATTTCCACCGAAAGTCACAGAGGGACCCTTCTCTTCCTTTTATTCATCGAGCAGGCTTTTCTTTCCAGTCATGTGTCTAGAGCATCCGCTATCGAGATACCAGATACCCTTCTTAACCTGCAATACAAAGGAAGATTAGTTTTGCTTGGGTACCCACTTCACCATGTATACGCGTTTGTCAGTGGAAGTAGTTGGAATGGGTTCAGCAGTCTTCGCAGCATTTGAAGATTCAGTTTTGTCTTTCTTCACTTTGGTCAATTTCTTGACCTCAGCGGTAGGAGTCACCTTGACCTGAATTGCAACTGGTTTGGTCTTCTTGGGTGCTATCTTCACCTTAGCTATCTTATCAGCTTTGGTGGCTATGGGACACTTACTTGCAATATGATCGGTAAGTCCACAGTGATAACATTTCCTATAACTAAAATTAGTTCTAGGACCACTTGAGTGCTGAGCTTTTAATTTGGAATTTGAAGTACCAGCACCAAGTACACTATTGGTTTTTGAAATAGGACGAACATTCAGTTCTTCAGATTTCTTACCAAGGACATCTACTCTGAGTCTAGGAGTAGGTCGCTGAACTGATCCAGAGGTCTGATTTCTAGAACCAGATGAATGAATCACTAAGGCTTTGGAAGCATTCAGCTTAGGTACTAAGGTACCCTTCTGAGGATTTTGATAAATAACAATTCCTTTACCTTTGTCTTTAGAGACAGAGGTAGGTTTTGAATAAACCATTTTCTCCTTACCTTTTGAGGAGGTAGGAGTTTCCTCAGGGATTGGTGTAACCGGCGAGGAGTACTGAGATGATGAAGTGTCGGCGACTGAGGATACGAACGTTCCAAATTTAAGCATTGAACGTTCAGTGGTTGGTTTTGGAGTATCATATTTATAACCCAGACCACGTTTATCACTCAGAGGAATCTGAGCCTTAATTATCTCAGTGATCTTTGTTGAAGAATTACACCATCCTTCAACAGTAGCTTGTTCAGCTTTTAATGCAGCGATAGCTTCTGCTCGTTCGATTTTGACTAGCTGATTTAAATAGACTTGATCTTTAAAATCATCTTCAATTTTAGAAAGCTTTTCTATTTGAAGGTGGCAGTTTTTAAGCTTTTCAGCGAGATCAAGGTTTTGGTTTTCAACCACAGCTTTGCCATTCATGGCTTCGTATAAACTTCTAGTCAGTAGATCGATTTTACGGAGACTATCAGCTTCATCAATATTTGCAATATTGGTAAAGAAAGAAGGTGATACCTGAATGGCAGATGTTGAAGTGGAGGGAATGTCTGAACTTTCTTCCTCTTCTTCAATCTTTGCCATGAGACATTGATTTGCTTCATCATCTTCAGAATCAGATGATGAGGCTTCTTCATCAGAAGCAGCCCAATCATAGTCAGCCATCAGGCCTTTTCCTTTCTTCTTAAAGCTTTTCAGCTTTGCATACTTCTCCTTCAGCTTTGAGTATTTGTCATCTTTATTCCTTGGAACAAAGGAATTCTTTTTAAAAGCTGAAGGTCTCATGATTTTCTTTGCAAGAGAACTATTGTCTATATAATTTGTGTTTGTGTGGGAGGCCATTTTCAGATAATAGCAAGGAAGAGAAATATCTTAGATTAGATCTTGTTTATGAGATTAAACAAATCTGCTCTGATACCACTTGTTGGTCCCGAAAGGCCTATACAAGTTTGTAGAAGGGGGGGGGGGGGGGGGGGGGGGGGGGTTGAATACAAACACACTATTTTACTTTTCTAAATTGTTTATTGATAAATCATTAACAATTTACAGCTTGTTGCGGAAACAAGATTAAGGATAAACCTAAATCTAAACAAGTTGGAACACTAAGGTTTCTTGCACTAAGAAAGATAAGGAGATTACTAATAAAATCCTATCTTGAGAGAGATTTGAACTTGTCCAGAGTTAGCAAGTTACTTCAAATGAAGTGAGTTCATCTCTTTATATACTGCATGCATTTAATGCATTTCAGTATACACTTTACACGTGTCATCAGCGGATTGGTTGCATGTCATTGACCTTGGTTGACAACCTTAGTAGCCGTAAAGATGAACAATGTAGTATCAGTGTGGTTGTACGATTTCAGATTTTCGGAGGTTCTTTTCTGACATTTCGTACGGTGGCGTGCAAGGGAGGTTAAGACAAAAGTACTTTGTACGGAGGACTTCATGATCAGCTTTCGTTGATTCAGCGATTATCATTTACTATTCAGCGAATGATAAAGTTCAGCGATAGCTGAAGTCTTGTACTTGATACTTCACGTTGAGTGGACAAATCTGAGTCTTCGCTGATCCGCATCAGTTCATTAGTAGACTTGTCGCTGGTTCTTGAGCTTGATCTTCGACTTCAGCGTAGAACCTTTGTTGACGTGAAACTTGTCTTCAGGGATAAAGTAAACAACTAACATATCAGCGATCACCATAAGGACTGAACAGACTCAGAGCATTATGGTGAACAGTGTTCGCTGAATGTTTAATTTAAAGAGAGAGAGTTCCTATCAGCGGTACTGTAAGATCTTAGTACTTATCAGCGATAGTGAAACTCTGATACATATTGTTTACATACAATTTTCACTAAGTATTTAAGAGAGGGTCATTATCAAATCACTGAGGGTTTGGATCAACAAGGGGTTTTGGGGGGTTTTGGTATCCGGGAAAAGTGGAGTAATGGGGTCAGGATTGTTTATATATGGGGTCGAGACTTACCAGGTATGGCGTCCGAAAACCTATCCCGTCCGGATAGGTGTCCGGTCCGAAAACCGGTCCGGATAGGTGGGTATCCGGATACCATATTCGGACAGTTTGGCTTTTGTCAAAACTGACCCATGTGCTTTTTCCAAAACTTGACATTTCTGTCTTAAAGACTTTAAGAAGTTTTGGAAAAACACGCTCCCCCTCGAACTTAGCATGGGGACATCTTTGCTCCCCCTCGGATGTTGCATGCACACACAACAAAAAAACTTGTACTTTTAAGAAAAAACTTGTGTGTAACGCTCCCCCTCAACTAATAAACAGAAAGAAAATTGCTCCCCCTGGGTTCGTGCAAGTGGTGTCTTTGAAGAAACACTTGGGAATGGCCACACACAAAAATCTTTTGGATGTTAGAGAAAACATTTGTGACGCTCCCCCTCAAAAGTAGAACAGCCTTACCTGATACGCTTATGTGCTCCACCTGAACACATGAACAAATTGTGAAAGCACAAATATAGCGAAGAAAGTAGATGACAGTAATTGAACATAAAAGGAAACACGCGCTAAAAGAAAGCAAACAACGAAATCTACCTAATTAATACAGAGATTTAAACAGAAAAGTGTGTACGATACAAGTAGAATACATATGCGAGAAAGTGTGTACTCAATCATCTGGAGTTTAAACAATAGATGATGAATAGACAGTTTCTCGTAGGTGTATAGAACTTGTATCGGGCGCACGATTTGATCAAATCTTCAGGTTTAGCATACCAAGCCTGGACACAAGATAGATAAAGCGTTTTTCATCCAGGGGTTTTGTAAAAAGGTCTGCTAACTGATGTTCTGTATTAACAAAATAGAGTTCGATTGTACCTCTTTCGACGTGATCCTTGATAAAGTGGTATCGAACGTCTATGTGCTTCATCTTCGTGTGTTGGACCAGATTGCTGGATATTGCAATGGTGCTCTTCGAGTCGTAGTAGATAGCCACTTGAGAGTAGGTGAAGCCGTAGTCTTTGAGTTGAGTGCGCATCCAAATGACTTGCGAACAGCAGCTCACGGCGGCCACGTATTCCGCCTAGGCAGTCGACGTAGAGATGCATTGCTGCTTCTTGGATGCCCAGCTTACCAAACTATCGCCCAGGAACTGCACATGTCCCGATGTGCTCTTCCGATCCAACATGCTACCCGTATGATCGGCGTCCGAGTACGCTGTGAGCTCAAAATCTGTCTCTTTCGGGTACCATAAGCCAAGATCAGCAGTACCTCTTAAGTAACGAAAAGTTCGTTTAACCGCAATTAAATGAGACTCTTTGGGTTTTGATTGAAAACAGGCGCAGAGAAAGGTCGAAAACATAATATCCGGTCTACTCGCTGTTAAGTACATTAAAGAACCGATCATTCCACGGTACGTTTTGGTATCTACATCCTTTCCGTTAGGATCGGCATGTAACCGTGTACCGGGTGCCATGGGAGTTTTCATTGGTGAGGATTGTTCCATCTGGTACATCCGAAGAATGTCCCAGATGTACTTAGCCTGATTTATGAATATCCCGGTCGACAGTTGTTTAACTTGAAGACCGAGGAAGCAATTCATCTCACACAACATACTCATTTGAAAATATTGTCCCATTAGTTTGGCAAAGTTCTTACAATATTGTGGGTTAGTGGAACCTAAAATTATGTCGTCAACATACACTTGAACTAAGACTATATGACCTTCTTCATTTTTAATAAACAGAGTTGTATCGATTTTACCTTTTGAAAAACCTGATTTTATTAAAAATTTAGACAGAGCATCATACCAGGCGTGTGGAGCTTGCTTCAAACCGTATAATGCCTTGTCTAGAATGTAGACGTGATTAGGCTTTTTGTCGTCCACGAACCCGTCCGGTTGCGATACGTATACCTCTTCCTTGATTTCTTCGTTGAGAAATGCGGTCTTCACATCCATCTAGAAGACCGTGAAGTTCTTGTGCGCGGCGTATGCTAGGAACATACGAATCGCCTCGATTCTGGCAACTGGAGTGTAGGTCTCGTCGTAGTCAATACCCTCTTGATGGCGGTATCCTTTGGCCATGAAGCATGCCTTGTTACGAACTACGATGCCATATTCGTCTTTCTTGTTCTTGAAGATCCACTTTGTGCCGATGACCATCTTGTGAGATGGACGTGGGATGAGCCGCCATACCTTGAGGGCCTCAAATTGATTGAGTTCCTCTTGCATGGCCATGACCCATTCCGGATCTTCGAGTGCTTCAGAGACGGTTGTTGGCTCGATCTTGCTGAGAAATCCGGAGAACAAGCAGAAGTTGGCCGAGGCGCCTCGCGTTCAAAACGAAGTAGAAGGATCGCCGATTATCTGGTGTAGAGGGTGAGCCTTGCTCCATTTGGTGGTGTGTGGAAGCGGTTGTTGAGTCGCGTGAGAGGTGTCCGGGTCCACATACCCACCAGTTAGAAGGTCTTGAACAACTTCAAGTGATGATGGTCGGTTTTCTGAGGAGACGTAGCAGGATTCGTTGTAGATTGAGCAACTTCTGGTTCCGGGGAATTCAGAGGTTGGTCCTTGAGTGTTGTTGATGACGAATCTTCAGGAGCGATCTCCGGGATAGGTACAGGTTCCTCCGAGGGATTAGCCGTATCAGTCGTCGTTGTGTCTGTTGAGCTCTGAGGGGATTCCAGTGTGATTGATGGAGTGCTCGTCGAAGGCGGCGGACCGGAAAGATTCGCCGAGTTCTAGATTTGAGCAGCTTCAATTCTAGGTTGCACAAAGACACCAGGGTTAGGTAAGTTGAAAAATTCATCATAGAAGTGCTGAAGCAGTAAATCTAAATCATAAAGATGAGATTTTGACGTAGACGCATGATCTGGATTTACTGGGTTTTGTGTAGATCCCGAACGTGAAAGTTCGGAAGCTAACACGCCAGATAAAGCGGGTTCTGAACTGTTTTGTTCAGAAGCCAAATCTGCGGCTTCATCAAATGTCACGTTTACGCTTTCGACGACCGATTTTGTCCGTTTGTTGTAAATGCGATAAGCCTTAGCCTGCATCGAGTATCCGATGAATACTCCTTCGTCTGCCTTCGGACTGAACTTCCCAAGGTCATCCTTGTCGTTCAAAACGTAGCATGTGCATCCGAACACGTGGAAGTACTTGATGTTCGGGATGCGGTTGTTGATAATCTCGTACGGCGTCTTGTTGAACCTCTTGTTGATGATGGAGCGGTTTTGCGTGTAGCAGGCAGTTGCAACCGCTTCAGCCCAGAGAAAGAGTGGCAGCTTCGATTGTGAAAGCATCGTGCGAGCGGCCTCGACCAGGGTACGGTTCCTCCGTTCTACCACTCCGTTTTGCTGAGGAGTCCTTGCGGCAGAATAGTTCTACGAAATACCGACGGATGTCAGGTATTCGTTCACAGTTTGATTCTTGAACTCCGTCCTGTTGTCCTTCCTGATAGTCTGAACTTGTTGTCAGAGGTTCAGTTGAATGGTCTTCAGGTGGTTGATGATGAGTTTTGGGGTTTCGTCTTTGGAGCACAGGAACTTCACCCATGTGTAACGAGATAAATTGTCGACCATCACCAGGACGCACTTCTTCTTGTTGATGCTCTGAACACGCATCGGTCCGCACAAATCCATATGATAAGTTCGAGGGACCGGGACGTGCTCGGAGCGGCCTTCAGCTTGTGATTCGCTCACTTCATTTTTCCCATCTCGCATGCCCCGCAGAGTTTGTCCTTCTCAAACTTGAGCTCGGGCATGCCTTTCACGTGTACGCCTAGCACCAGCTTGTTGATATTCTTGAAGTTGAGGTGCGAGAGACGTCGGTGCCAAATCCTTGCTTATTGTGAGTTGGCCTTTGACATCAGGCGGACTGAATCATCGGTCTTCATGGCAGCGAGGTCTGTCGTGTAGAGGTTGGACTTCCAAGTTCCAACAAGCAGCTCATTTCCGTCTTCAGTGCGGACGCTACACCGTTTAGCTTTGAATCTGACCTCGAGATCTTTATCGCAGAATTGGCCGATGCTGAACAGATTGTGTCCCAATCCCGCGACGTATGATACCTTCCTGATTGTGATCTTGTCTTGGACAATGTCGTCGTAGCCCATAATCGGCGCCTTGTCATCATTCCCAAATCTCACGTCTCCGCAGTATTTCTCTGTGAAGTTCGTGAGCAGCTCCCTCCTTCCGGTCATGTGCTTGGAGCATCCTGTGTCTAAGTACCACACATAACCGTCCTGCAAAAATAAGATTAACGGATTTTAGGTACCCATTTAAAAATGGGTCCTGGAGGGTTAGGTTTAACACCTGACTGACGAACCCATTTTGAAATGGGTCTCCTTTTGGGTTTTGGGTTAACCTCTGATTGGGGAACCTGTTTTGAAATTGGTTTCCTTTTGGTCTTACGGGACTTGCGTTTAGGTTTAGAATTATACACATGATAAGAACCACACCAATCAGATGCATATCTGTTATCCTCAAAGTCATTCAATCCACAATTAGAACAACACAAACAATCATGGAATAACTGAATCAAATGCTGAATTGAATAAAGTCTAATTGGAAAATTAACACTTTGTTCAACGAAATTATTTGAATGATTCAAACCACAATCATTAATGTCCTTCCTGGAATTAAAATCATAACTAAATGACATCGACTCCGACTCCGACTTGTTCTCGACAGATCCTTTGGCTACCCACTTTTGTCTTCCTTGTTTTGCTCGACCATTTTTATCTGAAACATCATTAACGGCATGGTCAGCAGAGTTTGAGTAGACTGTGTAGAATCCAGATCCGTGCAACAATTGTGTTTAGGTGATTAAGAGATATGAACAGATAAACTAATCACAAAGGCTGCCCACTTAGCTATTTGATTCAGAGAATAATCGTTACAATACTGAAAAGCTAAATGAGACAACTAGCTATTTTCTAAGCTAATTGTACATTATATATGCTGGGCCCGTGGTAACAAGCCCACGGCCCATTCACTATGGACTATGTTTAAACAAATACAAATTACACCCTTGAACTTTAAATCAACATATAAAACTTGCCCTAACAATCTCCCCCTTTGATTTGAAGTTCAAATTCGCGCTCTATCTCTTGCCAGTTGTAGACATAACGTTTGCGAAGAGCGAAATGAACCTCGAAGAATCTGATGGCGCGGCGGTAGTCGAGACGATCTTCAACAATATCCAAAGTAGTCTGAGCAGTTCTTTCATTCAGATTTGGTACATAGGATACCTTTGGATTTTCGGATTCGTGCTTGATGATCTTCCGAAGAGCGTCTTGAACCTTGAGCAGTGTACCGTCGCAAAATCGATCTACCTGACCGAACCTCATAAACTTCTTTTCTTTCTGAGCGTTGAGGAAGACGATCCCAAATCCCGGTTGAAGCAGCATTGCGTTCTCGGGATACATCGACAGTTCAGGAACTTTTAGATTCGGTTTGAGCAGATTTACCTTCTTTGATCGGTTCTCGATTGCCATTTGAAAGTCCGTAAGATAAGACATCATAATAGATCGGACGAGGAATCGACGAACTGCTTCGAGCGCCTTTGTTACAACAAGCGGTCGGATGGTTCTGGTGCGAAGGTCTCTCAGAATAACCAGGAGGTCGAACGGATGGAGATGCTTAAAGTCAGCTTCAGAAAAAATCCATTCTTTTCCGTCTTCACGTCGAACAGTGAACACGGGAAAGACGATCTTCATAATTCGGTTTGACTGAATCTTTAGCACCTCTGAAATTTTATGCTTAGTTCGTACCTGGTCTCTCGGGAGACACCGCTTCATGGCTTCTACGTATCGGAGTTGGCGTGCTGGATCAGGGCTGTAGATGCCAAGACAGAAGGTCGGCTCGATCGGGAGAATTCGGTGAACAAACAGCTTCTTCAGAGATTCCTCCATATGAGGAATGAGGACCTTGATCTTCTCCCAACGGTTTTGTTGCTGAGGAGGGGGAGGAAGATCAGGAGCTGTCGTTTGCTGAGGAGATGT
This sequence comes from Saussurea involucrata, assembly GCA_033807775.1. Lineage (NCBI taxonomy): Eukaryota > Viridiplantae > Streptophyta > Magnoliopsida > Asterales > Asteraceae > Saussurea > Saussurea involucrata. The sequence continues at coordinate 103,579,026 of CM066314.1, read as the reverse complement.
CGGGATTTCTGCATTGGAGCTTTCTGGTTGATCTGAAGTCGTAGCGGGTTGAGTCGAGTGAACGGGAGGCGTACCATATAAGTTCTGAAGCAGAAACTGGTCATAATCAATATTGTCGTCTTCATCAGTGGGAAACACCAGATTTATCTCGAAGTTTACGGCTGTGGCAGCTTTTTCGTACCATGCGTCTTCTATTTCCGGGTTGGTTTCACATGCAGGATCAATCATGGTGAGCGTCGGCATGTCTGATGGTTCTTGTGCGACCAATTCCTGTGTTGTACCCTCGGGCTTTTCAACCGTTGGGGCTTCGTCATCTGAGATATCCATGTCGATGACCATCTGTGCTAAAGGCAACTCGGCTTCGGGTGTTTCTGTTGAAGCGGCCGTAGTTGGAGGTTCCTGATGAACCACAGATGTCGCTGCAGGCTGGATCAGGGAGGCGGTCTCGGTTAGACGTTGTCGCTTCTCCCCCTCACGGTGATCAGGATCCTCTTGGTCATCGTGCCTTCGTTTAAGACCGCCGGCTTGACTCTTGCATGTGTCTTCAAGTGATCGAAACCTCTCAGATAGAGTAGCGAGCGCTCGGTTGTAGGTCTCGAGGGCTGAGTCAATGGCGTCAAGGCGTGATGTGATGGACGAAGATGGAGTAGTGACCCGGGATCGTAGAATTGAGATCAGGTCTGCTTCGGTAGAGGTGGTTGTGTCGGATTCCTGGAGCAGTTGGGCTAAGAGCATTGTCTTCAGGGTGTCCACCGAATAAGTAGGTTGCGGTTGAGGCGGCGGAAGCACAGAGACAGATTCAGTGCTGACGAGGGGGCTCTTTCCTTTGAAAGCATGCATCGCTTTGGCAAGCTCAGCGGCTACATGTTCCTGCATTTGGTGCTCCATAACCTGGCGGACAGCCTCAAGGGTGCTGTCCAGAGACCCTTTTGACACGAAGTCAGGTAAAATAACGTCGGGCTCACTTAGAGTACCCGTTGAAGCATCTACCGTAGGGGTAGAGCCACCTACGTTCACAGCTGGTGTGATGTTAACTGTGGTAGGATTTCCGTCCAATCCTCGTGTTCCGGCAGTCGGAGACACTATAGACGTTCTGGTCGGGTCACTGAGAGCCACGACTTGGTGTTGTTCCTCATCAAGTGTCCTAGGCGAAGAATGTTCAGTAACAATAGGCTCTAGACTCGATGGTGCACACAAAGAAGTCGAGACCGGGGGCTGCTGGTCTCTTATTTCAACATCCGCACTCTCCGAGTGAGAGGCCGGTAGAAGTTGTGCTTGTTCCCCGTGTAATATTGAAACATCCGTCTGTTTTGAGACGGATGAGTGGCTATGGGGGTGTGCAATTGCTCCGCTGGGTCCACAGAGGCTTCTTCAATACCCCGTCCCAACAAATGAGACGAGATAGCAGATGTGGTTACCCGGATATGACGTGGCTGGTTTCGCTCAGGAGCCTCGTTATCTTTACGGCTCAATCTTTCTTGGATCGCGTTCGACCTTAACACCCTCCTTCTCACATGTTCTATGTCCCGGGGAAGGTCCCTCCGGCTCTGGCTGGACCATGGGATTCCCTAACTCTCGTCTATATATATAGCACGGATATTATCCTGATCCCCCTCAAAACATACGTGGGGATTGACTTGCTCCCCCTCGGAGTGAGAGTGATATCAACACAAGAAAAAATATTTAGTCTTTATAAGAAAAACAGTGTGACTCTTCCCCTCGGATTGAGGTTGTTGATCCGCCATGGGATATCTGTAAAAAGACCCAAAGTTAGAAACTGAGGCGGATAAACAAGTGACGGCGCGTACCTTTGCTTTAAGTGGCTCAATCTGGGATAGATTGAGGACTGACAGTGACTAAACAAGTACTGAATTGACACAGCAGGGGTATCCAGATGACCATATGGATTCTGCTAAACTGTCCGGACAACGGAAGTTTTCGGATACCCCACAGTGTCCGGACAAAAGGTGACCAGACAACAGGACTTATCCGGATACAAGGAAGGTTCCCGGGTGAGATAAAGATACCGAACGAATATGGTTTCCGGGTGATCAAAGTTTTCCGGGTAAAAGGGATTCCGGATAGTCCTACCCGGATACCCATCCGGTCCGGAAAGTCATCCGGACTGATAGGTGTCCGGACACTTTTACCCTTTAAAGAATAATTCCATTTTTCAAAGAGATAAAACCTGTAGAAACTTGGAAAAAACTGGATCTCTTGCTCCCCCTCAAACTGAGAATGGGGGAAAACTTACTTCCCCTCGGATAGTGTATAGGGATGTGCAATGGAGAGTCTGACACACAAAACCTTTAGACATTTAAAGAAAAATTTGTGTCGCTCCCCCTCAAATGATGAGCATTAGATGACATGCTCCCCCTCAGAATGTGCGCGTATAGTGAAGTGCACACGGGAGTATCCACACACACAAAAAAAACTTTTTAACATATTTAAGAAAAAGTGTGTGAAACGCTCCCCCTCAACAGTAGAGTAACATACCTGATAGCTGATCATGCTCCCCCTAAACACGTGAACAGCTTGTTAAAGCACAGGTATAGACAAACCTCACGTCTTCTTAATATTGTTCCTTGTAGATCGTGAGCAGCTCCCTCCTTACGGTCATGTGTGTGGAGCATCCAGTGTCTAAGGACCACACATGACCGTCCTGCAAAACAAATTTAGCGGACCTTCGGTACCCAGATTTGCCTGGGTCCGGGAGGGTTAGGTTTGGCACCGTTTGGGGAAAATTGGTTTGTCCCAGGTTTCCCTTTAGGTATAGGAATTACACCGTTAGAGGGAACTGGTTTTGGCACTTGTTTCCTCTTCGGGGCAAAATTTACACCTTTAGGAGGAACAAATTTTGTAGCAGCTTTCCACCTGGGTGCCGGTTTAACCTCAGTAGGAGCAACCCATATAGGAGCAGGTTTGGTCTCCCGCTGTGGTTTAACCGCTGATTGGTAACCCCGTTTTTGATAGTGTCTTTGCTGGTTATTACGGGGTTTGCGTTTGGGAGTATAATTAAACCTTTGATATGACCCAAACCAATCATTATTAGCAATGTCATCAAAATCATTCCAACCACAACTAGAACAACACAAACGATCGTGTGATAATTGAATCAATTGCTGAATGGAATAAATTTTCATCGGAAAATTAACATCTCTATTAACAAAATTATTCCTATGATTCCAGGCACAATCGTTTTTGTTCATCCTAGGATGAAAGACAGTATTGAACGACTTTGATGCATCATCCTTGACAGATTCCTTGGCTGGCCACTTTGGTTTTGTTTGTTTAGCTAGACCGGTTTTATCCGAAACAACAGGGACAGTGCGGTCAGTGACCTTTGAGGAAACAGGAATCTTAGTGGTCGGTTGTTCGGTCTTTTGCTTCGGCTGTGATCCTTTTTGAACATTTGAAGCATTTTTAAGAATCTTGATCACAGCCGGAGTCTTGGATTGAGAACAGTCGCCCTTTAGAAAATTGACCAGACGATTAACCACTGGAGACAAAAAGTCAGAATGACTTGGAAGAGGTTTGTCGAAAGGGAATGACTCAAACTCTCTATCAGAATTACCTTTGGAGTTCATGTATTCTGAAAAATCTACATCCGGAATTACTGGACTTGGATCGGTCGAGGAAGGCGAGGAACTCTTTTTGCTCGTGTGTGTCGGGGAACTTGGTGCGGAAGCTAGGAAAAAATCAGAGTTCAAGTTCCGTGAAACAATCTTATCTTGGGAATCTAAATCGTCTTGTGTTGAAAAAATTTTGCTAATAAAAGCTTTGCACGAAGACGTGTCAGATGAACTTGAGGAAAGTTCGGGTGAAATCTGCTTTTCAGTTTGGAGTTGGCCAATCTGCTCTTGAAGCTGACCATTACTCACTTTCTCTTGCATCACTTCTGTTGCCAAAGCAGACAATTGTGATGTGAGTCGATTGATTTCAGACCGAAGAATCTCCTGTCCTTCATCAGACATAACTTCGGTTTTGACCGGTTGTTGATTCTCAAGTTTTTCAAGTAAAGCTTGCTTTTCCATTTGAAAATTGGACCTTTCTTTCTCTAATGACTCCTCCAACTCGACAATCTTTGCTTCCAAGATGAGAGGGGAAACATAGAGTTTGAACTCGTCCGTCTCATTCTTGGTTGCTGGTGCTTGGTCCTCATCCTTTTGGGAGGAATCCTTGGGCTTAGCAACCTCGTAGGGGTCGAAGTAGCCATTCGAGAGGTACTTCTTTGGATTTTTCTGATAAGAATAATTTAAAGGCTCATAACAAAATGGAAGTTGTATTCCTCGTTTGTGTGTGCGCTTGTATTCCTCTGTTTCCTCTTCCTTTTCAGGTTCTAGAGGACCAGTCCACTTGATTTTGTACTCCGGGTACTTTGTAGATAAACCATAACAGGCAAAGTCATACAGAGAGGGTACATGCCATCTTCCCTTTTTCAAATAGTGAGGATTATCATATCCGATTCCCCACTCTTTGTTGAAATACGTGAACTCTTTGAGTTTGTTTAAGAAAATGGTTTGATCAGTTTGACCCCTTTTGTGGAGTTTGGTTTCAAGATTTAGAATTTTAGCTACATACTCCTTGTGTTGAATTTGAAGAGAAGAGCATTGATAAGTGATGTCCTCTTTCTCATTCAAGCACTGATCAAGCTGACGTTGGAGTTCAGATATTCTGGCCCGTAAGTCTTTAGGTGCTATTGAAAGATTTTTGCATTTTTCTTTTAACATAGCATTTTCAGACTTGTATTTTTCAGTTATTTTCTTTTGAACATCTAGCTTTTCGGTTAGAGACCTAATCTCAAGCAGTTGTTCTTTAGAAGTGGCCTTAAAGGTACCTACCCGTTCAGCAAGAGGTTTCACTCGGTCATAAAGTTCTGAAAAGATAGGTTCACATACCTGACACGACCTTTTCATGTCTTCTTCAGCAGGAGACATCTTCAGTTGCACTGGAGTGATCGTCAGACGTGTAGATTGATTCAAAGTGTAAACCTAACGCAAGGCACTAAGAGTGGAATCCTAACGCAGGTTCTATGAGTGGAACGGTCCTTAGACTAACAGTAGATCAGATTGGAACAGATATGACAAAACAGAACAAACACGTTCAACAGCAGTACTGTCCGGATAGAAGTGTCCGGATAGTGTTGTCCGGATAGAGGTGTCCGGATACTAGCTAGAGTCCGGGAACAGGGTCCGGGAACAGAGGTTATCCGGATAGAGGTAAACAGTTAAAATTTTCCGGATACTGGGGTCTTTCCGGATGAAAGGAGTCCGGATAGTATATGTCCGGGTAGTAAAGGTCCGGTTAAACCAAGGTTTCTGGAAACAATTTTATACCCGGAGAGTTAAGGATTTGTGACTTACCCGGAGACTGCGACTTACCCGGAGAGATGAAGTTGTCCGGACGAGGAAAAACCCAATTATCCGGACAGTATCAAGTCTGTCCGGAAACTGCGGCTGTTATCCGGACTCTGCGGCTGTGTTCTTAAAATCGACTGAAATCGATTAGGGTTTCTCCCAATCGATCCTGAAAGGTTAGAATAGATGCCAAATGCAGAGATAACAATAACCCAATCGATTTTTAAGCAAAACAAACAACTTTTGATTCAAAAAATTGGATTTTTACTCAAGAACACAATAAGAACTTTTGAACTTAAATCGCTAAATTGGCCTATCAAACGCGTGAATTGGGATGTGAAATTTTGCAGATATACTAGTAATTATGAATCTAACACAACCCAATAAACAGAAACAAGCGATTTCGACAGAATCAGATAATCAAAAATTCAAGAATAGTCAAAACGGGAATAGTCAAACTGTTCAGAATTTTAGAATTCAAACCTTAGAATCAATCCGTCCGTCTGCTCTGATACCAATTGTAGAATCCAGATCCGTGCAACAATTGTGTTTAGGTGATTAAGAGATATGAACAGATAAACTAATCACAAAGGCTGCCCACTTAGCTATTTGATTCAGAGAATAATCGTTACAATACTGAAAAGCTAAATGAGACAACTAGCTATTTTCTAAGCTAATTGTACATTATATATGTTGGGCCCGTGGTAACAAGCCCACGGCCCATTCACTATGGACTATGTTTAAACAAATACAAATTACACCCTTGAACTTTAAATCAACATATAAAACTTGCCCTAACAGACAGGATTTTTATCAGTTGATCGACCGGTCTTTTGCCGCGGCTGTGAATAATTTTGTGAACGAGAATCAGTTTTAGAAACTTTGTTCACAGCCGAGATCTTGGGTTTTGTAGAACTTTCGCCTTTAAGAAAATTGACCGGATGATTTACCGCTTTAGAAAGAAAGTCGGTGTGAATCGGAAGAGGTTTGTCAAACGGAAAAGATTCAAACCCTTCATCTGAACTACCATCGGAGTTCATGAATGTGGAAAAATCAATATCAGGAATCGATGGATTAGGATTGGTTGAGGGGGTGTGAGGAACACTTTATGTTTGTGTTTTTAGAAGAATCTAGTGCCGAAGCTATGAAAAAATCAGAGTTTAGATTCTTTATCACACAATCATCTTGAGACTCTTTACCTTTTCGTGAAGATATTTTTCCAATGAAAGCTTTACACGAAGATGTGTCGGAGGAGTCAGAGGAATGTTCGGGTGAAATCGTGTTTTTGTTTTAGAGTATGTCAAGTTTCTCTTGGAGTTGAAACTTGCTTACTTGCTCTTGCATCACTTCTGTTGCCAAAGCAGACAGTTTTGATGTAAGCCTATTGATTTCATTCCTAAGAATTTCCTGTGCCTCACCCGATACAGATTCGATTTTGGATGATTTGATTTTCTCAAGTTCTATTACAAGCGCTTGCTTTTCCTTTTGAAAATTGGTTCTTTCCGTCTCGAGTGTCTCCTCTAATTCGACTATTTTTTATTCCAAAATGAGAGTAGGAACATAGAGTTTAAACTCGTTCGTCTCAGTTTTGGGTTCTGGTGCTTGGGCCTCATCCTTTTTGGAGGAATCCTTGGGCTTCGCAGCCTTATAGCCGTCAAAGTAGTCATTCGAGAGGTATTTCTTTGGGTTTTTCTTGTATGAGTAGTTCATACGCTCATACGCGAAAGGTAACTGCATTTTAGAGGTGTGTGCACGTTTGTATTCCTTAGTTTCCTCTTCCTTTTCTTCTTCAAGAGGACCAGTCCAATCAGTTTTATACTCGGGATACTTTTTGTCCAGACCAAGAAAACCAAATTGATAAAGAGTAGGTCTCATGTACAAAACCTTTTTCAAGTAATGTGGGTTATCGTATCCGATTCCCCATTCCTTGTTAAAGTATGTGAATTCCTTAGGTTTGTTCATGTGAATGGTCTGATCAGTTTGACCTCTTTTGTGAAGTTTTGTTTCAAGATCAGTTATTTTAGAAACAAACTCCTTGTGTTGGATTTGGAGAGAGGAGCATTGATAAATTATCTCTGCTTTCTCATTCTCGCACTGATCAAGCTTTAGGTTCAATTCAGATATTTTGGCCCTTAAGTCCTTAGGTGCTATTGAAAGATTTGAACATTTTTCTTTTAGATTAGCATTATCGGACTTGTACTTTTCAGTTATGCGCTTTTGAACATCTAGCTTTTCTTTTAACGAGTTAATTTCAAGCAATTGTTCATTAGTGGTGGCCTTATAAGAATCTATTCGTTCAACAAGTGGTTGCATCTGTTCGATTAAGCTTTGATGAATAGGTTCACATACCTGACACAGATTTGCCTTTTTTGATGGAGGAGAATGGTAGCCCATGAAAGCATCAGCGTCTTCAGAATCGCTTTCACTATCGGAACGAGCCAGCCAGTGGTCATCTTCAACAAATAGAGCTTCTCCTGCCGCTTTCTGTTCTGCTAGCAGAAGTTTGGCTTTGTAGTACTACACGTTTTTCACGACGGGCTTTCTACAATCCTTGGCAAAATGACCCAATTTCACGTAGTTGTAGCAAGTGACGGGTTCGTCCTTCTTCTTTGACTCGGGCTTGCGATCATCCTTCTCCTTGTGGTCAGGTTGCTTTTGCTCATCTGCCTTTTTCTTTCCTTCATATTTGTCCTTATAATCATGGCGCTTGTTAGAAGAAGTGGAGCAGCGCTGATTATTAGACGAAGGTTTCTTGAAAAACTTCTTTTGCTAGAAAGATCTACAGAGTAGGGCCATCGCTTTCTTTACTGCAGTCAGTTCAGGATCAGAATCGCTTTCCTCCTCTTCTTCAGATTCACTCGGCTCTTGGGTTCGTTTGGAGTGACGGCTGGAAGATTTGCCTCGTTTTGAAGAAACAAGAGCGAGTGGATCAGCATGTGACTTGGAAGCGGACTTCTGGCTGCTTAGTATCTCCATGACTTCATCCTCATCCTGTAGAAGCATCTCATAAAGTTCATGGATTGGAACGTTCTCCATCAGGTGGTTGTGTTTGATGTGACAAGCGAACACTTTCCATTCTGGCAGGAGGTTGTTGAGAAACTTGAGAGCATTCTCCGTGTTTGATCGATTGATCTTGTTCTTGTGGATCTCGTTCAGTAGGAGGAAAAATCGTTCATAGGTCTGTGAGAGTGATTCGCCGTTGCGCTGCTTAAAGCTATCAAACTTGGTGATGCAGCTGTTGATCTTCAGTTGGTATCCAACTTTGCTCCCGCTCATCATCTTTTCTACCTGATCCACTTTGTGCCGATGACCATCTTGTGAGATGGACGTGGGATGAGCCGCCATACCTTGAGGGCCTCAAATTGATTGAGTTCCTCTTGCATGGCCATGACCCATTCCGGATCTTCGAGTGCTTCAGAGACGGTTGTTGGCTCGATCTTGTTGAGAAATCCGGAGAACAAGCAGAAGTTGGCCGAGGCGCCTCACGTTCGAAACGAAGTAGAAGGATCGCCGATATCTGGTGTAGAGGGTGAGCCTTGCTCCATTTGGTGGTGTATGGAAGCGGTTGTTGAGTCGCGTGAGAGGTGTCCGGGTCCACATACCCACCAGTTAGAAGGTCTTGAACAGCCTCAAGTGATGATGGTCGGTTTTTCGGAGGAGACGTAGCAGGATTCGTTGTAGATTGAGCAACTTCTGGTTCCGGGGAATTCAGAGGTTGGTCCTTGAGTGTTGTTGAAGACGAATCTTCAGGAGTGATCTCCGGGATAGGTACAGGTTCCTCCGAGGGATTAGCCGTATCAGTCGTCGTTGTGTCTGTTGAGCTCTGAGGGGATTCCAGTGTGATTGATGGAGTGCTCGTCGAAGGCGGCGGACCGGAAAGATTCGCCGAGTTCTAGATTTGAGCAGCTTCAATTCTAGGTTGCACAAAGACACCAGGGTTAGGTAAGTTGAAAAATTCATCATAGAAGTGCTGAAGCAGTAAATCTAAATCATAAAGATGAGATTTTGACGTAAACACATGATCTGGATTTACTGGGTTTTGTGTAGATCCCGAACGTGAAAGTTCGGAAGCTAACACGCCAGATAAAGCGGGTTCTGAACTGTTTTGTTCAGAAGCCAAATCTGCGGCTTCATCAAATGTCACGTTTACGCTTTCGACGATCGATTTTGTCCGTTTGTTGTAAATGCGATAAGTCTTAGCCTGCATCGAGTATCCGATGAATACTCCTTCGTCTGCCTTCGGACTGAACTTCCCAAGGTCATCCTTGTCGTTCAAAACGTAGCATGTGCATCCGAACACGTGGAAGTACTTGATGTTCGGGATGCGGTTGTTGATAATCTCGTACGGCGTCTTGTTGAACCTCTTGTTGATGATGGAGCGGTTTTGCGTGTAGCTGGCAGTTGCAACCGCTTCAGCCCAGAGAAAGAGCGGCAACTTCGATTGTGATAGCATCGTGCGAGCGGCCTCGACCAGGGTACGGTTCCTCCGTTCTACCACTCCGTTTTGTTGAGGAGTCCTTGCGGCAGAATAGTTCTGCGAAATACCGACGGATGTCAGGTATTCGTTCACCGTTTGATTCTTGAACTCCGTCCTGTTGTCCGTCCTGATAGTCTGAACTTGTTGTCAGAGGTTCAGTTGAATGGTCTTCAGGTGGTTGATGATGAGTTTTGGGGTTTCGTCTTTGGAGCGCAGGAACTTCACCCATGTGTAACGAGAGAAATTGTCGACCATCACCAGGACGTACTTCTTCTTGTTGATGCTCTGAACACGCATCGGTCCGCACAAATCCATATGATAAGTTCGAGGGACCGGGACGTGCTCGGAGCGGCCTTCGGCTTGTGATTCGCTCACTTCATTTTTCCCATCTCGCATGCCCCGCAGAGTTTGTCCTTCTCAAACTTGAGCTCGGGCATGCCTTTCACGTGTCCGCCTAGCACCAGCTTGTTGATATTCTTGAAGTTGAGGTGCGAGAGACGTCGGTGCCAAATCCATGCTTATTGTGAGTTGGCCTTTGACATCAGGCGGACTAAATCATCGGTCTTCAGGGCAGCGAGGTCTGTCGTGTAGAGGTTGGACTTCCAAGTTCCAACAAGCAACTCATTTCCGTCTTTAGTGCGGACGCTACACCGTTTAGCTTTGAATCTGACCTCGAGATCTTTATCGCAGAATTGGCCGATGCTGAACAGATTGTGTCCCAATCCCGCGACGTATGATACCTTCCTGATTGTGATCTTGTCTTGGAAAATGTCGCCATAGCCCATAATCGGCGCCTTGTCATCATTCCCAAATCTCACGTCTCCGCAATATTTCTCTGTGAAGTTCGTGAGCAGCTCCCTCCTTCCGGTCATGTGCTTGGAGCATCCTGTGTCTAAGTACCACACATAAGCGTCCTGCAAAAACAAGATTAACGGATTTTAGGTACCCATTTCAAAATGGGTCCTGGAGGGTTAGGTTTAACACCTGACTGACGAACCCATTTTGAAATGGGTCTCCTTTTGGGTTTTGGGTTAACCTCTGATTGGGGAACCTGTTTTGAAATTGGTTTCCTTTTGGTCTTACGGGACTTGCGTTTAGGTTTAGAATTATACACATGATAAGAACCAAACCAATCAGATGCATATCTATTATCCTCTAAGTCATTCAATCCACAATTAGAACAACACAAACAATCATGGAATAACTGAATCAAATGCTGAATTGAATAAAGTCTAATTGGAAAATTAACACTTTGTTCAACGAAATTATTTGAATGATTCAAACCACAATCGTTAATGTCCTTCCTGGAATTAAAATCAGAACTAAATGACATCGACTCCGACTTTGACTTGTTCTCGACAGATCCTTTGGCTACCCACTTTTGTTTTCCTTGTTTTGCTCGACCATTTTTATCTGAAACATCATTAACGGCATGGTGAGCAGAGTTTGAGTAGACAAGATTTTTATCAGTTGATCGACCGGTCTTTTGCCGCGGCTGTGAATAATTTTGTGAACGAGAATCAGTTTTAGAAACTTTGTTCACATCCGAGATCTTAGGTTTTGTAGAACTTTCGCCTTTAAGAAAATTGACCTGATGATTTACCGCTTTAGAAAGAAAGTCGGTGTGACTCGGAAGAGGTTTGTCAAACGGAAAAGATTCAAACCCTTCATCTGAACTACCATCGGAGTTCATGAATGTGGAAAAATCAATATCAGGAATCGATGGACTAGGATTGGTTGAGGGGGTGTGAGGAACACTTTATGTTTGTGTTTTTAGAAGAATCTGGTGCCGAAGCTAAGAAAAAATCAGAGTTTAGATTCTTTATCACACAATCATCTTGAGACTCTTTACCTTTTCGTGAAGATGTTTTTCCAATGAAAGCTTTACACGAAGATGTGTCGGAGGAGTCAGAGGAATGTTCGGGTGAAATCGTGTTTTTGTTTTAGAGTATGTCAAGTTTCTCTTGGAGTTGAAACTTGCTTACTTGCTCTTGCATCACTTCTGTTGCCAAAGCAGACAGTTTTGATGTAAGCCTATTGATTTCATTCCTAAGAATTTCCTGTGCCTCACCCGATACAGATTCGATTTTGAGGGATTTGATTTTCTCAAGTTCTGTTACAAGCGCTTGCTTTTCCTTTTGAAAATTGGTTCTTTCCGTCTCGAGTGTCTCCTCTAATTCGACTATTTTTTATTCCAAAACGAGAGGAGGAACATAGAGTTTAAACTCGTTCGTCTCAGTTTTGGGTTCTGGTGCTTGGGCCTCATCCTTTTTGGAGGAATCCTTGGGCTTCGCAGCCTTATAGCCGTCAAAGTAGTCATTCGAGAGGTATTTCTTTGGGTTTTTCTTGTATGAGTAGTTCATACGCTCATACGCGAAAGGTAATTGCATTTTAGAGGTGTGTGCGCGTTTGTATTCCTTAGTTTCCTCTTCCTTTTCTTCTTCAAGAGGACCAGTCCAATCAGTTTTATACTCGGGATACTTTTTGTCCGGACCAAGAAAACCAAATTGATAAAGAGTAGGTCTCCTGTACAAAACCTTTTTCAAGTAATGTGGGTTATCGTATCCGATTCCCCATTCCTTGTTAAAGTATGTGAATTCCTTAGGTTTGTTCATGTGAATGGTCTGATCAGTTTGACCTCTTTTGTGAAGTTTTGTTTCAAGATCAGTTATTTTAGAAACAAACTCCTTGTGTTGGATTTGGAGAGAGGAGCATTGATAAATTATCTCTGCTTTCTCATTCTCGCACTGATCAAGCTTTAGGTTCAATTCAGATATTTTGGCCCTTAAGTCCTTAGGTGCTATTGAAAGATTTGAACATTTTTCTTTTAGATTAGCATTATCGGACTTGTACTTTTAAGTTATGCGCTTTTGAACATCTAGCTTTTCTTTTAACGAGTAAATTTCAAGCAATTGTTCATTAGTGGTGGCCTTATAAGAATCTATTCGTTCAACAAGTGGTTGCATCTGTTCGATTAAGCTTTGATGAATAGGTTCACATACCTGACACAGATTTTCCTTTTTTGATGGAGGAGAATGGTAGCCCATGAAAGCATCAGCGTCTTCAGAATCGCTTTCACTATCGGAACGAGCCAGCCAGTGGTCATCTTCAACAAATAGAGCTTCTCCTGCCGCTTTCTGTTCTGCTAGCAGAAGTTTGGCTTTGTAGTACTGCACGTTTTTCACGACGGGCTTTCTACAATCCTTGGCAAAATGACCCAATTTCCCGTAGTTGTAGCAAGTGACGGGTTCGTCCTTCTTCTTTGACTCGGGCTTGCGATCATCCTTCTCATCCTTCTCCTTGTGGTCAGGTTGCTTTTGCTCATCTGCCTTTTTCTTTCCTTCATATTTGTCCTTATAATCATGGCGCTTGTTAGAAGAAGTGGAGCAGCGCTGATTATTAGACGAAGGTTTCTTGAAAAACTTCTTTTGCTAGAAAGATCTAGAGAGTAGGGCCATTGCTTTCTTTACTGCAGTCAGTTCAAGATCAGAATTGCTTTCCTCCTCTTCTTCAGATTCACTCGGCTCTTGGGTTCGTTTGGAGTGACGGCTGGAAGATTTGCCTCGTTTTGAAGAAACAAGAGCGAGTGGATCAGCATGTGACTTGGAAGCGGACTTCTGGCTGCTTAGTATCTCCATGACTTCATCCTCATCCTGTAGAAGCATCTCGTAGAGTTCATGGATTGGAACGTTCTCCATCAGGTGGTTGTGTTTGATGTGACAAGCGAACACTTTCCATTCTGGCAGGAGGTTGTTGAGAAACTTGAGAGCATTCTCCGTGTTTGATCGATTGATCTTGTTCTTGTGGATCTCGTTCAGTAGGAGGAAAAATCGTTCATAGGTCTGTGAGAGTGATCCGCCGTTGCGCTGCTTAAAGCTATCAAACTTGGTGATGCAGCTGTTGATCTTCAGTTGGTATCCAACTTTGCTCCCGCTCATCATCTTTTCTACCTGATCCCACATGCCCTTTGAAGTATGCTTGTAGCTGTCTATGGCTGTGTAGATCTGGTTTGGTAGATCCTAGACCAGATATCTCTTGGCATGCTTTTCTCCATCAAACGTGCCCTTTTCCTCTTCGCTCATATCTAAGTATTTATTGGGCTCAGTTCGAGCTGGAGCACCTCCTTCTTGTGTTGGAACGATAGTCATGGGTGGATCTTGTGGGCCATCAGATAGAGCACGCCAGATGTACTCGTAATTGTCCTTAGATTCGATGAATATGAGGAATTTGTCCCTCCATTGGCTATATTCACCTTGATAGATGGTCGGTGGCTTGGCATCGGTGCCGATTGCAAGAACGTCGCGAGACATCTTTTGTATTTGCACTAAAGTGATCGTCAGACGTTGGTTCGATTCAAAGTGGAGTCCTAACGCAAGGCACTGTGAGTGGAAGTCCTAATGCAGGTTCTAAGAGTGATTTAGAGTAAAAACTGGTAAGAAACTAGCTAAACAGAACTTACCGGATAGGAATCCGGATGAGATGTGTCTGATTAGGAAATGTTCGGATCAGATGTGAGTGAAGTGTTCAGTTAGTAGGAATATCCGGATAAAATTAGGTTACCGGATAACTCTAAGTTACCGGATAAATCAGCTTACCGGATAAACAAAAGGTGTCCGAAAGAGGGACTTACCGAGTAATAAGTGATCGAATAATAAATTACTTACCGGATGGATAAAGTGACCGGTCAGGAGTACTTACCGGGTATAGGAGAAACCAGATGAGAGTCTGGGTAAATATTGCCAGGAACTGAGGTTACCGGATAGTGGGTAACCGGGTGATGTATCCGAAAAGAAAACTAACCGGAAACTTTAGGTTACCCGGGTAAATTGGATTTACCGGGAACTTTAGGTTACCGGATCAATTTCGTCCGGTAAGTAGCGAAAATAGAAGACTTATTCGGGAAGTGAAGTGCAGGGTCCGGACACGACGGCTGTGGAAGGCTATTCGATGTAGATGCAATTAGGGTTGCTCAAAACAGTTCCTGAAAGATTAGAAACTTTCCAAAATACAATAACAAACCCTAGTCGACTTTCAAGAAAAAATTAAGAGTTTGATGAGAAAAATTGACACTTTTCAAGAACAGAGACACAAAACAAAGAAACTTGCTTTTGCCAGAAACACAATCAAACAGTCGAATTGAGTAATGTAAAATTGCAGAATCGCATATAATGATGATACTAATCGAGTGGTATACGCGAAATCAATCAATTTAACAGAAATCAAAATATGAGATTTTAAGAACCAATAACTCAATCGACTAAAACTCAAGAAAAACTTACCAGAAACCTTTTGAACACTTTGAATCGAATCGTCCGTATGCTCTGATACCAATTGTGGGTTCCAGATTAGTGCATACAAATAAGAAATCAATAGAATAGAACAATCAGTATGATTTTAATATGTCATCCATATAACTTTGATTAACCTTCAGAGAGATTACAATAATAATGATATGTATGTTTAGAACGATTAACCTATTTTCTAAGGCTAATAAACATTTTTATACCTAGGCCTAATTAACTCAAGCCCATGGCCCATTTCATCAATTAAGCCCAAATACATATGTTACAATTAATCCCTTGAACTTCCATTCAATCAGATTTAATCCCAACAAAGATGCTTCAAGTCAATCTTCAACAATCAGTTCAAACAATTCGGTCAGACAATGGGACATAATTCAAGAATAAGACTCTAGATTATTTTCTTAAATCATTGGAAGTGTCACGTCAATACTCTGCGGCAAGAACACCACAACAAAACGGGATAGTTGAAAGACGAAACTGTACTCTAGTTGAAGTTTCAACGGCTTGCTACACACAAAATCGTTCTATAATACATCGACGGTTTGGCAAAACACCATATGAGATTGTTGGGTCATCAAAGATTTGAAGATAACCTCATGATCTCCTTACATACATTGAAAAACATCTTTTATACTTAGAGAAATTTTAGATGGTTCTTTGAAATAGCTTAGTCATACTGTCAAAGGTCGGTGAAGTCAAAGATCAGCCGAAATCAAGAAGAAGTAAATCTACCAATGCAGATTGAAGATGGACTTCTCATCCCAAACTAAGCTGTCTCACCGATTGTCTCCATGAAAATCAGAGAGATCATCAAACAGGATAATCCTCCCTTGTCTCCTTGCCAAGAAGACTTTCATCATAAGAGGTAACATTGGCTATCCCACCGATTTCCTCCATGACAAATCGGTGGGATCCTCAAAATAGGAGGATCCTCTCAAGACCCTTTCCTAAGAAGACTCTCACCTACTTTGTCCATGAAAAATCGGTGGGATCCTCAAATAGGAGGATCGTCACTTGTGTCTTTGCTAAAAGGTTTTCTCATCAAAGAAGGAATGTCTGAGTATGGAAGAAAAAGGTGCGCATTTGTCCTTTTTCCCATTCTTAGATATTGTCACCATCAAACCTTTCTAGCATCATAGGAAAAGACACATCAACTTTTGAGAGTCAAACCTAACCTTCAAATGATATAGTGACAAGTGTCCCATGCATCACATGCTCATGGCACTATATAAAGATGAAGACTTCTCCATGCAACTCACGAACTTTTAAAGATTACTTTGTGCTCAAGACACTATGCTCCTTTCTCTCCTTGAAGTATTACTTTGTGAAGATTGTTAGAATTGATTTTATCTGTTCTTTCCGCAACAATCTAATTGTTCTATGTGTTCTATGTGTAATTCTTGATTTGAATATTTTCAATAAAAGAATTAATTAAAGTAAAAAATTGTATTCAACCCCCCTTATACAATAGATGTTCTTGTTCTTTTTAGCCATCTGGGACTAACAAGTGGTATCAGAGCTGAAAGTTTAATTTCAATAAACTTGATCTGCAATGGCTGCTTCTTCTTCCAACAATGAAGCATTCTCTCAAAACAATTTTTCTGAAAATGGCTCTATAGCCAAACCTCCCAAGTTTAACCCCAACAACTTTTCTCTGTGGAAAAGACGGATGATGCTTTTCATGGAAGGAGTGGATAGTAGATATCCAACCATTCTCTGTGAGGGACCCATAGTCCCTAGAGTCTGGTCTTGCTATTAAACCAAAAAAATCGGTAAGGAAGTTGTTGGCAAAGATAATTCTGATGATTCCTCCGATGAAGAAAAATCTGCTGCTACTGGTCATTACATTCTTAAGAATCCCAAGAAATATACTGATGAAGAAAAACATCTTGTGTCTCTTGATTCTAAAGTCAGAACTATCATTGCTCTCTCTCTCTCTCTCTCTTCCTGATGAAGTGTACCACTCTCTGGTAAATTTCTCTACTGCCAAAGAGATGTGGTCCACTCTGTGTGTTTTGTATGAAGGTACAAATGAAGTTAAAAAGAGCAGAAAGATTGCTCTTGCTAGAAAATATGAACTCTTTTCTTATGAGAAAGGAGAATCTCTCTCCAACTACTATAACCGCTTTAACAGTCTTCTTAATGACTTAAAGCTGTTGGGTAGAGTGTATGACAATGAGGAAGTCCTATGCAAGTTTATGGAGTGTCTTCCTGATTTTTGGGAAAACATCTGTACTTATATAAAGACAACCAAGGATCTTGATCATATGCCTCTCACTTCTCTATATGGAACTCTCTTCAACTATGAGCAGACTAAGCTGCAAAGGAAGTCTGTCGTCACAGATATAAAGATCTCTCCTCTAGCTCTCCTAAGTGACTCTTCCAAAAAGACTAAGTGTATTCCAAAAATCACCTACCCATCTGACTCTGACCATGATAGTCAAGAAGATCCCAATGAGCATTCAGAAGCATATCTTTGTGATGTTGAGGATGAATGTGAGGAAACTTCAGTTGACAAATTATCTGATGAAATGGCCATGTTGGATGGATATTGTAAATCCAAATCTCACCTCTCTTCTGGAAAATCTAAGTTTAGTAGAAAATCCTCCTCTTCTCTCTCCAAACACTCCTCTTTGGACAAAACTAATGAGGAATGTTTTAACTGTGGTAAAAGGGGTCATTATGCCTCTGAGTGCAAAAGTAAACACCGTGAAAGACCCATAATTTCTTCCTCAAACCGATTTTCCTCAAAATCTAGAAGATCTTCCCAAAAATTCGGCCAACCTCTCTATTCTACAAATTCTGACCGGGCTGAAAGATACAAAGAAAAATACAAGAGAGAAAAGGAAAGACATAAAAGACTTGTCAGAAAAGCAAAGGGTCTGCCTGCTAAAACTCATGATTTAGCAGATGAACCCACATCTGAAAGTGAGAATGGCACTTCAAATGTGTGCTTCATGGCCAAGATAAATGACAATGATGATTCAGAAGATCACACTCCCTCAACTGCTCTTGTATCAACTAAGTGCTTATACTCCCCATCACAGGTACATCCTTTTCACTCTCTTTCTGATGCTGAAAAGATTGAAGCATTTGATTCTTTAACCATTGATCTTTATGATGCTAAAAATGCTAAGAAAAAGGCAAATGCTCAAGTTAAATCTCTCTCCTCTCAACTTCAAATATGTCTCTCTCAACTGGAACAATTTGACAAAGTTAAGGCTGAGCTTGAAGATCTAAAATCCATCAACTATATTCTTGCCAAGGAGAAAAACAAAATATTTAAACGTTTTCAAAAAGAGCAAGAAATTGTGAGAAAATTGACCAGCTCTTTCAAAAATCTAGAAAAGATTTTTCAAGATCAGATTTCTTGTGATGACAAAACTGGTTTAAGCTTTGGAAAAATGGAATCTGATCAATCTTCAAAAACTCTTGCTTCCACCTCATGTGTTTCACCGTCTTTTTATGAAACCTCTGATTCTTATTCCATTGGGTCTGTGTCCATGAATTCTGGTGATTTGTCTAAAGCCTTAAAATTTGGAATGTTTGTAAAGGCCAAATATCCCATTTCCTCTCCAAATGAAGAACCTCAAGATTCCAATGACTCTTCCAAACCTATCAATGACTTTATAAAAATCTTGACTTTAGATGAAGCATTCCCCTCTGAACCCTTGACTTCTAAAACTCTCAAAGGAAATTTTTCCAACTCAAACAAAAGTTTTTCTACCTCTGAAAAAGGCAAGTCTTTGGCTGCCGATTCTTTCTTAAAAAGAAATTCCTCAATTCTTTCCAAAAATAATTTTGTGGCTTCTTCCACCGATTTTGTTTTCCGATCAGTGAACCTCAAAATGTCCAATTCAAAAGAGAATATTTCCCAAATTCTGAAAATGGAATTTTAGGTGTTGCACCCCAACTCTTTGTCACCTCATCAAAGTCTTTGAAGATAACCAAAAAGAGTAAAAGTAAGAAAAAATGTCAAGGTTCCAAAAAGGCTTTTACACATAGAAAATGCTATATCTGTGGTGATACTTCTCATTTTGCCAAAGACTGTCCGAAAGAAAGAATTAACCTGAGTGATACCAATTCTTTTTCTTCAACATCTAACCCAAATGGGTACCTAGGAAATAAATTCTTTGTGATTGCAGGTTCTGAACTAAACAGATGGATCTATGTGGACCAGCATAAAAGTGCCACAATTGAAGAAATCTTCAAGTTCATCAAGAAATCTTAAGTGTCAAATGATGAACTTATGGATCTCCTCCTGTATTGAAAATCCTTCCCATTGGCACACTCACTAGTGCAAACCACCTCTCTGTCGACATCATTACATTTCCCATCACTCTCCTTTATTACCTACCCTCTATTTCCTTCCATACCTCTCACCTTACCTTTTCTCATCCATCCCACTAAATACATTACCCCAACCTCATTTCTTTATCATCTCATCATCCAACTCTCTCTCCTCTCTTACAACCTCTACCAACCAACTTCCTCAATTCCCTTCACTCATGTTCCTTCATCTGAAAACCGATAGACTACCTATTTCTCCAAATCCCATTTCTAATCAGCATGATTCTCCATCTACTGATCTACCTCAAAAAAAAATGTTTCTACCGAGTTTTAAGCCAACCCCTCGGAAATTTCGGTGGGTTTCCTCAAAAATCGGTGGCCCTCTCAAAATAGATGACTTTCTTCTTGTGTTAATGATTTGTGTTGGTGAAAGACTTCAACTTACTTCACCACACCCAACTCCCTATGTGTCATTTTCTCAAGATATTCTCTCTCATAATGGTGATCCTCCTACTTCACAAAATCTCACCATTGGTCAGCAACCCAACTTTCCTTTTCCACAAAACTCTCCTACTACATACTCTTCTAAATATGCCATCCCAAATATTCCTCCTACTTCTCCTCAAACCATTCCTTCTCAATACCTCCTCTCTTAAAATCCTCCAGACTTAATTTTTCTTGGGTCATCAAAAGATTGGAAGATGCAATTCCAATCTACTCTTCCCCTTGAATATGCCTTGAAGATGCCTTGAAGATTTGCCTCCAAACTCCTTTGAAGATGCCTGAAAAATCTTTTAAAAAAAATCAAATCGGTGACTGCATCATTTCAGTGGTTACAAAAAAAGACACATACCGAAGCTACATATCGGTGAGTTACAAAAAAAATCCTTTATTTTCTTACATTTTGGTGGCTGCGAAAAAAAGGTGGCGATGTTTTCCTTTGTGCATGGTGTTTTTTATCCGTCGGACGCTGAGGGGGAGCAATATCAGCGTCCAACTCAATCAACACCAACCCTCAGTACTCATATTCAGTTCCAACTCAAATTTTGGTCAAAGATAAGGGAATTGGCGAACCAACCCAGGGGGGCAATGTAACTAAGGGGGAGGCAAACCAAGACAAAGTAAGAAGGGTGATGATTGTCGAATAGGAAGCTGAAGATGCTATATGAAAGAAAGAAGATGCAAGATATGGGCAAAGGCATCCTGAGTCTAATTCACTCAAACTCAAACCTCCCTCAAAGATTGTCACCATTTTGGGATCGGGCAGATCAGTCTATTCTATGATGGAAGTACATTTTATTTCATTCATATTGTTTATTCTTTATTCTTTCATTCATTTCATTCATTTGTATATATCAGATATACACAAAAAATACTATGTGAAAAAGAACCCAAAAGAGTAAAATAGGGTCAACATGTATTATTCATTGTCTTACTCATGTTTTTCTAAGTATGGATGTCATCATCAAATAGGGGGAGATTGTTGGGTCATCAAAGATTTGAAGATGACCTCATGATCTACTTACATACTTTGAAAAACATCTTTTATACTTAGAGAAATTTTAGATGGTTCTTTGTAATAGCTTAGTCATATTGTCAAAGTTCGGTGAAGTCAAAGATCAGCTGAAATCAAGAAGAAGTAAATCTACCAATGCGGATTAAAGATGGACTTCTCAACCCAAACTAAGTTGTCTCACCGATTGTCTCCATGAAAATCGGAGAGATCATCAAACAGGAGAATCCTCCCTTGTCTCCTTGCCAAGAAGACTTTCATCATAAGAGGTAACATTGGCTATCCCACCGATTTCCTCCATGACAAATCGGTGGGATCCTCAAAATAGGAGGATCCTCTCATGACTCCTTCCTAAGAAGACTCTCACCTACTTTGTCCATGACAAATCGGTGGGATCCTCAAATAGGAGGATCCTCCTTTGTGTCTTTGCTAAAAGGTTTTCTCATCAAAGAAGGAATGTCTGAGTATGGAGGAAAAAGGTGCATTTATCCTTTTTCCCATTCTTAGATATTGTCGCCATCAAACCTTTCTAGCATCATAGGAAAAGACACATCAACTTTTGAGAGTCAAACCTAACCTTCAAATGATATAGTGACAAGTGTCCCATGCATCACATGCTCATGGCACTATATAAAGATGAAGACTTCTCCATGCAACTCACGAACTCTTGAAGATTACTCTGTGCTCAAGACACTCTGCTCTTTTCTCTCCTTGAACTTTATAGCTTTCAATCTTTGTGTTTTAGAAGTTGTTTAGTTTTCAGTATTACTTTGTGAAGATTGTTATAATATATATTTTATCTGTTCTTTCCGCAACAATCTAATTGTTCTATGTGTTCTATGTGTAATTCTTGATTTGAATATTTTCAATAAAAGAATTAATTAAAGTAAAAAAATTGTGTATTGTATTCAACCCCTTCTACAATAGATGTTCTTGTTCTTTTTAGCCATCTTGGACTAACAGATATTATAAACAATAGAAAACCATTCATAAACTACTTTCGTGTCTTTGGTTGCAGGTGTATCGTGTTAAATGACAAGGACAACTTGAACAAATTAAGTCCTAAGGCAAATGAGGGCGTGTTCATCAGATACTCATCAACCTTAAAGGCATACAAAGTATACTTTAAATCTTCAAGAACTGTGATCGAAAGCATAAATGTCAAATTTGATGAGACAGAAGAGATGGCTTCTGTGCAAAGCAGTACAGAACCCGCAATATCTGGAATTCTAGCGTCTGGACAAATCCATCCAACGTATTCTAAGTCAAACAAAGATCAAGCTTCCACTTCTAATTCTAATACTAATTCTAATGAACTTGATATTTTGTTTGAGAATTTTTATGATGAGTTGTTTGGAAGTAATAACTCATCTTCAAATGTTAATGACAGGAATCAAGTTGCTTCGAATCCAGTACAAGCTACATTGTCAGGTCCTTCAACGGTACCGACATCATCTAATGCTGGTGCAACGACTCATGCATCTTCCCCAAGCAATCCAAACATGACATCTACACAAGCAATACAACCAGTATCAACTAATGGTGTTTCTTCATCAAGTAGGACTTCAAATGTTAATGACCAGAGTACTGCTAATTTACCGGAGGTACCTACTGAAGCAGTTCCCGAGGCAGTGCCAATTGTCACATCTGACAACCAACCAACCTCACAACCGGAACCGACGTTGACAATTGAGTAGAACTTTGATAAGGATCCTATATTAGTTGACCCCAATCAAGATGCAATTTCCCCACATACACATTCGAAGAAGTGGACATAGAGTCACCCATTACATCAAGTAATTGGAGAAGTGTCTGACCCTGTGAAGACCAGATCTGCAACTGCTAATGAGGTTTTGTTCACGCTTTTCCTAAGTCAAGTTGAGCCAACCACAGTTCAGCAAGCTTTAGAAGATCCGGACTGGATAGTTGCTTATGCAGGATGAGCTGAATCAATTTGAAGCTTTGAAAGTGTGGAGATTAGTTCACGGGTAAAACAGTCATTGGTACAAAGTAGGTCCTGAAAAATAAGAAAGATGAAGATGGTATAGTCGTGAGGAACAAAGGACGGCTAGTAGCAAAAGGGTACCGGCAACAAGAGGGTATAGACTACGATGAGATGTACGCTCCGGTTGCTCGCTTGGAAACAATTCGGATGTTCTTAGCATTTGCCGCCTACAAGAACTTCACAGTCTACCAAATGGATATGAAGACTGCATTCTTGAACGGCGTATTGAAAGAAGAAGTGTATGTGTCTCAACCTGAAGGCTTTGTAGACAAAGATAAACCAGATCATGTGTACATACTTGACAAAGCCCTTTACGGTCTCAAGCAAGCCCCGCATGCCTGGTATGAAGTTTTATCCACTTTTCTACTAGGATCTGACTTTGTGAAAGGTAAAATTGACACGACTCTATTTACCAAGCATGAGGAAGGTGAAATTCTTCTGGTACAGATTTATGTTGATGATATAATTTTTGGTTCGACTAATCCTTCGTTATGTACCTGGTTCTCTAACATTATGGTGACCAGATTCCATATGAGTATGATGGGAGAGATTAACTTCTTTTTTGGACTACAAGTTAAGCAATTCTCAACCGGAATCTTCATAAATCAGTCCAATTATGTGTTTGATATCTTAAATAAGTTCAAGATGGAAAACTGTACGACGATTGGTACTCCGATGGCACCAGGATCTATGATCGGTCCGGATCTTGATGGTAAGGATGTTGATCTTAAGACATATAGAGGTATGATCGGTTCATTACTGTACCTAACTGTGAGTCATCCAGATATTATGTTTGCAACTTGTTTGTGTGCGAGATTTCAGGCTAATCCGAAGGAATCACACCTTGGAGCCGTCAAGAGAATCTTTCGATATTTGAAAGGCACACCGTATCTTCGTCTATGGTATCCAAAGGGGATGGGATATGAACTCACCGCATATTCAGACGCTGATCATGGAGGAAGCATGCTAGACAGGAAGAGCACATCCGGTCATGTAAAATTTTTAGGAGATAAGCTTGTGAGTTGGGCGTCTAAAAAGCAGAACTGTGTGTCGACATCAACTGCGGAGGCTGAATATGTAGCCGCGGCCAGCTATTGTTCACAAGTCCTATGGATGAAAACCCAACTCATGGACTACGGGTTCAAATATGAGAAAATCCCCATCTACTGTGACAGCAAAAGCGTCATTGCCATATCTGCTAATCCTGTCCAACACACCAAGACAAAACACATTGATATCAGGTATCATTTTATTAAGGATCACGTTGAGAAAGGTAAATTTTGAATTATACTTTGTTACAACTGAATTTCATCTTGACGATCTTTTCACAAAAGCCTTGGACGAAAAACGCTTTAATTTCCTAGTATCCAAGGTTGGCATGTTGAACATGAAAGTTTAACTCTCATATATTGATCATATAATAGATGTAAATATTTGTATCTCAATCTAGATATGTTATCTAGATTTATATATTTAAATTTTCATCATATTCTATTCTCAATATATGTTATTTAAATTTTCATGATTCTATTGTATTTCAAATGTTTATTCAACTTGTTATCTCTTTTCTTTCATTGATTTATCTGTGCTTAAATATGATATTTGTGTCTGCATAAGATGTGTTCATGGTCTCGGGGGGAGTATACTATTCTTTCTATATGCATGAGTCTAGGGGAGCATGCATAACTGTCAAAATGTGTGAGTTTAGAAGTCATGGGATATACTTGAAGACAATCAGGTAAGTATTCTAACCTATTTTTGAACACACTCTTAAATGATGAAAAACTTCTTTGAAAATTCTATGCATCATTTAAGGGGGAGTGAAACCTGTTTTTGAAAACTCAGAGTGCTTAATCAATTGAAAGTTGGACATCTTTCAATGTGATAAATTTTTTGGAATTTATTAAAATTTTGTTTTTGAAAAAATGTCTAAGTGTTGATGTTTTTGCACGTAGTTGTGCACAATAACATGTTTCATCGCTCGTGCCATCTTGCGATAACACATCAACATTTTAATCGCACGATGCCTAATACGATAAAACCACGATAACCTTTTTCATCGCTACTGTGGTGTGCGATTAAACCCCATGAACAATGTTTGTCGCACCCTTCGTATGCGATTAAATATCTGGCCTTTTTTATCGCACCATGTTGTGCACGATAACTTTGAAGGTTTATCGTACCCTTGTTGTACGACAACCTTACACGATGGCAGGTCAACCGTTGGACCAATCCTTCACTGCCACGTGTCACCATCCCCAGGTTCCTATTTATATAGCGGTTCTTTCAAACAGTTTTCCTTTTCTCGAACCCAAAACCCTCTCAAGCCTACTTTTTCAAATCTGTGATTTTCGAAGATTCAAGTGTTCAAATCAGTTCCATTGCATTCAGACTTCAATCGAGGTACATTTTCTTTGATTTTCGATCATATTTATCCATGATTCTTCAACTTACAGTCGATTTCTTAGGGTTAAGGGTCGAAACCCACATGGGTCCTTTCGTATTCTTGCCTGTAATCTACTCATATGTTAGTTATAGGTGTTAAAATTGTTAGGGAATGTTTCTGGCATTTAGACGACACTAGTGTACTAGTTGAAAAATCCTTTTGTGCGAAAATTTTGAAATATGGGTTGAACACCTAGAAAACCTCATCGTGTTCAAGTTTATCGCATGCTATAGTGTTCTTCATGTTCATCTTTATCGCACCCTTCACGTATTCATCTTTATCGTACATGCCTACGTGTGATAACCTTTTATCGCATACAGTTCCATGCGACAAACTGTGATGTGTAATAAACCCTTGATATACCATGCGATAAAATCCAAACTTAGACTATTTTTTGAATTGTTTTTCAACAAAACCATTTTCAAGGACTTCACTGATATCATTCTATCCAGATGGCAGCCATGAGACAAAATTATGGCCATTCATCAAACGAGAACACTGTGATTCCATCTAACCGATCCTCGCGCCCATCGGTTAACGCTCGGGATCTTGATGAACAGTTATTGCCCTTAAGGTATCATCTTGCTTTATCTGATAACAACCATACCTTAGACCTTCGTGTTAACTTTGACTACCGCATTATCCTGGAAATACTCAAAGGTCACCCACTCCTCACAGCCTTAACCAAAACCATAACTGTACCTGTCATATACCAACAACAGTTTTGGAATACCATACAGTTCCATCCCGTTCATCCCCGTGGCCAACACTTTACTGCTAAAGTCGACCATTTTGACACCAAACTCACTCTGAAGTGTCTTTGTACTGTATTAATTTACCATTCCAAAACGATTTTGAAGACCAAATTCCCGAAGTTTGGGATATCAACCTGTTGATGGGGTTATGCTCACTCAGTCTTCCAAGTTCAAACGACAGTACCTACCCCGTATCTGGTACACCCTATTCTCCATAATCAACCGGTGCATGACTCCAAAACACACGGGTTTGGATAAGTGAAACATTGCTACCTTACGCCTATTCCATGTCGTGGCGTTCAATAAGAAAATAGATTATGCCATCATCATCTAGAACGAGCTCATTGAATTAGTTGGTGACAAGACCAAGCCACACAAAGCCAGAAAATTTGTGCCCTATCAACGATTCCTTCAGATCATCATCCAGAGTATCATGGACTCAAACCCAGAGATTCTCCGCCGCCCAAATGTAGTTCAAGGACCAAGACAGTGGATGCATTTTCTCAAGATGCCCGCTGACATCAACTTTGCCCACACTGCCGTTATATCTGAAGTCATTCTAGCTTATGCCGACCAGCAGTCTCCGATTGTGAGAGAGTATAGGTTAGAAAATGCACTGATGGTCCAGCCAGATACGGAGGGACCTCCCCACGGTGCAAACCTTTTAGGTGGTGAGGGTGTACAAGTCGGGAAGGTTCAAGAACAAGGGGTTCTTGAACGGGAAGAGGTGAGGGAAAATATTGTTGAGCGGGGTACAGGAGTTGAGGGTACTGCTGGTTTGGCATCCATATCTCGAGCCGCCCGTACTCAAATATTTGACGATGATGTGTCTTGGGATTCCCAAGATGACGTTGATCGTGTGATATCTGCCTCTAGTTTTGAAGATGAGGCTTCTATCCTTCCAAAAGGAAAAGATGATGTTGATGGTGCATCCGACTCTGACTCGGATTCGGATCACGACCCAGATGTAAACAAAATCCCAAGACATGTTGGTCTGCGACCTCACGTTGAGAGTTCCGATGTTGATTCCACTTGGAACGTCGGACTCTCATGCGATATTGGTGACATAAGGCGGGATGAGGGAGTTCAAGTTGAAATTTTGGAAAATGTGAGACGAGAGGGTGTGAGAAAAGAGTTGGGAGAGAATTAGAGAGAGTCACATAAAGTTTTAACTACTGACTCTCCCCAAACCGTGTCAAGCCGGGTAGCCACATCTATTGCCGACGTGCATTTGTCGCCGTTGCGCATTGAAACAGACATAGTGGACCCATCTATGCAAAGCACAGCCCCACCAAGCCACTCAACAGACTGGTGTTTCAATTTCCACAAGGGATCAAGCACAACTGCTATCGGCAACACATTCGGTGTTTGCTGATATTGAAATAGGTAGGCAATTTCCCCGACCACCGACTTTTATTCCGTGCACATCGAGTCTAGGGCCATTTGGTAGAACATCTTTTCCTGGGACACGAGCGCCGGTACCACCATTTGTTGGAAACTTCCGTGCTCCAACCGGAACACCCAGAGCTAGGTCGCCATTCGTTGGTGCCTCGCGAGGACCGGGTGGAAGTCCTTTCATAGCTAACACCACACCAACTATGAGCATAGGCCATGCTGTTGCTTCAACTGGCATGTCAACCGATAACCTACGTGGTCCGGGTGTTACCACTTTCACTGCTGATAAATTGTTGGAAATGCTTGGACCGCCCCCGCATTATATTACTCTGGACATCCTGAGAGCTTCTTTGGCGTCTATCAACAACTCATACAAGCTTCACGCCAAAGAAATACATCAGATAGTCAATCAGTTATCATCAAAAGTTAGCAGAGCCATTAAAGGAAAGGGTATAGCAGAATCTCCGTCCATCCCAGAAATACCTCCATCTGAAGCCCATCCAAAATCTCAACCTCCACCATCCCAGCCTCAACGAACCATTCCTATCCATGAACTCAAGTCTGAGTTATTAGCCCGGTTACTTGATCAAGGAGACAACACTGATTCTGAAGAATAAGAGCTAGTAGGTTTACATAGAAAACAATCTGAAGTACAAACCCGCCTTCCTACAAGCTCAGGTTTCCAAAATCTCCAAAAATTCATGCAAGATATGACCGAAGCCATGCAGTTAGGTTTCAATCTTTATCTGATAGATTATCTGTTTTGGAACAGCCGTGTAGTGCTCAAACCCAAGGTTTAAGGAAAAGAAGACATGATGATCAGGATGATCCTGATCATCATGAGGGGGAGAAGAGAGCACGTGTTGAAGCGTCTACCCAAGCTGATACAGAAACTGCTAGGGGTCAGATCAAGTAGTAACAGATGGGGCAGAAGGACAGGGTAATGAGAATGTCCAAGTGGATGATGTTCTAAATGATATCACACTTACGGTTGAAAAGCCTCAAATTGGTGATAATAGAACGGAGGATGAGCAGATGGTAGACGATTTGATAATGGATTATATCTACATTGATTCTGAGGAGGAACCGGAGAGAATAGAGGTTCAGATTAAAGAGAAATTGGATGATGTGTTTGACACAACCGGAGCACAAGTGGTTGAATCCGATTCTGAAGATGATAACAATCAGCGGCAACAACCGAATGATCCAGGTGCAGGTACTTCTGCGTAAAATATTCCAGTATCTATAGATGGCAAGATTAGAGATCCCGTCTCAGAGGCCAAAATAAGATTCTATCAGGCTATGATTGATGATGAACCGAACTTTGTTGGAAGAGGGGAAAGGGTAAGGATCTTGACTCCTTTTCAGGAAAGTGTGAGAAAGGATTTGTTTGTTAGGAACGTTCAGAGGATTGATCTGACAAAACTGTATGGGATTGAGAAATGGCCAGCTCTACATCAAACCGAATTTTTGCACGTCATGAAAAACAAAGACGTGGAGTTGGACACAGTTAGGTCTGATAAGGAAATTATAAAGGTTTTGAAGATAGAGTCGAAGAAACTGCTGAATATTTGGTACCCACATTTCACTGTCAGAAGATCCGATGGTAAAGAATGGTTCTTTACTGAAGCTGAATTCAAGAGCCTAAAGCTAGACGACCTTTTGAACCTATATCACACTCTAGGAAGCATCCCCGATAAAAAGATTGAATGGTCTGTCGCTTACCAGTCTGTCAAAAGATTTATGAGAAATATGGTGAAGTTTTCTTACCTCGCTGACTTTCAGATGGCACTGGAAGAAAATCAAGCCCGAGTGAACCTCCGCAGACCCAACAAACGACTTTCAGATATCCAAGGTATCCCTGTTTACACCGTGCTAGATAAACTAGAACTCGAAGTTTTCTACTATAATCAGGAGAAGATGAAGAGGTTTCTGAGAATCAATGAAGTAAACAAATACTGTGATGGGACGTTTAAACTGATCCAGATCCAATTGGAGAGTAAACTCAGGCTCGATGAGAAGAAGAAGTTCAAGCTAAAGCCGAAAGAGAAGAAACTGATTAACCAAGGCCTGGAAGCCATCAAGAACCGACAAGAGGTTATAGATGCATTTGAGCATTTAGATTTCAACGATCGACCTACACAAATGCCATCAATTATTAAGGCCCGGATTTGGAGTTGAAACCTCTTCCTAGTCACCTTAAGTTGCCAAGAGGAAAAGTTGTTGGAATTATTGAAATATCACAAGAAAGCCATACGATGGACCTTAGCGGACAATACGGGGATTAGCCCATCTCTTTGCCAGCATAAGATTATTTTGGAAGAAAATAGTATTGGCAAAGTGCAACCACAAAGGCAATTGAATCCCATCATGAAAGAGGTCGTTAAGAAAGAAATCTTAAAGTGGCTTAATGCGGGTATTATTTACCCCATTTTAAGTAGTGGGTGGGTGAGTCCGGTGCAATGTGTTCCTAAAAGGGAGGTACCACGGTCATAACAAACGAGAAAAATGAACTTATTCCGACTAGGACCGTCACCGGGTTGAGAATATGCATGGATTATAGACAATTGAACTTAGCCACAAAAAAGGACCATTTTCCCTTGCCTTTTATAGACCAAATGCTAGATCGGTTGGCCAGAAAGGAATTTTATTGTTTTTTGGATGGATACTCGGGCTATAATCAAATCCACATAGCTCCCGAGGATCAAGAAAAAACAACTTTTACGTGTTCGTTCGGAACTTTTGCTTTTCGGCGAATGCCCTTTGGTTTATGCAATGCTCCCTCAACGTTTCAACGGTGTAGATGTCTATTTTTTCGGACATGATTGAGGATACCATGGAAGTTTTTATGGACGATTTTTCTATAATTGGTACTTCATTTGAAAATTGTCTTGAAAATTTGGAATAAAGTTTGAAAATATGTGAAACACACGATTTCATTCTTAATTGGGGAAAATGCCATTTTATGGTACAAGAAGGAATGGTGTTGGGTCACATGGTTTCAAAGAGAGGTTTAGAAGTTGATAAAGCTATGCTTGAAGTAATAATGCAATTACCCGAACCCACTTCGGTTAAAGGCATTAGAAGTTTTTTAGGACATGCCGGATTTTATCGACGTTTTATAAAGGATTTTTAAAAAATTGCAAAACCGCTTTTGTTAGTACCATTATTAGCACCTTGTATCATCAAGTAGAGGGTCTATTCCGTAACTTTCCTATTTACCTTCTATATATTAATTTAGCCCTTGTAATTTTCAGTGTGTCATTCCCTATTTCAAGTACACACTCTACTTCTCTCCATTTTTACCATATTGTACTTAGAGGTTTTATACTTAATGAGAGGGATGAGCACTTAATCTTCATTGTAATTTGTTTCATGTCGATCGAACTTTCGATTTTACTTCCGAATGTAAACAAAGTTTTAAGACAATCAAAGAAGCTCTTGTGACATCACCCATAGTTATAGCCCCGGATTGGACAATACCTTTGGAGGTAATGTGTGATGCAAGTGATTGGGCTGTGGGTGTCGTCTTGGGACAAAAGAAAAATAAAATCTTCCATCCCATCTACTACGCAAGTAAAACCCTTACCGGAGCTCAACTAAATTATACAACAACCGAGAAAGAGTTACTTGCCGTAGTATTTGCTTTTGACAGATTTCGGTCCTACTTGATTGGCACAAAAGTCATCATTCACACGGACCACTCCGCTATTAAATATCTCTTTAATAAAACCGATGCAAAACCACGACTTATTCGGTGGGTCCTTCTTTTGCAAGAGTTTGATATTGAGATAGTTGATAGAAAGGGTGTTGATAATCAAGTAGCGGATCACCTTTCTAGAATCGAGATGGAAGTGTCCAGTGGTGGAAAGCACGAAATTAAAGAGATTTTTTCGGATGAAAGTATTTTGGCAATACATCATGTTGATAATGATCTTCCTTGGTATGCGGATATCGCGAACTATCTTGCAAACGGAACCCGTCCATACCAATTGAAGGGGCAGCAATTTAAAAAATTTCTCCATGATTGCAAACACTATTTTTGGGACGATCCTTTTTTGTATAAATTATGAGCGGACCAAGTTTTGAGAAAATGTGTCTCGGATCTTGAAATGAAAAATATTTTACAAGACTGTCATGCTTCACCATACGGAGGCCATTTTGGTGGTCAACGTACGGCGGCAAAATTTTTGCAAAGTGGAATCTTTTGGCCCACATTATTCAAAGATGCTTTCGAGTTTGTCAAAAGTTGTGACCAATGCCAAAGGACAGGAAATTTGTCCCAACGAAACGAGATGCCTCTAAATAATATTTTAGAAGTCGAACTTTTTGATGTTTGGGGTATCGATTTCATGGGCCCATTTCCTATGTCTTTCAATAATCAATTTATTTTGGTGGCCGTTGATTATGTTTCAAAATGGGTAGAAGCCATCGCTTGTCCGGAAAATGACGCTAAAACAGTGATTATTTTCTTCATAAAAATATTTTTGTTCGTTTTGGAACTCCCCGAGCTTTAATTAGCGATGAAGGAACTCCTTTTGTTAACAAGATGTTGAGCACTATTTTAGAAAAGTACAACATTCAGCATAGAGTTTCCATGGCATACCATCCGCAAACAAATGGTCTGGCTGAACTTTCCAATCGGGAAATAAAATCCATTTTAGAAAAAGTAGTCAAACCTGATAGGAAAGATTGGTCTCTCAAACTGGATGATGCACTTTGGGCGTATCGAACTGCTTTCAAAACCCCGATAGGAATGTCGCCATATAAATTGGTTTTTGGAAAAGCATGTCATCTACCTTTAGAACTTGAATACAAAGCGTTTTGGGCGGTAAAAGAATTGAATTTAAGTGAGGATGCGACCGGAAAGAAAAAACAATGTTGTGGCCTGATTGTAGGATCAAACAAAGAAATTTTGAAAAAAAATCAACAAGTGCTCCTCTTTAATTCTCGATTGAAGTTATTTCCAGGAAAGTTAAAATCAAGGTGGTCGTGACCTTTTTACAATTGCGAAAGTAGGTAAATTTGGTACGGTAGATTTGATCAATCCGCAAGACGAAAGCGTTTTTAGGGTGAATGGTCATCGAGTAAAGAACTTTATTCCTAACGAAGTGCCAAACCCGATTGATAACAACGAGTGATGAGCTGCAGGTTTCTTTTGTAAATATTGTACATATTTTGTTTTAACTTTGTTGTTTTTAAATCTGCAGGTTATCCCACAGTAGGCAGGCTGTGCACACGAAATTTGAAAAAGATGGATAAAATTTTGGGTAGTGGGTATAATATTGGTTTTGCTTAAAGTAATAAATATTTTAAAATAAAGTTTACTCGTTGGTATACTTGGTTGTTGGTTCCAAAGACAAAAGTTATATTTAAATCTTCCAATTACAAGCATGGGGTAAAGAAATAATTTTAAATAGAAGTGGTTGTACTTGTTGATCCAATGGGTTTTAATTTGGCTTTTGTCTTTTGGTCTACCCATGGCAAAACCGGGTTCACTTTTTATTTTGAAAAAATGTTGGTTTTTAAGAATATCCATCAGTTCATTTGAAAAGTCAAGAGCAAAAAACATTTCTCCTTCCAAAAACCACCTACACAAAACCATTAACTCCTAGATACCACACATCTTCTCCACATTCTCATCCATGGCAAGAAAAAAGAAATTGGTGTCTCTCCCAAACCAACCACCGCGTCGGTCAGGTCGTCGGCCGACCGACGCTGCTCGGTCGCCTGAATCACCGCCACAGCCGCCACTCTCGGACGCCGCCACCACCGATGTCATCGTCGTAACCCCATCGCCTCCGCTCTCCACCGTCGCTGAGACGGTGGCGCTCTCCACCGCGTCGTCCACCATGGCAGTCCAAACCGCCGACGTTGCATCTGCCGGTGACGAAGACCCCGATACACCGTCATCCCCTAGGTACGTTCACACTTTCTTAGAAACCCATGAAGTTCTAAACCCAATGGATGCCATTTCCCATCCTCTTTCGTCTTTCTCGGTCTCTCTTCCCTTTGTCTCCCTCACCCAACCACCACCGGTAAAACCCCATTTTTCAAACCCGGGTGTCATCCACATCCCGATAACTGAACCCCACTATGTGTGTCTCCCACAACCATCAACCACCATCACTATTCCCCCCATCCATCCTAGTTCTAACCTTCTAGAAAACACTCCAACCCCTCACTACATTCAAACCCCACTCACTAAATTCTATATACCCACCATTTCCATGAAAACCTCACAACTTGGGTTCGATCTTAACCAAGATTGGGAGACTGAGGTACTCGGTGAAAGCTTTGATTTCGAAGGAGGCCCCTCCTCACAACCAGCCGATCTGTTCCCCTCTCAAAAAGACGCGTCTGTCCCTCCTCCGGTGATCATTCACGCTTCCCACAGTGGGTTGTCAAATCCCACTGTAGGCACCAGTACAGTTCCCGCAACTCAGATCCTCGAGAAACCTGAAATCACTACAGACCCAAAACCCACCGAGAAACTCTAAACCACTGTGGGTGATGAATCAGATGCCTCAGATAGGGACGACCCGCCCTATGTCGAGAAATCACCATCACCAACCGATAGTGATTTTGAAAGCGAGTTGCGGGCTGATGTGAAGGGCAAGCGAAAATTTGCGAGTAAGGGGAAAGGAGTGGCACGTTTTTCCAAGAAACAGAAAGCTTGCGCGGATTCCGATGAAAAAATTTAAATCGGCCATTCTTGCAAGGTACGAACTCATCAAACGCAATAAGGTTTTAATCGAGCGCCCTTTTGACCCTAACTTGATTGGGTTCGTTTTGCACATTAAAAATCACCTACTTGCTATGAGATGGGATAAATTATCCTCACCTTGTAAGGTCAATGAAACTTGGTTAGCCAAGTTTTATGTGGCCATTGTTATCACAAAGACAGGCCCGGTCTTGATACGCGGACATTGGGTTGAGTGGACCGGACCGCAAGTCAACACTGTTTTGCACTTAAGAGTCCCCTTCGTTTGTTCCTATAATCAATATGTAAACAAACTTATCGCCCTTGAGGACGACGAAGTGGTGGCTACCTTAACCATGACGGGTCAGCGATGGACTCTTGATAATCATCATCTTACACTCTTGGGAAATCAATTAACGGAGGAGGCTGCCATTTGGTTTCAATTTCTCCGACATAACCTTCAACCAACGACACATGACGGTACACTTTCTTGGGAGCGGTGTATTCTGCTTTATTGCATTATTAAGGAGTGTCCGATCGATTTCAGACCGATTGCGGTGGACGCCATTTCCAAGGCGGCCACCAAAACTTCGAGTCGGTTTGTACTTTCGGGTTTGATCACAAAATTATGCACCGCTGCTCGGGTACCCACTTTTGATGCAGATGTGGTTACTTTTAGTAAATCGATGCTTGATAAAGGTACCATCTCGCGCCGTAAGAGCGCCATTTGGACTACTAACATTTTGCAGGATGATGCCCCGTTGGTTTGTGATCCACCGCCTGTTTCCTCCCCTGTCCGTACTCCACCGATTGCACCAACCAAACAGCCTCCTGTCCAGACGCCGTCTCAACAGCCGAGTACCTCCTCCGGGTACGGTTCGGCCGAATGGCTCGAGGCTTTATCATTACAGCGTGAGGAAGCTAATCGCATCCTCAAGGACATCCGCGCTACTTTGAAATCCATCGAGGAACACCTCAGTAAGCTGGAGGACGCCAAGAAGACCGACGATATACCCTCCGGTTCCAACGCTCCAGATCCGAAGTAATGGTCGTGTGCCTACAGATACCCACAGTGGGCAACAACAGCAATTGGGAAGTTTGACTTTTGGTTATTTATAACTCTTTTGAAACATTAACTCTATCTCTTGCTTTTGGGTATTTGTAAAACTTTTAACTGTGTGATCCCCGCCTTTTGGTAACTTTTGCGGGTGATTTCTTTCATGTGATTATATTAACTCTTGTGGGTATATGCTTGCATTTTTCGTTTCTTTTATACTTTTCGTTGCAGGTACATATTTTTTAATTGACTTTATGTAGGTTGAAATTGGGATGACGTAGGCCATTTTTTCAGTTGGCCTAAACACTTTTCCCCTTGTTCCTTACCCTAGCCGTGTACGTTAAACAATGAGGCCATTGTTCAAATTCAGTTTGGGGTGGGAAAAGAAAATAGTGATCATCATCATTTTATGATCTAAGAAAAAAAATTATAAAGAAAAATAAAAATAAAAATAAGTCTTCGAAAAATTGGAAGACGACCTTCGAAAAATTGGAAGACGACCTTCGAAAAATTGGGAGGTAAACGTCAACCCAAATGTTCATAAAAAGAGAAATATCAAAAGATTTGGGTTTTTGTGACTTAAATGGAACTCAAAAGGCAAAGCGACAAAGCAAAATTCCAACTCCTTTTGTAGTTTAGGTCAAGTTTGGGGGAAGGGAATTTTTTTTCAAAAGCCACAAACACTAACCCGAAAAAGTCCTACCGATCAGTCTCAACGTCATTGAAGTCAAGAGAGGAAGATGTATGATTTTCATCTAAAGGAAACAACCAAGCACCTTCTTTGTAAGTTTCGTTCATCTTTTCCCTCCGTAAAAGTTCTTTTTCTTTCATTTCTTTTTCTTGAGGACAAGCAATACCTTAAGTTTGGGGGTGTGATAACTCTCATTTTTTAGAGTTATTGATTACTCTTTTTCTAGGAATTATCCCACTTTTATACCCATTTTGCTCCTATCCCTTTCATTTGGTCAAAAATGTGATAAATAGTTGATAAATGTAGCAAAAGTTTATTTTTTGCAATTTCTGCTGAAAACTATCCCACTGTGACCACGCGAACATCCCACTGTGGGCAGCGACGGGCCACTTCCTTTCAACGATGGACAAAGCTTGTACATGGGCAACAACAATATTAAAATAAGCAAAGCATGGCTGAAAATCCCTGAATATCTTGAAGGAACATGCTTTGGTCTTTAGCCAAGAGTTTGAAGAAAATTTGTCAAAAGGTTAATGCACTTTGTGGAACTATAAATAGGGACTTGTGGCTCTTCTTTTGAAACACATTGTAATAGCTGAACTCTCTTAATTTTCTGCATTTAGTCATCCTCCAACGTTTCCTAAAAACTTGGAGTCTTGTAGTTTATTTTTCATGTATTTGTATCTTCTGCCCACATTGAGATACTGTGGGCATCGCTTTTAATTTCATGCAATTAATCTTCTCTTATCTTATTATGTTTTCCAATTTAATTATGAGCTAAGCACCCCTTAGGTGTGGGTGTGAGCAAACTTGAGACTAGTAGGCAACACTTGGGTGTGTCCATCGTTACTAACTCTCGAGATTGGTCACTTAAGTCGAGACATAAACTCAACGCGGATAAGCCGATCACTTTGAAGTGTTAATATTAGATCTTGACCTCGAGAGGGGCGGATTCGAAATACGGCTTAAGTGATGCACAAAGATTTGAGAAAGACTTTGATAACCACGTCGAGAGGGGGGGTTTGAATGATTTATTAAGGTTCAAACACTGTTCGAGATTTATATCACAAAGAGATTTGGGTATAAATCTCCATACTAGTAGAACTTAACGTTTAGAGTCAAACTTAACTAAATCGGCAAGAAAATCTCCATACTAGTAGAACTTAACGTTTTATAGACTTTTTGTGCTACAAAGAAATTAACCATTTATTACTACGTAAATCGCAAGGAAAATCACACCCATACCCATTTTTAATATTTAAGAGTTACACCTTAATTTTTAAGCATTTCACCAACAAAACAATATTTTTCACAAACCAAGACTTGTGCAAGAAGTTCGTGTAATTCTCTGATTCTCAGTAGTTCAGTCCCTGTGGATACGATACTTGGTAAATACTTACCACCTTTATTATTTGTAGCGATCATAGTCGAGGTGTATACTTGCCCCCCCCCCCCCCCCCCCTACTGTGGGAACATTGTGGCCACTTGTGGAACTATACGGTTTTTCGCTACCAATAATCGTAACAAGTTTAGACGGAATATGTATCGTCGATTTTCCATCAAAAATTTAGACTTCTTTTCAACTGAACGTCCGTCAAACACTGTTTAAGTAATTATAAATTAACTAGTTTTTTTCCGTCGAAAGGTATTTAAGTAATTAAAAACTAATTTTTTTCCCGCCGAAGTCTTCCATCGCTAATCCGTCGAAAAACAATTAAATACCCGAAAACTATTTTTTTTTTCTTTTCCGTCGAAAATTCATTGAAAAGCCTCCGCCAATAATACTTGAAAACTTTATTGCCCGTCTAAAATCTGCCTAAAACTTTTCCTTCAATTATTTTTACCTTAAAAGAAAAAAACTTCCTCCAATTATCGACAAATTTTAAAGAACTTGTTGC
This sequence comes from Saussurea involucrata, assembly GCA_033807775.1. Taxonomy (NCBI): domain Eukaryota; kingdom Viridiplantae; phylum Streptophyta; class Magnoliopsida; order Asterales; family Asteraceae; genus Saussurea; species Saussurea involucrata. Next base: position 103,541,136 of record CM066314.1, on the reverse strand, counting down.
AAATCCGTTAACAAAGCAAAACATTTGTATTTATTCAACGAAATAAGACATTTTTATAATTTTAGCAATTTACCTATATACATAATTACATACGTACATTTGGTTGTCGATGAATATAAAGTATCTATGTGTTAGAATATAACTTAAGGCTTGCCAATAAAAAGAATATAACTCAAGGTGTGTAAGTGGGTAATTAATGAACGTTATACTCACTTATACCAAAAACGACTCATTTAGACCCATCATGATCCACTTAGACTCGTTAAGAAGAATTAGACACATTATACCTACTTAGACCAAAGTGACCCTTTAATGAAACATGAAGGACCATCATGACCCTCGTCATGCTTCAATTAGAACCATTAAAGTCTATAGGCCCATCCTGATCCACTTGGACTTGTTAAGGATAATACGACCCATTACACCCACTAAACTTAGTGATGACCAACATGGCCCATTATACCTCAATTACACTCATTAAGACATATTCAATTTGATTATGTCTTATTTTGACCCATCATGACCCACTTAGCTAGACCTGTTAATGAGAATAATTAATACCTAATATGCCAATTTAGACGAAAACGACCCATTAATGACCCCTTAAGAACCACTATGGCACGTTATACAATTAGACCCGTTAAAATATATTCAAGCTATTTATGACCCATTTAGACACATCATGATCTACTTAGATTCGTTAAGGACCCGTTATACCCGTTTAGACCACAACACACCATTAAGACCCATTTTAGCACATTTACACCATTAAGATCCAAACATACCCATTGTGACCTATTACTATCCACTAAAACTTGTTAATTGAGGCATTTAATTTAAGCGTGTTGTATGGATTGCGTGGAACTAGATCAAAATAAAAAGAAACATTTGAATAAATATGGAAACATGATATCAAATGGGTTAGAATTGACGCGATTAGTAAACTAGACCATTAGTCATTAGATATAATATTTTTTAATGGTTTTATTTTCCTCTTATTCACACCTAAATATATACTTTTTTTAACAAATAACATTACCTTACAAAAATTATATTTTTATTTTTAGTTTATTTTTTTTATAAATATTTGTAAACCGTGTTTATGATTTTATGGGTTTAAAATCATAGAATGCATATTTGTATTTGTATTATTTTCAAAAGATTCATTTTCAGTTTTAGATGGATTTTCGACGGATTTGGCCATAACAGTCAAAAATACACATTTTATAATTCACCGATTTATATATATATATATATATATATATATATATATATATATATATATATTTTAAAGTAATTAAAATAGGCTTTCGCCTGTCGATAAGCTACATGTAAAAAGTCCACCCCACTTAGGGTTACCAAAGTTGTCGTTGTCTGCTTCATGATCCGATTCTCCATCATCACCATTGATTATCCATTGCCACCAAGGCCGAACCACCTCTGCTTTGTCGACCACTACGCCGTCTCCGTTGAACGATCAGAGCTCACATCAATCTTCCACTTCTCTCTCTCTCTCTCTCTCTCTCTCTCGCATCTCTCTTCTCTTGACTTCGAACCATCAGGGACCGTTCCTCTCTATCTGTAACACCCTCAAAATTGGTAAGAGTGACTAATTTGAAATTTTTCATCAATACATCAAAAAAAAGGGGAATTCCCTTTCTTCCGATCAATACTAAAATTAACATCGATTATTGGATTTAACCTCAATAATATGAAAACCATGTCTTACGTCAATACTATGTTAAGGTTGAGTGTTACTAAAAACCCAATAACAATAGCTAGCTCTGAGTGTGGAAGACCCTATATTTTTTCAGTAATGTTATTTGTTAAATATTTAGTATTTAATTCAAAAAAATTCCTTTATATTAATATGCTGATAACAATAAAACTAAAGTTAATTAATAGGAAAATTAAAAATAATCATATAATAAGTATAATGTACAATATATAACAAAAATTGTTTATTTAGTAGTGAACATAAAAAGTTATTATTCTTCAATAATAAATTGACAATACTATGTACATTTTCCAAAAGAACAAAGATAACTAGGCATTACTCTTTTCATTTTTTGGAAACGGTAATGCATTAAAAAGCTAGACAGAAGCTAGCAAAAAGCACTACAAGGTGCCTAAACAACTAACGGGAGAAACTCTCAGTCATTACTCTTTTCTAACATAGATCTTCTAACATTTTAAGAAGCAAAATCATCTAATCATACTTTTATAATCAAAATTTGCTAGCAACTCATTTTTAATTGATATCAAACGCAAAACATTTAATCTTTTTTGAAACATAGTCGATTGTCAAGATTTGAAAAGTTTTGAAAAATGATTAATGAAATCTAAAATTAATCAATAACGATCAATAAATTTTTAATATTCATCAAACAATTAAACAAAGTTAACAGAAGAAAATCATTGAAAAATAAAATAAATAAAGAATAACATTAAATATTTGTTTATAGACCGGAAAGAGAAAGAACCTTAAGAACAACCGTTACAATTTATGGTGAGGAAATAAGAAAACATGATTTAAAAAGCCTATAAGAATCAAAATAAAGACAAATGAACCAACTTAATATTTTGATATCAATTAATAAATACATAATTAAAAAACTAAAAGAATCATTAAAATTTTATATAATTAAACTATCTTAAAATCACAAAAAAGTATATAATTAAGCTTAAAAGACAAAAAAATTAAACTGTAAAAAGTAATATTTGAGAACACATTTAAAGTCCATTTAAAAAAATCAAAAACTAAACACACATTGCATGAATCGAACCTGGGGTGTGTGCTATGAAAATGAGTTGCTAGCAAATAAACCAGTTACAGGGAGAGAGAGAGAGAAAGCGGTGGTGATAGTGGCGATGGCGGGAGGGGTGGCGATGGCGACAGCGGCGACGGAAGCAGTGGCGTGAGGGGTGGCGACAGCGACAGCGGCGAGGGTGGCAGCAACGATTTCCTATGATGGTCGCCCAACCATCCCCTGTTTAGTGAAATTGGGTGTGGTTTCGATGGACCAATCCGACAGAATAATCTAAAATTGTTGTTAGCCCAATTGTATCATCTAATAGAAATAGAAATAGTTGTTACATTTATTCTATATTGGACGAAACTCGATGCCACGTACAATAAGACCACACATAGTTCCTTTAAAACTTGTGAGTTTCAAATCCATATGAACAAACTCATAATTATGTGTATTATCATAGATGATTTCCCATACTCTAACTTCCATCCACCCATCTTCCCTCTCCTGTGGAATCCATTTGATTTTGTCCAAATTTACTGTATTTGGGGATGTCAAATACACAATCTTGGTTCTTTCCTTTTTGTTGTGTAGCAGATCCCGTGCCTTCACCGGACACTTGAGCCCACGACATTTTTCAGAAATTTTGAACACAAGGAAACAGGCATAAGTCGTATCTGCTGAGAGCATTTGCGTTTCAATGTGACATTTGATTAATATATCTTGGTGAGATAGAATCTCAGCAACCTCTGCAAATCTGCACCTACATTGTTTCTTCTAATTAGCAATTCTGTGAAATATGCTTATCATATGTCTCTCTTTATTAGTCTAGATATAAAGATATCTAATGAGATGTCACTACACTGAAACGGGTCTTTTAGGGTGCACAAACATCCTAATAGACTACTTTTAAGACTTTTATAGGACCAAGAATTGTAAGTCGTATTTAATGGGGTTGCAATAAAATTTCAGAACGAATTCAAGCAACATAGCAAAATATGTCGATGAAGTTGGACAACCTAAATGGACATACAAAGTAAATCATCGTATTAGCCTTTTGTAGGACATTTTAAAAAAAATGTCATGTTTATTGTAGAAACCAGGATTCAATCTTACAATCAATTAAGATCAATCAAACAGTAAATGATAGAGATTTGGATCAACACACTTGTATTCAATTAAGAACATATTACAGATCTAGAGAGAATCTCTCAAAGATTACAAAAACTGAATACAAAGATATGCGGAAAGTTATACCAAAGATTAGTTAGCTTACAGTTGCTAACTCCTATATATATACTGTAAAGAAAAGCTAAAGCTACAATACATATGAGAAACAGACTAATAGAACAATTACTCGTGTCCTAATTAGTAACAGAATATAACTGAAAGTATCCAAGACATAAGTTCTGAACAACATGTTCAGAACTTCTGAACATTCTTCTGATTAAGCACTTTAGAACTTCCTTCAAGTACTTGTGCTATTTTCTTCATCATTCTCAGAAGTTCTGAGTCTCCTACTCAGAACTCTGACTCTTCAGTTCAGACTTTCATACTTGTAATCTTTTCGAGACTTCTCAGATCAGAACTTCTGAGTCTTCTAACTCAGAACTCTGAGTCTTTAGTTCAGATCCAACACTTGTAACTTTTGACAAAACTTCAGATCTAACAATCTCCCCCTTTTTGTCAAATAGTCCTGTACTTCTCATCATCATATTCTTTTAGTGCTGGAACAATCTTCAAAACCAGTACATTTCTCAGAGTAAGCCTTCTGTTAATCTTTTCTATGATCTCTTGAATCTCTTCAACTTGTTTTCCCTTTTGTAACTTTTTCTCCAGACTGTGCTTGATGAACCTTAAAGTTCCTGAACAATACTTTGCCACTTCTTCTGGTCTGAAGAAAATCTTTTCATTTCTGTCATTTCTTAAGAAGACTCCCAACTCTGGATATCTTGTAACATTTCCACTTTTCAGAAGATTCAGATTTTCATGCTCATTATTTGGCTTTGAGAGATATACACATGCCTTTTGTAAATACAGAGCAATTTGAAAATCTGTATATGAATTCCATCTAAGAATATAATACATAGCCTCTCTCCCTGCAGCCAATGCTCCTCTTTCCTTTTTCAGTTTACTGCAGTCTTTATTTGACAAAAGACTATACAATCTGTACACATCTGTTACTGAAATATTTTCAAAATCTGCTTCAGTAAAGTAGTAGACTTTTCCATCTTCTCTTAAGACTTCAAATGAGTAATATTCATGCTTCATGAACTTCTTCTCTTTTAATTCTCTAATTCCTGTGATTAAGAAATCTGAGTATACTGATTCTTTTGGTTTTCCTAATCTCTTTGACATTTCATCACGAAGACATTGATGTATCTCTGTTCTGTCATGATAAACACTTAGAAAGTTTACTTCTCTTGGTTGAAAGAAATAAGGAAGAGCATACTCCAGAAAGTAACCATTAACATCAACAGGTATTTCTTCCTCATTAGCCTCAGACTTTTCGGGTTGATCAGCATCTTTCATTTGAACATCTTGTGAAGTCTCATCTTGAATATCTTCTTCCACTTCTTTTGAGTAAACTCCATTTACCTCATACTCAACATGTATTTCTTCCTCATTAGCCTCAGACTTCTCTTTTAATTCTCTAATCACTGTGTAACATCTTCTTTGGATTTACTTCTGAAAGTAACCATTCATTGCAATTTCTGATTTTGTTTATGAGTTCAAGTTTTCTAGTGACACATCTGATATATTTTTCTTTCACAAACATTCTGACATTCTCAACATAAGCTTGCATTTTCATTACTGTCTTCTTCAGAGTAGCATCACTATACTTTACTAGATCATTCAATCTGAATAGAGTAACTTCGTTGAATTCTGAATAAATGAATCTTTCATTTCCAACTTCTTCACTCACAAATCCATCAAAGTTGCTTATTACTTCAAGAGTGTTGACTGGACTTGTCAAGTTACATTTCTCCTTCCTTGACTCGATTGCCAACTGAAAATCATACAAATACATGTTTCTGACATATATTCCCAGAACTCTTCTGCATTCAAGTTCTATCCAAGCATCTTCAGTACCAGCAAAGAATTTCACCAAGAAAATTTGATCTTCCAAGAACAATCTGTGAAAATCAAAACTTGTCATGTTCACCTTCAAGTTTCCTTCTTTCAATACATTCAGATTAACATATCTCAGACCATCAAATTCTTCACTTAGAAAATCTAACACCTTCACAATTCTTTTCTGAACAAGAGGCTTTTCATCAGTCTTTCTTAACCTTTTGAAGCTTCCACATATGTCATCTGAATCCTCCCATCCAAGAATCCATCAATAAAATTTTCAATGTCAACAAACTCATCATCTTTGCAGTAGACAGATTCATAATTGTATTCAGGGAAAATACTAGCATACAAGTATCTTGCCAATGGTGTATCTTCTCTTTCAACAATAAAATCACACAAAGGTTCTTCAAGAATGGGTAAATCAATTCTGGGAATCACAATTGGCCTTCTGTAAGTGTAGACAGGCATAAAGAAGTCTTCAACTTTCACAAGATCTTCTTCTGATACATCTTCAAAGAAATATTCTACAATGTCTTTTAAAAACTGCTTTGTGTATCTTACAGAGTGATCTTCTTCTCCCAACAAGTCAATTGGCCTCACCAACCTGATAACTCTTTGAACATTCTGAATGTTAAGAGCTCTGACCAACTCACTATGCTTCTCCTTATCAAAATATCATTCAGTCTTCTCTCTTCATCTTCAGAATTAAGAAGTTCCCTTCTGGTATAAGGAACTATCTCTAAACAAGTGTTAATCTCAGAACTTTCAACCAATCTTTCTTCAGAGATATCTGACATTGTTATTTCACACCACTCTTCAGAAGAATCTGTCATTTCATCTGATCCAACAATATCCATCTTTTCAGTCTCATCATTCTGATCAGTATCTGCCATGATAACTTCAGTTTCATCAGAATTAATCTCCATCTCTGTATCCAACACCAATTCCTCTGTTTTACTTGAGTTTTCACTTCCCATCTTTTCCATTTCCATCTCTTCCTCAGTATCTGAACTAATAGTCTGAACCTCAACCAACTTCTCAACTTCTGTTGATTTTTCCACTTCTGCTGATTCATCAACTACTTGAATATTTTCTGAATCTTGAACCTCTGCATCTGCTAACTGCGTAACAGAAATCTCAAAATCTTCTAAGTCAATATCAGCCGACTTTTAAACCTTTTCTAACTCATCAGTGCTTAGTTCATCAACCTCAGAATTATGCTTTTGCCTTTTCTCCCCCTTTTGATGATCATGAGGATCATTATCATCAAACTTCCTTTTTAAATTCTGAGTTGATTCTGCTTCAGGTTCAGCTACAGACATAGGCATGATGGCTAATGGCTTTGAAACACTAGCCAATGTTGAACTGAAAGTTTGTATGAATGAAGATTTCATATCATTCATATTCCTCACTATCTCCTTTTGAAATTCTGACATATTATCCTTGATCTCCTTTTTGTGAGATTCCAAGGACACTTTCATTTCATCCACCTTTTGTTCAACAGATGTTGCTTTCCCTGCCAACAACATCTTAAGCTCCTTCACCTCATTTTTCAAAGAATCCACCGTACCTTCCAATTTTTCAACTTTTTCCCCCAACATCTGATTTTGTTTCTGAATCTTTTCAAATTCAGAAGGTTCTAACAGTGAACCTGGATCAACAAATGGTCCAGTTTTCAAGTGTTCGGAGAACTCTTGGCCTGTAGGTGCCACATAGACACCATGTACCACAGAGGCACTGTGTAATGAAGCTTTTGAGATGTTCACTTCACCAGGACTTCCATCCAATCCTTGACAACCAATATTAGGAGTGTCTATGGATGTTGTTACAGGAATACAAAATTCCTGTGATGTGTTAGTGTTAAAAAAAATCAGGCCCAAATTGGATATTACTGTGTAATCCAGACTCTATGTGTTGAATGAAGACTTGGGATTTATCACCTCCCTCCAAATGAGTTTGGGATGGTTCCCCTGTTTGTTTTGAAACAGTAGCATGTTGATATGCTTCTGAGTGGCTTGGGATGGGTTGTTCAAGTTCCACCACTGGGTCCATGGTGTTTTCTTCAATGTTAGTCACCAACAGTTGTGAACCAACAGTAGATGTGGCTACCCGGATTAATTTAGCTGGATCAGAACCATCTCTTTCTGTTTGAGATTCTGTTAACACTCTCTCATCCTCACCACACTCTATCTGTTTTTCAACTCCCATACTAACCAGTCTCTCAGAATTTTCCCTCTCTATTCTCTCAGAATGTTCTCCCTCTTGAACATTCTCCCCCTCTCTATTTTGATTTGACCCCTCACCTCTCATCTTAGGTTGTTCCTCATGGGTAGGGGCTTGAGGTTGTTCAAGTCCCATTGAGGAGCAATAAGCTTTTAAAATCTCACTCTCCCTTGGAATGTATTGCCTAAGTGACCTTGGAAGAGGTCTGTGATTTGGAAAATTTTCAGGTTTCAAAGTAGAAATCATTTTACCCATATAGAATATTGGTCTATGCTCCTCGTTTGATCTTCTTGGAATGTTTTTGTCTTGATCCATTGCATGCCAAATTACCAACTGCCAATACCTCTGATATGGTATGTATGTGAGTACCTTATCCCTGGTTCTCTTTTCTTTTGCTTTCTGATTCCTCTCAAAAGCGTTCTTCATATCTTCCCATAGAATAGAAGCGTAGTCATAATGCCTATTCTTCACTAATCCATGAAATATCTGCAAAATCTGCTTTGAACCCTGATCTAGAGAGCTATTCTTCCCAGAAAGACATTTGTTGATGATATTGAAAAAACATGCCCAAATTGGTGGCAATTTGTTCCTTCTGAACAAGCTTAGAGTTTTCAACTCTTCATTATACCCCAATCTTCTAATTTCAGCCAATAATTCCTCTGTTAATGGAGAATCTTCAAAGTCTAATCTTCCCTCTAAATCATCCTTTTCTGGTAGCCTCAACATTGTTCTAATAAACTGTATATTCAGAGTTACAATGACTCCCCCTATAACAGATACAAAATTGTTACCTTGTAACTCCAAATGCTTCCACCACTGTTGAATATACTGAACAGGAACCGATTTCTTCATTGTGAACCATTTCTTAAAAGGATGGTATTTTAGTAACTCTATGATTATCCTATGTTCTTTCTTGAACCTAGTTTCATCAAGTATTAACACACAGTTATTTTCAATCAACTGCAAATATAGGAACAATCCTCTCACCAGTATTAGATCTTCCAGACATGGCTGACCTAACTGCACTCTGTTCGTGTTGAATATTTTCATTTCCCCCGTCAGCATCTCCCTCTGATTCATCCATGTTTTCATCCCCTGCTTCTTCTTCAACATTTCTTAGTACAATGTTTTCTCCTATTGCCCCTTCTTCTACAGCTCCTTTTTCAAGTCTCTGTACTTCATTATTCTCTGAATCGGACGAGGATTCCATTAATGATTTTTCAGAGTGTAATGAAATAGGTTTACTTCTTCTCGAACCCGACATGATTTAAAATCGAAGATTGAAAGAAAACAGGAACAAAGAACTCTGGAATTGTGCGTTTCTCACTTTTCACTTTTGGATTTCAAATAAAATTTGAAAGAGGGATTTTAAGAACTATTCAAAATCCGCGAAGCCGAAGGGTTTAACGGTGAAAAGGCGCTTTTTGTCAAAGTTATAACGGAGTCAAACACGTTGAAATACCACAAAAGATATTAAATGACACGTGGTAAGTTCAATTTAATAAGAAGCTGACACGTGTTATTGGATAGAAATTAACCCAAGTTAAAAGTTCTTAATAACATGCTCAGAGTTCTGAGAAAGCATATTCAGAAGTTCTGAGTTAGAAGACTCATAAGTTCTGAGTACACAGTTCAGAAGAAATTACCTTGGAACCAAAATTCATTTAAAATCAACTTCTGATTAATATAAAAAACGATTAATCATCCAGAAGTAGTTTGAACAGATAGAAAATTATTTTATCATCAATATTCTGTTCTTTTAATGATGATTTGTGATTTCTGAAAAATCATTTAAAATCTAGCATCTGAATTTGAACACTTTTGAAACATTCAGAAGTAATTTTGAACAAGTGAAAAAGATTTATCATTGAAAGCTTGTTCCCTTTAGAATGATTAATGATGAGAAAAGAATATACAAACCTTATAAGTACCTCTGAACGATATCTGAATGATTTCAATGCTCCCCCTTGACTTTTGCATATACTCAAACACGTATTATAAGGAATATAAAAAAATAAAACAGAAAAAAATCTTAACAACATATTGAAATATTTGTAATTTTCAGAAATGTGTTCTGAAAGGCAGTCAGAAGTTCTGATTAACCTATTCAGAAGTAAAGAATTTGAAGTTAGATTTCTGAAGTATTGACTCAGAAGTTCTGAACTCAAGACTCAGAAGTTCTGAACTCAAGAGTCAGAATTCTGATTAAGAGAATCAGAGTTCGGAGAACATTACTCAGAAAGTCTTACTTAGAAAAAATTTCATTTCTGAAAAATAACAAATACGTTCAATTAGTCAAATTAAGCATTCCTATTTTACATATGAGAAAGGTGAACCTTTTGTGATCAAGAGGCTTTGTGAACAAGTCAGCCAATTGATACTTTGTATGCACAAAGTGCATTTCAATTGTTCCCTTTTCAACATAGTCTTTAATAAAATGATACCTTACATCAATATACTTGGTCTTTGAGTACTGAACAGGATTCTGAGTTATTGCAATGGCACTTTCTGAATCACAATATATGGGAATTTTGTTTAGTTAATATCCATAGTCCATGAGTTGTGTTCTCATCCACAAAGTTTGAGAGCAGCAGGCAGCAACAACAACATACTCTGCTTCAGCAGTGGATGTCGATACACAGTTTTGCTTCTTTGAAGCCCAACTCACAATCTTATCTCCTAAAAAGTGACAAGCACCAGATGTACTTTTCCTGTCCAACTTGCTTCCTGCATGATCAGCATCAGTAAAACCAGTTAATTTGAAATCAGTCTCTTTTGGATACCAAAGGCCCAATTATGGTGAACCTTTCAGATATCTTAAGATCCTCTTAACAGCTAACAAATGAGATTCTTTTGGATTTGATTGAAATCTAGCACAAAAACAAGTAGCAAACATAATATCTGGTCTACTAGCAGTTAGGTAAAGAAGAGATCCTATCATGCCTCTATAAATCTTGTTATCTGCTGGAACTCCATTGAAATCAGCATCTAACTTTATATTTGTTGCCATAGGTGTTCTCATAGAAGCACAATCAGACATCTTATTTTTCTTTAAAATATCTTTAACATATTTTCCTTGATTTATAAAAATACCAGTTGGTAATTGTTTTACTTGAAGACCAAGGAAAAAGTTCAATTCTCCCATCATGCTCATTTCAAATTCTGATTCCATGACTTTTGAAAATTCAGTACATAACTCTGCACTTGTAGAACCAAATATTATGTCATCTACATATATTTGAATCAGAATTAAATCATCACCCTTTTTCTTTAAGAACAAAGTAGTGTCAATATTACCTTTCATGAAACCAGATTTTAATAAGTGTTGAGTAAGTGTGTCATACCAGGCTCTTGGTGCTTGTTTTAGGCCATATAATGCCTTATCTAAAACATAAACATGATCTAGAAATTCAGTTAGAGCATTGTTGTATTCAAGATTTACTGTAAAGTCAATGTACTGTATGAGTCTATACAGTATTGTGAATGCCTTTATACCTTGTATGTTATGGGTATAAATAGGCTTGTCTAGACCATTTGTTAGAAAAACTTCAAAAGCTTTTGTAATCTTTTAGAAACCTTTTGTAATCCTTTGAGCTCAATACATGGATGACATATTTGCTCTCTAGATTCTCTCTCACTACATTCATATCTTATTGCTAGAGATCTGGGATTTCACAATTGGTATCAGAGCTAAACAGAAGATTCAAGCAGATCGAAGACCAAATTGAAGTTTTTCTAACAAATGGTCTAGACAAGCCTATTTATACCCATAACATACAAGGTATAAAGGCATTCACAATACTGTATAGACTCATACAGTACATTGACTTTACAGTAAATCTTGAATACAACAATGCTCTAACAATCTCCCCCTTTGGATTCAAGATTTAAAAAATATGACAGCAGTCTTCAGCTCTTTGTAAAGTCAATCTTCTTCAACAGACACTTTATCAAACTATCTTCAAGCCTTGTACATGAAAACAAATCTTTACAGCTTTATCAGTCTTTAACAAACAGTAACTTCTCGTATCCTTCTTGATGCAAGAACCTTAGTTCTCATATTATCTTTAAGAATCCGAAATCATCAATTCGGATGTAGGCAGATCCGAAACCATCAATTCGGATGCTAGAGGATGCGAAATCAGCTCAATTCGGATCAAGTAGGATTCGAATTCAAGTAAGTTGGAACAAGAAGGGTCCGAAATCAGGACAATTCGAATTATGAAGGGTTCGAAATCAGGACAATTCGAATTATGAAGGATGCGAAACCATCTATATTTTTGAACTTTTAGGTGTAAGCGCATTCCGAGAACCACTCAGAACTAAGATAACCAAATTCAGCAATATTTAGACTTCACATGATCCTTCTCCCCTGATCTTCAGTCTTTGTTCACGAATCTTTGACTTGAAATATCTTTGATTTGAAAATTCTTTGACATGAAATTGAAATTAAACTTTTTTCCCCCTTTTTCGATGATGGTGAGCATCGAAAACCATTTTCAATTTCAGTCGTGTCTTTGAGTATTGCTAACAATCTCCTCCTTACAGAATAACCTTGCTCCCCCTCAAAATAAGAATTCTGGAGCAATTTATTTTCTCCCCCTGAAAGTATGCATATATTTCAATAACGTACAGTATTTGAAATTGTAGCACAAATTTTAAAACAAATTTACACAAGGAAAATAAAATTCATTGAATTTCATTTTATAACTACTAACATTTGATCATTTGAATGCTTTACAAAAGAAATTCAACTTAATGAAATTTAACAGATATTTCAATCAAATGAAATCAAATGCATGTGTTTGGATTCAAAAAACAAGTCATCATTGTATATCAAGTTAAAAAATGTTCAGTTTCAACCCCTTTATTAAATCTATTTGGTGTGCTAGCATGGAAATATGATTAGCTTCAAGCATATGCAATTCTAAAACATATAAGAATATTTTGCTCTACTCACACTATTTGTCCAAAATCAGAATTTTCACAAATTTACGGGTTTATCGCGACTTTGTATTTTCCCAAGTTTCAAGAGATGTGTGCTCATTGGCATCTTTGCTTTTGTGCTCATTGGCATCTTTTGATTTGTGCACATTGGCATCTTTTGATTTTGTGCTCATTGGCATCTTTTGATCAAAAAGTTTAGTAAGAATAAGATACACCGTTAAACATGACTTTCTATCTGGTTCTATAGCAGGATTTGGGTTAGCAGATCCCAGACCAGTTGGCCTTAGGTGCTAGGTGACGAGCACCCCTTAGAACTTAATTTCCCAAACCAGAAAGGCCACATCGATATATCTTAAACCCATTTGTACCAGTAAAACATGGCTTTCTATCTGGTTCTATTGCAGGATTTGGGTCAGCCGATCCCAGACCAGTTGATCTTAGGGACTAGGTGTCGAGCACCCCTTAGGACTTACTCTCCCAAACCAGAAAGGCCACAGGCACAAACTTTCAAACTAAATGATATTCTATATAAGTTCGAATTTCCATCACAAAATATGAATGATATCTCAATCACTTGGTTCTTAATCATAGTGCTTCCCCCATATTTTCGTTTCCATTCATCATTCTGATAAATAGGCTTTTTGAGCATTATATTCTATATAAGTCCAGATTCACATATCTTTGAGCATTCAGCATAATTTCATTCATGTTTTTCTTACCTTTCGATTTATTTCAGAGGTGAAAGATGAAACAAATATAACTCAGATAAAACAAAAACACTTGTAAAATCATCTTTTAGCACACATTTAATTCATTGAATGAAAATTGAAAATTTTATCTCATTGAATTAAATTTGTAAAGTTTCAAGTTTTCAAATCAGTAGAAACAAATATAATCCAATGTTACCTTTTGCCACTTGTTCCTTGAAACAAAAATATATAGCAGTTAAGGATATTACCTGAGAAGTGTGAGTTCTAAACTGATTTGTTTAGAAGTCTTAGTCTTTAAATACGGGTCCTGAACTGAGTTGTTCAGAAGCCATAGTCTTTGAAGAACGGGTTTTGAACTGATTTGTCCAAAAGCCATAGTCGTTGAAGCACGGGTTTTGAACTGATATGTTCAAAAGCCAAAAACATTGAAGTACGGGTCCTAAACTGATATGTTTAGAAACCATTCATGATTTGTCTCCCCCTTAATGGTACAAATATTCTTCATAGAAATACGCCGCTTCTCTTCTGTTTTCAGTCATGTGTGTGGTATGTATCTACAAATCAGTACAACACATGATGTACCTACAAAACAGTTTAAGCAGATTTTGGTACCCAATGGCACTTGGGTCCTAGTGGGTTAGGTGTAGATTTCTTACAAGGAATACTGTAAGAACCATACCAATAAGAAGAATAATCTTTATGCACAAAGTCATTTGATCCACAGTAAGAACAACAGATTTTCTTATGTGCCAACCTAATCAGATGATTTACATAATGAATAGGATTAGGTTTAGCATAAGATTTACCTTTTGGCGTATTGTTCTTCTTTGCATTTGATGTGGATACAGATGATTTTGGCACTTCTTTCTTTGGAACTGCTGTGCCTTTTACTCTCCATTCCATCTTCACCCTCTTGAAGACTGGAACTTCTTCAGATTTGGAAGTATTAATTTTAGGCACTTTTGTTTTGTTATCTGATTTATCATACAGAGGATTATAGAAGAGATTTGTTGAACGAATCCGACCTTTTGAGAAATATGTTGATCTATTAAATTGTTTAGAAGAAATGTTTTTAAAACTTGAACTTGAAGCAGTTTTAAAAGAGCATTCAGAATCATTTGAATCAACAAATGGAGTCTGAAAGATAGAATTATGACTAGCCTGCTTTGAGACATCAAATTTAAAAATGACGTCTTCAAGTTCTTTGACTTTGTTTATTAAAACATTTTTCTCTTTAGAAATTAGATCAAATTTCTTTTGGAGATCAGATTTGATCAACTGATCCTTCATAATATCAGCTGATAAACCAGATAATCTTTTGGTAAGATTAAGAATCACATCTTCAAAATATACACGTTCCGATTCAAAATCTTTTTCCAAAAACCTTCTTTTATCAGTAATCTCTTTGAAAATTTCCATATTTTTCTTTTTAAGGGTTTTACTTTCCTTTTCAAAGAGATTTTTCTTTTCCGTGAAATCTTTTCTTTCCTTTTCCAAAAGATTTTCTAATTCAGAGATTTTTATGGAAAGTTCAGAACTTTTAATTTCAAAAGATTTGCGTTCAGTTTCAAATTTAGCTCTTTCTTTTTCGAGCTTGTCTTTTTCTAAAAATAAAACTTTCTCAAAGTCAGAAACTTGTTTTGAAAGTTTTATACAATTAAGTTCAATTATTTCCTTTTCTTTAAGAATCTTCTCTCTCCTGTCTTCAATGCTCTTCAGATCAGCATTTTCCTTTTTAAGAGTTGTTACTTTCTCTTGAAGTTTCTCGATTTGATCGTGCAGACTTGAGTTGTCTTTCTTTGCTTCAAGATCTGCAATATAAACTTCAAGATCAGTTATTCTTTTAGTAAGTTTAGCATTTGAAGAAGAAATGTCTAAAATTTGTCTTTTCAGATCAACATTTTCTTCTTCCAATGCTTTATTTAAAATAGGAGTTGAAGAATTTGAAGCATTATCTTTAACAGGGAGTTTCTTATATAGGAGATGTTTCTGATAAAATAACTTGTTGCAAAATTCCATTATTTGCCTTAGCTTTTTCAAGTGGCTTTGGAGGTGTTTTTGTTATTATGACTTGTTGCAACACTTCATTATTTGGTTTAACAGATACATGTGAATTAACAGATGTTTCTGTTATAATGACTTGTTGCAACTTTACATTTGGTTTAACAAAAACTTTTGCAATTGGAGGAATCTCCTTTTTCAGAGTTTGCTTCAAATCTTCACCACTGCTTTTAACAATAACTTGTTGTAAAACCATTTTGAATATTGCTAGAAATTGATCGTTCAGAAGATCAAGCAGACAGTGTATGAAAATACACAAAAAAATATATAAAAATTTTTCTTGAAAAGCTCTTACAGTGTATGAAATACACTATAGAAATTTTTTTTTTTTTTTTAAATTCACAAGAATTCGGATGTATAAGGATTCGAAATCACTCAATTCGGACTTAACTTGGTTCGAATTCAATGAATTCGGATGCTTAAGGGTTCGAATTCAATGAATTCGGATGCTTAAGGGTTCGAATTCTATGAATTCGGATGCTTAAGGGTTCGAATTCTATGAATTCGGATGCTTAAGGGTTCGAATTCTATGAATTCGGATGCTTAAGGGTTCGAATTCAACACTTGTAAAAAAATCAAGAACACTCCGAATTCTTCTTTGAATGATCCGAATTCACCAGGAATGATCCGAATTCACCAAGAATGATCCGAATTCACCAAGAATGATCCGAATTCACCACTTCGAACTTCAGAATCACTTAATTTGCCATATCTTTTTCAATTCTTGATCAATTTTGATGAATCTTATATCAAAATGCTCGTAATTCAAATCCGCACATTTTTTCTGTTAATCACGATTCACAATTCGATCAATTTAACCAGATTAAGATCCAAACAGTGATTTTGAACTTTTTTTTTAAAAAAATTTCAAAAATTGATCAGATCTGTCGATTCTGTGCAGTTTTTGATGTTGATCCAAGAATTAAAGATGATCAGAATGTAAATCCGAATGCAACGATGCAAAAAATTGATTCAAAAACTCAAAATCTAGAAAATCTTCATGTCTGAATGTTAAGACTTCAGATGAACAGTAAACTTCTCTTGGTCCGAATTCTTGATGAACAGTGTAAAAATTCTTCAATTTGCTCTTTAATCTGCTTGATTCTTCTGTTTAGCTCTGATACCAATTGTTAAATCCCAAATCTAGCACAAAGTAATGAACAAGTGTAGAGAAAAAAACTTCATCACAAAGCTTCAAGCTTTGTGATGAATTGTGAATCAAGCTTTGTGATTTATTTGAACATTCATATCTTATTGCTAGAGATCTGGGATTTCACAAATTCAGGATCAACAAAACCTTCTGGTTGATAGACATAAACCTCTTCATTAAGTATACCATTCAAAACTGCTGATTTGACATCCATTTGGTATACTTTGAAGTTCTTATGTGCAACATAGGCCAAGAATATTCTGATTGCTTCTATACTTGCCACAGGTGCAAATGTCTCATCATAGTCTATTCTTTCTTGTTGAGAATATCCTTTTCCAACCAATATAGCCTTGTTTCTGACTATAACACCTGACTCATCTTTCTTGTTTCTGAATACCCATTTAGTTCCAATAACAGATTTTCCTTCAGGTTTTGGAACTAGTCTCCAGACTTTATTTCTTTCAAACTGTAGCAATTCATCTTGCATTGCTAAAATCCAATCTGGATCCTCTAGGACTTCATTTGCTTTCTTAGGTTCAATCACACTCAAAAATCCTGCAAACATTGCTTCATTTGCTGTTGCTGATCTGGTCTTAACTCCTATTGATGGATCTCCTATCACTTGATGAATAGGATGGTCTTTAGTCCATTTGTTTGAACTAGGAAGCACGTTAATTTCTGAAAAATTATTGTTTGTATCATTCTCATCAATGATTGCTTGTAATTCGGAACTGTCCCCTTGTTCTGATACTTGTTGAGGTGAAACATCCAAGTTTGGATTCTGAGTAGTAGAGTCAGAATTCTGAATGACTTGTTCAGAGTTCTGAGGCACTTGTTCAGAAATCTGAATAACTTGGTCAGAATTCTGATTGGCTTGTCCAGAATTCTGAGTACTAGGATCAGAAGTTTCATTACTTGTATTGATCAAAGTTGGACATTCCTCAGATGGACCTGTATCAGAAATTACAGTTGTTTGAATCACTTCTGAAGTTCCCCTTTTCATTTCTTGAACCATTTTTGGATTTTCAAAATCTGCATAAGATTCAGAAGTTAGTTCCAGAAATGCATCCTTAAACAATATATTAAGTTCTGAACAGTTAGGATTAGAAGCTGTTTCAGAAGTCATTTTTGTCTTATTCTGTCCGAGTTCTGAACTGTATTGTTCAGAAGTCTTCATTCTTGATTCATCAAAGGTGACATTGATGCTTTCCATAATTCTCTTGGTTCTTCTATTGTAGATTCTGAATGCTTTGGAAGTAAGTGAATACCCAACAAAGAATCCCTCATCTGCCTTTTTATCAAATTTACCAAGATTTTCTCTATCTTTGAGAACATAGCATCTGCATCCAAAAACATGGAAAAATTTAATCAGTGGTTTTCTTTTGTTAATCAATTCATAAGCAGTTTTATCTAATCTTTTATTGATTAAAGTTCTGTTCTGTGTAAAACAAGCTGTGGCTATTGCTTCAGCCCATAGGAAGGTTGGAAGATTTGAATATGCCAACATGGTTCTTGCAGCTTCAACTAGAGTTCTGTTCTTCCTTTCAACAACACCATTTTGTTGAGGAGTTTTGACAGCTGAAAAGTTATGAGAAATCCCCAGACTTTGCAGAAAGTTCTGAAGAGTCTCATTTCTAAACTCTGTCCCATTGTCACTTCTGATTTTCTGGACTGGAAGTTGTAAGAATACTTGAATTCTTTTGATGAAATTAATCAGTGTTTCAGCAGCTTCTGACTTAGCTCTTAAGAATTCAACCCATGTGTATCTTGAATATTCATCCACAATAAGTAGCATATACTTCTTTCCTCCCATAGATTGAACTGAAATAGGACCACAAAGATCTGTATGTTGCATTTCTAATGGTGATTTGCATGATGAGTCCATTTTTATCTTATGAGAACTTTTCTTCATCTTGCCCATTTCACATGCTGAACATAATGATTCCCTTTCAAACTTGATCTTTGGTAATCCTTTGACTAGATACTTGCTAACCAGATTGTTCAGATCTCTGAAATTTAAGTGAGAACATCTTCTGTGCCAAAGCCAACATTCATTAGCTACTGCATTTGATAATAGACAAACAAGGGTTAAAGCTTGAATTTTTGAAAAGTTAACCACAAATAAGTCCATATGTCTTTTGGCCAAGAAGACTTTTATGTCATTCTCAGTTAAAATTATGCAACCTGTTATGCTGAACTTAATCTGACAGAAACTGTCCAAAAACTGTCTTATGCTGAACAAATTATGTTGTAAGCCTTCCACATAAAAAACTTTCTGAATAGCCAGATCCCCTTTTGTTAAATCTCCAAAACCTCTGACTTGTCCTTTGCTGTTATTACCAAAATTTTCTGCTCCTCCAGCCTTTTCTGTGAAGTTTGTCAGAGAAGATTTATGACCTGTCATGTGTCTTGAAGCTCCATAATCTAAAAACCACACATGGCAGCCCTGCAAAAACAATCAGTTAGATTTAGGTACCCATTTTGGAATGGGTCCATCTTTGTTAGCTTTGATATCTGATTTAACAAAAGTTCCTTTGATTTTCCATTCAAAATCTTCTTTTAAACACCACTTTCCTTTTACTTTTATGAAGTCAGAACATTTTATGTTCACAAAATTGTTTCTTTTCTTTTTGAAAACTTTTGGTTGAGACTGAGAAACATTTTCAGTCTTCTTTTCTTTAGTTTAAAAGATATTTTCTTTCTTCTTTTCTTTTATCTGAGTTTGAGGAATCAAAACAGTTTTCTTTTCTGAATTCTGATATGGTTTGTTTATATAAGAAACAGATGTTATTAAAATTGAACTTTTCTGAGATGATTGAAATGAATGACTACCACATTGAACACATATGAGATTCTTTCTTGCAAGAGACAATAGATCTGAAACATAAGTCTTTTCACTTTTATTGCAAGATTTCAGATTACAATTGCATTTCATACAAGAACTATTGACTCTAGGTTCAGAAGTAGTATTTAATCCAATCTCCTCAGAAACTCTTTTCAGATCATCTTTCCTTTTGCTTTCCTCACTTTCTGAAACATTGAATTTCACAGAATTAGCAGATGATTTGGATGATTCATCATTTTCAAATGTACTTGATTCATCAAAGAATTTCTTATCTTCTTTTAAGGCATTAATCTTGAAAAGATCATATTCATCCTTTAACTTCTCAATCTCTGTTATTTTCTGGACATAAGTGTTGTTTTCTTTTAAAACTTGGTCCAGTTTAAAATCTATATCACAATAATCATTTTCAAGATCATCAAAAGTTTTTCTTAAGTCCTCAAGTTCTTGACTAACAAGTTTAAATCTCTTTTCAAGTTCTGAAGTGAATTGAGAATTATCAGTTGAATCAGAGCTTTGACTGACAGTTTCAGAATTCTGACCTTCAGACTCAGAGTTTTGACTTGTGGAGTCAGAATTATGACTAGAAGACTCAGACTTCTGACTGGCTATTTCAGAAACCTTACTTGCATCAAATATACTTTCAATGTCAGTATATGAAAAACTTGGTTGTTTATTTTTGTAACTGACATTCAAAGAATCATATTTGAATTTAGCAGCATTATATTTTGGTTTCTCTTCTGTTGGTTAAGAATTTCTTTCTTAACCTCTTCTTCTGAAGCTTCTGACTTCTCAATTTTTGGTTCAGAAATTGTTTCCTTTGCTTTTACAGGACTTGATTTTTGTAGATTATCTGAGCTTGTTATAGAACTAGCAGGTCTCACAAAAACTTCAACAATTTCTGGGATTTTTGGTTTAGGAACTTGTAGTTTATCAAAATCATATAGATTTATTGGAGCTCTTTTCAAAACAACATTTTCTTCCAAACCTAATCCCATTTTAGGATTATAAAATCTTGTATCTTTAACATTGCTAGTAAGAAGATTCAAGGTTTGTTGAGTTTGACCTCTTTTCAAATTAAGGTCTTCCAACTCTTTGATTTTTGTGTACAACTTCTTTCTTTCCTCAAGTAACATATCATATTTAATTTGTAAATCAACCTTTTCATCTTTTATTTCTGTAAATTGAATTTTAATTCAGAAATCTTCTTTAAAAGATCAGAATTCTCATTTTTGACTTTTTGTTTCTCAACTTCAGATTCTTCAAACTGTTCTTTAATTATCTATTTTTCTGTTCTGAACTTGTTAACTAGAATTCTTTCACCTTTTATTTGTTTTCTGAGTTTAACAAATTCAGAATTCATATTGCCAATTTGAGTCATTAAATCAATTTCAAGTGCAAAATGTACCTCAGTAGAAGATTCAGAATCAGCATCTTCATAATCAGAATCATCCTCATTCTTCATCTTGGCCATATAACCTTGCATTTGAGAAAAGTGAATGCAATCCACTTCATCTGAAGTATAATACATCCAGTTCTCCTGTTCTACCAACATTGCAATCTCATTATCTCTTTTCTTAGCCAGCTGAGCCTTCTTTGTGTAGTATTCATAATCTTTTACTACTTTTACTCTGCAGTCTCTGGCAAAGTGACCAGGTTTTCCACACTTAAAACACAAATCCTTCTTTTTTCTTTCTTCCTTCTCTTCTTTCTTCTCAAACTTACTTTCTTCTCTATCTTCTTTCTTCTTATATTTCTCTTCTGAACTCCCCTGTTCCCTTCTGTACTTACCCTGAAACTTGTTCTGTCCATATCTCTTGTTGAAAGTGTTAGTCAACAAGGCTAATTTTTCTGCAATCAGCTTGATATCATCATCTTCTTATGATCCTTCCTCCTCATCAGATTCTTCCTATAACTTGGGTATTTCAGACAAATACACAGATTTCTTTGCAGTTTTGATCACCTTAGATTTTCTTTCTGAAAGTAAGGCTAATTGATCAGAAACACTTTTCTTCTCCTCCACTGATTGCTTAACCGAATCTTCATGTTGATTTAGAACACATAATAGATCATTTAAATCTTCCTCATACATGTCTTTATTCATTTGAAGACTAATTGCAAAGGATGACCATTCTGAATTAAGAGAATTCAGAAATTTGTAGTTAATCTCAGACTTTGTCTTTTTCAATCCATTCCTCTTGAGGTCATTCAAAATAATACAAAACTTTTCATAAGTCTGATTTAAACTTTCACACTCTTTTGCTTTGAATCTTTCACAAGCATTGATGCATTGGTTTAACTTTGCTTGAATTGATTTTGCAGTACCAAGCATTTGCTTTTCAAGTTCATCCCACATTTCTTTTGCTGATGTTCCACTATCAATTCTATTAAAAACCTCATTGGGAACTGCCAAAGTCAACAGCGTAACAGCTCTTTTGTCAATTGCATGTCTGATTTTCTGTGCTTCTGAGTACTGTGAAAAATTCTTCTTCACCCTAGTAGCAGGAATTTCTGGAGTTGTATCAGTTGCAGGTGTAGCAGTAACATCGACATAAACTTCAATTGGACCTTCTCGTATTGAGATCATCAAATTCTCATCGATATTATCCAAGAATTGTATCATACGAATCTTCCATTGCTGGTATTCGTTAGGAATAAGAACAGGTGGCTTCGTTTCAGATCCCATCGAGAGAAATTCTTTCGAAGACATGATTAGTAAAATTGAATTTAATCGATTCAACAGAAAGACAAATCGATTTTCTTGAACAAATGTAAAACGAATTCAAGAATTACAAAGAATTCAAGAATTACAAAGAATTCAAGAATTTTGAGTAGCAGCGGAATCAATTGACGAATTGATCAAGAAATCTTCAAGAACACGATTTCACGAACACGATCTTGAACGAATTTGTTTGTTGAATAGCTCTGATACCAATTGTAGAAACCAGGATTCAATCTTACAATCAATTAAGATCAATCAAACAGTAAATGATAGAGATTTGGATCAACACACTTGTATTCAATTAAGAACAGATTACAGATCTAGAGAGAATCTCTCAAAGATTACAAAAACTGAATACAAAGATATGCGGAAAGTTATACCAAAGATTAGTTAGCTTACAGTTGCTAACTCCTATATATATACTGTAAAGAAAAGCCAAAGCTACAGTACATATGAGAAACAGACTAATAGAACAATTACACGTGTCCTAATTAGTAACAGAATATAACTGAAAGTATCCAAGACATAAGTTCTGAACAACATGTTCAAAACTTCTGAACATTCTTCTGATTAAGCACTTCATAACTTCCTTCGAGTACTTGTGCTATTTTCTTCATCATTCTCAGAAGTTCTGAGTCTCCTATTCAGAACTCTGACTCTTCAGTTCAGACTTTCATACTTGTAATCTTTTCGAGACTTCTCAGATCAGAACTTATGAGTCTTCTAACTCAGAACTCTGAGTCTTCAGTTCAGATCCAACACTTGTAACTTTTGACAAAACTTCAGATCTAACATTTATCAAGAGATAATATTTTGCATATTATATTCTGCATATATTCACATATTAACTAGTCAATTACTGTTGTATCTTCTCCTATTTTAACTCCTATCATTTCCATAGTTAGTTATTGTTATTGGCTATATATATAGGCCATCCTCTGTACATGAATTATTCAATTAATAAAAACATTTACAGTGATATCATTTCGTTATAATGTTCATGTATACAAACATGATAATAAGATGATCTATTAGGTTGCCCGACCCAACTTCATTGATAGAACTTGTTTGGTCGCCTATCTTCGTGTTAGCAGCTTAATGTAACACTTTTAAATAGGACATACAGTTCTTAGTGTTATAAACTTCATGTCTCGTTAATTACTCTACTAGGACGTCCAAAAACGTTTAGGCATCCTAGAAGACACATATTGTTTTAGTGACTAGAACAAACTCCATAAATATTACTATCTTTAGATGAAATGAGTAATTAAGATGGTTAAAAAAACAAACCTGGATTGGGTTGGAGGTTCGCAAAACATTACATTTGAAAGGTTGTGTAAAACTGCTTTTGCTGGTAGCATATGGCATATCTTCTTGTTCACTTTGCTTAGTGAAAACAACTGTTCATGGTAGAGTTGCATGTTTTATCATCAGATTACAAAAATATACATATTTAACTTATGAAGTTAATAAATGAGAAAGAAAAAAAATTAGACCTTTTCACCCTTGTCAATAAGAATTCCCTTGGAAAGAAGAAAGTAGAGCTTCTCTTTGGAGGCATTTTGAACATCCTTTCCAGACCTCTTGATAATTTTATTATAATCAATAACCTTTTGTTCCCCCTCTGAATTCAAAAGTCTTTCAACTTTCTTTCCATCCTTCAGTTCTTTATTCTCTTCAAGGTCCACCTGTAGACAATTGGATGGCCATGTTATTACATATTTACGCATATTCTCTTCAAATAGGAGTTTCAAATAAGAAAGCCTAAAAGCTTAAGAACGTAAGAATAAATTATTCATATGTCACTCATTTCTATAAGGAAACGTGGGTTCACATATGCATCTTCATATGTGAATGGTGAAGAAATTGAATCAACGACATCGAATGCACCTTTCTTTCAATGACATATCTAATCAGACTAAGGACGATTCTTATTTTTGGGATCGGTTGTGAAAAAGATTCTTCAATATCTGTTAAAAGGTAAGATACTATTTGTACCAATCTTGACATTGTTCTAACTTAAGGTGGTTGGTTTGTTGTTTGTTGAATAGATCAGGGACCAAAGTTAGGAAACTACGATTCTTGTGGATGGCGCCTCACTTCTCGTGAAAAGCTAGATAAGGTTAGCGGAGCAAGTTTACTCGAACTTGGAGGACTAAAGTTGCAATTAGAGGCTGGAGTATTTAAAGACGAAGTCGCTGGAGTTTTCTTCAACACAAAGCATTTATCTCATTTTACATTTAGACGTTTTCTCTCGTTTTATTCTCTCTCTAGATTTTAGGGTTTCTCTGTATCTAGTTAAGGTTTATATTCTTTCTCACCTTCATATCTCTTGAAGGTTTTGTATATCGTTTCATATTAGTTTGTTAATAAGATGATGTTAAGCATTTGCACAATATCTGAAGTCGAGCAGTCTCAATTTCACTACAGGATGTTAGCGCCTTTGATGTTAGGCCCCGGCGGAAAGTTTTCCGAAACCAAACTAAATGGAATTGTTACCTCCCCTCTACTTCCAGGCAATAGAACTAAACCTAAAGTATCTTCTCTTCTCCGGTGTAAAAAGGTAGGTAAGAAAGTGTAGGTTCACATATGAATTTTCAAATGGACTTTTTTTCGGTTTACCAATAAATCACATATGAATAATTTATTCTTACATTCTCAACTTTTTTCTGTTTCTTCTTTTAACCTTTCCCATTTTCTTCAATGTATACAAAAAAATAAATTAAAAAAAAAAACTAAGGGACAAAGAAAGAAAGATGCATTCATTATTCAACTTACACTGCGAATGGCCTGGAACTCTATGCCTTCAATATAGATGCCCCCACTGCCACAATAATATAGAGAAAACCCCTTGAGTAGAACATCAAAATCAGTACTTCCGTTGTTACTCAAAAATCGGAACAATTCAACTGTCAACCAGTTGCTTTCAGCTTTCCACTCTGCGAAATATGCATTTAAGGTTTCACCCAGGGACGGACCCAGAAAATTTTCCATACGGTGGCACCATATTTTTTCGTACGGTTTTTATCGAAGTGTTTTTCATCTTTTGACCAACGTTCAATATCGTCCGATGTGTTTTTAGCCAAATTCCGGCGTTTCGAGATATTTTTAACGTTTTTTTGCTTCATTTCGTTTTCCCGTATATTGGCCTGCTAGAAACCTTTCTTCGATCACAAAACTTGAACACTAGGTAAGCTCCATACATCATCTCCGGAGTTAGAAATTGAGTTCTTATCTGGATTCCGATATTCATATTTGAGATATCTAATATCTTCACGACCTTTGGAAATCTGCACATAGATATTACGACATAGTAAACTCTCTATACTATATATCGATAAATCTATAAATATATTTCACGTGTTTCCTCGGGGAAAATGTAAAAAGAAGATATAGCAAGAATTCACCCCAACCACTCAGTGGAGCTCAGTTAGATTTAAATGATTTATATTATATTACTTGAATCAGAAAGTAAATATTACTAACTGAGAAATAAAAGAGAAAGAGAAAACTTGATTTTCTATTAGACCTCCACTTGAGATGAGAAACATGTTTGTATGAAAACTTTTTCGCTCATTTACCACTCCATCCATGCATATTGAAAACCACTGTTACAATAAAAGACAAGCAAAAGTGCAGTGGGAAATGAATGAGATCGAGAACATGATGACTATATATAAAACCAAGCAATAAGACATACCTAAAGGATAAGGATGACCAATAAAATATAAATATGAGTTTGCATTTAAGATCACAAGTCCCATATGTTACACTTATTGAGAAAAAAAAAACCATGTTTCGCTGCCTTTTGCCTAACTATATATATATATATATAATCAGATACTACCCAATGCTTCCACTAGTTATGGTTCCCTGTGCATAATGCTAAAAAAATACTGATGGATCATGTTCTCTTCTGTTGATACTTTGCATGGTTGGCTTCTGTCTACTGTCTAGGGAATTATCCAATATCTACGTAGCTTAATTCCAGGGGGTTCTAATTAATTTGATTGTTTCTTTCTTCTATTGTACACCACCTGTTATCTTTGACTTGTTTTAAATGAAAATCTACTGTTTTTAATTTCTTTGGGATTCTAGGCAGATAAGATGAAAATAATGTGAAATATACTGATGTGCGAGTCTTGCATTAAACTAGCAATGCTTTCTTTTTATTTTGACACCTAGTTAACATGGGGATTGCATTACCAAGGAAGATAGTATCGGTTGCGATATATAGAGGGTTCAAAAGGTCGGTTCTGGTTCCCATCCCTTGTTGAGTCATTGTAATAAGAACAGGATATGTATGTTAACAAAATGCAAACAATAGTAAATCTTCATAGATATTTAATTACCACTTTTTCTTTGTCAAGTAGGATTCCTGAACCGAGAAGAGAATAGAGATCCTTTTTCGTGATTGTGGGAGTTAGATTTCTTGACATCATGATTAGTTTCTCATAATCTTTAGGCAGCCTTTGCCCCAATTCCCACTCGTCCTGTGTATGTGTAAAAACAATAACGTTCATTACATATCACTTTGATTTCTAAATCTCAAAATATATAAAAAGGCACTTAAGCTCTACCTATTCAGGGAATAACAAAGTGCTATGGAACTCATATGGAATTGAGGAACTTACATGGATTATAGAGGCATTCTCAAGGGATTCCGAAACCTGAGCCATTGTTGGACGTTCTTTTCTGTCTTTCCTCAAGCATTGGTAGGCAATATCTGAAAACATATGTATGGACTTTGCATCTGTTTGTTCCTTAATACCATCAAAGATTATTGCTTCTCGTTTATTGATTTCGAAGCAGCATGCAGCCACTCGGGCGAGGAACACTACTTGCTCATCTTTGTTTGCCTCTCCTTCATTACTTTCAGGTTCAACATTTATGATATAGGGAAGTATGTGTCGCGGATACTTAATTTCCTACTTTTTCAATTGCCAACCTCCCTGATAAAATTTCAAACAAAACTACACCAAATGAATAAACATCGGATTCCTTTGTTAGGCCAAGTGAAGAGTGTAGTGGATCGAGATATCCAAATGTGCCATAATTGCCTTTGGATACGATAAAATCAGAAATAGTTGCTTTCCATTCATCATCTAGTAGAATGTTGCTGCTTTTTATGTTACCATGGATGATAGGTTGGTCTTCATCGAGAGTATGAATGTAATGTAGCCCTTTTGCAATTCCAATAGATATCTACAGTCTGAGTCCCCATGTTAGAGTTGAGTTTTCTAAATGCTTATCAAGACTTTCATTAATCGCATGCTCAAAAATAAGGATCTTTTCGTTCTCTTCTTCGCAAAAACCTCGTAGAGCGATGATGTTCTCATGGATATAACGAGAAAGCATTGCAACCTCTTTTAAGAATGCACCTTCTGCATATGAACCCACCATATCAAGCCGCTTCAGAGCAACCATTTTAGGTCCAGTAGAGAGAGAGAGAGATTTTTGCACAGTAAATCTTGCCAGATGCTCCCATCCCAATAACACATTCTTCACTAAAACAGTTTGTGGCATTGTTGATTGATTCAAGAGAAAATGTTTCCACCCCAGTTACCTGTGAAATCATCAAGAAACAAAATTTAAAGCATTAATTTAATTAAAGGGGGGAGAGAGGGAAGAGATCTAAAGAACCCTACTGGTGTTTAGTTGATTGTCACAAAAGTAATGACTTACGTGAAATATCAATGCTCTCTTAAGTTCATTCACGACCATTTCCATTGTCAGTTGATGATCGTCATTTTGAGTGCAATGCAAGCATTGATGTGTTATCTGTATAAATGTGTTTATGGAATCTGAGATGTTATCATTATCTTTAGTCGAAGAACTTTTCTCAATCTCTGCCTTTAGATGACGATCAATATACATGATTAACTGCTTTTGCTTGTAGTGGCTGTTGAATATTAAACTAAACATATTTATTATGTAAAAGGCATGTAAATATACATATATATAGTTTATGTATAGGTAGTTAATTCTGGAAGGGTGTGATTGTTCATAAAACAACACAACCCTTAGTGAACCATTGCGATGGTTCAAAGGCACCTGTTCGGTGTCTATAAATAGGAATCATATGTAACATATTTCAATTGTGATTATCTCAGAACTATCTATAAACTTTGGTTATTTTCATTATCTCGATCCAACAATTGGTATCAGAGCTTGGTTAATTCAAACCAAAGTTTTCATCTTTTACCGACTTCCATACAAAATCAAGAGAAACAGGGAGATAGAGATAGTCACCGGAACCGGAGAAGATAACCGGAGAAACCCAATCGGTCATAGCGACCGGCGATTGAAGACGAGAACGGCAGCAGGCATAACAAATCGAAACCAGATCGACAAGCGATTGAAGACGAGAACGGCAGCAAGCATTGTGCCACAAGAACAACAAATCGAAACCAGATCCACAAAAGCACGCCGGCAAAAATCGATCGGAGAAGAACAGAAAGGAACCGATACCCTGTTTTTTCTCTCGCCACATACACACACAGAAGGTGTACGATTCCCTCTTTACCTTTTATAAATTTTGACCTAATTTTGATTTTGGGTTAATAAAGGAAAGATAAAGGGAATTAATTTTTTTATACATTTTTTATTTTGTTTTCTTAAAGATTTTATTGATTGTTTTTGAAAACAAATAACAAATTTTTTTTCAAACTCTTTATAACCGGCAAATTGTAAAACTTTGAAAAAAAAATAAGAAAGAAAAGGATTTGCCCGGGAATCAGGAAACCAAATGACTGCTAGAGACAGTTGGTTTGATTCGCCCCGCAAACAAGAAAGAAAGGATTTGCCCGGGAATCGGGAAACCAAAGGACTGCTAGAGACAGTTGGTTTGATTCGCCCCGCAAACAAGAAAGAAAAAGTTTTTCCGCTCTAAGAAGAAGATTCTTAGGAAGCCGAAAAATTGGAAGAAAGAAGAAACGATCAATGGTTTCCGAATCATCCGAGAAAAATAAAGGAGGGATGGATTCCGAAACATCAAAGAAAAACGAAGGAGGAATGTCAATGACATTCCAATGCCCGATTCTAAATTCTACGAATTATACTATTTGGGCCGTGAAGATTAAAGCGCTTTTTAATGTCTATGGAATATGGGAAGCACTCGAACCAAAAGGAGAAGTGGATACAAAGAAAAACACAATGGCTATTGCTTATCTTTTCCAAGCTTTGCCCGAACAACTCATTCTACAAGTTGCTCATCATACGAATGCCAAAGATATATGGGAAGACTTGAAAGCTCGATTCGTGGGTGCCGACAGAGTCAAGGAGGCTAGACTACAAACATTAGAATCAGAATTTGAATCCTTGAAGATGAAAGACTCAGAATCACTCGATGAATTTACTGGAAAAATTAGTCAACTTGTGTCACAAGCAAACAATCTTGGATCCACAATTGATAACAAAAGATTAGTTCGAAAACTTCTAGGATCTGCCCCAGCAAAATTCATTCAAATTGTTGCTGCAATTGAACAATTCGCCGATCTTAATACCATGTCATTTCAAGAAGCCGTTGGAAGACTAAAAGCCTATGAAGAACGCATTAAGAAGCCAAACAAAGAAGAAGATATACATGATAGTCTTCTATACACCAAAACAGACGAAAAGGAAGAAGACAAAGAGCATAGCTGTGAACGTTGCGGTTACAGGAAGTCAAATCAAGATAACAAAGGAAGAGGCCGAGGTAGAATTTGGAAGTCATGGAGGAACAAAGATGGTAACCAACTCCAACAAGACAAGAGCCATATAAGATGCTTCTCGTGCAACAAAATTGGTCACTTCAAACATGAATGTACGAAGAAGGAGGAAGTTAACTTAGCCCAATACGAAGATGATGAACCAATAGTTGGTGCACCATTGATATAGACGAGCTTTGAAGAAGTGGAAGACTTCACTTAAACTATGTTTAGTTTAAGGGGGAGTGTTGAATATTAAACTAAACATATTTATTATGTAAAAGGCATGTAAATATACATATATATAGTTTATGTATAGGTAGTTAATTCTGGAAGGGTGTGATTGTTCATAAAACAACACAACCCTTAGTGAACCATTGCGATGGTTCAAAGGCACCTGTTCGGTGTCTATAAATAGGAATCATATGTAACATATTTCAATTGTGATTATCTCAGAACTATCTATAAACTTTGGTTATTTTCATTATCTCGATCCAACAGTGGCGTTCATCCATGTGCACTAGATGCTCTTGGTCATCTCCAAACACCACAGGTTTTGCTAACCTCCCAAGAAGCACTTCCAATAAAATCACTCCGAAAGAATATAGATCAGATTGTTTACTCACCTCACCTGTCCTTACATAATTTGGATCAAGATAAACGGGTGTGCCTACAACATTAGTCTTGGAAAACTGAGAATTTGCATGCTTGCTAATCCTGGACAACCCTAAGTCACCAATCTTGCCTTCCCAATTGTCACTCAATAAAATGTTGCCGCTCTTCATGTCGCGATGTATTACATGAAGGTTGTGAAGATAATTGAGCCCATGAGCCATGTCAAGACAAATTTGAAGACGTTTTTGCCATGGAGTATTATATCCCTTTTGAATGTTTTGGATACACTTGTTAAGGCTTCCATTGGAGGCATACTCGTAGACAAGGATCGTCTCGTCATTTTCATCACAAAAACCAAGAAAAGATACTAGGTTCTCATGATTTAACTTAGAAAGCACTTTAATTTCTTGCAATAACTCTTTTTTTCATTGTCCAACTACGCTATCTAACTCTTAACAGCAACCTTGCTTCTTCTTCTTGGTTAGCCATAGAGTTCAATCATAGAAACCCGATGAGAGCCATTCTCTTCAACATAATTTCTAACATCGGAGTGGAAGAGTTCTGCTTTGTACACTCCCCCAAATCCGACCCATCCGATGCAATGATCAACATGAAATTTATTGGTGGCTGAAAGAATCTCACTCAATGGAATTTTTAAGTGTTCCAAATTTTCTTTCTGCAACATTGAATACAATGGAAAATAAAATTAACCATATGAAGTGTATTTTTGCGAAAGGCCAAAGATAATGTGATTCATAGTACATTTAACACGACCTTTTAGCTAGTTATGGTCAGGCTGACCTTTGACATTTTAGAGGGTAAAACAGGGTCCCAACTAGTATATTGAATATCTGTAATACCCCGAGTAAGTTCGTTAGTCAAAAGTTAGTTCTGTTAAATTTATTTAACCTTATAATTAATGTTTAGGGTAAATTTGGGTTAAATTAGGAGTTAAAGGTATTTTAGTCATTAATAAATAGTTTACGGGTTAAAGTGGTAAATAGGCATAGATATTATCTAAAAGATATTCAGATATTTCATAAACTCAGAAATATCCAGAAAATCAGTAGGTGTAACTGTGTGTTTTGAGAGAAAAAGAAGAAGAAGAAAAGGAAGAGGGTTAAGGCTTCAATTGGTGCTTTGGAAGTGAATTATGGTATGTTTCCTTTATATTTTATGTTGGTAATTGCTATTAAATAGTTCCTATCGGAGTAGAATAGTCGATTTCATGATTTAGGTTAATTTCAGTCGAATCTGGGCAGAAATTGGGTAAACCGACAGTGGTTTCCGGACACAGTATGAATGTGTCCGGGTACTTTTGTTGATAGTGTCCGGATGGTGTTCTAAAGGTGTCCGGACGGTTTCCTTATCCGGGTAAGTTTCCTTTTTCCTATGTTTTCCGGATAGAATTGGATACCGGATAGTATCCGGATTACTTTGGTGTCCGGGTGACGTCCAGATTGTATAGGTTGTCCGGAAAAGTCATGTTGTCCGAAAAAGTCATGTTGTCCGGAAAAGTGGTGTTGTCCGGATAAACTATGGTTTCCGGATACTTTAGCTGTTTGACCAATTTTGTGATTTCGGATACTTTTGAGTGTTCGGATATAGTTTCCAAATGTATTTTGAGTTAAGTTGTTCCGAAAACTTTCTGGGGGGACGCCCCCAGACCCCGCAAGGGCGTTGTCCCTTGACCCCATCCGCTAACCGGGTAGCGGAACCCCCGTGTTAAGTCGTCGTAGGGGAACAATTGAGGATAAGAGTTTGATAGGTTAATTATGATTCTCAGTTGCTAAAGAGTCTCATGTGTTCTATATGGTAAAGAGATATTGTATCTGATTGTTACAGATTTTGTGAATCCTGAGTAAAGGACTGAATCTGTGGAAAAGGCTTGGAAGCATTTTGTTAAGCTAACAGGTGAGTTTTTCTTCAAAATGTTTTTAAACTGGAATACATATACGTGTAGATTGAAAAGGGTGATAGATAATGTGATTAGGTGTTTATAAATGACAATATGATATATTGAGATATATATTGTATCTATATGTGCATTACACTACACGAACATATGTTAGCCGAAATTATGGTCGGCGGTGTTTGTTGTAGTTGTTGTACAGCGGTGCTGTAATTGTCGTACATCGGTGTTGTTGGGTCGCAACCAACTGATATGGCCAGGGGAAATGAGAATGAGAATGAGGATGAATTGAACACAGTGCACGAGTCTTGATTGGTATTTAATTACGTATGATATATATGTGTTTATTTAAAAGATTTCATATAAATGGATTTTATAATGATTGTGAAAGGACAGGGGTTTTCTCACTTAGACCGCTAGGTCTAACCCTCATTTTTGTTTTAAAATATGTATTCCAGGTCGTGGATCGAGTAAGGACAAGTAGGAATGGTAATCGATGGATAACTTTTGGAAGAAGTGTGTTTTTGAAGATTATGGCATGTTTTACAGTCATGTCTTGTTATTAGTTGTAATGTATTTAGCAAAAGAAAAGTTTGTAATGAAATTATGTATTTTGTTTATGACTAAAGGACCGAAGTTGTAATGTGATGTATCTTAGTTCAATAACGACGTTATGAAATTTATGCTATATGAACTATGTTTGGGATTGCGGGTCGTTACAGATGGTATCAGAGCCCTAGTTTAAGGGATTTAGGTATTAGTAACTGTACCTAGACTTAAACTGCATGTGAAGTAGGATGTCCTTATTATTGTAGAACCTTGGGATGTTAAATATAAAAAGGTAGAAGGAACATCATGTAAGGTAATTTCATTATTAAACCTGGCCAGTGTAATTGTGATCTTACAGGTACATGTTTGAACTGGAATACCTTGTTATATGGGGTATGTGCTTATGTGTATATTAACCTTGTCTGAATCAGCATAATGGCAAGTGGTACGAGACAAACAAATCGGGAAGGAGGAGGAAACCCGAATAGAACCAATCCCACAGCCGGAGGAAGGGGAAGAGGGGGAGAAAGAGGCAGAGGCAGGACTGGGGGCAGAGTACAGGGGCGGGGCACAGAGTTTGTTACGAGAGACGACTTAGCGGCTGAAATGGGAAGATTACAGGCAAATATCCATGCTATGTTTAACCAGACTCATAATACGGAAACGAAAAGACCAGATCCTAACTTTGAAGACGAGATGCCTATCACACCTACTGTCACTTCAGTTCCAAGAAGGTGTGACTATAAAATGTTTCTAAGCTGTAAACCACCAACTTATGGAGGGGATAGAGATCCAGTAAAGGAGATGCGTTGGCTGAAGGAAATTGAAGCTGTATTTAAAACCAGCAAATGTGCGGAAGAGGATAAGGTGTTATACGGAACTGCAATGTTGAAGGCAGATGCTTTATATTGGTGGGAGGCCCTTATTGACTCTAAGTGATCTGATGTATACTCAACCTTTACTTGGGGCGAATTCTCAGTGGCATTTAAAGAACAGTTTTGTCCTCAAGCAGCAGTTAGACAATTGGAGGAGGAATTCCTGAGCCTACAACAAGGGAATTTATGAGTCAGAGACTATACCGCCCGTTTCCTAGAGAAGTCGCGTTTTGGAGAGTATTATGTTGCCACAGAGAAAATGAAGATGGAAAGGTTCATATTCGGATTGAATTCAAAAATTAGAAAGTTAGTGACTGCAGCAAGACCTGATACCTTCTCAGAGGCAGTAAATGCTGCGGAAAATGTGGAGCGGGATAATAGGAGGGATGCTGGTGATAAAAGTATGGGAAAGAGAAAATGGGAAGGACCTCAGTATGACCCGAAGAAGTCCAGATTTCAGAGATATGATAGCCGCCCGCCGTTCCGACCAACAGAAAGATCTTGTCCGAAGTGCAACCGTGTCCATCAAGGAAATTGTCAAGTTGACCCTCGGAATTGTTATAAGTGTGGGAGGACAGGGCATATTGCTAAAAACTGTCCAGTAACGCGGCTTTGTTTCCTGTGTAATTCTCCGGATCACATTCAGTCGGATTGTCCGCGGGGAAGAATACAGCAGGGTGGTACATCAGGGAGACCAGCAGTTGTTAGACCAGTAGTGCCAAGACTAGAACCACCAAGAACAAGGGGTCGTACATTTCAAATGACAGCAAAAGAAGCGGAGGAAACTCCGGATGTGGTTACAAGTACATTTTTCATAAACTCTACACGTGCTAAAGTGTTGTTTGACTCCGGTGCAAACCGATCTTTTGTGTCTCCTTCATTTGCTGCTCACATGCATTTAGAGCCTAAAATGTTAGAACATGCCTTACTGGTAGACACTACAAATGATAACCAAGTGTCAGTTAAAGAAATTTTTGATTGCCGTGTGATAAATATAGAGGGGTGTGGAGTACCGATACAACTATATCCTATAGCCTTGATCGAGTTTGATGTGGTAGTAGGGATGGATTGGTTAGCGGAGAATCAGGCTAACATAGTTTGTGATAAGAAAATAATCAATGTCGTTTTACCTGATAAGAGGTCAGTAGTGATTTATGGTGATCGTAAGAATCATCAGTCTAGCCTAATATCTATGATAAAAGCCCGTAAATGTGTCAACAAGGGTTGCTCGAGTTACTTAGCCTATGTGATAGATAGTAGGCCTGAAAAGATTAAGTTGTAAGATATCCCTATTGTTAGTGAATTTCCTGAAGTATTCCCTGAAGACTTGAATAGTCTTCCGCCCATTAGACAAGTAGAGTTTGGTATAGATCTGATTCCTGGAGCCGCTCCTATTGCCCGTGCACCGTATCGTCTGGCACCTCCAGATATGAAAGAGATGATGACACAACTACAAGATCTATCCGACAAAGGCTTCATCAGACCTAGTTCTTCGCCGTGGGGAGCGCCAGTTTTGTTGGTGAAAAAGAAGGACGGTTCAATGAGAATGTGTATTGACTACCGGGAGCTGAATAAGCGCACGATCAAGAACAAGTATCCACTTCCAAGAATTGATGATCTTTTTGACCAATTAGTTGGAGCTTGTTATTTCTCCAAGATTGATCTCAGATCTGACTATCATCAGTTGAAGGTTAAAGAAGAAGACGTTCTAAAGACTGCTTTTCGTACAAGGTACGACCACTACGAATTCTTAGTAATGCCGTTTGGACTGACGAACGCTCCAGCTGCCTTTATGGATTCAATGAATCGGGTATGTAAGCCGTATCTTGATAAATTCGTTATTGTATTTATTTATGATATCCTTATCTATTCCCGATCCAAAGAGGATCACGCACAACATCTTCGTTTGATTCTGGAGTTGCTGAAGAAAGAAAAGTTGTACGCTAAGTTCTCTAAATGTGAATTATGGTTGCGGGAAGTTCAGTTTCTGGGGCATGTAGTTTCTGAGAAAGGCACTCAAGTTGATCCGATGAAAGTGGAAGCGATTGAAAAGTGGGAACCGCCGAGAACACCAACCGAGGTACGAAGTTTTCTGGGTCTAGCTGGCTACTATCGGAAATTTATAAAAGACTTCTCTCGAATCGCGACGCCATTGACTAAGCTGACTCGGAAGAATCTAAAGTTTGAATGGAGAGCAGTACAGGATGAAGCATTCAGAATATTGAAAGAGAAACTCTGCAGCGCGCCAATATTAGCATTGCCAGAAGGTTCTGATGATTTTGTTGTCTACAGCGATGCTTCCAAACTAGGATTAGGATGTGTACTTATGCAACGTGGAAAGGTGATTGCTTATGCTTCTCTTCAACTGAAGGACCATGAAAGACAGTATCCTACACATGATATGGAGCTTGCAGCAGTTGTCTTCGCGTTGAAAATTTGGAGACATTACCTTTACGGTTCTAAGTGCCAAATATTTACCGATCATAAGAGTCTCCAACATCTTTTCGATCAGAAGTAATTGAATATGAGGCAAAGAAGATGGCTGGAATTGGTGAATGATTACCACTGTGAAATCCTTTATCATTCGGGAAAGGCGAACGTGGTAGCAGATGCACTGAGTCGTCAGGAAAGGAGTGGAACAATAAGAGCTATTTCACTACGGGCTGAACTGCTACCGAACATCTTTGAAGATTTGCAAAAGTGTCAAATAGAAGCGTTTCAAGAAGAACATCTGAAGTCAGAACGATTAGTGGGGGTATCAGCATTGCTAGAAAAAGATGACCGTGGATTATTATGTTTGGAAAGCAGAATTTGGGTGCCTCGTATGGGTGGGTTACGTGATCGGGTACTAAAAGAAGCTCTTCAGTCTCGTTTTTCCATTCATCCGGGTACGAACAAGATGTATAAGGATCTGAAACAATTTTACTGGTGGCCGGGGATAAAAAGAAGCATTGCTCAGTATGTGGAAAAGTGTGATACTTGTAAGAAAGTGAAGATGGAACATCAAAGGCCGTTTGGTCAGTTACAACGTCTGGAGATACCAATCTGGAAATGGGATCAGATCACTACTGATTTCATTACCAAGCTACCTAGAACTCCGAAAGGATTTGATACTATTTGGGTGATTGTTGATAGATTAACGAAGTCTGCTCACTTCTTACCGATAAAAGAAACTGATTCGATGGAACGCTTAGCCAAATTGTACATTGATGAAATAGTGACGCGGCATGGAGTACCAATCTCGATTATTTCTGATCGAGATAGTCGTTTTACTTCTAGATTCTGGAGAAGCTTTCAAAAAGAAATGGGAACACAGGTAAAGTTAAGCACAGCGTATCATCCTCAAACGGACGGTCAGAGTGAAAGAACAATCCAGACTTTAGAAGACATGCCCCGGGCTTGTATTATTGACTTTGGGGGATCATGGGATAAACATCTACCGCTGATCGAATTTGCTTACAACAATAGTTATCATTCCAGCATACAAGCGG
This sequence comes from Saussurea involucrata, assembly GCA_033807775.1. Classification (NCBI taxonomy): domain Eukaryota; kingdom Viridiplantae; phylum Streptophyta; class Magnoliopsida; order Asterales; family Asteraceae; genus Saussurea; species Saussurea involucrata. The sequence goes on along the minus strand of CM066314.1, from coordinate 103,503,520 downwards.
CACCGTTTGAAGTTCTGTATGGTAGAAAATGTCGAACACCCTTATGTTGGAACGAAGTGGGGGAGAAACAATTAGCGGGGCCAGACATAGTACAGTTAGCAGCAGATAAGATTACTCAGATTCGAGACAGATTGAAAATGGCTCAAGACATACAGAAAAGCTATATTGACCGACGTCGGAAACCGTTAGAGTTTCAAGTTGGAGATTTTTTAATGTTGAAAGTCTCACCATGGAAAGGATTCATTCGATTTGGAAAGCAAGGTAAACTGATCCCGAGGTACATTGGACCGTTTGCGATCACAGAAAGGATTGGTGAAGTAGCCTACAGGTTGGATCTCCCATTAGAGTTAAGTAGGATCCATAACGCGTTTCACGTTTCAAACTTTCGAAAGTGTTTGGTTACGCCAGATCAGGCCGTCTCTCTACCAGATATCCAAGTTGATGAAAAGCTGAACTATGTGGAGGAACCTGAAGCAATAGTTGATCACAAGGTTAAAGAGTTGCGGAACAAAGTAATCAGACAAGTGAAAGTTCAATGGCGACATCATAGAGGTCAGGATGCTACGTGGGAGTCGGAGTCAGAAATGAGAACCAAGTACCCTCATCTGTTCACTTAATTAAATTCCGGGACGGAATTCTTTTAAGGGGGAGATGATGTAATACCCAGAGTAAGTTCGTTAGTCAAAAGTTAGTTCCGTTAAATTTAATTAACCTTATAATTAATGTTTAGGGTAAATTTGGGTTAAATTAGGAGTTAAAGGTATTTTAGTCATTAATAAATAGTTTAGGGGTTAAAGTGGTAAATAGGCATAGATATTATCTAAAAGATATTCAGATATTTCATAAACTCAGAAATATCCAGAAAATCAGTAGGTGTAACTGTGTGTTTTGAGATTAAAAGAAGAAGAAGAAAAGGAAGAGGGTTAAGGCTTCAATTGGTGCTTTGGAAGTGAATTAAGGTATGTTTCCTTTATATTTTATGTTGGTAATTACTATTAAATAGTTCCTATCGGAGTAGAATAGTCGATTTCACGATTTAGGTTAATTTCAGTCGAATCTGGGCAGAAATTGGGTAAACCGACTGTGGTTTCCGGACACAGTATGAATGTGTCCGGGTACTTTTGTTGATAGTGTCCGGATGGTGTTCTAAAGGTGTCCGGACGGTTTCCTTATCCGGGTAAGTTTCCTTTTTCCTATGTTTTCCGGATAGAATTGGATACCGGATAGTATCCGGATTATTTTGGTGTCCGGATGACGTCCGGATTGTATAGGTTGTCCGGAAAAGTCATGTTGTCCGGAAAAGTCATGCTGTCCGGAAAAACTATGGTTTCCGGATACTTTAGCTGTTTGACCAATTTTGTGATTTCGGATACTTTTGAGTGTTCGGATATAGTTTCCAAATGTATTTTGAGTTAAGTTGTTCCAAAAACTTTCTGGGGGGCCGCCCCCAGACCCCGCAAGGGCGTTGCCCCTTGACCCCATCCGCTAACCGGGTAGCGTAACCCCCATGTTAAGTCGTCGTAGGGGAACAATTGAGGATACGAGTTTGATAGGTTAATTAGGATTCTCAGTTGCTAAAGAGTCTCATGTGTTCTATATGGTAAAGAGATATTGTATCTGATTGTTACAGATTTTGTGAATCCTGAGTAAAGGACTGAATCTGTGGAAAAGGCTTGGAAGCATTTTGTTAAGCTAACAGGTGAGTTTTTCTTCAAAATGTTTTTAAACTGGAATACATATACGTGTAGATTGAAAAGGGTGATAGATAATGTGATTAGGTGTTCATAAATGACAATATGATATATTGAGATATATATTGTATCTATATGTGCATTACACTACACGAACATATGTTAGCCGAAATTATGGTCGGCGGTGTTTGCTGTAGTTGTTGTACAGCGGTGCTGTAGTTGTTGTACAGCGGTGCTGTAATTGTCGTACAACGGTGTTGTTGGCTCGCAACCAACTGATATGGCCAGGGGAAATGAGAATGAGAATGAGGTTGAATTGAACACAGTGCACGATTCTTGATTGGTATTTAATTACGTATGATATATATGTGTTTATATAAAAGATTTCATATAAATGGATTTTATAATGATTGTGAAAGGACAAGGGTTTTCTCACTTAGACCGCTAGGTCTAACCCTCATTTTTGTTTTAAAATATGTATTCCAGGTCGTGGATCGAGTAAGGACAAGTAGGAATGGTAATCGATGGATAGCTTTTGGAAGAAGTGTGTTTTTGAAGATTATGGCATGTTTTACAGTCATGTCTTGTTATTAGTTGTAATGTATTTAGCAAAAGAAAAGTTTGTAATGAAATTATGTATTTTGTTTATGACTAAAGGACCGAAGTTGTAATGTGATGTATCTTAGTTAAATAACGACGTTATGAAACTTATGCTATATGAACTATGTTTGGGATTGCGGGTCGTTACAATATCTCAGACGAATGTTTCTCTATTATCAAAAATAAATTTAGTACAAAAATACTAGAAGGTACTCTTCTATATTATATGTCATCAGATAGCATATCGCATCACTATGAACATATTTTATGACCCAACATATAACAAGTGTTAGCATATAGCAACGTTAACATATCTCATTTTTAATACATCAGAGTCATCGATAACAACGCATGTATGTGGATCGATCTATATATGAAGCTTTTAGCAAATGCATATGAATCTACTATAATATGAATACAAACCTGTTAATAGAAAATGCAATAGAAACACCATAGTAACTTGTCTATACTTCAAATAAAAACTTGTGGAAAGATAAATGTGATACCCTAACTCTTAGGTGGTGTTTATTTTTTAAGAGGTCTGAAGTTTGAAATCTTATTTTACTTCTGTTTTTTAAGAGGAGGTGCTGAAATCTGAAATCTGAATCAATAAGACTGTTTGTTTTTGTAAGGTTTGAAGTCTGAAATCTGAATTAATAAAACCATTTGTTTTATAAAATTGATAGACGTCTGAAGTCTGATATCTAAATCTAAAACTGATTATTTTTATAAACTAATAAATATAAATTCAAAAATATATGTTAATCGCTATTAAAACCATTAAATATGAAATCCATTTTCTTGTCTATTTATTAAAAATTACTCTAAACAATTATATATTAAAATCCACTTTTAAAATAAAAGACATTTTCTTTTTTATTTCTCAGAGTACTCGAATGTTTTGACACTTTCTTCAAACTCCATCACCACTTTTAAGAAGAAAAAACAATCATATTCTTCAAACTCATCACCACTTTCTTCTCTCTATCTCTCCCTGGAAATTTAAACCCTATCTAATATCCTAGATTTTCTACTTGAAAACTACCAGAAACCCATCAAGATCATTCTGCCATGGATTTTCAAAACCACCACAGTCACACCCTTCTGATTCTGGTCCCGGTGGTTCCACCAGAACCGCCACCGCCACCACCAACGCCGCTGCCACCGCCGCCACCTCCATCACCACCATCACCACCATGGAAGAGAGAAGTTAGGGCACGCTCAGAGGTTTTAAGAGGTTTTAAGAGAGATATTTACCTCTTGTGAAATAAGAGACTTTAAGAGGTTTTAAGCTCTTTTTTTGTAAAAAAACAAACGGTCTTAGTAAGCAAATGTCTGACCGAAAATGATTTAAGAGGCTTTCAGACTTTAAAAAAAAACAGGCCCTTAGAGTTTTTTCTTTGTATAGGCAAACTTAATCTATCAATCTCATCATCCCTATAAAGTTAGAAATGGAAATCTACGAATTAACTGTGGAGTCTATAGCCCAAAGACTAGGAATCTTCTTAAATCTTAACCTTTAAGATTCAATTTGTGGAGTAATAGAGGGATGTCATTACAAATCACTGACAAGTTTACTACTGATATATCCATGCAACCAATTATATAAACATATAACTAGAAAACAAGTAACCATGTGCTAACCAAGTGACGGAGAAGAAGAAGTTCTGATTTCCATTCTCCAAGAGATCGCTGTTGGCCGCGGTAGATGTGACAATGGGAGTTTTAAGTTTGGTACATATGAACAGGTTGTTTTGAAGATGCGAGAAAAGATTACATGTATTAACATAAATGCTAAGCACGTGCAGAACAAAATAAAACGATTAAAAGATAAATATTCGGCTGCATATGACATTCTCAACACAAGTGGGTTTGGCTGGGACGAAGCTACACAATGTGTTACAGTTGATTCTCCAGAGGTTTTGGAAGAATATTTAAAGGTTAGTTTTTATAAATTTTTATGTTTATATATAGAATTATTTATTACTTATTTTTATGTACATGACTAATTAATAATGTTTGTTGTGCTAGAAACATCCTAACAAAAACTACATTGCAAATAAGTCGTTCCCTACGTATCAACGGTTGGCAATTATTTTTGGGAAGGATCGAGCTACTGGATCTATGGCTGAATCTGCAGCTGATGCATTAGAGAATATAAACATGGAAACTGAAGACGGTGCCGAAACAGAAGGTTTCTCTGTTCCTTTATCCAACCCTTCTAATGTTGCATCGATTTCCTCCGCTCCAAATGCAGGTGAAACATCATTGAGAAGGAAAAAAAGAAAAGTCGCTGCAGTCGATGATATGACAAAGCTAATAGAAAAGGGGCTTGCTTCTGTCTCTGATGAAATGCATCAACTGGTTATGGTTATTACATCTTCTTTGCCTAACCTGGAGAGTTTGGATAGTTTGCCTAACGAGTTGAAGAACATGGGTCTTAATACTATGCAAGTTGTACGTGTTAGCATGTATTTTGGAAATAACCCAACTTAATTGCGAATTTGGAAAGGCTTGGATGGATCTTTCAAACTGGAATTTGTGAAGGCGATATTGGAAGAAGACAACTGATTTTGTTTTAATGTGATCGTTTTAAAACAATTAGTTTGCTGATTATTTTTGTTTATGAACTTCTAAATAATGAGTTGTTTATTTTGATTTGTGAATGTTATGTTAGTATTCGTGAATTTCTATACAATTTGTTTGTTGGTTATTTTGATTTAAGAAGATGATGTTGGAGTTTATCAATTTCTAAATAGTTTGTAGTTATAGTAATTTGGTAAAGATTATTTATAATATTGGAGGAGATAGTATACATTATATTATATATATATATATATATATTTATATATAAACAAAATATATATAGCAAAATTACGATGTGTTGTTCAATTTTTTATAAACTAAAAAATAATAAATAAAATTTTAGGAACAATCTTCATATTTTGAAATTTTTGTTCGATCCTATTTAGTTCTACAAAACATTATATTACAGAGTTTATTCAGTTTAATTCTGTTAGGGTTAATCTGGTCATTTTGACAGTTTTGTCCTGTCCTGTCCAGTGTTACCAAACACTATATCAGACAGCTTGTTCTGTCCTGTCTTGTCCAGTCCTGTCCTGTTCTGTCATGTCCTGTCCTGTCCGCGTACCAAACACACCCTTAAGAAGAAAAAACAATCATATTCTTCAAACTCATCACCACTTTCTTCTCTGTATCTCTCCCAAACACACTCTTTTGATAAACAAACAAACCCACATAATTAATCATATAGATTAATGTCTGAGTAAGGATCTTGAGCATCTTGCAACAATTGTGTTTCTTGAGACATGTTAGAACTGCTTGGAGAACCTTGCTTAACTTCTTTGATAAGTCTTTTAAGTTATTCTTTAGAATTAGCAGCAAGGAATTGTTCTAATTCTTCTTCTTCATCGTCTTCATCTTGAATAGTTTTGAGGGTTCCAGGAAGTGGGGCCGTGGAGGCAGAGACACCAAAGTTTGTTGAGTAAAACTCTGAGACTCCTTGAACCGTCATTTTTTGAATTTGATCAGAAGGGAGATTATCCCACCATTTAACTCGGACGAGTCTTTGTAACAAGCTTGGAGAAATATTAACTGCAGGGATGACACTAAAAGTCCAGGAAATGATCCATGGAATTTTGAACAAAATAGTAAATTGGAGAAGGTATTCGAATTTTGGAATGTCTTGAACAAAGATTTCTTTGAATTTTTGAAATGCTTTTTGAACAGAAATTGGAAGGGTATCTGGGATGTTACCCATGAATTTGAACCATCTTGGATATGAACAATCGAAATTCTTATCGAAGAATAGAAACCATGAATGAGAGTAGTTTCTAAGATAAAAAAGATTGAACCAAGCATCTTGATAATCATAGAAATTGTAATAAGGGTATGTTGGATAATTGAATAGGGTTTTTTCTGTATAGGGGCGGACTTTCCAATCTTGGATAGAAAGGATACGAAAAATATGGACTTTGCTGAAAGCTATGATGGAAGGGTCAGAAGGATTAAAATTATGCTGAACTTTTATGGAACCAGTGTCTACTAAGATCGCTTGATAATATTCTATTGTTTTTAAATTACTTCCCATAAACAGGGAATCTTTGGGAAAGAGGAAATCTACTAGGGTATGAAATCCCTTATGATATTTTTGTACTTCATAATCTTCAAGAATCTTAACAAGCTGTTGATTTGGGTTTGGAATGTAGGAACTGCTATTATTTTTGGAAGAGGAAGGTGTAGTAGTCTTGGGTTTTTGAGGAGTGATAGTCTAGGTGTTGGATAAAATAATTGCCTTTTTGGAAGTGTAGTTTGGAGAAATAATGACTGGTGTTTGAACAAGAGAAGAATAGGAAGGGTGAGCCTTGGTAGGAGTGATTGGAGCAAATCTATTTTGAGTAGGAATCTTTGGAAAAATGGACGATGAAGATGATGGGGTATGACTAGTAAGTGTTTTGATGGGGGAAAGTTGCATCTTCTTCTTTTAATTTGATCAGAATCTTGTATCTTTTGAACAGAAGAATTTTTCACATCTCTTTGATCAAGTTTTGAACTTCTTGAAGTCATTTCCCCTGTAAAAATTCTCTTGATAAAAAAACTGGAAGAGAATTATTTTCGCCTTTGATAAATTCTATTTGAAAATCAAAATTACTTAACAATGTTTGCCATCTTGCAAAAATTTGTTTTGAAATAACATTTTTTATATCGTTTTCTAAAATGGGTTTTGCAGATTGACAGTCTATTCGTAATAAAAAAAGTTTCATATATAAATCATCTTCAAATTTTTTGATACATAAAACGATGCTTAAATTTTTTTTTTTAACGGTTGAATAATTTTTTGAGTATCATTCCAAGCACCTGAAAAAAATCTTACAGGTTCTTCATTAGAGTCTTTATTATTTTTTGGTTTTAATATTCCTCCAAATCCTAAATCACTAGCATCGGTTTCAACAAAAATACTAGCATTTGGTTGTGGGATATTAAGACAAGGTAAATATTTAACCTTTTCCTTAATATGTTTGACAATATTTGTATGTTCTTGAGTCCATGGTGGTGGATTCTTTTTGAGTCTTTGATATAAAGGTTTGCATATAATACCTAAATCTTTGAAAACATCATGAACATAATTTAAGCATCCTAAAAATCTTTGAAGTTGAGTTTTGTCTTTAACTTCGTCTGGAAATTTATTAGCAAACTCTAAGGTGGTGTTTGTTTTTTAAGAGGTCTGAAGTCTGAAATCTTATTTTACTTCTGTTTTTTAAGAGGTGGTGCTGAAATCTGAAATCTAAATCAATAAGACTGTTTGTTTTTGTAAGGTTTGAAGTCTGAAGCCTGAAATCTGAATTAATAAAACTGTTTGTTTTTTAAAATTGATAGACATCTGAAGTCTGATATCTAAATCTAAAACTGATTATTTTTATAAACTAATAAATATAAATTCAAAAATATATGTTAATCTCTATTAAAACCATTAAATATGAAATCCATTTTCTTACAATCTTTGTCTATTTATTAAAAATTACTCTAAACAATTATATATTAAAATCACTTTTAAAAGAAAAGACATTTTCTTTTTTATTTCTCAGAGTACTCGAGTGTTTTAACACTTTCTTCAAATTCCATCACCACTTTTAAGAAGAAAAAACAATCATATTCTTCAAACTCATCACCACTTTCTTCTCTCTATCTCTCCCTGGAAATTTAAACCCTATCTAAAATCCTAGATTTTCTACCTGAAAACTACCAGAAACCCATCAAGATCATTCCGCCATGGATTTTTCAAAACCACCACAGTCACACCCTTCTGATTCTGGTCCCGGTGGTTCCACCAGAACTAGAACCGCCACCGCCACCACCACCGCCACCGCCGCTGCCACCGCCGCCACCTCCACCACCACCACCACCACCATCACCACCATGGAAGAGAAACGTTAGGGCACGCTCAGAGGTTTTAAGAGAGATATTTACCTCTTGTGAAATAAGAGCCTTTAAGAGGTTTTAAACTCTTTTTTGTAAAAAAAAACAAACGATCTTAGTAAGCAAATGTCTGACCGAAAATGATTTAAGAGGCTTTCAGACTTAAAAAAAAAACATGCCCTTAGCGTTTGTTCTTTGTATATGCAAACTTAATCTGTCAATCTCATCATCCCTATAAAGTTAGAAATGGAAATCTACGAATTAACTGTGGAGTCTATAGCCCAAAGACTAGGAATCTTCTTAAATCTTAACCTTTAAGATTCAATTTGTGGAGTAATAGAGGGATGTCATTACAAATCACTGACAAGTTTACTACTGATATATCCATGCAACCAATTAAATAAACATATAACTAGAAAACAAGTAACCATGTGCTAACCAAGTGACTGGTTCCTAATGCAAATGAAAATAACCTTTATGAAAACTATTCAAAGAAAAACCCAATAAGAAAAAGACACTACGAACATAAGTTGAGTTCTACAATCAAATCATATTAGAAACACAAATAAGAGACATATCTATGATATTTAGCACAAATAAAAACTAAGTGATCACAAGAGCAAGTTATATCTCTGAGTGCAACACTTCGATTGTTATTTTTTTTTGGAACCGCAAATTTTATAAAGCGATGAACTAGCGAGAAGCTAGGAGTACATCAAAATATTACACGTACTGCCAGGGTCACTACATGACCATATATTCCAATCTAAGTTGGACCCCTTTTTATGAAACGTCCAAAAACCAGGACAAATTTAAACCTTAAAATTTATCAGAGTTAACTATAATTTCATCCAAACTTTCATACAAAATGGAGGATCAGAGACAAGCTTTATATATACAACTGATCTATTGTAAACAACCAACTAATCTAAATCATAACTAATAATATCAGATTAGACTGGTTGTCTATGATATCTCCAAAATAATTCTTGTTCTACTAAATTCTCCGATCTCGCTCCAAAAGCGTAACTCTGGGACTTCTCGACACTCATCCCTGTTTATCCCGTCCCGAGCTAGTATCTGCTAAGAAAATTTAATTTGAAACGATTAGGCTTACGCCTAGTGAGAACATCCATTTTCAAATTAAAACTTTATCAGCTTTGGAAACTCAAGTAAACAAAGCGTATAAACAAACCTGGTTTGCCATCATTCTTACCGTACACCTAAACATCTTACGATGACGGGAACATACCCGATTCCATGAATATGACTAACATTCAGTAAGTCATATCATCACGTTCGAGAGCCTATACTACGAATCATTACAGATTCTAGATCATTACTCAAGTCCAAGAAATTACAATATACTTTATGCCTATTTCTTGGAATGGAAGTAGAGATTACAATTTACTTTATGCCTATCTCTTACCTTCCCATAGAAATCAAGAATTACAATTTACTTAATGCCTATTCCAAGATTTCTCCTCACAATACGAAATGGGAATTACAATTTACTTTATGCCTATTCCTCATTTCACGTCAACGGGAATTACAAATTACTTTATGCATATTCCACGTTTCACACCACCTTACGAAATGAGAATTACAAGTTACTTTATGCCTATTCCTCATTTCAGGTCAACGGGAATTACAAATTACTTTATGCCTATTCCAGGTTACAAATACTGCCAGTGCCTATGGATCCATTACACTTACTAGTGTACATGCATAACAACATAAACACGCAACATCTCGTATCATATTCTCAACGATAAGAATACTAGATAACCTATCGTATCCTTATTCTCAAATGTCCCCCCTTCGGTGACTTAGCACGGGGGTTCCGCTACCTGGTTAGTGGATAGGGTCAAGGGGCAACGCCCTTGCGGGGTCTGGGGGCAGCGCCCCAAGATTTTTTTTTGAAAACTTAACTAGATAACATATCCAGACACTATATCCGAAACTATCCAGAAACTCATACAAATCCGGAACATCAGAAGTTACCGAACATTAAACCTATCCGGATGTTACCGGAAACATATACAATCCGGATAACATCCGGAAACCAAAGTAATCCGGATACCATCCGGTATCTATTTTATTCGGAAGCTTAGATACTTACCGGATATCTTCACTACCGGACACCACTGATAAGGAATTACTGGACACTTATCAAAACGTCCGGTAACTTCGACCTGCACTCCAAAATCCAATCCAGACCACTATTTGTTCCACCCATCATATTTTGCACTTATCCATTCAGCCCCAATACAATTAATACTAGTAGCCTACTGCTTCATTTGAAAGAAAACATTGATTTAAACAAAAAGAGAGAATGAACTCACTTAGAAGTTCTTGACCCATCACACAATTTGATTTCCAAAATCAGATTCATTCTTCCTACTGATTCAATAACCTATTGAAAGGTGATTTGAACTTGTAAATTACAGGTCTTTTATTAATAGATTGGAGAAATGATAGCAATCCTTACCAAGTGAAATCAGATTACTTTTCTTCTTCTCTCCCTGATCTTTGCTCTTGACCGACTCCAACAACAGAAGATTGAGATATTTTTCTCAATTTCCAGCTACCCTCACCTTAAGTATACTCAATCTTTCAGAAATGACCAAACAAACCCTCAAGTTTCAATTTTCAATATTAACTTAGACTTTGGTCAATTTAAATTTCAACCCCTTCGAGTTTTACATTTTACGAAAAGTCCAAAACTTTAGACTAAAATACAAATCGACCCCATTCATATTAAATATAATATATTGGAAATTCGAGATGTTACATTTTACATCTATTTCTAATCCAGAAAAACGCTAACTATAAGACAACTCGTCGCTTTCTTCCCCTCAACAACCGCTCTGTTTCTTGCCCGCCATAAGGACCAGATGAACACTATGATGACAATGATGACAGCTTTCAGTATGTCCTTTGTTGACTTCAGACTCCTTGCCGAATCTGCCGCTCAGAGAAGGGTGTGGGGTGTCCATCGTGTTGCAGCCGTGAGGAAAGGTCGTCCACCATCTGTGCAGAATTATCGCCACCTCTCGAGCCACCTTGCACTCGATCATGATATGCTGCAGCGATTCGACCCTTTCGTTACAAAGGGGACAGAAGATAGATTGGACCAATATTCCTCTCTTAACGAGATTGTCTCGTGTGGGGATCCGATTCAAACGAGCCCTCCCCCATATCAAGAGATTTAACCAGATTGCACCAACTTGTCTTCACCGCGGACCTTGGAAGCCGCATATGATCAATCGCTAAACGAAGTGAGGCAGCCGAGAAGATCCCGCTGCTTTCCAATCCCCATTTCCAACGATCATTTTCAACCGTAAGCCCTCCCCGCAAGCAAATCGAAGCTAAGTTGTCCAGCTCATCTGCCTCCCCCCCCCCCCCCCCCCCCCCGCGAAGCTAATGCCTCCAGCTCCAAGAGAGTTGGTAACCGTTCTCATCTCCGATTATTCTTTGATTTACCAGACAGAGAGGCTCCATTTCCATCGCAAAGAGTCTTGGAAACATCTCCGATAGGGCCCTCTCCCCACACTATCTTGTTGGGAACTGAAGATTTTCCAAGTATGGTTAGTACTGCCAGAACAACATTAGTACTGCCAGAACAACAATACTACTGCCAGAGCAAAGTTACTACTGCAAGTAAAAGTTAATGTTGCTGGAACAATGTTAGTACTGCTTGTGCATAACGATGTTAATGCTGCTTGTGATCATAATTATGGAATGCGAGAATGTTGGAGATAAAGATGGAATGATTGAAGATAAGCATGAAAGAATATTCTGAAGATCAATTTTGTTTTGATAGTTATCTTGTAATTATTTAGTATAAATAGATTTTGATAGATAGCTATTCGTAGAGAGATTTCAGAATTCGTTTTTGTTTCAAGAGAGAATTAACCTCAAGGTTTAGAACCCTATTTCTAGAGAAGTAGAAGTCGTCTTGTTGAGCCTGCTCAACAAGATTGAGGTTTGGTTGTAAACTTGTGAGTTGAAGTATTGAATACAAACAGATTGTGTTTTCTGATTAGTTGTTCATCGAGTGTGTTTGAATTAAAGTTCTATTCCGCAAGATTCTTTAATTCTGATTTCTAAGTATAATTATTCTTGTTTGGAATCGATCCTGACAAGTTGTAACGCCCCAAAACATGGGTTAACAAAAACTTCCATAAAACGGAAGAGTGGTACACATTACTAAAGTAAAAGTATACCTAATTAACATTACATAATCATTAATACAAAGATTTAGTTAATTATAACTACTATTGGACCACTAGCTTATTTGATCACTACTATAGCAATCAAATATCAAAAGAATGCCGGAAAGTTCTATCATCAATCTTCCAATCTTTATCTCTCTAACAATGATCCCATGCTCACAACCCCGTTCTAGACCTTCTTGTATCCGGAACCACTAAAATCTGTAATACATAAAACACATAACAAGTGTTAGGCTTTTAAAGCCTAAGTGAGATTTACACATAGCACATAGAGCATAATCATAGCATGTAGGAATAACAATTCGATACATTCACAAATTGGATTCCATGGAGAAGGTCCATATCGCTACCCAGTTACATCATAATCGAAGATATACCTTGATCGGTACCCCACGGTATTGTCACAAGGCATAACACAACGGAAAATCCCACGGTGTCTGAAGGTATGAATCAATTACACTTACCCCACGGTGTGTAAAAATATATCCTCCAATGCCTACTAGGTGCTCCTCCAAATATGTGAATACCAAATATGTTAATCCAAATAACATCAAAGCATATTTAACACTTAACAATGGTCCAACCATTTAACATAATCAATACTACTTCCATGTAGTTCATATACATCCATATGTATCAAATCATATTCTATATGACATCAATAATAAACATCCATGTTTACAATTCAATAATAAGTCCATTCTGACCATTATGCCATCATTACTTCTTTAAGACATATATTAAGCCATCATCAAGATCACATACTATTGATATATAATCAAAGCCAAACTCTTAGCACCAACATTTAACATGGCATACTAAGTAATAAACACAATTAATCCACCATGACTTACTTGAACTCTTCTTGTTTCCCTCTTAACCATTAAGAGCTTATAAATCAAGATTTCTTATTAACAATATCAAAATCAAGATAAAGAATGGTAAATAAGTATAATAAAATCAAGTAATTACAAGTTACTCACCTCATACCTTCAATTGATATAACCCTAACTTGAAGACTTGAACCCAATCACTTCCAACAAGATGAAATGAAGATATGTTGCCCTAAATGGAATTTAATTGGTAAGATTCATCTACTAACTGCTTAAATTGGATTTGGAATAAGAGAAGTGGATTTACCTTAGGCTTAGATGAAGAATTCGTATGAAGCAGAGCAAAATAATCGGACTTGAGAGTTCTATAAAGAGAGAATACTGATTAAGAACCAAGGGGTGGGTTTTAACCCCCTTTCAACACGTCAGGTGCTCGGCGCCGATCACCCGCGCCGATGCATCGGCGCCAACCATCGGCGCCAGCCTCTGTTTGCTTGCTTCTCATTTTTTTCACTAATTTGGCCGTAACTTCTTCGTTAGAACTCCGTTTTTACCCCGGAAAGCACCGTTGGACTCGTATTCAAATTACCCATCCAACTAATCCATAAAATCTAATATTTAACTTTATCATCTATTTTTCATTAATTTCCTTAAGGAATAACTTACTGATTTCTATCAGGAGTTATCAAATAACAAGTAACAATCACGGAAATTACATAGGAAATCCATTATAATTTAAGAAGTCAAAATATAAAGAAATATTAGGACTATTTTTATCACAAGGATTTTCCGGGTATTACAATTCTCCCAACCTTAAAACGATTTCGTCCTCGAAATCTATATCCTTTACAACCCAAAGTCAACCGACTCACTATCGACCAAAATTTAACAATTCCTAACGGGAATCTAAATTCTATCCACACGGTCTATAAAGACAATTCCTCGAACAATTGTTTATTAACAAAGCCCTTACACATACTTTGTACTTATGTACGGATAAACGTTCCAACCATACGACTTCAGTCATCTCCCAACCTTGAAATGTTCTATACATCTTGATTTCAGTTTCAAACTCTAAATCAATTTAAGGCTCAATTAATACTGAGACCAACCGAATCTCTAATTTCAATTGTCCCTATCGTTAACGGCCATTCACATCCAAGAGCTCTAATAGACTCCAAAATCCATCTCAATAATTAATCATCAAACAGACAGGTTCATTAACCATACACAAAGGTTAGTTCACTAAAACCACTCATCACAAATGAGTATCTTAAGGTTACTATTACCATCACCATCATTCTTTTTAAAATCGGCTACAATTCCCCGATTACACTAAAGGTGTTTGGCCTTAAACCCAAAAGTTAACACCTAAATATCACCAACCTTTGCACTCTATCCAAACCCACACATGAGTTCCATTCACAAATAAAAATCTAGAAGGGACAAGGATTCATCTTTCATATTTCCTGAACCTTACTTCTTTCCTCATTATCCGCTCCCCAACTTAGATTTGTAAGTCTCTTTAAAGTAACCGTTTATCATTAAGCCTTTATCCGACTATTGCTTGGTCTTCCATACAGTCATCATCCACATCTCAATCTCCAGGTCTTAAAATAACATTAACGTATACTGCTTGAAAATCCATACTCACTTTAAATTGAGCATACTCACCACTTTTGAATACTTCAATATCTACAGCACCCATCACTACATTTATGACCCACACGTTTCTTCAGTATAAAGTACTACTATTTCCTCACATCAATATCATACTACGCGACCACATTGCAACCAAACACTAAAATATTATATATCAAAGGTGATAATTCCATTGAACCTGTAGTATAACTACATTCTTAGGTCCGACCTTTCTATCATTACTTCCTACTTTAGCATGGAGTACTATCCTCCAATCATTATTTGTCTCTTTTTCCCAACCTTTTCACATACCGATAACACTTTCTGATCTTTATTAAACTTCCTATGATTCAAAATCATACTTATTTAGCGACTCACACAACCACAATCACTTTGGATAAACTCACACTACCGCTCGACATTCTATTCCAATTATAGCCAAATCACTACACCATCTTACAACCACATATTCCAACAGCTTTATTGACAACTAGTATTGTTCATCTGGAATCCCCGAAAAGACTTTCATCTAATGTTCCCTCTTTATAACTTCTTATTACTGGTTGACACATTTATCTTGACAATTAATGCCTCTACTCGTTCGTACATTCTCCACCCATAACATCTCACAGCATACCAGATCCCTCATGGTCATTCGTACACAATTCAAATTTACCTTCATACTCTCCCGTACAATTAACCGAATCTATTTCATTACTTTATTCTTCCCCAAATTTAGTTTAAACTACCACTCATGAGTTTCTAATTATCTTAAACTTACTCGCTTATTACTATTTTCTTTGTGATTCCAAACCATTATATATAAACAGTGCATACTCCATCACAAATCGACATAGTCTATACCCTTACCAAGTTCGTACCTAATTCTTCATTCTATATAAACCATCTACATCATAAGTAGAATCTTCATCTACAACGATAGTCTTTCACTATCGTAACACTCCTACAAGGTGGTCCTTTAACTTTTAATCTTTCGATTCAAAACTTAACATTTATACATGTCCTCAAGGAATAACCAATACATTCACATCATGAAAGCTTCAGTTATAATACAATTCATGTAATTCTAACCCCAAGCCTACGTTGCTTATTAAACCGGGCGAATACTCTCAAAACTTAACCAAGTCAAGAACCGAGCCATCTGCTCAAAAAGATCCAAAGATCATTTATAATTATCAACTCATGCAATGTAAAATATATCACATCCCACATTATGCAACGCACGCTTCGAGATATGCTAATCTCACGACCCCTTCATTGCTACTTTCTCAATGCAGTCAATTCCTATATATATCTATATGTACACGTATATACAACTCTATATACTCCACAATATTAATATATATTATTTTGCCAAAGTTTATTAGTCCCTAAGGTACTAATAATACAAGGTCATTAAATTGTCCTCACACATAAGACCAATAGTTAAACCGACCCTTACAAAAATGCAATTAAGCATATAACACACCAAAACTATAAGCATTCTCCCAATTTTATCCCATACCTCTCCACTCTTGGAGTTCTTTCTTAGCTTAATGTAATACTCTACGACCTAGTGAGTTCATAGCCTTCATGCATGGCAACGTGATAAATAAATCATTTCACACATTTTCTCATCTTAACAAACAATGCTTGAAACAACTTGGGCACACATAACCCCCAACATTTTCAAAACTTCAATATATTGCACAACGATCTCGAGAACCGTTTGCATACTACTTTCCGAAAAACTTAATCTTTTTCAACCAAAACGATGTTGTTATGACCGTAATATATTTAATGAAAATCTTTTCATACGACAAAAGTTGAAAGAAATTATCGACACGAAGTAAGCTAGTCGGTTCTCACACTCATTTATATTTAACTTTTCTTGTAAAGTAAAAAGTATTTTGCAAATTGCTAAACTCAAAATTTCATTGTGCATCAAAATGAAATTGTCTCTTTCTTAAAATACACATTTGTACAAGCAACTCATTCTTGAATAAAAATTGTTATTTATGCATTTATTTCAAAATCAAGAAAACTCAGGTAGTACACTCACTAGGACACCATGCATAAAACTTTACTCGCAAATGAAGGCTACTCACTCAAACAAGGTCAATCGTTGTACTCACATCACTTATCATTAACACTCTACTTCCGACTAATGGTCGTCCCCTTGACCTTGTAACACTTTCTATCCATGCATTCCACGGCCCACTTACTTAATCATTTCATACTATTTCCATTTTGATGAATCACCTTACATTCTATCTCTACACATTTCCATCCGTCTATTAAAGGTTACCTCGGCGGACTTTCATAAGTCCCGCCAATTCTAGGTTGTCCTTCCAACCCCCAAATTAGTTACTTATCTATTCTCTAAAGGATTAAAGGACCTTGGTGGCATATCCACCAACGATCTGCTATAACACAAAGGAATAACCATAAGAAATGGTTATACGAATATAGACATACTAAACGTACTTTACCGATCATTAGTCACTGTAATAATTTAGAAACAAGCATGCTTACGTAACAATATATTCATAATAACAGTAGCTAACTGGAATTGTGAACATATTATACATGAGAATCCTCATCACCATTGTCACAGTACTAATTTCACGTATTTCTGTCAACTATAAGACTATCCCGTCTTAGTACTTCTACCCATATCTCACAAATCATAACTTAACTCATCACAGCTTAAGTCTAAGTACCTCCTCAGCATACTTAGTTCACTTAAGTTAATGCTCTGATACCAACTTGTAACGCCCCAAAACATGGGTTAACAAAAACTTCCATAAAACGGAAGAGTGGTACACATTACTAAAGTAAAAGTATACCTAATTAACATTACATAATCATTAATACAAAGATTTAGTTAATTATAACTACTATTGGACCACTAGCTTATTTGATCACTACTATAGCAATCAAATATCAAAAGAATGCCGGAAAGTTCTATCATCAATCTTCCAATCTTTATCTCTCTAACAATGATCCCATGCTCACAACCCCGTTCTAGACCTTCTTGTATCCGGAACCACTAAAATCTGTAATACATAAAACACATAACAAGTGTTAGGCTTTTAAAGCCTAAGTGAGATTTACACATAGCACATAGAGCATAATCATAGCATGTAGGAATAACAATTCGATACATTCACAAATTGGATTCCATGGAGAAGGTCCATATCGCTACCCAGTTACATCATAATCGAAGATATACCTTGATCGGTACCCCACGGTATTGTCACAAGGCATAACACAACGGAAAACCCCACAGTGTCCGAAGGTATGAATCAATTACACTTACCCCACGGTGTGTAAGAATATATCCTCCAATGCCTACTAGGTGCTCCTCCAATTATGTGAATACCAAATATGTTAATCCAAATAACATTCAAAGCATATTTAACACTTAACAATGGTCCAACCATTTAACATAATCAATACTACTTCCATGTAGTTCATATACATCCACATGTATCAAATCATATTCTATATGACATCAATAATAAACATCCATGTTTACAATTCAATAATAAGTCCATTCTGACCATTAAGCCATCATTACTTCATTAAGACATATATTAAGCCATCATCAAGATCACATACTATTGATATATAATCAAAGCCAAACTCTTAGCACCAACATTTAACATGGCATACTAAGTAATAAACACAATTAATCCACCATGACTTACTTGAACTCTTCTTGTTTCCCTCTTAACCATTAAGAGCTTATAAATCAAGATTTCTTATTAACAATATCAAAATCAAGATAAAGAATGGTAAATAAGTATAATAAAATCAAGTAATTACAAGTTACTCACCTCAAACCTTCAATTGATATAACCCTAACTTGAAGACTTAAACCCAATCACTTCCAACAAGATGAAATGAAGATATGTTGCCCTAAATGGAATTTAATTGGTAAGATTCATCTACTAATTGCTTAAATTGGATTTGGAATAAGAGAAGTGGATTTACCTTAGGCTTAGATGAAGAATTCGTATGAAGTAGAGCAAAATAATCGGACTTGAGAGTTCTATAAAGAGAGAATACTGATTAAGAACCAAGGGGTGGGTTTTAACCCCCTTTCAACACGTCAGGTGCTCGGCGCCGATCACCCGCGCCGATGCATCGACGCCAACCATCGGCGCCAGCCTCTGTTTGCTTGCTTCTCATTTTTTTCACTAATTTGGCCGTAACTTCTTCGTTAGAACTCCGTTTTTACCCCGGAAAGCACCGTTGGACTCGTATTCAAATTACCCATCCAACTAATCCATAAAATCTAATATTTAACTTTATCATCTATTTTTCATTAATTTCCTTAAGGAATAACTTACTGATTTCTATCAGGAGTTATCAAATAACAAGTAACAATCACGGAAATTACTTAGGAAATCCATTATAATTTAAGAAGTCAAAATATAAAGAAATATTAGGACTATTTTTATCACAAGGATTTTCCGGGTGTTACACAAGTGGTATCAGAGCTTGGTTTCTTAGAAATCTACAATCATTATGGACAACACAGTTGAATCAAACAGAAACTCTGTTGAAGCCCTTGTTTCTCAACAAGGAATGAGATTTGATTGGAGTGATCAAGCAGAAGAGGCAATTCAGAATCATGCACTCATGGCAGAAGTCTCAGATCTTCCTACTGAGGTAAAATCTAATCTCTGTTCTCGAGCTTGTATAGACACTGTGAAAAGGTATAGAGATCACAACCAGGGAATGTCTGATGACCTTAAGAGATTAGAAAAGGATAGAAGAGATTATGTAGTGATTGTTGAGAGGTTTGAAGAACAAATTAAGGCTTTTCAAGCCAATGAACTTCAACACTCATATGATACAAACTACTGGAAGTGGGAAAAGAATGGTCTGGAGTTCCAACTGAAAGAGTCTAGGGAGGAATGTGAGAAATTAAAAAGAGAACTTGAGAAAGTAAAACTTGATGTTGAAAAGTTTTCATGTGCTTTTAAAGTCATGGACACCATAATAAATGCTCAAATCCACAGTAAGATGAAACCAGGCATAGGGTACAATGCCACACCCCCACCCTACAACAACACATACATCCCTCCTATGTCAGACCTGTTAGAAACCAAGGATATGAAGGACTTACCTGAAGGAGCTACTAAAGTAGATCCATTAGATGAAGTTGTTGTTAAGGATAAAACTGAAAAAGAAGAGTCTAAGAAAAGGAACAAGAATGTCAGTGGTGAGATCCCCTTAGAGAATTACATCAAGACTAATGAGGAAGGTGGAAGTCCCTGGGATAAGAACAATGAGATGAAAAGATCTGACAAAGGAAAGGGAGTTCATTATACACAGACCACTGTTGTGAATTCCAATACTTGTGAACATTGTTCTTGCAAGAATTCTCAAAAGAATGAGCCCCAAAAACATGATAAAAAGAGGGGAAATCAGAGAAACTGGAATAATCAGTGGGCTCAAAAACAAGGAGTTGATCTGCAAAGGTTTAACAAACCAAAACCTTGTTTTATCTGTGGCAAATTGAATCACCTTGCCAAACACTGTTATTTCAATCCTATTAACCAAAGGATACATTTTCAAAGAACTTTTCAAAAATCAAATGGTTATAGGAAGCCTGTAAGAAACCATGTGGCTAAGAAACAAGCTAAATCCAAAAGCCACATGAGGAAAAAGCCTGAAAAAGAATGTGTCACAATGTGGGTTCCTAAAAGCACTAATGTTAGTACTGCTACCTCAGATAGTACTGCTGCTAGCAGTGTTAGTGCTTCTAACACTGTTAGTACTTCTTCTAGAAGCAATACTGCTGCTAGTAGTGTTAGTACTGCTAACACTGTTAGTACTTCTTCTAAAGATAATACTGCTTCTAGTGTTTGTGCTGCTAGACCAATCATCCTGACAAAGTACTCCAGTACTGAAGTTCCTTAGGTTGAAAAACTTATCCAAACTGAATGTAAGTACTTTGATGAGCAAGGGAGACCCAAGACCACTTTGGCTTGGGTTCCCAATAAAAACTAATTGATTTATCTTATGTGCAGGGCAACCAACAGCTCAAGGGGAAGAGCATCTGGCATGTTGATAGTGGTTGCTCCAGGCACATGACAGGTAACATGGCCTGCCTCAAGAATTTCAAAAGAATTGATGGAGGACATGTTGATTTTGGGAATAATCCTGCAGGAGGTAAGATAAGTGGTAAAGGTGATGTATCAAAAGGTAAGATGACATTTGAGGATGTTTACTATGTTTAGCAATTGAGATACAACCTGTTAAGTGTATCACAGGTCTGTGAGAAGAAACATAGTATATTATTTACTGATTCTGAATGCATTATTCTTGCTCCTGGATTCAAAGTAGTTGATGAAAACATGATACTATTGAGAACTCCTAGAAAGGATAATGTGTATTGTTTAGATTTAGAAAGTGTTTCATCTGATTCATCCCTAAACTGTTTGGTATCAAAAGCTTCAATGGATGAATCATCACTTTGGCACAGAAGGATGTGTCACATGAATTTTAAAACAATGAATAAACTTATTAAAAATAATCTTGTTAGGGGTTTACCATCAAAAGTTTATTCATGTGATGATCATTGTGTTGCTTGTCTCAAAGGCAAACAACACAAAACTTCTCATAAGTCCAAAGAGATAAACACTATCTCAAATCCTCTTCAGTTGTTACATATGGATCTGTTTGGCCCTACAAATGTCATGAGCATTGGCAAGAAGTCATACTGTTTAGTTATTATTGATGATTACTCTAGATTTACTTGGGTATATTTTCTGAGAACTAAAGATGAGACAAGTGGACTGATCAAATCTTTTATTCTTAGAATTGAAAACCAATCAAATCAAAAAGTGAAAGTCATTAGATCAGATAATGGGACTGAATTTAAAAACCTTGATCTAAACACCTTTTATGAGGAAAAAGGAATTGAGAGACAATACAGTGCTCCTAAGACTCCACAACAGAATGGTGTTGCTGAGAGAAGGAATAGGACACTGATTGAGGCTGCTAGATCTATGTTAGCTGATTCAAAATTACCCACTACTTTTTGGGCAGAAGCAGTTAATACTGCTTGTTATGTCCAAAACAGAGTTTTAGTAATAAAGCCTAAAAACAAGACACCTTATGAGCTTTTTCAGAAAAAGAAACCATTTATTGGATTTTTCAAACCATTTGGGTGTCCTTGTACAATTCTCAATACCAAATCTCACTTAGGTAAGTTTGATAGCAAAGCAGATGATGGTTTTCTTGTTGGTTACTCATCTCAGAGTAAGGCTTACAGAGTGTTTAATACCTCTTCTAGAATAATTGAAGAAAGTGACAATGTCAAATGCAATGAGAACACACAAAATCCTATTGGTTCAGGTCCTGATTGGCTATTTGACATTGATTCACTCACTAATTCTTTGGGTATCAGTAGTGATGTAAATGCAGGACAAAGGGATGCACCACCATCAGATCACAGAATTCAGTCTGTGATATTTCCACTCCCTACCATTGATCCTGTTGACTTCTGTGAACAAGAAAAGGAAGCTGAACCCATTCAGAATGAAGAAGAAAGAAGAATAGAGGAAAATCAGCCTTCAAGTCCAAATTCCAGAGAGTCTGAAGTGACTGAAGAAGCTGAAGAAAATCCAGACTTAAATGAGTCAAATCTGGATGTGAACTTACAAGAGGAATCTGGTCATCCATCAAGAACTCATAAAAATCATCCTCCTGAGTTGGTAATTGGAGACATTGCTTCTCCCATGATGACTAGGAATCAAAGCAGACTTCAAGAGCTACAAGATCAGCAAAATACAGTTAATACTGTACTCACTTGCTTTCTATCCCAAATTGAGCCCAAAAAGGCTTATGATGCTATGAAAGATCCAAGTTGGATAGAAGCAATGCAAGAGGAACTGCTACAGTTCAAGCTACAGAATGTTTGGAACTTGGTGGATCTTCCAAAAGGTCATAGGGCAATTGGCACCAAGTGGATTTTCAGAAATAAGAAGGATGAGAGAGGAATTGTGATCAAGAACAAAGCCAGGCTGGTTGCACAAGGGTATACTCAGGAAGAGGGTATAGACTATGAGGAAGTCTTTGCTCCAGTTGCAAGGATTGAGGCAATTAGGTTGTTTCTAGCCTATGCCTCATATATGAAGTTCAAGGTCTACCAGATGGATGTAAAAAGTGCTTTTTTATATGGGACTATAGATGAAGAAGTGTATGTCTGTCAACCCCCTGGATTTGAGAATCCATTGTATCCTGACAGAGTGTACAAGTTAAAGAAGGCACTTTATGGTCTACATCAAGCCCCAAGAGCATGGTATGACACCCTGTCTACCTATCTCTTGGAAAATGGATTTGAAAGAGGAATCATTGATAAGACTTTATTCATTAAAAGGAAAAAGCAGGACACCCTACTTGTTCAGATCTATGTGGATGACATTATCTTTGGATCCACAAATGATCACATGTGTAAAGACTTTGAGGAGTTAATGCACAAGAGCTTCAAGATGAGTTCCATGGGTGAACTTACTTTCTTCCTTGGGCTTCAGGTGAAACAGAAGAAGGATGGGATTTTCATATGCCAATCCAAATATGTGAAAGACATCCTGGATAAGTTTGGATTATCAGACTCAAAGCCAGCAAGCACACCAATGGAGACACACAGACAGATCAATGCTGATCTTGAGGGGGAGGATGTGGATGTCCATCATTACAGATCAATGATTGGATCACTCATGTATCTCACAACCTCTAGACCAGATATTATGTTTCCAGTATGTGTATGTGCCAGATTTCAAGTTACACCAAAGCAATCACACCTTCATGCAGTCAAGAGGATATTTAGATACCTAAGAGGGCAACCTAGATTAGGTCTCTGGTATCCTTATGAATCATCCTTTGATCTACTTGCATACTCAGATAGTGACTTGGGTGAAGCTAACATGGATAGGAAGTCTACTTCAGGTGGATGTCAGTTTTTGGGTGCAAGACTAGTATCTTGGCAGTGTAAGAAACAAACCACAGCGTCCTTATCTACAACAGAAGCTGAGTATATAGCTGCTGCAAGCTGCTGCTCTCAGGTTCTATGGATACAGAATCAGATGTTGGACTATGGGGTAACATTTCTTCACACTCCAATCTTCATTGACAACAACAGTGCTATTAGCATTGTTAACAATCCTGTCAAACACTAAAAAACAAAGCACATAGAGATCAGGTATCACTTTATTCGAGATTGTAATGAAAAGAAATTAATTCAGGTTGCTAAAGTTCATACCAATGACCAGTTTGCTGATCTATTCACAAAAGCTTTTGATGTGGGTAGATTCACTTTCTTGGTAACAAGTGTGGGCATGATCAACCTTGAATAAAGTCATGATTTTCAGTTTTTATACATGTATTTCCTTCTATATTTGGTACTACTAACTCTTCTTCTCAGGATCTTCTGTATGACTCAGATTGACAAGTGCTGAATAGTTACTACTGCCAGTGCATAGTTACTACTGCCAGTGCATAGTTACTACTGCCAGTGCATAGTTACTACTGCCAGTGCATAGTTACTACTGTCAGTACATAGTTAATACTGCTTCGTACTTAATACTGCATGTGTCGTTAATACTGCTTTAAAAGAAAAATTAGGGCTAATACTGCTATAAATACCTCTTTCAACCTGCCAAAATTCATAACGTCTCTTTGAATTCTATTCATCTCTCTCTCTTTCTAACTATTCTCTCCCAAGAATCTCTTTTTTCTGTCAAGAATCTTCAGGTACAATGGAGTTTATCGACGAACACAATGAGATTGCCATGCTCCAGAAGCCAAAACAGTCCGCAGGTTTTCACGACATTGTGGATTTCCTCAAGTCCACGCATATATCCTATGCCCTAACGATGACCCCGACAATCTACACCGAGCATCAGAAGCAGTTCTGGGAAAATGCCACCGTGGTGTCTGAAGATGGGCAGAAAATCATCAAAACAAGGGTGTGTGACAAACCCTTGAATGTTACAGAGGAGCTTATTCGCATCACTCTTCGATTGGATGATGCCTCAGGTATGACGTTTATTCCTAATGACGATCTATACTCAACTTTAACGAGAATGGGGTATGAAGGTCCCATTGGAATCT
Source organism: Saussurea involucrata (assembly GCA_033807775.1). Classification (NCBI taxonomy): domain Eukaryota; kingdom Viridiplantae; phylum Streptophyta; class Magnoliopsida; order Asterales; family Asteraceae; genus Saussurea; species Saussurea involucrata. The sequence continues at coordinate 103,478,446 of CM066314.1, read as the reverse complement.
TTAAGTTTTTCAAGTCTAAATTTTCTACACAATGGCGATTCTTTGTTCATACCTTAATGCATTGCATTTCAAAGAAAACTACTGGATGGAGTGAGTTTAGCAGTACCATTGCTTATGCCCTGGTCTGCTTGGCCACTGCCAGGAAGTTTAATTTTTCACACATGATTTTCAATGATCTTGTGTCAAACCTGGAATCCAAAAAGAGTTTTTATATGTACCCAAGGTTTGTCCAAGCAGTGATTACTCAGGAACTGACGGATTTGCCTCAATTTACTGAGGTATATGTACCTAAACCCCCTAAAGGAAAGGTCTTCTCAAATATGAGAAGAACTTCCAGTGACTCGGAAGTAGTTGACACTCCATTGTTCTCTACAATGATGGGTGTGTCCCACACACAAGAAGGTATGGCATCAGGGTCAAGGCCCTCATTAGACCAACCCACTGATAGCCAAACCCCACCTTCAATCACCAAAGAAATTCCTCAGTCCATTCTTCAAAGACCCACTCCTCATAACCAAAAAGTTTACAAGAAGAATGGTACACAAGGCTCCTTCCCTTGATGTACCTCCTACAAGCCCAAAGCCTTTAAGCCCTCTATTGAAGCATTCTCCAATAGAGAATATCTAAAGGGAAACCACAGGGGTGTCTCCCAACCCCAAGAAGGTGCTCACTAAGGAGAAGGTTGAGCATGTGAGTAGCAAGGCTGCCACTACTTCTGCTAGCACAGAGAAGGACAGTGGTAACATAACTAAGACCTTCCTCACGGCAACTCGGAATGAGAAATCATTCAGAGGTCCCAGGTGCCAAGAAACCACGGGGGTAGGCAGTGCTTTTGCTAGGCAAAAGACACCTACTAAAATTTCCAGTGATCCTTTAAAGGAGGTAAAAACTCCTAAACAAGGTGAGGATAGATATACATATGAGGAATTGATGGAAACCATTGCCAATATCAACACAGATGTTGTAAGTCAGCAAAAGGAGATAGATGGACTCAAGAAAGTGGTCCTATATCAACAAACACAGCTTGAGAAGCATAAGAAGCTGATTACAAAGTTGATGCACAGGAAGAAGAAAGCTCAGTATGTTCTTAAAAGAAGAAGCCCCAACAATGATGCTCCCAAAAAGGGGGAGTCAGAAGCTGAATTCAACATGGAGAGTGCACAGGAAAAGGGGGAGAATGAGTGTGTTGAAGAAATTGCAAAAGAAGCAGAAACTGATCATTTAGCAGAAAAGGTTAATGCTGCTGAAATTCAGAAAGAAGCAGAAACTGAACCAACAACAGAAACAAAAGAAGCAGCAGAAACCATTCCAGAGGCAGCAGAAACAAAAGAAACAGCAGAAACCATGCAAGAAGCAGTATCTACAAAGGAAAAAGCAGCAGAAACAAAAGAAACAGCAGAAACCATGCAAGAAGCAGTAACTACAAAGGAAGAAGCAGTAGAAACAAAGGAAGCAACAGAAACTAAAAAGCCTACTTTGGAAGAAGTTGAAGTTGCAGAGGCTTTGATTAAAGCCAAACATGACACCCCTAAAAAGCAAGAAGAAACCCTGGCTGAAAAGCTGGTGTCATTGAAAAGAACAAGAACCAAGTCTATAGCTACCAAGAGGAAAGTTGTCAAGAAACCTAGGGTAGAACCAAGAAGAAAAAGAAGAGGATGTTTCAGAAAAGAAAGATGATACAAAGGTTGCTGAAGAAGAAGTAGCAACTCCATCAGGTCAACCAAGTAATGCTCAATGTGATATGTATATCACTAGGGTTGATACTGATCCAATTAAAGTTGACCCATTATCTTCCATGCCTCCTGAGATCATCTTCTGGGATACCTTGGTAGATCAGAGAAAGGAGTACATTAGAGTCAAAAGAGCAGATGGGAAGTTTGAGGTCTGTTCTACATGGGGAAGACTTATCAGAATGTGCTCTAGATCCGACGTAGAGGAGATGTACAAGGTTGGAATGAAGCTGTATGGAAATATGCTGAATGAGAAAGGGATGTCTATCACCAAATTGGTTCTTGAATACCTGTGCCTAATGTTCAAACCAGAAGCAGTTCAGTATATGATAGAAAGAAATTTTCAAGACATTACCAACTGGATGCTCATTGAAAAGTGTGGAGTGTATGTCATCACACTTGACCATACATATCATGAGTATTATTTGGTGGATGTTGCATACAAGCACAGCAAGAAAAGGTTGAATGGAATGCTACATGCTAAGTTGGCTTGCAACAAGGATTCTGAAATGGGAAGATACTTGGTGAGAAGGATCATCAATCAAAGTCTGGGTTTGAATCCTGATTTATGTGTTCATGATTAGGTTTTGGAAGCATCATCTGAAGAACTTGACTTCTCAACCTAAAAAGTCAAGTTAGGGGGAGATTGTTGGGAACTGAAGATTTGCCAAGTATGGTTAGTACTGCCAGAACAACGTTAGTACTGCCAGAACAACATTAGTACTGCCAGAACAACGTTAGTACTGCCAGAACAACATTAGTACTGCCAGAACAACAATACTACTGCCAGAGCAAAGTTACTACTGCAAGTAAAAGTTAATGCTGCTGGAACAATGTTAGTACTGCTTGTGCATAACGATGTTAATGCTGCTTGTGATCATAATTATGGAATGCGAGAATGTTGGAGATAAAGATGGAATGATTGAAGATAAGCATGAAAGAATATTCTGAAGATCAATTTTGTTTTGATAGTTATCTTGTAATTATTTAGTATAAATAGATTTTGATAGATAGCTATTCGTAGAGAGATTTCAGAATTCGTTTTTGTTTCAAGAGAGAATTAACCTCAAGGTTTAGAACCCTATTTCTAGAGAAGTAGAAGTCGTCTTGTTGAGCCTGTTCAACAAGATTGAGGTTTGGTTGTAAACTTGTGAGTTGAAGTATTGAATACAAACTGTTAATGTTACATTATCTTGTACCATGTAGTATTATAGTTGAGGGACCAAATGTGACATGTTGTCAAACTTGGAATAGTATATATAGTATACTATCTGTATTTTTAGGTCAGACCACAACATAGAACATTCAACATACAAAATACACACGCCTCTATCTTCGCAGCCTCCTTCCACTTTGTAAACCTCTCAACCTTCTGTGAAGTTGTAAGCTGCAAGTTCTTCAATCATATATATAGAGGTGTACTTCTTTGATTCATATATATCGTGTATTTACTCTTATTACTTGTCATTGTGGGATCACAATTGGTATCAGAGCTTAATATCATTTTGTTCAGATTTGTTCTTAAAAGTTGTACGTATCTGTATTCTTCAAGTTCAATGTTTTTGGTTGATTTTGGTCTCTGGAGTTCTTCTAGTGGTTGGAATCGATCAAGAAGTGAAAATAGAAATTTCCTGTGTATTTAATTCCGCATATCACCAGGAAATTAGATCAATACGTGCATCTTCTCTGTTTTTCACGAAGTCTCTGTTTTGAGTAAAACTCACTGTTTTGCTCATCAAATCAAGGTTAGGTTGGTTTTTAGACAAAACTCAAGGTTATAAAAGTGCCCAGAAATTACCCAGGAACACTCGTTTAAAATTTCAAGCATTTTTGAGTTCATTTGAACATCTGCTTAAAAATCATCATAACCATCGCAACCAACTAATATTCATATCTCTCGCAAGATTCAAACCCCTCGCAATCTTCTAGAAATTAAGACTGCGAGCCTCGCAACCTTCTAAAATTCTGGACTGCGAGCTTCGCAACTTTCAGGATCTTTGGACTGCGATCCTCGCAATTTTTAATTGCGATCTGTTTCTTGCCTCGCAATCCAATCTGTTATTGCGATTTGTTGGTTTGGTGTTTGCCTCACAATTGTTGACTGCGAGACTTAGTTTCGATCGCAATTGTTCACTGCGATCCAATTTCATTGCGATACTTTGTTTGCCTCGCAACAGATTGTTGAGACTTTTTGTTGCATCGCAAACAGTAGCCTCGCAACCCATACAAAGGCAGAGACAGAAAGAGTTTGTTGAAAAAGAAAGCTACTGAACAAGAGATAAAATGATCAGACAAGTAATTAAATGACTACAAGAGATGTGCTATCCATTGGTTCCAAAGACAAACCTCCGGTTCTCTTTACATCAGAATTCAAAATTTGGAAAGACAGATTCCTAGACTGGGTAGATAGACAAGAAAACGGAGAATTCATTATCAATTCTCTAGATAATGGACCAATGAAGCCTATAACAAGAAGAGGGATTGCTATTGATGGTGATCCAATTCCAGATATTGTTACTGTTCTACCGATTCACTACTCTGTTGAACAGAAGAAATTGTACCAAGGAGATAAAATGGCGAAATCTCTAATTATTCAGGCCTTGACCGATAATGTCTATCGGAGGGTAGACAGCAAAAATCAATCTGGTAAAGCCATGTTTGATGAACTGATAAAGTTATTTCAAGGATCTGAAGTAGAGAATCAAATGAAAATCTCAACCATCATCAACTCATACGAATGCTTCAAACAGAAAGAAGGAGAGACTCTTGACTCTGCTTATGTACGCTTCACCACAATATTGAATGAGCTAAGCAGATTCAAAATAGAGAGGAAGGTTATTGAGCACAACGTAAAATTCCTGACCGTTCTTCAACCAGAATGGAAGAAGTACGCTCACCGAATGAAGCAGAATGCTAAGCTATCAGAATTACCTCTACAACAGATGTTTGAAACGTTGAAGCAGGATGAAGATGATGCTGAAGCGAAGAAAGTGAAGAAGAATAGGAAAGTGAAGAATGAAGATAAAAGAGGGATGAAGGATGAAGAGCAAGATCCACTTGCGTTGATTTCAAGCAGAGGATACTCCCAGGATGAGGAGAACCAGTCTGAAGGAGAAATGGAGGAAGCAAGTGGGATAGAAGAAATAGAGAGAATGAAGGATTCTCTGGCTCTGCTTACCAGTTCTTTTCAGAGAAAATTTGGGAAAAGTCCTGGTTCTAATAATCAGAGGTATGCGTCGGGCTCAAAGAACTTTGAGCATAGGGCGCATGTTGAATCAAGCAAAAGAGCAGAATACAGGAGGCCGGAAGAGTATAAAAGGCCTACTGAGTATAGACGGCCAAATGATTACAAGAGGCCAGAGGAGAAAAAGATTTTTGAGAAAAAGGAAGAACTACAGACCTGTTACAACTGTGGGAAACCTGGTCATTTCGCGAAGGAGTGCTGGAAGCAGATAGTGAAAGATACCAATTACTACAAAAACAAGTTGTTGCTTGCTGAAAAGAAGCAATCGGGTATTGCACTAAAGGTAGAAGAGGATTACTGGCTTGATCATTCTGATGATGAAGCTAATAATGAGACTACTGCTCAAACAAAGATGTGCTTCATGACCAAAGAAGCCAATGATGAAGGAACAGAGTCTACTTCAGAACAGGTATATTTCGATTTCTATAATCAATTTATTTCTAAACAAGCATGCTTAACACAAAGGTTAGAAGAATTAAAAGCTGATGAGAACATTGCTAATGAAATAATTTCAACTCAAAAGGAAAGACTAATAGAACAAGACAGTCAAATTACTGAATTGAAAAAGAAAAAGACTGAATTCGATATTGGTCATGCGTACTTTCAAGATAGAGTATCTGAACTATCAGAAAAATTAATGAGTTCAGAAATAAAGAATAGCGAGTTTGAAAGTCTTTTACATGCTTATAAAGAAAGAAATGAAGAGCTGAGTGAAAATATCAAAGATCTGGAAGATAAACTGTACAAAGCAGGTCAAACAGAACAAACAATTCAAATGAATAAGCCAAACAAATTCAGATACTATAACGCAAAGTGGGGTATTGGATATGACAATCCTCAGTACCTAAGGAATGCCATAACTAAAACTCCCACTCAGTATGAATTTGAATGGTTTATGCCTGTTACACATCCTTGCTATCAAATCAAACAACTTCATGAGGAAGAACAAAAGGCTGAGGAAGAAACAAAAAGAAAAATCACTGTTAGAATGCAACTTCCTTTTTGGTATGGTCCAGAGAATGCCAAGGCATTAGATAATGAAAAAACCTTACCAAATGATTATTTTGAGAGTTATATTGTTAAAGAACCAGAGGAAAAAGAAAATACTCAAAAGGATAATCCTGAAAAATCTGTTTTGGAAGGAAAAAGGTATTTTCCACCAATGGTTCTTGAACAAAAACTCATGGAGCTCGAAAGGAATATAATTTTTAATGTTGAAGAAATAAGAAACGAAGATCAACTTCTTTTTTATATTGAAAAAGAAGTTATCTTTACTGTTTTGTCATATAACATAAATGATGAACCTGAAAGCTTTGAAGAAAAGAAATCTCTAGAACTTAGATGTTTGGATCTTTCAGATCAACTATTTACTTTACAGAAAACGCTTTTTCTTGAAAGACAAATAATAGGGAAAGAAAGAGAGAACAGACTTGTTTTTGAGATTGAAAAGGAAGTTGTGATCACAGATCTTTTAGAAAACTTAATTGATATGAAAAGAAAACTTGAGGAAATATCTGATGAAAAGGTTTCAAACGTAACACATTCTTCTGATTCAGATCTTTCTTCATGCAAAGCTTTCATGGGAACAACTGTTTTGAAGGGTTGTAAAATAGATGACCAAGAAAAAGAAATAGATGATTTTCTTAGTAAACCAACATCTCATGGTTATGATTTTTGGAATTTAAAGGAAAAATCTGTTAAACATGCTTCAACAGAATTTAATGAATTTCATTATCCTAAGTCTTATGGTTTCTTTTATGCTTCATCAGAAAGTGATTCTGATATTGATAGTATGGATGTTGGTAAAGGCAAAGGCAAAGTTGAAAATGAATTGCCTGTTCTATTTGACTTCAGTGCAAAACTTCCAAATCACACTGATTTTTTGATAAAAGAAGAGGAACCTAAAAAGATCATTTTGGAAGGGGAATCTTCCAAGTCTTCAGAGAAAATTTCTGTCAATGATTACTATTCCAAATATAAATCAAAACAATCATTTCAGAAAAAGAAAAGAAAACCAAAACAGAAGAAGCATGCTAAATCTACTCAAACTCTATATTCAAAATCTCACAACTCTTCTTTGTCTGGTGTTTCAGATCGTAATTTAAGAACCAACAAGAAACTTGAGTGGAAGATAAAAGCATCCACACAAGAAGTGACAAAGATCAAATCATCCAAAGTTCCTTTAAATGTTTTAAATTTCAAGAAGGACAAGTTGTTTTTGAATGTAATTAATCATGCTGTTGACAATAGAAAACTTGTAACACCTTGCAAGATTTATACAATGCAACAACTGATTAACTTGTCTCATGATAAAATCTGTTGTGCTTCATGTGGTGTGGATGATTTCATTGGCAAATCTGACTATAACTGTTGGTTGTATACACCTAATTACTCTAACAATGGTAATAGAAAGAGCATTGCCAATTTGAAATGGCTACCTAGAACTACAAAGAATCCTAACCCAAAAGGACCCAATTGGCAATGGGTACCTAAAACTGTTTAAATTCCTTTTTGCAGCTCCGTCATGTGTGGTACTTGGATTCTGGTTGCTCAAAACACATGACTGGAAGAAAGGAACTCTTGAGCAACTTTGTAGAAAGAGATGGAGGGAGAGTCAAATTTGGAAATGATCAGTACTCTCCTATCTTAGGTTATGGAGACATAGTAACAGACAAGGTCAAAATAACCAAGGTTAACTATGTTGAAGGATTGGGACACAACCTGTTTAGTATAGGTCAATTCTGTGACAAAGACCTAGAAGTACATTTCAAGAAGACTCGGTGTGCAGTTCTAACCGATGACGGAAATGAACTTCTAGTTGGGTCGCGCAATTCAAATCTTTACACCATTGACCTATCCAAGCTAAACCCCAAGATGAATGTGTGTCTGATGTCAAAGGCGTCGTTTGACAAAAGCTGGTTATGGCACCGAAGACTATCTCACCTCAACTTTCGATACATTCAAAAGCTGCAGACAGGTGATTTAGTTACTGGTCTACCAGAACTGAAGTTTGAGAAAGACAACTTCTGTACTGCATGTGAAACAGGGAAGATAAAGCATGCTCCTCACCCACCAAAGCCGGAACCCAGCACAAGCAAAGCACTAGAAATTCTTCATATGGATCTCTGTGGTCCGATGAAGACTCAGAGTATCAATGCCAAACGATATGTGTTAGTTGTTGTTGATGATTTCTCAAGATATACATGGGTCAAGTTTCTTCGTTCAAAAGACGAAACTCCTGACTTGATCATCTCGTTAATCAAACAGATTCAAGTGAATCTACAACTATCAGTTCAGAATATCAGATCAGACAACGGGACAGAATTCAAAAACAGAACTCTTGATGACTTCTTTCAGTCATTAGGAATTTCACATCAATATTCTGCGGCCAGAACACCTCAGCAAAATGGTGTAGTTGAAAGACGAAACCGAACACTCGTTGAAGCGGCCAGAACGATGCTGTCTTATTCTGATCTACCTCTGTATCTGTGGGCTGAAGCTGTTGCAACGGCATGCTACACACAAAACCGTTCAATTATACATCGACGGTTTGGCAAAACACCATATGAATTAATGAATAAGAGAAAACCTGTAATACACTACTTTCGTGTGTTTGGTTGCAGGTGCGTTATGCTGAACGATAAGGACAAATTGAACAAATTCAGTCCTAAAGGGCTGGAGGGCTTCTTTATCGGATACTCGCTCACATCAAAGGCTTACAGGATCTATCTCAAGTCTTCAAAGAATGTGAAAGAAAGTGTCAATGTCAAATTCGACGAATCTGAAGAAATGGCTTCTGTCCATAACAGTACAGAACCCGCAATATCAGGGATCCTAGCATCCGGACAAATACGTCCGATGGTGACTAGGACATCAAACAAGAATCAAGCTTCCACTTCTAACTCAAAGCCCAGTGATCTTGATTTATTGTTTGAATACTTTTATGATGACTACTTTAATAATGATAACTCTTCGTCATCTTTAAATAACAGGAGTCAGGTTGCAACACCAGCTCAGGCTTCGTTGTCGGGTCCTTCATCGGAACCCTCAACAGATGCAACGACTCAGATAACTTCTTCAAGTGACAGGCATTTGGGTTCTACACAAGAAATCATCATGAGAAGTAGACGACAACGTGAATCCACACATGGTGCTTCTTCGTCGGGTACAACTTCAAATGTCAATGATGATGGGTCTGCAAACATACCAGAGTCATCTTCTGAAGCAGAACCGGAGGCAGTTCCTGTTGACACATCTGTCAATGAACCTGTCAAAACACCGGAACCTATCTTGACAATACAGTTGAACTTCGATAAAGACCCTACCTTGGTGGATCCAAATGTAAGTGCTGCATCTCTCCCACACTCAACGAAATGGACGCAGAGTCACCCCATTACTCAGGTTATTGGTCAAGTCAACGAACCAGTCAAAACTAGATCGGCAACGGCAAACGAGGTCCTATTTGCGCTCTTTCTTAGTCAAGTTGAACCTACATCTGTTCAACATGCCTTAGAAGATCCAGATTGGATAATTGCCATGCAAGATGAGCTGAACTCATTTGAAGCTCTAAAAGTATGGAGACTTGTTCCTAGACCAAAGGGTAAAACGGTCATTGGTACAAAATGGATCCTGAAGAACAAGAAAGACAGTGAAGGGATTGTGATAAGAAACAAAGCACGCCTTGTAGCGAAAGGGTACAGGCAACAGGAGGGAATAGACTATGATGAGACATACGCACCGGTTGCTCGTTTAGAAGCAATACGGATATTTCTTTCATACGCTGCCTACAGAAACTTCACTGTTTATCAAATGGACGTGAAGACAGCATTCTTGAACGGCGTTTTGAAAGAAGAAGTATACGTTTCTCAACCAGAGGGTTTTGTGGACACAGATTATCCAGATCATGTCTACATACTTGACAAAGCTCTCTATGGTCTGAAGCAAGCCCCTCGCGCCTGGTATGAAATCCTATCTACCTACTTACTTGGTGCTGGCTTTCGAAAAGGTAAAATTGACACAACTCTCTTTACTCTGGAACAAGAAGGTGATATTCTTTTGGTACAAATTTACGTCGATGACATTATTTTTGGTTCAACTAACCCTGGATTATGCACGTGGTTTTCGGGTTTAATGATGACCAGATTCCAGATGAGTATGATGGGAGAGATTAATTTCTTTCTTGGATTACAAGTCAAGCAGTTCTCGACAGGTATCTTCATCAACCAATCAAAATACGTGTTTGACATTTTGAAGAAATACAAAATGGAAAACTGTACTTCGATTGGTACACCTATGGCTCACCAATCAAAAGTTGGTCCTGATCCAAACGGTGTAGATGTCGATGTCAAGAACTACCGAGGGATGATAGGTTCATTAATGTACCTCACTGCGAGTCGTCCAGATATAATGTTCTCTACATGTTTATGTGCAAGATTTCAGGCACAACCAAAACAATCACATCGAAGTGCTGTTACAAGGATCTTTCGATATTTGAAAGGGACACCGTACCTTGGACTTTGGTACCCAAAGGGATCAGGATTCGAGCTCACTGCATACTCAGATGCAGATCATGGAGGTAGTTTGCTAGACCGGAAGAGCACTTCTGGTCATGTTCAGTTTTTAGGGGAAAAGTTGGTCAGTTGGTCATCGAGGAAACAGAACTGTGTTTCTACATCAACTGCGGAGGCAGAGTATGTTGCTGCGGCCAGTTGTTGTTCAAAAGTTATGTGGATGAGGACTCAACTGCAGGACTACGGCTTCAGATACGAGAAGATCCCTATCAACTGTGACAGCAAAAGTGCAATTGCCATTACAGCAAATCCGGTTCAGCACACAAAGACCAAACACATAGATGTCAGGTATCACTTCATAAAAGACTATGTGGAAAAAGGTACGGTTGAATTATATTTTGTTCCAACAGAGCATCAACTTGCCGATTTGTTTACAAAAGCCTTGGATGAAAAACGCTTTAATTTCTTAATATCCAAGCTTGGCATGTTGAACATGAAAGTGTAATATCTAATTTGATCATTTAATGGATGGAAATATGTATCTTTCAATCTAGATAAATCTATCTAAATTGATACATTCATATTTTCATCACATTCTATTATCAACATAAGATATTTCAATTTCATGTATTTGTTATGTTTCAAAGTTTATTTTATCGTATCGATACAATTGTGATGATATCTATGTGTGCAAAAGACTTGTTCATAGTCTCAGGGGGAGTACAGGAATTGGAGTATGCACAAAAAGAGGGGGAGTGTGCATACATGACAGAGTAAGTAAAAGGTATTTCCAAATACTTAATGCTTGAAGATAACAAGGTAAGTGCTTCTAACGTGTATTTTTTACAAACCCTTATGCATCATTTAAGGGGGAGTGAAAAATAGTCTTGGAAATTACCTAGTTTAGATAAACAATTGGAAGTTGGACATCTTCCCGTGGGCTACAATTTGGAAAAAGATCAAAAATGTCAAAATGTCAAAATTAATCAAAATTTCTCGCAATAGAAGACTGCGATGGAAAGATTCCATCGCAATAAACTGTTGCGATGCGAAGATTCCCTCGCAATTGTTAACTGCGATCCAAAGATTCCCTCGCAATTGTTAACTGCGATCCAAAGATTCCCTCGCAATTGTTAACTGCGATCCAAAGATTCCCTCGCAATTGTTAACTGCGATCCAAAGATTCCCTCGCAATTGTTAACTGCGATCCAAAGATTCCCTCGCAATTGTTAACTGCGATCCAAAGATTCCCTCGCAGTAGTTTATTGCGATCCTAAGATTCCCTCGCAATCTTATATTGCGAGGTTTGGTTTTGTTTATTGCGATCCGAATTTTTTTTAAATTTTGAGAAATTCAGGGAGTGACACGTGTCACGGATTTCAAATTGGTTTATATACTTGCGATCTTTGACTTAGTCATTATTTCAAAAAAACCTCTCCATAAAGAACCCTCGTTTTTTTTTCTCTCGATACTGAACATTGCGATTCGACCAAAGGAGTATTATTTGTTGATTCTATTCCGTGTAATCGACTACATTCGATTAAGAGGTATGTATTCTCGATTCTTATTACATTTCATCCGATAAAACTCCTATTTTAATCGATTTTGCATCTAGGGTTTAAAGGGTTTTAGGTTAGGTCTCTGTAACATGCTAAAATTCAATCGATTAGTGCTTGTTAGATGTTTTAGATGATTAAGGTTTACTCACGAACCAAAACCGAGCATGCTAGTATCAATTTTAACATCTATACATGCTAATTTTGAAAATCTGGAAAATCACATGGGTTTTACTGCTAATGTTCATAAGCCTCGCAATCATCTGACATTCAAACGCCTCGCAACACATACTCTTTAAGACTGCGATCCTCGCAACCTTCCAGGTTTTGCGAGCCTCGCAATCTTCTACATTTGTTGACTGCGAGCCTCGCAATCGTGCATTGCAAGGTTTCTTACACTTTGCATTTTTTTTGGGATATTTTTTCGAGAAAAATACCTTTATGTTTGAATTGCTTAAATCTGTTCTAACATGTTAAAATACCTTACAGATGGCTGAACAACCTGCTGAATATGCATCCGATGACAACACCATCATCGCCTCGCAACGCTCTTCACATCCATCCGTCAATGCTGTTGACCCGGATGAAGAAATCATGCCAAGGGCCAGCTTTCTAGCAATCCGTGAAAATAATCATCACCTGGATCTTGAAAGCAACTTCTCTCACCGGATAATTCTAGAGATCATCCGTGGTCATCCAATTCGCACTGCACTGACAAGGGTCGAGAGAGTGCCTGCCATTTATTTACAACAATTTTGGCACACACTCCGATTCAATCCTACGGCTCGACCACAGCGATTCAATGCTAATATAGACCATTTCGAAGTAAGGATCACACTACAAGGCTTACGTCGTGCTCTCGAACTTCCAAGACGCGACAACTTCGAAGATCCAGCTGTTTCTGAAGAATTATTCACGGATATCCGCAGCCTTGGATATCAAGATCCAAGAGTCCCCGTACTCACCGGTTCATCACAATTCAGAAGACAACATCTACCGCCGGTGTGGTACACCCTATGCTCAATCCTCAATCGCTGCATGACATCTAAGCATACTGGCCTAGATAAGACGAATCTAGCGATCCTAAAGATGTTTCATGCATTCGCCTTCAACCGCAATATAGACTATGCTGTCCTTATCTGGAATGAAATGGTGGAAATTGTTGCAGATCAGCTCAAACCCAAAATGAGACGCAACTTTGTGCCATTTCAACGGTTCTTCCAAATCCTGATTCATCAGGCTATGCAAGACCGACCGGAAATCCCAAGAAGAGAGGAAGCTGAGCGAGGACCAGCAAGCTGGATGCACCGCCTTGTACCGCCAGCACATGAACCATTCGTACATACCGCCGTTATTCGACCAGAGGTACTGAATTATGCCGACCAGGCTAGCTGGGTAGTGATTCAGTATAGGGAGCAAAACGCATTAATGGACCAGCCAGATCCGGTTGGACCTGCCCAAGATGCAAACCCAGTAGGTGGTGAGGGTCCTATTGTCGAGGGGGTTCAGGAACAAGGGGTTCCTGAACAACGAGTGGTGAGAAGAACAACAAGAAAGAGAGTGGGGGGTAGGACTCGAAGTACTGGTCGTGCTACATCTTCACGCTCTGGCGATCGAGCAACATCTTCTTCAAGCCAAAGAACAGAACCATTCAGTCCTCTAGTTGATTTTGGTGATTATGAATATGACTCAGATCCAGATGTAAACTTGTTACCAAGGCAAACAAGAAAAAGGCCTCGAGTTGAAACACCTGGTGCAGGTTCATCTAGACAACCAGAACCTATGGTTACTTCTACAGTTGCTGCTGTTGATACTTCACTTATACACGAAGAAGTAGACGTAGATGAAGAAAATGTACTTAGTGGTGAGGCAAGAGGGAGAAAAGAAATGAGCAAAAATGTGGAAGAGTCGGAAAAAGTTATAACTACCGACTCTTCCCAAGCCGATCCAAGCCGGGCAACCACATCTTCTGCCAACATGCGTTCGTCGCCGTTGAGCATTGAAACAGCCATGGTCCGCCCAACCATGCAGTGCACACCCCCACCAAGCCACTCATCGGTCTCTCAACAGGCCGGTGTTTCATTCAGCACAGGGGAATATGCACAAAGTCTATCGGCAACACATTCGGTGTTCGCTGGTATTGAAACAGGTAGGCCCCTGCCCCGGCCACCGACTTCATTTCAGAGCACATCGAGTCTAGCGCCTTTTGGAACAACTTCTTTTCCTAGGTCACCGCTATTTGAACAACACCTTGTTGGGAGCTTTCGTGCCCCAACCGGAACACCCAGAGTGCCACCCTTTGTTGGTGCGTCACGAGGATCGGGTGGAAGTCCTGTCATTGCTAACTCTATGCCAGCTTTGAACACAGGCAGTATGGTTGCTTCAACCGATACTTCAACCAGTAACCTAAGTGGTCTGGGTGTTAGTGCTGATCTCGAACGAGCGTTTAGTTTGGTTGGCCCTCCTCCGAATAGATTCGTGCCACTTACTCTACTAAAGCATTTTGTCAGATCTATCGACAACACATATCAGGCTCATACTGACAAAATGAAAGCAGAGTTTCAGAAATTAAGTGATGATGTAATCAGAGCGGTGAAAGGTAAAGGACCGGCTGAATCTTCTACATCTGAACCTCAACTGACTAGAGCCGAACCCGTTCAACAAGATCCAACAACGATCCCGTTAAATCTTGCTCCTGAAGATCTACTCAAGTCAGAGCTGCTTGCACGACTTCTTGCCAAACACGATCCAAGACCAGGCGAGGATGTCGATCTTATTAGCTTGCTTCGTCAACAAACCGCACCTCCACCTCCACCACCGCCTCAAGCTTCATCAACCACAAATCCACTGCTTGTTCCCCAATTTGAGCAGCTAAATACCTCAATCTCCAACATGGCAGATTCCTTTTTGGCTGGCTTTCATTCGATTGTCAAAAGGGTCGAAGTAGTCGAACTGGCTTGTGGTGTTCAAGCTGAAACCGCTCAGAAAAGAAGACATGATGATCAGGATGATCCAGATCACCATGAGGGGGAGAGTACAGGTACAGGTACATGTACAGGTGTTGGAACAAGTACAGTTGCTGCTTCTGAGAGCACTGCAGTAGAGAAAGAAACTGAGACATCTTCCGGTAAAGCGTCCGAGGATACAAGTAAAGGAGCCACTGACTCAGAGAATCTCGATATTCTAGCTGATGTCATAGGTGGGGTTGAAAAGCCTTCGGCTAGTGACAATAGAACAGAAGATGATTGGACGACAGACGTTATAATCATAGATTCAGATGAAGAGCCCGAACGAACAACGGTGCAGATCAAGCAAGAAATTGCAAATGTGTTTGATTCTTCTGATACTATGATGGTTGCTCTAGATTCAGAGACTGAAGCTCCAGGATCTTCTATTCAACAAACAGATACTTCAATAACTCCAGCTCAAGCTCAAGTAATTCAACCGCAAGCTCCGATCGTTATCAACCTACAACCTGCTGAACATCTCAGAGATCCAAAGCTTCAAGCAGAAATCAGACTTCTCCAAGACATTATCCAGAATGAACCAGGATTTGTGGCGACTGGCCTACGAGTCAGAATTATGACTCCCTTTCAGGAAATCTTACGAAGCAATATGTTTGTAAGGGTCATGCAGCCAATCTCTTGGGAAAAAGTCTACGGGATTGAAGACTGGCCAGAAAAGCACAGAACTGAATATCTCTATTTCATGAGATATGAATCGCTGAACGCCAATGCAATAAAGTCTGACAAACCGATCAGAAGAGTACTGAAGATAGAATCGCGAAAGCTTTCAAAGGTTTGGTACCCAGTATTTACCGTTCAGAGATCAGATGATTCAGAACTAGTCTTTAATGAGGCAGATTTTCAGAAACTACAGCTCAATGACGTTTGCAACTTGTATGAAATCCTGTCTCGAGATCCTAAAAAGAAGGGAGAATGGTCAGATGCTTATCAAAGTCTGAAGAGGTACATGAAGAACATCCTGAAGTTTTCATATCTTAAGGATTTTCAAATGGCCTTGGAAGCGCGTCAAGAGCGAGTCAACATCAGACCTCCGAATCTAGATCTGGCAGATATTCAGAGTGTTCAAGCTTACACCGTGCTGAGCAAACCAGATCTTGGAGTTGTGTTCATTGACTCAGCCTCAGAGAAGAAATTCATGAGAGTCACTGATGCAAATAAATTCAGCGACGGAACTTTCAAGATGATTCAGATTCATCTAGTGAGCAGATTACGATTGGATGCTAAAGGAGAAGAGAAGCTGTCGAAGAAACAAAAGGCGTTGATAAAGGAAGTAATGGATGCCGTCAAATATCGAGTAGACTACCGGAACGCGCTAAGAAGATTCGAGTTGATTTTCGGGCTTCGGAAGACACAAGTGGTTCCAATGAATGTCTAAAGCTTATGGCTCTACATTGGTACAAAGGGGGAGATTGTTAATGTTACATTATCTTGTACCATGTAGTATTATAGTTGAGGGACCAAATGTGACATGTTGTCAAACTTGGAATAGTATATATAGTATACTATCTGTATTTTTAGGTCAGACCACAACATAGAACATTCAACATACAAAATACACACGCCTCTATCTTCGCAGCCTCCTTCCACTTTGTAAACCTCTCAACCTTCTGTGAAGTTGTAAGCTGCAAGTTCTTCAATCATATATATAGAGGTGTACTTCTTTGATTCATATATATCGTGTATTTACTCTTATTACTTGTCATTGTGGGATCACACAAACATATTGTGTTTTCTGATTAGTTGTTCATCGAGTGTGTTTGAATTAAAGTTCTATTCCGCAAGATTCTTTAATTCTGATTTCTAAGTATAATTATTCTTGTTTGGAATCGATCCTGACATATTTCTCTGTCCAAAATTGTGTTTCATTCTCGGACCTGTCTTTACTCTTGGATATCACGCTGTCCAACGATAGGTTGAGGTTGTCAAGGCATCTGTCCACCAGAAGAATGTCAGACCACGGTCCAGAAATTCTTCCCAACGAATTTGTTCCTCCTGTCCCCCCGTTTCTTCCATGAATGATCAGGTTTATTTCCTTCCACAACGTGTTGTGCTCGTTTCGGAACCTCCATCACCACTTGCCGAGGAGAGCTACATTGAGTGCCTTGAGGCTGCCTATGCCCACCCGCCAACCCACCCCCACCCTTCCTTACTATTGAGCGACTTTTCGAAGCAATCCACGTTAATTTCTTTCCACCCGTGCACCCTCCCCAAAAGAATTTACATCGTATTCCTTCCAAAATTTTGAGAACCTTCCCGGGGACTTTGAATAGGGAGAATAAGTATAGTCCTAAACTACCCAAAACCTCCTTACATCAGGTAAGCCTCCCTCCGAAGAAGAGCGTTTTTGTTTTCCACATAGAGCTTGTTCCTGAAGTTCTAGATAAGGACCTTCCGATGTATAGATCTAGACATACTCGTCCCTATCGGGATGCCAAGATATGAGAACGGGAATCCACCTACTGCACATCTCAAGATATTAGCTATGTGCCCTTCTTCCTTTTCGTTAAAACCGACCCCCGTTACTCTACTTTTGTCGAAATTTATCTGGAGACCTGACGCGAGTTGGAAGCATCTTAAAATCCTCAAGAGATTAGATGCATTCTCTAGTATTCCCCATTACCCACGAGAAAAATAACGTCATCCGCATATTGTGACACCGATATTTCTGGCCACTTTCACTCAATTTTAAGACCACGGTAAAGGCCCTACCCGAAGGTTCTTTTATGGAAATTCAGAGCCCCTCCGCTGCGGGGATAAAAAGGAAGGGGGACAGCGGGTCCCCTTGTCGAACACCCTTCTCCATTTGAAATTCTTTTGTAGGGGCTCCGTTAACTAATACCGACACTTTAGCCATGGAGATGCATCCCCGTATCCATTCTCTTCGAGTTCTTCCAAAACCCATTTGTTCCATAATCTCGTCTAGAACTTCGATTGTTGTAAATAGAAAAAAGATGAAGATTTAGGGGTTGTTTGGTTGGTTTTCCACTAACTCTGTATGGATGAAGTTGTCTCTGTGGATTAATCTGTCTGAATAGATTTGTAAGATTTTTGTTTGGCAAGGTATTTCGATAGATGGAATGAGTGTATTTATTAATTGGAAGTGGTAGATTTGGAAAAAAACTTGACTTTCTGCATAAAGCTCCCACGTAGAAATTTACTGAATAACCCACTTTCAGTAAACAGTCATGTATAGCTGACCGAATATGTCGTAAGATCAACTTAATGATTAAGAACTAAATGGTTGTTAGTATAGTTACCAAATGTATGTGGTTTTTTTTCCACTAATTAGATAAATCATTCAAATTTGAATTAAAGAGGTGAAATTATTCATTGCTATGCATTTAATCATTCTTGGTCTAGAAAAGGCTTACCAAATAAATAAGTAAATAATTAAAATGGATTTCTTGCTAATGAGAAGATCAAGTTACATCAATTTGATGACCGGAGAGAAAGACCTTTTTGGATATCAAATGTGAAAGTTTATTCGTTATTTTCTCTTTAGAACCGAAAGAGATTACAATATTACGACATTTGTATGAACACATGAGTGGAGATCGATGAAGAACAAAGCAAGTATAGAACCTTCCTCTCGCAACTATCTCTTAATACATATCTTGAATGCTTATGTGTTTTCATATCATGAAAGCTTATGCATGTACTACTAGTAATCAAATGAGTCATTACAATTTCATTATGATGATTGTTTGATTGAAATGTATATATGAGTGAAATAGGTAATCTAATTTGGTTGACACACACACACACACACACACACACACACACACACACACACATATATATATATATATATATATATATATATATATATATATATATGTGTGTGTGTGTGTGTGTGTGTGTGTAGGATCATCCGAGAAAATTTGTGAAAAGTGCGAGAGGGGTCAGATCGCATGTGATTATAGAGTAAAATCATGTGATACAACACATCCAAAAGGACGTATGCGACTTTGTCAACGCGACCAACGTCACAGGAAAAGTCGCCCATGCGATGGCCGGTCAACACGACATGCTTCTATCACATGTTATTTGGTCGTTATTGTGTTTGCTTATTTTCACCTTGTTCTCGTTTGAACCTCCCTATATATATGGAAAATCAAATGAATACAATAAATGAGTTGGTTTCCCGTAAAACTAATAGTTATCGTGATAAGGGTAAGAAGGGGCCTCCAACCTTGGATCAATCCTAATTGAAGATCAATTAAAAATTCCCTTCTAAGCTAATTCATGGGTTATTTTGGGACTTAATCTAAACCATTAGCTAGAGAAACACTAATTAATTGTGATCAAGGGTACAAATCCCTTCTTACACTTCTCACGGTAACTCATATTCTCACACGCTCCTCGTCTAGAGTAAATATGCTACAAACTTCTAAACCAAATTTCATGTGTTGTTTCATATATGCAACAACACATTTGAAACATGCAACATTCATACAGTGTTGTTTCATATGAAACACACACATACAAAATTAAACATGTACGTGAATAAAGCATAACATAAAATAAAACTTATTGAATAGTTTGGATTGGTTTTTACGAGTTTATAACTTATTTGAATATATACTTAGGTGTTGTTAAAGATTATATAAATATGAAAAGGTTATTATATTGTACTTTTGTGGAAAATAAGGAATGAAAATCATCCATGATTTGCTGATAGAAATCATTTATATTATTAACAAATAAAATTCTTTTCCGAACCTTGTAGAAGTCGTCTTCATCTGTCGGTCTCTCCTTTGCAACTTCACCAACCTAATATTTACAACAAGTCATTCACAAATAGTCGTGTATTCCTATATAAATGTCTTATGCAATAAATTAAATAACTATTACAGTTTGTGGCATTAGACGCAATCAATAATTCATATATTAATTTGTCGCTTAAAGATAATGTTACATACACCAACACAAACAAAGTGAGTGTATCGTATAGATCTTTCCTTCGTCTGTATTTCCACACTTACGGGTCGGTATACTTGATCGGGTCATCGTTTGCATCATCATCTAGATAATGTTTAATATGTATTTGTTGTGTAGGTTAGATTTATGTTTGGTTTTCACTTGTTTATCTCGGACTGTGGAAACATGTTATTATGTTTATTTGTCAATCTCCTACAATAATGATATGTGAAACCTCTTTGAGTCTCTCTATAAAAGAGAGTCCTTACAGAGAGAATAGAGGTTCCTACATAAATACAAGTTTGATGGTTTGTGTCTAACCAATATTGAGACTTCAACACGCCTCCTCAAAAGGAGGGTAGACGGTGCCCCAAATAATGAAAACGAAACAGAGTCAAATTCCTATGTGGTGTTACACCTCTACTCTCATACCCTATGAGAATGTGTGGAACCCATTTGAATCTCTCTGTAAAAGAGCCGTATAGAGAAAACACGGAGGTTCCTACCCTTATATAGATCCGAAGTTCCCAATTTAGCCGAAGTGAGACTCCAATAGCGTAAAAGAAATTGGTATTATCAGATGCTACTTAGATTACAAATACAAAAAGGTACTGCCCACATCCACACCCCATCCATTTCTCTTTACACTAAACCCACTCCTACCATCATCACCTCATGCACTTCCTGTTATGATTTTTTGATCTCACAATGGTCCAAAATCCTTGAGTATTCTTATTCATGTGTGATACATCCATGCTTCACACATATATTACATATAAACATACATGTAATTTGTACACATACAATTATTGCCCTTTGCGAAATATATATATATATATATATATAGCTTAATCATTTGAGAACTCCAAAATTTGTGAGATCCGTGAGAACTTCTGCGTTACGATTTTGTTTCACATAAGTTCTTCTCATGTAAAGGTAGTATTTAATGTATTGATTAACATATATTTGTTTCACATTGTGATTGTTTAATATGTATTTGTTTCACAATGTGAAACCTTTTTATGTGTACCTTTTGTTTCACAAATACACAAACACGTAAAAAATGTGCACATTGTGAATCAAACATATTGTGAAACAAATATATAATAATTAATATTCTAAATCCTAGTCGTAGATGCAAAAATATCATATGAAATAGCATATGATGGACTAGTTCTCAAAGTTATCACAATTTCATAAGTTCTCCAAAAGAAGGTCCATATATATATATATATATAGTGTTAGGTTCATTTAAGAAGTCTAAATATTTTGAGAAATGGAGAAGTAAAAAAACACGGGAGTGTTCATATATGAATGTTCATATATGACTGTTATATATGAACGTTCATATATGAACGTTCATATATGACTGTTATATGAACGTTCATATATGACTGTTCATATATGACTGTTTATATATGAACGTTCATATATGAACACTCCCGTGTTTATTTACTTCTCTATTTCTCAAAATATTTAGACTTCTCAATTGAACCCTTCCCTATATATATATATATATATATATATATATATAAAGAGAGATGAAGATCGTCTCATGAATACTTAAGTTTGAAACTGATTGATACCATAAACTATCTCCAAATAAGAATCGTAGAAATATACAAAGTTTAGTATTCATCTACTAATTTCCACTAATCTGGCTCTGATACCAAGGGGAGATGAAGATCGTCTCATGAATACTTAAGTTTGAAAATGATTGATACCATAAACTAAAATCGTTGAAATATATTACTTTAAAATTTAAAATACCGATTTGTAAGAAAAGGTTTGAAAGATTATTTAAAAGAGATGTTGGATTGATATGTGGAATAAACAACTGTATAAATGCAATATGATTTGAAATACTAAAAATTTGCAAGATAAGGAAACCATAATTAAATATCATAAAAAAGAGCATGATTAAAAGATACCTTCTTTGATCAAATGGTTTACTGAACAATTGTCTTTACGACAATCTTTGCATACATCTGGAGAAATGAATATTTGAAAATCTAAAGATTTTGAACATTTTGAAGTTGAAAATCTAATAGAGGGTTTCTTAGACATAACATTTTATGAGAAAGAAAGACTAATATCTAAACTGGTGGAAAAACTGATGCCTTGTCTTCTAATCTTGTGTCTTCTTATATAGGCACTTGAATTCTTTGAGTAATAGAAAGTAACCTGCATCTGTGCATTTGTCTTCTATGATTGAACACTTTTGACCGGCAACTGGCTGCCGACTTGTTTTGAGTTATCTTGTAATGCATCATTGGAATGCACTATTTGAAAAACATCTTTGGCCGACCATAAGAAAGCATCTTTTGACTTCTTTGCCAAATTTGTTTTGTTTTCTTTTGAATGGCAAGGGCATCTTTTGACTTTTTTGCCAAAGTAGATTTGGCTTCTTTTGAAGGGCATATTTGATTATTGTACCTGTATATCATTTTTGATAAAGAAGATATCGAAAATACAAAAAATGTATTTTCTACACTTTGATCAATTGTTTTTGATAAAGAAGATATCGAAAATACGAAAAACTGTATTTTCTACATTTTGATCAAGAAATGAAATTGTCTACAAAGACAACACCAAACACACTCTTTTGATAAACAAACAAACCCACATAATTAATCATATAGAATAATGTCTGAGTAAGGATCTTGAGCATCTTGCAACAATTGTGTTTCTTGAGACATGTTAGAACTGCTTGGAGAACCTTGCTTGATTTCTTTGATAAGTCTTTTAAGTTCTTATTTAGAATTAGCAGCAAGGAATTGTTCATATTCTTCTTCTTCATCGTCTTCATCTTGAATAGTTTTGAGGGTTCCAGGAAGTGGGGCCGTGGAGGCAGAGACACCAAAGTTTGTTGAGTAAAACTCTGAGACTCCTTTAACCGTCATTTTTTGAATTTGATCAGAAGGGAGATTATCCCACCATTTAACTCGGACGAGTCTTTGAAACAAGCTTGGAGAAATATCAACTGCAGGGATGACACTAAAAGTCTAGGAAATGATGTAATAACCAGGTACGTTGTTGGTTTATTTAATTTTTATTATTTTAGTTTAAGGTAGGTTTGGGTTAGTTTTATAAGTTTAAGTTTCGTTAATAGTTTTATGGAGTTATAAGTTAAGGGGTAAACTTTAATTTTAATTTATAAGTGGAGGGATTAAAATTGTCAAGTGTTGATACTTGGAGGGTTGTTTGGTTAGTGTGATTAAAATAATTACCATCACCGCCCCATTTGATTTAAGGGGGTGAGGTGTCTCTCAACTAAGCCATTTTTAACATCCTAAGTGTGTGTGTGGGTGTGGTGTTTCACGACAAAGAGAAAGAGAGAGAATTTGAGAGAGAGAAAGAGTTAGCTAAAAAGGAAAAAGAAAGAAGAAGAAGAAGAAACAGATTTCTTCAGCTGGAAAGGAAGTTAAGAACAATATGTGGTACAAAGGTAATCATCTTACTTGAATTCTTCATCTTTGTAGATAAAGTTTTATACGGGTTTACAAATGGGGTTTGATATTTTGATGATTATGAGAAATCTGGGCTGATGATAATGTTCTATTAGTAGTATTAAACATAATTGCATAATTACAGAACCATTCATGGCTTAAAACTATAAATTTCTGGGTTAAGTATGAACTTAGTTGGTTGAGACAGTTATGAGTATCGCAGCAATGGGTTGCGATAGTTATGAAGTTTGCGATAGTTATGAATATCGCAACCTTGGGTTGCGACAAACTCATTGGTATCGCAATAGTTGGTTGCGACAAGAAGTGTATCGCAACAGTTAGTTGCGATAAGATAGGATGTCGCAACAGTGAGTTGCGACAAGATATTGTGTCGCAAGTAGAAGGTTGCGACAAGGGTTATTGCAACTAGTTGGTTGCGATAAGAGTCGAGAATTTTGGATTATTTAAGATTCTTAGCCTGTTAGAGAGTCTTACATGTTTATTTGGTAAAAAGATATGTGTATTTAATTTGTTTCAGATTCTGTGAATTTTGGGTGAAAGATCAAATCGTTTTGAGAAAAGCTTGGAAGTGTTTTTGATAAGCAATCAAGGTGAGTTTTACTTTAAACCATTTTCAAACTGGAATACATATACTGGTTGGGAATGTGTTATATAGTGTGATTATGTGCTTATGTTTGAAATATAATATATGACCAGTTGCTGTGAATACGATCTTAATTGTTCATATTTGATTGTAAGAGTGTATCCTGGACTTTCAATTGGTATCAGAGCCAATCAACAAACAAATTCGTCCAAGAGTGTGTTTGATCGCGTTCTTGAAGTTTCTTGATCAATTCGACAATTGATTCCGTTGCTGCTAACAATTCTTGAATTCCTAACAATTCTTGAATTCGTTTCTATCATTGATTCAAGAAATTTGAATTTGTCTTTCTGTTGAATCGATATCTTACAATCAAGTCATCCAAAGATTTTCTCTCTATGCTGATTAATTCTCGAAATTAAACAGAGATCACAGGTATGTTTTCGAAATTCTTGATTGGTTTCTGGATCAAAGTGATTATATCTGCTGCATGTTGATTAGTATTCAAATTTTTTGTTGAAAAGAAGATTTCATTAATTCATGTACTCTAACTGTTTGATGAAATGCATGTGACAGATTTGATTAATTCTTGCATGTTCTAGATTTGTGTTGATTCTCATTTTTTATCATAATTCATAGTTGATATTCGAATTTGTCATTTCATCATGCCTGAGATTATTGAAGTTTTTGTGAGACCTGCAATTTCTATAACCAGTTCAGACAATTTACAAAAATTAAGTCCTGTAAAAGCAAAAGAAAGAAACAATTTCTGAACCAAAAACTGAGATTGTTCATTTTGAAAGCAAGATTGCTAATCTTCAAGCAAAACAAGACGAATATGCAAAAGTTATAAAGATTTTGCAAAAAAGAGAAATATGATTTTCTAAAGGATTTTGAAAAGGTTCAAGAAAACATAGAGTTATTAGAAAAAGAGAATGTTGATTTTAAAGAGAAAGGCAATTTTAGAAGAAAGATGTTGACAGAGTCTGAAAATAGAATCAAATCATGTGAAATGAAAAATTGTCAACTCTTGAAACAGATCTATGATTTTGAACAAGTTCTTATACTTGAAAGAGTGAAATTTGAGAAAGAGAGAAGAGACTTTCAAACTGAGAGGAGAGGTTTTGAAACAAAGTCTGTTGAATTATCTTTGAAAATTTCTGATTTGGAGAAAATTCTTGCAAAAGAAAGAAAAGAGTTTGAATGCAAGAAAAATGTTTTTCAAAAAGAAAAGAATGGTTTTGAGAAAAAGAAAACAGGAATGTTAAATGAGTTTTCTGTAAAAATAAATGAGTTGGAGAAAGAGTTAGAAGATGGAAGGAAAGAGACTGAAAAGAAGAAGGTAAATGGCTTTAAAGAAAAATGCTTAAAAGATGAGTTTGAGAAGGAAAAGAAAGTTTTTCATTTGGAGATAAGGAGGCTTATTAAGAAATTATCTGATTTATCAACTAAAATCATGATAGAGAGGAAGTCCAAATCTGATTTGCAGTCAAGGTTTGATTTGTATGTTAAAAAGTTTAGGGAATTTGAAACGAAAGTTGTTGACAAATCAAATCATAGTTCAAAAGATCAGATTCGTTCTTCTAATCTGTTTTATGATTCTGCTATTGATAAATCTTATAATTGTTCTTTTAAAAAGATAAAAATGGAATGGAGAGTTAAAGGAACAACTTCCAAGAAAGAAGTGCCAAAATCAAAGGTTCCTAATTCAAATGTCAAGAAGAACAATACATTTCAAAGAAAATCTTTTGTTAAACCTGATGTGATTTATTCTGTAAATCAATTAGTCAGAGTTGCACAAAAGAAACTTTGTTGTTCATATTGTGGGACTAATGATTTTGTGAACAAGAATTTTATTCAGCACTGGTATGGTTCTTATAGAATATCTACATATGCCACTGCACCTAACAAACCTGGACCCAAGTTCATATGGGTACCAAAGACAACTTAATCTGTTTTGCAGGTTATTCATGTGTAGAGCTGAATGATAATACTGACACGTGACTTAAAACAGATGTTGAGCTTAAATTGAGAATTTTGACTTTTGGATAATTCAGTCCAAAACTCGGTCTGAATGTGATTATGGATTTCTGATTCATACAGATCAATTTGTTGACTTTGAAGAATATTTTTTACGAAAAAGTTCTGTTTACTATGGGGTTATCGAACTCATAGTTGTGGATTTTGGTTGAAAAATTCTGATTTTTGAGCAAGTTATGGTGATTTGAAGTTCAGAATGTTCAAAAATCACAAAATCCAAACATTTTTCTAAGGAATTTTCTCTGGATAGTTTTATCAGA
Organism: Saussurea involucrata; assembly: GCA_033807775.1. Taxonomy (NCBI): domain Eukaryota; kingdom Viridiplantae; phylum Streptophyta; class Magnoliopsida; order Asterales; family Asteraceae; genus Saussurea; species Saussurea involucrata. The sequence continues at coordinate 103,452,110 of CM066314.1, read as the reverse complement.
ATTCTGACTCTCTTACTCAGAAGTTCTGACTCTACTACTCAGAATTCTGACTCAACTATTCAGAATTCTGACTCTGATACTTAGAATTTTGAACAAGTTACTCAGACTTCTGACTCTACTACTCAGAATTCTGACTCAACTAATCAGAATTCTGACTCTGATACTTAGAATTTTGAGCAAGTTACTCAGAATTCTGACTCTTATAATCAGAATTCTGACTCTACTACTCAGAATTTGGATTTTTGATATCTAATGAGGAATCATCGTAGATGATTACCAAAATCTCTTGATTTTGCAGGATTATCTTGATTTCAGAGGAAGTATTGACTCAAAATTTGATCTGATTGTTTCAAGATAAAGTTCAAAACCCGTGCTTCAACATTTTAGGTTTTTGAACATATCAGTTCAAAACCCGTACTTAAATGACTATGGCTTCTGAATAATTCGGTTCAGGACCCGTACTTCAGAGACTAAGACTTCTAAACAAATCAGTTTAGAACTCATACTTCTCAGGTGATATCCTTAACTGTCATATTTTTATGTTTCAAGGAACAAGTGGTGAAAGGTAACATTGCATTACGTTTATTTCTATTGCTTTGAATGTTTGAATCTTAACAAATTTAATTCAATGATATGAATTTTTTTAATTTTCATTCAATGAATAAATGTGTGTCAAAGAGTGATTTTACAAGTATTTTGTATTATCTGAGCTATATTTGTTTCAACTTTCACTTCTGAATTAAATCGAAAGGTAAGCAAAACATGAATGAAATTATGCCGAATGCTCAATGTTATGAAATCTATACTTATATAGAATATAATGTTCAAAAAGCCTAAATGTCAGAATGTTGGATGGAAACAAAAATATGGGGGAAGTACTACGTTTTAGTACCAAGTGATTGAGATGAAATATAAATATATATAAAATCATTTAGTTTGAAAGTTTGTACCTGTGGCCTTTCTGGTTTGGGAGAGTAAGTCCTAAGGGGTGCTCGACACCTAGTCCCTAAGATCAACTGGTCTGGGATCGGCTGACCCAAATCCTGCAATAGAATCAGATAGAAAACCATGTTCTACTGGTACAAATGGGTTTAAGATATATCGATGTGGCCTTTCTGGTTTGGGAAATTAAGTTCCAAGGGGTGCTTGTCACCTAGCACCTAAGACCAACTGGTCTGGGATATGCTGACCCAAATCCTGCTATAGAACCAGATAGAAAGTCATGTTTAACGATGTATCTTATTCTTACTAAACTTTTTGATTAAAAGATGCCAATGTGCACAAAATTAAAAGATGTGAATGAGCACAAAATTAAAAGATGCCAATGAGCACACATCTCTTGAAACCTTGGGAAAATTCAAAGTCGCAATAAACCTATAAATTTGTGAAAATCCTGATTTTGGACAAATAGTGTGAGTAGAGCAAAGTATTCGTATATGTTTTTAGAATTGCATATGCTTGAAGCTAATCATATTTCGCATGCTAAGCACACCAAATAGATTTAATAAAGGAATTGAAACTGAACATTTTTAACTTGATATGCAATGATGACTTGTATTTGAATCCAAACACATGCATTTGATTTCATTTGATTGAAAAATCTGATAAATTTCATTAAGTTGGATTTCTTTTGTAAAATTTTCAAATGATCAAATGTTAGTAGTTATCAAGTGTAGTTCAGTGAATCTTATTTTTCTTGTATAAATGTTTTCATTAAAGCACTATATTTGAAATGAATAATTTTAATGAAATATATGCATACTTTCAGGGGGAGAAAACAAATTGCTCCAGAATTCTTATTTTGAGGGGGAGCAAGGTTATTCATTAAGGAGGAGAAAAAGCATAGACTTCATTCGAAGAAAAAGCATCGCTAAAGTTTTGAAAATCAAGGGGGAGAAAAGCTAAAGATTTTGAAGATGATTTTGCTTTCCAAAACTTTAGGGGGAGAAAAGCTAAAGATTTTGAAGATTGATATGGTTTTTGTACAGAAATAACAAAAGAGAGAAATGTTATTTTAAGAAGGAGAAGAGGAAAAGAAAACTGATCGGTTGTTTCTTATAAAGAAATCTTATGAAAGCTGAAATGAAGATGAGAATTGTCATTTCAAGGGGGAGCAAAGAAAAAGCAAATATATAACAGAAATCAATTTGGAAATCGTTGCTGCTGCTGATTAAAGACTGACCAGAAGTTGTTAACTCAGATTATTCAGAATTCTTAGCAAAAGTTGTCAAAGCATTCAGAAGAGCTCCTTCTGAAGATTGTTCCTGCTCTAAGAATTTGATGATGAAAAGTACAAGTGTGTTTGACAAAAAGGGGGAGATTGTTAGATCTAGAGTTTTGTCAAAAACACAACTGTTAAGATCCGATCTGAAGAATCAGAGTTCTGAGTAAGAAGACTCAGAAGTTCTGATCAGAGAATAATGAAAAGATTACAAGTATGGAAGTTGGTCAGAAGACTCAGAAGTTCTGAGTAGAAGACTCAGAAGTTCTGAGTGAGAAATCTCAAAAAGATTCTAAGTGTTGGATTCTGACTAGAAGGTTCAGAGTTCTGAGTAGGAGACTCATAACTTCTGACTATGAAGACAAATGTTCTGAAGCGCTTATTCAGAAGTATGTTCAGAATTCATATCTTGGGATATTATCTGTTATAATCAGTTACTAATTAGGACACGTGTAATTGTTCTATTAGTCTGTTTCTTATATGTACTGTAGCTTTAGCCTTTCTTATACAGTATATATAGGAGTTAGGAACTGTAGCTAAAAGAATCTTTTGGAGAATCTTTGGAAAATCTTTGATAGAATCTTTGGCTAACCTTTTGGATAACTCTTTACGCATAAATTTGTTAGATCTATTGAGAGAGAAATTCATTGTAATATCTTGTAATTCACAGATTGTTAATAAATCATATGACCAGTTGCTGTGAATACGATCTTAATTGTTCATATTTGATTGTAAGAGTGTATCCTGGACTTTCATAAAGAGTCAGGGCTCTAATCCTCTGCTCGCTCTTGAATCGACACTAACCTTACTTACCATCCCGATGGGTCTATCCCACGAGTTCTAGAACTGGGACTCTCTAGAAACAGGAGTCTTACTCAAAATCAGTCATTCATCCTCTTCGAGCCCACGAAGATCTACCTATAGACGATTCATAACATTCTATACAACATTTCTTCTTTATGATGTATACATATATCACATCATACATGATCTCTCGTGACACTTCCCCAACAAGGGGTCTCACTCTACCCCTCAGGGGTCTTGCTGACATTCTAGGTTACTGGAACACAACATATAATACTAGCTTCAGACCACAACTTCGGAAGAATAAGGCAGATTAAGCACATACATGTACTTGTAAGTTCGCAATTACACTGGCCATGTGTAATCCCAAACTTACCTTACATGACCGTCCTCAGTACCCTATTAGTCCTATTTCTACAATAGTGTCATCCTAACGCATTTCCTGTCTATGTTGTATTATAGATGATTTGGATAAGAGGGTAAGATTATTATAATCTCGATTGATTGAAACAGTTTGTTCTGCAATTTTGATTGAATATCCTTGTAAGAAATCAAAAGTTCCTATTTTATATATTGTTTTAACATCTTGTTTGGGAATCGTCCAATTTGCTAGTCTTTGTTCAATATTTGAAATATGGATTTCAGAAAAATTCATTTGAAAATCATTTTCTTCGATGCTATCAGTTTCAGAAGTATGTTTCTTAGTGAATAAATTCATAACTTTATCTATTTAACAAAATTTATTTAAAGGATTGTTAAAACTAAAGAGTAATACTTTCTTTAAATACTTATTGAATAATCAGAGGGACCACCTTTGGAGGGACCACCCATGAATAGTCGTGGTCCGGCTGGGTGTCTTATCTCCAGCGCCACTTGCGCTAATCCAACCGACTGGGCTGACCAACACCGACATAAAAAGACTGACCAACACTGACATCCAGTTCGTATTAAAAGAAGTTATTTTCTTAAATTTAAAACTATCTTTAAATATCCTTTGTAAAAATATACAAAATTTAGTATTCATTTACTAATTTCCATTGTTTCCCACTGTTTCTGGCTCTGATACCGGTTTGTACTCGATCCCAGTTTGATAAAGGATATCTTAAATGATATCGATATACAGTTTGTACTTGTAACGACCCAAATCTAAATAAAGCATACATGGCATTTAAATTAAAGAATTACGAAACTGGGTCCCAAAATTTCATTACATAGTCTCAAAACTTAGGTTGGCGGAAAAAACCTATACACAACTTAGAACATACTAGCTTCTAAAAGGGGCACAAGCACTGTCTCTACCAGCATCTGTACTCTATCCTGCTCTTGCTCACAGACCTGAGCCTCCTACTATTTGCTTACCGGAAGAACCAGTGCTACGCTTACATGAAAATGGTTTATTTTTAAAAGCGAGGGTTAGACCAAAAGGTCTAGTGAATTCCCTCCATAAAGCATATACAACAGTATAAAAATCATTTTATACAAACAGTTCACATTCTTCACATAAACATCATCCAAGGTACTACACTTGGTTCAAGGATCGCATTAGCTACCACGATCTGGGCCTAACGGACACCCTCTCGGCTCACATCGGAGTCCAAGCGGACTTCCTTCTATCCGAGTAGGAGGGAAACGAATTCCATCCTACAAGCTCATCACAAATGCCCAAGGGATCATCGGATCTCAAATTACCCTGATCCCACTGTGTAAACCGACTCCACATAACATACACATAGCGTATCGTAATCACAAGCGTGAAATCTTTAAACATCATTTCATTTGCTAAATAGCCCTTTTTAAATAAAACATACATTTCATGGAAAACATGCGTAACAATTGGTAAAACAGTTCATGCTCATAACGAACCATAATCAGTAAAAACATTTAACATAGTACTTCGTGTAAAAAGGGTTTAGGGAACTCACCTGATAGCAATTTCCTTCCTAACCCCGAGTCTCGTTCCGAACCATCCTTACACCTAAAGCATATCGTACACTTTTAATTAGTGATAAGTGATAACTCCACTTTTGATCCTAGGTCCTTTTCTAATCTGGACCCTAAATAATTATTTCGGATCGTTAATTTAAATATCGGATCTCGCCCATAACGGTACCGAATCTAAAGTTTGGCCAACCCCAAATACCCAAGATGTATTTAATTTTATTCTGCCCTTTTTCTTTAATTAACCAATCGGCCCAAAAGAGAAAAGGGTCTCCGGACCAGTTGAGATTTCGAATCTAATTGGAATGTAATCCAATACGGCTCATGCTTTAATCAAGTTTTGGAGTCCACCAAAACGACCCAAACTTCGGTATTTATTTGAGAGGCAATACCGGATCAAGTAAGGAACATGTTTCGGATCCAATTTCGTGGGGTTCCGGATCCTAATTGTTAATCGAGCCAAGTGTTCTGGATCAATGTTCATTCCGGCCCAACGAGAAGCATTCCGGAACCCAAAGGTTCCGGATCCAACACCATAAAGTCCAAGCGAGTTCCGGATCTGATAGAAAAATGAAGTTCCGGATCCGTTAAAATGTAAATTCCGGATCTGAAGATTAAATTCCGGAACTTACATAACTCACACACGATTCCGGATCCAAGCTGAAATTCCGGATCCATTAAGGCATCGATCCAGTTCCGGATCTACTAGTTCCGGTATTAAATACTTCCGGAACTGCGATTGCGAATAACCTCAGAACCACGATTTTCCCGAATTAGCATAATCACTGAGAATTTTAGCATTCTATCCTTTCTCATAAATTGGTACGCAATAGTCTTAACATCCAAAATCCCTATAAACATTTGCTTTCACCATTTATCATTCCGATTAAGAGTTTAAACCCTATTGTTGCTCTTACTATGATTACACAGTGTTCAAACATGAAGATAAACCACAAATTAATTTGCTCATCTACCTAATATGCAGGAAATAACATGGAGAGATAGATTTCTTACCAATGCGAGCTTCTCCTAGCAATTTCAATGCCAAACTGATTTCTCCTTTCCTGCTCCTCTTCTACGCCGCCAAACAAATCGGGATATAATTCACTAAATGAAAACCTAGGGATCAACATCCCTTTTATACCTTTCTTAAATTGCAAATAGGTCCCTCTTTGTAACTTTTCTTAATTAAACTTTGGCCACCATACATTTAAGTCTTAACCAGAAATCCGGGTTATTACAGTACTCGATCCTAGTTTGATAAAGGATATCTTAAATGATATCGATATATTATTCTAAAATTTAGAATACGGTTTGATACAAAAAAGTTTGTAAGATCATTAAGAAGTATAAATGGAGAAATATTTGGAATAAATATTTTTATATGAAGAGTATGACTAAAACTTTGCATGATAAGGCAACCATAATTAAATACGATAACACAAAGCATGATTAAAAGATACCTTCTTTGATCAAATGATTGTCAGTACAATTGTCTTTACGACAAGCTTTGCATACATCTAGAGAAATGAAAATTTGAAAATCTAAAGATTTTGAACATCTTGATGTTGAGAATCTAAGGGAGGGTTTCTTAGACATAACATTTTATGAGAAATTCTTATGGAGAAAATGTAAAGGCCGTATCCCGGTACGATTTATTTTATTAGTTTAAGTTTTTCTCTTAACGTTGTTTTGTTAACGTGGTTAGGCGGCAAGGACCAAATGTTAATCTATCTTAAAACTCTATTTGTTTTGAAAGGGTATGGAAGTGCAGGGGTTAAAAGTGTCAAATGGGTAAAGTATTGCATGGGATCGGCCTTAAGAGACCGACCCCCACCCATTCTCGTTTCTGGTTTGTGCCGCACGCAAGAAAAGAACGGAGCAAACCTTAAATTGCCACCCCCTTCCTTCCCTTCCCTACCTGCTGTCACCGCCGATTCCCCCCCCCCCCCTTCTTAATGTCGCTACTGTTCCACCAGAGATCACCGGCGCCGTCGCTGCTGGTTCTTGCCGGCGAAGTTTAAAGTGCAGCGATAGAAGGAGAGAACGAGAGAGAAAGGGAGCCGGAGTCGTGTGTCGCTGCTGTGTCGTCGCGAGGTAAGGTCTCAGTCCCTTTTCGTTTTCTTTCTTTGTCGTTTTCAACCGCAAACCACCACCGCCGCCGCTGCAGCCTTGGCTGCCGGCGGTGTTGCCACCGACGTGCACCACAGTTGGTGGAGGCTTTGTGCGTAGTCGGGAATGCTTGGTCGAGCGTGGTGTATGTGTAGCGAGATAGGGTAGTTGGGTTGTTTTTCTTGTCTCGCCGAAGGATTTTCGAACCACCGTGAAAACCACCACCACCGTAGGTGGTGGCTGGCGCCGCCGCCGCCGCCAACCACCACTGCCGGAAGTGGCAGTGGGTGGTGCTTGGTTTTGTCCGGCCATTAGTGTCTAAACCCTAACCCAAATCCTAAATCGTGAAACCTTAAACCTAAACGCGAAAACCCTAATCCGTTAAAACCTCGTTTTGATTACCTTTCGGGCGTTGCATTTTGTTAGGGTAGAAACCCTAACCGACCTGGTACACTTGCACTTCATCGGGGCTGATAAGACATAACTCCAGGTCTGAATGCATTAAGTCATAGCTTAATGGGTTGAGAATTAAAGTTAAGCCATGTTATCATTTTATGTGAAAAACGTCCGTTTTATCCCTGTCTTGTAAAATCCGTAGTTTATTCTAGGAAGGTTTGATTGGGGTGAAACCAGTGCACAAATTTCTCAAATTGTGTCTTATGAGTTTCTTGTGTTTTGTAGAAAATTCAATTCGGCCTCCAGCTAGGGCCAAAGTGGCAATTAGTACAGACTGGTCCGGAATTTCCTGTTTCGGGTAGTCTGTCTTAGAAAAATCATATAAAATAGTAGGGACCTCGTATGAACGCGTGCGATATGTCCCTGGAAACCTAAGACATAGAAACTTCTATTTATGGAATAATATTTCTGGGTTGATGAGTTTAAGGGGGGGCTAAACAGGTCACGAACAGACCTGTAGTGTTAGACCAAAAACGGGGAAAGTACGCGTTTAGACTTGTAGTTGTATTTTCGGGTTGGGACTTCACTTTAACACTTGATAACACTTCTTTAGGTGGAAAGAAGTGAATTGGAGTTGTCGGGCTTCTTTTGCTGTTCGTGGAGTTCTGCATTGCGTTTTGAGGTGAGTTCACTCACTGCGTAGGATAGAGATTGTATGCGCATTACTGTAGTTCGTGTGTGATATTTGTGTTGTTGTGTGTAGTACTAGGCCGAGTAGTGTCTAGTATAAGGTATTAGGTGTCGTATAAATCTCGTGGAGACCGAGGACTCGGGGAGACCGAGGAATACGTACACACGTGTTGTATGAACTCGGGGAGACCGAGGGATGCATACACGAGTGTTGTGTGGATTCGGGGAGACCGAATGATACATGCATGGGTGTTCTTGCATGAGTGTGCTTGTATTATTTAACTGCATGTGTTGGTTGTTATATCTATCTGCTGATAGGGGTGGTGTCGATATGATTGATATCGTATGCATGTGTTTGAATTCACTAAGCTTCGTGCTTACCCTTTCCCTACAAATTACTGTTTCAGGTACGAGTGGCAGCAAGGCGTGACGGTACACACTGGCGCGTTGAGACTTTCGGCATTTTTTTTTACCTTGAGACATTATGTTTTATTATTTACATTTCCGCTGTGTTAATTGGTTGGTTATTTCACTTAATGAGTTTTGGGAAAACGTTGATTGAATTTGAATACTTATGGTTTGTTTTAAATAAAATGGTATTTTTAAAAGTTCAAATTTATTGTAATTTTTGGGACGTTACAAGTTGGTATCAGAGCACAGCTTGAGCGAATCAAACACATTTCGGTGTGTTTGAACTCAAGTTTGCGGCTCGGGATTATCTTTTTCCTTTTAAAATTTTTGAGAAATAAAAGAAAGGAAAAGTACGTTTTAGAAACGGTGACCGGAGGCGCAGTGTGTACAGTCAGCCGATGCCAAGGGAAAAGGTAAAGTACTTAGTGTAATTTATTGCTTTCTAGAACATAGGAGTATGTATGCTAGATTGCTTGGTGCTTATTACACTGTACTACATGTTTGTTACTTGCTAGTAGGAATTTATGCTAGTCCTGCTAGGTTGTTAAGTGAATGCCTTATAAGTTGTATGCAGTAGGAACCAAATAGGCTTAGAATGTTGGATTTAGTTCTATTGCGCAACTCTTGTTTGAGTCCAACCGTTGTAGGATAGAATCTTTTATTCGAACGTCTATCTGATTTCACACTGTATGCAACTGTGCATTCGCGAGGCGACTCGTCATGACTAGTGGGGATTTCGTCATAGCAAGGGTAGTGGAATGGGGTGAAATTCCTAGTGACCTAGGAAAAGTGTTTACATATGCTGGTACGGCATAAGGGTGTAACTGTCGGCAAGGAACTACTTGGGCACTTCGGGACGGGACTCGAAACGAGTAAGGATAGGTGTGGAAGGTAGTAGTATAGCTCCTACTATCTGAAGCACAGGATCCGTGCTCGAGTCGGGGAAAGTCACGGAGAATCCGAGGAGTTGAGCATGAGCGTAGTTAGCAGGATTTATTGGGTGCTAATAAATCGTTGTAATAATTACCCAGAATGGCCATCACGAGAAGGAGCAACAATGTTGATCCAGATGCGGGTACTGGATTTTCTGCTGAGCAGATTCGTGAGATGATTGCGGCTCAGGTGACGCATGCTATTGGGAGGCGATCCCCGAGATTATTACCGCCATTCGTAATTAGGTAATAGTGTTGATGGAGGAGCGCATCGCGGCGATTCCACCCCCTGCTGGTGGGCAGCCCCGAGCGCGAGAGTTTCAGTATCGGGATCTCTCTGCTTGTTATCCTCCTGAGTTCAAGGGAGACTCGAACCCGATCGTCAGTATGCGCTGGATCTCGGATATGGAGTGCGCATTCCTTACTAGTGGTTGTCGTGAGAATTTGAAGGTTCATTTCGCGGTGAACCTGTTACGAGATGGAGCGATAGACTGGTGTGCTACTGCCTTGACGCTTGCTGAGCGCACTACTTTGACCTGGGAGGAGTTCGTTGTACGATTTCGTGTCGAGTATGTGCCTCCAGTGGAGATGGAGAGGATTGCTAAGGAGTTCTTGGAGCTTACTCAGACTACGGAGACTGTGAAGGAGATGAACCGGAAGTTCACGGAGATGGCACTATTCTGTCCCCAGTATGCTGCTTCTGAGGACATGAAGATGACGCGGTACAAGGATATGTTACGTACCGAGATCAGGGAGTTCGTGAGTACTGCGCAGTATGCTTCGCTTGCTGCGATGATGGAGGCTGCCCGGAGACGGGAACTTGAGCTGGAGACGCAGGCCAAGAAGAGGAAGGCGGTGCAGACCGTGGCACCAATTTCGGTTGTTCCAAAGAAGACAAAGTTCTCAGACTCGCGCTCGAGTCAAAGGAGCGGTGGGTTCAAGCCCAGGGATAATGGCGGGAAGAGAGATGACAAGTGTTTCAAGTGCGGGCAGGTAGGACACTTTGGCCGTGATTGTAGAGTACCTCTGATGGTCTGCTTTAACTGCAGACAGACAGGCCACGTGAAGGCCAACTGCCCGAATCCGAGGGTTACTGATGGGGGTGGGGCACAACGAGTTCCTGCGGCTGCCCCCTTGCGTATTACGGATGGTAGTGCGGGTCAGTCTAGACCCGAGGCGGCCCGAGGTAGAGTTCATCAGCTGAAAGTGGAGGAGGCGCAGGCTACGCCTAAAGTGGTGACAGGTATATTTCATCACTTATTTATTTCGATTATTGATTATTGTATGTAATTGTATTTTGCTCAAACTGTATGATCAGGTACGTTCTTAGTTAACTCGGTGCCTGCTGTGGTGATGTTTGATAGCGGGGCTACTCATTCGTTCGTGTCTCACACTTTTAGTGAGTGTTTGGGCCGAGTTGTAGGACGATTAGGTTGTCCACTTGTGGTTGAGGTTGCTGATGACAGGACCTTGATGGTTACTGACGTGTATCGGGGATGCACTTTGGAAATCTCTGGTGTGAGATTTCCTATTGATTTGATTCTGATTGCTATGCGTGAGTTGTGCGTGATTGTGGGCATGGACTGGATGGATGCTTTCGATGCTGAGATTGTTTGCCGTCGCAAACAAGTACGAGTTCGAACCCCAAGCGGGGGAGAACTGCTAGTTCAGGGCGACTCGCCCAGGCGGACCTCAGCAATATGTTCGGCTGCGAGGGCTCGGAGGTACTTGCAGCACAGTGGCCAGGGGTATTTAGCGTATGTGATAGACACGCGCGACGTCGAAGCGAAGAAGACTGCGGAGGATGTGCCAGTTGTTCGGGAGTTTGCTGACGTATTCCCCGACGATTTACCGGGGATACCTCCCGAACGACAGGTAGAGTTCCGCATTGACTTGATTCCGGGTGCTGCACCGGTGGCCAAGGCACCTTATCGCCTGGCTCCACCGGAAATGAAGGAGTTGTACACTCAATTGCAGGAACTTCTCGAGAAGGAGTTCATCAAGCCGAGTTGTTCACCGTGGGGAGCCCCGATTCTGTTTGTGAAAAAGAAGGACGGGTCCCAACGGATGTGTATAGACTACCGTGAGTTGAATAAGCTTACGGTGAAGAATCGTTATCCTCTGCCAAGGATCGATGACTTGTTCGACCAGCTTCAGGGAGCCTCGTGGTTCTCTAAGATTTATTTGAGATCGGGGTATCATCAGATGCGGGTGAGGAGTGAGGATACGGAGAAGACGACATTTTGTACACGTTATGGCCATTACGAGTTTGTGGTGATGCCTTTCGGGCTCCCAATGCACCAGCAGCGTTCATGGACCTCATGAACAGTGTGTGTAGCCCGATGTTGGATCGGTCGGTGATTGTGTTCATCGACGATATCCTCGTGTATTCGAAGTCAAAGGAAGAGCACGAGATGCATTGTTTTGGAGGTTCTGAGAAGGGATAAGCTTTATGCTAAGTTCTCCAAGTGTGAGTTCTGGTTACGAGAGGTCCAATTCCTAGGACATGTCGTGAACCGGAAGGGCATTATGGTCGATCTGGCCAAGATTTCAGCAGTAATGCGGTGGGAGGTACCGAAGACTCCCACTGAGGTACGGAATTTTCTTGGGTTAGCAGGGTACTACCGGAGATTCATTCAGGATTTCTCCAAGATTGCACTACCTATGACCCGATTGACGAAGAAATCTGCGGCTTTTAGTTGGGGTGAGGAGCAGCAAAGGGCTTTTGAGGAGCTGCGCAGACGTTTATGCGAGGCTCCGGTGTTGACTTTCCCCGAGGGTATGGAGGATCTGGTAGTGTATTGTGATGCTTCTCACCAGGGTTTGGGCGCCGTGCTCATGCAGCGCGGTAAGGTCATAGCTTACGCTTCGAGGCAGTTGAAGCCTCATGAGGCGAACTACCCGACTCACGACCTAGAGTTGGGAGCAGTGGTGTTTGCCCTCAAGATTTGGAGGCATTACTTGTATGGCGTCAAGTGTATGATATACACTGACCATAAAAGCCTCAAATACTTGATGGACGAGCAAAACCTCAATATGCGTTAGAGGAGGTGGCTTGACGTAGTCAAGGATTATGATTGTGAGACACTTTACCACCCGGGTAAAGCGAATGTGGTTGCGGACGCACTTAGTCGACATCTGGTTGGTGAGCCACTTCGGGGTTTGTGTCAACGGTTAACAGTGGTTGCACCTCTCCTTGAGTTGATAGGTAGCGCTCAGGAAGTGGCAGTTCTGGACGAGAATGCCAAACGCGAGAGAGTTTCGGGTGAAATTCCGAATTTTGCCCGTGATAGTCGAGGTTTATTGACTCGGTATGGTCGAGTGTGGGTTCCCTTCACTGGCGGGAACAGGCAGATATTGTTGGACGAGGCGCATAAGTCCAAGTTTTCGATTCATCCTGGAGCCACGAAGATGTACCGCGACCTGCGGGAGAATTATTGGTGGCCCGGCATGAAGCGGGATGTCGCCAAGTGTGTAGAGGTATGCTTGACTTGTCGGAAATGTTGATCCAAACCCTCAGTGATTTGATAATGACCCTATCTTAAATACTTAGTGAAAATTGTAAGTAAACAATATGTATCAGAGTTTCACTATCGCTGATAAGTACTAAGATCTTACAGTACTGCTGATAGGAACTCTCGCACTTTTAGATTAAACATTCAGCGAACACTGTTCACCATATCGCTGAGTCTGTTCAGTCCTTATGGTGATCGCTAATAAGTTAGTTGTTTACTTATGATCCCTGAAGACAAGATTCACGTCAACAAAGGTTCTATGCTGAAGTCGAAGATCAAGCTCAAGAACCAGCGACAAGTCTCCTGATGAACTGATGCGGATCAGCGAAGACTCAGATTTGTCCACTCAACGTGAAGTATCAAGTACAAGACTTTAGCTATCGCTGAACTTTATCATTCGCTGAATAGTAAATGATAATCGCTGAATCAACGAAAGCTGATCATGAAGTCCTCCGTACAAAGTACTTTTGTCTTAACCTCCCTTGCACGCCACCGTACGAAATGTCAGAAAAGAACCTCCGAAAATCTGAAATCGTACAACCACTCTGATACTACACTGTTCATTCATGCGGCTACTAAGGTTGTCAACAAACGTCAATGACATGCAACCAATCCGCTGATGACACGTGTAAAGTGTATACTGAATTGCATTAAATGCATGCAGTATATAAAGAGATGAACTCACTTCATTTGAAGTAACTTGCTAACTCTGGACAAGTTCAAATCTCTCTTAAGATAGGATTTTATTAGTAATCTCCTTATCTTTCTTAGTGCAAGAAAACTTAGTGTTCCAACTTGTTTAGATTTAGGTTTATCCTTAATCTTGTTTCCGCAACAAGCTATAAATTGTTAATGATTTATCAATAAACAATTTAGAAAAGTAAAATAGTGTGTTTGTATTCACCCCCCCCCCCCCCCCCCTTCTACAAACTTGTTTAGGCCTTTCGGGACCAACAAGTGGTATCAGAGCAGATTTGTTTAATCTCATAAACAAGATCTAATCTAAGATATTTCTCTTCCTAGCTATTATCTGAAAATGGCCAACACAAACACAAACACTCACTATATAGACAATGGTTCTCTTGCAAAACCCCCTAGATTTTCCAGAGATAACTTCAACTTATGGAAAAATAGGATGACACTCTTCTTAGAAGGTGTAGACCCTACTATACCTTACTATCTTGAAAACGGCCCACACATCCCTGTAACAATTGATCCTGCAGTTCCAGCCACTGCAACTAGAGCTGCTATTCCAGAAAGGCTGATTCCAAAGGAAATCCATCATTGGACCGATGAAGACAAGAAGAAAGTGGCTATAGATACAAAAGCCAGATCCATACTATCCATGGCCCTTCCTGACGAAGTCTACCATTCCGTCATGAACCTGAAATCCTCAAAAGCCATGTGGGACACAATATGTGTTCAGTATGAAGGAACGTCTGAAGTCCAGGATTCAAGAAAGATCAACCTGGTAAGACAATACGAAAGCTTCATCTCTGGTAAGAATGAAACTCTCTCTGAAGTACATCAACGTTTTAATTGCTTAATTATAGATCTAAAATCGGTTGGTAAGGAATATTCTAACTTTGAAGTGCTGACAAAGTTTTTAGAATGTTTACCTGAAAGCTGGGACAATTATTCCATGTGTCTCAAGCTGTCAAAAGATCTAAGATCAATGACACTTGCTACCTTATATGGCACATTGCTGAATCATGAGCAATCTAGCCATCTTAAGAAGAATCTTGTTAAAGATTCCAAAAGCACCCCTGTTGCTTTAATCTCAGAGGAACCTTCTACTCAGCGACCCGTGGTCACTATCACTGAGTTAGAAAGTAACTCTGAAAGGTCATCAGATTCTGATTCTTCAGATGATGAATCCTTGGCTCTCCTAACTAAAAAGTTCAGGAGATTCGCCAAGAAGAAAATGTTTAGAAAGAACAAAACTCTTTCTATAGCTGACAAGCCTAAGTCATCAGCTTTTGTTGATAAGGCTACTGCTACTTGTTTCAACTGCGAAAAGACAGGTCATTTCGCTAACGAGTGCAGGTCAAAGAAAATCATGAGACCTTCAGCTTTTACAAAGAAATCCTTTGTTCCAAGGAATAAAGACGACAAATACTTAAAGCTGAAGGAGAAGTATGCAAAGCTGAAAAGCTTTAAGAAGAAAGGAAAAGGCCTGATGGCTGACTATGATTGGGCTGCTTCTGATGAAGAAGCCTCATCATCTGATTCTGAAGATGATGAAGCAAATCAATGTCTCATGGCCAAGATTGAAGAAGAGGAAGAAAGTTCAGACATTCCCTCCACTTCAACATCTGCCATTCAGGTATCACCTTCCTTCTTTACCAATATTGTAAATATTGATGAAGCTGGTAGTCTCCGTAAAATCGAACTACTGACTAGAAGTTTATACGAAGCCATGAACGACAAAGCTGTGGTTGAAAACCAAAATCTTGATCTCGCTGAAAAGCTTAAAAATTGCCACCTTCAAATAGAAAAGCTTTCTAAATTTGAAGAAGATTTTAAAGATCAAGTCCATTTAAATCAGCTAGTCAAAATCGAACGAGCGGAAGCTATCGCTGCATTAAAAGCTGAACAAGCTACTGTTGAAGGATGGTGTAATTCTTCAACAAAGATCACTGAGATAATTAAGGCTCAGATTCCTCTGAGTGATAAACGTGGTCTGGGTTATAAATATGATACTCCAATACCAACCACTGAACGTTCAATGCTTAAATTTGGAACGTTCGTATCCTCAATAGCTGACACTTCTTCATCTCAGTACTCCTCGTCGGTTACACCAATCCCTGAGGAAACTCCTACCTCAAAAGGTAAGGAGAAAATGGTTTATTCAAAACCTACCTCTGTCTCTAAAGACAAAGGTAAAGGAATTGTTATTTATCAAAATCCTCAGAAGGGTACTTTAGTACCTAAGCTGAATGCTTCTAAAGCCTTGGTGATTCATTCATCTGGTTCTAGAAATCAGACCTCTGGATCAGTTCAGCGACCTACTCCTAGACTCAGAGTAGATGTCGTTGGTAAGAAATCTGAAGAACTGAATGTTCGTCCTATTTCAAAAACCAACAGTGTACTTGGTGCTGGCACTTCTAATTCCAAATTAAAAGCTCAACACTCAAGTGGTCCTAGAACTAATTTTAGTTATAGGAAATGTTATCACTGTGGACTTACCGATCATATTGCAAGTAAGTGTCCCACAGCCACCAAAGCTGATAAGATAGCTAAGGTGAAGATAGCACCCAAGAAGACCAAACCAGTTGCAAGTCAGGTCAAGGTGACTCCTACCTCTGAGGTCAAGAAATTGACCAAAGTGAAGAAAGACAAAGCTGAATCTTCAAATGCTGCGAAGACCGCTGAACCCATTCAAACCTCTTCCACTGACAAACACATATACATGGCGAAGTGGGTACCCAAGCAAAACTAATCTTCCTTTGTATTGCAGGTTAAGAAGGGTATCTGGTATCTCGATAGCGGATGCTCTAGACACATGACTGGAAAGAAAAGCCTGCTCGCTGAATACAAGGAAGAGAAGGGTCCCTCTGTGACTTTCGGTGGAAATGGAAAAGGACACACCCGAGGGTATGGTGTACTTTCAAATGGTACAACATCCTTCAGAAGAGTCGCATATGTTGAAGGGCTGAAGCATAATCTTCTGAGCATCAGTCAGCTTTGCGACATGGATAACAAAGTGATTTTCACTAAGGAATCCTGCTTTGTCTCTGACAAAAAGGAGAAGATAGCTCTCAGCGGTTATCGTTTGGAAAATGTTTACGTTATAAACATGGACTCAACAACCACTGAGAACTCCTGTTTCTTCTCAAAGGCATCTTCTGATGTCAACTGGCTATGGCACAAGAGGCTCTCACATCTCAACTTCAAGACACTGAATACTCTTTCATCCAAAGAGTTAGTCACTGGTCTACCTCAACATTCATACGCCAAAGAATCCCTATGTTCAGCGTGTGAAAAAGGGAAGCAGACCAAGGCAAGCTTTAAGTCCAAGCAAGTTTCCTCAGTGTCATCTCCTCTTCAACTACTCCATATGGATTTGTTTGGCCCCGTTAACAAACAATCCATCGCTGGAAAGAAATATACGCTGGTCATAGTTGATGAATTCTCTCGTTACACATGGGTAATATTTCTCCGTTCTAAGAGTGACACCCCTGAAGAACTCATCACCTTTGTTCGGAAGATGGAAACTCTGAACAATATGACTGTTCGCTCAATAAGGAGTGATCATGGAACTGAATTCAAAAACAGTTCTCTTGATTCCTTCCTTGAGAGCAAGGGTATTTCTCACAACTTTTCGTCAGTGAGAACACCACAACAAAACGGAGTCACTGAAAGAAGAAATAGAACAAATATTGAAGCTACACGTTCAATGCTCAGCGATTCTCACCTGCCTACTCAGTTTTGGGCAGAAGCTGTCAACACGACTTGTTTTACGCAAAACAGGTCGCTGATAGTCAAAAGATTCAAAAAGACAGCCTATGAACTTTTTCATGGGAGAAAGCCTTCAATCAGCTTTCTTCACATCTTTGGTTGTCAGTGTTTCATACTGAACAACAGAGATGCCCTTGGAAAGTTTGATCCTAAGGCTGATGATGGAATCTTTCTTGGATACTCCTCAGTTTCCAAAGCCTTCAGAGTCTTCAATCGAAGAAGACAAACTGTAGAAGAAACTATTCACGTCACGTTCGACGAATCCCGTTCAGCGAACTCTAAACCGAACGCTGATACAGAAGAACTGAATCAATGGATGTTTTCTCATCTTGGTGATTCAGAAGATGTTCCCACTACTCATGCTCATACAACTGAAAATGATGGTCCTACTATCATTCCCAATATGCAGAATAGTGAAGCTGAAACATCTTGGGTCTCAGCTGTTCCTATAAACACTATACCCGCAGTTGATCCAAATGTCTCAGAAATTCCATCTATTTATCAGCAATCAGTGAATGAAGTGACAAATGCAAGCATTCCTCTCTTAGCTGATAATCCAGAAGTAGCTGAAGCCTCATCTTCAGTTTCTCCAGTTCAGACTGAGTCAGCGACGCATGCTCCGGCTCAGCGATGGACTGTAAATCACCCAATCGATCAAATTCTTGGTGATCCCAACGCTGGTATTCAGACTCGTAGAAGTGCAGGTAATATTTGTTTATTTGTTAACTTTATTTCTCTAACTGAACCAAAGAAAATAGATGATGCCCTCAGAGATCCAAACTGGGTCAGCGCTATGCAAGAAGAGCTGACTGAATTCGAAAGAAACAAAGTTTGGAAACTTGTTCGGAGACCAACTGACAAAACAGTGATAGGCACTAAGTGGGTCTATCGAAACAAGTTGGACGAACATGGTACTGTAACTCGCAACAAAGCTCGTCTTGTTGCTCAGGGATACAGACAAGAGGAAGGCATAGATTATGACGAAACCTTTGCTCCAGTAGCAAGACTTGAATCTATTCGTCTTTTCTTAGCATATGCTGTACACAAAAACTTCACTGTACATCAAATGGATGTTAAGTCAGCGTTTCTAAATGGAAAGCTGAATGAAGAAGTTTATGTGGAACAACCTCCAGGATTCTCAGATCCTAAGCGTCCAGGTTATGTTTATAAGCTGGATAAGGCACTTTATGGCTTGAAGCAAGCTCCTCGTGCATGGTAT
Organism: Saussurea involucrata; assembly: GCA_033807775.1. Lineage (NCBI taxonomy): Eukaryota > Viridiplantae > Streptophyta > Magnoliopsida > Asterales > Asteraceae > Saussurea > Saussurea involucrata. The sequence continues at coordinate 103,433,411 of CM066314.1, read as the reverse complement.
GACACTCTTTCTACTTATCTCCACCTTGAAAAATTTGAGAGAGGTAAGATTGACAAAACTTTGTTTTTTAGAAAAATAAAAGGTCATATCATTTTAGTTCAAATATATGTTGATGACATTATATTTGGTTCTACTAACCCTGAGCTTTGTACTCGTTTCGCTGATAGAATGAAAGATGAGTATAAAATGAGTATGATGGGTGAACTAACATATTTCCTTGGTCTTCAGATTAAGCAAACTGAAAAAGGAACTTTTATAAATCAGGGAAAGTATGTTAAAGATATGCTGAAGAAATTCGACTTAACTAAAAGTTCAGCTATGAAAACCCCTATGGCACCACCGCTGATACTTGATAAGGACACAAAGGGTGTTCCTGTCAATGTCACGCTGTACCGTGGGATGATCGGCTCACTACTGTATCTTACAGCTAGCCGACCCGATATTATGTTTGCAACATGTCTGTGCGCACGATATCAAGCTGAACCTAAGATATCCCATATGAAAGCTGTAAAGCGAATCTTTCGATATCTTAAGGGTACAGCGAATCTAGGTCTTTGGTATCCCAAAGATTCAGGATTCGATCTAACCGCCTATTCAGACAATGATTTTGCAGGTTGCAAAATGGATAGGAAAAGCACCACAGGAGGATGTCAGCTCCTGGGTGGAAAGCTGGTAAGTTGGACAAGTAAGAAGCAAAACTCAGTGTCCACTTCCACAGCTGATGCTGAGTATGTAGCCGCTGGAAGCTGTTGTTCTCAAGTCTTGTGGATGAGAAATCAACTACTAGACTATGATCTTCAGCTCTCCAAAATTCCAATCTATTGCGACGGCACAAGTGCCATCGCTATAGCAAACAATCCAGTGCTACACTCAAAGACAAAACACATAGAAATCAGATATCATTTTATCAGAGATCATGTGATGAATGGTGATATAGAACTTCATTTTATCCCAACTGATTATCAGTTAGCTGATTTGTTTACCAAACCTCTTGATGAGACAAGATTCAACTTTCTCATCAGCGAGCTTGGAATGCTGAACTTTGAAGGATAAATCTTCAGCGGTTCACATTAAATCAGCGATACGTTTATATACTCTTGTATAGGCTCTCGGATAAAATAAACTTGTACAATCCATTTCATCATCTTCTCTCTGAATAAATTTGGTTAAACTGATATCAAGGTATGTTTTCTCTCTCTGACAAAACGCATGAAAATGCAAGATTTCAAATTCTTTCATCGCTGAATATCTCTTCCTTAACAACGATATTTTGAAATTTCTTAAAACCCTCACTGATATTTCTATTCAGTGCTTCATATTTTCCAAAGAGTCCCTGAGTTTTTCTTTCAAAACCTCAGAGACAACGAAAGAATGTGAAAGGACAGTTGTGACGTCATTGCAACGGATAACACCAGGCACGCTCTTTTTCTGACACACGTTTGCACGTTTCGTTGTCTATCCAATCAAATGCAAACACGTGTCCGTGTCATGATGAAAAACTTTCCCGCTTAAGTTTTTCTCTCTCTACTCTCTTCCTATATAAACACTCTCAAAGTTTATATTTGTCTTTTACGCGAATCAATCTTTCTCCGCAAGAAAAGAACACTGTTGCATTTTGTGCTCTCAATCTTCAAGAACTGTTCATCATCTTCTTCATCAAACTCAAGGTTAATATGTTCTTATCTATTATCAAATGCGAATAACTTGTTTTCGATCTTATCATTGTTTTACACAAGATCAAACAAAAGAACTCTAAAATAAAATCATTTTCTTTCATGGTTTTATAAACACAACCATTTCATGGTTGTTCTTCAAGTTTTAAATCTAAAATCTTAAACTTGTTCTTCTTTCGTATCCATTCTTTTAAGAAACTGGAATACAAGGCTTATGGGTGTTATATTCGTTTTTTTTTAAAACAAGAAAAACCCTAATCTTCATTAAGATTTTTTTTTTGTCTGAATGAAATGGACAAAATTCGAAAAATCTTAATGGAAATTTTCTTTCCACATTAAGATATTTCTTATTTGTTAACATCTTTGGTTGAACTAATAATACAGTGAAATGGCAACTTCAAAGCTGAATGTTACCGCTGAGTCCATCTCCGCTGATTCTGAGGAACTGGAAATCACCAAAGCTCCTCAGGTTAAGTTTGAGCTGGATCAACTAGACTGGACAAAGGCAAACAACCTCTCAGCGCTTCTCGAGTTTCCTCCTCGGAAGCAGGTATCCCATCTAGACGACGCTGTAAATCTTTTGAAGAATAGCCCCATCTACACAGCACTGACAATCTCACCTCCTGCCAGTCAGCGTCTATTATCCCAATTCTGGTACTCTGCCAGACACACCGACCTACCCTCCGCCAAAGATCCATCTAAAATCATCGACTGCATACTCAGCGATACTGAGTATGGCACCATCAAGATAACCCCCGCAATAATCCGCAAAGCTCTGAAATTCCCTAACGCTACCTCAGAAAATCCTTTCATTCCATTTCCTGACCACAAGAAGCACGCTGACAGGGAAGAAATCATTGCTTTCCTTGATGCGATGGGTTACATCTGGGAGACTGGAAGAGACAAGCTACCTGAGAAGAAGCTGACGCTGATAAAGAAATCCAAGATGCCCAGCGAGATGAACTTCATCTTCGCTCACCTGATCAGCTGCATGACAGCGAAATCCGGATCTTCTGATCAAGCCGCTCAACCTCAGCAGGCCATGGGTTACGCACTGCTGAAAGGTCTCGACATTGACTGGGCCTCCATCATCTATGAAGACCTCATTCAACGTGTTGATTCTGCCGCTGACCGACCAGCATGGGTTCCTTACCCACGATTCATCAGCGCCATCTTTCAATATGGCCTGAAGGACAGCTATCCTGAAGAGGGTGATCTGAAACTCTCTCAGATTGGCCCTAAAGTTCTCGACGTCAAGCCTGTCGCCAACGAGGTACGTCTCTCTACCCTTCTCACTCTACTTAATTCTCCGCTTTCTGTGGCTCCTTCAGCGACAATACCCCTCGCTGATTCCCAGGCCACAAAATCCATTCCTTCTAAGAAAAGGAAACAATCTCTTACCCATCTTGATTCCAAAAGGATTAAGAAAACCAAGGAGCAACCCCAGCAACTCCATGCTGAAGACTCCTCAGCTCATTCTGAAGAGCTGAAGGAAAGTTCCGTGGTACGCTCTGCCACACCAATTCAAGCCATCCCTTCTAAACCTACTTCAGCGTCCTTACACGCTGAGGTTAGAACTTTGGAATCTACCCTACCTTCTTCAGTCTCTCAAAAGACTGATGAAGTACTTCTCAGCGAATCCAACGCTGAACTTGCAACCCAACCCCAATTCTTATCCTTCAATCCTCCCTCTACTTCTTTGGACACTCCTCCAGTTAAAGCTGGAGATGCCATCATTCAAGAAGCCGTTGAAGCTTCTCAGCGAATGACGAAGAAAGGACCTGCAGAGATCTCCATCCCTCACAGAACTTTTGAGGGAGATATGGAACACTATGGAGGGACTCGAAACTTTGATGAGTTCGTCAACGCTCCTGCAGGTACAGATCCCACCTTAAACACTGTAACTAAACCTGAAACTTCTGAGCTTTCCTTTGTTCACAAGTACTTATATGTTACAGGTCCTTATTTGGGAGACATCAACCAGTCTCTGAAGTCCATGGAGATGAAACTTACAGATCTCACCACCGGTCTATCAAATAACTCTACAGCTGTAACAAACGCTGGAGAGAATCTGACGAAGCTGACTGCTGTGGTGGAAAAGAAGGCCTCCTCTGATGACATCAAAGACCTTGATAAAACTCTCGCCGACTTTGCCAAAGTGCTCTCCGACATCTACACTGACTACACCAACCTCAAATCGTCAGTTTCCACCGTTTCCAGCGAGGTTACAACGCTGAAGAAATCGGTTGGTACACTCGAAGGTGATACGTCAGTGGTCAAGACCGACTTGGGCTCAGTGAAGACCGACCTTAGTTCTGTCAAGACAATGATCGAGACGCTGGTGAACAAGGCAAACAATCCAGCTCCTGCTCCGGCCCCTGCACCTATTTTGGACTCATTCACCGCAGAGGATCGCCAAGAGCTGAAGAAAATCACGCCTGCTATTTCTGGCCTAGAAGACAGAATAGCTAAGCTTGAAGGTTGTGTGAAAGTCTCTGGCCCAAAAGACAGAGACAACACCAATGCTGAGTCTACCCATTCCTCCCCCGCCCATCACGAGAAAGAGGGGGAGAAGAGCGCTGAACAGGAGAAGAGCGCTGAAGATCAAAATAAGAGCGCTGAAGACCTTTCCCATGATGAATCTATCAGGGGAGAGGGTAATGAAGATCTGATTACTGGACCTCAGGGAGATGAAAACCCTGAGGGAACCGAGAACCTCGCCTCTGTATCTGAGGGGGAGCAACTCGAAGAAGATGCTGAGGAATCCGAAGCAGAAGAAGACGAAGACATCGACATCCCTGAAGCTGAACCATCCTCCTCTCCAAGGAACGATAATGATGATGATGATGAAGATGACGAATTCTTTGTCGTCAAACATGCTCCTCGAAAAGCTCTTAAAGGTATCGTGATAACCGAATCCACAGGGGAGAAGACAAAAACAAAGACAAAGCACTCAGCCTCTGGCGCTGAGAAAAGCAAAGACAAAGGCATCGTTGAAGATGATAATCTGGCGATCCTACTTGCAAAGCCGATTTGTCAGGTACACTAAACTTATTTTTCCTTCCCTGATCATCTCTGAACAATCAGTTATCCATTCCACAAACACCATACACATCCACATTATTTTTTCTATCTTTTCTACCCAAGTTCTTCTACCCAGTTCTTATTTGTAAGATCGCTGCGTTTCAGCTAGTCCTCTCCCCTGTTTGAGGATATCGCTGAAGGATCTACTATTGCGACTTCACCAATAATTCCAGCTACCGCTGAAGACATAATCCCAGTCTTAGATTTAATCTCTGAGACTGATGAACCAGAAGAACAACCTCTCTCGCACAGAAACAGACCTTCCTCAGATCCTCAAAGGCTGAGTGAAGAAGATCAAAAGAGGAGAGAAGAAATGATAAAGCGATTCGAGGATCAGCGAATCATTCTAAGGCGCGATCAACTACCTTCAGTTCCTCCTAAGTTCAGAATTTCAAAAGCTGAATTCCAGGATCATCTCAGAGCTGAACGCCTCATCGCTGAAAGGAAGGAAGCTGAAGACAAAGACAGAGAATACGCCATCAAGCTCACTCAAGAATCTGTCAAAGACCCCAAGCTGAAGCGTATTCCCATTCAAATCCAACGAAAGCTTTGGGAACAAGCCCAGAAGATCGTGGAAAAGAAAGCTGAAGTTTCTCAGACCACCCTGATCTGGTGTAAAGAGAAAATCCACTTCAGATATCGTCCAGCGAAGATCAACAAGGTATTCATCTCTGGAAGAACCTCCATCGGAGTACCTATTGTTGACATCAAACTGTTCAGAGAAGATGGCTCATCTGAAACCTTTCGTGCTGACACTGTAAAAAGGTATGGTCTCTCTGAATGGCTGGAGATGAGGTTAGCTATCCAACCATCACAATCTAAGTACAAGGATCATTTCAAAAACCTGATAAACAGACAGATCGATTTGATATCTTCTTGTGTGGATATTCCTCCTGTTCCTGATCTAAAGCCGAAAAGAAAAAGGGGCTCACCAAAGAAGAAACGTCAAGATTCAAACTCAGGTCCTGTCATACGAAATGAAACTGGAATTGGTTTCTCTCGCGCTGAAGTACTTGGTCCTGATCCTGATCTATCTGCCCTTGACATCTCTTTGCCACCATGTGAACTTTTCGTCCCTGGTAAAGTCATCAGTAATCCTTATGGAATATTCTTTCTTGACTACGATGGACGTAAATGCTTTCAACGGATCGCTGAGCTTCCAATCACTCCAATCGAACAGCTCAGAGATCTCATCTACTGGTGCGACTTCAGAAAAGACATTCAGGCACGACACCTAAAACCCTTGATTTTTGAAGCTGCTCTGAAGCTAAAGAATAAAGGAGAAAAGGTTCCTGACTGGATGATTCCAACTGAAAAGACAACCCTTGATGAACTTCTCATTAAGGAAGAACCCTTTGAAGGCTGACAACAATCACCTCTTTCTCTATCGTATCAGTCATCCTTAAGTACTTGTAATTTATTTCGCTTGTACTTGTAATCTTTCTTATTCATATTGTAACCTGATTCAAAGATTTAAAGAAAGGTTTCAGCGAATGTACTTTACTCCATCAGTACTGAAAAGATCCCAGAAAACAGTAAAAGGGACAAATATTTTATGAGTTCTTTTTATCCTTATGTTTTCATTAAATAGCAATTTTCTTTGTTGATATGTCATAATCAAATAGGGGGAGATTGTTGATCCAAACCCTCAGTGATTTGATAATGACCCTATCTTAAATACTTAGTGAAAATTGTAAGTAACTCTTACAGTACTAAGATCTTACAGTACTGCTGATAGGAACTCTCGCACTTTTAGATTAAACATTCAGCGAACACTATTCACCATATCGCTGAGTCTGTTCAGTCCTTATGGTGATCGCTGATAAGTTAGTTGTTTACTTATGATCCCTGAAGACAAGATTCACGTCAACAAAGGTTCTATGCTGAAGTCGAAGATCAAGCTCAAGAACCAGCGACAAGTCTCCTGATGAACTGATGCGGATCAGCGAAGACTCAGATTTGTCCACTCAACGTGAAGTATCAAGTACAAGACTTTAGCTATCGCTGAACTTTATCATTCGCTGAATAGTAAATGATAATCGCTGAATCAACGAAAGCTGATCATGAAGTCCTCCGTACAAAGTACTTTTGTCTTAACCTCCCTTGCACGCCACCATACGAAATGTCAGAAAAGAACCTCCGAAAATCTGAAATCGTACAACCACTCTGATACTACACTGCTCATTCATGCGGCTACTAAGGTTGTCAACAAAGGTCAATGACATGCAACCAATCCGCTGATGACACGTGTAAAGTGTATACTGAATTGCATTAAATGCATGCAGTATATAAAGAGATGAACTCACTTCATTTGAAGTAACTTGCTAACTCTGGACAAGTTCAAATCTCTCTTAAGATAGGATTTTATTAGTAATCTCCTTATCTTTCTTAGTGCAAGAAAACTTAGTGTTCCAACTTGTTTAGATTTAGGTTTATCCTTAATCTTGTTTCCGCAACAAGCTGTAAATTGTTAATGATTTATCAATAAACAATTTAGAAAAGTAAAATAGTGTGTTTGTATTCAACCCCCCCCCCCCCCTTCTACAAACTTGTTTAGGCCATTCGGGACCAACAGGAAAGTCAAAGCTGAGCATCATCGGCCGCATGGGAAGTTGCATCCTTTAGAGATTCCGGTATGGAAATAGGAGCAGATCACGATGGATCTCATTACGAAACTCCCAAAGACTCCACGTGGGAATGATGCTATTTGGGTGATCGTCGATCGTCTGACCAAGAGTGCTCACTTTTTGGCCATCAGGGAGAGCTCCTCGGCGGAGAAGCACGCAAAGATTTTCATGCGAGAGATTGTAGTCAGGCACGGGGTGCCAGTTCGTTTGTGTCTGACAGGGACACCCATTTTACCTCCCGGTTTTGGGAGAAGTTTCAGGTGGAGATGGGTACACGGTTACATTTTAGCATGACTTTTCATCCACAGACCGACGAGCAGAGTGAGCGGACTATTCAGACACTCGAGGATATGCTTCGGGCATGTGCCATTGATTTTGGAGGTAGTTGGGATCAGTACCTTCCGTTCGCGGAGTTTTCCTACAACAACAGCTTTCATTCTAGTATTGGCATGCCGCCGTACGAGATGTTGTATGGTAGGAAGTGCAGGACGCCCATTTGCTGGGACGAGGTTGGTCAGCAAGTATTGGGGAGCACCGATATTGTGCTGAAGACGACGGAGATGATACAGATAGTGCAGGACTGTCTGGTTACTGCACATAGTCGACAGAAGAGTTACGCCGACAAGAGACGATCAGATTTGGAGTTTCAGGTGGGAGATTATGTTTTGTTGAAGGTTTCACCCTGGAAAGGGGTGATTCGGTTTCGTAAATGGGGAAAGTTAGGACCCCGTTACATTGGACCTTACAAGATCATTGCTCGAGTGGGAAAGGTAGCTTATCGCTTGGAGTTACCGGACGAGCTGAGTTTGATCCACAACACTTTCCACGTGTCTCAGTTGCGAAAGTGTGTGGTGGATGAGTCTGCGATGATTCCTCTCGAGGATATTCAGATCGACGAGCGGCTTAATTACATAGAAAAGCGGATCGCCATTATTGACAGGAGGACGAGGACCTCGCGTAACAAGGTAATTGGCTTGGTGAAAGTCCAGTGGCAGCACTGAAAGGGTTCCGAGTGGACTTGGGAACCCGAGGATGAGATGCGGGAGAACTATCCAGAGCTATTTGCGGACATAGACTTCGAGGACGAAGCCTAATTCAAGCGGGGGAGAGTTGTAAAGCCCGTATCCCGGTACGATTTATTTTATTAGTTTAAGTTTTTCTCTTAACGTTGTTTTGTTAACGGGGTTAGGCGGCAAGGACCAAATGTTAATCTATCTTAAAACTCTATTTGTTTTGAAAGGGTATGGAAGTGCAGGGGTTAAAAGTGTCAAATGGGTAAAGTATTGCATGGGATCGTCCTTAAGAGACCAACCCCCACCCATTCTCATTTCTGGTTTGTGCCGCACGCAAGAAAAGAATGGAGCAAACCCTAAATCTCCATTCCCTTCCTTCCCTTCCCTACCTGCTGTCACCGCCGATTCCCCCCCCCCCCTTCTTGCTGTCGCTACTGTTCCACCAGAGATCACCGGCGCCGTCGCCCCTGGTTCTTGCCGACGAAGTTTAAAGTGCAGCGAGAGAAGGAGAGAACGAGAGAGAGAGGGAGCCAAAGTCGTGTGTCGCTGCTGTGTCGTCGCGAGGTAAGGTCTCATTCCCTTTTCGTTTTCTTTCTTTGTCGTTTTCAACCGCAAACCACCGCCGCCGCCGCTGCAGCCTTGGCTGCCGGCGGTGTTGCCACCGACGTGCACCACAGTTGGTGGTGGCTTTGTGCGTAGTCGGGAATGCTTGGTCGAGCGTGGTGTATGTGTCGCGAGATAGGGTAGTTGGGTTGTTTTTCTTGTCTCGCCGAAGGATTTTCGAACCACCGTGAAAACCACCACCACCGTAGGTGGTGGCTGGCGCCGCCGCCGCCGCCAACCACCACTGCTGGAAGTGGCAGTGGGTGGTGCTTGGTTTTGTCCGGCCATTAGTGTCTAAACCCTAACCCAAATCCTAAATCGTAAAACCTTAAACCTAAACGCGAAAACCCTAATCCGTTAAAACCTCGTTTTGATTACTTTTCGGGCGTTGCATTTTGTTAGGGTAGAAACCCTAACCGACCTGGTACACTTGAACTTCATCGGGGCTGATAAGACATAACTCCCAGTCTGAATGCATTAAGTCATAGCTTAATGGGTTGAGAATTAAAGTTAAGCCATGTTATCATTTTATGTGAAAAATGTCCGTTTTATCCCTGTCTTGTAAAATCCGTAGTTTATTCTAGGAAGCTCGGATTGGGGTGAAGCCAGTGCAAAAATTTCCCAAATTGTGTCTAATGAGTTTCTTGTGTTTTGTAGAAAAATAAATTCGGCCTATAGCTAGGGCCAAAGTGGCAATTAGTACAGACTGGTCCGGAATTTCCTGTTTCGGGTAGTCTGTCTTAGAAAAATCAAATAAAATAGTAGGGACCTCGTATGAACGTGTGCGATATGTCCCTGGAAACCTAAGACATAGAACCTTCTATTTATGGAATAATATTTCTGGGTTGATGAGTTTAAGGGGAGGTAAATAGGTCACGAACAGACCTGTAGTGTTAGACCAAAAACCGGGAAAGTACGCGTTTAGACTTGTAGTTGTATTTTCGGGTTGGGACTTCACTTTAACACTTGATAACACTTCTTTAGGTGGAAAGAAGTGAATTGGAGTTGTCGGGCTTCTTTTGCTGTTCGTGGAGTTCTGCATTGCGTTTTGAGGTGAGTTCATGACACGAGGTTTTGACACCCCGCGAAATCTAACCGCAAGTGTACGGTGTATAATCAAGTAATAACGTACTGTCAGGATCGATTCTTAACAAGATTAACAATACTTAGAATTCAGAATTAAAGAATCTGCGGAAAAGAACTTTAATTCACACAATCAAAGAACAATATATCAGAAAACACACAACTGTTTGTATTCACTAATTCGACTCACAAGCTTACAACCAAACCTCAATCTTGATGAACAGGCTCAATCAAGACGACTTCTACTTCTCTAGAAATAGGGTTCTAAACCTTGAGGTTAATTCTCTCTGAAATCAATTTCAGTATCTCACGAATACGTATTCTTTTTTTTAATAGCTATCTATTGAAATCTATTTATACACAATAATTACAAGATAACTATAAAAAATAAATTGATCTTCTGAATCTTCTTTAAGCATATCTTCATTCGTTCCACTTTTATCTCCAAAATCTTCTCATTCCAAACTTATCACATCAGCAGTATTAATCTTCATTCAGCAAGAGCAGTACTAATAATCTCCAGCAGCATTAACTTGTTCCAGCAGCATTAATCTTGATCCAGCAGCATTAACTTGACTAGCAGTACTAACAATGATCTAGCAGTATTAACTTTGTCTTGCAGTAGTAACTATTGCATAAGCAGTACTAACTTTGTCTGGCAGCACTAATGTTGTTCTGGCAGTAGTAATGTCCACTTGCAATAGTAATTATGCCCTAGCAGTACTAACTTTGTTCTGGCAGTATTATCCATACTTAGCAAATATCTTCAGTTCCCAACAATCTCCCCCTAACTTGACTTTTCAGGAAGAGAAGTCAAGTTCTTCAGATGATGCTTCCAAAACTTAATCATGAACGCATAAATCAGGATTCACTCCAAGACATTGATTGAGAATTCTTCTCACCATGTATCTTCCCCTTTCAGAATCCTTGCTGCAAGTCAACTTAGTATGTAGCATTCCATTCAATCTTTTCTTGCTATGTTTGTACACCACATCCACCAAATAATACTCATTGTATGTATTTTCAAGAGAGATGACATACACTCCACAGTTTTCCATAAGCATCCAGTTGGTAATGACTTGAAAATTTCTTTCTATCCTATTCTGAACTGCTTCTGGTTTGAACATTTGGCACAGGTATTCAAGTACCATTTTGGTGATGGACATTCCACTTTCAGTCAGCATATTTCCATAAAGCTTCATTCCTACCTTGAACATCTCTTCCAAGTCTGATCTAGAGCACATCCTTAAAAGTTTTCCCCATGTAGAACTGACCTCAAACTTCCCATCTGCTCTTTTTACTCTAATGTACTCCTTTCTCTGATCTTTCAAAGTATCCCAGAATATGATTTCAGGAGCCATAGAAGCTAATGGTTTAGCTTGAATTGGATTAGTATCAACCACAGTAATATACATATCACATTGAGCATTTGACTGTGATTGTACATTGCTTGATTGCCCTGATGGAGTTGCCACTTCTTCTTCAGCAACTTTTGGATCAGATTTCTCTTTCACTGCTTCCTCCTGGGCTTCTTCTACAGTTGATTCCACCCTTGGCTTCTTTACATCTTTCTTCTTTGAAGCTATGGACTTTGTTCTTGGCCTTTTGGTTGACATCATCTTTGTTCTTTTGAAAGATTTAACAGCTTCAGGAGTGGTTTCAGTTGTTTCTTCTTTGTGGCTCTTAGTAGCACTAACAGTTTCTGCTGCTTTTTGTTTTTCAGCAGCAGTAACCATTTCTACTGCTATAGCTGTTACTGCTTCTTTTATAACCTTTAATGCTGCTGCTTCAACACTATCCTTCACAATCCAAAATATCTCTGCATCAATCTCGGATTTAGTTGCAGGTACTGCTTCCTTCTCACTTTCAGATACTGCTGCATCAATAAGATTCTTCAAAATTTCAGTTACTGCTGCTTTAGTCTCAGACACTGCAGCATTATATGTTTCTACTTCTTTCTCAATCTCAGCAGTATTAACTGTTTCTACTGCTGGTTCTGTTTCTGCTTCCTTTGTAATATCAGCAGCAGTAACCGTTTCTGCTGCTTTTTCTGTTTCTGCTTCCTTTGTAACTTCTACAACCTGCTCAGCCTCCCCCTCAACCTTATACTCATACTCCCCCTCAATGTTTGCATCCTCCATGTTTAGATCAGAGTCTAACTCCCCCTTTTTGGAAGCATCAGAGGTTGTTCCTCTCCTTCTCAAAACATACTGAGCTTTCTTCCTTCTTTGTAGCAGTTTGGTGATCAGCTTCTTATTCTTTTCTATCTTGGTGTTTTGATGAAGAACCACCTTCTTAAGCTCATCAATCTCCTTCTGCTGATCCATGACCTCAATGTTGATATTTGCAATAGTTTCCATCAATTCCTCATAAGTATATCTATCCTCACCTGATTTAGAAGTGTTTACCTCCCTTTCAGGATCATTGGAAGTTTTAGCAGGTGTCTCTTGCCTAGCAAAAGTACTACCTACCCCCTTGGTTTCTTGGCACCTGGGACCTCTGGATGATTTCTCACCCTGAGTTGTCGTGAGGAAGGTCTTAGTTATTTTACCACTGGCCTTCTCTTTGCTAGCAGAAGTAGTGGCAGCCTTGCGACTCACATGCTCAACCTTCTCCTTAGTGAGCACCTTCTTGGGGTTGGGAGACACCCCTGTGGTTTCCCTTTCGATATTCTCTAATGGAGAATGCTCCACTAGAGGGCTTAAAGGCTTCGGGCTCTTAGGAGATACATCAAGGGAAGGAACCTTGTGTACCTTTCTTCTTTAAAACTTTTTGGTTATTTTGGGAGTGGGTCGTACAAGATGGACTGAGGGATTACTTTTGTTATGGAAGGTTGGGATTGGTCATCAGTGGGTGTGTCTAATGTGGGCCTTGACCCTGATGCCATACCTTCAATGGTGTGGGACACAACCATCATTGTAGAGAACAATGGTGTGTCAACTCCTTCCGAGTCCCTAGGAAGTCTTCTCATATTTGAGAAAACCTTCCCTTTAGGGGGTTTTGGTACATATACCTCAGCAGATTGAGGTAAATCCGTCAATTCATGGTTAATAACTTCTTGGACAAACCTTGGATACATGTAAAATCTCTTTTTGGATTCTAGGTTTGCCACAAGATCATTAAAGATCATTGCTGAAAAATTGTACTTTCTGGTAGTGGATAAGCAGACCAAGGCATACGCAATGGGACTGCTAAACTCACTCCATCCAGTTGTTTTCTTTGAAATACAGTGCATAAGGGTATGAACAAGAAATCGCCATTGGTTGAAAAACTTTGACTTGTAGAATTTAAAAACTCCAATGGGACCTTCATACCCCATTCTTTGTAAGGTCGAGTAGAGTTCATCATTAGATAGAGAGGTTATACCTGAGGCATCATCAAAATGAAGAGTAATGCGAAGAACCTCCTCTGTGACCTTCAAGGGTTTGTCACAAACCCTTGTGCGAATGATCTTCTGCCCATCTTCAAATACAACAGTGACATTCTCCCAAAATTGCTTTTGATGTTCGATGTATATTGTTGGACACACTGTTAGGGCATGAGAGATGTGTGTGGACTTGAGAAAATCCACAATATCATGAAACCCTGAGGCCTGCTTTGGCTTCTGAAGCATCGCAATCTCATTGTGTTCATCGACAAACTCCATTGTCGTCATTATTCCTGAGGATTTGGATAGAAAAACAGAGATTCTTGGAAGAAAGGGTTAGAAATAGAGAGAGAAAAATTGAATGCAAGAAGACGTTATGAACTTTGGCGGGCTGAACGAGTATATATAGCAGTATTAGCCCTGATTTTCATTAAAAGCAGTATTAACGACTAAGCAGTATTAACTCCTTAGCAGTATTAACTACAAGGCATTATTAACTACACAGCAGTATTAACTACACAGCAGTATTAACTACACAAGCAGTATTAACTACTACGCAGTATTTACTACTAAGCAGTATTAACTACTGAGCAGCATTAACTACGAAGTAGTATTAACTACTAAGCAGTATTAACTACTACGCAGTATTAACTACTAAGCAGTATTAACTACTAAGCAGTATTAACTACTAAGCAGTATTAACAATCAAAGCAGTATTAACTACTAAGCAGTATTAATAATTAAGCAGTATTAAAAGATGTACTAGCAGTAGTAACTCTGCACTGGCAGTAGTAACTCTGCACTAGCAGTAGTAACTCTGCACTAGCAGTAGTAACTATACTTGCACTTTGCAGCACTTGTCAAATGCTCAAATGTCATCTTACCTTCTGACATCACCTTTACCACTTATCTTACCTCCTGCAGGATTATTTCCAAAAGCAACATGTCCTCCATCAATTCTTTTGAAATTCTTGAGGCAGGCCATGTTACCTGTCATGTGCCTGGAGCAACCACTATCAACATGCCAGATGCTCTTCCCCTTGAGCTGTTGGTTGCCCTGCACATCTGATAAATCAGTTAGTTTTTATTGGGAACCCAAGCCGAAGTGGTCTTGGGTCTCCCTTGCTCATCAAAGTACTTGCACTTGGTTTTGATGAGATTTTCAAAGTTAGGTACTGCAGAATTGGAGTATTTTGTCAATATGATAGGTCTAGCAGCACAAACACTAGAAGCAGTATTAACCTTAGAAGAAGAACTAACAGAGTTAGCAGTACTAACAGAGTTAGCAGCACTAACAGAGTTAGCAGCACTAACAGAGTTAGCTACACTAACAGAGTTAGCAACACTAACTGAGTTAGCAGTACTAACTGAGTTAGCAGCACTAACAGAGTTAGCAGCACTAACAGAGTTAGCAGCACTAACAGAGTTAGCAACACTAACAGAGTTAGCAGCACTAACTGAGTTAGCAGCACTAACATTGGTGCTTTTGGGGACCCAGATATTGACACGTTCTTTTTCAGTCTGTTTTCTCATGTGGCTTTTAGATTTAGCTTGTTTCTTAGCCACATTATTCCTTGCAGGCTTCCTATAACCAGAAGATTTTTGAAAACTTCTTTGAAAACTTTTCTTTTGGTTAATAGGATTGAAATAACAGTATTTGGCAAGATGATTCAATTTGCCACAAATAAAGCAAGGTTTTGGTCTGTTAATCCTTTGCAGATCAACTCCTTGCTTTTGTGCCCACTGGTTATTCCAATTTCTTTGATTTCCCCTCCTTTTATCATGTTTTTGGGGCTTATTCTCTTGAGATTTCTTGCAAGAACAATGTTCACAAGTATTAGAGTTCACAACAGTGGTTTGTGTATAATGAAGTCCTTTTCCCTTTCCAGTCCTTTTCATCTCATTGTTCTTATCCCATTGACTTCCACCATCCTCATTGGTCTTTATGTAATTCTCTAAGGGAATCTCACCACTGACATTCTTGTCCCTTTTCTTAGACTCTTCTTTTTCAGTTTTATCCTCCACAACAACTTCATCTGATGGATCTATTTTAGTAGCTCCTTCAGGTAAGTCCTTTTTATCCTTGGTTTCTAACAGGTCTGACCTAGGAGGGATGTAGTTGTTGTTGTAGGGTGGGGGTGTGGCATTGTACCCTATGCCTGGTTTCAACTTACTATGGATTTGAGAGTTGATTATGTTGTCCATGACTTTAGAGGCACAAGTAAACTTTTCTACATCAAGTTTAACTTTCTCAAGCTCTCCTTTTAGTTTCTCACACTCTTCCCTGGACTCTTTCAGTTGGAACTCCAGACCACCCTTTTCCCATTTCCAGTAGTTTGTATCATAGGAGTGTTGAAGTTCATTGGCTTGAAAAGCCCTAATCTGTTCTTCAAACTTCTCAACAATTATTACATAGTCTTTTCTGTCTTTTTCTAATCTCTTAAGGTCATCACACATTCCCTGATTGTGATCTCTATACCTTTTAACAGTGTCTATACAAGCTTGAGAATAGAGATTAGATTTTACCTCAGTAGGAATATCTGAGACTTCTGCCATGAGAGCATGATTCTGAATTGCCTCTTCTGCTTGATCACTCCAATCAAAAGTACTGTTTGATTCAAAAGAGTTGTCCATAATGATTGTAGAATTCTAAGAAACACAAGCTCTGATACCACTTGTCAGGATCGATTCTTAACAAGATTAACAATACTTAGAATTCAGAATTAAAGAATCTGCGGAAAAGAACTTTAATTCACACAATCAAAGAACAATATATCAGAAAACACACAGCTGTTTGTATTCACTAATTCGACTCACAAGCTTACAACCAAACCTCAATCTTGATGAACAGGCTCAATCAAGACGACTTCTACTTCTCTAGAAATAGGGTTCTAAACCTTGAGGTTAATTCTCTCTGAAATCAATTTCAGTATCTCACGAATACGTATTCTTTTTTTTAATAGCTATCTATTGAAATCTATTTATACACAATAATTACAAGATAACTATCAAAAATAAATTGATCTTCTGAATCTTCTTTAAGCATAACTTCATTCGTTCCACTTTTATCTCCAAAATCTTCTCATTCCAAACTTATCACATCAGCAGTATTAATCTTCATTCAGCATGAGCAGTACTAATAATCTCCAGCAGCATTAACTTGTTCCAGCAGCATTAATCTTGATCCAGCAGCATTAACTTGACTAGCAGTACTAACAATGATCTAGCAGTATTAACCTTGTCTTGCAGTAGTAACTATTGCATAAGCAGTACTAACTTTGTCTGGCAGCACTAATGTTGTTCTGGCAGTAGTAATGTCCACTTGCAGTAGTAATTATGCCCTGGCAGTACTAACTTTGTTCTGGCAGTATTATCCATACTTAGCAAATATCTTCAGTTCCCAACACGTACGGAAGTACGAGTATCGAACCAAGGGAACTAGGAACTAAGTATCACAATTACTATAAGAACTATTAATTGAACTGTCGAAATTGGAAGGTTGGTTTAATTTAAAACTACTTAAATGCAACGAATATGAAATCACAACGAAACAGTATACAACTTAGAAACTTCGATAGAGAGAGAAGTTGAGGGTTGGAAATCCTCAGGTTCTACACATGCAAACAACTGACTCAAAACAGTTACTAGTGAATCCCCTTAATGATTCCCAAATCTTTTAAGATCACCGTCGTTCTCTTTCGAACAACAACGGGTTTTATTTTGAAAAGGATGAGTTTAATCTCTCGATCTCACCTATGGATTCCAAAACACATTAAGTACACGATTTATATTTAAATTGGCTAGATTTTTATCTCTCGATGTCAACCTAACGGTTTAAATGGGACTAAAGCTTACTCGGGATATCTCTATCACCTTTCGGACTTTAGGCATGCAATTCCTAATTCTAAATAGCAATCAATTCTCTCGAACTTAATTACTAACAACAATTCAATTGTAAATTGGCCAAATCCACAAAAGCATTAAGAACGAAATCACATGCTTCATTAATAACGGAAAAACTGATAAAAGTTCAAATCGTTTGTTTACATGCTTAATAAACCGAAATCATTCCAACCCCCAACATGAACAGGTTAGTTCATGCCGGTGGTGGATTCAAACACAATAGAAAAGGGTGAAAACGAATATGTAAACATGATAAACGAAAAAGATGAAATCGTGATGAATGTGATGACTCCCTTCTATCGTGCTCGTATCTACTTCGCGTGATGAATTGATCCTCGTTTGAACCTCTATCGTGATTCCAAAGACCCCGAAAAATCTCCAGAAATCGCCCCCTAAACTGCTCTGGCCGTCCTCAAAAAGTTGTGCGAAAAAATGACCTAAAATCTCAAAAAAAACGAATTTTATTTCTGCGTGCCGCGGTTTGCAAACCGTGCGCCAAACCGCGCGGCGGCGTGGAACAGTGTGTGCCGCGGCTTGTGCCGCGGTTTGCAAACCGCGCGCCGCGGTTTGGGAAATCTGCACGCCGCGGTTTGGGAAAACTGCATGCCGCGGTTTTGGGCTAGGATCTCGGGCTTCCGTTGGGCTTCGTTTTGGCTCTCTTTTGGACTCTTTTTAGCTTCTTTTCTCGAGGATTACCGCCTTTTAGAATACCTGCACATTCCACTCGATAAACCATAAAATACACGCCTTTTTACTTGAATACAAGCCAATCTCGTTGGTTTGAGAACCGAAAATAACGCCAAAAAGTGGCGTTATCAACAACCCCAAACCGAGCATTGCTTGTCCCCAAGCAAATTAGCGATTAAAATAGAATAAAAGCACACAGTGAATTTAGTAACTGCACAATTCCCAATCGGTACCAAGTGATGCAACGGTGATTTCCCATACCCGTGAATGTCTATCTCACTCTCGCTTCATTCTTATTACGTTT
Organism: Saussurea involucrata; assembly: GCA_033807775.1. Classification (NCBI taxonomy): domain Eukaryota; kingdom Viridiplantae; phylum Streptophyta; class Magnoliopsida; order Asterales; family Asteraceae; genus Saussurea; species Saussurea involucrata. The sequence goes on along the minus strand of CM066314.1, from coordinate 103,415,067 downwards.
AATCTATGACCTTCCATTGGGAGTTGAACTCGTGACTGTTCCGATTACGTTCGGGTTAGACTAGGTCCAAACATACTAGGGAAAACATTTCGCCTCGACCCTACCTCACGGGATACTCTCTTTGCACTCGAACCTAGGTTATCGCTCGTGTTGTCATGTTTACGGAGATTATGTACAAGAATACTCAATTTATTACATGACAACTCTAAGGAAAGACGCACAATTGTCCAAAAATTTGATCTCAGAAGGAGTCAAGTAGCAAGACAGGGAATATCGATGAGGGTGGCCGTATACCGTAATCACATCTTCCAAAAGATCATCCAGGTCTTTACAAGGGTTGTTATGGGGCTAAGGTTAAGGCTAAGAAATGAAGGGTAAAATGGATCAAAATTCCTCGGTGTGTCAATCATTGGCAATTCCTGAACTCTCGTTGCTTCTCATTCGCTCACTTGGCCCTTTTCGTCACTATTGGAGTCACTTTGACTCTCTTATTTTGCAGCTCTAACTATTATCTAAATGCTGTATTTTTTCTTCTTTATATATTTTTTTTTGGGACTTCATTGGTCCTCTTTTCTACTTCTCGGGTTACATTGACCCGTTTTATTCTCGTAACTGGCCTGATTTCTTTCTTTTCCGCTCTATCTTTCTAAGTTCATTACTGCTTCCGATTGACACACTTTCGGATAGGGTTGGCTAAGGCTCATGGCTGAGGGTGTAATGATGGGTTTAGAAACGAAAATGTGAGTGTTTGGCTGCAAAGGGGCTCGGGATACACATGAAAGGGTAAAAAGGGAAATGATAGCTAAAACAGGTTAAAACAAACACATAATGCCCGGAATCATGTCTTAAGGTCCACACGATTTGGTCTACTATACCCTTACCTAATATCCCGATGTTCGTCTTTGCTACTCAATACAACAATGTAGCGAGATCATTCTACATTCACGACAAGGAATTCGAAAAAGTGTATAAGAATTTCGTGTATGAATCCCTCGCAATGAAAAACGTCTTTTAAGGCTCAAAGCTCACTATCGGGTGGTCTCCACTAATGTCCCTAGTCATGTCCTTTCCCGGTTCTTCCCTAACGGTCACGTCGCTATCACAAGATTCTTCCCACAATGGTTGGTCTCAATCATTCAAAACAAAAATTTTAACTACTTTGATCTAGACACTCAGAAGTGTAGGAAATCTACGTGCATAACTTGGGCCCGATTGGGCAACCCCAAACCTTACCCACACATTGTCCCCAATGTGCAAACAAAGTCGTAGGTGATGCGACTCAATCATTGTGCAGTTATTAAAAGGACGGGCAAGGCATTACATAGCAAGTAAAATAAACCCAAAATTTCTAAAATGGGCACCCCAAACCTAGGCCGTGGCCTAGGTTTGCCAAATAAGAGCCAACCCCAAACCTCGGTAAAACCGAGGTTTGCACAGGGTCTAATGTGAGTGTGTAGATGGTTCAAAAATTGAGGCACCCCAAACCTAAGTGAAACTTAGGTTTGTTGCATCTCGTTGCAATTAGAATGGAACAACACATCAACACCACTCTTTTAGCAGAAAAATGATTAGAACATACCTGTTTTGCCCGGCCAGAGGAGATTCTTGAAGGATTGAGCATTGGAGACGGAGGGGAGACGGAGAGAACAAGCAAAACAAGGGAAAGACACAAAACAAAAACTAGAAGCACACCAAGCAAGAAAGGAAACAAAAACTGCATGAAAAAAAAATTGAACATGGGACACCCGCGGTTTGCTGCGCGGCTTGCAAGCCGCGTAACATCCCGCGTAACTTACTGTTTCAGAAAACCAAACAGAGGGTCCCGCGGCTTACCACGCGGTATGCAAACCGCGTGGAAAGTCGCGTATGTCCCTGTTCCAGCTATTTTTTGTTTTTTCAATTTTTCGATTTTTATGGTTTTTCTGGAATTAAAACACACATAAGAAGAAAAATAATAAATGGAAACTAACCTTGGTGGGTTGCCTCCCACCCAGCGCCGTATTTAAAGTCGTGGCACGACTATGTGGGTTCAGTTCGGCTCAGTATCTGCAGACTCGAATCGCCCACACTTGCGATTCCCCGAGGACTCTTTCACCATGGGTCTTCCATGACCAGCTCCGCCTTCTTCTTCTCTCTGACCTCCTCTTCTTTCTAGCAACTTGAATCTCACGTTCTCAATCCCAACTCGGAACGTGATCTCACCCTCTTCCATATCAATCAGAGCCCGGCTCGTGGCCAGGAAAGATCGTCCCAAGATCATCGGGACCTCTTCGTTCTCATCTATGTCTATCACCACGAAGTCGACAGGGAAGTAAAACTTACCAACTTTGATCAGCACATCTTCAATCACCCCGTACGGGTATCAGATTGATCTATCCGCGAGCTTCAGATTCATGTATGTCGGGCTTACCTCACCCAGGCCAAGTTTCCTGAAAATAGAAAGAGGCATCAGATTAATACTAGCCCCTAAATCACATAAAACCTTATTAAAATTAAAACTGCCAATTTGAATAGGAATCGAGAAACTCCCTGGATCTTTGAGCTTTTGGGGCAGTTTATTTTGGAAAATCGCGCTGCACTCTTCAGTGAGTGCAACGGTGGCCTGGTGATCAAGTACCCTCTTCTTGGATAAAATCTCTTTCATGAACTTCATGTAAGAGGGAATTTGCGCCAATGCATCAGCGAACGGGATGTTAATAGTTAATTTTTTAAATACATCGATAAACTTGGAAAAATTAACAGCATCCTTATTTGCTTGCAGCCTGCTCGGGTAAGGCACTTTGGGTACTGCCGGCTTGACCGGTGGTGTTACTTCTTTCTTCCTCTCTTCACTCTTCTCGCTTCCTTCAGCTTCACTCTCTTTATCAACTTCTAACTCACCCACATCCACCATCTCGGACTCTTCCTCGGCTCTCTTTGGGGAGGACTCGCTTACCGGGTTTCCAATTAACTCTTTCCCACTTCTCAAATGAATGGCAATGCAATGTTCTTGATTTCTCTTTTCAGCCATACTCGGGAAAGTACCAGCAGGTCGGGTTTGTAGGGCTTTAGAAATCTGCCCCACTTGCCTCTCGAGAATCTTTATTGCCGCGATATTTTGATCAGTTGCGGCTTTTACCGTATTCACCGTGCTCGCTAGCTCTCCGACAGTGCTGTCCATTTTTGACATGAACTTCATCATCATGTCTTCGAGGCCCGGCTTCTTCTCCCCGGATGGTCCCTCGTTCCTTTGCTGAAAACCTGGTGGGCGGTACACACTGTTAGAATTAAATGAATTGGAAGAGTTAGAAAAATTACCTGGTTGTGGTTGACACGGCTGATTCCATGAAAGATTGGGGTGCTTTTTCCACCCCTCGTTGTAAGTGTTCGAGAAAGGATCGTTTCTCGGTTGGTTCCGGTTTGCCACAAAATGGACTTGATCAGGTTCTTGAATACTGCTTGCTTGCAAATGGCTCGTAATCGCTGCTAATTGGGTTTTAATCTCCTTAAGCTCATCCGATTCCCGAACACTCGCTACTCGTGCAATGGATGATCGTGGAGTGGAGTAGCTATGTTCGGCAAGGTTCTCAATCAGCTCGACTGCTTCTTCATAGGTTTTGTTCATGAGAGCTCCCCCCGCTGCAGCCGTAATATCATTCTTGAATTGTGGGTGCAGGCCTCCAAAGAACGTTTGGATTATGACCCACCCATGAAGACCGTGATATGGGCATTTCTTCAACATGTCCTTATAGCGCTCCCAAGCTTCGTATAACGTTTCCTGATCACATTGCGCGAAGTGCGTAATGTCGGCCATTAACTGCGCGGTTCTTGCCGGTGGGAAGAATTTCTGGAGGAATGTTGCCTTCAGTTGTGCCCAAGTGGTGATAAGATCGGATGGAAGGCCTTCGATCCATATTTCAGCTCGACCTTTTAATGAAAAACTGAACAGCCTCAGTTTGATTGCGTTCTCCTCCATCCCGTTGATCTTGAAGGTGCTGCAAATCCTCTCGAATGCACGGAGATGTGCATGAGGATCTTCGGTCGGTGCTCCTCCAAACTGATTTTGCTGCACCGTTACAATGGTGCTCGGCTTTATTTCGAAATAGTTGGCCGCAGTGGTAGGCGGCTGAATACCTATGCGGGCCGCTGCCACATTCGGGTCGGCAAACGACCGCATAGGCACCCTCTCAGGAGGCGGTCTCTCGTCACCCATCTTTAATTGTCGCTTAGATTTGGTCTCTTGGCGTAGGCGACGAGCAGTTATTTCAATTTCCGGATCAAAGTCTTCAATCTCTTTCACTCGAGTCGTCCTTGGCATAAACCACGTGGTACCTGAAAGGAAAGAAAACAAAGTCAATAATCCAAACTGAAAGTGGTGGAAAATAACAAGAAAAGAAAATGCCCAATCTAATAGCTCCTATAGATGGTAGTGCTATTAATTACAACTAGCTCCCCGGCAACGGCGCCAAAAACTTGACACGAGGTTTTGACACCCCGCGAAATCTAACCGCAAATGTTCGGTGTCGAATCAAGTAATAACGTACGGAAGTACGAGTATCGAACCAAGGGAACTAGGAACTAAGTATCACAATTACTATAAGAACTATTAATTGAACTGTCGAAATTGGAAGGTTGGTTTAATTTAAAACTACTTAATTGCAACGAATATGAAATCACAACGAAACAGTATACAACTTAGAAACTTCGATAGAGAGAGAAGTTGAGGGTTGGAAATCCTCAGGTTCTACACATGCAAACAACTGACTCAAAACAGTTACCAGTTAATCCCCTTAATGATTCCCAAATCTTTTAAGATCACCGTCGTTCTCTTTCGAACAACAACGGGTTTTATTTTGAAAAGGATGAGTTTAATCTCTCGATCTCACCTATGGATTCCAAACACATTAAGTACACGATTTATATTTAAATTGGCTAGATTTTTATCTCTCGATGTCAACCTAACGGTTTAAATGGGACTAAAGCTTACTCGGGATATCTCTATCACCTTTCGGACTTTGGGCATGCAATTCCTAATTCTAAATAGCAATCAATTCTCTCGAACTTAATTACTAACAACAATTCAATTGTAAATTGGCCAAATCCACAAAAGCATTAAGAACGAAATCACATGCTTCATTAATAACGGAAAAACTGATAAAAGTTCAAATCGTTTGTTTACATGCTTAATAAACCGAAATCATTCCATCCCCCAACATGAACAGGTTAGTTCATGCCGGTGGTGGATTCAAACACAATAGAAAAGGGTGAAAACGAATATGTAAACATGATAAACGAAAAAGATGAAATCGTAATGAATGTGATGACTCCCTTCTATCGTGCTCGTATCTACTTCGCGTGATGAATTGATCCTCGTTTGAACATCTATCGTGCTTCCAAAGACCCCGAAAAATCTCCAGAAATCGCCCCCTAAACTGCTCTGGCCGTCCTCGAAAAGTTGTGCGAAAAAATGACCTAAAATCTAAAAAAAAACGAATTTTATTTCTGCGTGCCGCGGTTTGTGCCGCGGTTTGCAAACCGCGCGCCAAACCGCGCGGCGGCGTGGAACAGTGTGTGTCGCGGCTTGTGCCGCGGTTTGGGAAATCTGCACGCCGCGGTTTGGGAAAACTGCACGCCGCGGTTTTGGGCTAGGATCTCTTTTTGGCTCTTTTTAGGACTCTTTTTAGCTTCTTTTCTCGAGGATTACCGCCTTTTAGAATACCTGCACATTCCACTCGATATACCATAAAATACACGCCTTTTTACTTGAATACAAGCCAATCTCGTTGGTTTGAGAACCGAAAATAACGCCAAAAAGTGGCGTTATCAGTTCACTCACTGCGTAGGATAGAGATTGTATGCGCATTACTGTAGTTCGTGTGTGATATTTGTGTTGTTGTGTGTAGTACTAGGCCGAGTAGTGTCTAGTATAAGGTATTGGGCATCGTATAAATCTCGGGGAGACCGAGGAATACGTACACAAGTGTTGTATGAACTCGGGGAGACCGAGGGATGCATACACGAGTGTTGTGTGAATTCGGGGAGACCGAATGATACATGCATGGGTGTTCTTGCATGATTGTGCTTGTATTATTTAACTGCATGTGTTGGTTGTTATATCTATCTGCTGATAGGGGTGGTGTCGATATGATTGATATCGTATGCATGTGTTTGAATTCACTAATCTTCGTGCTTACCCTTTCCCTACAAATTACTGTTTCAGGTACGAGTGGCAGCAAGGCGTGACGGTACACACTGGCGCGTTGAGACTTTCGGCATTTTTTTTTACCTTGAGACATTATGTTTTATTATTTTCATTTCCGCTGTGTTAATTGGTTGGTTATTTCACTTAATGAGTTTTGTGAAAATGTTGATTGAATTTGAATACTTATGGTTTGTTTTAAATAAAATGGTATTTTTAAAAGTTCAAATTTATTGTAATTTTTGGGACGTTACAGAAAATTGATTAAAAATTGTTGATTGATCTTCTAAGCTTGAGTATTCTTATATAGGCAACATAATTCTTTGAGCGGTGGAAGGTGACCGGCATCTGTAATATTTGAAAAACTCTTTTTAACCGAAAATCGACTGCGGATTTGAACTGATCTTTGCAATGCATTATTGAGGTCTTTGGCCGACAATAAGAAAGCAACTTTTGACTTCTTTGCCAAAGTTGTTTTGTCTTCTTTGAATGGCATCTTTTGACTTCTTTGCCAAAGTAGCCTTGTCGTCTTTGAAGGGCATCTTTTGATCATTATTGTACCTGTAATTTGTTTTTGACAAAGAAGATATCGAAAATACGAAAAACTATATTTTCTACATTTTGATCAAGAAACGAAATTGTCTACGAAGACAACACCAAACACACACTTTTGATAAACAAAGGATTTGTTTATAACGATAAAACAGTGAACCGATACAATTAATCATACAGATTAATATCTAAGTAAGGATCTTGAGCATCCTGTAACAATTGTGTTTCTTGAGATATGTTGGAAATGCTTGGAGAACCTTGCTTGATTTCTTTGATAAGTCTCTTAAGTTCTTCTTTAGAATTAGCAGCAAGGAATTGTGTTAATTCATCGTATTCTTCGTCTTCATCTTCAATACGTGTAACAACCCATTTTAAAACAGGACATGCATAGCATTAAATCATAATCATTACAAAACTGGGTCCCAAAATTTCATTACATCAGTCTCAAAACTTAGGTTGGCGGAAACAACCTATACACAACTGAGAACAACTAACTACTAGAAACATGAGTGGCACATGCAATGTCTCTATATGTATCTGTACTCTATCCTGCTGTTGCTCACTTACCTGAGCCTCCTACTATTTGCTTACTTGAAAATGGTTTAGTTTTGAAAAGCGAGGGTAGACCAAAAGGTCTAGTGAATTCCTTCCGTAAACCGCATATATCAACAGTATAAAATCATTTTATAAAACTCATTAACATTCTTCACATAAGCATCAATCATGGTACTGCACATTGTTCAAGGATCTCATTAGCTAACAGCGATCGGGGCCCCAGCAGACTCCCCTCTCGCCTCATATCGGGGCCCAAGCAGACTCCCCTCTATCCGAGTAGGAAGGAAACGAATTCCTTCCTACAAGCTCGTCACAAATGCCCAAGGGATCATCGGATCCCGATGTACTCAGATCCTACTGTGCAGACCGACTCCACATAACATACACATAGCTCATCATAAATCCTGAAACGTGAAACCTTTATAAATCATTATAAATCATTTCATGTTACTAAATAGTCCTTTAATTAAAACATACTTTTCATGGGAAAACATACGTAACAGTTGGTAAACAAATCATGCTCATAAATGAACCATAATCAGTAAAATATTTAGCATCTCATTTCGTGTAAAAAGGGTTTAGGGAACTCACATGTTCTTCTCGTTTCACGACCTCTTACTTAGGCTTCCGATCTATAAATGGAACACCTATAATTTTAGTAAACACACGTCATAAATCTTTAATTTATTACTCGAGCCTGCTCCCGAACTTAACCCAAATTTATCTAAGTTGATAAGTCACACTTCTAGTCCAAAAATCATAATTCTTGGACTCTGCTTACCGGCCCAATACAATTCAATCAATTCCGGCCTAAGACATTAATTTACCCAGTTCCTTAATTTAATACTGGACCTATTAATTAATCGAAGCCCAACAGCGGATCTTAAATACAAGCCCACTACCGAATTTTGTTTTAAAAACTCAATACCAGACCTTTGCAATTTACTGCCCAACCCATATGATTAATTCCGGATCTACTTTTCAGGTTCCGGATCCCACTTTCACAATATTCCGGATCCCGTAGTCTAATCCATTCCGGGTCTTTATTAAAACCCAAGTGGATTAAAAGAATTTTGGTCCATTGGTTTATCGGCCCAGCATCAATAAAATTAAATGGAGTTCCGGATCTATATCCACATTCCGGGTCCCTATGGTTTTGGACTCCGGATCTACTAAGCTCAAAGTGAACTTCCGGAACTATCATTGGATTCCGGATCCGATGGTCCATTCCGGATCTGAGACCACACAATTAATTAATTCTGGATCTACTAGTTATTTTAATTCCGGTTCTTACTAATAGGGCCCAATTCCGGAACACATTGAGTTTCTATTCCGGGATTTAATAAATTCCGACAAATCATGGCGATGTGGCTACTGATTACCATTGGGACCGGTTTCCATCGATTACTAAGTCCATTTACATACATAATGATTGTTCTATTCTGCTATTTCATTTATCACGATTAATTAATCCTTTTCTATAGCTCCCTCTTTAAATCTTAAGCAATACTCCCATAAGAGCCAAACTTATTAACAATCTAATTTAGGGTTTGAGAAAAAGGTTTACCTGGTATGATTCCTTGCAGAATAATTTCACTCCCACCTCCTCTTCAAGTTTGTAAATCGATGATGCTTTCCCCAGATGAAATAGTTGCACCCTTCTTTCTTTGATCTTTCTCTCAGCCGCAAATAGTAATTGACTCCCTAGGGTTTTGAGCCCAAATGAGGGTTTTTATACCTTCCCATCCTTTACAATTTGGCCCCTAATCTTTAAACTTTAAAATTTCTCCCACAACACTTCAATCTTTTCAATACAATTCCCGGTTATTACAACATTCCCCCCTCAAAAGAATTCCGTCCTCGGAATTCCATTGCCGAAAAAGTGAGGGTATTTAGACTTCAATTTCCAACATTTGCTCTACAAAATAGAGATGTGCATCGTACTAAGAATTTCTCTAAAATCTTATGGGGACCACAATATCGCACACTACTTACTCAACTTCCATAACTTCAACGGTTCCCAAAAACGTAGTCCACTTCACTTTTCTCTCAAACCGTTTTGTTGTAAAATATAACCGTACTCCGTACTTCGGAACCGCCTCGGTGAGTCACCACTTGCTATGCCGTGTCATCTCGCACCATATACTTGTAATCTCTCCGATCAATGCACTCGCTTAAAACCACCTGATAAATTCAAGGCCAGTCGCACCTCAATTTGTTCGCTTCCGTCCACACATCGGGACTCACTATTTTTGAAACGCGACTAAATAAGGTCTCTCATACATCGTTACTTCCTTAAAAGAAGGAACTTGGCGGACTTCCCGGCCATACACGAGAATCTTTTACCGGAACAGTCATTCGCTTGACAACTTGGCACAAGGCCATCCTTGTACATCCCGACGAACTCAAACCCAAGACTTCCTTCATTGGATTACATGTAAATTCTAAATTACTTCTTCCAACCGACATTTGTCTATGCGGGTAACACCTCTTTTCCTCGAAACACATCGGCTACAGCTCATCAACCATTTCATACGTTCTCACCACTTCATCACTCCATACTTATATGTAATTGAAAGCCGAAAAACCTCCATGATCCCTCATTGAAGCGTTCACCTATCCGAATTGAACTTATCCTGAAAACACATCAAATCCTCACTGCTTACCACAAGCGTTCAATCATATATAACTTAACTTCGGTTAGTCTCATTCAACTAGGAGGGATAGCCATGTCACACAAAACTATTCTCCATAGCTTATCACTGTACGACCAGTTCATTTGAACATTTCTCACAACATCATCACTTCAAACTCACTCAACTGCCCTTTCCACTTCTTTCCCGCACAAAACATACACAAATCCCCTTCCTCAACCTCTTTCCAGGAGTTCACACACTTATCGATGACAATCTACACACACTACTCCACCTTTTCGGTGTTACCACTAAGCTTACTGCTTCAATACTATCTTCACCTCCCTACGATAGCGTGGAGCACCGTCTCTCAAACATTACTTGCCTCTCTCTTCCGATCTTTCCACATGTTGAAACATTTTCTCATTAAGATACACCACCAAACGGTTGCACCCAAAATTCTAACTTGAGGCATCCAACCAAGTCATCTCGAATTACACCAGTGATCGAAGTTACTACACATTCTTTGATCTCCAATTATTACCTTCTAGGATAATTCTTTCACTCATAAGAAACAATCCACAATCTTTAAGGAATTCACAGTTACTACACCACATTCTTGACTTAACCCATCCATCATCCTCTTTAAACTTCCAATGATTCCAAGAATATACTTACTTATATACTCACACAAACGAAAACACTTGGCTTCTACTTTGGGTAACCCCCCACTACTGCTCCGACATTCTATTCCGATAATGGCCATATCACGAAGCCAATTTACAACCCACGTGCTCTAACAACTTGATTCTCAGATAGTACACCTCATCCGAAATCCCCGAAGAGGCTTCCATCTGATGCTTCTTCTTGCTAACATCACATTACTTCAACACTGGCTGGCACATTTATCTTGGCAATTGAAGCCACTACTCATTCGTACATCCTCTACCCCTAACATCACACTGCAGGCCAGGCCTCTCATGGTCATTCGTACACAATTCAAACTTTCCTTCATATTCTCCCGCATACATAATCGAGTCTATCTCGCTACTTTGTCATTCCGCAACTCTAGTTGAACTACAACTCACGAGTTCCTAATTAACTCAAACGTATTTGTTCTTGCTAGCTCTTTACGATCCGAGCCCTTACATAGACAGGGCACAATCCCTCACTGATCGATATAATCTACACATTCACTTTGTTTGTGCTACGTGTCTTGTCCTCCTACGAACCCTCCATACCTCGTAAGTAGAACGCTCATCCAAAACCCAGTCTCTTACCATTTTAACACCCCTACAAGGTGCTCTATCAACTTTCAACCTTCTGGTTCAAGTCTTCGGCCTCAGCCACCTTACACAACTGCCGACTTCAACATCAATAGTCAACCTGTGGATACTTTCTTAACCTATTCTTTCACATGGATTCCTTACTGGACCTAATTCTTCGAACATATCATAATCAACTTCATATTCCGTCGCCCTCATTTCGAAGCTTACTCCTGTAACATCAATATTACAAGATCACCTTAAAACTCTTATTCGACGTCGAGGATATCTCATTTCTGCCTTACCACACTACTCATAACGAGTTGCTAATACCAACACCTTGAAGGCTTCAAGTCCTTCCTCCGGACGCAACCGCCCCTCGACAACCGTATTTCCAGTTACCGAACAAGGTACAGACCCTCATACAACCGACACCAAGGTCCACTTCCAAATCTTCCACTGTTCACCTCTCTTCTTGAACATAAATACCAAAACTATAAACATTCTCCCCTTGTTTGTCCAACACCTCTCCACTCTCGAAATCTTTCCTTATCTTAAAATGTAATACTCCACGACCTAGTGAGTTCGTAGCCTTCATGCATGCCAACGCGTTAAATAAAGCATTTCGCACTTTATATTATTTTAAAGACAAACACTTGGAAACGACTTGGGGACACATGACACCAACATTCTCATAACTCCAATGCCCTGCACAACGATCTCGAGAATCGTTCGCACGCACCCTTTCTGTAAAACTCAATCTTTCTCAACCAAAACAACGTTGTTACGACAGTGACACATTGAATGAAAATCTTCCGTACAACAAAATTCTGAAAGGAATTACCGACATGGAATAAATCAGTCGGCTCTCACACTCATTTCTATGTCATCAACATGTCAGTACTCATTTTGGTTAAAAAAAGTTTTGTTGGCAAACATTTTCTTGACTTGTTGCAACAATTTAACTTATCATGAAAAGTGTGAAATTGTTGGTTCCTATATTGCTTAACAATGATATATATACCTATTAGTTCAAACAGATTAGGATGCGGAAGCGTTTTAGCGAACTAAAGAGGTAATACTTGATAGATAAACACACAATATCAAATACGTGAAGTGGAAATAACACAGATAATTAACTCAATGGTTCACTGTATTTGATATAATAAGAACACCTAAGAATACCGAAGGTATTATAAGAATTCTGCTCTAATGGTGTGTGTGTCGTGCAAAGCTTAATAGAAGAGCTCAACATGAACCTTCTATTTATACTACTTCTACAGGGGACAAGGTTGAGACAAGAAGTACTAAGGTATAAAGACACTATCGTGGAACAGTAACAAGTACAACGTTACTGTAGTGTGCCGCACTCTACAAAGTCTGTAACTCCTCAGAGATTGACACGTGGAGTTGGCAGGGCGAGCCTTGTACGAATGATCTTCAAGATCTTAGTAGAACAGTAAACGTGAGAAGCACGATTGTCTTTGTTTTGATCTTCAGATATTCTTCTAAGTCTTCAGTCTTCATACCACAGAGGCTCTGTGGCCTTGTCCTCTGAGAAGCGTCTTCTGTTGATTCTTCACTTCGGTCTTCTTGGTGAATCGGCAGAGGCTCTGTCGATGACTTCTGTACTTAGCCTATTTTTCAATACTTCTAAAATAGTAGAAGTTGGAGCTAACAATCTCCCCCTAAGTATTGAAAAATAAAAAATTGAAAAATGCATGGTTTTCTAGGTTAAGTACACGACAAGAGGTATTTGACCTCTGTAGAATATTTTCTTTTCATATAAGATTATGCCAGAGGCATTTACATTTGATTACATTGAGGAGAAAAGTAGATTTGCAGAGGAAGGATGGGGACTTAGGTTTCTTACTCCGAGATCCCGTCCTACTTGGAAGTTGATTAGGCTCTATAACAGAAGTTTCTCACGCATGGCCTTTTTGATCACCTCGTATACCCTCTGCACAACATCTCCTGTGTTGTAGTTCTTTCTTATCCAACTTAGAAGATCGGGCAAGTCGTAGGGGCTAAGGATCCTCAGATCAGCATCTGAGAATTGGTTCTCGGTTCTGTCCACCCTTTTGACTTTGTAGATGTTGTAGTTGATCTTCGTGCTTCTGGTGTGAGAATACTTGCAGTAGATTACGTTGTCGATTTTGGAGGTCAAGAAGACTTGATTGATAGGTTTGGGTGTTGTTTTGTTGAAGATATTTTCGAGCTCAGCACGGAAGTTTGGATCTTGAATCGTTGGTGGTAGAGAATCTATGATAGTTCTGATGTAGAGATACCTATACACTACTTCTTCCATTTGTCGAGGAGGTGCACCAGGTGGAGGCATGGGCATGCGCAAAACGTCAATTTGTCTTTTTACCTAGGCGACCCTGTCCTCTGTGACGTTTGCCTTTGGATCCAAGACATGTGTGGTTGACAGAGGGGGAATGCTGAAGGCCTAGTCTTCTTCTTCAGGCTTCGGGGTGACAAAGGCATCGAAGGCGCTTTTCATCAATTTCTCTGCTGGTTGATGCTTTAGCTTCTTCTTTTTCGGTTCCTCTGTCATTATTCCCTTTCCCTTGGCTTTAGTCATTTGTGCTTGTTGAGATTTGGTTGCCTCTGTAGGTGTAGGGGTTGCCTCTGTTGGTTTTATAGGGGACTTAGTTGGTGATGTGGGTTTGGTTGGTGAGGCTTCTGTGGTTTTGCTCAGATATTTCCTTTGTTTGTGAGCAATAGATTTGGTTCTGGTTTTTGGTGTGGGAGATGGATGTTTTGTTGTTTCAGCTTCTGGTGTAGGGGATGGTAGTTTTTTTTCTTCAGGTGTTTTTGGTGTTGGAGAGGGGAGTTTGTCTTCCGTTGGTTTTGGTGATAGGGATGGTAGATTTTCTTCAGATGATGTAAGGATTTGAACTTGTTCTGTTGGTTTGGGGGTAGGAGATGGTGAGTTTTCGATGGTTACATGGGTTGTTTCCACAGAGGTGGGTATTGCCTCTGTGGTCTTCTGTTGGGTTCCTCCTTGGGTTTCAGTTGGGGGTGCTTGGTTTAGGGGTTCTATGGATATCGGTGGTGCAGGTAGACCTCTGTTTGCAGCTTTCTCCCTTCTTTTCTCCCCCTCGGGATGACCTGATGATCCACCAGAATCATCATCAGAGTCATCCTGACCCTTGTCTTGTGTACCCTCTGCTCTGCACGTTGATTCTAGCCTTTTAGGTTGTGAGGCACCTGCGACGATCATCTTAGCACAAAAGTCATCGCAGACGCCTAGAAGATAAGTGACATGTGCTTCTGTGTTAAAGCAAAGTTTGCCCACGCCAGCTCGAAAATATTTGACATAGTTGGCGTTGGCAGCAGTGAATGCTTTTATGAACTCCGTGATTTGGTCGAGTACCCCTTGTCCAAGTTCTGTGATTTATGCTCTGGTCATGTAGTCGGAGGGCTTGATGGTCAGAGTTTCTCTTGTTGTTTGTTCCTAGACATGCTCTAGGGCCTTCTTCAGGTCTTCTGGTGTAATGCCCGTAGAGGTTGAGGATTGCTCTGTCTTCAGCTTTTCAAGTAGGTCTTTGATAGATTTTTGGAAGGCAGAGGTTGTGGCCTTCTCGAATTCAGCGGCAGTGGTGGTAGCAGAGGTTGTTGCAGTTGCATTCATCTGGGCGCAGACATTCCTCACCTCTGTGGTCAGGTTGTCCACTTTGGTGGTTAGATCAGTAATGGCCCTCTTTGTTGAATCTGCAAAAGAGTCAAGAGAGCTTTTCAACTCTCTTAACGAGGCGGTCACATAGGTGACAAAGGTTTGGAACTCATCCTTTGAGACATGTGTTCTTAGTGTAACCTCTGGGGGAACACATTCGTCCCCAGAGTGAGTCCGTGTTCCTTGGACACCTTCTTTCGCCCCTGTTTGTACGTTGAGGGCAGAAGGATTTCCCTCTAATCCTTGAGCAGAAGCCTTTTGAGCTTCAGACTGTATAGAGGTTCTGTTGAGAACATTGTCCTGATCCGCTCCAGAGACGGGTACAGGAGTACTCTCAATTTGACTTGGGGACTTGTCTAGATTCCCTTCGTCCATGTGCACTCTAGGCTCCTCTGAAGAGGCGATTGGACTTATGTGTGTGCGTGTGGCAGAGGAAACAAATTCCTCTATAGGGATGTCTATTGTGATCTGGGGAGAATGATCACGAACTAAAGGCAAGTCCTTTGGAGAGGACTCCCTTGGAATGGTTTCCCCGGTTTCTAATGGCACAGAGGAAGAAAGAGTTTCTTCTGCCCGGTCAGTTTGGGGTGGGATCGAGTTGTGCTGCTCTTTTTCAATAACACCTTCTGCCCCTAGACTGGCGATGTTAGAAATGTGGGTTGAACTGGGAGATGGTTGGGGTTGTGTGCCTCTTCCATCTACGGCATCCTTTTGGGCTTCACCCTCAGTGCTCGCAGTATCTACCCCTGTTGCTACTTCTACCCTAGTGCCTTCGACTTCTATTGCATCTTGTAAGAGTGAGGCGTACATGGGATGGAAAGAAGGCAAGTGTCGTAGATCTGGGTGTAGAGGTCCATCTTTTATTTGGTCACCTTCCTCTGTATCAGAATCCACCATATCCTCTGTGGCTACCGCTTCCTCTGGACTTTTTCTTAGGACATCATATCCGGGATGGAGGAATGGGTTCTGTAGAACTTCTGGTGTCTGAACCTGAATATCCTTAAGGGTTTGGTCATCTTCATCCAATTCAGAATCAATTTCAGATATTCTGAAGTCTGGTTCTTCTGTTGATTAATTGGAGAGGGCTTATGTGTTCCTGCCAGAAGTGTCTAAAGAGTCTGCAATATCGGATCGTTGGAGGAAAGCAGAGAAGTTACCCTGATCTGCATAGTTGATAGGAATTGGGGATTGCAGAGGTTGTGCATGGTCTTCTTCTTCCATTTCAGCTTCCTCTGTGATGGTTTGCAGAGGAGTGTGGGGTTTCTTGGTTTTCTTCTTGCTTTTCTTTCTTTTTGGTTTAGGGGCACCCTCCTCAGAAGACTTGTGTTTTCTCTTCTTTTTCTTTTCTTTTGGAGGAGGGGGAGGTGCAGAGGATCCAACCACGGTTTCATGTGGTGGAGATTGTTGGGTTTGTTCCAGAAAAGCAGAGGTTCCCTCAGTGGTTTTCTTTGCCTTGGTGGCATTCTTTGGTTTGGATGGGGTGGCAGATGTCTTACTTGTTGAGGCAGAGGTAATTGTGCTGCACAGAAGGTGAAAGTTGTGTTGTACCTGCTCGTGCTTAGCAAGGGCCACTTCTCATTCTTCGTCACTCATCCAATCTACAACCTTAGATCCTAAAGGAACTCCTAGACACGGGGTGTCACAGGACTCGGTTCTGGAGTCCTATGATCGCGTATGTATTCTAACTTAAGGGTCTCATCAGTGGCATATCCCAGAAGTGTGGTTGGCAGAGGTCTGCAAAGGTCGTACCCGGGCTCATGTTTTGTTGAGGAGTTCTTTGACATAGGGTAGGTTTTAACTGTTGGTCCCTCCATTGGCCATTTCTCTAAGAGGAACAGAGGTTCTAGTAGGACACCTAGAATCCTCTGATATTGAAGTACAGGGAGATCTTTGCTTGTTTTCCCTTTTGCTTTCTGAGAGGTTATTCTGTGGTCAATGGTGTTAACCATCTCTTGCATCATGAGAGTGGCATAGTCCAGAGGCAAATCATAGTACACCCCGTACATGATTGTTATGATTTGGTGAGAAGTTTGATCTGGACTACCCACTTTCCCAGTTAAACACCTGTTGAGGATGGAGAAAAGCGTATTCCACAAAGGTGGGAACCTATTTCTTCTGAAGTCATTCCTCTTCTTCAGTGTAGCATTGTAGCCCAACATTTCAGCAAATCTGCAGAGCTTTGTGTCTGTAGGTTCCTCTGCGTACTTCTTTATGCCTAGAAGTCCTCTGGTGGGTAAACTAAATTCAAGGGAGAACATGGTTCTATTGAACTTTAGTTCAAGGTTTTCAGATTTGTCAGGTTTAGATATGTATCCCTTGATTTGTCTGTCTTCTGGGTCAAACCCGCAGCTCTGCCAGAATTGATTGAGATATCTGGCAGGGATTCTTTGGACGTTCTTAGTCAGCAGAGGGAACAAGTAGTGGTTTTCCAGAATGTGGAGAAGGATGGCATGTTCCTCCCCGAATGTAGTTCTTGAGGGAACGAGATAATGGTTATTGGGTTTGAGAGGGAGAACATGTTCAAAGTGTTCATGTTCGATGAAGTTTTGAAGGTGGGTTGTCGGAGTGAAGGCCACTGACTCGCCTGAGTCGTCTTGTTCTAGGTTGCCGACTACGGTCTGTTTCTGTGAGTGCTCAGAATGAGCAGGGGATGTCGCCGGAGACTTGGAGGTGGAAGCCATTTCTTGAAAACTTGAGAAAAGTAGTAATAATGAGGAAGTTGCAGGTTTTGCAAAGTTCGCCGGAGGTGATGAAGAGAGGAAATTCGTAAAAGTGGAGAAGTAATGGTGAATGGGGTTTTATACTGAAGGGATAACGGTAGAATCTGAAGAGGTAAATAGTTGAAAGTGAATAACATTTGGGGTCCGCTCTCGAGTACATATAGCTGGGTTCAATTTCCAGGACAACGTGTGACACGCACGACCAATCATAACGTGCCACGTCATAGGTGTCAGAACACGATTAGACGTCGTGCGCGGCCCATTTAATGCTTGGCGCGTGGGCTTTTCTACTTGCAGATGACTGTAACTCTTCAGAAATAACCCGCATGTTACATAATTTCCATAAAAAGCCAAGTATTAGAACGACAAAATATCTGTAGTGGAATGACCTTTGTTGTTTAAAACCTGCTTTTTGTCTCCTCTGAGCTTGCACCTTTACCAAAAAAAAACGTTTGAAAATGCATTGGGCATGATCGATAGAACTTTAATGAAATTTGCATTCATAGAGGCTTTGAGGCTCTGTTGGAGCCAGCAGAGGCTCTATGAGTGGAAATTTCTAATAGCTAAAAATTCATAAAACTTTTTGATCATCCAAAGTTTTAATTGTTTTAAACACTGTTTTTAGGATATTTCTTGAAGTTGGTGTCCTAGAAAACTGTTTTGAAGAGTGGTTTTGTGCGAGACATTCCTCTTTTGTTTTACATTTGCTTGGTCAACATAAGTTCTTTGGTGGAGTGAACTCTAAGACTAGAAACCTTCTTTCAGTATCTCGGTGCTTGTACTTGTACAAGAGAATCTTTGAAGACATTGAAGTTGATCAATAGAGTTCCCGTATGAAATTTGCAGTCACAGAGGATCTGACTTACAGAGGCTCTGTTGAGCTCAACAGAGGCTCTATGACCTTAAACTTCTAATAACGGAAGGCTCACAAATCGTTTTGATCATTAAAGGTTTGGAATGTCTTAAACAGTGTTTATAGGACATATTTGGAAATTGGTGTCCTAGAAAATTGTTTTCAGAGAAGATTTGTACGAGATACTTACTTTTTGGCTCTCCTTTGGTCGGCAAAAACCTTCATTTCTGTGAATATGGTTGATCACTACTCTTCTTTTGGCTCCCCCTTGAATTAATAACTTATGTGGATTAATTCAAGGTCTCCTTCTGCTCCCCCTTGACCTATGCTTGGATCAAATAAGATAAGTAATGCATAGAGCATAGGTCAAACTCACTAGAGGTTCTGTGGAGATCGTCAGAGGCTCTGAGCAATAGAGGCTCTGAGCAATCCCACAGAAACTCTGTAGGGTACTGAACTTTTGGTGATGAAAGAATTTATATGCAGAAGAATATATATACATATATACAAGAGGATCAAGTCTTAGTTACAGAGGTCTCAACTCATGTTTATCATACCAAACTTACCTACCAAGAAAAGAAATCTTTTCTCATCAAGTGCCTTGGTGAATAAGTCAGCAAGCTGGTATTCAGTGTTCACGAAGTACATCTCAATTGTTCCATGTTCAACATGATGTTTCAGAAAGTGATAACGGATATCGATGTGCTTTGTTTTGGAGTGTTGTACAGGATTTGCTGAAATTGCTATGGCACTTTTGGAATCACAGAGGATGGGTATCTTGTAGATATTGTGACCGTAGTCCTTTAGCTGAGTTCTCGTCCATATAACTTGTGAGCAACAGCTAGCAGCAGCAACATATTCAGCTTCTGCCGTAGATGTCGATACACAGTTCTGCTTCTTTGAGGTCCAACTGACTAGTTTACCACCCAGGAATTGACAACTCCCAGAGGTGCTTTTTCGATCAAGTTTGCATCCTCCATAATCTGAATCTGAGTAGTCCGTTAGATTAAAACCAGAGTTCTTCGGATACCAGAGGCCAAGATTTTTGGTTCCCTTTAGGTATCTGAAGATCCTCTTTACAACAAGAAGATGTGATTCTTTTGGATTGGCTTGATACCTTGCACATAGGCATGTGGCAAACATTATATCAGGTCTACTCGCGGTTAAGTATAAAAGAGACCCAATCATGCCTCTGTAGAGCTTGCACTCTATAGATTTTCCATCTGGATCTGAGTGTAACTTATTTCCAGTTGACATGGGGGTCTTCATGTAATACCCCGGGTAAGTTCGTTAGTAAAAGTCTCGTTCCGTTAAATTTATTTAACTTTATATTTGATGTTTAGGGTAAGGTTAGGAGAGTTATAAGTTTAAGGTGTTTTGGTCATTAGTGAATAGTTCAAGGACTAAGATTGTAAATGTAGTTGATAATATCCCTTTGACTATCCAGATATTTTCATAAAACCAGATTAATCAGTTCAAGTGTGTGTGTGTGTGTTCTTGGAAAGAAGAAGAAGGAAAGAAAGAGTTTGTGGTTAAGGCTTCAAGTTGGATTGTTGGAAGTAATATTAAGGTATGTTCCTTTGTATTTTATGTTTGTAATTGTATTTAGAAGGTTTCTATCGGAGTAGAAGCACTGATTTCATGCCTGAGGTTAATTCAGTCGATTTCTGGGTGAAAATTGGGTAAACCGACAGTGGTTTCCGGACAAAAATATGAATGTGTCCGGTAGTTTGTTGATAGTGTCCGGTAGTTTTGCCTTGCTGGTGTCCGGACGATTCATCTACCCGGTAAGTACCCCTTTTCTTTAAGTTTCCGGTTAAATTGAGATACCGGATGGTGTCCGGATTGCTTTGGTGTCCGGATGACGTCCGGATTGTTTAGGTTGTCCCAAAAGTCATGTTGTCCGGATTGTTTGGTGTTATCCGGAAACTAATGCTGTTTGATCACTTATAAGAGTTCAGATGCTTTTGAGTATCCAGTAACCTGTATTTTGTTAACTCTTAGATAGGGAATGAATGAGGACTGACTATTCTGTGGACCAGACTTAAGTTAGGGCTTGGGGGTAACATTTGGAGGAATTGAGCTATCTAGAGTTCTTAGCTCTAGTAAGTCTTATGTGTTCTATTTGGTAAAGAGATACTTGTACCTATTTGTTTCAGATTCTGTGGATTTGGGGTGAAGGCTGAACTGTATTTTTTAGAAAGGATTGGAAGCGTTTTGATAAGCAAACAGGTGAGTTTTACTTTAAAACGTTTTTAAACTGGAATACATATATGTGTGGATTGGGAATGTGATAGATGGTGTAATTATGTGTTTATGTTTGAAATATAATATATTGAGATATTGTATTTACATGAGCATCATACTATGCGAGAATACGTTGGCCGGGCTTAGGACCGGTGGTGTTGGCTGTAATACTCGTACAACGGTGTTGGCTGTAATTGTCGTACAGCGGAGTTAATTTATTAGTTGGCTTGCAACCAACTAATATGGCCATGGAAATGAGACAGGGAAGTACACAATGCATGAGTCCTATTTGGTATTTATACTTGTGATATGTATATGGTGTTTGTGCGAATAGTTTCAAACTAACAGAGATTTTCTCACTTAGACCGCTAGGTCTAACCCTCATTTTTGTTTTAAAATATGTATTCCAGGTCATGGATCGGGTAAGAACAAGTGAATAGAGTATTCGGTGGCTAGCTTTTGGGAAGACTTATATGTTGAAGACTATGATGTGTTTTGCGTTTATAACCTTGTTATTAGATATAATGTATTTAATTAGCGAAAAGTTGTAATGGAATACCTTATTTTTGATTGTAAAGACTAAGGGACCGTATTTGTTATATAATGTATCTTTGTTATGTAACGACGTTATGCAATATGTGTTAATTGATGCATGTTTGGAATATTGGGTCGTTACAGATGGTATCAGAGCCCTAGTTTAAGGGATTTAGGTATTCGTATCTATACCTAGACTTAAACTGCATGTGAAGTAGGATGTCCCTATTATTTTTAGAACATTGGGATGTTAAATATAAAAAGGTAGAAGGAACATCATGTAAGGTAATTTCATATTACACCTGCCCAGTGTAATTGTGATCTTACAGGTACATGTTTGAACTGGAATACCTTGTTATATGGGGTATGTGCTTATGTGTATATTAACCTTATTTGAATCTACAGAATGGCAAGTGGTACTAGACAAACGAATCGTGAGGGAGAAGGAAATCCTAATAGAACGAATCCAACAGTTGGGACAAGGGGAAGAGGGGGAGAAAGAGGTAGAGGCAGAGCAGGCGGCAGAGTTCAGCCGCGAGGTGCAGAATTTGTTACAAAAGACGACTTAGCAGCTGAAATGGGAAGATTGCAGCCAATATCCAAGCTATGTTCAACCGAACTCGTAATACCGAAACTGAAATACCAGATCCTGGTCTAGAAGACGAAATGCCCATTACACCGACTGTTATACCGGTACCAAGAAAGTGTGATTACAAAATGTTTTTAAGTTGTAAGCCTCCAACTTACTCAGGAGATAGAGACCTAGTGAAAGCTATGAGGTGGCTGAAGGAGATAGAAGCTATCTTCAAGACCAGTAAGTGTGCTGACGAAGATAGAGTGCTATACGGAACAGCAATGTTGAAGGCAGATGCTCTATACTGGTGGGAATCTCTTATTTCCTCTAGAGGATTTGACATATATTCTACTTTCTCTTGGGAGGAATTCGTTATAGCTTTCAGGAAACAGTTTTGTCCCCAAGCAGCAGTTAAATAATTGGAAGGGGAGTTTATGAACTTGCAGCAAGGGAATTTATCAGTTCGGGACTATACCGCTCGTTTTCTAGAAAATTCTCGTTTCGCGGAATACTACGTCGCCACGGAGGCAATGAAGATTGAAAGGTTTATCTTTGGGTTGAATGCAGAAGTCAGAAGTTTTGTGATTGCTAAAGGACCAGAAACCTTCGCTGCCGCAGTAGATGCAGCGGAAACCGTGGAACAGGATAAAGGGAGAAATACTAGTGATAATGGTGCGGGAAAAAGAAAGTGGGAAGGATCCCCGTATGATCCGAAGAAGTCCAGGTTTCAGATATTTGATAACCGTCCGCCTTTCCGACCAGCCGAAATACCTTGTCAGAAATGCAACCGTATCAACCAAGGAAACTGTCAAGTTGATACTCGGGTTTGTTATAGGTGTGGGAAGACCGGACATGTTGCTAAAGACTGTCGGGTAACGCGGTTTTGTTTCTTATGTAATTCTCCAGATCACATCCAATCTGATTATCCGAGGGGAAGAGTACAGCAAGGGGGTACGTCAGGGAAACCAGCGGTTGTCAGACCAGTAGTACCAAGACTAGAGCCGCCAAGAACAAGAGGTCGTTCATTTCAGATGACAGCAAAGGAAGCAGAGGAAACTCCGGATGTGGTTACAGGTACATTTTTAATAAACTCTACACGTGCTAAAGTGCTATTTGACTCCGGTGTAAACCGGTCGTTTGTGTCTCCTTCATTTGCTGCTTATATGCATTTAAAGCATAAAGTGTTAGATCATGCTTTAATGGTAGATACTGCAAATGATAACCAAGTATCGGTTAAGAAGTTTTTGATAGTTGTGTGATAAATATAGAGGGGTGCAGAGTACCTATTCAACTATTTCCTATAGCCTTGATTGAGTTCGATGTGGTAGTGGGAATGGATTGGTTAGCCGAGAATCAGGCTAGCATAGTATGTGATAAGAAGTTAATAAATGTTTTCTTACCTGAGAGGGGACCGGTAGTGATTTATGGTGATCGTAGAAATCATCAGTCTTGCCTTATATCTATGATAAAAGCCCGTAAGTGTGTTAATAAAGGTTTCCCGAGTTACTTAGCTTATGTGATAGATATTAAGCCAGAAAGGAATAAGTTGGAAGATATTCCTATTGTTAGTGAATTCCCATGAGTTTTCCCCGAAGACTTGAATAGTCTTCCGCCCGTTAGATAAGTAGAGTTTGGTATATATCTGATTCCTGGAGCCGCTCCTATTGCTCGTGCACCGTATCGTTTAGCGCCACCAGAGATGAAAGAAATGATGACGCAACTGCAAGATCTTTTCGATAAGGGCTTTATCAGACCCAGTTCTTTGTCGTGGGGTGCACCAGTCTTGTTTGTGAAAAAGAAGGATGGTTCGATGAGAATGTGTATTGATTACCGAGAACTGAATAAGCACACGATCAAGAACAAGTATCCGCTTCCCAGAATTGATGACCACTTCGATCAATTAGTTGGAGCTTGTTATTTCTCCAAGATAGATCTAAGATCTGGTTATCACCAGCTGAAGGTTAAAGAAGAAGACGTTCTGAAAACTGCTTTTCGCACAAGGTATGGCCATTATGAATTTTTAGTGATGCCGTTTGGATTGACGAACGCTCCAGCTGCTTTTATGGATCTAATGAATCGGGTATGTAAGCCATATCTCGATAAATTTGTTATTGTATTTATCGATGATATTCTTATCTACTCCCGATCCAAAGAGGAGCACGCACAACATCTTCGTTTAATTCTGGAATTGTTGAAGAAGGAACAGTTATACGCTAAGTTCTCTAAATGTGAATTCTGGCTACGGAAAGTTCAGTTTTTGGGGCATGTAGTTTCCGAGAAAGGTATTCAAGTTGACCCGACGAAAGTAGAAGCAATTGAAAAGTGGGAACCGCCGAAGAAGCCAACGGAAGTACGAAGTTTTCTGGGTTTAGCCGGCTACTATCGAAAATTTATAAAAGACTTCTCTCGTATCGCGACGCCTTTGACTAAGTTGACCAGAAAGAATCTAAAGTTTGAATGGAAAGTAGAACAAGATGAAGCATTCCAGATATTGAAAGAGAAACTTTGCAGCGCGCCGATTTTGTCATTACCTGAAGGTTCCGATGATTTTGTTGTTTATAGTGATGCTTCCAAACTGGGATTGGGATGTGTACTTATGCAGCGTGGAAATATTATTGCTTATGCTTCTCATCAACTAAAGGATCATGAAAGACAATATCCTACACACGACATGGAACTTGCAGCAGTTGTTTTCGCATTGAAGATTTGGAGACATTATTTATACGGTTCTAAATGTCAAATTTATACCGATCATAAGAGTCTCCAACATCTCTTTGATCAAAGAGAATTGAATATGAGGCAAAGAAGATGGCTAGAACTGGTAAATGATTACGACTGTGAAATCCTTTATCATCTAGGAAAGGCGAATGTGGTAGTTGATGCACTGAGTCGACAAGAGAGAAGTGGGACGATAAAAGCATTTGCACTACGAGCTGAACTTCTACCTAACATCTTTGACGAATTGAAGAAGTGTCAAGTAGAAGCATATCAGGAAGAACATTGGAAATCAGAACGGTTAGTGGGGATATCAGCATTGCTTGTAAAAGATGATCGGGGGTTATTGTGTCTGGAAAGCAGAATTTGGGTGCCTCGTTTGGGTGGTTTACGTGATCGGGTACTACAAGAAGCTCATCAATCTTGTTTCTCTATTCATCCAGGTACGAATAAGATGTATAAAGATCTAAAACAATTCTATTGGTGGTCGGGAATAAAAACAAGCATTGCTCAACATGTGGAAGGTTGTACTACTTGTAAGAAGGTAAAGATTGAACATCAAAATCCGTTTGGTCAGTTGCAACGGTTAGAAATACCTATGTGGAAATGAGATCAGATTACTACAGATTTCATCACAAAGCTACCAAGGACTCCGAAGGGATTTGATGCCATTTGGGTGATCGTGGATAGATTGACGAAGTCTTCTCACTTCTTGCCGATAAAAGAAACGGATTCGTTGGAACGACTAGCCAAGTTGTACATCGACGAAATAGTAACTCGACATAGAGTTCCAATCTCGATTATTTCTGATCGTGATAGTCGTTTTACTTCAAGGTTCTGGAAGAGTTTTCAAAAATAAATGGGTACACAAGTAAAGTTAAGTACAGCGTATCATCCTCAAACAGATGGTCAGAGTGAACGAACAATTCAGACATTAGAAGATATGCTACGGGTCTGCATTGTTGATTTTGGGGGATCGTGGGATAAGCACTTGTCGTTGATCAAATTTTTCTACAACAACAGTTATCATTCCAGCATATAAGCGGCACCGTTCGAAGTTCTGTATGATAGAAAATGTCGAACTCCTTTGTGTTGGAACGAAGTGGGAGAGAAATAGCTAGCAGGGCCAGATATAGTTCAGTTAACAGTGGATAAGATTACTCAGATTCGGGAACGTTTGAAAGTGGCTCAAGACAGGAAGAAAAGTTACGCGGACCGACGCCGGAAACCGTTAGAGTTTCAAGTTTGAGATTTTGTAATGTTAAAAGTCTCACCTTGGAAAGGAGTCATTCGGTTTGGGAAGCAAGGTAAACTGAGCCCAAGGTACATTGGACCGTTTGCAATTACAGAAAGAATCAGAGACGTAGCCTACATGTTAGATCTTCCGCCCGAGTTAAGCAGGATTCACAACGCATTCCACGTTTCAAATTTTCGAAAGTGTTTGGTTACACCAGATCAGGCAGTTTCTCTACCAGATATACAAGTTGATGAAAAGATGAATTGTGTGGAGGAACCTGAAGCCATAGTTGACCACAAAGTTAAAGTATTACGGAACAAAGTAATTAGACAAGTGAAAGTTCAGTGGAGACATCATAGGGGTCAGGATGCTACTTGGGAATCAGAATAAGAAATGAGAACCAAGTACTCATACCTATTTGCCTAACCGAATTCTGGTACGAAATTCTTTTAAGGGGGAGATGATGTAATACCCCGGGTAAGTTCGTTAGTTAAAGTCTCGTTCCGTTAAATTTTTTAACTTTATAATTGATGTTTAGGGTAAGTTTAGGAGAGTTTATAAGTTTAAGGTGTTTTGGTCATTAGTGAATAGTTCAAGGACTAAGATTGTAAATGTAGTTGATAATATCCCGTAGACTATCCAGATATTTTCATAAAACCAGATTAATCAGTTCAAGTGTGTGTGTGTGTGTGTGTGTGTGTGTTCTTGGAAAGAAGAAGAAGAAAAGAAAGAGTTTGTGGTTAAGGCTTCAAGTTGGATTGTTGGAAGTAATATTAAGGTATGTTCCTTTGTATTTTATGTTTGTAATTGTATTTAGAAGGTTTCTATCGGAGTAGAATCACTGATTTCATGCCTGAGGTTAATTCAGTCGATTTCTGGGTGAAAATTGGGTAAACCGACAGTGGTTTCCGGACAAAAATATGAATGTGTCCGGTAGTTTGTTGATAGTGTCTGGTAGTTTTTCCTTGCTGGTGTCCGGACGATTCATCTACCCGGTAAGTACCCCTTTTCTTTAAGTTTCCGGTTAAATTGAGATACCGGATGGTGTCCAGATTGTTTAGGATGTCCGGAAATTCATGCTGTCCGGATTGTTTGGTGTTATCCGGAAACTAAGGTTGTTTGATCACTTTTGAGAGTTCAGATGCTTTTGAGTATCCAGTAACCTGTATTTTGTTAACTCTTAGATAGGGAATGAATGAGGACTGACTATTCTGTGGACTAGACTTAAGTTCGGGCTTGGGGTAACATTTGGAGGAATTGAGCTATCTAGAGTTCTTAGCTCTAGTAAGTCTTATGTGTTCTATTTGGTAAAGAGATACTTGTACCTATTTGTTTCAGATTCTGTGGATTTGGGGTGAAGGCTGAACTGTATTTTTTAGAAAGGATTGGAAGCGTTTTGATAAGCAAAAAGGTGAGTTTTACTTTAAAATGTTTTAAACTGGAATACATATATGTGTGGATTGGGAATGTGATAGATGGTGTAATTATGTGTTTATGTTTGAAATATAATATATTGAGATATTGTATTTACATGAGCATCATACTATGCGGGAATACGTTGGTCGGGCTTAGGACCGGTGGTGTTGGCTGTAATACTCGTACATCGGTGTTGGCTGTAATTGTCGTATGGTGGAGTTAATTTATTAGTTGGCTAGCAACCAACTAATATGGCCATGGAAATGAGAAAGGGAAGTACACAATGCATGAGTCCTATTTGGTATTTATACTTGTGATATGTATATGGTGTTTGTGCAAATGGTTTCAAACTAACAGGGATTTTCTCACTTAGACCGCTAGGTCTAACCCTCATTTTTGTTTTAAAATATGTATTCCAGGTCATGGATCGGGTAAGAACAAGTGAATAGAGTATTCGGTGGCTAGCTTTTGGGAAGACTTATATGTTGAAGACTATGATGTGTTTTGCGTTTATAACCTTGTTATTGGATATAATGTATTTAATTAGCAAAAAGTTGTAATAGAATACCTTATTTTGGATTGTAAAGACTAAGGGACTGTATTTGTTATATAATGTATCTTTGTTATGTAACGACGTTATGCAATATGTGTTAATTGATGCATGTTTGGAATATCGGGTCGTTACACTTCATGACAGAGGCATCAAAGAGATTAAATTTCGAAAGAATGTCTGAGACATATTTAGCTTGATTTATAAAAATTCCCTCTGATGATTGTTTGACTTGGAGTCCTAGGAAAAAGTTTAGTTCTCCCATCATACTCATTTCAAACTCACTTTGCATGAGTTTTTCAAAATCAGTGCAGTGTTTTGCATTTGTAGACCCAAAGATAATATTATCCACATAGATCCGCACAAGCAGAATCTCATCACCTTTTATTTTATAAAACAGAGTATTATCAGTTGTACCTCTTTCGAAATTATTTACGAGAAGAAAGGTTGAAAGGCATTCGTACCATGCTCTTGGAGCCTGTTTCAGTCCATACAGAGCTTTGTCGAGAAAGTAAACATGATTTGGGTACTTGGCACTTTCAAACCCTGGTGGCTGTTGGACATAGACTTCTTCTTGAATTTCACCATTTAGAAAGGCAGATTTTACATCCATTTGAAAGACTTTGAAACCTCTGTGGGCTGCGAAGGCTAAGAAGATTCTTATTGCTTCGAGTCGTGCGACAGGGGCAAAAGTTTCATCGTAATCAATGCCTTCTTCTTGGCGATATCCCTTGGCCACCAATCTCGCTTTATTTCTAATGACCACCCCGTCCTCATCCTTCTTGTTTCTGAAGACCCATTTAGTCCCTATTGCTTGTTTCCCCTTTGGAAGAGGAACTAGGGTCCATACCTTGTTTCTCTCAAACTGTAGAAGCTCTTCTTGCATAGCATATACCCAGTTTGGATCATCTAGGGCTTCAGAAATACGTTTTGGCTCGATCACACTGATAAAATTTGTAAAGAAACAAAAGTTGGCAGTGGCTGAACTTGTCTTGACTTTCTCAGAAGGATCGCCGATTATTAGGCTCTGATGATGACTTTTAGTCCATTTTGTTGTCCTTGGAAGATGGTCATTAGCGTCATCAAGTTGAGCTTCTGAGGTTTCACATGGTTGTTCTTGTACAACCTCTGTGGTAGATGGTACTTCTGTGCTAGAGCTTGGTGTTTCAACTTGTGGTACTATAGGGATTAGAGTTGGAATTTGTTCCTCTGAGGAAGTAGAAACTGAATCCTTGTTTTCCTCTGGTGTAGCTTCCTCTGTAGTCGCCGGAGTTGGTATTTCAGGAGCCTCTGTGGTAGAATCCTTTGTTGTATCATCTTCTGTTCGCTCCCCCTCAGCACTTGCATCTGTACGATTCATTGAAGAAGATGAAGTATTTAAAGGACCAGTTAGAGATATACCTGTCTCAGTCTGGTTTGCAGAAGATGTTTCTCCAGAGGCTCTGACAGCTCCGGCAGAGAGATCAATATCATCGTGGAACATCTCTTCAAATAGCAGATTTAGTTTTGCTTCTCTTGTGGGGGAGATGCCAGAGGATTCCTTTTTGAGACCGAGTTCTGAACTGATTTGTTCAGAAGTATTTTGAAAGGAATCGTCAAAAGAGACATTGATACTCTCTACAATGGTTCGTGACCGCAGAAGGTAAACCATGTAAGCCTTTGAGGTGGCAGAGTACCCAATGAACTTGCCTTCATCTGCTTTCACGTCAAACTTTCCTCTTGTTTCTCTATCATTTAAGCAAAGCACTTGCATCCAAATACATGGAAGAACTTGATGTTTGGTCGCCTTTTGTTGATTAAATGATACGGTGTCTTGATGTGCCTTTTTACTATGGTTGATCGATTTTGGGTGTAGCAAGCGGTTGATACTGCTTCTGCCCAGAAAGAGATTGGTAATCCAGATGCTGTCAGCATAGTTCTTGCGGCCTCCACAAGCGTGCGGTTTTTTCATTCAACCACGCCATTCTGTTGTGGGGTGCGTTCAACAGAGAAGTTCTGTGATATGCCTTCTTCTGTGAGGTATGCTTCAATGACAGAGTTTTTGAATTTTGTGCCATTGTCGCTTCTCAACTTTTGTATCCTGCACTCATATATAACTTGGATTCTTTTCATTAGGTTTATCAGAATATTTGGAACATCTGATTTCTTTCTGATAAATTTCACCCATGTAAATCTAGAGTATTCATCAATCAACACAAGTATATACTTCTTACCACCTAGGCTCTGTGTAGCGATTGGACCGCAGAGGTCAACATGAAGCATGTACAGAGGCCTAGGGCAAGATACATCAGTCTTGCCTTTATGAGAAGCACTTTTAAGCTTACCCATTTCGCAAGCAGAGCATAAATGATCTTTATTAAATTTGACATTTGGCAGACCTTTGACTAAATCAAGTTTCACAAGCTTATCTAGAGTATGAAAGTTTAAGTGGCAGAACCTGTTGTGCCATAACCAAGCTTCTTCATTCTGAGAAGCAACAAGACAGAGCTTGTCCTCCTTGTTCTTGGCACTGATGTTCATGAGGTATAAATCTCCTCTACGTTCGGCCAGCAGAAGTTTGACTCCTGTGTCTTCACCTTGCAGAGAGCAGAAAGTTCTTTTGAGCATGACGTCAAAACCCGTATCGCAAAGTTGGCTAACACTGAGTAGGTTGTGTTTAAGGCCATCCACATATGCAACTTTGCATACGGTTATGTTTTCCTTCTTGATGACTCCATAGCCTTTAATGTACCCCTTTTTGTTGTCGCCAAAGGTTACAGATCCACCATCGAGTTTATCTTTGTACGTGGATAGTAGACCTCTGTCACCAGTCATGTGCCGCGAGCATCCGGAGTCTAGATACCAGATCGGCACATACTTCCTCTGTAACACAATCAGAGAGTTTTAGGTACCCATATCCAAATGGGTCCCGGTTTGTTAGGGGTCTTCAAGGTTGCCTTAGCATCTTTGGGTTTGGTTTTAGCTTCTGTTGAAGAACCAGTTTGTTTCTTCTTACCCTTGAATTTAGCATTCCTTTTGGGTAGAGAGAGGAAACAGTGTGGACTAGAGAAGTGTTGTCTTAATTGATGCATAAGATCGAAACAATGACAATAGTGAATATGCGAAGAGATTTGCTTGAACTTTTCATTGAAAACATTAAATGGGGTTACAGAGGCATTACATTTTATCCTAACATTTGACTTCCTATTACAAGAAGACCTATGTAGGCTAGATTGTCGTTTTGAAAATCCTCTGTTGGGAGTAGCCTTCTGTGGTCCCCTCCCTCTGTGGTGAACTTCTGCAGGTTTCACTGTCACAAAAGAAAAAGATTTGTTATTTTCAACCCATTTACCCTTGTGTTGCCATGTTAATTTTTCTTTAAAAGGGCTTAAGGGTTTTAAAGTCTTTGGACTTGTTGGATTTTGAGAAGACATTTTCTTTTGTTGTTTGATTTTCTCAAGATCAAGAGAGGTTTTGGCTTGTATACACATGTCCAAAAAGTCTGGACAGATAGGAACACTTGTGATTTTCTCCTTAGGAGGAATAATTTTGTTAAGAATTCCAGAGGGTAGTTTAGAATCCTCCGAATCGCAAGGTACTATCTCTGAATCATTAGAGTTAGTCTCAGATTCGTCAGAGGATGAATCTTCCTCATATACAGAGGTTGAGTCATTTAGATCTCCGTCAACAGAGGCTGGACTTTCAGAGCATGTGTCATACTCACTTTCTTCCTTTTCTTTAGGACTATCTTCCAAATCAACAGAATTATCTACCAAGATTTCCTCAGAGAGTTTTTGTTCGACAGAGGATGTACAGAGGTTTTCAGAAATATTTTTAAGTTTTTCTTCTGAAGAAGTAGGCATGTACTCAGGTGCCTCTGCCGATAGTTTCTTTTCAGAGTCTATCATACAGACAAAAGCAACCTGAGTTTGAGTCTCGGGGTCGCCAAACTTGAAGATTCCTATCTGATATTGAGTTTTCAGATATTTTTTTGGTTTGGATTCTCTTTTGACAGAGGTTGAAGGTGATAAATCTGTGTTTTGATACCACACAATTATCATCTTCAGAGGTTTCCTCTCGTGAGGTTCCCCTGAGATTTTTTGCCTTTTACTGACAGAGTGTAGGTTTGGAAATCCAGGTTTTCTTGTGCTTCCAATATGAAATAGAGAGAACAGAGACTTGTCTCTTTTGGTTCCAGTGTATGGATCTATATCACAGAAGCCAATTCCCCGTCTCCCTATTTGTGTATTGATTTTCTCGTAAACCTTCTGTGCATCTTGATATTTTTTAATTAAAAGATCTCTTCTGAGTAGATCTTGACAGGGGACTTCTCTTTCCTTTTGAAAGTAGTGTTTAAGAGCTAGGATATTCATTCTGTCGCTCTCAACATCCTTAAGTTCTTTAGATTTAGCTTTTAAGGAAGAGTTGAGTTCAGAAATCTTTTCTTTCAACGGATTTAGATGTTTGTTCCAATTTGTTTCAATTTCTTCCTTTTCTTCAAAATCTTTAGCCTTTTCTTGAGTGAGAAGTCTGTCTTCTCTCTCAAAGAAGGTGAGCTTCTTCTGAACACTCTCGCGGGACTTTTTAAGTTCCGCGTATTCAATGGTTAGTTTAAGCAAATCAGCTTCTGCTTGATTAGAGTAAGAGTCAGAAGTGGATACCACACTGTCAGAGTCGGAGGAGCTGACTTCTGCCATCCCGCAGAACAGGGCGTTCTTCTTTTCTCCTTCGTCAGAGGATTCGTCTGACTGCCAGATTTCCTGCTCCACCATGAGCGACTTCTGAGCATAATACGCTGCCTTCTTTTTGTAGAAAGCAGAGTCCATCTAAGGGCGGTTTGGCTTGCTCCTACAGTCAGCAGCATAGTGGCCTGGCTTGCCACAATTGAAACAACCCTGGTTCTGAGGGGCATTTCCTCCTCTGTCGTTTGACCTATGTTGGTCACCACCTCTGTCACTCTTGTCATTCGAACCTTCTCTCCCCTGATTCCTCGAATCACCGTGATCATCTCTTCTGTTGCGTTCATAACCAGACTTCTTCTGGTATCCTCTGCTGAACTCCCGGGTCAAAAGGGCTAAAGACTTAGCTATCGAGGCCATAGTTGCTTCCTCTTCTTCCACCACCTCCTCCTCTTCACTATCAACGACCAATACCTTCTTCTTCTTCTCCTTCTTTTCCTCCACAACTTACTCCTTCTTCGGCTTCTCTTTCGCTTCTGTTGCCTTACCAACAAGTGCAAGGGGTGCACTGATTTGAGCCTTTGCTTGTGCAATCTGAGGTTCTTGGGCTGCCAACGTTCCATAAAGATCTAACAGTGTCTAGGAGTCTAAGTCCTAATTAGTTTACAGAGACATAGACAACTGGAGCCATTCTTCATTTAGACTCGTTAAGAACATGACATTGTTCTCCTCAGAGGTTCTGTGGATCCCGAACTTCTTGCATTTGTTGATCAGGGAGTTGAATCGATCGTATGTTGTCTGCAGAGATTCTGTCGGCAGAGCTTTGAATGCGTAGTATTCATTGATGCATTGGGCTCTGCGGTTCTTCTGAGTCTTGCCCCCCCCCCCCCTTTAATTATTTCTCTAGTTCCTTCCATAGATCGTATGCAGATTCACACGCATCTAGGGATTGGAAGAGGTCATTGGGGATGGCCATTATCAGAAGTCTTTTGGTCTTCTGAGCAACTTCATATTTTGCCCAATCCGGTACGGACCACTTATCTTTGGTCTTTGGTTTCTCGTGCTCAGGAATCTCTGGTGTGTCATCTGTGGCGGGTACACGAGGAACTGTGATCATTGGTACGAAAGGAGGATTTTTGATATAGTAGACGAGTTCTTTGTCAGTACCCTTGAAGAAGTGAATCATTCGTATCTTCCACTGAGGGTACTCGTCTCTCAGCAAAGTGGGTGGATTGGTTAAAGAACCAGTGGTGAAGAAGTTGTTTGTGTTTGCCATTTTAAAAGAGGTTTGAAAAATAGTAGAAAACTGAGTATGAACAGCAAACTTTCAGATGATGAAGTGGATGCTTTGAAAAGTGTTTGTAAGCTTAAAAACCTTTGAAAAATGCACTAAAATGGAGTTTTAACCAAAGTAACAGGTTCTGTAAATTTACCAAAGTCGAACTACTCGAGAATGGCAGAAAAACAGACGCTGTTTTGGAATAAATGAAGAACAGGTTAAAATCACTCCAGGTTTCTACCAAAAATCATTGTTAGAGAGGATCTCTTGATATAGAAGATAAAGAACCGCTCTGATACCAATTGTTGGTTCCTATAGTGCTTAACAATGATATATATACCTATTAGTTCAAACAGATTAGGATGCGGAAGCATTTTAGCGAACTAAAGAGGTAATACTTGATAGATAAACACACAATATCAAATATGTGAAGTGGAAATAACACAGATAATTAACTCAATGATTCACTGTATTTGATATAATAAGAACACCTAAGAACACCGAAGATATTATAAGAATTCTGCTCTAATGGTGTGTGTGTGTAACACCCTAAAAACAGGGCTAATTTAAACCTTAATATTTCACAAGTTATGATCAAATAACGCCAAACTTATATAACAAGAGGATCAACAGTAAGGTTTTTATATACAACATACATCTATTCAAATAACCTATTAATCTAATCATTACATCATAATCAGATTAACTAGGTTATCTAATCATCTGTCCCAAAATAACAAAAGAATAACTAGATCCTCTGTCATCTCCAAGTTTGAGTCCTTCAAAAATTTCTCATCTCACATCCCAGCTTACTTCCCGGAGCTTGTACCTGGTAAGAAAATTCAACTTGAAACATTAGGCTTTCGCCTAGTGAGAATATTCAAATCAAATTAAAATTAACAATTAAAATCTCAACAGATGAATCAAACCTGTTCTCGCCCATCTTACCGTACAACAACTCCTCTCAACACGGGAATCTACCCTACTCCCATACTTATGACTAATTCATCTAGCCATAATAATACTACTAAGAGTTTACCATAAATCATCCCAGATTTAGAGTCAATACTCTTATCCAAGAAATTACAAGTCAAAACCTGCCTATTTCTTAATCCGGAAGTAGAGATTACAAATTACTTTATGCCTATCTCAAATCTTCCTTTCACCACTGGGAAATCTCCGATCTTCCCTAAAAATTGAAATCTCCGATCTTCCATTCGAAATGGGAATTACAAATCAAAATATGCCTATTCCACATTTCACATCCTTCCCACCTCAGAATCAATGGTCCCAATGGGATTAATATATCGCGATACACAACCGGGACCCCTGATGATTCAAGGTACACTCAATCACTAAAAATTACATCCCTTAGGTCAATGGCTAGTAATCGGTTCCCATTTTACCGTACTAAGGTGCCCCCGATGACCGGATGCCTATTTTTAGCAATCACAACATAATACATAAGTATTATACTCTTACTATCTTATGTGCATAACATACCATATATTTATCCCAAAACATATTCTTAAGTTCATATCCAAGATCTATTACCAAAATCTATAAACTGACTCTTTTTATCCAACTCCCGGTATTCCAAACTCCCGGTATCCCCAACTCCCGGTATTCAACACATGTACCGGAACTTCACCGGAACTCATAAGTACCGGGACCTGCCACTACCGGGACTTGCCTCTACCGGGACTTCCAACTACCGGGACCTGCCACTACCGGGACTTCCACTACCGGGACTTCACTACTGGGACTTTACTACCGGGACTGCACCGGGACTTCACTACCGGGACTTCACTACCGGGACTGCACCGGGACTTAATAGTACCGGGCTTTCATGTACCGGGACTACGTACAGTTTATTTCAACAAGTCCACAAATCGATTTAAAACATAAAATCAGTTCACTCTACTCATCAATTAAGTTCTACTAACACGTTAAGACACACATAATACACATCTATTTCAACATTAATTGCTGAATTTTAAAGAGAGTTTGAATAAACTCACCTGATCAATTTCTGTACACTGCGCAGTTCTTCAAAACTTCAAATAAGCTTCCCAGAACATTTCTAAACAGATAATTATGCAATTAACTACCTTCCTTACAAGGAATCAGTAACGCAACCTCAAATTCTTACCACGATTTCTCCAGAATCAGATTTCTTATATTATGTTCTTCTTTTCTTTCACGCCTCTCTCTCGCTCTCTATTTCTCTGCTGTTTCAAAAGTGACCGACTCCTCTTAATATCTCAGTATTTAGGAAATCAACTTTCCATTAATTACCAAATAAATCCTCAAGTTAATTTTCACATTTAACTTCATACTTTTGCCAAATTACAAACTTAACCCCAAAGTTCATAATTATAATTTACGAAAATACAACGGAAATTCGAGATGTTACAGTGTGTGTCGTGAAAAGCTTAATAGAAGATCTCAACATGAGCCTTCTATTTATCCACTATACTCTTTTCTGCTCACGGCATTGGCTACAACATTTGCTTTACCCGGGTGGTAATGCAATTCACAATCGTAGTCCTTCAACAATTCAAGCCATCGCCTTTGCCTCATATTCAGCTCCTTTTGATAAAAAAACGTGCTGCAAACTCTTGTGATCAGTGAAGAGCGTACACTTTGTTCCATAGAGATAATGACGCCACAACTTTAAAGCAAACACAACTGCTGCTAACTCCAAATCGTGGTTAGGATAGTTCTTTTCATGCTCTTTCAGTTGCCTTGATGCATAGGCAATCACCTTGCCTCGTTGCATCAATACACATCCTAAACCCATCTTTGATGTGTCACTATAAACTACCAAATCTTCAGTTCCTTCTGGCAGTGCAAGAATAGGAGCTTCACACAACTTCTGCCGTAAGGTTCTGAAAGCTGACTCCTGCTTTTCAGTCCAAACAAACTTCACATTCTTACGAGTCAACATCGTCAGAGTAGAAGCAATATTTAAGAAGTCCTTAATAAACCTTCTGTAATAACCGGCTAGACCCAAGAAACTTCTTATTTCAGACGCGCTTTTTGGAGTCTCCCAATTCATCATTGCTTCTATCTTTGCTGGATCTACTTTCACACCTTCCGAAGAAATCACATGTCCGAGAAATTGTACCTCTTTCAACCAAAATTCACATTTAGAGAATTTCGCATACAATTTCTCTTTCCGTAACACTTCTAAAACTTCCCGAAGATGGCGTTCATGGTCATTCTCATTCTTCGAATAAACAAGTATATCGTCAATGAAAACGATAACATACTTGTCTAGGAACGGTCGACATATTCTATTCATCAGATCCATGAATATAGCTGGAGCATTAGTCAACCCAAACGGCATCACAAGAAACTCATAATGCCCGTACCTCGTTCTAAACGCCGTCTTTGGAACATCTTCCTCTCTTACCCGCACTTGGTGATACCCCGACCTTAGATCAATTTTAGAAAAGCATCCCGGTCCATGGAGTTGATCAAACAAATCATCTATCCTTGGTAGCGGATACTTATTCTTTATCATTACCTAGTTCAGCTCCCGATAATCTATGCACATTCTCATAGTGCCATCTTTCTTCTTAACAAACAAAACTGGAGCTCCCCAAGGTGAAGAACTCGGTCTAACAAAACCCTTATCTAACAACTCTTGCATTTGAGACATCATTTCTGTCATCTCAGCTGGCGCTAGACGGTAAGGTGCACGAGCTATCGGTGCTGCTCCAGGAATAAGATCAATGTGAAACTATACTTGTCTTTCAGCCGGTAGATCTGGAAGATCATCCGGGAATACATCCGGAAATTCACGCACCACCTTGATATCTTGCACTTGTTTCTTTTCTAACTTCATATCTATAATATAAGCTAGATAGGACCAACATCCCTTCACTAAACATTTACGCGCCTTTGCCACTGAAATCAACGGAATGTCTCCTTTCTGCTTTTCTCCAAAAATAAACACATCATCTTTATCAACCATCGGAATTCGAATCAACTTCTTTGCACACATTATTTCTGCTCGATTAGTTGACAACCAATCCATCCCCACAATAATATCAAATCCTCCAATTTCCATTAACAACAAGTCAATTGGAAATTTTGTTCCCTCTATCAAGATTGAACAATCAACCAGTCTTTCGCTAACCAAAGACCGAACCCCATTAGCTATCTCAACTACTAAGGCATCTCCTAAAGTAGTGACAGGCATAGCTAGCTTACGATAGAACAACTTGGATACAAATGAATAGTTCGCGCCACTATCAAATAACACATGAGCAGGAATGGAATTTATAAGGAATGTACCCGAGACAACATCTTTCGATCCTTTCGCTTCTTCTGCAGTCATTTGAAATGCACGGCCATTTGAAAGACAACTTCTTTCCCTGATCTCCTTCTTTCTTCAACTTCGGACAATCTCTCTGAAAATGGCCCGGTTGCTTACATTCAAAACACACTGATCCCGGCATTGGACAGTTCACAGTTGTATGCCCCACCTTCCCGCACTTGAAACATTCATTTCCAACCACCCGACACGGACCAAAATGTTTGCTTTTGCTTTTCGAACACCAGCTTGGTTCCCTGCGAGAGTCGTACCGAATATTCTTGCCCAACAATCTGGTTTTCTGAGAAGATTCCGAACGACCTTCCCACTTTCTCTTTTTTCCTGCATGTGTTTTCTCTTTTTTATCTTTGGCGTACATCTCTTCTATTACTTTCGCTTCTTCGATCGTTTCCCTTAAAGTAGCAGCTTTCGAACTTCGGACCCTGGTCATCATATCCGCCGGCAAACCCTTCAAATAAGCTTTAATTTTGTCTTTCTCAGCTGGAGCCACATGCCCCACCAGATTCAGTTTCTCCATGAAGGATTCGGTATACTTTCTCACATTCATATTGCCTTTCTTGAGGTTTCTGAAATCTTCCTCGATTCGGTCCATTTCGGTTTCATTGCAATATTCCTCCAGAATCTTTGCTTTAAACATTTTCCAAGTCATGGCATTCAGAACTGTAGCTGACACAGAAGTTGACAGCACATTCCACCAAGATAATGCGTTACCGCGTAACATTTGTGACCCAAATCTAACTTTCGACCTTTCATCATTACACTCACAAGCCCGAAAGGCTTGTTCTATTTCTCTTAGCCAGTTCATACAGGCTACAGGACTATCTTCTCCCTTGAATTCAGGCGGCTTACATCTCAAAAACGTTTTATAGGAGCAATTCCTATCAACCCTTCTTTCCACCTCTGGACCTGTGTTACCAGTTGGGTTTATCATACTGGTATCAATCCCTGTTCGCCTCGGTTCCGCACTCCGATCATTAAACATTTTCATAAACATCTCTGCTTGTCTTCCCATAGTGGTGTTCATCATTTCAGCTTGCCTTTCCATTGATGCATTCATCAATCTGGTTACATTGTCCATTATGCGACCTTCCATACTCGAATCCGATGGTGTGTGATAGGCAGTACTGGTACCCCCTCTATG
The DNA here is from genome assembly GCA_033807775.1 of Saussurea involucrata. NCBI lineage: Eukaryota > Viridiplantae > Streptophyta > Magnoliopsida > Asterales > Asteraceae > Saussurea > Saussurea involucrata. Next base: position 103,375,936 of record CM066314.1, on the reverse strand, counting down.
TACCCGATTCCGCACTCCTCCTAAGGAAAGAAAATCTGGTGGCGTCTCATGAACTCCGCCTACTCCAGATGGTCTTTCTCCCGGCAAATCAAGCCAAGTCCTATTCATAGAAGAATTTGGAGACCTCGGAGGTGTATTCACCATTGTTCTGATCGAGCACAACAGAATACTCATCAGTAATGATTTCTATACAACTAAATATACAATACGTACTTTACCGCTAATCAGTCACTGTAACAATTTGAAACAAGTATGCTTGTGTAATAATATATTCATAATAACAGTAGCTAATTTGGAATTGGGAACATATCATACATGAGAATCCTTATTACCATCGTTACAGTACTAACTTTGAGTATTTCCGTCGACTCTAAGACTACCCAGTCTTAGTACTTCTACCCATATCTCACAGATCATAACTTAATTCATCACAGCTTAAGTCTAGGTATCTCAAAATCATACCTAGTTCGCTTAAACTACTGCTCTGATACCATATTGTAACACCCTAAAAACAGGGCTAATTTAAACCTTAATATTTCACAAGTTATGATCAAATAACGCCAAACTTATATAACAAGAGGATCAACAGTAAGGTTTTTATATACAACAGACATCTACTCAAATAACCTATTAATCTAATCATTACATCATAATCAGATTAACTAGGTTATCTAATCATATGTCCCAAAATAACAAAAGAATAACTAGATCCTCCGTCATCTCCAAGTTTGAGTCCTTCAAAAATTTCTCATCTCACATCCCAGCTTACTTCCCGGAGCTTGTACCTGGTAAGAAAATTCAACTTGAAACATTAGGCTTTCGCCTAGTGAGAATATCCAAATCAAATTAAAATTAACAATTAAAATCTCAACAGATGAATCAAACCTGTTCTCGCCCATCTTACCGTACAACAACTCCTTTCAACACTGGGAATCTACCCTACTCCCATACTTATGACTAATTCATCTAGCCATAATAATACTACTAAGAGTTTACCATAAATCATCCCAGATTTAGTGTCAATACTCTTATCCAAGAAATTACAAGTCAAAACCTGCCTATTTCTTAATCCGGAAGTAGAGATTACAAATTACTTTATGCCTATCTCAAATCTTCCTTTCACCACTGGGAAATCTCCGATCTTCCCTAAAAATGGAAATCTCCGATCTTCCATTCGAAATGGGAATTACAAATCAAAATCTGCCTATTCCACAATTCACATCCTTCCCACCTCAGAATCAATGGTCCCAATGGGATTAATATATCGCGATACACAACCGGGACCCCCGATGATTCAAGGTACACTCAATCACTAAAAATTACATCCCTTTGGTCAATGGCTAGTAATCGGTTCCCATTTTACCGTACTAAGGTGCCCCCGATGACCGGATGCCTATTTTTAGCAATCACAACATAATACATAAGTATTATACTCTTACTATCTTATGTGCATAACATACCATATATTTATCCCAAAACATATTCTTAAGTTCATATCCAAGATCTATTACCAAAATCTGTAAACTGACTCTTTTTATCCAACTCCCGGTATTCCCAACTCCCGGTATCCCCAACTCCCGGTATTCAACACATGTACCGGAACTTCACCGGAACTCATAAGTACCAGGACCTGCCACTACCGGGACTTGCCTCTACTGGGACTTCCAACTACCGGGACCTGCCATTACCGGGACTTCCACTACCGGGACTTCACTACCGGGACTTCACTACCGGGACTGCACCGGGACTTAATAGTACCGGGCTTTCATGTACCGGGACTACGTACAGTTTATTTCAACAAGTCCACAAATCAATTTAAAACATAAAATCAGTTCACTCTACTCATCAATTAAGTTCTACTAACACGTTAAGACACACATAATACACATCTATTTCAACATTAATTGCTGAATTTTAAAGAGAGTTTGAATAAACTCACCTGATCAATTTCTGTACACTGCGCAGTTCTTAAAAACTTCAAATAAGCTTCCCAGAACAGTTCTAAACAGATAATTATGCAATTAATTACCTTCCTTAGAAGGAATCAGTAACACAACCTCAAATTCTTACCAAGATTTGTCCAAAATCATATTTCTTATCTTCTGTTCTTCTTTTCTTTCACGCCTCTCTCTCGCTCTCTATTTCTCTGTTGTTTCAAAAGTGACCGACTCCTCTTAATATCCCAGTATTTAGGAAATCAACTTTCCATTAATTACCAAATAAACCCTTAAGTTAATTTTCACATTTAACTTCATACTTTTGCCAAATTACAAACTTAACCCCAAAGTTCATAATTATAATTTACGAAAATACAACGGAAATTCGAGATGTTACAGTGTGTGTCGTGCAAAGCTTAATAGAAGATCTCAACATGAGCCTTCTATTTATACTACTTCTACAGGGGACAAAGACTAGATACAAAGATCTCAACATGAGCCTTCTAAGGTACAAAGACACTATCGTGGAACAGTAACAGGTACAACGTTACTGTAGTGAGCCGCACTCTACAAAGGCTGTAACTCCTCAGAGATTGACACGTGGAGCTGGCAGGGCGAGCCTTGTACGAATGATCTTCAAGATCTTCGTACAACAGTAAACGTGAGAAGCACGATTGTCTTTGTTTTGATCTTCAGATATTCTTTAAGTCTTCAGTCTTCATACCACAGAGGCTCTGTCAAGTATGACAGAGCTCTGTGGCCTTGTCCTCTGAGAAGCGTCTTCTGTTGATTCTTCACTTCGGTCTTCACGGTGAATTGGCAGAGGCTCTGTCGATGACTTCTGTACTTAGCCTATTTTTCAATACTTCTAAAACAGTAGAAGTTGGAGCTAACAGAAATATTTTTCAAATCGTTAAGCTCAAAATTTCATTGTGCGACGTAAATGAAATCGCCTTTTCTTTAAACATACGCTTGTACACGCTGACTCATTTCCGATCAAAATTTATATTTACACATTTACCTTAAATCGTGAAAATTTCATGTTACATATAAGAAAGCGATGCATGGAACTCCACTTGCAATTCAAGGCTACTCACTCTAACAAGGTCAACCGCTTTACTCACGAAACTTATCATTGACACTCTTCCTTCGACCAGTGGTCGCCCTCTCGGCCTTGCAACAACTTATAGTACCTGTGTTCTACGGTATACTTACTCCACCATTTCGTACTATTTCTGTCTTGGTCAAATTATCTCACAATCTACCTCTACGCGTTTCAATCCGTCACTGAAAAGCTCGACTAAAGAGTCAGGTCTCTAATCCCCTGCTCACTCTTGAATTGACACTTTCAAGATCTCGACACTGTCCTTCCTTACCATCCGAACTGATCTATCCCACGATTTCTAGAACTGGGACTCTCCAGAAACAGGAGTCTTACTCAAACTCAATCATTCATCCTCTTCGAACCCACGGAGATTTACCTCTAGACGACTCATAACATTCTAAACAACATTTCTTCTATACGATGTATACATACATCACATCATAAATGATCTCTCATGATACTTCCCCAACAAGGGGTCTTGCTAACATTCTAGATTACTGGAACATGACATATAAACTAGCTTCAGACCACAACTTCGGAATAATGAGGCAGGTTAAGCACATACATGTACCTGTAAGTTCGCAATTACACTGGCCAGGTGTAATCCCAAACTTACCTTACATGACTGTCCTCAGTAACCTATTAGTCCTATCTCTACAATAGTGCCCTCCAAACGCATTTCCTGATTCTCAGTTGTGATTTCTACTCCCAAAGTTTAAGTTTAGGCCCGTCCGGTCACCTAAATCCCTTAAACTATGGCTCTGATACCATTTGTAACAACCCATTTTAAAACAGGACATGCATAGCATTAAATCATAATCGTTACAAAACTGGGTCCCAAAATTTCATTACATCAGTCTCAAAACTTAGGTTGGCGGAAACAACCTATACACAACTGAGAACAACTAACTACTAGAAAACTCATTAACATTCTTCACATAAGCATCAATCATGGTACTGCACAGTGTTCAAGGATCTCATTAGCTAACCGCGATCGGGGCCCCAGCAGACCGACTCCACATAGTAGGAAGGAAACGAATTCCCTCCTACAATCTCGTCACAAATATCCAAGGGATCACCGGATCCCGAGGTACTCAGATCCCACTGTGCAGACCGACTCCACATAACATACACATAGCTCATCATAAATCCCGAAATATGAAACCTTTATAAATCATTTCATGTTACTAAATAGTCCTTTAATTAAAACATACTTTTCATGGTAAAACATACGTAACAGTTGGTAAACAAATCATGCTCATAAATGAACCATAATCAGTAAAATATTTAGCATCTCATTTCGTGTAAAAAGGGTTTAGGGAACTCACATGTTCTTCTCGTTTCACGACCTCTTACTTAGGCTTCCGATCTCTAAATGGAACACCTATAATTTTAGTAAATGCACGTCCTAAATCTTTAATTTATTACTCGAGCCTACTCCCGAACTTAACCCAAATTTATCTAAGTTGATAAGTCACACTTCTAGTCCAAAAATCATAATTCTTGGAATCTGCTTACCGGCCCAATACAATTCAATCAATTCCGGCCTAAGACATTAATTTACTCAGTTCCTTAATTTAATATTGGACCTATTAATTAATCGAAGCCCAACAGCGGATCTTAAATACAAACCCACTACCGAATTTTGTTTTAAAAACTCAATACCAGACCTTTGCAATTTACAGCCCAGCCCACATGATTAATTCCGGATCTCCTTTTCAGGTTCCAGATCCCACTTTCACAATATTCCGGATCCCGTAGTCTAATCCATTCCGGGTCTTTATTAAAACCCAAGTGGATTAAATGAATTTCGGTCCATTGGTTTATCGGCCCAACATCAATGAAATTAAATGGAGTTCCGGATCTATAACCACATTCCGGGTCCCTATGGTTTTGGACTCCGGATCTACTAAGCTCAAAGTGAACTTCCGAAACTATAACTGGATTCCGGATCCGATGGTCCATTCCGGATCTGAGCCCACACAATTAATTAATTCTGGATCTACTAGTTATTTTAATTTCGGTTCTTACTAATAGGGCCCAATTCCGGAACACATTGAGTTTCTATTTCGGGATTTAATAAATTCCGACAAATCATGGCGATGTGGCTACTGATTACCATTGGGACCGGTTTCCATCGATTACTAAGTCCATTTACATACAGAATGATTGTTCTATTCTGCTAATTCATTTGTCACGATTAATTAATCCTTTTCTATAGCTCCCTCTTCAAATCTTAAGCAATACTCCCATAAGAGCCAAACTTATTAACAATCTAATTTAGGGTTTGAGAAAAAGGTTTACCTGGTATGATTCCTTGCAGAATAATTTCACCCCCACCTCCTCTTCAAGTTTGTAAATCGATGATGCTTTCCCCAGATGAAATAGTTGCACCCTTCTTTCTCTGATCTTCCTCTTAGCTGCAAATAGTAATTGACTCCCTAGGGTTTTGAGCCCAAATGAGGGTTTTTATACCTTCCCATCCTTTACAATTCGGCCCCTAATCTTTAAACTTTAAAATTTCTCCCACAACACTTCAATCTTTTCAACAAAATTCCCGGTTATTACAATAGGTTTGGGGGTTCCAAGGAGTGGGCCGTTGAGGCAGAGACACCAAAGTTTGTTGAGTAAAACTCCGAGACTCCTTGAACGGTCATCTTTTGAATTTGATCATAAGGGAGATTATCCCACCATTTAACTCTGACAAGTCTTTGTAACAAGACTGGAGAAATATCAACGGCGGGATGATATTAAAAGTCCAAGAAATGATCCATGGAATTTTGAACAAAATAGTAAATTAGAGAAGGTATTCGAATTCTAGAATGTCTTGAACAAATATCTCTTTGAATTTTAGAAATCCCTTTTGAACACAAATTGGAAGGGTGTCTGAGATGTTACCCATGAATTTGAACCATCTGACAAACCATTTTGGATATGAACAATCAAAATTCTTTTCGAATAATAGAAACCATGAATGAGAATAGTTTCTAAGAAAAAAAAAGATTGAACCAAGCATCTTGATAATCATAGAAATTGTAAGAAGGATATTTTGGGTAATTTGATAGAGTTTTTTCAGTATAGGGGCGGGCTTTCCAATCTTGGATATAAAGGATACGAAAAATATGGACTTTACTGAAAGCAATGATGGAAGGGTCTGAAGGATTAGAATTATGATTAACTTTTATAGAACCAGTGTCTACTAAGATTGCTTGATAATAATCTCTTGTTTTCAAATTGTTTCCCATAAACAAGGAATCTTTAGGAAAGATGAAATCTACTATGGTATGAAATCCCTTGTTGTAGATTTGTACCTCATAATCATCAAGGATCTTAACAAGCTGTTGATTCTGGTTTGCAATGTAAGAACTGCTATTATTTTTGGAAGAGGAAGGTGTAGTAGTTCTGGGTTTATGAGGAGTGATAGTCTGGGTGTTGGATAAAATAACAACTTTTTTGGGAGTGTAACTTGGGGAAATAATGACTAGTGTTTGAACAAGGGAACAATAGGAAGGCTGAGTCTTGGTAGGAGTGATTGGAGTAAATCTATTTTGAGTAGGAATTAAAGGAAAAATAAACGATGAAGATATTGGGGTAGGACTATTAAGTGCTTTGAAGGGTGAAAGTTGCATCTTCTTCTTTTGATCATAATCTTGGATCTTTTGAACAAAATAATTTTTAACATCTTTTTGATCAATTTTTGAACTTCTCGAAGTCATTTCCCCTGTAAAAATTCTCTTGATAAAAAATCTTGAAGAGAATTATTTTCGGCTTTGATAAATTCTATTTGGAAATCAAAATTACTTAACAAGGCTTGCCATCTTGCAAAAATTTGTTTTGAAATAACATTTTTAATATCATTTTCTAAATTGGTTTGGCAGATTGACTGTCAATTCTTAATAGAAACGTTTTCATGTATAAATCATCTTCAAACTTTTTGATGCATAAAACAATGCTTAGAACTTCTTTTTTGACGGTTGAGTAATTTCTTTGAGTGTCATTCCAAGTTCCTGAGAAAAATCTTACCAGTTGTTCGTTAGAATTGTTGTTAAGTTTTTGTTTTAGTATTCCACCAAATCCTAGATCACTAGCATCGGTTTCAACTATAATATGTGCATTAGGGTGAGGAATATTAAGACAAGGTAAATATTTAACCTTTTCTTTTATATGTTTGACAATATTAGTATGTTCTTGAGTCCAGGGTTCTGGTTTCTTTTTGAGTCTTTGGTATAGGGGTTTACATATTATTCCTAAATCTTTGAAGAAATCATGAACATAATTTAAACATCCTAAGAATCTTTGAAGTTGAGTTTTGTCTTTGATTTCATCAGGAAATTTGTTAGCAAATTCTAAACTTCTTTGAATTGGTCTAATAGTACCTTGAACAATATCATGACCTAAAAATCTAATATTGGTTTGAAACAGACTCATTTTTGTAGAAGAGATGACTAGCCCGTTATCATGAACTAGGTCATAAAATATGTTTAAATGTTTGAAATGTTGTTCTATAGATTTTGAGATGAATAAAACATCATAAATATAAACAATAGAAAATTTGCTTATAGGAATAATGATATCATTCATAATGTTTTGGAATTCAGAAGGAGCATTTTTTAGGCCAAAATGCATAACGTTCCATTCGTAATGGCCAAAAGGAATAACGTTCCATTTTTTAGTAGCCCGTTATCATGAACAAGATAAGTACAAAACAAGTTTTAATGTCCCTTTGGCCATTACAATAATGATCAAAAGATTCCTTCAAAGACGACAAAGCTTGTTAGGACCATAAATGTCCTACATATTAGAAAGATATATAAATAATTATATAGTGCTTAATTAGATTAGTTATTTAATTGTAAAAGCCTTATTTATGTTATTTGGGCTTAATTACTTAATGGGCTTAGGCCTTGTTTGTCTAAAGGCCTAAGTATATAAGGTTAGTCTTAACCTTAGAATTAGGTTAGCGATTCATTAGCAATTGATAGCATTCCTAGAGATTCATTAGAGAGATTATTGTTTTAGAAATCGTTCTGTTACTTTGATTGTAATATTCTCTGAACGATACTTTGAATGAATACGAGAGGGATGACAAGTTGAAATCATCAATTGTTCTTGTTGTTTCTTATTGATTCGTTGTTACCTGTTAAACTGGAACTCACAATTGGTATCTTAGCCTAATCGGTGATTTGAAGATACGAAAGAAATCGAACGAAAGCAAGAAAAAGCAAGAAATTCGTAGTGAATTTTCTAGAAAAACGCAGCGAGCCGTTTTGCCTATTCCCGGAGATTAATCGTTTGAGGTCCAGAAGGCATCCAGATTATTTTCGACATACTGCAGTTTTTTCTTGAAGAAAATCGTTCATCAAACGGGTTTGCAAAGTTCTTTCGTTGATTTAATAATTCGTTTGTTGGATCACGATCGTTTACTCATTTTTATCTGCTGTTTATCTGTGTTTACATCAATTCTCAAAGGTATTAATTGTTTAATTTAAAAATCAATTCTTGAGTTTTTGGTGCTCTTAAATTTTTGTGGTGATTATTGAGAAATATGATATATTTTGCTTAGAAATCGATTTGGGTATTTTTGTTTTTGTGTTTTTGGTCAAAATCTAACCCTACAGGAGTGGAATCAAGCAACCCTATCGAACCCTGATCCGAATTTCGCAATCAGCCGTGGTTACCGGATCATCATTAAGCTTACCGGGTAAGTATCTCTATCTCTCAACTTTCCGGGTAACTCAAGGTTACCTGGTAAAACTCAAGCTTACTAGGTAACTCAAAGTTACCGGTTAAAATCTAAAGTTACTGGGTAGTTTTCTTTCTTCAACTTATCGGATACAAAATCTCCTACATGGTTGCATGCTAAAATCAATTTTCACCTACATGGTTGCATGCTATCATCAATTCTTACATGAATTAGTTTTTTTGTTGATTACCTTGACAATCACAACGAGTTCAACACCATCTCAATTCATCCGGTAAGTCCTATTACATCATCCGGTAAGTGCTCTCTTTATCCGGTAAGTTGTGTTTTTGTGCGAAAACTCTTTATCCGGAATCGATCATCACCCGGTAAGGTCTCACATCACCCGGTAAGTTCACTTCAAATTTCATCGGGTAAAATTTTATCCGGTAAACCAATTTTGTCCGGTAAGAATCTCAACCACCCGGTAAGTTTTTTTTTGGTAACCAACTTTCATCTAGAAACCTCATCCGGTAAGTGCTACTTTTGCGAGAACATCATCACCCGGTAAGTTCACTTTAATCTTCATCCGGTAAGTGTTCTTTTGTCCGAAAAGTGCGTTATCTGGTAAACCAACCTCATCCGGTAAGTTGTGCTTTGGTAATATTTTGATTGGTAAGTTCTCGACGGTACCCGAGTTACCGCACGTCTCGTGATTAAAAGTTTTAACGAAAGTTGCGATTTTTCTTAACGATCGACTTGCAATTTTTTTGTGACGCTTGAGATTATTTGCGACGATTTGCAATTATTAGCGACTATTATTATTTTTGTGATTTATTTTCGTCGTTCTTGATCTAACTTGGTTTGTTTATCTTGCAGATTTCACTCTCGAAGAGTGATTTCGTTCGTTCGAATTCGATAATAATCAGATCTTAATTTTTGGAAACGAATTTATTTTTACATTTGTTTTTCAAATTTAATTTTTGAGTTTCTTCCGCATTTTTTATTATTCAAAATAACACCGATTAACGATCAATTTTTCAGGTAACAATGTCGCCTTGCTTTAATCCTGCGCGTAAAGACGATAAAAGAATGTATCAAACGAATCTCAATCTATCACAGGAAGGCTGCAGAAAGTACTTCAAAGAACTTAAGGAACTGAAATTGCAAACAATTGATAGTTCTGAGAAGCTGGCTAAAGCAGAAGAAAAGGCAACGAGCTTAGAATCTGAAAACACTGAGCTGAAAAAGAAGCTATATGATTTATCATCACGAGATGATATCAAGGAGACTGAGAAAGAGCAAGCAAGACTACATGAAAAGAATATCAAGCGATCAGATGAATTGTGCAACAAGTACATCAAAGAACTGAAGGAACTGAAGGAACTGAAATCTCAAATCTGGAATATTTCTGAGAAGCTTGCTAAAGAAGAAAAAAAAGGTAAACTCCTGAACTGTGAAAACCTTGAGCTTAAAAATAAACTAACTGGTTTTGAAAAGGTTTTTGAAAAGGAGAAAGAAAGTTTTGCAAAAGAAATACAATTGCTTATACAAAAGCAATATGGTTTTTCAACCAAATCTCTTGAAGAGAAGAAGAGTCTTGAGCTTATGTGTTTAAAACTTTCAAAACAGATCTCCGACTTTGAAAAAGTGTTGATTTTAGAAAGGGAGAAGTTTGAAACTGAACGCAAACTTTTACTAAAAAGAATGGAGAACTTTCTTTAAAAATAACTGATTTGGAGAAAGAATTAGACGTTCTAATCAAAGAGTCTGAAAAAAAAGAAAGTTGAAGGTTTTAGGGCAATAAGTTTGAAAGATAATTTTGCATTCGAAAGAAAGATCTTTCAAACTGAGATTTCCAAGCTTACAAAGCAATTATCTGTTTTGTCGTGTGATATTATGATAGAGAAGAGGCTAAAATCTGATCTCCAAAAGAAGCTAGATATAATGCTTAAGAAGAAAAATGATTTGTTTAACAAAGACAAGGAACTTGAAACCAAAAACTCTAATGTTGAATCACCCAATCTTGCTAGTCCAGACACTGTTAATCAGTCTCTTTAAGGTGATTCAGCTTATTCAGTTAGCTTTTCTAAGACTGATTCAAGTTCTATTCACAGAAATATTTCTTCAAAGACCGGCATTAGATCAAATAGCTATTCAAAAGATCGGATCCGTACCTCTAATCTGTTTTATGATCCTAGTATTGACAAATCAGATAATCGATCTTTCAAGAAAGTAAACATGGTTTGGAGAGTTAAAGGATCCTCTCTCGCTCCAAAGTCATTCGTCTCTGTCAAGAATGACAAGAACAACACAGCTTTCCACGCTAAACCTTTTGTGAAAACTGATCGAGTTTACTCTGTTAACAAACTGATCATCTTATCTACACAGAAGTTGTGTTGCTCTTATTGTGGAACAAGTGACTTTGAGAAGAAAGACCATGCCAAGTATTGGTATGGTACTTACAGTATCCTAGGTCCTCATAGGGCATCTAACCAATAAGGATCCATCAAAAGATGGATACCAAAATCCCTCTAATCTATTTTGCAGGAATGTCATGTGCGTTTCAGTTTCTATTATTCACATCACATGACGAACATTCAAAGGTTATGCCAATTTTGAGGGGGAGTACTATCTCATGAAAGGTAAGTGAACTTCCAAGTGAACTCAAAGACATTGGCAATTCATTCTGAATAACTTACTTGCGTTTGTTATTATCTAAGCTTAACTTCCATGATTGCCATGTCCAAAACTCTCTTGATTTAGTTATTTCCATGTCTCAAATGTTTGTTGATTTTCGATGGAAATACACTCGGTTTTGAATTCCACTTTGTGTTCATAGTTCATCATTTCCTATTAATGATTCAATTCTTATCTGATATATTAATTATGACTTGTTCCTCACAATTAAACTTTCTGATCATTGTCTCATTTCTTGCAAATATTGTGCTTACCGAGTCATTCTGTTTTGCGCTTGATCTTGTTTCTTGAAATTCTATATTTCAAATCATTTTTTATGACTTCTGATCAAATCAGATCAGGACTCGTTCTTAAATGCTTTGACTTCTAAACATTTCAGTTTAGAACTCGTACTTCACTGTCTACTAAATTGTTCTTTCCGTTGCATGAAAAGGAGTGTTAGGATTTTTATCGTTTCTATGGTCTATCCAGATCCGGAAGGACCTACCCAAGAAACACATCCCTTATAGACTACAGTGAGGGGTCTAGATTGATAAATGAGTTTGGAGAGAAAAGAATATGGTGAGGATGTGACAGGACTTAAAAGAAATATTGGTCCTTACCAAACCGAGTCAGTTATCCGGGTAACCACACAATCTATTCATTCTCGTTCTTTGGAGACGAATATTGAAACAGACATGGACCTAGTGTCGATAACTCGTGTCACCCACCCAGCCACTCAAATATCTCACAACAGATGTTTGTTTCACATATTCACGGAGAATTAGCACATACTCTATCTATTCCTCACTCGGAGGTCTTAGATATTGAAAAAGGAAGACACCAGCTCTAGTCTACGAACTTCATATTCTATTCACTGTGTCTACTGATTTTTAACTTGCGTCCCGAGTTAAATCAATTTTTGAGCCTAATAGATAAAATTTATTTATTTCTCACATGCACGAGTCTTTGTGATTCCACTCGCATATCTTCGTGATATTGCCGGAACAGTTTGAGAAGTAATTTTTTAAGACTTTGCTTCAGTGATAACTGGAAGTCCTATCAGAGATTCCCCATTGCCAACTCTGAACATAGGCCACACATTTTTTTTTAAATTGTTGTGATAACAGTTACTAACGTGTTTCTGTGTTAGTTGATTACCCCAGTCTGGTTACTAAACGTTTTATCTGATTTTTTTTGCTACTCGTCAATATTGTCTTTGAACGTGGATGATGCTCTGGATGCTCCTACTCATCATGAGGGGGAGAAAGGGTACAGATTAAAAGACATCGAAGATCAAGACGGGGGAGTAAAGCCGAGGGGGAGTAAAGTAGTCCCCATGCAAAAGCCAAAGGGGAGTAACAGTTCTGTTATTTAAGCTGTTCCGAGATCCAAAGAGTTTCAAAGTGCATACAAGTGATCAAAGTGCTTACAAGTAATCACTTCTTCTCATTCCTCATTAAGTGGTGTTCGCTTCAAATTATTTCCTCCATCGAGCATACTGGTTCTACAAGTTCTTAAAGTTGAAGATATGAAGATAAGAGCTTTATTCAAGGGGGAGCGTCGAAAGACATGAAGACAAGCAACACCGAAGTGTTTCAAGGATTCTAAAGGAAGAGAAGATCAAGACTTGAATGTTTCAAGACCGATTTTTATTTATATATCTTTAGGGGGAGATTGTTAAGACCATAAATGTCCTACATATTAGAAAGATATATAAATAATTATATAGTGCTTAATTAGATTAGTTATTTAATTGTAAAAGCCTTATTTATGTTATTTGGGCTTAATTGCTTAATGGGCTTAGGCCTTGTTTGTCTAAAGGCCTAAGTATATAAGGTTAGTCTTAACCTTAGAATTAGGTTAGCGATTCATTAGCAATTGATAGCATTCCTAGAGATTCATTAGAGAGATTATTGTTTTAGAAATCGTTCTGTTACTTTGATTGTAATATTCTCTGAACGATACTTTGAATGAATACGAGAGGGATGACAAGTTGAAATCATCAATTGTTCTTGTTGTTTCTTATTGATTCGTTGTTACTTGTTAAACTGGAACTCACAAAGCTACTTTGGCAAAAAGTCAAAAGATGCCCTTCAAAGAAGACAAAGCTACTTTTGCAAAGAAGTCAAAAGATGCCCTTCAAAGAAGACAAAACAACTTTGGCAAAGAAGTCAAAAGTGTTTTCTTATTGTCGGCCAAATACCTCAATAATGCATTGCAAAGATCAGTTCAAATCCGCAGCCGGTTTTCGGTTAAAAAGATTTTTTCAATTATTACAGATGCCGGTCACCTTCCACCGCTCAAAGAATTCTGTTGCCTATATAAGAAGACTCAAGCTTAGAAGATCAATCATCAGTTTTTCGATCAATTTTCTCCATAAGTATTTCTCATAAAATGTTATGTCTAAGAAACCCTCTCTTAGATTCTCAACATCAAGATGTTTAAATTCTTTAGATTTTCAAATTTTCATTTCTCCAGATGTATGCAAAGCTTGTCGTAAAGACAATTGTACTGACAATCATTTGATCAAAGAAGCTATCTTTTAATCATGCTTTGTGTTATCGTATTTAATTATGGTTGTCTTATCATGCAAAGTTTTAGTCATACTCTTCATATAAAAATATTTCTCCATTTATACTTCTTAATGATCTTACAAGCTTTTTTGTATCAAACCATATTCTAAATTTTAGAATAATATCGATATCATTTAAGATATCTTTTATAAAACTGGGATCGAGTACAAACTAGTATCATAGCCAGAAACAGTGGAAATTAGTAAATGAATACTAAACTTTGTATATTTTTACAAAGGATATTTAAAGATATATATATATATATATATATATATATATATATATATATATATATATATATATATATATATATTGTTCTTTATATTGTTGTTTTTCTTGTTCTTTTGTTCTAACTTAATCATTTATCTTAGCTACAGACAAAAATTGATGTCATTGATAGGTTTATTAGAATATAATAAACATATACAAGTGGCGAATCCAGGACTGTAAAAGTGAAACCATGTATAGAAACGAGAAGCAACTTACCGGTTCAAATGTTGGTAATTTTTTTTCGGTTCCAGATGTTGGTAATTTTCTTCTAAAAAAGTTGTTCATTTCTTGTAGCAAAATAATAAACGATTGATTAAAAATTAGTCACCATGCAAACATTAACTAGCAATTAACAAGAATAAACCTAAGAATTAAGAAAGAACAAAACAAACTTTCACAAACAAACAAAAAACAATTATATGTCGAGAAGAGAACCTTAACAATTAACAACTGATAAACGACCGGCCAATTGATTTTCAACAAATTGTAACTCAATAAAAAACTAAACAATATCAAGTACTAATTGTCTAATTCCATGTTTGAGAAGGGAACACTTTGGGGGAATGCCATTTTTATGTGGAGTCAACTTTCTTTATGGGGTAAAGAAAAGGAGATATTTTATATAAATTATAAAAACTTTAACGTAAAAAACTCATTCTTTTTACAATTTCATGGCCCCAACCCTTTAACATAATTTCTTTAATATAATATATTATAAGAAGATTGTAACAAATCTAGATCTAGATCTAGAGAGAGAAATAAGAGAGAGTGAGAGAGAATCTATTCTATTGAGTTGTCAAAAGTTACAGAAAGAAAAGAGATGAAATTCTTTATATAGTACAAGAGAACTTCCTAAACTTTGACTTTCCAGACTAACTAACTTTGACTTATTCTAACAACTCTAACTAATTCTTTTATCTCTAATATTCCCCCTCAAGCTAAACATTGGGAATAATGTGAAGCTTGGAACGAAGAAAGGAGAAACGATTAGAAGAGAGCCCCTTTGTTAGAATATCAGCATGTTGAACAGCCGTTGCAACATAACGAACATTAAGAATTTGAGACAAGACCATATCTCGGATAAAATGAAGATCAATCTCAATATGCTTTGTCCTTTGATGAAAAACTGGGTTAGCCGCAAGATAAGTTTCTCCAAGATTATCACACCATAAAGTGGGAGCATTTGGAACTGTAATGTGAAGCTCACGTAAGAGATAGCCAATCCATTTTAGTTCAGCAGCAGTGTGAGCAAGAGAACGATATTCTGCCTCACTACTCGATCTAGCAACTGTATTTTGTTTCTTGGAACTCCAAATGACAAGATTAGGTCCAAGAAAAATACAATACCCAATTGTAGAACGACGATCATCGGGACAACCGGCCCAGTCCGCATCAGCATAAGCATGCATAGCCATTGTGGTTGAGCGTTTAAAAACCATGCCATGATTCTTTGTACCACTTAAATAACGTAAAATACGTTTAACAGCTATCCAATGTCTCTCGGTTGGCTTTTGAAGGAATTGAGACGCTTTACTTACTGCATAAGCTATCTCCGGTCGAGTGAGAATGAGATATTGCAAGGCTCCAACGGTACTCCGATATAAAGAAGGATCTTCTAGCGGAATACCGTAGTATCGAGATAATTGTTTTCCCAGAGAAACAAGAGAAGATAATGGTTTACAATCACTTATGCCAACCCGCTTAAGTAAATCAAGAGTATAGCGTTTTTGCGTTAAGTGTAACCCACTATCTGAAAAAGTAGCTTGAACTCCCATAAAGTAATTTAGGATTCCCAAATCCTTAAGAGCAAATTGGGTGTGAAGTTTCTGAATCAATTCAGAAACAAACTGAGAGGAACTGCCTGTAATGATGATATCATCAACATATATCAACACATAAACTGTAGCAGTAGGCGTACAATGAACAAAAAGTGAAGTATCAGACACGCATTGTACAAACCCAAAACCCACAAGAGTCGTCGAGAGTTTAGAAAACCAAGCTCGAGGAGCTTGTTTTAAGCCGTATAAAGCCTTCTTTAGAAGGAAAACATGATTTGGTCGATCCGGATCAACGAACCCTTGAGGTTGTGCCATATAGACAGTTTCAAGCAAATCACCATGCAAAAATGCAATATTTACATCAACTTGCCGTATTTCCCAACCACGAGAATAAGCAACAGAGAGAACTAACCGTATGGTTGTAGGTTTAACTACCGGATTGAAGGTGTCTTCATAATCCACTCCTTCAGTTTGTAAAAATCCCTTAGCCACTAAACGAGCTTTGTAGCGACTAACGGTGCCATCGGGATTTTTCTTGATACGGAAAACCCATTTGCAACCCACAATATTTGCACCAGGAGGTGTAGAGACTAACTTCCAAGTACCATTTGAATGTAATGCAGAGATTTCAGACTTCATAGCATCACACCAAGCGGGCCATTTATGAGCTTGTGAGAATGTTGTGGGCTCAACATTCGGTGTAGAGGTGGCATAGTAGACAACATGATTGGTAAATTCTTTAGGTCGACGAGTGTGATCACGGTTGCGAGTGACCATGTGATGAGACACGGGTGGTATAGGATTAGATTGAGTGGGAGGAGAGGTGGATGGTGATGGTGACGAAGAGGACATAGGTGATGGTACGGACGGATTACTTGTTGATGGTGATGTTGTAGAAAAAGATGAGAATAAAGGACTTGAAGGAATATGAAAAGATGGAAAAGTGACCGATGAATCAGACGTGGATGAATGAATTTTATTTTGAAATGGGAAAATTGTCTCATGAAATATAACATGGCGTGATGTATATGTCTTTGATGTCACCGGATCATAACAAAGATAACCTTTGTGGGATGGAGCATATCCAATAAACGTGCATGCAGTTGACTTAGGAGAAAGTTTATCATCACGAATATCTCCAAGAAATGGATAACATAAACATCCAAAAGTGCGAAGTCGGGTACAATCTGGCACTTTATGAAATAACAACGCATATGGAGAAGAGTGAGACAACACTTGAGATGGAAGACGATTTATTAGGAAAGCCGCGGTGGCATAAGCATCATACCAAAATATTTTTGGCAAATGAGCATGAAAGATTAAAGCACGAGCTATTTCCGATAAATGTCGAGTTTTACGTTCGGCTACACCATTTTGTTGAGGTGTATACGGACACGAACAATACCTGATTCAGCAAAAAAAATTCCCATTTGTCCTTGAGTTAATTCAAATGCACCATCACATTGAAAATATTTTATTTTTATTGAGAAAAGATTCTCAACTTGGGACTTGAAATGACGAAACGAGTCAACTGCTTGAGAACGATATGCCAATGGATAAATCCAAGTGAATCTGCTAAAATCATCAATAAACGTGATGAAATAACGAAAGCCCGAATGAGAAACAAATGGAGCAGGTCCCCATATATCAGAATGTATAACATGTAAAGGAGTAGTACTCCTAGATACAGACATCTGAAAAGGAATGCGGGAGCGTTTTGAGATACTACACGCATGACAATTATTTCTTTGTGAATTATTTGACACACATGGAAAAGCAATTTTTGTAAACACGTAATCAGACGGATGACCTAGCCGATAATGCCAAACATCTTTTGACAAGCTTGCAATCAAGGAGTATACATTGTGTTGATTAAGTGGAATGTGGTGGAGCCGGATTCCTGTCATCGTCTGAATAAACAAACCATAAGGAGAAAAGATCACACAGAACGGGTTATCACGAACAAGGTGAGTGATGGATAACAAATTTTTGGTGAGACCCGGAACCAAAAGCACATTTTTCAGAAAAAGTTTGCATTTGGGTAGATTAATAATGAATAACCAACATGGGTTATGGGAAGAGTCATACCATTTCCAACAACCACCCTAGTGGGACCGGGGTATTTTTGTGCTCCTTGAACTAAATTCGGATCTGATGTCATGTGAGCAGTAGCACCTGAATCTAGTATCCAATATTCCACGGTTGAACAAATGTTAGCAAACTCATCAAATGAAGTAGAAAAATTAGAGACATTTGCTTGATGTGAAGCCCATTGTCCAAAATGACCAGGTCCAAAATTTTGTATCTGTGGTCCAAACTGATTGGTTCCAACAGCATTAAAATGTGACCCAAATTGATTGGGCCCAGCAACATTAAAATGTGGCCCAGTAGCAAAGCCTGTTGAACCATAGAATGGTCCAAATCTGCAGTCTTCTTTCTCTTTTACGCTTTCAATTTTAGGGTTCCAACCAGAAGCAACATTTGCGCTATGAGAGGAAGCATTCCAATCAGAGGCAAAGTGAGGACTATGAGGAGATGATTGAGAGGCATATTTATTTCATGTACAGAATCGTCCACCACCACGAGGAGAAAATCGACCACGACTGTTTCTCCAATTTTTCCGACAACCTGTGTCAAACCGAGAGTTTCCATTTCGACCTCCTTTTCCTTCTGCAGGAGTATATCGAAAGAAGCACCAAGATGCTTCATGTCCAGGTTTGTGACAGATTAGGCATATCTGACTATTAGAGCCTCTGTTTTCGGATACAAAATGTGATGGTGTAGTCATACCAATATTCATCGCAGAAAGTGGAACAGAACTTTCATTTTGATTTGCTGTGGCTTGTTGATTTGTATTTGCCATAACTGTTTAGCTAGGCTACTGCTTGATTTGATGAAGGATAAAGAAGGAGAAAGAAGAAAGCTACTGTTGCAGCTCTGATACCATAAGAAGATTGTAACAAATCTAGATCTAGATCTAGAGAGAGAAATAAGAGAGAGTGAGAGAGAATCTATTGTATTGAGTTGTCAAAAGTTACAGAAAGAAAAGAGATGAAGTTCTTTATATAGTACAAGAGAACTTCCTAAACTTTGACTTTTCAGACTAACTAACTTTGACTTATTCTAACAACTCTAACTAATTCTTTTATCTCTAATAAAAAAGACAGGAGCCTATGTGGATAAGACTTTTAAAGCATCTTGCATTATTGCATACTTAAACTATTCTTTTCTTTCCCTTCCAAAAAAAATCACATTCGTAAATACTAAACACACGGTTCTCAAACCCAACCTGTGGTGACAAAGTAAAAGCCTTTGATCCTTTGCCCCAAAGTTAGCTACGTATAGTGGAGAAGCACTATCTTATTTGTATTTTGTATTTGCATATGTGATCAATAAAATTAAAATATAATTTTGTATATGAAATTAATTTAATGGGTTCGAAACTACTAAAATACAATTTCCTGTCTGTAATTGATGTATAAAAGACAAACTAGTTTTATATAATTCAACTCTTGTGGATCATGAATAAGCTCAATTACCAACAGCTTTTGACCTAGCTAATTGTTATTTAACGGACTCTAATAATCCAATATCCCAGACTTCCCCCAAATTAATCCCATAACAAACTACTGACTGTAGGTTTGGTTCACAACTTAACCTAGCTTTATGATGGGCACAAGTGCATATAACCTACCACTATTGAAAATTGTTGCTTCTTTTCTGTTGAGTTTAGTAGTTGTCTATGGATCAAAATGTAACTTGAGGTTATTAAACTGAAAGCATCACAAATTCAAAACATACAGCAATAAATCATGAAAACTTACCTCACTCGAATTCTTTAACTTCCTGAAAGGGAAAGTGGGAACCGAAATGGCTTTTTAGCTTATTTATAGAGTAAATTACGATTTTCGCCCTTGAGGTTTGTTGTTTATCATTACTTTTGTCTTTAATTTTTAGAAATTGTCTTTTTGGCCCATGAGATTTGCAATTTGTTTCCATTTTTGTCCATTTGTTTAGTTATGTTTAAAAATTCAGTTAATTTCAATAGCATTTTTGTCTTTTATATATTTCTTTAACTTTTTACTTAGAGTAAATTACAAATTCCGTCCCTGTCGTTGTTGAAAATTTTGGATTAGGTCCCTCAAACAAAACAATTACATATATAGGCATCATTGTTTTATTTTTGTTACGAATTTGATCCCTGTGTCCTAACTCCACTAACTGTTGTTATATTAAGTCAAGGGTAATATAATCCTTTCACTTTTTTTCCATTAAAAACATATAAAAATAATATATAGACTTTATTTATATTATATATACATGGCATGGGATCATGTGAGAAGTGTCATTTTTGGTGAAAAGTGTGAGAAGTACCTTTAAACCGTTGATCATTTTTAATCAAAAACCCTCCAATGAATTGCGGCTTAAAATAAAATTGATCTGGTGCATCTTATCTCGGTATATCTCATCTTAATGTTCGTTCATTTCTCATCCAACGGGTGAGAGCATCCACACACGTCTTGCACATGGTCTTGCAAGATGACATGTCATGTCATGTGGCTTGCAATGTCTTACAAGTGTAGCCACTTCTTTCACAATTAGAAAGATCTTTCACAAACACATATATATATTAAACAAATCCATTTTTGTTTAATTTAATTAATTTATTTTTTTGTTTAAACATTAATTATTAATATGTATATTAAATTTAATTCATTAATTTATTAGTTTATTTGAACATTATTTTTTTATTTTTTTTTATTAAGATTTCTTACCCACGCGTTAGTTTAAAAAAATTGATATTTTTATGCAATCCCAACGGACTTTCACATTAGGAATGATTAAGTCCTTGGACAATTTTTTGGAACAAAAAAACCATTGCACATTTAAAAAAATACTAAATATATCTTTGCAATTTTGAAAACATAACAAATAGGTCATAATGGTAACCTGCAACCTAAGAAACAGGTAAATTACAAATTTAATTAAAAAAAACCCTAAATCCATTTCTTAACTCATCCAGTTACACGATCCCCCCACTCCCCACTGCACATCCCGCCGGCGCACACCCCGCCGGCACCCCTGCTGCATATCGCCGGCTGCACACCACTCTGGCGCCCCTACCATATGTAACAAGCAGCCTCTCTGTAATTTTTGTCTTCTCTTTTGCAGGAAAGATTTCAAAAAACCAGACACGTAAATGGAGACCGATGAAGCAATTAGAGAGAACAATGATCAAAGGTTGAAGACCAAGTATAATAACGCCCTCAATGTTATTCAAAGAAATTCTTGCTCTTTACCCGTAAGTTTCAGCTTCATGTTTTCATTCTTATCGTAGAATCTTGGGAAAACACCAAAAGGTTAGTTTGTACAAATGACTTCCATAGGAGGTAATTTAACAAGATAGCCCTAAAGGTCATATTCCTGACCCAAAAGTTCAAGAGAAATTACATAATGACATAGTTTAATATACACATTGATGTGTATTGATTTGGAGATTTTACAGTTTCTTGGTAACTTGAAGATCCTAAACATTGGTGAATCTGAATCCCTCACTACAACCCCTGATTTCACCGGTGTCCCAAATCTGGAAAAGCTGTCACTTATGTCTTGTCCAAGATTGTCAAATGTTGACAAAACAATTGGACTTCTGGGTAAACTGACTAGTCTGAATCTGGGACAGTGCAACAACCTCAAATATCTACCTAGCAGCATTTGCAACCTTAGGTCACTTGAAACACTATCTCTTGGTCTATCCTCAAAGCTGGAGCAACTGCCTGAGAAACTCGGAGATATGGAACAGTTGAGGGATATTGATCTTTACACAACCGCAATAAAAGAACTACCTGATTCAATAGGATTTTTAAGCAATCTGAATTCATTAAATCTGGCTGGATGCAAGAACCTTAAAGGTCTTCCAAGTAACATTTTCAATGTGAAGTCACTTGAATATCTGTACATGAATGGGTGTTCTAGTCTGCATAATTTGCCTGAAGATGTGGGTAATATAAAATGCTTGAGGACGCTTAGTGCTAGCGGAACCGCAATTGAAAGGTTACCTGAATTTATTGGACTTTTAGGTGAGCTGGCTGGCTTGCATTTGGAAAAATGCAAGAACCTCCTAAGTCTTCCAGGCAATGTACGCAATCTGATTTCACTTGAGGTTCTCAATCTTGGTTCTTGCTTGAGAGTTGAATTAGGTGAATCTGCTCAAATGTGGGATAAATGCTTATTGAATCTTACCCGCTTAAATCTCAGATTTTGCAATTTATCCGAACGAGATATCCCTCATAATCTTGGGGCCTTTATGTTTCTTGATGACTTGTGTCTAGAAGGAAACAATTTTTTCAGCCTACCCTTGAGCCTTGGTCAATTATCCAACTTAGTTATCCTTAATTTGGGGGAATGCAGGAACCTTCAATCAGTCGATGTATTTCCTCCTAATCTAACACGACTGATCTTAAAGGGTTGTTCATCATTGGAAAAACTCCAACTCTCAAAGTTAAATTTTTTGGAGTACATTGATCTTAAGAATTGCAGTAGCTTGGTTGGGATCCAGGGATTAGAAGACCTCTGTTTGATACATGTGTGCTTTGTGTATATCTGTGTGCCCATGTATCTAATGGGTTGGGTTCCGGTGACAAGTGCCAAATTTGGTGAGAAGTGGTTATCAACCGTTGGATGAGAAATGGAGGAACATTAGGATGAGATACACCGAGATAAGACGCACCGGATCAATTCCCTTTAAGCTGCAATTCATGGGAGGGTATTTGATTAAAAGTGATCAACAGTTTAAAAGTACTTCTCACCAAAAATGACACCTCTGACATGACCCATGCCTGTATCTCCAATATCTGTTCTATCTCTATCTCAATATGATTACTATTTTCTATTGAACAGGGACAATTTGGGCTTGTGCGTCGTTGTGCAATTTACTTTTCAAGGATGGAGATTCCTAATTGGTTTGAATATCAAACAACAGGGGATTCTTCAATATCTTTTGATGTGCCTTTACATGTTGAACCTGCTTCATTAGAGGTGACGATTTGGGCTGATTATTCATTTGGCAAACTTGATGTTCTTGTGAGACGATTTGTCATGCATATCACTAATATAACAAATGATGTTCTTGGAAAACTTGGCGCAACTTTTGGTAACTTTGTTTGGTTTGGTTTGGTTTATTCGTATTTTTTGAAGTATTTTTATCAATTTTATAAGTCATAAGGATGTATGTAATAGGTTTTAGAAAGTCCAATGGTTTATTTAACAGATTTTAAAAAGTGCAATGGTTTATTTGTTTCAAAAAATTGTTCAGGGACTTAATCATTCCTAATATGAAAGTCCAATGGTTTATTTAACAGGTTTTAATAAGTGCAATGGATTCTTTGTTCCAAAAAATTGTCTAAGAACTTAATCATTCCTAATGTGAAAGTCCGTTGGGTTTTAGTGTACTTTAAACTACTAAAATAAAAGTACATTAATATAAAAGTTACGAAAATACAAATACTAATAGATAAACGTACACAAACATCAAAAAAATAATTTATAATTAATTTATTAGTTATATTATAATTATCTATATTATTTATATTATAATTTATTACTTTAGAAAGGAGTTTGGTCTTGCATGGATGTGGAAAGTGTTATTGCAAAGCTGATGTGACACTTTAGAAATGAGTATTGCCTTGCAGGGGTGTGGATGGTCCGATAACCACTTCTCACCAAATTTAGTACTTCTCGCCGGAAAGTCAAACATGAAATGTTTCGCATAAAATGATAAACGTCACGAAAATATATAAACTGTTACCAAGTCATCAAACCATAATACCATGCAATCTATGCAAAAGCCATGCAACAAACGGTAACCAAAACACTTTGAAGACTTTGTCGAGTATCACATGAGATATCACTTGAACAACTATCGGACAAGGAACATATTGAGTCAATTATTGCATGGCATACACTTGAATATGGTCAACTATCACAACATGCATAACAAGGAAATAATATGTGGTTAAAAATGTGTGATAGTTAATAAAACAAGAAGTATGCGATAGTTGTAGGAAAGAAGTGTCCAATATTTGTCAAAGTGGTATGCGATAGTCAAAGCACGCCAACTTTTACCTACAAAATACGACCACCGTCCAAATACACAAGCAAGCCATTATTGTTGACCGAACACGTTGTTGACTATGACTTGTGCGATAGATATAGATGAATTTGTTTGCGATAGATGAAGTCTGTTGGAACCCAGATACACTTAATCAAGATTAACAGTCTATTAGTTGAATTTAGAGTTTAATGCGGAAGCGTATTTAAACTAACAGATATGTTTGATAGATGTTAGAACGCACATATATAAAGAAAACAGTAAGGAATAAAAAGGATTTCTTGAACAGTTACTGTTATTCAATATATAATAAGAACACGAAGAACAGATTAAGAACTGTTGGTGTATGTGAGAATATAACACTCAGATATTTGACAATAACGTTTGAGAGTATTAGTGATTCCTTGTGTATTCGTTCTTAGGAAGATCTCAACATGAGACTTCCTTTTATACTACTCTTAGAAGACTATGAAGTATGTCACTGTTCCTTTTACGGCATGAATAGTGAACTGGATGGTGTGAACAGTTGTTTGAGCCATGTGCATTTAATGGAGCAGATGTACTATTGGTAAATGCATTAAATGGCGCAGACGTCTATTTTGTACCATGCCCTATTGAGTCCACTCAGAGCTTGACACGTGTTTTGACAGTACTTTTCCATGCAAGTTGATGAACGTATCCAGTAATATCTTCCAAGTCTTCATAGCAGACCACAGAGGCTCTGTAAGGCATTACAGAGGTTCTATGGTCTGACCTTCTGTGGAGCAGTCCACTTGTTTCCGAGTTGATCTTCTTCTTGCGCACTACAGAGGTTCTGTGATTACCTCTGTAGCTTCTATGGCTTTCTGGACTTGATCTTCTGGAAGAAGTGGCAGAGCCTCAGTGAGAGGCTTTTCTATACTTAGCCTATTTTTCACTACTTCTAAATACTTCTATGATTAGGAAGATTGAAGCTAACAATCTCCCCCTAAGTAGTGAAAAATAAAAAATTTGAACTTGAGTTAAGTTTGGCTAAGTTAGATAAGACAGAGGTTAAACAATACCTCGAAATTTCTTTCATTTAGAAATATGCCAGAGGCATTTTACATTTGAGTACAATGAAAGATAAAACTTTGTTTGCAGAGATTGGAGGTCTGAGAATCAGATTTTGGCATCTTTGAAATCGTTGTAGCTTCTGTTGTCTCTGCCGACTTTTCTGATCTCTTTGTAGAATATGATGCAGAGTTCTCTTAGGCGGATTGTTGAGTCTATTTCTCCGATGAAAGTATATGCATCATCTCTATCCATTTTCTCTGTACCTCTGTATTTTACAAGGCTTGCTCTGAATTTGCTTAGAGTACTGGTTGCGTACTTCTGACAATCCATGAGTACAAAAAGTTTAACCTGGTGTTGTGGGTTTTGAAATACTAACCCAAATCTTGGTTCTCTGATGATTGAGTTGGGCACAGCGTCTGGTGGGCAGTGATCTTCTGGTGGTCGTAGATCTAGATGTTTAAGACCGAGATCCTTTCCCAGCTGAAAATCTATCATGCTGTATAGCAGAAGCTTTTCCCTCATCGCTTTTCTCAATACTTGATAGGCTCTAGTGTTTGCCTCTGTGTTGTAGTTGTCCTTTGTCCATTGCAGAAGGTCAGGTAGATCGTATGGATTGATGTTTCTTAAGTCAGCATCAGCGAAGGTAGATTCTGAATTGTTCTCTCTTCTGACTCTGTAAAGATTGTACCTGACCCTTGGATAGGTTCTAGTGAAGGAGAATCTGCAGAAGATCACCTTTTTGATTTTG
Source organism: Saussurea involucrata (assembly GCA_033807775.1). Lineage (NCBI taxonomy): Eukaryota > Viridiplantae > Streptophyta > Magnoliopsida > Asterales > Asteraceae > Saussurea > Saussurea involucrata. Next base: position 103,350,018 of record CM066314.1, on the reverse strand, counting down.
TGAATTGAGAAGACATCTGCTTTGGCTCTTGGCTTTGTTCTCGTGAAGATGTTCTCAAATTCTTCTCTGATCCTTGGATCTGTCACATGATCTGTTGGATAGTTTGTCTGAAAGGATTGTTTGTAGAGGTATTTGTATACCACTTCTTCCATTTCTTCATGTGTTGGACCAGGTCGTGGAATTTGTCTTCTGAGACTCTCCATCTGTTGAACAACTTCTGCAGCTCTACCAGTTAAAGGAAATTCTGACAGAGGCTTCAATCCATGTGCCCAGTCAACTTCTTCGGGTTTTGGGGTTTGAAAGGCGTCAAACGCACTCTTCATCAGTTTCTCTGTTGGTTTTGACAATGTTTTCTTCTTCTTAGGCTCTTCTGTCAGTATCCCTTTGCCTTTATCTTTTGTTGTCGTGGCAGAACCTGTTGCTTCTGTGGGATTTGAGGTTTGCACTTCTGTAGGTTTGATGGAGGTTGCCTCTGTGGATTTTGACGATTGTGACTTAGAGGACTTTTGTGGCGATGGTTCTGTTGGCTTGACTTGCTCTGTAACCTCTGTTGGAGGTTGTTTGGTGACTTCTTATGTGAGCTCAGTTTCTGTTGATGAAGTGTTGTCATTGAATCTTCTTGCCATTCTGAAAGCTAAAGTGAACCTGTGCCTTTCTTCTTCTCTCTTCACCATACGATCACTCATTGTTGTGTGCATCCTTTTCAGAATGTCAGAAGCAGAGGTCGTTGCTCTTTTTGGTTTGGTGGCAATCGACTTTCTTCTGGGTATGGTTTGGGGTGTTTCCACAGAGGTGGGTGTTTTCTCTGTGGTTGGTTCATCTGTTTCTTCCAAAATGATTACCTCAGGGGCGGTTGTTGCCTCTGTGGCTTGCTGTTCTGCTTCTGGAGTTTTGGTTTCGTCAGGAGATGATTCCACAGAGATGGGTGTTGTCTCTGTGGTCTTTTGGGTTTGTTGTTGTCGGGTCTGTTCTGGAGGTGCTTGACTCAGAGGTTCTGCGGCTATTGGTGGACCTGTAAGTCCTCTGCTTGCAGTTTTCTCTGTAGTTTTCTCCCCCTCAGGATGATCTGATGGACCAGGATGGTCATCATCATCAGAGTCATCCTGACCCTTGTCTGATGTACCTTCTGCTCTACAGGAAGCATCGGGTTTCCTTGGCATTGTGGCTCCAGCAGCGATCAGTTTCGCGCAGACATCATCACAGAGGCCAAGAAGAGTTGCTAGCTCTGCCTCTGTTTTGAATCTCATTCTTCCTACACTTTCTCTGAAATCTTTGACGAAGTTAGCATTGGCAGTGGTGAAGGAAAGGATGACTTCTGTCACTTGATTAATCACGTTCTGCCCAAGCTCTGTCAGCTGTGCTCTTGTCATGTAGTCTTTGGGTTGCATCAGCATGGTATTTCGCATGGCTTCTTCTTGAACTTTTTGTAGGGCCTTCTGTAGATCTGCAGGAGTGATGCCCGTTGACACTGAAGTCTGTTTGTTCAATTGATCAAGGAATTTGTTGATTGAGTTCTCAATCGAAGGAGTAGTTGTTGCGGCAGAAGTGGTGGATGCAGTAGCAGCAGACTTCATCTGTGAGATGGCAGTTTTCACCTCTGTGGACAAGTTGTCCATTTTGGTGTTTAGGTTTAGCAGTGCCAGTGATATTGTCTCTGCAAAAGATTTGAAAGAGCTTTGCAACTCTTTCATTGTTTGGTTCACAGAGGTGACAAGGGTTTGGAACTCATCCCTTGATACTTGTGTTCCTTGTGTAACCTCTGGAGGAACACATTCGTCTCCAGAGTGAGTCCCTGTTCCTGGGACACCTTCGTTCACCCTTGTTTGTACGATGGGGGTGGAAGGATTTCCTTCTGATCCTCGAGAGGAAACCTGAGTTTCGTTCTCTACAGAAGTTCTGTGAAGAACAGAGTCCAAATCCACTCCAGAGGTGGGTATTGGAATGTCCTTCTGTTGACTAGGAGACTTGTCTAGAGTCTCTTCGTCTCTGTGCTTACTACTTCTCTCTGAAAGAAGGTTTGGCCTTAATGTGTGCGTGACAGAGGAAACGAATTCCTCTGTAGGGTGTTCTTGTGTGATCTGGGGCGATTGATCACGAACATTAGGTGAGTCTCTTTGAGGAGACTCCCTAGGAATGGATTCCCCGGTTTCTGTGGGCACAGAGGTTGAAAGAGTAACCTCTGGCTGGATTGGTTGGGTTTGGATTGAGTTGTGCTGCTCTTTTTCAATAACTCCTTCTGCAGCTAGACCTGTGGAGTTAGAAATGTGGGTTGCACTGGGAGTTGGGTTTGGTTGTGTGCCTTCTTCAACTTCGGCATCTTTTCTTGTTTCTTCTTCTGGTTTTGTGGAAGTTCCTTTCTCTGTGCGCAAGGAGTCATATATGTGATGAGATCCGTATAAGCTCATGACATGAGGATGATAGAGACCTTTTCGTATCCAGATAGCCTCTTCTTCATCTGAATCTACCTCTGAGATTTCTATCCCTGTTTCTGTGGTTTCTTCTACAACCGTTGCCTCTGTAACTTCAGTTGTATTCCACTCAGCTTCGGTTTGTTCTGTATCTTCTGAAGCTTGGTTTGGACTTCTTCTGTGGACGTCCAATCCTTGAATGAAAGGGTTTTGTAAAATCACAGGGGTTTCGGCTGGTTGATTTCTGGGTGTTGTGTCATCTTCTTGTAGATGAGTGTCAATGCCAGAAATGAAGAAATCTTGTTCTTCTGGAGAGTGGTGGTCGAGAGGTTGTGCCGTCCACCCTGCTGTATTAAGGGTGTTTGCAATTTCGGGGTTCTGTAGGAAATCATTCAGGTCTCCCTGGTGAGCAAATCTATCTGGAGATTGATAGGGTGATTGATATCCTTCTTCTGTCATTCCTATTTCTGCATCTTCTTCTTCTGCAGTTTCACCCTCTATGATTGCCTCTTCTGCAATGGTAACCAATTTTTTAAGTGATTTACCATGCTTCTTTTTGGTTTTCCTCCTTTTTGGTTTCGGTGCCCCTTCCTCTGTTGATTTGGATCTTTTCTTTTTCTGTTTTGTGAAAAGGGGAGGAGCAGAGGAGCCAATCTCTGTGGCATGGGGAGGTGAAGGTCTATCTTCTGCAGTGCTAGTTGATGTGCCTTCTGCAGTTTTTCTCTTCTTAGCTTTTGGAGTAGAAGCAGAGATCTTTGCTGAAGATTTCTTTCCCATTATTTCTGCGCGTTTGGCTATGAAGCTGAGTTGAATAGCCATGTGTTTTGCTAACTTTTGATCCTTTTCTGCTTGAGTGGAAAGAGGTTTTGCTACCATTGTTCCTAGGGGGACACCTAAACGCGGGGGTGTCATAGGACTCGGTTTTGGAGTTCTATGATCGCGTATATACTCTTTCTTAAGGGATATGTTCGATGCGTAGCGCAGAAGTTTCTTTGACAGAGGTCTGCAGTGTGAGTAGCCATCAGCATGATCAGTGGGGGTATTTTTGTTCATCGGGAACTGTTTGGGAGTTGGCCCTTCCATTGGCCAATTTTGGATTAGCAGCAGAGGTTCGAACAGTACTCCCAATATTCTTTGGAATTGCAGAGGTGGTAGAAAGTTGGGATCGTTCTCTTTGACCCTTTTCGAGTTGTTCTCTCTGTCGATGGTGTTTATGATCTCTTGCATCATTATGGTCGCATAATCTAGTGGAAGATCATAGTAAACCCCATACATGATGCTCAAGATTTGATGTGAGCTCTGGTCAATACTCCCTATCTTTCCTGTCAGGCATCTGTTAAGAATAGAGAACAAAGTGTTCCACAGAGGTGGCAATCGGCCTCTGCGGAAGTCATTTCTCTTCCGTAGTTGGGTGTTGTACCCAAGCATTTCCACGAATCGACAGAGCTCTTCGTCTGTTGGTTGCTCTGCATAACTTTTCAATCCCAGAAGACCCCTTGTTGGTAGGTTGAATTCAAGTGAGAACATTGTTCTGTTGAACTTGATTTCAAGATGCTCAGATTTATCAGGTCTTGAAATGTACCCTTTGATAAGAGAATCGTCTTTATCAAATCGGCAGCTTTGCCAAAATTGGTTCAAATAACGGACTGGAATTTTGTTAGGGGTTCTTGATAGTAGAGGGAAGAGGACATGGTTTTCCATGATGTTCAGAAGTATGGCATGGGCTTCGCCGAAAGTAGTGGGTGAGGGGACCAAATAGCAGTTGTTGGATTTGATAGGAAGAGTGGCTTCGAAATGATCCTTAGCTATGAAGTTTTGCAAGTGTGTCGTCGGAGCAAAGTCTGCGGAGTCCCCGGAATCTTGTTGTTCAATATCTCTTGCAAGGCTGGGGTTTTCAGAATGTTCTGAATGAGCAGGGGAGTTTTCCGTTGAGTTCGCCGGAGAGAGTTCAGAGGATGTAGCTCGAGAAGATGAAGCCATTTGCAAGTGTTTTGCAGGGTATCGCCGGAGAAGAAGATGAGAGTTTGTAAAAAGTTTTATGAGAGGGTAAGGTTTGTTTTTATAGGATGGTAAAACGGTAGACTTCGAAAGGGTAAAATATATGGCAATGGATTAAAGTTTGGAATCCGCACTCGAGTTTGAGCGGCGGGTTCAACTTACCAAAAAAAACGTTCCATGTTTGCCCAGTGAAAATGGGACACGTAGGCCATGTCAGAAGATGACAGGACGTCGTGCGCGGCCCATTAATGCTAGGCGCGTGGAGTTGTTCTTAGCCATATGAGTTTCACTCTCAGTAAAAGTAACCGTTATTGTTACAGAAATGCCCAAATTAACAAAATAGCAGAGCCTTTGTTAGTTTACAGAAGCTCTGTGATGTTGAAAATTTTGAAGTTTAACCCTTTTCTCATATATCTCATTGTTATCATTGCTGAAGGTTTAAACGAAAACGTTTGTAAAGATATTGGAGAAGATCAATAGGATTTTGTCAAGAAATTTTACTCACAGAGGTTTTGTAGCTCTGATAGAACTTGCAGAAGCTCTGCAAGAGCCAGCAGAAGCTCTATGAGAGAAAAAATCTTATAACTTTCTGATCACCCAATTTTTGATCTGTGTTAAGAGATGTTTTTCGCACATTCTTGAAGGTTGGTGTCCGAGAAAACTATTTTGATAAACGTTTTGTTCGAGATAACATTCCAAAAGATCGACAGAGGGTTAATTTATGATCACAGAGCATATTTCCTGCAGAAGCTCTGTTGAGCTCAGCAGAAGCTCTATGACCTTAAATTTCTACTATTTCGAATTTTGTTAAACCTTTTGAACTTTTGATTTTTGAAATGTTATTCACAGTATATTTAGGACATATTTGACAATTCTTGTCCTAGAAAACTGTTTTCTAAAAACCTTTCGTGCGAGAGACATACCTTTTGGTTCTTCTGTTCTCGGCAGTTTTGTCTTACTTCTGTCGATGGAAAATTATCGACATTCTTCTTTGGCTTTCCTTTGAAAGATTTATCTCTGTTGATCATTTGAGGGCCCCTTTTGCTCCCCCTTGATCTAATCACTTCTGTAGATCAAGAATTTTCCTTTTGCTCCCCCTTGATCTATGTTTGGATCAGAATATGATAAGTTTTGCATAGTACATAGGTCAAGTCTATCAGAGGTTCTGTGAAGGTTGTCAGAGGTTCTGAGCAGACCTTACAGAAGTTCTGTAGTTTCAAGAACTATTGAAGGTTTTAAGAATTTACATATAGAAGTAGAATCTTTCAAAACAATAATTTAAGCAATGTGTTTACTTATTATTTACAGAAGATAAAACTATACTTACTGAGGATTTTCACACCATGTTAATCATTCCTATCTTACCCACCAAGAAGTTGAATCCTTTCTCGTCTAGTGCTTTGGTGAATAAGTCAGCGAGTTGATATTCTGTGGACACAAAATGCATTTCGATTGTACCGTATTCAACATGATGTTTCAAGAAGTGATACCTTATATCGATATGCTTGGTTTTTGAGTGTTGCACAGGGTTGGCAGAGATAGCAATAGCACTTTTGGAATCGCAGAAGATGGGTATTTTGAACAGAATGTGGCTGTAGTCTTTTAGCTGAGTCTTCATCCATAGAACCTGAGAACAACAGCTAGCGGCAGCAACGTATTCAACTTCTGCAGTGGATGTGGAAACACAATTCTGCTTCTTGGAGGTCCAACTGACTAGTTTACCACCTAGGAATTGACAACTCCCAGAGGTACTCTTTCTGTCGAGCATGCATCCTCCATAGTCTGAATCTGTATAAGCTTTAAGACCAAAACCAGAGTTCTGTGGATACCAGAGACCAAGATTTTTGGTCCCTTTTAGGTATCTAAAGATTCTCTTTACGGCATCATAATGTGATTTCTTTGGATTAGCTTGATAGCGTGCACAGAGACATGTGGCATGCATAATGTCAGGTCTGCTTGCTGTTAAGTATAACAGAGATCCAATCATGCCTCTGTAGAGAGTGCATTCTACAGAGATGCCATCTGAATCTAAGAATAACTTGTTTCCAGTGGCCATTGGAGTTTTCATTGCAGAGGCATCAGAGAAGCTATACTTGGAAAGAATGTCAGAGACATATTTAGCTTGATTTATAAAAATTCCCTCTGATGATTGTTTGACTTGGAGTCCGAGGAAGAAAGTTAATTCTCCCATCATACTCATTTCAAACTCACTCTGCATGAGTTTTTCAAATCTTTTACACTCTTCTGAATTAGTAGACCCAAAAATTATGTCATCTACGTATATTTGTACAAGCATTATCTCACTACTTTTGCGTTTATAGAATAAGGTAGTATCTGTTGTACCTCTGTTGTAACCATTGACTAGAAGAAAGGTAGAAAGTCGTTCATACCATGCTCGTGGAGCCTGTTTCAGTCCATATAGAGCTTTTTCAAGGTAGTATACATGCCTTGGAAACTTTGAGCTTTCAAATCCTGGTGGCTGATTAACGTAGACCTCTTCTTGGATTTCACCGTTGAGAAAAGCTGATTTTACGTCCATCTGATAGACTTTAAAACCTCTGTGGGCTGCGAAGGCTAAGAATATTCTTATTGCTTCGAGCCGTGCGACAGGGGCAAAAGTTTCATCGTAGTCTATGCCTTCTTCTTGTCTATATCCCTTTGCTACTAATCTTGCTTTGTTTCTGATGACCACTCCATCTTCATCCTTCTTGTTTCTGTAGACCCATTTAGTCCCAATGGCCTGTTTTCCTCTTGGCAGAGGTACTAGAGTCCATACTCTGTTACGCTCAAATTGCAAAAGTTCTTCTTGCATGGCGTCTACCCAGTTTGGGTCATCTAGGGCTTCAGAAATCTTCTTTGGTTCTATCACACTAATAAAATTTGTAAAGAAACAAAAGTTAGCAGTGGCAGACCTTGTTTTTACTGCGTCAGAAGGTTCTCCGATTATTTGACTTGGAGGATGGCTTTTTGTCCATTGAGTTGTGCGTGGAAGATGATCATCAATGTCATTCAGACTTTCTTTAGAGACTTCTTGTGTTTCTTCTTGTGTAGCCTCTGTTGTTCTTCGTGCCTTGGTAGTTGATTCTACCGTTTGTGGAATGATTGGTATGAGTGGTGGTGGAGTTTGTTCCTCTGAGGACGTATAGTCTTGGTCCTCGATTTCCTCTGTAATTGGTTCTTCTGTTGTTTGTGCAGCTTCTGTGGTCGTTTTCCTTGATGTTTCATCTTCTGCACTTTCTTCTGCTTCGGCAATTGCATCTGTAGTATTTACAGAAGAAGATGAAGCATTATTAGGACCAGTTAGTGACAAACCTGTAGGATTTTGTCCGACAGAGGATGGTTCTTCAGAAACCCTGATTGTTCCAACAGAAGGATCAATGTTTTCGTGGAGCATCTCTAAAAATAGAAGATCCAAGTCTTCTTTTGCTTGTGAGATGACAGAGGATTTCCCTTTAATTCCGAGTTCTGAACTGATTTGTTCAGAAGTCATTTGGAATGAATCATCAAAAGAAACATTGATGCTTTCTACAATCTTGTGAGACTTTGTAAGGAATGTTCTGTAGGCTTTGGAAGTGGCAGAGTATCCAATGACTTTGCCTTCATCTGCTTTTACATCAAACTTTCCTCTTGAATCTCTGTCGTTTAAGACGAAGCATTTGCATCCGAATACATGGAAAAATTTGATGTTTGGCCGCCGTTTGTTAAGCAATTCGTAAGGCGTCTTGAGGTGTCTTTTCACAATGGTTGATCGATTTTGAGTATAACACGCAGTAAAAATTGCTTCTGCCCAAAAGTTCATTGATAATCCGCATGCTGACATCATAGTTCTTGCGGCTTCCACAAGTGTTCAATTTTTTCTTTCGACAACACCGTTCTGTTGTGGAGTGCGAGCTGCAGAGAAGTTCTGTGATATTCCTTCTGTTGAAAGATAGGCTTCAATGACAGAGTTTTTAAATTCTGTGCCATTGTCACTTCTTAACTTCTGTATTCTGCAATTATAAAGAACTTGGATTCTTTTCATTAGATTTATCAATATATTTGGAACATCTGATTTCATTCTAACGAATTCAACCCATGTGAAACGCGAATACTCATCAATTAGGACAAGTATGTATTTCTTGCCACCTAGGCTCTGTATGGCAATGGGACCGCAGAGGTCGACATGAAGCATGTACAGAGGTCTAGTGCAAGATACATCTGTTTTGCCTTTGTGGGAAGCTCTTTTGTGTTTTCCCATCTCACAGGCAGAACATAAATGATCCTTATTGAATTTAACATTTGGCAAACCTTTAACTAGATCAAGTTTGACCAGTTTTTCCAATGTGTGAAAATTCAAGTGACAGAACCTGTTGTGCCATAACCAGGCTTCTTCACTTTTGCAGGCAACAAGGCAAACTTTGTCTTTGTTCTTTGAGTTGAAGTTCATTAGATATAGATCACCTATTCTTTCAGCTCGCAGAAGTTCCATACTTGTTTCTTCACTTTGTAGAGAGCAGAAAGTTCTTTTGAACAACACATTGAATCCTGTATCACAAAGTTGACTTACACTGAGTAGGTTGTGCTTAAGGCCATCCACATATGCAACTTTGTATACAGAAACGTCTTCTTTCCTTATGACTCCATAGCCTTTTATGTGTCCTTTCTTGTTGTCTCCAAAAGTCACAGATCCACCATCTTGTGTTTCTTTGTACGTGGATAGTGCACTTCTGTCACCAGTCATGTGCCTTGAGCATCCGGAGTCTAGATACCAGATTGGCACATACTTCTTCTGCAGGACAATCACAGAGATTTAGGTACCCATATCCATATGGGTCCAATATTGTTAAGAGTTTTTCAAGTTTTCCTTGGCATTCTTGAAATACATTTTGTTCTCTGCAGAAGAGTCAGATTGTTTCTTTGTGGGATTTGACTTTTGAATTTTCGTAGAGAGTAAACAGACTTGACTTGAAAAATGATTATTAAGTTTAGACATAAGATCAAAGCAATGACAGTATTGAATATGAGATGTAATTTGCTTGAACTTTTCATTGAACTTTTTAAACTCAGCCACAGAGGCATTACATTCTTTCTTTACATTATATTTCCTATTACTAGAAGATCTATGAATACTCGAATGTTGTTTGCAAAAGCTCTGTTTAGGACCTGCCTTCTGTGGGTTGCTTCTGTCGTGAACTTCTTTCATCACTGTCACAGAAGAAAAAGATTTATTAACCTTGGGTTTTGAAAATCTAGAACTTATAGGATCAATAGAGGTCTTCTTTAACATTTTAAGCTCAGCAGAGGTTTTGATATGTAGATTCAATTTTAGAAAATCTTGGCAGATTGGAATCTCTGTGAGTTTCTCTTTTGGAGAAATAGTTCTGTGAGGAACTTCAGAGGAGAATTTGACATCCTCTGTGTCACAGTGAATTATCCCTGATTTGAAATCAGTCTCTGAGTTGTCAGAGGATGAATCGTCCTCGTATACAGAGGTTGAGTCAATTCTTTCAATAGAGGCTGGATTTTCTGAGCATGTATCGTACGAGCTTTCTTCCTCTGTAGAATAGTTTTCATAGATTGCAGAGGTTTCTAATAAGATTTCTTCAGTGAGAGTTTTATCTATAGAAGATGTACAGAAATTTTCTAAAACGCTTGATTTCCATATTTCCAAAATTTCTTTTTCAATTAAATTTTTAAAGTTTTCTTCTGAAAAAATGGGTTTAAACTCAGGAGCTTCTGCTGATAATTTCTTTTCAACGTTTATCAAACAGACAAAAGCAACCTGTGTTTGGGTCTCTGGTTTACCAAACTTGAAGATACCAATCTGAACTTGTGTTTTCAGATATTTCTTTGGTTTGATACCTCTATTGACAGAGGTTGAAGATGATGAGTCTGTGTTTTCAAACCACACGTTAATCATCTTCTTATGTTTCTTCAAGTAAGGATCCACAGAGATTTTTGCCCTTTTGCTTACAGAGATTAGATTTGGAAAATCTGGTTTGTTCGTTTTTCCAATCACAAATAAAGAGGACAGAGGTTTGTTTCTTTTGCCTTCAACACCTAGGGTGATATCATCATACCCTATACCTCGTCTTCCTATTTGTGAGTTTACTTTTTCATAAACTTTCTGTGCATCTTTATAGTTTTTAATCAAAACTTCTCTTCTGAGTAAATCTTGCCATAATACCTCTCTTTCTCTTTGAAAGTATTCTTTAAGAGCTCTTATGTCAGTAGTTTCGCTCCTTGAAACTGAAAGTTCTTTTGTTTTATCTTTTAAAGTATTGGTTAATTCAGAAATTTGTTTTTTTTAAAGGATCTAGAGTTTTGTTCCAATTCTTTTCTATTCTCTCTTTTTCCTCAAAAATCTTTGCTTTTTCTTGAGTGAGAAGTCGTACTTCTCTCTCATTGAAGGTGAGTCTTTTCTGAATAATTTGATTTATCTCTTTCAGTTCAATTAATTCAATGTTAATTCTAAGTGTATTATCATCTACAGAGGTAATACAAGAGTTGGAATTTGAAGTAGATACCTCAGAGTCAGTGCAGGAGTCGACTTCTGCCATGCCACAGAAGAGGGCATTGGCGGTATGTTCATCGTCAGAAGTAGAGTCTGACTGGAAGTCTTCTGTGTTCTCCTCAAAATGTCCTTTTGCCATTAAGGATTTTTGAGCATAATACTCGGCTTTCTTTTTGTAGAAAGCAGAGTCCCTCTGTGGGCGATTTGATCTGCTTCTGCATTCATTCGCAAAATGGCCTGGTTTGCCGCAGTTAAAACATCCTTGAGGAGTGTTTCCTGTTCGATCATTGGACTTCTGTAGGTCTCCGCCTTTCTCTGATCTACATTCATTTGCATAGTGACCAGGTTTGCCGCATTTGTAGCATTCTTGCTGCGTGTGGCTTACCGAGTCATCTGACCTCTGTCGGTCATTTCCTCTGTAATGTCTTTCGCTTGACCTCTGTCGGCCACTCGATTCTTCTTCTCTTCTGTCATCTCTTCTGTTTTCTCTATCATATCTTTCATTTCCGGAACCTCTTCTGTTTCCTCTGAACTCTTTTGTCAATAGAGCTAAAGATTTAGCTAGTGACGCAAGAGTTATTTCTTTTTCTGCTTGCTCTTCTTCTTCACTGTCTATTATCACCATCTTCTTCTTCTCCTTCTTCTTCTCCTCTGTGGCTTTTTCATTTCTTGGTCTCTGTGCATCTTCTTTAGTTTTACTAACCAATGCATATGGTACAATGGTTAGTGTTTTAGCCTGTGCTATCTGAGGTTCTTGTGCGGCTAATGTTCCGTAAAGATCAGAGAGAGTCCAGGTGTCTAGATCCTGATTTGTCTGTAGGGACATAGACAGTTGGAGCCATTCTTCATTTAGACTTTTTAAAAACATGACATTGTTTTCTTCAGAAGTTCTGTCAATGCCTGATTTTCTGCACTTGTTGATTAGAGAGTTGAATCTGTCGTATGTTGTTTGCAGAGATTCTGTTGAAGAGGCTCTGAATGCATGATATTCATTGATGTACTGTGCTCTTCGGTTTTTTTGTGTTTTAGCACCTCCTTCCAACTGTCTTTCCAGTTCTTTCCACAGATCATGCGCTGTTTCACATGAATCCAAGGATTGAAAGAGTTCGTTGGGTATTGCCATAATCAATGTCCTCTTGGTTTTCTGAGCAACTTCATCTTCTGCTTTATCTTCGGTTGACCACTCCCCTTTTGGCTTTGGTTTTTGATGTTCGGGGATTTCGGCAGATTCAGCAGTAGCAGGTATACGAGGTACTACTGTCATGGGAATAGGAGGAGGATTGTACAGATATTGTACTTGATTTTTTTCAGTGCCCTCGAAAAAATGGACCATTCTTATTTTCCACTGAGGATACTCATCTCGAAGGAGACTAGGAGGTTTAGTGAGAGAACCAGTAGTAAAGAAATTATTTGTATTTGTCATTTTTGAAGATTTTTTGAAAGAAGGTATGACTAAAGAGTTACTTCTATGAACTTGAAGATTTTCTGAGTTTAAGCAGTTTCCAGACACAATAATATCTATCACGAATCTTGATAAGTGGATCACTTGATATTGAAAATCAAGAGAGGCTCTGATACCAATTGTTGGAACCCAGATACACTTAATCAAGATTAACAGTCTATTAGTTGAATTTAGAGTTTAATGCGGAAGCGTATTTAAACTAACAGATATGTTTGATAGATGTTAGAACGCACATATATAAAGAAAACAGTAAGGAATAAAAAGGATTTCTTGAACAGTTACTGTTATTCAATATATAATAAGAACACGAAGAACAGATTAAGAACTGTTGGTGTGTGTGAGAATATAACACTTAGATATTTGACAATAACATTTGAGAGTATTAGTGATTCCTTGTGTATTCGTTCTTAGGAAGATCTCAACATGAGACTTCCTTTTATACTACTCTTAGAAGACTATGAAGTAGGTCACTGTTCCTTTTACGGCATGAATAGTGAACTGGATGGTGTGAACAGTTGTTTGAGCCATGCGCATTTAATGGAGCAGATGTACTATTGGTAAATGCATTAAATGGCGCAGACGTCTATTTTGTACCATGCCCTATTGAGTCCACTCAGAGCTTGACACGTGTTTTGACAGTACTTTTCCATGCAAGTTGATGAACGTATCCAGTAATATCTTCCAAGTCTTCATAGCAGACCACAGAGGCTCTGTAAGGCATTACAGAGGTTCTATGGTCTGACCTTCTGTGGAGCAGTCCACTTGTTTCCGAGTTGATCTTCTTCTTGCGCACTACAGAGGTTCTGTGATTACCTCTGTAGCTTCTGTGGCTTTCTGGACTTGATCTTCTGGAAGAAGTGGCAGCGCCTCTGTGAGAGGCTTTTCTATACTTAGCCTATTTTTCACTACTTCTAAATACTTCTATGATTAGGAAGATTGAAGCTAACAAAGTCAAAGCACATAAAAGTTGACTTTAGTCAAATATTGCACAACAAACAAGAAATTTAAGCAAGAGATGTGATAATGTCGTTTTTCGACATTATTTTGGATCTCAAATCAAGTGGTTTTGTAAGTCTTCAAGTAAAATGGTGGTTTTTTAACGGGATTCTGCAAGAAAGTACAGGTTTCGACGAGTTTTACTGAAGGAAGCAAATTCGATTTATTTGAGCTGAAAATGAAGAAAAAAACCAGAGGAAGGAGCAAACAGTGCCCCGCGCGGCTGTCCGCGCCACCCTAGTGGCACCGTGAACTGCGTCGGCCTCTAGGGCAGTGTTCTACGCGTATGGCCGCGCGAGTCTAACCGCGTCGGTCTCCTGAATGATTAAAAACATTTCCCTTCAGCTAGGGTTGAGGACAGTTTTTAGTTTGGACGAAAAACGGCAGAGCAAAGGGCGATTTTTGAGAGTCGAATAGAGATTTTTTAGGGGAGAATTAAACGTGAAGGGAACATAATCAATTGGAAGATCAAAGACGAACGAGTACGTGAGAGTGGAGGAAATTCTTCTCATGGAGTTATTTATTGTTTTCATATATTTGTCTTGAACAATGGTTGTTCTTCCATTTCATTACACTTTTGAGTTGCTTTCTAGTACCCCCCCAACATGAGCTAAACCTTTCATGTTTGGGGGTTGGATGAATTTTGGGTTTTTAACTTTGTGAATATTCGAGTAACTTTCGATTTGGTGTTTGATGATTAATGAAGCATATGTGTTTGTCTTTAATGCGTTTAATAGCCTGATCAACTGTTAAATGATCTTGTTAATCTTGTTTCCCTTTGAGAAAAGTTCAAGATTTAGAGTTGGCTTGTGTGCCATAGATGAGAATTGGAGAGAGATATACCAATTTCATCTGTGTTGATTGCTAATCTTGTTTGGTTAACTCTGGAATAATTGTTAAGATCGAGTGATAAGACGGTTCTTTTCAAACTTAAATTCATTATCGCTTGAAAGCGTATAATGATGTTCAGATAACTACACAATTCATTGATAATTAAATCCATCTGTTGAGTTTCTTGGAATTCATTTGATTTTGTTGGAGCTTTATTATTTGTTGTAATCAGGCAGTTTAGCTTTTAATCAGTATTTTGTATGCTTTATAGTGGAGTCATGGGCATGTCATGTTCCCACCATAAATAGCTTGCTTTAAGTCATTTTTGACTAACTTTCCATTGTAGACAATCTTGTAACTCTTTGAATGATATATGGATGACTAGATTGCTCTCTCTCTAGAATCTTGTATTGGATATTCAATCTCTCACTAGATTTGGGATTAACATTTGGTATCAAAGCTTAGACAGATTGATCAGACATAAATCACAGATTTGATTGAAGATTTTTGGATTTTTTCTTGGATTTTACAGAGTTTTCGCAAGTATTGTGCATCCAAAAATTCGAATTCTTCATTTTGGACACTTTTGGATCGAATTTCTATTGGACTACCTGCGGATTTCACTCCTGAACATAGTTTATTCAGGAAGATTTGCCTAATTCGATCTATTTTGGAAGAATTTTGGAATTTTTGTGAAATTTTATCTGAAAGTTTCAAGACTCTATGATTTGATCGAAAGAGCATCATTTTGGTCGAATTAAACTTTTGTAAAAACTAAAAAAGTGTTCGTTTTTTATTTTCGAACTACTCTGTGAAAACCTCGTTCAAATTCATCAAGAATTCAAGAAGATATGGCCAAAATTGGATTTTCTGGATAAGTTTTCGCAAGATGCAAAGTTTTTGCAACATTCATATAGTTTTCGCAAGATTCATCATTGGTGTTCGCAATAGCTGATTAAGGGAAGTTGGAAGTTTTTGCAACAGGTACATACGAAAAGTGAAGTTTTCGCTTTGTGTGGTTCACGAGAAGTGCTGTTTTCGCAGAAGGAAGATACGAAAAGTAAAGTTTTCGTATTGAGTTGTTTACGAAAAGCTTGGTTTTCACAATAGAAGGCTGCAAAAAAGTTCGGTTCTCGGATTCAGCGGTCTGCGAAAAGTTTTGTCTTTACGCATTAGTTCATTGCAAAAAGTTCACTTTACTCATTCTTTGGGTTGCGAGAAGTCCAGTTTTCGCAAAGAGTTATCTGCGAAAAGTTACTCTGCTTATCACGTTGGTTGCGTGAAGTATAGTTTCGCAAAGTGGTGATTGCGAAAAGTTTCTGAATTTTAGTTGATTGCGAAAACTTTCTCTAAGAAGTTTTCAAAGTGTAGTTTTTTTTACACTGTACTGTCTGACTTTCTGACGATCATTATCTAGTGGTGAGATACTCTGTAATCATGTCTAGAGATCTACTCAGCATGGGTTCCAAATCCAAACCACCAGTTCTTCAAGTGGATGAATACCCTCAGTGGAAAAAGAGGATGATCCAGTTCCTTAATAATCAGAACCGATACTTGATGATCTCCATTACAAATGGACCCCATAGACCGTTTATCACTGTTCCTGCTGTTGAAGCTACTGCTACATCTCCATATGTTGCTCCAAGAATAGTCTGCAAATAGTATCAATATTTCAATGAGCAAGCCTTAACCTTTTTTACAATGGCAATTCCAAATGATATCTACAGCCGTGTAGATAGTCGAAAATTTGCTAAAGAGATATGGGATGAGTTGGAGAGGCAATTAGAAGGTTCACAAAAGTCTCTCAGAACTAAAAGAAATATGTGGATCCCAGATTAACAATCAAGTAACAATGAATCAACACAAATCAGTAATAGCGTCACAAATCTCACTTTGATTGATTATCAAAAAGATGATAAAACTGTAGTCGTACGTACAAAAGGTATTCAAGATAGTAATATGATCATTAAACCCTAATCTAGGATTTGGCTAACTATTTATATCCTAGAAAGGATATTTACAAGATATGTCAATAATGGTCCCTATACTTCTATTCCACTAACATGAGACCTAATATTCTCCCCCTTAGAATTGAAGTTCGATCTCACGCCAGTTAGGGACATATCGCTTTCGAATAGCGAACAAAATCTCGAAGTGCCGAATGGACTTCCTGAACTCTACCCTTTCTTCAATCGCTCTGAGAAGCTCTTCAGCTAGATACTTTCTGACGTTGGCGAAGTTCTCTGACGACTCTTTCTCTTCTTCTTCACCTATCTTTTTCAGCACATTCTGTATGTTCATCAAAGTTCCCTCACTAAACTTGTGCAACTCACTGATCCTCATATATCGTTTCTCCCCTTTGTCATTCAGATACACAATTCCAGTTTCTGGTTTGGACAAGATAGTATGTACCTGTACGACTTCGGGAAGATTCAGATTGGGCTTCAGAATGTTGATCTTCTTCTGATTTCTTTCTAAACCCAACTGGAAGTCGTTGATGTAGGTGAGGGTGATAGTGCACTTCATGAATCTCTTTATCGTCTCGAGGGCTTTGGTGTATGGTAACGGTCGGATGGTGTGGGTCATCAGATCTTTCAGTAATACCGGGAAGTCGTTCAGGCTCAGATGCCTAAAGTTGGCTTCCAAGAATGTCCATTCTATTCTGTCATCCCTTTTGACAGTGAAAACAGGGAACCATACGCTTAGAACTTTGTCGGACACGATCTCCATTATTTCTGTTATTTTGTGTCGCATTCGGACTTCGTGGACCATTCTGCTTCTCTTCATAACTTCCAAATACTGTGTGCGCACTGGATCTTTCAGAAATGAGACCCCATGGAACATGACCGGGTCAAGAGACCTGATCCAGTGGGCAAAGATCTTCTTCTGTGATTCCTCCAAGTATTGAACCAAGATCCAGACTCTTTCCTAACGAGCTGGTTAAGCAGGTTGAGGTTGAGCCGTTTCCGGGTATGGAGTTGGAATCTTGGAAGTACCTGCAGTATGGTGTACATCATGCTGAGAGATAGATACATGTTCGCTCTGAAGGAGAAACTGGTCGTAGTCGTCGTCGTTCATGAACTCGTCTTCATCAGAAAAATTCCACAGAGCATCTGTCTCAGATTGGATGGCTAGCACAGCTTTCTCTCTCCATTCTCTTTCTAATTTCGGATTGCCTTCAAACTCCTCATCAATCAAATCCAGGATTGGCCTTTCCGAAACCGTCAGCAATACGTTCTATTCTGGTTGACCCTCGAGCTTTTCAACCGTTGGGTCTGCTGACTCTGGCACTGAATCTCTGACCGGTGTAGACAATTCCATGCCCTGAACCATTTCTGAGTTCTGACTGATGTTGTGGTTCAGTTGGAGTAGTTTCAGATGGTAGTACTGTCTCTGAGGTTGACAACTCGGTCAGTCTAAGTCGTTTCTCCCCCTCATGTTGGTCAGGCTCCTCCTGATCATCATGTCGTCCTTTGGAGCCCTGTGTTTGACCCTTACACGTGGTTTCTAAGCTGGCAACCCTCTCGGATAAAGGTTCGAGGATGTTAGCTCCAATCTTTCTGTTTATAGAGGTATTGAAAAATAGGCTAAGTATAGAAGTCTTCGACAGAGGCTCTGCCGAGTCACCGAGAAGACCAAAGCATAGAAGTCTTTGACAGAGGCTCTGCCGAGTAACCGAGAAGACCGAAGTAAAGAATCTCAAGAAGACACTTCAATACGGACAAGGCCACAGAGCCTCTGTGGTATAAAAGACTAGAGCTCTATACAAGGACAATCGTGCTTCTCATGATTTCTGCTGTACGAAGATCCTGAAGATCATTCGTACAAGGCGTGACCTGACAACTCCACGTGTCAATCTCTGATGGGTCTTAGCCTTAGTAGAAGCCGGCGCATTTAATTAACGTTGTACCTGCAACAGTACCTGAATAGTGTCTTTGTACCTTCAGTCCTTGTTGTCCAGAACTTGTCCCCTTTAGAAGTAGTATAAATAGAAGACTCATGTTGAGTTCTTCCATAAAGCTTTGCACAACACACACACCATTAGAACAGATTTCTTGTTATATCATCGGTGTTCTTGGTGTTCTATTCATATCAATATACAGTGGGTTATTGAGCTATTTATCTGTGTTATTGACACTTTACGTATTTGATATTGTGTGTTATTCTACCTTATTATATCTTTTAGTTCGTTAAAAATGCTTCCGCGTTATATCTTGTTTGAACTATTAGATAGAATCATCTTTGTTAAGCAAAACAGGAACCAACAGAGGGTTTTCTTGAGTTAGGTTAGGGTTGCGGTAAGTGTATCAAGCTTGGGGTTTAGTTGGGCTTGTGGATCAGTTGGAGTGACTAGGGGTGGTGGTTGGGTTTGTGAGCGAAGTAGACTCGCTAAATCGGCTTCAGACGAGGCGTCGATGTTGGATTGGAATAAGAGCTTATCGAGGAGTGCAACTTTGAGTGCCTCGATGCTCATGTTCTACAGGTTCGGGGTTGGGTGAGGCAGTCTTATCTGTGGTTGCATAGGGGGAACTTCGGTAGCTACTGCTTTGCCCGTGACTGCCCGTCTGATAAACTCCATCTCATATGATAGCTTCTGTAAAATCTCTATTTAGACAGCCTTTAAGGCGCCGTCCATAGTTTCCTTGGAGACAAACTCCGGGGTACTAACACCTGGAGCACTTAGCCTCCCAGTTGTAGTAACTACGGTGGATTGCACCGCAGTACCGCCTACGCTCACGGTTGGCTTGATGATAGTCGTGGCAGGTCTTCCACCCTGTCTTTGTAAGCTACCAAAAGGTAGACTTACTCTGGGTGTTCCGATCGATTCACGAAGAGTCTCGATGGTAGCAGTAGATAAGACCGGTGTCCTAGCCAAATAAATGATTTTCGCAAATGGATCTAGACTCGATAGTGCGCCCAAAGAAGTCGAGAACCGGGGCTGGTGTTCTCTTCTTTCAACACCGGAACTCTCCAAGTGAGAAACTGGTGGCAGTTGTGCTATATCCCCGTGTGAAATTGAAATAGTTTCCTTTTGAGAGGAAACTGAGTGGCTAGGTAGGGTGTTCAAATGCGTCGCTAGGCCCACAACGTCTTGTTCAATACCCTCTCGCAACGGATGCAACGGGGTAGCAGATGTGGCTGCCTGGTTTGGTGGAGGCTGGTTGGGAGCAACCTGAGTAGATTCCTCCATCACTCGCTCACTCTTGTTCTTTTTCTTACTCCTCCTTTCACGCACTTGCTCACTTTCTTTTTCTTTTTCAACTAAAACACCCTCCGCTCTCCTTTTCTCTCCAGATATGGCTTCGGTTTGGGGTGTTGGATCATCATCGTTGTCATCCGAATTATTGGATTCATCATCTGAGCCGGATTCCGAGGAATCGGAATCAGAACTGGACGCCGAACCTGATTTAGAACCAGATTCGGAACCCGACTCTGAGCCAGAACCTGACTCGGAGCTGGAAGAGGAGGATGCCTCTTCTTCGGCTTCTTCATGCATAACGGCTTCCACTTCCACTTCATGCAGTTCTGGATCGTCGTCTCGAGGTGGCGTAGGGGCACGTGGTGGAGTGCGTGGGTGTCTTGACGAGCTAGCATCGTGTATTGACCTACTGGCACTGCCCACGCCTGTTCCCCTCACAATATTTTCTCTCGTCACGCCCTGGCTGGGAGCCCCTGTTCGCCGGACCCTTCCGCCTCTCGTACGTGGACCCTCACGTCTCTCGGGTCGTGCTCCTTGGGGAGGTCTTGGCGGATCTTGCTGGACCATCGGAGCGTCTATATTGTTCTCACGCCTATAAGCTATCACACTCAGTGCCGATTGCTCCACGATAGCTAGCAAGTCAGTAGGTATCAACATGGGGACTAGGTCCAGGATCACCTGTTTGTTCTGGATCCTAGTTATTCGAGTGAAAAGTAGTACCTCATGATTGGCGCGTAGAGGAATCGTCGGGTCTGCCACAATGAAATGAGCGACGATCAGCTACAAGAATCTTGGGAACGGCAGGAACGTGAGGCGTTTGTTGCCTTGCTTCTTCTGAACCTTCTCGATCTGTTCAGTCCAAAGGATGGATGCGTAGTCGATGTGGCGGCTGTAAATGACGCCGTGGAAGAGTCTGAGCAGGTTGACGGTCGTCTGATCTATTCCTTTGTTGATCGATGATAAGCACCTGTTCAATATCGTGATCAAGGTGTACCATACTGGCTGGAGATGTATTCTCGAGAAGTGCGAAGGTTGTTTGAGCGTGGCATCATATCCGAGGGCGCGCAGATCCTGGCAGAGGACGGCATCAGACACCTGAGCGTTGTATGCAACTCGTCCTGGAATAGCAGTCGCTTCTGGTAGCTCAAGTATCTGGCAGAGGATGTGTACGTTCCCAGATCCAAGTTGCATCACATAAATGGTAAGTAATAGACAGCGGAAGCTTTATATAAAGCCATTAAAATGTGAGTGATTGTGCAAACGATAATGTAATAGTGAGTATCAAATATAGAACAGTAAAATGATAACAAGATCAAGTATAATAAGCTGCTCGTATATTGATAATATGAATAACACCAAGAACACGTTCAAGTGTGTGTATTTGGAAATCTCACAGGGAACAAGATCGTACGGAGGTAGTGCTATGGAATACTGCAGTGTGTGCTCTAACAATTGTGGAAAACTATTCTTCCAAAAGCTTACAATTGTTGTTCCACTACCTCTCTATTTATAGCCTGATAAAGCACTATACAGTGTACTATCTAACCCTGAGGTGACACGTGGAAAGTGTGTCTCCGTCCTTTTAGGGGTTACGTGGAAAGTACGAACACGTGTCTAACACTTAGAGATTTCTACGAGACTTAGGCTTCATAGAGGTCTTCAGTTACCAGAGTTCTTACACCAGAGCTCTGTTGGTCTTCTTGTGTAAACGGTTCTTCTGTTGAATAGAAGTCTTCTGCCAGAGCACTGTTGAGCTCTGTTGGTTCTGCCAGAGCTCTGTCGAGCTCTGTTGGTCTTCTTGGTGATCTTCTTCCAAGTCTTCTGCTGGATCTCTGGTGCTCTTCTGACTTGTACTATTTTCAATACTTTTACATAAAAGATACTTGGGGCTAACAATCTCCCCCTAAGTATTGAAAATAAAAATTTGGAATTTTACAGAGATATAAACAAAAGACAGAGAACTTTTACCTATGTGAAACTTTGCACTATTCTATTAAGATATTACTATATGATGCAAAAGAATAAGTACACTTAACCATAGTAATCTCCCCTTAGCATTCTGTCGAATTTTCTGATCAGCTCACGGAAGTCCAGCATAAGATCAATCTGGTTGATGTAGAGTCTGAGTTGCTCTTTTGGACATTTGTCTCTTGGGAGATTCTGGATTATGTTTTTGAGATACTTTAGTGATTCACTCGAGTACTTGTGGGTTTCAGAAGCTCTGATGGCCTTCTTGATCTTCTTATGTCGGCAGATGAAGATTGGAGGATCTACAACTATGGTTCCAGTTCTGTAATGGCCACAACCCTCGAGGTTTTCATTTGGGGGTGCAATCGCCAGTCTCTCAACTTCGAGTTCTATGCCTAGCTGAAAGTCGATTTGTGTTCTGAGATTGACATGCTCTTGCATAGCGAATTCGATTTCCCCCATCGCAGTTCCTGTGCCTCTGTATCCGTCGATGAAGTTTAGGCAATAGGCATGAAGGGATACCAGATCATAAGGGTTCAGGAGCACAAGATCATTATCGTTGAACTTTTCTATCTTGTTGTCTCTTGTTCCCACTGTGTAGACATGGTATAGAATTCTGTCTTTGGAAAACGTCTTTGCTTCCACGTTCAGAATTCTGTCGAATGTGAAGTTTGAGTTTATGGCTTTGTTCATGTGGGATCTAGTTTGGATAAACTTTAGCCTTGCCTCAGTAAGTTGGGCAGCTCTGATGGGGTTGAAATATGGGATTGCGGGTATGGCGCTGATGGGAATTATATCTCTGTCTGCATAGAGATATGCAAACAGTTCTTCAAGGGAAGGGTTCTCAGAGTGTCTACTTGATGATTCTGGTGGGTTTTGAGTTGGGTTCTGATCTTCATGAGTTTCAGCCATTTGAATATCAACATGGCGTCCGGGCTCTTGTAAGGTTTGGTTTTGGTTTATTTGTTCATCAGCAGAGATTGGGTTTGTTCTTTCTCGTTCAGTCCTTGGAGATGGGGGAGGAGTGTCATGGATAATAATCTCTGGTGGTTGAGCCGACTGTTCTGGTATTCTGAAAGTTAGGTTTTGATCATATAGTCAAACTCTACCAATGCCATTTCTGGTGGAATCTCCTATGTCTCCTCTATTTCCTTCTCTGCTTCTCTTTCAACCTCTTTCTCTTTCTCTTTCTCCTGTTCTTTCTCTGCCTCTTTCTCCTTTCTCCTTTTCTTTCTCTTTCGCTTTCTCCCCCTTTTGTTGATATGAGGACTCACCCATCTGACTATCTGAATGACCCTCTGGAGCATCTTGAAAGTCATCATCATCATCAGAAAGTGCTATGCCGTCATCTGGTGAGGCCTGAACAACAAACTTTGAAGCAGCCTTACCTCTTTTTCTTGAAGGTTCTCCTTCTAGGGGTCCTTTTGCAGGTCGTTTGAGTGTAGCAGTCTTCTCAATGGTATCTGTGAAGGATGAGACTGCCTTTTTCAATGCATCTTCGACCTCTGTTGCAGCAGTTCTGATCTCATCTACTTGACTCTCAAAGTTGACTTTGTGAGAGTCAAGAAATGTCTGCACATGTCGCTCTATCGCTTGTGTCTTCATGACAAACTTTGATGAGATGGACATCATTCTGCTGAGAACGTTTTTCCTGAAATCTCCCATCTGACCAACTGTCATAGGTAAATCATTGGGGCTTGGACCAGAAATGTTGACTGGGGTAGCAGAAGATGTCGTTGCTTCTTTCACTGCATCCTTAACAGAGTTGTTGATTAACTCTGTCAGGGTTCTGATGTTTGAGTCTGATAGAAGGACATAAGGTATAGGCAGGGTTTTGTTCATTGCAGCCGTGTGATTCTCTGCCATGAGTCTTTTTAGCTCTGCAAGCTCTGTTGATATCTTCGTTGCCTCCTCTGCTCTGACCCTTTCAGCCTCTGTTCTGAGTCGTTCAGCCTCTGCATATTTATCTGTGATCATTTGCAGTTCTTCTTTAAGAGAAGCATTCTCCTTATGGTTCAGCTCCTCCTTCTGTTCATTGATAAGTTTATACACTTTCAAGGAGTTGTTGATACTATCAAAGAAGCTTTCGAACTATGCTCTTGTGACAGTGTCAACGGGGGTAACCTTGGTTCCAACACATGGTTCCAATTCTGCCTCGAGTCCAGAGGCGCCTACATCCAGAGTTGTTTTGAGGTTGGCTCTTGTAGGACTTCCACCCGATCCTTGATGCTCCTTTTTAGGGGAAACATCTACAGATGCTCTGACCAGAGTTTCCTCTTCCAGCTCAGGTTCTGAAGAAGGAAATCTGATGTGATGATAAGAGTTTGGATCAAGCAAAGTCTTCCCTTGTTCTACTATGGTCTCCTATTGTCCCTGAGTCGGACAGATGCTACGTGAGATTCGAAAGATCTCAGGTCTATTGTGTGTTAAGTCTATATGAGCCACAGAGGCATCATCGTGTGGATGTGACTTATTGATGTTCTGGGGCGAAGGAACATCATTACCAAAGATAGATTCCCTAGGTACGTGCATACCAGAGGCGTGAAGAGTTGCCTCTGGCGGTTCTTGCTGGTTAAGGTTCAAGGTGTGCACCTCTGTTTCAATATCCCTCTGGTCTTGATCACTAGGGATAGGTTGTGTTGTTGCACTGGGAGTTGGGGTGCGGAATCTCACATGTGTGGTCAAATTTTGAACATCTTCTTCTAAACTCACCATCCTCTCGGTTCTTACGGGTATAGAACTCTCGGGATTCTCTTCTCTTTGTTCTTCTTCCTTACTACTACCAGAGGAGGACGAAATTACTTCCACCTCTGTAGTTTCCCTTACTCCCTCATGAACAGTCTCCATAGGGGATGCTCTGTTCTATACTTCCTCCTCCATCACTCTTGCAGAGGAAGACCCCACTTCGGGTGCTCTTGCATCTGGTCTGTTCACTTCTTCTCCTATTTCCTCACTCATACTTACCAATGAGGGCTCAGATCCTAAGTATGCTGGGGTTCTCTCCTCAGGTTCTTGAGGTTGAGCAACACTCTCATAGATTTGGATAGAAATATGATTTGGTTCTATTATGGACAACATGGTTCTTGTTATTCTTCTGATGAAAAGATATTCACATGATGTTGTGGGAAGGAACCTGGACATTACCCAAACAGGTGTAGGATTTCCCTGTTGAGTTAATTCCAAGAGTTGGAAGGCTCTTCTGATTACCACACTGATGAACTGAGGAAATTTGATGGTCTTCAGAAATTTATGAGTTCCAACAACTCCTCCTCTTGCTATGGTTGAAGTCTTGTTGTTAGCAGCGGCAAGGAGATCATTGTACAGAATGCTGGCGTAGTCGAAGTTTCTGTTGAAGAATAATCCATACATGATTTGTAGGATTTCGGTGCTGGTTTGATCTTGACTACCAGATTTGCAGGTAAGGGTTCTGTTCAATGTGGAGAACATGAAGTTCCACACTGTGGGTAGGTTTTGTCTTCTGAACTCGCCTATTTTGTTCAGTTCTTTGTTGTAGCCTAGGAACTTCATGAAATCAAGAAGAACATCTACTTTGGGGGGTTTCTCGTAAGCTTCAATTCGAAGCTGTCTTCTTGTCCTATTTCTGAAGATCCTTCTGAAAGTGCTGACACGAATGCGGATTGTGTTGGTTTTATATGCTCAAGAATGATTATAAAATAATATTACCGGTAATATATGATCCTATAGGGTCACATGTTGATCCAAACCCTCAGTGATTTGATAATGACCCTCTCTTATATACTTAGTGAAAATTGTAAGTAAACAATATGTATCAGAGTTTCACTATCGCTGATAAGTACTAAGATCTTCCAGTACCGCTGATAGGAACTCTCGCTCTTTTAAATTAAACATTCAGCGAACACTGTTCACCATTAATGCTCTGAGTCTGTTCAGTCATTATGGTGATCGCTGATAAGTTAGTTGTTTACTTATGATCCCTGAAGACAAGTTTCACGTCAACAAAGGTTCTACGCTGAAGTCGAAGATCAAGCTCAAGAACCAGCGACAAGTCTCCTAATGAACTGATGCGGATCAGTGAAGACTCAGATTTGTCCACTCAACGTGAAGTATCAAGTACAAGACTTCAGCTATCGCTGAACTTTATCATCTGCTGAATAGTAAATGATAATCGCTGAATCAACGAAAGCTGATCATGAAGTCCTCCGTACAAAGTACTTTTGTCTTAACCACCCTTGCACGCCTCCGTACGAAATGTCAGAAAAGAACCTCCGAAAATCTGAAATCGTACAACCACTCTGATACTACACTGTTCATCCTTACGGCTACTAAGGTTGTCATCAATAGTCAATGACATGCAACCAACCAGCTGATGACACGTGTAAAGTATATACTGACTTGCATTAAATGCATGCAGTATATAAAGAGATGAACTCACTTCATTTGAAGTAACTTGCTAACTCTGGACAAGTTCAAATCTCTTATCTCAGATAGGTTATTATTAGTAATTTCCTTATCTCTCTTAGTGCAAGAAACCTTAGTGTTCCAACTTGTTTAGATTTAGGTTTATCCTTAATCTTGTCTCCGCAACAAGCTGTAAATTGTTAATGATTTATCAATAAACAATTTAGAAAAGTAAAATTTGTGTGTTTGTATTCAACCCCCCCATTCTACAAACTTGTACAGGCCTTCGGGACCAACAAGTGGTATCAGAGCATATTTGTTTAATCTCATAAACAAGATCTAATCTAAGATATTTCTCTTCCTTGCTATTATCTGAAAATGGCCACCAACACAAACACACATTATATAGACAATGGTTCTCTTGCAAAACCCCCTAGATTTTCCAGAGATAACTTCAACTTATAGAAAAATAGGATGATACTCTTCTTAGAAGGTGTAGACCCTACTATGACTTACTATCTTGAAAACGGCCCACACATCCCTGTAACAATTGATCCTTTAGTTCCAGCCACTGCAAATAGACCTGCTATTCCAGAAAGGTTGATTCCTAAGGAAATACACATGTGGACCGACGAAGATAAGAAGAAAGTGGCTATAGATACAAAATCCAGATCCATACTATCCATGGCCCTTCCTGACGAAGTCTACCATTCCGTCATGAACCTGAAATCATCAAAAGCCATGTGGGACACAATATGTGTTCAGTATGAAGGAACGTCTGAAGTCCAGGACTCAAGAAAGATCAACCTGGTAAGACAATACGAAAGCTTCATTTCTGGTAAGAATGAAACTCTCTCTGAAGTTCACCAACGTTTTAATTGCTTAATTATAGATCTAAAAACTGTTGGTAAGGAATATTCTAACTTTGAAGTGCTGACAAAGTTTCTAGAATGTTTACCTGAAAGCTGGGACAATTATTCCATGTCTCTCAAGCTGTCAAAGGATCTTAAATCAATGACCCTTGCTACCTTATATGGTACATTGCTGAATCATGAGCAATCTAGCCATCTTAAGAAGAATCTTGTAAAAGATTCTAAAAGCACCCCTGTTGCTTTAATCTCAGAGGAACCTTCTACTCAGCGACCCTCGGTCACTATCACTGAGTTAGAAAGTAACTCTGAAAGGTCATCAGACTCTGATTCTTCAGATGATGATGAATCCTTGGCTCTCCTAACTAAAAAGTTCAGGAGATTCGCCAAGAAGAAAATGTTTAGAAAGAACAAACCTCTTTCCATAACTGACAAGCCTAAATCATCAGTTTTTGTTGATAAGGCTGCTGCTACTTGTTTCAACTGCGAAAAGACAGGTCATTTCGCTAATGAGTGCAGGTCAAAGAAAGTCATGAGACCTTCAGCTTTCTCAAAGAAAAACTTTGTTCCAAGGAATAAAGATGACAAATACTCAAAGCTGAAGGAGAAGTATGCGAAGCTGAAAAGCTTTAAGAAGAAAGGCAAAGGCCTGATGGCTGACTATGATTGGGCTGCTTCTGATGAAGAAGCATCATCATCATCATCTGAAGATGATGAAGCAAATCAATGTCTCATGGCCAAGATTGAAGAAGAGGAAGAAAGTTCAAACATTCCCTCCACTTCAACCTCTGCTATTCAGGTATCACCTTCTTTCTTTACCAATATTGAAAATATTGATGAAGCTGATAGTCTCCGTAAGATCGATCTCTTGACTAGAAGTTTATACGAAGCCATGAACGGCAAAACTGTGGTTGAAAACCAAAATCTTGATCTCGCTGAAAAGCTTAAAAACTGCCACCTTCAAATAGAAAAGCTTTCTAAAATTGAAGAAGATTTTAAAGATCAAGTATATTTAAATCAGCTAGTCAAAATCGAACGAGCAGAAGCTATCGCTGCATTAGAGGCTGAAAAAGCTACTGTTGAAGGATGGTGTAATTCTTCAACAAAGATCACTGAGATAATTAAGGCTCAGATTCCTCTGAGTGATAAACGTGGTCTGGGTTATAAATATGATACTCCAAAACGAACCACTGAATGTTCAATGCTTAAATTTGGAACGTTCGTATCCTCAGTCGCTGACACATCATCATCTCAGTGCTCCTCGTCCATTACACCAATCCCTGAGGAAACTCCTACCTCCTCAAAAGGTAAGGAGAAAATGGTTTATTCAAAACCTACCTCTGTCTCTAAAGACAAAGGTAAAGGAATTGTTATTTATCAAAATCCTCAGAAGGGTACCTTAGTACCAAAGCTGAATGCTTCTAAAGCCTCAGTGACCTACCCCTCTGGATCTAGAAAGCTGATCTCTGGATCTATTCAGCGATCTACTCCTAGACTCAGAGTGGATGTCCTTGGTAAGAAATCTGAAGAACTGAATGTTCGTCCCATTTCTAAAGCCAATAGTTTACTTGGTGCTGGCACTTCTAATTCGAAATTAAAAGCTCAGCATACAAGTGGTCCTAGGACTACTTTTAGTTATAGGAAATGTTATCACTGTGGACTTACCGATCATATTGCTAGTAAGTGCCCCACAGCCACCAAAGCTGAAAAGATAGCTAAGGTGAAGATTGCCCCCAAGGCAAAGAAGACCAACCCCGATGCAAATCAGGTCAAGGTGACTCCTACCACTGAAGTTAAGAAATTAACCAAAGTGAAGAAAGACAAAGCTGAATCTTCAAATGCTGCAAAGACCGCTGAAATTCTATTCCAACTAGCTCCACTGACAAACGTGTATACATGGTTAAGTGGGTACCCAAGCAAAACTAATCTTCCTTTGTAAATGCAGGTTAAGAAGGGTATCTGGTATCTCGATAGCGGATGCTCTAGACACATGACTGGAAAGAAAAACCTGCTCGCTGAATACAAGGAAGAGAAGGGTCCCTCTGTGACTTTCGGTGGAAATGGAAAAGGACATACCCGAGGGTATGGTGTACTTTCAAATGGTACAACCTCCTTCAGAAGAGTCGCATATGTTGAAGGGCTGAAGCATAATCTTCTAAGCATCAGTCAGCTTTGCGACATGGATAACAAAGTGATTTTCACTAAGGAATCCTGCTTTGTCACTGACAAAAAGGAGAAGATAGCTCTCAGCGGTTATCGTTTGGAAAATGTTTATGTAATAAAATGGACTCAACAACCACTGAGAACTCCTGTTTCTTCTCAAAGGCATCTTCTGATGTTAACTGGCTATGGCATAAGAGGCTCTCGCATCTAAATTTCAAGACACTGAATACTCTTTCCTCCAAAGTGTTAGTCACTGGTCTACCTCAGCATTCATACGCCAAAGAGTCTATATGTTCAGCGTGTGAAAAAGGGAAGCAGACCAAGGCAAGCTTCAAGTCAAAGCAAGTATCCTCAGTGTCATCTCCTCTACAACTACTCCATATGGATATGTTTGGCCCTGTTAACAAACAATCCATCGCTGGAAAGAAATATACGCTGGTCATAATTGATGAATTCTCTCGCTTCACATGGGTAATGTGTCTCCGTTCTAAGAGCTACACCCCTGAAGAACTCATCACCTTTGTTCGGAAGATGGAAACTATGAACAATATGACTGTTCGCTCAATAAGGAGTGATCATGGAACTGAATTCAAAAACAGTTCTCTTGATTCCTTCCTTGAGAACAAGGGTATTTCTCACAACCTTTCGTCAGTGAGAACACCGCAACAAAATGGAGTCGCTGAAAGAAGAAATAGAACAATTATTGAAGCTGCACGTTCAATGCTCAGCGATTCTCACCTGCCTACTCAGTTTTGGGCAGAAGCTGTCAACACTGCTTGTTTTACGCAAAACAGGTCGCTGATAGTTAAAAGATTCAAAAAGACAGCCTATGAACTCTTTCATGGGAGAAAGCCTTCAATCAGCTTTCTTCACATCTTTGGATGTCAGTGTTTCATACTGAACAACAGAGATGCCCTTGGAAAGTTTGATCCTAAGGCTGATGATGGAATCTTTCTTGGATACTCCTCAGTCTCCAAAGCATTCAGAGTCTTCAACCGTAGAAGACAAATTGTAGAAGAAACAATTCATGTCACGTTGGACGAATCCCGTTCAGCGAACTCTAAACCGTCCGCTGATACAGAAGAACTGAATCAATGGATGTTTTCTCATCTTGGTGATTTAGAAGAAGTTCCCACTCCTCATGCTCACACCGTAGAAAATGATGGTCCTACTATCATTCCAGATATGCAGAATAGTGAAGCTGAAACATCTTGGGTCTCAGCTGTTCCTATAAACACTATACCTGCAGTTGATCCAAATGTCTCAGAAATTCCATCTATTTCTCAGCAATCAGTGAATGAAGTGACAAATGCAAACATTCCTCTCTTAGCTGATAATCCAGAAGTAGCTGAAGCCTCATCTTCAGTTTCTCCAGTTCAGACTGAGTGAGCGACGTATGCTCCGGCTCAGCGATGGACTGTAAATCACCCAATCGATCAAATTCTTGGTGATCCAAACGCTGGTATTCAGACTCGTAGAAGTGCAGGTAATATTTGTTTATTTGTTAACTTTATTTCTCTAACTGAACTAAATAAAATAGATGATGCCCTCAGAGATCCAAGCTGGGTCAGCGCTATGGAAGAAGAGCTGACTGAATTCGAAAGAAACAAAGTTTGGAAACTCGTTCGTAGACCAACTGACAAAACGATGATAGGCACTAAATGGGTCTATCGAAACAAGTTGGATGAACATGGTACTGTAACTCGCAACAAAGCTCGTCTTGTTGCTCAGGGATACAGACAAGAGGAAGGCATAGATTATGATGAAACATTTGCTCCTGTAGCAAGACTTGAATCTATTCGTCTTTTCTTAGCATATGATGTACACAAAAGCTTCACTGTACATCAGATGGTTGTTAAGTCAGCGTTTCTGAATGGAAAGCTGAATGAAGAAGTTTATGTGGAACAACCTCCAGGATTCTCAGATCCTAAGCGTCCAGGTTATGTTTATAAACTGGACAAGGCACTTTATGGCTTAAAGCAAGCTCCTCGTGTATGGTATGATACTCTCTCTACTTATCTCCATATTGAACAATTTGAGAGAGGTAAGATTGACAAAACTCTATTTTTTAGAAAAGTGAAAGGTCATATCATTTTAGTTCAAATATATGTTGATGACATTATATTTGGTTCTACTAACCCTGAGCTTTGTACTCGTTTCGCTGATAGAATGAAAGATGAGTATAAAATGAGCATGATGGGTGAACTAACATATTTCCTTGGTCTTCAGATTAAGCAAACTGAAAAAGGAACTTTCATTAATCAGGGAAAATATGTTAAAGATATGCTGAAGAAATTCGACTTAACTGAAAGTTCAGCTATGAAAACCCCTATGGCACCACCGCTGACACTTGATAAGGACACAAAGGGTGTTCCTGTCAATGTCACGCTGTACCTTGGGATGATCGGCTCACTATTGTATCTTACAGCTAGCCGACCCGATATTATGTTTGCAACATGTCTGTGTGCACGATATCAAGCTGAACCTATGATATCTCATATGAAAGCTGTAAAGCGAATATTTCGATATCTTAAGGGTACAGCGAATCTAGGCCTTTGGTATCCCAAAGACTCAGGATTCGATCTAACCGCCTATTCAGACAGTGATTTTGCAGGTTGCAAAATGGATAGGAAAAGAACCACAGGAGGATGTCAGCTCCTGGGTGGAAAGCTGGTAAGTTGGACAAGTAAGAAGCAAAACTCAGTGTCCACTTCCACAACTGAAGCTGAATATGTAGCCGCTGGAAGCTGTTGTTCTCATGTCTTGTGGATGAGAAATCAGCTACTAGACTATGATCTTCAGCTCTCCAAAATTCTAATCTATTGCAACAGCACTAGTGCCATCGCTATAGCAAACAATCCAGTGCTACACTCAAAGACAAAACACATAGAAATCAGATATCATTTAATCAGAGATCATGTGATGAATGGTGATATAGAACTTCATTTTATCCCAACTGATTATCAGTTAGTTGATTTATTTACCAAACCTCTTGATGAGACAAGATTCAACTTTCTCATCAGCGAGCTTGGAATGCTGAACTTTGAAGGGTAAAATTTTCAGCGGTTCACATTAATCAGCGATAGGATAAAATCAACTCGTATAACCTATTCAATCATCTTCTCTCTGAATAAACTTGGTTAAACTGATATCCAGGTATGTTTTCTCTCTCTGACAAATGCATGAAAATGCAAGATTTCAAAACAAATGCATCGCTGAATATCTCTTCCTTAACAACGATATTTTGAAAGTTCTTAAAACCTTCACTGATATTTTCTATTCAGTGCTTCATGTTTTTCAAAAGAGTCCCTGAGCTTTCAAAACCTCAGAGACATCCTAAAAGAATGTGAAAGGACAGTTGTGACGTCATTGCAACGGATAACACCAGGCACGATTTCTTTCTGACACACGTTTGCACGTTTCGTTCAAACTTCCAATCAAATGCAAACACGTGTCCGTGTCATGATGAAAATCTTTTCCCGCTCAAAGATTTTCTCTTTCTAAAATCTCTATATAAACAAACTCTTGGTTTATATTTGTTTTTTACGCGATCAAATCTTCCTCCGCAAGAAAGAATCCTCTGTTGCATTTGTGCTCTCAAAAACTTCAAGAACTGTTCGTCATCTTCTTCATCAAACATCAAGGTTAATATGTTCTTATTTATTACCAAATGCGTATAACTTGTTTCCGATCTTCTCTTTGTTTTAACAAGATCAAACAAAAGACCTTTGTAAAATGAAATCATTTCTTTCATGGTTTTATGAACACAACCATTTCATGGTTGTTCTTCAAGTTTAAATGCAAAAATCTTAAACTTGTTCTTCATTCGTATCCAGATTTCTTTTAGAAACTGTAATACAAGACTTTATGGGTTTTACATTTCGTTTCAAAAATCATGAAAAACCCTAATCTTCATTAAGACATTTATGTCTGAATGAAATGGACAAAATTCGAACCATCTTAATGGAAATTCTTTCCATATTAAGACAATTCTTATTTGTTAACATCTTTGGTTGAACTGATAATACAGAGAAATGGCAACTTCAAAGATCAATGTAACCGCTGAGAACATCTCCGCTGACTCTGAGGAAGTGGACATCATCAAAGCCCCTCAGGTTAAGTTCAAGCTGGATCAACTAGATTGGACCAAGGTCAACAACCTCTCTGCGCTTCTCGAGTTTCCTCCTCGAAAGCAAGTCACACATCTGGATGATGCTGTGAATTTCCTGAAAAACTGCTGCATTTCAATAGCCCTGACCATCACACCTCCTGCAAGTCAGCTACTACTATCCCAGTTCTGGTACTCTGCCAGACACACTCAGCTACCCTCCGCCAAAGATGCATCCAAAACCATCGATTGCATACTCAGCGATACTGAGTATGGCACAATTAAGATAACCCCTGCAATCATTCGAAAAGCCCTGAACTTTCCCAATGCTACCAAAGAAAAACCGTTTGTTCCATTCCCTGACCATAAGAAGCATGCTGACAGAGAATAAATCATTGCTTTCCTCGACGCAATGGGTTACATCTAGGAAACTGGAAGGGACAAGAAGCCCGAGAAGAAGCTGACGCTGATAAAGAAGTCCAAACTGCCCAGCGAGATGAATTTCATCTTCGCACACCTGATCAGCTGCATGACAGCGAAGACCGGCTCCTCTGATCAAGCCGCTCAACCTCAGCAGGCTATGGGATACGCACTGCTGAAATGTTTACATATTGACTGTGCATCTATCATTTATGATGACCTAGTACAAAGAGTAGATTCTGCTGCTGACAGACCTGCATGGGTTCCCTACCCACGTTTCATCAGCGCCATCTTCCAATATGGCCTGAAGGACAGCTATCCTCAAGAGGGTGACCTGAAACTTTCTCAGGTTGGCCCTAAGGTGCTCGATTTCAAACTTGTCGACAACGAGGTACGTCTCTCTACCCTTCTCTCTATTCTTAACCCTAATTCTTCGACTTCTGTGGCTCCTTCAGCGACAATACCCATCGCTGATACCCCGGCCACACAATCCTCTCCTTCTAAGAAAAGGAAACACTCTCACACCCCACTTGATTCCAAAAGGATCAAGAAAACCAAGGAGCAACCCCAGCAATCCCATGCTGAAGACTCCTCAGCTCATTCTGAAGAGCTGAAGGAAAGTTCCGTGGTACGCTCTGCCACACCCATTCAAGCCATCCCTTCAATCCAGACTTCAGCGTCTCCAAACGCTGAGGTTAGAAACTTGGAACCTACCCAACCTCCCTCAGTCTCTCAAAAGACTGATGAAGTGATTGTCAGCGATTCCAACGCTGAACTCAGTACCCGAACCCCATTCTTATCCTTTGCTTCTCCCTCTACTCACTTGGACTCTCCTCCAAAGAACACTGGAGATGCCATCATTCCAGAAGCCTCCGCTGACGCTTCTCAAAGAATGATGAAGACAGGACCTGCAGAGATCACCATTCCTCACCGAACTTTTGAGGAAGATATGGAACATTTTTCAGGAATCCACAACTTTGACGAGTTCATCAATCCTCCTGCAGGTACAAATCAACCCATGCACTTATTGGTTGGCACTGGTTATCAAACAAAGGTTGTTGAAACTGAGCAATTTGATTGATCAAAAACTTAGTAAAAACACCAAGTGCTCGCAAATCTAGTGGAATCATTCAGAAATCCAAGAAATATCGATTTCTCATGACTAATGAAGAATGATGTATGATAGGTTTCTAGTAAGCCCATCAACTACTAAAGTCCTATATCAGATTCTGAATCTGATGAATTGCTTAGAGTTATGAACACTGAGATGCAATCCATTCATGGATCAGTACAAGTATCACTAAGCAGAAGTCTTCATTTTGACAGGAAAATTAAAAGGTTAATTTTCATCAAAATATAAGATGACTCATGCATTTACTAAAACTAGTGGGAGCGCAGTAAGATTCCCAATCTTGTATGTGCAAGACATACTAGTATTTGGAAATTAACTTTCCGACTTGGCAAAACATCATGTTTTGGCTCGGACAGTATTTCCTTAATAAAAGACTTAGAAAAGGCAAATTTTGTTCTTGAAATAAAGATCTTTAGAGTTAGATCAAGACGACTTATAGGTTTAAGTCAAAAGTGCATATGTTGACATAATCATGAAAGGTTCAAGATGCAAGGCTCTAAAAGTAGTTTCTTACAAGTATGATATGGCATCATTTTGAGCATGTCTCAATGTTCTAGCACAAAGGCTGAGCTAGATAAAATGATTAGTATTCCATATGCTTCGGCAATTGGATCTATCATATATGCCATGACATGCACTAGATCGAGTATGTCATAATGCTTTAGAGCATTAGAAGAAGATACCAACGAAGTACGAGGGAAGGTCATTAGATGACTACTAAGAACAATTTAAGGTACTTACGAAGAACCAAGGAAGTGTTCCTTAACTGAGGGTTGGAAGAAGATCATAGTAAAATGTTGCACTGATGATAGCTTCCATAAAGATCGAGAAGGTTCTCGATCACAAAAAGGGAAATGTCTTCATTATGAATAAAGAAGTAGTTCGTTTGAAAAGGTTCCAAGCGAAGTTAAGATTGCATAATACACTACTGCTTTAGAAGCTGCAAAAGAAAGATCCTTGGATGAAAGAGTTCATTGAAAAGCTAGGTAGATGCCTCCCATTCAGGACCACCTAGAAATCTTTTGTAAGAATGAGGGTGCCATTACGCAAGCTAAAGAACCCTATCTCACATCAGAGTACCAAGTATCTACTCCTGACATTTAACTATATTTGGAATAAAGTTAAAGATGGAGATGTTAGTGTTCACAAAGTTTAATCAAATCAAGTTTCTGGAGGAACCCATTCACGAAGCTCCTTTCATAAGCTAAACTTTAAGTGTCATGTTTGAGCTATAGGACTTCGTTATTCTAGTGATGGGATTTGATTTGAATTTAGTATTTGGATATTGGAACAGGTTAAGCAACAAGTATAATATTTAAATTAGATATATGGAATATGATCTTTTACATACTCGTTGTGTTCTATATTAGCATGTTTAATCCTTGAATAACCCAATTATTCTAAATGTCCATAGTCGATCATAGTTGTGGGAACAACTATGAAGTAAGACTAATATGAATTAGATTGGTTAAATTTTAAGAGTAAAAGTGGCAAAGTGTTGCAACCAAGTTCATATGTACTTGTTAGGGAACAAGTATTGGACCTGACCCGCTTCAAGATCACCTCATGGATTAGGGGTGCTCAAAAACCCGACCAACCCGATCAACCCAACCCAACCCAACGTGAAATAACCCAACCCGAAGCAACCCGATGTCCAATCGAGTTGTAAAATCTTCAAGTCGAACGTATTGGGTTGATATCGGGTTTCGAGAATTTGAACCCAACCCAACCCGATGAACCCGATATATATATATAGGGGTTAAATCATGTGAGAACCAGAAATAGGTTGAGAACCTTGGGAACCGATCTAAGTCGTCATTTGGTTTTGATCATATGGTTTTAAAAACATAAAAATTCATTCATAGGTTCTCACGGTTCTCAACCTATTTTTGCTTATAATAATGTCCATAGATTAAAATCAATTAACGACTTAGATTGGTTTTCACGGTTCTCAACCTATTTTAGGTTCTCATTTGATTATCGTCCTCTATATATATATATATATATATATATATATATATATATATATATATATTAAATCTAATATTCATCTCTATATAACTCCTTCACACGCACACACACACACACACATATATATATAGTAAATTTTACAATATATATATATATATATATATATATATATGAGTAAATTACACGATTGGTCCCTGTGGTTTACATAAAATTGCACTGTTGGTCCCTAAAATGAAATACTTACGTGTTTGGTCCTTGTGGTTTACATTTTCTCACGCCTTTGATCCCTATGCCCTAACACCGTTAAAATATTCTGTTAACTAAGTTAACTAAAGGGACATTTTAGTCATTTTATCTTTTCCTTTGTCTTTCACACAAACCCAAAAGTCTTGATTTTTTGGCAGCAGCTTGGTGTTTCAGCCCTCAAACTCAAGAAATAAGAATTGGGTATTTGATAAAACTAGGCAAGAACGGTGGTGTTTCAGGATCTTGACTTGATAATATTTTTTTGAGACTGAATAAGCGGATGTTTGAGGCTGAGAACTGGCGGCATGGTGAATTTCGTGAGAAGTATGTCGGAAGGTGATAGGGCGAGGCTGCCGGAAAGTGATTCGAGCACGACGGATCTGGGGAAAGTAGTTGCAGATACGGATCTGGAGAAAATAGTTTCCAGAAACACCTCACGACTGGTGGAGATAAACTCAAATCAGTTCAAAGTTGCTGCGTTGGATCTTAAAAACTGCCCAAAATCGAAAAGGATGAAAAACCGCTGTGTTGTGCGTTGTTCACATTGCTTAAAGGTTGCTGGAGAGAGGAGAACCACGGTGGTCGAATGGTGAGAAGGCCGAGTCTGGAGATGGTCGCCGGTGGAACGAGTGCCCGTTGGTGGTGGTTGCTGGCGGTGACGAGAGAGAGGGAGACGGAT
Organism: Saussurea involucrata; assembly: GCA_033807775.1. Taxonomy (NCBI): domain Eukaryota; kingdom Viridiplantae; phylum Streptophyta; class Magnoliopsida; order Asterales; family Asteraceae; genus Saussurea; species Saussurea involucrata. The sequence continues at coordinate 103,312,694 of CM066314.1, read as the reverse complement.
GGAGGCGCTAATTGTGATGGGTGGCGTAGGGTTTCACGAGAGAGAGGGAGTTCATTTGGTCACGGCGTTGGAGTTGGAGGTGGTTGCTGGCGGTGACGAGAGAGAGGGAGGCGGATGGAGGCGCCTGTAGTGATGGGTGGCGTAGGGTTTTGGTGATGGGTGGCGCCGGTGGTGATGGGTGGTGATAGAGAGAGAGGGAATTCATTTAAAAAAATTACAATACTTGAAATTGGCTTATCCATTTTTGAAAGGTTTTTATGTTTCTTCTGTCTCATCTTGTTTACCCTTTTTATGTATTGTTGTTTATGATGATGGTGAATGGTGGTTGTAATGGTGGGTGGTAGTGGTGGATGGTGGTGGACTGGTGGTTATAATTGGTGGGTGATGGTGGTATATGGTATTGGATGGTGGTTGTATATATGTGTACATATAATAAATAAGTAACTAGCATGCCACGTGTCGTCTTTTGGTGAGCCGACTTCAATATTTTTCCGCCTAAACATGTATCTGGACGCAATTTACATTATAAGTTCAATTAGCACACCCACATTCACTCCTCTTTAAATCTCTCCTTAATTGATTTTTTTTTATTTATACGTTACATTTACTAACCTTAGAATTAGTCATCTAATTTACTTTTAATCCCTTACTTTTTCATTTTTTATTTTACACTCTTATCATGTTAACATAAATAATCGTATATGAACAAGAATGCATTAAAAAAAATTCTTTTTTTACAAATTACATCATTGTACTCGTCTCGTCAATACCTTCGAAATGAGCCCAATATAGAATATTTTTGGATTTAATCATATTATTAAATATCATGAACATGTATAAATTAATTTGTTTTATATTCCTTACATTATTCATTTCATTTTACACCCTTATAATATTAAAAATATATAATCATAGTTTAACTAAAACATATTATATTGTGAAATATCATAAATACATATCAAGATTTTTCAAGAATGACGTACCGAGATTTTTTTTAAACTTGTACATTTTACGCTCTTATCTATATTTATCTATTATACTCTTTTAAAAATAATTTCATTTACGCTCTTATCTATATCTATCTATTATACTCCTTTAAAAATACATCATGTACAAGTTTAAAAGCTTTAAAACCTCTAACGTTCAACATGATACTTAAAAATAAAATTATTTTTTATTTTTAAATTACACTTTATACCATTATAATTAGTTATTTAATTTACTTTATATCCCTTTTTCTTTGATTTTTCATTTTACATCCTTATCATATCAACATACATAAACTAAAACACATTAAACAAATATGTTTTTATTTTTTTATAAAGTATACCATTAAAACCGTTCATCAAAACCGTTCATCAAAACCTTCAGAATGCGTACAAATGTTATGGGTTTGAATACCCCACTATCGAACGAATATTTTTCAATTTTTTTGACCAATTAACCATATTGACATTTAATTTTATACATCTGATATGCGATTTAAAAGCGAATAAATATGAAATGAAACAAAAATATTTTTTTGAATTCTCGTTTTTATATTCGAGATATTTCACACCGCATCGCACGTGGGTACATATCTAGTGTATATATATATATATATATATATATATATATATATATATATATATTTGTGTGTATATTATCAAAAAAGATGAGAGATAGGAAGAGGTGTATCTTTTTCTTTTTTTTTAATTAAAAAGTAAGAAATTGAGTAAAATGACTAAATTGCCCTCCTCATTTAACCTGTTTAACAGACTTAAGTAATGGTGTTAGAGGAAAGAGACCAAGGATGTGAGAAAATGTAAACCACAGGGACCAAACACGTAATTATTTCATTTTAGGGATCAACAGTGCAATTTTATGTAAACCACAGGGACCATTCATGTAATTTACTCTATATATATATATATATATATATATGCAAATTGAGAAAAAAGGTTGATGGCGATATGTTTAAGATTTAAGAAATATGCAAATTGGAAAACGTCAAGTTATTTGATCTATTTGGTTTAGACATTTTTGTATGTAGTATCTAAATATTCTATGAATTATCGGTTATATTTTAAAGACATGTTTCCTTTATTTTATGTTTCTACTTTTGATTTTATCTTGTTTAACACAACCCGACCAACCCGATCAACCCGAACGGGTTGGGTTGGGTTGGGTTGTATCTTTGTTTGGGTTGGGTTGGGTTGAAATTTTTTCAAACCGCCAACATTGGGTTGATGTGTCGAAATGCCTTCAACCCGATCAACCCAACCCGTGAGCACCACCCCTATCATGGATCGTCGTCATAAGTGAGTCTTGAATAAAGGTAGTATCTTTGTATCCTTCGACCTGAGATGCATATTTGGGACTCAAGTGTAGGAACTGTTATGTTTTGTTATGGTTAACCGTTGTTCTTGAAAAAGGCAGCTATAAAGGCCATTATTGGGCATGGCATGAACTGCATAAGAGGCGTATGTAATCAAGATGGGATTTGTTTCTCTAAATATGTTAAGAGTGAGACATCTAAGGCGCGTTACCAAAAGTTGAACAACAGATGAGAATAATAGTGATCCATGTCTCATGTTCAACATGATGTCCAAACAAAGGGATAACTGATACCACACCTTATACGTCAATTAAAGCTATGAGCTTATGGGAATTGGATGTTGTTGAATGGCACTTACAGTCATACATTGCTGGGGCGGTGAGATGTTGCTAGACGTCCACCACTGTCTATATCATTCTATAATCCAATCTTGAGCAAGTGGGAGATTGTTGGTTTTATATGCTCAAGAATGATTATAAAATAATATTACCGGTAATATATGATCCTATAGGGTCACACCGAACAACAAGTAGACACCAAATTGATATTTATTAGAATTTGATTCTTGATAAATATTAATTCTTGATGTATATTATTAATTATATTAATGAATATAATTCTTAATATAAAATGCTAATAAGAATTCTAGTTTATTAAAATATGATGATTTTAATATATAACTAGAAGTAGCTAGGAGGGACTAATTATAGTAAGGTTAAATAGTTAAAATATAGATTTTAACAAATTTAAACTAAAGGGGTTCCAAGTGTAACTTTGCATGAAAGGCTCAATAGTTATTGGACCAAATTTTGGACCAATGAGAAAAAAAGGCTTGCATGCATATCTTGGGAACAAGAGGAGAGTAATGACATTGGAGAAATACAAGAAATAAGTTTTTGCTCTCTCTCTCCCTCCTCCCTCTTGCTCTCGGGCGAAAACATACGCCTAGTGTGTGTGTTTTTCTCCATTTCTTCTAAACTCCATTGTAGAGTGGTGAGGAAGTTCCTTTTGCATCTTGTTTCAAGAAGGGTACTAGCATACATTGGTGTTAGAGCTTGTTGGTGGACTTCTCTAGAGGAACTCTTCCTTGAGTTGTTGCCATCTCCATCAAACTAGAAGACTTTGCAAAGGACTACAAAGGTTGTACTTTCTAAAACCCCCTATGTATGTTCTATAATCTTTCATGTTCATGCAAATGGATCCTTGGTGGGTGTTAAAATGTTTTAATGTTGTTCAAAGTTTTTAAGCTACCGTTGCAAATGTTTTGATTTTTGAAATCGATTTTTGAACAAAAACCCAACAGATTGTACCTGCACCTCAATTTCTAGAATCGACATTTCCAACGATCCCATCTTGTTCTTCAATGTACTGGCACGTAGTCCACCATTGTTGGACGTAGATCTCGGGAAGGTTGTCGTCGAACTCAGTTAGGGCTCTAAAAACTTCAGAGTTTTTGAAAAACTCTACAAAAATGTGATAGGTGGGTAAATAGAGAACTGGGTTAGCATCGAAACGGTAGTTGTTGTCTGCTAACTCGTATGGAAGGATTACGATTTCGTCTATGGGTCCTATTCGGCTAGATTCAGTAGAATTTTGTTGTTCTGCCATTGTTGCAGGTTAGGGTTTCTTGACGAACTTAAGGGTTTTGAACTTTGAGAGGGAAAGATGAAGGGTTTTGAATGATCAGAAAACGTAAGAAAAGAAATGGGTCATGGGTATGGGTATTTATACGCTAAACATGTGGCTGGATTAACGTCGTTGGTACTATAGGCACTTGAAAGGCCTCAACAGTAGAACGTGAGAACAGCTAACGGTTGGTTTCTCAATCAGAGATTGCCACGTGGATTTGGTTCTGACATCTTTTGGGCAAGTAAACCGTCACGGTTAGAGATGTGTGGGTAACATGTGGTTGACGCTTAAGAAATAACCCGCACCTCTGATAACGTTACTTCTGATGTCGTGGCAGAAAACTGACAGAGCTCTGGTGGAGCTTAGTACAGTTTTGCCTCTGTTGAGTGACTATTTTCATTTCTTTTCAAGTATCCCAAGACGTTTCACCTTTACCCAAAATCTTTTAAAATTCTATTTAGATGTGAAAGTAGTCAAAGAACAAGAACAGAACTGACTTAGAAGTTTCACAGAGTTCTGGTGAGAAGTCATCAGAGGCTCTGGTGAAAAGATTTTCATCAGACCAGGTTTTCCCTTCCTAAAAAAAAAATTATCTTTAAAGTTCAAAAGAGCAAAGTCATTTGAATTTGAAAGAATGGTTTTGATTTGCTCCCCCTAAAATCATGCTTATTTTTCTCTTAAGCTCCCCCTTAAATGGTGAGCTTGGTAGACAGGTTTTTCTTTTCAGCCTTTTGAAAAAAAACTTTATGTACAAAAAAAATTTACAAACAAGAAATTCACAAGAAAATATTGAAAAATGTTAGATCTGAAGTTTTGTCAATAAACCAAGTGTTGAAGATCTGATAAGAAGGTTCAGAAGTTCTGAGAAGAAGAGTCAGAAGTTCTGAGAAGAAGAGTCAGAGATCTGAGAAAGAGAAGTCAGAAGTTCTGAGAAGCGTGATCAGAAGAATGTTCAGAAGTTCTGAACTACCTGTTCAGAACTTATGACGAGTTTCGTTACTTAGTAATGTGTAAACTAATTAGGACACGTGTTTTGTTCTTATTAGTCTTTCTTATTTGTACTGTAGCTTTAATATATCCGTTACAGTATAAATAGAGTGGTTAGCACTACGTTGCTAACTGATTGATTTTCCCATATTACTTGTATTCATTCCTTGTAATCTTTGAGGTTATCTCTCTCTTAGATCTGTAATTCTGTGCATCATTGAATACTGATCATACAATTTCTCAATTACTTCTTTCTATATTGATTGTAAGAATAGATCCTGCACTTTCAATTGGTATCAGAGCCAATCAACAAACAAATTCGTTCAAGATTGTGATTGCGAAGATCGATTGATCAATTTCTTGAAGATTTCTTGATTCATTCAAAATTCGATTCCGCTGCTAGGGCTAGTTCTTGAATTCTTAGCAATTCTTGAATTACCTGCTACTTTTCGATCAAGAAAATCGAATTTGTCTTTCTGTTGAATTTTCTTACAATCATGTCTTCTAAAGAATATCTAGCCATGGGATCCGAAACCAAACCGCCTGTTCTTATACCAGAAGAGTATCAGCAATGGAAAACTCGTATGATCCAATTCCTTGACAACATCGATGAAAATCTTATGATTTCTATTCGAGAAGGTCCAATCGAAGTATATATCGATGTCGCCGCAACCCCTGCTACAGAGACAACTCCAGAAATTCCAGCGACCAGAGTAAAGAAGAATTATTCCCAATACACTGCTGAACAGAAAAATAGGCATGCTATTGACAAAAGAGCAATTACTTTGATGACTTTGGCTGTCCCGAATGAGGTTCTTAACAGGATTGACAGTGGATCATCAGCTAAAGAAATGTGGGACGAATTGGAAAGGCAAATGTTAGGAACTGTGAGATCTATTCAGGCAAAGTTAAATCAAAGCATAAATGCTTATGAAAGGTTCAAAGCAAAAGAGTCAGAAAGTTTGACACAGACATACAGTAAATTTTGCACTATTCTAAATGACTTGAGAAGAAATGGACTGAAGAAAACAAAATCAGAAATAAATTACAAATTTCTGAACAGTCTAAATTCAGAATGGTCATCATTTGCCATAAGTCTGCAAATGAACAAGGATATGTGTGAAGAAGACTTAAATGATTTGTTCTGTGTTCTTAATCAACATGAAGACTCTGTCAAGTTAGTTGTGGAAGAAAAGAAAAATGTTGCTGATCAGTTAGCGTTCTTATCAAAGTCCAAAGCAATCAAAGCACCCAAAAAGACTGCATATCTATCAGAAATACCGAGTCTGGAGGAATCTGACAAAGAAGAAGGATCAGAAGATGATGAAGATATCAAGATAATGGCTGAAAAGCTAGCTTTGCTGACAAATACTTTCAACAAAAGGTATGGGAAGGGCAGATTTCAAGGAAATTATAAGAGAGCTGGAAGTTCAGATTATAAGAAGAAAGATGACAGAGAAGAAAATAAGATTGAAAAGAGAATAGAGAGAAGTGAAGAAAACAAGGAAGAGAAGGAAGAGAGAAAAGAAAAGAATCTGTGTTTCAAGTGTGGAAAATCTGGCCATTATGCCAAGGATTGCAGAGTTAAAGTTGTGAAAGATTATGAATACTACACGAAGAAGGCTCAGCTTGCAAAGAAGAGAGATGACGAGAGTGCGCTATTGGCTGAACAGGAGAATTGGCTGTACTACTGTTGGGTCATTGACCAGCATCTCCCTAAATCGAAACGTGGTGCTGGCTGCTACGCTATATGGAAATAAGTTGCGCCTTCTCCACCAGCAATTGCTTTTGGCGTAGTGGTAAGCGCTTGGATCCTAACATGTGGTATCAGAGCAGGTCACGGGTTCGAATCCCATGGAGTGCATTATAATGCCAAAGGCATGCTGTGCAGCCAAGAGTGCTGGCAGATGCTGGGGGGGGGGGATTGTTGGGTCATTGACCAGCATCTCCCTAAATCGAAACGTGGTGCTGGCTGCTACGCTATATGGAAATAAGTTGCGCCTTCTCCACCAGCAATTGCTTTTGGCGTAGTGGTAAGCGCTTGGATCCTAACAACTACACTTCTGATGAAGATGATCATATCAACTTTCCACAGATGCGAAGCTATATGGCAAAAATGAGGAATGAGGATGATTCTGATTTTGAAGATGCTGATTCTGAGTCATCTGCTGAGGTACATTCTTCACTTGAATTAGAGTTAATGACACAGATTGGTGAAATGAAAACTGAATTTGCTAATCTAAGAAAACAGATAAAAGGAGAAAGAACTTTGGTTAACAAATTCAGAATTGAAAAAGAAGTAATAAACGAACAATATGAAGAATCTGAGGCTGAGAAACAGAAAGTTAAAGATGAAAATTCTGAATTGATGAAAAGGCTTTCTGAACTAAAAGTTGAGTTTTCAAAAATAAAGGATGAAAAAGGTGATTTACAAATAAAATTTGATATGTTATTTGAAGAAAGAAAGAATTTATACACCAAAATCAAAGAATTGGAAGATTTGAATTTGAAAAGAGGTCAGACTCAGCAAACATTAAATCTTTTATTAAGCAATGTTAAAGATACAAGATTTTACAATCCAAAGAAGGGATTGGGATTGGAAGAAAATGTCATTTTAAAAAGAGCTCCAATACTTCAAGTTTCTAAGCCAAAAATCCCAGAAATTGTTGAAGTTTTCATAAGACCTGCTAGTTCTATAACAAGTTCTGACAATTTGCAAAGACCAAACTCTAAAAAGTCAGATGAGACAATTTCTGAGTCTAAAACAGAAAAGTCAGTTGGTTCAGAAGAAAAGGTTAAGAAAGAAGTTTCTAAACCAACAGATGAAAAGCCAAGATACAATGATACTAAATTCAAGTATGATTCCTTAAATGTCAGCTACAAAAATAAACAACCAAGTTTTTCATATCATGACATTGAGAGCATATTTGATACAAGTAAAAATTCTGAAACAGTCAATCAGAAGTCTGAAACTTCTAGTCAGGATTCTGAACTTTGTAGTCAGAATTCTGAGTCTAAAGATCAGACATCTGAGTCTGTAAATCAGAACTCTGACTCAGGTAGTCAGAAGTCTGATTCAACTGGATTTTCTGAAACAAAATCAGATGAATTTTTGCAACTTGAAAAGAGATTTAATCTTGTGAGTCAAGAACTTGAGGATTTAAGGAAAGCTTATGATGAACTTGAAAATGATTTCTGTGAGGTGGATATTAAACTTGAAGAAGCTTTGAAAGAAAAGAATATTTTTATTCAGAAAATAACAGAGCTTGAAAAACTGAAGACTGAGTATGATCTTTTTAAAATTAATGCTTCAAGAGAAAATGATAAATTCTTTAATGAATCAAGTACATATGAAAAAGGTGAATCATCTAATTCTTCTAACAAAAAGAACTTGAATTTTTCAGAAAAAGAAGAAAGCAAAAGGAAAGATGATCTTGCAAAGTTGAATGATCTGAAAAGGGAACTTGAGAAGCTTAGAATGAAATCTACTTCTGAACTAAACGCTAGAAATTCTTGTAATAAGGGCAATTGTACTCTGAACAGTATAAATAAAAATGAAATGATCTATGTTTCAGATTTATTGTCACTTGCAAAGAAAAATCTTGTTTGTGTTAGATGTAAAAATGATTCATTCCAATATTCTCACAAATGTCAAGTCAAAATAACTTCTGTTTCATACATAAGAAAAGATATTCAGAAAGTTTCTGTTTCTCAAAATACAGAAAAGAAGAAAATTTCTGTTCCTCAGACTCAGAAGAAAGAAAAGATAAAAGAAAAGAAAGTTGAAAACATAGCAAAACCAAAAGTTACAACTCTCAAAAAGAATTTGAACAAACTTGTAAGCAGAAAATGTTCTGACTTCATAAAAGTTCAAGGAAAGTGGTGTTTGAAGAAAGATTTTGAGTGGAGAGTAAAAGGTACTAATGTTAAATCCAATGACAAAGCTAACAAAGATGGACCCATTCCAAAATGGGTACCTAAACCTAACTGATCCTTTTGCAGGGCTGTCATGTGTGGTTTTTAGATTCAGGAGCTTCAAGACACATGACAGGTCAGAAGTCTTTTCTATCAAACTTCACAGAAAAGGCTGGAGGAGCAGTAAACTTTGGAAACAATAGCAAAGGTCAAGTCAAAGGTTATGGGGATTTAACTAAAGGGGATCTAACTATCCAAAAGGTTTTCTATGTTGAAGGATTACAACACAATTTTTTCAGCATAAGTCAGTTTTTAGACAGTCTTTGTCAAATTAAGTTTCAAATAACAGGTTGCATGATTCTAACTGAAAATGATGTCAAAGTCTTCTGGGCCAAAAGACATATGGACTTATTTGTAGTTAATTTTTCAAAATTGAAAACATTAAATACAGTTTGTCTTTTATCAAAATCAACTGCAAATGAATGCTGGCTTTGGCACAGAAGATGTTCTCATCTGAATTTCAAAGATCTTAATAATCTTGTTGCAAAACATTTGGTTAAAGGCTTACCAAAGCTTAAATTTGAAAAAGAATCATTATGCTCAGCTTGTGAAATGGGCAAGATGAAAAAGAGTTCTCACAAATTAAAAATGGACTCATCTTGCAAAGCACCATTAGAAATGATTCATACTGATCTTTGTGGTCCAATTTCAGTTCAATCGATGGGAGGAAAGAAATATATGCTTGTGATTGTTGATGAATTATCCAGATACACGTGGGTTGAGTTCCTAAGAGCTAAGTCAGAAGCTGCTACTACATTGATAAATTTTATCAAAAGGATTCAAGTTCTCTTACAACTTCAAGTTCAGAAAATCAGAAGTGATAATGGAACGGAGTTCAGAAATGAGACTCTTCAGAATTTTTTAGAAAGTTCTGGGATTTCTCACAATTTTTCTGCTGTCAGAACTCCTCAACAAAATGGTGTTGTTGAAAGGAAGAATAGAACTCTAGTTGAGGCTGCGAGAACAATGCTGGCTTATGCAAATCTTCCTACTTTCCTATGGGCTGAAGCAATTGCAACTGCTTGTTTTACACAAAATAGAACTTTAATCAATAAGAGATTAAATAAGACTGCTTATGAACTGATAAATAAAAGAAAACCATTAATCAAATTCTTTCATATTTTTGGTTGCAGATGCTATGTTCTCAGAGACAGAGAAAATCTTGCCAAATTCGATAAAAAGGCAGATGAAGGATACTTTGTGGGTTATTCTTTAACTTCCAAAGCATTCAGAATCTACAATAGAAGAACCAAGAGGATGATGGAGAGCATAAATGTAACTTTTGATGAAGCCAGAATATGGACTTCTGAACAAGACAGTTCAGAACTCATGCTGAACAAGACAAAAATGACTTCTGATACAAATTCTAATCCTATTTGTTCAGAACTCAATTTACTGTTTAAGGATGCTTTTAGTGAACTAATTTCTGATTCTTATGCAGAATATGAAAACCCAAAGATGGTCAAAGAGATGAAAAATAAGACTCCAGAAATAGTTCAATCAACTGTAATTTCTGACAAAGGTCCATCAGAGGAGTGCCCAAATCTAATAAATACAAGTGGTGAAAACTCTGAACCTTGTAATCAGAATTCTGATTCTTGTACTCAGAACTCTGAACAAGTCAATCAGAACTCTGACTTCATTAATCAGAACTCAAACTTGGATGCAACTCCTACTCATACGTCAGAACAAGGTGACAGTTCAGAATTACGAGCAATCATTGATGAGAATGATGCAAACAACAATTATTCAGAGATTGATGTACTCCCTAGTGCTAATAAATGGACTAAAAATCACCCTATTCATCAAGTAATAGGTGATCCATCAGCAGGAGTAAAGACAAGATCAGCTACAGCAAATGAAGCAATGTTTGCTGGTTTCTTAAGTGTAATTGAACCAAAGAAAGCTAATGAAGCCCTAGAGGATCCAGACTGGATTTCAGCAATGCAAGAGGAATTGCTTCAATTTGAAAGAAATAAAGTTTGGAGACTCATTCCAAAGCCTGAAGGTAAATCTATAATTGGAACTAAATGGGTGTTCAGAAACAAAAAGGATGAATCAGGTGTTGTCATCAGAAACAAGGCAAGATTGGTTGCTAAGGGATACTGTCAACAAGAGGGAATTGATTATGATGAGACATTTGCACCAGTGGCAAGAATAGAGGCAATCAGAATATTTTTAGCCTATGCTGCACATAAAAACTTCAAGGTGTATCAAATGGATGTCAAATCAGCCTTTCTAAATGGCAAACTTAATGAAGAGGTGTATGCCCATCAACCTGAAGGTTTTGTTGATCCAGAATTCCCTGATCATGTTTATATTTTAGACAAAGCTTTATATGGTCTAAAACAAGCACCACGAGCCTGGTATGACACTCTTACTAAACACCTGTTAAGTTCAGGATTCAAGAAAGGTAAGATTGACACAACTTTGTTTTTAAAGAAACAGGGTAATGATTTGATTCTGATTCAGATTTATGTTGATGACATAATATTTGGTTCTACCAGTCCAGAATTATGTGATAATTTTTCAAAAATCATGTCATCTGAATTTGAAATGAGCATGATGGGTGAACTGAATTTTTTCCTTGGTCTTCAAGTCAAACAACTACCAAAAGGTATTTTCATAAATCAAGGAAAATATGTCAGAGATATTCTGAAAAAGTTCAAAATGTCTGATTGTGCTTCTATGAGAACACCTATGGCAACTAACATAAAGTTAGATGCTGATCTCAAAGGTGTTTCAGCAGATATCAAACTTTATAGAGGCATGATTGGATCATTACTTTATTTGACTGCAAGTAGACCAGATATCATGTTTTCTACCTGTTTCTGTGCTAGATTTCAATCTAACCCGAAAGAATCACATATGTTGGCTGTCAAAAGGATTTTAAGATATCTCAAAGGAACACCTGATCTAGGTTTATGGTATCCAAAAGAAACTGACTTCAAATTGACTGCTTTCACTGATGCTGATCATGCAGGAAGTAGGTTGGACAGAAAGAGTACATCTGGTGCTTGTCACTTTTTGGGAGATAAAATAGTGAGTTGGGCATCAAAGAAACAGAACTGTGTATCCACTTCAACTGCTGAAGCAGAGTATGTTGCTGCTGCTGCTTCATGCTCTCAAACATTGTGGATGAGAACACAACTCATGGACTATGGATATCAGCTTAATAAGATTCCCATCTATTGTGACTCAGAAAGTGCAATTGCTATTACTCAGAACCCTGTTCAACATTCGAAGACTAAGCATATAGATGTGAGGTATCATTTTATAAAGGACTATGTGGAAAAAGGAACTATAGAGATGCACTTTGTGCATACAAAGTATCAATTGGCTGACTTGTTCACAAAGCCTCTTGATCACAAAAGGTTTTCTTTTCTCATATGTAAAATAGGAATGCTTAATCTGCCTAGTTGAAAATATTTTTTTTTTCTTAAAAATGCTAAATTTTTCTAAGTAAACTTGTCTGAGTAGTATATTCAGAACTTCTGAGTCTTGAGTTCGGAACTTCTGAATCTTGAGTTCGGAACTTCTGAATCTTGAGTTCAGAACCTCTGAGTCTTGAGTTCAGAACTTCTGAGTCCTGAGATCAGAACCTCTGAATCTTAAGGTCAGAAATTCTGAGTCAATACTTCAGCAATCTAACTTTCAAAAATTTACTTTTGAGAAATACAAATAACTTCAACTGTATGGATTATGCTTCTTTGATTATCTTTTAATCTCATCTTTATGTATCATTAATACTCAAATGCATGCTCAAGTCAAGGGGGAGCATCAAAATTCTTTTGGAAATCATTTTGTGATGCTTAAAAGATTTGTTTTCATTTCTTATCTGTTCAAACCTCTTCTGAATAATCAAAATGTTTTATATTGGTCAGAAGTTGATTTTAAAAGACATTTTGGTTACAAGGCAAAATTCTTCTAAGTCATGGAATCAGAACATCTGTGCGTGTTATTCAGATTTTTGACTTGAGTCAAAATTCTATCCAGTAACACGTGTCAGCTTCATATTTGTTTGACAATGCCACGTATTTCATTTAAATCCTTTGTGGTATTTCACATGTGTTGACTCCGTTATAACATTGATTTCGCTTTTCCGTTAAACCTTTCAACTTCACGGATTTTAAATAGGTCTTAAAATCCCTATTTCAAATTTCTTTCAAATTCCAGAGCGAAACGTGAGATACGAATCAAATCCAGAGTTCTTTGAATCTGTTTTCTTCTTAAATCATGTCTGAAATACGAAGAAGTGGTCCAATTTCTCTACATTCTACAAAATCGATAATGGATTCATCCGATTCGGAAAATGATGAAGTACAAAATAGAGTTGCAGAGGAAGGGGCAATAAGAAATGATGAAGAAGATGAACAAATGGATGAATCTGAAGGAAATGCGGATGAGGTAAACGTTAATATTGAACATGATCAGAGTGCTGCAGGTTCTATTATGTCAGATAGATCTATTCTAGTGGAAAGAGTTGTTCCTGAGAGTGAATGGTTGAAATTATCTGAAAATAACTGTATTATATTGTTTGAGGAAAATCGTTTTAAGCCTGAACACAGAATTATCATGGAGTTATTCAAACATCATCCGTACAGAAAATGGTTTACAAGAAGTAAAAATGTGCCTGTTCAGTACATACAACAATGGTGGAAATATCTTAGGTTAGAAGATAATAAGTTTGTGTCTGAAATTGGAGGAGTGACATTTGTCTTATCTATCTCTGCACTAAGAGAAATGCTGAATCTACCAGAGAAAGATGATGTACAAAGAAGAACAGATTTTGAGGATTTACCCCTAACAGAGGAATTAATAGCAGAGTTCATGAAGTTGGGATACAATGAAGGATTGAGGACTCTCAGTTTGTTCAGAAGAAACAAATTACCACCTATTTGGGCTTGCTTCTTTCATGTGGTAAATAAATGTTTGTCAGGGAAAAATAGTTCTGCTGATCAAGGTTCTAAACAAATTCTTCAGATATTTCAAGGTTTAGTGAAGAATAGGCATTATGACTATACTTTAATACTTTGGGAAGATATGAAGAATACATTTGAGAAGAATCAGAAAGCAATTCAGAAGAAGACAAAGGATGCTCCACTGACATACATTCCCTACATAAGGTACTGGCAAATTGTTATTTGGTATGCCATGCAGGAAAACAGAACAATCTCAAGAAGAACAAATGAAGAGCATGGTCCTACATTTTATTTGAGTAAGATGACCTCAGTAACAAGACTTGAAAATTATCCCAATCATAAACTGTTGCCAAAATCACTTAGGAATTATATTCCAAGGGAGAGTGAGATTTTAAAAGCTTATTGCACCTCTATGGGAATTGAATTACCTCAAATCCCTGCCCAAGAGGACCAACCTGAGAAGAGAGGTGAGGGGTCTAGTCGAATTAGAGAGGGGGAGGATGTTCAGATGGGTGAACATTCTGAGAGACTTGAGGGGGAAAATTCTGAGAGCTTGGTTAGACTCAGTGAGGAAAAACAGAATGAGAGTGGTGAGGATGAGAGATTGTTAACAGAGGTTCAAACAGAAAGAGATGCCTCTGAACTAGCTAATCTTGACCAGGTAACCACACATGCTATTGGTTCACATCTCTTGGTGTCCAATATTGAAACAAACACCATGGACCTAGTGGTGGATCTTGAACAACCCATCCATACCCACTCAGAAGCATTTCAACATGCTACTGTTTCACACAAATCCGGGGAACCATCCCAAACTCATTTGGAGGGAGGTGATAAATCCCAACTTATTTTTCAACACATTGAGTCTGAATATCACAGTCCTATTCATATTGAGCCTGAAATTCCTTTTGACACTTGCACAGATCAGGAATTTCGTACTCCTGAAACAACATTCATAGACATGCCTAATGTTGGGTGTCGAGGATTGGATGGAAGTCCTGGTGAGGTGAACATTACAAAAGCCTCATTCAAACGTGCATCTGTTGTACAAGATGACTGTGTGTTATCTACAGGCCATGAGCTCTCTGGGCACATGAAAACTGGACCATCTGTTGGTTCAGGTTCACTGTTAGAAACTTCTGAATTTGAAAAGATTCAGAAACAAAACAAGGAGATGGGGGAAAAAGTAGAAAATTTGGAGAAGAGGATGGAGGATCTGAATGATGAGGTATCAGATTTGAAAGATGTATTGGAGAAAAAGTTAATTTCTGTTGAAACCAAGGTAGATGATGTAAAGAAATCCTTGGATTCTCACAAAAAGGAGATCGTGGATATAATGTCTGGTTTTCAAAAAGATATGTTGAAACAAATGCAAGATATGCAGGATTCTATACTGAAAGCACTGAGTGTATCACTGGCTTCTACTTCAAAGCCTCTTGATCCTGTTCCTATTGCAGAAGCTGAAGCTGAAGGTACTTCTAATCAGAACTTAAAAAGAAAGTTTGATGATAATGAGCCTCATGATCATCAAAAGGGGGAGAAAAGACAAAGGTCAAGTTCTGATGATGACATTGGCATAGAAGATTTTGAGATAGCAGACATGCACTTAGCCAATACAAAAAGTTCAGAAGATCAGACACAGGAAAATTTAAAGAAGATGATTCAGATAGTACAGCTTGACAGTTCAGATACAGAAGAAATGGAGTTGGGAAGTATTGATAGTAATGAATCAGATAAAACAGAGGAATTGAACTTGGATACTGAGATGGAAGGAAACTCAGATGAAACTGTAGCTATTGAGGAATCTGATTTGAGAATAGAAGAAATAGTGGAAAGTACAGTGGTAAACAGGTGTACAGATATTGTGGTTTATAACAGTGAAAGGGCAATGAAGTCTGAATCAGAAGAAAGGAGGTTGAATGAAGAATTGATCAGAAGAATGCATAATGAAGTAGTCAGAGCTTTGAGTGTTCAGAAAATTCATAAAGGGATAAAAGTAATAAGACCTATTGATCTGATGGGTGAAGAAGACAGAACTGTTGATTATTCTCAGAATTTTAAGCATGAGTTCAGATATAACTATGCTGATGAGATGAACACAGAAGAAGAATATGAGAAACTAGAAGATTACTTCATGCCTTCTGAGTATGTATTCAGAAAACCAATTGAGATTTCCAAGATTAACTTGCAGACGTTAGAAGAACCCATATGTGATTTCATCCTGGAACTAAGTGATGTACCTTTGGCCAGACAATTTCATGATGATATTTTTCCTGAGGAAATGTATGAAAACCTCTACCACTCAGAAGGAGAATATGAGTTTTTAGAAAGTAATGTGGATGGTTTCATGGATGAAAGAGCTCAGATGATTTACACAGAAGCTTCAAACAGATTCAGAATTCCTGACTCAAGACTGCATATTCAGAAAAGAATTGAGAAAGTTCTAATGTTTCAAGAAGAAGAATTCAGTGGTTTAATGTTTGTTAGAATGGAAGTATTGAAAGAGAAAAATACAAAAGTTGCCATGTCCAGTTTTGATTTCCACAGACTAACACTTGATGATCAGATCTTTCTAGTCAAATTTTTCTCTGGTACTGAAGAAGCCTTGATGGAAATTGAATGCAGAAGACTTCTGGGTATCTATGTCAGAAACATGTACTTATATGATTTTCAACTAGCCATTGAAGGAAGAAAAGAGAAGTGCAATCTGAGGTCTCCAACAAATATTGCAGGATTTGATGTGTGTACAAAAGGATTCGTAAATGAAGGAATGGAATCTGAAGGGTTTGCATATAAAGTTCAAGAGAGACTTGAAATGTTCAAACTGAAAGAACTGGTAAAATATAGTGATGCAACTCTGAGTTGGTTACTGATTGAAATGGAAGTAAGTGCTAAAACTGAAAGAGAGAACTTAAAGAAAAGGTGTGTAAACTCTATGAATAGAAGGTTGAATCTCAGAAGAAAGATCAGAAGTTGTGGTGAATGGTTGCTATCTGAAGTTAATCCCAAGAAGATGTTACATAGTGATTTTGTGTTCCCTGCTGAGTATGAAGTGAATGAAATTTTGTCAGATGAAGTTGAAGAAGTTCAGGACACAACACCTCAGAATGTGCAGATAACTAATATTGACCAAGCTGAACAGTCTGAACCCAAAGAAGATGAAATATTCATTGATCTGAATGGATACTTTCTTGAATTTGATCTGCCTGAGTTTTTCAAACCAAAAGAAGTACAATTCTTGGATGTGTATTATGATAGGTCTAAGGAGACTCAGATCTGGTTGGCTGAAAAATCAAGATGTCTTGGCAAAACAAAGCAAGCCGTTTACTCAGATTTTCTAATCACTGGAATCAGAGAATTGAAGGTTAAGAAATTCAGAAAGATGGAGTACTTATCCTTTGAAGTTTTGAGAGAAGATGGCAAGGTTTATTATTTTACTGATGCAGATTTTGAGAAACTGTCAGTGGTTGACTTCTACAGATTACACAGCTTTCTATGTTTTAAAGAGTCAAGTAAAGACAGAAATGAAAGGAAGGCAAGAAGTGTGGTGATTGAGGCCATGTTCTATATCTTAAGGTGGCATTGCTATACAGATTTCCAAATAGCTCTGTATTTGCAAAAGTCATGTGTTTATCTGGCAAATCCCAATACAGATCATGAGCAGAAAAAGGTGTTAAAGACTGGAAGTGTTCACAAGTATCCAGATCTGGGAGTATTTTTGAAGAACAAAAGTGGAAAGATCTTCTTCAGAGCAAAGGAAACTGCAAAATATTGTTCTGGAACTTTAAGGATCATAAAGCACAATTTGGAGAAAAAGATGCTGAAAGTAAAGGAAGCAAACATAACTCAAGAAGCAATAAATCAGCAAGTTGAAGTTATTCAAGAAATTATTGACAAGATTGATAAGAGGCTTAATCTGAGGAATGTGCTACTTCAGAAAATTGTTCCTGCTCTGAAAGAATTAGATGATGCAAAGTTTAAGTTTATTTGACAAAAAGGGGGAGATTGTTAGATCTGAAGTTTTGTCAATAAACCAAGTGTTGAAGATCTGATAAGAAGGTTCAGAAGTTCTGAGAAGAAGAGTCAGAAGTTCTGAGAAGAAGAGTCAGAGATCTGAGAAAGAGAAGTCAGAAGTTCTGAGAAGCGTGATCAGAAGAATGTTCAGAAGTTCTGAACTACCTGTTCAGAACTTATGACGAGTTTCGTTACTTAGTAATGTGTAAACTAATTAGGACACGTGTTTTGTTCTTATTAGTCTTTCTTATTTGTACTGTAGCTTTAATATATCCGTTACAGTATAAATAGAGTGGTTAGCACTACGTTGCTAACTGATTGATTTTCCCATATTACTTGTATTCATTCCTTGTAATCTTTGAGGTTATCTCTCTCTTAGATCTGTAATTCTGTGCATCATTGAATACTGATCATACAATTTCTCAATTACTTCTTTCTATATTGATTGTAAGAATAGATCCTGCACTTTCAAAAAAGTATGCTAGTAGAGCTCTGGTGATAACATCAGAGGCTCTGATGAACTATCCTACTCAACTATTTTGACAGAGCTCTGGTAAGAACATCAGAGGCTCTGTTGATTTTCAAACAGAGTTAGGAGGACATGTTCAGCATACCCATCTTGTTGATTAAGAAGTTAAATCTCCTTTCATCAAGGGCTTTTGTGAACAGATCAGCAAGTTGGAAGTCAGTTGAAACAAAATACATTTCAATTGTCCCTTTTTCAACATGATCCTTTATAAAATGGTACCTTATGTCGATATGCTTTGTCTTGGAGTGCTGGACTGGATTAGCTATAATTGCTATGGCATCTTGGAGTCGCACATGATTGGGATTTTGTTGTACTCCATGCCATAATCTTTAAGTTGAGTTTTCATCCAGATCAGTTGAGAGCAACAACTAGCAGCAACATACTTTGCTTCTGTTGTAGAAGTTGAGACACAGTTCTGTTTCTTGGATGTCCAACTCACCAATTTATCTCCAAGCAATTGGCAGCTACCAGAAGTACTCTTTCTGTCATTCTTGCATCCTCCATAATCTGAATCTGTATATGCAATAAGCTCGAAACCAGAATTAAGAGGATACCAGAGACCCAAGAATTGAGTCCCTTTCAGATATTTAAAAATGCGCATGACAGCAAACAAATGGGATTCTTTAGGATTTGCTTGAAATCTGGCACAAACACAGGTTGCAAACATTATATCAGGTCTGCTTGCAGTAAGATATAGAAGTGATCCTATCATGCCTCTGTAGTTCTTGACATCCACAGGTTCACCATTAAGGTCAAAGTCAAGTTTAACTCCAGTGGCAATAGGAGTTTTCATTGGATTTGAATTATTGAGCTTATACTTTTTCAAAATATCAAATATGTACTTAGACTGACTTATAAAAGTCCCTCTGATGGATTGTTTTACTTGTAAACCAAGGAAGAAGGAAAGTTCTCCCATCATGCCAATTTTAAATTCACTTTTCATCAAATCCTCAAACCTATCACAGTATTCCTGCCTTGTAGACCCAAAGATAATGTCATCAACATATATCTGCACCAGAAGAATATCATTCTTATACCTTCTAAAGAATAGAGTTGTATCAACAATACCTTTCTCGAAGTGATTAGTCAACAGAAAGTTTGACAGAGTTTCATACCAGGCTCTGGGAGCTTCCTTAAGGCCGTACAGAGCTTTGCCTAGCTTGTAAACGTGGTCTGGAAACTCTGGGCTTTCAAAACCTGGTGGTTGCTGGACATAGACTTCTTTTTGTAGTCTTCCATTTAAGAAGGCAGATTTTACATCCATCTAGTAGACCTTGAAACCCTTGTGAGCAGCATAGGCTAGGAAGATTCTGATTGCTTCCAACCTAGCCACAGTTGCAAACGACTCGTCATAATCGATACCTTCTTCTTGGCAATATCCCTTTGCAACCAGCCGAGCTTTATTTCTGATGATAATCCCATCTTTATCCTTTTTATTTCTAAACACCCACTTGGTTCCAATGGCAGCTTTGCCTACATGCAGTGGAACCAAGGACCAAACTTTGTTTCTTTCAAATTCCAGAAGCTCATCTTGCATAGCTTCAATCCAGTTTGGGTCTTCCAGGGCTTCATAAATCTTCTTCGGCTCAATCATGCTTAAAAATTGACAAAGAAAGCTTTATTGATTGTGGCCGATCTTGTCTTCACACCATCTTCAGCAGCACCAATAATTAGATGATGGGGGTGATCCTTTGTCCATCTGGTCATGGGAGCATGGACAACAGGTGGAGTTTGTGCTTCTGATGGGAAAAGACGAATTTCTGCATCAGAGATCTGTGGATTGGCACCAGGGCTCTGTGGCACACAACTCTGGAGAGTGGCCTCATTGCTCCGTGAAGTGCCAACAGGGCTCTGCAAAGGTGAGCTTTCAAATAGGGAATCTCTCCCAATATTTGTTAATAGGGGTGATGATGGCTCTTGCTCAGGTTCTCTTACATCTGGTTGTGGTTCCTCATTTCTCTGAATAACACCTGTAGACAGAGAAGTAGTTGGTGAAGAATTGGAGGGACCTGTAAGAGTTGTACCTGTCAGATTCTGTTCTGTTGAGTTTTGAGCTTGATTGCCTCTGGTGATGTTGACAGAGGAATCATCATCATCGAAGAAGTCGTTGAAGACTAAGTTTATATCTTCTTCTCTTGTTTTTGAAGAACTTGGCTTCTTCTGTTCTATCTGTGTCGCCTCTGTTGGTTTGCGATCAGAGGAACTTGATGTACTTTCATCAAAGGACACATTTACGCTTTCTTGAATGACTCTGGTTCTGGTATTGTAGACTCTGTAGGCTTTAGAGGTTAAGGAATAACCAATAAAGATTCATTCGTCAGCCTTCTTGTCGAACTTGCTCAGTTGTTCTCTGTCATTCAAGATGTAACACTTGCAGCCAAAAACATGAAAATATTTCACATTTGGCCTTCTGTTGTTGATGAGTTCATAGGGAGTCTTCTTGAATCTTTTCACTAATACAACTCTGTTTTGGGTAAAACAGGCTGTTGAGACTGCCTATGCCCAGAAGTTTATTGGAAGGATAGAACCGGCCAACATGGTTCTGGCATCTTCTACCAGAGTTCTGTTCTTTCTTTCCACCACTCCATTCTGTTGTGGAGTTCTGGCAGCTGAGAAGTTCTGGGAGATTCCTTCCTTTGATAGGTTGGCATCAAGTCTGGCGTTTTTAAACTCTGTCCCATTGTCACTTCTCAACTTTTGGATTTTGAGACCTAACAGAACCTGTATCCTCTTTAACAAACTTATCAAAATTTCTGGGACATCAGATTTTACTCTGATGAACTCAATCCAAGTATATCTAGAAAATTCATCTTTTAAAACAAGAATA
Source organism: Saussurea involucrata (assembly GCA_033807775.1). Lineage (NCBI taxonomy): Eukaryota > Viridiplantae > Streptophyta > Magnoliopsida > Asterales > Asteraceae > Saussurea > Saussurea involucrata. The sequence continues at coordinate 103,291,494 of CM066314.1, read as the reverse complement.
TACTTATTGCCCGACAGACTTTGCACAGAGATTGGACCACAGAGATCCACATGAAGCATATGCAAAGGTCTGGGACAACTGTGATCACTCTTAGTTCTGTGTGAAGATCTTTTCATCTTACCCAGCTCACAGGCAGAACAGAGATGGTCTTTGTCAAATTTTAGCGAAGGCAGACCTTTCACTAAGTTCAACTTCACGAGTTTGTCAAGATTTTGGAAATTCAAATGGGCAAATCTTTTATGCTAGAGCCAGGCATCTTCCCTTTTCAAAGACACTAAACAGAGTTTTTCTGTTGTAGAGTTTTGGTTTAGATTAAAATTCATTTTGTACAGATTGCCTTTTCTGTCGGCTCTTAAAAGTTCTTGACCAGACTCGGAAAGCAACAAGGAACAATACTTCTTCTTAAAATTGACATCGAACCCATGATCACAAAGTTGACTTATACTGAGCAGATTATGATTTAATCTTTCAACATAAGCAACTTCAGAAACTGAAACACCGCCATTAATTAAAGTACCATAGCCTCTAATCTGTCCACCATTATCTCCTCCAAAGGTTACTGCACTTCCCTTCTTGTCTTTGAAAGAAGTCAGCAGATCCTTATTGTCTGTCATGTGCCTGGAACATCCTGAATCTAGGTACCAGATCTGCACGTGAGGCTTCTGCAAGACAAATTAGTTCTTATTAGGTACCCATTGCATAATGGGTCCTTTCTTGTTAGACTTAGGGGTGTTAATAGACTTTCCTACTGACTTTCCATTCTGTGATGGTGTGCCAGAGGTCCTTTTCTGTGTATTCTGAACAGTCTTGGGATTTTTCCTTTGAGCTGACGGATTCAGAACACAGTGGGGACCATTCAGGTGATTTTGTAACTTGAGCAGAAGTTGAATACAATTGCAATTAACGGAACATGATGATTGATGCAAATTGTTGTTTTTACTCAAAATCCGTTGTTTGAATGGTGCTTGAAAAACTTTAGGACCAGATGTTTTTGCATACATTTTGTCCTGATTTGGTTTTCTGAAATTGTTGTTTCTTGGAACTGATTCACTGGGCCAGAAAGAATTTCTTCTTTGATTTACAACAGAGGCAGGAGCAGGTCTGTCATTGACTATCCATTTGCCCTTCTACTCTGGTGTAAATCTGATTGGTTTAAAAGCTAAGGGAACAGAGGTGTTGTTCACTGGAATACTTCTTGCATTTTATCTTTTCTCTACTTCTATTACATTAGAAGCAAGAATCTTGACGCCTTTGTTTTTAAAATCTGATACTGGTATGAATCTAGATTGTTTCTTGAAGAATGATACATCCTTTTTCAAATTTATAGATCCCACTGGTATTTGCTTAGGCTTATGCAACACTTTCTTTTGACCACTGAAAATTTATTCATCTACATCAGAATCGGAGTCACTGTCAGAGCCTAAAAAGTCTCGGGTGGCTCTGGTGGAGGTGTTAGGCTCTTTGGGCATCACTGAGATTTTAGCCCTGGTAGATTTGAACTTTCTCAACTTGGGTTTTAAAGCATCAGAAACATCATTTTCCTCAAGAACTTTCATAAGATCTTCTTCAAAAGATGTTCTAATTGTTTTTCAGAAGTGGGAGAGAAGACTGGGGCTTCAGGGTTGAGCTCGCTCTGTGGTTTAACATCAGAGGATTCAGCCGCACAAGTAACAGACTTCTGTCCCTTGAAAGAATTGAAATTAAAGATCTCTTTTGGATCCAGACTTTTAACAGAATCAGGAAGTAAGATTCTTGCTCTTCCTTGATCAAGAATAAACTTTGAATATGGTTCTGTAACCTTTTCTTGATCCAAGGAGTCATAGGTAACATTCCTGAAATTAAGTCTTCTGGTCCTTGAAAATACATCTGAGGTTTTGATTCTTTTGAAAGCAGCAGTACCAGAGATCACATCCTCCAGGATTTTCCCAACACAGAAGGCAGAAGACAGAGATGTCTTCTTTCTTCCATTATAGGGAGCAAGGTCACTGAAACCAAGACCTTGTGTATCCATCTAAGAGTTTATCTTTATGTGCACATCTTGTGCATCCTGGTACTTTTTGATTTGAATCTCTTTTACTTGTAGGGATTGATGCAAAACCTCCCTTTCTCTTTGAAAATAATCTTTTAAAGCAACAGAGTTAAGTCTTTCTGTTTCTGACTTCTTAACCTCTTCAGTCTTTTGTTTCAAAACTTCCTCCAACTCTTTAACTTTTTCAGAAAAGGTGTTTTCCTTTTATTTCTGCAAAACCTCTAGCTCAGACTTTTCTTTAAAGATTTCTTCATTTTCTTGTTCCAAGAGAGTTTTCTCTCTCTTGTAAAAGGACAGATCCTTCTAAGCTAGCTTTCTTAATTCCTTTTCCTCTGAAAGTTTTGTTTTAAAAGTTGAAATTCCTCTGTTAACAGCGAGACATGCATTTTCAACTCATAGTCAGACTTAGATTCAGAAGAACATACCTTGGCACTGGGTCTGGTGGTCTCCAGCGCTCTGTTGTTTGGCTCTGTGACAGTAAGAGCAAATGCATTCTGATTCAAATCTTCCTCTGTTGTTCTCTCTAATGTTTCTCCAGTCATCCAATCAACTTCTTTTAAACTCTCATCATCCACAGCAACTCCGCATAAATTGGCTTGCTCTGGTTCATCATCAGAGGATGAATCAGAGATCCAATTCTCCATCTCAGCAACGTAGCTTCTTTCTCGGTAATTGTACTTGTATTTGTTCTTGTAGTAATCCTGGTCTTTTACCAGTTTACCTCTACAATTACAAGAGAAATGGCCAGGTTTGCCACATCAAAAGCAACGTCCATCATTCTGGTTGATGGGTTGAGCAGCATCGGTTTTTTGAGGTGTTGGAGCATTATACTTCTGTTGTAGTTGTGGTCTTTGCTCTTGTGGAGCTCTGTTATGGTGGGTAGGTACAGCGTAACCTCTTTTCTCATATTTTTCTTCTCTCTCATACCTTCCTCTTCTATCAACTACCTTGTTGCCGAATCTCTTGTTAAAATTTTGAGTTATTAACGCAAGAGATTGGGCAAAAGCATTTATATCATCATCCTCTGATGAACTTTCTTCACCATCACTTTCAGCTACCAGACTCTTCTTACCTTTCTTTTTCATGAACTTCTCTTTCTTTTTCTCTCTGCTAGAACTCTCTCTATTGGACTTTCCTTTAGTGGGTTTCTTTGAATCAGAGACCAAAGCGATTGGACCTGCAATGGTGGATTTGCCCTTTTGTTTGACAACATCCTTCTCTTGTGCAACAAGAGTACTATACACATCAGTTAGAGACCATGCATCCAAATCTTGGTTAGCTTGTAAAGACATGGACAGATTTAACCATTCATCATTTAAGCTTTTCAAAAACAGAACATTGTTATCTTCCTTCGACCTAACAACCCCACACTTTTTGCATTAGTTTATCAAAACGTTAAATCTGTTGTAGGTTTGTTGTAGGGTTTCCTCAGGAAGTGCCTTGAAATCGTTGTATTCATTAATACATTGGGTCCTTCTGTTCTTTTGGGTTTTGATACCACCCTCAAGTTGATTAAGAAGTTGATCCCAGATTTCTTTAGCAGTAACACATGAGTCTAGTTCTTGAAATATATCGTTTGGAATGGCCATAATCAGAAGTCTAACTGCCTTAAGGTCATTTTCCATTTTTAGCTTTTCTTCATCAGTAAACCCAGTGGTTTTAACTTTGAAGTGAGAAGGAATATCTGCAGTTGTTTGTGTTGCGGGTACACGAGGGACAAAAACCATGGGATGGAATGGTCCATCATTGACAGATCGCATTAAATCTCTATCCATTCCATCAAGGAAGTTAACCATCCTAATCTTCCACTGAGGATATTCATCTCTCAGAAGAGTAGGAGGTTTGGTCAGAGAACCAGCAGTATAAATGGCATTAATGTTGTTATTAGCCATTTTGAAGAAAAACAGAGTACGAACCTTTCAAAAGAGTTTTAACTGAAAGTGAGTAAACAGTAACCAATGGAACAGTAACTTTGAGTAGAAAAGATCTTTAGACTAAACTTGAAAGCTTGAAACAGTGTTAAATGAACTCTGAAAACTTGTTTTAAACTATAACAGTAAAAACAGAGTATTCTATGAAGCTTTAAGACACACAAACACAATCAACAACTATGAATCAACCTTGGTAGATTAGATCGTTTGATCTAAGCAAATCAAAGAAGCTCTGATACCAACTATAGGTTCCCAGATCCAAGTTGCATCACATAAATGGTAAGTAATAGACAGCGGAAGCATTATATAAAGCCATTAAAATGTGAGTTATTGTGCAAACGATAATGTAACAGTGAGTATCAAATATAGAACAGTAAAATGATAACAAGATTAAGTATAATAAGCTGCTCGTATATTGATAATATGAATAACACCAAGAACACGTTCAAGTGTGTGTATTCAGAAATCTCACATGGAACAAGATCGTACGGAGGTAGTGCTATGGAATACTACAGTGTGTGCTCTAACAATTGTGGAAAACTATTCTTCCAAAAGCTTGTAATTGTTGTTCCACTACCTCTCTATTTATAGCCTGATAAAGCACTAGACGGTGTACTATCTAACCCTGAGGTGACACGTGGAAAGTGTGTCTCCGTCCTTTTAGGGCTTACATGGAAAGTACGAACACGTGTCTAACACTTAGAGATTTCTACGAGACTTAGGCTTCACAAGGGTATTCAGTTACCAGAGCTCTTACACCAGAGCTCTGTTGGTCTTCTTGTGTAAATGGTTCTTCTGTTGAATAGAAGTCTTCTGTCAGATCTCTGTTGAGCTCTGTTGGTTCTGCCAGAGCTCTGTCGAGCTCTGTTGGTCTTCTTGTTGATCTTCTTCCAAGTCTTCTGCTGGATCTCTGGTGCTCTTCTGACTTGTACTATTTTCAATACTTTTACATAAGAGATACTTGGGGCTAACAGGATATCTCGAGTTATAATCACTTGCGAGTCTCCAATCCGACCTTGGAGGTCGAAGTGTTGGCCGCGTGCGACGAGTGTGAGTGATCTCCACAGTTGGTGCACATACACTGTTGGAACTGGAGTAGTGGCCGTCAATGCTCGATTGAGCGAGTGGCGCTTCAGAATTTCCACGATTACAGGGCATTGGCAGATGATGTTGGAGGTGTCTAGATGGAAGTTGTTGGAACTGAGGGCTAGGTTCGGACCTATGGCAAGTAGTGGGGCATCGCCTTGGGGTGGATTCGGTTGTGCCATGATCATACCTGTTAAAGTCCAAAAGATGTTGAGTGTTCATGGTTTTAATAACTCGAAGGTGTGTCTCAGTGCTCGTATTCTCGGATTTATGAGAACCGAGAGTCGATGACGGTTTGAAACACGTCGCTACTCGGGTCGTGAAGTAGCCGGAGTGAGTGTGTGCCTTTAAGTGAGACACGTATCACCAAACACAATTTGAAAATCAATAAAACAGTACTCCCGGAATAGTTTTGATCCGGTTCCGGAATGCAATCCGGAACCACATAGGATCCGGAACCGGAGTGAGTCTGAAACGTAATAGGGACAGGGTCCGGAAGTCAAGATACCGGAACTAAGAGGGACCGGATCCAGAACCTAATCCAGACCCGCTGTGGGACCGGGATCCGGAATTTGTGTAAACCAGGACTTCTCTAATGCAATCCGGAACTCTCGAATCCCGGGACCCATTTCGGATCTTTCGAATACCGGAATCGTCCCCAGAACCCTAATCGGGACTTAAACGAGTCCGAATCCTAAAATCAAACCACATATGATGGAAATCGATGGATAGAAACCGACATTAACATCCGATATGTGATCAAAGAGTTACCAAACGTGTCGATTTGAGGTCAAACCGCAAACCGAAGGGTCGTTAAACCCAATCGGCGCCGCTGAGCCAAATACAGACGAATCAGAATGATTTTTGTGTCGGATTGATCGATTTTGAGATGGAATCGTAGATTAAAGGGAGTTAGGAACACATACCTGTAGATGTGGATGAAGATTTGAACCTGAATGAAGCAAAACCACAAGTTGTAAAGAAGTTGAGAAGAAGGTGGGTTTGAGAGAGTTTTGAGCGCGAAATTTTGAAGTTGTGAGGAGTTAGAAACAAAATTCGGTATTTATATACCGCTCGAAACCGGGAGTGAACCTGGTACCGGTCTCCTTAACTCTCCCGGTTCCAACTTTGTCTCAACTTTTGGAAATTGGCGAAAAATACCCCTGAAATTTGAAAAACTTTTAAAATTTACCCTGAGTTTAAAAAAATTCACTTTGGACCCTCAGGATTAAAATTTACGGTTTCTCCCCCTAAACTTTTCAAAAACAACTCTCCCCCTCAATTTTTCAATAAATACGATGCTCCCCCTCGACTTTTCAAAATAAGACACCTTTTTTTTCAAACAAAGACTTGAAAAAAAAATCCCCCCTTTTAACTTGTTTAGGTGAATATGCTCCCCCTTGTCTTGTCAAACTGGCACCTCTCCCCCTCAAGTTTTCAAAAATGCAACTTTCCCACAACAAAGAACAAAGGACTTACCTTGGGGACTTGGCGTTCGATGTAACACCTTGCAGAACAGACGGTTAGTAGCTCGGGAAATAGATTGAAAACACAAAGACTAGACGAATAGAATTAAAGAAACATGTAAAAAACAAAACAACGAAAGAAACACTAGAACGAAAATACATAGTACATGTCACTGATGTGCTTGAAACACCTAAACTACGCTGCGAGACAAGGGTAACTGATTAAGGTACAATTATCCCGTAGTGAAGAAAAGGTGTGACAAGTACAGCAGTGACTCAAACTTTCAGATTAAGCATACCCAGCTTGGACACGAGTTCATTGAACCGTTTTTTGTCCAAAGCCTTGGTAAACAGGTATGCTAGTTGATTTTCTGTACTTACGAAGTAGAGTTCCACCGTACCTCGTTCCACATGGTCTTTAATGAAATGGTAGCACACGTCAATATGCTTTGTCTTCATATGTTGAACCGGATTGCTCGTGATTGCGATGGCACTCTTGGAGACGCAGTAGATCGGGATGTTCGAGTAGTTGTACCCGTAGTCCTTCAGTTGCGTTCGCATCTAGATCACTTGGGAGCAGCAACTAGCCGCGACCACGTACTCCGCTTCCGCCGTGGAGGTGGACACGCAAGTTTGCTTCTTGGAGGCCCAGCTAACCAACTTATCGCCAAGGAACTGGACGTGACCCGTGGTGCTCTTCCGGTCGAGCATACTTCCCGCGTGATCAGCATCAGAAAATGCTTTGAGTTCAAAACCTGTGTCCTCAGGGTACCAAAGGCCAAGATTAGCAGTACCTTTTAAATAACGAAGAATACGCTTAACTGCTATGAGATGTGACTCTTTTGGCCTAGATTGAAATCTAGTGCACAAAAAGGTAGAAAACATTATGTCCGGCCTACTTGCCGTTAAATACATCAACGAACCTATCATTCTTCTATAGGTAGTAGTATTCACGTCCTTTCCGTCAGGATCGGCGTGTAACTTCGTACCCGGTGACATATGAGTTTTCATGGGTGTACATTGTTCTATCTTGAATTTCCGAAGAATATCCGCGATGTACTTAGATTGATTGATGAATATCCCGGTCGACAGTTGTTTAACCTGAAGACCGAGAAAGAAATTCATCTGACCCATCATACTCTTTTTAAAATGGGCTTTCATGAGGACTGAAAATTTGTAACAGTATTGTGGGTTCGTAGAGCCGAAAATAATTTCATCGACATAGACTTGAATTAAAATGATGTCCTCACCTTCCTTTTTTATGAAAAGGGTTGTGTCGATCTTACCTTTCGAGAAGCCGGAATTCGTGAGAAAAGTTGATAATTCGTCATACCAGGCTCTCGGTGCTTGCTTGAGTCCATACAACGCTCTATCGAGGCGATACACATGGTTGGGATGATCTTGACTGACGAAACCTTCGGGCTGGGAGACGTATACTTCCTCCTTGAGTTTGCCATTTAGAAACTCCGTCTTCACGTCCATTTGAAAGACGGTGAAGTTTTTGTGAGCGGCGTACGCGAGGAACATCCGAATAGCTTCGATTTGGGCAACTGGTGCGAACGTCTCTTCGTAGTCGATCCCTTCTTGTTGTCGATACCCTTTCGCCAGCAAGCGAGCCTTGTTCCTTACAACGATCCCGTTCTCGTCCTTCTTGTTCTTGAAGATCCATTTCGTGCCGATAATGGTCTTGTTCTTCGGGCGAGTGACCAGGCGCCATACTTTGAGGTTTTCAAATTCGTTCAGCTCCTCCTGTATCGCCATTATCTAGTCTGGGTCGTGTAAGGCGTCTTTAACCGTCGCTGGTTCAACATTGCTGAGGAAGATGGAGAAGAGGCACTCATTTCCCGTAGCCACCCGTTTTTGAGTGTTGCTCAGAAGTGCAGGGGCAGCTTCGTCTTCGGTTTCCGCCGTTGCTCTAGTTTGAACAGGAGCAGACGGATCTCCAATGATTTGCTCAGGTGGGTGCGCTCGAGTCCACTTCCGCATGTGAGGTAGCAGGTCCGTAGGAGGTTGAGAATTATCAGTATCGATGTAGGAACCTAAGGGTAAGTTCTGAACCGCTTCTAAGGATGGAACCGGATGTAATCGGACGGTGACCGTAAGTTGGGAAACAACTGCAATTGACAAAGATTCGACGGTTGCGTCAGTACTGTTGCTTGTTCCACGGGAAGACGGAGTGGGTTGAACCACTAGGGATGGAGTCGCAGTCACCGTTGTTGTACTTGATGATGGTGTCGTCACTATCATAGGTGAAGAGGGCGAGTCCTCTGATGATGTAGTGTTGAGGGTAGGTGGAGGACCAGAGATGTGTGTCGACACCACTACATCTCCATCTGCATTCAAAGAAGCATTAGTAGATACAAGGGAAAGATGAAAATCATTGTAAAAACGTTCAAATAGTAGATCTAACTCGGATGGATGTGATTTCGATGTATTGTTCGATGAAGGATCTACTGTCGTGTGCTTGGGTTCCGATCTAGAGTGATCAGAAGCCAGCACTCCAGTAAGCACGGGTTCTGAACTGGTTCGTTCAGAAGCCAAATCGACCAATTCGTCGAAGGTCACATTTATACTCTCAATAACACTCTTAGTCCTCTTATTGTAGACTCGGTATGCTTTTGAAGAGGTAGAGTAGCCGATGAAAATCCCTTTGTCCGCCTTTGGCTTGAGCTTGCCGAGATCATCTTTGTCGTTCAGCACAAAGCATTTGCACCCGAACACGTGAAAGTAGCTGATGTTGGGGGTGCGTTTGTTGATGAGCTCGTATGGCGTCTTGTTGAAGCGCTTGTGGACGATGGACCTATTCTGAGTGTAGCACACCGTTGCAATGGCTTCGGCCCATAAGAACATCGGAAGATCGTACTAAGTCAGCATGGTGCGTGCCGCTTCCACCAAAGTGCGGTTGCGTCGTTCTACCACGCCGTTCTGTTGAGGAGTCCGAGCAGCAGAGAAGTTGTGTGAAATTCCAGCGGATGTGAGAAATTCACTTATAATGCGATTATTGAACTCGGTTCCGTTATCCATGCAAATCGAGATGACGGTTAGCTACAATTTGTTCTGGACTCCCTTCAGGTGGTTGACTACGACCCCAGGAGTCTTGTCCTTTGAACGCAGGAACTTGACCCAGATGTATCGCGAGTAGTCGTCCACCATCACCAATACGTACGTCTTATGACTTATGCTTTGGACGCGCATAGGGCCGCAGAGGTCCATGTGGATCAGCTCTAGAGGTCTGGACGTGCAAGGAACTGGCTTTGGCTTGTGTAAAACCTTCTTCATCTTACCCATCTCTCATGTGGAGCAGTGATGTTCTTTTGCAAACCGTAGTTCAGGCATACCCTTGACGAGTCCACCCAGCACCAGCTTGTTGAGATTCTTGAAGTTCAAATGTGATAGCCGTCGATGCCAAACCAGTTATGTTGAGTAGTGGCTTGGTAAAGGAGACACACGGCTCTATCGGTCTTTACGGAGGCAAGATTGATGGTGTAGAGGTTCGTCCTTCGAGTTCCGGCAAGGATCTCCGTTCCGTCGTCGTTACGAATACTGCACCACTTCGCCTTGAAGTTGACTTCAAGATTCTTGTTGCAGAACTGGCCGTTGCTGAAGAGGTTGTGACCGAGGCCTTCGACGTAGGACACACGCTTGATGGTGAGGTTGTCCTGAACGAGGTCGCCATATCCCATGGTCGGGGCCACGTTATCATTCCCAAATCTGACGTCACCACAATACTTCTCCTTGAAGTTGGTGAGCAGCTCCCATTTACCAGTCATGTGTTTGGAGCATCCGGAGTCTAAAAACCACACATGACCGGGCTGCAAAACAAAATTAAGGTTGTTTAGGTACCCATCTATAAATGGGTCCTTGAGTGTTAGGTGCAGCACCTTTGCTTGTGACCCGTTTAGATCTGGGTCTTTTTCGAGAAGATTTACGAGAAGCATTTGAATTAAAGACATGATATGTACCATTCCAATCAGATGCATGTTTAGACACGACAAAATCATTCAATCCACACAAAGAACAACAGACACAATCATGCGAAATTTTAATTAATTGCTGAACAGAGTCAAGTTTAACTGGAAATTCAAAACCATGTTCAACAAAATTATTCAAACCAAAACCATGATTGTTGTTATTTTTACAAATATGAGAAAGAGAATTAAATTACTTAGTCTTCTCTGGTCGTAATTTAGCCATATTCTCTACCCACTCTTTCCGAACTGCATTCCCCCGACCCGTTCTATCTGAAATTACATTAGAGTTATTGTCAGAGGAGCTTGAGTAAAATGGTTGTCTTTTCGAGCTCTTACCGGTTTTAGCACGTTTCTTGGACCGCCGTTTAGATTTAGATTTTGAAATAGTCTCAGAAACAGTTTTAGAATTAGAACACTCACCTTTCTCAAAATTAACCGGTGTGGGCATTTTTTCTAAAAATTGAGTGTGACTAGCAAGCTTTGGAGCAAAATCAATCTTAGAGAAATCATCATCATGACAAGCAGAGGAATTCATAAACTCAGAAAACCGTCGTGCAGAGTCAAGTGGGGTTTCACCATCAGAGTCGGACATGGAGTTATCCGCAAAGGGATTATCAAAAACTGGAAAAAGATTCTTTTGAACAGAATCGGGTTGAATCGCCTTACCTTTATCTTTACAGCTCAAATTTTTATCATTTGTGTCATTGGACACTCCTAGAAAAGCTTTACACGAGGAACTATCCGAATAAATTGGTGACGAGTCAAACAAGATGGTTTCAGGAGTGACATGCTTCATTGGAGTATCCCCTGGATTTTCCTTAGCCATTCTCAGCGTTAAAGCTTCTGTCGCCAAGGAGGACAGTTGAGAAGTTAACTTAGCAATCTCGGTTCTATAACTCGCTCTTTTTGATTCGGATAATGACTCGGATTTGTTCTTTTTGAGCTTATCGATAGTAGATAAAAGTACAGTTCTTTCGGTTTCATAAATGACCTTATCCCTCTTGATTCTTCGAGTTTAAAAATGATGTTTTCCAAAATTAGAGGTGGAACATAACGTTTGAACTCTAATTTATCGTTAGAATCTACATCTGGTGTTGCCGTAACGGGAACCGGAGTTTCCACAGTTTTAGAAAGCGAACAGATGTCGAAGTAATCATTGGAGAGGTAAGGGGTTTTGCATTTTAAACAAGACGCATTAAGAGTCTCGTACACGAAAGGAACTTGTACATTTATGTTCTTCCTAGGCGGCTCATCTTCCGATTTGTTATCAACATTTTCAGGCTTTTCCCCTACTTTTGGTAGTGGGATTCCTGATTTTCGTTTAAGGTCTTCTTTTTCCTCATCCTCCTTAGACGGCTTAGTCCACTTGATCTTATACTCAGGATATTTCTTATCTAGGCCCATGAAATTGAATTTATAAAGGGTGGGAACTTTATATAAGATTTTCTTTAGGTAACACGGATTATCATATCCGAGTCCCCATTGTGAGTTGTAATACTTAAATTCCTTTGGTTTGTTCAAGTGGATGGTTTGTTCCGATTGACCAAGTTTGTAAAGTTTGGATTCAAGATCCTTAAGCTTATTGGTCAACAACTCATTTTCTTTTTGATCTTTCTCTTGAATTACAACGCTCTTAGAATACTCCTCCTGACACTTTTCTAACTTTTGTGTATATTCAGATATTTGAGTCTTGAGGATTTCAGCTCTTTTTGAAATGGCCGAGCATTCGGACTGATAGTTATCTATCACACATTTGTCCTCAGCCTTTTCAATAGCCAGTCTATCTATGGTGTTGTATTTGACTTTGGCGTCAGCCTCTAGCTTAGAGATATGGGCATCATTGGTTTTAACCTTAAGTTTAAAAGAATCTAACGTATGCACCATAACTTGCATCTGATTAATAAAGTCAGTATTAGGAGAACCACATACTTGGCAATCGCTTTTGTCCTTCTTCTTTCCGGAAGAGTCATCTTCAGATTTGGATTCTTCCGGGTTGAGGCCAATATAGCACATGTGAGCTTCCTCGTCGTCGTCTTCGTCTTCAGTCAGTTCGATCCAGTGATCATCTTCCACCAGCAGTGCTTTACCAGATTCCTTCTGCCTTGACAACAACATTTTGGTCTTGTAGTACTCAGCATTGCGTACTACAGGTTTCCGGTTGTCTTTGGCGAAGTGACCTCGCTTTCCACAGTTGTAACATTTCACTGGTTCATCATCAGCTCGATCATCAAACTTTCCTTCTGATTTCCTTCCTTCCTCGTTCTTCTTTCTTCCTTCATCAGACTTGCGCTTGCCTTCGTACTTATCTCGGTAGTCCTGTCGCTTTGTATTGGTGGAGTAGCGCTGGTTGTTGTTGGATGGCTTCTTGAAAAACTTCTTTCTAGCGTACTCCCGGGACAGTAAGGCAACGGCCTTCTTTATACTATCAAGTTCTGGATCGGAATCACTTTCTGGTTCTGCGTCCTCATGCTCAGACTCACTCTGAGCTTCCTCTCTATATGAACTTCGTTGGACTTGCTTGTCCTTGTTGTGAGACATGAGAGCTAAAGGATCTTCCTTTGTCTTTTCTCCAGACTTCTGATCTCCCATCAGTTCACGAACATCGTCTTCATCTTGAAGCAACATCTCGTAGAGCTCGTGCAGTGGAACACTTTCTAAAGATCGGTTGTGACGAACGTGGAGAACAAATCCCTTCCATTCAGATTGAAGGTTGTTGAGGAACTTGATGTTGTACTCGAGGTTCGTCTTGAAGATGTTGTTCTTGTGCAGTTCGTTGAGAAGTGTGCAGAAGCGTTCGTAGGTCTCGGTGAGTGATTCCCCTCGTTTGGCTTTAAAGGCTTCATATCGAGTGAGGCAGTTGGTTATCTTCAGCTGATTTCCCTCACGACTGTCTTGCATGATCTTCGCGACCTGGTCCCACATACCTTTAGCTGTGTCCTTGTGACTGGCGATGCTACAGTAGATGTTGTTAGGAAGACTGTATACTAGATAAGTCTTCGCCAGCTTATCTCCATCGACTTTCCTCTTTTCATCGGGAGACAGCTTGTCATAAGGTTTGGCCACCTGACGTGCTGGAGCTCCACCTTCTTGTCCTGGAACGTCCATCAGGGGTGGAGTAGTCGGACCGTCCGTCAGCGATCGGAGAATCTCTTCATATAGAGGCTTGGTCTCGATGAAGCACATGAAGCGGTCTTTCCAGACATTGTACTCCCCTCGGTACAAGATCGGAGGTTTGAGTTCCGATCCGATAGCTAATGCGTCTTGAGCATTCATTGTGAGCACTTGAGTGTGATCGTAAGACGAGTAGGATGATTCAAAGGTAAAAGGGTGATCTAACACACAACTAACGCAAAACTACCTTAAAATCCTAAGGGAGTGGAAACCTAACGCAATTCTAATAAAGATCAGAAATAAGCAGAAAGGAACACAGGAAAAATAAAACCAAACAGAAGCTGATAAAAAAAATTAGTGTGCAGAGGTGATCCGGAATAGTAGATCCGGAGTGGAGATCCGGATTGTAGAATCCGGAACTTGGGGATCCGGAATATAAGATCCGGAATTGGATAGTCCGGTGTGCAAAATTCTGGGACCGGGTGTGGGAACCGGAATGGACCAGGTCGGAACAAAAAGGAAATCGGATCTGAGATAGATTCTGGAACCGGATTGTGATACCGGAACTCAACACAAGAATCGGAACCGGATTATGAGTCCGGAACCGGATTTAGATTCGAAGTATATAGAATCCGGTATCAACAAGAACCGGAACTCAAGAAGATAGTCCCGTATTCAAACACTGGAACACAAAAAACGTACCTGGAGATGAGAAAATCGCAACTTTTCGACAGGAAACTTCAGGGTAACTTCTGCAATCACTTTAGAACACAAACAAGCAAGTAGGGAAAGCAAAAACAATTGGCCAAATTGATTATTGAACCACTTTTGAAGGAAAAATTGAGTTTTTATCAAGAACAGAGTGTGTTAACCCAAAAATCAAGATTCTCAAAATTAAGGATTGAATGCTTAACTAAAACAACTCAAAACTTGATATGACTCTAGAAACACACCAAAGATGATTTCTTAAGCCTCAATTTCAAGTTTTTACACTTGAATCAAAGCAAAAAGAAAATTATCCCACTGAAACAGTCGACTAATACTTGAATGACCAGAATAAGATGGATTTACCTTTGAATCAATCATCTTTCTGCTCTGATACCAATTGTGGATCCCGGAACAATCAAGTAACGATGAATCAACACAAATCAGTAATAGCGTCACAAATCTCACTTTAATTGATTATCAGAAAGATGATAAAACTGTAGCCGTACGTACAAAAGGTAATCAAGATAGTAATATAATCATTAAACCCTAATCTAGGATTAGGCTAACTATTTATATCCTATAAAGGATATTTACAAGATATGTCAATAATGGTCCCTATACTTCTATTCCACTAACATGCGACCTAATAAAATCAAAGGATCAATGCTTATGAAGGCTTTAAAGCAAAGGATGGTGAAACACTTCAAGAGTCTTACAACAGATTTAATATCATTCTTAATGATCTGAGGAGGAATGGGGTTATCAAGACTGAGTCGGAAATCAATTACAAGTTTGTGAAGAATCTTTTACTGGAATGGGACACTTACTCCGTTCAGCTTCAAATGTCCAAAGATATGGATGAGGAGAAATTGAATGACATCTTCAGCATCTTAAATCAACATGAGGACAAAGTCAAGGATCTGAAAGATAAACACAAGAAGATGGAAGAGTCTTTGGCACTGATTATTGAAAGTAAGAAGAGCGGGGTGGTGAAGCAAAAAGCGTTGATTTCTGATATGAGCAAGTATGAAGATGGTTCTGATGAGGAAGAAGAGGATTCTGGTGATGAACTTACGGAATTTGCTGAAAAGTTGGCTTTACTGACAAATCGGTTCAACAAAAGATTTGGTAAAAGGAAGTTTTATCCAAAGACAAGATCTGATTCTTATAAAGCCGACAGATATAAGAAGTTTGAAAAGAGAAGAGAGGATAAATAGGAGAAAATGAAGAGAAAGAAGAGAGGAAAGAAAAAGAAGAGAGGAAAGAGAAAGATTACCGGAATTGCTTCAAATGTGGAAAGTCGGGTCACTTCGCTAGAGACTGTAAAATGAAAAAGGTAAAGAACTATGAGTAATATCAGAAGAATGCTTAGCTTGTTAAAGCAAAAGACAGTGGAAAAGCTATATCAGCCGAATAAGAGATCTGGTTAGGGGACTCATCAGATGAGGAAGAGGCACACTTCACAGAAGTGAAATACATTCTGATGTCAAATATTGATGAAGATGACCAGGGTTCTGAGGTACAATCTCTTTCTGATACTTCTGATTGTGATGAACATTCTAAATTTTCTGAAAGTGAAGAAATGCTTATCTTGATATCGGAACTCAACATGATGAAAAAGGAATTTGATAAAATGCAAAAGAATTTTAATGTTGAGAAAAGTTCCTTATTAAAATATCAAGATGAGGCACTTCTTTACAAATGCTTGGCGGAAGATAGAGAAAAGGAAAAAGAAGCGCTTAAAATTAAAAATCAAGAACTTGAGGGAAAAATTTCTGATTTGCAAAAAGGAATTGAGTGTTATAAAAGATGAGAATATTGATTTGAATTTTAAATTTAAAGTTGTTTTTGAGGAAAGGACTAAAGCTTATGCAAAGATTAAACAATTAGAAGATTTAAATTTCAAAAGAGCTCAAACCGAACAAACTTTAAAATTATTAAAAGTAACCCAAAAGATACACGATTTTATAATCCTAAAATGGGTCTTGGACTTTCTGATGTTGATGTTTTAAAGAAAGCACCCGAAAATTTATACAATCTCGATAAATTAGGTGAAGGCTTAAATGAAAATATTTCAAAAGAAATACCTCCAATTTCAGAAGTTTTCACAAAATCTGAAAGTAGTTCATCTTCTAGTTCTGAAGAGGAGAAAGAGAAAGGTTCTGAAGAAAAATCAAGATTTAATACAACGAATTTCAAATACGATGAATTAAATTCCAGTTATAAGTCCAAAAAGACTGAACTAACTGAATTTAATTTGTTATTTTCAAATGAATCTAAAATTTCTGATTTGAAATGAAATATAAAGCGCCTGACTCGATCAAATATGAATCTTCTGGGGAATTAAAGAAAGTAATACTTAAAGATTCTGTAAAAGAAAAGGTTGTTCATGAGACCGGTTCAGAGTTTCTTGATCTTGATTTTGCTTTGTTAAAGATTGTTGAATTAGAAAAACAAATTTCTGATTTAAATCTGTACATTGAGGAATTAGAAAATGAAAATGAAAACATTGGAATGGGTTGGGATCATATTAAGAAAGTTAATCTTAATCTTCAAATAGAGATTAGACGTCTTGAATCCCAACTGTTTGAATTTTCAAAATCTAAGGATTCAAGTTCAGATAAAAATTGTTGTTCAAAAGAATGCGAATCAAAAGATCAAGTTAAATCTTCCTGTGTAATTGATGCAAACTCTGAAAGTCTTTCTGAAGAAAACAATGTTGAATCCAAAGAATTAATTTCTATAAACAAGTCAACATTTGTGTGTTTTGAAAACTCCTTGTTTGAATCATTTTCTGACACAAATGAAAAAGAATACAGTGTTTATGAAAATGGGGAATCATCAGGTACTAAATCTGATTTTTGCTCAAATGATTCTCCAAATTCTAATGTTCTAACACTTCTTCCTCGTTTATTTCAGAAGTGGATGACCAAGAGTTCTTGGATTTGAAGAAGCAATGTGATTCTAGCAAGGATAGAAAGCTCAATAGTGACGAATGTATTCAATTCAATAAATCAAATTGTACTCATTCTTGTAATGTTTACAAAGGTAGTGTCAATAAAACAACCGAAATTTCAGATTTTAAGTTGTTGACACAAGCCAAACGTCGAATACATTGTGCTCATTGTTGGGATAACTATTTTTCGCTGAATCGCAAAGCCTCTAAAAATAAAAAGAAGAAAAGCGTTAAAATTTCCAAAAAAATTTCAAAATCTTCGGCTAATTACTTGGCAAGGATGTTTGGTTTTGGTTTGAATAAAAAGTCAAAGAAAAAGGAAATTAAATCAGTTGATGTGAACTTGGTTTGGAAATGGATTCCAAAAGATCAAATTAAAACACCAACTTCACAAAAAGAACTCAGCTTTAAAGGAAAAATTCATGGTTCTTCGACTAATTTAAAGAAGCTAATCCGGACTAACAAACAAGGACCCATACTGATATGGGTACCTAAGTTGAGATAATTTGTATTTCAGGACTGTCATGTGTGGGTCATAGATTCCGGTGCTTCAAGACACATGACAGGGTACAAGCACCTATTGCACGATTTTATTATACATCCTGGAGGAACAGTCGGATTTGGCAACAACACAAAAGGCTACATCAGAGGTCATGGAACTTTGAAGAATGAAACGATCTCAATTGAAAAGGTTATGTACGTGGAGGGGCTTGGCCATAATCTGTTTAGCATCAGTCAATTTTGCGACAAAGATTGTAATGTAAATTTCAACAAACGGTTTTGTCGTATTGTGGATCCATCTGGCTCAGAAACTTTCAGGGCAAATAGATGTGGAGACCTCTACATAACTAACTTCTCGACTCTAGTGGCGTCTAGGCAGGTTTGCTTAGTTTCAAAGGCTTCGATTGAAGAAAGTTGGTTGTGGCATCGAAGGTTATCCCATCAGAATTTTCGAAACATTAATAAACTTAGATGCAATAGTTCTAGGTCTGCCTGACTTGAAGACCGACAAGGTTTCTGTATGCCCGACTTGTGAAATGGGCAAGATGAAACATACTTCTCTTAAGTCAAAGACTCTATCTAACTGCCACAATTGTTTAGAACTAATTCACATGGATCTTTGCGGCCCGATGCGAACTCAGTCAATGAGAGGAAAGAAGTATATTCTAGTTATGGTTTATTAGTACTCAAGATACACTTGGTTGAAATTTCTTCGCTCAAAGTCAGAAGCGCCAGAGTTAATCATAAAGCTTATCAAGAAGATACAAGTTCTTCTACAACGTCCTGTGCAAAAGATAAGGAGTGATAACGGCACGGAATTCAAAAACACGACTCTACAATCCTTTCTTGATTATGTCGGTATCTCTCATAATTTTTCGTCACCAATGACTCCACAACAAAACGGAGTTGTTGAACGCAAAAACAAAACGCTTGTGGAGGCGGCTCGTACGATGTTGGCGTATTCTGGTCTTCCACCAAGTCTATGGGCTGAAGCCTTTCTACGACTTGTTTTACGCAAAATAGGACTATCATTAATAAGCGATTAAATAAAACTGCCTATGAAATCATTAACAACCGGAAACCTAATATTAAATTCTTTCGTGTGTTTGGATGCAGGTGTTATGTGCTGAAAATAGACAACATCTCACAAAATTCCAAGCAAAGGTTGATGAAGGAGTCTTTATCGGATATTCCTTGACTTCTAAAGCGTACATAATTTATAACAAAAGAACGAGATCAGTCATTGAGAGTATAAACATAACCTTTGATGAGCACATCATATTGACCCCAGGACAAAGCAGTTCAGGACTCGGACTTCAACCAGAAGTTTCTACTCAACAAGGAGTAGAACCTGTGCAACAACAATCTAATAATTATGAATTTTCTAAAACTATTAATAATTCAGAACTTGATTTACTGTTCTTTGATGTGTTTATGGATATTTGTTCAGATATGGAACCACCATCTATGTCCATAAATGCAAACACACATCAGACCAGTGCTGAAATGTTTGGCCCTACTGAAGAGGTTGGTGCTATAACATCAAGTGCTACAGACGTGAATCCAAATGACTCTACACCGATTAAAGTTTCTGAACTACTGACTCAACAAGACGATCCAGTTTCAGTAAACACAACTTCTGATGATTCTACGCCTGAACTACAAGCACCCGAAGTTGAATTGCCTGTACCAACTACTATACCTTCAGCTGAGTCAACCGAAGATATCATCACAGTTATTGATGAAAATGATGCTTCAAATACTCGAGTTGACGTTCAAACTCTCCCGAGTACCTTAAAATGGATAAAGACACATCCTCCCGCAAATATTATCGATGATATCAAAGATGGAGTCAAAACGAGATCTGCTACATCAAACGAATGTTTGTATGTAAATTTTCTAAGCTGTATAGAACCGAAGAAACCTTCTGAAGCATTGCAAGACCCAGATTGGATCAATGCCATGCAAGACGAGTTGAATGAGTTCAAAAGAAATGAAGTTTGGCGTTTGGTGAAGCGACCTAAAGACAAGACCATCGTTGGAACCAAATGGGTCTTTAGCAACAAAAAGGATAAAGCAGGGATCATTGTTAGAAATAAAGCGTGATTGGTAGCAAAAGGTTATAATCAACAAGAGGGAATTGATTATGATGAAACCTACGCTCCAGTGGCAAGGATCGAGGCTATTCGGATCTTTCTAGCATACGCGACTCATAAGAAATTAAAGGTATACCAGATGGATGTCAAGTCGGCATTTCTGAACGGTGTCCTTCATGAAGAAGTCTATGTTAGTCAACCCGAAGGCTTCGTTGATCCAAAGCATCCGGACCATGTCTACGTCTTGGATAAATCATTATACGGTCTAAAACAAGCTCCAAGAGCATGGTACGAAACTCTAACAACACATCTCCTGAGTCTAGTTTCACCAAAGGTACAATCGATACAACTCTCTTTCTTCGTAAACAAGGTGATGATTTGATTTTAGTACAGATTTATGTTGACGCGATTATTTTTGGGTCTACAAATCCTGAGATGTGAGTAGAATTTGAAAATATATTGAAAAGTCGTTTTCAAATGAGCATGATGGGGGAACTTAATTTTTTCCTTGGTTTACAAGTGAAACAATCAAAAGAAGCCATTTTCATAAATCAATCCAAATATATAAATGATATGCTCAAGAAATTTGATTTAAATTCCACATCCACCATGAAAACACCAATGGCTACCGGTCGACTTTTAGATGATGATTTAGCTGGTAAATCAGTTGACCAAAAGTTATACCATAATATGATTGGTTCTCTTTTGCATCTTACGGCTAGTAGACCTGACATAATGTTTGCAACATCTTTATGTGGTCGTTTTCAAGATAATCCTAAGGAATCTCACCTTATAGCTATAAAACGGATCCTTCGATATCTCAAGAGCACAAGAAATTTGGGCCTTTGGTATCCAAAGGATTCGGGTTTTGAACTAACAGCTTTCACAGATGCAGATCATGCCAGTAATAGACTGGACCGTAAAAGCACATCAGGTGCATGTCAGTTCTTGGGGGACAAATTAGTTAGTTGCTCCTCAAAGAAGCAGAATTGTATTTCAACTTCTACTATGGAAGCGGAGTACGTTGTTGCGGCTAGCTGTTGTTCACAAGTGCTGTGGATGAAGACACGACTGAAGGACTACGGATACGTGATGAACAAAATCCATATCTACTGCTGTTAGGACACTGAAGTTGTCCTTTATATTAGAAAGTTTTGTAAAGCAATAGCTGTGTTAAAGGGCTTATGCTTAACTGTTGTAACAAGTGAGGAAGACTATAAATAGGACTTTACATGTAATATTGTAAAGTGTGAATTCATAATACAAGATGTAGACATTAAATCTCTTTGTGTTCTCTATAGGTTAGATTTACTTTTCTAATAATGTTCTTCCTCATCTTGTTCTTATATCTTGGGTTGTATGAAGATCATAAACCTAACAACTGCGACTCAAAGAGTGCAATTGCAATTACTGCAAATCCGGTTCAGCACTCCAAGACTAAGCACATTGATGTAAGATATCATTTTATTAAAGATCATGTGGAAAAAAAGAACCATTGAAATGCATTTTGTACCAATTGAACTAGAGCTTGCTGATCTATTTACTAAATCTTTGGATGAAAAAAGGTTCAACTTTCTAATCAGCAAACTAGGGATGTTGAATACAAATGCATGACTTTGTTTTTTTTTTCACATTGAGGGTGAGTGTGTGTGTCTGTGTTTATTTATACTCTATATTTGAGGGGGAGTAAGTATGTTTAACTGAGACACCTCTAACCAATTCGGACTCATGTTCAATGTGTACCAAGTTTTAATTTGTACTTGCAGATTATATCTGAAGCTGATTTCACTGACTATGCATCTTTCAAGGGGGAGTAAGATGGTATATGTCTGTAAGTGTGTTCTATCTTGTAATTTCTATTAAAAATATGTGTGTGAGCTTCAAATTTTCAAACAAGTGTGAGCTTAAAATGTTTTAAACCGATGAGATATTTTTTTGAGAAGTTTGAATTTTTTTTCTTTTCTGAAAAAGTTGCATTTTTTGAGTGAAAAACACTTAGTTTTCGCAACCAATGGGTATGAAAACCTTAGTTTTCGCAACAAAGGGTACGAAAATTTTAGTTTTCGCATATAGTTGCTTGCGAAAACATTAGTTTTCGCACACGTTGCTTGCGAAAAGTTTAGTTTTCACAATGCATTGGCTACGAAAACTTTGTTTTCGCATTCAGTTGCTTGCGAAAAGTTGCTTCCGAAAAGGAACTAGTTGTGAAAATTTCGTGTGTTCCTTTTTGGACACGAAAACGTTTTCCCCTGAAGTTTTCACAACTAGTTCCTTGCAAAAACCTCGATGAACAGTGCCTTGTCAATTCTCCTGACATGCAATTTTTGTGTTATTTGCGAAAAGTGTATAAATACATTTTTTCAAATACCCCAGTTCCGACTTCCTTTTTGGCAAACCTCGTACTTCTCTCTATTGCAACTGTTCATCATTCTCAACCTTTGTCGACTTCAATTTCTCGTATCTCGATCATCAGGTAACCATTCGACTTGAAATTTGTATCACTGTGTTCGATTTAATGTTTGCTATGTTTCCATCCATGTGTTATTGCTGATTTTCATTTGTTTATGTGCGTATTTTGTCTGAAATCGAACTCGCAACTGTTCACATTCTGGAAATCAATTTTATCGATTTCAATCTTGTTTGTGTTGTTTATATGTTATTTCATGCTCATATGATTATTTCAAATCGATTTGTGTTGCTTGTATTCACCAGATAAACATTTTTCTGTGATTTTGATTGTGTTTTTAAGTTCGGTTTGTGGTCAGTTTGTGAAACTGTCGATTTAGGGTCAAAACATGAAAACTTGTTGTTCAATCTTGTTGGGTTTTCAATTTCGAACAAGTCTGTGTGGATTTTGTGGTCAAAAGAATCATTTTCATCGATTTGGTGATCTGGTCATATGAACTTGCGAAAGGTTTTGTGTAAGTTCATTGGGAAAACTTTTGGGACCCTAAAATTTTACTAAGTCCAGTTTTCGCAAAGTTCATTGCGAAAACGTTTTGGTTTGGTCTGCAAAAAGTTTCTATGGTGCCTGCGAAAAGTTTGTTGTTCAAAATTTGTCTAAGTGAGGTTTTCGCATCCTTAGGCTGCGAAAACTTGGTCATGTAGCTTGCGAAAAGTTGAGGTTCTCGCACATAGTTGTCTGCGAAAACTTTGGCTTTTCATCCCATGGTTTGCGCAAAGTTTGTGTCTTGTCTCATTTGCTTTGGGTTGCGAAAACCAGACTTAGGTTTTTTCATGAAAATTTTTCCAAAAGTGATTTTTTCCAAAATTAACATTTTTAGAGTTGTTTTTTCAAAACAACAGTTCACATGGCTGCAAATCATGAACAACAGAGCATGGTCCAAGGTTTTGGGGACCATGTACCCGAGGCAACACCGGAAGTACCCTTACCTTCCACCAGATCAGTCCATCCTTCCTATACAGGCCAAGGCAAACCAGATCATGCCTTTATTCACCCAAGAGATTACATACACATCAAATTCAATAATCATCATGTGGAGTTTGACCGTATCAACATTCATCTAGTGGTCAAAGAAGTTCTGAAATGACATCCCTTGGCATATATGCATTGACTCACACAGTCAATGTACCTATGTTGTACTTGCAACAAGCCTGGAAGACTATTACCTTTGCCATTGAGAAAAGAAGGCCGATCTTTGAAATTCAGATAGACAAGTACATCACAAAGCTTGATTACCACCTACTTCGTCTAGTTCTGAAGCTACCTGAGCCGAATTCCAGACCCGGAAAGACATCCTTTGATCCTTATCCAACCGAAGCTGAAGTTCTTGCTGGAATCAAAGAATTGGCATATGTTGGTGAGCTGAATTGTTAGCTCCAATATTCATAATAATAGAAGTATTGAAAAATAGGCTAAGTATAGAAGACTTCGACAGAAGCTTTGCCAAATGATCATAGAAGTTCTACGGAGTATCACCAAAGCTCTGCCGAAGTAAACAAGAAGATCAATCAAGAATCGCCAAGACCAAAGATCGAGCTACAGAAGTACTGCTCACAGAGGACCGAGCCGCAGAACCTCTGTCACCCTTGACAGAGCCTCTGCGGTTTATACTAAAGACTTGGAAGATTTACAAATATCTTTCTACTGTTCCAGGATCCGTTCATCCACTTATTCCAGGCGTGCCCTGACATCAACTACACGTGTCAAACTCTGATAGGGCTCTGCCAAAATTGGAACATGCGCATTAAATGAACATCGTACCTGCTAATATTCATACAATCCTGTCTACTGTAGATCAGTCCTTATTGTCTAAAGTATGTCCCCTTTAGAAGTAGTATAAATTGAAGACTCATGTTGAGTTCTTCTATTAAGCTTACAATCACAAAAATACTCATATCTTTTAAGCTTAAGCATAAACACACACACCATTAACTGCATATTTCTTGTCAAACCTTTGAAGTTCTTGGTGTTCTTAATATATATCAAATACAGTAATCTTTGAGATATTCATCTGTTCTTCATACACTGATTATTTGATATTGTGTGTTGTTTCTATATAAACATATTTGTTAGTTCTTCAAATACGTTTCCGCAACACATCTTATTTGAACTAATAGATTAGATAATCTTTGTTAATCAAATACGGGAAACAACAATTGGTATCAGAGCGAAGCTTGATTTTTTAATCAAGCGATCCTCGTTTAACAAGATTATTGGTAGAAACGTGGTCTGATTTTAACCTGTTATTCATTCCTTCAAACAGATTCTGTTTCTCAGCCATTTTCGATTTATTCGATTTTTGGTAAAACAAGAAACTGTTTCTTTCGTTAAAACTCCATTAAAGTGCAAAATTGTCGGTGATTGAATCATTATTCATTTATCTCTAGATTTCTCAAGTAACAATGTCTAGAATAAAATTCTGTGGTGATGCTGATTCTCATTATTATTCGAAACTAAGTACTAATTTTCGCAAGATAATTCCTACTCTTGAGAAAGAACTAGATGAAAGGAACAAGAGCATTCTTAGTGATTCAGATAAACTTGCTAAGCATGAAGAATCAGGTAAACTTCTAGACTGTGAAAATCTTGAACTAAAAAGGAAATTATCTGAGTCAGAAAAGCTTTGTAAAAAGGAGAAAGAGAAGGTTGAGGAAGTTAAGACAATTTTTGAAGAAGAGAAGAAAAGACTTGAACTCAAATGTTTAAAATTTTCTAGTCTGATTTCTGATTTTGAGAAACTTGTGATCTGTGAGAGAAAGAAATTTGAAAAAGAGAGAACCATTATTGAAACAAAATCTATGGAGTTTTCTTACAAAATCTCAGAATTACAGAAGACTCTTGAAAAGGAGATGAGAGAGCATGATTTTAATAGAAAAGAGTCTGAAAAGGTTTTTAAAGCTGAAATGTCCAAATTAACAAAAAGAATATCTGATTTGTCAACCAAGATCATGCTGGAGAAAAAGTATAAATCAGATCCTCTAAAGAAGTTTGATTTAAATCTTAAAGAAAAAGATGTTTTAGCTAAGTAGGTTAAGGACTTTGATTTAGCAAACTCTTGTGCTGATAATACAAATAATCTTGTTTTCAAAAGAGTGAAAATGGTTTGGAAAGTCAAAAACTCTACTCCTGTCAAAAATGCTCCAAAGCCTTTTGTTTCTACTAAACATTCATCTCTTCATTCTCATAATTATAAATGCTTTGATCTTATGTTTCAATTAAAAAACCTTTTCTCTAAATCATTTTGTGTTCTAAATGGGTCATTTCAAAAGAAAATTCCAAAGACCCAAAGTGAGAAGAGTCACAGAAAGGAACCTGGCAAAACAGCAAAGACTGGCAAACCAGAGGACCTGAAGACAGCTACAAATCCTAGAATTCTAGGACCCATTTGGATATGGGTACCAAAATGTCTTTAATCTGTCTTGTAGGTAAATGGACTCCTTAATACTTCTGTTAAGGACTCGCACTTCAGTGAACAATGGACTCCTTAATACTTCTGTTAAGGACTCGGGCTTCAAAGTTAACAATGACTCTTAAACACTCAGTTTAAGACTCATCCTTCAAAGGTTCTATACTTCACAGAGCCTCTATGAAATTGCTCAGAACCTCTGACAATATCCACAGAACCTCTGATGAGGTTGACCTATGTTTTATGCTTTACTTCACATTTTAAAACCAAGCATAGGTGAAGGGGGAGCAGAAGGAGAACATACTTGATCTACAGAGGTTTATTAGATCAAGGGGGAGAAATAGGAGACCTTGCTTAATCTACAGAGATTTACAAGTCAAAGGGGAGCCAAGGAAAAGACGACATCAACAAAAGAAAAGAACTTTGTCGGACAAAGAAGAACAAAAAGATTGGTATCTCGTACAAATTCTTTTTGAAAATAATTTTCTAGGACACAAATTTCTAAATATGTTCTAGAAACATTATTAAAAACATTCCAAATAAAACTTGATCAAAAAGAATTTTGAGCTTTCCATTATTAGAAATTTAAGGTCATAGAACCTCTGCTGAGTCCAACAGAGGTTCTGCAGGCAAAATCTCTATGATCATAAATCAATAATCTTGGAAACTCTGTCGATCACCTTGGGTGTCAATTTCAAAAAGAAACATCGCATACAAATGCACTGCAACAGAAGTCAATAGTTACAGAGTTCTTCCCACAATAAAGAACTTCTATAGACCATCACTTGTCTAAAAAGACTTTGCTGCATAAACCTTTTTTTTCAAAAACAATTTTCTAGGACACCAGCTTTCAAATAGGTCCTAAAAACATTGTTAAAAACAATCAAAAACCTGGATGATAAAAAATGTTTATAAATTGTTAGATATGAGAAATTTCTTTTCTCAGAGCCTCTGCTGGCTCTGACAGAGCTCCAAAAACCTCTGTAAAGGAGTTTCTATACTAATAATTTATCGATCCTCTCCAATGCTTTTTCAAACGTTTTTTTTTGTACAACCTACAAAGGAAAGAAAAACAAGGTTTTTAAAATCACAGAACTTTTGTAAATCACAGAGCCTCTGTCAGTTTTTACTTTGGGCATTTCTGCAACAGTAGCGGCTATTTTACTGCGAGTGAATAATATGTGGAGGAAAAGAAACACACACGCCAAGCATTAATGGGCCTCTCACGTAGTCAAGTTATGCTCTGACACTGCTGGCGTGTTACATTTTCATTGGACGTACACGGCACACGTTCTCCTGGAAAGTTGAACCCGCCGTTCACACTCAAGTACGGACCCCAAAAATTATTCACTTCCATATATCACCTCTTCAGATTCTACCGTTTACTATAAAACCCAAGTTACCCATCCTCACAAAAACTTTACGAACTTACTTTCTTCTCCGGCGAAACCTGCAAATTATCATAACTCTTACTGTGCAAAAATGGCTTCCAGTTCCCACGATGCTCAGAACTCTCCTCAACAATCTCCAGTACATTCAGAGCACTCACACAACCCTAACGTCGCCGGAAATGCAGAAAAAGAAAACTCCGACGACTGTGCTAATTTTACACCAACCACTCACCTTCAACATTTTCTGACCAAAGAACATTTTGAGGATGTTCTTCTATTAAAATCAAATAACTGTTACCTGGTACCCTCACCAACAGCCTTCGGCGAAGCCCATGCCCTTCTCCTCAACATCATGGAAAACCATATCCTATACCCCCTCCTTTCCAAAACCCCAACCAAAATCCCCGTTCGATATCTGAATCAATTTTGGCAAAGTTGCCGATTTGTTCCAAGTGATTCTCTGATTAAGGGCTATATTTCGAAGCCAGACAAATCTGCACACCTTGAACTCAAGTTCAACAGAACTATGTTCTCGTTTGAGTTCAACCTACCAACCAGGGGTCTACTTCGAATAAAGAAATATGCTGAGGAACCGACGGACGAGGAACTCTGTCGTTTTGTAGAGATGTTAGGGTATAACACAACCCTAAGGAAACGCAATGATTTCCGCAGAGGCAGACTACCACCTCTGTGGAATACCCTCTTCTCCATCTTGAACCGTTGTCTCACAGGGAAAATTGGCAGCCCTGACCAGAGCTCACACCAGATCCTGACCATCATGTATGTTATCTATTACGATTTTCCACTTGATTATGCCACCATCATGATACAGGAGATGGTAAATACGATCGACATAAAGCTTGCAACCCAAAAAGCCAAAACGAACGCACCAGGATATCTCCCACCTCTGCAATATCAAAGAATTCTAGGAGTCTTATTGAGCCTCTACTTCTTATGGAGAAATGGCCAATGGAAGGGCAAACTGCAAAACTTTTTCCCATGAACAAAAACACTCCTACAGAGCATGAAGACGAATATCCCCACTGCAGACCTCTGTCGAAAAATCTTCTGACATATGCCAGAGATAAAGACCTAAAAGAAGAGTATATACGCGTTCACAGGACTCCAGAACCAAGTCCTGTGACACCCCCGCGTTTAGGTATCCCCATAGGTACTAGAGTAGTGGAGAGGATGACAGAAGAAGAATGGGCCATAGCTTTAGAAAAACATTACTCAGTACAGGCACGGTTCCATGCCCAAAGAGAAGGCATATACCCCTCTTCATCCAAGAGAAAAACCTCTGCAACCACACCCCAAAAGAAGAGCAAGAAAAGGAAACCCACAGAGGAAACTACAATCTCTGCAGCTCAACCATCTCCACCCCCTGCAACAGAAACAAGATCCTCAGCACCTCCCTCCCCTCCAAAACAAAAGAAACGAAAAACCAAATCCACAGAGGAGGGAGCCCCTAAGCCAAAGAAGAGGAAGTCGAAAAAGAAGAAACCCACATCACCTCTTCAGTCCATTGCAGAGGGAGTCGGACAGGAAGAGGAAGACCAAACTATACCTCTGCAACCTCCCTCCCCAATAAACTATGCAGATCAACAGGGAGACTTTAATGTCTTCCTCAACCAACCCGAAATAGCTCATACCTTATATCCATCAGGATGGACCGCAGAACCATTGTCTCATGAATCGATAGGGACACCCAACTACACGATAGCCTCAAACTTGGATGAACATGATCAAACTCATCAAAACATTCAACATCAGACTCCAGAGGTTATGCGCAATCCTTTTCTCCATCCAGAGCTTAACACTCAGGAACCAACTCCTACACGCACAGAAGAAGCGACTAGAGTTGAGACCGCAGAAGAAGAGGTCCAAATAGGTGAAACAATAGAGGACGTTAGGATAGAAACCACAGAGGGTACTACAGAAAAAGATGCCGCAGAAGTAGAAGGCACACATCCCCAATCCCCTCCTAGTGCAACCCACATATCTGATACCGCCGGTCTAGCGGCAGAGGGTATCATTGAACAAGAGCAGCACAGCTCGATCCAAACCCCAACCAGCCAACCAGGGGTTACTCTTTCAACCTCTGTGCCACTTATACCTAGGGAAACCATTCCACGGGAGTCCTCTCTAAAGGATTTACCCGTAGTTCGTGGTCATTCGCTCGAGACCATAATCGCACTCCTAACAGAGGCATATGTTGCCTCTGCCACGCACACAATAGGGCCCAACCTCCTTTCAGAGAGGAGTAGAGAGCACAAAGACGAAGAGACTCTAGACAAGTCGCCAAGTCAATAGAAGGACATTCCAATACCCACCTCCGGAGTGGATTTAGACACTGACCCTCACAGAACTTCCGTAGAGGTTGAAACACAAGTTTCTCCTCAGGGATCAGAAGAAAATCCTTCCACCCTCAACGTAAAAATAGGGGTGAACGAAGGTGTCCCAGGAACAGGGACTCACTCTGGGGATGGATGTGTTCCTCCAGAGGTTACCACTGACTCTCATGTGACAAAGGATGAGTTCCAAACCTTTGTATCCTCTGTGAATCAAAAACTATAGGAGTTGCAAAGCTCTTTTTCTATTTTTACAGAGACTACTTCAGGAGCCATTACAAGTCTAAATACCAAAATGGACGCCTTGTCCACAGAGGTACAACAAGCTCTGTCTCAGATGAAGTCTGCTGCCGAATCTTCTGTCACAACCTCTGCCAGAATACATGCTGCCGAATTTGAAAGAAATACAACCTCTGCATTCAAAAACTCCATCAAGATTTATCTTGAAAAGATGAGGCAACAAGCTGCAAAGAAACCCGACAATACTTGCAGGACAGAAAGTTCTAAAGAAAGGAGGCAGGATGACCCTAATGATGATGATGCATCAGGTCATCCTGAGGGGGATAACCAAACTGAGAAAACAACAGAGACTACACCTGTAGAAACTACGACAACCGCAGAGCCTGAAACTCAAGATCCCCCAACCCAAAGTCAAGGAAACCAACAGAGGCCCACAGAGGAAACAGTAGCCTCTGTGGAAACCACCTCTGTCTTTGGAAAAGATGCCCCTACTCAAGAAAAGATCCAGATCTTATCATCTTCCTCCTCAGAAGAACTTTCCATTCCTCCACCAAAACCAATATCCCAACCCAAAACATACCCAAGAAGAAAATCCATTGCCCACAAACGAAAAGGACCAAAACGCTCAGCTACTTATGTTCTAAAAAGAATGGAATTTGTATCTGCTTTTAGAACAGCAAGACGTTTTGATATCCCTCCACAAACCACAACCGAGCTCACAGAAGAATCGTCTACAGAACCAAAATCCCCAATCAAACCAACAGAACCATCACCATCAAAGTCCTCAAAAACTACAGAGGCAATCCCCATCATACACACAGAAACCTCTACACCCAATCCAACAGAGGACCAAACCCCCAAACCAACAGAAGCAATCCCAGTAAATCCAAAACAGGCAACAGGTTCTGAGCCTCCCCAAGCCAAAGATAAAGGAAAGGGTATCATGACAGAAGAACCAAACAAGAAAAAGCCAATGCCTCAGACAACAGAGAAGTTGATGAAGAGCTCATTCGATGCCTTTCTCACTCCTAAACCTGAAGAAGACTGGGCATTCAATTTAGATCCTCTATCAAAAATTCCGATCCTTGATCCAAAAGCAAAGGTAACAGAGGGTAGAGTTGCATAGATAAAACGAGAAATGGATGCTCTGCGAAGACCAATACCTCTACCGAGTACACGACATGCAGAAATGGAAGAGGTGGTGTATAGGTATTTTTACAAACAGCAAAATCAGAAAAATACTCTGCCTCACATCGAAGATCCTCAACTCAGAGCTGTCCTCGGTAACACCTTCACGAGAACAAAGCCAAAAGCAAGAGCAGAAGTCTTCTCAGAATCCAAAATTGAAAAGGTAATTTACTGCAAATTCTCTCAAACAAGAACCTTTCCAAAGATCAGGTACAACATCTACAAAGTCAAAAGGGAGAACAAGTCCGAAAATCAATTTTCAGATGCCGATATAAGGAACTTGAACCCCTACGATCTGCCAGATCTCCTACTATGGACGAAAGAAAACTTCGACACCGATGCAAATAGAAGGGCCTATCAAGTATTCAGGAAAGCAATGAGGGAAAAGCTTCTGCTATATAGCATGATAAACTTTCAACTGGGAAGAGATCTTGGAGTCAGAAACCTAAGCCTAAGACCACCAGAGGATCACTGCCCACCTTCTGCCGTACCCAACTCAATCATAACAACACCAAGGTACGGGTTAGTATATAAGGATACTGCTGGTCAAGTAAGACTCTTTGTGGAAATGGACTGTCAGAAGTATGCAACTAGTACTCTGAAAAAGTTCAGATCAATCCTAGAAGAGAACAGAGGTACTGAGCTTATGGATCGAGAATCAGCAGACAGAATGATCAGAGAAATCGATGCTACAATTGGCTTAAGAGAACTATGCATGAAATTCTATCACGAGCTCAAAGAAGTGGGATTCGACAACAGAAGTTTCAACGACTTCACAAATGCAAATGTATGAGTCTCATCTACATACCTCTGTAAACTGTAAAATGTCTATGGCATAATTCAAAATGAGAAGAAATGAAATGAATCTTTGAGGAATTGTTTAACCTCTGTCTAGTTACTTAGCCTAATCAAGCATAATTCAAATTTTTTGTTTTTCAATACTTAGGGGGAGATTGTTAGCTCCAATATTCATTATATTAGAAGTATTGAAAAATAGGCTAAGTATAGAAGACTTCGACAGAAGCTCTGCCAAATGATCACAGAAGTTCTACGGAGTATCACCAAAGCTCTGCCGAAGTAAACAAGAAGATCAATCAAGAATCGCCAAGACCAAAGATCGAACTACAGAAGTACTGCTCACAGAGGACCGAGCCGCATAACCTCTGTCACCCTTGACAGAGCCTCTGCGGTTTATACTAAAGACTTGGAAGATTTACAAATATCTTTCTATTGTTCTAGGATACGTTCATCCACTTGTTCTAGGCGTGCCCTGACATCAACTACACGTGTCAAACTCTGATAGGGCTCTGCCAAAATTGGAACATGCGCATTAAATGAACATCGTACCTGCTAATATTCATACAATCCTGTCTACTGTAGATCAGTCCTTATTGTCTAAAGTATGTCCCCTTTAGAAGTAGTATAAATAGAAGACTCATGTTGAGTTCTTCTATTAAGCTTACAATCACAAAAATACTCATATCTTTTAAGCTTAAGCATAAACACACACACCATTAACTGCATATTTCTTGTCAAACCTTTGAAGTTCTTGGTGTTCTTAATATATATCAAATACAGTAATCTTTGAGATATTCATTTGTTCTTCATACACTGATTATTTGATATTGTGTGTTGTTTCTATATAAACATATCTGTTAGTTCTTCAAATACGCTTCCGCAACACATCTTATTTGAACTAATAGATTAGATAATCTTTGTTAATCAAATACGGGAACCAACATGAATCAAATCAGTGATTTCTACAAGGGCGATCTTCCACCAGCATATTATGCAATCTTCTCAGTTATCAACAGATGTTTGACTTCAAAGCACTCAGGAATGGATAATGCCAATATTGGAATTCTCAAATTATTTCATGCTGTGGTTTATGATCTTCATGTCGACTATGCAGTGATCTTTTGTCATGAACTACAAGAGCGAGTAGACGACAAGCAGAAGCATAAAGGAAAGCCATATATTCCGTATATTAGGTTTCTGCAGATTATTGTGCATAGTATGATGAGATCAAATAGAGATATCCCAAGACGCTTAAATCATCCACAATTCCAAAAAAGTCAATGCGGTATTTGCAATAGCAAAAGACGAAATTCACCTATGAAATGCCACTCTCTGAAGGGTTCCTACAGTATGCTGGTCAGGACGCTGAGTGTATTGTAGATTATAGAGAGTCTATGGTCCGTCCAGAACCGGAGGGACCTACCCAAGACTCAATCCCTAGGAGAGAGGAGTCTGTGAGGGTTCAACAAGCACGGGCTTCTGAACGGGGAGAGCAGAGGGAAAATGCCGAGAGGGGAATTGGTGGGTTTCAGACATCTATTTTTGAAGATGCATGGTTATCGTCTGCGGACACACATCTAGATAACCGTGTAGTCCAATCTGACGAAGCTCTTATTCCACGACATATTGGTAGAGTTTCGACCAGGGTAATTGGACCTTCTGATGATGAAACAAAGTCTGATAATGCGTCTGATTCAGCGAAGGAACTAGATGTTGATGATTTGATGGTGAGGGTGACGATGGAAATGATGATGGCAATGATGGTAATGAATTCGATGATGTATCACAGTTCCTAGTATTTCCAAGTATGACAACTACTTCTGAGGTTCATGTTACTGAGGTTAATGTTGTCGATCTACCTCCAATGACAAACATTGATGTTGATACTGTAGCTTCTGCTATTGATGCCGTTGTGGAAGATATAAGGAGAACCTAGGGAGAGTTAGTTTAAAATACAAGTCAGCCTACGAGAGAAATTGAAGAAAAAAAATATGGAGAGTGTGAGTGTTATCCAAACTTTCTATACCAGAAGAGCAGCCAAATCTACCACCAGATCTCATTTGTTGGGATCAGGTGTTGAAAAAGACGTTAGTAGCCCACTAATGCATTTGCACACCCAAGCCACCCATTCAGCTTCCTCTCAACATGAAGTTGTCTTAATTTCTCACGGGGATCAAGCACAACATTTATCTATCTCTCATTCGAAGAGTTTAGATATTGAAATAGAGAGACATCTGCCCCGGTCCTTAAACTTCATTTCTGCACCAGTATCGAGTCTAGAGCCTATTGTTAATATACTTGATTCTTTGACTAGGACACTACCTCATTTTTCGACTACTGATGGGAGTCTTAGTGCCCCATCCGGAACACTCAGAGTAATTTCTACTTTAGGATTACTAGGACTGAGTGGAAATCCTACCAGTGCTAATATCATACCAACACTTAACGTAGGCCACACGGTTGATTCAACTGTTGTGTAAACGGGTAACCTAAGTGGTCCCGAAAGTGAATTGCCCGACTTAGTGTCAAGGAATTATGTCAACGGCGCCTTAAAGGCTGTTGAGGAGCGTTTGTTAAAGGAAATACAAGGGTGAAGTATTTGTTGAAAGGAAAGGGCACGATGCCTAAAAGTGAGCCCGAATTACCTCCACCTCCACCTATGCTAACACCTTCAGTTCAACCTGATTCGAGCATAGATGAGGTTAAAGACATGCTTTATGCCAAATTACTATCTATCAGCCCGGATGATCCTCAAAACAAAACCTTACTAAGCCTGCTTGAAAACTTCCAACCTCAACCTCGACTTGCCCAGCCTATACCTAATGTGGTTACCTCAAATGAATTCAATGAGTTCAAGTCTGAAGTCTTATCAAACTTGAGTGACATGCGGAAAACCATTGATACATTGTCTAAAGAAGTATCAACTTTGAATCAAACTTGCAAGTCCCAAGATCAAGGAGTTAAAAGGAAGCATGATCTTGATGATCATGATCATGAGAAGGAGATGAATAAGAAAAGAAAGAATGATGGTGAGACTTCAAGTTTGGGAAGAACATTGACAACTGATGAAGTGGTGCACATGTTTGAATCTGATGCACAAGGAGAAGAAAGTGGAAAGAAAATAGTATTGTATGTTGATCCAGATACAGAACCGACTGTTGAAAAGCCTGAGGTTAATGAGGAGGAGATAAGGGAAGTGATTGATATGTATGTGGAGGTTGTTGTGTTAAGTTCTGATCATGAAAATGATGATGGCATTGAAAATGAGTATGATAAATTTTCAAGAATTTAGGAGGAATCAAAGAATTTGTTGATGATAACTGATGGCCTTGATCATGACGTTGTATTCACTGAGAATGAAATAGAGTTTTTGAATCAGTTTTATGGGTCAAGCACTCCAGATGACATCTCTGTAAGCCCTATCCAGTCTCCAGATCCTATTTCTAGCACCATTATCCCATCCCAACCTGATCCAAACCAAATCAACATAAACCTTAGCCAACCCAAACCAACACAACCTGAGACTACATCACCTGTTTCAACTCCTGGTCAATCTATCACACCTCCTACACCTTTATCAAACATACGTGAAACTGAACCTGAAACCACTACACCTATACCAACTCAGTCTGAAACCATTTCACTCATCATACCTGATTTTCCTAAC
Source organism: Saussurea involucrata (assembly GCA_033807775.1). NCBI lineage: Eukaryota > Viridiplantae > Streptophyta > Magnoliopsida > Asterales > Asteraceae > Saussurea > Saussurea involucrata. The sequence continues at coordinate 103,256,134 of CM066314.1, read as the reverse complement.
GAACCTAAGCCTGAAGAAGCTGAATTTCCTACCTTTCCATCATTTAACCCAAACACCGACCAAGCTGGTCCATCCAACCCTTCTACTTCACATCAACCTGGCCCTTCTACATCCAGAAAACCAAACTTAAGCTAAGTGGAGGAAAGGCAAAGAACTTTGAGATTGAGAATGCCATTCCTGGAGGATTCAGAAAGAAGATTGTTTGCTCATTATATAAGGAGGTTGAATCCTTAATGCAGTTCTGGGAATAAGTGATCAGTCTGAAGCATTTAAGTCTGAGTACTTGTACTTCATGCGAGCTAAATGTCAGATGGTTCATGATGTAAGGAGTAAGAAGTTGGCTGTGTCTATAAAGGAGGTGTACGCAAAGCAATTCTATAGGCTTTGGTATCCAGTTTTTGTTGTTCAAAGGCAAGACTGCAAGAATTATACTTTCACTGAAGCAGATATCTGTCATCTGTTGATTGAAGATTTTGAGTTCATGTATCATTACTTCAGAGATCTTACAGTCAGACGGGAAAACATCACTCTTGCTTTGAATGCTATTAAGAGATTCTTGAGAAGGCTCATCCTCTACTTTCAATGTTTTGATTTCCAATTGGGTTTGGAAAGTTAGCAACCAATTGTGAACATGCTAAGGCCTAATCAGATGATAAATGGTTTGGAGCGGATGCCTTTGTATGATGTGATCAGAGATTGGAGTTGTATACAGAAATGAAAGTGGAGAAAAGAGGTTCCTTAAGATTGCTAAGTATTCAGATGGAACTTTGAAAGTGTTGTTGCTCCAGTTACAGAATCGTCTGAAAGTCAATGATAGAGAAAGAGGAGAAAACAGAATGCCTTCCCTTGTAAGATCTTTGGTGGTTAGAGCTATTAATGAGATCAATGAAAGAATCACCTTCAGAAGTGATATGCGGAGAATAGAAACTTATCTCGGAGCTCGAAGAAGAAGAAGACCACTACTGCCTTGATTCTAAAGGGGGAGAATGTTGGAGTTTTATTATTTGTTGTAATCAGGAAGTTTAGCTTTTAATCAGTATTTTGTATGATTTATAGTGGAGTCATGTGTATTTCATGTTCCCACTATAAATAGCTTGCTTTAAGTCATTTTTACTAACTTTCCATTGTAGACAATCTTGTAACTCTTTGAATGATATATGGATGACTAAATTGCTCTCTCTCTCTAGAGTCTTGTATTGGATATTCAATCTCTCACTAGATTTGGGATTAACAGATTTTAACCCACTAAGATTCCAACCCTCCATCTTCCGTCTCCGTTCAAATCTCAAATCTCAAATTTGTTCTTAAGTATTCGTATGCTTTGCAAATTCTCTTTACAAAACCACTTTCAAACCAATTTCTATCGTTCAGTTAATAATCGATACAGTCATTGTGGTACTCAATACCAAGTTCATTTGGTTCGATACTCGTACTTCCGTACATATTACTTGATTCGACACCGTACACTTGCGGTTAGATTAAGGGGGGGGTGGTGTAAACCCGCTTATCAAGTTTTTGGCGCCGTTGCCGGGGAACTTGTTTTGTATTGATATCACTACTAGCTGTAGATATTATTACATTGAACATTTTATTTTTGTTTGCATTCTATTTTATTTTTATTATCTTTCTTGACACTTTCTCTATTACTAGGTCTTGAGATTTATTTCTTCCACATTTCAGGTCACTTTTTGGTTTATGCCAAGAAAGAGACTATCTGGGGAGCTCATACCAATTGATCCAGAGATGGAAAGAACTGCCAAGAATTTGAGGAGATAGGCAAGAGCTAGACGATTGCAAGGGATGGAAGGCATCAATAACGAATTTGCTGAAATTCCTGTCAACAACGAAAATACCTGTCAACAATGAGATTCCAGTCTAAAACGAGATTCCAGTCCAAAACATTGATGGTGAGATTCCAATTAACAACAATCCACCACCATCATCGGGACAACCACCACAGGTACCGATGAGGGCTTTTGCTAACCCGAACGTTGCAGTCGTACAACGCGGAGTGTTTGTGCCTCCGATTGCAGCAAACAACTTCGAGATCAAGATAGGTAGCATCCAATTGGTATAAGCGAACATGTTTGGGGGGTCAGTAGAAGATCCACACAGTCACCTGAGGACTTTTGAGAAAATCTGCAACACGTTCAAGATGAATGGCATTTCACCCGATACTATCAAGTTGCGTTTGTTCCCATTTTCACTTAGGGATCGAGCGGCAACTTGGGAAGAAGGTTTGCCAGTCGGGCAAATTCGGACTTGGAACGATATGGTTACGACTTTCCTCAATAAGTTCTTCCCACCGGGACGGACAACTCAGTTACTTGCTGACATCACCTATTTCTCGCAATGGGACCAAGAGTTGCTATATGAGGCGTGGGAAAGGTATAAAGGGATGCTCAAGAAATGCCCACACCATGGGTTGCACGGTTAGATGGTCATCCAAACGTTCTTTGGAGGATTGCATCCAGGGCTGGTCCTGAGATTTCGGATGCCCATGGCGAAAGACAAAAAAGATGCCCCAATATTACGGAAACGAAAAACAATTTAACGGGGTTTGGAACCTAGTCAAGCTAGGCGGCTCATCAAAAGCATTTGTATCATAAGCATTTGCATCACCAACATTTTCATCACAAACATTTTCATCAACTAAGTTCTCGTTATGATCACAAGTATTTGGTTGTCTAACAATAAACTTATTTAAAGAACCCCGCATATTTTTGAGCAATTTCTTCTTGTCTTTTTTTTTTGTTTTCTATTTTGAGCACCTGAGAGTTGTGATCGAGGATACATATCTCAAACAGCTAAACAAGTAATACAATATAGAGTAGTAGAGATTAGAAGGATAACACCTGATTTAGTCGTGGTTCGTGAAATTACCAAATGCCAAACTTGTTGAAACTTAGAAGTTGAATACTTGAAATCTTGAATTAATCTAGTTTCTGCAATGATTAACAAATAACCAATAAATCCTAATTGGCTAAATCCCTAATCAATAAACCCTAAATAGCTAAATCCCTAATCAATCTAAACATGAAATAAATCATAAATAAACCTAATACTATATAAAACATTAAACTTAAAATTGTTGAAATACAATTATAGAAACATTAAACTTAAAACGGTTAAACCTAAGAATGTAAATAAGTATTAAGTTAGTAAGTTACCACAGTCCACAAATCGGTCAAATTGTTGATTTGTTGGAGATTGACAAATTAGCTGCCCACCGCCACAGGCCACAACCGACACGAAGAAAACTAGAAAGATGAAGATCGAAGAAAGATGAAGATTAAGTGGCGTTCACTGTTTAGCCGTTCACGAAGAAGGATGAAGATCGATTCCACATACCACAGGCGTTCGTTCGAGAAGAGAGTCGAGAGATACCAGATACATTCGAGAGTCAGAGGCGAGATTGATTTTTGGACCGTTCCTTTTTCCTTTTCTTGAAGCAGATTGGGCGTTGGGCCTGGGCTTTAACGGCTCTTTTTAGGCCCAAACAATTGTTGAAGTGAGCCTACGATGATAATATTGGACTGATATATTGATGCCCACTAATATATTGATGCCCTAGGTCTCGCCCCACTGGCCTAGGCCCAAGGTCGGCCCTAATTGCATCCTCAGTTCAAGAATGATATCACAGCCGCTGTGGGTGGGGCCTTGACGAATAAGACTTAGGAGGAGGCCTATGAGCTGATTGAAAATCTGTCTGAATATAGTTACGCTACACCACATGCGCCACTAGAAGAGTAGAAAGCATGCAAGAGACATCCTAACTTCTCCAACACGTATAACGAGGGATGGAAGCGACATCCTAACTTCTCATGGAGTCAACCGCAAAACACACAAAAGGAGACAATGTTCCAGCAGCAACAAAATCAATTTGGTAATAATTATAACTCTCCTATTCAGTCTAATAATGTTTATCATCCTCCAGGTTACAATCAGAGGAGACTCAAAGAAGGGAAAGCGTTGGAGAAAAGTCTATATTAGAAGAGATGATGATGAAGCTTGTCTCGAAGATGGACAACACAGTTTGGAGAGTTGGCATCATCAGTTGGGACGCTAGCAACTTTGGTTGGGACTATCAAGTCCGCCACAGATCAGAACACCGCGTCAATCCGAATCCTAGAAGGACAAATGGGTCAAATTGCAGATGCTCTAAATGTCAGAAATCAGGGGCATTATTCGAGCCAACCGGAAAAGAAATCAAGAGAAGATTGTAAGTTTATCCAATTGAGGAGCGGGAGAGAGCTGGCAATGAATCCAAGTGGAGAACCAAGGGAAGTAGTAAAGAAGACCACTGATATGACGGTAGAGGAAGAAGGTGAAGAGAAGATGCACGAAGAAATCGAGATGGAAGGAAGGGTTACCGAGAAGAAGACACCAACATAAGAGGCAGTAAAACCGGTACCCAAGACGGTCACACCGAGAGTTCCATATCCAAATCGATTAAAATCACAAAAAGGATGAGGTTCAATTCGCTAAATTTTTAAAAGTTTATAAAAAACTACACATTAACATCCCTTTTGCAGATGCTTTAGCTCAGATGCCCTCGTATGTGAAGTTTTTAAAAGGCATCCTTTCGAATAAAAGGAAGATAGAGGAACACGTTACAATTACACTTACCGAGGAATTGCAGTGCCATCATTCAGCATAAGCTTCCTCAAAAGTTGAAGGATCCAAGGAGTTTCACTATCTCTGTTCGAATAGGAGGTTCAGAATTTGGTAAGGCACTTTATGATTTAGGTGCAAGTATTAACTTGATGCCTTTGTCGATTTTCAGGAAACTTGGATTGGGAGAGGTTCAACCAACCAATGTGACACTTCAGTTGGCAGATCGGTCTATCAAATATCCATACGGGATGATTGAAGATGTGTTGGTGAAGGTGAACAAGTTCTACTTTCCTGTAGACTTTGTCATCCTCGATATGGAAGAAGATAAAGAAGTTCCATTGATCTTGGGCCGACCATTTTTGGCCACCGGAGGAGCATTGATTAACGTGTAAGGAGGAAAACTCACTTTAAGAGTTGGGGATGAGGAAGCAGTTTTCAACGTGTTCCAAACAACACATAATGAAGTGGAGAATAGTACTTGCTACCGAGTGGATACCATAGAGGAGTTATTAGAGGAGGTCTCTCTCCAGAACCCAAGCAGTGATCAATTGATGGTTGCGTTGATAGGAGTGAATACGGATCACGAAAGAAAGAGTGTGATGCAATTAAATGCATTACCGGAGTATCGGGGACCAAGAAGACCGATGAATGAAGATTTAGGCGAACCCATTGCCAAGTCCCAACCATCATCAAAAGTGCCACCACAGCTAGAGCTCAAGCAGTTACCGACACATTTAGAGTATGCATACTTGGGCAAGGACTCTACTTTACCGGTAATCTTAGCTGCCAATCTTGCACCATTGGAGAAAGAGAAGCTAATTCGAGTGTTGAGAGCTCACCAATCAGCCATCGGGTGAACCATCACAGATTTAAAAGGGTTAAGTCCTACTTTCTGTATGCATAGGATCAATCTGCAAGAGGACACAAGTCGACGGTTCAACATTGTTGGTCCCGAAGGGTTATACAAGTTTGTAGAAAAGGAGGGGGGTTGAATACAAACATAAATTTTTATCTTTAAAATTGTTTATTGATATATATATATATATATATATATATCAAAAAATTTACAGTTTGTTGCGGAATAAGATCAAGTTAAAAACCTAATCTAAACAAACTATTAGAATCACACAGAATATTTGCACTAAGAAAAGAAAGAGGATAAGAAAACTAGAGAGAGTTTTCTTGCACTAAGTATTTCAGCGAAGGAAGACGCACTTCAAAATGAAGTAAGGTTTCCTATTTATACTGCATGCATTTTATGCAAGTCAGTACAACTTTACACGTGGCGGCGTCTAGTTGGTTGCATGAATTTGACTGTAGCAAGCATCCCTTTTGGCCGCATGATGAGCAGCGTAGTTGCAGAGTGGTTTGTACGATCCTAGACAAGGGATGTCCTTCTGACAAATCGTACGGGGCATGCAAGGAGATAAAACAAAAGTTGCTTGTAGAACAGGCTTCATGATCAACGAACGCTGAATGTATCTTTATCAGCGAATGATAAAGTTTAGCTCTCACTGAAGTCTTCTACTTGAAACTTCACGTGAAATGGACTAGTCTTGTCTTCGCTGATATCCGCATCATGTCACTAGTAGACTTAGTCACTCGTTCTTCATCTTGGTCTTCGATTTCAGCTTTGAACTCAGTTGTCGCGAGTCTTGTCTTCAGGGATCATAAGCAAACAATTAATTTCAGCGATCATCAGTGAGGCTGAATAGGCTCAGGGCTCACTGATGTACAGGCATCACTGAAGTATACAATTAAGAACAGTAGTTTCCCATCAGTGATACTAAACAGACTTAGTATATTTTCTTAGATGGTGAAACTCTAATACATATTGTTTACTTACAATTTTCACTAAGTAATTCTCAGTGTCATTATCAAATCACTGAAGGGTTTGGATCAACAATCTCTCCCTATTTGATGATGACTAAGCAATAAAGGAAAATTGCTAATTTAAAAACATAAGGATAAAAAGGACTCATAAATACGTGTCCCATTTACTGTTTTCAAGGATCTTTTCTACTACTGATGGAGTAAAGTACTTCATTGAATTATTTCATTAACTTCGTAAACAAGATTACAAGGGATAGAAAAACTATAAGTTCAATGAAAATAATTACAAGTACAAAAAGTTACAAGCTGATAAAATAGAGGAGTACAAAAAAGTGATTTTAACAGCTATTCAAGTTCTCCCTTGAAGAGAAGTTCATCAAGGGTGTCAGTCTGTGGAATCATCCAATCAGAGACTGTTAATCCCTGATCCCGTCATCATTTGGCTTCACGGTAGATCTAGGGCTTGATTAATCTTCCAAGGAAAGAGCGATCACACCAATACAAGAGGTCTCTGAGTTGTTCGATAGGAGCGATGGGTAACTCAGATATGCGTTGAAAGCAATGGCGACCATAGTAGTCAAGAAAGAATATGCCATAAGGTTTACTGACTACCTTTCCAGCTTCAAAATATTCAGCGGGAGGCAGTGAGATGTCAAGTCCTGAAAGATCAGCATCTGGACCAAGTACAGCTTCACGAGAAAAGTCAACACCGGTCTCGTTCCGTATAACAGGGCTAGAAGATGGTGGAGGCTTTTGCTTTGGAGCGGTTCATTTTGGTTTGATGGCTGGAATGGGCAGATCAACAGCTGAGGAGACTTGGTCGATTAGCCTGTTAACAACGTTTTCAACACAAGACTTGTAGCTTGATCGAGATCGTTGAATTGCGACACGAATTTCCAACCATTCGTTCAGTCTAAGTTTTTCCAACCCTGAGATATAGCAGGTTCTTAACACTCCATTCTCCCTGATCATCTGGACATTGACAACATCAACACCCCTGACAGTTTTCCCTTTCCGGTTTACCTGTTTTATTCTAGCTGGTAACACTCTGAAATGGAGTTTCTTCTTGCACCAGGCAAGGGTGTTATCACTGACCTTCCTTTTCTCTTCTTTCTTCTTACCAGCATCTCTAAGCAGTTGTTGCTGGACTTTGAAAGGAAAATTCTTCAGCTGAGGATCCTTTACTGAACGTTTAGCAAGTTCAATAGCAAAGGCCTTATCAGTGAGCTCAACCTTATGTGGTTCAGCGAGAATCTTCTCAGCCTTGAGAGTTTCAGCGATTTCCCTTGGAGTCAGACAGCTGAGATGGGCAGGAATGAGTCGCTGACTTTCGCGCTTCTGAATCATCGCTGCTTTCCTTCTTCGTTCATCTTCATCTGACCTTTGAGGAGTCAGAGAAGGTCTTTTGGGGTGGCAAAGCAGTTCTTCTTCAGCTTGTACTTCAGTCTCATCCAGAACATAAACTGGGATTATTTGTTCTTCAGCGTTGAGCGCTGGGATTATTTGCAGTGGTGTTGGTGGAGAAACTTCAGCTGTATCCTCAAGCAGGGGAGAGGACTAGCTGAAACAAAATGATCAATGGAGTTAGATCATTTGAAGGTTTAAGAAAAGATAGAAAAAGGAAAGGCTTAAGTGTTTAGAGGTTTTATGAGGAGTAGGCTAGAAAATGAGAAGGGGTAGAGGAGAGATGCAGTGTATGGAAAAATAGATAGTAACATACCTGACAATTTGGCTTTTTGAGGAGTATAACCAAGTTGTCTTTAACATGGCCTTTATTCTTGCCATGATGCGTCTTTTTAGGAAAGATTGCAGCGGTCCTCTCCCCTGGTTCATTAATAGAGACCCCTTTCAGAACTGGGACCTTGATCACTTCGGGATGAAAGAAGAATGGTGGAATATCATCATCATCATCATCGTCATCTAGAGAAAACTTGGATGATGGTTCATCGTCATTAATATCGACTTCTTCTTCATCTTCTTCTTCTTCCTCATCCTCAGACGGAATTTCCACAGTGTTGTTAGCTGGGGAAGGAGGAGGGTCTTCGCCTCGCTCCCCCTCAGAAGGAGAGGGACTTTCAGCGGTTCCCTCAGGATTATCACCTTCCTGAGGGTCTTTCTCTTGGTTTTCTTCCTCCCCCTCAATAGTTCGGGGGAAGCCTTCATTGTTCTTCTCCCCCTCTTCCACCGAATGGGGGGAGGTTGCAGTGTCGTCAGCAAGGTCGTCAGCAGCGACCTCAGGACCCTTGTCTTCTAGGCCAGGGTGCCCTGAAGTAGATGGTTGATTTCTTTCAACATTTGCCATTCTGTCTTCCAGGCCAGAAATAGCAGGGGGGTTTTCCAAGATAAATTCCACAGCCATATCCAACTTTTCCCGGTCATCCTAAGAAAAGTGAGATAGAGGGACAGTGGTAGCCTCTAGTCGCTCAAGGATCTTGGTGAGCAGGGTATTTGATTCAGCAACCTGTTTAGTGAGACTGCTCACCTCACCTTTGAGACTAGAGTAATCGGTCTTCAGCGTTCCAACCTCGCTGTTGAGGATGGAGAAATTGTTGGAGAGATCGTTGATGGTGTTCTGTAGGTTGGAGAGGTTGGTGGAGACTGCGTTCTCCAAAGCATTCACTCCCCCTTGTAGAGAGGAAATGTCAACCGATGTTGCTTTGGCTACAGGGAAGGTGGAGATATCTTTCAGTGTATCCCCAGCAGTAGTTATCGCTGAGGTGTTGCTATTGATGTTAGTGGAGAGATTCTCCACTTTACCAGCGATATCCGTGAGGGAATTGCTGATAGTGCCCAAGTTTGGACCTAAAAAAGAAATTAACTTGTGAGCGAATGAATGCTTAGAAGTTAGGGGTGCAGAGAGGGATATAGATTGTGTTTGGATACCTGTAGGATTGGGGTTGGAGAAGATGCCGAAGTCGCGAGTTCCTCCTAAATGTTCCATGTCGTCCTCGAAGGAACAAGCAGGAATTGTCGTTGAAGAACCTACAAGTCCAGTTAAGTTGCGTCGCATCAGATTTTGCAGTGTGACATCGCTTGTATCCATCAGCGATAGAGATGGAATTGATGGAGCGAAGCTAAAGGTAGGAGAGACCAAAGGAGTAGTAGAAGCGATGGTTGAGAAGAGTGGGGTAGACTGATCAGCGCCGGTGACGCTGGAAAAGACCTCTGCAGTGCTTTGAGGCACTGAGGATGTTGGGGACTGTACCAAGAAAGTCTTAGAGAACGTAGTGTCTGGAACTGTTGTGGAAGGGTGGTTGTAGCAGATATGGGGGAGTGGACCACGAAACCATCCAGCGTTGCTTGTGAAGAGGCCAACGTGGAGTCTTGAGCATGGGAAGGCTGAGGTTGCTCCGTTGAGGTCTTCTTGGACTTATGGGTGCCAAGTGGGGATGATGAGGGTTTCCTCTTTTTCAGAGAGGTGGTGGTTGCAGCCTGGGTCACAACAGGGGGTTGTACCGCTGCAAGGATAGCTATAAAAGAAGAAGAATTAGGGCGGAGAAGAGAGAGAAGAGTAGAGAGACTTACCTCACCGTCAATGGGTTTGAAATCGAGGTCTTTGGGGCAGACTTGGGAGAGCTTCTCCGTTTTAAGGGTACAGGGAGCCGAGAGCCATTTGCAAGATGGCTGAGATGACCCTTGGGTAGGGAACGGTTATGGAACGGTCAGGCTGCTCTATCCGATCTTTGAGGTATTCAAAGATGAAGCGAGTATAGTCAACATCCAGGTCTTTGAGAAGTGCATAGGAAAAAGCGACTCGGGGTTTGCTGGCTTGATCAGTAGATCCAGTCTTTGCTGTCATGCAGCTTATGATGTGTGCAAAGATGAAATTGAGTTCGGAGGGCATTTTGTTCTTAAGAACGTTTATCAGCTTCTTCTCTGGTTCCTTGTTGCGGTTTGTATCCCAGAGGTAGTTCATTTGATCAAGGAAGTTGATCAGGGTTTGTTTACCTTCAGGGGTATTGGGGTCAGTGAATGGAACGAAGGGATTAGCCTTGGTGCTTGTAGGCAGGTTCAGTGCTGAGCGAATGCTAGCAGAGGAAATGCATCCATGACCCAGTTCGGTTTGGAATCCGATTACTGAGTATTCTTTCCCTGACTTCTGGGAGACGACAGTGGTTCAGTGTGCAGTATACCAGAACAGTTGTAGCAAGTTATGGTGAGTAGCAGGTGCTATGGTCATGGCTGTTGAAATAGGGCATGTTTTGAGAAAGTTCACTGCATCAGTGAGATGAGGAGCAGGCTTCTTTTTGGGAAACTCCAGCAGGGCATATGGATTGTTGGAGGCAAAGGTGATCTGGTTCAGCTCATGTTTCATGTTGTCAGCCCTAGTCATGGTGGAAGAAGCAGCAGTGGTAGCGGGAATGTTGGAAGATGCCATGTCTGTTAGAACACAAAGATATAGAAGAAAAAGTCTTAAAATGGAAATAGTTATCCAAAATAAGGGTTTTTGAGGTTTTTAGGGTTTTACAGTTTCTTTTTAAGGAATGGAAGTGCAAAGAATGGGTTTTCTAGTTTTAAAGAAGTTTAAAACTAGTGAAAATCATGTTTTCTCGTTTTCTTTTAAGGAAAGGGATTCTGGAAAAACATATGAAAGTTTATGTTTAAGATTTTTAATTTAAGCTTAAGAGAAAAACTATGTTTCATGTTTTGGGCATAAGATCATGAAGAAGATGATCTTATGTGAAGAAAAGGTGATTTTGATCTTTTTTTAACAACAAATAGGATCAAAAACAAGTTTTGGAAAAGATTTTAAGAAGAGAAATGGATTACGTGTAAGAACCTGTTTGAAGATCTTTTGAAGAATTGAGAATCAGGGTAAACAATAATCCAAGAACAAATTTTCTTAGGATGTTCTATCTGCTTTAGGAGAGTTTGAAAGCGTAAAAGGAAAAAATATAAACATGATGTGTTTATATAGTGAGAGTAGAGAGAGAAAGTAATGAGCGGGAAGAAATACTCATCATAGCACGTGACACGTCCCACAAAGATTATTGGACAAGGACTTGAAACGGGCGAACGTGTCAGACGAAAGGTCGTGCTAGGGTTTATCCGTTTGATTACGGCACACTTGTCTTTTCATTTTCAAAAAACCTCCCTGAATGGTTCAGGGACAATTTAAATGAAGGATCACAGAAAAAGAAAATTTCAGTGATGGATTTGTATTATCAAAGGATCACTGAATTAAAAATATCAGTGACCAAATTTATTTTGAAAAACAACTTACTGAAGTAAACTTCAGCATTTAGGAATAAAAAAATATACCTTAGTATCAGTGAATCATTTTGTTCAGGGATTAGATGATGAATAAGGAGATAGAATTTCCTTTATCACTGATCTAATGTGTTACCACTGAAGAATTATTCTTCAAGGTTCAGCATGCCATGCTCGCCGATGAGAAAGTTGAATCTTGTCTCATCAAGTTGTTTGGTGTAAAGGTCAGCTAACTGAAAGTCAGTTGGGATAAAGTGAAGTTATATATCACCATTCATTACATGATCTCTGATAAAGTGATACCTGATCTCGATGTGTTTGGTCTTTGAGTGTAGCACTGGATTATTTGCTATAACGATGGAACTTGTGCTGTCGCAATAGATTGGAATTTTGTAGAGCTAAAGGTCATAGTCTAATAGTTGATTTTTCATCCATAAAACATGAGCACAGCAGCTTCCAGCGGCTACATACTCAGCTTCAGTTGTAGAGGTGGACACTGGACTTTGTTTCTTACTTGGTCCAATTCACCAGCTTTCCACCCAGGAGCTGACAGCCTCCTGTAGTTCTTTTTCTATCCAGCTTGCAACCTGCAAAATCACTATCTGAATAGGCAGTTAGATCGAACCTTGAGTCTTTGGGATACCAAAGACCTAGGTTGGGTGTACCCTTCAGATATCTGAAAATTTGCTTTACAGTGATTAGATGTGATTCTTTGGGTTCAGATTGATATCGTGCACATAAACAAGCAGCGTACATAATATCAGGACGGCTAGCTGTAAGATAAAGAAGAGAGCTGGTCATCCCTCAGTACGCAGTGACATTAACAGGCTTCCCTGAAGGATCTTTGTTAAATGTCAGTGGCGGTGCCATAGGGGTTTTCATAGCTGAGCTTTGAGTTAAATCGAATTTTTTCAGCATATCTTGACATACTTACCTTGGTGGATAAACATACCCTTATCATTTTGCTTGATTTGGAGTCCAAGAAAGTAGGTCAGCTCACCCATCATACTCATCTTATATTCATATTTCATTCTTTTTGCAAAGTGAGTGTTGATCCAAACCCTCAGTGATTTGATAATGACCCTCTCTTAAAACACTTAGTGAAAATTGTAAGTAAACAATATGTATTAGAGTTTCTCTATCGCTGATAAGTACTAAGACTTTACAGTACCGCTGATAGGAACTCTCGCTCTTTAAGTTTAAAGTTCAGCGAACACTATTCATCCAGTAGCTCTGAGCATGTTCAGTCTCTGTGATAATCGCTGATAAGTTAGTTGTTTACTTATGATCCATGAATACAAGTTTCACGTCAACATATGTTCTACGTTGAAGTCGAAGATCAAGCTCAAGAACAGCGACAAGTCTACTAATGAACTGATGCGGATATTAGCGAAGCCAAGATTTGTCCACTCAACGTGAAGTTACAAGTAGAAGACTTCAACAATCGCTGAGCTTTATCATTCGCTGATAAAGTACTGTTTCAATGAAAGCTGATCATTAAGTCTTCCTCTACAAGTTACTTTTGTCTTTCCCCCTTGCACGTCTCCGTACGAAATGTCAGAACGGACATCCATTCTGTCTAGAATCGTACAACAAACTCTGATTCTACACTGTGCACCATGCGGCTACTAAGGTTGTCTACAAAGGTCAATGACATGCAACCACTCAGCTGCTGCCACGTGTAAAGCAATACTGCCATGCATTAAATGCATGCAGTATATAAGAAGAACCCTACTTCAGAAATGAAGTGCGCTCAACCATCTTCTTATTCTTCCTTACTACTGTGTGTTAGGTTATTACTCGTAATTTCCTTATCTCCTTTCTATCTTATTCTAGTGCAAGAAACTTAGTGTTCTTAACTTGTTTAGATTAGGATTAGTCCTTAATCTTGTTCCGCAACAAGTTGTAAATTGTCTTGATTTATCAATAAACAATTTAGAAAAGTAAAAATCGTGTGTTTGTATTCAACCCCCCCTTCTACAAACTTGTATAACCCTTCGGGACCAACAAGTGGTATCAGAGCAGATTTGTTTAATCTCATAAACAAGATCTTAGCTATACTTATCTTTTCTCTTCCTTGCTATTTCATAAAATGGCTACCAACACAAACACTAACTATATTGACAATGGTTCTCTTGCAAAACCCCCTAGATTTTCCAGAGATAACTTTAATCTATGGAAAATTAGGATGATTCTCTTCTTAGAAGGTGTAGATCCTACTATACCTTACTATCTTGAAAACAACCCATATATTCCTGTAAGAATTGATCCTGAAGTTCCAGCCGCTGAGAATAGAGCTGCTATTCCAGAAAGGTTGGTTTCCAAGGAAATTCATATGTGGACTGATGAAGATAAGAAGAAAGTGGCTATCGACACCAAAACCAGATCCATACTTTCCATGGCTCTTCCTGACGAAGTCTACCATTCCGTCATGAACCTGAAAACCTCAAAAGCCATGTGGGACACAATCTGTGTTCAGTATGAAGGTACTTCTGAAGTCCAAGACTCACGCAAGATCAACCTGGTAAGACAGTACGAAAGCTTCATTTGTGGTAAAAATGAAACTCTCTCTGAAGTACACCAACGTTTTAACTGCTTAATAATAGATCTGAAAACTGTCGGTAAGGAATATTCTAACTTTGAAGTAGTGACAAAGTTCTTAGAATGTTTAACTGAAAGCTGGGACAGTTATTCAATGTGTCTCAAACTGTCAAAAGATCTAAGATCTATGACTCTTTCTACCTTATATGGCACGATGCTTAATCATGAGCAATCAAGTCATCTTAAGAAGAATCTTGTAAAAGATTTCAAAAGCACCCCTATTGCTTTACTCTCAGAGTTACCTTCCACTCAGCGATCTACTATCACTGTCACTGAGTTGGAAACTAACTCTGAACGTTTATCAGATTCTGACGCTTCAGATGATGATGAAACTCTGGCATTCCTGGCTAATAAGTTCGGGAGATTTGCTAGAAAGAGTAATTTCAGAAAGAACAAACCTCTTGCTATTACTGACAAGCCAAGATCATCAACCCCTGTTGATAAGGCTACTGCTACTTGCTATAACTGTGAAAAGATAGGACATTTTTCTAGCGAGTGCAGGTCAAAGAAAGTCTCTAGATCCTCAACTTTTCCCAAGAAAAACTTTACTCCCAGGACTAGAGATGAAAAATACAAAAAGCTGAAAGAAAGGTATTTAAAGCTGAAAACCTTTAAAAAGAAAGGCAAAGGCCTGATGGCTTACTATGACTGGGCTGCCACTGACGAAGAAGAATCATCTGACTCTGAAGATGATGATGAAGCCAATATATGTCTCATGGCCAAACTTGAAGACGAGGAAGAAAATTCTGACATTCCCTCTACTTCAACCTCTGCTACTAAGGTTAAGAAGGGTATCTGGTATCTTGATAGCGGATGCTCTAGACACATGACTGGAAAGAAAAACCTGCTCTCTGAATATAAGGAAGAGAAGGGTCCCTCTGTAACTTTCGGTGGAAACGGAAAAGGACATACCCGAGGGTTTGGTGTACTCTCTAATGGTACAACAACCTTCAGAAGAGTCGCATATGTTGAAGGACTGAAGCATAATCTTCTAAGCATCAGTCAGCTTTGCGACATGGATAACAAAGTAATTTTTACTAAGGAATCCTGCTTTGTCGCTGACAAAAAAGGAGAAGATAGCTCTCTGCGGTTATCGTTTGGAAAATGTTTATGTAATAAACATGGACTCAACAACCACTGAGAACTCATGTTTCTTCTCAAAAGCTTCATCTAATGTCAACTGGCTATGGCATAAGAGGCTCTCTCATCTCAACTTCAAGACACTGAACACTCTTTCTTCTAAAGAGTTAGTCACTGGTCTACCTCAACACTCATACGCCAAAAAGTCCTTATGTTCAGCGTGTGAGAAAGGGAAGCAGACCAAAGCAAGCTTTAAGTCTAAGCAAGTTTCCTCAGTGTCATCTCCTCTACAACTTCTCCATATGGATTTTTTTGGCCCTGTTAACAAACAATCCATCGCTGGAAAGAAATATACGCTGGTCATAGTTGATGAATTCTCTCGCTATACATGGGTAATGTTTCTCCGTTCTAAGAGTGACACCCTGAAGAACTCATCACCTTTGTCAGGAAAACGAAAGTCCTGAACAACTTGACCGTTCGCTCAATAAGGAGTGATCATGGGACTGAATTTAAAAACAGTTCTCTTGATTCCTTCTTTGAGAGTAAGGGTATTTCTCACAACTTTTCTTCAGTGAGAACACCGCAACAAAACGGAGTCGCTGAAAGACGAAATAGAACTATCATTGAAGCTGCACGTTCAATGCTCAGCGTTTCTCACCTGCCTACTCAGTTTTGGGCAGAAGCTGTCAACACTGCTTGTTTTATACAAAAACAGGTCGCTGATAGTCAAAAGATTCAACAAGACATCCTATGAACATTTTCATGGGAGAAAGCCTTCAATTAGCTTTCTTCACATCTTTGGATGTCAGTGTTTCATACTGAACAATAGAGATGCCCTTGGAAAGTTTGATCCTAAGGCTGATGATGGAATCTTTCTTGGATACTCCTCAGTCTTCAAAGCCTTCAGAGTCTTCAATCGAAGAAGACAAACTGTTGAAGAAACTATTCACGTCACTTTTGACGAATCCCGTTCAGAAAATTCTCGACCCTCTGCTGATACTGAAGAACTGAATCAATGGATGTTTTCACATCTTAGTGATTCAAAAGATATTCCCGCTCCCCATACTCATACCGTTGAAGATGATGGTCCTACTATCATCCCAAATATGCAGAATAGTGAAGCTGAAACTTCATGGGTCTCAACTATTCCTTTAAAAACTATGCCTGCTTCTGAACCTTCTATCTCAGACATTCCATCTACTTCTCAGCAATCAGTGAATGTGATGACATCTGCACCTACTCCTCTCTTGGCTGATATTCCAGAAGTTGCTGAAGCCACATCTTCAGCCCATCCAGTTCAGGTTGAGTCAGCGATTCATGCTCCGGCTCAGCGATGGACTATCAATCACCCTATTGATCAAATTCTTGGTGATCCAAACGCTGGTGTTCAGACTCGACGAAGTGCAGGTAATATTTGTTTATTTGTTAACTTTATTTCTCTGATTGAACCAAAGAAAATAGATGATGCCCTCAGAGATCCAAACTGGGTCCGCGCTATGCAAGAAGAGTTGACAGAATTTGAAAAAAAGAAAGTTTGGAATCCTGTTCAAAGACCAACTGACAAGACAGTGATAGGCACTAAATGGGTCTATCGAAACAAGTTGGACGAACATGGAACTGTAACCCGCAACAAGGCTCGTCTTGTTGCTCAGGGATACAGACAAGAGGAAGGTATAGACTACGACGAAACATTTGCTCCAGTAGCAAGACTAGAATCTATTCGTCTATTCTTAGCCTACGCTGTACACAAAGACTTCAAAGTTTATCAAATGGATGTTAAGTCAGCATTTCTCAATGGAAAGCTGAATGAAGAATTCTATGTGGAACAACCTCCAGGATTCTCAGATCCTAAGCATCCAGGTTATGTTTATAAACTAGATAAGGCACTTTATGGCTTAAAGCAAGCTCCTCGTGCATGGTATGACACTCTCTCTACTTATCTCCATGTTGAACAATTTGAGCGTAGTAAAATCGATAAGACTCTATTCTTCAGGAAAGTAAAAGGTCATATTATTCTTGTTCAGATATATGTTGATGACATTATATTTGGTTCTACTAACCCTGACCTTTGTACTCGTTTCGCAGATAGAATGAAAGCAGAGTATAAAATGAGTATGATGGGTGAGCTAACATATTTCCTTGGTATTCAGATAAAGCAAAATGAAAAGGGAACTTTCATAAATCAGGGAAAGTATGTTAAAGATATGCTGAAGAAATTTGATTTAACTCATAGTTCAGCTATGAAAACCCCTATGGCACTGCCGCTGACACTAAACAAGGATTCTTCTGGAATACCTGTTAATGTCACGACATACCATGGGATGATCGGCTCTCTTTTGTATCTTACAGCTAGCCGACCAGATATTATGTATGCAACTTGTTTGTGTGCACGATCTCAAGCTGAACCTAAGGAATCTCATATGATCGCTGTAAAGCGAATATTTCGTTACCTTAAGGGTACTCCCAACCTAGGTCTTTGGTATCCCAAAGACTCAGGGTTTGATCTAATCGCCTATTCAGATAGTGATTTTGCAGGTAGCAAATTGGATAGGAAAAGCACCACAGGAGGCTGTCACCTCCTGGGTGGAAAGCTGGTGAGTTGGACAAGTAAAAAGCAAAACTCAGTGTCCACCTCAACTGCTGAAGCTGAGTATGTAGCCGCTGGAAGTTGTTGTTCTCAGGTCTTATGGATGAGAAATCAACTACTAGACTATGACCTTCAGCTCTCGAAAATTACAATCTATTGCGACAACACAAGTGCCATCGCTATAGCCAACAACCCAGTGCTACACTCAAAGACCAAACATATCGAAATCAGGTATCATTTTATCAGAGATCATGTGATAAATGGTGATATAGAATTTCATTTTATCCCAACTGATTTTCAGTTAGCTGATCTTTTCACCAAACCTCTTGATGAGACAAGATTCAACTTTCTCATCAGCGAGCTTGGAATGCTGAACTTTGAAGAGTAAAATCTTCAGCGGTTCGTATTTGATCAGCGACCGGATAAAACCAACTTATATAACCCATTCTATCATCTTCTCTCTGAACAAAGTTGATTAGCTGATATCAAGGTTTGTCTCTCTTTACTCGCTGACGTTCGCATATAAATGCAAGATTTCAAAAACAAATCACATCGCTGAATATCTCTTCCTTAACAGCGATACTTTGAAATTTCTAAAACTAACACTGATATTTCTATTCAGTGCTTCATGTTTTCAAAATGTCCCTGAGCTTTCAAAACCTCAGAGACATCCTAAAATATGAAAGGACGTTTGTGACACCATCACAACGGATAAACCCTGGCACGTTCTTTTTCTGACACACGTTTGCACGTTTCGTTTACCATCCAATCAAATGCAAACACGTGTCCGTGTCATGATGAAAAACTTTCCCGCTCATAGTTTTTCTCTTCTACTCTCTCTATATAAACTATTTCGAGTTTATATTTTTCCTTTACGCGAACTTCTTCTCCAAGCAAGAAAAACTACTGTTGCATTTTGAACTCAAGTTTTCCAGAAAATTGTTCATCTTCTTCAACGTTTGTAAGGTTAATATTCTTATTATTTACCTACTTTACCTTGTTAATGATCTTATTATTGATTTTAACGGATCAAACAAATGAACTTCTTAAAATGAAATCATTTCTTTCATGGTTTTATGGACACAATCTTAGAGATTGTTCTTCAAGTTTTAAACTCAAAATCTTAAACTTGTTCTTCATATGTTTTTCCAGAATCCTTCTCTCTAAAGGAAACTGGGAAACAAGGCATTTATTGTTTTGTATTTCTTATTCAAAACAAAGAAAACCCTAATCTTCATTAAGACATCTTTGTCTGAATGAAATGGACAAAATTCGACAACATCTTATTGGAAATTCTTTCCACATTAAGACATTGTTCTTCATCTCTTCTTCATGTTTATATATGTTAAACAGAAATGGCATCTTCAGCTGTTGCTCCTACCGCTGAGAAATCTTATGCAACGGAGAAACTGACTCTACCAAAGGCTCCTCAGGTAAAGTTTACGCTTGAGAAAGTAGACTTTTCGAAATCAAACAACCTCTATGCGCTTTTCGATTTTCCTCCTCGAAAGCAAGTCACACATCTGAATGAAGCTGTGAATTTTCTCCAAACCTGCTGCTTATTCAAAGCCTTAACCTTCGTACCTCCTGCCCATAAATTCCTTCTATCTCAGTTCTGGTATACTGCCAGACACACTCAGGTTCCTTCATCCAAAGACCCTAAGAAACTCCTTGATGTCATTCTCTGTGACACCAAATTTGGCACAACCAAAATCAACCCTGCCATTGTCAGGTGAGCACTCAGCCTACCCACTGCCACCAAAGAAAAACCCTTTGTCTCTCTCCCAAACCACAAAAACCACGCTGATAGGGAAGCCATCACTGCATTATTTGATGCAATGGGTTACGCATGGGACACAGGGAGGGACAAGGAGATTGAGAAGAAACTGACCCTGATCAAGAAGTACAAAATGCCAAGCGAGATGAACCTCATCTTCGCACACCTTATAAACTGCATGACAGCGAAGAGTGGCTCATCTGATCAAGCTGCTCAACCTCAGCAAGCAATGGGCTATGCATTGCTGAAAGGTATACATGTTCACTGGGCCTCGATCATCTATGACAACCTTGCATTCAGAGTAGATATGGCTGATAGACCTTCATGGGTTCCATATCCCAGATTAATCAGTGCCGTCTTTCAACAGGGACTTGGGGACAAATACCCAAAAGAGGGTGATCTGAGACTCTCTCAGGTTGGCCCTAAGGTACTCGACTTCAAGCTGCTGGCAAACGAGGTACGTCTTACTACTCTTTTATCTCTTCTTAATCCTCCTTCTTCTACTTCTGCGGCTCATTCAGTGGAAATCCCCACCGCTGATACCCAAGCTGCACCCTCCACTCCTTCTCGAAAAACGAAACAATCTACTTCCCAACTTGGTTCCAATAGGATCAAGAAAACCAAGGAGCAACCCCCAGCATTCACATGCTGAAGACTCCACATCTCATCTTGAAGAGTTGATGGATAGTTCAGTGGTACGCTCTGCCACAGCTGATCAAACCACCCCTTCCATCCCGACCTCAGCGTCTTTAGACACTGAAGTTATAAACTTGGAACAAAACCCACCTCCTTCAGTCCCTCTAGTGACTGAAGTGATTGACAGCGGATCCAACGCTGAACCCCGCACCCAACCCACTTTCTCAACCTTCATTCCTCCCACCTCTTCTTTGGTCACTCAAACTCTTCCCCTATTCTCCCCAACAAACATCATCCCCAGCGACACTACTGCTGAACATCTTCAGAGGATGATAGGACAAAACACAGGACCTATAGGTACTTCCAGTCGTCAGGGAACTATTGAAGATAACTATGAAACTTTCTCAGGGTTACGAGGCTTCGACAACTTCGCCAACCCGCCTGCAGGTATACACATTATCCCAAACACTTCTCTCTCTCAACCCCAAACTTCTGAGCTTTCCTCTGTTCATAAGTTAATAACTGTTTCAGGTCCTAATTTGGGGGATATCAACACCTCCCTGAAGGCCCTGGAAACAAATGTGGAGAGAACCTCAAAAAGCTCTCTCCACAAACTCTTCAGCGGTTACAGACGCTGGAGAGAACCTCAAAAAGCTGACCGAGGTTGTTGAAACGAAAGCCTCCAAAGCTGATATGGAGAAGGTGGATGGCAGCATAGGAACTTTTGCTACCACCCTCGCTGAAACCTCCACCAACGTCAACAATCTCAACCTCACCAACACCACCCTCGCAACAAACTTCACCACTTTGTCCAATGAAGTCACATCATTGAAGACAGAGGTTGGTACTCTTAAGGGTGAGGTCACCATGGTCAAAGATCTCCTTCAGCAGATACTCAATCGCCTGGACGCCCTAATGTCTCACTTTACTCAAGCCGATAGAGCGGGTCTTCAAAAACTCGCCCCTGCTATATCTGGCCTCGACGACAGATTAGCAGTGGTTGAACTTTGTATGGGACTCACTGTCCAAGAAGACAGTGATTCTCATACTACTGATGCTGATGCTGTTGCTGTTAACTCCCCACCTCATCATGAGGATGAGGGGGAGAATGTTGAAGAAGGTCATCCCCATGCTGATGAAGGGGAGACAAATAACACTGCTGCTGCTGCTTCTTCTGATAAACCTCAGGGAGTTGAAAACCCTGAGGGAACCGAGAGACCTCCCTGTGTATCTGAGGGGGAGCAACTCGAAGAGCAACACAAGGAAGTTGTTGCTAATGTGGTTGAACCTTACGCTGATGAGGTCGAATCTGAAGAAGAAGAAGCTGAAGACGAAGAACCCATCGATATCGATGATGAAGAACCATCATCATCCCCTAAAGATGATGACGATGACGATGATGATGACTTCTTCTTCGTTGAGCCCAAGAAGGCCCCTGAGAAAGGGATTTCAATAAATGAACCTTCAGGGGAGACGACCAAGACAAAGCCTGCAGCGTCTGAAGCTGACAAAGGCAAAAACAAAGGCGTCGCTGCAGAAGGCAATCTGGCTATCCTTCAGATTAAGCCAGCTTGTCAGGTACAATATCTTCTCTTCCCTTATACTGCATCCCTCATCTATCCCTTCTCAATCTCAATCCTTCTATCCATAAAACCTCTATACACTTAAACCCCATTATTTTCTATCTCTTTCTTCCCATGTTCTTTCTTAAACAATCGTTGTGTTTCAGCTAGTCCTCTCTCCTGTTTAAGGATCCCGCTGAAGCTCCTACAACTACACCAACAATAATCCCAGCCACAAGTGCTGAAGAAATAATCCCAGTCTTGGATTTAACCATTGAGACTAATGAACCTGAAGAACAGCCGCTCTCTCACAAAAACAGACCTTCCTTGGCTCCTCAAAAGCTAAGTGAAGAGGATCAAGAAAAGAGAGATGCAATGATCAAACTACTTGAAGATCAGCGAATCATTCTTCCTCGTGACAAAATTCATGTTCCTACAAAGTTCAGACTTACGAAGAAAGAATTCACTGATCACATCAGAGCTGTAAGATTACTCGCCGAAAAGAAGGAAGTTGAAGAAAAAGATAAGGCTCTTGCCATCTAGCTTGCCCACCAATCGGTGAAAGACCTAGCGCTGAAAAGAACTCCCATCGAAGTCCAACGTCAGTTATGGGAAGATGTCCAGAGGATCGTTGAAGAAATGATCAAGGTATCTGATTCTACTTTGGAATGGTGCAACGAAAGACTGAACTATCGATCTCGACCATCCAGAATCAACAAAGTAAATATCAGAGGAAAAACGTTTGTAGACGTTCCTGTTGTTGAAGTTGACGTATTCAGAGAAGACGAGACCAAGCAAACCTTTTACGCTACTTCATTTGAGAAGTTTGGTTTCTCTGAATGGTTGGAGATACGAATAGCCATTCAGTGATCTCGCTCAAAATTCAAGAGCCATGTCGAGAAGATTGTAAATTCTCAGATCGACTTGGTTTCTTCTGTTGTGGATATCCCTCTTCCCTCTCCTCTTCCAACTCAACAAAGAAGGGCCTCTTCAAAGAAAAATCTGAAACCTTCAGGTTCAGGTCCTCCTATACGGAACGAAACAGGTATTGGTTTCTCTCGTGCTGAAGTACTTGGTCCTGACCTTGACCTCTCAGCGCTTGACACCTCTCTGCCTTCTGGTGAAACTTTCATCCCTGGAAAAGTCTTAAGCGAACCCTATGGTATCTTCTTTTTAGACAATGATGGAAGACAACACTTTCAACGCATCTCTGAGTTTCCCATCACTCCCATTGAACAGCTCAGAGACCTCATCTACTGGTGTGAATTCAGACGCAACCTTCAGGCTCGATACCTTAAACCCTTGATTTTTAAAGAAGCAAAGAACAAAAAGGATCAAGGAGTAACGGTACCTGACTAGATGATTCTCACATCAAAGACCCTTGATGAACTTCTCATTAAGGAAGAACCCATTGACGTATAGGATCTCTCTTATAATTCTTCTATCCTTATCTGTCTATATCTTCTGTACTTGTAATTTTATTTGCTGTACTTGTAATTTTTCCACTTCCCTTTGTAATCTTTACGAAGTTTAATGAAAAATTTCAGCGAATGTACTTTACTCAATCAGTACTGAAAAGATCCCAGAAAACAGTAAAAGGGACAAATATTTTATGAGTTCTTTTTATCCTTATGTTTTCATACTTAGCAATTTTCTTTGTTGCTATGTCATAATCAAATAGGGGGAGATTGTTGATCCAAACCCTCAGTGATTTTATAATGACCCTCTCTTAAAACACTTAGTGAAAATTGTAAGTAAACAATATGTATTAGAGTTTCTCTATCGCTGATAAGTACTAAGACTTTACAGTACCGCTGATAGGAACTCTCGCTCTTTAAGTTTAAAGTTCAGCGAACACTATTCATCCAGTAGCTCTGAGCCTGTTCAGTCTCTGTGATAATCGCTGATAAGTTAGTTGTTTACTTATGATACCTGAAGACAAGTTTCACGTCAACATATGTTCTATGCTGAAGTCGAAGATCAAGCTCAAGAACAGCGACAAGTCTACTAATGAACTGATGCGGATATCAGCGAATCCAAGATTTGTCCACTCAACGTGAAGTTACAAGTAGAAGACTTCAGCAATCGCTGAGCTTTATCATTCGCTGATAAAGTATTGATTCAACGAAAGCTGATCATGAAGTCTTCCTCTACAAGTTACTTTTGTATTTCCCCCCTTGCACGTCTCCGTACGAAATGTCAGAACGGACATCCCTTCTGTCTAGAATCGTACAACAAACTCTGATTCTACACTGTGCACCATGCGGCTACTAAGGTTGTCTACAAAGGTCAATGACATGCAACCACTCAGCTGCTGCCACATGTAAAGCAATACTGCCATGCATTAAATGCATGCAGTATATAAGAAGAACCCTACTTCAGAAATGAAGTTCGCTCAGCCATCTTCTTATTCTTCCTTACTACTGTGTGTTAGGTTATTACTCGTAATTTCCTTATCTCCTTTCTATCTTATTCTAGTGCAAGAAACTTAGTGTTCTTAACTTGTTTAGATTAGGATTAGTCCTTAATATTGTTCCGCAACAAGTTGTAAATTGTCTTGATTTATCAATAAACAATTTAGAAAAGTAAAAATCGTGTGTTTGTATTCAACCCCCCCTTCTACAAACTTGTATAACCCTTCAGGACCAACAGCGAGTACATAATTCAGGGTTAGTAGAACCAAATATAATGTCATCGACATATATTTGAACAAGAATAATATGACCTTTTACTTTCCTGAAAAATAGAGTGTTATCGATTTTACCACGCTCAAATTTTTCAACAAGGAGAAAGGATGAAAGAGTGTCATACCATGCATGTGGTGCTTGCTTTAAGCCATAAAGTGCCTTATCCAGTTTATAGACATAACCTGGATGCTTAGGATCAGCAAATCCTGGTGGTTGTTCGACATAGACTTCTTCGTTCAGCCTTCCATTGAGAAACGTTGACTTGACATCCATTTGAAAAACTTTCAAGTCTTTGTGAACAGCGTATGCTAGAAATAGACAAATAGCTTCGAGTCTTGCCACTGGGGCAAAGGTTTCATCGTAATCTATACCTTCCTCATGTCTGTATCCCTGAGCAACTAGACGAGCTTTGTTGTGGGTTACAGTTCAATTTTCATCTAACTTGTTTCGATAAACCCATTTAGTGCCTATCACTAATTTGTCAGATAGTCTTAGAACAAGATTCCAAACCTTGTTTCTTTCGAATTCAGTCAGCTCTTCTTGCATAGCGCTGACCCAGTTTGGATCTTTGAGGGCATCATCAACCTTCTTTGGTTTAGTGAAATAAAATTAACATATAAACAAATGTTACCTGCACTGCGTCGAGTCTGAACACCTGCATTTGGATCACCAAGAATTTGAACTATGGGATGATTTATGGTCCATCGTTGAGCAGGAGCATGAGCCGCTGACTCAGAGTGAACTTCTGGAATCAATGAAGAGGAAGCTTCAGTGATGTCAGGTAATAGAGGCACGATAGGCAGAACAGATGAAACTTCATTTACTGATTGCTGAGAGGTTGATGGAATATCAGATGATGGTTCAGAAACAAGCATAGTGTTGATTGGAACAGCTGAGACCCAATTTGAGGAATCAGCTTCACTTGTCTGCATGTTGGGAATGATGACAGGATCATCATCATCGGTTGGTGTGTTGACCTGAGGGTCAAGGTTAGGAATAGTTTCTGAATCCCCAAAATAAGAAAACAATCACTGATTTAGTTCTTCGTTATCAGCAGAGGGTCTTGAGTTTGCTGAATGGGATTCATCAAAGGTGACATGAATAGTTTCTTCTACAGTATGTCTTCTTTTGTTGAAGACTCTGAAGGCTTTGGACATGGAAGAATATCCAAGAAATATTCCTTCGTCAACATTGGGATCAAACTTTCCAAGAGTATATCGGTTGTTTAAGATGAAACACTGACAATCAAAAATATGAAGAAAGCTGATAGATGGCTTTCTTCCATGGAAAAGTTCGTAGGCAGTCTTGTTGAATATTTTGATGATCAGCGATCTATTCTGCGTAAAACATGCAGTATTGACAGCTTCTGCCCAGAATTGAGTAGGAAGATGAGAATCGTTGAGCATTGAATGTGCAGCTTCGATGGTCGTTTGGTTTCTTCTTTCAGCGACTCCATTTTGTTGTGGTGTTCTCACTGAGGAAAAGTTGTGAGAAATACCCTTACTTTCAAAGAAGTTACCAAGGGAACTGTTTTTGAATTCAGTTCCATGATCATTCCTTATTGAGCGAACAGTAAGATTTTTCAGGACTTCCATTTTCCTAATAAAGGACATAAGTTCTTCTGAGGTGTCGCTCTTAGAACGGAGAAACATTACCCAGGTGTAGCGAGAGAATTCATCCACAATAACCCGTGTGTATTTCTTTCCAGCGATAGATTGAATGTTGACAGCGCCAAACAAATCCATGTGGAGAAGTTGAAGAGGAGAGGTCACTGAAGAAACTTGCTTTGACTTGAAGCTTGCTTTAGTTTGTTTTCCTTTTTCACACGCTGAACAAAGAGATTCCTTAGCGTATGAGTGTTGAGGAAGTCCAGTGACTAACTCCTTTGAAGAAAGAGTATTCAGCATCTTGAAGTTAAGATGAGAAAGCCTTTTATGCCATAGCCAGTTGACATCAGTAGAGGCTGTGGAGAGAAAACAAGAGTTTTCTGTGGTTGTTGAGTCCATGTTTATTACATAAACATTTTCTAAACGATATGCGCTGAGAGCAACTTTCTATTTCTTGTCAGTGACGAAACACGCTTCTTTCGTTAAGCAAACCTTGAAGTCCTTATCACACAGCTGACTGATGCTAAGAAGATTGTGCTTCAGCCCTTCAACATATGCGACTCTTTTGAAGGTTGTTGTACCATTAGAGAGCACCAAACCCTTGGGTATAGCCTTTTCCATTTCCATTAAAGGTCACTGAGGGACATATCTCTTCCTTGTATTCAGTGAGCAGATTTTAATTTCCAGTCATATGTCGAGAGCATCCACTATCAAGATACCAGATACCCTTCGAGACCTGCAAACAAAGGAAGATTAGTTTGGAATGGGCACCCATTTTACGATGTGTCCACACTTGTCAGTGGTGGTTGAAGAAGTGGAAGGTTCAGCGATCTTCGCAACATCTGATGATTCAGCTTCAGTGGTAATCTTCACCTTGGTTAATTTCTTAACCATGGTGGCATTTTTCACCTTGGCCTGATTTGCACCAGGGATGGTCTTCTTTGCCTTGGGGGCATTGATCTTCACCTTAGCTAATTTCTCAGCTTTGGTGGCTGTAGGGCACTTACTAGCAATGTGATCGGTAACTCCATAGTGATAACATTTCCTATAGCTAAAAGTAGCTTTAGGACCATAGGCATGCTTATTAGATATTTTTAAATGAACAGGGCCAGCACCGAGAATACCTTTGGCATTGGATATCGGAGGAACTATAAGTTCTTTAGATTTCTTACCAGTGACATTCACTCTTCTTTTAGGAGTAGATCGCTGAACGAATCCAGGGACCTTATTCCTAGAAGTGGAGGGATGGCTCGCTGAAGGTTTTAAAACTTTAAGCTTAGGTACATTAGTACCCTTCTGAGGTTTTTGAACAATTTTTTCTTTACCTTTAGAAATCAAGGTAGGTTTGTCCTCAAGGATGGGAGTTTTAGAAGAAGAAGAGCACTGAGATGAAGAGGTGTTAGGGATAGATGACACGAACATTCCAAACTTTAGCATGGAACGGTCAGTGGTTGGTTCTTCAGCATCAACTTTGTAACCAAGACCACTTTTGTCACTAAGAGGGATCTGAGCACCGATTATTTCAGTCATCTTTGTTGAGGATTTATACCGTCATTCAACAGTAACCTTTTCAGCTTTGATTTCAGCGATAGCTTGTTCTCGCTCGATACTGATGACTTGATTTACGTAGACCTGGTCTTTCAAGTTTTCTTCTATTTTTGAAAGTTCTTGTATTTTTAAATGACAGTTTTTAAGTTGTTCAATTAAATCTAAGTTTTGTTGTTCATCTTTGGTCTTTCCATTCATGGCATCGTATAAGTCAACGGTCAGCATATCGATAGCTCGAAGTCTATCAGCTTCAGTAATAGCTGAAGTAGAGGTAGAAAAGATTGATACCTGAGAGTTAGAAGTAGAGGGAATTTCAGTTTGTTCTTCCTCCTCTTCTATTTTTGCAATAAGGTAGAGATTGGCCTCATCTTCTTCATCTGAATCTGATTCTTCATCAGACTCAACCCAGTCATGATCTTCAGCAATCAGACATTTTCCCTTCTTTTTGTATGCTTTCAGCTTAGCATACTTTTCTTTAAGCTTTTGGTACTTATCATCTCTAGCCCTTGGGTTAGAGGATTTCTTGAAGGATAAAGAAGGCTTGAAAACTTTCTTTCACCTACATTCACTTGCAAAGTGTCCTACTTTGTCACAGTTAAAGCAGGTAGCAGTAGCCTTATCAACATGAGTAGATTTAGGCTTGTCAGTGGGTGAAAGAGGTTTATTTCTTCTGAAGTTACTCTTTATAGCAAACCTCCTGAAGGTATTTGTCAGGAGTTCCAAAGATTCATCAAGTTCTGAAGGATCAGCGTCTGATGAATCATCAGAGTTAGATTCCATTTCAGTGATCGTGACAGTGGATCGCTGAGCAGGTACTGACTCTGAGGAGAGTAAAGCAACATGTGTGCTTTTGGAATCTTTGAAAAGATTCTTTTTAAGTTGACACGACTGCTCATGATTGAGCATAGTGCCAAATAAGGTAGAAAGGGTCATGAATTTAAGATTCTTAGAGAGCTTGAGATACATGGTATAGTTGTCCCAACTTTCAAGAAGACATTCCAAGAATTTTGTCAGGATCTCAGAGTTAGAGTAAATCTTACCAACAATTTTTAAATCAATAATTAAACAATTGAAACATTGGTGAACTTCAGATAGAGTTTCATTCTTACCACTTATTAAACTTTCATATTGTCTTACCAGGTTTATTCTTCTGGATTCTGGTACATCTTCAGTACCTTCATACTGAATGCAGATAGTGTCCCACATGTCTTTGGAACTTTTCAGTTTCATTATGGAATGGTAGACTTCATCAGGAAGTGTCGTGGAGATGATCGATCTGGCCTTTGTGTCGATGGCCACTTTCTTCTTGTCTTCTTCAGTCCACTGAGAAACTGCCTTAACGATAAGTCTTTCAGGGACGACAGGTGTGGTAGTAGTGGCTGGAATAGCAGGGTCTATGATGAAAGGAACATAAGGTCCAGTTTCAACATAGTAAGGTATAGTAGGATCTACACCTTCCAAGAAGAGCATCATTCAATTTTTCCAAAGATTGAAGTTGTCTTTGCTAAATCGAGGTGGTTTGGCAAGAGAGTCATTATCTATGTAATTCGTGTTTGTGGTATTTGCCATATTGAAGAAATAGCAAGGAAGAGTGTATAATCAAGATCTTGTTTATTAGATTAAACAGTCTGCTCTGATACCACTTGTTGGTCCCGAAGGGTAATACAAGTTTGTAGAGGGGGGGGGGGGGGGGGGGGTTGAATACAAACACATATTTTTATCTTTAAAATTTTTTATTGATATATATATCAAACAATTTACAGTTTGTTGCGGAATAAGATCAAATTAAGAACATAATTTAAACAAACTATTAGAATCACACAGGATTTTCTTGCACTAAGAAAAGAAAGAGGATAAGAAAACCAGAGAGAGTTTTCTTGCACTAAGTATTTCAGCGAAGGAAGCCTCACTTCAAAATGAAGTAAGGTTTCCTATTTATACTGCATGCATTTTATGCAAGTCAGTACAACTTTACACGTGGCAGCGTCTGGTTGGTTGCATGAATTTGACTTTAGCAAACATCCCTTTTGGCCGCATGGTGAACAGTGTAGTTGTAGAGTGGTTTGTACGATCCTGGACAAGGGATGTCCTTCTGAAAAATCGTACGGGGCGTGCAAGGAGATAAGACAAAAGTTTCTTGTAGAACATGCTTCATGATCAGCGAACGCTGACTGTATCTTTATCAGCGAATGATAAAGTTCAGCTCTCGCTGAAGTCTTCTACTTGAAACTTCACGTGAAATGGACAAGTCTTGTCTTCGCTGATATCCGCATCAGGTCACTAGTAGACTTAGTCACTCGTTCTTCAGCTTGGTCTTCGATTTCAGCTTTAAACTCAATGGTCGCGAGTCTTGTCTTCAGGGACCATAAGCAAACAATTAATTTCAGCAATCATCAGTGAGGCTGAACACGCTCAGGGCTCACTGATATACAGGCATCGCTGAAATATACATTTAAGGACATTAGTTTCCCATCAATGATACTAAACAAACTTAGTGTTAGAACCATAAATGTCCTACATAATAGAAACATATATAAATAATTATTATAGAGCTTAATTAGTTTAATTAATCTTTTTTGAAAGCCTTTAATTATAAAAGGGCTTAGATTAGGTTTATGGGCCATGGGCCTTTGTGTTTAAAGCCTTGGTATATAAGGTTTAGGTAACCTTAGAATTAGGCAAAATAGCAATTGATAAGCGATTCATTAGAGAGAGAGAGAGATAGTTGTGTTCTTCATTCCAACCTTTGTAACTATCTTGATTTATGAATACGAGAGGGATGACAGATTGAAATAATCAATTGTTCGTGTTATTGCTCATTGATTATATTGTTACCTGTCAATCTGGAACTAACAATTAGTATCAGAGCAGAATCGGTGATTTGAAGATACGAAAGAAATCGAACGAAAGCGAGAAAAGACAAGAAAATTCGCAGAAAATTTTCTGGAAAATCGCAGCGAGCCGTTTCGCCTATTCCCGGAGTTTGAACCGTCGGATCGTCGCGATTTTTGGACAGTAGCTTCACGACACTCTGTTTCACATTCTGCTGGTAGGATTAATCGTTGGAGGTCCAGAAGTCACCCAGATAAATCTCGACAGACTGCTGTTTTTTCTTGGGTTAAATCGTTCATCAATCGGGTTTGCAAAGTTCTTTCGTTGATTTAATAATTCGTTTGTTAGATCTCGATTATTTACTCGCGTTTATCTGTTGTTTATTTGCGTTTACATCGATTCTCAAAGGTTTTAATTTTTCAATTTAAAAAAAATCAAATCTTGAGTTTTTTGGTGTTCTAAAAGTTTTGTGGTGATAGTTGAAAAATAGGATACATTTTGCTTAGAAATCGATTTGGGTGTGTTTGTTTTTGTGTTCTTGGTCAAAATCTAACCCTACAGGAGTGAAATCTAGCAACCATATCGATTACAGATCAGAATTGCAACCACAGCCGTAGTGTCCGGGTAACAATGTCGTATTGCCATAATTTTGAGTGTTCAAAATTTCAAAGGCTATATGAAAACAACATGAAGCAACAAGAGGAATTCTGCATCAAGTTAATCGCAAAACATAAACTGCAAATATCTGAAAGTTCTGAAAAGCTTGCTAAATCTGAAGAAAAGGCAACAGCATTAGAGTCTCAAAACTCTGAGCTGAAAAAGAAGTTGTCTGAATTGCCATCACAAGACGAGATAAAGGCACTTGAAAAGAAAGCACATCAAAGACTATGTGAAAAGAATATCAAGCAAGTAGATGATTTGTGTAGCAAGTACATCAA
This sequence comes from Saussurea involucrata, assembly GCA_033807775.1. Lineage (NCBI taxonomy): Eukaryota > Viridiplantae > Streptophyta > Magnoliopsida > Asterales > Asteraceae > Saussurea > Saussurea involucrata. Next base: position 103,224,618 of record CM066314.1, on the reverse strand, counting down.
GGAGCTGAAGAAACTGAAATCTCAAATCTGGAACAGTTCTGAGAAACTTGCTGAGGAAGAAGAGAAAGGTAAACTCCTGAACTGTGAAAACCTTGAGCTTAAAAGTAAACTAAATACTCTTGAAAAGGTTTTTGAAAAGGAGAAAGAAAGCTTTGAAAAGGAAAGACAATTGCTTACACAAAAGCAATCTGGGCTTTCAACCAAATCTCTTGAAGAGAATAAGAGACTTGAGCTTATGTGCTTAAAACTTTCAAAACAGATCTCCGACTTTGAAAAGGTTTTAATTTCAGAAAGAGAGATGTTTGAAATAGAACGCAAATCTTTTTCTCAAAAGAATGGGAAATTTTCCTCGAAAATAACTGACTTGGAAAACGAATTAAACGCTCTAATCAAAGAGTATGAGAAAGGGAAAGTTGAAGGTTTTAGAGCTAAATGCTTGAAAGATGATCTTGAAAAAGAGAGGAAGATCTTTCGGACTGAGATTTCTAAACTTACACAGAGATTATCTGGATTAGCAACCGAGATCTTGAAAGAACAAATGGTTAAATCAGATTTACAAAAGAAATTTGACTTAATTCTCAAAGAACGAAATGATTTATCCGTTAAGGTCAATGTAACGACCCGGTATCCCAAAACATACATAATATACATCAATTGACATATTATACATCAATTAACATATTAAACATAACGTCGTTACTTTCATAACAAAATACATGATAATTCACATTCGGTCCCAAAGTCTCAAAGCTATACAATACAAAATGTAAACATATCCTAATCTTCGTCAGCTAGCAATCGCCTCCTATGCTTTATTCTTCCCTTTGCTAACAAAAGATCCTTGACCTGGAATACATATTTTTGAAAGGAAAATGAGGGTTAGACCAAACGGTCTATTGAGATAATCCCTGTCAGTTTAGAAGTCCTTTTTATAAAATACACATATACCACAAATAATTAAATACCAAATAAGACTCGTATATCGTGCACAACTCCTCATCCTCATTCCCCATGGCCATATTAGTTGGTTGCGAGCCAAGAACACCGTTGTACAACAACTACAGCACCGCTGTACAACAACTACAGCAAACATCCACCGACATAGTTCGGCAAGTGCTCTCGTGTAGTGTAATGCACATATAAATACAATATATATCTCAATATATCATATTGTCATTTATAAAACCTTTCATCACATTCCAACCATATATATATATATATCACATTTTCTTTTATAAAAACGTTACCACATTCCAACCACATATACGTCTCAATATAAACACATAATCACATCATGTATCATAATCTCAATCCGTACATATCCATCTCATATATATATATATATCACATATATATGTATCCCAGTTGAAAACGTTTTAAAAGTAAAACTCACCTTGAATGCTTAAAAATACGCTTCCAAGCCTTTCTCCGAGCTATCCGATCCTTTATCCAAAGTTCTCAGAATCTGAAACCATTTACATACAAATATCTCCTTACCAACTTATGTATAAGACTTACTAGCAGGCTAAGAACTCTAGATACATCTATCTAACTTTTATCCTCAAAAATGACCAAACAGCCAAAGTTTCCGGAAACCACAAAAGAATCCAGACAACACAATTTATTCGGACAACACCGACTAATCCGGACAACACAAGGAATCCGGACACCAAAGGAATCCGGATGCCATCCGGTATCTAAATCATCCGAAAACCATCAAATGAATCGTCCGGACACTAACAAAAGGAACTACCGGACACCTCCCAAGAATCTACCCAGACACATTCATTGTGTCCGGAAACCTTCGTCTGTTCATGTGTTTTCTACCCAGAAATCGACTGATTCAATACTAGCAGTGAATTCAACTATTCTAATCCGATAGAAACCTTCTAATAGCAATTACAAACATAAAATACAACGGAACATACCTCAGATACACTTCCAAGTACACTAATTTGAACCCTTTAGCACAAACCCTTCTTTTCTCTTTTGGTCTCAAACCCCCCCACACACACTCTGATTTTTCTGGATAATATCTGACTTATGAAATATCTGATTTCATTAAGAGGTAATATCAACCTATTTTACTACTTTAGTCCTTGAACTTATCATTAATGACCAAAACACCTTTAAACCTCTAAATTAACCAAACTTACCCAAAACCTTAATTATATAATTGAATAAATTTAACGGAACTAGGATTTAACCAACGAACTTACCCGGGGTATTACATCATCTCCTCCTTAAAACAATTCCGTCCCGGAATTCGGTTAAGCTAAAAGGTAAGAGTACTTAGTTTTCACTACTACCTCAAACTCAATGAAAGTCATAAGAACTAACTGAATAGACATCACACACTCATCTATATCTCTAACACAGATAAGCAACAAAAGCACGGAAATACTAATAATCGTTTTACACCGAAGTCATATAACACTTTAGCACGTATAGAGTTTATAGAAATATACTTGTCTTCGTCTCTATCCATACGTCACGACCAACGTGCCACTCTGTTGATTTCAACAAGGTTAATATACACATAAGCACATACCCAATATAATAAGGTATTCCAGTCCAAACATGTACCTGTAAGATCACAATTACACTGGCCAGGTGTAAAATGAAATTACCTTACATGATGTTCCTTCTACCTTTTTATATTTAACACCCCAAGGTTCTACAATAATAGGGACATCCTACTTCACATGCAGTTTAAGTCTAGGTACAGATACTAATACCTAAATCCCTTAAACTAGGGCTCTGATACCATCTGTAATGACCCGGTATCCCAAAACATACATAATATACATCAATTAACATATTATACATAACGTCGTTACTTTCATAACAAAATACATGATAATTCACATTCGGTCCCAAAGTCTCAAAGCTATACAATACAAAATGTAAACATATCCTAATCTTCGTCAGCTAGCAATCACCTCCTATGCTTTATTCTTCCCATTGCTAACAAAAGATCATTGACCTGGAATACATATTTTTGAAAGGAAAATGAGGGTTAGACCAAACGGTCTAGTGAGATAATCCCTGTCAGTTTAGAAGTCCTTTTTATAAAATACACATATACCACAAATAATTAAATACCAAATAAGACTCGTATATCGTGCACAACTCCTCATCCTCATTCCCCATGGCCATATTAGTTGGTTGTGAGCTAACAACACCGCTGTACAACAACTACAGCAAACATTCACCGGCATAGTTCGGCAAGTGCTCTCGTGTAGTGTAATGCACATATAAATACAATATATATCTCAATATATCATATTGTCATTTATAAAACCTTTCATCACATTCCAACCATATATATATCACGTTTTCTTTGATAAAAACGTTACCACATTCCAACCACATATACGTCTCAATATAAACACATAATCACATCATGTATCATAATCTCAATCCATACATATCCATCTCATATATATATATCACATATATATGTATCCCAGTTGAAAATGTTTTAAAACTAAAACTCACCTTGAATGCTTAAAAATACGCTTCCAAGCCTTTCTCCGAGCTATCCGATCCTTTATCCAAAATTCTCAGAATCTGAAACCATTTACATACAAATATCTCCTTACCAACTTATGTATAAGACTTACTAGCAGGCTAAGAACTCTAGATACATCTATCTAACTTTTATCCTCAAAAATGACCAAACAGCCAAAGTTTCCGGAAACCACAAAAGAATCCGGACAACATAATTTATTCGGACAACACAGACTAATCCGGACAACACAAGGAATCCGGAAACCAAAGGAATCCGGATGCCATTCGGTATCTAAATCATCCGGAAACCATCAAATGAATCGTCCGGACACTAACAAAAGGAACTACCGGACACCACCCAAGAATCTACCCGGACACATTCATTGTGTCCGGAAACCTTCGTCTGTTCATGTGTTTTCTACCCAGAAATCGACTGATTCAATACTAGCAGTGAATTCAACTATTCTAATCCGATAGAAACCTTCTAATAGCAATTACAAACATAAAATACAACGGAAAATACCTCAGATACACTTCCAAGCACACCAATTTGAACCCTTTAGCACAAACCCTTCTTTTCTCTTTTGGTCTCAAACCCCCACACACACACTCTGATTTTTCTGGATAATATCTGATTTATGAAATATCTGATTTCATCAAGAGGTAATATCAACCTATTTTACTACTTTAGTCCTTGAACTTATCATTAATGACCAAAACACCTTTAAACCTCTAAATTAACCAAACTTACCCTAAACCTTAATTATATAATTGAATAAAATTAACGGAACTAGGATTTAACTAACGAACTTACGCGGGGTATTACAGTCAAGAAACTTGAAGAAATCAAGTTCAAAGGTGTTCAACCTTCTTATGCTTCAAGTTCATTTTCTACAAATCGTTCTTCAAATAATTTTGTCAAATCAAATGATTTTTCAAAAGATCAGATTCGACCTTCTAATCTTTTCTATAATTCTCGTGTTGATAAGAAAGATAATCCATCTTTCAAGAAAGTAAATATGGTTTGGAGAGTTAAAGAATCCGCTCCTACTCCAAAACCATTTGTCCCTGTTAAGAAAGACAAGAACAACAAAGCTTTCCACGCTAAACCTTTTGTGAAAACTGATCATGTTTACTCTATTAATAAGCTGATCAGATTATCTACACAAAAGTTGTGTTGTTCTTATTGTGGAACTAGTGACTTTGTGAATAAAGACCATGCAAAGTATTGGTATGGTACTTATAGTATCCCAGGTCCTCATAGGGCAAATAACCAACAAGGATCCATCAAAGGATGGATGCCAAAATTCTACTAATCTGTTTTTGCAGGAATGTCATGTGTGCTCAGTTCTGAACATTCTTTTCACATGACTGCATTCGAAAGCTATGCCAATTTTGAGGGGGAGTTCTATCTCTTGAAAGGTAAGTGAACTTCTAACTGAATTCAAAAACCGTGGTAATTCATTCTGAATGACTAACCTGTGTTTGTTATTCTCCATTTTTAAATTCCATGATTACCACGTGTCATTTTTCTTGAATTAGTTATTTCCATGTCTCACATGTTTGTTGATTTTTCGATGGAAATACACTCGTTTGAATTCCTAGTTGTTTTCCAAGTACGCTATTTCTTGCAAATAATTCAATTCTTTTCTGATATGTTAATTGTGACTTGTTCTTCACAATTAAATTTTCTAATCATTGTCTCATTTCTTGCAAAATGTTGTGCTTACTGAGTCATTCTGTCTTGCGCTTGATTTTGTCTCTTTGAAATTCTTTCATTTTCAACAATGACTTCTGATTACTTCAGATCAGAACTCGGACTTAATTTTTAATGACTTCTGATCAACTCAGATCAGGACTCGTTCTTAAACGCTTTGACTTCTAAACGCCTCAGTTTAGAACTCGTACTTCACTGTTTACTAAACTGTTCAACTCGATGCATGAAAGGAGTCTTAGGATTAACATCGTTTCTATGGTCTATCCAGAACCGGAAGGACCTACCCAAGAAACACATCCCTTATAGACTACAGTGAGGGGTCTAGATGATAGATGAGTTTGGAAAGAAAAGAATATGGTGAGGCTGTGACAGGTCTTAAAAGAATTAATTGGTCCTTACCAAACCGAGTCAGTTATCCGGGTAACCACACAATCTATTCATTCTCGTTTTTTGTAGATGAGTATTGAAACAGACATGGACCCAGTGTCGATAACTCGTGTTACCCCACCCAGCCACTCAAGTATCTCCCAAAAGATGCTTGTTTCATATATTCACGGAGATTTAGCACATGATCTATCTATTCCTCACTCGGAGGTCTTAGATATTGAAACAGGAAGACATCAGCTCCGATCTCCGAACTTCATATTCTAATCACTGTGTCAATTGATTTCAACTTGCGTCCCAAGTTAAATCAATTTTTGAGCCAAATCGATATAATTTGATTCTTTCACACATGCACGAGTCTTTGTGATTCCATTTGCATATCTTCGTGATATTGCCGGAACAGTTTGAGAAGTTAAATTTTTAAATTTTCTTCAGTGATAACTGGAAGTCCTATCAGAGATTTCTCTTTGCCAACTCTGACCATAGGCCACACAATTTTTTAATTGTTGTGATTACAGTTACTATGTGTTTCTGTGTTAGACTTTTACCCCATTCTGGTTACTTAATGTTTTGATATGGATTTTTTTTTTGCTACTCATCACCATTGTCTTTGAACGTGCATGATGCTCCGGATGCTCCTACTCATCATGAGGGGGAGAAAGGGTATAGATTCAAAGACACTGAATATCAAGTTAAGGGGGAGTTAGCAAAAGCCGGGGGGGGAGTAAAGAAGTCCCCATGCAAAAGACGAGGGGGAGTAACAGTTTTTCCGAGATCCAAAGAGTTTCAAAGTGCATTCAAGTGATCAATTCTTCTCATTCCTTATCAAGTGGTGTTCGCTTCAAATTTTTCCTCCATCGAGCATATTGGTTCTACAAGTTCTTTTAAAAGCTGAATTCAAATTCAAGAGCTTTATTCAAGGGGGAGCGTTTGAAAGACATGAAGACAAGCAACACCGAAGTGCTTCAAAGATTCAAGAGGAAGAGAAGATCAAGACTTGAAGGTTTCTAGACCGATTTTTATTTATATATCTTTAGGGGGAGATTGTTAGGACCATAAATGTCCTACATATTAGAAAGATATATAAATAATTATTATAGAGCTTAATTAGTTTAATTAATCTTTTTTGAAAGCCTTTAATTATAAAAGGGCTTAGATTAGGTTGATGGTCCATGGGCCTTTGTGTTTAAAGCCTTGGTATATAAGGTTTAGGTAACCTTAGAATTAGGCAAAATAGCAATTGATAAGCGAATCATTAGAGAGAGAGAGAGAGTTGTGTTCTTCATTCTAACCTTTGTAACTATCTTGATTTATGAATACGAGAGGGATGACAGGTTGAAATAATCAATTGTTCGTGTTATTGCTCATTGGTTATATTGTTACCTGTCAATCTGGAACTAACACTTAGTATATTTTCTTAGATGGTGAAACTCTAATACATATTGTTTACTTACAATTTTCACTAAGCAATTCTCAGAGTCATTATCAAATCACTGAAGGGTTTGGATCAACAAGCACCAACGCCGATTGAATCCAAATATGAAGGAAGTGGTTCGGAAAGAGGTATTGAAACTTCTTGATGCAGGGATCATTTACGCAGTAGCCGATAGCCTGTGGGTGAGTCCGATACAATTGGTACCAAAGAAAGGAGGTATTACGGTGGTGAAAAACAATAACAAAGAACTCATTCCCTCGTGGACCGTGACCGGATGGAGAGTGTGCATAGATTATCGGAAGCTGAATGATGCTACAAAGAAAGACCACTTCCCGCTTCCATTTACTGATCAGTTAGAGAGACTATCCGGGCATGCATACTATTGTTTTCTCGATGGTTATTCGGGATACAATCAGATCCCGATCGCACCGGAAGACCAGGACAAAACCACATTCACATGTCCATGTGGAATGTTTACGTACCGAAGGATTCCCTTAGTATTGTGCAACGCTGCAGCCACTTTTCAGCGATGCATGATGGCCATCTTTTCATATATGGTTGAGAAAACAATAGAGATTTTTATTGACGACTTTCCGGTATTCAGAGATTCATTTGATACATGCCTTACCCATTTAGAGGCAGTTCTTAAGAGATGTCAAGATGCAAGTTTGGTCCTAAACTGGGAGAAATGCCATTTTAAGGTAACGGAAGGCATAGTTTTGGGGCACAAGATCTCCAAGGATGGTGATAGGGTTATTTTATTAACCCTATTTTAGCCATGTTTTCCCATAATTTTGAGCTAGTTCCCACTTTTACCGCATTATTTACAGTCACTTTTTAGTTAACTGCAATAAAAATAAAGATTGAGTACAATATGTATTTAATTACAAAAATACATCACAAAATCACAAAAATAAGTAAATTTTATATATGTTTTGTAGGTACAAAGATGCGGCCACTTGAAGTCAATTTTAAATCTCGAAGACATGTGGATCACAAAGCGTATTGAGAAGACTTCAACTTTTGGGCCAGTTGCGTGCATCGTTTTTGGAACTTGCGGTTTACTAACCATCTTTAGGCCGCACACGTGATACTTCTTAGGCTTATTTTGGAAGCTTCGATTGGCCAATCTTTTGGCATCTTTTGGACCGATATTTTGGGCTCTTTCTCTTGGGCTTCCGCTAGATCCATGGGCCCCCAATTTGGTTATCTTGTTCACCCAGACTTAGTGTAGTATAAATATACGTATTAGGTGTGCTTGGTGCTAAAGAGCTTAGACACATTTTGATACTTGGTTACTTGTTTGCATGATGGTTCGGTTTTGAAGCTCAAACCGAGAACTTCCCTTCGTGAGCCGACAGCTCACGGTTTTTGTACCTTAAACACCTTGGTTTGCATCATTAATCCTAATCTACTTTTAGTGTTAACTCATTTAATAATTGCTTGTTATAACTTGTATTTTCACAACTTTTAATTAACCTTTAATTCGTAAACTCGTCTTTTTGACTAAACTTGTTTTCAAATTGTGTTATTACTTAATCTTTCATCAAACAACTCACGGTTCTCTTTCCTTCTCTTATTCTCGACTTTTGATAAGAACTTGTTCTCACGTAATCTCACTTACAATATAAACCGGAAGTCTGAATTAATCACTTTGGATTCCCAATCAACTTGGTTCACAGTTTGGTAAGTGATTTCACAAAAGTTCCACTTTTTCTCGTCTCGAACTCCCGTTATAATGTAACGTCCCAAAAATTACAAGGAATTTAAAATTTTAAAAACATGCATTTCATTATAAAACAATCACAATTTAATAATTCGCAATTCAAATTAAATTAACGTCGTTAACTCAAATAGTCAATAAAGTTTATGTAGCGGAAATTTCATAAAATAAAATCCAAAGGTTTGAAAGTAAAACTTAAACAATTCTTGACACTCCGCGCCTAGTGTGTGTACCGTCAAGCCCAACTGCCGCTCGCACCTGAAATCACAACATATTGGGAAAAGGGTAAGCTAAACGCTTAGTGAATCCTATCACACACGCAGGTAGCAACCCCACGTATATCTCCCCTACTCGCCAATAGGAAACATCACCATCACCACGGATATAAATCCACATAACAATTAGCGTATAAACACGAACCTCGGTCCCACCGAGCACACCAAAAATATATCGATATAAGCTCCGTCCCACCGAGCCCTCGGTCCCACCAAGTAAAGATTACTGTACTAGCTTAGTCCCACCAAGCCCTCGGTCCCACCGAGTAAAGATTACTGTACTAGCTTAGTCCCACCAAGCCCTCGGTCCCACCGAGCCCCTCAGTCCCACCGAGGTGTACACAAGCATACATAATTCACATACACATTCAACAGATCACAACTAGATATCACATCCCAACTAATTCACGTAAACACGTAATAACACATAATAACACGTAACACAAAATAACGTTACACATGAAATTTCTAACTACGCGGTGAGAGAACTCACCTCAAAGCAAAGCGACGCGCTCCCGAGCCGCAACACCAGCACGTCAACCTTCCTCACATTTTCCCACCTAATTACGCACTAAAAACGTCAACGGAAGGTCCCAACTCACGACACCTTTACTAGATTTTATAAGACTAAACATTCCAGCTTTTTATCTAAAACACGGGTCTGTTCGGGACCTGTTCTACCCCCTTAAAACTGATAAATACAGAAATCAAATTCCATAATCACGAAGTTCTAAGTTTCACGGTTCCAGGTACGTATCGCACGCGTCCTAACGATTTTTCTATAATTTAATATGGATTTTACAAGAACGATTCGCAGAACAGCGAAAACTGGACCTTTCAGTACAAAATGGCAACTTCACCCTAGTTATGTTCCGAACTGGTCTTTCCGCAAAACAGAGGAAACTTAATAGACTCCGACACGGAACTTTTGGCACCGATTTTACCCCAATCCGAGCTACGAGTAAAAAGTTATGGTTTACTCAAAACAGGGCAGAAACTGTGCAATTTACATAAAATGATAACCTTTTGAACTTGATCCCAATAAGACGTCTTAATCCAAACAGACCCGCAAAACAACTTGACTTACTGTTTTAGGGTTACCATGGTCTGAAACACACCAAGCACCACCCACTGCCGCCTCCGGAGGTGGTGGTGATTGGCGGTGACACGGTGGTTGTGGTTTACAATTTCCGACGAAGAAAACATCAATAAAACGAACGGGACACTTACCTTAACGGAATCCTTCTTCTTCCTCCTTTCCGACCAGTCCCGACGCTGGTTCCCTCACGCCGGTGATTGCCTCCTTCCTCCTCTCGACTCTCGCTCTCTTTCTCTTTCGGTCTCTCTCTCTTTTCTTCTCGGTTTCACTTCCTTTTCTTCTTGGCCGAAAACAACAAGGGGAAGGGAAAGAAAATGGCTAAGGGTTTTGGGGGAGGATTGTTAAGATGAAACCGAAGGGGAGGGGAGGGGTTGTGCCTCTTGGCCGATCCTCTTGCCCAACTATGGAGAAAGTCCCAAACAGCCCCTCAACTTACACTTCTTAGCAAAATCCCACAAAGGTTACTTCACTTAACTTTTTGGCCCGACTCGGCTAACCCCGCTAACGGAAACCACATTAATTAATTAAATGCCTTTTTTTTTAAAAAAAAGGAATAACGAGAATACATACCGGGATACGGGCTTTACAACTCTCCCCCACTTGGATTAGACTTCGTCCTCGAAGTCTATGCTCGTGAATAGCTATAGATAGGTCTCCCACATCTCAACCTCAGGTTCCCAAGTTCACTCGGAACACTTTCGGTGTTTCCACTAGACCTTCACTAACTGGAATTTAAGATTTCCCACACCGCCTAAAAATCTCTCGAATACTTTTCTTACCACAAAACTCCTTCAAGCACACCGCAAGTATGATCGGAGGAACATTCCAACAACTGGATTCATTCCTAGTCAAACGACTTCGGTTGTCTCCCAACCATAGATAATCAAAACATCCCGATTCAAATTTCAAGCTCTAACCATTCTAAAGTTGCTCACCAATATACCCTACAAGATACTCGAATTCGATCATTCCTATCATTAACTGTCGATTAACTTTCACGAGTTCTAATAGACTCCCACAATTTATTCCACATGAATTATCAAACTAGTAAATTTATAATCATCCACGAAGGTCACTCCACCACAACCATTCACCACAAGCAAACATCTCAGGATTACTACTACCATCAACATAATTTCCTTAAAATCGACTACAATACCCCAATTACACTAAGGCATTTGGCCTTAAGCCCAAAAGTCGACACCTAAGTATACTATTTACCTCAAAAATTCTACGCATTTATCCTCTTTATTACAAAGGGCAGCATTCCCTAACCTATAATATTCGGCCTACAGTACCCACACGCGTGGGATACCCAACCTTCCATTAAGACCGAGCAATTGACCCATGACTATCACGGACAAAATTCGGAATTTCCCCCAAAACTCTCTCGCGATTGGCATTTTCCTCCAAAACTGCCACCTCCTGAGCACTACCTATCGACTCGAGAAGAGGTGCAACCACTGTTAACCGTTGACACAAGCCCCACAGTGGCTCACCATCCAGATGTCGACTAAGTGCGTCCGTAACAACATCCGCTTTACCGGGGTGGTAAAGTATCTCACCATCATAATCCTTGACCACGTCAAGCCACCTCCTCTGACGCATGTTGAGGTTTTGCCGGTCATCAAGTACTGGAGGCTTTTATGGTTAGTGTATACGCTTGACGCCATACAAATAGTGCCTCCAAATCTTGAGAGCAAACACCACCAATTCTTACATACCCTCCGGCAAAGTCAACATCGGAGCCTCGCATAACGCCTGCGTAGCTCCCCAAAGCCCTCTGCTGCTCTTCACCCCAACTAAAAGCCGCAGATTTCTTCGTCGATCGGGTCATCGGTAAAGCAATCTTGGAGAAATCCTGAATGGATCTCCAGAAGTACCCTGCTAACCCAAGAAAACTCCGTACTTCAGTGAGAGTCTTTGGCACTTCCCACCGCATCACAGCCGTAATCTTGGCCGGATCCACCATAATACCATTCTGGTTCACGACATGCTCTCGAAAGTGGACCTCTCGTAACCAGAACTCACACTTGGAGAGCTTAGCATACAGTTTCTCCCGCCTCAAAACTTCCAAAGCTTCTCGCAAATGCATCTCATGCTCTTCCTTCGACTTCGATTACACAAGAATATCGTCGATGAACACGATCACCGATCGATCCCACATAGGGCTACATACCCGGTTCATGAGGTCCATGAACGCTGCGGGTGCATTGGTGAGCCCGAGAGGCAGCACCACAAACTTGTAAATGGCCATGACGTGAACGAAAGGCCGTCTACTCCGTATCCTCTCTCCTCACCCGCATCCGATGATACCCCGATCTCAAATCAACCTTAGAGAACCACGAGGCTCCCTGAAGCTGATCGAACAAGTCATCGATCCTTGGCGGAGGATAACGATTCTTCACCGTAAGCTTGTTCAACTCACGGTAGTCTATACACATCCGTTGGGACCCGTCTTTATTTTTCACAAACAGAATCTGGGCTCCCCACGGTGGACAACCCGGCTTGATGAACTCCTTTTCGATAAGTTCCTGCAACGAGTGTACAACTCCTTCATTTCCGGTGGAGCCAGGCGATAAGGTGCCTTGGCCACCGGAGCAGCATCCGGAATCAAATCAACGTGGAACTCTACCTGTCGCTCGGGAGGTATCCCCGGTAACTCCTCGGGAAAATACGTCAGCAAACTCCCGTACAACTGGCACATCCTCCACAGACTTCTTCTCTCCGTCGACGCGCGTGTCGATCACATACGCCAAAAATCCCTGACCACTGTGCTGCAAGTACCTCTGAGCCCTTGCAGCCGAACATATCGCTGAGGTCCGCCTGGGCAAGCCGCCCTGAAATAGCATTTCTCCCCCGCTTGGGGTTCGAACTCGTACTTGTTTGCGACGACAAACAATCTCCGCATCATACGCATCCATCTAATCCATGCCCACAGTCACGCACAACTCCCGCATAGCGATCAGAATCAAATCAATCAGGAACCTCACACCAGAGATCTCCATAGTGCACCCCCGGTACACGTCAGTAACCGTCAAGGTCCTGTCTTCAGCAACTGCAACCACAAGTGGACAGCCTAACCGTCCTACAACTCGGCCCCAAACACTCACTGACTATGTGAGACACAGAAGGATGAGTAGCCCCGCTATCAATCGTCACCACAGCAAGCACCGAGTTAACCAAGAACGTACCTGTCACCACTTTATACGTAGCTTGTGCCTCCTCCACTCCCAGTTGACGAACTCTACCTCGGGCCGCCTCCATCACTACAGCAAGTGAAGCATACTGCGCGGTACTCACGAACTCCCTGATCTTGGTACGTAACATATCCTTGCACCGTGTCCTCTTCATGTCCTCAAAAGCAGCATGTTAAGGATAGAATAATGTCATTTCCGTAAACTTTCGGTTCACCTCCTTTATGGCCTCTGCAGTCTGATAGAGCTCCAAGAACTCTTTGGCACTCCTCTCCATCTCCACTAGAGGCACATGCTCTACACGAAACATACGACGAACTCCTCCCAGGTCAAGTAGTGCGCCCGTTAAGCGTCAAAGCAATAGCACACCGGTCCTTCGCTCCGTCTCGTAACAGATTCACCGCGAAGCGAACCTTCTAGTTCGCAGGACAACCACCGGTAAGGAATGTGCACTCTATAACCGATCCCGACCCTCTTGTTCGGGGCTGCCCACCCGCAGGGGGTGGAATCGCCGCGATGCGCTCCTCCATCGACACTATTACCTCATCACGAATGGCGGTAATAATTTCGGGGATTGCCTCCTCAAAATATGCGTCACCTCGACCGCAAACATCTCACGAATCTGATCAGCAATAATTCCAGCATCAGCATCTGGATCAACATTGTTGTTCCTCCTTAACGAGCTACTAACACACATTAAAACCTGCTAACTACGCTCACACTCAACTCTTCGGATTCTCCGTGACTTTCCCCGACTCGAGCACGGATCCTGTGCTTCAGATAGTAGGAGCTCTGCTACTACCCTTCACACCTATCCTTACTCGTTTCGAGTCCTGTCCCGGGACGTCCAAGTAGTTGCTTACCACAAACAAACACATATGCTCATTCCAGCATATGCAAACACTTTTCCTAACTCCCTAGAAAAGTCGTAATACCCCACCACCCTTGCTAGAACGGAACCCCCACTAGCCCTGATGAGTCGCCTCGTAAACGCACAGTCGTATACAGTGAAACCAGATAGACATTCGAATATAAGATTCTATCCTACAACGGTTGGACTCAAACAAGAGCTGCGCAATAGAACTAAATCCAACATTCTAAGGCTATTTAGTTCCTACTGTATACAACCTAAGGTGCATTCACATAACAACCTATCAAGGCTAGCATGAGTTCCTAATAGCAAGTAACAAGTATACAGTACCACAAAATCCACGTAAGCAATCTAGCATACATACTCCTATGTTCTAGAAAGCAATCTAGCATACGTACTCATATGTAAACGCTATTCCCAGCTCACTAGGAATTTCATCTCATCCCACTACTCTTGCTACAACGGAATCCCTGTTAGCCATAACGAGTTGCCTCACGAATACCCAGTCGCACGCAGCGTGAATCAAATAAACATTCGAATACAAGATTCTATCCTAGAACGGTTGGACTCAAACAAGAGCTGCGCAATAGAACTAAATCAAATATTCTAAGGCTATATGATTCTTACTGCATGCAACCTATAGGGCCTTCACTTGACAACCTACTATAACTAGCATTGATTCCTACTAGCAAGCAGTCATCGTACAGTACAGTGTAAACAACCTCGGCAATCTAGCATGCATACCCTATGCCTAGAAAGCAATAAATACACTAAGTGCTGTACCTTCCCAATTGGCGTCGGCTGACTGTACACACTGCGCCCACGATCACCGTTTCCCAAACGGGCTTCCTCCGTTCATTTATTTTCAAAGATTTTAATAAGAGAGTTTAAAAAAACTTCATAGCCGCAACTTGAGACCAAACACACCGAGATGTGTTTGATTCACTCAAGCTGTGCTCTGATACCAAGTTGTAACGTCCCAAAAATTACAAGGAATTTAAAATTTTAAAAACATGCATTTCATTATAAAACAATCACAATTTAATAATTCGCAATTCAAATTAAATTAACGTCGTTAACTCAAATAGTCAATAAAGTTTATGTAGCGGAAATTTCATAAAATAAAATCCAAAGGTTTGAAAGTAAAACTTAAACAATTCTTGACACTCCGCGCCTAGTGTGTGTACCGTCAAGCCCAACTGCCGCTCGCACCTGAAATCACAACATATTGGGAAAAGGGTAAGCTAAACGCTTAGTGAATCCTATCACACACGCAGGTAGCAACCCCACGTATATCTCCCCTACTCGCCAATAGGCAACATCACCATCACCACGGATATAAATCCACATAACAATTAGCGTATAAACACGAACCTCGGTCCCACCGAGCACACCAAAAATATATCGATATAAGCTCCGTCCCACCGAGCCCTCGGTCCCACCGAGTAAAGATTACTGTACTAGCTTAGTCCCACCAAGCCCTCGGTCCCACCGAGTAAAGATTACTGTACTAGCTTAGTCCCACCAAGCCCTCGGTCCCACCGAGCCCCTCAGTCCCACCGAGGTGTACACAAGCATACATAATTCACATACACATTCAACAGATCACAACTAGATATCACATCCCAACTAATTCACGTAAACACGTAATAACACATAATAACACGTAACACAAAATAACGTTACACATGAAATTTCTAACTACGCGGTGAGAGAACTCACCTCAAAGCAAAGCGACGCGCTCCCGAGCCGCAACACCAGCACGTCAACCTTCCTCACATTTTCCCACCTAATTACGCACTAAAAACGTCAACGGAAGGTCCCAACTCACGACACCTTTACTAGATTTTATAAGACTAAACATTCCAGCTTTTTATCTAAAACACGGGTCTGTTCGGGACCTGTTCTACCCCCTTAAAACTGATAAATACAGAAATCAAATTCCATAATCACGAAGTTCTAAGTTTCACGGTTCCAGGTACGTATCGCACGCGTCCTAACGATTTTTCTATAATTTAATATGGATTTTACAAGAACGATTCGCAGAACAGCGAAAACTGGACCTTTCAGTACAAAATGGCAACTTCACCCTAGTTATGTTCCGAACTGGTCTTTCCGCAAAACAGAGGAAACTTAATAGACTCCGACACGGAACTTTTGGCACCGATTTTACCCCAATCCGAGCTACGAGTAAAAAGTTATGGTTTACTCAAAACAGGGCAGAAACTGTGCAATTTACATAAAATGATAACCTTTTGAACTTGATCCCAATAAGACGTCTTAATCCAAACAGACCCGCAAAACAACTTGACTTACTGTTTTAGGGTTACCATGGTCTGAAACACACCAAGCACCACCCACTGCCGCCTCCGGAGGTGGTGGTGATTGGCGGTGACACGGTGGTTGTGGTTTACAATTTCCGACGAAGAAAACATCAATAAAACGAACGGGACACTTACCTTAACGGAATCCTTCTTCTTCCTCCTTTCCGACCAGTCCCGACGCTGGTTCCCTCACGCCGGTGATCGCCTCCTTCCTCCTCTCGACTCTCGCTCTCTTTCTCTTTCGGTCTCTCTCTCTTTTCTTCTCGGTTTCACTTCCTTTTCTTCTTGGCCGAAAACAACAAGGGGAAGGGAAAGAAAATGGCTAAGGGTTTTGGGGGAGGATTGTTAAGATGAAACCGAAGGGGAGGGGAGGGGTTGTGCCTCTTGGCCGATCCTCTTGCCCAACTATGGAGAAAGTCCCAAACAGCCCCTCAACTTACACTTCTTAGCAAAATCCCACAAAGGTTACTTCACTTAACTTTTTGGCCCGACTCGGCTAACCCCGCTAACGGAAACCACATTAATTAATTAAATGCCTTTTTTAAAAAAAAAAAAAGGAATAACGAGAATACATACCGAGATACGGGCTTTACATATAATTAGATTTTCAATAATTAGTCCGTTAACAAACTCGCTAGGAAATCATCACAAATTCTTAGTTCTAAAATGAATGTTTTAACTTTTTGTCAACTTTGTAGCAACTAAAATTTCATGTTTTAAAAGTCATTTTATAATTGCCATGTTCATTTAAAATTAGTAATTTCTTACAACGGTTTGGTAACTTGTGCAACAAGTCACGAAGTTTCACTCATGTAAGTTTAATTTTGTTAACGCATTGTCCATCTTCATTATTTGTTTTAAATCTCGTACATCTTTTATAATTGGAAACAGAACGATGATTGGCTAATTGCCTTAGTTCGGGGTATAAAGTGAAAATTGGGACCGAGACTGATGAAAGGGTAAAAAGGTGTATCGTACGGTATGATTGTCTGATGTTATTTAAATCAAGGCTATATTTTGTGGTGGATCACAATTGACCAACTGACAACTGGTCCGTTGTATCATTAAATATTCGACACTTGAGATAACTGAGGAATACTGTCTCGTCTTTTTATCTAAGTATTAATCTAATCCCAATGGACCTTTATACCTTGTGCTTTCCTCTTATAACTGTTAATTTTCATTAGTTGTTAATCACAAACACCCAACATAAGATTACCTTCGAATTCGCCATCTGAAACCTGCTTTTACAAATTGGACTTTAAAGAGAAACTTTTTCACGCTTCCCTGTGGGATCGATATTCGGTACTTTGTACCATTTTTACTTGTTATAAGGCTATAATAGGCCAAGATGTATACTTGCGTCAAGGTTTATTACCGAATGTTTTACAGGGTATACCAACTCTAACAACAAGTTTTTGGCGCCGTTGCCGGGGAAGCAAGCCAGAAGTTTTTCTTTTTATAAGTAAAATTTTTAAAAGCAAGTTTTTCTACCACAATTTTGAGAAAAAAAAAATTATT
Organism: Saussurea involucrata; assembly: GCA_033807775.1. Lineage (NCBI taxonomy): Eukaryota > Viridiplantae > Streptophyta > Magnoliopsida > Asterales > Asteraceae > Saussurea > Saussurea involucrata. The sequence goes on along the minus strand of CM066314.1, from coordinate 103,206,559 downwards.
TTAAATTTAGTGTATGCCAAGATTGCCTCACGGTGAAATTTTCCAACTTGATCCCGACATTGAAAGAACCTTTAGACAGCAAAGAAGAATTCAAGGAGCTAATCGAGTCTTAAATTCTTTAGAGATGTCTGATAGCGAATCTTTGTCAAATAACGAGGAAGTTCCCCCATTTAGTCCTAATAGGCGACCTAATAATGATGAAAATCTTGAAAACCCGCCAATAATAAATAATCTTGATGATGAGGAACAAAACATTTTTCGGTTAGCTAATTCAAAGGATGGTGGTATTATGTCTTATGCAGTTCCTGTTTTAACTCAGTTACACTCAGGATTCTTAAACCAACTCTGCAAACCCGCCATTTTGAATTAAAACCAATAATGTTTCATATGTAATAAACTAACGGCCAGTACGCTGGTTTGGCATCTGAAGATCCTCATTCTCATTTAAGGTCCTTCATGGAAATTACAGACCCTTTTAAGCTTCCCGGTGTAGAAGACGATGCACTGAAATTAAAACTTTTTCCATACTCTTTAAGAGACAGTGCATGGTCTTGGTACAACTCGTTGAAGCCAAATTCTATAGTTACCTGGGCCCAAATGGAGGAGAAATTTCTAAAAAATATTTTCCACCCACGAGGAATGCTAAGTCCAGAAATGAAATTTGCACCTTTAAACAAATGGACGATGAGGCATTTCCTGATGCATGAGATATGTACAAGGAGCTTTTGAGAAAATTCCCTCACCATGGCATTCCGTACGACATTCAGTTAGACACGTTTTATAGTTGATTAAATATTACCGCAAAACAAATGCTTGACGCTACTGCAAACGGAGCTTTCACATCTTGTACCTATAATGAGGGATATGATATTCGTGAAAGAATTTCTAACAACAATGGTCAGTGGGCTGATCCACGTGCACTACCACCTAGAAAAACAACCGGAGGAACACAAGATCCTGATGCATATGCATTGATATCTATACAGCTGAATGACATGGCATCTTTGATTAGAAATCTTAATGTTGTGTCAGTCAACCTTGTTGCACCTCCTGTTCAGTCTATCCAGTGCACATACTGTGGTGATGGCCACAATTTTGAACATTTTCTAGGAAATCCTGAGCGTATCAACTATGTTGGTGATAATAATAATCATAAGAGTATCTCCAACATCTATGCTAATTTTTTTCTAAAATAGAGTAAAAGAGTTTAAAATCTCTAAAAAAATTTGCATCCAACTCCAACAGCTATGTTATTTTAGCAACTCTACTATTAATTATCTTATTAAAATATTCAATTTATTTGATTATATTATTAATATATTCAATATATGGAAAGTTAGGAGAAGAAAAGTTTACTTTTTGGGGGTAAAGATTAGTTTGGGGAGAAACCATCTATTTAGAGATTTCTCTAAATTCAGAGATTTTTACAATCTCTCTCATCTTTTCTCTATTTTAGCATAGAGGATAGCATTACTGTTGGAGCAACAAAAATGCTAAAATCCATTTTTTTCATTTTAGCATAGATGTTGGAGATGCTCTAATAATAATAACAAGGGAGGACCCTTCTCTCAGACTTACAACCCTGAGTGGAGGAACCATCCTAATTTTTCATGATAGTCCTGCATTAAATCCACCACCACCTAAATTGCAAGGTCAAACCCAACAATTTTATCACAGACCTCAAAACAACCAACACACGAATTCTCAAAATAATCAACATGCTTTTCAACAAAAGCCAAACCACCATGCTGAATCATCTACTTCCTTGGAAGTAATGATGAAGGGATTTATATCCCAAACTCAAGCATCCATTAAAAATATGGAGACCCAAGTGGGTCAAATGAATTTAGAGATAAGAAAACTTCCTTTCGATTCTCTACCCAGTGATACAGAGATACCCCCGAGAATTGGAAAAGAGCATGTAAAAGTTGTAACTTTGAGGAGTGGTAGGGATTTACCAGAAAACATACAAAGAGATTTAATAAAGCCAACCAAGGCAGAGCCAGAAAAGAACAACACGGTTTTAGACTCTGCTAAGTCCAGTGGAATTATTGGGCCAGAAAACACTATTGGGCCCAATAACACCACTACCATTCCAACAATCCCACTGTTAATTCCTGAAGACCCTAAGAAAGATCAAACAACCACAGACAAAACCACAGTGGATGTGTCACAATCTGGTGACAGTCCCAAAGTTCCTGGTGAAATTAAGATAGACAAAACCTCACCACCAATTTCAGCACTAACTCTTCAAAAGACTACATCTCCTACTACAGTTCCTCTCTATATTCCTTATCCCCAAAGAATGAGGAATGAGAGAGATGAACTGCAATTCAAAATGTTTTTAGATGTTTTTAAACAGTTGCATATCAACATACCTTTGGTAGAAGCCATTGAACAAATGCCAAGTTATGCAAAGTTTTTAAAAGATATTTTAAATAAAAAGAAAAAATTGAATGAGTATGAGACTGTAGCTATGGTTGATGGTTGTAGTGCTATGTTATCCAATAGGATATCTCCTGTAAGTTCAGGATCTAATTTTACAATCAATGTAGAAAGCAGTAATTGAGAAGTTGTATGATCAAGCCCAATTGTATTCAATGATGAACAGATTTACAGATCTCAGAGAGAAAGAGTCTCAAAGATTACAAAGATTGAATACAAAGATATACGGGAAAAATCAGTTAGCTATGTAGTGCTAACCACTCTATTTATACTGTAATGGAAATATTAAAGCTACAGTACAAATATGAATGACTAATAGGAACAATACACGTGTCCTAATTAGTTAACTAAACACTAAGGAAAGTATCTAGTTATAAGTTCTGAACAGGTTGTTCAGAACTTCTGAACGTTCTTCTGATAAAGCTTCTCAGAACTCTGACTCTTCTTCTCAGACTTCTATACTTGAACAATTCTTCAATGCAATCCTTCTGAGCCTTCTTAGTCAGAACTCTGACTCTTCTATTCAGAACATCTGAGCCTTCTCATCAGATCTTTAACACTTGGTTTATTGACAAAACTCAGATCTAACAATCTCCCCCTTTTTGTCAAATAAACTTGAACTTTTCATCATCCAGTTCTTTCAAAGCAGGATTAATCTTCTGTAAGAGTACATTCCTCAGATTAAGCCTCTTGTCAATTTTGACAATGATTTCTTGGATAATTTCAACTTGCTGATTGATTGCTTCTTGAATCATATTTGCTTGCTTCACCTTCAGCATCTTTTTCTCCAAATTATGCTTAATAATTCTTAAAGTTCCAGAGCAGTATTTTGCAGTTTCCTTTGCTCTGAAGAAGATCTTTCCACTCTTGTTTTTCAAAAATACTCCCAAATCTGGATATCTGTGAACACTTCCAGTCTTTAACTACTTTTTCTGATCATGATCTGTGTTGGGATTTGCCAAATAAACACGTGGCCTTTGTAAATACAGAGCTATTTGAAAATCTGTATAACAATGCCATCTCAAGATGTAAAACATAGCTTCAATCACCACACTTCTTGCCTTCCTTTCAGTTTTATCTTTGCTTGATTCTTTAAAGTACAACATACTATGTAGTCTGTAGAAATCCACTACTGATAACTTTTCAAAATCTGCATCAGTAAAGTAGTACACTTTGCCATCTTCTCTCAAAACTTCAAAGGACAAGTACTCCAACTTTCTGAATTGTTTAACTTTTAATTCTCTGATCCCTGTGATTAAGAAGTCTGAATATACAGCCTGCTTTGATTTCCCAAGGAATCTTGATTTCTCTGCCAACCAGATCTGAGTCTCTTTTGGTCTGTCATAGTATACATCCAGAAATTTTATCTCTTTAGGCTTGAAAAACTCAGGTAGATCAAACTCAAGAAAGTATCCATTCAAATAAATTGACATCTCATCTTCTTTTGGTTCAGATTGTTCAACTTGCTCAACACTTGTTATCTGCACATTCTGAGGAGTTGTGTTCTTAACTTCTTCAACTTCTTCTGAAAGAATCTCATTCACCTCATATTCCGCAGGAAACACAAAGTCATTATGTAGTATCTTTTTAGGATTGATCTTTGATAATAACCATTCACCACAGCTTCTGATTTTTCTTCTGAGATTTAATCTTCTTTCCACAGAGTTCATACATTTTTTCTTTAGATTTTCTCTCTCAGTAGTAGCATTAACTTTCATTTCAATTAGTAACCAACTCAAAGTTGCATCATTATACTTCACCAATTCCTTCAGTTTGAATATTTCAAGTCTTCCTTGAACTGGATATGCAAACCCTTCAGTTTCCATTCCTTCATTTATAAACCCCTTCAAATATACACCAAACCCTGAAGTCATTGCTGGACAACTCAAATTGCATTTATCTTTTCTTCCTTCAATTGCCAATTGAAAATCATACATGTACATATTTCTGACATAAATCCCCAGAATTCTTCTGCACTCAATCTCTATCAAGGTTTCTTCAGTACTAGCAAAGAACTTAACTAGAAAGATCTGATCATCAAGAGTTAATCTGTGAAAATCAAAACTGGACTTGGAAACCTTTGTATTTCTTTCTTTTAGCACTTCCAATCTGACAAACATTAGACCATTGAATTCTTCTGGTTGAAACATTAATACTTTCTCAATTTTCTTCTGAATATGCAGTCTAGAGTCAGGAATTCTGAATTTGTTAGAAGCTTCTGCATAGACTATCTGAGCTCTGCCATCCATGAAACCATCAACATTGCTCTCCAAAAGCTCATACTCTCCTTCTGTGTGGTAGAGATTTTCATATATTTCCTCAGGAAAAATATCATCATGAAAATGTTTAGCCAGAGGTACATCACTCAACTCCAGGATAAAATCACATATAGGCTCCTCCAAAATTTGCAAGTTAACCTTGGGAATCTCAATTGGTTTTCTGAATATATACTCAGAAGGCATAAAGTAATCTTCCACTTTCTCATACTCTTCTTCTGTGTTCATTTCATCAGCATAGTTATATCGAAACTCATGCTTAAACTTCTGAGAATAATCAACAGTTCTATCTTCTTCTCCCAACAGATCAATAGGCCTTATCAGTTTTACACCTTGTTGAATATTATGAACATTAAGTGCTCTGACTACCTCACTATGCATCCTTCTGATCAATTCCTCATTCAACCTTCTTTCTTCTGTTCAAAACCCCGATTGGGACTACTCCATATCGCTTAGTATTCGGTAAGTCATGTCACCTACCTGTCGAACTGGAACACAGATCGTACTTGGCAGTCAAGCGATTGAACATGGACGTGGATAAGGCCGTCCAGAAGCGGTTCTTGCAGCTCAACGAATTATAGAAAATTCAATTGGATACGTACGAAAATGTAGCAATCTACAAGGAGCGGGCAAAGAAATTCCATGATCAACGACTGCGGACAAAGGTAATTAGCCCAAGTATGCAGGTGTTATTATTTAACTCTCGGTTACGTTTGTTTCCAAGTAAATTGAAGACCAAATGGTCGGGATCGTTCAAGGTAGTAGAGGTGTTTCCCCTACGGATCGGTGGAGCTCGAAGGATCAGACAGACAGATGTTCAAAGTGAACGGGCAGAGGGTGAAACCGTACTTGGGAGGAGAGACCATGGGAACATCGAACATATATCTCAACGAGCCCAAGGAGTGATCGAGTCGGAACGTTGTGCCACGACATAAAATACGGTGCTGAGTGGGAGGCAACCCACCATAGGTTAGTTGAAGTTATTTCCTTTTCTTAATTAGCTTTTTTCGTTTTGTTTTGTTTGATAACTCTCTTGGGTTGTTTTCTTTTCACGAGTACAACTTGTGGGGTAGTGTTAAGAAGCAGGGAACAGAGCCTGGCGCGAGTCACGGCGCAGTTGAACCCACAGTGTCCACCATGGGAAACACTGGAATTCTCGGGGAAGAAGGTTTGGCGCGAGTCATGGAGCGATTGAAGGCGCGATGTCAACCGCGCGAGTCACTGGATCCTTGTGAACCAGTGCTCGGCGCGAATGAGGAGGTGCCTGAAACCGCGGAGCCACCTACGGGAAGCACTGGGAATTGATCCAAAACAGTGTTCGGCATGAGTTCGTCGTGGCTACATCCGCGGCCCACCCCGCGCGCGACACTCAAAGAATGCAACATTAGACTTTGGTGCGGGTATCCGTGCGGATACAACCGTGGCGCGAACCGCGCGCGACGGCAGGTCAGTATAAATAGGGTAAGCTGACTTTTTTCATCATTTTTTGCAAACCCTGAAATCACAACCCACCGCAAACCTCCTCCCAAGTCATCTATTGCGCCGATTTCGACCACCAAGGGCCAATTTCTTCCAATTGTTCATTCACCTCTTCTCCATTGAACATTAAAGTACGATTTCTTGCCCTATTTTCAGATTTTGGGGTTTTTGACAAGCAAGAAAAGGTATCATCATCCTCTTTTCGAATTCTTTTCTTCCTCATGAGTTTGGTGTTGTTCTACCAATTTGCTTTATTTGTTGGAAAATTTTCACTTGTGGAAGAGTTATTTGGGGATTTGGTAGATGTTTGTGACTTTAGTTTATTGTTTCTTGATGTATTTTAAATTTATAACCGCAAGCGTATGAGAAGTGTAGCATACGGGTCGATCACAGGGAGGCGATGGCTAAACATGGACTCGTTCTAGACTACGGCCTAGCTACGGGAATTATCAATCGATGATTTTTGATTTTTTTGTGATAACATAAACTAAAAAGAATGACAAGACTTTAAAAAAAAGATCTAACGAATATCAGGTAATGTCAACTTCAGATTTTTGGTGATGGTGAGGATTTGTTATGCAAAATTACTTAAACCCTCTTTCGAGATAAAGCTTTTCTAACCCAAGATACACACTTACTTTCGTAGTATGTGTACATTGGAATGAAACATTATAATTAAAACAAATATTTTTCCTCAATCTACGTCCCTAACTATTTACATGTTAGGAGAGTAGTCATTGATCAATTTAGTCTTAAGTTATGATCAAACTATCGTTCGTACCAAAACTTACAAAATTAACTAAAGAAGTTTTATAAAACCGGTTCATCGAAACATTAACTTTCGTTATATGAAAAATCAACCAATTAAAACTTAAAGTTTATTATGAAGACAATTGATCAATACCGCAACATCAATCCAAAATGACGATTACCAAAGAAACGAAAGCTAAACCACTAAATGAAACATAAATCTAAACAAAACAATAAGATTTAATCTATGAAAGCTATAAAGATCGATCCAAGGAGTGTCACTCTCTAAGAATCATTTTCTAACCTAAGAAGTAAAATAAATTTAAGGACATTGCAAGAAACTAAAAAGCACAATAAATAAATAGGAGAGAAGAAAAAACATTAACAAACATGAATGCGGAATTTAACTAAATAATATATCCAAACATAAATATAAAATATGGAGAAAACGAAACATTACAACGGATGTCGAAAGTTCGATGAGAATCTGTCACATTCCATCTTCATCTTCGTTCCGTCGAAACATCCATCTTCTTCACATCTTCATGGACTCAAGAAACAAAGGATTACAAATAAATAAAAACTAAAACTAAACCTAAAATCTAGACTAAAAAACTTACAAGAACAAAAGATTAAAACCTAACAATTCATCCTAAAATAAAAACAAAAGATTAATCTAAAAAAACAAAGAATAAAAACAGAAACGACGCATCAGGCCGTGGAGGGAAGAAAGGAGAACGAAGAAGTAGTGCTTCCACCATATAACCAATTCATACTTGAAATAACATATTTTCAAAAAGGCTCCTCCTTTGCATTTGTTCCATAAACGCCCCTTTTGATTTCTTTCTTTCCAAATTTTCTTTGTTGAATTTCTTTCTTTTCAAATTGATCCAACTTTTGTCCCATGTTTCTTGAATTAATCCACCACATAAAAGATTGATCAAATGCTCCAAAAATGCATCATCATCCATCTTTATATTTTGGCACAAAATACCTATAAAAACACAACAAAACCACAAAAAATACCATAGTGAAGTCTCTAACGATGATTATATGAAAACAAACTAAAAATAAAACAAAATCTATATGCAAACGATTAAACTAAATGCAAAATGCAGTTATAAACTAATATGAATGCATGCACAAAATACACTTAACAAAACACCCACAAGCTAAACCTTTCTTGTCCCTAAGAAAGAGATTAGAATTTATTACAGAATGGATGAAAAGAAGAAAAAGAAAAGCAAACAACGATCTCCACAATTATTAAAGCGAGTTAATACACGACCTCACTAGGCAAAATCTAATGTTAGGCTTCCCGATGTACAAATGCAACTTGTTACCACGTGTTCAAATTGAAAATAGTAGTAGAAACGGATATTTTACCGAAGAGTCAAACCGACACAACACCAAACCAAACATATTACAAAAAATGCATCTAATAGGATTTTACAAACATTACCATAGCCGCTAAGGGAGGGGATATATGATCTAGAAGGATGGAGTCTCACGGTTTCGCTCAAACCACTCTAGTGTGTTTAGGGATGTGTATACGCTCAACACCCACCCAATCGAGATATATGAAATGCATTCTTGACGCATTTGAAACAATTCTCAAGTCTAAATAAATTCCATAAAATTGCATAAATCGAGGACTTTCGGGTAAGGTTAAGGGTTAAGGTAGGGATTGAGTTTGATTTATTAGGGTTTGAACATTTATTCGGTTTCAAGGAATTATTTTTGTGCACATAATAGTTCATTCCTACAGTTTCAAACGGATCTCGACTTATTCCTTACAAGACTAACTATATAAATGCATATTATTATTATTTTTCTTGCATTTTTCTTTTTGACTTTTTATTTTGCTTTTTTTTTATTTTTTTACGAACCTATAAGCTATGATTATTTATGGAGTTCAACCAACCCACAAGCTATGCTTGTGTACACTACTCAAACTAAATGCTTCAATCCAGTTCCAATTTCGGAAATCGGAACTATATATGCGTTTATGGGTGGTTTAGGTATGTAAGGTGTTCAAGAAAAGGGTAAGTGTTTAGGCTCCAAATTGGGTACAAAAAGAAAATATTTTTGTAATTTTATGAATGAGGATTATTTATGAGAAAAGAAGGCCTCTATGCAAATATTATAAAAAATTTAGACGAAAAATGAATCAAAAACCTAGAAATACACTGTAATAACCGGGTTTTCTTGTAAAAATGAGAAAGTTTAGTGGCCGAAGTCTAAGAAATGAAAGTTGGAGTTGAGGGACTTGTTGGCAATTTGTGAGAAGTATAAAATGGCTCTAATCCCTAAGGGAACCATTTAATTTAGCCAGTGTAATTCTTTTGCTTGGGGAGTGTGGCGGCTAGAAGAAGAAAAAGGAAGAGAAGAAGAAACAGTTTAGAGAAATCAGATTTGTGGAAGAAATCTCTGAAGGTAAACTCATCTAGAACTTCTCTCTTTGCTGCTTCACGTTTTCCTCTACTGCGTTGTCTAAGATTTTGATGAAAAAATTCTAAGCTCACTGTATTCTCACCTTAATGCCATTAAAGGAGGATTTTGGGGTTTTGAGTTTTATGCTTCGATTTATAGGTAAAGAATTGGAATTAATGGGTGTTTATGGTTGGTGAATGAAACCAAATGTTTGTCTAATCGAGCTTATAGCAGAAAATCGGTTTTTAATCACTTTTGGAAAATGGGTTTTCGTCCGGTTCGTAGTTACCGGATATAGGGAGTTCCCGGGTATTGCAGTAGTTACCGGGAAAGATGTATGTTCCCGGGTAGGAAGCCTAGTAAAGTTACCGGACAGATAGTTTTACCGGGTAGGTTGGGTTACCGGGTGTTTGGTACCCGGTAAGGAATGTGGTGTCCGGGAAGTCCTTATACCCGGTAAGTTCTTAGACCCGGTAAGTAGGGTATACCCGGTAAGTAGTTCTGGATTATCTATTGCTAATTGAGAAACGTCTGATCTTTTAGGTGCTAAGCTTGGGTAACTCGAGAATATAACGAGAGTGCATACTATACCATCGCAAGGTGAGTTCCTTAAAACCTTTTTACGACGCAATGTGTTAATTGTTCTTTTAACTGATAATGGTTCACTTCGAGCACGAAATGTTTACTAAAACGATATGCATGTTTTCACATGAAAGCTCATACTTTATTCAAAGAATATTTCGCATGATGAAATGATTATATAGTTTACAAGATTCCAAGTTGTATGATGTAAGACGTGTTATGTGTATGCTATGTGGAGTCGGTCTACATCGTGGGATCGGTATGCCTCGGGATCCGATGATCCCTTGGACATGAGTGATGAGCCGATAGGTTGGAATCCGTTTCCCTCCTATTCGGGTAGAGGGGAGTCTGCTTGGGCCCCGATCGTGGTTAGTTTATGCGATCCTCATTACGGTGCAATACCATGTTTGACGTTATGAGAAGGTAAATGATGAAATTTATAAATGATTTTCCTACTGTTTATATATGTTGTTTTTGGAGGGAATTCACTAGACCTTTTGGTCTAACCCTAGCTTTTCAAAACTAAACCATTTTCAGGTAAGCGTAGTACGGGTTCTTCTAGTAAGAACTAGGAGATGGCAAGAAGCATTTGGAGCATAGAGCGACTGCTAGATTTTGTCTATTACCTATAGATAGAAGCTCTCGACTGTGGATTAGAAACTTCCGCTGTCAAATTTTATTTAGTATAGGCTAATGAAGTAAGACAAGTTTTATATTGTAATGCGAATGCTTATTCTATGATTTTGTATGTTATGTTTTTTGGACGTTACAAATGGTATCAGAGCCTTTGTTTAAGGGATTTAGGTGACCAGTCGGGCCTAACTTAAACTGTAAGATGAGGAACACAGCCGAGACATAGGATTGCCTCTAGGAACGATCACTATAAATGCGCTTAGGAATAAGGTGCCAAGGACAAACGTGTAAGGTAAGTTTGGGATTACACCTGGCCAGTGTAATTACGAACTTACAGGTACATGTGCGTGCTTAAATTACCTTATATAGCAAAATTTGTGTGTCATATCTAGCAAAAGTTAATTGTTGGTTTCTTTCAGTTTAGAGCTATGGTTGGGAGAACGTTGAGGAGTAGGTCAGTACCTGCTATTCCAAGGAATCAAGATGAGGAGGTTCTAGTCAATGAACCGTTGGAACCTACGAGGGCGACTGTTACCCGTGGAAGGGGTAGGGGTCGTGGTAGGGGTCGGGGAAGAACGCCCCACCGAGCCGCCACCCAAGTGGCCGAGAATGGGGGAAACCCGACCCAAAGGACGACTCGTGTGACTAGAAGAGCGAGGAATGTGGAAATCCCCATCCACCAAGAAGACTCCCTTCAGGAGAGTTCGGCTTCTGTGAGGAGGGTAAATCAGCCGAGGGGACGTGGTCTAGGCCGTGGATCTGCATTCGTGACCCGAGAGAGTCTGGCTGCTGAGATGGGTAAAATTCAGGAGACTGTGCAAGCTCTCCTTACCAAGCAAGATCAGTCGGTAAAATTCAGGAGACTGTCAAGTCCACTAGAGACCGATACTGGGAGTCACTCAAAATCGACCCCTTCGGTGGTGAATGAGTCAGCAGCTAAGGGATGCAGTTACAAGGCCTTTGCGTCATGCAAACCCCCTACTTTCAAGGGCGAGTGTGACCCCGTCTTGGCAATGAAATGGGTGAAGGAGATGGAACTGGTATTTGATACTTGTAAGTGTGCCGATGGGGATAGGGTGATGTTTGCCCTATCCATGTTCAAGTCTGATGCAGTTTACTGGTGGGATGCTGAAACTGGGGGAAAGGGTTCGGCAATGGCTAAGGGAATGATGTGGGAAACGTTTGTGGAAAGATTTAAAGCGCAGTTTTGTCCACTCACGGCAGTGAAAAAGTTGGAAGAAGAGTTTATGGGTTTGGAGCAGAGGGAAATGTCGGTGCGGGAGTATACCTCTAAGTTTATTGAGAAGTCTCGCTTCGCAGATTTGTATGTGCCGACGGAAGAACGTCGAGTGGAACGTTTCATCTATGGGCTGAAAAGTAGCATCCGAGAATTGGTTTTGGCAAGAAATCCCACTACCTTTCAGGCGGCCATCAATACGGCTGAGTTGATCGAGAAGGAGAAGAATCGCCAGACGACTGAGAAGGGTTGTGAGAAACGCAAGTGGTATGGACCAGGTAATGACTCAAGGAAAGGGAAGGTGTTCCGAGCAGAAATACGTGCTAGCAAGGATTCAGCTGGCAAACCGTGTTATAAGTGTAACAAAACACATCGTGGAGAATGTATGGCAGGTTCCAATTCGTGCAACCGGTGTGGATTGCCTGGTCATGTGTCAAGGGAGTGTCCCAAGGGGAAATCATGCTTTCAATGTGGAGCTACGGGTCATGTGCGGTATGACTGTCCGCAGTTGAAAAGGGGTGGATCAGCTCAGTGTGGAGAACGTCAGGGAGGAAAAGGCAGCGATAAGGGAGCAGAACCGGCGCGTCCGAAGGGACGTGCGTTCCGCATGACTGCGGAAGAGGCGGAAGAAGTTCCGGATGTTGTGGCAGGTACGTTTCTAGTGAACTCTCTATGTGCCAAGGTGTTCTTTGATTCGGGAGCGAATCACTCTTTTGTATCGCACGTTTTTATGAAATGTTTGGGGGTGAGGCCTAGACGTTTGGAGAGAGCACTAGAGGTGGAGACTGCCAATGATAATCGTGTTTACGTTCAGGAGTTGGTAGATGATTATGTCATAGATATAGAAGGGAGATTGGTGTCTATGCGGTTATACCCCATGGCAATGGGAGAGTTTGACGTGGTGTTGGGTATCGATTGGTTAGCCGCAAATGATGCTAATATCGTTTGCAACAAAAAGCGGGTCAGGATTCGGTTACCTGATGGGGATTCCGTAGTGATTTATGGGAATCGTCGTGATAGAAAGACTAGCCTCGGCTGTAATAACCCGGGTAAGTTTGTTAGTTAAATTCTCTTTCCGTTAAAATTTAGTTAACTTTAAATTGGATGTTTAGGGTAAGTTTGGGTTAATTTATAAGTTAAAGGTGTTGTGGTCATTAGTGAATAGTTCAAGATCTAAAATGGTAAATATGGTTTAATATTACCCTTAGGCATCCAGATATTTTCAAACAGCAGAAAATAAAATCAGTGTGTGTGTGTGTGTTTTGAGACCAAAAGAAGAAGAAGAAGATTAAGGTTAAGGCTTCAATTGGTGTCCTTGGAAGTGATTTGAGGTATGTTTCCTTTGTGTTTTATGTTTGTAATTACTAATAGAAAGTTTCTATCGGATTAGAATCATCAATTTCATGTCTGGTATTAATTTCTGTCGATTCTGGGTAAAAATTGGGTAAACCGACAAAGGTTTCCGGACACAATATGATGGTGTCCGGTAGTTTCTTTTGATAGTGTCCGGAAGATGTTCTAATGGTGTCCGGACGAGTCCATTATCCGGTAAGTTCCCCTTTCTATAGTTTCCGATTGAAATTAGTTACCGGATGGTGTCCGGATTGCTTTGGTTTCCGGATGTCGTCCGGATTATTGATGTTGTCCGGAAAGCCGTGTTGTCCGGATTGTATGTGCTGTCCGGAAAGTTGTGTTTTCCGGATAGTTTTGTAGTATCCGGAAACTCTAGCTGTTTGGTCACTTTTGAGATTTTAGATACTTTTGAGTATCCTATAACTGAGTGTTTTGTCGACTCCTGGATAGGATATGAATGAGAACTGGAAATACTGTGGACTCGACTTAAGTTTGGGTTTGGGGGAAACATTTGAGGATAAGAGTTAGATAGATTTATCTAGAGTTCTTAGCCCTAGTAAGTCTTATGTGTTCCATTTGGTAAAGAGACATTTGTATCTAATTGTTTCAGATTCTGTGAATTTGGGGTGAAAGCTGAATCGTTTTGAGAAAAGCTTGGGAGCGTTTTAATAAGCAAACAGGTGAGTTTTACTTTAAAATGTTTTCAAACTGGAATATATATATGTGGATTGAGAATGTGATAAATAGTGTAATAATGTGCATATGTATGAAGTATGATATATTGAGGTGTATATTATGTTTATACGAGCATTACACTACACGAGTACACGTTGGTCGGGCTTTGGACCGGTGGAGTTGGCTGTACGGAGGGACAGCGGAGTTGGCTGCATTTTAGTGCAGCGGAGTAAATTGATTAGTTGGCTCGCAACCAATTAATATGGCCAAGGGAAATGAGACAAGAAAGTACACAATGCATGAGTCATAATTGGTATCCATATTTGTATTACGTATATGGTGTTTGTGTAAACGATTTTAAACTAACAGGGATTTTCTCACTTAGACCGCTAGGTCTAACCCTCTTTTTGTTTTAAAATATGTATTCCAGGTCGTGGATCAAGTAAGAGCAAGTAAGAAGGATAATCCGTGACTAGCTTTTGGAAGACTTATGTTTTTGAAGACCATGACGGGTTTGTAGTTATAACTTTGTCATTTAGTAGCAAAAAGTTTGTAATGAAATACTTATTATGGTTGTAAAGACTAAGGGGCCGTAAATGTTATATGATGCATCTTTTGTAATGAAACACTGTTATGTAATATATGTTATTTGATGTATGTTTGGGAACCGGGTCATTACAGATGGTATCAGAGCCCTAGTTTAAGGGATTTAGGTATTCGGATCCATACCTAGACTTAAACTGCATGTGAAGTAGGATGTACCTATTATTTTTTAACCTTGGGATGTTAAATGTAAAATGGTAAAAGGAACATCATGTAAGGTAATTTCAAATTACATTTGGCCAATGTAATCATAAACTTACAGGTACATGTTTGAATTGGAATACCTTATTATATGGGGTATGTGCTTACGTGTATATTAACCTTGTTGAACTCAACAGAATGGCAAGTGGTATTCGACGTACTAATAGAGAGGGAGAAGGAAATCCTAATAGAACGAATCCAACAATCGGAACAAGGGGAAGAGGTGGAGATCGAGGCAGGGGCAGAACGGGAGGTAGAGTTCAATCTCAAGGCACGGAATTTGTTACAAGGGATGATATGACTGCTGAAATGGGAAGACTGCAAGAAAATATACAAGTTATGTTTAACCGAACTCGTCACACTGAAACTGAAATACCAGATCCTAGTCTGGAAGACGAGATGCCCATTACACCTACTGTCATACCGGTGCCAAGGAAGTGTGATTATAAGATGTTTCTGAGTTGCAAACCTCCAACTTACTCAGGGGAAAGAGATCCGGTGAAGGCTATGAGGTGGCTAAAAGAGATAGAAGCTATCTTCAAAACCAGTAAGTGTGCCGATGAAGATAGAGTGTTATATGGGACCGCGATGTTGAAGGCTGATGCGTTATACTGGTGGGAAGCTCTTATTACCTCTAGAGGATCTGATGTGAATTCTACTTTTTCTTGGGAAGAATTCACCATAGCTTTCAAGAGACAGTTTTGTCCTCAAGCAGCAGTTAGACAACTGGAGGAAGAGTTCATGAACCTGCAACAGGGAAGTTTATCGGTTAGGGATTATACTGCTCGTTTTCTGGAGAAATCTCGCTTCGCTGAGTACTACGTTGCCACGGAGGCACTTAAGATGGAAAGGTTTATCTTTGGGTTAAATTCAGAAATCAGAAGTCTAGTGATTGCAAAGGGACAAGATACCTTCTCAGCCGCAGTAGATGCCGCAGAAAATGTGGAACGGGATAAAGGGAGAAATACTGGTGATAAAAGTACTGGAAAAAAAAGGGAAGGACCACAATATGATCCAAAGAAGTCTAGATTTCAGAGATTTGATAGTCATACACCTTTTAGACCAGTGGAAAGACCTTGTCCAAGGTGCAACCGTATTCATCAAGGAAATTGTCAAGTTGATTCTCGAGTGTGTTACAAGTGTGGAAAGACCGGCCATATTGCTAAAGACTGTCGGGTAACTAGATTTTGGTTCTCATGCAAATCTCCTGATCACATTCAGTCTGATTGTCCACGGGGAAGAGTACAGCAGGGTGGTACGTCAGTGAGACCATCGGGTGTTAGACCGGTAGTACAAAGACCAGAGCTACCAAGAGCAAGGGGTCGTGCCTTCCAAATGACAGCGCAAGAAGCGGAGGAAACTCCTGATGTGGTTACAGGTACATTTTTAATCAACTCTACACGTGCTAAAATGTTATTTGATTCCGGTGCAAACCGATCATTTGTGTCTCCTTCTTTTGCTACTGTTATGCATTTAAAGCCTAAAGTGTTAGATCATGCTTTAATGGTAGATACTGCAAATGATAATCAAGTACCGGTTAAAGAGGTATTTGATAGTTGTGTTATAAATATAGATGGGTGTGGAGTACCTATTTAGTTATTTCCTATAGCTCTAATTGAGTTTGATGTGGTAGTGGGAATGGATTGGTTAGCCGAGAATCAGGCTAGTATAGTTTGTAATAAGAAGTTGATTAATGTTGTCTTACCTGACAAGGGACCGGTAGTGATTTATGGTGATCGTAGAAATCATCAGTCTTGCCTTATTTCTATGATGAAAGCTCGTAAGTGTGTTAGCAAAGGCTGCCCGAGTTATTTAGCTTATGTGATAGATGCTAAGCTAGAAAAGAATAAGTCGGAAGATATTCCTGTTGTTTATGAATTTCCGAAAGTTTTCCCAGAAGACTTGAATAGTCTTCCGCCCGTTAGACAAGTAGAGTTTGGTATAGATCTGATTCCTGGAGCCGCTCCTGTTGCCCGTGCACCGTATCGTCTGGCGCCTCCAGAAATGAAAGAAATGATGACGCAACTGCAAGATCTTTCAGATAAGGGCTTCATCAGACCTAGTTCTTCACCGTGGGGAGCACCAGTCCTGTTTGTGAAAAAGAAAGATGGATCGATGAGAATGTGTATTGACTATCGGGAACTGAATAAACGTACGATCAAGAATAAGTATCCGCTTCCCAGAATTGACGACCTCTTCGATCAATTAGTTGGAGCTTGCTATTTCTCCAAGATTGATCTGAGATCTGGTTATCATCAGCTGAAGGTTAAAGAAGAAGACGTTCTAAAAACTACTTTTCGCACAAGATATGGTCACTACGAGTTCTTAGTAATGCCCTTCGGTCTGACAAACACCCCAGCTGCCTTTATGGATTTAATGAATCGGGTATGTAAGCCATATCTCGATAAATTTTTTATCGTATTTATCGATGATATCCTTATCTATTCCCGATCCAAAAAAGAGCATGCACGACATCTTCGTTTGATTTTGGAGTTGTTGAAGAAGGAACAGTTGTATGCTAAATTGTGTAAACGTGAATTCTGGCTACGGGAAGTTCAATTTCTTGGGCATGTAGTTTCCGATAAAGGCATTCAAGTTGATCCGGTGAAAGTAGAAGCAATTGAAAAGTGGGAACCGCCAAGAACGCCAACCGAGGTACGAAGTTTTCTGGGTTTAGCCGGCTACTATCGAAAGTTTATACAAGATTTCTCTCGTATCGCTACGCCTCTGACCAAGCTGACTCGAAAGAATATAAAGTTTGAATGGAAAGCAGAACAGGATGAAGCATTCCGAATATTGAAAGAGAAACTCTGTAGCGCGCCGATACTATCACTACCTGAAGGTTCCAACAACTTTGTTGTTTACAGTGATGCTTCCAAATTAGGATTGGGATGTGTACTAATGCAGCGTGGGAAAGTTATTGCTTATGCTTCTCGTCAACTGAAAGATCATGAACGACAGTGTCCTACACACGACATGGAACTTACAGCAGTTGTTTTCGCGCTGAAGATTTGGAGACATTATCTGTACGGCTCTAAATGTCAAATTTATACCGATCATAAGAGTCTCCAACATCTCTTCGATCAACGAGAATTGAATATGAGGCAAAAAAGATGGTTAGAACTGGTGAATGATTACGACTGCGAAATTCTCTATCATCCGGGGAAGGCGAATGTGGTACCTGATGCATTGAGTCACCAAGATAGAAGCGGAACAATAAAATCAATTGCACTACAAGCTGAACATCTTTGACGAATTGAAGAAATGTCAAGTAGAAGCCTTTCAAGAGGAAAACTTGAAACCAGAGCGGTTAGTGGGTATATCAACATTACTCGTAAAAGATGATCGTGAGTTACTGTGTCTGGGGAACAGAAATTAGGTGCCTCGTCTGGGTAATTTACGTGATCGAGTACTACAAGAAGCTTACCAATCTCGTTTCTCTATTCATCCAGGTACGAATAAGATGTATAAAGATCTACGACAATTTTACTGGTGGCCGGGAATGAAAAGAAGTATTGCTCAGCATGTGGAAGGTTGCTCCACTTGTAAGAAAGTAAAGATTGAACATCAAAAGCCTTTTGGTCAGTTACAACGTTTAGAAATACCTATGTGGAAATGGGATCAGATTACTACAGATTTCATCACGAAGTTACCAAGGACTCCGAAAGGATTTGATGCCATTTGGGTGATCGTTGACAGGTTGACAAAGTCTGCTCACTTTTTACCGATAAAAGAAACCTATTCGTTAGAAAGACTAGCCAAATTGTATATCGACGAAATAGTAACTCGACATGGAGTTCCAATCTCGATTATTTCTGATCGTGATAGTCGTTTTACTTCAAGGTTCTGGAGGAGTTTTCAAAAAGAAATGGGGACGCAAATAAAGCTAAGTATAGCGTATCATCCTCAAACTGACGGTCAGAGTGAACGAACAATTCAGACTTTGGAAGATATGCTACGGGCATGCATTGTAGATTTTGGGGGATCGTGGGATAAACATTTACCGTTGATTGAATTTGCCTACAATAACAGTTATCATTCCAGCATACAAGCGGCACCGTTTGAAGTTTTGTATGGTAGAAAATGCCGAACGCCTCTGTGTTGGAACAAACTGGGAGAGAAACAATTAGCGGGGCCAGATATAGTTTAGTTAACCACGGATAAGATTATTCAGATTCGGGAACGATTGAAAGTGGCTCAAGACAGACAGAAAAGCTACGCTGACCGACGCCGAAAACCGTTAGAATTCCAAGTTGGAGATTTTGTAATGTTAAAAGTCTCACCTTGGAAAGGAGTCATACGATTTGGGAAACAAGGTAAGCTTAGTCCAAGGTACATCGGACCGTTTGCAATTACAGAAAGAATCGGTGAAGTAGCCTACAGGTTGGATCTTCCGTCCGAGTTAAGCAGTATCCACAACGCTTTTCACGTTTCAAATTTTCGAAAATGTTTGGTTAAGCCAGATCAGGCAGTTTCTCTACCAGATATACAAGTTGATGAAAAGTTGAATTATGTGGAAGAACCTGAGGCCATTGTTGACCGTAAAGTCAAAGTTTTGCAGAATAAGGAGATCAGACAAGTAAAAGTACAGTCGCGACATCATAAAGGGCAGGATGCTACTTGGGAATCAGAATCAGAAATTAGAACAAAGTACCCGTACCACTTTGCCTAACCGAATTCCAGGACTGAATTCTTTTAAGGGGGAGATGATGTAATAACCCGGGTAAGTTTGTTAGTTAAATTCTCTTTCCGTTAAAATTTAGTTAACTTTAAATTGGATGTTTAGGGTAAGTTTGGGTTAATTTATAAGTTAAAGGTGTTGTGGTCATTAGTGAATAGTTCAAGATCTAAAATGGTAAATATGGTTTAATATTACCCTTAGGCATCCAGATATTTTCAAACAGCAGAAAATAAAATCAGTGTGTGTGTGTTTTGAGACCAAAAGAAGAAGAAGAAGATTAAGGTTAAGGCTTCAATTGTTGTACTTGGAAGTGATTTGAGGTATGTTTCCTTTGTGTTTTATGTTTGTAATAACTAATAGAAAGTTTCTATCGGATTAGAATCATCAGTTTCATGTCTGGTATTAATTTCTGTCGATTCTGGGTAAAAATTGGGTAAACCGACAGAGGTTTCCGGACACAATATGATGGTGTCCGGTATTTTCTTTTGATAGTGTCCGGAAGATGTTCTAATGGTGTCCGGAAGAGACCATTATCCGGTAAGTTCCTCTTTCTATAGTTTCCGATTGAAATTAGTTACCGGATGGTGTCCGGATTGCTTTGGTTTCCGGATGTCGTCCGGATTATTGATGTTGTCTGGAAAGTCGTGTTGTCCGGATTGTATGTGCTGTCCGGAAAGTTGTGTTGTCTGGATAGTTTTGTAGTATCCGGAAACTCTAGCTGTTTGGTCACTTTTGAGATTTCAGATACTTTTGAGTATCATATAACTTATTTTTTTGTCGACTCCTGGATAGGATATGAATGAGGACTGGAAATACTGTTGACTCGACTTAAGTTTGGGTTTGGGGGAAACATTTGAGGATAAGAGTTAGATAGATTTATCTAGAGTTTTTATCCCTAGTAAGTCTTATGTGTTCCATTTGGTAAACAGACATTTGTATCTAATTGTTTCAGATTCTGTGAATTTGGGGTGAAAGCTGAATCGTTTTGAGAAAAGCTTGGAAGCGTTTTAATAAGCAAACAGGTGAGTTTTACTTAACATTTTTCAAACTGGAATATTTTTATGTGGTATGAGAATGTGATAAAATAGTGTAATAATGTGCATATGTATGAAGTATGATATATTGAGGTGTATATTATGTTTATACGAGCATTACACTACACGAGTACACGTTGGCCGGGCTTTGGACCGGTGGAGTTGGCTGTACGGAGGGACAGCGGAGTTGGTTGCATTTTAGTGCAGCGGAGTAAATTGATTAGTTGGCTCGCAACCAATTAATATGGCCAAGGGAAATGAGACAGGAAAGTACACAATGCATGAGTCATAATTGGTATCCATATTTGTATTACGTATATGGTGTTTGTGTAAACGATTTTAAACTAACATGGACTTTCTCACTTAGACCGCTAGGTCTAACCCTCATTTTGTTTTAAAATATGTATTCCAGGTCGTGGATCAAGTAAGAGCAAGTAAGAAGGATATTATGTGACTAGCTTTTGGAAGACTTATGTTTTTGAAGACCATGACGTGTTTGTAGTTATAAGTTTGTTATTTAGTAGCAAAAAGTTTGTAATGAAATACTTATTATGGTTGTAAAGACTAAGGGACCGTAAATGTTATATGATGTATCTTTTGTAATGAAACATTGTTATGCAGTATATGTTATTTTATGTATGTTTGGGAACCGGGTCGTTACATTATCTCTATGATTAGGGCTACTAAGTGTTTGAGGAAGGGGTGTCAAGGATTCTTGGCGTACGTGTTGGACGCCAAGAAAGCGAAGCGTGGGGTGGATGACGTGCGAGTAGTGAGTGAGTACGCGGAAGTATTTCCGGATGACTTGACAAGTCTACCCCTGGATCGTCAGATCGAGTTCAGAATTGATCTGATGCCTTGAGCTGCACCAATTGCCCGTGCACCCTATAGATTGGCGTCGTCCGAAATGAAGGAGATGATGACTCAATTACAAGAGTTGCTAGACAAGGGGTTCGTTAGACCGAGTACGTCTCCGTGGGGAGCACCTGTGCTCTTCGTGAAGAAGAAGGACGATACTTTGCGAATGTGCATAGACTACCGAGAACTCAACAAGGTCACGATCAAGAACAAGTACCCTATACCGAGAATCGATGACCTGTTCGATCAATTGCAAGGAGCCAGTTACTTCTCTAAGATAGACTTGAGGTCGGGTTATCACCAACTCAAGGTAAGAGGAGAGGACGTGCCAAAGACCGCTTTTAGAACCAGGTATGGACACTAAGAATTCTTGGTGATGCCGTTTGGGCTAACCAACGCCCCGACAGAATTCATGGACCTAATGAATAGGGTGTTCCAACCTTATTTATACCAGTTCGTGATAGTGTTCATAGACGACATCCTGATATTTTCAAGATCGAAAGAGGAACACGAAAGCCACCTTCGAACAATTCTCAAGCTACTAAAGCAAGAGAAGTTGTATGCGAAGTTTTCTAAGTGCGAGTTTTGGTTGAGAGAGGTGCAGTTTCTCAGACACATGGTGTCTGAGAAGGGAATCATGGTAGATCCGGCCAAGATTGAAGCCATCCGAGATTGCGAGCAATCTAAGAACCCGTCAGAAGTTTGAAGTTTCCTCGGACTGGCGGGATACTACCGAAAGTTCATCAAGGACTTTTCGCGTATTGCCATGCCATTAACCTCTTTAACCAAGAAGAATGTCAAGTTCACCTGGTCAGAGAAGCAAGAAGAAGATTTTCAAAGGCTGAAAGATATGCTGAGCAGCGCTCCGGTGTTGTCGTTACCGGACGGTTCTGATGATTTTGTGGTTTACAGTGACGCATCGAAGCTTGGGTTGGGTTGCGTACTTATGCAACGAGGAAAGGTGATCGCTTATGCCTCCCGGAAGTTAAAGGATCATGAGGTTCGATACCCCACTCATGATTTAGAATTGACGGCAGTGGTTTTTGCTCTGAAGATTTGGCGACATTACCTGTACGGGACGAAGTGTCAGATCTTCACGGACCATAAAAGCTTATGTCATCTCTTTGACCAAAAAGAGTTGAATATGCGCCAAAAAAGATGGATTGAATTGATGACCGACTACGACTGTAAGATTGAATATCATCCTGGTAAGGCAAACATAGTGGCAGACGCTTTGATCCGTAAGGAAAGGAGTGAGACCCCCAGTATCGTAGCCATGAGGGCCGAGGTGACGTTCAACTTGCTAGCCGAGATAAAGAAATGTCAAGCCGAGGCACTTGAAACGGAAAATCTCAAGAAGGAAAGGATGGTAGGACAAACGACCTCACTGGTAGAGGATAGTCGAGGGGTGAAGTGTCTTAGTGGGAGAATCTGGGTCCCGAAACTTCGGGAGCTCAGGAAGGTGATATTAGAGGAAACCCACAAATCAAAGTACACGATTCACCCTGGGACTAACAAGATGTACGGAGATCTACGACGAGACTACTGGTGGCCTGGAATGAAAAAGGATGTGGCTCATTTTGTAGAGACATGTATAACGTGTTCGCGTGTAAAGATCGAACATCAAAGACCGTACGGGAAGCTTCAGTCATTGGAGATACCGTTGTGGAAGTGGGATCAGATTACGATGGACTTCGTAACCCATTTGCCTAAGACCCCAAAAGGTTATGACGCTATATGGGTAATCGTGGATCGACTCACGAAATCATCACATTTCTTACCTATACGAGAGTCTTACTCGTTAGAACGGTTAGCAAAGTTGTATATCGACGAAATCGTAACCCGCCATGGTGTGCCATCATCGATAGTATCTGACCGAGATAGTAGGTTTACCTCCACGTTTTTGGAGGAGCTTCCAAAGAGAAATGGGTTCATAGATTAAGATGAGTACCACTTACCATCCTCAGACCGACGATCAGAGTGAGCGAACGATCCAGACATTGGAAGACATGCTAAGGGCATATGCTCTAGATTTTCAGGGCTCTTGGGAAAAGCACCTACCGCTAATCGAGTTCGCTTACAATAACAGCTATCAGTCAAGCATCAAGGCAGCGCCGTTTGAGGCACTATATGGTAGGAAATGTCGGACACCCTTGTGTTGGAATGAGGTCGGAGAAAGACAGTTAGCCGGACAGAGATAGTGCAACTGACTTCGGACAAGATAGTCCAAGTGAGCGAATGGCTGAAGGTCGCTCGCTACCGACAGAAGAGTTATGCGGACAAGAGAAGAAAAGATATCGAATTCCAAGTCGGAGATAATGTCTTACTCAAGGTATCCCCTTAGAAGGGAGTTGTGTGGTTTGGAAAACATGGGAAGCTAAGTCCACGCTACATCGGACTGTTTGAGATTACCGAACGAATTGGGGAAGTGGCGTATAGGTTGGATCTACCGGGAGAATTGCAAGGCATTCACAATGCATTTCATGTGTCCAATTTGAGGAAATGTCTAGCCGATGTGACTAAAGCGGTGCCGTTAAATGACATAAATGTGGACAAGAAATTAAACTTTGTAGAGGAACCCGAAGCCATCACGGAATTTAAAGTGAGGAAGTCTCGGAACAAGGAGACCAAACTGGTGAAGGTGCAATGGCGGCATCATAGAGGTCCAGAGGCGACTTGGGAGCTGGAATCGAAAATGAAAGCAAGATACCCGCATCTCTTCCAATGAGGAATTCCGGGGACGGAATTCTTTTAAGGGGGGAGTGTTGTAATAACCGGGTTTTCTTGTAAAAATGAGAAAATTTGGTGGTCGAAGTCTAAGAAATGAAAGTTGGAGTTGAGGGATTTGTTGGCAATTTGTGAGAAGTATAAAATGGCTCTAATCCCTAGGGCACCATTTAATTTATCCAATGTAATTCTTTTGCTTGGGGAGTGTGGCGGCTAGAAGAAGAAAAAGGAAGAGAAGAAGAAACAGTTTAGAGAAATCAGATTTGTGGAAGAAATCTAAGAAGGTAAACTCATCTAGAACTTCTCTCTTTGCTGCTTCACGTTTTCCTCTACTGCGTTGTCTAAGATTTTGATGAAAAAACTCTAAGCTCACTGTATTCTCACCTTAATGCCATTAAAGGAGGATTTTGGGGTTTTGAGTTTTATGCTTCGATTTATAGGTAAAGAATTGGAATTAATGGGTGTTTATAGTTGGTGAATGAAACCAAATGTTTGTCTAATCGAGCTTATAGCGGAAAATCGGTTTTTAATCACTTTTGGAAAATGGGTTTTCGTCCAGTTCGTAGTTACCGGATATAGGGAGTTCCCGGGTGTTGCAGTAGTTACCGGGTAAGATGTATGTTCCCGGGTAGGAAGCCTAGTGAAGTTATCGGACAGATAGTTTTACCGGGTAGGTTGGGTTACCGGGTGTTTGGTACCCGGTAAGGAATGTGGTGTCCGGGAAGTACTTATACCCGGTAAGTTCTTGGACCCGGTAAGTAGTTCTGGATTATCTATTGTTGATTGAGAAACGTCTGATCTTTTAGGTGCTAAGCTTGGGTAACTCGAGAATAGAACGAGATTGCGTACTATACCATCGCAAAGTGAGTTCCTTAAAACCTTTTTACGACGCAATGTGTTAATTGTTCTTTTAACTGATAATGGTTCACTTCGAGCACGAAATGTTTACTAAAACGATATGCATGTTTTCACATGAAAGCTCATACTTTATTCAAAGAATATTTTGCATGATGAAATGATTATATAGTTTACAAGATTCCAAGTTGTATGATGTAAGACGTGTTATGTGTATGCTATGTGGAGTCGGTCTGCACCGTGGGATCGGTATGCCTCGGGATCCGATGATCCCTTGGACATGAGTGATGAGCCGATAGGTTGGAATCCGTTTCCCTCCTATTCGGGTAGAGGGGAGTCTGCTTGGGCCCCGATACGAGGCGAGAGGGGAGTCTGATTGGGCCCGATCGTGGTTAGTTTATGTGATTCTCATTACGGTGCAGTACCATGTTTGACGTTATGTGAAGGTCAATGATGAAATTTATAAATGATTTTCCTACTATTTATATATGTTGCTTTTGGAGGGAATTCACTAGAACTTTTGGTCTAACCCTCGCTTTTCAAAACTAAACCATTTTCAGGTAAGCGTAGTACGGGTTCTTCTAGTAAGAACTAGGAGATGGGAAGAAGGATTTGGAGCTTAGAGCAACTCCAAGATTTTGTCTATTACCTATGTTAGATCTGAGTTTTGTCAATAAACTAAGTGTTAAAGGTCTGATGAGAAGACTCAGATGTTCTGATATGAAGGGTCAGAGTTCTGACTAAGAAGGCTCAGAAGGATCGCTTTTAATGTTTGAAAAGAAGAGTCAGAAGTCTGAGAAGAAGAGTCAGAAGTAGAGCCAGAAGTTCTGAGAAGCCTTGTCAGAAGAACGTTCAGAAGTTCTGAACTACCTGTTCAGAACTTATAACTAGATACTTTCCTTTGTATTTAGTTAACTAATTAGGACATGTGTATTGTTCCTATTAGTCATTCATAGTTGTACTGTAGCTTTAATATTTCCGTTGCAGTATATATAGTAGTTAGCACTACATTGCTAACTGATTTTTCCCGAATATATTTGTATTCTCTTTTTGTAATCTTTGAGATTCTCTCTCTAAGATCTGTAATTCTGTTCTTCATTGAATACAATTGGGCTTGATCATTTTACTTCTCAATTACTGTTTCATACATTGTTGTATTGATTGTAATAGTAAATCCTGGACTTACAATTAGTATCAGAGCCACTCAACAAACAAATTTGTTCAAGATCGTGATCGCGAAGGTTTATTGATCAGTTTCTTGAAGAATTCTTGATTCATTCAAAAATCGATTCCGCTGCTAGTTCTAATTCTTGAATTCTTGACAATTCTTGAATTAATTGATTGTCTTTCGATCAAGAAATTCAAATTTGTCTCTCTGTTGAAAATTCTTACAATCATGTCTTCTAAAGAATATCTCGCTATGGGATCTGAAACAAAGCCACCTGTTCTAATTCCTGAAGAGTACCAGCAATGGAAAATACGAATGATCCAATTCTTGGATAACATAGATGAGAATCTGATGGTCTCTATTCGAGAAGGTCCTATCGAAGTCTACATTGATGTGGAAGCAACTCCTGAAACAGAAACAACTCCAGAAATTCCGGCAACAAGGGTGAAGAAGAACTATTCTCAATACACAGCAGAACAGAAAAGTAGGCATGCAATAGACAAAAGAGCGATCACATTGATGACACTTGCAGTTCCGAATGAAGTTCTTAACAGAATTGATAGTGGTTCATCAGCCAAGGAAATGTGGGATGAACTGGAAAGACAAATGTTAGGAACTGTCAGATCGATACAAGCCAAGTTAAATCAAAGCATAAATGCTTATGAAAGGTTCAAGGCTAAAGAATCTGAAAGCTTAACTCATACATATAGTAAATTATGTACTATACTAAATGATTTGAGAAGGAATGGGCTGAAAAAGACAAAGTCAGAAATTAATTACAAATTTCTGAACAGTCTAAACTCTGAATGGTCATCATTTGCTATAAGTCTACAAATGAATAAGGACATGTGTGAAGAAGATCTAAATGATCTATTTTGTGTTCTTAATCGGCATGAGGACTCTGTTAAGATTGTGGTTGAAGAAAAGAAAATTGTTGCAGAACAATTAGCTTTTCTATCAAAGTCCAAAAGTGTGAAAACACCCAAGAAGGCAGCGTATCTATCTGAGATACCAAATCTGGAGGAGTCTGATAAGGAAGAGGGATCAGAAGAAGATGAGGATATCAAAATGATTGCTGAAAAGTTGGCCTTGTTGACTAATACTTTCAACAAGAGGTATCGAAAAGGAAAATATCAGGGCAAGTTCAGGAAAGAGCAGGGAAGTTCAGATTTCAAGAAAAGAGAAGAGAGAGGAGAAAGTAAGTATGAAAAGAAGGAAGAAAGAAGGGAAGAAAATAGAGAAGAGAAGGAAGAAAGAAAAGAAAAGAATATGTGCTTCAAGTGTGGAAAGTCTGGCCACTTTGCAAAGGATTGCAAAGTGAAAATTGTGAAAGATTATGAGTACTATACCAAAAAGGCTTAGCTGGCGAAGAAAAGAGATGATAAAGTGGCATTGTTAGCTGAACAAGAAAACTGGTTGTACTACACGTCAGATGAAGATGACTGCATAAACTTTTCACAGATGCAGAGTTATATGGCAAAGATGAAGAATGAGGATGATTCTGACTTTGAAGATGTTGATTCTGAGTCATCTACTGAGGTACATTCTGTTAGAGCATTGTTGTATTCAAGATTTACTGTAAAGTCAATGTACTGTATTAGTTAGCTTTGCCTTTATACCTTGTATGTTATGGGTATAAATAGGCATGTCTAGTTTCTAGTTAGAAAGGAATCTAGATCCCTTTGTGAACAACTTGTAGCATTAGTCATTTGTACTTTGAAGATCAATATATGGATGACTTGTGTACTCTAGATTTTCTCTCTACATCATTCTTGATTACTTGCTAGAAATTTGGGATTTCACATTTGGTATCAGAGCTAAACAGGAGATTCAAGCAGATCAAAGAGCAAATTGAAGATTTTTACACTGTTCTTGAAGATTTCGGATCCTTCATTCATCACTGTTCATGATGATTTCTTACCCTTCATCGATTACTATTCATCTAGAATCATCATCTTTTTCATTTTTTGATCTTTTGGATTGATTCTTGACATCATTGCACTCGATTTTCATCCCTGAACATCTTTAATTCAAGGATCTAAACCAAAATCTGCACAGAATTTGCAGATCTGATCATTTTATATCTGTTTTTGTTCGAAAACATTTTCTTACTATTTTGGATCATAATTCGATTAAATTGATCGAATTAGGATTTGTGATTAACTAAGAAAGTGTGTGGAATCAAATTTCGAACAAATCTATGCAAATTTCATAACAATTGATCAAGATTTGAAAAAGTTATGGCTGAATTAGTGATTTTCGTGTTCGAAGTGTAGAATTCGGATCATTCTTGGTGAATTCGGATCATTCATACACAATTCGGATCATTCAAAGGGAATTCGGAGTGTTCTTGGCATCACAAGTATAGAATTCGACTCAAGAAGCATTCGAATTGAGTTGAATTCGAACCCTTATGGATTCGAATTGAGTTGAATTCGAACCTTGTTAGATTCGAATTGAGAAGTTGTGGATTCATCTGAGTTGGTTTAATTTTCCAAGTAAAGAATTCGAACCAAGTTAAGTCCGAATTGGGTGAATTCGAATCCTTCTTCATCCAAATTCATTGAATTCGAACCCTTCAGCATCCGAATTCATTCAATTCGAACCCTTCAGCATCCGAATTCATTGAATTCGAACCCTAATTCATTCGAATTCATTGATTTCGAATCCTTATTCATCCGAATTTTTGAGAAAATTTTTTATTCCGAAATTTTTTCTATAGTGTATTTCATACACTTTAAGAGCTTTTCAAGAAAAAAATTTATATAAAATTTTTTCTACTTGATTTTCTGAACGATCAATCTTCTAGCATTCTTCAAGATGTCTGACATAGAGAATTTAAGTGGGAGAATATGGTATCAGTTAGGAAAAGAGAGAAAATGGACTCTTTCTGAAGCTAAAGATGAGATCAAGCGTCTTGAAGGTTTTATTGATAGATACATAACACATACTAATGAAGATGCAAGAAAAATTACAAAGCTCAAGTCTGAGAAAGCTTTATTAGAAGACAAAGTCTCTTCTCTTGAGTCCGAACTGAAAGATTTGAATGACAAGATTGTAGTGCTTGAAGTTACTCAAGAGAAAAATAAGACACTTGAGATCTCAACTCATCAAGATAACATAAAGGAGCTTCAAGGGAGTATAAAAGCATTAGAAGAAGAAAATGCTGATTTGAAGAGACACATTTTTGACATTTCTTCTTCAAATGAAAATTCTATTTTGAAAGAACAAAATGCTGAACTTACTAAAAGAATTACTGATCTTGAAGTATATATTGCAGGTCTTGAAACAAAGAAAGACAAAGACAACTCAAGTCTGCACGATCAAATCGAGAAACTTCAAGAGAAAGTAACAACTCTTCAAAGAGAAAATGCTGATATGAAGAGTGAGAAAGACAAGAATGAAAAGGGGAACTCATATTTACGAAATCAAATAAAAAGAGTTCAAGAAAAGACAACAACGTTGGAAAGTGAAAACGTTGAATTGAAGAAGAAGCTTTCTGAACGTGAAGGAGTGTCACCTTCTTCAAAGAAAGTTCTTAAATAAAAGGAAGTAATTGAACGTAATTATATAAAACTTTTGAAACAAATCTCCGATTTTGAGAAAGTTTTATATCTTGAAAAAGAGAAGCAAGAGAAGGAAAGAAATGAATTTGAAACAGAACGCAAATCTTTTGAGATTAAAAGTTCTGAACTTTCCGTGAAAATCACTGAATTAGAAAATCTTTTGAAAATGGAAAGAAAAGATTTCACGGAAAAGAAAAATCTCTTTGAAAAAGAAAGTAAAACCCTTAAAAAGAAAATTATGGAAATTTTCAAAGAGATTACTGATAAAAGAAAGTTTTTGGAAAAAGATTTTGAATCGGAACGCATATATTTTGAAGATGTGATTCTTAATCTTACCAAAAGATTATCAGGTTTATCAGCTGATATTATGAAGGATCAGTTGATCAAATCTGATCTCCAAAAGAAATTTGATCTAATGTCTAAAGAGAAAAATGTTTTGACAAACAAAGTTAAAGAACTTGAAGACATCATTTTTAAATTTGATGTCTCAAAGCAGACCAGTCATAATTCTATCTTTCAAACTCCATTTGTTGATTCAAATGATTCTGAATGTTCTTTTAAAACTGCTTCAAGTTCAAGTTTTAAAAACATTTCCTCTAAACAATTTAATAGGTCAACTGATTTCTCAAAAGATCAGATTCGTTCAACAAATCTCTTCTATAATCCTCTTCTTGATAAATCAGAGAACAATTCAAAGGTGCCTAAACCTAATACTTCCAAATCTGAAGAAGTTCCAGTCTTCAAGAAAGTGAAGATGGAATGGAGAGTCAAAGGCACAACAGTTCCGAAGAAAGATATTCCAAAATCAAAGGTTCCCACTCCAAATGCTAAGAAGAGCAATACATTTCAAGGTAAATCTTTTGTCAAACCTGATTTCGTTTATTCTGTAAATCAATTAATCAGGTTAGCTCAAAAGAAAATTTGTTGTTCTTACTGTGGAACAAATGATTTTGTGCATAAAAATTATACTTCTTTTTGGTACGGTACTTATAGTATTCCTTCAAAGAGATCTACACCTAACCCACTAGGACCCAAGTGCCATTGGGTACCAAAATCTGCTTAATTTGTTTTGCAGGTTTATCATGTGTTGTACTGAATTGTAGATATATACCACACACATGACTGAAAACAGAAGAGAAGTGGCGTATTTTTTTGAAAAATATTTGTACCATTGAGGGGGAGACAAATATTTTTGGCTTTTGAACATATCAGTTCAAAACCCGTGCTTCAACGACTATGGTTTCTAAACATATCAGTTTAGGACCCGCACTTAAAAGAGACTTTGGTTTCTGAATACATCAATTCAGGACCCGTGCTTCAATGTTTTTGGCTTTTGAACATATCAGTTCAAAACCCGTACTTCAAAGACTAAGACTTCTAAACAAATCAGTTTAGAACTCACACTTCTCAGGTAATATCCTTAACTGTTATATCTTTCTGTTTCAAGGAACGTGGTAAAAGGTAACATTGGATTATATTTTGTTTCTACCACTTTGAAAACTTGAATCTTTACAAATTTAATTCAATGAGATAAATTTTTCAATTTTCATTCAATGAATTAAATGTGTGCTAAAAGATGATTTTACAAGTATTTTTGTATTATCTGAGTTAGATTTGTTTCAATTTCACCTCTGAAATAAATCGAAAGGTCAGCAAAACATGAATGAAATTATGTTGAATGCTCAAAGTTATGTGAATCTGGACTTATATAGAATATAATGCTCAAAAAGCCTATTTATCAGAATGATGAATGGAAACGAAAATATGGGGGAAGCACTATGTTTTAGAACCAAGTGATTGAGATATCATTCATATTTTGTGATGAAAATCCGAACTTATATAGAATATCATTTAGTTTGAAAGTTTGTACCTGTGGCCTTTCTGGTTTGGGAGAGTAAGTCCTAAGGGGTGCTCGACACCTAGTCCCTAAGATCAACTGGTGTGGGATCGGCTGACCCAAATCCTGCAATAGAACCAGATAGAAAGTTATGTTCTACTGGTACAAATGGGTTTAAGATATATCGATGTGGCCTTTCTGGTTTGGGAAATTAAGTTCTAAGGGGTGCTCGTCACCTAGCACCTAAGGCCAACTGGTCTGGGATATGCTGACCCAAATCCTGCTATAGAACCAGATAGAAAGTCATGTTTAACGGTGTATCTTATTCTTACTAAACTTTTTGATCAAAAGATGCCAATGAGCACAAAATCAAAAGATGCCAATGGGCACAAAATCAAAAGATGCCAATGATTACAAAAGAAAAGATGCCAATGACCACACATCTTTTGATACTTGGGAAAATACAAAGTTGCGATAAACCCGTAAATTTGTGAAATTCTGATTTTGGACAAATAGTGTGACTTGAGCAAAGTATTCTTATGTGTTTTAGAATTGCATATGCTTGAAGCTAATCATATTTCCCATGCTAGCACACCAAATAGATTTAATAAAGGGGTTGAAACTGAACATTTTTAACTTGATATACAATGATGACTTGTTCTTGAATCCAAACACATGCATTTGATTTCATTTGATTGAAAAATCTGTTAAATTTCATTAAGTTGAATTTCTTTTGTAAAGTTTTCAAATGATCAAATGTTTGTAGTTATAAAATGAAATTCAATGAATTTTATTTTCCTTGTGTAAATTTGTTTTAAAATTTGTGCTACAATTTCAAATACTGTACGTTATTGAAATATATGCATACTTTCAGGGGGAGAAAATAAATTGCTCCAGAATTCTTATTTTGAGGGGGAGCAAGGTTACTCTGTAAGGAGGAGATTGTTAGCAATACTCAAAGACACGACTGAAATTGAAAATGGTTTTCGATGATTATGATGCTCACCATCATCGAAAAAGGGGGAGAAAAGTTTAATTTCAATTTCATGTCAAAGAGCTTTCAAATCAAAGATATTTCAAGTCCAAGATTCGTGAACAAAGACTGAAGATTAGGGGGAGAAGGATCATGTGAAGTCCAAATGTTGCTGAAATTGGCTATCTTAGTTCTGAGTGGTTCTCGGAATGCGTTTACACCTAAAAGTTCAACAATGTGGATGGTTTCACATATTTCTGATCCAAACTCTAATCGTTTCTGATTCATCTTGTTCCGAATTGATGGTTTTATACAAAGATCGGAATTTCATGTTCAAGAGTTGAAGACAATCTGTTGAAGATTTTATCGAAGAAGATTGACTTTTCAAAGAAAAAGACAATGACTTTTCATGTTTGTCTGAAGATTCTTCAAAGGTGAGTTCTTAAAGAGTGTCAAAGCATATAGTTCGCCGTGAACTAGTGGAGATAAAGCTATTTGAAGATGGTTTGATAGAGTGTCTGTTTGAGAAGATTGACTTTACAAAGAGCTGAAGACTGCTGTCATATTTTTTTAAATCTTGAATCCAAAGGGGGAGATTGTTAGAGCATTGTTGTATTCAAGATTTACTGTAAAGTCAATGTACTGTATTAGTTAGCTTTGCCTTTATACCTTGTATATTATGGGTATAAATAGGCATGTCTAGTTTCTAGTTAGAAAGGAATCTAGATCCCTTTGTGAACAACTTGTAGCATTAGTCATTTGTACTTTGAAGATCAATATATGGATGACTTGTGTACTCTAGATTTTCTCTCTACATCATTCTTGATTACTTGCTAGAAATTTGGGATTTCACACATTCTGCACTTGAAATAGACTTAATGACACAGATTGGTGAAATGAAAACTGAATTTGTTAAACTAAGAAAACAAATTAAAGGAGAAAGAAATTTAGTTAACAAATTCAGAATTGAAAAAGAAGTAATAAAAGAACAATTTGAGGAATCTGAGATTGAGAAACAGAAAATTAAAACTGAAAATTCTGAATTGATGAAAAATCTTTCTGAATTAAAAATTGAGCTTTCAAAAGTTAAGGATGAAAAGGGTGATTTAAAAATAAAGTTTAATATGCTATTTGAGGAAAAAAGAATTTATACACCAAAATCAAAGAATTAGAAGATCTTAACTTGAAAAGAGGTCAGACTCAGCAAACATTAAATCTTCTTACAAGCAATGTAAAAGATACAAGATTTTATAATCCAAAGAAGGGATTGGGACTGGAAGAAAATGTTGTTTTAAAAAGAGCTCCAGTAAACTTGTATGATTTTGATAAGCTTCATGTTCCCAAACCAAAAACTCCAGAAGTTGTTGAAGTCTTTATAAGACCTGCAAGTTCCATCACAAGTTCTGACAACTTACAGAAATCAAGTTCTAAAAAGCCCAAAGAGATAATTTCTGAGTTAAAAACAGAAAAATCAGATGTTTCAGAAGAAAAAGTTAAGAAAGAAATTTCTAAACCAAAAGAAGAGAAACCAAAATACAATGATACCAAATTCAAATATGACTCTTTAAATGTCAGCTACAAAAATAAACAACAAAGTTTTTCTTATTCTGACATAGAAAGTATATTTGATACTAGTAAGGTTTCTGAAATAGTAAGTCAGAAATCTGAGTTTTCTAATCAGAATTCTGATTGTTCTAATCATTTTTCTGATTCTGAAGGTCAGAAATCTGAGTCTATTAATCAGAATTCTGATTCAAAGAGTCAGAATTCTGAGTCAACTGAAAATTCTGAAACAAAGTCAGAAGACTTTCTAGAACTTGAAAAGAGATTTAATCTTGTAAGTCAAGAACTTGAGGACTTAAGGAAAGCTTATGATGAACTTGAAAATGACTTATGTGATTTGGATTTTGATCTTAAAAATGCTTTAAAAGAAAAGAATATTTTTATTCAGAAAATGACAGAGCTTGAGAAACTGAAAGCTGAATATGATCTGTTCAAGATTAATGCTCTAAAAGAAAATGATAAATTCTTTAATGAATCAAGTACATATGAAAAAGGTGAATCATCTAATTCATTTTCTAACAAAAATAAGTTGAATTTTCCAGAAAAAGAGGAAAGCAAAAGGAAAGATGATCTGAAAAGAGTTCCTGAGAAGACTGAATTGAATTCTGATTCTGTACCAAAAGCTCATAGTTTCTGCAATAAATGTACATGTACTTTGAAAAATAGAAATAAAAATGAAAGGACTTATGGTACAGACTTGTTGTTACTTGCACAGAAAAATCTGACTTGTGTTCAATGTAAAAGTGATTCTTTTCAATATTCTCAGAAATGTCCAATAACAATAACATCTGTTTCATTCATAAGAAAAGATATTCAGAATACAGAAAAGAAGAATGATTCTATTCCTCAAACTCAGAGAAAAGAAAAGGTAAAAGAAGTGAATCATCAAGTTAAAGTCAAAACAAAGAATGAGAAAGTGAGAAATGTGAAAGAAAAGAAAGTTGAAAACATTGCAAAATCAAAAGGTACACCTTTCAAGAAGAAATTGAATAAATTTGTGGACAGATAAGGTCTAGATTAAGGCAATTTACCAATCGAGATATAACTAACGAATTATTAAAACAATAAAAGAACTTTGCAAACCGATTGAAGAACGATTTTCTCCAACAAATATACTGCACTATTACGAAAATATTATGGGTGCCTTCTGGACCTCAAATGATTAATCCAACCGGTCAGAATATAAAACAAGATGTCCAGAAGCTACTGTCCAAAGATCGTGACGATCCGACGGTTCAATCTCCGGTAATAGGCAAAACGGCTCGCTGTTATTTTCCAGAAAAATTCAATACGAATTTTATTCTTTTTCTCGCTTTCGTTCGATTTCTTTCATGTCTTCAAATCACCGATTCTGCTCTGATACCAATTGTTAGTCCTAGATTGATCAGGTAACAATGATTCAATGAGAAATACCAAGAACAGATAATGATTTCAACTTGTCATCCCTCTCGTATTCAATAATCAAGATAGTTAGAAAGGTTTGAATGAAAATCCTAATTATCCCTCTCTAAACAATTAAGCTCTCATGAATAATGAATCATCTAACCTAATTCAAGGTTAACACTAACCTTATATACCAAGGCCTTAAACACACAGGCCCATGGCCCATCAAGCTAATCTAAGCCCTTTTATGATTAAAGGCTTTTACAATTAATTAAATAAACTCTATAATTAAACTATATAATTATTTTTATATCTTTCTAATATGTAGGACATTTATGGTCCTAACATTCGCTGATAAAGATCTGACTCAGCGAAAGCTGATCATGAAGTCTCCCTGCATGTTACTATTGTCTTACCTCCCTTGCACGTCTCTGTACAAACTGTCAGAACGGACATCCCTTTTGTCTGTAATCGTACAACAACTATGATTCTACATTGTGCACCATGCGGCTACTAAGGTTGTCTACAAAGGTCAATGACATGCAACCACTCAGCTGCTGCCACGTGTAAAGCCATACTGTCATGCATTAAATGCATGCAGTATATAAGAAGAACCTTACTTCAGTTTTCAAGTGTGCTCGGACCATCTTCTTATTTCTCTCTTATTGTTAAGTTATTATTCGTAATTTCTTTAACTCTTTCTAGTGCAAGAAACTTAGTGTTTCTCTGGACTTGTTTAGATTAGGTTTATCCTTAATCTTGTTTCGCAACAAGTTGTAAATTGTCTTGATTTATCAATAAACAATTTAGAAAAGTAAAAATCGTGTGTTTGTATTCAACCCCCCTTCTACAAACTTGTATAACCCTTCGGGACCAACAAGTGGTATCAGAGCAGATTTGTTTAATCTCTTAAACAAGATCTGATCTATACTAAGATTTCTCTTCCTTGCTATTTCTGAAAATGGCTACCAACACAAACACTAATTATATTGACAACGGTTCTCTTGCAAAACCCCCTAGATTCTCCAGAGATAATTTTAATCTATGGAAAAATAGGATGATTCTCTTCTTAGAAGGTGTAGACCCTACTATGCCTTATTATCTTGAAAACGGCCCATATATTCCTATAAGAATTGATCCTGCAGTTCCAGCCGCTGAGAATAGACCTGCTATTCTAGAAAGGCTGATTCCCAAGGAAATTCATATGTAGACTGATGAAGATAAGAAGAAAGTGGATATCGACACCAAAGCCAGATCCATACTCTCCATGGCTCTTCCTGACGAAGTCTACCATTCCGTCATGAACCTGAAAACCTCAAAAGCTATGTGGGACACAATCTGTGTTCAGTATGAAGGTACTTCTGAAGTCCAGGACTCTCGAAAGATCAACCTGGTAAGACAGTATGAAAGCTTCATTTGTGGTAAGAATGAATCTCTCTCTAAAGTACACCAACGTTTTAACTGCTTAATAATAGATCTGAAAACTGTTGGTAAGGAATATTCTAACTTTGAAGTACTGACAAAGTTCTTAGAATGTTTACCTGAAAGCTGGGACAGCTATTCTATGTGTCTCAAGCTGTCAAAGGATCTAAAATCAATGACCCTTTCTACCTTATATGGCACGATGCTGAATCATGAGCAATCGAGTCATCTTAAGAAGAATCTTGTAAAAGATTTCAAAAGCACTCATGTTGCTTTAATCTCAGAGTCACCTTCCACTCAGCGATCGACTATCACTGTCACTGAGTTGGAAACTAACTCTGAAAGATCATCAGACTCTGACGTTTCAGATAATGATGAAACTCTGGCATTCCTGGCTAATAAGGTCAGGAGATTTGCTAGAAAGAGTAATTTCAAGAACAAACCTCTTGCTATTACTGACAAGCCAAGATCATCAACCTCTGTTGATAAGGCTACTGCCACTTGCTATAACTGTGAAAAGATAGGACATTTTGCTAGCGAGTGCAGGTCAAAGAAAGTCTCTAGACCCTTAGCTTTTCCCAAGAAAAACTTTACTCACAGGACTAGAGATGAAAAATACAAAAAGCTGAAAGAAAGGTATTCAAAGATGAAAACCTTAAAGAAGAAAGGCAAAGGCCTTATGGCTGACTATGATTGGGCTGCCTATGACGAAGAAGAATCATCTGACTCTGAAGATGATGATGAAGCCAATCTGTGTCTCATGGCCAAACTTGAAGATGAGGAAGAAAATTCTGACATTCCCTCTACTTCAACCTCTGCTACTAAGGTATCACCTTCCTTCTTTACCAATATTTTAAATATTGATGAAGCTGATAGTCTTCGAAAGATCGATCTCTTGACTAGAAGTTTATATAAAGCCAAGAATGGCAAAACTGTGGTTGAAAATCAAAACCTTGATCTCGCTGAACAGCTTAAAAACTGTCACCTTCAAATAGAAAATCTTTCTAAAATTGAAGAAGACTTTAAAGATCAAGTTCACTTAAATCAGCTAGTCAAAATCGAGCGCGAATAAGCTATCGCTGCATTAAAAGCTGAAAAAGCTACTGTTGATGGATGGTATAATTCCTCAACAAAGATCACTGAGATAATTAAGTCTCAGATTCTTTTGAGTGATAAACGTGGTCTTGGTTACAAAGCTGATACTCAAGAACCAACCACTGATCGTTCCATGCTCTTATTTGGAACTTTCGTATCCTCAATCGCTGATACTTCATCCTCTCAGTGTTCCTCTTCTAAACCACCTATCCCTGAGGAAATCTCTACCTTAACTTCTAAGGGTAAAGAAAAAGTTGTTTATCCAAAACCTACCTCAGTCTTTAAAAACAAAGGTAAAGGAATTATTTTTAATCAAAATCCTCAGAAGGGTACCTCTGTACCAAAGCTGAATGCTTCTAAAGCTTCAGTGACTTATCCCTCTGGTTCAAAGAATAAGATCCCTGGATTTATTCAGCGTGGATCTATTCAGCGACCTACTCCTAGAATCAAATTGGAAATCATTGGTAAGAAATCCGAAGAACTGAATGTTCCTCCCATTTCAAAAGCCAATAGCTTACTTGGTGCTTGGTGCTGGTCCTTCAAATTCAAAATCAAAAGCTCAGCATGCAAATGGTCCTAGAACTACTTTTGGTTATAGGAAATGTTATCATTGTGGACTTACCAATCATATTGCTAGTAAGTGCCCCACAGCAACCCAAGCTGAAAAGATAGCTAAGGTGAAGATCATTGCCCCCAAGGCAAAGAAGACCACTGAGGTTAAGAAATTAACCAAAGTGAAGACTGACAAAGTTGAATCTTCAAATGCTGCGAAGACTGCTCCTCTTCTACCCCCACTGACAAGTGTGTACACATGGTTAAGTGGGTACCCAAGACAAACTAATCTTCCTTTGTAATGCAGGTTAAGAAGAGTATCTGGTATCTCGATAGCGGATGCTCTAGACACATGACTGGTAAGAAGAACCTGCTCACTGAGTACAAAGAAGAGAAGGGTCCCTCTGTAACTTTCGGTGGAAATGGAAAAGGACATACCTGAGGGTTTGGTGTACTCTCTAATGGTACAACAACCTTCAGAAGAGTCACATATGTTGAAGGGCTGAGGCATAATCTTCTAAGCATCAGTC
Source organism: Saussurea involucrata (assembly GCA_033807775.1). Lineage (NCBI taxonomy): Eukaryota > Viridiplantae > Streptophyta > Magnoliopsida > Asterales > Asteraceae > Saussurea > Saussurea involucrata. Next base: position 103,167,648 of record CM066314.1, on the reverse strand, counting down.
AGCTTTGCGACATGGATAACAAAGTAATCTTTACTAAGGAATCCTGCTTTGTCGCTGACAAAAAGGAGAAGATAGCTCTCAGCGGTTATCGTTTGGAAAATGTTTATGTAATAAACATGGACTCAACAACCACTAAGAACTCATGTTTCTTCTCAAAAGCCTCATCTGATGTCAACTAGTTATGGCATAAGAGGCTCTCTCATCTCAACTTCAAGACACTGAACACTCTTTCTTCAAAAGAGTTAGTCACTGGTCTACCTCAACACTCATACGCCAAAGAGTCCTTATGTTCAGCGTGTGAGAAAGGCAAGCAGACCAAAGCAAGCTTTAACTCAAAGCAAGTTTCCTCAGTGTCATCTCCTCTAGAGCTTCTCCATATGGATTTGTTTGGCCCTGTTAACAAACAATCCATAGCTGGAAAGAAATATACGTTGGTCATAGTTGATGAATTCTCTCGATATACATGGGTTATGTTTCTCCATTCTAAGAGTGACACCCCTGAAGAACTCATCACCTTTGTCAGGAAAATGGAAACCCTGAACAACTTGACCGTTCGCTCAATAAGGAGTGATCATGGGACTGAATTCAAAAACAGTTCTCTTGATTCCTTCTTTGAGAGCAAGGGTATTTCTCACAACTTTTCTTCAGTGAGAACACCGCAACAAAACGGAGTCTCTGAAAGAAGAAATAGAACTATTATTGAAGTTGCACGTTCAATGCTCAGCGATTCTCACCTGCCTACTCAGTTTTGGGCAGAAGCTGTCAACACTGCTTGTTTTACGCAAAACAGGTCACTAATAGTCAAAAGATTTAATAAAACAGCCTATGAACTTTTTCATGGGAGAAAGCCTTCAATTAGCTTTCTTCACGTTTTTGGTTGTCAGTGTTTCATACTGAACAACAGAGATGCCCTTGGAAAATTTGATCCTAAGGCTGATGATGGAATCTTTCTTGGATACTCCTCAGTCTTCAAAGCCTTCAGAGTCTTCAATCGAAGAAGACAAACTGTTGAAGAAACTATTCACGTCACTTTTGACGAATCCCGTTCAGCGAATTCTCGACCTTCTGCTGATACTGAAGAACTGAATCAATGGATGTTTTCACATCTTGGTGATTCAGAAGATATTCCCACTCCTCATACTCATAACGTTAAAAATGATGGTCCTACTATCATTCTAAGCATGCAGAATAGTGAATCTGAAACTTCATGGGTCTCAGCTGTTCCTTTAAACACTATGCCTGCTTCTGAACCAAATGTCTCAGACATTCCATCTACTTCTCAGCAATCAGTGAATATAATGACATCTGCACCTACTCCTCTCTTGGCTGATATTCCAGAAGTTGCTGAAGCTTCATCTACAGCTCCTCCAGTTCAATTTGAGTCAGCTATTCATGCTCCGGCTCAGCGATGGAATGTAAATTACCCAATTGATCAAATCCTTGGTGATCCAAACGTTGGTGTTCAGACTCGACGAAGTGCAGGTAATATTTGCTTATTTGTTAACTTTATTTCTCTGATTGAACTAAAGAAAATAGATGATGCCCTCAGAGATCCAAATTGGGTCAGCGCTATGCAAGAAGAGCCGACTGAATTCGAAAGAAACAAAGTTTGGAATCTTGTTCGAAGACCAACTGACAAGACAGTGATAGGCACTAAATGGGTCTATCGAAACAAGTTTGACGAACATGGAACTGTAACCCGCAACAAGGCTCGACTTGTTGCTCAGGGATACAGACAAGAGGAAGGTATATATTACGACGAAACATTTGCCCCAGTGGCTAGACTAGAATCTATTCGTCTATTCTTAGCTTATGCTGTACACAAAGACTTCAAAGTATATCAAATGAATGTTAAGTTAGCATTTCTCAATAGAAAACTGAATGAAGAAGTCTATGTGGAACAACCTCCAGGATTCTCAAATCCTAAGCGTCCAGGTTATGTTTATAAACTGGATAAGGCACTTTATGGCTTAAAGCAAGCTCCACGTGCATGGTATGACACTCTATCCTCTTATCTCCTAATTGAAAATTTTGAGCGAGGTAAAATCGACAAAACTCTATTTTTCAGAAGAGTAAAAGGTCATATCATTCTTGTTCAGATATATATTGATGACATTATATTTGGTTCTACTAACCCTGACCTTTGTACTCGTTTCGCTGATAGAGTATGATGGGTGAGCTAACATATTTCCTTGGTCTTTAGATAAAATAGAATGAAAAAGGAACTTTCATTAATCAGTGAAAGTATGTTAAAGATATGCTGAAGAAATTCGATTTAACTCAGAGTTCAGCTATGAAAACCTCTATGGCACCACCGCTGACACTAAACAAGGATTCAAATGGAATACCTGTTAATGTCACGTTGTACCGTGGGATGATCGGCTCTCTCTTGTATCTTACAGCTAGCCGACCCGATATTATGTATGCAACCTGTTTGTGTGCACGATATCAAGCTGAACCTAAGGAATCTCATATGATCGCTGTAAAGCGAATTTTTCGTTACCTTAAGGGTACTATGAACCTAGGTCTTTGGTATCCCAAAGATTCAGGGTTTGATCTAATCACCTATTCAGATAGTGATTTTGCAAGTTGCAAATTGGATAGGAAAAGCACCACAGGAGGCTGTCAGCTCCTGGGTGGAAAGCTGGTGAGTTGGACAAGTAAAAAGCGAAACTCAGTGTCCACCTCAACTGATGAAGCTGAGTATGTAGCCGCTGGAAGCTGTTGTTATCATGTCTTATGTATGAAAAATCAACTACTAGACTATGACCTTCAGCTCTCGAAAATTCCAATCTATTGCGACAGCACAAGTGCCATCGCTATAGCCAACAATCCAGTGCTACACTCAAAGACCAAACACATCGAAATCAGGTATCATTTTATCAGAGATCATGTGATGAATGGTGATATAGAACTTCATTTTATCCCAACTGACTATCAGTTAGCTGATCTGTTCACCAAACCTCTTGATGAGACAAGATTCAACTTTCTCATCAGCGAGCTTGGAATGCTGAACTTTGAAGAGTAAGATCTTCAGTGGTTCACATTTGATCAGCGATAGGATAAAACAATTATATAACCCATTCTATCATTTTCTCTCTGAACATAATTGATTCGCTGATATCAAGGTATGTTTTCTCTCTTGCTCGCTGACGTTCGCATATGAATGTAAGATTTCAAAACAAATTGCATCGCTGAATATCTCTTCCTTAACAGCGATACTTTGAAATTTCTTAAACTAACACTGATATTTCTATTCAGTGCTTCATGTTTTTCAAAATAGTCCCTGAGCTTTCAAAACCTCAGAGACATCCTAAAATATGAAAGGACGTTTGTGACATCATCACAACGGATAAACCCTGGCACGTTCTTTTTCTGACACACGTTTGCACGTTTCGTTTACCATCCATTCAAATGCAAACACTTGTCCGTGTCATGATGAAAAACTTTCCCGCTCTAGTTTTTCTCTCTCCCAAATCTCTCTATATAAACTATTTCGAGTTTATATTTCTCCTTTACGCGAACATCTTCTCCAAGCAAGAAAAAGATTTACTGTTGCTTATTTCCAGAAATCTGTTCATTTGTTCATCTTCTTCATCGATTATCAGGTTAATATTCTTATTATTCACCTGCATAACTTGTTTCTGATCTTCCTATTGCTTTTAACAGATCAAACAAAAGAAACCTTTTCTAAAATGAAATCATTTCTTCCATGGTTTTATGAACACAACCTTTTCATGGTTGTTCTTCAAGTTTAAAACTCAAAATCTTAAACTTGTTCTTCATTCGTTTTTCCAGAATCCTTATCTAAAGGAAAATGGAAAACAAGACTATTTCTGGGTTTGCTTTTCTTTTTTTCAAAACAAGAAAACCATAATCTTCATTAAGACATTTTCGTCTGAATGAAATGGACAAAAAAAATCGAAAACATCTTTTTGGAAAATCTTTCACATTAAGACTATTCTTTATCTATGTTCATGGTTGATATGTTAAAACATAAATGGCATCTTCTACTCCTGCTCCTACCGCTGAGAAATCCATGGCTGCAAAGAAACTGACTCTCGTCAAAGCTCCTCAGGTCAAGTTCAAGCTTGAGGAAATCGATTTTTCAAAATCGAACAACCTTCATGTGCTTTTCGAGTTTCCTCCTCGAAAGCAAGTCACACATCTGGATGATGCTGTGAACTACCTCAAAACATGTTGCTTATCCGCAGCGCTGACTATTACACCCCCTGCTCATCAATTCCTACTATCTCAGTTCTGGTATACTGCCAGAAGAGCTCAGGTACCCCATGCCAAAGACCCAACGAAGATCGTTGACTCCATTCTGTGTGACACAACATTTGGCACCACCAAAATCAACCCTGCCATAATCCGGAAAGCACTGAATCTTCCTACCTCTACCAAAGAAAACCGCTTTGTCTCTCGCCCAAACCACAAAAACCATGTTGATAGGGAAGCCATCATTGCATTCTTCGATGCAATGGGTTACGCATGGGACACTAGAAGGGACAAGAAGCCTGAGAAGAAACTGACAATGATCAAGAAGTCCAAAATGCCCAACGAGATGAACTTCATCTTCGCACACCTGATAAGCTGCATGACAGCGAAGAGTGGCTCATCTGATCAAGCTGCTCAACCTCAGCAAGCAATGGGCTATGCAATGCTGAAAGGTCTAAATGTTGACTGGGCCTCAATCATCTACGACGACATTGCGTTCAGAGTAGATATGGCTGAAAGATCTGCATGGGTTCCTTATCCCAGATTCATCAGCGCCGTCTTTCAACTTGGACTTGGCGACAAGTACCCAACAGAGGGTGATCTGAGACTCTCTCAGGTTGGCCCTAAGGTGCTCGACTTCAAACTGCTGGAAAACGAGGTACGTCTTTCTACTCTCCTATCTCTTCTCAATCCTCCTTCTTCTACTTCTGCAGCTCATTCAGTGGAAATCCCCACCGCTGATACCCACGCTGCACCCTCCACTCCTTCTCGAAAAAGGAAACACTCAACTTCCCAACTTGGTTCCAAAAGAATCAAGAAAACCAAGGAGCACCCCCCCCCCCAGCATTCACACGCTGAAGACTCCACATCTCATCTTGAAGAGCTGATGGAAAGTTCCGTGGTATGCTCTGCCATAGCTGATCAAGCCACCCCTTCCATCCCAGCTTCAGCGTCTCTAAACGTTGAAGTTATAAACTTGGAAATGAACCCACCTCCTTCAGCCTCTCTACAGACTGAAGTGATTGACAACGGATCCAACGCTGAACCCCGCACCCAACCATCATTCTCATCCCTCATTCCTCCTACTCAGTCTTTGGACTCTCCACCAATTTTCCCAACTTTCTCAGGGACACCCTTCATCGTACATGACTCAGCTGCAGACACTCTAAATACGATGATGGATGAAAACTTAGGATCTGCAGGCACCTCCATGCGCCAAGGTACTCTTGAAGGCGACATGGAATTTCATTCAGGACACAAAGGGTTCGACAACTTCGCCAACCCGCCTGCAGGTATACACATTATCCCAAACACTCCTCTCTCTCTACCCCAAACTTCTGAGCTTTCCTCTGTTCATAAGTTAATAACTGTTTCAGGTCCTAATTTGGGGAATATCAACACCTCCCTAAAGGCCCTGGAAACAAAGGTGGAAAATACAACACCACTCTCTCCACGAACTCTTCAGCGGTTTCAGACGCTGGAGAGAAACACACAAAGTTGACCGAGATCGTTGATACGAAAGCCTCCAAAACTGATCTGGAGAAGGTGGATGGTAGCATTGCTCAATATGCTACCACCCTCGCTGATAATTCAACCGCCACCACCTGTCTTTCAACAAACTTCACCACTATGTCCAATGAAGTCACATCATTGAAGACATGTTAGATCTGAAGTTTTGTCAATAAACCAAGTGTTGAAGATCTGATAAGAAGACTCAGATGTTCTGAGTAGAGGAGTCAGAGGTCTGACTGTGAAAGCTCAGAAGTATTGCTGAGAAATATTACCAAGTCTGATAAGAGAAGTCAGAGGTCTGGGAAGAGAAGTCAGATGTCTGAGAAAAAGAGTCAGAAGATCTGAGAAGCGTTATCAGAAGAATGTTCAGAAATTCTGAACAACCTGCTCAGAACTTATGACGAGATACTTTACTTGGTATTTAGTAAACAAATTAGGACACGTGTTATGTTCTTATTAGTCTTTCTTATTTGTACTGTAGCTTTAATATTTCCGTTGCAGTATAAATAGTAGTTAGCACTTCGTTGCTAACTGATTGATTTTCTCGTAATTCTTGTATTCATTCCTTGTAATCTTTGAGATTCTCTCTCTCTTAGATCTGTATTTCTATTCATCATTGAATACAATTGGGCTTGATCATACAACTTCTCAATTACTGCTTTCTATATTGATTGTAAGATAAGATCCTGTACTTACAATTGGTATCAGAGCCAATCAACAAACAAATTCGTTCAAGATTGTGATCGCGAAGATCGATTGATCAATTTCTTGAAGATTTCTTGATTCATTCAAAAATCGATTCCGCTGCTAGGGCTAGTTCTTGAATTCCTGGCAATTCTTGAATTACCTGTTACTTTTCGATCAAGAAACTTAAATTTGTCTTTCTGTTGAATTTTCTTACAATCATGTCTTCTAAAGAATATCTAGCCATGGGATCTGAAACCAAACCGCCTGTTCTTATACCAGAAGAGTATCAGCAATGGAAAATTCGTATGATCCAATTCCTAGACAACATTGACGAAAATCTTATGATCTCTATTCGAGAAGGTCCAATTGAAGTGTATATCGATGTTGCTGCAATCCCTGCTACAGAGACAACTCCATAAATTCCAGCGACCGGGGTGAAGAAGAATTATTCCCAATACACAGCTGAACAAAAGAATAGGCATGCTATCGACAAAAGAGCAATTACTTTGATGACTTTGGCTGTCCCAAATGAGGTTCTTAACAGGATTGACAGTGGATCATCAGCTAAAGAAATGTGGGACGAATTGGAAAGGCAGATGTTAGGAACTGTGAGATCTATTCAGGCAGAGTTAAATCAAAGCATAAATGCTTATGAAAGATTCAAAGCAAAAGAGTCAGAAAGTTTGACACAGACATATAGTAAATTTTGTACTATTCTAAATGATTTGAGAAGAAATGGACTGAAGAAAACGAAGTCAGAAATAAATTACAAATTTCTGAACAGTCTAAATTCAGAATGGTCATCATTTGCCATAAGTCTGCAAATGAACAAGGATATGTGTGAAGAAGACTTAAATGATCTGTTATGTGTTCTTAATCAACATGAAGACTCTGTCAAGTTAGTTGTGGAAGAGAAGAAAAATGTTGCTGACCAGTTAGCATTCTTATCAAAGTCCAAAGCAATCAAAGCACCCAAAAAGACTGCATATCTATCAGAGATACCAAGTCTGGAGGAATCTGACAAGGAAGAAGGATCAGAAGATGATGAAGATATCAGGATAATGGCTGAGAAGCTAGCTTTGCTGACAAATACTTTCAACAAAAGGTATGGGAAGGGTAGATTACAAAGAAATTATAAGAGAGTTGGGAGTTCAGATTATAAGAAGAAAGAAGACAGAGAAGAAAATAAGATTGAGAAGAGAGTAGAGAGAAGTGAAGAAAACAAAGAAGAGAAGGAAGAGAGAAAAGAAAAGAATCTGTGTTTCAAGTGTGGAAAATCTGGCCACTATGCCAAGGATTGCAGAGTTAAAGTTGTGAAAGATTATGAATACTACACCAAGAAGGCTCATCTTGCAAAGAAAAGAGATGATGAAATTGCGTTATTGGCTGAACAGGAGAATTGGCTGTACTACACTTCTGATGAAGATGATCATATCAACTTTCCACAGATGCAAAGCTATATGGCAAAAATGAGGAATGAGGATGATTCTGATTTTGAAGATGCTGATTCTGAGTCATCTGCTGAGGTACATTCTTCACTTGAAATAGAGTTAATGACACAGATTGGTGAAATGAAAACTGAATTTGCTAATCTAAGAAAACAGATAAAAGGAGAATGAAATTTGGTTAACAAATTCAGAATTGAAAAAGAAGTAATAAAAGAACAATATGAAGAATCTGAGGCTGAGAAACAGAAAGTTAAAGATGAAAATTCTGAATTGTTGAAAAAGCTTTCTGAACTAAAAGTTGAGTTTTCAAAAATAAAGGATGAAAAAAGTGATTTACAAATAAAATTTGACATGTTATTTGAGGAAAGAAATAATTTATACACCAAAATCAAAGAATTGGAAGATCTGAATTTGAAAAGGGGTCAGACTCAGCAAACATTAAATCTTTTAATAAGCAATGTTAAAGATACAAGATTTTACAACCCAAAGAAGGGATTGGGAACGGAAGAAAATGTCACTTTAAAAAGAGCCCCAATCAACTTGTTTGATGTTGAAAAACTTCAAGTTCCTAAGCCAAAAATCCCAGAAATTGTTGAAGTTTTCATAAGACCTGCTAGTTCTATAACAAGTTCTGACAATTTGCAAAGACCAAACTCTAAAAAGTCAAATGAAAAAATTTCTGAGTCTAAAACAGAAAAGTCAGTGGTTTCAGAAGAAAAGGTTAAGAAAGAAGTTTCTAAACCAACATATGAGAAGCCAAAATACAATGATACTAAATTCAAGTATGATTCTTTAAATGACAGCTACAAAAATAAAAAACCAAGTTTTTCATATCATGACATTGAGAACATATTTGACACAAGTAAAGATTCTGAAACAGTCAATCAGAAGTCTGAAACTTCTATTCAAAATTCTGAATTTTGTAATCAGAACTTTGAATCTAAAGATCAGACATCTGAGTCTGTAAATCAGAACTCTGACTCAGGTAGTCAGAAGTCTGAGTCAACTGGATTCTCTGAAACAAAGTCTGATGAATTTTTAGAACTTGAAAAGAGGTTTAATCTTGTGAGTCAAGAACTTGAGGACTTAAGGAAAGCTTATGATGAACTTGAAAATGATTACTGTGAGGTGGATGTTAAACTTGAAGAAGCTTTGAAAGAAAAGAATATTTTTATTCAGAAAATAACAGAGCTTGAAAAACTGAAGACTGAGTATGATCTTTTTAAAATTAATGCTCTAAAAGAAAATGATAAATTCTTTAATGAATCAAGTACATATGAAAAAGGTGAATCATCTAATTCTTCTAACAAAAAGGAGTTGAATTTTTCAGAAAAGGAAGAAAGCAAAAGGAAAGATGATCTTGCAAAGTTGAATGATCTGAAAAGGAATCTTGAGAAGCTTAGAATGAAATCTACTTCTGAACTCAAAGCTAGAAATTCTTGTAATAAAGGCAATTGTACTCTGAACAGTATCAATAAAAATGAAATGATCTATGCTTCAGATTTATTGTCACTTGCAAAGAAAAATCTTGTTTGTGTTAGATGTAAAAATGATTCATTTCAATATTCTCATAAATGTCTAGTCAAAATAACTTCTGTTTCATACATAAGAAAAGACATTCAGAATTCAGAAAAGAAAAATATTTCTGTTCTTCAGAATACAGAAAAGAAGAAAATTTTTGTTCCTCAGACTCAGAAGAAAGAAAAGATAAAAGAAAAGAAAGTTGAAAATATTGCAAAATCAAAAGTTACAACTTTCAAAAATAAATTGAACAAGTTTGTAAGCATAAAATGTTCTGACTTCATAAAAGTACAAGGAAAGTGGTGTTTGAAGAAAGATTTTGAGTGGAAAGTAAAAGGTACTAATGTTAAATCCAATGACAAAGCTAACAAAGATGGACCCATTCCAAAATGGGTACCTAAAACTAACTGATCCTTTTGCAGGGCTGTCATGTGTGGTTTTTAGATTCAGGAGCTTCAAGACACATGACAGGTCAGAAGTCTTTTCTATCAAACTTCACAGAAAAGGCTGGAGGAGCAGTAAACTTTGGAAATAATAGCAAAGGACAAGTCAAAGGTTATGGGGATTTAACTAAAGGGGATCTGACTATCCAAAAGGTTTTCTATGTTGAAGGATTACAACATAATCTTTTCAGCATAAGTCAGTTCTTAGACAGTCTTTGTCAAATCAAATTTCAAATAACAGGTTGCATGATTTTAACTGAAAATGATGTTAAAGTCTTCTGGGCCAAAAGACATATGGATTTATTTGTGGTTAATTTTTCAAAATTGAAAACATTAAATACAGTTTGTCTTTTATCAAACTCAACTGCAAATGAATGCTGGCTTTGGCACAGAAGATGTTCTCATCTAAATTTCAAAGATCTTAATACTCTTGTTGCAAAACATTTGGTTAAATGTTTACCAAAGATTAAATTTGAAAAAGAATCGTTATGCTCAGCTTGTGAAATGGGCAAGATGAAAAAGAGTTCTCACAAATTAAAAATGGACTCATCTTGCAAAGCACCATTAGAAATGATTCATACTGATCTTTGTGGTCCTATTTCAGTTCAGTCTATGGGAGGAAAGAAATATATGCTTGTGATTGTTGATGAATACTCCAGATACACATGGGTTGAATTCCTAAGAGCTAAGTCAGAAGCTGCTACTACATTGATAAATTTTATCAAAAGGATTCAAGTTCTCCTACAACTTCAAGTTCAGAAAATCAGAAGTGACAATGGAACAGAGTTCAGAAATGAGACTCTTCAAGATTTTTTAGAAAGTTCTGGAATTTCTCACAATTTTTCAGCTGTCAGAACTCCTTAACAAAATGGTGTTGTTGAAGGGAAAAACAGAACTCTAGTTGAAGCTGCGAGAACAATGCTGGCTTATTCAAATCTTCCTACCTTCCTATGGGCTGAAGCAATTGCAACTGCTTGTTTTACACAGAATAGAACTTTAATCAATAAGAGATTAAATAAGACTGCTTATGAACTGATAAATAAAAGAAAACCATTAATCAAATTCTTTCATGTTTTTGGTTGCAGGTGCTATGTCCTTAAAGACAGAGAAAATCTTGCTAAATTTGATAAAAAGGCAGATGAAGGATACTTTGTTGGTTATTCTTTAACTTCCAAAACATTCAGAATCTACAATAGAAGAACCAAGAGGATGATGGAAAGCATAAATGTAACTTTTGATGAAGCCAGAATGAGGACTTCTGAACAAGACAGTTCAGAACTCATGCAGAACAAGACAAAAATGACTTCTGATACAAATTCTAATCCTATTTGTTCATAACTCAATTTACTGTTTAAGGATGCTTTTATTGAACTAATTTCTGATTCTTATGCAGAATATGAAAACCCAAAGATGGTCAAAGAGATGAAAAATAAGACTCCAGAAATAGTTCAATCAACTGTAATTTCTGACAAAGGTCCATCAGAGGATTGTCCAAATCTAATAAATACAAGTGGTGAAAATTCTGAACCTTGTAATCAGAATTTTGATTCTTGTACTTAGAACTCTGAACAAGTTACTCAGAAGTCTGACTTCATTGCTCAGAACCCAAACTTGGATGCAACTCCTACTCATACATCAGAACAAGGGGACAGTTCAGAATTACAAGCAATCATTGATGAGAATGATGCAAACAACAATTATTCAGAGATTGATGTACTCCCTAGTGCAAATAAATGGACTAAAAATCATCCTATTCATCAAGTAATAGGTGATCCATCAGCAGGAGTAAAGACTAGATCAGCTACAGCAAATGAAGCAATGTTTGCTGGATTCTTAAGTGTGATTGAACCAAAGTAAGCTAATGAAGCCCTAGAGGATCCAGACTGGATTTCAGCAATGCAAGAGGAATTGCTACAATTTGAAAGAAATAAAGTTTGGAGACTCATTCCAAAGCCTGAAGGTAAATCTATTATTGGAACTAAATGGGTGTTCAGAAACAAAAAGGATGAATCAGGTGTTGTCATCAGAAACAAGGCAAGATTGGTTGCTAAGGGATACTGTCAACAAGAGGGAATTGATTATGATGAGACATTTGCACCAGTGGCAAGAATAGAGGCAATCAGAATATTTTTGGCCTATGCTGCACACAAGAACTTCAAGGTGTATCAGATGGATGTCAAATCAGCCTTTCTAAATGGCAAACTTAATGAAGAGGTGTATGTACATCAACCTGAAGGTTTTGTTGATCCAGAATTCCCTGATCATGTTTATATTTTAGACAAAGCTTTATATGGTCTAAAACAAGCACCATGAGCCTGGTATGACACTCTTACTAAACACTTGTTAGGTTCAGGGTTCAAGAAAGGTAAAATTGACACAACTTTGTTTTTAAAGAAACAGGGTGATGATTTAATTCTTATTCAGATTTATGTTGATGACATAATATTTGGTTCTACCAGTCCAGAATTATGTGACAATTTTTCAAAAATCATGTCATCTGAATTTGAAATGAGCATGATGGGTGAGCTAAATTTTTTCCTTGGTCTTCAAGTCAAACAATTACCAAAATGTATTTTTATAAATCAAGGAAAATATGTCAGAGATATTCTGAAAAAGTTCAAAATGTCTGATTGTGCTTCTATGAGAACTCCAATGGCAACAAACATAAAATTAGATGCTGATCTCAAAGGAGTTTCAGTAGATACCAAACTCTATAGAGGCATGATTGGATCATTACTTTATCTGACTGCAAGTAGACCAGATATTATGTTTTCTACTTGTTTCTGTGCTAGATTTCAATCTAACCCAAAAGAATCACATATGTTGGTTGTCAAAAGGATTTTAAGATATCTCAAAGGATCACCTGATCTAGGTTTATGGTATCCAAAAGAAACTGATTTCAAATTGACTGCTTTCACTGATGCTGATCATGCAGGAAGTAGGTTGGACAGAAAGAGTACATCTGGTGCTTGTCACTTTTTGGGAGATAAAATAGTGAGTTGGGCATCAAAGAAACAAAATTGTGTGTCCACTTCAACTGCTGAAGCAGAGTATGTTGCTGCTGCTGCTTCATGCTCTCAAACCTTGTGGATGAGAACACAACTCATGGACTATGGATATCAACTCAACAAAATTCCTATCTATTGTGACTCAGAAAGTGCAATTGCCATTACTCAGAATCCTGTTCAACATTCAAAGACTAAGCATATAGATGTGAGGTATCATTTTATAAAGGACTATGTGGAAAAAGGAACTATAGAGATGCACTTTGTGCATACAAAGTATCAATTGGCTGATTTGTTCACAAAGCCTCTTGATCACAAAAGGTTCTCTTTTCTCATATGTAAAATAGGAATGCTTAATCTGACAAATTGAAACTATTTGTATTTCTTAAAAATGATAAATTTTTCTAAGTAAAATTGTCTGAGTAGTGTACTCAGAACTCTGACTCTTAAGTTCAGAACTTCTGAGCCTTGAGATCAGATCTTCTGACTCTTCAGATCAGAACTTCTGAGTCTTGAGTTCAGAACTTCTGATTCTTGAGGTCAGAGACTCTGAGTCAATACTTCAGAAATCTAACTTTCAAGATTTTTTTTGAGAAATACAAATACTTCAAATATGTGGATTATGTCTTTTCTACTATCTTCTTATCTCATTTTTATGCATAATAAATAATCAAATGCATGCTCAAGTCAAGGGGGAGCATCAAAATATTTTTTTGGAAATCATTTTATGATGCTTAAAAGGTTTGTTTTCATTTCTTATCTCTGATCATTCTAAGAAGAACAAGCTTTTAATGATAAATTTTTTTTCTTCTTGTTCAAACTATATCTGAATTTCAAACATTTTCATATTCAGATATAAGATTTTAAATTTTTTCAATCATCATAATATGAACAGAATTTTGATGATAAAATATGTTTCTATCTGTTCAAACCTCTTCTGAATAATCAAAATGTTTTATATTCATCAGAAGTTGTTTTTTAAATAAAATTTTGGTTACAAGGCAAAATTATTCTGAATCATGGACTCAGAACTCTGAGTAGAACAATCAGATATCTGATAAAGGAAAGTCAAAACATCTGAGCGTGTTATTCAGATCTTTGACTTGAGTCAAATTTCTATCTACTAACACGTGTCAGCTTCATATTTGTTTGATTATGCCACGCATTTCATTTAAATCCTCTGTGGCATTTCAAATGTGTTGACTCCGTTATAACTTTGATTTCGTCTTTCCGTCAAACCTTTCAACTTCGCGGATTTTAAATAGGTCTTAAAATCCCTGTTTCAAATTTTTTCAAATTCCAGAGCGAAACGTGAGATACGAATCAAATCCAGAGTTCTTTTGAGTTTGTTTTCTTCTTAACATCATGTCTGGAATACGAAGGAGTGGTCTAATTTCTCTACATTCTACAAAATCAATAATGGATTCATCTGATTCGGATGATGATGAAGTACAGAATAGAGCTGTAGAGGAAGGGGTAATAAGAAATGATGAAGAAGATGAACAAATGGATGAATCTGAAGGAAATGCAGATGAGGTAAACATTAATATTGAACATGAACAGAGTGTTGCAGGTTCTATTATGTCAAGTAGACCTATTTTAGTGGAAAGAGTTGTTCCTGAGAGTGAATGGCTGAAATTATCTGAAAATAACTGTGTTATCTTATTTGAGGAAAGTCGATTTAAGCCTGAACACAGAATTATCATGGAGTTATTCAAACACCATCCGTACAGAAAATGGTTTACACGAAGTAAAAATGTTCCTGTTCAGTACATACAACAATGGTGGAAACATCTTACGTTAGAGGATAATAAATTTGTGTCTGAATTTGGAGGAGTGACTTTTGCTTTATCCATCCCTGCATTAAGAGAAATGTTGAATCTACCAGAAAAAGATGATGTACAAAGAAGAACAGATTTTGAAGACTCACCCCTAACAGAGGAATTAATAGCTGAATTTATGAAATTGGGATACAATGAAGGATTGAGGACTCTTAGTTTGTTCAGAAGAAACAAATTACCACCTATTTGGGCTTGCTTCTTTCATGTGGTAAATAAATGTTTGTCAGGAAAGAATAGTTCTGCTGATCAAGGTTCTAAACAAATTCTTCAGATCTTTCAGGGCTTAGTGAAGAATAGGCATTATGACTATACTTTAATACTTTGGGAAGACATGAAGAATACATTTGAGAAGAATCAGAAAGCAATTCAGAGGAAAACAAAGGATGCTTCACTGACATACATTCCTTATATAAGATACTGGCAAATTGTTATTTCGTATGCCATGCAGGAAAACAGAACAATCTCAAGAAGAACAAATGAAGAGCATGGTCCCACATTTTATTTGGGTAAGATGACCTCAGTAACAAGACTTGAAAATTATCCCAATCATAAACTGTTGCCAAAATCACTTAGGAGTTATATTCTAAGGGAGAGTGAGATTTTAAAAGCTTATTGCACCTCTATGGGAATTGAATTACCTCAAATCCCTACCCAAGAGGACCAACCTGAGAAGAGAGGTGAGGGGTCTAGTCGAATTAGAGAGGGGGAGGATGTTCAGATGGGTGAACATTCTGAGAGACTTGAGGGGGAAAATTCTGAGAGCTTGGTTAGACTCAGTGAGGAAAAACAGAATGAGAGTGGTGAGGATGAGAGATTGTCAACAGAGGTTCAAACAGAAAGAGATGCCTCTGAACTAGCTAATCTTGACCAGGTAACCACAACTGCTATTGGTTCACAATTCTTGGTGTCCAATATTGAAACAAACACCATGGACCTAGTGGTGGATCATGAACAACCCATCCATACCCACTCAGAAGCATTTCAACATGCTACTGTTTCACAAAATTCAGGGGAACCATCCCAAACTCATTTGGAGGGAGGTGATAAATCCAACCTATTTTTCAACACATTGAGTCTGAATATCACAGTCCTATTCATATTGAGCCTGAAATTCCTTCTAACACTTGCACAAATCAGGAATTTCGTATTCCTGAAACAACATTCATAGACATACCTAATGATGGGTGTCGAGGATTGGATGGAAGTCCTGGTGAGGTGAACATTACAAAATCCTCATTCAAACGTGCATCTGTTGTACAAGATGACTTCGTGTTATCTACAGGCCATGAGCCTTCTGGGCACATGAAAACTGGACCATCTGTTGGTTCAGGTTCACTGTTAGAAACTTCTTAATTTGAAAAGATTCAGAAACAAAACAAGGAGATGGGGGAAAAAGTAGAAAATTTGGAGAAGATGGTGGAGGATTTGAATGATGAGGTGTCAGATTTGAAAGTTGTGTTGGAGAAAAAGTTGATTTCTGTTGAAACCAGAGTAGATGATGTAAAGAAATCCTTGGATTCTAACAAAAAGGAGATCATGGATATAATGTCTGGTTTTCAAAAAGATATGTTAAAACAAATGCAAGGTATGTAGGAATCTATACTGAAAGCACTGAGTGTATCAATGGCTTCTACTTCAAAGCCTCTTAAGCATGTTCCTGTTGCAGAAGCTGAACCTGAAGGTACTTCCAATCAGAACTTGAAAAGAAAGTTTGATGATAATGAGCCTCATGATCATCAAAAGGGGGAGAAAAGACAGAGGTTAAGTTCTGATGATGACATTGGCATAGAAGATTTTGAAATAGCAGATATGCACTTAGCCAGTACAAAAAGTTCAGAAGATCAGACACAGGAAAATTTAAAGGAAATGATTCAGATAGTTCATATTGATAGCTCAGATACAGAAGAAATGGAGTTGGGGAGTATTGATGGTAATGACACAGATAAAACAGAGGAATTAAACTTGGATACAGAAATGGAAGGAAATTCTGAAACTGAAACTGTTGAAGAATCTGTATTGAGATCAGAAGAAACAGTGGAAAGTGCAGTGGTAAACAGGTGTACAGATATCATTGTTTATAACAAAAGAAGGATAAGTGAAGAATTGATAAGTAATGAATCAGAAGAAAGGAGGTTAAGTGAAGAGTTGATCAGAAGGATACATAATAATTTAGTCAGAGCTTTGAATGTTCAAAAAGTTCAGCAAGGAATAAAAATGGTAAGACCTATTGATCTAATGGGAGAAGAGGACAGAACTGTGAATTACACTCAGGATTTTGAAGATGAGTTTAGATTTAACTTTTGTGATGAGTTAAATACAGAAGAAGAGTATGTGAAAGTGAAAGACTACTTTATGCCTTCTGAGTATGTATTCAGAAAACCAATTGAGATCCCAAAGATTAACTTGCAGAGACTAGAAGAACCTATATGTGATTTCATCCTAGAGTTAAGTGATGTGCCATTAGCCAGACAATTTCATGATGATATCTTTCCTGAGGAAATGTATGATAATCTCTACTACACAGAAGGAGAGTATGAGCTTTTGGAAAGTAACATTGATGGTTTTATGGATGACAGAGCTCAGATAGTCTACTCAGAAGCTTCTAACAGATTCAGAGTTCCTGACTCAAGACTGCATATCCAGAAAAGAATTGAGAAAGTTTTGATGTTTCAACAAGAAAAATTCAGTGTGTTAACATTTGTTAGAATGGAAGTGCTGAAAGAAAGAAATACAAAGGTTTCCATGTCTACTTTTGATTTTCACAGATTGACTCTTGATGATCAGATCTTTCTAGTCAAGTTCTTTGCCAGTACTGAAGAAGCCTTAATGGAAATTGAATGCAGAAGACTTTTGGGTATCTATGTCAGAAATATACACTTGTATGATTTCCAATTAGCCATTGAAGGAAGAAAAGAGAAATGTAATCTGAGTTCTCCCACAAAGAAAACAGAAACTGGTATAGATCTGAAGGGATTTGTAAATGAAGGAATGGAGACAGAAGGATTCACATATACAGTTCACGGAAGGCTTGAAATGTTCAGATTAAAAGAGTTGGTGAAGTACAGTGATGCAACTCTAAATTGGTTATTGATTGAAATGGAAGTAAGTGTGGAAACTGAAAGAAAGAGTTTAAAGAATAGATGTATGAACTCTGTAAAGAGAAGGTTGGATCTTAGAAGAAAAATCAGAAACTGTAGTGAATGGTTGTTATCTGAGGTGAATCCCAAAAAGATTCTACATAATGACTATGTGTTTCCTGCTGAGTATGAAGTGAATGAAATTTTGTCAGATGAAGTTGAAGAAGTTCAGGACACAACACCTCAGAATGTGCAGATAATTAATTTTGATCAAGCTGAACAGTCTGAACCCAAAGAAGATGAAATATCCATTGATCTAAATGGATACTTTCTTGAATTTGATCTGCCGAAGTTCTTCAAACCAAAAGAAGTACAATTCTTGGATGTGTACTATGATAGACCTAAGGAGACTCAGATCTGGTTGGCTGAAAAATCAAGATGTCTTGGCAAAACAAAGCAAGCTGTTTACTCAGACTTTCTGATCACTGGAATCAGAGAATTGAAGATTAAGAAATTCAAAAAGTTGGAGTATCTATCTTTTGAAGTTCTGAGAGAGGATGGCAAGGTATATTATTTCACTGATGCATATTTTGAGAAGTTATCAGTGGTTGACTTCTATAGATTACACAGTTTTCTATGCTTCAAAGAGTCAAGTAAAGACATAAATGAAAGGAAGGCTAGAAGTGTAGTGATTGAGGCTATGTTTTACATCTTGAGGTGGCATTGTTATACAGATTTTCAAATTGCTCTGTATCTACAAAGGCCATGTGTTTATCTGGAAAATCCCAACACAGAACATGATCAGAAAAAGATGTTAAAGACTGGAAGTGTTCTCAAACATCCAGATTTGGGAGTCTTTTTGAAAAACAAGAGTGGTAAGATTTTCTTCAGAGCAAAGGAAACTGCAAAATATTGTTCTGGAACTTTAAGGATCATAAAGCACAATTTGGAGAAAAAGATGCTGAAAGTGAAGGAAGCAAACATAACTCAAGAAGTAATCAATCAGCGAGTTGAAATTATTCAAGAAATCATTGTCAAAATTGATAAGAGGCTGAATCTGAGAAATGTGCTACTTCAGAAAATTGTTCCTGCTCTGAAAGAACTGGATGATGCAAAGTTTAAGTTTATTTGACAAAAAGGGGGAGATTGTTAGATCTGAAGTTTTGTCAATAAACCAAGTGTTGAAGATCTGATAAGAAGACTCAGATGTTCTGAGTAGAGGAGTCAGAGGTCTGACTGTGAAAGCTCAGAAGTATTGCTGAGAAATATTACCAAGTCTGATAAGAGAAGTCAAAGGTCTGGGAAGAGAAGTCAGATGTCTGAGAAAAAGAGTCAGAAGATCTGAGAAGCGTTATCAGAAGAATGTTCAGAAATTCTGAACAACCTGCTCAGAACTTATGACGAGATACTTTACTTGGTATTTAGTAAACTAATTAGGACACGTGTTATGTTCTTATTAGTCTTTCTTATTTGTACTGTAGCTTTAATATTTCCGTTGCAGTATAAATAGTAGTTAGCACTTCGTTGCTAACTGATTGATTTTCTCGTAATTCTTGTATTAATTCCTTGTAATCTTTGAGATTCTCTCTCTCTTAGATCTGTATTTCTATTCATCATTGAATACAATTGGGCTTGATCATACAACTTCTCAATTATTGCTTTCTATATTGATTGTAAGATAAGATCCTGTACTTACAAGACATAGGTTGGTTCTCTTAAAGGTGAAGTCTCCACGATCAAGGCTGAGGTCTCCGACGTCAAAGAAATTATTCAGAAAGTACTTGATCGCCTGAACACCCCAACTTCTCATTTTACTCAGGTCGATCGAGAAGCTCTTCAAAAGATCAATCATACTATAACTGGCCTGGAAGTCAGATTAGCATAGATTGAGAAATGTGTTGGGATCTCTGGCCTAGAAGACAGAGACCAAATACACGCTGCTGCTGAACAATCTATTACCTCCCCCAACCATAATGTGGAAGAGGGGGAGAAGACTAAAGAAGACCTTCCCCATAATGTTGAGGGGGAGGGTATTGAAACTGCTACTGCTGCTACTTCTACTTCACAACCTCAGGGAGTTGAAAACCCTGAGGAAACCGAGAAACTTCCTTCTATATCTGAGGGGGAGCAACTCGATGAGCAACTTAAGGAAGCTGCTGCTGACGTGACCGAACCTTATGCTGAAGAGGTCGAGTCTGAAGAAGAAACTGAAGACGAAGAACCTGTCGACATCTCTAATGAAGAACCATCATCATCCCCCAAAGATGATGATGAAGACGATGATGATGACGACTTCTTCTACGTCCATCCTGCTGCAAAAGCCCCAGCTCAAAAAGGGATCGAGATAAAAGAACCTTCAGGGGAGCGGACCAAGACAAAGCCTGCAGCGTCTGAAGCTGACAAAGGCAAAAACAAAGGCCTCGCTGAAGAAGACAATCTGAAGATCTTGCTTCAAAAGCCAGTTTGTCAGGTACACTACCTTATATTCCCTTACACTGCATCCCTCCTCTATCCCTTCTCAATCTCAATCCTTCTATCCTTAAAACCTCTATACACTTAACCACACTCTTTTCTCTATCTCTTTCTTCCCATGTTCTTACTTAAACAATCGCTGTGTTTCAGCTAGTCCTCTCCCCTGTTCGAGGATCCCGCTGAAGCTCCTACGACTACACCAGAAATAATCGCAGTCTTGGATTTAACCACTGAGACTGATGAACCTGAAGAACAGCTGCTCTCTAACAAAAAAAGACCTTCCTTGGCTCCTCAAAAGCTAAGTGAAGAGGATCAAGAAAAGAGAGATGCAATGATCAAACAGCTCGAAGATCAGCGAATCATTCTTCCTCGTGACAAAATCCATGCTCCCACAAAGTTCAGGATATCAAGGAAAGAATACGAGGATCATTTAAAAGATGAAAAATTACTCGCCGAAAAGAAGAAAGTTGAAGAAAAAGATAAGGCTCTCGCCATCCAGCTTGTCCAACAATCGGTGAAAGACCCCTCGCTGAAAAGAACTCCCATTGATGTCCAACGCCAGCTATGGGATGATGCCCAAAGGATCGTTGAAGAAAAGACTAAGGTATATGATTCGACTTTTGAATGGTGTAAAGAAATGCTGAACTATCGATCTCGACCATCCAAAATAATCAAGGTAAATATCAGAGGAAGACTGTTTGTAGACGTTCCTGTTGTTGAAGTTGACGTATTCAGAGAAGACAAAACCAAGCAAACCTTCTATGCTGCTACTTTAGAGAAATTTGGTTTCTCTGAATGGTTGGAAGTGAAATTAGCCATTCAGCGATCTCGCTCAAAGTTCAAGAGCCATGTCGTGAAAATTTTAAATTCTCAGATCGACTTGGTTTTTTCTGCCGTGGATATTCCTCCTTCCACTATTCTTCCACCTCAACAAGAAAGGGCCTCTGCAAACAAAAAGAAAACCTCAGACTCAGGTCCTCCTATATGGAATGAAACAGGTATTGGTTTCTCTCGTACTGAAGTTCTTGGTCCTGATGCTGACCTCTCAGCGTTTGACACCTCCCTACCACCTGGTGAAACTTTCATCCCTGGCAAAGTCGTAAGTGATCCCTATGGAATATTCTTTCTAGACTGCCATGGAAATCAACACTTTCAACGCATCTCTGAGCTTCCAATCACTCCCATCGAACAACTCAGAGACCTCATATACTGGTGTGAAGTCAGATGCGACATTCAGGCATATCGCCTTAAGCCCCTGATCTTTGAAGAAGCAAAGAACAAAAGGGATCAAGGTGTAACGGTCCCTGACTGGATGATTCCCACATCAAAGACCTTGATGAACTTCTCATTAAGGAAGAACCTTTTGACGGATAGGATCGCCTTGTAATTCTTTATATCCTTATATGTCTACATCTTCTGTACTTGTAATTTTATTTGCTGTACTTGTAATTTTTCCACTTCCCTCTGTAATCTTTACGAAGTTTAAAGAAAAATTTCAGCGAATGTACTTTACTCCATCAGTACTGAAAAGATCCCAGAAAACAGTAAAAGGGACAAATATTTTATGAGTTCTTTTTATCCTTATGTTTTCATTAAATAACAGTTTTCTCTGTTGCTATGTCATAATCAAATAGGGGGAGATTGTTGATCCAAACCCTCAGTTATTTGATAATGACCCTCTCTTAACACTTAGTGAAAATTGTAAGTAAACAATATGTATTAGAGTTTCACTATCGCTGATAAGTACTAAGACTTTACAGTACCGCTGATAGGAACTCTCACTCTTTAGATTAGATATTCAGCGAACACTGTTCATCATATAGCTCCGAGCCTATTTAGTTCTATTAATGATCGTTGATAGTTTAGTTTGTTTACTTATGATCCCTGAGGACAAGTTTCACGTCAACATATGTTCTACGCTGAAGTCGAAGATCAAGCTCAAGAACCAGCGACAAGTCTACTAATGAACTGATGCGGATATCAGCGAAGCCAAGATTTGTCCACTCAACGTGAAGTATCAAGTAGAAGACTTCAGCAATCGCTGAACTTTATCATTCGCGGATAAAGATCTGACTCAACGAAAGCTGATCATGAAGTCTCCCTGCATGTTACTATTGTCTTACCTCCCTTGCACGTCTCCGTACGAACTGTCAGAACGGACATCCCTTTTGTCTGTAATCGTACAACAACACTGATTCTACATTGTGCACCATGCGGCTACTAAGGTTGTCTACAAAGGTTAATGACATGCAACCACTCAGCTGCTGCCACGTGTAAAGCCATATTGCCATGCATTAAATGCATGCAGTATATAATAAGAACCTTACTTCAGTTTTGAAGTGTGCTCAGACCATCTTCTTATTTCTCTCTTATTGTTAAGTTATTATTCGTAATTTCTTTAACTCTTTCTAGTGCAAGAAACTTAGTGTTTCTCAGGACTTGTTTAGATTAGGTTTATCCTTAATCTTGTTCCGCAACAAGTTGTAAATTGTCTTGATTTATCAATAAACAATTTAGAAAAGTAAAAATCGTGTGTTTGTATTCAACCCCCCTTCTACAAACTTGTATAACCCTTCGGGACCAACAACACTGCATCCATTAAACTCCTTGAAAGACTAGTGGGGCAAATTTCTAAAGTCTTACAAAACCGAGCCCCCGGAACATTCCCGAGTCAACCCGAAAGGACAACCCAGGAAGAGTGCAAAGCCATTTGTCTGAGAAGTGGCAAGGAGATGATCAAGGAGGAAAATGTTGGGCTGAAAGATGGTATTTCTAGTGATATGGGTAATCAGGAAGAGCCAAAGGAGAAAAAGGTGACACCTCCATCAAAGCCGGTAGTCAACTCGTATGTACCACCGCTACCGTTTCCAAATCGAGTGAAGGCACATAACGACGAGGAACAATTCAAGAAATTTCTTGACATTTTGAAGAAGCTGCACATCAACATTCCATTTGCAGAAGCACTTGCCCAAATGCCAACGTATCTCAAGTTCATGAAGGACATCTTATCCAAGAAGAGGGCAATTGAACACCAGGTTACCATTGCATTTACTGAAGAGTGCAGTGCAATCATTCAGAACAAGCTTCCCCTGAAGCTTCAAGATCCAGGGAGTTTTTCTATACCTATACAAACTGGAAATCTTTGTTTTGATAGGGTGTTATGTGATTTAGGAGCAAGTATTAATTTAATGCCTCTATCTATTTTCAGGAAACTTGGCTTGGGGGAAGTGAAGCCAACGAACATGACACTTCAACTTGCAGATAGATCGGTGAGGTACCCATATGGAGTGATAGAAGATGTCCTGATCAGAGTCGGTAAGTTCTACCTTCCTGTTGATTTCGTGGTCCTAGATATAGATGAAGATAAAGAGGTCCCGTTGATATTGGGAAGACCATTTCTGGCCACGAGCAAAGCGCTTATCGACATGGAAGAAGGCGAGATGACCTTAAGGGTTGGCGGAGAAAAAGAAACGTTCAAGATGTTCGAGAGTGGAAGAGGTCAGAGTGAAGAGGAACCCGGTAGTGAAGGTGAACCAGATGGGGAAGAAACTGTGGAAAACCGTAAGTGTGGGCAGTTCGATTCCGCAAATACCGAGCCACATTGAGAGCCACACAGTCGTGCCACGACTTTAACTGAGGCGCTGGGTGGGAGGCAACCCACCAAGGTTTGATTTATTTTGTTTTTAGTTACGTTTTTTAGTGTGTTTTTTTTTACAAAAAAAAAAGTGGAGCAGAGACTTGCGCGACCTGGCCCGCGGCTTCAAGTCGCGTGCCAAGCCGCGGGTGGCTCTGGTTAGTTTTGCGAAATAGACACTTGTGCGGGGTAGCCCGCGGGCTCAATTCGCGGCCCAAGCCGCGCGGCCCTTCTGTTGCTTCTGGGTTTTCTCTTGCAGTGTTTGTCCCGTATTGCTTTGTGTCATTTCGTTTTCTTTGCCTTCTTTTTCGTGTTGCTTTATTTGTCTGTGCCCTTTCCCCATCTTCTTCGACTTCTCTCAATTAATCTCTCAACGGTTCAAGAGACTCACCTCCATTCTTCAAGACCAAAGGTATGTATGCTCACCCTTGTTGATTTTGGTGTTCGTTACTGTTATGTGGCTACGTGAATGTTAGTTGAGATGCATAGACTAAGAGTTTATTTTATTGGCATTCTGCATGCATGAGAATTGTGAGTTGTGTTTGCACGTACACGTAAAGGAAAGGAGATGCAACAAACCTAAGTTTCACTTAGGTTTGGGGTGCCTTACTTTTCAACATCTACACACTCACAGTACCCCTTTGCAAACCTCGGTTTTACTGAGGTTTAGGGTTGGCTTTAATTGACAAACCTAGGCCACGGCCTAGGTTTGGGGTGGCCATATTTGAATAACCCTGGGCTCACTCTTTGATGTATTGTGTTAATGTTTTGTATGTCCTGTCTGATAACTGTAATAACCGCACAACGATACTTGTTTCGCCTTTGTATCGTGTGCACCGACACTTACACATTGAGGACAATGTGTGGGTAAGGTTTGGGGTTGCCCAATCGGGCCCGCGTTTATGCACGTAGATTTCCTGCACATCTGAATGGTTAGATCATAGTAGCTAAATTTTTGTTTTGGATGATTGAGACCGACCATTGTGGGAAGAATCTTGCGATAGTAACGTGACCATTAGGGAAGGACCGGGAAAATACATGACTAGGGACATTAGTGGAGACCACCCAATAGCGAGATTTGAGCCTAAATGACGTATTTCATTGCGAGGGATTTAAACACTTAATTCGTGTACACTTTTTCGAATTCCTTGTCGTGATTATAGAGTGATCTCGCTATAATATTGCATTGAGTAGAAAAGACGGCTATCGGGATATTGGGTAAGGGTGTAGTAGACCATATCGTGTGGACCTTAAGAGATAATTCCAGGCATTTTGTGCACTTTTAACCCGTTTTTATCTATCGTCCCTTTTGACCCATTATGTGCGTACCCACAACCCATTTTGTAGCCAAACACTCACCACTAGTTCATTCCATAACGACCATTAAACCCTAGCCAAAAGCCTTAGCCAACCCTTATCCAAAAGTGTGTCAATCAGAAGATAGAGCGGAAAAGAAAGAGTACAGGTCAGTCATTAAAATAAATAATAGATAGAAAAGAGGGCCAATGCAGCCCCAATCAAATAAAGAGGGCCAATGATGCTCCACCAAAAAAATACTACTAGTTAGATAGTATTTACAGCAGCTAAATAAGAGAGTCAAAGCGACTCCAGTAGTGACAAAGAGGGCCAAGTGATAGAAAGTGAAGTCAAGAAGTTCAGAACTGCTAATGGTTGACACACCGAGGATTTTTGATCCGCTTACCCTTCGTTTCTTAGCCATGACCTTAGCCCCGTTACAACCCTTATAAAGACCTGGATGATCTTCTGGAAAATGTGATGAAGGTATACGACCACCTCTACCAATAGTCCCTGTCTTGCTACTTGATTCCCTTCTGAGATCAACTTTTTAGACATTTGTGCGTCTTTCATTAGAGTTGTTATGTAATTTTTCGAGTATCATTGTACATAAATTCCTTATACATGACAACATGTGCGACATCCTAGGTTCGAGTGAAATGAGAGTATCCCGTGAGGTAGGGTCGAGGCAAAATGTTTTCCCTAGTATGTTTGGACCTAGTACGACCTTAATGTAATCGGAGCGGTCACGAGTTCAACTCACAATGGAAGGCCATAGATCAAACAGAATAAGGATGAGGCGAGGGTGAGATAAATATTCATGGGTATGGGAAATCACCAGTGTATTACGTGGTACCGATTGAGAGTTGTGCTGTTATTATTTCACTAATATATGCTTTTATTCTATTTTATCGCTAATTTGCTTGAGGACAAGCAACGCTCGGTTTGGGGTTGTTGATAACGCCACTTTTTGGCGTTATTTTCGGTCCTCAAACCAATGAGATTGGCTTGTGTTGAAGCAAAAAGGCGGAATTTTATGGTTTATCTAGTGAAATGTGCAGGTTATCCGAAAGAAGATGAGCATCGAGAAAAAGAAGCGGAAAAGAGCCAAAAGAGAGTCCAAAACGAAGCCCAACGGAAGCCCAAGACCCGTACCCAGATCCACGAACCAAACCTGACCCGGACACTTCAGGAAAGCGCGCGGCTTTCCCCACGGCCTGAAGCCGTGGGACAAACCGCGTATGTCCCTGGTCGATTTCTATAGTTGGTGTTTTCCGGAATTAGGTCATCACTTCGACACGTGCGACGGGAGGCTACGGGGGAACGATTTTCAGAGCTATTTCACGTACTTTGGAGCCACGATAGAGGATTGATTGAGGAGAGTTCACCATGCGAAGCGGATTAGAGCCAGGAGAAGGGATTTCATTAGTACATTCTTTACGTTTACGATCACGATGTTTTCATACACCACTTTATACCCTTTTTCTTGTGTTTTTATCCACCCCAACATGAACTAATCTTTAGATGTTGGGGGTTGGAACAACTATGGATTTTATGATGGATGACATGTAACCGAAGGATTATTTTTACCTGATTTGATCTATGAAAGCATTTGAATTCAGTTTTCGTTATCAATTGTAGCTTGATCGCCTCCAATTGACTTTTATGGTTTTTGATTAAGTTTGAGAAAATTAATTAAAGGCTATATGAAGTAATCAAGTGTCGGAAAGGAGATTCGGGTAGAGATAGCCGAATCACTTTCTGCTCAGAATAGTTTGACCTAATGTATTTTAAAACCCTAGGTGTAGATCGAGAGATAAAACCTACGAGTCTTGAAATAAAATCTGTTATTGCTTGAGAAAGAATAACAGTGACTTTTACAAACTAGGGTTCATAGAAATAATCGGTAATAATCATTGTTCGGGTATTCGTTCATCAGTAGTATAACCATAGGAAATCCAACCCTCAACCTTCTCTTTATCAAAGTTCTTTCAAAACCTTCCGTTAATCGATTTTCGTTTTTATTTAGTTTTTAAAACAAGTTATAAACCACAACTCAAAATTGCGATCATTCAGTTAATAGATTTTATAGTCATTGTGATACTTAGTTCCTATTTCCCTGTGTTCGATACTCGTACTTTTGTACTATTACTTGATTTCGACACCGTACACTTGCGGTTAGATTTAGGGGGGTATAAACCCGCCTATCAGGAAGTAACAATGAAGTGGGTGATAGAAAGATAGATATGACCAAACGGTTCAAATGAGTTAAACAATTGGATGGAAAAAAAAGAAATAGCGATGTTCAAAGAAAAATATGTTCAAATGGGTCAAATAGCTGCAGGAAAAAATAACAAGGAAAGTAAGGTTGACAAACTCAACCAACGGAATGTGGGTGGAAATACAGTGAAAAGTGCAAGAAAGGAAGGGGCGAAAACCGGTTGTTCGTATAATGACACATCTAGGATTTTGATCCATTTTACCCTTCATTTCTTAGCCACAAGCCTAGCCCCATTACCACCCTTACAAAGACCTGGATGATCTTTTGGAAAGTATAAGAAGATAGACATAGTTGCACTAATAGTCCTAGTCTTGTTATTTGATTCCTTCCGAGATCGTTTCTTTGTACATTGGTGCATTTTCCATAATTAGTTGTTCATGCTATTATCTCGTGAATTATTGTACATAACCTCCAAATGCATGACAACATGTGTGACAACCTAGGGTTCGAGTGAATAGAGAGTCCAGTGAGGTAGCGTCAAAGCGAAATCCTCTCTGAGCATGCATAACTTAGGTCCAAATGGATATGGTGTAGTCTCTTACAGTTCTATTTTCAAAGATTTGGTACTTTGAACTCTACGAACTGATAGCCGTTCAGTTGGTAGTTCATCTTAACTTGTTGATTTTTTGTGACTACTGGGATGTTTAGAGATCATCAATGATACCACCGACAGTCAGAATATGCGAATGTTGGTGAGGTTTTTTTAATACTTTTTGTCGATATTTTGCTTGGGGACAAGCAACGCTCGGTTTAAATTGTTGATAATGTCATTTTTCGACATTATTATGATATCAAATCAAGTGGTTTTTGTAAGTCTTCTAGTAAAATAGTGGTTTTTAACGGGTTTCTGCCAGAAAGTACAGGTTTCGGCGAGTTTTACTGTAGGAAGCAGATTCGATTTATTTGAGTTGAAAAAGAAAAAAAAAATCAGAAGAAGGAGCAAACAATGCCTCGCGTGGCTGTCTGCGCCACCTTAGCGGCGCCGTAAATCGCGCAATCTCTGGGGTAGTGTTCCGCGTCGGTCTCCTGAATGATTAAAACATTTCCTGCAGCTAGGGTTGAGGACAGTTTTTAGTTTGGACGAAAAACGGCAGAGATAAGGGCGATTTTTGAGAGCCGAACAGAGATTTTCAAGGGGAGAAACATGAAGGGAGCATAATCAATTGGTAGATCAAAGACGAACGAGTACGTGAGAGTGGAGGAAATTCTTCTCAAGGAGTTATTTATTGTTTTCATAGATTTGTCTTGAACAATGGTTGTTCTTCCATGTCTTTACACTTTTGAGTTGCCTTCTAGTAC
The DNA here is from genome assembly GCA_033807775.1 of Saussurea involucrata. Lineage (NCBI taxonomy): Eukaryota > Viridiplantae > Streptophyta > Magnoliopsida > Asterales > Asteraceae > Saussurea > Saussurea involucrata. The sequence goes on along the minus strand of CM066314.1, from coordinate 103,138,911 downwards.
CCCCAACATGAGCTAAACCTTTCATGTTGGAGGTTGGATGAATTTGGGTTTTTAACCTTGTAAATATTCGAGTAACTTCTGATTTGGTGTTTGATGATTAATGAAGCATATGAGTTTGTCTTTAATGCGTTTAATAGCCTGATCAACTGTTAAATGATCTTGTTAATCTTGTTTCCCTTTGAGAAAAGTTCAAGATTTAGACTTGGCTTGTGTTCCGCATATGAGAATTGGATAGAGATATAACAATTCCATTTGTGTTGATTTCTAATCTTGTTTTGTGTTGATTGCTAATCTTGTTTTGTTAACTCTGGAATAATTTTTAAGATCGAGAGATAAGACGGTTCTTTTCAAAGTTAAATTCATTATAACTTGAAAGAGTATAATGATATTCAGATAACTACGAAATTCATTGATAATTAAATCCATCTGTTGAGTTACATGGAATTCGTTGGATTTTAACCCACTAAGATTCCAACCCTCCAACTTCCATCTTCGTTCAAATCTCAAATCTCAATTTTGTTCTTAAGTATTCGTATGCTTTGCAATTTCTTTTTACAAAACCACTTTCAAACCAATTTCTATCGTTCAGTTAATAATCGATACAGTCATTGTGGTACTCAATACCAAGTTCCTTTGGTTCAATACTCGTACTTTCGTACGTATTACTTGATTTGACGCCGTACACTTGCGGTTAGATTAAGGGGGGTGTAAACCCGCCTATCAAAATGTCCGATAGTTGACAACTTCTTATGACCACTAAATTGATTTCTATATCAATTGCTACCGCCTACCAAGATTGACCAACCAAGCATTTGGACCACAATTCAATAAGAATTTAAACGCCAACTATGGTTGACCATATAGAAATGGTTGACCAAAAATTTCTTCTTTTCTTGTCTGCTAACTGTTTGATCACAACTTTTCAAAAACAAAAAAAATGATAAAGAACCTGGAATTAATGATCAAAAGAAGTTAAAAAAACATTTTGAGAAAGGGGAGTGCTATTTGCACCAAAAATGTTGGTGTTGAATGCATTATTTTTTGTGCCAATTATTTTGGCACAAAAAACAATGCATTCAACACCCCTTTTTGGTCCCCTTAGCATATATATATATATATATATATATTTGTTTATATATATATATATATAGAGGGACAATAAAATGTAAACTCCTAAATGTATGTAAGCTAATCCCAACCATTGATATTTTGATCTTGATAATATCACTGGAAGGGCGGATTTGTCATTTACATATTAAAACTAATTACGGCAGTTACATATATTGTAGGAAGGGATTTATCTAAATATTTTTTTATTATTTTTTCCTAAGAATCCGTGAGATTCCCCTTCCTTCCTCAAGACTTGATGTTCATCTTCTCCATTATAATCGGACTGCAATTTATGCTTCAAACCCACAACCGCAAAACTAAAGGTTTTTCATAAAAATATCTTCACCGTTCGTAGTTTCTGGATTAGTCGTCAGCATGTCGAACGTTCATGAAGAAGGAAACAATGGAGAACAAAGTATACACGACGAGATGATGGCCGAAGATGTTCTCGCCGACTTCGTTATTTCAGTTGTTTTCGATGAAGAGGGTGATGAAGATGCAATCCAAGAGTCTGAGTTAATGGATTGCCAAGATACCCACGACGTTACACCGATCAAGAACAGTAACGTTCTTTTCATAAGTCTTTTTAACGTGGATGTATAAGTTTATTTTTTTATTTTCCAGAATATATGTTGACAAATTGTGTATCTCGATGTTTTTTTTATATTTTTTTTTAATTTTATTTACGAAGCAATGATATGTCATCTGTGCTAAATGTAATGTGTTTGTTTGTTTTGAATTTTCATACATATACCTCATGATATGTCATCTTTATGTTAGTCAAATGTTCCTTCCATGGTTGATCTTATTATATATATGTTTTGATTTTATAAATTTTGAAACTTTTGATTTTATTTTATTTTATAAATTTGTAACTTTTGATTTTAATATAACTTTGTAAAATATGTTTTTCTTTATGTTAGTCAATTTTTTGATGCTCCATCTCTGGTTCGAAATCTGCTCGTTTTTGGGTCGATTTGCAGAAATCGATTGCAGAAATCGATTTTCTGCAGATAACCTTCGTTTCGATTGTAGAAATCGATTTGCTTTTGCTTATGCTTTATTTATTCTTTTGCTATTTGGTGAAATAACGTGCATATGTGATGCGTATTATTCATCTGGCATATGATGATCAAAAGAACCTTACCCAAAAAGCATAACCTCCTCCATGGCTTTTGTTATTTGGTGCTGTTTGCTTTTGTTATTTGGTGTTGTTTGCTTATGCTTTATTTGACACATTGATTTGATGGCAAATTTACAAAGAATTTACCAATAAATCATGTGATAAAAGGATCCAATGTCTTTAATTACCTGTATTTGTTTTTGGTTATATATATTGTTATTTATTTGCTTTATATATATATATATATATATATATATATATTGTTATTCTTTTTGTTTATATATATATATATATATATTGTTATTTTTTTGTTATATATATATATTAGAAATATAGAAATATATATATAGTTATTCTTTTTTGTTTTATATATATATATATATATATATATATATATATATATATATATATATATATATTTCTTTTCTTTTTATAAATCATATCATTGAAGGATAAGCTTTTCAGAAAAACTCATGTTGATCCCTCATTTGCAACTCATGTTGACTCGTCTTTTACAGGTGAAAGACCCCTTAGACGTAGTAGTTCGAACGCGTCAACATTTGTTGACTTGGAAAAAATGAGTTACCAGGAACCACCGAGACACAGTTCTTTCATGGGCAAAAACTATAATGTACATCCATACATTAATCAATTTCCAAATATGTTTCACCCTTACATTACGCATGTACATGATGTGAGAGGTGATGGAAATTGTGGATTCCAAGCAATAGCTGCCTGCCTCGGTCTTCATGAAGATGCATGGCCCACAATTCGTTTTAACTTGATGGAAGAGTTAGATACACACAAGACCGAATACATGAACGCTTTTGGAGGTCAATATTGGAATATTGTTTACAACACTTTAAACTTCTTCCAATCAGATCAAGGTGCACCAGTGTTCTTGGATGACAATGCCTGAAATAGGGGTCTTGATTGCTTCAATGTATAATGTGATATTACACGTTATAAATATGGGAGGCTGTGGGACGTACTTGCCGCTTAGGTCCACTCCGCCAGCGTGGTATCAACATGTTGCTTTTACAATTGGGTACGTTAATGGTAACCATTATGTGAAATTAGATATGGCAGAAGGATACTCGTTCCCTACTATTGTACAACATTTTTTCCACTACAGGTATCTGTGTGCTGCAGGATGGGCTACCCCGTATTCAGATCGAATACAGAAGTACCAGCGACTTTTACGTGTTAATTGTACTACGGATAATGTTATTTTAGAATAATCGAATGTAATATAGATTATTTTATGTTCTATTTATATGTTAAATCGCAATGTTTATGTTTTATTTTTATAATTATATAATTATAAAAAATTAGTAATATTTATATTTATAAATTTTTATTTATTTTTAAACAAAACCAAAAAGTAAAAGAAAAAAAAACATTTTTAAACTATATAATACAATTAAATAAAAATATATAATACAAATAAATAAAATAGAAAAAAGAAAAGACAACAAAAAGACAAAATACAAAAAAACAAAAAAAATAATCATTGTTTGGTGCCATTAGCGACATTTTTGGTGCAAATAGCCTCCCCCTTTGAGAAAATCTCAACAACTAATTTAAGATTTGTCAAGAATTATCAAGAACAATGCAATGATAAACTTTGAAGAACACTTTGAAAATCCAAAATTTCAAAAATCAAAATTTGAAGTTGAAACTTAAAATCCATGGTTGAATCATGATTAAGAACACTTTTGAGGAAGAATGATTCACAAAAACGAATCAAAACATCAAGATTTTACAAAATCTTCAAAAAAAATCACGAACAAGACATTTTTACAAAAACTTAGAAACTTCAAAAATTTATCAAAATTTTCAAATCTTGATGAAATTTTGAGATGAAATTGATTCTAAAAACTTAAAGAATGATCAAGAAATGATTAGAAATCAAAATCTAACCCAAGAAATGATTAGAAATCAAAATCCATTGTGTTCTTCGATGTTCTTCAAATAAACTTAAGAAACCTTCAAATTTCATCAATATTTGATCTTCAAATCTTCCGCTTAGGCTCTGATACCACTTGTTAGTACAAGAATCAAGTTTTGAATGTAGAATCTAGATCAAGATGTAGAAATCACATATGTCATATTGTTGAAATATAGTGAGAGAATGTTTACACTTGAGAACATTCTTGTAAACACACTAATATATGATCTTGAGTTCTAACTAAACTAGCTTATCACAAGATATTTATACTACGGTAGTCACACAACGACTACTTAAGGCTTTAAATAGATAATGACATCAAAGCCTTAAAACTTGAATACAATATTAAATCCTAACAATAAGGGTCGGATCTGATGAGGTCGTTGGATTTAGAGTGGTAAATTTAATCTTTAATGGCAGAAACTAGAGAGGATAGAGGTTTTTTGTTGAGGAATATGGAAGATATCTCAGATCTTATTTTTGAAATTAAACAAACCGCTCTGATATCACTTGTTGATTCTTGACTACAATGACTGTAACACCCCGAAAAATTTGATAATAAAAGATCTCTGACTTCCATTTTTGTGTAATATTGTTATGGCATTGGACGACCTTAAACCAGGGTTCAAATGATATCAAATCGAGGGGCAAAAGAGAGCCAAAGAGGGCTCGGTACACAGTCGACGATAGTGCCCGGCGATAATGCCCGGTGGCACTATCGCGTGTCACAACCGCGCATTATGTACCGAGAGTTGGGGGTGAGTTGTGCGAGTATGCTCGACGATAGTGACAAGTATCACTATCGCGGCCCGCGTATTTGCTATAAATAGAAGGTGTCCGATTTTATTTCTTTTAGCAATCAGTTCTAGGTCATTTGGGAGCCGTTTTCTCTCATGTTTTGGGGTAAGACTTCATCTTCAACTCTCTCCACCATTTTAGGTGTAATTAAGCTAAAGATGAGAATCCAAGTCTTGTCAAGTCCAAGACTTCTCCATCTTCTCAACCAACTCTTAAGGTTTTTGAACTATAACCCCAAGGTAAGTTCATTCTCACTTTCCAAGCTTTATATACATGTAAATATGTGCTTCTAATCTTCTAAAATAGTTCTACTCCTATTATTTCTTGGTTGGTGAAGTTTGACCTAAAAAGGATTTTTGGGATTTTAAGGTTTTGGTTGGATAGAAAGACTTTTATAAACGAATACACGATGCTACTTGGTGTATTTATGGATTTTACTTATGAAAAACAAATTTTCTCAAGTTCTATGATTTTAGGCATTTTAGGTCCAAAGTTAGGGTTTTGAAATACTTAGTTATTTTGATGGTGCTTGTGGGAAATGGTTTTCTTATGATTGAAATAGAGACCAAAATAATACTTCTGAAAACTATGGAATTTCATGATATGTGTTGATATGCCATAGTCATATGATGGTGATGGAAAAATGTGTTATTGACATTGGTGGTTACTTGATTTGAGTTTATTGTGAAATTGGTATTGGCATGATTGGGAGTCGTTGTTTATTTGGTGTGAGTGTAATGGATCCATAGGCACTCGAGTCTTTATGTTCAATGATGGAACGTTAGTTTTCCACATTGTAGCACGGAATAGGCATCGGGCTTCATGATAAGTAAGGTGTGGGCCTATATGGTCGGGTATTGTCTCATAAACAGTAAGGTGTAATTCCCATGTGCTAGTTGTTTTCTTGGATATTCCCGGGCATAAGCTTTAAGTAGCCGAGTTCGACATCCAATGTGTGCATGATAATGTGAACGGTTTTACTAACGTATCATGTGGAGTACACTTGTGCTCCATCACTTATTTTGGTAGCGAGACTTTCCCTTTTACCCAAGAGATATTCATATGAAAGTAAACTTCTACCCACGGTTCTCGATTTCACCATTCGCATTTTATTTCATCAAAATTTCTATTATATACAATTTAACTGTTGTTCTCACTAGGCTCTAGCCTAACACTTTTTCTTGGAATGACATGTTACCAGGTCATCCTAGCGGTGTGAATCCTCAGGTTTATGCGGAGAGCCATGAAGGGAAAGTAGCATTTTTGGAGTTCATAGAGGCGTACATTCTAGAACGTTGTCCCTCTATATTTTTGGAAGTGAGACAGCAATACCCGATCGTAATCTAAGCATTGATAGTTTAGATTAGTAGGTTGTTGAGTTTTATTTCACCCGTTTAGTTTGTAATGTAAACGCCATACAATTGTTTCCCCGTTTTGGGTGATTCGTCTATGTCAATTCCGTTTTTATTCCGCAAATATTCAGGTTTAAATTTGCCTCAAGTTTTAGGGTGTTACAATGACTCACACATAAAGTGTTTATAGAAGAGGGGGGTGGGGGGGTGAATCCAAACACAATAAATTTTCATTCTTTAGTTTTAGTTTTTATTCAAACATAAAACTACAGATATATTACGGAAGCTAGGAGGCAAGACCTTTATTCTAAAGTATCTAAGGGTGACAATTTTACTCACGATGAAGGAGAGAAGAAGAAGGTTTTGTTTGAGATCTAAGAGACTAAGATACTTCTCAGATATTGACATCGAATTTACTTTGAAGTTTTCACAGAGAAGTTCTTTCAAAATGGGTAATTTTCAAACTAACACAATGAAGAAATTTTATAGCCTTGATTGCATTAAATGCTCTCGTTCAACTTTAACACGTGTCATCATCGGATTCGTTGATCCATGCAAGCTTGTACTTTTCACTTTAGCCTTTGAGTTGATGTAGACACTTGTTAACCTATCCCATCCCTTTGTATGCAAAGGGAACAATAAAGTATGAATGACACTAATTAAATAATGCTTTAGCACATACTTTGGCTGACATGCTTTTGCATGTTCCCATACTAGGATGAGAGTTTGGGAGAGTTGGTTAACCAAGCTTGCTGAACAGGTTTGCACTTCGAAATTCGGCTTTCCAGTAGTAGTATTTGTTAAACTACATATTGATTGTATCTTGTATTGATCTTCTTTTAGCTAGATGACAAACCAATCCTCTTTGGTGACTATCTTGTCCACTCTTCAACTAATATTCGACTTTGTTGAAGGCTCTTTACACTTTGGATCAATTCAGATAGTTACAAGACTTTTACAAGTAAAAATCCTATTTTGCCTATTCTGAATAAGCTATACAACAGTTTCTAGTATATGAAGTATAGTATGTCAGATGAAAACTTAGAATAATTCAAATGAGTAAATGTAATTCGACAGAATCTAGGGTCTTCTATCGGATTACAACCTTATTCAAGGTTATCAATCCGATGGTCTTAACCCGAGTGATCTAAGAATGTTTCTTTTTTGATACATCGAATATAGGCCTTATTAGAACCCTAATCCGATAGAAAGAGTCATATCGGATTAGACTATTTTTGTGGCAAGAGTCAGGAGTTTATTTCTAAGCATTTATTGGGCGGATGTCTATTTGTATTATTTACAAATCTGATGATTGAGACTAACATACCCCCTAGAGGACTCATTATAACCGATGAGGTTTTCCCCACCATCCCGAAGGTACAAGGATCGACTCTAATACCATTTGTAATACCCAAAGCACAAAGCAACATGCTGACCCAAAACTTTGAATCCAACTTAAAACCATGGTGAAGTTATTGGTGTCCCACAATTTGAGACTTATAGGGAGCTCATGAATCCCATTTTCTATCCATGTGGGACGAGTTGTTGCACCTAGAGATGCACCACTATTAATCACAAGGTTCAAATACACAAAATCCCTAAGCATGGATCTCAAATACTCAAAAGCTCACCACTTCAAAATTTGGAGACCTTCCAACCAAAACACTACAATAAAGCTCATGAAATCCTCAAGACAAGCTTCCAAACATAAACCATTAGGCTCCCTAAGTTAATTCTCACCAACATGCTCCAAAACTTAAGCCAAAACTCAATAAAATCACCCTAAGGATGCGAGAAATCAAGAGAGGGAAGAAAATGGGCGAAATCCTAGCCAAAAGGGCGATAAACGCGATCTGGAGGGTGGCTTGACCTTGTCGCGACTTTAGTCATGGGTTAAGTCGCTCATGCTTATTTGGTCGAGCCTATAGATGCATCACACAACCTTCATTGTGACTTTAGTCGTGTGCCTAGTCACATGACTTCCTATTCAGGTTCCCTTCCTCGGTTCACTCTCCATATGTTGAGGTGACTTTGGCCGCTGCTTAGGGTGCTGGCCAGATTGCATGGCGCCCTATGGTGACTCCAAAACCCCAATTTGGAGCATTAAAAATCCCACAATTAACTAGATGGATTAACCACGGGTTAAGCTTCGTAAAATTACATTTTTACTTGAAATCGACTTGATCAAACCCCGTAATTGTCCCCATACAAAAATACGGGTGTTACATGAACGTTGGTACAAACCCCAAAAGTTTCGTTTTTAATTAAAAAAAACGGGTTACAGCGCTGTATTGATGTTGGTTCTACAAAAGTTTTGTTTTTAATTAAAGAAATTCGGGTTCATGAGATATTCTGGATTGACATATAAGCAAAATATTTTTGTAGTGCTTACTTTTTGGTAATTTACTTGTGTAACATGAAACATGGGATTCAAATTTTATAATGTGATTCTATGGCTAATAGATTGTATATTTCTTTGCAGATTGTGTGCTGGCTGCATCGGAGGAGGTGTTGACAAGTACAAGGAAATGAGGAATTGGATAAATTCAATTGCTAATCAATTGTATTTTTCTTCATGGAGTATGGATTCAATTTGACGATTTATAATGTGCAAAGTGTGAAATTATTTGGAAGTATGTACGATGTAAGAAAAACGGAGGGTTATTAATTTGGAGCTATATACTTGGGTGTAATTTTTCAAATTCATAGCTTAAACATAAAAGTCCATATCATTTGGTCAGATCACACCTTAGTCCGGTTTAAACACTTCATTTCAAAACGTACGATTTGAAAAAGATTCCAACCCATCACTTGCAACCCGGTTCGTTAAAAGAGGCCTAAACCGTCCATATCATATCAGACCGCAAACACCCTTACTATGAATTAAACAATGTTTCATACGTTATTAGGGTTTTATCACAAACATTTGTTATGGGTTTTTTCTTCCAAAAATTTGGTGAACGAATGCTAACATTTTTTCTAATACAGTATATTATAACATAACATTTTTTTTCTATATTTATAAAGAAAAAAACATTAAAATGACCCCAATTTAGCGGACTATTTTAATGGCTATTGGACCCAATTTGACAAACAAAAAAAATACACTTCACCACCTGTTTCGTTAATTCCAGCAAACTAAAAGAAAAGAAAAAAAAAATGTGCATTTAATTATATTCTAAAATTAAATGGTACTTATTCATAAAAATATATAATAAAAACAAAAATGCAACGTCGCCTGAGAGATTCGAACTCTCGCGGGGAAAACCCATGTACTTAGCAGGCACACGCCTTAACCACTCGGCCAAAGCGACGCCTGTGTCTTTTCTTCCGGTCTTATTTATATAAACCGTCATGGTAAATGTGAAAAAAGGGGATTTGGCCATCTTCATATAGGCTTTTAATTTTACACAACCATGATGGCAGAAGTCGTTTGAACAAACGGTTGCAATACAAAACTATTGAGGAGGTTTTAGGTAATTAATTTGGCGGCTTCGGGTTTTAAAGACTATGAACAATGGAGCATCAACTCTCTAAGTGTTGCGTTTGCGTCTTGGATTCATTAGACTTTGCTTCATTATATGCTTCAAATTAAGAGCTTCGAAAGTTCTCTTTTAAGCCTGTCTTTTTTTCTCCTCTCTTTCCATAAGCCTCTCTATCCCTCCAAACTCAAATCAAAATATAACTTAAGGTGTCTATGTGGGTAATTAATGAACGTTATACTCACTTATACAAAAAAAATGACTCATTTAGACTTATCATGACCCACTTAAACTCGTTAAGAATAATAAGATACATTATACCCACTTAGACCAAAGTGACCCTTTTAATGAAACATTAAGGTCCACCATGACCCGCTATACCTCAATTAGACCCATTAAGGTCTCTAGGCCCATCATGATCCACTTGGACTTGTTGATGATAATACGTCCCATTACACCCACTAAACTTTGTGATGACCAACATGACCCATTATACCTCAATTACACTCATTAAGACATATTCAATTTGATTATGCCTCATTTTGACCCATCATGACCCACTTAGCTAGACTCGTTGATGAGAATAATTAATACCCAATATACCAATTTAGATGAAAACGGCCCATTAATGACCCATTAAGAACCACCATGGCACGTTACACCTCAGACCAGTTAAAAATATATCCAGAATGTTTATGACTCATTTAGACACATCATGACCTACTTAGATTCGTTAAGCACATGTTATACCCATTTAGACCACAACGAACCATTAAAACACAATTTAGCACACTTACACCCATTAAGATCCAACAATACCCAATGTGACCTATTACTATCCACTAAAGCTTGTTAATTTGTCATTAAGTTATTGGTTCAAGCTTTTTAAGTAGATATATATATATAGATGATGATTGTCTCTGTTAAGATGTATTTTATGTTATTACTTGGTTTCTTCTATGGGATAAGTATTGCATTTAATTTTATTTCATTCAGTGGTGTAATTTTTTTTTCGAAAATCGACAATCTTGATATGAAAATTATCTGATTGTTTATCATAGTTATGGATGTCCACACCACTTTACATGCATCAATGCATCTCCTCTAATCCTGTACAGTTAACAGTCAAAGAAAATATCGAACCGATTACCAATAGGAAACAAAGTCAAGGTCTAATATGCTAAACTGCCCCTAAGGGTTAGAAAATTATATATCCTTAAAGACAAACATATGGCTACATTTGGTACATGGACAAGATGATTGGCAAAGCCAATGTTAGCCTAGGGTGATCCTCACTCTTTAAAAAACCTTCTTATATATAGTGAAAAAGGGCTACTATTGTTTTTGGGAGTGATGAATGATTAACTCCATAGTTCATACCCACTTCATTTATCACTTAGTCTCTCTCTCTCTCTCTCTCTCTCTCTCTCTCTCGTTGTTATATATAAAATTTATATTTTAGTTTATATATAATTACAATATACATACATTTATGTTTATGGAACTGGAATATCATTTTACTAAGTTTTTTAACACGATGTTGCTTATTTTGATTTATTGCATGTTTCAACAACTATTTTGTTTTTATATATCCATCAAACATATTACATATGGTAAGTTTAAATAAGAAGACGATCAACTCACGAGAAAAACCAAATAACAAGTGGTTTTAGAATAAAATCACGTGTGACACACGTCAAGTTGACCACCTTTGCATGTGCGAATTTTCACACGACCTTGGTCGTGTTGACTAGTCACGCCTTCAAGACATGTTGTATCACATGTGATTTTACTCTAGAGTCACATGTGAGTTAGCCCTTGTCGCACTTCTTGTAACTTGACCGGCTCCTAGTATGATCCTCTCTCTCTCTCTCTACACAATTTTAGAAAGAGATTCAAAGGGGTTTCACACATGGGTGGACCTACGTAGGTGCAAACGGTGGCACATGCCACCGTATTATTCTTTTGTCGAATGGTAAAAAAAATAGGGTTGTGAAAGGTGCAACCGTATCAATTTGTTTTGTACCACCATATACATTTTGAAATTACAATAAAGACTCAAGTTTTCATTGATGGAGTTGGTTTGGAAGGCTCTTATTCCATTTTAGACCTCGGTTCGAGTCTTGTTTAACTTTTTTTTTGTAGTTTTTAGCTTTTAATTTCATATTTATTATGTTTCTAAAAAGTCACTATAATAAGACTTGAACTTGAGACCCCAAGTTTGAAAAGCAAGAGATTAACCACCAAACCAACATTGATTTTGTAAAAAATGTTTCTATATTTGTTTCTTATAGTCATATGGTGTCACCGTTTGAAAAATATTATGGGTCCGCCCTTGGTTTCACATATCCTCGGATTATATCAAAGTTAGGATCTACCACATCTAGGGACTCGACACAATCTAAAAGTGATTGGTGATCTTACGGAAAATATGGTTGAAATAAAAGGACCACCCTCATCGAAAATCCTGGTTTCAAACTTGGACAAAACAAAACAAAACAAAACAAAACAAAAACCAGTATTGCATGTTTGGTGGGACATGGCCCACATGTAATGCAACATGGAATAGGGATAATGAATGAGGGGGATAGGGTGGGACAAATTATTTTTTGTTCCACCAAAATAGGTGGAAGTGGAACAACATGAGACATGAGTAAGACATAAACTAAAAAATTACTAATCTACCATAATTTGATATATAACCCTAACATGGTATTCACCGGTAGCCACCGTCGGCCATCTCCACCTCCTCCACAACCACCCATTGCCACCACCACTACCATTTAGGGGTGGAGCCAGGTTTTTTTTTTCTCTAGGAGGTGCCTAGAAAAAAATGTAAAAAATTCACGGTTGAGAAACCCTTTTAAGTATATATGTTTTTTTAATAAATAGCTTTTCTAAAGTAGTTGTAAGAAATAGTTGAATAACTTAAATATAATAACTATGTCTATATTTATATTTATAGAAACAAAATAGAAACAAAACAAAGCATGCATCTGTTTTATTTTGTTTTTGTGAAATTGTCAATACTCAGATATGCATCAGTCCATTACATTTTAGAATTATACATAAAAATTAATACATTAAAAGGATATTAAAAGGATGAGGAGGTGCCACAGCCCACAGCACCTTCTGGTGCTAAGGTGGCTTCGCCCCTCTACCATTGTCACCACATATACCTCCACCACTACCACCATGCAATTGAATGGTCGAAATTGTGTAGTTTCATTTGGTAAACATACACATAATGAATTGTTGTTGATTTTACTGTTTTCATTTCCCGCATCATTCTTCATACACAATATCTTACATTTCCTCAAATACTTGTAAGAAAATATAGTGTCCGTATGGCTGAACTGTACATGCCGAATATAGCTTGGCTGATCACAGTATCGATTCTAACTGCTTCAAATTTGGAGCCAAGTTTTCCCCTGCATAATCTTCTTCAGGGGCGTTGTATGCATCAGCTATAGCCTTGCCCTTTTCCAGTACATCCGTGGGGACTGTCTGAAGTAAGCTGCATGACCCAAGAGCGATTTGTGTATTTGTTTCCAAATAAAATATTTCCAATATTTTTATTTTTGTTTGTTCCAAAATAAGGGATCGATTACCAACACAAATGGGGTAAACGTTTACCTGGTAAGAGTCTAGTACTACCCTAACTTACCTCAAGGGGTAAGATTCTCGGTCACCAAAATAGCATAGTATAAACGTCTCCTACCCGATAAGCACTAAACTAAACGGTTAAAAATCACCACCCCTCACTTATAGGGTAGGATTCTTTAGGTTAGCGAAATGGAACAATAGGATTGCTGATACAGACCCTAATCTCTGACCAGGTAAGAGACAGTAAACAACCCCTAAGTGTCCGGTTTAAAAGGAAGTGCATAGTATCCAACTCTACCCTTCAAGTATGAGATGAAGAAATTCATTACTTCCTCTATTATTAAAGGTAAAATTGTTATTTGGTTGATTAAAAAGTGTAATAATAATTACAAATATTTAAAAGTTTTTCATTGTGGACATTTATTTTGGGACAGATGGAGTAACAGATATTGCCGAGTCTTGAGAAACCATACCTGTTTAATGCATTAACAGCTATGCCAATATTTGACTTCATTGATTTAAGTGAAGCTCCAGGCTGATTTCTTGATGCATGTAGTAACAGTGAATCAAGTTCTTCCAAGGCTCTTCAAGACAGAAATTAAAGTTGTTACAGAAGAATAAATATGACTTTTAAGGAGAAAGTAGTACCTGAGACATTGATCGACATCATTGGAAGCAGTTTTATCATTGCCAACTTCGTTTGCATATTCTGCTACCTGTTCATTCATTTCATTTTATTTCATACCCATATATATATATATATAAACACAATCATTCTCATTCACATATGTTCAACTTGGATATCATATAATGTCAGTTTTTTTTACCGTTGTGTATGTAAGAGTTGACATTTGTCATTGCAGACCATATTTGGGTCAATCGTGTGTACGGGTTGGGTTCCAGTGAGAATGAAAGATATGGTGAGAAGGGTAAGAAGAGATTTGGACCTTGGGATTCAATCCTAATTGAATATCAACACTAATGAGATTCACCGGATCAATTCCCTTCTAAAGCGCAATTCATGGGTTGTTTTGATATTAAAGGTGATCAAGAGTCCAAATCCCTTCTTACGCTTCTCACCTTAACTCTTTTTCTCACACGATCCTTCCTTTCATGTTGTAATGGGCTCACAAATGTACTTTTGATGTGTGTATATATATAGACACACACACAGACACACACATAAAGCTTATGGGAAACTATAGTATTAGAGCCAAATGGAGAAGAACAAAGTATTAGGGCCTAAGCTTATGCTACTTTGGTCTATTTATCAGATAAACTAGTTGTGTTGGTATATATTTAATTAGCTTGTATGTTTATATTATCAATTGCACTCACTTCCTCTCCCATAATATGGATTTTTCACCCGGACAACTCATGTAGATCTTCTACTTCCTTCATCATCTTCTTCAAGCTTCCAAATCAAGTTCTTCGATTTTTCTTTTTTTCTTACATCTAATAATAGAATTGTGGCGCTCCTACTGCCTCCACTCAATCCAGATTCATACTCTGAAAGCTACTCCAAATCACAACCATATCTAAACAACCAATTTCAGTTTGTTTTGCATCTCAGCTCTTCAAATAGCTTTTGGAATTCCTCAGGTCACACACTACTGGAATCTCATATTACAATCTAATGATCAGACATTTTCAGATAAGCCAAGATAATTGAGACTTCTCTCCTATGCTTTTATTCGTAATTCTGTTTCAGATGAAGCTCTGACTTTAGCCAAGTTTGTGCAAAGTTGTGATTTAATCCTTTGTCACTGCATCTTCTTCGTTGATGCAAGATGAGTTCATCTCTCAATCATCAAGCAATTGACATATGTGCACTTGTAGAGTTTATTTCAAGTATCAACATTGATTTTCGTCACCAACGATGTTGATCTGAAACACATGATGCACGATTATGATTGGTAAAATATATATTTGACTAGTTTGGCAAAATTTGAGGTTGTTTCTATTTTATGTTGCGAATCTGATAGGCCTATCTGGACATATCAGGTTCGTGTTCACAGGTTTTATGGTTGCCCATTATTCCTCCCAGGATCTCGATCTCCTTCTGGCCTTCTTGGTGATCACGCATCATGTATACAACAACATTAAAATAAGGATAAAGAAAGAACAAGATGAAGTGGGTGGAAACTCCCTTTAAATCTGATATGATATTTTCTGGATTCCACACTTTGAAATGTACATGATCTTACATATTTATAGAAACTGAAGAGGTGCCTTTGAACCATCACAATGGTTCACAAAGGTTGTGTTGTTTCATGAACAATCACACCCCTTCAATAGTAACTACCATATAACTAACTAATATAATAACCGAATTACTAACTGTTTTGGTTCTGATCTGGTAACTATCATAACTACCATAATAAATCTGTTATATCATTATTAAGGTTCCAACAATCTCCCCCCTAATGATATAATCAGTAATTCTTCGTTCTTCCACCTTCGGTAATTCCGGTCGTCTTCTCCGGTTAATCTCCGGTGGTCTTGTTCTTCACTGTTGCGGGTAACACAAAACTTCTCGTACATCTTCTTGAAAACTTCACGAACCTATTTTGATCATATCACATGATCCTTCTATACTTCTTTTCTTCGTCTTTTCTCGGGTCTTTTGTTCTTCAAACGACGATTCTCCTAATCGTCTTTGGTCTTTCAATCACTGATCTTCATCCGTTGACGGTTCTCTCAACTGTGTGCCTTTGCCGGTTTTTCTCTTCCGGTTGTCTTCCTCCTTTTGATCGACGGTTTCTTTTCAAGCGACGGCGGCGGTGGTGGTGTCTCTCTTCTTCTCCGGCAACTATACAGCGGCGGTTTCTCCTTCGCACAACCGGTATGTTTATTTATCCCCCTTTTACTTTCTCTGATTCGATTTTCACTTAATCGAATCGTGTCTCTCTCTCTCTATTCGATTTTTCTGAATCGAACTAGGGTTTCTCTAACCCTTTCTGAAGAACGATCTAATCCCGATCGGTTCTTCTCTTAATCGATTTTTTTTCTATTGATCTAATCCCGATCAATTATCGAACTAGGGTTTCTCTAACCCTTTCTGAAGAACGATCTAATCCCGATCGGTTCTTCTCTTAATCGATTTTTTCTTATTGATCTAATCCCGATCAATTTCTTCTCTCTCTCTCTTCTCTGATTTTCTCAAACTCTTGTCTCCATTTTTCTCTAGTTTCCCAACAGCCTCGTGTGGGTCTTTGCTTTTGGTACGCACCTTGCCTTCATCAACCCTCTTGGTTGGTACTACTTTCATGGTTCTTCAATGAACCGGGGTCTCAAGGTTCTTTATTCTACTTCTTTTTCGACTTCACATGAACACACTTTGTGTTCTTCTTCCTTTGTACAAACCGAACAGCCGTTGATTCTTTCTTTCTTTCTATGACTGCTTCGTCTCCATGTCTCTTCTTTTCTTTGTATCCTTCCTTTGGCTCTGATACCACTGTTGGATCCCACTGATCGGATCTCTATATCTATGAATGATCGAATAACAATAGTAATCAAACTAATCTTTATTGATAAACAATCATCCACACTTTAATTTGTGAATACTTGATACATATTTATAGACACCGAAAGGGGTGCCTTTGAACCATCACAATGGTTCACAAAGGTTGTGTTGTTTCATGAACAATCACACCCCTTCAATAGTAACTACCATATAACTAACTAATATAATAACCGAATTACTAACTGTTTTGGTTCTGATCTGGTAACTATCATAACTACCATAATAAATCTGTTATATCATTATTAAGGTTCCAACAATCTCCCCCCTAATGATATAATCAGTAATTCTTCGTTCTTCCACCTTCGGTAATTCCGGTCGTCTTCTCCGGTTAATCTCCGGTGGTCTTGTTCTTCACTGTTGCGGGTAACACAAAACTTCTCGTACATCTTCTTGAAAACTTCACGAACCTATTTTGATCATATCACATGATCCTTCTATACTTCTTTTCTTCGTCTTTTCTCGGGTCTTTTGTTCTTCAAACGACGATTCTCCTAATCGTCTTTGGTCTTTCAATCACTGATCTTCATCCGTTGACGGTTCTCTCAACTGTGTGCCTTTGCCGGTTTTTCTCTTCCGGTTGTCTTCCTCCTTTTGATCGACGGTTTCTTTTCAAGCGACGGCGGCGGTGGTGGTGTCTCTCTTCTTCTCCGGCAACTATACAGCGGCGGTTTCTCCTTCGCACAACCGGTATGTTTATTTATCCCCCTTTTACTTCCTCTGATTCGATTTTCACTTAATCGAATCGTGTCTCTCTCTCTCTATTCGATTTTTCTGAATCGAACTAGGGTTTCTCTAACCCTTTCTGAAGAACGATCTAATCCCGATCGGTTCTTCTCTTAATCGATTTTTTTTCTATTGATCTAATCCCGATCAATTATCGAACTAGGGTTTCTCTAACCCTTTCTGAAGAACGATCTAATCCCGATCGGTTCTTCTCTTAATCGATTTTTTCTTATTGATCTAATCCCGATCAATTTCTTCTCTCTCTCTCTTCTCTGATTTTCTCAAACTCTTGTCTCCATTTTTCTCTAGTTTCCCAACAGCCTCGTGTGGGTCTTTGCTTTTGGTACGCACTTTGCCTTCATCAACCCTCTTGGTTGGTACTACTTTCATGGTTCTTCAATGAACCGGGGTCTCAAGGTTCTCTATTCTACTTCTTTTTCGACTTCACATGAACACACTTTGTGTTCTTCTTCCTTTGTACAAACCGAACAGCCGTTGATTCTTTCTTTCTTTCTATGACTGCTTCGTCTCCATGTCTCTTCTTTTCTCTGTATCCTTCCTTTGGCTCTGATACCACTGTTGGATCCCACTGATCGGATCTCTATATCTATGAATGATCGAATAACAATAGTAATCAAACTAATCTTTATTGATAAACAATCATCCACACTTTAATTTGTGAACACTTGATACATATTTATAGACACCGAAAGGGGTGCCTTTGAACCATCACAATGGTTCACAAAGGTTGTGTTGTTTCATGAACAATCACACCCCTTCAATAGTAACTACCATATAACTAACTAATATAATAACCGAATTACTAACTGTTTTGGTTCTGATCTGGTAACTATCATAACTACCATAATAAATCTGTTATATCATTATTAAGGTTCCAACAATCTCCCCCCTAATGATATAATCAGTAATTCTTCGTTCTTCCACCTTCGGTAATTCCGGTCGTCTTCTCCGGTTAATCTCCGGTGGTCTTGTTCTTCACTGTTGCGGGTAACACAAAACTTCTCGTACATCTTCTTGAAAACTTCACGAACCTATTTTGATCATATCACATGATCCTTCTATACTTCTTTTCTTCGTCTTTTCTCGGGTCTTTTGTTCTTCAAACGACGATTCTCCTAATCGTCTTTGGTCTTTCAATCACTGATCTTCATCCGTTGACGGTTCTCTCAACTGTGTGCCTTTGCCGGTTTTTCTCTTCCGGTTGTCTTCCTCCTTTTGTTCGACGGTTTCTTTTCAAGCGACGGCGGCGGTGGTGGTGTCTCTCTTCTTCTCCGGCAACTATACAGCGGCGATTTCTCCTTCGCACAACCGGTATGTTTATTTATCCCCCTTTTACTTTCTCTGATTCGATTTTCACTTAATCGAATCGTGTCTCTCTCTCTCTCTATTCGATTTTTCTGAATCGAACTAGGGTTTCTCTAACCCTTTCTGAAGAACGATCTAATCCCGATCGGTTCTTCTCTTAATCGATTTTTTTTCTATTGATCTAATCCCGATCAATTATCGAACTAGGGTTTCTCTAACCCTTTCTGAAGAACGATCTAATCCCGATCGGTTCTTCTCTTAATCGATTTTTTCTTATTGATCTAATCCCGATCAATTTCTTCTCTCTCTCTCTTCTCTGATTTTCTCAAACTCTTGTCTCCATTTTTCTCTAGTTTCCCAACAGCCTCGTGTGGGTCTTTGCTTTTGGTACGCACCTTGCCTTCATCAACCCTCTTGGTTGGTACTACTTTCATGGTTCTTCAATGAACCGGGGTCTCAAGGTTCTCTATTCTACTTCTTTTTCGACTTCACATGAACACACTTTGTGTTCTTCTTCCTTTGTACAAACCGAACAGCCGTTGATTCTTTCTTTCTTTCTATGACTGCTTCGTCTCCATGTCTCTTCTTTTCTCTGTATCCTTCCTTTGGCTCTGATACCACTGTTGGATCCCACTGATCGGATCTCTATATCTATGAATGATCGAATAACAATAGTAATCAAACTAATCTTTATTGATAAACAATCATCCACACTTTAATTTGTGAATACTTGATACATATTTATAGACACCGAAAGGGGTGCCTTTGAACCATCACAATGGTTCACAAAGGTTGTGTTGTTTCATGAACAATCACACCCCTTCAATAGTAACTACCATATAACTAACTAATATAATAACCGAATTACTAACTGTTTTGGTTCTGATCTGGTAACTATCATAACTACCATAATAAATCTGTTATATCATTATTAAGGTTCCAACAATCTCCCCCCTAATGATATAATCAGTAATTCTTCGTTCTTCCACCTTCGGTAATTCCGGTCGTCTTCTCCGGTTAATCTCCGGTGGTCTTGTTCTTCACTGTTGCGGGTAACACAAAACTTCTCGTACATCTTCTTGAAAACTTCACGAACCTATTTTGATCATATCACATGATCCTTCTATACTTCTTTTCTTCGTCTTTTCTCGGGTCTTTTGTTCTTCAAACGACGATTCTCCTAATCGTCTTTGGTCTTTCAATCACTGATCTTCATCCGTTGACGGTTCTCTCAACTGTGTGCCTTTGCCGGTTTTTCTCTTCCGGTTGTCTTCCTCCTTTTGATCGACGGTTTCTTTTCAAGCGACGGCGGCGGTGGTGGTGTCTCTCTTCTTCTCCGGCAACTATACAGCGGCGGTTTCTCCTTCGCACAACCGGTATGTTTATTTATCCCCCTTTTACTTTCTCTGATTCGATTTTCACTTAATCGAATCGTGTCTCTCTCTCTCTATTCGATTTTTCTGAATCGAACTAGGGTTTCTCTAACCCTTTCTGAAGAACGATCTAATCCCGATCGGTTCTTCTCTTAATCGATTTTTTTTCTATTGATCTAATCCCGATCAATTATCGAACTAGGGTTTCTCTAACCCTTTCTGAAGAACGATCTAATCCCGATCGGTTCTTCTCTTAATCGATTTTTTCTTATTGATCTAATCCCGATCAATTTCTTCTCTCTCTCTCTTCTCTGATTTTCTCAAACTCTTGTCTCCATTTTTCTCTAGTTTCCCAACAGCCTCGTGTGGGTCTTTGCTTTTGGTACGCACCTTGCCTTCATCAACCCTCTTGGTTGGTACTACTTTCATGGTTCTTCAATGAACCGGGGTCTCAAGGTTCTCTATTCTACTTCTTTTTCGACTTCACATGAACACACTTTGTGTTCTTCTTCCTTTGTACAAACCGAACAGCCGTTGATTCTTTCTTTCTTTCTATGACTGCTTCGTCTCCATGTCTCTTCTTTTCTCTGTATCCTTCCTTTGGCTCTGATACCACTGTTGGATCCCACTGATCGGATCTCTATATCTATGAATGATCGAATAACAATAGTAATCAAACTAATCTTTATTGATAAACAATCATCCACACTTTAATTTGTGAATACTTGATACATATTTATAGACACCGAAAGGGGTGCCTTTGAACCATCACAATGGTTCACAAAGGTTGTGTTGTTTCATGAACAATCACACCCCTTCAATAGTAACTACCATATAACTAACTAATATAATAACCGAATTACTAACTGTTTTGGTTCTGATCTGGTAACTATCATAACTACCATAATAAATCTGTTATATCATTATTAAGGTTCCAACAATCTCCCCCCTAATGATATAATCAGTAATTCTTCGTTCTTCCACCTTCGGTAATTCCGGTCGTCTTCTCCGGTTAATCTCCGGTGGTCTTGTTCTTCACTGTTGCGGGTAACACAAAACTTCTCGTACATCTTCTTGAAAACTTCACGAACCTATTTTGATCATATCACATGATCCTTCTATACTTCTTTTCTTCGTCTTTTCTCGGGTCTTTTGTTCTTCAAACGACGATTCTCCTAATCGTCTTTGGTCTTTCAATCACTGATCTTCATCCGTTGACGGTTCTCTCAACTGTGTGCCTTTGCCGGTTTTTCTCTTCCGGTTGTCTTCCTCCTTTTGTTCGACGGTTTCTTTTCAAGCGACGGCGGCGGTGGTGGTGTCTCTCTTCTTCTCCGGCAACTATACAGCGGCGGTTTCTCCTTCGCACAACCGGTATGTTTATTTATCCCCCTTTTACTTTCTCTGATTCGATTTTCACTTAATCGAATCGTGTCTCTCTCTCTATTCGATTTTTCTGAATCGAACTAGGGTTTCTCTAACCCTTTCTGAAGAACGATCTAATCCCGATCGGTTCTTCTCTTAATCGATTTTTTTTCTATTGATCTAATCCCGATCAATTATCGAACTAGGGTTTCTCTAACCCTTTCTGAAGAACGATCTAATCCCGATCGGTTCTTCTCTTAATCGATTTTTTCTTATTGATCTAATCCCGATCAATTTCTTCTCTCTCTCTCTTCTCTGATTTTCTCAAACTCTTGTCTCCATTTTTCTCTAGTTTCCCAACAGCCTCGTGTGGGTCTTTGCTTTTGGTACGCACCTTGCCTTCATCAACCCTCTTGGTTGGTACTACTTTCATGGTTCTTCAATGAACCGGGGTCTCAAGGTTCTCTATTCTACTTCTTTTTCGACTTCACATGAACACACTTTGTGTTCTTCTTCCTTTGTACAAACCGAACAGCCGTTGATTCTTTCTTTCTTTCTATGACTGCTTCGTCTCCATGTCTCTTCTTTTCTCTGTATCCTTCCTTTGGCTCTGATACCACTGTTGGATCCCACTGATCGGATCTCTATATCTATGAATGATCGAATAACAATAGTAATCAAACTAATCTTTATTGATAAACAATCATCCACACTTTAATTTGTGAATACTTGATACATATTTATAGACACCGAAAGGGGTGCCTTTGAACCATCACAATGGTTCACAAAGGTTGTGTTGTTTCATGAACAATCACACCCCTTCAATAGTAACTACCATATAACTAACTAATATAATAACCGAATTACTAACTGTTTTGGTTCTGATCTGGTAACTATCATAACTACCATAATAAATCTGTTATATCATTATTAAGGTTCCAACAATTTATTGGCTCAAGTTCAACAAAGGGGAGTTTGGAGCAGGAACGTTTATAGATAGATACTTTGAATACTAGTCATGTTCAGTCTAGCACACCAACTGTTCGATTATAATGCCTGATAGAATTTCTTCAGCAATGAAGTTGTGTATGATTCTGGATCAAGCATACATATTTTAATCAGTAGCCAATACCCATCAAGGGTTTTTCCTCTATGAATTCTGTGTTATAAGAACAAAGTGATCATCTAATCCTTAAAGGTAATTTTATGTTAAAACAGCCACATTATGAACTAGAAGGCCAAATGGATAAGAAAGTTCTCAAAGGTCTAGACTCTAGACTTACTGCTCGAATGTTCATGCGCAATGATGCTGCTGGGCCAGCACGTAATAGACTCCGGCATGCAGCATACTGAGGCTGGTCAGCTTCCAGTGTTTTACCTATCAAGTATCCAAAAAGAAGCCTTCATATTGAAAACCACTCAACTTAAAATCAACATCATCCATGTTAGGATTGTAGTAGGAATCAATCTACAGCAATCGAGAGAGAGAGAGAGATGGCTGAAGCGAGAGCGGCTTTTCATATATTGAATACGATTACAATGAGACTAATTAAACAAACAATAAACCCTAAGAGACCTATTTATACAATGTAAGTTACAAGTAATTACATAACGGACCCTGAACTATACATATTGACAATTATACTCTAACACCCCCCCTCAAACTCAAGTGGGGGAAGAATGAGCCAAGTTGAGTTTGGAAACAAGGGCCCGAAAACGCCCCGGAAGATGAGCTTTGGTAAAGATGTCTGCAGTCTGATCAATGGTTGAAATTGGGAGAAGTCGAACTGTTTTGCGAAGAACATGTTGGCGGGTGAAATGACAGTCAATCTCGATGTGCTTTGTTCGCTCATGAAAGACATCATTGTGAGCAATCTGAATAGCACTGTTGTTATCACACCACAATGGTGTTGGGGAAAACTGATGAGCACCCATATCAGATAGTAACCAGCGTAGCCATACAAGTTCTTGAGTAGTGTCAGCCAGGGCTCGATATTCAGCTTCAGTACTAGATCGAGCTGTCAGAGATTGTTTCTTGCTGCGCCAGGAAATAAGAGAGTCTCTAAGGAAGAAACAATATCCGGTAGTAGAGCGACGATCAGTTATGTCTCCATCCCAGTCAGCATCGGAAAAGGCACGAAGAGTTAAGGACGATGTGGACGAGAAGTGAAGTCCATGAAACATTGTCCCTTTAAGGTATCGAAGGATACGAAGAACCGCGGCATAATGATCGGAGCACGGAGCAGCCATGAACTGGCTGACTATATGAACTGCATAGGCAAGATCCGGTCGAGTAACAGTCAGATAGACCAGAGACCCAACTAGTTGACGATACCGTGTAGGATCCCGCAGTGGGGTTCCGGCATTGGGAGCAAGATGCAGATTTTGCTCAATGGGTGTAGATGCAACTTTGTTGTCCGTGATCCCAGCTTTGGACAACAGGTCTGAGATGTACTTGGCTTGACAGAGATAGATGCCAGAAGCGTCTGATAGAACTTCAAGGCCAAGGAAGTAGTGTAGCTTACCAAGATCCTTCATCTCAAAGCAAGAGCTGAGAGACTGTTTGAGATGGTTGATACCTGTAGAGTCACTGCCGGTAATGATCATATCATCAACGTATAATAGAAGTAGGATAATACCTGCAGCAGTAGTCCGAGTAAACAGGCCAGAATCATAATTACTCGGAGAAAACCCCAATGAGATGACAGTATTGCTGAATTTTTCAAACCAAGCACGAGGAGCTTGTTTGAGTCCATAGAGGGCTTTTCGAAGTCGACAGACATTACCCTGACGGGAGGTCACACCTGGAGGGAGTCGCATGTAGACTTCCTCTTCGAGATCGCCATTTAGAAAGGCATTTTTAACATCCATCTGATAAAGTGGCCATCTTTTGGTGGCTACAATGGCGATAAGACTACGAACTGATGTGACACGAGCCACAGGAGCAAACGTTTCCTCGTAGTCAATGCCATATTCTTGGTTTAAGCCTTTTGCCACAAGGCGTGCTTTGTATCGATCAATGGATCCATCAGACTTGGTTTTGATCTTGAAGACCCATTTGCAACCAATGGGTGACTTTCCCGGCGGGAGAGGAACAAACTCCCATGTATTTGCTTTGTCAAGGGCCTGTAGTTCCTCAGTCATCGCTTGCTGCCAAACAGGGTTAGAAGCGGCTTCCTTGTAGGAAGTGGGTTCATGGTTGGACAGCAAAGTGGCATACACATGATAATCAAGAAGGTGAGAAGGAACTTGTCTTACCCGATCGGAGCGTCATACTTCATCTTGTGGTTGAGAGGAGCTAGGATCCATAGACTCAGCGGATGACTCGGAAATAGTCCTTGTAGGTGGTGCAGATGATTGATCATGATCAGATGGCACAGATGGGCCAGGTGAAGGTTCAGATGAGTCAGGTGAAGGTTCAAATTGAGAAGAGGCGGAAGGAGATGGAACAGATGGTGGGGAGAGTAGTGGATCTAATTGGAGTGAGTCCAATGAGATAGACGTGTCTGTGAAGAAAGAAGTAGAAGGAGCGGTTGTGTCCTGAAATTTAGACACCGTAGAGAAGGGAAGATGTTCCCAGAAGGTGACATGACCGGATATACGAAGTCTCTTAGAGAGTGGATCCCAACAACGATAACCTTTATGTTCAATTCCATAGCCAAGAAAGCAGCATAATCGAGAACGTGGTTCGAGTTTGGTGTGTTCATGAGATTGTAGCTGAACAAAACAAGCACAACCCCACACTTTGAGGAATTCATATGCAGGAGAGACTCCATAGAGTACTTCATACGGAGATTTTTTATTGAGAATAGGAGTCGGGTGTCTGTTGATGGTGTAGACAGTCGTGAAGGCGGATTCACCCCAAAAGCGTTCTGGACACTTGGCTGAGATTAACAGAGTACGGACAGTGTCAAGGATGTGACGGTGTTTGCGTTCTGCACGACCATTTTGTGAGGAGGTGCCAGGACAGGAGTACTGAGAAAGAGTACCCTGAGATTGAAGAAAAGAAAGCAGAGACGATTCTTTGTATTCCATAGCATTATCTGCTCGAAGAACCTTTATAGGCTTGGAAAACTGAGTTAGA
The DNA here is from genome assembly GCA_033807775.1 of Saussurea involucrata. NCBI lineage: Eukaryota > Viridiplantae > Streptophyta > Magnoliopsida > Asterales > Asteraceae > Saussurea > Saussurea involucrata. Next base: position 103,113,095 of record CM066314.1, on the reverse strand, counting down.
ATCATACGGGCGAAGGTAATATAGATTTTAGGTAGCTCTGAGCGGTTTTTCATGAGGTAAATCCATGTAAAACATGTGTGATCATCAATAAAAATGACAAAGTAACGAGCACCACCCATAGATGGGTGTGGTGCTGGTCCCCATACATCAGAATGAATAATATCAAATGGAGAAGCAGATTTGAATTCATTAATTTGAAAAGGTAAAGCATGATGTTTTCCATGTTGACAAGATAAACAAGAAACATTTTCAGAGGAAATATTTCCTAACAATCCTGAACTAGCTAACACTTTTATTCTAGCTAAAGATAAATGGCCTAAGCGCGCATGCCATAGTTCAAAAGAAGGAGTACTGGAAACTGAAGCAGCAAAATTTGATGAAGGTAAGGGAATACGGAGGTAGACCACTTCAATCATCCGACCAACTTTACGGCCTACTCCAAGGATCTGCTTGGTCTTTGGATCCTGCACAACACAACCAGAAGGGTGAAATAAAACTATTAGACCGGCTTCCATAAGCTGAGTGATAGAAATCAGACTCAGAGATCAGTTAGGTATGTGCAGCACATCAGGCAATTGAATGTTGGGGGTAGAAAGAGTCCCACTGAAGGATACCGGTAAACGAGTATCATCAGCAGTACGGACTGATGAAAATATGCTGGAAGTTTGTTTAAAAACAAATCCATCAGCCTTAGGTGTCATGTGATTGCAACATCCAGAGTCAAATAGCCAAGGGTTACCTATTGCATTGAGAATTCATACCCATAGAACCTGTCATGAGTTGCTCCATGAGCACTTGGTTTCGGCGCATGAGTTCCATAAGATCAGGCGTTGAATTGTTGCTATGTTGTGCCGGAACTGCTGGCGACGAAGAATCCTGAGTGATTGAACCAGCAATTGATTGAGGCTTGGACTGTTGCTTTTGGTTACCCGAGTTCCTTGGGTGTTTTGGGCAATCCGATCCATAGTGACGTGGTTGTGTGATCCCACACCAGCGACATTTTCGAACTGGGCAGTTGAGGAGAAGATGGGAAGTAGAATGACAGAATGTGCATTCACTGTTGTTTCCCTTACCTGCAGATTTAGACTGGTCATTGGTGCCCCATTTACCTTTTGCCTTTCCTGAGCTGGAAGTGTAGAGCACAGTATCTGATGGTAGTGGAAAACGCTGTTGAAGACGAATTTCTTCACTTAGCAGTTCAGTAATGGCTTCTTCAAGAGTAGGTAGTGGATGCCTATGTAGAAGCGAGGCTCGAACGTTCTCAAAACGATCAGTGAGACCCATGAGAATAGTAACCAAATGCAATTGGCTAAAGTAAGCAGTAAATTTCTTAGCAGTTTCATCAAAGATTTGAGGTGCACCCAGATTCAGATGATCTCTAAGAGCTTGCATCTCAAAGATGTAAGAGTTGATAGACTGATCAGGCAGTTGCCTTTTGTTCTGGAAGGTAGTCCACAACTGATATTGATGAGATAGGCCTATAGAAGTGTACCTGTTTGCAAGAAAATCCCACAGTCCTTTGGCTGTCGTATAGCCAAGAAATTGCTGATTAATCTCAGTAGTTGTAGAAGCGTTTATGAATCCGAGAATGCGAGCGTTCGCGATATCCCAATCATTCATACGTTTTGCAAAGTCGATTGCGCTCTCCTTTTCCTCTTGAACAGGAATTTTGGACGTACCAGTGACATAGGTATAAAGGCCATGAGACTTGAGGAGAATGGACATGTGATGATGCCACAGAACGTAGTTGTTCCCATTGAGAACAACTGAAATGGGATTGGAGTGACCAGAATTGAGAGCTATTTGAACTGATTCGGAAATTCTGGTAGGTTTCTGAAGTTTAGAGTAAAGCTGTTCCGGAAGGAAAACAAAGGCAGTACCGAAGTTTAAGTGTAGGAAGACACAATTTCAGTCCCGCAATAGTAGGTTTCGCAATACCGGGAGATGAATAGTAATACCGGGACTTGGGTGTGAAGTAAACCAAATACCGGGACTTTGAAATCGAAGCAAATACCGGGACTAGGTGTGAAGTACCGGGAGTAAGTAAAATCGAAAACAAGTACCGGGACTAAAGTGTGAAGTACCGGGAGTAGGGTTTCTGACAGCGCTCAAAGCGAAACGAAATCGAAACAATCGAATGGCAAATAGGCGACTATATGAAAGGCAGAAAAGCAGAAATCAAAACAATCGAGTATGAGATACGTACCTACAGCTCTGATACCATGTTAGGATTGTAGTAGGAATCAATCTACAGCAATCGAGAGAGAGAGATAGGGCTGAAGCGAGAGCAACTTTTCATATATTGAATACGATTACAATGAGACTGATTAAACAAACAATAAGCCCTAAGAGACCTATTTATACAATGTAAGTTACAAGTAATTACATAATGGACCCCGAACTATACATATTGACAATTATACTCTAACAATCCAAAATCACACTAACATTTACATGGGAAATTAAAACCAAGAAGATAAGTATTAGTCGATATTATCTTAACATAGCATAGGTGCATGAAAGATTACTGTCACATGATAGTATAATTGATTCACTAAAACAATAGAAATTAAAGTACTTCTTTTTAAATATCTGTTATTGTGAAAAATAATTTAGTATGTGACCTGATGGTCAATCTGGATAGTGTCTGTAATCTACACATCGGAAAGCAATAGAATTTTGGTTTGTGTATTTATTATTCAATTCAATCCATGACAATTAAATTCATCACATGATGTTAGGTTCAAAATAATTCGTACCCCAGACTAAAAAAAGGAAAAGGACAAAACAAGCTCTTTAACAGGAAATATCAACACCCATCAAAGCGTCGATACATTATCTACTTGTAAGTGTAACAATGAATGCAATATCACTCAAGTATGTAAGTGGTGAAGGTAGAGGAACTAAGGTTACCTAATTCTTTAATCTGCATCTCTGTCAAGATAATAGCTGGTACATAAGCCTCCAATGGCTCAAGCTTTTTCCTAATTCACACAATTCAGAAGAAGAAAAAAAGATGAATAATAGCAAACACACAGACTCAATTTCATACATATATAACTTGAGCCTTTTAGTTTTCAAACTCCCCAATTACATTTGGCTGGAGACCCAGGAATTAATTGCTTATTTTAGGGGGTTAGAACCCAAACACTTTCAGATTGTATTGTACAACCACATGAAGCACTTGATAGGCTATTATGAGATGGATTTTTAAGTTTGCAATAGCTCAAACATCAGACACTAATGGCTGAGGAAGAAAGTGTTATGCCAACTATGTAGAACTGCAATTCACTTCACAATAATTACATCTATTATTCCAATTAATTAAGCATTTCCCTTGTTCCAAAAAGAAAACAGATAAATCGCCATTGAATTACCTTTTCACATACTTATCAAATGGGCTGCCTGCCACTGCATCTGCATCCAAATTCAAATCAAAACCACTCAACTCAAAGCATGAAGTAAACATTAAAAAAGAAGTAAGATTATAAGCAACTGAAATGTCAATTTTCATTTCTTATTTCAGCTTACCTTTAGAGATAGAGGCACAATGGAGGAGGACGAGGGAGATGGAGACGAACCGCCTGCTTTCCCGCCGTTGATTGGGGAACACTGCGCACGTCACTGTAAAAGTCCTCGATTTTCTCTCCGATGTTAGCTGCGGCAGATTGTGGCGCACAATCCTCGAGTTGAACTGGCTGGTGCTAAATTGCGCCGTGGTGGTGGTGGTGGTGGCCATCTCGTTCCCTCGCTTTTGGCCTGAGAAGTTCCCGAGAGGCTCTTATTCCTCCTCCTATCTCCTTTAACAAGTTTTAAATGGTGGTCAAATTTCTAATTTATATATAATATTATATATAAATATATATTAATTGTATTGTTATTCAATAAATCAATAGTAGTATAAATTAAATTAGGTTATATATTAAAAAACTTGAAAATAGGATATTAAAAATGTAAAGAAAAATTCAAATATTGCATTATGAAAATTGTGCATTAGGCCATGGAGTGTCACGGTCATAACGTGGCGTGAGATACAAGTCTTAGTGTCGTAGTGCGTCAAGGCAGCTGCGTAACAAGTTTTTTAGAACATTGCCTTTAACCATCTCCAACGGTGCAATACGACCATTAAAAAATACTAAAAATAATAAGTTCATTAAACAGTAACTTTTTTTACTACATGCTAAAAAAATCATTAAAACCATTTTTAATATATTTGTTAGGGGGTTGGATTTCGGTGAGAAATGGTTATCAACCATCGGATGTATTGGATCAATCTTCATATCAAGCGTGATTCATGGACGAGCTTGAGATTAAAAATAATTAAGGGTCCAAATCCACTTTTCATGTTTTTCACGTTAATTCAACTTCTCACATGATTATTCGTCTTCCTTTAAGGTTGTGTTCTCAAAACTCATTTTACAAAAGAAAGGGGAAAGGGGAAGGAAAAAAAACTCATGTTCTCGAAAAAAATTTGGGAGAGAAAAAAAGGAAACGGAAGAAAAATAATGGTAAGTTTCATTCCAAAACTTTTCTCCCACGTGTGGGGGAAATGGAAGGAAAGAAAAGAAAAGAAAATATAAAATTAAAAAAAAAATATTAAAATTACATTACTATTTGATCTTTCATTACAAAAGATATATATTTCAAGGGTATATTGGTAAAAATTACGTCTTTTTTTTCTTTCTCTCATGTTCACGAACACGATAAAAAAAATCTTTCTTTTCCTTCCCTTTCGAGAACACATATAACAAAATTAATTTCCTTTCATTTCTTTTTCTTCCCTGTCGATAACACAAATAAAAAAAATTAATTTCCAGTCCTTTCTTTTCTCTTTCTTTCTTTTTGTAAAGCCCGTGTCCCGGTACGGATTCTTCCCTATTATTTAATTGCCTTATATTTTCTCTTAACGTCGTTTTGTTAACGGGATTGTCGGAAGGACCTTATTGTTAAAAGTTTGGGTTATGAGGTTTGATGTGAAACTTAACTGCAGGGAGCATTGTTGTAATTTTGTAACAAAGATTACATGGGGTTCGGCCCATAAGGGGACCGACCCCTTCCCCTTTTTCTCTCGTCACTTACGTCCCAAGCAAGGAAACAAGAAAAAGAAAAACCTAATCGCTACCCCCCTTCCCCTTCCCGGCTGCTGCGATTGCCGTAACACCCCACACCACCAGCGCCGGCGCTGTGTTCTTGTCGGAGAGAAAGAGAGTACAGCGAGAGAGGGAGAGGACGCGAGAGAGAGAGAGAGGAGCCGGACGTCAGTTGATGCTGCGTTTTGACCGAGAGGTAAGCTTTCTCTCTTCTTTTTGTCTCTTCCCTTTGTCATCGTCGGACCGCCGTGAAACTACCACCACCGCCGCAGCCATGGCTGTCGGCGGTGTTCGCTGCCGCCGTACGCTACCGTCCGGTGGCTGGTCCGTACGTGAGTGGCTGTTAGGTCGGGGGCGTGTGGGTAGGACCGAGTGGTTGGTCGAGTGTGTGGTCTCGCCGGAGTTCTTCTTTAAACCACCGCCACCGCTGGTGGCCGCCGTCGCCGCCAACCACCACTGCCGGAGATGGCAGTGGGTGGTGCAGGGTTTTGTCCAGACCTGAGATGCCTAAAACCCTGGTTGCAAACTCTAATTCGTAATCTTATCGCGTAAACCGTTTTTGTAAAGTTATCATTTTATGTGGTGATATCGGTTCTGCCCCTGTTTTGTTTCGTTCATAACTTTTCCATCGTAACTCAGTTTGAGGCGAAATCGGTGCCCACGGTTCACATTCTGTGTCGGGAATACTTTCCGTGTTTTAGTTAAAACCTGGTTAAGCCTCTAGCTAGGTGCAAAATGGTCGTTTTTGCAGCAGGTCCGAAACTTTCAGCTTTGAGTTTCAGTTTTAGAAAATTCGTATAAAATCATAGGAACCTTGTTTTAGCACGTATAATATGTCCCTGGAAAGCTAAGACCCAGACCCTTCTGTTTGTGGAATTTAATTTCTGGATTAGTGGGTCTAGAGGGGGCTAAACAGGTCCCGAACAGACCTGCAGTTTAGACCGAAAAGCTGAAATGTCACTCTTTTAGTCTTATGATTATTTTTAGGGTTGGGGCTTCGTGTTGACACTTTGTAGCACTTCTTTAGGTGGAAAGAAGTGAGTTGGAGTTGGCGGGCTCGTTTTGCTGTTGTGGATATTTGCGTTGCTTATCGATGTGAGTTCTCTCACTACGTAGGATAGGGATCTTATGTGCATTACTGTAGCTCGTGTGTGCTAGCTATTTTTGTTGTGTGTGGTACTGGGCTGTGTAGTGTCTAGAATGGACCTTGGGTGTCGTATAAAACTCGGGGAGACCGAGAGCTCGGGGAGACCGAGAAATACGTACACGGGTGTCGTACAACTCGGGGAGACCGAGGAATACGTACACGGTATTGTATGAGATCGGGGAGACCGATGGTTATATATATAGTATTGTATGAGATCGGGGAGACCGATGGTTATATATATAGTATTGTATGAGATCGGGGAGACCGATGGTAATATATATAGTATTGTATGAGATCGGGGAGACCGATGGTTATATATATAGTATTGTATGAGATCGGGGAGACCGATGGTTATATATATAGTATTGTATGAGATCGGGGAGACCGATGGTTATATATATAGATACAGTTGTTGTTGCATGAGTTTGCCTGTTTAGGATATGTTCTTAAGCTGGCATGTGTGGATTGATGGTATTTATCTGTAGATAGGGGTAGTGCTCATATGATTGCTACCCTATGTTAGTGTTTGAATTCACTAAGCTTCGTGCTTACTCTTTCCCTATAAATTACTGTTTCAAGTTCGAGTGGCAGTAAGGCGTGACGGTACACACTGGCGCGTTGAGACTTTCGGCAATTTCATTATGATACATTATGTTTTATGATTTACATTTTCCGCTGTGTTAATTGGTTGGTTATTTAACTTAACGAGTTTTGGGAAAACGTTTGATTGGATTTAAATACTTATGGTTTGTTTAAAATAAAATAGTATTTTTAAAAGTTCAAATTTATTGTAATTTTTGGGACGTTACAATTTGGTATCAGAGCACAGCTTGAGCGAATCGAACACACTTCGGTGTGTTTGAACTCAAGTTTGTGGCTTGGGATTTTCTTTTTCCTTTTAAAATTCTTGAGAATTAAAAGAAAGGAAAAGTACGTTTGAGAAACGGTGACCGGAGGCGCAGTGTGTACAGTCAGCCGATGCCAAGGGAAAATGTAGAGTACTTAGTATAAGTTATTGCTTTCTAGAACATAGGAGTATGTATGCTAGATTGCTTGGTGCTTATTACACTGTACTGCATGTTTGTTTCTTGCTAGTAGAAATTTATGCTAGTTGTGATAGGTTGTTAAGTGAATGTCGTATAAGTTGTATGCAGTAGGAACCATATAGCCTTAGAATGTTGGATTTAGTTCTATTGCGTAGCTCTTGTTTGAGTCCAACCGTTGTAGGATAGAATCTTTTATTCGAAAGTCTATCTGGTTTTACACTGTATGCAACTGTGCATTCGCGAGGCGACTCGTCATGACTAGTAGGGATTCCGTCATAGCAAGGGTAGCGGGATGAGGTGAAATTCCTAGGGAGCTAGGAAGAGTGTTTGCATATGCTGGTACGGGCATATGGGTGGAACTGTCGGCAAGGAACTACTTGGGCACTTCGGGACGGGACTCGAAACGAGTAAGGATAGGTGTGGAAGGTAGTAGTAGAGCTTGTTGATCCAAACCCTCAGTGATTTGATAATGACCCTCTCTTAAATACTTAGTGAAAATTGTAAGTAAACAATATATATCAGAGTTTCACTATCGCTGATAAGTACTAAGATCTTACAGTACCGTTGATAGAAACTCTCGCTCTTTAAATTAAACATTCAGCGAACACTGTTCACCATAATGCTCTGAGTCTGTTCAGTCCTTATGGTGATCGCTGATAAGTTAGTTGTTTACTTATGATCCCTGAAGACAAGTTTCACGTCAACAAAGGTTCTACGCTGAAGTCGAAGATCAAGCTCAAGAACCAGCGACAAGTCCACTAATGAACTGATGCGGATCAGCGAAGACTCAGATTTGTCCACTCAACGTGAAGTATCAAGTACAAGACTTCAGCTATCGCTGAACTTTATCATTCGCTGAATAGTAAATGATAATCGCTGAATCAACGAAAGCTGATCATGAAGTCCTCCGTACAAAGTACTTTTGTCTTAACCTCCCTTGCACGCCGCCGTACGAAATGTCAGAAAAGAACCTCCGAAAATCTGAAATCGTACAACCACTCTGATACTACACTGTTCATCTTTACGGCTACTAAGGTTGTCAACCAAGTTCAATGACATGCAACCAATCCGCTGATGACACGTGTAAAGTGTATACTGAATTGCATTAAATGCATGCAATATATAAATAGATGAACTCACTTCATTTGAAGTAACTTGCTAACTCTGGACAAGTTCAAATCTCTCTCAAGATAGGATTTTATTAGTAATCTCCTTATCTTTCTTAGTGCAAGAAACCTTAGTGTTCCAACTTGTTTAGATTTAGGTTTATCCTTAATCTTGTTTCCGCAACAAGCTGTAAATTGTTAATGATTTATCAATAAACAATTTAGAAAAGTAAAATAGTGTGTTTGTATTCAACCCCCCCCCCCCCCTTCTACAAACTTGTATAGGCCTTTCGGGACCAACAAGTGGTATCAGAGCAGATTTGTTTAATCTCATAAACAAGATCTAATCTAAGATATTTCTCTTCCTTGCTATTATCTGAAAATGGCCTCCCACACAAACACAAATTATATAGACAATGGTTCTCTTGCAAAACCCCCTAGATTTTCCAGAGACAACTTCAACTTATGGAAAAATAGGATGATGCTCTTCTTAGAAGGTGTAGACCCCACTATGACCTACTATCTTGAAAACGGCCCACACATCCCTGTAACTATTGATCCTTTAGTTCCAGCCACTGCAACTAGAGCTGCTATTCCTGAAAGGCTGATTCCAAAGGAAATACACATGTGGACCGATGAAGGTAAGAAGAAAGTGGCTATAGATACAAAAGCCAGATCCATACTATCCATGGCCCTTCCTGACGAAGTCTACCATTCCGTCATGAACCTGAAATCATCAAAAGCCATGTGGGACACAATATGTGTTCAGTATGAAGGAACGTCTAAAGTCCAGGATTCAAGAAAGATTAACCTGGTAAGACAATACGAAAGCTTCATTTATGGTAAGAATGAAACTCTCTCTGAAGTTCATCAACGTTTTAATTGCTTAATTATAGATCTAAAAACGGTTGGTAAGGAATATTCTAACTTTGAAGTGCTGACAAAGTTTCTAGAATGTTTACCTGAAAGCTGGGACAATTATTCCATGTGTCTCAAGCTGTCAAAGGATCTAAGATCAATGACTCTTGCTACCTTATATGGCACATTGCTGAATCATGAGCAATCTAGCCATCTTAAGAAGAATCTTGTAAAAGATTCCAAAAGCACCCATGTTGCTTTAATCTCAGAGGAACCTTCTACTCAGCGACCCTCAGTCACTATCACTGAGTTAGAAAGTAACTCTGAAAGGTCATCAGATTCTGATTCTTCAGATGATGATGAATCCTTGGCTCTCCTAACTAAAAAGTTCAGGAGATTCGCCAAGAAGAAAATGTTTAGAAAGAACAAAACTCTTTCCATAGCTGACAAGCCTAAGTCATCAGCTTTTGTTGATAAGGCTACTGCTACTTGTTTCAACTGCGAAAAGACAGGTCATTTCGCTAACGAGTGCAGGTCAAAGAAAATCATGAGACCTTCAGCGTTTACAAAGAAATCCTTTGTTCCAAGGAATAAAGATGACAAATACTCTAAGCTGAAGGAGAAGTATGCAAAGCTGAAAAGCTTTAAGAAGAAAGGAAAAGGCCTGATGGCTGACTATGATTGGGTTGCTTCTGATGAAGAAGCCTCATCATCTGATTCTGAAGATGATGAAGCAAATCAATGTCTCATGGCAAAGATTGAAGAAGAGGAAGAAAGTTCAGACATTCCCTCCACTTCAACATCTGCCATTCAGGTATCACCTTCCTTCTTTACCAATATTGCAAATATTGATGAAGCTGATAGTCTCCGTAAAATCGATCTACTGACTAGAAGTTTATACGAAGCCATGAACGGCAAAGCTGTGGTTGAAAACCAAAATCTTGATCTCGCTGAAAAGCTTAAAAACTGCCACCTTCAAATAGAAAAGCTTTCTAAAATTGAAGATGATTTTAAAGATCAAGTCTATTTAAATCAGCTAGTCAAAATCGAACGAGCAGAAGCTATCGCTGCATTAAAAGCCGAACAAGCTACTGTTGAAGGATGGTGTAATTCTTCAACAAAGATCACTGAGATAATTAAGGCTCAGATTCCTCTGAGTGAAAAACGTGGTCTGGGTTATAAATATGATACTCCAAAATCAACCACTGAACGTTCAATGCTTAAATTTGGAACGTTCGTATCCTCAGTCGCTGACACTTCATCATCTCAGTACTCCTCGTCGGTTACACCAATCCCTGAGGAAACTCCTACCTCCTCAAAAGGTAAGGAGAAAATGGTTTATTCAAAACCTACCTCTGTCTCTAAAGACAAAGGTAAAGGAATTGTTATTTATCAAAATCCTCAGAAGGGTACCTTAGTACCTAAGCTGAATGCTTCCAAAGCCTTAGTGATTCATTCATCTGGTTCTAGAAATCAGACCTCTGGATCAGTTCAGCGACCTACTCCTAGACTCAGAGTAGATGTCCTTGGTAAGAAATCTGAAGAACTGAATGTTCGTCCTATTTCAAAAACCAATAGTGTACTTGGTGCTGGTACTTCTAATTCCAAATTAAAAGCTCAGCACTCAAGTGGTCCTAGAACTAATTTTAGTTATAGGAAATGTTATCACTGTGGACTTACCGATCATATTGCAAGTAAGTGTCCCACAGCCACCAAAGCTGATAAGATAGCTAAGGTGAAGATAGCACCCAAGAAGACCAAACCAGTTGCCATTCAGGTCAAGGTGACTCCTACCGCTGAGGTCAAGAAATTGACCAAAGTGAAGAAAGACAAAGCTGAATCTTCAAATGCTGCGAAGACTCCTGAACCCATTCCAACTTCTTCCACTGACAAACGCGTATACATGGTGAAGTGGGTACCCAAGCAAAACTAATCTTCCTTTGTATTGCAGGTTAAGAAGGGTATCTGGTATCTCGATAGCGGATGCTCTAGACACATGACTGGAAAGAAAAACCTGCTCGCTGAATACAAGGAAGAGAAGGGTCCCTCTGTGACTTTCGGTGGAAATGGAAAAGGACACACCCGAGGGTATGGTGTACTTTCAAATGGTACAACATCCTTCAGAAGAGTCGCATATGTTGAAGGGCTGAAGCATAATCTTCTAAGCATCAGTCAGCTTTGCGACATGGATAACAAAGTGATTTTCACTAAGGAATCCTGCTTTGTCTCTGACAAAAAGGAGAAGATAGCTCTCAGCGGTTATCGTTTGGAAAATGTTTACGTTATAAACATGGACTCAACAACCACTGAGAACTCCTGTTTCTTCTCAAAAGCATCTTCTGATGTTAACTGGCTATGGCACAAAAGGCTCTCTCATCTCAACTTCAAGACACTGAATACTCTTTCATCCAAAGAGTTAGTCACTGGTCTACCTCAACATTCATACGCCAAAGAGTCTTTATGTTCAGCATGTGAAAAAGGGAAGCAGACCAAGGCAAGCTTTAAGTCAAAGCAAGTTTCCTCAGTGTCATCTCCTCTACAATTACTCCATATGGATTTGTTTGGCCCTGTTAACAAACAATCCATCGCTGGAAAGAAATATACGCTGGTCATAGTTGATGAATTCTCTCGTTACACATGGGTAATGTTTCTCCGTTCTAAGAGTGACACCCCTGAAGAACTCATCACCTTTGTTCGGAAGATGGAAACTCTGAACAATATGACTGTTCGCTCAATAAGGAGTGATCATGGAACTGAATTCAAAAACAGTTCTCTTGATTCCTTCCTTGAGAGCAAGGGTATTTCTCACAACTTTTCGTCAGTGAGAATACCACAACAAAATGGAGTCGCTGAAAGAAGAAATAGAACAATTATTGAAGCTGCACGTTCAATGCTCAGCGATTCTCACCTGCCTACTCAGTTTTGGGCAGAAGCTGTCAACACTGCTTGTTTTACGCAAAACAGGTCGCTGATAGTTAAAAGATTCAAAAAGACAGCCTATGAACTTTTTCATGGGAGAAAGCCTTCAATCAGCTTTCTTCACATCTTTGGATGTCAGTGTTTCATACTGAACAACAGAGATGCCCTTGGAAAGTTTGATCCTAAGGCTGATGATGGAATCTTTCTTGGATACTCCTCAGTTTCCAAAGCCTTCAGAGTCTTCAACCGAAGAAGACAAACTGTAGAAGAAACTATTCACGTCACGTTTGACGAATCCCGTTCAGCGAATTCTAAACCGAACGCTGATACAGAAGAACTGAATCAATGGATGTTTTCTCATCTTGGTGATTCAGAAGATATTCCCACTCCTCATGCTCACACCGTAGAAAATGATGGTCCTTCTATCATTCCAAATATGCAAAATAGTGAAGCTGAAACATCTTGGGTCTCAGCTGTTCCTATAAACGCTATACCTGCAGTTGATCCAAATGTCTCAGAAATTCCATCTATTTCTCAGCAATCAGTGAATGAAGTGGCAAATGCAAACATTCCTCTCTTAGCTGATAATCCAGAAGTAGCTGAAGCCTCATCTTCAGTTTCTCCAGTTCAGACTGAGTCAGCGACGTATGCTCCGGCTCAGCGATGGACTGTAAATCACCCAATCGATCAAATTCTTGGTGATCCCAACGCTGGTATTCAGACTCGTAGAAGTGCAGGTAATATTTGTTTATTTGTTAACTTTATTTCTCTAACTGAACCAAAGAAAATAGATGATGCCCTCAGAGATCCAAACTGGGTCAGCGCTATGCAAGAAGAGCTGACTGAATTCGAAAGAAACAAAGTTTGGAAACTTGTTCGTAGACCAACTGACAAAACGGTGATAGGCACTAAATGGGTCTATCGAAACAAGTTGGACGAACATGGTACTGTAACTCGCAACAAAGCTCGTCTTGTTGCTCAGGGATACAGACAAGAGGAAGGCATAGATTATGACGAAACTTTTGCTCCAGTAGCAAGACTTGAATCTATTCGTCTTTTCTTAGCATATGCTGTACACAAAAACTTCACTGTACATCAGATGGATGTTAAGTCAGCATTTCTAAATGGAAAGCTGAATGAAGAAGTGTATGTGGAACAACCTCCAGGATTCTCAGATCCTAAGCGTCCAGGTTATGTGTATAAACTGGACAAGGCACTTTATGGCTTAAAGCAAGCTCCACGTGCATGGTATGATACTCTCTCTACTTATCTCCATATTGAAAAATTTGAGCGAGGTAAAATTGACAAAACTTTGTTTTTTAGAAAAGTGAAAGGTCATATCATTTTAGTTCAAATATATGTTGATGACATTATATTTGGTTCTACTAACCCTGAGCTTTGTACTCGTTTCGCTGATAGAATGAAAGATGAGTATAAAATGAGCATGATGGGTGAACTAACATATTTCCTTGGTCTTCAGATTAAGCAAACTGAAAAAGGAACGTTTATAAATCAGGGAAAGTATGTTAAAGATATGCTGAAGAAATTCGACTTAACTGAAAGTTCAGCTATGAAAACCCCTATGGCACCACCGCTGATACTTGATAAGGACACAAAGGGTGTTCCTGTCAATGTCACGCTGTACCGTGGGATGATCGGCTCACTATTGTATCTCACAGCTAGCCGACCCGATATTATGTTTGCAACATGTCTGTGCGCACGATATCAAGCTGAACCTAAGATATCCCATATGAAAGCTGTAAAGCGAATCTTTCGATATCTTAAGGGTACAGCGAATCTAGGTCTTTGGTATCCCAAAGACTCAGGATTCGATCTAACCGCCTATTCAGACAGTGATTTTGCAGGTTGCAAAATGGATAGGAAAAGCACCACAGGAGGATGTCAGCTCCTGGGTGGAAAGCTGGTAAGTTGGACAAGTAAGATGCAAAACTCAGTGTCCACTTCCACAGCTGAAGCTGAGTATGTAGCCGCTGGAAGCTGCTATTCTCAAGTCTTGTGGATGAGAAATCAGCTACTAGACTATGATCTTCAGCTCTCCAAAATTCCAATCTATTGCGACAGCACAAGTGCCATCGCTATAGCAAACAATCCAGTGCTACACTCAAAGACAAAACACATAGAAATCAGATATCATTTTATCAGAGATCATGTGATGAATGGTGATATAGAACTTCATTTTATCCCAACTGATTATCAGTTAGCTGATTTGTTTACCAAACCTCTTGATGAGACAAGATTCAACTTTCTCATCAGCGAGCTTGGAATGCTGAACTTTGAAGGATAAAATCTTCAGCGGTTCACATTTAATCAGCGATACGTTTATACAATCGTGTATAGCCTTCGGGATAAAATCAACTTATATAATCCATTTCATCATCTTCTCTCTGAATAAACTTGGTTAAACTGATATCCAGGTATGTTTTCTCTCTCTGACAATCGCATGAAAATGCAAGATTTCAAAATAAATTGCATTGCTGAATATCTCTTCCTTAACAGCGATATTTTGAAAATTCCTTAAATCTTCACTGATATTTTCTATTCAGTGCTTCATGTTTTTCAAAAGAGTCCCTGAGTTTTTCAAAACCTCAGAGACATCCTAAAAGAATGTGAAAGGACAGTTGTGACGTCATTGCAACAAATTACACTCGACACGATTTCTTTCTGACACACGTTTGCACGTTTTGTTCAAACTTCCAATCAAATGCAAACACGTGTCCGTGTCATGATGAAAACCTTTTCCCGCTCAAGGTTTTCTCTCTCTAAAAATCCCTATATAAACAACTCTTGGTTTATATTTGTCTTTTACGCGAACAATCTTTCTCCGCAAGAAAAGAATCCTCTGTTGCATTTGTGCTCTCAAAAACCTCAAGAACTGTTCATCATCTTCTTCATTGAAACTTCAAGGTTAATATGTTCTTATCTTTTATCAAATGCGTATAACTTGTTTTCGATCTTCTCTTTGTTTTAACAAGATCAAACAAAAGAACTTTATAAAATAAAATCATTTCTTTCATGGTTTTATGAACACAACCATTTCATGGTTGTTCTTCAAGTTTTAAATCTAAATCTTAAACTTGTTCTTCATTCGTATCCATTTTTCTTTTAGAAACTGGAATACAAGACTTTATGGGTTTTACTTTTCTTTTAAAATCAAGAAAAACCCTAATCTTCATTAAGACATTTTTTGTCTGAATGAAATGGACAAGATTCGAAATATCTTAACGGAAATTTCTTTCCACATTAAGATAATTCTTATTTGTTAACATCTTTGGTTGAACTGATAATACAGTGATATGGCATCTTCAAAGCTGAATGTTACCGCTGAGTCCATCTCCACTGACTCTGAGGAAATGGACATCTTCAAAGCCCCCCAGGTTAAGTTCGACCTGGATCAACTCGATTGGACTAAGGCCAACAACCTCTCAGCTCTTCTCGAGTTTCCTCCTCGGAAGCAAGTATCACATCTGGACGATGCTGTAAGTTTTCTGAAGAACAGCCCCATCTACACAGCCCTGACCATAACACCTCCTGCCAGTCAGCGGCTCTTATCCTAGTTCTGGTACTCTGCCAGACACACTGAGCTACCCTCTGCCAAAGATCCATCCAAAACCATAGACTGCATACTCAGCGATACTGAGTATGGCACCATCAAGATTACACCCGCCATTATCCGAAAAGCCCTAAACTTCCCAAATGCCACCAAAGAAAAACCCTTCATTCCATTCCCTGACCATAAAAAGCATGCTGACAGAGAAGCAATCATTGCTTTCCTTGACGCAATGGGTTATATCTGGGATATTGGAAGGGACAAGAAGCCTGAGAAGAAACTGACGCTGATAAAGAAATCCAAGATGCCCAGCGAGATGAATTTCATCTTCGCTCACCTGATCAGCTGCATGACAGCAAAATCCGGATCTTCTGATCAAGCCGCCCAACCTCAGCAGTCCATGGGATACGCACTGCTGAAAGGTCTAAATATTGACCGGGCCTCCATTATTTATGAAGACCTGATTCAACGTGTCGATTCTGCCGCTGACAGACCAGCATGGGTTCCTTACCCACGATTCATCAGCGCCATCTTTCAATATGGCCTGAAGGACAGCTATCCTGAAGAGGGTGATCTGAAACTTTCTCAGATTGGCCCTAAGGTTCTCGACTTCAAGCCTGTCGCCAATGAGGTACGTCTCTCTACTCTTCTCACTCTTCTAAATTCTCCGCTTTCTGTGGCTCCTTCAGCGACAATACCAATCGCTGATACCCCGGCCACAAAATCCTCTCCTTATAAGAAAAGGAAACCCTCACACACCTAACTTGATTCCAAAAGGATCAAGAAAACCAAGGAGCAACCCCAGCAATTCCATGCTGAAGACTCCTCAGCTCATTCTGACGAGCTGAAGGAAAGTTCCGTGGTACGCTCTGCCACACCCGTGCAAGCCATCCCTCCAATCCAGACTTCAGCGTCTCCAAACGCTGAGGTTAGAAACTTGGAAACTACCCAACCTCCCGCAGTCTCTCAAAAGACTGATGAAGTGATTGTTAGCGATTCCAACGCTGAACTCAGAACCCGAACCCCAATCTTAACCTTCGCTTCTCCCTCCACTCACTTGGACACTCCTCCAGCGAACACTGGAGATGCCATCATTCCAGAAGCCACCGCTGATGCTTCTCAACAAATGATGAAGAAAGGACCTGCAGAGATCACCATACCTCACCGTACTTTCGAAGAGGATATGGAACACTATTCAGGAACTTGCAACTTCGACGAGTTCATTAATCCTCCTGCAGGTACAAATCCCACCTTAAACACTGTAACTAAACCTGAAACTTCTGAGCTTTCCTTTGTTCACAAGTACTTATATGTTACAGGTCCTAATTTGGGAGACATCAACGCCTCTCTGAAGTCCGTGGAAACAAAGTTGTCCAGTCTCACCACCACACTCTCCAACAACTCAACAGCCGTAACAAACGCTGGGGAGAATTTGACAAAGCTAACAACGGTGGTGGAGAAGAAAGCTTCCACTGAAGACATCAAGAGTCTTGATAAGACGCTCAGCGATTTTGCCAAGGTGCTCTGTGACATCTACACTGACTACACAAGCCTCAAAACATCAGTTTCGACCATGTCCAGCGAAGTAACAACGCTGAAGACATCGGTTGCAAAACTCGAGGGTGATATGTCAGAGGTCAAGACTGACTTAGGCTCTGTAAAGACCGACGTTGGTTCTATGAAGACGATGATCGAGACGCTGGTAAACAAGGCAAATAGTCCAGCTCCTGCTCCTGCCCCTGTCCCTATTTTGGAATCTTTCACAGAGGAGGATCACACAGAGCTGAGGAAAATCACACCTGCTATTTCTGGCCTAGAAGACAGAATAGCAAAGCTTGAAGGTTGTGTGAAAATCTCTGGCCCAGAAGACAGAGATAACACCAATGCTGAGTCTGCCCATTCCTCCCCCAGTCATCATGAGAAAGAGGGGGAGAAGAGCGCTGAACATTCCAGGGAGAAAAGCGCTGAAAATCTTGAGAAAAGCGCTGAAGATCTGAACAAGAGCGCTGAAGACCTTTCCCATGATGAATCTATCAGGGGAGAGAGGAATGAAGATCTGACCACTGGACCTCAGGGAGATGAAAACCCTGAGGGAACCGAGAAGCTCGCCTCTGTATCTGAGGGGGAGCAACTCGAAGAAGATGCTGAGGAATCCGAAACAGAAGAAAATGAAGACATCGACATCCCTGAAGACAAACCATCCTTCTCTCCTAGAAAGGATGATGATGATGATGAAGATGACGATTATTTCTTTATCGTCAAACCTGCCCCAAGGATCAAAGCTCTTAAAGGAATCTCAATAAAAGAACCATCAGGGGAGAAGACAAAGACAAAGCCCTCAGCCTCTGGCGCTGAGAAAAGCAAAGACAAAGGCCTCGCTGAAGATGAAAATCTAGCGATCCTATTTGAAAAGCCGGTTTGTCAGGTACACTAAAACTTTACTTATATTCCTTCCCTGAACATCTCAATACTCAATCAGTTCTCTACTCAACAACCTCTCTCCACATCCACATTTCTTTTTCTATCTTTTCTACCCAAGTTCTTCTACCCAGTTCTTATCTGTAAGATCGCTGCGTTTCAGCTAGTCCTCTCCCCTGTTTGAGGATGTCGCTGAAGGTTCTACTGTTGCGACTTCACAAATAAAGCCAGCTGCTGCTGATGAAATAATCCCAGTCTTGGACTTGATCTCTGAGACTGATGAACCAGAAGAACAACCTCTCTTGCACAATAAGAGACCTTCCTCAGTTCCTCAAAGGCTGAGTGAAGAAGATCAAAAGAGAAGAGAAGAAATAATAAAGCGATTCGAGGATCAGCGAATCATTCTAAGGCCTGATCAACTGCCTTCAGTTCCTCCCAAGTTCAGAATTTCAAAAGCTGAATACCAGGACCACCTTAGAGATGAACGCCTCATTGCTGAAAGGAAGGAAGCTGAAGAGAAAGACAGAGAATACGCCATCAAGCTCACTCAAGAATCTGTCAAAGACCCCAAGCTGAAGCGTGTTCCCATTCAAATCCAACGAAAGCTGTGGGAAGAAGCCCAGAAGATCGTGGAAAAGAAAACTGAAGTTTCTCAGACCACCTTGATCTGGTGTAAAGAGAAAATTCACTTCAGATATCGTCCAGCGAAGATCAACAAGGTATTCATCTCTGGAAGAACCTCTATCGGAGTACCTATTGTTGACATCAAACTGTTCAGAGAAGATGGCACATCTGAAACCTTTCGCACTGACACTGTAAAAAGGTATGGTCTCTCTGAATGGCTGGAGATGAGGTTAGCTATCCAACCATCACAATCTAAGTACAAGAATCATTTCGAAAAGCTGATAAACAAACAGATCGACTTGATATCTTCTTGTGTGGATATTCCTCCTGTTCCTGATCTAAAGCCGAAAAGAAAAAGGGGCTCTCCAAGGAAGAAACGTCAAGATTCAAACTCAGGACCTGTCATACGAAATGAAACTGGAATTGGTTTCTCTCGCGTTGAAGTGCTTGGTCCTGATCCTGATCTATCTGCCCTTGACATCTCTTTGCCACCATGTGAACTTTTCGTCCCTGGTAAAGTCATCAGTAATCCTTATGGAATATTCTTTCTTGACTACGACGGACGTAAATGCTTTCAACGGATCGCTGAGCTTCCAATCACTCCAATCGAACAGCTCAGAGATCTTATCTACTGGTGTGACTTCAGAAAGGACATTCAGGCACGACACCTAAAACCCTTGATTTTTCAAGAAGCGCTGAATAAAAGAAAACGAGGTATAACGGTTCCTGATTGGATGATTCCCACTGAAAAGACGACCCTTGATGAACTTCTCATTAAGGAAGAACCTTTTGAAAACTGATATAATCTCCTTTTTCTCTATTGTATCAGTTATCCTTCTGTACTTGTAACTTATTTCGCTTGTACTTGTAATCTTTCTGTTCTTCATTGTAATCTGATTCAAAGATTTAAAGAAAGATTTCAGCGAATGTACTTTACTCCATCAGTACTGAAAAGATCCCAGAAAACAGTAAAAGGGACAAATATTTTATGAGTTCTTTTTATCCTTATGTTTTCATTTAATAGCAATTTTCTTTGTTGCTATGTCATAATCAAATAGGGGGAGATTGTTGATCCAAACCCTCAGTGATTTGATAATGACCCTCTCTTAAATACTTAGTGAAAATTGTAAGTAAACAATATGTATCAGAGTTTCACTATCGCTGATAAGTACTAAGATCTTACAGTACCGCTGATAGAAACTCTCGCTCTTTAAATTAAACATTCAGCGAACACTGTTCACCATAATGCTCTGAGTCTGTTCAGTCCTTATGGTGATCGCTGATAAGTTAGTTGTTTACTTATGATCCCTGAAGACAAGTTTCACGTCAACAAAGGTTCTACGCTGAAGTCGAAGATCAAGCTCAAGAACCAGCGACAAGTCCACTAATGAACTGATGCGGATCAGCGAAGACTCAGATTTGTCCACTCAACGTGAAGTATCAAGTACAAGACTTCAGCTATCGCTGAACTTTATCATTCGCTGAATAGTAAATGATAATCGCTGAATCAACGAAAGCTGATCATGAAGTCCTCCGTACAAAGTACTTTTGTCTTAACCTCCCTTGCACGCCGCCGTACGAAATGTCAGAAAAGAACCTTCGAAAATCTGAAATCGTACAACCACTCTGATACTACACTGTTCATCTTTACGGCTACTAAGGTTGTCAACCAAGGTCAATGACATGCAACCAATCCGCTGATGACACGTGTAAAGTGTATACTGAATTGCATTAAATGCATGCATTATATAAAGAGATGAACTCACTTAATTTGAAGTAACTTGCTAACTCTGGACAAGTTCAAATCTCTCTCAAGATAGGATTTTATTAGTAATCTCCTTATCTTTCTTAGTGCAAGAAACCTTAGTGTTCCAACTTGTTTAGATTTAGGTTTATCCTTAATCTTGTTTCCGCAACAAGCTGTAAATTGTTAATGATTTATCAATAAACAATTTAGAAAAGTAAAATAGTGTGTTTGTATTCAACCCCCCCCCCCTTCTACAAACTTGTATAGGCCTTTCGGGACCAACAGAGCTCCTACTATCTGAAGCACAGGATCCATGCTCGAGTCAGGGAAAGTCACGGAGAATCCGAGGAGTTGAGCGTGAGCGTAGTTAGCAGGTTTAGTGTGTGCTAATAGCTCGTTAAGGAGGAACAACAATACTGACTCAAATTCTGGTACCAGAGTTACCACTGAGCAGATTCGAGAGATGATTGCGGCTGAGGTGACGCACGCTACTGGGGAGGCGATCCCCGAGATTGTACCGCCATTCGTAATGAGGTAGTAGTGTTGGTAGAGGAGCGCATCGCGGCGATTCCACCCCCTACCGGTGGGCAGCCCCGAGCGAGAGAGTTGTAGTATCGGGATCGGATTGGAGTGCGCATTCCTTACCAGTGGTTGTCCTGAGAATTTGAAGGTTCGCTTCACGGTGAATCTGTTACGAGACGGAGCGAAAGACTGGTGTGCTACTGCTTGGACGCTTAGCGAGCGCACTACTTTGACCTGGGAGGAGTTCATCGTACGTTTTTGGGCAGAGTATGTGCCTCCAGTAGAGATGGAGAGGATTGCTAAAGAGTTCTTGGAGCTCTCTCAGACTGCGGAGACTGTAAAGGAGATGAACCGAGAGTTCACGGAAATGGCATTTTTCTGTCCTTTGTATGCTGCTTCTGCGGACATGAAGAGGACGCGGTACAAGAATATGTTACGTACCGAGATCAGGGAGTTCGTAAGTACTGCGCAGTATGCTTCACTTGCTGCGGTGATGGAGGCGGCCCGAGGTAGAGTTCATCAACTGAGAGTGGAAGAGGCACAAGGTACGCATAGAGTGGTGACAGGTACGTTCTTAGTTAACTTGGTGCCTGCTGTGGTGATATTTGATAGCGGGGCTACTCATCCTTTTGTGTCTCACACTGTTAGTGAGCGTTTTGGGCCGAGTTGTAGGACGGTAGGCTGTCCGCTTGTGGTTGAGGTTGCTGATGACAGGACCTTGACGGTTTCTGACGTGTACCGGGGGTGCACTTTGGAAATCTCTGGTGTGAGATTCCCTATTGAATTGATTCTGATCGCTATGCGAGAGTTGTGCGTGATTGTGGGCATGGATTAGATGGATGCTTTCGATGCGGAGATTGTTTGCCGTCGCAAACAAGTACGAGTTCGAACCCCAAGCGGGGGAGAACTGTTAGTTCAGGGCGACTCGCCCAGGCGGACCTCAGCGATATGTTCGGCTGCGAGGGCTCGGAGGTACTTACAGCAGTGACCAGGGGTATCTAGCGTATGTGTTAGACACGCGCGTCGACGGAGAGAAGAAGACCGCGGAGGATGTGCCAGTTGTACGGGAGTTTGCTGACGTGTTTCCCGATGATTTACCGGGGATACCTCCCGAGCGACAGGTGGAGTTCCGCATTGATTTGAGACTGGGGTATCATCAGATGCGGGTAAGGAGTGAGGATACGGAGAAGACGGCCTATCGTACACGTTATGGCCATTACGAGTTTGTGGTGATGTCCTTCGGGCTCACCAATGCACCAGCAGCGTTCATGGACCTTATGAACAGGGTGTGTAGCCCGATGCTGGATCGGTCGGTGATTGTGTTCATCGACGATATTCTCGTATATTCGAAGTCGAAGGAAGAGCACGAGATGCATTTGCGAGAAGTTTTGGAAGTTTTGAGGCGGGAGAAGCTTTATGCTAAGTTCTCCAAGTGTGAGTTCTGGTTACGGGAGGTCCAATTCCTAGGACATGTCGTGAACCAGAGTGGTATTATGGTCGATCCGGCCAAGATTACGGCAGTGATGCGGTGGGAAGTGCCGAAGACTTCCACTGAAGTACGGAGTTTCCTTGGGTTAGCAGGGTATTACCGGAGATTTATTCAGGATTTCTCCAAGATTACTTTACCTATGACCCGATTGATGAAGAAAACTGCGGCTTTTAGTTGGGGTGAGGAGCAGCAAAGGGCTTTTGAGGAGCTGCGCAGACGTTTATGCGAGGCTCTGGTGTCGACTTTGCCCGAGGGTATAGAGGATCTAGTAGTGTATTATGACGCTTCTCACCAGGGGTTGGGCGCCGTGCTAATGCAGCGCGGTAAGGTTATAGCTTACGCTTCGAGGCAGTTGAAGCCTCATGAGGCGAATTACCCGACCCATGATCTAGAGTTGGGAGCGGTGGTGTTTGCTCTCAAAATTGGAGGCATTACTTGTACGGCGTCAAGTGTACGATATACACTGACCATAAAAGCCTCAAATACTTGATGGACCAGCAAAACCTCAATATGCGTCAGATGAGGTGGCTTGATGTAGTCAAGGACTATGACTGTGAGATACTTTACCACCCGGGTAAAGCAAACGTGGTTGCGGACGCACTTAGTCGACATCCGGTTGGTGAGCCACTACGGGGTTTGTGTCATCGGTTAACAGTGGTTGCACCTCTCCTGGAGTCGATAGGCAGTGCTCAGGAAGTGGCAGTTCGGGACGAGAATGCCAAACGCGAGAGAGTTTCGGGGGAAATTCCAAATTTTGTCTGTGATAGTCGGGGTTTATTGGCGCGATATGGTCGAGTTTGGGTTCCCTTCACTGGTGGGAACAGGCAAATACTTTTGGACGAGGCGCATAAGTCCAAGTTTTCTATTCATCCCGGAGCTACGAGGATGTACCGCGACCTGCGGGAGAATTATTGGTGGCTCGGTATGAAGCGGGATGTCGCCAAGTGTGTAGAGGTGTGCTTGACTTGTCGGAAGGTCAAGGCTGAGCACCAGCGGCCGCATGGGAAGTTGCAACCTTTGGAGATACCGGTGTGGAAATGGGAACAGATCACGATGGATCTCATTACGAAACTCCCAAAGACTCCACGCGGGAACGATGCTAGTTGGGTGATCGTCGATCGTCTGACCAAGAGCGCTCACTTTTTGGCCATCAGGGAGAGCTCCTCGGCGGAGAAGCTCGCAGAGATTTTTCGTGCGAGAGATTGTAGCCAGGCACAGGGTGCCGGTTTCGATTGTCTCTGTCAGGGATACCCGTTTTACCTCCCGGTTTTGGGAGAAGTTTCAGACGGAGATGGGTACGCGATTACATTTTAGCACGACTTTTCATCCACATACCGATGGGCAGAGTGAGCGGACTATCCAGACTCTCGAGGATATGCTTCGGGCATGTGCTATCGATTTTGGAGGTAGCTGGGATCAGTACCTTCCTTTGGCGGAGTTTTCCTACAACAACAGCTTTCATTCCAGTATTGGAATGCCGCCGTACGAGTTGTTGTATGGTAGGAAATGCAGGACGCCCGCTTGTTGGGGCGAGGTTGGTCAGCGGGTATTAGGGAGCACGGATATCGTGTTGAAGACGTCCGAGATGATTCAGATGGTGCGGACCGTCTAATTACTGCACAGAGTCGGCAGAAGAGTTACGCCAACAAGAGGCGATCAAATTTTGAGTTTCAGGTGGGAGATTATGTGTTGTTGAAGGTGTCACCCTGGAAAGGGGTGATCCAGTTCCGTAAACGAGGAAAGTTAGGGCCCCGTTACATTGGACCTTACAAGGTCATCGCTCGAGTGGGAAAGGTAGCTTATCGCTTAGAGCTACCGGACGAGCTGAGTTTGATCCACAACACTTTCCACGTGTCTCAGTTGCGAAAGTGTGTGGTGGATGAGTCTGCGGTGATTCCTTTTGAGGGGATTCAGATCGACGAGCGGCTCAATTACGTTGAGAAGCCGATTGATGTTATTGAGAGGAAGACGAAGACCTTGCGCAACAAGGTGATTGACTTGGTGAAGG
Organism: Saussurea involucrata; assembly: GCA_033807775.1. Classification (NCBI taxonomy): domain Eukaryota; kingdom Viridiplantae; phylum Streptophyta; class Magnoliopsida; order Asterales; family Asteraceae; genus Saussurea; species Saussurea involucrata. Next base: position 103,088,553 of record CM066314.1, on the reverse strand, counting down.
TCCAGTGGAAGCACCGAAAGGGTTCCGAATGGACTTGGGAACCCGAGGCTGAGATGCGGGAGAACTATCCGGAGCTATTTGCGGACGTAGACTTCGAGGACGAAGTCTAATTCAAGCGGGGGAGAGTTGTAAAGCCCATGTCCCGGTACAGATTCTTCCCTATTATTTAATTGCCTTATATTTTCTCTTAACGTCGTTTTGTTAACGGGATTGTCGGAAGGACCTTATTGTTAAAAGTTTGGGTTATGAGGTTTGATGTGAAACTTAACTGCAGGGACCATTGTTGTAATTTTGTAACAAAGATTGCATGGGGTTCGGTCCATAAGGGGACCGACCCCTTCCCCTTTTTCTCTCGTCACTTACGTCCCAAGCAAGGAAACAAGAAAAAGAAAAACCTAAACTATATCTATATATTTGTTTAGGGGCCTAATCAAATGAGAACTATATAGATTGTGATAACCGTGAGATCCAACATGAACCACTCATTTAATTTAATTAACTTTATTTTTTAATTAAATATAAAGGGGTAGATTGGTAATTTGGTTTTTTGACAACTCATTTATCCATTATAATAGGATAGTCATTAAGTACTCATAAATCATTTATTTGATTTCCTAAAAACCCGTTGACGATTGTTAACAAAAATATTCCATTTTTTGAAATTTAAAACTATGAGACAAACCATGCAACCACTTTAAACACCTTTTGAATCTCTTTCTCCCTCTAACTTCCACCATTTTTGGCCGCCCTCAAACTCCAACAAACACCGATGTATACAAGACCCGACCCCAACATGTTTTTCTTCTTCTAAATCGAATTCTCGATCAACCATTGTCGTTGTCGTCAAACGCCGACAAACATCGACATATAAGAAACTTCGGCCGTCACATGCTTTTCTCGTCTCTCGATCTCGTCGTCGCCTAGATCGGTATGTGGATCTTGATGATACACCATAACCGAAATCTTTTCGGATCTCAAAGAAAACCATATTGCAACTCTGATGAAGCGTATCACAGTGTGTACTTTTGAAGCGTATCATACTATGTATTTTCGTTGTTTTATGGATGTATCACATGGTATACCTTTGGGTATCACAGAAGTTCTTGAGTAGCAAAAAGGTATCACAATGGTATAACTTTGGATATTGCAGAAGTTCTTGAGTAGCAAAATAGGTATCACGGTGGTATAACTTTGGGTATCACAGAAGTTCTTGAGTAGCCCGATAGGTATCAAAGTGGTATAACTTTGGGTATCACAGAAGTTCTTGAGTAGCAAAATAGGTATCACGGTGATATAACTTTGGGTATCACAGAAGTTCTTGAGTAGCACAATCGGTATCTCACTGGTATCACAATTGGTATCACAATGTATCTTGTATGTATTTTGGGTATCACATTGAAGATTGTGTATATTATTTTTACTTGGTGTTCGCCGGAATAAGTTGGCCGGAGACCGGAGACCGGAGAGAGGAAAGAGGAGAGAGGAGATAGGATATTTTACAATACCTAAAATGCCTCTTAATTAAAATCTAAAGTCAAAAATACCAAAATTAATAATTTCCTAATTTATAAGTTGATTTGTGGTTGAGATTGGATCTCACGGTTACCACAAACTAACTAGTTCTCCCTTGAATGCCCCCTGTTTATTTAATTGTTAATTAGAAATTAAAGAAAAAAGAAACTGCAATCTTGGTCCCTATGGTTTGTTGTCTTTAGTGGAAAACAAAAAAACAAAGTAAAAGGACTAAAATGCCCTCATGTGCAAGGCACATGAGGGGAGGATCTAAGAGAGTTAGTCCGAGGGACAAAAAACGAGCATTTTTGCATACCACAGGATTTTTCTTGCAATAAAGATTTTATAGGGACCAAAAATGAGAAAAACAACAAATCACATGGACCAAAATTGCAACTTACTCTTTAATCTATATTTATATATATATAAAAGCAAAATGTGGAGTTGCTTAGGTGGCACAATGAGAAGCCACTATTTCCCTTTTCCTAATTTCTCATAATTTTGAATTTCTTTTAAAGAAAAAATTAGCTTATCATTAAATGGCTTTAACTTTTCATTTAATATCTAATTTTCTTTATTATTTTATAATTATTTCTATTATACACAAAGATATCAACAAATATAACTTTCATTTTCCTAACATTTTTTTATTTAACATCTAATTTTCTTTATTATTCTATAATTATTTTCTTTGCACAACATAAAGACATGCATCAACAAATTATAATTTCCATTTACCTTACACTAATTTAATCAAACATTTATTAAATGATCAACCATCTTTTAATTAAACTTATAGTATTATAATTTATTTACCTTACATTTTTTATTTAACATCTAATTCTCTTTATTATTTTATAACTATTTTTGTTTGCACAACATTTTTAATTAATGATTCAATTTATTGCAATTTATGTAAATTAACCTTTTATTTTTCTTTCTTTATGTTACCAACCATTCATTTTTCTTTCTTTATATTAGTTAGTCATTCATTTCCTTTATTTAAACACAGGTGTTTTTTTTGCTTATGTTATTGGCTTTTTAACTATTTGTCATTCAAGAAATTACCATTCAATCTCTCCCTCTTTGTTATCGATATTTGTTTATTGTTGAGTTATTTTGCTATTGTATTGACTTCAAGTGTCTTTTATGTTGTATTTTTTGTAGTAGGTGACAAGAGAACCAAGCTATCTAAATATGTTGAAGAACATCAAAGTTTTATCATCAAAACACATATATTAGTATACATGTAAGTATTTCATTTGAGTGCTACTTCAATTTCAATGTATTATTGATTTTGTCTATTTTGTAGTTTCGTGATTTATTGCTACCATAATTCTCTTTTTTATGTCCTTTTTTGGGCATGTAACCCACAATGCTAAAAGAACATTTGAGTATTGATTATTTTGATATTACATTATTACTCGCACAGGATAACAAATCTTCATTTTTATATTCGCTTCTTGATTTGATTTGAGTGTTAATTTGAAAAATCTATATTCTACTAAAACGTAAACCGACTAACAGTCTTCGAATTTGTTTTCTTGACCTCCAGTTATTTTGAATTATGTTCAAAATTAGATCGATTTCATTTTGTGGGTTTTTTTGCTTCATTAACTTATAAGTTTGAACATCAATTTTTTGCTACAATTAATGAGATTGATACCACTGTTAACAATGTATCCAAGACAATCAATTTGAAAAATGAAGTTGATGAATCACATTTAACACAAGAAAGTGAAAAGTGATTGACGATGCTATGTAATCGTGTTCATGTGACTCATGCATCAATACAAACTTTGATCCAAACTACCAAAAAATTAAGGAATTGATGATAAAGGAGAAGAAAATATGGGAAGAAAAGTCAGTGACTAAACGAAAAAAATAGATTCTTGATAAAAAAACATTTATTAGAATCTAAAGAATTCTACATTTTTTCTTATAAAAATGTAATAATATTGATAAATATAAACAATTTTATTACTCTTTTCACGTGTCGTCGTATTTTTTTAAAAGACGATTACAATTTTAGAAATAAACATATTACTTGTTTTCTATATAAATATTATTTAAATTACCTATTTTATTGATAATAAAAATACTTGATAATGTAATTTATTTTGGTAATTGTTGATACAATTTGTATATATGTTGTTTCCGTTTAAATAAGTATAGATGATTTATTCTAAATCTAAATGTTATTAATTTTTATTTATTGTAGTGTCGAGCCTTGGTTATTCGATATCTTCCACTACTTTGGTGACTTTGTTTTATTTTTCAATTTATGTGTTTTTTTGTATTGATTTATTTTAAACGCCGTTCATTAATGTTATATATAAATATTTAAATTTTAGCTATTACTAATAATTTTTATCACATCCAATATATTTCATAATTCTATTAACTGAATATTTTTAAATTCAATCTATATCTAAAATAAATCATTGTATATGTATTTGCAACATATTCCATATCTATGAAAATAGTAAAAACAGTTTTTACAATTTTGTTAACATAAAGTTTGATCATCGCGCAACGCGCGATGTCGAACACTAGTTTTTTTCTAATGACATTTCAATTTGAAATGCATTCAAAAAATCTATCAAATGGTTCAAAGAGCAACGCCCTCTTCATTTACGCGCACTATTGGCATATCTTTCGGCCTTTCACTCTCTCCCCCTCTTCACGGCGGCGCGTATCCATCAAACGCTTTCTAACCCCTGGATTCTACCTTCATTTCTCCTAGGGCTACAGTGTAACTCCTTCATGTAGTCTCTATGTGCTGAAATTGTCGTTTGATCGTTGTTTTCCAAATAATTTGTTGTCGTCGTAATCGTCGTATCTCTTTGTATTTTTTGGATTTTCGTCGTCTCGATGTATGTACTTCGATCATACAATATGAACACTCAACTCCACTTCATCCTTGTGGCGTTTTTACTTCTAACATTATTGTTAACGGAAATATTGATCTCGGTGCTTGAGAAATGCTTGCATTCAAACCCTTGATCAACTCAAATAACGATTCGAACCGTAATACTGTCTATGCTTATGGTTATGATCCGACAATCAATCTGTAATTCCTGTATTTTCTGTTAAATACTTGCCATGATTTTCACTTATTCCTGTATTTCTGTTAAATACTTGCCATGATTTTCACTTTTTCTAATTTATTCTTCATTATGATTTCATAATTTAAGATATGTTGGTCCCGAAGGGCTATACAAGTTTGTAGAAGGGGGGGGGGGATGAATACAAACACTAAGATTTTACTTTTCTAAATTGTTTATTGATAAATCATTAACAATTTACAGCTTGTTGCGGAAACAAGATTAAGGATAAACCTAAATCTAAACAAGTTGGAACACTAAGTTTCTTGCACTAAGAAAGAGAAGGAAGTTACTAATAATAACCTATCTTAAGATAAGAAGGATGAACTTGTCCAGAGTTAGCAAGTTACTTCAAAATGAAGTGAGTTCTTCTTCTTATATACTGCATGCATTTAATGCATTGCAGTTTACACTTTACACGTGGCAGCAGCTGATTGGTTGTATGTCATTGACCTTTGTTGACAACCTTAGTAGCCGCATGTTTGAACAATGTAGTATCAGAGTGGTTGTATGATTTCAGACAATAAGGAGGTTCTTTTTCTGACATATCGTAAGAATACGTGCAAGGGTGGTTAAGACAAAAGTACTTTGTACGGAGGACTTTATGATCAGCTTTTCGCTGATTCAGCGATCTATCATTCTATATCAGCGAATGATAGAGTTCAGCGATAGCTAAAGTCTTGTACTTGATACTTCACGTTGAGTGGACAAATCTGAGTCTTCGCTGATCCGCATCAGTTCATTAGGAGACTTGTCGCTGGTTCTTGAGCTTGATCTTCGACTTCAACGTAGAACCTATGTTGACGTGAAACTTGTCTCCAGGGATCATAAGTAAACAACTAACTTATCAACGATCACCATAAGTACTGAACAGACTCAGAGCATTATGATGAACAGTGTTCGCTGAATGTTTAATCTAAAGGGCGAGAGTTCCTATCAGCGGTACTGTAAGATCTTAGTACTTATCAGCGATAGTGAAACTCTGGTACATATTGTTTACTTAAAATTTTCACTAAGTATATAAGAGAGGGTCATTATCAAATCACTGAGGGTTTGGATCAACAATCTCCCCCTATTTGATTATGACATAGCAACAGAGAAAATTGCTATTTAATGAAAACATAAGGATAAAAAGAACTCATAAAATATTTGTCCCTTTTACTGTTTTCTGGGATCTTTTCTGTACTGATGGAGTAAAGTACATTTGCTGAAATTTTTCTTTAAACTTCGTAAAGATTACATAGGGAACTGGAAAAATTACAAGTACAGCAAATAAAATTACAAGTACAAAAGATGTAGACAGATAAGGATAGAAAGAATTACAAGGCGATCCTATCCGTCAAAAGGTTCTTCCTTAATGAGAAGTTCATCAAGGGTCTTTGATGTGGGAATCATCCAGTCAGGGACATCTACTCCTTGATTCTTTTTGTTTAGAGCTTCTTTAAAAATCAAGGGCTTCAGGTGTCTAGCTTTAATGGCGCGTCTGACTTCACACCAGTATATGAGATCTCTGAGTTGTTCGATGGGAGTGATTGGAAGCTCAGAGGTGCGTTGAAAGTGATGGTTTCCTTCGTAGTCTAGAAAGAATATACCATAAGGATCACTTACAACTGTGCCAGGAATGAAAGTTTCTCCAGGTGGTAGGGAGGTGTCAAGCGCTGAGAGATCAGCATCAGGGCCAAGAACTTCAGCACGAGAGAAACCAATACCTGTTTCATTCCGTATAGGAGACCTGAGTCTGAGACTTTCTTTTCCTTTGCAGAGACTCTTTTTTGTTGAGGAGGAAGAAGAGTAGAAGGAGGAATATTCACAGCAGAAGAAACCAGGTCGATCTGAGTGTTTAAGATCTTCTCGACATGGCTCTTGAACTTTGAGCGCGATCCCTGAATGGCTAATTTCACTTCCAACCATTCAGAGAGACCAAACTTGTCTAAGGAAGCAGCATAGAAGGTTTGCTTGGTTTTGTCTTCTCTGTAGACATCAACTTCAACAACAGGAACGTCTGCGTACAGTCTTCCTCTGATGTTTACTTTGATGATTTTGGATGATCGAGATCGATAGTTCAGCATTTCTTTACACCATTCCCAAGTCGTATCAGAGACCTTAGTCTTTTCTTTAACGATCATTTGAGAATCATCCCATAGCTGACGTTGGACGTCAATGGGAGCTCTTTTCAGCTTGGGGTCTTTTACTGATCGTTGAGAAAGCTGGATGGCGTATTCTCTGTCTTTTTCTTCAGCTTTCCTTCTTTCAGCGATTAGGCGTTCAGCTCTGAGGTAATCTTTGTATTCCTTTTGTGAAAGTTTGAACTTTGGAGGAATAGTAGGAAGTTGATCACGCTTCAGAATGATTCGCTGATCTTCTAACTTCTTTATCATCTCAACTTTTCTTCTCTGATCCTCTTCACTTAGCTTTTGAGGAGCCAAGGAAGGTCTGATTTTGTGAGATAGCATCTGTTCTTCAGGTTCATCAGTCTCAGAGATCAAATCTAAGACCGGGATTATTTCTTCAGCGTTGGGAGCTGGGATTATTGTTGGTGAAGTCGTAGCTGTAGGAACTTCAGCGATATCCTCAAACAGGGGAGAGGACTAGCTGAAACACAGCGATCGTTCGAGTAAGAACTTAGGTAGAACAAAGAAAGAGAAAGAATGGGATAAAGTGTATGGAGGTTTTAGTGAGTGTAGAACTGATAATGTGTATAGAGAAGAGGGATGTAGTGTAAGGAAGATTAGTGTACTTGACAAACCGGCTTTTTAAGCAAGATCGTCAGATTTTCATCGTCTTCAGCGACACTTTTTCGTTTGCCCTTGTCAGCTTCAGACGCTGATGGCTTTGTCTTTGTCCGCTCCCCTGTAGGTTCATTTATCAGAATCCCTTTAAGAGCTTTAGTCCTCTGAGCAGGCTTGACGATAAAAGAGTCATCATCATCATTCTTTGGAGAAGAGGATGGTTCATCATCAGACAAGTCGATGGCTTCTTCATCTTCAGCTTCAGACTCAGATTCTTCAGCTTCTTCTTCGAGTTGCTCCCCCTCAGATACAAAGGTAAGCTTCTCGGTTCCCTCAGGGTTTTCATCTCCCTGAGGTCCAGCGGCTGCTGCTTCTTCAATTGTCTTCTCACCATCTTCAGTGAAGGTGAGGTCTTCAGTCTTCTCTCCCCTGATAGATTCATCATGGGAAAGGTCTTCAGCGCTCTTCTCCCCCCTTTTTCATGATGAGTGGGGGAGGAATGTGATGATTCAGCAGCTTGTGTTGGTTCCCTGTCTTCTTGGCCAGGGATCCCCACACAAATTTCAATCGCTGATAATCTGTTTTCTAGACCAGAATACCAGGATTGATCTTCACGAGTTCAACACGATCCGCCGGAGTAAAAGATGAAGGTGCAGGGGCAGGGGTGGTTTTGTTGGTCAGGATATGCTGCAACAATGTCTTCATGGAAGTGATGTCATTCTTCATCATATTGACATCGGTCTTCATAGAACTCATGTCAGTCTTTACTGTGCTGACTTCAGTCTTTACAACAGACATTTCTCCTTCGAGTGTTCCAACCGATGTCTTCAGCGTTGTGACTGCGCTGGACATGGTGTGAACTGAAGTTTTGATGGCGACGTAGTCTTTGTAGATGTCAGCGAGAACTTTGGCAAAGTCACTGAGCGTTTTATCAACCTTCTCTAAGTCAGCTTTGGAGGCATTCTTTTCGACCACGGTTGTCAGCTTTGTAAGATTCTCTCCAGCGTTTGTTACAGCTGAAGAGTTATCGGAAAGAGTAGTGGTGAGACCTGTCAGCTTCGTCTCTATTGTCTTCAGAGAGGTGTTGATGTCTCCCAAATTAGGACCTGTAACATATAAGAACTTGTGAACAGAGGAAAGCTCAGAAGTTTGGGGTTCAGTTACAATGTATAGGGGTTGGTGTATACCTGCAGGAGGATTGGTGAATTCATCAAAATCTCGGTGTCCTGAGAAAAGTTCCATATCGTCAGCTAATGTGCGTGGACGCATGGTCATCTCTGCAGGTCCTACGCCCATCATTCCTTGAGTGTCAGCTTTAGCTTCTGGAGGAACGACAGGTGCTTCAGTGATAACTGGAGTAGAGTCCAATTGAATAAAGGGAGAAGCAAAGGTTGAGAATGGAGGTTGGGTGCGGAGTTCAGCGTTGGATTCGCTGAGAATCGCTTCGTCAGTCTTTTGAGAGACTTAAGGAGGTTGGGTAGATTCCAAGTTTGTAACCTCAATGTTTAGAGACGCTGAGGTTTGGATAAAATGGGTGGCTTGTTCAGCTATGGCAGAGCGTACCACTGAACGTTCCTTCAGCTCTTTGAGATGAGCTGAGGAGTCTTCAACAAGAGATTGCTGGGGTTGCTCCTTGGTTTTCTTAGTTCTTTTGGAACTAAGTTGGGTGGAGGAGTGTTTCCTTTTAAGAGAAGGAATGGAGGTTGCAGCCTGGGTATCAGCGGTGGGTTTGTCCGCTGAAGGAGCTGCAGAAGTCGAAGAAGTAGGGTTGAGAAGAGTTAAAAGTGTAGAAAGACGTACCTCATTTGCCACTGGCTTGAAGTCGAGAACCTTAGGGCCAACCTGAGAGAGTTTCAGGTCACCCTCTTTTGGGTAGCTGTCCTTCAGGCCTGTTTGGAATACTACGCTGACGAATCGAGGATAAGAAACCCATGGAGATCTGTCAGCGGCGGAGTCTACTCTGAGTACCAGATCATCGTAGATTATAGATGCCCAGTCTATATGTAGACCTTTCAGCAAGGCATATCCCATTGCTTGCTGAGGCTGAGCGGCTTGATCAGAGGAGTCGGTCTTTGCAGTCATGCAGTTGATTAAGTGAGCGAAGATGAAATTCATCTCGCTGGGCATTTTAGACTTTTTGATGAGGGTTAGCTTCTTCTCAGGCTTCATGTCCCTCCCAGTTTCCCATACATAGCCCATTGCATCGAAGAATGCAGTGATGGCTTCCCTGTCTGAGTTTTTCTTGTGGTTAGGGAGGGGAACAAAGGGTTTTTCTTTGGTGGCCAAGGGAAGGTTCAGGGCTTTGCGAATAATGGCAGGTGTAATCTTCATAGTGCCATAGTCAGTATCGCAGAGGATGCAGTCAATTGTTGTTTAGGAGTCTTTGGCTGATGGTAGCTGAGAGTGTCTGACAGAGTACCAGAATTGGGATAGCAGTAGCTGATGTGCAGGAGGTGTTATGGTCAAGGCTGTGGATAGACAACAATTCTTCAGGAAGTTCACAGCATCATCTATATGTGTGACTTGCTTTCGAGGAGGAAACTCGAGAAGCGCATAGAGGTTATTTGCCTTGGTCCAATCCAGTTTGTCAAGAGAGAACTTGACCTGGGGAGCCTTGATTATTTCCAATTCCTCGGCAGTATTATCAGCAGCAGTGTTCTCAGCGATGGTGTTCTTGGAAATGTCAGAAGATGCCATTTTCTGTATTATCAGTTCAACCAAAGATTAACAAATAAGAATAATCTTAATGTGGAAAGATGTTCCAATAAGATGGTTCGAATTTTTTCCATTTCATTCAGACAAAAATGTCTTAATGAAGATTAGGGTTTTTCTTGTTTTAAAAACGAAATGCAAACCCAGAGAAAATCTTGTTTTCCAGTTTCTTTTGAGAATAAGGATTCTGGAAAAACGAATGAAGAACAAGTTTAAGATTTTGCGTTTTAAACTTGAAGAACAACCATGAAAGGTTGTGTTCATAAAACCATGAAAGAAATGATTTCATTTTAAAAAGTTCTTTTGTTTGATCTTTTAAAAACAAAGAGAAGATCATTAATAAGTTTGAAGAAACAGGTAAAATAAAAGAATTATTAATCTGGTTCGTTGAAGAAGATGAAGTTCTTAAGTTCTTGAAAAACTTGAGAGCACAAATGCAACAGTAAATTTTATTTTTCTTGCTTGGAGGAGAAGTTCACGTAAAAGAAAAATATAAACCCAGAATGAGTTTATATAGTGAGATTAGAGAGAGAAAATCTTGAGCGGGAAAAGATTTTCATCATGACACGGACACGTGTTTGCATTTGATTGGAAGGTAAACGAAACGTGCAAACGTGTGTCAGAAAGAAGAACGTGCCAGGGCTTATCCGTTGCAGTGACGTCACAACTATCCTTTCATATTCTTGGATGTCTCTGAGGTTTTGAAAACTCAGGGACACTTTTGAAAACATGAAGCACTGAATAGAAATATCAGTGTTGGTTTTAGAAATTTCAAAGTATCGCTGATTAAGGAAGAAATATTCAGCGATGCAATTTATTTTGAAATCTTGCATTTACATGCGATTGTCCGAGAGAGAAAAACATACCTTGATATCAGCTAATCAAGTTTATTCAGAGAAGATGATAGAATGGGTTATACAAGTTGATTTTATCCTATTGCTGATCAAATGTGAATTACTGAAGATTTTACTCTTCAAAGTTCAGCATTCCAAGCTCGCTGATGAGGAAGTTGAATCTTGTCTCATCAAGGGGTTTGGTGAACAGATCAGCTAACTGATAATCAGTTGGGATAAAGTGAAGTTCTATATCACCATTCATCACATGATCTCTGATAAAATGATACCTGATTTTGATGTGTTTTGTCTTTGAGTGTAGTACTGGATTATTTGCTATAGCGATGGCACTTGTGCTGTCGCAATAGATTGGAATATTTGAGAGCTGAAGATCATAGTCCAGTAGTTGATTTCTCATCCACAAGACCTTAGAACAACAGCTTCCAGCGGCTACATACTCAGCTTCAGCTGTGGAGGTGGACACTGAGTTTTGCTTTTTGCTTGTCCAACTCACCAGCTTTCCACCCAGGAGCTGACATCCTCCTGTGGTGCTTTTCCTATCCAATTTGCAACCTGCAAAATCACTATCTGAATAGGCGATTAGATCGAATCCTGAGTCTTTGGGATACCAAAGACCTAGATTTGCAGTACCCTTAAGGTATCTAAAAATTCGCTTTACAGCGGTCATATGAGATATCTTGGGTTCAGCTTGATATCGTGCACACAAACATGTTGCGTACATAATATCGGGTCGGCTAGCTGTAAGATACAAGAGAGAGCCGATCATCCCACGGTACAGCATGACATTAACAGGAATACCCTTAGTATCCTTGTCTAGTTTCAGCGGTGGTGCCATAGGGGTTTTCATAGCTGAACTTTGAGTTAAGTCGAATTTCTTCAACATATCTTTAACATACTTTCCCTGATTAATGAAAGTTCCTTTTTCATTTTGCTTTATCTGAAGACCAAGGAAATATGTTAGTTCACCCATCATGCTCATTTTATACTCATCTTTCATTCTATCAGCGAAATGAGTACAAAGATCAGGGTTAGTAGAGCCAAATATAATGTCATCAACATATATCTGAACAATAATGATATGACCTTTTACTTTCCTGAAAAATAGAGTTTTGTCGATTTTACCTCGCTCAAATTGTTCAATATGGAGATAAGTAGATAGAGTGTCATACCATGCACGTGGAGCTTGCTTCAAGCCATAAAGTGCCTTATCCAGTTTATAAACATAACCTGGACGCTTAGGATCTGAGAATCCTGGAGGTTGTTCCACATAGACTTCTTCATTCAGCTTTCCATTTAGAAACGCTGACTTAACATCCATCTGATATACTTTGAAGTCTTTGTGTACAGCGTATGCTAAGAATAGACGAATAGATTCTAGTCTTGCTACTGGAGCAAATGTTTCGTCGTAATCTATGCCTTCCTCTTGTCTGTATCCCTGAGCAACAAGACGAGCCTTGTTGCGGGTTACAGTTCCATGTTCGTCCAACTTGTTTCGATAGACCCATTTAGTGCCTATCACTGTTTTGTCAGTTGGTTTTCGAACAAGTTTCCCAACTTTGTTTCTTTCGAATTCAGTCAGCTCTTCTTGCATGTCGCTGACCCAGTTTGGATCTTTGAGGGCATCATCTACTTTCTTTGGTTCAGTCAGAGAAATAAAGTTAACAAATAAACAAATATTACCTGCACTTCGTCGAGTCTGAATACCAGCGTTTGGATCACCTAGAATTTGATCAATTGGGTGATTAACAGTCCATCGTTGAGCCGGAGTGTGAGACGCTGACTCAACTTGAACTGAAGGAGCTGAAGATAAAGCTTCAGCGATTTCTGGAGTATCAGCTAAGAGAGGAATGGGTGCAGTTGTCATTATATTCACTGATTGCTGAGAAGTGGATGGAGTGTCTGAGACATTAGTTTCAGAAGCAGGTATAGTGTTTAAAGGAACAGCTGAGACCCATGATGTTTCAGCTTCACTATTCTGCATATTTGGAATGATAGTAGGACTATCATCTTCAACTGTATGAGTATGAGGAGTGGGAGTGTCTTCTGAATCACCAAGATGAGAAAACATCCATTGATTCAGTTCTTCAGTATCAACGGACGGTTTAGAGTTCGCTGAACGGGATTCCTCAAACGTGACGTGAATTGTTTCTTCTACAGTTTGTCTTCTTCGATTGAAGACTCTGAAGGCTTTGGAGATCGAAGAATATCCAAGAAAGATTCCATCATCAGCCTTAGGATCAAACTTTCCAAGGGCATCTATGTTGTTCAGTATGAAACACTGACATCCAAAGATGTGAAGAAAGCTGATTGAAGGCTTTCTCCCATGAAAAAGTTCATAGGCTGTTTTATTGAATCTTTTGACTATCAGCGACCTGTTTTGCGTAAAACAAGCAATGTTGACAGCTTCTGCCCAAAACTGAGTAGGCAGGTGAGAATCGCTGAGCATTGAACGTGCAACTTCAATAATAGTTCTATTTCTTCTTTCAACGACTCCATTTTGTTGCGGCGTTCTCACTAATGAAGAGTTGTGAGAAATACCCTTACTCTCAAAGAAGGAATCAAGAGAATTGTTTTTGAATTCAGTCCCATGATCACTCCTTATTGAGCGAACGGTCAAAGTGTTCAGGGTTTCCATCTTCCGAACAAAGGTGATGAGTTCTTCAGGGGTGTCACTCTTGGAACGGAGAAACATAACCCATGTATAACGAGAGAATTCATCAACTATGACCAGTGTATATTTTTTTTCCAGCTATGGATTGTTTGTTAACAGGGCCAAACAAATCCATATGGAGAAGTTGTAGAGGAGACGACACTGAGGAGACTTGCTTTGACTTAAAGCTTGCTTTGGTCTGCTTCCCTTTCTCACACGCTGAACATAAAGACTCTTTGGCGTATGAGTGCTGAGGTAGACCAGTAACTAACTCTTTTGAAGAAAGAGTGTTCAGTGTCTTAAAATTAAGATGAGAGAGCCTCTTATGCCATAGCCAGTAGACATCAGATGAGGATTTTGAGAAGAAACAGGAGTTCTCAGTGGTTGTTGAGTCCATGTTTATTACATAAACATTTTCCAAACGATAACCGCTGAGAGCTATCTTCTCCTTTTTTGTCAGTGACAAAGCAGGATTCCTTGGTAAAGATTACCATGTTATCCTTGTCGCAAAGTTGACTGATGCTTAACAGATTATGCTTCAGCCCTTCAACATATGCGACTCTTCTGAAGGTTGTTGTACCATTAGAGAGTACACCAAACCCTCGGGTATGTCCTTTTCCATTTCCTCCAAAAGTCACAGAGGGACCCTTCTCTTCCTTGTATTCAGCGAGCAGGCTTTTCTTTCCAGTCATGTGTCTAGAGCATCCGCTATCGAGATACCAGATACCCTTCTTAACCTGCATCACAAAGGAAGATTAGTTTTTCTTGGGTACCCACTTAACCATGTGTACACGTTTGTCAGTGGAAGTAGTTGGAATGGAAGGTTCAGCAATCTTCGCAGCATTTGAAGATTCAGCTTTGTCAGTCTTCACTTTGGTTAATTTCTTAACCTCAGTGGTCTTCTTTGCCTTGGGGGCAATCTTCACCTTAGCTATCTTTTCAGCTTTGGTGGCTGTGGGGCAGTTACTAGCAATATGATCAGTGAGTCCATAGTGATAACATTTCCTATAACTAAAAGTAGTTCTAGGACCATTTGAATGCTGAGCTTTAGATTTTGAATTAGAAGTACCAGCACCAAGTAAGCTGATGGCTTTTGAAATAGGAGGAACATTCAGTTCTTCGGATTTCTTACCAGAGACATCCACTCTGATTCTAGGAGTAGATCGCTGGATAGATCCACGCTGAGTAGATCCAGATATCTGATTCCTTGATCTAGAGGAATGAATCACTAAAGCTTTAGAAGCATTCATCTTAGGTACTAAGGTACCCTTCTGAGGATTTTGGTAAATAGCAATTCCTTTACCTTTATCTTTAAAGACAGAGGTAGGTTTTGGATAAACCCTTTTCTCTTTACCTTTTGAAGAGGTAGAAGTTTCCTCAGGGATAGGCGGTCTGGACGAGGAACACTGAGAGGATGAAGTATCAGCGACTGAGGATACGAAAGTTCCAAATAAGAGCATGGAATGATCAGTGGTTGGTTCTAGATTATCAGCTTTGTAACCAAGACCACATTTATCACTCAGGGGAATCCGGGACTTAATTATCTCAGTGATCTTTGTTGTAGAATTACACCATCCTTCAACAGTAGCTTTTTCAGCTCTTAAAGCAGAGATAGCTTCTTCTTGCTCGATTTTGACTAGCTGATTTAAATGCACTTGATCTTTAAAATCTTCTTCAATTTTAGAAAGCTTTTCTATTTGAAGGTGACAGTTTTTGAGCTGTTCAGCGAGATCAAGGTTTTGATTTTCAACTACAGTTTTACCATTCATGGCTTCATATAAACTTCTACTCAAGAGATCGATTTTACGAAGACTATCAGCTTCACCAATATTTGCAATATTTGTAAAGAAGGAAGGTGATACCTGAATAGCAGAGGTTGAAGTAGAGGGAATGTATGAGTTTCTTCCTCATCTTCAATCTTGGCCATAAGACATAGATTGGCTTCATCATCTTCAGAGTCAGATGATGATTCTTCTTCATCAGAGGCAGGCCAATCATAAGCCATCAGGTTTTTGCCTTTCTTCTTAAAGCTTTTCAGCTTCGCATATTTTTCTTTCAGCTTAGCGTATTTGTCATCTTTATTCCTGGGAATAAAGGATTTCTTGGGAAACGCTGAGTTTCTCGAAACTTTCTTAGACCTGCACTCGTTAGCGAAATGTCCAATATTTTCGCAGTTAAAACAAGTAGCAGTAGCCTTATCAACAATAGCTGATGATCTTGGCTTATCAGTAATAGAAAGGGGTTTGTTCTTTCTGAATATTTTCTTTTTGGCGAATCTCCTGAACTTTTTAGTTTGGAGAGCCAAAGATTCATCATCATCTGAAGAGTCAGATTCTGATGACCTTTCAGAGTTACTTTCTAACTCAGTGATAGTGACCGCGGGTCGCTGAGTAGAAGGTTCCTCTGAGATTAAAGCAACAGAGGTACTTTTGGAATCTTTTACAAGATTCTTCTTAAGATGACTCGATTGCTCATGATTCAGCATCGTGCCATATAAGGTAGCAAGGGTCATTGATCTTAGATCCTTTGACAGCTTGAGACACATAGAGTAACTGTCCCAGCTTTCAGGTAAACATTCTAGAAACTTTGTCAGCACTTCAAAGTTAGAATATTCCTTACCAACAGTATTCAGATCTATTATTAAGCAATTAAAACGTTGGTGAACTTCAGAGAGAGTTTCATTCTTACCACAAATGAAACTTTCGTATTGTCTTACCAGGTTGATCTTTCGAGAGTCCTGGACTTCAGACGTACCTTCATACTGAACACATATTGTGTCCCACATGGCTTTTGCGGATTTCAGGTTCATGACGGAATGGTAGACTTCGTCAGGTAGAGCCATGGATAGTATGGATCTGGCTTTTGTGTCGATAGCCACTTTCTTCTTATCTTCGTCAGTCCACATATGAACTTCCTTGGGTATCAGCCTTTCTGGAATAGCAGGTCTATTCTCAGCGGATGGTACTGCAGCATCGATTCTTACAGGAATATATGGGTCGTTTTCAAGATAGTAAGGCATAGTAGGGTCTACACCTTCTAAGAAGAGAATCATCCTATTTTTCCATAAATTAAAATTATCTCTAGAGAATCTAGGGGGTTTTGCAAGAGAACCATTGTCAATATAATTTGTGTTTGTGTTGGTATCCATTTTGGAAATAGCAAGGAAGAGAAATCTTAGTATAGATTAGATCTTGTTTATGAGATTAAACAAAACCGCTCTGATACCACTTGTTGGTCCCGAAGGGCTATACAAGTTTGTAGAAGGGGGGGGGGGGGATGAATACAAACACTAAGATTTTAGTTTTCTAAATTGTTTATTGATAAATCATTAACAATTTACAGCTTGTTGCGAAAACAAGATTAAGGATAAACCTAAATCTAAACAAGTTGGAACACTAAGTTTCTTGTACTAAGAAAGAGAAGGAAATTACTAATAATAACCTATCTCAAGATAAGAAGGATGAACTTGTCCAGAGTTAGCAAGTTACTTCAAAATGAAGTGAGTTCTTCTTCTTATATACTGCATTCATTTAATGCATTGCAGTTTACACTTTACACGTGGCAGCAGCTGATTGGTTGTATGTCATTGACCTTTGTTGACAACCTTAGTAGCCGCATGTTTGAACAGTGTAGTATCAGAGTGGTTGTACGATTTCAGACAATAAGGAGGTTCTTTTTCTGACATATCGTACGGAGACGTGCAAAGGTGGTTAAGACAAAAGTACTTTGTACGGAGGACTTTATGATCAGCTTTTCGTTGATTCAGGGATCTATCATTCTATATCAGCGAATGATAGAGTTCAGCGATAGCTAAAGTCTTGTACTTGATACTTCACATTGAGTGGACAAATCTGAGTCTTCGCTGATCCGCATCAGTTCATTAGGAGACTTGTCGCTGGTTCTTGAGCTTGATCTTCGACTTCAGCGTAGAACCTATGTTGACGTGAAACTTGTCTTCAGGGATCATAAGTAAACAACTAACTTATCAGCGATCACCATAAGTACTGAACAGACTCAGAGCATTATGGTGAACAGTGTTCGCTGAATGTTTAATCTAAAGGGCGAGAGTTCCTATCAGCGGTACAGTAAGATCTTAGTACTTATCAGCGATAGTGAAACTCTGATACATATTGTTTACTTACAATTTTCACTAAGTATATAAGAGAGGGTCATTATCAAATCACCGAGGGTTTGGATCAACAAGATACTTCTTTCTTTCCTGGTTTTGTGGTTGTCATTCCTCATCCGATCATTGACTGTGTTAGAGTATTAATGTCAATATGTATAGTTCAGGGTCCTTTCTGTAATTATGTGTAACTTCTCTTTGTATAAATAGTCTCTTAGGGTTTCATTATTAGGTTAGACACTTCACTTGTAAACACTCTCTCATTATATGAAAACGGCCGATTCAGCCATCTCGTGTGTCTATCTATCAATCGTCTCTCCAATTCTAACATATCGCCACATCCTCGATACTGTTCGTACTCTATTAATCTAAGCCAAGTGTCCAGAACGTTTTTGGGGCGAAGCTGCCTTCAGACTCCCATCCTCAATCAAAAGTCTCCCTATGAAGTGCTCCATGGGGTCTCCCCTGCATATGACCTCCTAAAAGTATGGGGTTGTGCCTTCTTTGTTCAGTTGCAACCTCATGAACACACCAAACTTGAACCTCGTTCTCGATTATGCTGCTTTCTTGGCTATGGTATTGAACACAAAGATTATCGTTGTTGGGATCCAGTCTCTAAAAGACTACGTATATCCCGTCATGTCACATTCTGGGAACATCTTCCCTTCTCAACAGTGTCCAAATTTCAAGACATACCCAATCCTTCCACTTCCTTCTTCACTGATAACTCTATCTCTTTGGACTCCCTCCAATTAGATTCCATGCTGACCTCACCATCTGTCCCACCTCCTTCCAACTCACCTCCATCTGAGTCTTATTCTATACCATTTGTTCCACCTCTTTCCGCTTCTTCTCAACCGGAACCTTCATCTGTTCCATCTGAACCTTCGCCTGACCCACCTGTGCCATCTGATCACGATCAATCATCTGCACCAACTCCAAGTACTACTTCTGAGCCATCTGCTGAGTCTATGGATCCTAGCTCCTCTCAACCACAAGATGAAGCACGACGCTCCGCTAGGGTAAGACAAGTTCCTTCTCACCTTCGTGATTATCATTGTTATGCCACTTTACTGTCCACCCATGAACCAACTTCCTTCAAGGAAGCCGAGTCTAACCCTGTTTGGAAGCAAGCTATAACAGAGGAACTTCAGGCACTTGACAAAGCCAATACATGGGAGTTTGTTCCTCTCCCACCGGGAAAGTCACCCATTGGTTGCAAATGGGTCTTCAAAATCAAAACCAAGTCTGATGGATCCATTGATCGATACAAAGCACGGCTTGTGGCAAAAGGCTTCAATCAAGAATATGGCATTGACTACGAGGAAACGTTTGCTCCTGTGGCTCGTGTCACATCAGTTCGTAGCCTTCTCGCCATAGCTGCCACCAAGAAGTGGCCACTCTATCAGATGGATGTCAAGAATGCCTTTCTGAATGGTGATCTCGAAGAGGAAGTCTACATGAGACTCCCTCCAGGTGTGACCTACCATCAGGGACATGTATGTCGACTTCAAAAAGCCCTCTATGGCCTCAAACAAGCTCCTCGTGCTTGGTTCGAAAAGTTTAGCAACACTGTCATCTCATTGGATTTTTCTCCAAGTAACTATGATTCTGGCCTGTTTACTCGGACTACTGCTGCAGGGACTATCTTACTTCTGTTGTATGTTGATGACATGATCATCACCGGCAGTGACACTACAGGTATCAATCATCTCAAACAATCTCTCAGCTCATGTTTTGAGATGAAAGACCTTGGCAAACTACACTACTTTCTTGGACTTGAAGTTCTATCAGACTCCTCTGGCATCTATCTCTGTCAAGCCAAGTATATTTCAGATCTGTTGTCCAAAACTGGGATCACGGACAACAAAGTTGCATCTACACCCATTGAGCAAAATCTGCACCTTGCTCCGAATGCCGGAACCCCGCTGAAAGACCCCACACGGTACCGTCAACTAGTTGGATCTCTGGTCTACCTGACTGTTACTAGACCAGATCTTGCCTATGCAGTTCATATAGTTAGCCAATTCATGGCTGCCCCGTGCTCAGACCACTATGCCGCTGTTCTTCGTATACTTCGGTACCTCAAAGGGACAATGTTCCATGGACTTCACTTCTCATCCACTTCATCCTTACAGCTTCGTGCCTTCTCAGATGCTGACTGGGATGGTGACATAACCGATCGTCGTTCAACTACCGGCTATTGTTTCTTTCTTGGGGACTCTCTTATCTCCTGGCGCAACAAGAAACAATCACTGACAGCTCACTCCAGCACTGAAGCGGAATATAGAGCCTTAGCTGACACTACTCAGGAACTTGTATGGCTACGCTGGCTACTATCTGATATGGGTGCTCATCAATTTTCCCCAACACCATTTGAAAGGTTTTGTTAAACCGTACTACCACATGATATAGGCAACGGAAGCATATTTAGAATTGAATCATCCATGGCAATACAAACAAACAACTTATAAAGATGCATACGTTCTAGATGATTAACTACAATAGAAAGAATCAAGAACACTTACTTGTTTCTCGTGATTGTCGAAAACACAAAGATGAATTATCCTTGTTCTTGCTTCTTGGATGTCAAGGATCAATAGTGTGAATCCCTCTAGTGGCTCACACTTAAGAACACCAAACCAACAATCAAGATTGAAGCTTTAAACCCTAAACCCATATTTAGGGTTCACGATTTTGGGAGGGAGGAGAGGGGAGGTTACGACCTCAATAAAGAGAGAGAGATTGATTAAAAAACTCATTAGGGTTTGATCCCTAGTAGTTTATTTATAATCCCCTTATTTACACCTAGCCCCCTTGAAACGATAAGCTTGTTAAAAAACTCTTTTAACCAATTATCATTTAGTCCCTATAATTAATCCAATTAATTATATTGTAGCTTATAATTAATTTATCATCAAATGACAAATTAATAAACTAACTACTTTAACTCCCTTTCATTCTTCTGATTGTTATTTGGGTCTTAAGGGCAACCCAAAAGGACCCTGCTATTATTAGAATTATTACCAATAGTTAATGACTCTAGACACTATATCCAATAGTCTCCCACTTGGACAAGTTATTAACTCTATTTGGTTTAACGCTTTCAAATAATTAGCAGAGAGCAAGCCATCCAATGCAGCTGTCGAACTCTGATAAAGATTCGGTCCTAAGATAAGTGATTTAATGTTCCTTTGTTCTACAAGATATCATATGAACCTGAGACATGGATAAATGTCTATCTCATGGATCAAGATTATGTTTCCCGATTTCCGATATGTGTTGAATTCATCAGACTACTCAATTGAACACATCAATTATAGTCTGGGTTTGGCCAAACACTTAGTGTCAACACAAAATCATCGGAGGGGCCATGGATATCGCTTCTTCTGTTTAGGCAGAAGGAACAAATAAACTTTGACTACACAGTTCATTTCTATTCATCATATTATACATGGACATACCCTGTATAACTGCCAGTTACGGTCAGCGTTAGAGCACACCAAAGCATAACAGAATCATAGAGCAAAACTCTATGTATCTCCGTTTGAAGAACATAAAATATTATCATCTCAAAATTCCTCTGACCTAATCCATGAAGTAAACTTTTGAGTGCGGGTTGTTCCAATACCCAAATCACTATTAGGTACTCATGAATGTTAGTTGCATTCTCTATGCTTCTAACACTCCATGACAATCTTGAATCACTACTTACTTCCAGGAGTGTGACTGACTGTGGAGGTTTAAGTAAATTAATACTCAGGAAGTTGGTTCTAAACATGCAAAACAAAACAATAATAAATTAAATGTAAATGGACGCAATCCAGCATATATTATAATCTCCATATAATAATCTCCAAATCAAATACAATTTTATTACGTTTTTAATACATCAAACTAACAACTAGAACATTCAAGGTATATTGATAATTCTAACACCTATGGCTTTAGTATGATACTCATGTTTGGGTCGAGTTAATGCTTTTGTGAAAGGATCCGTCGGAGAATCACCATGCTTAAAGCAAATGAGACATCAGGTCTAGTACATGTCATGACATACATAATCGATCCTATAGCAGATGCATATGGAATTCGACTCATTCTGTCCAGTTCTTTACTAGTGCTGGGACATCGATCTTTTCTCAATGTTATGCCATGTTGCATGGGCAAATACCCTTTCTTGGATTCACTCATATTGAATTTCTTCAATATCTTATCCAAGTATGTACTTTGGCTAAGTCTAATTAAACGCTTGGTTCTATCTCGATAAATTCTTATTCCAAGTATGTATGCTGCATTTCCCAAATCTTTCATAGCGAAACATTCCCGAGCCAGACCTTTACATCTTGCAACATCGGAATATTGTTTCCTATGAGTAGTATGTCATCAACATACAAGACTAGAAATACAACATTACTCCCACTAGCCTTAACATATACGCAGGACTCATCTTCGCTTCGAGAAAATCCAAATTCCTTGACCTTTTCACGAAAACAAAGATTCCAGCTACGAGACGCTTGTTTAAGTCCATAAATGGATCTTTCAAGTTTACACACTTTATCTGGATACTCAGTATGTACAAAACCTTCAGGTTGTGCCATATACACATCCTCATCAAGTTTCCCATTGAGGAAAGTGGTTTTTTTCCATCCATTTGCCATACTTCATAGTCATGAAATGCAGCTATGGCAAGCAATATCCTGATAGACTTAATCTTTGCCACTGGTGAGAAGGTTTCATCATAATCAATTCCTTGAGTTTGAGTGTAACCTTTTGCAACCAGTCTAGCCTTGAATGTGTGCACATTCCCATCCATGTCGGTCTTCTTTTTGAAGATCCACTTACACCCAACTGTCTTGCGACCTGGTGTGTGATCAACCAATTTCCAAACATGGTTATCGTACATAGATTGAATCTCGCTTTCCATGGCCTCTTTCCATTTGGCAGCCTCAGGGCCTGCCATCGCTTCCTCGTAGTTGGATGGCTCATCCGCACTATCAAATGTTTTATCATTGACTAGTGTGTCTCCTTCCTTTGTAATATGAAAACCATAATAAAAAGTCAGGAGGTTGACTTACTCTACTAGTTCTGCGAAGAGGTGGTGGAGGTATGTTAGTTTCCTCAACAGGTGGTTCAACCTCATGTTGAGGGCTAGTGTCAACTATAGGTTCATCATTGGTTGTTTCTTGAATTTCTTCAAGATCAATGTTGCTCCCACTATCCCTTTTGGAAATGAGCTCCCTTTCTTGGAAGACTCCCCTTCTAGCTACAAACACTTTGTTCTCCGAAGGTTTGTAAAATATATATCCAAAGGATTTGTAGGGATAACCAATGAACCGACACTTCTCTGCTCTAGGTTCTAGCTTGTCGTTAGTTTTGCGCCGAACGAAGACTTCACAACCCCAGACCTTTATATGTGCCAACGAGGGACGAGTCCCAGTCCACATTTCAGAGGGTGTCTTTGCAACCTTCTTAGTTGGAACGAGGTTTAAGATATGAGCTGCAGTTTCTAAGGCATAGCCCCAGAACGATATTGGAAGTGTAGCACGACTCATCATGGACCGAACCATATCAAGTAGCGTTCGATTTCTTCTCTCAGCAACACCATTGAGTTGTGGTGTTCTGGGAGGAGATAATTGCGAAACTATTCCACAATCCCTTAGATAGTCGTAGAATGATCATGACTCAAGTATTCTCCACCCCTGTCGGATCGGAGCATCTTGATCTTCTTGCCCAGTTGGTTTTCTACTTCGTTTTTGAATCCTTTGAACACTTCAAAGGTGTCCGATTCGTTTTTCATCAGATAGATAAATCCATATCTACTGAAATCGTCAGTAAAGGTAACAAAGTATCTTTCACCGTTTCTTGTGGCAGATCTGAATGGTCCACATACATCTGTGTGGATTAAGTCCAACAGATCCTTACCCCTTTCCATTTTTCCTTTGAAAGGTGCTTTCGTCATCTTGCCAAGTAAACAAGACTCGCATTCTTCATCAGACTTTAAGTCAAATGGTTCCAAGACCCCGTTCGATTGGAGCTTGGCGATGCGTTTCTTGTTTATGTGGCCAAGACGATGATGCCATAACGATGATTTATCCAATTCACTATTGGAGGAACCAACATTTAGAGTTAAGTTATTATTATTTCTACCAACACAAATCACGCTTTCATACACACCATTACAAGGAGAGGCTTTAAAATAAAAACAACCATGTTTATAAACCAAAATGCAACCATCATTATTATCAAATTGAAATTCAAAACCATCCTTGTAAAATGCATGAAAAGAAATAATGTTTCGAGCCATTTCTGGTGAGTAGCAACAATCTAATAACTTTATTGAAAAACCACTACTAAGCATGAGCTCAAAATCTCCAATATTGGTAACAGCGGCAGTCATCCTGTTTCCCATGATCAGATTCAGCTCCCCATGCTTCAACGTTCTACTTCCCTTTAGTCCCTGGAAATTAGAGCAAATGTGAGTACCACATCCCGTATCAAGGACCCAAGAGTTAGAAATCGAAGTACTATGGAGTTCAATTGTAAAAATACCTGAGGTGTCACACCCTTTGACCTTGTTCATTTTCAAGTCCTCCAGATATTTTGGGCAGCTTATCTTCCAATGGCCTTTTTCTTGACAGTAAAAGCATATGGCCTCTTTAGGGTCACTTATGGGTGGTATGTCAGAAGAATCAGCTTTTCTCTTATGGCCTTGGTTGCGAGGAACAACTTTAGCCTTTCCCTTCCCTTTGGGATGAGAAACTTTCTTCTTCTTACAACCACCTTCCCTAATGGCCAGGACGGGAGCAGTTGAGTGAGCACTTTGGGTCTTACCCATACTTGCTTCAGCAGATCTCAACATGCCATGGAGCTCCATCAAGGTCTTGTCCATATTGTTCATATTGAAGTTCACTATGAACTGTTTATATGCCCCACTAAGAGAGTTTAGCACCATGTCAATGGCAAGCTCTCTTGGGAAATCGACACTTAGATTGCCTAACCTGTCAATGTACGCTTTCATCTTTTGCACATGTGCACATACAAGGGCACCGTTGGTTGCTTACATTCCATAAGCGATTTTACGACTTGGAACCTTTCTTGCCTCGCTTGCTCCTGAAACATTTCACGAAGCTGCTCATTTAGTTCAAACGCTCCCATGTTCTCGAAACTCTTTTGAAGTTCCGGGGACATGGACGCCAACATGAGACACACGACTTTTGTGGATTCCGCGAATTGCGTATTGTATTCAGTTACTGCTTCAGGGCTTACATCATCATTAAGTATAGGAAGATCCTCGTCGAGCAAATACTCTTTGTTTTCGTACCTCAAGGCAATTCTCAAGGCACGAATCCAATCCAAGTAATTTGGCCCAGTCAGCTTATCTTTACTTAGGATAGAGAGTAACGTAAGGTTGGATGTTGAGTGAGTAGGAGGAGGAGGATGAATATTTTCAGCCATCTGTGGATATAGTTTTAATTTTTGTTAGTTTGATATTCAACCCTTAAAAATAATTATCCAAAATATTTAACAAGGCTAGGATCCATATTTTATCTTATGATGTGAAAAGGGATGCCGTAATCACATCACAAGGTTATTTTAGGTAAACAAATGCTATTTGTTAATTTCATTCACTATGAAACTCTTAGGTCTTTTGAGATTCATTGACTTATGTCAATGGCATGTTAATCTCGATTATGTTTATCTTCTATTTGTGACTGGGATGCCGAGGATCACAAACAAGATAGTGAATCGACCATGGAAAAACACATGGACCCTTCGGCTCAAGTACGCTTGAGAATCACGAGCGCCACATCATTTTCAACTATAGTTTCACATTAACGTGCCGGCAAACCGCACACGCTCCGTTAACAAACTATAAGATTATGTGTGTTCTTCATCATGGGTAGCATACGACTTTCACATTTCTTAGTATATCTAAAACGGGATTTTCGTTTTATACTTCATAGTTAATACTTTTAACTTGTCATATTGACCTATCAAACCTTTTCAGTAATTCCACTAGTCCACACGAGAGGCGGTGAGTTTGGTAACGCATGGCGTTTTAAAAACCCTTGACTCATTCGGTAACCATATTATCGGTAACCTCTTTAAACCCCCTTAGAGTGTTTATAATGAGTACGTCTAGTATCGGTTTGACTATCAATGTATTATTTAATCATATATATATAATTGAGGTCTAATATATATATAAAATTGAATGAAATTTTAAGCAATTTAAAATTATGATTATCCAATTAATTCTAATTAACCATGTGAGCACATATTTAACAATTAATATAATTGTTTCCATATTTGATTCCAATTAAACATGTGAGGACACATGCTAATAATTAATGTGAATATTTGACATATAAATTATATTCACTATATAAATAATGTCAATGTTTATCTTACAATATTTATTCAAACTTGAATATATTTGCTTATTGTAAGAAGGTATTTAAGATTATCTTATTCAATTCAAGATTATCCATTCGATATTTGCCATAGCTTATTATTGATGTGTTTTCTTAGGCAAGTTAGGAAACTAGCCATACATAATTAGGATTATCTATTCAATTTAAGATTATCCATTCAATATTTTCCAAAGTTTATTATTGATGTGTTTTTCCTTAGGCAAGTTAGGAAACTAGCCATACATAATTATGGTATAACATGCAAAAATAAAATGACTACTACGCCATACACAATTATGGTATAACATGCATAAAAAACGACTACTACCCTATACCCTTTAGGGATAACAGTAAAACTTTAATCGCTAAAAATAGAAACTTTTCATGCAAGCAAAAAAAATTTTAGTTTCCAAAAAACAACCTTTGAGGTTAAGACCATGAAACCCTAATTTAGGGATTAAGCAATTCAATGGCTACAAACTTACTGCACTATGTCGAAAATAAAACAGGTGCCTTCTGGACCTCAAACGATTAATCCAACCGTCCAGAAGGTAAAACAGAATGTCGTGAAACTACTGTCCAAAAAACACGACCATCCGACGGTTCAAACTCCGGGAATAGGTAAAACGGCTCGTTGCATTTTTTTCAGAAAATTCAATACGAATTTTATGCTATTGAGCTAAAATCTAAGAACTTTGGCTCTGATACCACTGAAAGGTTTTGTTAAACCGTACTACCACATGATATAGGCAACGGAAGCATATTTAGAATTAAATCATCCGTGGCAATACAAACAAACAACTTATAAAGATGCATACGTTCTAGATGATTAACTACAATAGAAAGAATCAAGAACACTTACTTGTTTCTCGTGATTGTCGAAAATACAAAGATGAATTAACCTTGTTCTTGCTTCTTGGATGTCAAGGATCAATAGTGTGAATCCCTCTAGTGGCTCACACTTAAGAACACCAAACCAACAATCAAGATTGAAGCTTTAAACCCTAAACCCTTATTTAGGGTTCACGATTTTGGGAGGGAGGAGAGGGGAGGTTACGGCCTCAATAAAGAGAGAGAGATTGATCAAAAAAACTCATTAGGGTTTGATCCCTAGTAGTTTATTTATAATCCCCTTATTTACACGTAGCCCCCTTGAAACGATAAGCTTGTTAAAAAACTCTTTTAACCAATTATCATTTAGTCCCTATAATTAATCCAATTAATTATATTGTAGCTTATAATTAATTTATCATCAAATGACAAATTAATAAACTAACTACTTTAACTCCCTTTCATTCTTCTGATTGTTATTTGGGTCTTAAGGGCAACCGAAAAGGACCCTGCTATTATTAGAAATATTACCAATAGTTAATGACTCTGGACACTATATCCAACACCATTATGGTGTGACAACACTAGTGCTATTCAGATTGCTCACAATGATGTCTTTCATGAGCGTATAAAGCACATCGAGATTGACTGTCATTTCACTCGTCAACATGTTCTTTGCAAGACGGTTAAACTTTTTTCAATCTCCACCCTTGATCAGACTGCAGATATCTTCACCAAAGCTCATCTTCCAGGGCGTTTTCGGGCCCTTGTTTCCAAACTCAATTTGTCTCATTCTTCCCCTACTTGAGTTTGAGGGGGGATGTTAGAGTATTAATGTCAATATGTATAGTTCAGGGTCCTTTCTGTAATTATGTGTAACTTCTCTTTGTATAAATAGTCTCTTAGGGTTTCATTATTAGGTTAGACACTTCACTTGTAAACACTCTCTCATTATATGAAAACGGCCGATTCAGCCATCTCGTGTCTCTCTATCAATCGTCTCTCCAATTCTAACAGACTGAAGATCAAATCTCGCTTTTCATGGGGGATTGGCGGTTTGTACCAGATCGTATATTTCTGTTGCTTTTTAGTTTATATTTTAAAATCGTTAACTGGTATATATATACTAAGCAAACCAATTTTAATGGTTTAACAAATAATCAGTATTATATACTCTGAATGGAAACGAACTGTTGCAAGTCACTAGTTCTCACATTGCAGTAGGTAAGCATGCAGGAGTAGCCCCTGCAAAAATTACTCGATGTCCATGGGTGTGATGCCCAAAAATTGAGTAAAATACTAATCCCTCGGTCCCAAACAAAATCATTGTCCACATTTCCACTTTTGTTTGTCTATATCCACTTTCAAATAAAAAATAACGGTCAACTTTACAATCCTACCCATGATTATGGGATAGAGAAAATTACCCCCTCTATTATTAAGGGTAAATTATCATTTACTTAATTAGAAGTGTTAATAGTTACACATTTCTAAATCTACGTGTCTTTTTTATAAGGGTAAAATATTTAAAAAACATCTACAGATTTGTATGTGATTATCCCATGTATTTAGGATATCCTCTGTGTACATCTGGTTGTAATTTTCTCATATATATATAGTGAAACAACTCTCACCCATTATGGTGATTTACAAAAAGACTCCTGGTACTTTTCTATTGTGGACATTTAGTTTGAGACTGAGGTAGTATTTGGTTGTGTTCTTTCATATGCAATTCCTTTTTTTCACATCTTACTACTTAAATTATGCTTTTGCAGTTCAGTTGTAAAGGATGTGTAAAATGCGAAATTGATCAAATTTGAAGTTACTACATGCAAGTATAGTAAACTGATAGACTTCTGATGAGGATTTTCTTTTCCATGTCTAGTTTGTGAATCTATTTGCAGATGAGTTCAAAAAGAGGAGGTGGCAAGTCTAACAGAGGTGATGCCAACAAGGCTTCATCCAAGGGTAAAAATGTAACTGGGGTTTCTAACTTTGATGTTGATCAGTTGAATCAGGCAGTGCAAGATGTGAACCTGGATTCCAACCAGGATGGTGGCTGGGAGGTAATCTCCAAAAAAAACAAAAACAAAACAAAACGGGAAATGCTGTTGCTTCCAAACAGTTGGGTTCTCAGACTTCTAAACCCAATACTTGGGGTCATGTTGAATCCCAGAAAACTGGTGGACGGCCTTCAAGCAATATGCGGGGAACTCATACGGGTGTCTGAGGTAGTACTAGCAACCAAAACCAACCGATGAATAGATACTATGAGAATAATTACACTCCTGCCCCAAATGCAATTCCTCCACCTCTGCAAAGTGGATGGAATTGGAACTTTCGGCCTGGCAATGCAAGGCATGATGCAGATCATAGGGAGAATGTATCAACTCCTCATCCTAAAGTTGAACAGGAAGATGTCGAGGATATGAGTGACTCTGAGGATCTTAATGAATCTGATGATGAACTTCTAAGTGAAGAGTATGATTCAGAAAAAAGCCCCAAAAGCCACGAGGAACGAAAGAAGAATAGGTGGTACACTGATTTCTTTAGTACTTTGGATACCCTGACGGTGGAGCAGATATTCGAACCAACAAGGCAGTGGCATTGTCCAGCTTGTAAAGATGGTCCTGGTGCTATTGACTGGTATTGTAGTCTACAGTCTCTCGTGACTCATGCCAAAACAATAGGGTCCAAACGAGTAAAGAAACATCGAGATCTTGCTGAAATTTTGGAGGAAGATTTGCACAGGAGGGGAACTACAATCGTACCAGCTGGTGAAGCGTATGGGCAGTGGAAGGGACTGAATGAAGTTGTTAAAGACAGGGAAATAGTCTGGCCACCAATGGTTGTCATCATGAATACACAGCTTGAACAGGATGAAAATGAAAAGGTATATTACTAATTTTTTCTAATTATTCACACAAAGCATGTTCACTGTTCACAAATATTTAGTCAATAGCATGTAAGTGAATGTGTGTTTCATGTCATAAACGAAATTGCTAAATGAAACTCTTCTTTCAGTGGGTTGGCATAGGAAACGAGGAGCTTCTTGAGTACTTTAAGTCTTATGAAGCGGTGAGAGCGCGGCATTCTTATGGGCCTAAAGGACACAGGGGGATGAGTTTGTTGATATTTGAGTCCTCGGCAGTGGGATATATAGAGGCCGAACTGTTGGTGATTATGAAAAGAAACACAAAATAAACATATATAATAACGCAGCGGAATAATCACCAAAAGGATCAACGTATTGCCAATATAATTAAACTAGAAATACAAATAACGATATACCTTTGTAGCGTGATTTGTACACCAATCGGGATCTACTTGTGTGCTCTTTTGAAACCAAGCATTCAATGGAGAATGCCTCTAGAGTAGTCCACACTACACCTCCTTGATCACCACCGGATGCTAGTCCTCCTTAGTAACGGATCTTGTAGCTTCAATTAATCAAGAACGAAGCTAGAAGATCAAAGTGGAAAAACCCAAGAGAGGGCTAAGGGTGGGGCGCCGATTTTAGAGAGAGGAGAGGAAAAATTAGGTTAGCTTAATTAGGTCATTAACATTTCTATTTATTAATGAACCCTAAAGCTACCTTGGGCCTCTTAAAGGTTCTCCCTAGTAAATCTTCATGGACCTTGAATTAATTAAGTTAATAGGCTAGCTATTAACTTAAATCCAATACAAACCCATTAATCCACTATTAATGATTTGTGCCCATTTAATTACCCCATGTTACTTAGGCTATTAATATAATGTAAGTACAATAATTACATTATATATTAAATGGTATCTCAGTGTATTGTGTGTGACCCTATAGGCCCATGTGTATCTAGCCATATAATTATATATTATGACACGAGCATATTCCAACAGCTCCCACTTGCACACGTCATAATAACAAGTAATTATACAAGCAAAGGTTAGCGTCTAGCAACACGCCAATGCCCCTAGAGACACATGAGGCTAGTTTCTTTAAACGTCTCATTTTAAATGGTTTATTAAATCAGTCATCCCTTTGTTACAGATACCTTGTTGAATACTAGACATGGATCATATGTCATTCTAATTATTCAACGATTCTGTTTCTCGATCTGTTTGTTGAAGTAGATTTCCAAATTAATCAAGCATCATCTTAATTACATTTGGGTACGGCCGTACAAA
Source organism: Saussurea involucrata (assembly GCA_033807775.1). NCBI lineage: Eukaryota > Viridiplantae > Streptophyta > Magnoliopsida > Asterales > Asteraceae > Saussurea > Saussurea involucrata. Next base: position 103,057,451 of record CM066314.1, on the reverse strand, counting down.
CATCTATTCAATTCATCGAGGGGCCCAGTAGTATCTAACTCCATTACATGTAGAGGAACAAATCCAATTTTGACTGCACGTGCCTGTCATGTGCTTCATGTCACTCCTGAAGATGATTTTTATAGTAGCCTTATTCAGGACATCGTTTAACCATATCAAAGACCGACATTCCACCCATACAAAACCTGCTTGCATATCTAGTCTAAGGACGAGTGACATAACCATTTGCGAGATTCACTGGTGACGCCGATCCATGCAGTGAACTCTCGTAGGTTGGGTCAGTCCAATGTTCATCACTAATGAACAACATGTGAGTTTGGTGGCATCATCATTAATATTCATTCACTAATGAATATCACCAATACGCTCACATTTGCCTTAATTCGATGATACTCCCGTATCATCAACTGACAATGGACAATTTTGAACAAATAATTTATTCATGGATTAAACATGCAAATATAGAACACAGTTGATATAAATGAAAACGATCATACCGGGTACATCAATTCATTGTGAAAATAAAAACTGTTCAACGTTCCAATTATTCAATTACTAAAAACGGATCTACATGAGACTACTAGCTGGTCGAAGTCCAATGTTCCTAGCATGCTCGATATGTTTGGTACAAGACATTGGCTTCGTAAAAGGATCAGCTAAGTTGTCATCTGTGTGAACTTTGAGAAGACAAATATCACCTATCTCGATAGCCTCTCGAATGTAGTGAGCCTTCCGGCGAAAGTGTTTGGCGCCCTTTTGAACTCCAGGTTCATTGGTTATGATAATGGCACCAGAATTATCGCAGTACATATCCATGGGTCTTTCATTACTGGGGACAACGCCAAGCCCAGAAATGAATTTTCGTATCCAAACAGCCTCCATTGCAGCTTCGGAAGCAACTATGTATTCAGCTTCTGTAGAAGACATCGCAATAGTGCTTTGCTTAGCACTCTTCCAGTCAACAGCGCCTCCGTTCATGACGAAAACGTAGCCAGTCTGAGATCGAGAATCATCTCGATCTGTTTCGAAACTAGCATCAGTGTAGCAAGTAACACTGAGCTCTCTTTCTATATCACCCCCATAAACAAGGAACATATCTTTGGTATTTCGAAGATACTTCAGTATGTTCTTAACAGCAATCCAGTGACTTTCTCCTGGATTCTGTTGGTATCTACTCGTAAGGTTCTGAGAGAACGCCACATCAGGTCTAGTGCACCTCACTGCATACATGATGGATCCCACAGCCGAAGCATAGGGGATTCCCTTCATCCGCTTCACCTCATCAGGTGTGGAGGGTCCCTGAGTCTTACTCAAGTTTACATTGTGTTGCATTGGAAGACTTCCACGTTTGGAAGCATCCATTCTAAACCGTTTTAATTTTGTCAATGTACGCACTTTGACTTAAACCAATTAACCGCTTCGATCTATCTTTCATGGCAAAACATTTTCCAAGCCAGGATTTGACATCTTGTAGCATTGGAACGTTGTTCCCCATGAGCAATATGTCATCAACATATAAGATTAGAAAAACGACGATGCTCCCACTAGCTCTCATATATGCACATGGCTCATCAAGGTTTTGAGTGAAACCATACGTTTTAATTTCCTCATCGAACCTTTTATTCCAACTTCTGGATGCTTGCTTCAGTCCATAAATGGATCTTTGAAGCTTGCATACTTTCTCGGGATGTTTCGTATTCACAAAACCCTCAGGTTGCACCATGTAAACATCTTTATCAAGGTGACCATTCAAGAAAGCGGTTTTGACATCCATTTGCCAAATCTCATAGTCATGGTACGCTGCTATGGCTATAAGAATCCTAATAGCTTTAACGTCAGCAACAGGCGAGAAGGTTTCTTCATAGTCAACCCCGTAGGTTTGAGTGTAACCCTTTGCTACTAGACGAGCTATATAGGTGTGTACATTGCTATCCATGTCGGTCTTCTTCTTGAAGATCCACTTGCTTCCGACAGTCTTGCTGTTCGGAGGAAGATCAACCAAGTTCCAGACTTGATTGTCTTTCATGGATTGCATTTCAGCATTCATAGCTTCAAGCCATTTATCGGATTCTAGATCCAACAATGTAGCTTGATAGTTAGAGGGTTCACCATGATCACCAAAATTCTGCTCCTCAACATCGATATAATAACTATATCGTTTAGGTGCTCGAGGTGTCCTTGCAGATCTACGAATGGGAATTACATCATTCTGTGGTTCAACATCTGCATGTTCAACCTCAGCGTGATGTTCGCTAGTGTCACCAGGAGGTTGCGCATCTTCGCTTTGAATCTCGTCAAGGTCTACTGTGCTCCCACTTGCTTCTTGTAAAATGAGACTGTTCTCAAGAAACTCAGCATACCGAGCAACAAATATTTTGTTTTCGGGTGGGTAGTAGAAATAGTAACCCATTGTTTTCTTTGGGTACCCTACGAAGATACACTTGATAGATCTAGGCTCAAGTTTGTTCGGTGTGTCTCGTTTGACGAGAGCCTCACAACCCCAGACCTTCAAGTAAGACAGATTAGGGACTTTCCCGTGCCATATTTCATATGGTGTCTTATCAACCTTCTTTGTCAGAACCATATTGAGTATGGGAGCAGCAGACTCTAGAGCACAACCCCAAAAGGACAGTGGCAAAGTAGTTAGACTCATCATGGATCGAACCATGTCTAGCAAAGTTCGATTTCTCCTTTCAGATACACCATTATGTTGTGGAGTGTATGGAGGAGTTAATTGTGAGACAATCCCACACTTAGTCAGATGGTCTAAAAACTCTTGACTCATATACTCTCCTCCTCGATCAGATCGGAGAGCCTTGATAGTCTTGCCGAGTTGATTTTCTACTTCACTTTGAAAGGCTTTGAACGTTTCAAAGGCTTCATGTTTATGTTTAATCAAGTAAACATAACCATAGCGACTGAAATCATCAGTGAAAGTGATGAAGTAGTTAGCACCTTCCCTAGACACAGTTCTAAATGGGCCACATACATCAGTATGTATGAGTCCAAGAAGATCTTTGGCTCTTTCACCTACATGGGAGAAAGGTTTTCTTGTCATTTTCCCAGATATGCAAGAGAGGCATTTATCAAACGACTCATCATCGGATGACTTTAGAAGCCCATCGTGTTGCAGCTTTATAATGCGTTTCTTGCTTATGTGGCAAAGACGGCAGTGCCATAGGTAAGTTGAATCCAAATTACGTTTGGATTTCTTAGTGCAACACGTGTATATAGAACTATCGTTTGAAACAAGATTATCCATGTCAATTTCAAAAATATCATCACGAGGAATAGCATTAAAATAAAATATATTATCCTTAGAAACCGAAATGCCATAATCCGTAAAAACATGGATAAAACCATTTTTCTTCAAACGAGAAAGCGAAACAATACCCCTAGTAATAGTAGGTGCATAATGACAATTGTCTAAAACAAGAATCAATCCATTAGGGAGGATAAGATCAAAGCTCCCTATAGCTTTAACAGCTGCACGCATTCCATTGCCTACGTACAGGTCCAAAGCTCCGTCGTTTAGCTTTCTACTTCCCTTTAGTCCCTGCACATTATTACAAATGTGAGTTCCACAACCGGTATCATAAACCCAGGATTTACTAGGGAAAGCATAGAGTTCTATAGTGAAGATACCTGATGTGCTAGCCGGGGTAGCTTTGTTCTTCTTCAACTCTGCCAGGTAAGTAGGACAGTTCCTCTTCCAGTGGCCTATCACTTCACAGTGATGGCAGGTGGCGTCCTTTGCAGGGTGCTCCTTTTTAGCAGGTGGGGGGATCTTAGGTTTAGGTTTATAAACATGTTTACCCTTGCCACGACCCTTGCCCTGTGCTTGCGGTTTGGATTTCTGGATTTTTCCTTCCCTGATTGCTAGAACAGCAGGAGCTTTCTTTGGCATCCCTTGCTCTGCAAGCTTCAACATAGCATGCAATTCAGAGATAGTCTTCCCCATGCTATGCATGTTATAGTTCATAACAAACTGGTCATAGTCCTTGGATAGTGAGGTAAGAATCAAACTCACTCCAAGAACTTGTGGCATGTGGTAACCAAGACGCTCCATACGGTCAAGATAGCCTTTCATCTTCAAGACGTAAGAGCTAACTGACTGGCCATCATCCTGTTTACAAGCGTGGAATGCTTTGACTGTTTCAAACAGTTCCTGTTCTGCCTGTTGTTGAAACATAGTTTTCAACTCTCGTAACATCTCAAATGCTGTGAGTTCCTCCATGTTCTTTTGGATCTCGGGGGTCATGCTCACCAGCATGAGAGCAACTACTTCTTGTTGTTCGTTAAACCTACGGGTGTAGGCTGTGCGAACTGCAGCAGAAGCAGTGGCAGGAGGTGCCTCAGGTAAGGCCTCTTCCAGATTGATCAACTTATTTTCAGCTCTGAGGACGATCCTCAGATTTCGATACCAGTCGAAAAAGTTGATTCCTGTCAGTTTCTCTTTTTCAAGAACTGACCTGATAGTTGAGTTGCTTAGGGTTTGATTTGTTGTTGACATCTACAGACATACAAAGTTCAAAATTAGTAATTTCAATAATTAATCCTTTTTTTAAATTAACTACCCAAGTTTTACTTTTAAAACAATTAATTTACGAAAAAGGCTAAGATCCTCATTGAGGCTCTATCATCACATCAGTTGATCTGCTAGCAATGATAGATTCAATAGGTAGGTGACGTTTACCAATTGCATTACAAGTGCAATTCTTAGATCCTTATGGGACCCATGGCATCTAGTGGCCGAGCTACTAGTGTCAAGCTGGCATGTTTAGTCCCATCCTTGCCTCGGGTTAAGGTCTCACCTGCTTAACTCGATTAAGTCATCCAATTTGAAATCATGTGAAAATAGATCTAGGTCTCACGCATAGACAATAATCACATCGGGATTACAATTCAACCTAGGTCTCACGCATAGGCAAAAGGTAATGGCGAGGGATTTCAAGCTAATTGGACGGCATGACTTAAAATTGTGACGGGTATAGTATTTTGATAAAACGTGTCAAAAAAAATGTACGAAAGAAGCATGCATTCTTCATTCGTAGCATAAGTTAAAAACATTTCTTAACTTGGATTCTAATTTGTTTTATTTTATGTGTGTCGAGATGTCCATTTAATATATAACCTATATGAGATATTAATTAGCTTGGACATTACATAAATTAAATAACCGATAAAACTCTTTTAAGCGTTATTTATATAAAACAATAGATTTAAGTTTCAAATCCAATTTAAACTTATATTAAATAAATCTTTATATTTAGTTTTAAAAGTGGTATGTGTTTAATTTTATGTTTGAAAATCCCATTTGCAAGTTATAATATCAAAGACATAGATAACAATGCAACATAAAAGAAAATAAACACACAACCAAAATGTGCAAAACCTCAACCGATGAACACTTATGCTTGATCTCGTGAGCCATCACACGGACCAAGAGGGAAACTAAGGACGGGCCAATATAAACCCTTTTTGGGCTCCCACTTGCTCCAAGACTATCAAGAGCAAGTAGAACACACAAGAACATTCGAACACAAAACTGTCTGGAAAAACGCAGCAGCTTCGGGGCCCGAAACTACATGGAAGGAGTCTTCCCCAATCGAAACATCCTTCTGCAAAATTGTGCCCCTACGTCTTATGGAACTCCAGCAACAAGAATCAGCCCAATCCGATGTGCCAAACTCCGGGAAATCCATTTTTCGCGCCGGCTGTCCAACAGCTCTGAAAAATGCTTCTCGTCTCTAACTTGTTGTAACACCCCGCTTACCAGACACAACACGTTTTGGGGCCACAAGCATGCGGGTTCCTTGGGAACTCTGTGGTTAAGCGTGCTTGGGTGGGAGTAGTACCAGGATGGGTGACCTCCTGGGAAGTCCTTGCGAAGTCCTTGCCAGGTCGCCAAGAACAAAGCCGTGAGCCAGTGGGGCAAAGCGGACAATATTGTGTCGTGGTAAGCGGGGTGTTACAAATGGTATCAGAGCCACTCCTGTGTCGTTCGGGATGGTGGGGCAAACCTCATCGAGGACGATGAGTCCCTAAGGGGGGGTGTGTGTAACACCTTAGGCATATCTCACATCGGCCGTGGACAGGAGAGATGCTGGGTATATTAGTAAACCTTGGCCTTACCAGACACAACGCGTTTTGGGGCCACAAACCATTCTGGGTAATTGTGGATCGTCTGACTAAGAGCGCTCACTTCTTGGCGATTAAAGAGAGCTTTTCAGCGGATAAGCTCGCGGAGGTCTTCATCCGAGAGATTGTAACTAGGCACGGGGTGCCAGTCTCGATTGTCTCAGATCGGGATACTCGTTTCACCTCCCGGTTTTGGGAGAAGTTTCAGAATGAGATGGGTACGCGGTTGCATTTCAGTACAGCATTTCATCCTCAGACCGACGGGCAGAGTGAGCGTACTATTCAGACACTGGAGGACATGCTGCGAGCATGTGTGATTGACTTTGGTGGTAGTTGGGATCAAAATCTTCCACTAGCTGAGTTCTCCTACAATAACAGCTATCACGCTAGCATCGGTAGAGCGCCGTACGAAGTGTTGTATGGCAGGAAGTGTCGGACGCCCATATGCTGGGGCGAGGTTTGTCACAGAGTGCTGGGGAGCACCAATGTGGTGCTAAAGACGACGGAAATGATTCAGATGGTGCGGGATCGGTTAGTCACTGCTCAGAGCCGACAAAAGAGTTACGCCGATAAGAGACGATCGGACTTGGAATTCCAAGTCGGGGATTACGTTCTTTTGAAAGTGTCACCCTGGAAGGGGGTAATCCGTTTTCGCAAGCGAGGAAAGTTGGGTCCCCGATATATCGGACCATACAAGGTCATCGCGCGTGTGGGGAAAGTAGCTTACCGATTAGAGCTACCAGAGGAGTTGAGCCTGATCCACAACACGTTTCATGTCTCTCAGTTACGGAAGTGTGTGATGGATGAGTCTGCAGTAGTTCCCCTTGAAGATATTCAGATTGACGAGCGACTCAACTATGTAGAGAAGCCGGTAGCCATCGTCGAGAGGAAGACGAAGACTCTACGGAACAAATTCATTGGATTGGTGAAAGTCCAGTGGCAGCACCGGAAAGGTTCGGAATGGACGTGGGAACCAGAAGCCGAGATGCGGGAGAATTACCCGGAGCTGTTTGCAGGCGTGGACTTCGGGGACGAAGTCTAGTCCAAGCGGGGGAGAGTTGTAAAGCCCGTGCCCCGGTACGTCTTTCTTTTATTTATTTAATTAATTTAAAGTGTGTACCGTTAATTGTTTTGGTTCGGGGTTTGATGTCGTTAAGGACCAAAATGCTAAATCTATATTTTCTAGGGTAGGTTGTGAAGGTTGGATAGTAGTAGAAGGGCTAAGAGGTGATTTTTGGAAGAAATTGCATGGGTTTCGGCCCATGGCCGGTCCCTTCTTCCTATTCCTATTTTCGTGTAAGCCAAGCAACCCCAACCTTATTCCACACACAAAAAAAAAAAAACCCTACGGCAGCTGTGTTCTTTTGTTTGGTGCGATCGTGAGGAACGAACGAGAGAGGGAGAGACGCAGAGAGAGATCGAGTTAGGGAGTGAAGACGAGAAAGAAGGGGGCGCCGGAACCTCTCGCTGCTGCCGGAGCTTGCTGCTGCCGGAGCTTGCTGCTGCCGGAGTTTGCTGTTCGCCGGAGTTCGTGAGAGTGAGAACCGGGCACATCAACGCGGCGTCGTCGTAAGGTAATCACCCCACCGTTTCGTTTCTTTCCTTTTGTTCCCGTCGCCGCCGCCGTTCGCCGCCGCTGTGGCGGTGGTGGATGGACGGCCGTGGCTGCCATTGTGGGTGCGTGTGCGGGAGGCTGGTCGAGAGAGAAAGGGAGAATGATCGGGTTTTGTCGCGTGCTATCGTAATCAAAAAAAAAGAAAAAAAAAAAAGACCACCGCCGGCCGCCGCTGGCCGCCGCCGGTCGCCACCGGCGACCACCACTGCCGGAGATGGCAGTGGGTGGCGCGTGGCCGTGACCAGACCCTGTCCCTATCGAACCCTTAAACCGTGACTTAATCGTTAAGCCGTATAACTTAAACCGTTGCTTCTAAAATCTTTCTTTTATGCGAAAAATGGTCCAGCCCCTGTTTTGTGATGGCAATAACTTCTCTGTCGTAACTCCGATTGAGCCAAAACTGGCGCCCACGCTTCGAGCTCGGGACCGAGTACGTTTTCTGTATTTTGGCGGAGAACTGATTCGGCCTCGAGTTGGGAGGAAAAGTGGTCGCAAGTTCTGCGGTTCGTCATTTTATGTGATTTTCCTGGAATCTGCCACTGTTTTGCGTGGACCGTAACTTTTTACTCGTAACTCGTTTTGAGGTGATTTTGGTGGCCATAGTTCCCTATTCGAGTCGGGAAGGTTTTTCGTGTTTTGCCGAAAGTCTGATTTAAACCGTAGCTAGGCTGTTTTGGACCGTTTTTGCAGCTGGACCGAAACTGGCAGTTTCGGGTAACCGTTCGTATTTAATTCATAGTAAATTATAGAAAAATCGTTAGGAGGCGTATAATATGTCCTTGGGACCCTAACTCAGAGGACTTTATGGTCATGAAATATTATTGGGATTTTTCTGGATTTAAGAGGGTCGAAATGGGTCCCGAACAGACCTGTTTTGGGGTGATCGGAAATTAGTTTAGTGACGTTTTAAGCGTGTGTCGTGTCCTAGGGTCCGGGTCTCGTGTTGACACGTTTTGACATGCGTTTAGGTGCTGGAAGGTGACCGTGATTGTGAAGCTTGATTCGTGTTGATTAAGCTAGGCGCGCATTTGAGGTGAGTTCTCTCACTGTGTAGTTAGGGGTTGTATGCATGTCATAATAGTTGCTTGTATTTCTGATCTCTTAAACAATATTTATGTCACATTGGTTGGGGAGGAGAACTAAGGTTGCCTTATAAGAGGGACTTGATACCTCCCCTATCAGACGCGTTTTAAAACCGTGAGTCTAGGTGTGTGGACAAAGCGGACAATATCTGGTACGGTTGGTCTGGGATGTTACAGATGGTATCAGAGCCGGGAACCGGACTGGTGTGCCAGCGAGGACGCTGGGCTCCCAAGGGGGGTGGATTGTAAGATCCCACATTGGTTGGGGAGGAGAACTAAGGTTGCCTTATAAGAGGGACTTGATACCTCCCCTATCAGACGCGTTTTAAAACCGTGAGTCTAGGTGTGTGGACAAAGCGGACAATATCTGGTACGGTTGGTCTGGGATGTTACACTTGTCGCCATTCGATTCCGAGCAATGGTTACAATATTTGATAAAATACATTTATCTACTACTAAATCAAGAAAAGAAAAAATTGCCTAAACTATTACAACCCAAAAACTCGACAAATAATTAAACAAAGCACACAAACGGTCAAGGTTTTCATCGGTTTTGCACATCAACATAATAATACAATATCATTAAGATTGTTGGCTTGGTCCATGATAAAAATGCATGTTTTACCATGGATCTAAAACACTTACAATAAGTAAAAAAACAAGCCAACGAAAACGAAGAAAAACTACAATAATTAATCTACGATTAGTATATGTAACTTGTGGCTATAGGATCTTAAAATACATTATTTTAGACCCAACGATGGTCGAAATTTTCAGGAAAAAAAACTTTAGTTTTAGCCACTTTTACATATACAAGTTAATCATATGGCACATACGATGGCTCTGATACCACTGTTGGTGATTATGAAAAGAAACACAAAATAAACATATATAATAACGCAGCGGAATAATCACCAAAAGGATCAACGTATTGCCAATATAATTAAACTAGAAATACAAATAACGATATACCTTTGTAGCGTGATTTGTACACCAATCGGGATCTACTTGTGTGCTCTTTTGAAACCAAGCATTCAATGGAGAATGCCTCTAGAGTAGTCCACACTACACCTCCTTGATCACCACCGGATGCTAGTCCTCCTTAGTAACGGATCTTGTAGCTTCAATTAATCAAGAACGAAGCTAGAAGATCAAAGTGGAAAAACCCAAGAGAGGGCTAAGGGTGGGGCACCGATTTTAGAGAGAGGAGAGGAAAAATTATGTTAGCTTAATTAGGTCATTAACATTTCTATTTATTAATGAACCCTAAAGCTACCTTGGGCCTCTTAAAGGTTCTCCCTAGTAAATCTTCATGGGCCTTGAATTAATTAAGTTAATAGGCTAGCTATTAACTTAAATCCAATACAAACCCATTAATCCACTATTAATGATTTGTGCCCATTTAATTACCCCATGTTACTTAGGCTATTAATATAATGTAAATACAATAATTACATTATATATTAAATGGTATCTCAGTGTATTGTGTGTGACCCTATAGGCCCATGTGTATCTAGCCATATAATTATATATTATGACACGAGCATATTCCAACACGAACGTCTAAGCACACATTTTGAAGAAGAAGGTACAGATAGAGATGCTTGGGATCATCGGCGTAATTTGTTCTATCCCGGGGGTAAACGACAATTGTATGGCTATATGGCAACAAAAAGGGATATGGATAGCTTTAATCAACACTCTCATGGTCTGCACTGGGCTTTCTTTTTCTGTGAAGTTTATGTTCTAAGCTTTTGAAACCTTTTTTGACTTGCTTTATGTTTATTTAGGCAAAATGAAGTTGAAGTTTGAGCTGGTATCTTATCAAGAGAAGGTTGTCAACGAGTTAAAGAAAATGCACGAGGATAACCAACAGTTGCATTGGTGCAAGAACAGAGTTGAAAAAGAAAAAAGGCATTCGAAAGCGCTTGAAGAGTCGTTTGGGTTGGTATCCCAGAGGCTGCGGAAAACCGAAGAAGAGAACCGCATTATCAGGGAGAGAACGCAGCGATACCATGAGCAAAATAAGGAAGAGGTAATTGTATAAAATATGGGTAAATGATGATGCCCTTTGATCTCTTGGCCTCATTGAATTACTTATTCCTAGTTTAGTTATGTTAAAGATGCATTATCATTGAAGCATGCATTGTGGCATTTTGAAAAAGGTGAAAATTTGTTTTTATCATACACCTTGATCGACACATGTTTTAGAAAGTGACAATCCGTTCTCACCTCCTTATAATCGAACCATCATCATATGATTTGTGATCCATCATACATGCTTGCAGGTGTACAAATGACTGTTATATCTTTAGCATGATATAGTTTTAATGTCACTAAGGCATACATCTACATCCAACCATGATCCATTATATATGGTAGATGATGACTCATCAAATATATGAATAATTGATCAAAATGGTAAATTAATTGATTGAAAAATTGGATAAAAACACCCATTATGAACACCCCTACATATTAAGGTATAAATTTATATGCTTATATATGCCTTGCTTGCATGATAAGATTCTCAATAGGTTAGTTTTTTTGTGCTTTTGATTAATTTGGTTTGTTGATGATATGTGTATTCTGTTAGATGGATTACCAAGAAGAGTTCTTCAAAGATGAGGTGAAGATAATCCATGATGCCAGGAATGCAAAGGAAGGCCATTTCGATAAGCTGCAGCAGGAGGAACGCAGGAGTTACCTTTTATTGTTTTCAGTTACAACCATGGCTTCTCTATAAACTTGGGATTTCAACCATCAAATGCCACCTACTTTATGCTATATATGTTTGTTTCTTGATGATGATTTGTTTCTCACCAGTAGTCGGATTCGGATGGAAAAAAATGGCGTCTAAAAATAAAATAATATATATATATATATATATATATATATATATATATGTGTGTGTTTCCTACCCTACCCGCTCACTCTTACTGTGGTGATTGTTGGTTAGGGAGGAGAAGCTTGAGGAATTCGAGGAAGAGAGGGAAAAGTTGATGAAATTGCATGAAGAGAAGATGGCGGAAATAAAGAGCAGGCACTGGAAAGAAGAGATCGAGTTGGAGGAGGGATTTAATGCAGAATTGAGTCGGTTGATGGACAAATATACCCCCAACCATGAAGACTGAAACTTGTTTCTTTTCCTCTTGTTCTGCTTTTCTAAACCTAAGGATTTCCATTTGGAATATATATATATATATATATATATATATATATATATATATATATATATATATATATATATATATGTGGTCATGGGTACAGTTAGCAGCAGTGTTTAGACATCAAAGTTGGTGAATTACTAACCCTCAATTGGTTGGTTTTTAAGTGGAGAATCTCTGATTAAACCCAATAAACAAACTACTTAAATATACTTCTTACTTACCAATAATATGTATGCCTTGTGTATAAATACGTATGTACTTGTGCAATGCAGCGTGATACATCTCGATTTTAATGCTTCATTTTATTTTGTGTTTGTCGATTTATAATACGGTTTTATATAGTTTTAAGAAAGCGATATTTACTTTAATCTTTTATTATTATTATTTAGGTTTAATGATGATGTGAATTATTTATGCTTAATAATTTTTATTTAAATAATAATAATTAAGTATTATGTTAGAATTCAATAATTATCCTAATTGTATTTTAAATTATTTATATTTTAAAATGGAATGTTTATTTTGTATTTGATTATGTTTATCAGTTAGTTATAAATTTAATCATATAGCTTTAAAGGTTGTACTCATACATTATTACTTGCAATTTTGAATTTAAAGTAATATGTATCAATAAACAGTACTTGATGCATAAAAGTTTGTTTTTAATAGTTTTTCTCAATTGCATTATAATATAATATAGATAAGTTCAAAGGACTTTGAGTAACCTAACAAGAAATATATTCTTACAAAGCAAATGTCATAGTCTTGTAAAGAGACCGAATAAATTACATTATTGGTATTAAATTAAGACTGTGTGTCTTTAAAATAAAATAATTATGAATTTATTTCATACGGTATGTATTTTATAACGACTTCAGTCCTTTGTCCTAACCCCGTTAAGAAATATCTATGAACTAGGTTACTTAAAAGGCATCTAGGTCATTATACCCATTTCCTTGTTTTTTTTATTGAAAAAATAAAATTGTATTATATATATATAATTTGAAACCCTCTAAAAGGTTGAAACCCTTAAAACCCACTTTATAGCCCTAGATTTTAGATCCAACGGTTGATATTAAATCATCCAATCTGATTTATTAATTACATTAAAAAATTATTTTTCGTCAAAATAATAAGGCGCTAAGGTTGTGGGACAAGAGAGGAACAGAACAGAACAAGGACTTTTGTCTCATGTTTGGCGTGACTTAAGATGGAACATAACAGAACTAAGTAGAACAAACATGGAACACATGTGTTCCACCAAAAGCCAGGGAACTAAGTGGAACTAAGTGGAACAAGGAGCTTTTTGACAAAAATACCCCCTTCTTCTTTGTTTCCCACCACCGCCACCACCACCGCCACCGCCACCACCGCCACCGCCACCACCACCACCACCACCACCACCGCCACCACCGCCACCGCCACCACCACCACCACCACCACCGCCACCATTGCCGCCGCCACCGCCACCGCCACGACCACCGCCACCGCCACCGCCACCACCACCACCACCACCACCACCGCCACCACCACCACCACCGCCACCACCACCACCGCCACCGCCACCACCACCACCACCGTCGCCACCACCACCACTAAATAACCCACTGGGGGTAAATTGGTCATTTTGTCAGTCCTATTCTGTTCTGTCCAGTTTAGTTATGTTCAACCAAACGCTGGACAGCTGTTCTGTTCTGTCCTGTCTTGTCCTGTCCTGCAACCAAACGCACCCTAAAGGGTAAACCACAATATACGAAAATCGATTCAATTTTGTTAAATGAATTTTCTTCGGGATTAAAACCCGTGATTCTCTCAATCACTATGATTGGGTTCCGAATAATCTGCAACATCTTCCCTCAAAACCGTCTGCAGATGAGATGGAAGTTCCACATATAGGTTTGTTTGAAAACCCCCAAAATTGTACAACCCTAATCACATTACTCCGTCTAACAAAGTTTTATACTTTTCACAGTCCGGAAGAGAAGCGAAAGGATACTGCTTAAGTATTCGTTTTCACGATGTTGAATACGTCTGATGACCCAATCATTATCGACATTGATTCAGAAACTACAAACCAAGAATCGAAAGAAGAAATGTCTGTAGAAGTTAACATCGCACATGAAGGAGAAATCGTCGGTCATCCAGGAAACACGACGATTTCACCAGATTCAGAAAATAATTCTGCCAAATCAGAGTCAAACCAAGTCCGTATAGCACATGCGAAGGAAGAAACCGGTTCAAATTTTTGTTTTTAAAATTTTAGGGTTTCTGACTTAATTCAATTATTATATGTTAAGGGTTTATGTCCGAGAAAGTGTGTGCCGAATAATTTAGGGTTTTCTGACTTAATTTGTTTTTAAATTTAAAGTGTGAATGGTATTGGAAATATGGGGACCACATTCAGGAATCCCTTTTATAACATCTAATTATATTTTAAAACACCATTTATGTGTAATTGGTGGTTTGTTGCTCCGAATATGATTAATTATTCATTGAAAATTTAGTATTTAGGCATTGTTTGAATCATTGACGATAAATTTTGGATTATAAGCTATAAAATTATGTCAATCTGATGTGTAAATACAATGATCTATTCAATAATGAAACTATCTGATGTGTAAATACAATGATCTATTCAATAATGAAACTTTCTGTACGATTGATTTGAAAAAATGTGGTTTCTTTCCATATAAGAAACATAGTGGTATTGTTTTTTTTGTTGGCAACTTGATGATTACTTTCTTTGGTATTTTACAAATAGGTAATATTTTTTTGCCTACAGAGATAATAATTGAAGTCATATTCTCTGCTCCAGTAGTCTAAAAAATTGAGTGTTTTTTCTTTTCGATACAAATGCATTAAGTGATTATAATCATTGTCAAAACCAAAATATTGTTTACTACCTTATTGAATACACAACGACTAAAATTAACAATGTTTGTATTAAATGAACACCCCATTATATACTGAATCAAACACATTTGTTCTAGGTATACTACAACGTATGCAACAACACGTATTTGTCCATCGGCATTTTTCTTCTTGTTAGACAACCGAATATCAAATCCGGCCGCCTCGGCATATCTCCTATACGCTTTCTCTGCAAGCTCAATTGTGGCAAAAGAATCACCGACCCTAATAAACACATCCTCCGGTATGTAATACTTGGTCCCACCACGTGATTCTTCAATCTTGTCCCTCCCTTACATCTATAAAAAGAATATAATTCATGTTACATTATAATATTTAGACGTACATTAAAAAAAATGTTGATACATAACTGACAAAGACAATGCACGTAGAATAATCATTAAACATCCTATAAATATCAAAAAACACTAACACACACAAACAACATTGAAATACATAATAAAATGCAAATGGTAACAATGCAAAAATAATGAAAACAAACAGAATGGTCATGAAAAAAATTAAATGCACTTTACAATGAAACGATTAACTATAAATTGCATGATTACGAAAAACTCAAATTTCCGACGAAAATTACTGACGGATACAAACCGTCGGTAATTACCGACGGATTACCGACGGATTTCATTTAAAAAAATTAAAAAAATAAATAAATAATTATCCGTCGGTAATTACCGACGGTTTTAAATCCATCGGTAATTACCGACGGATTACCTAATTAAAAAAATAAAAAATAAAAAATTAATAATCCGTCGGTAATTACCGACGGTTTTAAATCCATCGGTAATTACCGACGGATTACCTAATTAAAAAAATAAAAAATAAAAAATTAATAATCCGTCGGTAATCCGCCGGTAATTACCGACGGATTAGTTAATTTAAAAAATAAAAAATAAAAAATAAATAATCCGTCGGTAATTACCGACGGATTACCGACGGATTAGTTAATTTAAAAAATAAAAAATAAAAAATAATAATCCGTCGGTAATCCGTCGGTATTTACCGACGGATTACCGACGGATTATTTAATTTTTAATTATTTTTATTAACTAATCCGTCGGTAATCCGTCGGTAAATAATTACATTATTTTTAAAAATATATATATTAAATAAACCGTCGGTGTATATATGTATGAATATTTGTATGTATATACATGTATGTGTGTATGTCTATGTTGATGATAGTATATGTGTGTATGTATATGTGTATGATAGTATATGTACAATATATATTTTTCCACGACTTAAACACAAACATATGTTAAAAGATGCACATGTATTTTATGTGTGTATGTATATGTGGATGATAGTATATGTGTGTATGTATTTATGTGGATCATAGTATATACACGTATGTATATACAGTACATGTATATTTGTATGTCATGTGTACATGTCTATATGTTTATGTATATATATGTATGAATGTTTGTATGTATATACATGTATGTATGTGTGTATACATATGTAAGTGCTTATATGTATACAGTACATACTATACATACATATGTTTGTATATGTCATACATGTCTAGCTATATGTGTATGTAAGTTTGTATATATGTCATTAAGAGTACTTGGAGTCCATCAAGGCCCGATCAAGTTCATTAAGTGTCACTGAAGTCCATAAAGGTCTATACAGTGCATTAACAACCACTAAGTCAAATATGATTCGTCAAGGACCATTATAGTTCATAAAGAGTACTTGGAATCCATTAAGGCCCGATCAAGTTCATTAAGAGTCACTCAAGCCCATAAAGGCCCATACAGTCCATTATCAACCACTAAGTTAAATATGATTTGTCAAGGACTATTATAGTTCATTAAAAGTAATTGGAATTCATCAAGACCCGATCAATCATTAAGAGTCACTCAAGCCCACAAAGGCCCAAATAAGATTCATTAATGACCATTTAGTCAAATGTGATTCGTCAAGGACTATTATACTCTGTGTGTTTCTACCAAAATAGTTAAACCAAATAGTTTATCCAACGCTTCCGCACATTAAGACTATTATACTATGTTTTATAACATTTGGTTTAAATATCATTGTTGAGTTCAAATCAACTAACTAAGAAAGGTGTTTTCCTTTACTAATGCAATACTCATCTCATTCTCAAAGTAGCGGTCTCATCTATTTTATGTGTGTATGTATATGTGGATGATAGTATATGTGTGTATGTATTTATGTGGATCATAGTATATACACATATGTATATACAGTACATGTATATTTGTATGTCATGTGTACATGTCTATATGTTTATGTGTATATATGTATGAATGTTTGTATGTATATACATGTATGTATGTGTGTATACATATGTAAGTGCTTATACGTATACAGTACATACTATACATACATATGTTTGTATATGTCATACATGTCTAGCTATATGTGTATGTAAGTTTGTATATATGTCATTAAGAGTACTTGGAGTCCATCAAGGCCCGATCAAGTTCATTAAGCGTCACTAAAGTCCATAAAGGTCTATATAGTGCATTAACAACCACTAAGTCAAATATGATTCGTCAAGGACCATTATAGTTCATAAAGAGTACTTGGAATCCATTAAGGCCCGATCAAGTTCAATAAGAGTCACTCAAGCCCATAAAGGCCCATACAGTCCATTATCAACCACTAAGTCAAATATGATTCGTCAAGGACTATTATAGTTCATTAAAAGTAATTGGAGTTCATTAAGACCCGATCAATCATTAAGAGTCACTCAAGCCCACAAAGGCCCAAATAAGATTCATTAATGACCATTTAGTCAAATGTGATTCGTCAAGGACTATTATACTCTGTGTGTTTCTACCAAAATAGTTAAACCAAATAGTTTATCCAACGCTTCCGCACATTAAGACTATTATACTGTGTTTTATAACATTTGGTTTAAATATCATTGCTGAGTTCAAATCAAGTAACTAAGAAAGATGTTTTCCTTTACTAATGCAAGACTCATCTCATAAGTCTGTTCCACCTTTTCCAGCTTGTTCCATGCGGTAGGGGTGGAACATGACTGTTTCAACTTGTTCCACTTTGTTCCTGTTTGTTCAACATAAAAGTTCTGCCAAACATAAGACAATGATCTTTGTTCTATTATGTTCTGTCCTGTCCAGTGTAATCGATTTTTTTGAGGTTTAATCGGTTCTATAGGCTTTAATATTTCTATAGGCATTAATAGATTTATTGAACTTTAATCAGTTTTATTGGTTTTTAAAGGGTTTTAATAATAATAATAATAATAATAAATATTATTATTATTAATAATAAAATCGATGAAATTATGATAAAATATACTATTATTTAAATATTTAAAATTATTTTTAAGGGCTTTAATATTTAATTTTCGTTTCCCGCCCCACCCCCAATTCGTTTCCCACCCTTCCTAAATTTTTCCACCCTCTATTTTGACTAGGTCAAAATTCCATCTCTTCCCAAGCTCACAGTGGATACCATCGAGAAGAAGCGGTCGTCGTCGAGCCATCCATCTGCCGAGCGATCGGGAGCCACCACCAGCCGCCGTCGTCATCGCCACCAACATCCACCACCTGACGTTCAGGTCTTCTACTTCAATCGAACGACACACGGCTTCAACGTTCAGGTCTTCAACATCGATTGAATTCAAGAGGTATCGATTTCTTTATTTGACCTAGATCGAATTGAAACGCATCTTTTAGGAGCAGTTAAGACAATATCGTTCTCTTCTTTTCTTTCTGACCTACATTGATTTCTTTTTTTCGGTTGCTTCATAGGTTTCGATTGCTTCTTGTTCACAGGTTTTAGATTTCATCTTTGCTTCACCCACAGGTTCTTTGGTTTCTGATTTGCTTCCATTATAAACCTGTAAGTTACATCGATTTCTTCTTTGCTTCTTGATTTTGTTCAATAGTCGACACTTTTTCTGATTTTTCACTTCGATTGTTCAATGCTTCTGTAAGTTGCATCGATTTTGTGATTGGTTATGTTTGATTATTGAGTTCTGTAATGTTACTTTGATTTTCTTTATGTTGTTACTTTGTATTGAACATGAAATTTTTAATTTTTGTCAAATAAACCCAAATTGTTCTAAATTAAACTGAAATCCTGTTGTGATTGTACCAAGCTGTAATAAACTCAGATGCATAGAAGCTGCTTTGTCCCAAACCCAAATTGTTCTAAATTAAACTGAAATTATGTTCATAATGTTTTCATAAAATTAAGCTGTTCTTGCTCGATTGATACTGGAACTTTATGTTTGCTTTAGTTTTTAGGATATGCATATGTTATTTTCTCCATATTAGTGAACTTTATGTTTGCTTTAGTTTTTAGTTTTTAGGATATTCTTAGATGTCTTTAATTATAAGATATTTTAAGATGTTTTTGTATGTATATATGTATGTATGTAATGTGGGTATGTATATATGTATATATGTATAGCGCAATAACTCTGTGACTCCGTGTCTCCAGTCCGGTGTAGGGCAGTAACCGGTGGCATGGCGTGACTGGTGGCTCCGGTCTAGGGCTGCCGTTGTGTCTCAGGCAGTCAGCCTCTCGTCTCTCAACGTCTGCCTCGCTGAGCTCTCTCACTTGTTAAGGTTTATTTGATTATTATTTATTAGTTTCTTAGGTTTATTTTATATTCTGAAATCAGAATTTCCAAACAAACAGTTTACTTGGGTAATTGGGTTTATTTGATATTTTGATTAGAGTAGATGCAGTCTGCTTCTAAGTTCTAATAAAACTCACGAATCACGATTATTGTTGAATTATTATTGTGTGTATGATACACCTTTCTTTGTTGAATTATTATTGTTGTTGTTTATGCGAATCAGAAAGCTAAACAGAAAAATCTTTTGTGCTTCCATCAATAGAAATATTATTTCTATTTCATTGATTTGGTACTTATTACCTAGATATTAGTTTTACATTTTATAGTTAGGTTGAGTTCTTCTAGTTTAAGTTTAGGTTTTTGGTTAATTTGGCAATCTGGAAAGGGTAGTTTAAGAGCACTGCTT
The DNA here is from genome assembly GCA_033807775.1 of Saussurea involucrata. Taxonomy (NCBI): domain Eukaryota; kingdom Viridiplantae; phylum Streptophyta; class Magnoliopsida; order Asterales; family Asteraceae; genus Saussurea; species Saussurea involucrata. The sequence goes on along the minus strand of CM066314.1, from coordinate 103,037,512 downwards.
TGAGTTTTATGCAAGTTGAGTTTATATGGTTCCTGAATTTCTCCACAAAAGCTATTTGTCATCTTTAAAAACTTGCTTGCCACATTGAACTCTAATGAGTTTGTGATTTATTTTAGTTAGATATAAGGTGCTTAGATGATATATTGGTATTGATTCATTGATATTCATTCTTTGATCATAAGATGCTTAGAGGATTTGTGATTTGTGATATTCATTAGAGTAAAATTCATAGGCACTAGCTATTAATACCCCTTTACTAGGTTTCAAACCCCTCTAAATTGTTTGTTTTTTTGTTTTTCATTTGCGTATATAAGGGGTATTTTTTTGACCTTTCGCCATGGGCATCTGAAATTTCAGGACCGGCCCTGGTTGGTTTGCAGAATGTGGATGGATACTACAACTTGTTATTGTCGTTCATTGACAAAGCTGTTCAAGAAGGGTTCATCAGCCCAAGTGCACGACACATCATCGTGTTGGCACCAACCGCCAAGGTTTTGGTTCGTAAACTGGAGGTAATTAATTGATTAATACCCAAACTATATAAACGCTAATTAATTAATGTTATTTGGGCAAACAATTGAAGAGTGAATATTGATAACAGGAGTATGTGCCTTGCCATGAAAGAGTTGCTTCAAAGTTGAGCTGGGAAATGGAGCAACAACTTGGGTACACTGATTATGACATTTCTAGGTGATCTCAAATGGGTGTTTTTCCTTCTCTTTTCTTTTTCTTTTTGATGAAGGGATTTGTGGCAGTGAAAAATATGTGGGGTATGACATTGAATTAAATACAATATTTTGTAATGGTTTTTGCCCAGGAATTACGGACCTTTTCTGTACAGGGTTTTTGTACAGGGTTTTCTGTATTTTCATTTTTTTTAATTAAAATAAACATTACCGACGGATTACCGACGGATTTGCCGTCGGTAATTTTTACATAATATAATTTAATATTTAAATTGATTTAGATTTAATTTAATTTAAATAAATTTACCGACGGCAAATCCGTCGGTAATCCGTCAGTAAAGAGGACCGTCGGTAATCCGTCGGTAAAGAGTGCCGTCGGTAATCCGTCGGTAAAGCGGGCCGTCGGTAACCGTCGGTAAATATCGTCGTCGGTAATCCGTCGGTAAAGTATAACTGTCTGTAATCCATCGGTATATGGCGGCGTCGGTGATCCGTCGGTAATCCGTCGGTAAAGAGGGCCGTCGGTAATCCGTCGGTAAATTCCGTCGGTAAATTAATTACCGACCAGGTTATTTTCGACGACAATTACCGACGGATTTGGCCGTCGGAAATTCTCATTTTTTTGTAGTGTTAATTACGTGAAGAAGAACAATTAAGATAGACAACATAATATCCAAAAACAATTCTTTAAACTAAATAAAATATTAAAAACCTTACACCAATTCAGTCGATAACGCAAAAACTAAGTTACATAAAATTACGAAAACTCAAAATAATCACTGATCCCTACAGGTAATTCTGGCAAAAATAAATACACAAACTGCCTACCAATTTCGACATCTGCGTCTTTTTGTTTATTGTCGTTATCATTCATCACCAAATCATCATCAATATGATCCAAAAATCCAGTCAGTGAATCATACGTTAAACCCTCCTTGTTCGTCAGTTCGGGAATTTCACACAGAGACTGTACATATTCATCTTCTTCTTCACCGTGATCATCCTCACCATTATTCACTACTTGTATTGCCTTCGATTTCTTCAATCCATCAGATTGAGATAACATGGTTTCACCATTCTCGAAATCCTCCATCTTCAGTTCGATTAGGGTTGAAGAAACAACTGATGAAAACCGTATGTGATTGGAAACGATGATATTGTTCTTGATAAATTCAAAATATAAAACTTATTTAATTAATAAAACAAAATCATTTTCAATTTTAGGAAACCGATTTGCAAATTTGATCATGATCCACTAACCTTAATTGTAGGAGATGATTTTGTAAACTAATTAACAATAAATAATTAATTAAAATCTGGAAAATTAAAATGACATAAATACCCTTCCGGGTTAATAAAAGAAAATAAAAAACTAAATATTGTTAAGATTAGATCAACGGTTAAGATGAGGGTTTCACAAGTTTCAACCTTTTGGATGGTTTTAAAATATCCTTCCTCTCTCTCTCTCTCTCTCTCTCTCTCTCTCTATATATATATATATATATATATATATATATATATATATATATATATCTATTACTACCTTAATATTGGTTTTGGTCAAAACTCTTAAATACAATCTTTGAAGCATAATGTACAACAATTTAAAGCACCAATTTAAAAAATCTCTTAAGTGCAATTTATAAGGCATAGTGTACAACAACTTATACCACACAACCAGTCACTACCCAGAAGAGACACACATGCCTTTGCTTTTTCCCCTCGAACCCTTCTCCCTTCTAATTTCACGTCTACTCTGATCCTAAACCTGCAGGGATAGCTTTCATCAAAGCTTTCTTCCTTTTTCTCCTGCTACCTTAAGCTTTAATCGCTGAAATGGAAGATCTAACAAATCAAATTTGGTAGACCTGGCTCCCAAGACGACAAATAAAATTGCATATAAATAGGGCCCTAAGTTTTGATTTCTCCACAAATTCTTCAAAACCCTACAAATTTCTGGAGGTATGGTAACGTTTTTATTGTGATTTAGTCTTGTCCTTTCAAACATTCACTAATTAGCTCGATCAAATTTTGAATTTTGATCCATTTGATGTGTTTATTTTAGTTGTTCGTTTTGTGTTCTTTGTTCGTCGACTGGTCTGAATCGTTCTGTGTGTTCATTGAAATTTTGTGTTTTTTGTTTCATATGTGGTTTGTGTGGATGTTGGTCTGAATAAATCTTCGTATTCCATTTAGGTTTTTAACGAAAGAGGAATTTGGTTGGGTGCCGCTGCTACCTATATATATGTCGCAGAATGCTCATCCCTTCAATTGTGACTCTCTTTAGGTTTTTGTATTTTTTATGTCATGGAATGGTGCTGAAAATCCATATTAGATTTGAATTTCAAAAGTAGTATGTTTGATCTTGAATCAGATTTGAATGTTTAACAATAGATTTGATTGTGGGGATATTTACTTTGGATTTTATCTTTAGGACTTCCCAAGTGCGAAAATGGCATGGAATTAAGTGACCTGCATATCTCCCTTGTTTTTTTAGCTTTTACCATTTGCATTCATTTCAAGTTAAAAGCCTAGAATTTACAGTTACAAAGTATGACAAGATGACTTGGAGCACAAAGCATTTTAGCAATAGAAGAAAAATCAAAAAACATAACAAAGAACACTTAATGCTTCCAAGATTTCTTTCACTAAATCTACCACACAAACTGCCAAGTTGGGATTCATAAACTCCATTACCATCCTCAGGTAAAGAAGAAAGATGAAAAAAGTGAATTCCTCAGAAATAAGAATTAAAAAAAGGATCAAGAGATGTTGCTTTTGCTTGTACATTTGTTATGCTGTGAGTTGTGCCATTAGTTTGTGTTCATCTCACTTCAATTTGTATTTTATTTATTTGATGTATTCTAATTACACTGTCAAGTTTTTGGACCTGAAAAATATGAGATCCAATATATGTGGTGGTTTCAAAGGCTTTATGTATATGCTTCAAGAACTATGTCGCTTCGAATGTTTCATATGACTGAGATATGAAGCAAGTGAACATAGGGATGCTGGCATGGTGTGTTCCTTATTTGTCAAGGTCGTATGTCTATTTATTGCTTATTTTCTTGTACCCATTTCGGTGTTGTAGTTGATAACCACTTTATTTGTTGTAGTTGATAATCACTTTAATTGTTGTAGTTGGTGTATGCTGGATTCTTTTTTTTAGTTAATGATAATTGAATTTTTTTTTTGTTTTATGGTAATAGATTTTCTTTTATTGGAGCTCTATTTGAATGTCATGACTGGGTTTGTACTTATTAATTGTAAATGTGGGTTAGTGGTTTGTTTAGACATTGCCCCCATAACAAACATCAATACATGAGTTAATAGTCACTTGATGCTCTCTATGTTGAATGTGCAAAGGTATCGTTGGGTATGTAAGAGTTACGACTCTTACCTGATAAGTTCTTACCAAATAATAATTTTTGTATTTGGAATGTTTGATTTGTTCATCTATTTTCCCCTCATGTTTATCGTTCGTTGGTTAAGTGTATCATAAACATTCAACCCTTTTTGTGGGTTTTTGGCGTGATCTGGTTTTTGTTGTAATGTTCTTCAATATAAAGGTTCTGTTGAAAAGCTATGGAATTGTCGATTTGATCATAATGTGTATTGTTAATCCACACACATATTTACATATTACATTGAAAAGCTATGGAATTGTCAATTTGATGCTTTACGTTAATTTTTGTATATTGCTGTGTGGAAACTGTTGTGCACAACAGCTAGATATCTATCGAATTACACCGAGTAGTACGTGTGTTATTGTTTCAACGAGGTGAAAATTTGAACACTTGTAAGGGACTACATATCAACTGCAATCCCCCACCCTCCCAATAATAAGGCAACAATTTTCGTTTTGGCTTGTCCTAAAAAGATGCTAATGTTTTACAACTTGCCCATCACGAATCATTATAAAATATTTGTGAGATTGATTGCAACACAAAACCTATATTAATTATGTCTTTTAACATATAAGAATACCAATTAAATATACAAATTTTATCTTGATCTGAGTGATTCCTCCCTCATTGCTTGCCGGTTTATCAATTATTTATGGTTCTTGATGATTTTATAAGATAATTCCATATTTATTTATGTAGTAAATGCATTCTGAAGTCAGCTCATAATGTTATAACTTGGCTCATTGTTGCCTTTGTTACCTTACCTTGTACAGACTTTAAACCCCTAGATTATGGAAAAACGTTTTGAGATTGGTTTAATAGTTGGGACTGTTGCTGGAGGAATGTCTTTTGTAATTTTAATCCTTCTCATCTTGTGGAGAAAAGGCTACCTTATTGGTAAAAAAAGCAGCAGCAGATAGAGGTATATCTCTCGCTCTACATAATGATTTAATAAATCTTTGTACAAAGACCTAATTAATATGTGGTTTATACAGTTGTCAGCAAAAATCCCAGCATATACACCAAGTCACTTTCCTGATAAAATGACTTGGTGTTTAAAGAGAGGTTACCTGCATACTATTTAGTAAGTTAATTGACAGATGATGTCACATTTTCACTCACTGCAGCACAGCTTGTTGGCTCTCTCTCTCTTGTCGAATTTAAGAAGTTTCTCTTGAAGGGATCTAACTTTGTCTTTAGTCTTTCGAAGCTTTCTATATCTATATGATATCCAGAGACCAAATCCACAATTGGTCTTATCGGGTAAGATTCTCAAATTTTAACATGTTAACCCAATAAGCTAATGTCGCTTGGTAAGCATTTACTAAGGGACCGTTTACCAAACGCTTACCTCGGCAAGCACTTACCGGTCAAATTAATACTATCACTTACTTACCGGGTAAAATTTTTGTCCACCAAAACGCTTTTGTATGCAACAATTTTCCCGGTAAGTGCTAACCATGGTAAGAGTCATCATCGTCACTTACTGGGTACGACTCTCGGTTCTTGCTTTGGCTCTTTTCGGGTAAGATTCTTGGTCATTGCCATATTCATTCGTAAGGTAATGTGACTTGGTAAGTGCTTACCCGGGTAAACGGCCCCTAAGCTTTCGGTAAACGACCCCTTAATTTCAAATTATATCAGCCACCAAAAAGAGATGGTCTGTTTGCTTCTCTTATACTTCTTCTTTCCTCGAATTTAGTTGATGGTTAAGCCAACAAGTGGACACATATTTAGTTGGTATCATGGAAACTGTTGCTACTTTAAGTAAGACAGTTTTGGATGGGCATATTTCTTCGGGTGAAGGAATCATAACTGACACCAAAAGAAAATGGAAAGAGTTTTCTTTACAAGCAATGCTAAAGAGAGTGCTGAATTTTCTGCTGCAGAAATGGTAAAAAAGAAAAGTCAGTGCAATATGCTTAGGCTTAGCTCCATACAGTAAGAATAATGTAATATTGCCGTTTGATTTGCTTTGCTTTTACGAAATCAAAAGAGAATAGCGAAAGATTCCAACCATTGTTTCACAGTTGACAGAATTCCAAAAGAAGTTCATGGATGAGTTCAGTGATTAGATGCTTTTCGCTTTCGTTTTGTTTGTTTTGGCCGTTTTGTTTAAACAATATTTAAACAATGAGCATTTATTTTCATACGTATTATTAGAGATTTATGTTTGACAAAAAAAAGAAAAAGAAGCTTATTTTGGTGCATCCACATCAAGGACCTTGCTTAACTTTCATGCCCAGCTTTCAGTATGGATTTGTTTAGGTTATGTCAAACATAAAGTGGGGAATCATCTTGAATCCCACCAATCAACAGATTGTTGTCCACCTTATTTGAGTCACATAGAGACATGTTAGTTTCATAGATATTATTGGGATGGTTAGGCTTCAGATTTTTTTAATTTTGAAGTTAAAACCAATCAAGACATAGGTGGTGAGGTCTGATGCACATGAAGATTATTGGGATGGTTAGGCTGCGAGTTTTTAATTTTGAAGTTAATACAAGAAAAATTAATTGCAAAAGTTTTTAATTTTGAAGTTAAAGAATCCAACTATATATCATTCACAAGTATAGGGTGTTATTCGATCGGTTAAAACGGTTTTCGGTTTATTCGATTCGTGTTAATCGGTTTTTAAGTTTTTATAAAACTAACCGATAACCAAACCAAATAAGGTTCGGTTTATTCGGTTTTGGTTTATTCGGTTCTTCGGGTTATTCGGTTCGGTAACTGGTTAAACCGAATAAGGAATTATATTTTTTCGTTAGACATTTTCTCAAATAATCTTTTAAAATTAATTGTCCATTGTTTTTATGATGCTAATGTATCATACAATAATACTCAACAATTGAATTATATCAAGTAAATAGGTCATCTATCAACCAATATCTCCCGAATGATATATATTTTTTTCAATGCGCCCTGTAAATCAAAGAAGAAAACGTAATCTAATAAAAACCCTATCTACTATCAATAAAAAATATTATATACCAATATAATATGTAAAATAATAATAGTATAACATGCATTTGGATTATTTTTTATGAACATGTAATTTATAAAATATTAGTAGGATGTGTTACCCAGGTTTAAAACCGAATTAGGAAAAAATTAATCAAAACCGAATAAGGATTCTTATTCGGTTTACCGAACCGTTTAAGCCGGAAACCGAATAACTCGAAACCGTTTAACCCAAACTTCATTCAAACGGGTGGGTTATTCGGTTTCGGTTATTTTTGACACCCCTACACAAGTAGGATTCGGACCTGTATAACATTAAAATATTATGAGGTATAAAATAGACAATCACACATATTCAGACGTTTGGCAGCAGGCAAAAACAAACATTCTAACTGATTCAGATTTCAGACTTCAGCCCCACCTCTTAAAATTAGAAGTGAAATCAGAATTCAGCACCTCTTAAAAAACACACGCCACCTTGGTCGCTTCTGTAATTGAGCACAAATGTTGGTATTGTATAATTATAATTTAGATATACATGCCATGACAAATGTTTATCGGTTGACTTGTAAATAAGCCATGCAAACCCATTAAATAAATTTCGAGATGGCTGAAGAATACAACAAAACAAAAACCATGATAGAGGGCGAAACTATTGGCCTCAAAGTCGTAAATCGCCCGCGCTGCATCGCGCGAGTATACTACTAGTATATATATATATATAGGTGGGTTCAAATGAAAACTCATTTTCAATTGTGAACATGAGGACAAATCACAACCATTGATCAAGATTTGGAAAACTAATCAATGGTTAAAACTTAATTAAACCAATTGAGAAGTGATTAGGGACAAATATGGAAATTTGAATCAGTGCCTACCATCTTTGACTTTTTATTTTCTTTTTTAATTAAAAAACTTTTACCCCCTTAAAGTTTAAAATAAATTATCTTAAAAATTACTAATATTTTAATCAAACAAATTACATAAAAAACGAGAATTTCGTGCTCTTCGATATGACATCCATCTCGATATAGTTTTTTCTTCATTTTAACCGTTTTTACGTGAAATGCTATGTATGTGTTATATTCAGTATGAATATGTATGCACGTTTCATGCTGTCCATATTCAGTATGAATAACAAAGGGGAACGTTCATTCACTATTCATAACGAATAACACAGTATTCAAAATGAATAATACAACATTCAGGATGAATAATACACGAATTCCTGATTCATGTATTATTAAACATGAATCATGTATTATTCACCTTGAATGTTGTATTATTCATCCTGAATCATACATTATTCATGATGAATAATATATGAATGACCCGTGAAGGTGTGAACACATGACGCACTCTCTTTTGTTTTCCGATTCACAACCGCGACTTGGTTTTATTCTTTATGAATATGTATGCACATCTCCAGGTGTCCACATTCAGTATGAATAACAAAGGTGAACGCTCTTTCACTATTCATGATGAATAATACAATATTCAGGATGAATAATACAGTATTTAGTATGAATGTTGGGTCACCAAAGATTTGAAATTGACCCACCGATTTTATTCCTAAAATTCTACTTAGAATATTTACTTTCAGTTCTTTATAATGACTTAGACAAAACAGAAAATGATTGGTGAAGTCGAAGACCCACCGAAATGAAGTTTGAAGATATTCCTCATTGTGGAAGTGAAGGATATTCTTCTCATCAAGATCAAGTCATTGTCCACCGATGTACTCTAGGAAAATCGATGGACACTCCTACCGATCCTCTCCCATTATCGGTCAACAAGTCCCACCGATGAAAGCCTCAAATCGGTGGGAACATGATACTTCTCACAACATATATTTTTCAAGAATTTCTCACCGACCTCAAAGCTCAAGATCGGTGGAATGCCTTCGGTGAAATGCTTCTTGGAAAACACAATGAGAAGATCATTTATTATAGGACAATATCTATTGCCAGGTAAAAGTGACTATTTGTCGTTTTATCCATTATCAGATAACGTCTCGATCAGCATGGGTATTCTTCCTAGTACCAAGGAAAAAGGTGAAAAAGACACATCAACTTTTCAGAAGTCAACACCTATAATTGAATCTCCTGATGACAAGTGTCCTAAGCATTTAATGCTTCTCACACTATAAAAGGAGGAAGAAGCTCCACATGCAAACTACGCTTTCTGGAAGAATTTCTCAGTGCAAGCATTCTCCATTTCTCAAGAACTTTGTAGCTTTGATTCTAAGTGTTCAAGTTGTTTTGTTTTCAGTATACTTTGTGAAAGATTGTTAGAATAGTTTTACCTGTTCTTTTCCGCAACAGTCTTTAGTTTCTATGTGTAATTCTTGTTGAAAGATTTTCAATAATAGAATTAAATTAAGTGAAAAAATTTGAGTATTGTATTCAACCCCCCCTTCTACAATACTTGTTAAGCCATATGGGACTAACAAGTGGTATCAGAGCAGAAAGTTTAATTCATAAACTTGATCTGCGATGGCTGCCTCTTCCTCTTCAAACAATGAAATCACTTTTCAAAACAATTTCTCTGAAAATGGCTCTATAGCCAAACCCCCAAAGTTTAATCCAAACAACTTTGCTCTCTGGAAAAGTCGCATGATGCTATTCATGGAAGGAGTGGATACTAGATATCAAACCATTCTCAAAGTGTAAAGCCCGTATCCTGGTACGATTTATTTTATTAGTTTAAGTTTTCTCTTAACGTTGTTTTGTTAACGGGGTTAGGCGGCAAGGACCAAATGTTAATCTATCTTAAAACTCTATTTGTTTTGAAAGGGTATGGAAGTGCAGGGGTTAAAAGTGTCAAATGGGTAAAGTATTGCATCGGATCGGCCTTAAGAGACCGACCCCCACCCATTCTCGTTTCTGGTTTGTGCCGCACGCAAGAAAAGAACGGAGCAAACCCTAAATCGCCATCCCCTTCCTTCCCTTCCCTACCTGCTGTCACCGCCGATTCCCCCCCCCCCCCCTTCTTGCTGTCGCTACTGTTCCACCAGAGATCACCGGCGCCGTCGCCGCTGGTTCTTGCTGGCGAAGTTTAAAGTGCAGCGAGAGAAGGAGAGAACGAGAGAGAGAGAGAGGGAGCCGGAGTCATGTGTCGCTGCTGTGTCGTCGCGAGGTAAGGTCTCATTCCCTTTTCGTTTTCTTTCTTTGTCATTTTCAACCGCAAACCACCACCGCCGCCGCTGCAGCCTTGACTGCCGGCGGTGTTGCCACCGACGTGCACCACAGTTGGTGGTGGCTTTGTGCGTAGTAGGGAATGCTTGGTCGAGCGTGGTGTATGTGTAGCGAGATAGGGTAGTTGGGTTGTTTTTCTTGTCTCGCCGAAGGATTTTCGAACCACCGTGAAAACCACCACCACCGTAGGTGGTGGCTGCCGCCGCCAACCACCACTGTCGGAAGTGGCAGTGGGTGGTGCTTGGGTTTGTCCGGCCATTAGTGTCTAAACCCTAACCCAAATCCTAAATCGTGAAACCTTAAACCTAAACGCGAAAACCCTAATCCGTTAAAACCTCGTTTTGATTACTTTTCAGGCGTTGCATTTTGTTAGGGTAGAAACCCTAACCGACCTGGTACACTTGCACTTCATCGGGGCTGATAAGACATAACTCCAGGTCTGAATGCATTAAGTCATAGCTTAATGGGTTGAGAATTAAAGTTAAGCCATGTTATCATTTTATGTGAAAAACGTCCGTTTTATCCCTGTCTTGTAAAATCCGTAGTTTATTCTAAAAATCTCGGATTGGGGTGAAACCAGTGCAAAAATTTCCCAAATTGTGTCTAATGAGTTTCTTGTGTTTTGTAGAAAAATCAATTCGGCTTCTAGCTAGGGCCAAAGTGGCAATTAGTACAGACTGGTCAGGAATTTCCTGTTTCGGGTAGTCTGTCTTAGAAAAATCATATAAAATAGTAGGGACCTCGTATGAACGCGTGCGATATGTCCCTGGAAACCTAAGACATAGAAATTTCTATTTATGAAATAATATTTCTGGGTTGATGAGTTTAAGGGGGGGCTAAACAGGTCACGAACAGACCTGTAGTGTTAGACCAAAAACCGGGAAAGTACGCGTTTAGACTTGTAGTTGTATTTTCGGGTTGGGACTTCACTTTAACACTTGATAACACTTCTTTAGGTGGAAAGACGTGAGTTGGAGTTGTCGGGCTTCTTTTGCTATTCGTGGAGTTCTGCATTGCGGTTTGAGGAGAGTTCACTCACTGCGTACGATAGAGATTGTACGCGCATTACTGTAGTTCGTGTGTGATATTTGTGTTGTGTGTAGAACTAGGCCGAGTAGTGTCTAGTATAAGGTATAGGGTGTCGTATAAATCTCGGGGAGACAAGAGAGGAACATAACAGAACAAGGACTTTTGTCCCATGTTTGGCGTGACTTAAGATGGAACAGAACAGAACTAAGTAGAACAAACATGGAACATATGTGTTCCACCAAAAACCATGGAACTAAGTGGAACAAGGAGCTTTTTGACAAAAATACCCCCTTCTTCTTCTTCTTCTTCTTCTTCTTCTTTGTTTCCCACCACCACCACCACCGCCACCGCCACCACCACCGCCACCACCACCGCCACCGCCACCGCCACCGCCACCGCCACCACCACCACCGCCGCCACCACCGCCACCGCCACCACCACCACCGCCACCACCACCGCCACCACCACCACCACCGCCACCGCCACCACCACCGCCACCACCACCACCGCCACCGCCACCGCCACCACCGACGCCGCCACCACCGCCACCACCACCACCGCCACCACCACCACCACCGCCACCACCGCCACCACCACCGCCACCGCCACCACCACCACCACCACCACCACCGCCACCACCGCCACCACCACCGCCACCGCCACCACCACCACCACCACCGCCACCACCACCACCGCCACCGCCACCGCCGCCACCGCCACCGCCGCCACCACCACCACCACCACCACCGTCGCCGCCACCACCACCACCACCACCACCGTCGCCACCACCACCACCGCCACCACCACCACCGTCGCCACCACCACCACTAAATAACCCACTGGGGTAAATTGGTCATTTTGTCAGTCCTGTTCTGTTCTGTCCAGTTTAGTTATGTTCTACCAAACACTGGACCGCTGTTCTGTTCTGTCCTGTTCTGTCCTGCAACCAAACGCACCCTAAAGGGTAAACCACAATATACGAAAATCGATTCAATTTTGTTAAATGAATTTTCTTCGGGATTAAAACCCGTGATTCTCTCAATCACTACGATTGGGTTCCGAATAATCTGCAACATCTTCCCTCAAAACCGTCTGCAGATGAGATGGAAGTTCCACATAGAGGTTTGTTTGAAAACCCACAAAATTGTACAACCCTAATCACATTACTCCGTCTAACAAAGTTTTATACTTTTCACAGTCCGGAAGAGAAGCGAAAGGATAATGCTTAAGTATTCGTTTTCACGATGTTGAATACGTCTGATGACCCAATCATTATCGACATTGATTCAGAAACTACAAACCAAGAATCGAAAGAAGAAATGTCTATAGAAGTTAACATCGCACATGAAGGAGAAATCGTCGGTCATCCAGAAAACACGACGATTTCACCAGATTCAGAAAATAATTCTGCCAAATCACAGTCAAACCAAGTCCGTATAGCACATGCGAAGGAAGAAACAGGTTCGAATTTTTGTTTTTAAAATTTTAGGGTTTTCTGACTTAATTCAATTAATATATGTTAAGGGTTTATGTCCGAGAAAGTGTGTGCTGAATAATTTAGGGTTTTCTGACTTAATTTGTTTTTAAATTTAAAGTGTGAATGGTATTGGAAATATGGGGACCACATTCAGGAATCCCTTTTATAACATCTAATTATATTTTAAAACACCATTTATGTGTAATTGGTGGTTTGTTGCTCCGAATATGATTAATTATTCATTGAAAATTTAGTATTTAGGCATTGTTTGAATCATTGCCGATAAATTTTGGATTATAAACTATAAAATTATGTCAATCTGATGTGTAAATACAATGATCTATTCAATAATGAAACTATCTGATGTGTAAATACAATGATCTATTCAATAATGAAACTTTCTGTACGATTGATTTGAAAAAAATGTGGTTTCTTTCCATATAAGAAACATAGTGGTATTGTTTTTTTTGTTGGCAACTTGAAGATTACTTTCTTTGGTATTATACAAATAGGTAATATTTTTTTGCCTACAGAGATAATAATTGAAGTCATATTCTTTGCGCCAGTAGTCTAAAAAATTGAGTGTTTTTTCTTTTCGATACAAATGCATTAAGTGATTATAATCATTGTCAAAACCAAAATACTGTTTACTACCTTATTGAATACCCAACGACTAAAATTAACAATGTTTGTATTAAATGAACACCCCATTATATACTTAATCAAACACATTTGTTCTAGGTATACTACAACGTATGCAACAACACGTATTTGTCCATCGGCATTGTTGGTTCCCGTTTTGCTTTAAACAAGATTATCAGATCTATTAGTTCAAGTTAATGTTTGATGCGGAAGCGTATTTGAAGAACTAACAGATAAGTTTGATAGATTTAGACCAAAATATAAATAAACAGTGAACAAAATATTATATCTTAAAGTTTACTGAATATATAAAATAAGAACAGGTTTAAGAACTGTGAGTAAGAAAAGCTTCAAAACCGATATGACTTTTAAGGTGAATATGCTTTTGTGTTCTTGTGATGTTCGATTTATATGTGATTAAGGAAGAACTCAACATGAGTCTTCCTTATATACTACTCTAAAGGGGACCATAAAGCGTATGCTACTATTCAGACGATACTGATGAATAGTTGAACGGATGTCGTGAATAGTTGCAAGTGTGGCATGAACAGTCAGACGTGTTGTATTGCATTTAATGCAGCAGACGTCTATTATGTAATAAGCCCTATTAAATCCAATCAGAGTTTGATACGTCGACGTTGGACAGGGCATGCTACCATGCAAGTTGATGAACAGGTCCTGTAACAGTAGCAAGATATTGTAAATATCTTTAAGTCTGTTTGTGAGGACCACAGAGGCTCTGTAATGAGTTACAGAGGTTCTGCGGTCTGGTCCTCTATGGAGCAGTCTTCCCCGGATTCCGAGTTATTGATCTTCTTTGCGCGTATGACAGAGCTTCTGTAGCGCGCCTCTTTAGCTTCTGTAGATTCTTGATCTTGATCTCTCGGTAAGTCCGGCAGAGCCTCTGTAAGAGGCTTTCTTCACTTAGCCTATTTTTCACTACTTCTAAATACTTCTTTGATTAGGAAGATTGAAGCTAACAATCTCCCCCTAAGTAGTGAAAAATAAAAAATTGAACTTGAGTTTAGTTAGGCTAAGTTAGATAAGACAGAGGTTAAACAATACCTCGAAAGTTCTTTCATTTAGAAATATGCCAGAGGCATTTTACATTTGAGTACAATGAAAGATAAACTTTGACTTGGTTTGCAGAGATTGGAGGTCTGATAATCAGATTTTGGCATCTTTGAAATCGTTGTAGCTTCTGTTGTCTCTTCCGACTCTTCTGATCTCTTTGTAGAAACTGATGCAGAGTTCTCTTAGGCGGATTGTGGCATCAATCTCTCTGATGAAAGTATCTGCAACATCTCTATCCATTTTCTCTGTACCTCTGTATTTTACAAGGCTTGTTCTGAACTTGTTTAGAGTACTAGTTGCGTACTTCTGACAGTCCATGCACACAAACAGTTTAACTTCGCCTTGTGGGTTTTGAAATACTAACCCAAACCGTGGTTCTGTGATGATTGAGTTAGGTACGGCGTCCGGTGGGCAGCGATCCTCTGGTGGTCGTAAATCCAGATGTTTGAGACCAAGATCCTTTCCCAGCTGGAAATCTATCATGCTGTAGAGCAGAAGCTTTTCCCTCATCGCTTTTCTCAACACTTGATAGGCTCTGGTGTTTGGCTCTGTGTTGTAGTTGTCTTTTGTCCATTGCAGAAGGTCAGGTAGATCATAAGGATTGATATTTCTTAGGTCAGCATCAGCGAAGGTGGTTTCTGAATTGTTCTCTCTTCTGACTTTGTAAAGATTGTACCTGACCCTTGGATAGGTTCTTGTAAAGGAGAACCTGCAGAAGATTACCTTTTTGATCTTGTGGATTGAGAAGACATCTGCTTTGGTTCTTGGCTTTGTCCTTGTGAAGATGTTCTCAAATTCTTCTCTGATCCTTGGATCTGTCACATGATCTGTAGGATGATTGGTCTGAAAGGTATGTTTATAGAGGTATTTGTATACCACTTCTTCCATCTCTTCATGTGTTGGACTAGGTTGTGGTATTTGTCTTATGAGACTCTCCATCTTTTGAACAACTTCTGCAGCTCTACCAGTTAGAAGAATGTCTGACAGGGGCTTCAATCCATATGCCCAGTCCTCTTCTTCAGGCTTTGGAGTTTGGAAGGCATCAAAGGCGCTCTTCATCAATTTCTCTGTAGGCTTGGGCAATGATTTCTTTTTCTTGGGCTCTTCTGTCAGTATTGCTTTGCCCTTATCTTTGGCTTTTGGAGATGCATAACCTGTTTCTTCTGTAGGTTTGGAGGTTGGTGCTTCTGTTGGCTTGATGGGGGTTGCCTCTGTAGGTTTTGACACTTGTTTTTGAGAGGACTTTTGTGGCGTTGGTTCTGTTGGCTTTCTTTGCTCTGTAACCTCTGTAGGAGGTTCTTTGGTGACTTCTTCTGTAAGCTCGGTTTCTGTGGATTGAGGTATGTCGAATCTTCTTGCCATTTTGAAAGCTAGTGTGAACCTGTGCCTTTCTTCTTCTCTCTGTGACATTCGATCAGTCATTGTATTGTGCATCTTTTTCAGAATATCAGAAGCAGAGGTCGTTGCTCTTTTTGGTTTGGTGGCAATTGACTTTCTTCTCGGTATGGTTGGGGGTTTTTCTGTTGATTTTGTTGAAGGACTTTCTTCCAAAATGATTACCACAGGGGTGGTTGTTGCCTCTGTGGGTTGCTGATCAGCTTCTGGAATATTTGTTTCTTCAGGACTTGATTCCACAGAGATGGGTGTTGTCTCTGTGGGCTGTTGAGTTTGTTGATCTTGGGTTTGTTCTGGAGGAGCTTGACTGATTGGTTCTGCTGCGATTGGTGGAGTTTGTATTCCTCTGCTCGTAGCTTTCTCCCTTGTATTCTCCCCCTCAGGATTATCTGATGGACCAGGATGGTCATCATCAGAATCATCCTGACTCTTATCAGAACTACCCTCTGCTCTGCAAGAAGCTTTGGTTTTCTTCGGTAATTCTGCTCCTGCTGCTATCAACTTTTCACAGACGTTATCACAGAGGCCAAGTAGAGTCGCAAGCTCTGCCTCTGTTTTAAAACGCATTTTGCCAACACTTCTTCTGAAATCCTTGACAAAGTTGGCATTTGCTGTTGTGAAGGAGACAATGAATTCTGTGACCTGGTTTATGACGTTCTGTCCTAGCTCTGTTAGCTGTGCTCTGGTCATGTAGTCTTTTGGCTGCATCATTGTCGTGTTGCGCATTGCCTCTGTTTGTACTTGTTTTAGGGCATTCTGTAGATCTGCAGGAGTAATGCCCTCTGCTCTGTTGAATTGCGTATTCATTTGTTCAAGGAAGTTTTTGACAGAGTCCTTGAACGCAGAAGTTGCAGTTGTTCCGAATTCTTGAGCGGCAGAAGTGGCTGTTGCTTTGGCAGTAGTTTCGGCAGAAGACTTCATCGCTGAGATGGCAGATTTCACCTCTGTGGACAGATTGTCCATTTTGGTGTTTAGTTTCAGGATAGCCGTCGATGTTGTCTCTGCAAAAGATTTGAAAGAGCTTTGCAACTCTTTCATTGTTTGGTTCACAGAGGTGACAAGGGTTTGGAACTCATCCCTTGATACTTGTGTTCCTTGTGTAACCTCTGGAGGAACACATTCGTCTCCAGAGTGAGTCCCTGTTCCTGGGACACCTTCGTTCACCCTTGTTTGTACGATGGGGGTGGAAGGATTTCCATCTGATCCTCGAGCAGAAGCATCTAGTGCTTCAGACTCTACAGAAGTTCTGTGAATGACATTGTCTAGATCCACTTCAGAGGTGGGTACTAGATTATCCTTCTGTTGACTCGGAGACTTGTCTAGAGTCTCTTCGTCGTTGTGCTCGCTACTTCTCTCTGAAAGAAGTGTTGGCCCTAGTTGTATGTGTGTGGCAGAGGAAACAAATTCCTCTGTTGGATGTTCTGTTGTGATCTGGGGAGATGGATCACGAACTATAGGTGAGTCTCTCTGAGGAGACTCCCTAGGAATGGATTCCCCGGTTTCTGTGGGCGCAGAAGTCGAAAGAGTGACTTCTGGCTGGTTGGGTTGGGTTTGGATCGAGCTGTGCTACTCTATTTCAATAACTCCTTCTGCAGCTAGACCTACGGAGTTAGATATGTGGGTTGCACTGGGAGGGGGTGAGGGATTTGTGCCTTCTTCAACTTCGGCATCTTTTTCTTTTCCCTTTTCTTTTTATCCCATTTTCTCTATGATTTCCTTAACCTTTTCTCTATTCCACTCAGTTGCGTTCTTTTGATTTCGTTCTTTGATAGCTTCTTCTGACATGTCTATTTCCTCTATTTCTTCTTCTGTATCTGTGCTTGGACTCTTTCCGTGGACGTCCAATCCTTGTTGAATGAAGGGGTTCTGTAGGATAATAGGTGTGTTAGCTGGTTGATCTTTGGGTGTTGTGTCATCTTCTTGCAGATGTGTGTCAATGCCAGAAATGGAGAAATATTGTTCTTCTGGGAAGTGGTGGTCGAGAGGTTGTGGCGTCCACCCTGCTGTATTTAGGGTGTTGGCAATGTCAGGGTTCTGTAGGAAGTCGTTCAGGTCTCCTTGGTGAGCAAATCTATCTGGAGATTGATAGGGTGATTGATATTCTTCTGTTGCCATCCCTTCTTCTTCATCTTCTTCTGCAGTTCTTTCTTCTGCGATTTCTTCTTCTTCTGCAATGGTAACCAACTTTTCAAGTGATTTACCCTGCTTCTTTTTGGTTTTCCTCCTCTTGGGTTTTGGTGCCCCTTCCTCTGTGATTTTCGATTTTCTTTTCTTCCTCTGTTTTGGGGAAGATGGAGGAACAGAGGAGCCAATTTCTGTGGCATGAGGAGGTGAAGGTTGATCTTTTGCAGCACTTGTAGAGGTGCCTTCTGCAGTTTTTCTCTTCTTTGCTTTTGGAGTAGATGCAGAGGTTTTTGAAGAGGACTTCTTTCCCATGCTCTGCACGTTTGGCTATGAAGCTAAGTTGAATAGCCATGTGTTTAGCTAATTTGTTATCTTTTTCCTCTTGAGTGGAAAGAGGTTCTGCAATCATTGTTCCTAGGGGGACACCTAAACGCGGGGGTGTCATAGGACTCGGTTTAGGAGTTCTATGATCGCGTATATACTCTTTCTTAAGGATTTTATTCTTGGCATACCTCAGAAGTTTCTTTGACAAAGGTCTGCAGTGTGTGTAGCCATCTACATGATCAGTGGGAATATTTTTGCTCATTGGGAACTGTTTGGGAATTGGCCCTTCCATTGGCCATTTCTGTATCAGCAACAGAGGTTCGAACAAGACTCCCAGTATTCGTTGGTATTGCAGAGGTGGTAGAAACTTAGGATCATTTTCTTTGACCCTTCTGGTGTTGTTCTTTTTGTCGATGGTGTTGATGATCTCTTGCATCATTATGGTTGCGTAATCCAATGGTAGATCATAGTAAACCCCATACATGATGGTTAATATCTGATGTGAGCTCTGGTCAATAATGCCTATCTTCCCTGTCAGGCATCTGTTAAGAATAGAGAACAAAGTGTTCCACAGAGGTGGTAATCTGCCTCTGCGGAAGTCATTTCTCTTCCGTAGTTGTGTGTTGTACCCAAGCATTTCTACGAAGCGACAGAGCTCGTCATCTGTTGGTTGCTCTGTATATTTCTTCAAACCAAGAAGACCCCTTGTGGGTAGGTTGAACTCAAGTGAGAACATTGTTCTGTTGAACTTGATTTCAAGATGTTCAGATTTGTCGGGTTTTGAAATGTACCCTTTGATAATAGAATCGTCTTTATCAAATCGGCAGCTTTGCCAAAACTGGTTCAGATATCTGACTGGTATTTTGTTTGGGGTTCTTGAGAGTAGAGGGAAGAGGATGTGATTTTCCATTATGTTCAGAAGAATGGCATGGGCTTCGCCGAAAGCAGTGGGTGAGGGGACCAAATAGCAGTTGTTGGATTTGATTGGTAGTACCTTTTCGAAGTGATCCTTTGCTATGAAGTTTTGCAGATGTGTTGTCGGAGCAAAGTCTGCTGAGTCGCCGAAATCTTCTAGTTCAATGTTTTGGGCAGGGTTGGGGTTTTCTGAATGTTCAGAATGAGCCGGTGAATATTCTGGTGAGGTCGCCAGAGATTGTGCAGGGGAGATAGCTTGAGAAGATGAAGCCATTTGGTACTGAGAATAAGAAACTTGCAGGTTTTTGCAGGGTGTTGCCGGAGAAGAATGAGAGTTTGTAAAAGGTTTATGAGAGGGTAAGCTTGGTTTTTATATGAGGGTAAAACGGTAGAATTCGAAAGAGTAAAATATATGGCAATGGATTAAAATTTGGAATCCGTACTCAAGTTAGAACGGCGGGTTCAACTTTCCACAGAAAACGTTTCATGTACGCCCAATGAAAATAGGACACGTAGGCCATGTCAGAGGATGACAGGACGTCGTGCGCGCCCCATTAATGCTAGGCGCGTGGGGTTATTCTTAGCCACATGTAATTCACTCTCAGTAAAAGTAACCGTTATTACTACAGAGATGCCCAAGTAACATATTGACAGAGCTTCTGTAGTTTACAGAGGCTCTGTGATCTTGAAAATCTTTGATGTTTATCCCCTTTTCATATATCTCATTGTTATCATGACTTCTGTGGGGTTCTTCTTTAACCAAAACGTTTGTAAAGATATTGGAGAGGATCAAATAGGATTTTTAGTCAAGAAATTTGCTCGCAGAGATTTTGTGGCTCTGTTGGAACTTGCAGAAGTTCTGTGAGGGCCAGCAGAAGCTCTATGAGGGAAAAAATCTCATAACAAAAATTTTATTAAATTTTCTGATCATCCAATTTTTGATTTGGTTTAAGAGATGTTTTTCGGACATTTTTGAAAGTTTGTGTCCGAGAAAACTGTTATGAAAGAACGGTTTGTTCGAGAAGGTCATGGTTTGTGTTTTCGGTTTCCGAGATAACATTCCAAAAGATCGACAGAGGGTTAAAGTTGCGATCTCAGAGCATATTTTTGGCAGAGCTTCTGTTGAGCTCAGCAGAAGCTCTATGACCTTAAATTTCTCATAACTCAAATTTTATGAAACTTTTTGATCTATTGATTTTTGAAATGTTATCCACAGTATATTTAGAACATATTTGACAATTTGTGTCCTAGAAAACTGTTTTCAAAAACCTTTTGTGCGAGAGACATACCTTTTGGTTCTTCTTTTCTCGGCAGTGATGTCTGAGTTCTGTCGATATAGATTCATTGACATTCTTCTTTGGTTTTCCCTTGAAAGTTTTACCTCTGTAGATCATTTCAGGATCCCTTTTTGCTCCCCCTTGATCTAATCACCTCTGTAGATCAGGAATTTTCCTTTTGCTCCCCCTTGACCTATGCTTGGATCAAAGAATGATAAGTTTTGCATAGAACATAGGTCATATTTTCCAGAGGTTCTGTAAGGGTTGTCAGAGGTTCCGAGTAGACTTACAGAAGCTCTGTGATTTTAAGAACTATTTAAGATTGAGAACTTACATACAGAAATAAATTAATTAAAGCAAAAATAATTAGAAATATATACATATTTACAGAAGATAAAGCTATACTTACAGAGGATTTTTACGTCATATTGATCATTCCTAACTTACCCACCAAGAAATTGAATCTTTTCTCGTCTAAAGCTTTGGTGAATAAGTCCGCGAGTTGGTATTCTGTGGGCACGAAATGCATCTCGATTGTACCGTATTCAACATGATGTTTCAAGAAATGGTACCTTATATCGATATGCTTTGTTTTTGAGTGCTGCACAGGATTGGCAGAGATAGCAATGGCACTCTTGGAATCACAGAAGATAGGTATTTTGAATAGGATGTGGCCGTAGTCTTTTAGTTGAGTCTTCATCCATAGAACCTGAGAACAACAGCTAGCAGCAGCAACGTATTCAGCTTCTGCAGTGGATGTTGAGACACAATTTTGCTTCTTGGAGGTCCAACTGGCTAGTTTACCACCTAGGAATTGGCAACTCCCAGAGGTACTCTTTCTGTCGAGCATGCATCCTCCATAGTCTGAATCTGTATAAGCTTTAAGACTAAAACCAGAGTTCTGTGGATACCAGAGACCGAGATTTTTGGTCCCCTTTAGGTATCTAAAGATTCTCTTCACAACATCATAATGTGATTTCTTAGGATTAGCTTGATAACGTGCACAAAGACATGTGGCATGCATGATGTCAGGTCTGCTCGCTGTTAAGTATAACAGAGATCCAATCATGCCTCTGTAGAGAGTGCATTCTACAGAGATACCATTTGGATCTAAGAATAACTTATTTCCAGTGGCTATTGGAGTTTTCATTGCAGAGGTATCAGAGAGGTTATATTTTGACAGAATGTCAGAGACATATTTGGCTTGATTTATAAAAATTCCCTCTGAAGTTTGTTTGACTTGAAGTCCGAGGAAGAATGTTAATTCTCCCATCATACTCATTTCAAACTCACTCTGCATGAGTTTTTCAAAACTTTTACACTCTTCTGAATTAGTAGACCCGAAAATTATGTCATACACATAGATTTGTACTAGCATTATCTCACCTTTTTTATGTTTATAGAATAAGGTAGTATCTGTTGTACCTCTGTTGTAGCCATTGACTAGAAGAAAGGTAGAAAGTCGTTCGTACCATGCTCTTGGAGCCTGTTTCAGTCCGTATAGAGCCTTTTCAAGGTAGTATACATGCCTTGGAAACTTTGAGCTTTCAAACCCTGGTGGCTGATTTACGTAAACCTCTTCTTGGATTTCACCGTTGAGAAAAGCTGATTTTACGTCCATCTGATAGACTTTAAAACCTCTGTGGGCTGCGAAGGCTAAGAATATTCTTATTGCTTCGAGCCGTGCGACAGGGGCAAAAGTCTCATCGTAGTCTATGCCTTCTTCTTGTCTATAACCCTTGGCTACCAATCGTGCTTTGTTTCTGATGACCACTCCATCTTCATCCTTTTTGTTTCTGTAGACCCACTTAGTCCCAATGGCCTGTTTCCCTCGTGGCAGAGGTACTAAAGTCCATACTTTGTTACGCTCAAACTGCAGAAGTTCTTCTTGCATGGCGTCTACCCAGTTTGGGTCATCTAGGGCTTCAGAAATCTTCTTTGGTTCTATCACACTGATAAAGTTAGTAAAGAAACAAAAATTAGTAGTGGCAGACCTGGTTTTTACTGAGTCAGAAGGTTCTCCGATTATTTGGCTTGGAGGATGGCTTTTTGTCCACTGAGTTGTGCGTGGAAGATGATCATCAATGTCATCGAACCTTTCTTCAGAGGCTTCTTGTGTTTCTTCTTGTGTAGCCTCTGTCGTTCTTTGTGCCTTGGTAGTTGATTCTACCGTTTGTGGAATGATTGGTATGAGTGGTGGTGGAGTTTGTTCCTCTGAGGACGTATAGTCTTGGTCCTCGATTTCCTCTGTAATTGGTTCTTCTGTGGATTGTGGAGTTTGTTTTTCTGCAGCTTCTGTGGTCGTTTTTCTTGATGTTTCATCTTCTGCATTTTCCTCTTCGGCATTTGCTTCTGTAGTATTTATAGAAGAAGATGAAGCATTATTTGGACCAGTTAGAGTCATACCTGTAGGATTTTGTCCGACAGAGGATGGTTCTTCAGAAACTCTGATGGTTCCAACAGAAGGATCAATGTCATTTTGGAACATCTCTAAAAATAGAAGATCCAAGTGTTCTTTTGTTCTTGAGATGTCTGAGGATTTCCCTTTAATTCCGAGTTCTGAACTGATTTTCTCAGAAGTCATTTGGAATGAATCATCAAAAGAAACATTAATGCTTTCTACTATCTTGCGAGACTTTGTAAGGAAGGTTCTGTAGGCTTTGGAAGTGGCAGAGTATCCAATGAATTTGCCTTCATCAGCTTTTACTTCAAACTTTCCTCTCGAATCTCTGTCGTTTAAAACAAAGCATTTGAATCCGAATACATGGAAAAACTTGATGTTTGGCCGTCTTTTGTGAAGCAATTCGTAAGGCGTCTTGAGGTGTCTTTTCACAATGGTTGAACGATTCTGTGTATAACACGCAGTAGAAATTGCTTCTGCCCAAAAGTTCATTGATAATCCGCATGCTGATAGCATAGTTCTTGCGGCCTCCACAAGTGTTCGATTCTTTCTTTCGACTACACCGTTCTGTTGTGGAGTGCGAGCGGCAGAGAAGTTCTGTGATATTCCTTCTATAGAAAGATAGGCTTCAATGACACCGTTTTTAAATTCTGTGCCATTGTCACTTCTTAACTTCTGTATTCTGCAGTCATAAAGAACTTGGATTCTTTTCATTAGATTTATCAATATAATTGGAACATCTGATTTCTTTCTAATAAATACAACCCATGTGAAACGTGAATACTCATCAATTAGGACAAGTATGTATTTCTTGCCACCTAGGCTCTGTATAGCAATGGGACCGCAGAGGTCGACATGAAGCATGTACAGAGGCCTAGTGCAAGACACGTCTGTTTTGCCTTTGTGGGAAGCCCTTCTGTGTTTTCCCATTTCACAGGCCGAACACAAGTGATCCTTATTGAATTTAACATTTGGCAGACCTTTAACTAGATCGAGTTTTACTAGTTTATCCAAGGTGTGAAAGTTTAAGTGACAGAACCTGTTGTGCCATAACCAAGCTTCTTCACTTTTGCAGGCTACTAGGCAAACTTTGTCCTTGGATTTTGAAGTAAAGTTCATTAGATATAGATCACCTCTTCTTTCAGCTCGCAGAAGTTCCATTCCTGTGTTTTCACTTTGTAGAGAGCAGAAAGTTCTTTTGAATAACACATCGAATCCTGTATCACAGAGTTGACTTACACTTAGTAGGTTGTGTTTGAGGCCATTCACATATGCAACTTTGTATACAGAGACATTTTCTTTCTGTATGACTCCATAGCCTTTGATGTGTCCCTTCTTGTTGTCTCCAAAAGTTACAGATCCACCATCGTGTGTTTCTTTGTATGTGGATAGCAATCTTCTGTCGCCAGTCATGTGCCTTGAGCATCCGGAGTCAAGATACCAAATTGGCACATGTTGCTTCTGTAAGACAATCACAGAGACTTAGGTACCCATATCCATATGGGTCCAATATTGTTAGAATTTTTCAAGTTTGCCTTAGCATTCTTGAAATACGTTTTATCCTTTGTAGAAAGATCAGATTGTTTCTCTCTAGGTTTTGACTTTGGAGTTTGAATTTTAGTGGAGAGTAAGCAATCTGGACTTGAGAAGTGTTTATTCAATTTGAACATAAGATCAAAACAATGACAGTATAGAATATGAGACGTGATTCGTTTGAACTTTTCATTGAATTCATTGAACTGAGCCACAGAGGCATTACACTCTTTCTTTACATTAGATTTCCTATTACAAGAAGATCTATGAATACTAGAATGTTGTTTGCAAAAGTCTTGTTTAGTTCCTGCCTTCTGTGACTCTCTTCTGTGGTGAACATCTTTCTTCACTATCATAGAGGAATAGTATTTGTTAGCTTCAGGCCATTTTCCCTTTTGTTGCCAAGTGGGATTCTCTTTAATTTTCCTTGAAGGTTTTGAAAATTTTGAACTTTTAGGATCTACAGAGGTCTTCTTTAACATATCAAGTTCAGCAGAGGTTTTGACTTTTAAATACATGTTCAGAAAATCTGGGCAGATAGGTATCTCTGTGATTTTCTCTTTTGGAGAAATAGTTCTGTTAAGAACTTCAGAGGAGATTTTAACATCCTCTGTGTCATAGTGAACTATCCCTGATTTAGAATCAGTCTCTGAGTCGTCAGAGGTTGAATCGTCCTCATATACAGAGGTTGAGTCATCTCTTTCGACAGATGCTGGATTTTCTGAGCAAGTATCGTACGAGCTTTCTTCCTCTGTAGAATGACTTTCATAGATGGCAGAGGTATCTGATGAGATCTTTTCAGCGAGAATTTGATCTATAGAAGATGTACTGAGATTTTCTAAAACATTTGATTTCAAAACTTCCAAAATTTCTTTTTCAATTGATTTTTCAAGTTTTTCTTCTGAAAAGATGGGTTTAAACTCAGGAGCTTCTGCTGATAATTTCTTTTCATAGTTTATCATGCAGAATAAAGCGACCTGTGTTTGAGTCTCTGGTTTACCAAACTTAAAGATACCAATCTGATCTTGTGTTTTCAGATATTTCTTTGGTTTGATTCCTCTATTGACAGAGGTTGAAGATGATGAATCTGTGTTTTCAAACCATACATTGATCATCTTTGTATGTTTCCTCAAGTGAGGTTCTGCAGAGATTTTAACCCTTTTACTTACAGAAAGTAAGTTTGGAAAGTTTGGTTTGTTAGTTTTTCCCAAAACAAATAGAGAAGATAGAGGTTTTAGTTGTTTATTTTCAACTCCTAAGGTAATATCACTGTACCCTATACCTCGTCTTGCTATTTGAGAGTTTACCTTTTCATACACCTTTTGTGCATCTTTATAGTTTTTAAGTAAAACTTCTCTTCTTAAAAGATCTTGCCAAAGTACCTCTCTTTCTTTTTGAAAGTATTCTTTGAGAGCTCTTATGTCTGTTGTTTCACTTCTTGAAACTGAAAGTTCTTTTGTTTTGATTTTTAGAGCATAGGTTAGATCAGAAATTTGCCTTTTTAAAGGATCTACATTTTTGCTCCAATATTTTTCGATTTTTTCTTTTTCTTCAAAGATTTTGGCTTTTTCTTGAGTGAGAAGCCTTACTTCTCTCTCATTAAAGGTTAGCCTTTTCTGAATGCTTTTATTTACTTCTTTCAGTTCAATGTTAAGTTTAAATAAATCATCATCTACAATATTAATACTTGAGGTAGAGTTTGAAATGGATACCTCAGTGTCAGTGCCAGAGTCAACTTCTTCCATGCCACAAAACAGGGCATTGGTGGGGAATTCATCGTCAGAGGTAGAGTCTGACTCGAAGTCCTCCTTGTTTGCCTCAGAATGCCCTCTGTTCGCCATTAGGGATTTTTGCGCATAATACTCAGCCTTCTTTTTGTAAAAAGCTGAGTCCTTCTGTGGGCGATTTTGTCTACTTCTGCATTCTTTTGCGAAATGACCTGGCTTGCCGCAGTTGAAACAACCTTGGGAGGTGTTTCCAGTTCGATCTTCGGACTTCTGTTGGTCTCCACCTTTCTCTGTTCGGTATTCGTTTGCGTAATGACCAGGCTTACCACATTTGTAGCATTCTTGTGTGTGGCCTACCTTGTCATCTGATCTCTGTCGGTCATTTCCTCTGTAGCTTCTGTCGCTCAACCTCTGTTGGTCACTTGATTCTTCTCTTCTTCCATCATCTCTTCTACCAGTATTCCTTTGGTTATTTCTAAACTCTCTTGTCAATAGAGCCATTGATTTAGCTAATGATGCAAGAGTTATTTCTTCCTCTATCAGCTCGTCTTCTTCGCTATCAATCATTACCATCTTCTTTTTCTCCTTCTTTTTCTCCTCTGTAGATCTCTCATTTCTTGGTATGTCCGTAACCTCTGTTGATTTACTAACCAATGCGTATGGTACAATGGTTAGTGTTTTAGCTTGAGCTATTTGAGGCTCTTGTGCGGCTAGAGTTCCATAGAGATCAGAGAGTGTCCCGGAGTCTAGATCTTGATTTGTTTGTAAAGACATAGACAACTGAAGCCACTAATCGTTCAGGCTCTTTAAAAACATGACATTATTTTCTTCTGCGGTTCTGTGAATACCAGACTTTCTGCATTTGTTTATGAGAGAGTTGAACCGATCGTATGTTGTTTGCAGAGATTCTGTTGCAGAGGCTCTGAAGGCATGATACTCGTTTATGTATTGTGCTCTTCGGTTCTTCTGTGTTTTAGCACCCCCTTCCAGTTGTCTTTGTAATTCTTTCCAAAGATCGTGCGCTGTTTCGCATGCATCTAAAGATTGAAATATTTCGTTGGGGATAGCCATGATTAATATTCTTTTCGTTTTCTGTGCAACTTCATCTTCTGCCTTATCTTCATCTGACCAGTTTACTTTTGGCTTAGGTTTTTTATGTTCAGGGATTTCAAGAGATTCATCAGTAGCTGGTATACGTGGCATAGTTATCATAGGAACCAGAGGAAGATTATAAAGATATTGTTTGAGATTTTTTTCAGTACCCTCAAAAAAATGAACCATTCTTATTTTCCATTGAGGATACTCATCTCTAAGAAGAGTAGGAGGTTTAGTTAATGAGCCAGCAGTAAAAAAGTTATTGGTATTTGTCATTTTGAGAAAAGGATAATCTGATGGAGGATTTATGAGTATGAAGATCTGAAAGTTTTTCTGGGTACAACTAATATCCAGAAATATGGTGATGAAGAGAGAAAATAATCTATCAGATAAAAGTTGTAAAACGAGGATCCCTTGATATTGAAAATCAAGCTTTGCTCTGATACCAATTGTTGGTTCCCGTTTTGCTTTAAACAAGATTATCAGATCTATTAGTTCAAGTTAATGTTTGATGCGGAAGCGTATTTGAAGAACTAACAGATAAGTTTGATAGATTTAGACCAAAATATAAATAAACAGTGAACAGAATATTATATCTTAAAGTTTACTGAATATATAAAATAAGAACAGGTTTAAGAACTGTGAGTAAGAAAAGCTTCAAAACCGATATGACTTTTAAGGTGAATATGCTTTTGTGTTCTTGTGATGTTCGATTTATATGTGATTAAGGAAGATGTTAGGACACTAAATGTCCTAATTATAAGATAGTTTTGTAAAGGGGTAATTAATAGTAATATGGGCTTGGGTTATGTTATAATGGGCTTGGGCTTAACTATGTAACAAGGGGTATATAATGTTTAGTGTGTGTAATTAGGGTGAGTTAGTCATTGCAATGTAGCCTCCTAGTATGTATGTGTGTGTTCTAGAGAGAGATCCATTCTCTCTCTAGGTGTTCTTCCATTTCAATAATACACCACTTTGAATTATACTATCATCTTGTTACTATCTACATCAATATATGAATCGTTGCCTTGTTTTAAAATGGGACTAACATGTGGTATCAGAGCAGGTCACGGGTTCGAATCCCATGGAGTGCATTATAATGCCAAAGGCATGCTGTGCAGCCAAGAGTGCTGGCAGATGCTGGGGGGGGGGGGGATTGTTGGGTCATTGACCAGCATCTCCCTAAATCGAAACGTGGCGCTGGCTGCTACGCTATATAGAAATAAGTTGCGCCTTCTCCACCAGCAATTGCTTTTGGCGTAGTGATAAGCGCTTGGATCCTAACAAGTGGGAATATCTTCTGAATCACCAAGATGAGAAAACATCCATTGATTCAGTTCTTCAGTATCAGCGGACAGTTTAGAGTTCGCTGAACGGGATTCGTCAAACGTGACGTGAATAGTTTCTTCTACAGTTTGTCTTCTACGATTGAAGACTCTGAAGGCTTTGGAAACTGAGGAGTATCCAAGAAAGATTCCATCATCAGCCTTAGGATCAAACTTTCCAAGAGCATCTCTGTTGTTCAGTATAAAACACTGACATCCAAAGATGTGAAGAAAGCTGATTGAAGGCTTTCTCCCATGAAAGAGTTCATAGGCTGTCTTTTTGAATCTTTTGACTATCAACGACCTGTTTTGCGTAAAACAAGCAGTGTTGACAGCTTCTGCCCAAAACTGAGTAGGCAGGTGAGAATCGCTGAGCATTGAACGTGCAACTTCAATAATTGTTCTATTTCTTCTTTCAGCGACTCCATTTTGTTGCGGTGTTCTCACTGAAGAAAAGTTGTGAGAAATACCCTTACTCTCAAGGAAGGAATCAAGAGAACTGTTTTTGAACTCAATTCCATGATCACTCCTTATTGAGCGAACGGTCAGATTGTTCAGGGTTTCCATCTTCCGAACAAAGGTGATGAGTTCTTCAGGGGTGTCACTCTTAGAACGGAGAAACATTACCCAAGTGAAGCGAGAGAATTCATCAACTATGACCAGCGTATATTTCTTTCCAGCGATGGATTGTTTATTAACAGGGCCAAACAAATCCATATGGAGTAGTTGTAGAGGAGATGACACTGAAGAAACTTGCTTTGACTTAAAGCTTGCTTTGGTCTGCTTCCCTTTTTCACATGCTGAACATAAAGACTCTTTGGCATATGAATGTTGAGGTAGACCAGTGACTAACTCTTTTGATGAAAGAGTGTTCAGTGTCTTGAAATTTAGATGAGATAGCCTCTTATGCCATAGCCAGTTGACATCACATGAGGCCTTTGAGAAGAAACAGGAGTTCTCAGTGGTTGTTGAGTCCATGTTTATTACATAAACATTTTCCAAACGATAACCGCTGAGAGCTATCTTCTCCTTTTTGTCAGCGACAAAGCAGGATTCCTTAGTAAAGATTACTTTGTTATCCATGTCGCAAAGCTGACTGATGCTTAGAAGATTATGCTTCAGCCCTTCAACATATGCGACTCTTCTGAAGGAGGTTGTAGCATTTGAAAGTACACCATACCCTCGGGTATGTCCTTTTCCATTTCCACCGAAAGTCACAGAGGGACCCTTCTCTTCCTTGTATTCAGCGAGCAGGCTTTTCTTTCCAGTCATGTGTCTAGAGCATCCGCTATCGAGATACCAGATACCCTTCTTAACCTGCAATACAATGGAAGATTAGTTTTTCTTGGGTAACCACTTCACCATGTATACACGTTTGTCAGTGGAAGTAGTTGGAATGGAAGATTCAGCAGTCTTCGCAGCATTTGAAGATTCAGCTTTGTCTTTCTTCACTTTGGTTAATTTCTTAACCTCAGTGGTAGGATTCACCTTGACCTGATTTGCACCAGGGTTGGTCTTCTTTGCCTTGGGGGCAATCTTCACCTTAGCTATCTTTTCAGCTTTGGTGGTTGTGGGGAACTTACTAGCAATATGATCTGTAAGTCCACAGTGATAACATTTCCTATAACTAAAAGTAGTTCTAGGACCATTTGAATGCTGAGCTTTTAATTTCGAATTAGAAGTGCCAGCACCAAGTAAACTATTGGCTTTAGAAATGGGACGAACATTCAGTTCTTCTGATTTGTTACCAAGGACATCCAATCTGAGTCTAGGAGTAGATCGCTGAATAGATCCAGAGATCTGCTTCCTTGATCCAGAGGGATGAGCCACTAAAGCTTTAGAAGCATTCAGCTTTGGTACTAAGGTACCCTTCTGAGGATTCTGGTAAATAACAATTCCTTTACCTTTGTCTTTAGAGACAGAGGTAGGTTTTGAATAAACCATTTTCTCCTTGCCTTTTGAGGAGGTAGGAGTTTCCTCAGGGATTGGTGTAACGGATGAGGAGCACTGAGAAGATGAAGTATCAGCGACTGAGGATACGAACGTTCCAAATTTAAGCATTGAACGCTCAGTGGTTGGTTTTGGAGTATCATATTTGTAACCCAAACCACGTTTATCACTCAGGGGAATCTGAGACTTTATTATCTCAGTGATCTTTGTTGAAGAATTACACCATCCTTCAACAGTAGCTTTTTCAGCCTTTAATGCAGCGATAGCTTCTACTCGTTCGATTTTGACTAGCTGATTTAAATATACTTGATCTTTAAAATCTTCTTCAATTTTAGAAAGCTTTTCTATTTGAAGGTGGCAGTTTTTAAGCTTTTCAGCGAGATCAATATTTTGGTTTTCAACCACAGTTTTGCCGTTCATGGCTTCGTATAAACTTCTAGTCAAGAAATCGATCTTACGGAGACTATCAGCTTCATCAATATGTGCAATATTGGTAAAGAAAGAAGGTGATACCTGAATAGCAGATGTTGAAGTGGAGGGAATGTCTGAACTTTCTTCCTCTTCTTCAATCTTGGCCATAAGACATAGATTTGCTTCATCATCTTCAGAGTCAGATGATGATGCTTCTTCATCAGAAGCAGCCCAATCATAGTCAGCCATCAGGCCTTTATTCTTCTTCTTAAAGCTTTTCAGCTTTGCATATTTTTCTTTTAGCTTTGAATATTTGTCATCTTTATTCCTTGGAACAAAGGGTTTCTTTGTAAAAGCTGAGGGTCTAGAAACTTTCTTAGACCTGCACTCGTTAGCGAAATGTCCTGTCTTTTCGCAGTTAAAACAAGTAGCAGTAGCCTTATCAACAAAAGCTGATGATCTATGCTTGTCAGTTATGGAAAGAGGTTTGTTCTTTCTAAACATTTTCTTTTTGGCAAATCTCATGAACTTCTTAGTTAGGAGAGCCAAAGATTCATCATTATCTGAATAATCAGAATCTGATGACCTTTCAGAGTTACTCTCTAACTCAGTGATAGTGACCGAGGGTCGCTGAGTAGAAGGTTCCTCTGAGATTAAAGCAACAGGGGTGCTTTTGGAATCTTTTACAAGATTCTTCTTAAGATGGCTCGATTGCTCATGATTCAGCAACGTGCCATATAAGGTTGAAAGGGTCATTGATTTTAGATCCTTTGATAGCTTGAGACACATAGCATAATTGTCCCAGCTTTCAGGTAAACATTCTAGAAACTTTGTCAGCACTTCAAAGTTAGAATATTCATTACCAACAGTTTTCAGATCTATAATTAAACAATTAAAACGTTGGTGAACTTCAGAGAGAGATTCATTCTTACCAGAAATGAAGCTTTCGTATTGTCTTACCAGGTTGATCTTTCTTGAATCCTGGACTTCAGACGTTCATTCATACTGAACACATATTGTGTCCCACATGGCCTTTGATGTTTTCAGATTCATGACGGAATGGTAGACTTCGTCAGGAAGAGCCATGGATAGTATGGATCTGGCTTTTTTTTATCTATAGCCACTTTCTTCTTATCTTCGTCGGTCCACTGAAAGATTTCCTTAGGGACCAGCCTTTCTGGAATGGCAGGTCTATTTTCAGCGGCTGGAACAGCAGCATCAATTCTTACAGGGATGAATGGACCATTTTCGAGATAGTAAGGCATAGTAGGGTCTACACCTTATAAGAAGAGTGTCATCCTATTTTTCCATAAGTTGAAGTTATCTTTGGAAAATCTAGGGGGTTTAGCAAGAGAACCATTGTCTATATAATTTGTGTTTGTGTTGGTGGCCATTTTCAGATAATAGCAAGGAAGAGAAATATCTTAGATTAGATCTTGTTTATGAGATTAAACAAATCCTCTCTAATACCACTTGTTGGTCCCGAAGGCCTATACAAGTTTGTAGAAGGGGGGGTTGAATACAAACACACAGATTTTACTTTTTTAAATTGTTTATTGATAAATCATTAACAATTTACAGCTTGTTGCGGAAACAAGATTAAGGATAAACCTAAATCTAAACAAGTTGGAACACTAAGGTTTCTTGCACTAAGAGAGATAAGGAAATTACTAATAATAACCTATCTTGAGATAAGAGATTGAACTTGTCCAGAGTTAGCAAGTTACTTCAAAAGAAGTGGGTTCATCTCTTTATATACTGCATGCATTTAATGCAAGTCAGTATACACTTTACACGTGTCATCAGCTGGTTGGTTGCATGTCATTGACCTTGGTTGACAACCTTAGTAGCCGCATGGATGAATAGTGTAGTATCAGAGTGGTTGTACGATTTCAGACAGTCGGAGGTTCTTTTCTGACATTTCGTACGGAGCCGTGCAAGGGGGGTTAAGACAAAAGTACTTTGTATGGAGGACTTCATGATCAGCTTTCGTTGATTCAGCGATTATCATTTTCTCATCAGCGAATGATAAAGTTCAGCGATAGCTGAAGTCTTGTACTTGATACTTCACGTTGAGCGGACAAATCTGAGTCTTCGCTGATCCGCATCAGTTCATTAGGAGACTTGTCGCTGGTTCTTGAGCTTGATCTTCGACTTCAGCGTAGAACCTATGTTGACGTGAAACTTGTCTTCAGGGATCATAAGTAAACAACTAACTTATCAGCGATCATCATAATGACTGAACAGACTCAGAGCATTAATGATGAACAGTGTTCGCTGAATGTTTAACTTTAAAAGAGCGAGAGTTCCTATCAGCGGTACTGTAAGATCTTAGTACTTATCAGCGATAGTGAAACTCTGATACATATTGTTTACTTACAATTTTCACTAAGTATATAAGAGAGGGTCATTATCAAATCACTGAGGGTTTGGATCAACAGAAAACAAAAAGAATATTGATCATGGCTATCCCCAACGAACTTTTTCAATCCTTAGATACATGCGAAACAGCGCATGATCTTTGGAAAGAATTAGAAAGACAGTTGGAAGGGGGTGCTAAAACACAGAAGAACCGAAGGGCACAATACATAAATGAATATCATGCCTTCAGAGCCTCTGCAACAGAATCTCTGCAAACAACATACGACCGGTTCAACTCCCTCATAAACAAATGCAGAAAGTCTGGCATTCACAGAACCTCGGAAGAAAATAACGTCATGTTTCTAAAGAGCCTGAATGATGAGTGGCTTCAATTGTCTATGTCTTTACAAACAAACCAAGATCTAGACTCATGGACACTCTCTGATCTCTATGGAACACTAGCTGTACAAGAGCCTCAAATAGCATAGGCTAAAACACTAACCATTGCACCATACGCATTGGTTAGTAAATCATTAGAGGCTACAGAAAGACCGAGAAATGAGAGAACAACAGAGGAGAAGAAGAAGGAGAAGAAGAAGATAGTGATGGTTGATAGCGAAGAAGACGAGCTGATAGAGGAAGAGATAACTCTTGCGTCATTAGCTAAATCATTGGCTCTATTGACAAGAGAGTTTAGAGGTAACGAAAGGAATTCTGGAAATGACAGATATAGCAGAGACAACCAGAGCGGTAGAAGAGATGATGGAAGAAGAGAAGAATCGAGTGACCGACAGAGGTCAGACTACAGAAATGATGACCAACAGAGGTCGAGCGACAGAAACTACAGAGGAAATGACCGACAAAGGTCAGATGACAAGGTAGGCCACACACAAGAATGCTACAAATGTGGTAAGCCTGGTCATTACGAAAACGAATGCCGAACAGAGAAAGGTGGAGATCAACAGAAGTCCGACGATCGAACTGGAAACACCTCTCAAGGTTGTTTCAACTGCGGCAAGCCAGGCCATTTCGCAAAAGAATGCAGAAGTAGACAAAATAGCCCACAGAAGGACTCAACTTTTAACAAAAAGAAGGCTGAATATTATGCGCAAAAATCCCTAATGGCGAACAAAGGGCATTCTGAAGCAAACAAGGAGGACTTCAAGTCAGACTCTACCTCTGATGATGAATTCACCACCAATGCCTTGTTCTATGGCATGGCAGAAGTCGACTCCGACACTGACACTGAGGTATCCATTTCAAACTCTACCTCTTGTACTAAATCTGTAGATAATGATTCAATTAAACTTAGCATTGAACTGATTGAACTAAAAGAGAAAAATGAAAGCTTTCAGAAAAGTCTCACCTTTAATGAGAGAGAAGTAAGGCTTCTCACTCAAGAAAAAGCCAAAAAATTTGAAGAAAAGGAAAGAGTAGAAAAATATTGGAGCAAAAATATAGATCCTTTAAAAGGGCAAATTTCTGAATTAACCTCTGCTTTAAAAATCAAAACAAAAGAGCTTTCAGTTTCTAGGAGTGAAACAACTGACATAAGAGCTCTCAAAGAATACTTTCAAAGAGAGAGAGAGAGGTACTTTGGCAAGATCTTCTAAGAATAGAAGTTTTACTTAAAAACTATAAAGATGCACAGAAGGTGTATGAAAAGGTAAACTCCCAAATAGCAAGACGAGGTATAGGGTACAGTGATATTACCTTAGGTGTTGAAAATAAAAGACTAAAACCTCTGTCTTCTCTATTTGTTTTGGGAAAAACAAATAAACCAAAATTTCCAAACTTACTCTCTATAAGTAAAAGGGTTAAAGTCTCTGCAGAACCTCACTTGAGGAAACATACGAAGATGATCAATGTGTGGTTTGAAAACACAGATTCGTCATCTTCAACCTCTGTCAATAGAGGAATCAAACCAAAGAAATATCTGAAAACACAAGATCAGATTGGTATCTTTAAGTTTGGTAAACCATAGACTCAAACACAGGTCGCTTTTGTCTGTATGATAAATGTCGAAAAGAAATTATCTGCAAAAGCTCCTGAGTTTAAATCCATCTTTTCAGAAGACAAACTTAAAGAATCAATTGAAAAAGAAATTTTGGAAGTTTTTAAATCAAATGTTTTAGAAAATCTCTGTACATCTTCTATAGATCAAATTCTCGTTGAAGAGATCTCATCAGAAACCTCCGCTATCTATGAAAGTTATTCTACAGAGGAAGAAAGCTCGTACAATACATACTTAGAAAATCCAGCCTCTGTCGAAAGAGATGACTCAACCTCTGTATATGAAGACGATTCATCCTCTAACGACTCAGAGACTGATTCTAAATCAGGGATAGTTCACTGTGACACAGAGGATGTTAAATTCTCCTCTGAGGTTCTTAACAGAACAATTTCTCCAAAAGAGAAAATCACAGAGATACCTATCTGTCCAGATTTTCTAAAAATGTGTATACAAGTCAAAACCTCTATAGAGCTTGATAATCTGAAAAAGGCCTCTGAAAATCCTAAAAGCTCAAAATTTTCAAAACCTTTAAAGCAAATTAAAGAGAATCCCATTTGGCAACAAAAAGAAAAAAGGCCTGAAGCTAACAAATATTTTTCCTCTGTGACAGTGAAGAAAGATGTTCAACACAGAAGGCAGGTCCTAAACAAGACTTTTGCAAACAACATTCTAGTATTCATAGATCTTCTTGTAATAGGAAATCTAATGTTAAGAAAGAATGTAATGCCTCTGTGGTTCAGTTCAATAAATTCAATGAAAAGTTCAAACAAATCACGTCTCATATTAAATACTGTCATTGCTTTGATCTTATGTTCAAATTGAATAATCACTTCTCAAGTCCAGATTGCTTACTCTCCACTAAAATTCAAACTCCAAAGTCAGAACCAAGAGAGAAACAATCTGATTTTTCTACAAAAGATAAAATGTATTTCAAGAATGCTAAGGCAAACTTGAAAAATTCTAACAATATTGGACCCATATGGATATGGGTACCTAAGTCTCTGTGATTGTCTTACAGAAGCGGTTTGTGCCAATTTGGTATCTTGACTCCGGATGCTCAAGGCACATGACTGGCGACAGAAGATTACTATCTACGTACAAAGAAACACACGATGGTGGATCTGTAACTTTTGGAGACGACAAGAAGGGACACATCAAAGGCTATGGAGTCATACAGAAGGAAAATGTCTCTGTATACAAAGTTGCATATGTGAATAGCCTTAAACACAACCTACTCAGTGTAAGTCAACTCTGTGATACAGGATTCGATGTGTTATTCAAAAGAACTTTCTGCTCTCTGCAAAGTGAAGACACATGAATGGAACTTCTGCGAGCCGAAAGAAGAGGTGATATGTATCTGATGAATTTTTGTTCCAAGAACAAGGACAAAGTTTGCCTTGTAGCCTGCAAAAGTGAGGAAGCCTGGTTATGGCATAACAGGTTCTGTCACTTGAACTTTCACACCTTGGATAAACTGGTCAAACTTGATCTAGTTAAAGGTTTGCCTAATGTTAAATTTAATAAGGATCATTTGTGTTCTGCCTGTGAAATGGGAAAACTCAGAAGAGCTTCTCACAAAGGCAAAACAGATGTGTCTTGCACTAGGCCTCTGTACATGCTTCTTTTCGACCTCTGCGGTCCCATTGCCATACAGAGCCTAGGTGGCAAGAAATACATACTTGTCTTAATTGATGAGTATTCGCGATTCACATGGGTTGAATTTGTCCGAAAGAAATCAGATGTTCCAGTCATCTTGATTAATCTAATGAAAAGAATCCAAGTTCTTTATGAATGCAGAATACAGAAGTTAAGAAGTGACAATGGCACAAAATTTAAATCTCTGTCATTGAAGTCTATCTTTCTACAGAAGGAATATCACAGAACTTCTCTGCCGCACGCACTCCACAGCAGAACGGCGTAGTCGAAAGAAAGAATCGAATGCTCGTGGAGGCCGCAATAGCTATGCTATCAGCATGTGGATTACCGATGAACTTTTGGGCAGAAGCAATTTCTACCGCTTGTTATACAGAGAACCGTTCAACCATTGTGAAAAGACACCTCAAGACTCCTTACGAATTGATCAACAAAAGGCGGCCAAACATCAAATTTTTCCATGTGTTCGGATGTAAATGCTTTGTTTTAAACGACAAAGATTCCAGAGGAAAGTTTGAGGTAAAAGCTGACGAAGGCAAATTCATTGGATACTCTGCCACTTCCAAAGCCTACAGAGCATTCCTTACAAGGTCTCGCAAAATCGTAGAAAACATCAATGTTTCTTTTGATGATTCATTCCAGAAGACTTCTGAGCAAATCAGTTCAGAACTCGGACTTAAAAGGGAAACCTCTGGCATCTCGCAAACGAAAGAAGACTTAAATCTTCTATTTTTAGAGATGTTCCATGACGACATTGATCCCTCTGTTGGAACAAACAGAGCTTCGGAAGAACCATCTTCCATCGGTCAAAATCCTACAGGTATGACTCTAACTGGTCCAAATAATGCTTCATCTTCTTCTATAAATACCACAGATGCAAATGCCGAGGTAGAGACCGCAGAAGATGAAACAACGAGGAAAACGACCACATAAGCTGCTGAAAATCAAACTTCACAATCCACAGAGGAACCAATTACAGAGGATATAGAGGACCAAGTCTATACGTCCTCAGAGGAACAAACTCCACCACCTCTCATACCAATCATTCCACAAGTTGTAGGATCAACTACAAAGGCACGCAATACTACAGAGGCTATACAAGAAGAAGAACAAGAACAAGAACAAGAAGCCTCTGAAGAAAGATTCGATGACATTGGTGACCACCTTCCATGCACAACTAAGTGGACAAAAAGCCATCCTCCAAGCCAAATAATCGGCGAACCTTCTGACACAGTAAAAACCAGATCTGCCACTGCTAATTTTTGTTTCTTTACAAATTTTATCAGTATGATAGAACCAAAGAAGATTTCTGAAGCCCTAGATGACCCAAACTGGGTAGACGCCATGCAAGAAGAACTTCTGCAGTTTGAGCGTAACAGAGTATGGACTTTAGTACCTCTGCCACGAGGGAAGCAGGCCATTGGGACTAAGTGGGTCTACAGAAATAAGAAGGATGAAGATGGAGTGGTCATCAGAAACAAAGCACGATTAGTGGCCAAGGGATATAGACAAGAAGAAGGCATAGACTACGATGACACTTTTGCCCCTGTCGTACGGCTCGAAGCAATAAGAATATTCTTAGCCTTCGCAGCCCACAGAGGATTTAAAGTTTATCAGATGGACGTAAAATCAGCTTTTCTCAACGGTGAAATCCAAGAAGAGGTTTACGTAAATCAGCCACCCGGGTTTGAAAGCTCAAAGTTCCTAAGGCATGTATACTACCTTGAAAAGGCTCTGTACGGACTGAAACAGGCTCCAAGAGCATGGTACGAACGACTTTCTATCTTTCTTCTAGTTAATGGCTACGACAGAGGTACAACAGATACAACCTTATTCTATAAACGTAAAAACAATGAAATAATGCTAGTACAAATCTACGTGGACGACATAATTTTTGGGTCTACTAATACAGAAGAGTGCAAAAGTTTTGAAAAACTCATGCAGAGTGAGTTTGAGATGAGTATGATGGGAGAATTAACATTCTTCCTAGGACTCCAAATCAAACAATCATCAGAAGGAATTTTTATAAATCAGGCCAAATATGTCTCTGACATTCTTTTCAAGTATAGCCTCTCTGATACCTCTGCAATGAAAACTCCAATGGCCACTGGAAATAAGTTATTCTTAGATCCAGATGGCATCTCTGTAGAATGCACTCATTACAGAGGCGTGATTGGATCTCTATTATACTTAACTGCAAGCAGACCTGACATTATGCATGCCACATGTCTTTGTGCACGTTATCAAGCTAATCCTAAGAAATCACATTATGATGCTGTAAAGAGAATCTTTAGATACCTAAAGGGGGCCAAAAGTCTTGGTCTCTGGTATCCACAGAACTCTGTTTTTTGTCTTAAAGCCTATACAGATTCAGACTATGGAGGATGCATGCTCGACAGAAAGAGTACCTCTGGGAGTTGTCAATTCCTAGGTGGTAAACTAGTCAGTTGGACCTCCAAGAAGCAGAATTGTGTCTCAACATCTACGGCAGAAGCTGAATACGTTGTTGCTGCTAGCTGTTGTTCTCAGGTTCTGTGGATGAAGACTCAGCTAAAAGACTACGGCCACATCCTACTCAAGATAACCATCTTCTGTGATTCCAAAAGTGCCATTGCCATCTCTGCAAATCCAGTGTAACATTCAAAAACCAAGCATATCGATATAAGGTACCACTTCTTGAAACATCATGTTGAATACGGTACAATCGAGATGCATTTCGTGCCCACAGAATATCAACTCGCGAACTTATTCACCAAAGCTTTAGATGAGAAAAGATTCAATTTCTTGGTGGGTAAATTAGGAATGATCAATATGACGTGAAAATCCTCTGTAAGTATAGCTTATCTTCTGTAAATATGTGTATAAATATATTGCTTTATTTTATTACCTTGATTGATTTCTCTGTATGTAAATTCTCAATGTTAAAATAGTTCTTGATATCACAGAGCTTCTGTGGGTCTGCTCAGATCCTCTGATGACCCCTACAGAACCTCTGGAAAACATGACCTATGTTTTATGCAAAACTTATCATTCTTTGATCCAAGCATATGTCAAGGGGGGGCAAAAGGAAATTACTTGATCTACAGAGGTGATTAGATCAAGGGGGAGCAAAAAGGGACCCTGAAATGATCTACAGAGGTAAATCTTTCAAGGGGGAGCCAAAGAAGAGTGTCGATGAATCTATATCAACAGAAGTCAGACATCACTGCCGAGAAAAGGAGAACCAAAAGGTATGTCTCTCGTACAAAAGATTTTTGAAAATAGTTTTCTAGGACACAAATTGTCAAATATGTCCTAAAAATACTGTGAATAACATGTCAAAAATCAAAAGATCTAAAAGTTTCATAAAATTCGAGTTATGAGAAATTTAAGGTCATAGAGCTTCTACTGAGCTCAACAGAGGTTCTGCAAGAAATATGCTCTGTGATCGCAAATTTAGCCTCTATCGATCTTTTGGAATGCTATGTCGGAAATCGAATACACACACCATGACCTTCTCGAAAAAAACTTTTTTCATAACAGTTTTCTCGAACAAATTCTCTGCTTTCAATGCTTCTTCTTGAGCTACAAGAATTTGTGTCTTTAGACTCGTCTGAATGAACGCACCCATTACTCGTACCCTTGACGGTTTCACCCTTTCCTTCCTGCTTAGTACGTCGGCTACCACATTAGCCTTGCCTGGATGGTACTTTATTTCACAATCATAGTCACTAAGCAGTTCAACCCATCTTCTTTGCCTCATATTAAGCATTTTTTGGTCAAAGATATGTTGAAGACTTTTATGATCGGTGTAGATGGTGCATTTCGTGCCGTAAAGATAAT
The DNA here is from genome assembly GCA_033807775.1 of Saussurea involucrata. NCBI lineage: Eukaryota > Viridiplantae > Streptophyta > Magnoliopsida > Asterales > Asteraceae > Saussurea > Saussurea involucrata. Next base: position 102,996,708 of record CM066314.1, on the reverse strand, counting down.
GTCTCCAGATCTTAAGTGTGAACACTACTGCTCCTAATTCGAGGTCGTGAGTAGTATAGTTCTTCTCATGAACTTTAAGTTGCCTTGAAGCATATGCAATGACCTTGTCCTGTTGCATCAATACGCACCCCAAACCTTGGTGTGACGCATCGCAGTAGACTACGAAATTCTCTGTGCCTTCTGGCAGTGCCAGAATTGGTGCATTGCATAACCTATGCTTAAGAGTTTGGAATGCTTCTTCTTGTTTCTCTCCCCAAATAAACTTCTTATCCTTTTGGGTTAATGTCATTAGCGGTTGCGCAATTTTTGAGAAATTCGCAATGAATCGCCGATAATAGCCTGCTAAACCAAGAAATTGGCGAATCTCTGTCGGGGTTTTTGGGGCTTCCCACTTCTTGATGGCCCCATTTTTTGCCGGATCTACATGAATTCCCTTCTCATTAATCACGTGGCCAAGAAATTGTACCTCACGAATCCAAAATTCGCATTTGGAGAACTTTGCATACAATTTCTGGTCCCTGAGCAGTTCTAGTATCAACTTTAGAAGTCGCTCATGATCCTCCTTGCTTTGCGAATAAATTAGTATATCATCTATGAACATGATCACGAACTCGTACAATTACGGTCTACAGACCCTGTTTATTAAGTCCATGAAGACAGCTGGTGCATTGGTTAGCCCGAAAGGCATAACCAGGAATTTGTAATGGCCGTAACGAGTCCTAAACGTCGTCTTGGGAACATCCTCTTCACAGACCCTCATTTGATGATATCCAGATCGAAGATCAATTTTTGAAAAGTAAGTAGCACCTTGGAGTTGGTCGAACAGGTCATCGATTCGGGGAAGAGGGTATCGGTTCTTGATAGTTAGCTTATTGAGCTCTCTATAATCGATGCACATCCGCAAGGATCCATCTTTCTTTTTAACGAAAAGAACTAGTTCACCCCATGGCGAAGAGCTAGGTCTTATAAGTCCTTTGTCGAGCAGCTCCTGGAGTTGTCCTGATAATTCATGCATTTCCGATGGGGCCAAACGGTACGGTGATTTAGCCACAGGTGCAGCTCCAGGAACTAAGTCGATGTGGAATTCGACTTGTATTGATGGGGGTAATCCTGGTAGCTCATCCGGGAATACCTCGGGAAAATTCCGAACTACAGGAAAATCCTGAATGAGTTTCTCTTTCATTTCCTTAACTATAACATGAGCCAAAAACGCGATGCATTCCTTTTTCAAGTACTTCCGCATCTTCATACACGTCGCTAACTTAAGGTTCTTTCCGGACTTCTCTCCATGTACGACGAGTGTTTTACCCTCTGGTAGCAGAATTCGGATGATCTTTTTGGAACAACATATGTCTACCCGGTTTTTGGATAGCCAATCCATGCCCACGACTATGTCAAAGCTTCCTAGCTCAATTGGAATAAGGACTATACTAAAGCTCTTATTATCTAAGTTTAAAGTATAGTCCATAATTACGTCTCTGACCTTAACTTCCTGCCCATTAGCAAATTCAATAACGTAGACCTCTTTCAACTTTTGGGGTTTCAAGTTAATTTTTGTCCTAAACTCTAGTGATACAAAGCTCCTAGGTCGACTAGTAACATAGCCAGAGGCGTCGGCAGAGTGCTCAGTGGGAGTGGACGAGGATGACATAGTGAACTGCGATAATAGCAGACTTAGTTACTAAGTGTGCTATTGTAAGTGCCTAAGATATGCAATGTTTATGAATGCACACACAAAAACCATGCTTTCCATGTTTAAGTAGAAAATTTATTTTAAGTATACTTCCAATATAACCAATCCAAGTCTCCCATTATACATACCTAAATTAAACATAGGTGATCAGGCTTTGTTTAATTGAGGTATAATAATGTGACACTCAACTTAGTTATATTAGTAATATGCTTCAGATTTTAAAAATCATTTCGAAAACCGTTTTGATTTTTTTTAAACTGTTGGGTTATAGTTTGTGGTTTTCATAAGAAAACCGGCATTCTCTATAACCTTAGGCTCTAATACCAAATATGTCACACCCCGCTAAAGCGGAAACACGAGGTATAACAGCGTAGGGTTTCATTCAAAAGGTAACAAACAACACCAACCACAACATTCAATACAATAGTTCAAAATATTACATTACAACGTCTTAAGCAAATTGTTTCAAAACGAAGACGCCGGATACAAAAATTAACAGTAGAAATTTTAATGTTCTTGGTGTTGATGTCATCACACAATATGCACCCTACATGCCTTCACTTACTTATTAGTACCTGAAAAGCATGATAAAAGAAAAGGGTCAACTACAAAGAGTTGGTGAGTTCACAGGTTTTCGTATGCACTAACAGTAAATTTGTATGCAGAAAATGTTATTGTGAAACGTTTGTTCACACGAAGTTTACGTAACCAGTTGTTCGAGTATTTGCACGAGGTATAAAGTATACAATGATGTCATCGCATTGAGCCACTACCAAACCTTTCGACAAACCAACGCCCCTTAAATTATTCACGTCCTACCTCAGCGGTGGATTAATTCCACATGGGTAAGACCATTATTGTTACTGGTAAAGTGCACTTCTAGCTCGTCAGCTTAAAGTGGGGTTGTCAATCCAAATAGCGCTACCCACAAATACCATTGGCTCATAATGAGTTAATAAGTAGTGTCTAACAAGTGGGGACTTTTTCATTTAAAACTCAAGCACATCAAAAAGTATACATACCTTAGTGCACAAACAATTAAATTTAAGGTTCAACATTTCATAGCATAATTCAATCAATTTGAAATTCAATATCATGCTTTTCACCCCAAATTGTAACAAAAGAGTAAAAAGGGGTTGTGAAAACTCACAATGTTCAGCAAGGATTTCCAAGGGTTGCCGCACGGTTGCACAGTTTCTCGATTCTAGGTCCTTCCTAAGGAAGTGAAACACATTATCAGTTTCGGTCTAACTCTTATGGCTAAAGCATTGCTTAGCCCATCATGTCTTATAAAATGCCTTAGCGTTAGTTATTAAGTCTAAGTATTCTTTTCACGTTGTGGATTACAGTTAAACTATTGGTTTAAAAAGGTTTGTAGAATTTTATATGCTATATATAGTATTTACTCCGTTGTACTTTATTTTATATTTCTTCATGATGAATACTCTCGTTAATTATACCTATATCTTTGTACCTCTTATTTATCTTGTGATTTAACATTGTTCGGTTTGTTATAAATCTATTATTTATTAAGGTATTATTCATACCCCATAAAAATATATATCTTATTTGTATTTGGTGTTTGACAAAATCTACCATTTATAAACTTTTTATCTTTTAATAATCCTACAGATCCCTTTTTCTTGAATTAGAGTTTTACTTTTCTGATGGCAGAATATTAAGTCAACTTATGGTCATCTTTAAATATCTTCTGGAATTCTTTTATTTAACCAAATTTTTATATGTATTAATTTAATGTCTTAGGGAACTTTTGACATAAATATCATCATTTTTAGAGGTGATTAGCTATTTTAATCATTACACCTAAATTTAAGTGTCACAGTTACCAAAATAGTCTGCACCATCTTTTTGTCAAGTCCATTTGGAGGGTCAATCCTAAACATTTTTCAGTGATTCAGAATAGGTATTAACTCTAACTCATAAAAGTATTTTCCATAAAAATTTCATCATTTTTGGTTACATATTGAGGGAGATATGATGATTTTAAGTTAGACCTTTCATTCTGCCAAATTCTGATTTCTTGCACACCAGTCTTGGTTTGAGTGTTTGAGACCTCAAATCTTAATATTTTTGAGTGAAACCAATTTTGTTCGAGTTATAACTCATTAAAATAATTTCCAGAAGGAAAATCAAGAATTTTAGTGGAATATTAAGAGACTTATAACTGATTAAAGTAGAGATGTTTTTCTCTGTCAGATTGTCTTTGCACACTTAATTTGATATGAGTAGATGAAGGGTCAAATCTTCGAGTTTTTACATGAAACCACTTGGGTTTGAAACATAACACAATAAACAAAGTTCCAGAAAAAGATTCATATCATTTGGTTAAGTATTTTTCAAGATATGGTCGGATGAAATGCATGCAAGTAATCTGCCAGAAACTAAAAATTGTTTATTCATGGAAAATGAGTGTTTTATCTCCATATTTTCACTCATATTGTTGGTTCTTTGATTGAACACTCATTTACCACTACTTTGACAATGTTCTTAGATAAGAAAATCTATTTTTGTCCTTTAAAAACTCATGCATGAACTCACACATCTCAGATTGTAACAAAAACCGACATGCATGTAGTTATAACATCATCTTCTTGAGTTCTAGTTGTATGGCTTAAGGATTACCACCATTTGTTTGACATAACATGTCTTTGGTGATTAATCTACCATGAAAAGGGTCCATTAAGGTCCTATTTCCAGAAACTCAAGAATCATGAAGATCAAGTAGGAAAAAGAAGGAGAAATTACAAGAAAAAGGAAGAAGATGAAGGAGAACACAAGGAGATTGATAAATCCCAGATCTCTAGCAATAAGATATGAATGTAGTGAGAGAGAATCTAGAGAGCAAATATGTCATCCATGTATTGAGCTCAAAGGATTACAAAAGGTTTCTAAAAGATTACAAAAGCTTTCTAAAGTGTTTCTTACAAATGAACTAGACAAGCCTATTTATACCCATGACATACAAGGTATAAAGGCATTCACAATACTGTATAGACTCATACAGTACATTGACTTTACAGTAAATCTTGAATACAACAATGCTCTAACAATCTCCCCCTTTGGATTCAAGATTTAAAAAAAATAACAACAGTCTTCAGCTCTTTGTAAAGTCAATCTTCTCAAACAGACACTCTATCAAACCATCTTCAAATAGCTTTATCTCCACTAGTTCACGGCGAACTATATGCTTTGACACTCTTTAAGAACTCAGATTTGAAGAATCTTCAGACAAACATGAAAAGTCATTGTCTTTTTCTTTGAAAAATCAACCTTCTTCAATACAATCTTCAACAGATTGTCTTCAAGTCTTGAACATGGATTTCATATCTTTATATAGAACCATCAATTCGGAACAAGATAAATCAGAAACGATTAGAGTTTGGATCAGAAAGATGTGAAACCATCCACATTGTTGAACTTTTAGGTGTAAGCGCATTCCGATAACCACTCAGAACTAAGATAACCAAATTCAGCAACATTTGGACTTCACATGATCCTTCTCCCCAATCTTCAGTCTTTGTTCACGAATCTTTGACTTGAAATATCTTTGATTTGAAAATTCTTTGACATGAAATTGAAATTAAACTTTTCTCCCCCTTTTTCGATGATGGTGAGCATCGAAAACCATTTTCAATTTCAGTCGTGTCTTTGAGTATTGCTAACAATCTCCTCCTTACAGAATAACCTTGCTCCCCCTCAAAATAAGAATTCTGGAGCAATTTATTTTCTCCCCCTGAAAGTATGCATATATTTCAATAACGTACAGTATTTGAAATTGTAGCACAAATTTTAAAACAAATTTACACAAGGAAAATAAAATTCATTGAATTTCATTTTATAACTACAAACATTTGATCATTTGAAAACTTTACAAAAGAAATTCAACTTAATTAAATTTAACAGATATTTCAATCAAATGAAATCAAATGCATGTGTTTGGAATCAAATACAAGTCATCATTGCATATCAAGTTAAAAACGTTCAGTTTCAACCCCTTTATTAAATCTATTTGGTGTGCTAGCATGCGAAATATGATTAGCATCAAGCATATGCCATTCTAAAACATATAAGAATACTTTGCTCTACTCACACTATTTGTCCAAAATCAGATTTTTCACAAATTTACGGGTTTATCGCGACTTTGTATTTTCCCAAGTTTCAAGAGATGTGTGCTCATTGGCATCTTTGCTTTTGTGCTCATTGGCATCTTTTGATTTGTGCACATTGGCATCTTTTGATTTTGTGCTCATTGGCATCTTTTGATCAAAAAGTTTAGTAAGAATAAGATACACCGTTAAACATGACTTTCTATCTGGTTCTATAGCAGGATTTGGGTCAGCAGATCCCAGACCAGTTGGCCTTAGGTGCTAGGTGACGAGCACCCCTTAGAACTTAATTTCCCAAACCAGAAAGGCCACATCGATATATCTTAAACCCATTTGTACCAGTAGAACATGGCTTTCTATCTGGTTCTATTGCAGGATTTGGGTCAGCCGATCCCAGACCAGTTGATCTTAGGGACTAGGTGTCGAGCACCCCTTAGGACTTACTCTCCCAAACCAGAAAGGCCACAGGCACAAACTTTCAAACTAAATGATATTCTATATAAGTTCGAATTTCCATCACAAAATATGAATGATATCTCAATCACTTGGTTCTTAATCATAGTGCTTCCCCCATATTTTCGTTTCCATTCATCATTCTGATAAATAGGCTTTTTGAGCATTATATTCTATATAAATCCAGATTCACATAACTTTGAGCATTCAGCATAATTTCATTCATGTTTTGCTAACCTTTCGATTATTTCAGAGGTGAAAGATGAAACAAATATAACTCAGATAAAACAAAAACACTTGTAAAATCATATTTTAGCACACATTTAATTCATTGAATGAAAATTGAAAATTTTATCTCATTGAATTAAATTTGTAAAGATTCAAGTTTTCAAAGTGGTAGAAACAAAATATAATCCAATGTTACCTTTTACCACGTTCCTTGAAGTAAAAAGATATAGCAGTTAAGGATATCACCTGAGAAGTATGAGTTCTAAACTGATTTGTTTAGAAATCTTAGTCTTTGAAGTACGGGTTCTAAACTGATTTGTTTAGAAGCCATAGTCGTTGAAGCACGGGTTTTGAACTGGTATGTTCAAAAGCCAATGTCGTTGAAGCACGGGTTTTGAACTGATATGTTCAAAAGCCATTGTCGTTGAAGCACGGGTTTTGAACTGATATGTTCAAAAGCCATATTTCTTTGTCTCCCCCTTAATGGTACAAATATTCTTTAAAAAAACAAATCCACCGCTTCTCTTCTGTTTTCAGACATGTGTGTGGTATGTATTTACAAATCAGTACAACACATGATGAACCTGCAAAACAGATTAAGCAGATTTTGGTACCCAATGGCACTTGGGTCCTAGTGGGTTAGGTGTAGATTTCTTACAAGGAATACTGTAAGAACCATACCAATAAGAAGAATAATTTTTATGCACAAAATTATTTGTTCCACAGTAAGAACAACAAATTTTCTTTTGAGCCAACCTAATCAGATGATTTACAGAATGAATAGGATTAGGTTGAACAGAAGATTTACCTTTCGGCGCATTGTTCTTCTTTGCATTTGATGTGGATACAGATGATTTTGGCACATCTTTCTTTGGAACTGTTGTGCCTTTGATTCTCCATTCCATCTTCACCCTCTTGAAGACTGGAACTTCTTCAGGTTTGGAAGTATTAACTTTAGGCACTTTTGTTTTGTTATCTGATTTATCATACAGAGGATTATAGAAGAGATTTGTTGAACGAATCCGACCTTTTGAGAAATCTGTTGATCTATTAAATTGTTTAGAAGAAATGTTTTTAAAACTTGAACTTGAAGCAGTTTTAAAAGAGCATTCAGAATCATTTGAATCAACAAATGGAGTCTGAAAGATAGAATTATGACCGGTCTGCTTTGAGACATCAAATTTAAAAATGACGTCTTCAAGTTCTTTGACTTTGTTTATTAAAACATTTTTCTCTTTAGAAATTAGATCAAATTTCTTTTGGAGATCAGATTTGATCAACTGGTCCTTCATAATATCAGCTGATAAACCAGATAATCTTTTGGTAAGATTAAGAATCACATCTTCAAAATATACACGTTCCGATTCAAAATCTTTTTCCAAAAACCTTCTTTTATCAGTAATCTCTTTGAAAATTTCCATATTTTTCTTTTTAAGGGTTTTACTTTCCTTTTCAAAGAGATTTTTCTTTTCCGTGAAATCTTTTCTTTCCTTTTCCAAAAGATTTTCTAATTCAGAGATTTTCACGGAAAGTTCAGAACTTTTAATTTCAAAAGATTTGCGTTCAGTTTCAAATTTAGCTCTTTCTTTTTCGAGCTTGTCTTTTTCTAAAAATAAAACTTTCTCAAAGTCAGAAACTTGTTTTGAAAGTTTTATACAATTAAGTTCAATTATTTCCTTTTCTTTAAGAATCTTCTCTCTCCTGTCTTCAATGCTCTTCAGATCAGCATTTTCCTTTTTAAGAGTTGTTACTTTCTCTTGAAGTTTCTCGATTTGATCGTGCAGACTTGAGTTGTCTTTGTCTTTCTTTGTTTCAAGACCTGCAATATAAACTTCAAGATCAGTTATTCTTTTAGTAAGTTTAGCATTTGAAGAAGAAATGTCTAAAATTTGTCTTTTCAGATTAACATTTTCTTCTTCCAATGCTTTATTTAAAATAGGAGTTGAAGAATTTGAAGCATTATCTTTAACAGGAGTTTCTGATATAGGAGATGTTTCTGATAAAATAACTTGTTGCAAAATTCCATTATTTGCCTTAGCTTTTTCAAGTGGCTTTGGAGGTGTTTTTGTTATTATGACTTGTTGCAACACTTCATTATTTGGTTTAACAGATACATGTGAATTAACAGATGTTTCTGTTATAATGACTTGTTGCAACTTTACATTTGGTTTAACAAAAACTTTTGCAATTGGAGGATTCTCCTTTTTCAGAGTTTGCTTCAAATCTTCACCACTGCTTTTAACAATAACTTGTTGTAAAACCATTTTGAATATTGCTAGAAATTGATCGTTCAGAAGATCAAGCAGACAGTGTATGAAAATACACAAAAAAATTATATAAAATTTTTTCTTGAAAAGCTCTTACAGTGTATGAAATACACTATAGAAAAAATTTCGGGATAAAAAGTTTTCTTAAAAAAAATTTCGGGATAAAATTTTTTTTTTTTTTTTTTTTTCACAAGAATTCGGATGAGTAAGGGTTCGAATTCAACGAATTCGGATGAAGAAGGATTCGAATTCAATGAATTCGGATGAATAAGGGTTCGAATTCAATGAATTCGGATGAAGAAGGGTTCGAATTCAATGAATTCGGATGCTGAAGGGTTCGAATTCACTCAATTCGGACTTAACTTGGTTCGAATTCAATGAATTCGGATGCTTAAGGGTTCGAATTCAATGAATTCGGATGCTTAAGGGTTCGAATTCTATGAATTCGGATGCTTAAGGGTTCGAATTCTATGAATTCGGATGCTTAAGGGTTCGAATTCAACACTTGGAAAATTTAATCAACTCAATTCGAATCTAACACAGTTCGAATTCTCCTCAATTCGAATCTAACACGGTTCGAATTCTCCTCAATTCGAATCTAGCTGGGTTCGAATTCAATCAATTCGAATCCTTCTTGAGTCGAATTCTACACTTGTATTTCCAAGAACACTCCGAATTCTTCTTTGAATGATCCGAATTCACCAAGAATGATCCGAATTCACCAAGAATGATCCGAATTCTGCACTTCGAACACGAAAATCACTAAATCAGCCATAACTTTTTCAATTCTTGATCAATTGTTATGAAATTTGCACAGATTTGTTTGAAATTTGATTCCACACACTTTCTTAGTTAATCACAAATCCTAATTCGATCAATTTAATCGAATTTTGATCCAAAAATAGTAGAAAAAGTTTTCGAACAAAAATGATATAAAATGATCAGATCTGCAAATTCTGTGCAGATTTTGGTGTTGATCCAAGAATTAAAGATGTTCAGGAATCAAATCCGAGTGCAATGATGTCAAGAATCAATCCAAAAGATCAAAAATTAAAGAAAAGATGAAATCTGGATGAATAGTAAATGAAGAAGGGTTAGAATTCTTGATGAACAGTGATGAATAGTGATGAACACCCAATCCGAATTCTTCAGCTTTAGTGTAAAAAATCTTCAATTTGGTCTTCGATCTGCTTGAATCTTCTGTTTAGCTCTGATACCAATTGATAAATCCCAGATCTCTAGCAATAAGATATGAATGTAGTGAGAGAGAATCTAGAGAGCAAATATGTCATCCATGTATTGAGCTCAAAGGATTACAAAAGGTTTCTAAAAGATTACAAAAGCTTTCTAAAGTGTTTCTTACAAATGAACTAGACAAGCCTATTTATACCCATGACATACAAGGTATAAAGGCATTCACAATACTGTATAGACTCATACAGTACATTGACTTTACAGTAAATCTTGAATACAACAATGCTCTAACAGAGATGAGTTTTACCACTCTATGGTTGATGTATACCTTCAATGTCTTCAAGGTTTTGACGATTTTTGCTGTGGATTGGGGCTGAATTCGGCTGGTGTTAGAGAGGGAAGAGAGAGTATTGAGTTTGAATGTAGAGAGAGAGGGGTTGAGAGGAAAATGAAGAGGTTTTCTTGAAACTATGGAAGTATTTAGTGGGTGTAGGTGTTGGGTTAATGGAAGGGCCGAATTTGGGCTTTAATTTCTGTTTTTATTTTTTATTTTTTATTTTTTTTTATTTTTTTTGTTTAAGTTTTAATTAATATGGCTTAAGTATAAATATATTATGAAATTTTATAAAAAGAAGATTGATTAAGGGTAGTTAATTCCCATTTATCTACTTAGTTTTTGGTTTGGTTAAATAAAGTGTTAGGATTTAGAATTGGGTATATATATAAACTATATATTTACTCCTCTTATTATTAATATTGTTAAAATTAAATGTTACTGTTCCAATCGGCATTTTAAACACAGCTTAAGCAGTTCCGTGCGGTAAACAGGATTTTCTAAGCGTACTGTTGGAATTCTTAGGAAATTAAACCTTAGCCATCATATTTAAGTCATAATAAGTTATTTCTACATGTTAAGACATGTATTATGCTATTCAGTTTCTCCAGAGGCTCTGACAGTTCCGGCAGAGGGATCAATATCATCGTGGAACATCTCTTCAAATAGCAGATTTAGTTTTGCTTCTCTTGTGGAGGAGATGCTAGAGGATTCCTTTTTGAGACTGAGTTTTGAACTGATTTGTTCAGAAGTCTTTTGAAAGGAATCGTCAAAAGAGACATTGATACTCTCCACAGTGGTTCGTGACCGCAGAAGGTAAACTCTGTAAGCCTTTGAGGTGGCAGAGTACCCAATGAACTTGCCTTCGTCTGCTTTCACATCAAACTTTCCTCTTGCTTCTCTATCATTCAGGACAAAACACTTGCATCCAAATACATGGAAGAACTTGCTGTTTGGTCGCCTTTTGTTGATCAAATGATACGGTGTCTTGATGTGCCTTTTTACTATGGTTGATCAATTTTTGGGTGTAGCAAGCGGTTGATACTGCTTCTGCCCAGAAAGAGATTGGTAATCCAGATGCTGTCAGCATAGTTCTTGCAGCCTCTACAAGCGTGCGGTTCTTTCGTTCAACCACGCCATTTTGTTGTGGGGTGCGTGCAGCAGAAAGGTTCTGTGATATGCCTTCTTCTGTGAGGTAAGCTTCAATGACAGAGTTTTTGAATTCTGTGCCATTGTCGCTTCTCAACTTTTGAATCCTGCACTTATATAGAACTTGGATTCTTTTCATTAGGTTTATCAGAATGTTTGGAACATCTGATTTCTTTCTGACAAATTCCACCCATGTAAATCTAGAGTATTCATCAATCAACACAAGTATATACTTTTTGCCACCTAGGCTCTGTGTAGCGATTGGACCGCAGAGGTCAACATGAAGCATGTACAGAGGCCTAGGGCAAGACACACCAGTCCTGCCTTTATGGGAAGCTCTTTTGAGCTTACCCATTTCGTAAGCGGAGCACAGATGGTCTTTACTAAATTTGACATTTGGCACACCTTTGACTAAATCAAGTTTCACAAGCTTATCTAAAGTATGAAAGTTTAAGTGGCAGAACCTGTTATGCCATAACCAAGCTTCTTCGTTAATAGAAGCAACAAGACAGAGCTTGTCCTCCTTGTTCTTGGCACTGAAGTTCATGAGGTATAAATCTCCTTTACGTTCGGCCCGCAGAAGTTCGACTCCTGTGTCTTCACCTTGTAGAGAGCAGAAAGTTCTTTTGAACATGACGTCAAAACCCGTATCGCAAAGTTTGCTAACACTGAGTAAGTTGTGTTTAAGGCCATCTACATATTCAACTTTGCATACGGTTATGTTTTCCTTCTTGATGACTCCATAGCCTTTAATGTATCCCTTTTTGTTGTCGCCAAAGGTTACAGATCCACCATCGAGTTTATCTTTGTACGTGGATAGTAGACCTCTGTCTCCAGTCATGTGCCGCGAGCACCCGGAGTCAAGATACCAGATCGGCACATACTGCTTCTGCAAGACAATCAGATATTTTTAGGTACCCATATCCAAATGGGTCCCTTTTTGTCAGAGGTCTTCAAGGTTGCCTTAGCATCCTTGGGTTTTGTTTTAACTTCTGTTGAAGAACCATTTTGTTTCTTCTTTCCCTTGAATTTAGCATTCTTTTTGGGCAAAGAGAGGAAACAGTGTGGGCTTGAGAAGTGTTGATTCAATTAATACATGAGATCAAAGCAATGACAGTAATTAATATGCAAAGAAATTTGCTTGAACTTTTCATTAAAAACATTGAAACGGGGTACATAGGCTTTATTACAGTCTATTCTAGCATCTGACTTCCTATTACAAGAAGACCTATGAACACTAGATTGTTTGTTTGGAAAATCTCTGTGGAGAGTAGCCTTCTGTGGTCCCCTTCTTCTGTGGTGAACTTCTGCAGGTTTCACTGTCACAGAAGTAAAAGACTTATTATTTTCAACCCACTTATCCTTTTGTTGTCAAGTTAGTTTTTCTTTAAAAGGCCTTAAGGGTCTTGTAGTCTTTGAACTTGTTGGATTTTGAGAAGACATTTCCTTTTGTTGTTTGAATTTCTCAAGCTCAAGAGAGGTTTTGGCTTGTATACACATGTCCAAAAAGTCTGGACAGATAGGAACACTTGTGATTTTCTCCTTGGGAGGAATAGTTCTGTTAAGAACTCCAGAGGGTAGCTTAAAATCCTCTGAGTCACAAGGTACTATCTCTGACTTAGAGTCAGTCTCAGATTCGTCAGAGGATGAATCGTCCTCATATGCAGAGGTTGAGTCACTTGGTTCTCTTTCGACAGAGGCTGGACTTTCAGAACATGTGCCATACTCGCTTTCTTCCTTTTCTATGGGACTATCTTCCAAGTCAACAGAAGTATCTATTAAGATTTCATCAGACAGATTTTGATCGACATAGGATGTACAGAAGTTTTCATAAAAGTTATTTTTCCCGATTTCCATCAACTCTTTTTCAGAGATATTTTTAAGTTTTTCTTCTGAAGAGGTAGGCTTGAACTCAGGTGCCTCTGCCGATAGTTTCTTTTCAGAGTCTATCATGCAGACAAAAGCAACCTGTGTTTGAGTCTCGGGGTCACCAAATTTGAAGATTCCTATCTGATCTTGAGTTTTCAGATATTTTTTAGGTTTGGATTCTCTTTTGACAGAGATTGAAGGTGACAAATCTGTGTTTTGATACCACACATTTATCATCTTCAGAGGTTTCCTCTCGTGAGGTTCCCCAGAGACTTTTCGCCTTTTACTTACAGAGAGTAGGTTTGGAAATCCAGGTTTTCTTGTACTTCCAATATGAAATAGAGAGGACAGAGACTTGTCTCTTTTGGTTCCAGTGTATGGATCTATATCACAGAAGCCAATTCCCCGTCTCCCTATTTGTGTATTATTTTTCTCGTACACCTTCTGTGCATCTTGATATTTCTTAATTAAAAGATCTCTTCTGAGTAGATCTTGACAGAGGACTTCTCTTTCCTTTTGAAAATAATGTTTAAGAGCTAGGATATTCATTTTGTCGCTCTCAACATCCATAAGTTCTTTAGATTTAGCTTTTAAGGCAGAGTTGAGTTCAGAAATCTTTCCTTTCAAAGGATTTAGGTGTTTGTTCCAATTTGTTTCAATTGCTTCCTTTTCTTGAAAACTTTTAGCCTTTTCTTGAGTGAGAAGTCTAGCTTCTCTCTCAAAGAAGGTGAGCTTCTTCTGAACACTTTCACAGGTCTTTTTAAGTTCTGTGTATTCAATGGTCAGTTTAAGCAAATCAGCTTCTGCTTGATTAGAGTAAGTGTCAGAAGTGGATACCTCACTATCAGAGTCGGAGGAGCTGACCTCTGCCATGCCACAGAACAGGGCGTTCTTCTTTTCACCTTCGTCAGAAGATTCATCTGACTGCCAGTTCTCTTGCTCCACCATGAGCGACTTCTGAGGATAATACTCTGCCTTCTTTTTGTAGAAAGCAGAGTCCCTCTGAGGGCGGCTTGGCTTGCTCATATAGTCGGCAGCATAGTGGCCTGGCTTGCCACAATTGAATTAGCCTTGGTTCTGAGGGGAATTTCCTCCTCTATCGTTTGACCTCTGTTGGTCACCACCTCTGTCACTCTTGTCATTTGAACCTTCTCTTCCCTGATTCCTCGAATCACCACGATCATCTCTTCCGTTGCGTTCATAACCAGACTTCTTCTGGTATCCTTTGATGAACTCACGGGTCAAAAGGGCTAAAGACTTAGCTATCGAGGCCATAGTTGCCTCTTCTTCTTTCACCACCTCCTCCTCTTCACTATCAACGACCAATACCTTCTTCTTCTTCTACTTCTTTTCCTCCACAACTTTCTCTTTCTTTGGCTTCTCTTTCGCTTCTGTAGCCTTACCAACAACTGCAAGGAGTGCACTGATTTGAGCCTTTGCTTGTGCAATCTGAGGTTCTTGGGCTGCCAACGTTCCATAAAGATCTGATAGAGTCTAGGAGTCTAAGTCCTGATTAGTTTGCAGAGACATAGACAACTGGAGCTATTCTTCATTTAGGCTCTTTAAGAACATGACATTGTTCTCCTCAGAGGTTCTGTGGATCCCGAACTTCTTGCATTTGTTGATTAGGGAGTTGAATCGATTGTATGTTGACTGCAGAGATTCTGTCGGCAGAGCTTTGAATGCGTAGTATTCATTGATGCATTGGGCTCTGCGGTTCTTCTGAGTCTTGCCCCCCCCTCTAATTGTTTCTCTAGTTCCTTCCATAGATCGTATGCAGATTCACACGCATCTAGGGATTGGAAGAGGTCATTGGGGATGGCCATTATCAGAAGTCTTTTGGTCTTCTGAGCAACTTCATATTTTGCCCAATCTGGTTCGGACCACTTATCTTTGGTCTTTGGTTTCTCGTGCTCAGGAATCTCTGGTGTGTCATCTGTGGCGGGTACA
Source organism: Saussurea involucrata (assembly GCA_033807775.1). Lineage (NCBI taxonomy): Eukaryota > Viridiplantae > Streptophyta > Magnoliopsida > Asterales > Asteraceae > Saussurea > Saussurea involucrata. The sequence goes on along the minus strand of CM066314.1, from coordinate 102,981,444 downwards.
CGAGGTACTGTGATCATTGGTACGAAAGGAGGATTTTTTATATAGTAGACGAGATCTTTGTCAGTACCCTCGAAGAAGTGAATCATTCGTATCTTCCACTGAGGGTACTCGTCTCTCAGCAAAGTGGGTGGCTTGGTTAAAGAACCAGCGGTGAAGAAGTTGTTCGTGTTTGCCATTTTAAAAGAGGTTTGAAAAATAGTAGAAAACAGAGTATGAACAGCAAACTTTCAGATGATGAAGTGGATTCTTTGAAAAGTGTTTGTAAGCTTAAAAACCTTTGAACAATGCACTAAAATGGAGTTTTAACCGAAGAAACAGGTTCTGTAAATTTACCAAAGTCGAACTAGTCGAGAATGGCAGAAAAACAGAGATTGTTTTGGAATAAATGAAGAACAGGTTAAAATCACTCCAGGTTTCTACCAAAAATCATTGTTAGAGAGGATCTCTTGATATAGAAGATCAAGAACATCTCTGATACCAATTGTTGGTTCCTTTATTGTTTAACAATGAAGTATATACCTATTAGTTCAAACAGATTAGGGTGCGGAAGCGTTTTAGCGAACTAAAGAAGTATTTCTTGATAGATAAACACACAATATCAAATACGTGAAGTGGAAATAACACAGATAATTAACTCAATGATTCACTGTATTTGATATAATAAGAACACCTAAGAACACCGAAGGTATTACAAGAATTCTGCCCTAATGGTGTGTGTGTCGTGCAAAGTTAATAGAAGAGCTCAACATGAGCCTTCTATTTATACTACTTCTACAGGGGACAAGATGGAGACAAGAAGTACTAAGGTACAAAGACACTATCATGGAACAGTAACAGGTACAACGTTACTATAGTGCGTCGCACTCTACAAAGGCTGTACCTCCTCAGAGATTGACACGTGGAGTTGGCAGGGCGAGCCTTGTACGAATGATCTCCAAGATCTTCGTACAACAGTAAACGTGAGAAGCACGATCGTCTTTGTTTTGATCTTTAGATAATCTTCTTAAGTCTTCAGTCTTCATACCACAGAGGCTCTGTCATGTTTGGCAGAGGCTCTGTGGCCTTGTCTTCTGCGAATGTCTTCAGTCGAGTCTTCACTTGGGTCTTCTATCGGTGTCTTGGCAGAAGCTCTGTCGGTGTCAACACTTAGCCTATTTTTCAATACTTCTATAAACAGTAGATTTTCAGCTAACATGTAGTCTAGGCTCCCCCTTGAAAGAATCTTTTATTCTTCTTATTTTTAACCTTGAAAAAACCGGATTCGATGTATGCTATAACCTCGACTGAGTGCACGAAAAACATCTTTAAAATGTCGAAACTCGAGCTCGTTCCGATAAGCCCACAAGAAAAATAACGAGCGAATTGTTGCATGACAAACCAAGTGCAATTTCACTTAAAAACAAAGAATCCGTCGATAAACCGCCATTGAGGTATGAATTCGGCTTAAAAGCTTGTTCGGTTTGGCTCGAAGGAGGAAACGGTATGAAGCACACACTTTTTGGTAGGGGTCTTGAGGAATCGAACAAAAATCTATGTCGTGGAGAGAGATGTGTGATAAAAGAAATATAAGAGTGACGTCACACGGGTTTCGTGGGCAAAAACCTCGAATTTTGACGTAGTTAACGGAATATGGACCAAAAATGTTAGAAATCTAACTGACCACTAACTGAACAGTTAAGTCACTATTTATCTTCTTCCAAACACCTTATTCACGATCTGTTGAATATCACCTCCAATATTCTTCTAATTTTGATAACCAAAACCACTTTCTATTTGTTCCTTTATGGTTGCAAACCATAAAAAAATGATTTTCAATGAATATTGTACCATGCAACCGTGAGAATACATCCATGGCAAACCAAAAACATTCACGTACTGTTGGTTTTTAGCTTCAAACTTTTGGCCTTTTCACGATCCAATCAGCTTCCAAATCATTCCTTAGGCTTCAATGATCATAGAGAAGTGTTTTTCATGACAACAAAATTATCATGCATCGAAAACGAACCATCAGTTCACGATTTTCCGGCAAATAACAAATTTTTCCGGCGAGATTTGCAGTTTTCCGGCAACGTTTACCAACAACTCTAATTTTTATGAATTCTTGTTGGATTTCACATCAAACGATTGCAAACTGCTTGAAATAATGAACATGGTACAATATTCATTGAAAATCATTGAAAATCCGGCCAAAACTTTAAACATGGTACAATAATGAACATGGTACAAACGATCAGAGAACTTCCAACACCACAAAAGCTTTGAATTCATACTGGAAATTGAATCTAATCGCTGATGTATGATCATAACGTCAAGAATGAACAGATCTGTGGTGGAAATCAGTAAAATTCCGGCCTGAAAACAAACAGATCTCGTCCAACCCCATTTTTCCAGTGAGAGTTTCATTTTCCCGGCGATATAGTGTTGTCGACTTTAAAAATTCGTAATTCACTGATTTTTCAACCAAAATCATATCTGATGTTAGAATTGTTGAGGGAATCGATTGATAGTTAGATGAGAGACTTGAGATGGCTTAATCGGCCGGTTTTCATATATTGGGAGAGAAATACAAAAGAGAGATTAACCTAATTATGAAAAAAAAAAGATCTATTTATACAGCCTAAGTTACAATAATTACAGACTAGCCCTTGTACTATTCATATATACAAATATAACTCTAACACCCCCCTCAAACTCAAGTGGGGGAAGAATGAGCCAAGTTGAGTTTGGAAACTAGAGCCCGAAAACGCCCCGGAAGATGAGCTTTGGTGAAGATATCTGCTGTCTGATCAATGGTTGAAATTGGAAGAAGTCGAACGGTCTTGCGAAGAACATGTTGACGGGTGAAATGACCGTCAATCTCGATGTGCTTTGTACGTTCATGGAAGACATCATTGTGAGCAATCTGAATAGCACTATTGTTATCACACCACAAAGGTGTTGGAGAGATCTAATCAGCACACATATCAGATAGTAACCAGTGTAGCCATACAAGTTCTTGTGTAGTGTCAGCTAAAGCTCGATACTCAGCTTCAGTACTAGATCGAGCTGTCAGAGATTGTTTCATGCTGCGCCAGGAAATAGGAGAGTCTCCAAGGAAGAAACAATATCCGGTGGTAGAGCGCCGATCAGTTATGTCTCCATCCCAGTCAGCATCGGAGAATGCACGAAGAGTTAAGGACGATGTAGATGAGAAATGAAGTCCATAAAACATTGTCCCTTTAAGATACCGAAGTATACGAAGAACCGCAGCATAGTGATCTGAGCATGGAGCAGCCATGAACTGGCTGACTATATGAACTGCATAGGAAAGATCTGGTCGAGTAACAGTCAGGTAGACCAGAGAACCAACTAGTTGACGGTACCGTGTAGGGTCCCGCAACGGGGTTCCGGCATTGGGAGCAAGGTGCAAATTTTGCTCAATGGGTGTAGATGCAACTTTGTTGTCCGTGATCCCAGCTTTGGACAAGAGATCTGAAATGTACTTGGCTTGACAGAGATAGATGCCGGAAGAGTCTGACAGAACTTCAAGGCCAAGGAAGTAGTGTAGCTTACCAAGATCTTTCATCTCAAAGCATGAGCTAAGAGACTGTTTGAGCTGGATGATACCTGTAGAGTCACTGCCGGTAATGATCATATCATCAACATACAATAGGAGTAAGATAGTACCTGCAGCAGTGGTCCGAGTAAACAAGCCAGAATCATAATGACTCGGAGAAAACCCCAATGAGATGACAGTATTGCTAAATTTTTAAAACCAAGCACGAGGAGCTTGTTTGAAGCCATAGAGGGATTTTCGAAGTCAACATACATGACCCTAACGGGAGGTCACACCTGGAGGGAGTCTCATGTAGACTTCCTCTTCGAGATCGCCATCCATCTGATAGAGTGGCCATCTCTTCGTGGCAGCTATGGCTAGAAGACTACGAACCGAGGTGACCCGAGCCACAGGAGAAAATGTTTCCTCGTAGTCAATGCCATATTCTTGATTGAAGCCTTTTGCCACAAGACGTGCTTTGTAACGATCAATAGATCCATCAGACTTTGTTTTGATTTTGAAGACCCATTTGCAACCAATGCGTGATTTGCCCGGTGGGAGAGGAACAAACTCCTATGTATTAGCTTTGTCAAGAGCCTGAAGTTCCTCAGTCATAGCTTGTTTCCAAACAGGATTAGAAGCCGCTACCTTGAAGGACGTGGGTTCATGGTTGGACAGCAGAGTGGCATAGCAATGATAATCACGAAGATGAGAAGGAACTTGTCTTACCCGGTATGAGTGTCGTGCTCCATCTTATGGTTGAGAGGAGCTAGGATCCATAGACTCAGCAGATGGCTCAGGAGTAGTCCATGGAGATGGTGCAGATGATTGATGATGATCAGATGCCACAGAAGGCATAGGTGTAGGCTCAGGTGGAGACGAGACGGAAGGAGGTGGAACACATGGCACAGAGGAAGGCTCAGATGAAGCTGAAATGAAAGAAGGTGGGACAGGTGGTGAGGTCACAGATTGAGTTGAGACAGAAGGAGGTGGACCAGATGGTGGGTGAGTATTGGATCTAATTGAAGTGAGTCCAATGAGATAGATGTATCTGTGAAAAAGGAAGTAGAGAGATTGGGTGTGTCCTGAAATTTGGACACCGTTGAAAAGGGAAGATGTTCCCAGAATGTGACATGGTGGGATATACGAAGTTGCTTAGATATTGGATCCCAACAACGATAGCCTTTATGTTCAATACCATAGCCAAGAAAGCAGCATAAGCGAGAGCGAGGTTCGAGTTTGGTATGTTCATGAGATTGTAGTTGAACAAAGCATGCACAACCCCACACTTTTAGGAGTTCATATGCAGGAGAGACCCCATGGAGTACTTCATAAGGAGACCTTTGATTGAGAATGGAAGTTGGGTGACGGTGATGGTGTAGACAGCGGTGAAGGCAGCTTCCCCCCAAAAACGTTCTGGACATTTGGCTGAAATTAATAAGGTACGAACAGTATCAAGGATGTGACGATGTTTGCGTTCCGCACGTCCATTTTGCAGAGAGGTACCAGGACAGGAGTAATGAGAAAGCGTACCCTGAGATTGAAGAAAGGAGAGGATAGAGGATTCTTTGTATTCTATAGCATTATCCGCTCGAAGAATCTTAATAGGTTGGGAAAACTGGGTCAGAATCATACGGGCGAAGGAAATATATATTTGGGGTAGTTCGGAGCGATGTTTCATGAGATATATCCATGTAAAGCGTGTATGATCATCGATAAAGATAACAAAGTATCGAGAACCACCCATGGATGGATGTGGTGCTGGTCCCCAAACATCAGAGTGAATGAGATCAAAAGGGGAAGCAGAGTTAAATTCATTTAGTTGAAAATGTAAGGCATGATGTTTGCCAAGTTGACAGGATAAGCAAGAAACGTTTTCAGAAGAGGTGTTGCCTAACAGTCCGGAACTAGCTAACAGTTTTATCCTAGCTAGAGATAAATGTCCTAGACGTTTATGCCATAATTCAAAGGAAGGGGTACTGGAAACAGAAGCAACAAGATTTGATGAGTGTAAGGGGAGACGGAGGTAGACCACTTCAATCATCCGACCAACTTTACGGCCTACTCCAAGGATTTGCTTGGTCTTTGGATCCTGCACAACATAACCAGAAGGATGAAACAAAACAATTAGGCCGGATTCCATAAGTTGAGTGATAGAAATCAGACTCAAAGATAAGTTTGGAATATGTAGCACATCAGGTAATTGAATATTGGTGGTAGATACAGTTCCACTGAAAGATACGGGTAAGCGAGTATCATCAGCTGTACGAACTGATGAGAACATTCTGGAGGTTTGCTTAGAGACAAACCCGTCAGCCTTAGGTGTCATGTGGTTACAACATCCAGAGTCAAATAACCAAGGGTTGCCTGATGCTGATGCTGAGCTATTGCCCTAAAAATTCATACCCATAGAACCTGTCATGAGTCGCTCTATAAGTTCTTGGTTGCGGCGCATGAGTTCCATAAGGTCAGGCAATGAGTTGTTGCTATGCTGTGCCTGAGTTGCCGGCGTTTGGTAGTCTTGAGTGATTGATCCAGCAAATGACTGAGTGTGTTGTTGCCTTAGATTACCGGAGTGCCGTTGATTACCTGAGTTCCTTGGATGTTTTGGATAGTCAGACCCATAGTCTCGTGGCTGTGTGATCCCACACCAGCGACATTTTCGAATTGGGCAGGTGAGGAGAAGATGAGAAGTAGAGTGACAGAATGTGCATTCACTGTATGTAGACTTGACATTGAGAGCCATCTTTAGAGAACTGAAAACTGAACCTGAACGAGAGATCCGGAATTTGAGAACCGGAATGTGAGTGTCGGAGTAGACTGTTTCGGAGTTGTGAGTGATGGAACTGAGTGTTCCGGAAATAATTTCAGAAAAAAATGAGAACCGGAGTTGATTTTGAAGGTACTGTAATGTAAATTCCGGAATCAAGGAAGATCCGGAATGGTGGCAAGCAGGTTCCGGAAGTTGGAGAGCAGATTCCGGAAGTTGGAAACAGGTTCCGGAATTAAGCAGATATAGGTTCCGGAAAACAGGTGTTTCAGAAGTAAGTTGAAGGCAGTTCCGGAAAAACAAGTTACGGAATTAAAAAACAGGTGTCGCAGCCCACTCTTGTCGCAACCAACTGATATCGCAACACACTGGTGTCGCAACCAAGAGTCTTGTCCCCATAAGGAATGTTTGTCGCAACAATAATATCGCAACAGAGGGTTGCGAAAAGTTACTGTTCAAAAGATGAAGGTTGCGATAACAAACTTGTCACAAGTGACAGTTGCGATAGAAGCCTTTGTCGCAAGTGACAGTTGCGATAAATCACCCTTGTCGCAAGTGACAGTTGCGATACTTATGAAACTCTGAAGGTTGCGATAGTTATGAGATTCAAGATGTTCTTGAGTCGAATCTTTAAAACTGATCGGAATTGGCTGAAATTTGGTACACAGGTTCGTGACACTATTATGGGCAACTTTAATGCTTGGTGTTTTGTCCAAAAACCAAAAGAAGATGGGTTTTCGAAGCAAAACAGAGTGCAGCAAAACAAAAGTGTAAAACTCTGGAAATAAAATCGAATGCAGTTCTGGAAGATAGGTGTTGTACCTGAGTGAAGGAGGATACGTACCTACAGCTCTGATACCATGTTAGAATTGTTGAGGGAATCGATTGATAGTTAGATGAGAGACTTGAGATGGCTGAATCGGCCGGTTTTCATATATTGGAAGAGAAATACAAAAGAGAGATTAACCTAATTATGAAAGAGAAGAGATCTATTTATACAGCCTAAGTTACAATAATTACAGACTAGCCCTTGTACTATTCATATATACAAATATAACTCTAACATCTGAAACTTGCAACATGTTCCAAACTTGTAAACGTAAAAGATTTGTAACAGATTTTCAGCAAACTTCGGCTGAAATACGTTTTTTCGGTGAAGCTCCGACGAACTTCGTTTTTCCGGCGAGCTTCGTTTCAGATCTAATAAACTCTTGATTCTCGATGAAAATCAAAACTAAAAGTTGCATTTTGTTCCAAATCTAGAAACTAACAGATCTGAAGAAGTATAATTGATCATAACACTCTTAAATCTCAAAATCAAATATCATCATCGTGAATACTTCGAACAAACTCACTGTTACTTTTTGAAAAATCAAATTCAAAGATTTTGAGGAGATTTTCTAGATCTGATTGTTGCATATTCCTAAAAAACAATAGAGAAGAATATTTGAAACATTAGAATCGATTCATGCACGCTGACATCTTCGGATCATAAAATTTTCACGAAAAAAACACCGAAAACATCGAAAAATCTCGAAAATCACCGAATATTTACATTACATTGACAAATACATTTTACAATAAATCTTGAATCAATAGGGGGAGAATCTTAGGGCATAAAATTGTATTCAAGATTTAATGTAAAGTTATGTATTTGTCAATGTAATGTAAAGTCAAACTACATTAGAGGTTTGCTTAGTGTTTAAGCAAGGGAAGAAACTCATATTGTAGTATCTTAGAGAGAGAGAAATGAGAGTATTCTAGAGAGAAACTCATATTGTAGTATCTTAGAGAGAGAGAAATGAGAGTATTCTAGAGAGAGAAAGTACATCATTCTTATGTATTTCTAGAATTCTCAAGAACAATGAATATGGAGTTTGATTCTATGTTGATTACCTAATAGATCTGGTGTTAACATTTGGAATCAGAGCTTTGGGAGATTTAATTGTGCACCGAATCAAAGATAATTTTGTCAAATTTTGAAGAAATTGAAGAGATTTTGAGTTTTTCTTGAAAAATTTCAAGAAATTGGAATTCGTTTGAGTTTTGATCGATTCAAGTTCAAATATTGATTTTATTTGTTGATTGAAACAGATTGCAATTTACAAAATTGAATTTCTTCAACAAAATCTTACTTTTGAAAGATCAAAATACAAACTGTTTCATGTTCTTCGAAGGTGTCAAGTTCTTGATGATCAATCTTGGATTTAGTGTATGATTTGAGTATTTTTGTTTCACAGATTCAGTTTATTTGTGTTTTGAATCTGTTTACAGCTTTTAGAATTGAATTTCAGCAAGGAATTATTGTTTCTCAATTTTTGAAAGTCGACAGGTTGTATTTTTTTGGAATGACGATACATGAAGATGGTGATCTAATCGATAGTTTGGTAATAGTTTAATGTGTCTAAATCTAACAGATTGATTGGTTTTGTGATTTCGAACAGGTTACCATCGTAAAACTTGAAATTTAGTCACAAACAGTTTGAGGATTTTGAGTTTTCTGGATCGAAAAATGCTCTTCAATGTTCTTCGTGAAAGTGTTGATCAATTCAGAAAATTAATGTGTTTTTAACCGAATTTGTGTTCACAGATTGATTTTTTTTATTGATTTCGATCGGATTGCTTCTTAAAGATCTGAATAACACCACGAAATCAATGTTTTTGAGCCGTTGAAAGCTTTTTGCCGGAAAATCGGGTTTGTCGGATTCTGCAGAAAAGTTGCCGGAAAACTCATAAATTCATTGAGTTCATCTTTATCGCTCATCTCTTGAACGATTAAAGTTCATTGTTGTCGCCCAGAAGGTTCTCGCTCAAAAGTTATTGCCTGTCAAAAGTTATCGCCTGACAAAAGTTATCGCCTTACAAGAAAATTTCTTCGTTGTCACTCATGTTTTGACCTAGAACTTGTGGTTGTCGTCCAAAGCTTACTTGAGAACTGTTCTAATCGACCAATTATTTCCCGACAAAATCATTTTATCGCCTGAGTTGTCACTTCTGTGTTGTCACCTGAAAAGACTCTCGCCGTAAAAACGATATTTTCTCGTTCAAGCTTTTCATGATGATTTAACGTTGCATGAGTTTGGTTTAAATCATAAAACCGATTGTTTGTTGCTCTAAGAACACGAAGAAACAGAAAATAATTGTTTTGGATGTGAAAAGTAGAAGAAAATCGAATCTGAAATCGTGATCTGCTCGATGAAGTTGATGATCAACAGTAACTTAACGGAATCCGTTAAGTATCCGTTAAGTTTGTAACATTTTAGTCCCTTTTTCCATCAGTTATGTCAGAGTCAGTTAGCTTGTTTCGTTAGTTTGTTAGTTTTCATTATATTTTGAGTCCTTTTTCGTTAAGTCCCAGTTAGAGTCAGTTAGTGTAACTTGTTAACGATATTGTTAGTTTTTTCGTTAGTTTTATTACAATTTTAGACCTCAATTAGTGTTTTAGGTAAGTCTGTTAGTTAAGTATTCGGAATTGTCATTTTTAGTCCTTGTAGTTTGTGTTTAGGTTTTTAACAGTTTTAGTCCCTCTAGTTTTTAGCTTTTAGATTTTTACAGTTTTGGTCCTTGTAATTTCTAGGTTTATCTTTTTACAATTCGGTCCCTATAGTTAATCTTTTAGGTTTTTATACTTCTAGTCCCTAGAGTTTTAAATTTATAGTTTTTGTAGTTTTTAGTTCTTGTTTTTGTTGAGTTTTAGTATTTTTTAACTTTTAGTCCTCGTTTTTCGGATTACTTTTATATTTTGTCATTTTTAGTCCCTATATTTTGTATTTTTCTAATTTTGGTCATTTTTGTGTCATTTTTAGTCCTTGCTTTTCGTTTCATTTTCGTTTTCAGTCATTATGTTTTTTTCAATTTTGTCAATTGTACCCGCATTTATTCGTAATTGATATATTTTCTCGTATTTTTTGTAGGTTCACCGATTAAAATTCAATAATTTCGCGCTGATTTTTCAGAATTAATTTTTGGAAGACAAATTTATAATTAGTTTTTCCGGTTTTAATTTTTGTAAATTTTCTGACTTTAATCGTGTGTTTGTGATTTTATATTTTTGAGCGTGCATATAATTCAACTTCTAAGCGAAGTTTCTCTTGACGATCACTCTATTAGGTAATATTTTTGGTATTTTACGTCTAATTTTTGTGTTTGATTTTTTTACAGGATTAAATCAAGATGTCAATGGAGGTGATTATTGATCCAGTAACAATAGAATACCTAAATATTTTTATCCATTACAAAGATGAAAATCAGGTTCTCAAACAACAACTTTTTGATCTAATGAAAGAAGCAAAAAGAGAAGACGCAACTCTTCAGGATGATATGAAGAAGCTTCAAGGGAACATGAAAGCATTGGAAAGTGAGAATGCTGATTTGAAAACGCAACTTTCTGTTCTTGAAACTAATTTTGCAAAAGAAAAAGAACAATTTGAAAAAGTTTTTGTACACAGGCTGTCAACTTTTTCTAAGAAATCCTTTGAAGAAAAGAAAATTGTTGAGCTAAAATGTATCGAACTTTAAAAACAAGTTTCTGACTTTGAGAAAGTCTTGATAATTGAAAGAGATAATTTTGAGAAAGAAAGAAAGACTTTTGAAACTGAAATAAATTCTTTTGAAGAAAAGTACGTTGAGCTTTCAAGAAATATTTCTGATTTGGAAATAATTTTGGAAAGAGAAAGAATGGAATTTGAAGAAAAGAAAAGTTCTTTTGAAAATGAAAAGTAATGTTTTTAGAAGAAAAATGTTGAACTTTTTAAGGAAATATCTGATAAAAGAAAGTGTTTCGAAATTGAAAGAAAATATTTTGAGATTGAAATCCTAAAACTTACAAGAAAATTATCTGAATTAGCATCAGAGTGTATGAAGGAGCAAAAGGTAAAATTTGATCTTCAAAAGAAATATGATTTGATTCTTGATGAGAAAAATGATTTGCTTAACAAAGTCAAAGAACTTGAAGATATAAACTTTAAGGTTGAATTATCTGAACAAGTTAGTCCCAATACTATTGTTTAGTCTCCGTTTGATGATTCAACTGATTATGTTGACTTTTAGTTTGACATTACAAATACATTGAGTTTAACATAAATCTTGAATACAATTTTGTGTGCTAACAGTATGTATTACTTTTTCACCATCAGCGATCATAGTTGAGCCTGTTCAGTGATCGTTGAACATTTCCTATATAAAGTGTTATTGTAATATGTGAAGATAAGTCTCGCGTCGAAAAGAGTTTATCGCTGACGTCGAAAACCAAGATGATGAACCAGACAAGTCTACTCATGATTTGAAGAGACATTCAGTGAAACCAAGACAAGTCTACAATACGCGACAATTCAAGAACAAAGCTTCAGCGATAGTTAAGACTTTCAGCAGGTATTGTTTGCCTTATTCTCTTGCACGAATAGTACGAAGGTACAAAAGCAAACCTGGTTTTGTCCATTATTGTACACCCACTCTGCCAACTACACTTTTCACCATGCGGCCAAGAGCATCTCTTTAACAAAAGTCATAAGGATGCACCCAATGAAGACCCGACACGTGTAAAGTGCCTATGCCATGCATTAAATGCATGTGGTATAAATAGGAGAAATACCCTTCATTTTAAAGCATCCTGAATCTATCTTAGTGCCCTTTTAGAAAACTCTTTTTCTATAAACCTTCTTTCTTTCCTTCATTCTAGTGTAAGAAACTTAGTGATTCTCATAGTTTGTTTAGATTAGGTTTACCTTATCTATTTCCACAACAAACTGTAAATTTTGTCTTTGATTTATCAATAAAAATTTTAGAAAAGTATAACATTTGTGTTTGTATTCAACCCCCTTCTACAAACTTTCATCCTTGTAGAACCCCTTAGGGACCAACATCAAGATCGTCAAAATAATCATGCCAACAAGAAAAGACATGCAATGGAATTCCAGGTAAGAGACCGAATAAAGTTAAAGGTGTCTCCTTAGAAGGGTATCACCCGGTTCAGAAAGTATGGGAAGTTAAGTCCTCGTTTTCTTGGACCGTTTACCGTGATTAAGCATGTGAGACTCCAAGCCTATCAATTGGAACTCCCACAGGAAATGAATGGAAGCCATAACACATTCCATATTTGTTACATTAGGAAGTGTTTGGTGGAATAGGAGAACGTTATTCCCCTCTCGGAGATAAGAGTAGATGAGGGTAACCATTGTGTGTTGGAAGGACTTGACGCTATCCTAGAAAGGAAGTTGATGAAACTTTGACACAAATAGGTCATGATGGTCAAATTGCAATGGAAGCATCATCGTGGAGTCAATGTGACTTGGGAAGCCGATGAGGACATGAAGAGAAGACACCCCAACTTGTTTGTGTAGTGAAGATTTTGAGGACGAAATCAATTCCAAGGTGGGGAGGATTGTAACACCCAGATTTTCGGTAAGTAAAAGTCACCCCATATTCTAATTTGGTTTCTAAATTTTGGATCTTGTGTTAGGAATATATTACTTTCGATCTCTAAGATTGTTGAGAGCGTTTCGAGGGAGAAAATTCGAATTTTGGGGCTCGGTTACATTTCAAAACTTCATATTTTTGAATTCCTAAACTTCTCCTTGTTACATTTTCTTGCTTGAATAATGTGGTTTTATATGAATAATGGGGTTTTATTAAATGTGATATAAAATGTGTTTTTTATGCATTGTAATGTTTGAATACTTGAATGAACCCATTGTAGTCATAGTTTTACGTTTCTTTATATTGGGAAGTTTACTTGGTAAAATGGGTTTTAAGAAGGAAACAAATGATGTTTCTTGTATTAGCAAAGGTTATTTTGAAGTTGTATAACTCTTGGAAAACCTATTTTTGCAAACACTTTATGTTGGAAATGGAAATGGTCATTGTTTGACCTTTATAGGGATTTAGTTTCATATGCTGTTGTTTATGCAAGAAATACATCTCATGGAAATGTTTTATAAAGTGAGAACTATATGTGTGATTATAGTGTTTTCACAAATGTAATTGTGACAAGCCTTAGACTATTACTAATGGATCTATAGGCATAGGAGTCGGCTTATTGTTAGGATACTTCTCGTTTGTAGCTAGTTGAGACATTGGATAATCGCAGGAAAATTGGTACGGTTATGTGGAACCGGATACTAGCTATTGACCGTAAATATAATCCTAGTGAATGAGTATGAGTAGGATCATCGAGTGCCCTCATGCACATTAAAAGTTTGAGCTAGAGAACTCGTGGCCATTGATCCTAGTATGAGCTCAATAACTTGGAAAATAGATTACTTTTATGTTTCGCTACAATCCTTGGAAAATCGGGTCTCCCCCGTTAACTCAAGATGAATTTTGGACTGTATGGTTCTGATGTGATTTATGTGGAAACAATCTTACTTCATAATCTTAGAAAACACTTATTGTTGTTTTATACCTTATCTAAATATAAATACTTGTTCACATTACGCGTAAAGCCTAACACTTTTTCTTAAATGGCATGAAGGTTCTCTTAGCGGCGGGGCTCTGAAGTCTTGAGTGGAGTGTGGATACCGCTAGATGACATTTTTGGGATACACGACTTTTGGTTGAATTTCGCACACAGACTTTTGGTAGTATCTTTTGGAAGATGATAGTGACATCTGTGTATAATCTAAGCTTAATGTAGTTTAAATTAGTAGGTTGTTATTAATCATTTCATTATTGGAGTTGTAAACGCTATTGCCATTTCCCCTTTTTGCGTGATTTATTATATATAGATGTCATGTTTACGTCATTATTCATGTTCAAATTTACCTCTATATTTTGGGCGTTACAACTCTTGAAAACCGAGTATCACATGCACTTAAATGGTTCGGTTGAAGTTTGCAGATACTTGTTGGATAATGCTTTAGTATTTCATTGCAACGATGAGTCCGAAAGTTCTATGTATAAAGGGATTTTCATGGGGGCCTTTGTAGAAACTAGGATTCGATCTTACAATCAATTAATCAATCAAGAACAATCAAACAATAGAATAATAAAGAATTGGATCCAAAAGCGTTGTATTCGATTAAGAACAGATTACGAATCTAGAGAGAGAATCTCTCAAAGATTACAAAGTGAATACAAAGTGATACGAAAGTTAGTTAGCTTACAGTTGCTAACTCCTACATATACTGTAAAGAAAAGCTAAAGCTACAGTACATATATATGACAAACCAATAGAACAATTACACGTGTTCTAATTAGTAACAGAATATAACCGAAAATATCCTAAGACATAAGTTCTAAACAACATGTTCAGAACTTCTGAACATCCTTCTGATTAAGCAATTCAGAACATACACTTGAATACTTGGGACTTTCATCTTCAGTTAATCAGAACTTCTGAGTCTCCTACTCAGAACTCTGAGCCTTCTATCCAGATTCCACACTTGTAATCTTTTCAAGACTTCTCAATCAGAACTTCTGAGTCTCCTACTCAGAACTCCGAGTCTTCAGTTCATATATCAACACTTCGGCTTTTTGATAAACTTCAGTTCTAACAATCTCCCCCTTTTATCAAACAATCCTGTATTTGTCAACGTTGAATTCCTTTAAAGCAGTTACAATCTTTAGAAGAATTACATTTCTCAAATCAAGTCTTCTATCAATCTTTTCAATAACTTCTTCTGTCTTTTCAACTTGAACTCCTTTTTGTATCTTTTTCTTCAAACTATTTTTGGTAAATCTGAGAGTTCCAGAGTAGTACTTGGCAACTTCACTTGCTCTGAAGAAGATCTTTTGACTTTGTTTATTTTTCAGTACAACTCCCAACTCTGGCATTTTACAAACATATCCTGTCTTCAAAATACTTAGTTTCTCATGATCATTGTTTGGCTTAGAAAGATAGACACATGGTCTATGCACATATAGAGCAACTTGAAAATCAATATATGCATACCATCTCAGAATGTAGAACATTGCTTCTCTTACTACTGCCAATGCTCCTCTTTCCTTCTTGTATTTACTGCAATCTTTATCTCCCAAAAGACTATACAGTCGGTAGAAGTCAAATACTGAAATCTTGTTAAAATCAGCTTCAGTAAAGTAGTACACTTTTCCATCTTCCCTCAGAACCTCAAATCCATAATATTCATGCTTCTTAAATTTATTAATACAAATTTCTCTGATTCCAGTGATTAAGAACTCAGAGTATACAGACTGCTTCTTCTTTCCCACATGACTTATCAACTCAGCCCGAAATCTTTGAGAAAACTCTGACTTGTCATGATAAACACTCTGAAAATTCACATCTCTTGGTTGAAAGAATTTTGGTAGATCATATTCCAGAAATAAACCATTCAGATCAACTGGCACTTCTTCTTCATTGGCTTCAAATTGTTCTGCTTGTTCAGCATCTTGCATCTGAACATCTTCTTGTGTTGACAATTCTTCTGGAATAACTTCTTCAACTTCATCAGAATAAACACCATTCACTTGGTATTCTGAAGGGAATACAAAATCAATATGTAGCAACTTCTTTAGATTTTATTCTGAAAGCATATAATCACTTCACTCTTTGATTCTTGTTCTGAGATCCAACCTTTCTTTGACATGCCTTGTACATTTATCCCTCAGAATTGCTTTCTCACCTTCAGCAATTACCTCCATCTCTTCCAACAACCAATGTAGAGTAGCATCACTGTACTTTACCAAATCATTCAGTTTGAAGAACATTGATTCACCAGAAGCTAAGTAAAAGAAACCTTCATTTTCCATTCCTACATTTATAAACCCACGAACACAGCTTTCATGTATTGGCTTTCTGTTTGGACAACTCAGATTGCATTTATCCTTTCCTGATTCAATGGCAAGCTGGAAATCATATACATGCATATTTCTCACATAGATGCCCAAAATCCTTCTGCATTCAATTTCCATCCATGTTTTTTTCAGTACTTGCAAAGAACTTTACAAGAAAGATTTGATCATCTAGAAATAATCTGTGAAAGTCAAAGCTAGTCAGATTCACTTTTAAGTTTCCTTCCTTCAAAACTTCCATACTTACATACTTCAGGCCATCAAACTCTTCTGTTTGGAATTCTAACACCTTCTCAATCCTTTTCTGAACAAGTAACCTTTCATCTGGTTTTCTCAATCTGTTGGAAGCTTCTACATATACCATCTGAATTCTCTCATCCATGAACCCATCAATGAAATTCTCAACATCAAGATGCTCATCTTCTTTGCAATAAAGGTGTTCATAATTTTCTTCTGGAAAGATGTCATGAAAGTAATTCCTGGAAAGTGGATTATCACTCTGTTCAATGATGAAATCACATAGAGGTTCCTCCAATATTGGCAATTCGATTCTTGGAATAACAATCGGTCTTATGTACACATATTCCAGAGGCATGAAGTAATTTTCAACTCTATCATACTCTCCATCAAGAACATTCAACTCATCCAGAAAATGCAACATAAACTCATTTTGAAATCTAACTGAAAATCTCACTGAGTAGTCTATTTCTCCCATCATATCAATTGGTCTCACCATTCTGATACATCTTTGAATATTCTGAACATTAATGTAATACCCCGGGTAAGTTCGTTAGTTAAAATCCCTTTTTCCGTTAAGAAAAGTTAACTTTAAAGTTAGTGTTTAGGGTAAGTTTGGGTAAATTTATAAGTTAAGGGTGTTTGGGGCATTGTTGAATAGTGTAAGGGCTGGAATGTAAAATGGGTGTGATATTACCCCTTTAGGAGTTCAGATATGTCACAACTCAGAAATATCTAAACTAAGGTGTGTGTGTTCTTGGAGCTAAGAAGAAGAAAGAAAGAGCTTGGTGGTTAAGACATCATTTGGTGTGCTTAGAAGTGATTCAAGGTATGCTTCCTTTACATTTTGTGTTTGTAATTGCTTTTAGAAGGGTTCTATCGGAGTAGAAACATCACAACCACTTCTGGTATTAATTCAGTCGATTTTCTGGGTAAAAAACACCAAACCGACAAAGGTTTCCGGACACAGTATGAATGTGTCCGGGTAGATTCTTGGGTGGTGTCCGGGTAAGTTGTTGATAGAGTCCGGACGATTTGATTGATGGTTTCCGGATGATTTAGAGACCGGATGGCACCCGGATTCCTTGTGTTGTCCGGATAAACCGTGTTGTCCGGATTAGTCTTGTTGTCCGGAAAGTTGTCCGGATACTTTGTGGTTTCCGGATAACTTGGTTGTTTGGTCAATTTTTGAGGATAAGAGTTATGTAGATGTATCTAGAGTCCATAGCCTTCTAGTAAGTCTTATACATAAGTTGGTAAGGAAATATTTGTATGTAAATGGTTTCAGATTCTGAGAATTTTGGATAAAGGATCGGATAGCTCGGAGAAAGGCTTAGAAGCATATTGTAAGCAGTCGAGGTGAGTTTTGATTTAAAACGTTTTGAACTGGGATACATATATGTGTATAAATATATATATGAGATGATTATGTGGTAGGAATATGATTATGTGTATATAAACGACAATATGATGTAATGATATATATATTGTAGTTATATAAGCTTTGCACTACACGAGTGCACTTGTTGCCGGGTTCCGGTGTGCGGACCGGTGAGCAGCCGGGTTCCGGTATGCGGACCGGTGAGTAGTCGGGTTCCGGTGTGCGGACCGACGGGTAGCCGGGTTCCGGTGTGCGGACCGGTTGTTGATTTATTAGTTGGCTTGCTACCAACTAATATGGCCATCTGTGGAGGAATAAGGTGAATGAGATATACACGATGCACGAGTCTGGATTGGTATTTAAATACGTGTGGTATGTTTATATTTTACGAAAGGATTACTAAAGGTTTATCTAAACTATTTTGATATAAAGGATCTACATAAAAAGGTTTTATAATGATTTTGGAAAGGACCGGGATTAACTCACTAGACCCGTTTGGTCTAACCCTCATTTTGTTTTCAAAAATATGTTTTCCAGGTTAAGGATCGGCAGGAGAGGATGAAGTGTAGGAAGCTTTTGATAGATGTTGATTAGGAAGCTTTTATATATTTTGTAGTGTCAAGACTATTGAGACCGTACTTGGTTTGTTATGTAACTTTTGTTGTAAATCAATAATATGTATGCATGTTATGTTGTATGTTATGGGATTTGGGTTGTTATAAATGGTATCAGAGCCCTAGTTTAAGGGATTTAGGTATTTGTACCCGTACCTAGACTTAAACTGCATGTGAAGTAGGATGTCCTTGATATATTAGAACCTTGGGATGCTAAGTATAAAAGGTAGAAGGAACATCATGTAAGGTAATTTCAGATTACACCTGGCCAGTGTAATTGTGATCTTACAGGTGCATGTTTGGACTGGGATACCTTATTATATGGGGTATGTGCTTATGTGTATGTTAATCTTGTTTATATCTACAGAATGGCAAGCGGTACTCGAAATACGAATAGAAGAGGAGGAGGAAATCCAAATAGTACGAATCCACCAATAGGAACGGGGGGAAGAAGAGGAGAGCGAGGAGGAGGTAGATCCGGAGGTAGAACGGGGAGTAGAACTGGGGGCAGAACCGGAGGTAGAGTTCAGGGGCGAGGTACGGAGTTTATTACAAGAGACGATTTGATGGCGGAGATGGGAAGACTTCAAGCAAATATCTAGGCTATGTTCGACCAAGCTCGTCATACTGAAACACCAGATCCTGGTTTGGAAGACGAAATGCCTATTACACCTACGGTCATACCAGTGTCAAGAAGGTGTGATTACAAGATGTTCTTAAACTGTAGACCTCCAACTTACTCAGGAGATAGAGACCCAGTGAAGGCGATGAGATGGTTAAAAGAAATAGAAGCCATCTTCAAGACCAGTAAGTGTGCGGATGAGGACAGAGTATTATACGGAACGACGATGTTGAAGGCAGAAGCTCTGTACTAGTGGGAAGCTCACATTGATTCCCTAGGGTCGGATGTATACTCTACTTTTACTTGGGAAGAATTCACAACAGCATTCAAAGGACAGTTTTGTTCTCAAGCAGCAGTTAGACAATTGGAAGAGGAGTTCATGAACCTACATCAGCGAAGTTTATCGGTTAGGGATTACACCGCTCTCTTTCTGGAGAAGTCTCGCTTTGCAGAGTACTATGTTGCCACGGAGGCTCTAAAGATGGAAAGGTTTATTTTTGGGTTAAATGCAGAAATTAGAAAGCTAGTGACTGCAAAAGGACCCGATACCTTCTCAGCCGCAGTGGATGCCGCAGAAAATGTGGAACAGGATAACCGGAGAGACGTTGGTGATAAGAGTGCTGGGAAAAGAAAACTGGAAGAAACTATGTACGATTCGGAAGAATACGAATCCCCGAGGTTTGATAGTTATTCACCTTTCAGACCAGCTGAAAGACCATGTCCAAAATGCAACCGTGTGCATCAAGGAAACTGTTATGTAGATTCCCGAAGTTGTTACAAATGTGGAAAGACTGGTCACATAGTTAGAGACTGTCGGGTAACTCGATTATGTTTCGTTTGCAATTCCCCGGATCATATTAAGTCAGATTGTCCGCAATGGAAAGCACAGCAGGGTAGTATGACGGTAAGACCAACGAGTGTTAGGCCGGGAGAGGAACAAGGGCCTGAGGTATCGAAAGCAAAGGGCCATGTTTTTCAGATGACGGAACAAGAGGTGGAAGAAAGTCCTGATGAGGTTACAGGTATATTTCTATAAACTCTATACGTGCTAAGGTGTTATCTGACTTTGGTGCAAAATGGTTATTAGTATTTCCGTGCTTTTGTTGCTTATCTGTGTTAAAGATATAGGTGGGTGTGAGGTGACTATTAAGTTAGTTTCTATGATTTTTATTAAGTTCGAAGTAGTAGTGATAAGTATTCATACCTTTTCGCTTAATCGAATTCTGGGACGGAATTCTTTTAAGGGGGAGATAATGTAATACCCCGGGTAAGTTCGTTAGTTAAAATCCCTTTTTCCGTTAAGAAAAGTTAACTTTAAAGTTAGTGTTTAGGGTAAGTTTGGGTAAATTTATAAGTTAAGGGTGTTTGGGGCATTGTTGAATAGTGTAAGGGCTGGAATGTAAAATGGGTGTGATATTACCCCTTTAGGAGTTCAGATATGTCACAACTCAGAAATATCTAAACTAAGGTGTGTGTGTTCTTGGAGCTAAGAAGAAGAAAGAAAGAGCTTGGTGGTTAAGACATCATTTGGTGTGCTTAGAAGTGATTCAAGGTATGCTTCCTTTACATTTTGTGTTTGTAATTGATTTTAGAAGGGTTCTATCGGAGTAGAAACATCACAACCACTTCTGGTATTAATTCAGTCGATTTTCTGGGTAAAAAACACCAAACCGACAGAGGTTTCCGGACACAGGATGAATGTGTCCGGGTAGATTCTCGGGTGGTGTCCGGGTAAGTTGTTGATAGAGTCCGGACGATTTGATTGATGGTTTCCGGATGATTTAGAGACCGGATGGCACCCGGATTCCTTGTGTTGTCCGGATAAATCGTGTTGTCCGGATTAGTCTTGTTGTCCGGAAAGTTGTCCGGATACTTTGTGGTTTCCGGATAACTTGGCTGTTTGGTCAATTTTTTAGGATAAGAGTTATGTAGATGTATCTAGAGTCCATAGCCTGCTAGTAAGTCTAATACATACGTTGGTAAGGAAATATTTGTATGTAAATGGTTTCAGATTCTGAGAATTTTGGATAAAGGATCGTATAGCTCGGAGAAAGGCTTGGAAGCATATTGTAAGCAGTCGAGGTGAGTTTTGATTTAAAACGTTTTGAACTGGGATACATATATGTGTATAAATATATATATGAGATGATTATGTGGTAGGAATATGATTATGTGTATATAAACGACAATATGATGTAATGAGATATATATTGTAGTTAATAAGCTTTGCACTACACGAGTGCACTTGTTGCCGGGTTCCGGTGTGCGGACTGGTGAGCAGCCGGGTTCCGGTGTGCGGACCGGTGAGTAGTCGGGTTCCGGTGTGCGGACCGGTTTTTGATTTATTAGTTGGCTTGCTACCAACTAATATGGCCATCTGTGGAGGAATAAGGTGAATGAGATATACACGATGCACGAGTCTGGATTGGTATTTAAATACGTGTGGTATGTTTATATTTTACGAAAGGATTACTAAAGGTTTATCTAAACTATTTTGATATAAAGGATCTACATAAAAAGGTTTTATAATGATTTTGGAAAGGACCGGGATTAACTCACTAGACCCGTTTGGTCTAACCCTCATTTTGTTTTCAAAAATATGTTTTCCAGGTTAAGGATCGGCAGGAGAGGATGAAGTGTAGGAAGCTTTTGATAGATGTTGATTAGGAAGCTTTTATATATTTTGTAGTGTCAAGACTATTGAGACCGTACTTGGTTTGTTATGTAACTTTTGTTGTAAATCAATAATATGTATGCATGTTATGTTGTATGTTGTATGTTATGGGATTTGGGTTGTTACAATTAAGAATCCTTACCAACTCACTGTGCATTCTCCTTATCAAAATATCGTTCATCCTTCTTTCTTCAAACTCAGAAATAAGATCACCTCCAGTGTAAGGAACAATATCTGAACATGTATTCATTCCATTCATTTCAGAGTTATCTTTCAATTCTTCTTCAGATGTATCCACAATAGAAGTAACTGCCATAACTATTTCAGAATTTTCCAACACATCCATTTCAGAACCTGTGGTCATTTCAACTTCAGAAGTATTCACCATTTCCACTTCATCTGCCATAATCCATTTAAAGTTAATCGGAAGGACAAATGGTGTTATTGAAAATGTTATATTACAAAATGGCCCGAAGAACAATCAAATGACATCTCCAAAGATTCAAAAAGATCTTGTTACTTGCTTTGCGAAAGAAGTGTTGAAATCCATCATGAGGAAAATTGGTGATGATGCATTTGTTGGTGGATGAGTCTAGCAATATCTCTAGAAAAGAACAAACGGTCGTGGTTTTGAGGTTTGTTGACAAACACGGAATGGTTCAAGAGAGATTTGTTGGCGTTGTTCATGTGATGGATACATCTGCTTTAAGTCTTAAATCTGCGCTTGATGCCTTATTTGCAAAATATGGATTGAGTTTCACAAAGGTAAAAAGGTTTTTTTAATAATTTTATCTACTTTATGTCTTAAATATATCATTGAATGTTTGATTAATGTCCCAAGTCCTAAATGGCTAAATCTATCTTTGAACTAGGTAAGAGGAAAAGGTTATCAAGGTGCTAGCAATATGAGTGGCAAGTTTAATGGTTTGAAAGCTTTAATCTTGATTGATAATGACTCGAAAATTTATATGCATTGTTTTGTCCATCAACTTCAGTTTGTAGTTGTGGCGGTTGCAAAAAAACACAATGGTGTTAAGGACTTCTATGATTTGCTAGCCATAGTTGTTAATGTGGTAAACTCTTCTTAATTGCAAACGAAAAAGTATTCTACGAGAAAGTCACAAAGATAGAATTAAAGAAGAAACTGGAAAATTACGCAATTGAGACCGACAAGGGGTTAAACCAAGTGATTTCGCTTATTCGAGATGGAGATACATGATGGAATGCTCATCTTAAAACAATTATGAGTTTGATGCTTTGTATCCAGAGGTTGTAAAGATGCTTGAATATGTTGAAGAAGATGGTGATAATGGAGCTACTCGGCTTCAAGCAAATGGTATTTCATCATACTTCAACACACTTGAATTTGTGTTTTATATGCACTTAATGTTAACCATTTTAGGGTTAACAAATTCATTATCATCTTGAAAGTGGTGGATTTGACAAGAACAACCAAACGACAATTGCAAATGTTAAGAGAAAATGGGTTTGATCAAGATTTAGAGAAATGCTACTCTTTTTATTATAAACATAAGATTGTCCAAGTTGGATATGGCGGAAGGTTATGTTAATACAAGAAATCCAAGGAAAATGATGACCATTAACAATCGACATTATTATAATTAGGATATATTTAATATTGTTTTGGATGTGCATATTCGAGAGTTTGGTGGTCGTTTTGGTGAGATAAGCACCGAATTGCTTCAAAATATGGAAATTTTGAATCCACGCAATTCATTTTCTTAGTTTAACAAATCAAGCCTATTGAAACAGTCAGATGTATCTACGTGATTTTGGTGACAAGGAAATGATCATTCTTGAGCACAAACTTGACATCTACTGTCATTCTGTTTATAACAAGGTTAGATCTGCCAACTTAAACGGCATTGCCGACCTTGCTAGATTGATGGTGGCAATAAGAAAACGTCTTTCTCATCCTTTAATCTACCAATTACTGAAGCTAACACTACTTTTGCCCGTTGCAACTGCTACGGTTGAAAGATGTTTTTCGACTTGGTGATCGAATTGGCGATGACTTTTTGAATGCTGCCCTCATTTGTGCCATAGAAAAGGAAGCACATGATAATGTTAAGAATGAAGATGTCATCGATCGTTTCCAAAAGATGAAGACGTCGAGGAAAAATTTAGTAGTTGTTTCTCAATCATATAAAAAACATACTTTTTGTAATTATTTTTGCGTATATATTGACCTTTTTCAAAACATGAAGACGCGTCTGGCACAAATTTAGGAGTCATTTCTTGGTCCTATAAAATCCATATTTTTGGTAATTATTTGTGGTTCTATATTAAATTATATTAATTATATGGTGTCACAGTTTGAAAAATTTTCTTGGTCCATCCCTGCCGAGATGTACCGGATCAATTGCGTATCAAGTGCGCTTCATGAATGGGCTTGATATTAAAAGTGATCAAGAGTCCAAATCCCTTCTAGCTTACCTTCTTACATTATCAGTTTTTTTCCCACGATGTTTCGATTATATATATATATATATATATATATATATATATATATATTTACAAAAGCCATGCACATACAAAGTTATTTTACAAATAAATGAAAGTTAGAATAAGAAAAAAGGAATGTTGATTAGAAATATTAAACATTAATTACAGAGATTGAAAAAAAAACTGATTGATTTTATATAAATGATGGGTCTATTCCTCTGGAACCCCAAAGTTTTTTCAAGGTTAAACCAGAGGAATGAAATTTATTCTCCTATTATTTTCATTTTAATTACCATTTTCATTCCTCAGCGGCGTGAACCAAACATCCTCTAAAATCTTATAATGGGCACCAACAAGTACTCTGCGTAATACAACTGCAAACAGAAAACAATTTTTTGGGCCGTGAGTAGACATTTATTTGTAGGATAAATGGACAAATCATGTACCTGATGCAAATAATTACCTTCCAAATAAAGAGGTAGAATGATTCAATGGCTTCATTGCTTTTTAGATCAATCGAGTTTGCTTTCTTCCAAAGTATAAAACCAAGAATGCAATGGCCAATTACCTGTTCAAACCAATTACATGATGTATACAAGTTTTTTGGCTTTTAAAAGATAAGTATTTATTTATAATATACAAGTAATTATAGCATGTATTTGTTCGATATTGACGTAAATCTAGTTCAAATGAAGTAGTTAGCATCATGTTTGACAATCATAAGATGACTTATTTTTTTAGCTTGTTTCATTTTAGGTTATGTTACATTGTTATTTTATCAAACATATTATCTTACCAGCTATCAATTGCTTATTAGCCTACAACTACCTGATAGTAAACAACTAGCTTATCTGCTGCTATGTCAAAAGATTACAACAAAATGTTTAAAAAGACGAGTTGTAATCTCAATTGTAAAACTATTAGTAGTACGTTACCATTAGTGATCGGATCCAAAAACGACTTGATGATAACCCGATTAGCGCAGCCATGCCATATGCCATTTCAAGAAGCCATATACAAATCCAAAACACCTACAAATTAAAGTATTCAACTTTTTTAGTTTCGATAAACATTTGATGATTTCTTTTCAATTGGTACCGGAAATTTACTTATGGTATATATGTAGTTCCATGCTCACCCTTTTTTGACCAACTTGTGACGCAAACGAGTTAATTCCATTTATCTTATCTCCCTCGACATCAGGAACATCCTAAAACTCAACAATGTCAACGCTAGAAAAATCCGTATTACTTTATATTTTATTGTACCTAAAGATCGTGTACCTTAAATAGTGCAATAACGATAGCGTAGATGCTCATGAATCCAGATACGAAAGCGGCATGCTTCGAAAGGAAGAGTGGCCTCACATTTATATATGTCTGTAAATGTTCATATTAACTAATTAAATTGCCCGTTTGTCAATAATCTATGTTCGACATTTATGGGCAAACCAAATATTCAAATAGTGCGAGATTTAACGTTCAACGAATTCAAGTAAGTAACGAATTACCTGAGCGTGAAGGTGGAACAATATGGGAATGATCGCTCCTTGAACCGACCAAATACACAATGCAGCAAGCGCTGGAATCCTCTTCCATCGTAGCAATGGTATCTGATATATGCACACCCAAAGTTGAGATATACACCTAACACTACAACAAATTTTAGTTTATAAGACGCCTAAAATAAATAAACGTTCTAATAGAGTGTTTTATAGGACATTAATTTATAGGACCATAAAAAAAAGGGTCTTATCTAAAAGTGTTTTTGATAAGTTTATAGTACGTTTTTGAGCGTCGTAACAAGGTTTTTAGGACGCTTATTTATTTTAGGCGTCCTGTAAACTCAATTTTGTTGTAGTGTAACCAAATGTAATTATGAAGCCAGAGAATTTGATGTTGAAATTATGTTGGAAATTAATACATCAATTGTTTGACTCACATGAACTGAATATGCAGTTCCAAAAGCAAACCATAAGAAGAGGCCCAACTTTAATGGCCATGAGTTGACACTCCATCCGAGCCAAAAACCCTAAAAGCATTAGAACACCGTTAGTTTATAGTTTTGTGTGTCTACTTCTCAAATTACTAACTAATCTTACCAAAAGAGCATACAACGAAGTAAGCAGAATGCCGGTTTTAACAGAAAGTTCACCGGATGCCAACGGCAAATATGGCTTGTTAACCTTGTCGATCTCGATATCTGAAAGTTGATTTATCCCAACAACATACAAATTGGCCAAACAGCCACCAATGATTGCCTGATGAATTATGAAGCATATAAATTAGAGTAGAAAATGGTTTCAGTTGAATCTTTCACAAAATTATTGGAATGATGTGAACAAAAAGTAACCTGAAAAACTCCAAGGAAAAATGATGGAGTAAAATCTGAAAGCTTTTGGATGGCGAGCAAAGAAATTGAAATGATGGACAAGGCCTGCTCAATAATGCGATTTTTATTAGTTGCTTCAGCAACTCCTAGAATCAAGAAATAATTAAGTTTAACAAGATAGATGCACAAGATGTTAGTGATTTTACTGGCATCAACCCTTTGGTGTAATTGTTATTTACTTGAGATCGATTAAAGTGATAAGACAAACACAAATGAGTTAGAAGGCGTGGACTGCACACTCACAAATGTTGCCCCTATCACCTTAGATCGCCAAAAGAAGGAGGGGGTTAAGGGGCCGCGCCTTGACCAGGTTCCAAGGAGCAGAGCTCCTTGGTGGTCTGGACATAGAAATCTGGTTTTTAGAAATAGTTAGACTTAGAGAATTCTGGTATCTGGATGATCTGGATGAATTTAAGAAGTTTGGTAAGCTCTGTCCAGTGTCCAATCAGACTTAAGTCTAAAGTTGGGCTCTATTCAATGAGAGCTAATTAGATATGTGCAACCAGATATAGTTGTAACTGTTTCTAACTTTATCCATTAACTACTCTTAATTAACCGCACGTAACAGACTAACTGTCCATCTCTCATATTAATATGTAAACGAAAATTTGGGTATATATATGAGGACTCTATCTCACAGCCTTCGAGATCTTGAGAGTTTCTTAAGGATTATCCCAATACGAAATTCGTGCTACCCAACATTATAAGGAACAAATTATTGTATGTGGATAGTGAACATCCACGATCCAACGAGATTATCTGCTAGTCCACTAACCATCTCCAAATCCCTACATCTAACACATGCGACACCTTTAATCGACTGCTTATTTGTCGCTAATTTAGCGAAAACATAATTTGCATTGTTTGTGACAACGCCTTTATGCAATTGCAAATAATTTGTTTTTGGTGCAACTTTCTTATGTTGCATTTGTTGTTGTGAAGCTAATATTTGTTAATTAATTGTACATAGAAGTAGAATGTATACCGTTCCATTAACCGTGTAAGCTCTTGAATATCGATAAATAACACCCAACCTATCTACGAGAGATTTGGCACTGATTCGGGGACGAATGGCTCCAGAATCTTGTGCATCATGTGAAAATTGAGAGGCAACATTTATTTGAAATCTTGTTTTTTCTCTTTGATATCGATGAAATTCCGTATGATACTTGTTAACATTTTCATCACCCCTCAGTTTTCCACTTTGAACATGACTCGCTCTCCCGAATTTGACATTAGATTTATCCGTTCTAATGGTTTTCCACCCAATAGCCCTTGAAAGTTCTACTTCTCCATGACCTACAAGGATGTAGAAATCAGTAGTTACAAGTAAATTCTACCAAATTTTATTTGACCAGGAAAGAATTTTGGTTTCCGGTGAGAAGTGTCAAATTAGCATGGTGAGAAGTGGTTATCAGACGTTGGATGAGAAATGGACGAATATTATGAGATGCACCGAGATAAGATGCAGCGGATCAACTCCTTTTTAAGCCGCGGTTCATGAGAGGGTATTTGATTAAAAACGATCAACGATTTAAAAGTAATTCTCACCAAAAATGACAGTTATCACGTGATCACATGCCTCCTTTACGTTTCACTAAACAATATAAATAAAGTATGAAAGAATGAAGATATCCCTTACGAGAAACAACTGCATTCTGCACCAATGGATGTTGTGAAGAAGATGAAGAAGGTAGAACCGATTCTATCTGTAGAGATTTCATCTCCTTTACAAATAAAACCAAATCCTGAGAGATCCAAAAGCCGTGCTAGCGCTTTATATGTAGTGAAGAGTAGCATTGGTGGTATCGAAGAAAACAGTTGACGTTTCCTGTCGAAAATGATTCGTTTTGATGTTTATCAAAATTTGAAAACAAAAAGAAGCTTCTTGTTAGTCCAACTTAACTGTCTTCCATCGATAACTCCAACAACGTTACCATCTGAATTGGTGTGATTACCAACTTATTTATCAATCAAGGATATATAATACGTATTATTTCAGAAAATTATGGTTTTTGTAAGAATGACAAAGGAAAAAACCACATCACTGTAGTGAAAGGGTAGGACGATGCAAAAACCAAATATTATATGAAAATGATTGGCTGCACCACCAAACTTGTAATAGATGATAACAATGTGCTTGATATCTTTACTGTCGGTTTCATTTATACGTTTGTTGAAATTTTGTCTTAGCAATATTCCATTGCCAAGCAAATTGAAAAAATATTCAAGATGATAATGTATCCAAAATAAAAGGTTAAAAACATTTAACACGAACGTTGCAGGATATTCTACTTTGAATGTAGTAGGACAGAAGAGATATTACCGACACGTTCTTATCTAGACACACACAATACATGTACACCGGATATGCTATACACATGTTCATCATTATCACAAAATGTAACGTCCCGAAAATTACAAGCAAATTTAAAATTTTAAATTAACAATTCATTGATAACAACTCATTAAATGATCCCAACGTTTCGTTTGCAAACACATAATTAATATCTTTATAAAATAAAAACCAGCGGAATAAACGTTTAATTATCAAAATCATAAAGCGATCAGCTCTCCTCGTGCGCCAGTGTGTACTCGTCACGCCTTGAAGCCGCTCGGACCTGAAACCACAGTTTATTGGGAAAGGGTAAGCACGAAGCTTAGTGAATTCCAACACATGCGCAGATAGGAATTATATACACATCACCCCTATCCGCACATAAGCAACAACATCACAGTTACATAAAACGAGTAAACGCCTACAAGTAATTATGTATCCAACACCTCAGTACCATCGAGGCCTCGGTCCCACCGAATTGTAATGTATCCAACACCTCAGTACCATCGAGGCCTCGGTCCCACCGAATTGTAATGTATCCAAAACCTCAGTACCATCGAGGCCTCGGTCCCACCGAATTGTAATGTAACCAACACCTCAGTACCATCGAGGCCTCGGTCCCACCGAATTGTAATGTAACACATTTATACCAAGCATTCAAACCAATCAAATATTACACACCACAAACAACTAGTTCACACCACAAAGACAGTAGTACATACAAACTATTATGACATGCATACAACCCCTAACTACACAGTGAGAGAACTCACCTCGAATGCGCGCCCAGCTTAATAACACAATTCAAGCTTCACAATTACGGTCACTTCCCAGCACCTAAATGCATGTTAAAACGTGTCAATACGATACCCGGACCCTATGACACGACACACGCTTAAACCGTCACTAAAACTATTTTCCGTTCACCCAAAACAGGTCTGTTCGGGACCTGTTTCGACCCCTTTAAACCCAGAAAATTCCCAATATTATTTCATGACCAGAAAGTACTCTGAGTTAGGGTTCCAAGGACATATTATACGCCTCCTAACGATTTTTCTACAATTTACTACGGATTTTACAAAAACAGATTCCGGAACAGCGAAAATCAGCACCTTTCAGTATAAAACGACAAATCGACCCATGCTACGTCCCGAACTGGGTTTTGCACAAAACACAGAAAAGTTTCTAGACTCAAAAAGGGAACTTTTGACACCGGTTTCACCCCAAACCGAGTTACGAGTAGAAGGTTATGGTCTACACAAAGCAGTGGCAGATTCCAGAGTTTTCCACATGAAATGACGAAACACCGAACTTGCGACCACTTTTTCGTCCAGCTAGAGACTGAACCAGTTTTCCGCTAAGACACGGAAAACGTGCCCGACCCCGAACTTGAACCGTGGGCGCCAGTTTCGGCTCAAACGGAGTTACGACAGAAAAGTTATGACTACACGAAAACTAGGCAGCACACTAGAATTTTCATAAAAATCACGACTTATACAAACGGTTCAAAGCTTAACGATTCGGGTTTTACGCTAAGAGTGTTACCCACTGCCACCGCCCTCCACCCACATCCACCGTAGCGACGGCGTGCGGCGGTGGTGGTCTCGCCGGAAAACGAAAAGGAAAAAGGAAAGAACGGGACGAACGAGAGAGTTACATACCTCACGACGACGTCTCACCACCACAACCAAACTCCTCCCTCTCGATCACCGATGACCCAGCAGTGGCGACTTCCGGCGATGGCAGCAGCGACGGCGAGGGGTGGCTGCCGCTGGTCCTTTCTTCTCGTCCCTCTCCTTCTCGCGATCACTCTCTCTCTCTCGGTTCTTCTCTATCTCTCTCTTCTCGCCTTCTTTCCTTCCGGCCGACGAGCACAAGACGACCAAGTGGGTGTCGTAGGGTTTGCTTTGGTTTTCTTTTTCTTGTTTCCTACACCTTTTTTTTTCTTCTTGCGAAATACGTATCCACAACAAACCACAATTTAAATTGGGTTTTGGTTTTAACTTGCATGGGCCGAAACCAAAGAAGTGTTTTGGCCCTTTAACCCTTTTAGCCCCTCAACTACATCCTTCTCGCAAATGACCAAAATTCCGACATTTTTAACAAATCGACCCAACTCGACTAACCCCGTTAACGGAATCCACAATAAAACAAACTTAAAAAGAAAGGAATTAATAAAAGAAATTACATACCGGAATACGGGCTTTACAACTCTCCCCCACTTGGATTAGACTTCGTCCTCGAAGTCTCTGCCTACGAATAGCTCCGGATAGATCTCCCTCATCTCAACCTCAGGTTCCTAAGTCCACTTGAAACCCCTACTAAACTTCTCGAATACTATTCTTACTAACGTACTCTTTCTAAGACACTGGGATTATGATCGGCAGAACACCCCAACAATTGAAATCATTCCTAGCCAAGCGACTTCGGTTGTCCCCAACCTTAGATATTCCATACATCCCGAGTCAAATCTCCAGCTCTACCCATTCTAAAGCTGCTCACCAGTATTCTCCTCCACAGGATACTCGATTACGATCCCTCCTATCATTAATTGACGATTAACTTCTACGAATTCTAATAGACTCCAAAGATTTTCAATAACTTATATTAACAAAACATTGACCCCCTGCCGAACATCGGTCCAACCGATTACAATAACAAACATCGGCCACCCGCCGAACATCGGTCCAACCGATTACAATAACAAACATCGGCCACCCGCCGAACATCGGTCCAACCGATTACAATAACCACCATCGGCCACCCGCCGAACATCGGTCCAACCGATTACAATAACAAACATCGGCCACCCGCCGAACATCGGTCCAACCGATTACAATAACTCACATAAGCGTGGTATTATCCTAGACACTAACACAAATAGATATCCCCCACAACCAAATCAACTAACACACACGTAGGTCATTCCGCCATAACCATCCATCACAAGTGATCATTTCAGGGTTACTACTACCGTCACCATGATTATCTTAAAATCGGCTACAACTCTCCGATTATACTAAAGGTGTTTGGCCTCAAGCCCAAAAGTCGACACCTAAATATACCACCTACCTCAAAATGGTTGATGCGCATTTATTCTCTTAATAACAAGGGCATCAATCCCTTAACCGATACTATTCGGCCTACAATACTAACGCGCGTGGAATACCTACCTTCCACCGTCGACGTATCCCCCACACACGCTTTACAAAGCTAAAATTTTCTGAACCGAGGATACACCCCGACGCCTACCTCTCAGGTAACGCCTCAGGGCCCCGCACATCGGAATTACCTCTCAAGTAGGTGCCCACAACTATATCCTCCTAGCACCTACTAGAAAGCCTGGGCTATAACGCCTGAACACCGGGGCCTCACCCCGAGATACCCAACCGACCACTACCAGCGACTGACTAACGTGCCTAAGGATCTAGAGCAAAACAGCCTACCCACAAGTGCCTATTCCAGATTGACTCACTCACCCAAACATGTAAACACTCAACGTGCAAAGAATGCCAAACGGTGCGACAAAAACAACTCATCAACTAGACTCCACATCGAGCCATTAAAACCGGGCAATTGGCCCATGACTAACTCCAAGTCAAAACCGAGCAAAATGCTCCAGGCTTGCTAGACCCATCGGTCGGAAAATGCGTTTAAACAAAGTTTAAGCAAGCAATACTCTGAAGTCAACCTTAGTCTCAGACTCAACACGGGTTAAACAAAAGAGTTTTCCAAAAGGACTCATACCCTGAAAATTCTCGAAATGACACATGACACTTAAAAGCACATTTCCCCAAATGGTTTACAAAATCATTTACAAAATATTTTCAACATCAGGATTTTCATCTCAAAAAGATCGTAAGCAATAAAACTACTATTACCAGATCGATAGTTACGTAAAACTGGACACGCTCGTCCCACATAGGAAAAATCACGTTGAAAATCGTTCCATTGCAGTTCGGTTTACTCACACAAAAGCAAAGCGTAATAAATAATTTCTTTAAAATGAACCGCCTCGATTCCAGTATGGATTGACTCATGACATGCACTTAAGGTAACCGCTGACCTTCAACAGGGTCCGACAAAGGTGTGCACATAATTCAAAATAAGTTTCCCGACGTTTGATTCAAAAATTCCTCTTTTAATCATAAATGACGTGGCACAGGGTTCACCACAAATTTTTCGCGCGTCAGCTAGTCACACAAAACGATGACACGGTTTACAAATATATTTTTGTTAAAACACAATTGTCTCGTGTAAGTTGCAAACTTGAAGATAGAAACCAGTCCGCTTCTAATAATTGGAAATATCGACTAAAAACCTCGTAAAATCTCAAACTGGGGGCAGGCATGCAAGCTTGTAACACTTCCTCAAGTTTCGTACTTGGGGCATATAATGTCAAAACATTATAGTTTAAAAAATGTATTTATCGAAAATGCTCAAAATACTCGTCTCCTCCAAAGCAAAAGTTTTTAATTTCCCAAAAAAAAATGATCGGTAATTCTAAATTAACCGAATGTCAAAAATCTACGCATTTATATTTCCAAAATATAACACATTTTAATCGTAAGCATGATGTTCACAACATTAAAACACTCCTTGGATCAAATGGTCTTTCATTTCGACAAAAAAAAACTACAACATTTTCATGCACGACTCGTTCATCAAAATGTCGAGAACAAAGGTTACCCCAGTATGCATACCCCTAAGTCGATAAATCGCATTTTTATGGAAATGTCAATAAAACCTTTAGCTGACTAAAAAGCGCTCTAAACAACTCCTTATGAAATGTTACCAAAATTCCCCCATGCACCACTTATGTCACGCATGAATCAATCCACACACTGAACTATTTGCAATAAAAGTACTTAGTAACACGAACTCTCGAAAGGAAAATTAAGCGACACTAGAATTCCAAACTCATTTTAAACAAATCATCAACAAAGTTTGTAACTCTCGTTATAAAAAGGTTTCATGCACTTTCAAAACCATAATTTAACATCTTGTGCGTGTGCTAAACATTTCCCAAAATTCCAAAACACAATCCATATAAGGATTGGAAACACAAAAATTAGTTATTGCAATCCTATTTTCAAAATAACTTCGTGCATGACTCATTCGGCATTCAACGTCTCGACCCATACTTCTTCGAAACTCTCCGGTCTACTATTGTCATCCAGACATTTAAATCTCTTAAGGCAAGTTGGGAAATCACATCAAATCATCTTACGGGTTTTCCTCAAATCAAAGTCGGCTCAAAAGCCTATGACCCAAAATGGTCTACTCAAAACAAACCACATCCTTATCGTCACTCCAAGTGATTGATACTAGACATGTCCTTCTATCCCAACGACTACTAGTTTAGAACCTTCATCACTACCCCAACGATCATCACCTCAAGCAAATCAAGTACACACTTGTACTAGCAGGTTTACTATAGTTGTTCCTCCTTGTGATGGCTATTCTGGGTAGACAATACAACGCGTTATTAGCACATAATAACTCATACTAACAACACTCACGCTCAACTCCTTGGATTCCTCGTGACTTCCCCGACTCGAGCATTGATCCTGTGCTTCCGGTAGTAGGAGCTCTACTACTACCATCCACACCTATCATCACCCGTTTCGAGTCCCCTCCCAAGGGTCCAAGTAGTTTCTCGCCGAAACTATACACATAATACAATTAATCCACACATGCCAGTCCAAGAACATACCCTAAACAGGCAAACTCATACAACTACTGTATATTTAAAACCATCGGTCTCCCCGATCAGACAACAACAATTATATATAATAAACCATATGCCCGCACCAGCATATATATACCCCCACTCTTCCTAGCTCCCTAGGAATTTCACCCTATTCCACTACCCTTGCTATGACGAAGTTCCCACTAGTCCTGACGAGTCGCCTCGCGAATGCACAGTCGCATACAGTGTAAAACCAGATAGACTTTTGAATATAAGAGTCTATCCTACAACGGTTGGACTCAAACAAGAGCTGCGCAATAGGACTAAATCCGACATTCTAAGGCTATTCGGTTCCTACCGCATACGGCCTATAGTGCATTCACTCAACAACCTATCGAGGCTAGCATAAACTCTGTTTTAGCAAGCAACAAACCTGCAATACAGTGTAATAAGCACCCAACAATCTGACATACATTCTCCTATGTTCTAGAAAGCAATCTAGCACACGTACTCATACATAGACACCCTTCCCAGCTCTCTAGGAACTTCCTCTTATCCCACTACCCTCGCTACTACCGAATCCCTACTAATTATAACGGGTGACCTCGCGAATACCCGATTATATGCAGTGCGAAATAAATAGACAGTCGAATACAAGACTCTATCCTAGAACGGTTGGACTCAAACAAGAGCTGCGCAATAGAACTAAATCGAATATTCTAAGGCTATAAATCTCTTACTGCATACAACCTAGAGGGCATCCACTTAGTAACCTATCATAATTAGCATAAATTCCTAATAGCAAGTAGTTCAACATACAGCATAGTGTCCACAACAGGCAATCTAGCATGCATACTCTATGATCTAGAAAGCAATAAAACACTAAGCATTGTA
This sequence comes from Saussurea involucrata, assembly GCA_033807775.1. Classification (NCBI taxonomy): domain Eukaryota; kingdom Viridiplantae; phylum Streptophyta; class Magnoliopsida; order Asterales; family Asteraceae; genus Saussurea; species Saussurea involucrata. Next base: position 102,946,083 of record CM066314.1, on the reverse strand, counting down.
CCTTTCCCTTCGGCTCCGGCTGACTGTACACACTACGCCCTCGATCACCGTTCCTCGAACGGGTTTTTACTTTTTCTTTTATTTCCAAAAAGATTTAATAAAGAATTTGAAAATTCCCCAGCCGCAACTTGAGACCAAACACACCGAGGTGCGTTTGATTCACTCAAGCTGTGCTCTGATACCAAGTTGTAACGTCCCGAAAATTACAAGCAAATTTAAAATTTAAAATTAACAATTCATTGATAACAACTCATTAAATGATCCCAACGTTTCGTTTGCAAACACATAATTAATATCTTTATAAAATAAAAACCAGCGGAATAAACGTTTAATTATCAAAATCATAAAGCGACCAGCTCTCCTCGTGCGCCAGTGTGTACTCGTCACGCCTTGAAGCCGCTCGGACCTGAAACCACAGTTTATTGGGAAAGGGTAAGCACGAAGCTTAGTGAATTCCAACACATGCGCAGATAGGAATTATATACACATCACCCCTATCCGCACATAAGCAACAACATCACAGTTACATAAAACGAGTAAACGCCTACAAGTAATTATGTATCCAACACCTCAGTACCATCGAGGCCTCGGTCCCACCGAATTGTAATGTATCCAACACCTCAGTACCATCGAGGCCTCGGTCCCACCGAATTGTAATGTATCCAAAACCTCAGTACCATCGAGGCCTCGGTCCCACCGAATTGTAATGTAACCAACACCTCAGTACCATCGAGGCCTCGGTCCCACCGAATTGTAATGTAACACATTTATACCAAGCATTCAAACCAATCAAATATTACACACCACAAACAACTAGTTCACACCACAAAGACAGTAGTACATACAAACTATTATGACATGCATACAACCCCTAACTACACAGTGAGAGAACTCACCTCGAATGCGCGCCCAGCTTAATAACACAATTCAAGCTTCACAATTACGGTCACTTCCCAGCACCTAAATGCATGTTAAAACGTGTCAATACGATACCCGGACCCTATGACACGACACACGCTTAAACCGTCACTAAAACTATTTTCCGTTCACCCAAAACAGGTCTGTTCGGGACCTGTTTCGACCCCTTTAAACCCAGAAAATTCCCAATATTATTTCATGACCAGAAAGTACTCTGAGTTAGGGTTCCAAGGACATATTATACGCCACCTAACGATTTTTCTACAATTTACTACGGATTTTACAAAAACAGATTCCGGAACAGCGAAAATCAGCACCTTTCAGTATAAAACGACAAATCGACCCATGCTACGTCCCGAACTGAGTTTTGCACAAAACACAGAAACGTTTCTAGACTCAAAAAGGGAACTTTTGACACCGGTTTCACCCCAAACCGAGTTACGAGTAGAAAGTTATGGTCTACACAAAACAGTGGCAGATTCCAGAGTTTTCCACATGAAATGACGAAACACCGAACTTGCGACCACTTTTTCGTCCAGCTAGAGACTGAACCAGTTTTCCGCTAAGACACGGAAAACGTGCCCGACCCCGAACTTGAACCGTGGGCGCCAGTTTCGGCTCAAACGGAGTTACGACAGAAAAGTTATGACTACACGAAAACTAGGCAGCACACTAGAATTTTCATAAAAATCACGACTTATACAAACGGTTCAAAGCTTAACGATTCGGGTTTTACGCTAAGAGTGTTACCCACTGCCACCGCCCTCCACCCACAGCCATCGTAGCGACGGCGTGCGGCGGTGGTGGTCTCGCCGGAAAACGAAAAGGAAAAAGGAAAGAACGGGACGAACGAGAGAGTTACATACCTCACGACGACGTCTCACCACCACAACCAAACTCCTCCCTCTCGATCACCGATGACCCAGCAGTGGCGACTTCCGGCGATGGCAGCAGCGACGGCGAGGGGTGGCTGCCGCTGGTCCTTTCTTCTCGTCCCTCTCCTTCTCGCGATCACTCTCTCTCTCTCTCAGTTCTTCTCTATCTCTCTCTTCTCGCCTTCTTTCCTTCCGGCCGACGAGCACAAGACGACCAAGTGGGTGTCGTAGGGTTTGCTTTGGTTTTCTTTTTCTTGTTTCCTACACCTTTTTTCTTCTTCTTGCGAAATACGTATCCACAACAAACCACAATTTAAATTGGGTTTTGGTTTTAACTTGCATGGGCCGAAACCAAAGAAGTGTTTTGGCCCTTTAACCCTTTTAGCCCCTCAACTACATCCTTCTCGCAAATGACCAAAATTCCGACATTTTTAACAAATCGACCCAACTCGACTAACCCCGTTAACGGAATCCACAATAAAACAAACTTAAAAAGAAAGGAATTAATAAAAGAAATTACATACCGGAATACGGGCTTTACACAAAAACGTACATCATGTCTCATCCTTGTCCCACCCAAGTATAAACTTTTATATTGTTTTGGTTTTCACTTAAATTGAATTTCTATAATTATATTTTGGCTTGGTTCTGTGAGAATAAAAATTATGGTTAGAAGGTTAAAAAGTAGATCTCGACCATTCCATCGGTCATAATTATATTGAAGAGAACCACTAGATCAACACTAATGGGACACAATGGATCTATCCCTTTATAAAGTGTGATCATGGGTAACTCCAATTTTCATACGATCCTTCGTCTTATATCTTTCTTGGAAATAATGGAGTGGACCACAATTGAGAAATATATGGTTTTCAAGTCAAGTAAACAGATTAGCTTAGCTTGGTTGGCGTAGGTTCAAACGAGAAGCTAAACATTTCGCTAGAAGGCGAGAAGTTTCATTATCATATGTGATTACATGCACGAATGATACACAAGGTCAATCATATATGATTAAACACATTATGCATTGACAACACATTGGCGTTTAATCAAATATTATTAAACACATACAAACAAGCATTTTGTGATTTTTTTTTATTTTTGTCTCATTCAATGTGATCAGATCCGTTCCAAGGGTTCTCCGGAATCCTCTCTTATTTGCCGGAATTCTCTCGATTCTCTGATATACTTTCATCCTTCGCGAAATTCTCTCTATCTTTACCGATTTCTCTCCAATTCGAGATATTGTTGAGGTAAATCCTGCCTTTAAATAGATCTTTGTAGATTTCTTCTACGTTTTGATCGATTTCTATCAATTTCACGTCATTCTTCTTGATTTCTTCGTTGTTTTTTATTTTCTCTATTATTACATATCGTCTGGTTCGACTTTTTTGGTTATATATGTTAGCTCCAATCTTTATGATAAATAGAAGTATTGGAAAAATAGACTAACTATCGACACCAACAGAGGCTCTGCCAAGTAGCCGAGTAACCGAGAAGACAGAAGTCTTCGACAGAGGCTCTGCCGGGTTAATCAAGAAGACCGAAGTGAAGAAACAACAGAAGTCTCTTCTAAGCGGACAAAGCCACAGAGCTTTTGTCATACTTGACAGAGCTTCTGTGGTAAAAAGAAGATATACGCAAAAGATCTAAACAAGGACGAACATGCTTCTTACAATATCTGCCATTCGAAGGTTCTGAAGATCAATCGTACAAAGGTGTGACCCGACAACTCCACGTGTCAAACTCTGATAAGTTTCCGCCTAAAGCTGAATACGGAGCATTTAATGAACGTTGTATCTGCAACAGTTCCAGAATAGTGTTTTGTACCTTCCAGCTACTATTCCTCAACAGTGTCTTTGTACCTTCAGTCCTTATTGTCCCCTTTAGAAGTAGTATAAATAGAAGGTTCATGTGAACTCTTCTATTAAGCTTTTTAACACAACACACACACACCTTTAGAGCAGTTTCTTGTCAAACCTTTCGGTGTTCTTGGTGTTCTTATTATATCAAATACAGTAAATCATTGAGCTATTTATCTGTCTTATTTACACTTCTTGTATTTGATATTGTGTGTTATTCTACCTCATAATATCTGTTAGTTCGTTAAAACGCTTCCGCATTATATATTGTTTGAACTAATTAGATAGAATCATCATTGTTAAGCAAAACAGGAACCAACAATTGGTATCAGAGCTTGCCTTGATTTTCTATATCAAGTGATCCACTCTTACAATGATTTTTGGTAGAAACTTGGACTGATATTAACATGTTCTTTATTCCTTCGGGTTTTCTGCCACTTTCGACCTGTTCGACTTTGGTATACTTACAGAATCTGTTACTACAGTTAAATCTCCATTTTAGTACCATGCTCAAAGCTTTCAGAAAGCTTACCCTATTTTCTGGAATTATCACTCTCTCACAATGACAAATTCAAATAACTTCTTCACCGCTGGTTCCTTAACCAAGCCACCCACACTACTCAGAGATGAGTACCCTCAGTGGAAGATACGAATGATTCACTTCTTCGAGGGTACTGACAAAGAACTCATGCACTTTATCAACAATCCTCCTTACGTTCCCATGGTCACAGTACCACGTATTCCTGCCACAGGTGACACTCCTGAGGTTCCTGCGTACGAGAAACCAAAGCCCAAGGAAAAGTGGTCCGATCCTGATTGGGCAAGATATGAGGTTGCTCAGAAAACAAAGAGATTTCTGATAATGGCCATACCCAATGACCTTTTCCAATCCCTAGATGCGTGTGAGTCTGCATACGATCTATGGAAGAAACTGGAAAAACAACTGGAGGGTGGGGCCAAAACTCAGAAGAACCGCAGAGCCCAATGCATAAATGAATACTATGCATTCAAAGCTCTGTCGACCGAATCTCTGCAGAAGACATATGATCGGTTTAACTCTCTAATCAACAAGTGCAAGAAGTTCGGGATTCACAGAACTTCTGAAGAGAACAACGTCATGTTCCTAAAGAGTCTAAATGAAGAATGGCTCCAGTTGTCCATGTCTCTGCAAACAAATCAGGACTTAGACTCCAGGACTCTGTCAGATCTCTATGGAACATTGGCAGCCCAAGAGCCTCAAATCGCACAAGCAAAAGCACAAATCAGTGCACCTCTTGCGCTGGTCGGTAAGACCACAGAAGCTAGAGAGAAGCCAAAGGAGAAAGCTGCAGAGGTAAAGAAGGAGAAGAAAAAGAAAATCTTGATCGTTGATAGTGAAGATGAGGAGGTGGTGGAACAAGAAGATGTTGGATATAGTGTCCAGAGTCATTAACTATTGGTAATATTTCTAATAATAGCAGGGTCCTTTTAGGTTGCCCTTAAGACCCAAATAACAATCAGAAGAATGAAAGGGAGTTAAAGTAGTTAGTTTATTAATTTGTCATTTGATGATAAATTAATTATAAGCTACAATATAATTAATTGGATTAATTATAGGGATTAAATGATAATTGGTTAAAAGAGTTTTTTAACAAGCTTATCGGTTCAAGGGGGCTAGGTGTAAATAAGGGGATTATAAATAAACTACTAGGGATCAAACCATAATGAGTTTTTTGATCAATCTCTCTCTCTCTATTGAGGTCGTAACCTCCCCTCTCCTCCCTCCCAAAATCATAAACCTTAAATAAGGGTTTGGGGTTTAAAGCTTCAATCTTGATTGTTGGTTTGGTGTTCTTAAGTGTGAGCCACTAGAGGGATTCACACTATTGATCCTTGACATCCAAGAAGCAAGAACAAGGTTAATTTATCTTTGTGTTTTCGACAATCACAAAAAACAAGTAAGTGTTCTTGATTCTTTCTATTGTAGTTAAGCATCTAGAACGTATGCATCTTTATAAGTTGTTTGTTTGTATTGCCATGGATGATTCAATTCTAAATATGCTTCCGTTGCCTATATCATGTGGTAGTACGATTTAACAAAAACCTTTCAGTGGTATCAGAGCCAAAGTTCTTAGATTTTAGCTCAATAGCATAAATTCGTATTGAATTTTCTGGAAAAACGCAACGAGCCGTTTTACCTATTCCCGGAGTTTGAACCGTCGGATCGTCGCGGTTTTTGGACAGTAGTTTCATGACATTCTGTTTTACCTTCTGGACGGTTGGATTAATCGTTTGAGATCCAGAAAGAACCTGTTTTATTTTCGACATAGTGCAGTAAGTTTGTGGCCATTGAATTGCTTAATCCCTAAGTTAGGGTTTCATGGTCATAACCTCAAAAGCTATAATTTTTGAAACTGAAAAAAATTCTTGCTTGCATGAAAAAGTTTCTATTTTTAGTGATTAAAGTTTTATTGGTATCCCTAAAGGGTATAGGGTAGTAGTCGTTTTTATGCATGTTATACCATAATTGTGTATGGCGTAGTAGTCGGTTTTTTGCATGTTATACCATAATTGTGTATGGCTAGTTTCCTAACTTGCCTAAAGAAAATACATAAACATTGAATTTTGGAAATATTGAATAGATAATCTTGAATTGAATAAGATAATCTTAAATACCTTCTTACAATAAACAAATATATTCAAGTTTGAATAATATTGTAAGATAAACATTAACATTATTTATATAGTGAATATAAATTGTATGTCAAATATTTATATTAATTATTAGCATGTGTCCTCACATGTTTAATTGGTATTAATTCTGGAAACATTTATATTAATTATTAGCATGTGTCCTCACATGTTTAATTGAAATTAATTATGGAAACATTTATATTAATTATTAGCATGTGTCCTCACATGTTTAATTTGAATTAATTATGGAAACGATTATATTAATCATTAGCATGTGTCCCCACATGTTTAATTATGGAAACGATTATAATAATTATAAAATGTGTCCTCACATGGTTAATTAGAATTAATTAGATAATCATAATTTTAAATTGTTTAAAATTCCATTCAATTTATATATATATTAGACCTTAATTATATATATAAAATTAAATTATACATTGATAGTCAAACCGAGACTAGGCGTACTCACTATAAGCACTCTAATGGGGTTTAAGGAGGTTACCTATAATATGGTTGCCGAATGAGTCAAGGGTTTTTAAAACTCCATGCGTTACCATACTCACCGCCTCTTGTGTGGACTAGTGGAATTACCGAAAAGGTTTGATAGGTCAATGTGACAAGTTAAAAGTATTAACTATGAAGTATAAAAACAAAATCTTGTTTTAGATATACTAAGAAATGTGAAAGTCTTATGCTACCCATGAGAAGAACACACATATTCTTATAGTTTGTTAACGGAGCGTGTGCGGTTTGCCGGCACGTTAATGTGAAACTATAGTCAAAAATGATGTGGCGCTCGTGATTCTCAAGCGTACTTGAGCCGAGGGGTCCATGTATTTTTCCATGGTCGATTCACTGTCTTGTTTGTGATCCTCGGCATCCCAGTCACAAATAGAAGATAAGCATAATCGAGATTAACATGCCATTGACATAAGTCAATGAATCTCAAAAGACCTAGGAGTTTCATAGTGAATGAAATTAACAAATAGCATTTGTTTACCTAAAATAACCTTGTGATGTGATTACGGCATCCCTTTTCACATCATAAGATAAAATATGGATTCTAGCTTTGTTAAATATTTTTGGATAATTATTTATTAAGGGTTGAATATCAAACTAACTAAAATTAAAACTATATCTACAGATGGATGAAAATAATCCTCATCCTCCTCCTCCTTCTCACTCAACATCCAACCTTACGTTACTCTCTATCCTAAGTAAAGATAAGCTAACTGGGCCAAACTACTTGGATTGGATTCGTGCCTTGAGAATTGCCTTGAGGTACGAAGACAAAGAGTATTTTCTCGACGAGGATCTTCCTATACTTAATGATGATGCAAGCCCTGAAGCAGTAATTGAATACAACAAGCAATACGCGGAATCCACAAAAGTCGCGTGTCTCATGTTGGCGTCCATGTCCCCGGAACTTCAAAAGAGTTTCGAGAACACGGGGGTGTTTGAACTAAATGAGCAGCTTCGGGAAATGTTTCAGGAGCAAGCGAGGCAAGAAAGGTTCCAAGACGTAAAATCGCTTATGGAATGTAAGCAACAGGACGGTGCCCCTGTATGTGCACATGTGCAAAAGATGAAAGTGTACATTGACAGGTTAGGCAATCTAGGTGTCGATTTCCCAAGAGAGCTTGCCATTGACATGGTGCTAAACTCTCTTAGTGGGGCATATAAACAGTTCATAGTGAACTTCAATATGAACAATATGGACAAGACCTTGATGGAGCTCCATGGCATGTTGAGATCTGCTGAAGCAAGTATGGGTAAGACCCAAAAGTGGTCACTCAACTTCTCCCGTCCTGGCCATTAGGGAAGGTGGCTATAAGAAGAAGAAAGTTTCTCATCCCAAAGGGAAGGGAAAGGCTAAAGTTGTTCCACGCAACCAAGGCCTTAAAAGAAAAGATGATTCTTCTGACATACCACCCATAAGTGACCCTAAAGAGGCCATATGCTTTTACTGTCAAGAAAGGGGCCATTGGAAGGGAAGCTGCCCAAAATATCTGGAGGACTTGAAAATGAACAAGGTCAAAGGGTGTGGCACCTCAGGTATTTTTACAATTGAACTCCATAGTACTTCGATTTCTAACTCTTGGGTCCTTGATACGGGATGTGGTACTCACATTTGCTCTAATTTTCAGGGACTAAAGGGAAGTAGAACGATGAAGCGTGGGGAGCTGAATCTGATCATGGGAAACAGGATGACTACCGTTGTTACCAAGATTGGAGATTTTTAGCTCATGCTTAGTAGTGGTTTTTCAATAAAGTTATTAGATTGTTGCTACTCGCCAGAAATGGCTCGAAACATTATTTCTTTTCATGCATTGTAAAAGGATGGTTTTGAATTTCAATTCGATAATAATGATGGTTGCATTTTGGTTTATAAACATGGTTGTTTTTATTTTAAAGCCTCTCCTTGTAATGGTGTTTATGAAAGCGTGATTTGTGTTGGTAGAAATAATAATAACTTAACTCTAAATGTTGGTTCCTCCAATAGTGAATTAGATAAATCATCGTTATGGCATCATCGTCTTGGCCACATAAACAAGAAACGCATCGCCAAGCTCCAATCGGACGGGGTCTTGGAACCATTTGACTTAAAGTCTGATGAAGAATGCGAGTCTTGCTTACTTGGCAAGATGATGAAAGCACCTTTCAAATGAAAAATGGAAAGGGGTAAGGATCTGTTGGACTTAATCCACACAGATGTATGTGGACCGTTCAGATCTGCCACGAGAAACGGTGAGAGATACTTTGTTACCTTTACGGACGATTTCAGTAGATATGGATTTATCTATCTAATGAAAAACAAATCGGACACCTTTGAAGTGTTCAAAGGATTCAAAAACGAAGTAGAAACCCAACTGGGCAAGAAGATCAAGATGCTCCGATCCGACAGGGGTGGAGAATACTTGAGTCATGAATTCTACGACTATCTAAGGGATTGTGGAATAGTTTCGCAATTATCTCCTCCCAGAACACCACAACTCAATGGTGTTGCTGAGAGAAGAAATCGAACGCTACTTGATATGGTTCGGTCCATGATGAGTCGTGCTACACTTCCAATATCGTTCTGGGGCCATGCCTTAGAAACTGCAAGCTCACATCTTAAACCTCGTTCCATCTAAGAAGGTTGCAAAGACACCCTCTGAAATGTGGATTGGGACTCGTCCCTCGTTGGCACATATAAAGGTCTGGGGTTGTGAAGTCTTCGTTCGGCGCGAAACTAACAACAAGCTAGAACCTAGAGTAAAGAAGTGTCGGTTCATTGGTTATCCCTACAAATCCTTTGGATATATATTTTACAAACCTTCGGAAAACAAAGTGTTTGTAGCAAGAAGGGGAGTCTTCCAAGAAAGGGAGCTCATTTCCAAAAGGGATAGTGGAAGCAACATTGATCTTGAAGAAATTTAAGAAACAACCAATGATGAACCTATAGTTGACACTAGCCCTCAACATGAGGTTGAACCACCTGTTGAGGAAACTAACATACCTCCACCACCTCTTCGCAGAACTAGTAGAGTTAGTCAACCTCCGGAGTTTTATTATGGTTTTTATATTACAAAGGAAGGAGACACACTAGTCAATGATAAAACATTTGATAGTGCGGATGAGCCATCCAACTACGAGGAAGCGATGGAAGGCCCTGAGGCTGCCAAATGGAAAGAGGCCATGGAAAGCGAGATTCATTCTATGTATGATAACCATGTTTGGAAATTGGTTGATCACACACCAGGTCGCAAGACAGTTGGGTGAAAGTGGATCTTCAAAAGAAGACCGACATGGATGGGAATGTGCACACATTCAAGGCTAGACTGGTTGCAAAAGGTTACACTCAAACTCAAAGAATTGATTATGATGAAACCTTCTCACCAGTGGCAAAGATTAAGTCTATCATGATATTTCTTGCCATAGCTGCATTTCATGACTATGAAGTATGGCAAATGGATGTATATACCGCTTTCCTCAATGGGAAACTTGCTGAGGATGTGTATATGGCACAACCTGAAGGTTTTGTACATACCGAGTATCCAGATAAAGTGTGTAAGCTTGAAAGATCCATTTATGGACTTAAACAAGCGTCTCGTAGCTGGAATCTTTGTTTTCATGAGAAGGTCAAGGAATTTGGATTTTCTCGAAGCGAAGATGAGTCCTGCGTATATGTTAAGGCTAGTGGGAGTAATGTTGCATTTCTAGTCTTGTATGTTGATGACATACTACTCATAGGAAACAATATTCCGATGTTGCAAGATGTAAAGGTCTGGCTCGGGAAATGTTTCGCTATGAAAGATTTGGGAAATGCAGCATACATACTTGGAATAAGAATTTATCGAGATAGAACCAAACATTTAATTGGACTTAGCCAAAGTACATACTTGGATAAGATATTGAAGAAATTCAATATGAGTGAATCCAATAAAGGGTATTTGCCCATGCAACATGGCATAAGATTGAGTAAAGATCAATGTCCCAGCACTAGTAAAGAACTGGACAGAATGAGTCGAATTCCATATGCATCTGCTATAGGATCGATCATATATGCCATGACATGTACTAGACCTGATGTCTCATTTGCTTTAAGCATGGTGAGGAGATATCAAGGGAACCTAGGCGAAAGTCATTGGACGGCTGTAAAGAACATTCTTAAGTATCTTCGGAGGACTAAAGATGTGTTCTTAGTCTATGGTGGAAAAGATGAATTACGAGTAACAGGTTATACTGATGCGAAAGCATTAACTCGACCCAAACATGAGTATCATACTGAAGCCATAGGTGTTAGAATTATCAATATATCTTGAATGTTTTAGTTGTTAGTTTGATGCATTAAAAACGTAATAAATTGTATTTGATTTGGAGATTATTATATGGAGATTATAATATATGCTGGATTGCGTCCATTTACATTTAATTTATTATCGTGTTTTGTTTTGCATGTTTAGAACCAACTTCCTGAGTATTAATTTACTTAAAACTCCACAGTCAGTCATACTCCTGGAAGTAAGTAGTGATTCAAGACTGTCATGGAGTGTTAGAAGCATAGAGAATGCAACTAACGCTCATGAGTACTTAATGGTGATTTAGGTATTGGAACGACCCACACTCAAAAGTTTACTTCATGGATTAAGTCAGAGTAATTTTGAGATGATAATATTTTATGTTCTTCAAACAGAGATACATGGAGTTTTGCTCTAGGATTCTGTTATGCTTTGGTGTGCTCCAGCGCTGACCGTGACTGGCAGTTATACAGGGTATGTCCATGTAGAATATGATGAATAGAAATGAACTGTGTAGTCAAAGTTTATTTGTTCCTTCTGCCTAAACAGGAGAAGCGATATCCATGGGTCACTCGATGATTTTATGTTGACACTAAGTGTTTGGCCAAACCCTTACTAGAATTGATGTGTTCGATTGAGTAGTCTGATGAATTCAACACATATCGGAAATCGGGAAACATAATCTTGATCCATGAGATAGACATTTATCCATGTCTCAGGTTCATATGATATCTTGTAGAACAAAGGAACATTAAATCACTTATCTTAGGACCGAATCTTTATCAGGGTTCGGCAGCTGCATTGGATGGCTTGCTCTCTGCTGATTATTTGAAAGCGTTAAACCAAATAGAGTTAATAACTTGTCCAAGTGGGGGACTGTTGGATATAGTGTCCAGAGTCATTAACTATTGGTAATATTTCTAATAATAGCAGGGTCCTTTTGGGTTGCCCTTAAGACCCAAATAACAATCAGAAGAATGAAAGGGAGTTAAAGTAGTTAGTTTATTAATTTGTCATTTGATGATAAATTAATTATAAGCTACAATATAATTAATTGGATTAATTATAGAGACTAAATGATAATTGGTTAAAAGAGTTTTTTAACAAGCTTATCGGTTCAAGGGGGCTAGGTGTAAATAAGGGGATTATAAATAAACTACTAGGGATCAAACCCTAATGAGTTTTTTGATCAATCTCTCTCTCTATTGAGGTCGTAACCTCCCCTCTCCTCCCTCCCAAAATCGTAAACCCTAAATAAGGGTTTGGGGTTTAAAGCTTCAATCTTGATTGTTGGTTTGGTGTTCTTAAGTGTGAGCCACTAGAGGGATTCACACTATTGATCCTTGACATCCAAGAAGCAAGAACAAGGTTAATTCATCTTTGTGTTTTCGACAATCACAAGAAACAAGTAAGTGTTCTTGATTCTTTCTATTATAGTTAAGAATCTAGAACGTATGCATCTTTATAAGTTGTTTGTTTGTATTGCCATGGATGATTCAATTCTAAATATGCTTCCGTTGCCTATATCATGTGGTAGTACGATTTAACAAAAACCTTTCAGAAGAAACATCAATGGCCTCTATTGCTAAATCATTAGCCCTTTTGACAAGGGAATTCAGCAGAAGTTACCAGAAGAAGTCTGGTAATGAACGCTATGGAAGAGATGATCGAGGAAGAGAAGGGTCAAATGAAAGGTCGACCGACAGAGGTAGCGACCAACAGAGGTCGAATGACAGAGGTGGTGACCGACAGAGGTTAGATGATCAAGGTGGCAACACTCCACAGAACCAAGTATGTTACAACTGTGGTAAGCCAGGCCACTACGCCAATGAATGTAGAACTCAAAGAGGTGGTGACCAACAGAGGTCGGACTACAGAGCTGGCAACGGTTCCCAGAACCAAGGATGTTTTAACTGTGGCAAGTCAGGTCATTATGCCGCTGACTGCTGGAGCAAATCCAACCGCCCACAGAAGGACTCTGCTTACTACAAAAAGAAAGCGGAGTTTTATGCTCAGAAGTCACTAATGGTGAATCAGGAGAACTGGCTGTCAGACGAATCATCTGATGAAGGCGACAAAAACGCCTTGTTCTGTGGAATGGCAGAGGTCAGCTCGTCCGACTCCGATAGTGAGGTATCCACTTCTGACTCTAACTCTAGTAAAGCAGAAGCTGATTTGCTCAAACTAAACATTGAATACACATAACTTAAAAAGACCTGCGAAAATATTCAAAAAAAGCTTACCTTCTTTAAGAGAGAAGCTAGACTTCTCACTCAAGAAAAGGCTAAAATCTTTCAAGAAAAGGAAGAAATTGAAACAAATTGGAATAAACACCTAAATCCTTTGAAAGAAAAGATTTATGAACTTAACTCTGCATTAAAAACAAAATCTAAAGAACTAGTGGACGTTGAGACCGACAGAATGAACATTCTAGCTCTTAAACATTATTTTCAAAAGGAAAGAGAAGTCATCTGTCAAGATTTACTCAGAAGAGATCTTTTAATTAAGAAATACCAAGATGCACAGAAGGTGTATGAAAAAATTAACACACAAATAGGGAGACGGGGAATTGGCTTCTGTGATATCGATCCGTACACCGAAAACAAGAGAAACAAATCTCTGTCATCTCTATTTCTCACTGGAAGTACAAGAAAACCTGGTTTTCCAAATCTACTCTCTGTTAGCAAAAGGCGAAAAGTCTATGAGGAACCTCACATAAGGAAACCTCTGAAGATGACAAATGTGTGGTTTGAAAACACAGATTTGTCACCTTCAATCTCTGTCAAAAGAGAATCCAAACCTAAGAAATATCTGAAAACTCAAGATCAGATAGGAATCTTCAAGTTTGGTAAACCCGAGACTCAAACACAGGTTGCCTTTGTCTGCATGATAAACTCTGAAAAGAAATTATCGGCAGAGGCTCCTGAGTTCAAGCCTAACGTTTCAGATGAAAAAGAGTTGATAGAAATCGGGAAAAACAACTTTTTCGAAAACTTCTGTACACCTTCTGTCGATCAAAATCCCTCTAAGGAAACCTTATCAGATACTTCTGTTGACTTAGAAGATAGTCCCCTAGAAAAGGAAGAAAGTGAGTATGGCACATGCTCTGAAAGTCCAGCCTCTGTCGAAAGAGAACTAAGTGACTCAACCTCTGTATATGAGGATGATTCATCCTCTGACGAACCTGAGACTGACTCTAAGTCAGAGATAGGACCGTGTGACACAGAGGATTTTAAACCACCCTCTGAAGTTCTTAACAGAACTATTTCTCCCAAGGAGAAAATCACAAGAGTTCCTATCTGTCCAGACTTTTTGGACATGTGTATACAAGACAAAACCTCTCTTGAGCTTGAGAAAATTAAACAACAAAAGGCTCTGTCCTCTCAAAATCCAACAAGTTCAAAGATTTTAAAATCCTTAAAGCCTATTAAAGAAAAACTAACATGGAAACAGAAGGATAAATGGGCTAAAAATGACAAATCTTTTACTTCTGTGACAGTGAAACCTGCAGAAGTTCACCACAGAAGGGGTCCACAGAAGGCTGCTCTCAACAAAGGATTTTGTAAACAACAATCTAGCCTACATAGGTCTTCTTGTAATAGGAAGTCGAATGTTAGGATAGAATGTAATGCCTCTGTGCCCCCATTTAATATTTTTAATGAAAAGTTCAAGCAAATCTCTTCGCACATTCATTATTGTCATTGTTTTGATCTCATGGATAAATTAAGCCAACACCTCACAAATCCATATTGTTTACTCTCTGTACCCAACAAGAATGCTAAAATCAAGAGTAAGAAACAAAATGCTTCTTCACCAGAATCTAAAACAAAGACCAAGAATGCTAAGGCAAACTTAAAGACCCCTAACAAAGATGGACCCATGTGGATATGGGTACCTAAAACTCTCTGATTGTCTTGCAGAAGCAGTATGTGCCGATCTGGTATCTAGACTCTGGATGCTCGCGGCACATGACTGGCGACAGAGGTCTACTATCCACATACAAAGAAAAACACGATGGTGGATTTGTGACCTTTGGAGACAACAAAAAGGGGTACATTAAAGGCTACGGAGTAATCAAGAAGGAGAACATATCCGTATGCAAAGTTGCATATGTGGATGGCCTTAAACACAATCTTCTCAGTGTTAGCCAACTCTGCGATACGGGTTTTGACGTAATGTTCAAAAGAACCTTCTGTTCTCTACAAGGTGAGTACACAGAGTCGAACTTCTGCGAGCCGAACGAAGAGGCGATCTCTACCTAATGAACTTCTGTGCCAAGAACAAGGAAGACAAACTCTGCCTTGTAGCCTGTAAAAGCGAAGAAGCCTGGTTACGGCACAACAAGTTCTGCCACCTAAATTTTCATACTCTAGATAAGCTTGTTAAACTTGATCTAGTCAAAGGTCTGCCAAATGTTAAGTTTAATAAAGATCACTTGTGCTCTGCCTGCGAAATGGGAAAACTCAAAAGAGCTTCCCATAAAGGCAAAACTGATATATTTTGCACTAGGCCTCTGTACATGCTTCATGTCGACCTCTGCGGTCCAATCGCTACACAGAGCCTAGGTGGCAAGAAATATATACTTGTTTTGTTCGATGAATACTCAAGATTTACATGGGTTGAATTTGTTAGAAAGAAATCAGATGTTCCAAACATTCCGATAAATTTAATGAAAAAAATCCAAGTTCTGTATGAGTGCAGGATTCAGAAACTAAGAAGCGACAATGGCACATAGTTCAAAAACTCTGTCATTGAAACCTATCTTACAGAAGAAGGCATTTCACAGAACTTCTCTGCTGCACGCACCCCACAACAAAATGGCGTGGTTGAACGAAAGAACCGCACGCCTGTGGAGGCTGCAAGAACTATGCTGACAGCATGTGGATTACCAATGTCTTTTTGGGCAGAAGCAGTATCAACCGCATGCTACACCCAAAATCGATCAACCATTGTAAAGAGGCACATCAAAACACCTTATCACTTAATCAACAAAAGGCGACCAAACATAAAATTCTTTCATGTATTTGGATGCAAGTGCTTTGTCTTAAATGATAGAGAAGCAAGAGGAAAGTTTGAGGTGAAAGCAGATGAAGGAAAGTTCATAGGATACTCTGCCACTTCAAAAGCTTACAGAGTGTACCTTCTGAAGTCTCGATCCATCGTAGAAAGCATCAATGTATCTTTTGATGATTCCTTTCAAAAGACTTCTGAACAAACCAGTTCAGAACTCGGTATAAAGAAGGAATCCTCTGGCATTTCAAAAACAAGAGAAGAAGACTTAAATCTTCTATTTGAAGAAATGTTCCATGATGATATTGATCCCTCTGCTGGAGCCATCAGAGCCTCTGGAGAAATATCTTCTGCAAACCAGTCTGAGTCAGGTATATCTCTAATTGGTCTATTAAATACTTCATCCTCTTCTGTGAATCATACAGATGCACGTGTTGAGGGGGAGCCAACAGAAGATGAAACGACCAAAGATTCAATAACAAAGGCTCCTGAAATACCTACTCCAGCGACTACAGAGGAATCAATACCAGAGGAAAACGAAGACTCACTCTCTACATCCTCAGAGGAATAAATTCTAACTCTCATTCCAATCCTCCCACAAGCTGAAGAACCAAGCATAAGCACAGAAGAACCATCAACAACAGAGGTTGCACCAAAACCGCAGTGTGCAACCACATAAGTTAATCTTGATGACTCAAATGGCCATCTTCCAAGAACAACACAGTGGACGAAAATCCATCCTCCAAACCTTATAATCGGTGATCCTTCTGAAAAGGTCAAAACAAGATCAGCCTCTGCTAATTTTTGTTTCTTTACAAATTTTATCAGTGTGATCGAGCCAAAAAGAATCTCTGAAGCCCTAGATGATCCAAACTGGGTAGATGCTATGCAAGAAGAGCTTCTACAGTTTGAGAGAAACAAGGTATGGACCCTAGTACCTCTGCCACGAGGGAAACAAGCCATAGGGACAAAATGGGTCTTCAGAAACAAGAAGGACGAGGATGGGGTGGTCATTAGAAACAAAGCAAGATTGGTGGCCAAGGGATATCGCCAAGAAGAAAGCATTGATTACGATGAAACTTTTGCCCCTGTCGCACGACTCGAGGCTATAAGAATATTTTTAGCCTTTGCAGCCCACAGAGGTTTCAAAGTATTTCAAATGGATACTACTGATACTACTTTGTTTTAGAAAAGAAAAGGTGATGAGATTCTGCTTGTACAGATTTATGTGGATGCCATTATTTTTGGGTCTACAAATGCACAACAGTGCAAAGATTTCGAAAAACTCATGCAGAGTGAGTTTGAAATGAGTATGATGGGAGAATTAACTTTCTTCCTCGGACTCCAAGTAAAACAATCATCAGAGGGAATTTTTATAAATTAAGCAAAATATGTCTCTGACATACTTTCAAAATACAGTCTCTCTGATGCCTCTGTAATGAAGACCCCAATGGCAACTGGAAATAAATTATTTTCAGATCAAAATGGCACATCTGTAGAGTGCAAACTCTACAGAGTTATGATTGGGTCTCTTTTATACTTAACGGCAAGTAGAACTGATATAATGTATGCCACATGCCTCTGTGCAAGATATCAAGCTAACCCAAAGCAATCCCACTATATTGCTGTAAAGGGAATCATCAGATACCTCAAAGGGACCAAAAATCTTGGACTCTGGTATCCGAAGAACTCTGGTTTTGGTCTTAAGGCATACACATATTCAGATTATGGTGGATGCAAGCTTGATCGAAAGAGCACCTCTGGGAGTTGTCAATTCCCGGGAGGTAATCTAGTCAGATGGACTTAGAAGAAGTAGAACTATGTGTCTACATCTACAGCAGAAGCGGAATATGTTGCTGCTGCTAGCTGTTGCTCTCAAGTTCTGTGGATGAAAACTCAGCTCAAGGACTATGGGTACAACATATACAAGATTCCCATCTTCTGTGATTCCAAAAGTGCCATAGCAATCTCTGCCAATCCAATACAACACTAAAAAACAAAGCATATCGATATTCGTTATCACTTTCTGAAACATCATGTTGAATTTGGCACAATCGAAATGCACTTTGTGCGCACTGAATACCAGCTTGCAGACTTATTCACCAAGGCACTAGATGAGAAAAGATTCCTTTTCTTGGTGGGTAAGTTGGGAATTATTAACATGAGTTAAACCCTTTGTAAGTACGATTTGATCTTCTTGTACATATGTATATATTTAAAGTCTTCTGTATGTAAATTCTCAATCATCAAAAGTTTTGTAACCAACAGAGCTTCTGTGGGATTGCTCAGAGTATGACAATCTCCACAGAACCTCTGATAACTTTGACCTATGTTCTGTGCACAACTTATCCAATTTGATCCAAGCATAGGTCAAGGGGGACCAGAAGGAGATCTTGAACTAATCTACAGAGGTTGATCATTCAAGGGGGAGCCAAAGAAAAGATATGATCAACCATATCCACAAAAGTTAGGTGTTTTTACCGAACAAAGAAGAATCAAAAGTGAGTAACTCGTACAAATCCTTTTTGAAAACAATTTTCTAGGACACAAATTTTAAAATACGTCCTATAAACACTGTTTAAAACATTTCAAACAAGAAATGATCAAAAAGATTTTCGAGCCTTCCGTTATGGGAAATTTAAGGTCATAGAGCTTCTACTGAGCTCAACAGAGCCTCTGTAAGCCGGATCCTCTAGAACTGCAAATTTCATACGGAAACTCTGTCGATCAAACTTAAATGTCTTCTTTAAGGATTTGTACGTACAAATGCACACACAAGGATACTGGAAGAAAGTCTTATAGGCAAAGAGCTCACTCAACCAAAGAGTCTCTATCGCCCAAACTAGACACTCTATGAGTGTGTCTCGAACAAAATCAATTTCCAAAACAGTTTTCCAGGACACAAATTTCCAAATATGTCCTAAAAACAGTGTTTAACACAATGAAAACTTTGGATGATCAAAAAGTTCTCTAAATTTTTAGTTATGAAAAATTTTCACTCTCAGAGCCTCTGCTGGCTCAACAGAGCCTCAAAGCCTCTGTGAATGAAAACTTTGTTCTAAAGATCTATCGATCCTCTCCAATGATCTTTCAAACGTTTCTGGTAAAGGTACAAGCATCAGAAGAGACAAAAAGACAAGGTTCAGATCACAGAGCTCACTCCACCACCGAGCCTCTGTTGAATCTGACACTTAGCCTTTTATGGAAATTCTGTAAAAGAACGAGTTATCTACTGCGAGTGACAGTCTTCTGAAAATAGAAAAGCTCACGCGCCAAGCATTAATGGGCCGCACACGCCATCTAATCGT
Source organism: Saussurea involucrata (assembly GCA_033807775.1). Taxonomy (NCBI): domain Eukaryota; kingdom Viridiplantae; phylum Streptophyta; class Magnoliopsida; order Asterales; family Asteraceae; genus Saussurea; species Saussurea involucrata. Next base: position 102,926,653 of record CM066314.1, on the reverse strand, counting down.
GCTCTAACATTAATGACGTGGCATCTTTTGATTGGACGTATGTGGCACACGTTCTCCTGGAAAGTTGAACTAGTCGTATGCACTCAATTACAGATCCCAAATTTTATTCACTTTCAAATATTCACCCTTTCAGATTCTACCATCTCTTCAGTATAAAACCAAACTTACCACAACCTCTAAACGTTTACGAACTTATTCTCTTCATCTTCTCCGGCGAACCTTGCAAAAACCTGCAACTTCCATATTCTACTCTCTTTATTCAAGATTAAACCAATGGCTTCCACCTCCAACGCTCCAGTGAACTCTCCACCTCATTCTGAGAACTCCCAAAACCAAGAAATTTCCAGAAACCTAGAACAAGACCACTCCGGCGATGAAGCAGATTTTGTTCCGACTACCAATGTTCAAAACTTCATTGCCCATGAACACTTTGAACGTGTTCTTCCTTTAAAACCAAATAACTACTATCTGGTTCCCTCAAAAACCGCTTTTGGGGAAGCACATGCCATCCTTCTTCACATTCTGGAAAACAATTACCTTTACCCCCTGTTATCCAAAACAGTCAATAAAATCCCTGCCAGATACCTAAATCAATTCTGGATGAGCAGCAGATTTGACCTCGTAGATAGACAAATCAAGGGATACATCTCCAAACCAGACAAATCCGAGCACCTCGAACTCAAATTCAACAGAACCATGTTCTCACTGGAGTTCAACCTACCCACCAGAGGACTACAAGGGATAAAGGCATACACAGAGGAACCAACAGACGAAGAGCTCTGCCGTTTTGTTGAAATGTTAGGGTACAACACCACTCTAAGAAAAAGAAATGATTTCAGAAGAAATTGCCTTCCTCCTTTGTGGAATACGCTCTTCTCAATCCTAAATCGGTGCTTAACAGGGAAGGTGGGTAGTCCAGACCAAACTTCACACCAAATCTTGACCATAATGTACGGGGTATATTATGATCTACCTCTGGACTACTCCACCATCATGATGCAAGAAATGGTCAACACCATTGACAGAAGGATCTCCTCTCAGAAGGCCAAAGGACGAAAGCCCGAAACTCTACCTCCTCTGCAATATCAAAGAATTCTGGGTTTTCTGCTAGAGCCTCTGCTATGTCTATAAAAATGGCCAATGGAGGGACCAACGGCCAGAATGTACCCCCTGAACAAAAACACCCCAACAGAGCACGAAGATGAATACCCTTTCTGCAGACCTCTGCCAAAGAAACTTCTGGGATACGCTACAGACAAAACCCTTAAGTTAGAATACATACGCGATCATAGGACTCCAGAACCGAGTCCTGTGACACCCCCGCGTCTAGGAGCCCCATTAGGAACTAGGGTTGTCGAAAAGATGTCAGATGAGCAATGGGCTGCAGCTTTGGCCAAACATCAGCTTGTACAGGCCAACTTTCAAGCTCAGAGGGAAGCGATTCTCTCCCCTTCAACAAAGAGCAAAACCTCTGCCACCACTCCCAAGAAGAAGAAGAAGAAGAAGAAAACCCACAAGAAAACTACAGAGGGCACCTCTACCTCTGCTGCTGCTCAACTATCCCCTCCTCATGCAACAGAGGTTGGATCATCTGCACCTGCCCCTCCTCCAAAAGAAAAGAAGAAAAGAAAACATAAGTCTTCAGAGGAGGGTGCCCCAAAGCCAAAAAGGAAAAATAGCAAGAAGAAGACCAAGAAACCTCACACCCCTCTGCGGACCATTGCAGAGGATGCAGAAATGGTAGAAGAAACCAATGAGCAACCTCTGCAATCCCCTTCACCCATCAACTATGTAGAAGATCAGGGTGATTTTTCTCTCTTTCTCCAACAATCCGGGATTGCACACTATTTGGACCCCTCTGGATGGACTGCAGAAGCTCTATCTCATCATTCAACAGAAGCACCAGACTTCAGAATCTCTTCTGACTTGGATGATGATGACCAAACCCCACAGAATAATCCGTCTAAAACTCCAGAAGTACTACAGAACCCCTTCACTCAACCTGGAATTGATGTGCAAAGGGCCAGGCCAGAAGAAGAGGTAGCTGCAGAAAACCATCAGATGGACACCATGTTAGGAGATCCAACTGAGGAGATGGTTGAAACTAGAGGTACTAGGGTAGAAGTCTCAGAGGTTGATTCTGATGAAGAGGAAGCAGACCAAATAAGAAAAGGTCTTTATCATCCACATATCATGCAACTGATTGGGACTCATTCCTGCTATGATGACCTAGGGAAAAGCCCATAAGTCAGGATAGAAGCACCAAGCCATAGGGTAGCAACAGAGGTTGAGACCATAGATGGAGAAGGAGTGCTAGGATGCCCAACAGAAGCAAAAGCAAGAAAAGATGCCTGGAATAGTAGAGGCACACAACCCCAACCAAATCCCAGTACAACCCACATATCTATTACCGCCAGTCTAGTGGCAGAAGGTAATACTGAACAAGAGCAGCACGGCTCGACCCCAACCCAAACTGACCGGGCAGAGGTAACTCTTTCTACCTCTGTGCCAATCTTAGCCAGGGAAACCATTCCAGGAGAGTCCTCTCAAAAGGACTTACCCTTAGTTCATGGTCCATTGCCCCAGACCACAATCGCCAAACTAACAGAGGAATTTGTTTCCTCTGCCACGCACACTAGTATAGGTCCAAACAGCTCTTCAGAGGAGCTTAGAGTGCACAAAGACGGAGAGACTCTAGACAAGACTCCGAGTCAACAGAAGGATACTCTTGTCCCCACCTCTGGAGTGGATCAAGACAATGTCCTTCGCAGAACCTCTATAGAGTCTGAAGCTGATAAAGCCTCTGCTCAAGGATTAGAGGGAAATCCTTCCGTCCTCAACATCAATACAAGGACGAAAGGAGGTGTTCCAGGAACGGGAACTCACTCTGGGGACGAATGTGTTCCCCCTGAGGTTACACCAAGTCCACATGTATCAAGGGATGAGTTCCAAACCCTTGTCACCTCTGTGGACAATACATTAAAAGAGTTGAAAAGCTCTTTTAATTCTTTTGCAGATACTACATCCAGGGCACTCACAAACCTAAACACCAAAATGGACAACCTGTCCACATAGGTGAAAAATGCCTTAGCCCAGATGCAGGCAACTGCTACAACCTCTGCCACATCTGCTACTGCTGAGTTTGAGAAGGCTACAACCTCTGCCTTCCAAACTTCTGTCAAAGATCTCTTGGCTCAACTCAAAGATCAAGCCTCCACCCCAAGGGCCATACTCCTGAAGATTTAAAGAAGGCCATCGACAAAGTTCAAGAGGGAACAACAGAAGCAACTCTGGCCATGAAGCCCTCAGATTATATGACCAGAGCTCAACTCACAGAACTTGGCCAAGGAGTGATCGATCAAGTAACAGAGCTCATCAGAGCCTTCATAGCTGCCAATGCAAATTATGTCAAAGACTTCAGGGAAAGCGTCGGCAGAATTCGCTATAACACAGAAGCAGAGCTCCAAACTCTTCTTGGTCTCTGTGACGATGTATGTGCAAAACTGATAGCTGCAGGTGCCACTCCTCCAAAGAAACCAGAGGAATCTTGCAGAGCAGAGGGTACACAAGATAAGGGTCAGGATGACTCCGATGATGACTCTGATAGTCCATCAGATCATCCTGAGGGGGAGAAACAAAGGGAAGATGCTGCAAACAGAGGTCTACCAGCTCCACCGGTATCCGCAGAACCCCTAAACCAAGTTCCCCCAACTCAAACCCAAGGAAGACAACAACAGTCCACAGAGGCAACAACCACCTCTGTGGAAACAACCCATGAAGAAACCCTCACCAAAACACAAAAACCCCAAACCACTGAAAACCAACAACATACCACAAAGGCAACACCCACCTCTGTGGAATACACCTCTGAATTCGGAGAAGACATCCCAATGCGTGAAGAATTTCACATCCTCACATCCTCCGGAGAAGATCAACCATCCCAATCACCAAAACCAAAATCACCAAAAGAACTCCCCTCTCCAACACCAGAAGAACCCAAAATACCATCCCCTACACCAGAAACTTCAATAACAAAACCTCCATCTCCCACACCCAAAACAAGAACCAAATCGATTGCTCACAAAAGAAAATACATGAGCAAGTCCACAGAAGCCTCTCCAACCAAACCTCTGACCAAACCCACATCACCATCTAAGTCCTCAGAAACACAAGTGCCAAAAACCACAGAGGCAACCCCTACAAATCCAAAAGAAACAACACAACAAGAAGATCTTCAGCCGAAGGCAAAAGACAAAGGCAAGGGGATAATGACAGAGGAACCTAAGAAGAAGAAACATAAGCATCAACCAACAGAGAAACTCATGAAAAGCTCCTTCGATGCTTATGTTACACCAAAACCAGAAGAAGAAGACTGGGCTTTTGGTGCCACCCCTCTGTCAAACATACCTGTTATGGATCCAAAGAAAAAACTCACAGAGGATCGAGTGGCAGAAATTAAGAAGAAAATGGATGCTCTGCACAGACCCATGCCTCTAGTTGGTGCACCTCCACCTCAAATGGAATAAGTGGTATACATGTATCTTTAGAACAGAACTGCCAGAGATCCAATGCCACCAATGGTCCAAGATCCCGAACTTCGTTCTGACCTCAAAAACATCTTCACAAGAACAAAACCCAAGCCAAAACACGAAGTCTTCTCAATCGAAAAAATCGACAAGGTCATATACTGTAAGTTTTCTCAAACCAGAACTACAGCTAAGGTTTCCTATAATATATACAAGGTCAGAAGGGAGAACAAAACCATGAATCAATTCTCAGATGCTGATCTGAGAAATATAAATCCCTACGACCTACCCGACCTTCTGCTCTGGACAAAAGAGAACTTCACAACAGATGCACATCGAAGGGCATACAGGGTAATAAGGAAAGCCATGCGTGAGAAACTTCTGCTATACAACCTTGTCGACTTCCAATTAGCACGAGATCTCAGAGTAAGAAACCTCGCACTCCGACCACCAGAAGATGACTGCCAATCCTCTGCCATACCAAACTCAATCATCACATCTCCAAGAGTTGGGGTAGTCTATCAAGATCCTGCTGGGAAGTCAAGGCTATTTATAGAAATGGACTGTCAGAAGTATGCAACAAGTACTTTGACAGAGTTCAGAGCAAGCCTCGTAGAGCACAGAGGAACATAGCAAATGGATCGGGTTAATGCAGATAGACTGATAGAAGTCATCGATTCAACAATCAACTTCCGAAACCTCTGCATCAGCTTCTATCACGAGCTTAAGGAATTAGGATTCGACAACAGAAGTTTTAACGACTTCAAAGACGCCAAAGTCTGATATCCTCTACCAACATCTGTTACTTTTACTTTCATCATGTAATCAAATGTAAGTGTCTCTGGCACATCTTTTATGAAAGAAAAATATCAACAGAGGTGAAATACCTCCCGTCGTGTTCTTAGTCTACAAAACCTTGCATGCTTCAAATTTTTTATTTTTCAATACTTAGGGGGAGATTGTTAGCTCCAATCTTTATGATAAATAGAAGTATTGGAAAAATAGACTAAGTATCGACACCAACAGAGGCTCTGCCAAGTAGCTGAGTAACCGAGAAGACAGAAGTCTTCGACAGAGGCTCTGCCGGGTTAATCAAGAAGACCGAAGTGAAGAAACAACAGAAGTCTCTTCTAAGCGGACAAGGCCACAGAGCTTCTGTCATACTTGACAGAGCTTCTGTGGTAAAAAGAAGATCTACGCAAAAGATCTAAACAAGGACGAACATGCTTCTTACAATATCTGCCATTCGAAGGTTCTGAAGATCAATCGTACAAAGGTGTAACCTGACAACTCCACGTGTCAAACTCTGATAGGTTTCCGCCTAAAGCTGAATACGGAGCATTTAATGAACGTTGCATCTGCAACAGTTCCAGAATAGTGTTTTGTACCTTCCAGCTACTATTCCTCAACAGTGTCTTTGTACCTTCAGTCCTTATTGTCCCCTTTAGAAGTAGTATAAATAGAAGGTTCATGTGAACTCTTCTATTAAGCTTTTTAACACAACACACACACACACACACACACACACACACACCTTTAGAGCAGTTTCTTGTCAAACCTTTCGGTGTTCTTGGTGTTCTTATTATATCAAATACAGTAAATCATTGAGCTATTTATCTGTCTTATTTACACTTCTTGTATTTGATATTGTGTGTTATTCTACCTCATAATATCTGTTAGTTCGTTAAAACGCTTTCGCATTATATATTGTTTGAACTAATTAGATAGAATCATCATTGTTAAGCAAAACAGGAACCAACAATATTTATATATATATTATAAATTTTATTATTTTATTTTGATTTTTCTTTTGTGATTGATCGTTCATATATGTTGAAATATGTTCGCTTTTTAATATTTTATCTTTTAGTATTGTATAAACTTTATAGTTTATCGTTTTTTAATGAATTTTGGTGTTATTGACTTATTGTTCTTGATGATAATATGCGCGCAGTTGATTTTTTTATGTTGCAGGTATACGAATGGATTTGGATGCTCATGTGTTGATTTAGAAAACATAATTACATTTGATGATAATGACGAAGATAACTTATATTCATCAGATGATGCTGATGGACAAGATTTTGGTGAAGGCTTGTTATTATGATTCATGTATTTCAAATCTTAATATACATTCAATTAGGTTCAACTAATTTGTATCTTCATTCAAATGTCTGCTATTTTTATTGAGTAAATTTTTTAGTTTGGTTATTTTACAATCAATATTATTATTTGATGATTCTTTTGTTTTGCAATCCAAAACTGTTAGTCCAAGATCAAGTAGATTTAATAATTAAATAACAATGTAAGAACACAATCAGATATATTAAATATCTTTTGTCATATACGTATTTGGTAGAGAGAGTTTACAAGATGAGAATAAAAATACAAAATGTCAAAGCACATATCTAGTAAGAACCAAAACCTTATATACCCCTTGGGTATTTACAAATCATCCAACTTTAATACAATATAAAATATGACCTAACAATCTCCCCTTTGTATTAAAGTTGTTAACGATCAAATAGGTCTAATAAATTTTCTTCTAAGATCTAAGATCACTTCAAATCTTCTTATAGCATTTTCGAACTGGAATTTGTTATCAATTGTCTCCAAGGCAATTTTGTAGGACCTGTAATCAAGCAACAATCAAGAAACTCCATAGAAATTGAGTAGAAGTAGGCATGAAGATTATTTTATTGAATGATTTCTACTCATAAGCTTTGAATACAATGGAGGGAGAATTTCTCAATTACAAACCGTATCTCACAACTCACTGTGAAGTGTGTGTGATCACAAAATATCTCAAATGATAATGGAAGCCCAAGACACCTATTTATAGTGTCTAATTACATGACATGTGCCCAAGCCCATTTAACTCCTATTAAACTTCCAAAGCCCAAAATGACTAACAAAGTAAAGTTACATTGACTTTGACATTACATGAACTATAAAACTTTCTATTTAATTGGGGCTTTCTAGACCCAACAATCTCCCCCTAAAGTTTTATAAAGAAAGCATCTTCAAATGATCTCCCCCTTGATTTCTTTGAAAACTTTAGTGTTGAACATCTTCACGCCTTGCAAATCTATCCAAGCTCCCCCTCAAAATTTGCTCTGATACCAATTGTAGGACTCGTAATCAAGCAACAATCAAGAAACTCCATAGAAATTGAGTAGAAGTAGGCATGAAGATTATTTTATTGAATGATTTATACTCATAAGCTTTGAATACAATGGAGGGAGAATTTCTCAATTACAAACCATATCTCACAACTCACTGTGAAGTATGTGTGATCACAAAATATCTCAAATGATAATGGAAGCCCAAGACACCTATTTATAGTGTCTAATTACATGACATGGGCCCAAGCCCATTTAACTCCCATTAAACTCCCAAAGCCCAAAATGACTAACAAAGTAAAATTACATTGACTTTGACATTACATGAACTTTATTTAACTTTATAAAACTTTCTATTTAATTGGGGCTTTCTAGACCCAACAAATTTATCTGAACCTCAAGAAGCATTTTTCTTCACTATAATTCTTGAAGACCAATCCAAACTCTGGTTACTCCAAAGTAATATAAAGAGGAAAATTTTCAATGTTGGCCAGACTCTTATCAGGCTTCAACAAATTGACTCTGGGATGATTGCTCTCCACACCCATTTGGAGATCATAATTATATATAGTTGAGAATTCAAGTAACAATGTATCACAATGAGATCTTGTATTATGATTGAGAGAAAGTTACAAGATAAGAATTAGATCTACTTTCTCTCTCTATAAACTATTTCTCTCAACTACAAATGACACTCTTAGCTACAAGTCCTTTACACACTCTAAGACCAAGCTATTTATACCTTTGACTTTTACATGAGAAATACATTTGTTAGCGCATTATATTGTATTCAAGATTTATGTTAAAGTCAATGTAATTGTAAAGTCATAGAAAGTCAAAGTCATGTAAAGTCAAAGTAGTTTAGAATTAATGCCTTGTAATGTAGAGGTATAAATAGGTTTTGCTTAGTTGGTAATTAAGGAGAGAAGCTTAATTGTAATAATCTAGAGAGAGTGTTTAGAGAGAGAATCTAAAGAGAGAAAGCTCCAATCTTATGTAATCAAGATTCTCAAGATCAATAAGATGACATCTTGATTACCTAATAGACCTGGTTCTAATTGTTGGTTCCTATTTTGCTTAACAATGATATAAATACCTATTAGTTCAAACAGATTAGGGTGCGGAAGCGTTTTAGCGAACTAGAGAGGTATTACTTGGTAGAAAAATACACAATATCAAATACATGAGGTGTAAATAACACAGATAATTAACTCAATGACTCACTATATTTGATATAACAAGAACACCTAAGAACACCGAAGGTAATACAAGAATTCTGCTCTAATGGTGTGTGTATCGTGCAAAGCTTAATAGAAGAGCTCAACATGAGTCTTCTATTTATACTACTTCTACAAGGGACAAGGTGGAGACAAGAAGTACTAAGGTACAAAGACACTATCGTGGAACAGTGATAGGTACAACGTTGCTGTAGTGCGCCGCACTCTATAAAGGACTGTGACCTATCAGAGGTTGACACGTGGAGGCAGCAGGGCGAGCTTTGTACGAATGATCTTCAGGATCTTCGTACAACATTAAACGTGGGAAGCACGATCATCTTTGTCTTGATCTTCAAATATTCTTCTAAGCCTTCAGTCTTCATACCATAGAGACACTGTCAAGTATGGCAGAGGCTCTGTGACCTTGTCTTCTGTGAATGTCTTCAGTCGAGTCTTCACTTTGGTCTTCTATCGGTGTCTTGGAAGAACCTCTGTCGGTGTCAACACTTAGCCTATTTTTCAATACTTTTATAAATAGTAGAATTGGAGCTAACATTCTCCCCCTAAGTATGAAAAATAGAAAATTGAAAAGGTGCATGATTTTCTAGACTAAGTACACGACAGGAGGTATTTTACCTCTGTTGAAACTTTTCTTTCATATAAAGTTATGCCAGAGGCATTTACATTTGATTACATGATGAAAGAAAAAGTAGCAGAGATTTGTAGACTAACTCAGACGTTGGCGTTTTGGAAGTCGTTGAAACTTCTGTTGTTGAGTCCTACTTCTTTAAGCTCGTGATAGATTCTGATGCAGAGGGTTCTGAAGTTGATTACCGAGTCGATGACCTCTATCAGTCTATCGGCGGAGGCTTTATCCATCAATTTCGTTCCTCTGTGCTACATGAGGTTGGCTTTGAACTCTGTGAGAGTACTCATTGCGTATTTTTGGCAGTCCATCTCCAAAAATAATCTTTATTTTCCCATAAGGTCTTGGTAGACATACCCAAACTTTGGGGATGTTATGATTGAGTTGGGTATGGCAGAGGATGGGCAATCATCTTCTGGTGGTCTAAGGCTTAGATTTCTCACTCCGATTTCTCATCCTACTTGGAAGTCGACTAGGTTATATAACATAAGTTTCTCGCGCATGGCCTTTCTGATCACCCTGTATGCCCTTGGAACTGCATCTCCTGTTGTGAAGTTCTGTTTTGTCCAGTTCAGAAGGTCGGGTAGGTCGTAGGGGCTTAAGTTTCTAAGATCAGCATCTGAGAATTGGTTCTCGGTTCTGTCCACTCTTTTGACCTTATAGATGTTGTAGTAAGTCTTAGGTGTGGTTCTGGTGTGAGAGAACTTATTGTATATGACCTTGTCGATTTTGGAGATTGAGTAGACTTGGTTGACAGGCTTGGGTGTTGTTCTGTTAAAGATGTGATCGAGCTCAGCACGAAAGTCGGGGTCTTGAATGGATGGTGGCAGAGGATCTCTGATAGTTCTGTTGTATAGGTACCTGTACACCACTTCTTCCATTTGTCATGGAGGTGCACCAGGTGGAGGCATGGGTCTGCGCAGAGCATCCATTTAATTTTTAATTTGGGTCACTCGATCTTCTGTAGGTTTTGCCTTCGGATCCAGAACTTGTATGTTTGACAGAGGGGTAACATCGAAAGCCCAGTCTTCTTCTTCTGGCATTGGTTTCACATATGTATCAAAAGCAGTCTTCATCAGCTTATCTGTTGGTTGATGCTTTGGCTTCTTCTTCTTTGGTTCCTCTATTGATATTCCCTTGCCTTTGTCTTTTGCCTTCGGCTGTAGGTCTTCCTTTTGTACAGAATGGGTTGCCTCTGTCTGTTTTAGCGGTTGAGCTTATGAGGGCTTGGTTGTAGGTGCTTCTGTAGGTTTTGTGGGGTTGCCTCTGTTGGTTTTAACACTTGTGTTTCTGAGGTCTTGGATGGTGAGGTAGGTTTGGCTGGTGAAGCTTCTGTGGTTTTGCTCAGATATTTCCTTTGTTTTTGAGCAATGGTTTTGGTTCTAGGTTTGGGAGATAATGGTTTAGTTGTTTCAGCTTCTGGTGTAGGAGATGGTACTCTGGGTTCTTCTGGTGTTTTTGGTGTTGGAGAAAGGGGTTTGTCTTCTGTTGGTGTTGGTATTGATGGTGTTGGTTGGTCTTCTTCTGATGAGGTGAGGATTTGTACTTGTTCAGTTGGTTTGGGGGTTTGAGATGGCAAGTCTTCGATAGGTATAGAGGTTGTTTCTACAGAGGTGGGTATTGCCTCTGTGGTCTTTTGTTGGGTTCCTCCTTGGGTTTTAGATGGGGGTGCTTGGTTTAGGGGTTCTACGGATATCGTTGGTGCAGGTAGACCTCTGTTCGCAGCTTTCTCCCTTCTGTTCTCCCCCTCAGGATGACTTGATGATCCATCAGAATCATCATCAAAGTCATCTTGACCCTTATCTTTGGTACCCTCTGTTCGGCATGACGTAGGTTTCTTCTGTGGTTAGGAAGCCCCTGCAGCTATCATTTTAGCGCAGAGGTTGTCACATATGCCGAGCAGGTTAGCAACCTCTGCTTCGGTGTTGAATCTTAGTCTGCCAACACTCCTCTAAAAATCCTTCACATAATTTGCATTAGCTGTGGTGAAGGCTCTAATGATTTCTGTCACTTGATCGAGTATCCCTTGTCCTATATCTGTCAGCTGAGCTCTGGTCATGTAATTAAAGGGTTTCATGGCCTGAGTTGCTTCTGTAGTATGTTCTTGAACTTGCTCTAGGGCCTTCTTTAGGTCTTCTGGAGTTAGCCCCGTAGAGGTATAGGTTTGTTCCTTCTTCAGCTGGTCAAGGAGATCTCTGACAGAGGCCTGAAATGCACTTGTAGTGGCCTTTTCAAATGCAGAGGCAGTAGTGGCAGCAGAGGTTGTTGCAGTTGCATTCATCTGGGCGCAAGTATTTCTCACCTCTGTGGACAGGTTGTCCACTTTGGTGTTCAGATTAGTAATGGCCCTCTTCGTTGAATCTGCAAAAGGGTCAAGAGAGCTTTTCAACTCTCTCAACGAGTTGGTCACAGAGGTGACAAGGGTTTGGAACTCATCCCTTGAGACATGTGTACCTAGTGTAACCTCTGGGGGAACATATTCGTCCCCAGAGTGAGTCCGTGTTCCTTGGACACCTTCTTTCGCCCCTGTTTGTACGTTGAGGGCGGAAGAATTTCCTTCTAATCCTTGAACAGGGGCCTTTTGAGCCTCAGGCTCTATAGAAGTTCTGTTGAGAACATTGTCCTGATTCGCTCCAGAGACGGGTACAGGAGTACTCTCAAGTTGACTTAGGGACTTGTCTAGAGTCCCTTCATCCATGTGCACTCTAAGCTCCTCTGAAGAGCCGATTGGACTTATGTGTGTGCGTGTGGCAGAGGAAACAAATTCCTCTGCAGGAATGTCTGTTGTGATCTGGGGAGAATGATCACGAACTAAAGGCAAGTCCTTTGGAGAGGACTCCCTTGGAAAGGTTTCCCCGGTTTCTAATGGCACATAGGTAGGAAGATTTTCCTCTGCCCGGTCAACTTGGGGTGGGGTCGAGCTGTGCTGCTCTTTTTCAATATTACCTTCTGCCACTAGACTGGCGGTAATAGAAATGTGGGTTGCACTGGGAGTTGGTTGGGGTTGTGTGCCTCTTCCATCTACGGCATCTTTTTGGGCCTCATCCTCTGTCATACACCCTAACCTAATGGTTTCTCTGCTAGATTCTATCTCATCAAAGTCAACTATTTCAGTTTCCTCTGTGGCTACCACTGGGGTTTCTATCCTAGATACTAAAGAATCATAGCATGGATGAGAACCAGCTAGGCTTTGGACAAGTGGGTGCATAGGTCCTGATGTCTGTGCCTGAAAATCTTCTGAGGTTCTGTCAACGACGTCTATCACAGAGTCTAGCATATCCTCTGTGGCTACCTCTTCCTCTGGACTCTTTCTTAGAACATCATATCCGGGATGGAGGAAGGGGTTCTATAGCACTTCTGGTGTCGCACTCTGAATGCCATTGGGGGTTTGGTCATCTTCATCCAAGTCAGAAGAGATTCGGAAGTCTGGTTCTTCTATTGATTGATTAGATAGGGCTTCTGCGTTCCAGCCAGAAGTGTCTAAAGAATAAGCAATATCCTTGCGTTGGAGAAAGGATGAGAGGTCACCCTGTTCGGCATAGTGGATAGGAATTGGGGATTGCAGAGGTGGTTCACGGGTTTCTTCTACTAGTTCTTCTTCTTCCTCTGCGATTGTTTGTAGAGGAGAGTGAGGCTTCTTAGTTTTCTTATTGCTTTTCTTTCTTTTGGGTTTGGGGTCATCCTCCTCAGAAGACTTATGTTTTCTCTTCTTCTTGTCTTTAGGAGGAGGGGGAGGTGCAGAAGATCCAACCACACATTCTGCTGGAGGAGACTGTTGGGTTTGTGCAGCACTGGTAGAGGTGCCCGTTGTAGATTTCTTTTCCTTATGGGCTTACTTTTTTTTGGAGTGATGGCAGAGGGTTTGTTATTGGAAGCAGAGGTTTCTAGCTGGCTTCTCTGTAGGGGGAAGTTTTCCTGAATTTGTAGGTGTTTAGCTAAGGCCACTGCCCACTCTTCATCAGTCATCCTATCTACAACCTTAGATCCTAAGGGGACTCCTAGACGTGGGGGTGTCACAGGACTCGGTTCTGGAGTCCTATGATCGCGTATGTATTCTAACTTAAGGGTCACATCAGTAGCATATCCTAGAAGGGTGGTTGGCAGAGGTTTGCAGAATGGGTATCCTTCCAAGTTGGTCCCTCCATTGGCCATTTCTCCAATAGTAGCAGAGGTTCTAGGAGGACACCTAGGATTCTCTGGTATTGAAGTGGGGGAAGATCTTCGGTTGTGGGTCCTTTGGCCCTCTGGGAGGAGATTCTTCGGTCAATGGTGTTAACCATTTCTTGGATCATTGGGGTGGCGTAGTCCAGAGGTAGATCATAGTACACCCCGTACATAATAGCCATGACTTGGTGAGAAGTTTGGTCTGGACTACCCACCTTCCCAGTTAGACATCTGTTGAGAATGACTTGGTATGTATTCCACAGAGGTGGGAATCTATTTCTTCCGAAGTCATTTCATTTCTTCAGTGTGGCATTGTAGCCCAACATTTCAGCAAATCTGCAGAGCTCTGTGTCTGTGGGTTCCTCTGCGTACTTCTTAATGCCTAGAAGACCTCTGGTGGGTAGACCGAACTCAAGTGAGAACATGGTTCTGTTGAACTTGAGTTCAAGGAATTCGGATTTATCAGGTTTTGAGATGTAGCCCTTTATCTGTCTATCTTCTGGGTCATACCTGCAGCTCTGCCAGAATTGATTGAGGTATCTGGCAGGGATTTTGTTGACAGTTTTGGTTAATAGGGGGTTAAGGTAATGGTTTTCCAGAATGTGAAGTAAGATGGCATGTTCTTCCCCAAATGCGGTTTTCGAGGGAACCAGGTAGTGGTTATTTGGTTTTAAGGGAAGAACACGTTCAAAGTGTTCATGTTCGAAGAAGTTTTGAAGGTGAATGGTCGGAGTAAAAGCCACTGAGTCGCCAGAGTTGTCTTGTTCTAGGTTTTCGGCCATGTTAGGGTTTTGGGAGTGCTCAGAATGAGCTGGGGAGTTCACCGGAGTGTTTGAGGTGGAAGCCATTGATGTTTTCTTGAAGAAAGTGAGTAGAAAGTAGAAGTTGCAGGTATTGCAAGGTTCGCCGGAGAAGAAAAGTGGGAGTAAATTCGTAAAAAGATTAGGAAAGAATGTGAATGGGGTTATATTATGGGGGAAGAAACGGATAGAATTCTGTGGTAAAAAGTGAATTCAATAAACATTTGGGGTCCGCACTCGAGTTGTTCAGCTGGGCACAAGTTTCAGAAGGATCGTGTGGCACGCACATCCAATGAAAGTCTTCCACGTCAGAAGTGTCAGAACACGATTAGACGTCGTGCGCGGCTCATCAATGCTTGGCGCGTGGGTGTTTCTACAACCAGATGACTGTCACTTACAGAAATAACCCGCATGCTACAGAATTTCCCTAAAAAACCAAGTGTCAGAAACAACAGAGGCTCTGTAGTGGAATGAGCTCTGTGGTCTGAAACCTGCTTTTCATCTCCTCTTTGCTTGTACCTTTACCAAAAACGTTTGAAAATACTTTGGAGAGGATCGATAGAACGTTAGCTCAAAATTTTCACTCACAGAGGTTTTGAAGCTCTGTCAAAGCCAACAGAGGCTCTATGACTGAAAATTTCTAATAACTAAGGGTTCATAAAACATTTTGATCATCCAATGTTTTTATTGTCTAAAACACTGTTTTTAGGACATATTTGGAAATTGGTGTCCTAGAAAACCGTTTTGGAAAAAGGATTTGTTCGAGACAATCTTCTTTTGATTTACCTTTGCTCGGCATAATACCCGACTTTTGTAGATTTGATTGATCACATTTCTTCTTTGGCTCCCCCTTGAATGATCAACCTCTGTGGATCATTTCAAGGTCTCCTTCTGCTCCCCCTTGACCTATGCTTGGAACAAATTAGATAAGTAATGCATAGAACATAGGTCAAACTCACCAGAGGTTCTGTGAAATTCGTCAGAGGCTCTGAACAATAGAGGCTCTGTGCAATCCCACAGAAGCTCTGTTGGGTACAGAACTCTTGGTGTTAAAGAATTTACATGCTGAAGAGTATAAATATGTACATATATACAAGAGGATTAAGTCTTACTTACAGAGATCAACTCATGTTTATCATACCCAACTTACCCACCAAGAAAAGGAATCTTTTCTCATCTAGTGCTTTGGTGAATAAGTCTGCAAGCTGAAATTTTGTCGACACGAAGTGCATCTTGATTGTGCCGTGTTCAACATGATGCTTCAGAAAGTGGTAACGGATATCGATATGCTTTGTTTTTTAGTGCTGTACTAGGTTGGCAGAGATGGCAATGGCGCGTTTTGAATCACAGAGGATGGGTATCTTGTATATGGTGTATCCGTAGTCCTTTAGCTGAGTTTTCATCCACAGAACTTGGGAACAACTGCTAGCAACAACAACATATTCAGCTTCTGCTGTAGATGTAGACACACAGTTCTGCTTCTTCGAAGTCTAGCTGACAAGTTTACCTCCCAGGAATTGACAACTCCCAGAGGTACTTTTTCGATCAAGCTTGCATCCTCCATAATCTGAATCTGTGTATTCCTTAAGACCAAAGCCAGAGTTCTTCGGATACCAGAGCCAAGATTTTTAGTCCCTTTAAGGTATCTGAAGATCCTCTTTACATCAATAAGGTGGGATTCCTTTGGGTTAGCTTGATATCTTGCACAGAGGCATGTGGCATACATTATATCAGGTCTACTTGCCGTTAAGTATAAAAGAGACCCAATCATGCCTCTGTAGAGCTTCCACTCTACAGATTTGCCATTTGGATCTGAGTATAACTTATTTCCAGTGGCCATGGGGGTCTTCATTACAGAGGCATCAGAGAGACTGAATTTTGAAAGAATGTCAGAGACTTATTTAGCTTGATTTATAAAAATTCGCTCTGATGATTGTTTTACTTGGAGTCCTAGGAAGAAGTTTAATTCTCCCATCATACTTATTTCAAACTCACTCTGCATGAGTTTTTCAAAGTCTTTGCACTGTTGTGCATTTGTAGAACCAAAAATAATGTCATCCACATAGATCTGTACAAGCAGAATCTCATCACCTTTTCTTTTATAAAACAAAGTAGTATCAGTTGTACCTCTGTCGAAATCATTATCGAGAAGAAAGGTTGAAAGTCTTTCGTACCATGCTCTTGGAGCTTGTTTCAGTCCATACAGAGCTTTGTCAAGATAATACACGTAGTTCGGGTACTTGGCACTTACAAACCCTGGTGGTTGCTGGACATAGACTTCTTCTTGAATTTCACCATTTAGAAAGGCAGATTTTACATCCATTTGAAAGATTTTGAAACCTCTGTGGGCTGCGAAGGCTAAGAAAATTCTTATTGCTTCGAGCCATGCGACAGGGGAAAAAGTTTCATCGTAACCAATGCCTTCTTCTTGGCGATATCCCTTGGCCACCAATCTCTCTTTGTTTCTAATGACCACCCCGTCCTCATCCTTCTTGTTTCTGAAGACCCATTTAGTCCCTATTGCTTGTTTCCCTTTTGGCAGAGGAACTAGGGTCCATACCTTGTTTATCTCAAACTGTAGAAGCTCTTCTTGCATAGCATCTACCCAGTTTGGATCATTTAAGGCTTCAGAAATACGTTTTGGCTCGATCACACTGATAAAATTTGTAAAGAAACAAAAGTTAGCAGTGGCTGATCTTGTCTTGACTTTCTCAGAAGGATCGCCGATTATAAGGGTCGGAGGATGGCTCTTCGTCCACTGTGTTGTTCCTGGAAGATGGTCATTGGCGTCATCAAGTTGAACTTCTGAGGTTGTACACTGTGGTTCTGGTGCAACCTCTGTAGTGGAAGGTAATTCTGTGCTTGAACTTGGTGTTTTAGCTTGTGGGATTATTGGAATGAGAGTTGGAATTGGTTCCTCTGAGGAAGTAGAGACTGAGTCCTCGTTTTCCTCTAGTATTGATTCCTCTGTAGTCGCTGGAGTTGGTGTTTCCAGTGCCTCTGTTGTTTTATCTTTGCTTGTGTCATCTTCTGTTCGCTCCCTCTCGACATTTGCATCTGCATGATTCACATAAGAGGATGAAGTATTTAATGGACCAATTAGAGATATACCTGACTCAGTTTGGTTTACAGAAGATGATTCTCCAGAGGCTCTGGCGGCTCCAGTAGAGGGATCGATATCGTCATGGAATATCTCTTCAAATAGCAGATTTAGGTCTGCTTCTCTAGTTTTAGAGATGCCGGAGGATTCCTTCTTTAGACCGAGTTCTGAACTGATTGGTTAAGAAGTCTTTTTGTTAGATCTGAAGTTTTGTCAATAAACCAAGTGTTGAAGATCTGATAAGAAGACTCAGATGTTCTGAGTAGAGAAGTCAGAGGTCTGACTGTGAAATCTCAGAAGTATTGAGATCAGTGAAATCAGAAGTCTGGGAAGAGAAGTCAGATGTCTGAGTTAAGGAGTCAGAAGATCTGAGAAGCGTTATCAGAAGAATGTTCAGAAGTTATGAACTACCTGTTCAGAACTTATGACGAGATACTTTACTTAGTATTTTATAAACTAATTAGGACACGTGTTATGTTCTTATAAGTCTTTCTTATTTGTACTGTAGCTTTAAGATGTCCGTTGCAGTATAAATAGTAGTTAGCTCTACGTTGCTAACTGATTGATTTTTCCCGTATAACTTTGTATTCATTCTTTGTAATCTTTGAGATTCTCTCTCTCTTAGATCAGTAATTCTGTTCATCATTGAATACAATTGGGCTTGATCATACAACTTCTCAATTAATGCTTTCTATATTGATTGTAAGATTAGATCCTGTTCTTTCAATTGGTATCAGAGCCAATCAACAAACAAATTCGTTCAAGAGTGTTATCGCGAAGGTCGATTGATCAATTTCTTGAAGATTTCTTGATCACTCAAAATTCGATTCCGCTGCTAGGGCTAGTTCTTGAATTCTTGGCAATTCTTGAATTACCTGTTACATTTCGATCAAGAAATTCGAATTTGTCTTTCTGTTGAATTTTCTTACAGTCATGTCTTCTAAAGAATATCCAGCCATGGGATCTGAAACCAAACCGCCTGTTCTTATACCAGAAGAGTACCAGCAATGGAAAATCCGAATGATCCAATTCCTAGACAACATTGATGAAAATCTTATGATCTCTATTCGAGAAGGTCCAATTGAAGTGTATATCGATGTTGCTGCAACTCCTGCTACAGAGACAACTCCAGAAATTCCAGCGACCAGGGTGAAAAAGAGTTATTCCCAATACACAGCTGAACAGAAAAATAGGCATGCTATTGACAAAAGAGCAATTACTTTGATGACTTTGGCTGTCCCAAATGAGGTTCTTAACAGGATTGACAGTGGATCATCAGCTAAAGAAATGTGGGACGAATTGGAAAGGCAGATGCTAGGAACTGTGAGATCTATTCAGGCAAAGTTAAATCAAAGCATAAATGCTTATGAAAGGTTCAAAGCAAAAGAGTCAGAAAGTTTGACACAGACATACAGTAAATTTTGCACTATTCTAAATGACTTGAGAAGAAATGGACTGAAGAAAACGAAGTCAGAAATAAATTACAAATTTCTGAACAGTCTAAATTCAGAATGGTCATCATTTGCCATAAGTCTGCAAATGAACAAGGATATGTGTGAAGAAGACTTAAATGATCTGTTCGGTGTTCTTAATCAACATGAAGATTCTGTCAAGTTAGTTGTGGAAGAGAAGAAAAATGTTGCTGATCAGTTAGCATTCTTATCAAAGTCCAAAGCAATCAAAGCACCCAAAAAGACTGCATATCTATCAGAGATACCTAATCTGGAAGAATCTGACAAGGAAGAAGGATCAGAAGATGATGAAGATATCAAGATAATGGCAGAGAAACTAGCTTTGTTGACAAATACATTCAACAAAAGGTATGGGAAGGGTAGATTTCAAGGAAATTATAAGAGAGTTGGGAGTTCAGATTATAAGAAGAAAGAAGACAGAGAAGAAAATAAGTTTGAAAAGAGAGTAGAGAGAAGTGAAGAAAACAAAGAAGAGAAGGATGATAGAAAAGAAAAGAATCTGTGTTTCAAATGTGGAAAATCTGGCCACTATGCTAAGGATTGCAAAGTTAAAATTGTAAAAGACTATTGTAAAGCCCGTGTCCCGGCATGAATTTTTATCTAATTATTTTATTGTTTTAATATTTTTTCTCTCTTAGTGAACTTTTTAACGGGGGTTAGGCTCGGTTGACCAAAAATGTTAATATTGGAATAACTCTATTCAAATGGTAAGGAGTGGGAAAATGGGGGACTAAAAGTGGTTATGTGGCAAACTTTGCATGGGATCGGCCTTAAAGAAAACCGACCCCTCCCTCCTCGTTCTAATTTCGTCCCAAGCAAGATTTAAGAAAAGAAAAACCCTACCCCTTCCCTTTCCTTTTACCTGCTGCTGCGTCGGCCGTGCCACCCCAAAAACCACCGCACGTCGCCGTGGTTTTTCCGCCGGAGAGAGAGAGTGAGCGAGGAGGAGAGAGCGAGAGAGAGAAGGAAACGGCGAGCAGGAGGAAGCCGGGATCGCGTTACGATTGTGGTCTCATTATCGTCGTGAGGTAAGTCTCTTTTCGTCTTTCCCTTTTCGTTTCCCGTCGTCGGCCGCAAAGCAACCGCCACCGCCGCGGGTGGCCTAGGCCGCTGCCGGCGGTGACAACAGTGGTTCTCCCTCCCCACGGTGGTGGTGGTGCGAGGGTGTAGCTGTGTGCGGCGGTGTGGTCGTGTAGGTAGGTGTGTGTGGTACGAGTTTTGTGGGTGCGATTACGGTGGTCGCCGGAGTGCCGCCGCCGTCGCCGTGCCCCACTGCCGGGGGTGGCAGTGGGTGGTGGCCACGGCCCAACCCTATACCTCCTTGACGGAATCCTAAACCGCCTTGGCGGAACCCTAAACCGCTATCGTTAAACCTTAAACCGTTTTATAAATCGTCATTTCATGTGAATATTAGGATTCTGTCCAGTTCGTATTTCGACCATAACTTTTCCGTCGTAACTCGGATTGAGGCGAAACTGGTGCCCACGGTTCACATTCTGTGTCGGGCACGTTTTTCGTGTTTTAGCGAAAGTCGGGTTCGGCCTCTAGCTAGGCGTAAATTGGCTGTTTTTACAGCAGGTCTGGACCCGACAGTTTCGCGTTCCATTCTTTGAAAATTCATATAAAATCGTAGAAAAATCGTTAGGAGGCGTATAATATGTCCTTGAAACCCTATCTCTGAGTACTTTCTAACCATGAAATAATATTGGGAATTTTCTGGGTTTAAAGGGGTCGAAACAGGTCCCGAACAGACCTGTTTGGCGAGAACGGAAAATAGTTTTAGTGACGGTTTAAGCGGGCGTCGTGTTTTAGGGTCCGGGTCTTGCGTTAATACATTTTAACGTTCGTTTAGGTGTTGGGAAGTGATTTTGGATTGTGGAGCTTGGACTATTGTTTGTGAGCTTGGCGCGCATTCGAGGTGAGTTCTCTCACCGCGTAGTTAGGAATTTGATGTGTAACGTTATTTTGTGTTACGTGCTATTACGTGTTATTACGTGTTTACGTGGACTAGTTGGGATGTGATAAATAGTTGTGATTGTTGAATTATTATGTGAATGGTATGTAATTTGTGTACACCTCGGTGGGACTGAGGGGCTCGGTGGGACTGAGCTAGTACAACTATATTATCTTACTCGGTGGGACCGAGGGCTCGGTGGGACTGAGCTTGTATCAACATATTTTTGTGTACTCGGTGGGACCGAGGGCTCGGTGGGACTGAGCTTGTATTTATACGTTAATTATTATGTGGTTTATATTCGTGGTGATAGTGGTGTTACCTACTTGCGAGTAGGAGCGATATACGTGGGGTTGCTACCTGCGTGTGTGGTAGGACTCACTAAGCGTTTAGCTTACCCTTTCCCAATATGTTGTGATTTCAGGTGCGAGCGGCAGTCGGGCTTGACGGTACACACACAAAGCGCGGGCACCGAGAATTGTTGGAATTTACACTTTTAAACTTTTAGATTTATTTATAATATTTCCGCTGCATAAATTCTTTTGACTGTTTGAGTTGACGGCATTAACTTTAATTGAGTTACGGTTTATTAAATTGTGGTTGTTTTATAATGGAATATATGTTTTAGAAAATTTAAATTTCCTTGTAATTTTTGGGACGTTACAACTTGGTATCAGAGCACAACTTGAGTGAATCAAGCACACCTCGGTGTGTTTGGTCTCCAGTTGCGGCTAAGAGATCTTTAAACTCTTTTACTAAAATCTTTTAAAAATTAAATGAAAAGAGAAAACCCGTTTGGGAAACGGTGATCGTAGGCGCAGTGTGTACAGTCAGCCGACGCCAACTGGGAAGGTAAGGAACTTAGTGTTTTTATCGCTTTCTAGATCATAGAGTATGCATGCTAGATTGCTTGTGTGGATTACATGGTACTGCATGTTTGTTGCTTGCTAATAGGAATTCATGCTAGCCTTGATAGGTTGTTACGTGAATGCACTATAGGTTGTATGTAGTAGGAACCGAATAGCCTTAGAATGTTTGATTTAGTTCTATTGCGCAGCTCTTGTTTGAGTCCAACCGTTCTAGGATAGAATCTCTTATTCGAACGTCTATCTGGTTTTACGCTGTATACGACTGTGCATTCGCGAGGCGACTCGTCAGGGTTAGTGGGGATTCTGTCCTAGGAAGGGTAGTGGGGTGATATGATTTTTCCTAGGGAGCTAGGAAGAGTGTATGCATATGCTGGTACGGGCATATGGGTTTATTTGTTGGTAAGAAACTACTTGGGCACTTCGGGACGAGACTCAAAACGAGTAGGGATAGGTGTGGAAGGTAGTAGTAGAGCTCCTACTATCTGAAGCACAGGATCCGTGCTCGAGTCGGGGAAAGTCACGGGGAACCCGAGGAGTTGAGCGTGAGCATAGATAGCAGGATTTATTGTCCTGAGAACTTGAAGGTTCGCTTCGCGGTGAATCTGTTACGAGACGGAGCGAAAGACAGGTGTGCTACTGCTTTGACGCTTAACGGGCGCACTACTTTGACCTGGGAGGAGTTCGTCGTATGTTTCGTGTAGAGCATGTGCCTCTAGTGGAGATGGAGAGGAGTGCCAAAGAGTTCTTGGAGCTCTCTCAGACTGCGGAGGCCATAAAGGAGGTGAACCGAAAGTTCACGGAAATGACATTATTCTGTCCTTAGCATGCTGCTTCTGAGGACATGAAGATGACGCGGTACAAGGATATGTTACGTACCAAGATTTGGGAGTTCGTAAGTACTGCGCAGTATGCTTCACTTGCTGCGATGATGGAGGCGGCCTGAGGTAGAGTTCATCAACTGAGAGTGGAGGAGGCACAAGCTACACATAAAGTGGTGTTAGGTTCGTTCCCAGTTAACTCGGTGCCTGCGGTTGTGATGTTTGATAGCGGGGCTACTCACTCTTTTATGCCTCGCACTTTTAGCGAGGGTTTGGGCCGAGTTGTAGGACGATTGAGTCATCCTCTTGTTGTTGAGGTGGATGGTGATAGGACCTTGACGGTCACTGACGTGTTTCGCGGGTGCACCTTAGAGATCTCAGGAGTGCGGTTTCCCATTGACCTGATCCCGATTGCTATATCGGAGCTTTGTGTGATTGTGGGCATGGATTGGATGGATAAGTTCGATGCGGAGATTGTTTGTCGTCACAAACAAGTGCGAGTTCGAACCCCAAGCGGGGGAGAACTGTTAGTTCAGGGAGATTCGTCTAGACGGACTACGGCCATATGTTCGGCTGCGAGAGCTCGGAGGTACCTTCAGCATGGTGGTCAGGGGTATTTGGCATACGTGATAGACACGAGTGTTGGGGAAGCGAAGGAGTCTGCGGAAGACGTGCCAGTTGTACGGGAGTTCACCGACGTATTTCCCGAGGATTTGCCGGGGATACCTCCCGAACGACAGGTAGAGTTTCGGATCGATCTGATTCCGGGTGCTGCTCCGGTGGCCAAGACACCCTATCGCCTGGCTCCACCAGAAATGAAAGAGTTGTACGCCCAGTTGCAGGAGCTTCTCGAGAAGGAGTTCATTAGACCGAGTTGTTCGCCGTGGGGAGCACCTATCTTATTCGTGAAGAAGAAGGACGGGTCGCAGCGGATGTGCATAGACTACCGGGAGCTGAATAAGCTTACGGTAAAGAATCGTTATCCTTTGCCAAGGATTGACGATTTGTTCGACCAACTTCAGGGGGCCTCGTGGTTCTCTAAGATTGAGTTATGGTCGGGGTACCACCAGATGCGAGTCAGGAGTGAGGACACGGAGAAGACGGCCTTCCGTACGCGGTACGGTCATTACGAGTTCGTGGTGATGCCTTTTGGGCTCACCAATGCACCGACAGCATTCATGGACCTCATGAACCGAGTGTGTAGTCCGATGTTGGACCGATCGGTGATTGTGTTCATCGACGATATTCTGGTGTATTCAAAGTCCAAGGAGGAGCACGAGACGCATCTTCGAGAAGTGTTGGAAGTATTGAGGCGAGAGAAGTTATACGCTAAGTTTTCCAAGTGCGAGTTCTGGTTACGAGAGGTCCAGTTCCTTGGACATGTCGTGAATCAGGAGGGTATTATGGTCGACCCAGCTAAGATTTCAGCGGTGATGCGGTGGGAGGTTCCGAAGACTCCTACTGAGGTGCGAAGCTTTCTAGGATTGGCGGGGTATTACCGAAGATTTATTCAGGATTTCTCCAAGATTGCGTTGCCTATGACGCGATTGATGAAGAAATCTGCGGCTTTCAGTTGGGGTGAGGAACAACAGAAGGCGTTCGAGGAGCTACGCAGGCGTTTGTGCGAGGCTCCTGTGTTAACCTTGCCCGAGGGCATGGAGGAGTTGGTAGTATATTGTGACGCCTCACATCAGGGTTTGGGTGCCGTGCTTATGCAGCGTGGCAAGGTCATAGCCTACGCTTCTAGGCAGCTGAAGCCTCATGAAGCGAATTACCCGACCCACGACCTGGAGTTGGGAGCGGTAGTGTTTGCCCTTAAAATTTGGAGGCACTATCTCTATGGTGTCAAGTGTACGATCTACACCGACCATAAGAGCCTCAAGTACTTGATGGATCAGCAGAACCTTAATATGTGTCAGCGAAGGTGGCTCGATGTGGTCAAGGATTATGACTGCGAGATACTTTACCACCCGGGTAAAGCGAACGTAGTCGCGGACGCACTCAACCGACATCCGGTCGGTAAGCCATTGAGGGGTTTATGTCAGCGACTGACAGTGGTTACACCTATTCTGGAGTCGATAAGGAGCGCTCAGGAGGTGGCTGTCTTGGAGGAAAATGCAAAACGGGAAAGAGTGTCGGGGGAAATCCCGAATTTTGTTCGTGATAGTCGGGGATTGTTAACTCGACACGGTAGGGTGTGGATTCCATTCTTCGGTGGGAACCGGCAGGTACTACTGATTTGCGAGAGGAGAGGGAGGAGGAATATCCACACAAGAAGAGACTAAGTCGATCTGTTTATTTATCAGCTTTTCGACATGATCCTTGTACTTAGATTAAGACTTCTAGATGGCTAATCTGATCTCCAACCATTCAGAGAGACCGTACTTCGTGATGGCTTCAACATAGAATTTTTCGTACTGTCCGTTCTCTCTGAATATCTCGATTTCAGCGATTGAAACTTTGAGGGTTGATCTTCCAGTGATAAGTACCTTGTTGATTCTGGCAGGACGATATCTGAAGTGTACCTTTTCTTTGCACCAGATTAAAGTAGATTGAGACACAGTTCTCTTTCCTTCAACGATCTTCTTGGAGTCTTCCCATAGCTGACGTTGGACTTGAATGGGAATTCGTTTCAGCTTGGGGTCTTCGACTGATTCTTGAGTAAGCTGGATGGCGAGTTCTCTGTCTTTTTCTTTAGCTTCCCTTCTTTTAGCGATTAACCTTTCAGCTCTGAGGTGATCCTTGTATTCCTTTTGTGAAAGTCTGAACTTTGGAGGAATTGAAGGAAGTTGATCACGCTTCAGGATGATTCGCTGATCTTCGAATTTCTTGATCATTGCATCTCTCTTTTTCTGATCCTCTTCACTCAGCTTTTGAGGAGCCAAGGAAGGTCTGTTTTTGTGAGAGAGCAGCTGTTCTTCAGGTTCATCAGTCTCAGAGATCAAATCCAAGACCGGGATTATTTCTTCAGCGTTGGGAGCTGGGATTATTGTTGGCGAAGTCGCAGCTGTAGAAACTTCAGCGATATCCTCAAACAGGGAGAGGACTAGCTGAAACACAACGATCGTACGAATAAGAACTTGGGTAGAACAGAGAAAAGAAATTGGTTTAAGTGTATAGGCTTTTAGTGGAGAGTAGAGCTGATAATGTGTATAGATAGAGGAGGGATGTAGTGTACCTGACAAACTGGATTTGGAAGCAAGATCGTCAGATTTTCATTTACTTCAGCGACACCTTTTCCTTTGCTCTTGTCAGCTTCAGACGCTGAAGGCTTTGATTTGGTCCGCTCCCCTGAAGGTTCGTTTATCAAGATCCCTTTAAGAGTTGTAGTCCTCTGAGCAGGCTTGACGATAAAGGAGTCATCATCATCATCATCACCCTTATCACTGGATGATGGTTCATCGTCAGAGATGTCGACGGCTTATTCATCTTCAGCTTCAGATTCAGATTCTTCAGCAGCTTCTTCGAGTTGCTCCCCCTCAGATACAGAGGTAAGCTTCTCGGTTCCCTCAGGGTTTTCACCTCCCTGAGGTCCAGCAGTAACTTCTTCAGTTGTCTTCTCACCCTCTTCAGTAAGGGTAAGGTTTTCAGTCTTCTCCCCTGTAATGACCAGGTATTTTATCTACTTTAGATATGAGAATGTTATAGGTTTTTATGTTAGTGTTTTATGGAATTAGAAGTTAAGGGGTAAGTATTAGATTTATAATAAAGGTTTAGGGTTATGTTTTACCAACTAGGGTAAGCTTGAGGTTTAAATGGTCTTTTTGCCAAACTTATTACCCACAACCGCCTTAGACACTTCATGTACAAGATGAAGTCTCTTTGTTTTTATTATATAGAAATATCTTCTTGGTGTGTTGTGTGTGTTACGTGAGAAAGAAAGAGAGAACGAAAGAGAGAGCCGTAGAAAGGAGAAGAAGAAAGAATTCAAGAGGTTACTGCAGTGATTCAAGTGTTAATCTGAAGTAATCCAGGTAAACAATCCATTCTTGTATGTATTATAATTCTTAGAAGTGTTCATGAAGGTTACTAGTTGAAGTTCTTAGTGGGTTTTGTTAAAAATGGATGTTTTGAGGAATTTAAGCTTATGGTTAGGTCATGTTACTAGTCTTAAACATGTCTGCTAAGAATCAGTAACATGCATAGTATAAAACTGCAATAATCTGGGTTTTAGGATGAACAGTGGACTGAGACATTCATCGAAGTCGCAATGGACGACTGCAACATTCATCGAAGTCGCAATAGTGGGTTGCGACTTGGGTATGAAGTCGCAATGGTCGTTTGCGACTTGGCTTGGAATCGCAGTAGTTGATTGCGATTCGGGTTTGGGATCGCAATAGTGGATTGCGACTTAGGGTGGAATCGCAGTAGTGGGTTGCGACTCCAGGGTGGAATCGCAATAGTGGGTTGCGACTCCAGGGTGGAATCGCAATAGGAGATTGCGACTTGGTACTGTTCATTGCGATTTGAGTTGAGAATTTTGTAAGTTTAAGTGTTAAAAGAGATATTTGGTATTTTACCTGATTTCAGATTCTGTGAAGGATCGACATACGTGAATTATATTGGAAGAGTTTTTGTGATAAACACACGAGGTGAGTTTTACTTTAAAGTATTTTTACTGGAATACATTATGTGAATAATAACTAATTGATGATTTGTATGAATATGTCATACGGGTGTGATTATAATATGTTAAGATATTATAATTACGTGAAGTATTATATGGGAATATAATACGTGGCCGGGCTTTGGACCGGTGTGTTAATTGGCTCGCAACCAATCTTATGGCCATTGTGGAGGAATAAGGTGGATGAAAGGTACGCGATATACGAGTTTGGATTTGGTATTTATATACGTGTAATACTTGAATTTACATAAATGGTTTTGGATACAAAGGATTTTACTTGAAAGACATTACAATGATTTTGGGAAAGGACCGGAATTAACTCACTAGACCCGTTTGGTCTAACCCTCATTTTGTTTTCAAAAATATGTTTCTTCCAGGTTGAGGATCGGTGAAAGAAAGGGGTAAGAATAGGAAGCTTTTGATGGACGTTTGATTAGGAGACTTCTATGTATTTTTTTGTATTTTCGAGACCGATGAGACCGTTTGTGATGTATTGTGTATTTTCTTTTATAAATGTAACTACGTTATGTAATATAAGTTATTTGAAACGTGTTTGGGATTTTTGGGATGTTACAAATGGTATCAGAGCCCTAGTTTAAGGGATTTAGGTATTAGTATCTGTACCTAGACTTAAACTGCATGTTAAGTAGGATGTCCCTATTAAATTTAGAACCTGGGGATGTTAAGTATAAAAGGTAGAAGGAACATCATGTAAGGTAATTTCAAATTACACCAGGCCAGTGTAATTATGATCTTACAGGTGCATGTATGAACTGGAATACCTTGTTATATGGGGTATGTGCTTATGTGTATATTAACTTTGTTTGAATTCACAGAATGGCGAGTGGTACTAGACAGAGGAGTCAGAGAGGGGGAAGAAATTCAGGTGGAGAGAATCCACCGATAGGAAGAGGAGGAAGAGGAGGAGATCGTGGTAGAGGCAGGACCGGAAGGGGAATTGGGGGCCGAACTGGAGGTAGAACACAACAGCATGGTACAGAGTTTGTTACCCGGGATGATCTGATGGCTGAAATGGGGAGGTTACAGGATAATATACAAGCTATGTTTGGACATAATCGCCACAACGAAACTGAAAGACCGAATCCGGGACACGAAGTTGAAATGCCACTTACCTCTACTGTTTTACCGGTGATGAAAAGATGTGACTATAAAATGTTTCTTAGTTGTAAGCCCCCTACCTATTCAGGAGATAGGGATCCAGTAAAAGCAATGAGATGGCTGAAAGAAATAGAGGCCATCTTCAAGACGTGTAAATGTGCGGAACAAGATAAAGTACTTTATGTAACTGCAATGCTAAAGGGTGATGCTCTGTATTGGTGGGAGGCTCACACAGAATCGAGAGGAGCGGATGTATATACTACCTTTTCATGGGAGGAATTCGTGTTAGCATTCACCACACATTTCTGTCCACAGGCTGCGGTCCGACAATTAGAGGAAGAATTCATGAATCTACATCAGAGAAGTTTATCGGTTAGGGATTACACCGCCCTCTTTCTCGAGAAGTCTCGCTTTGCGGAGTACTATGTTGCCACAGAGGCGCTGAAGATGGAAAGGTATATTTTTGGGTTAAGTTCTGAAATTAGAAAATTAGTGATTGCGACAGGACCCGATACCTTCTCGGGCGCAGTAAATGCCGCGGAAAATATGGAACAGGATATTAAAAGAGATACTAGTGATAAGAGTGCTGGGAAAAGAAAGTCGGAAGAGATGACGCATGATTCAACGGAATACGAAATTCAAAGGTTCGATAGTCGCATACCTTTTAGAGAAGATGAAAAACTATGTCTAAAATGCAACCGCGTACATCAAGGAAATTGTTATGTTGATCCTAGAAGTTGTTACAAGTGTGGAAGGATGGGACATATCGCTAAGAATTGTCGCGCAAATCGATTCTGTTTTGTTTGCAATTCCCCTGATCATATTCAGTCAGAATGTCCACAGTGGAAAGCACGCCAGGGTAGTACAACAGCGAGATTAACGGAAGTTGAATCGGGAAAGGTACAAGGGTCTGGAGCACCGAGAGTTCAAGGCCGTGTTTTTCAGATGACGGAACAAGAGGTGGAAGAAAGTCCTGATGAGGTTACCGGTATATTTCTATAAACTCTATACGTGCTAAAGTGTTATATGACTTCGGTACGAAGTGGTTCTTGGTATTTTGTGCTTTTGTTACTTATTTGTGTTAGAAGTATAGATAGAGGCGGAGTGTCTATTCAGTTAGTTTCTATAGTTTTGATGAAGTTCGAAGTAGTACTCATAAGTATTCTTACCTTTTTAGCTTGATCGAATTCCGGGACGGAATTCTTTTAAGGGGAAGATGTTGTAATGACCAGGTATTTTATCTAGTTTAGATATGAGAATGTTATAGGTTTTTATGTTAGTGTTTTATGGAATTAGAAGTTAAGGGGTAAGTATTAATTTTATAATAAAGGTTTAGGGTTATGTTTTGCCAACTAGGGTAAGCTTGAGGTTTAAATGGTCTTTTTGCCAAACTTATTACCCACAACCGCCTTAGACACTTCAGGTACAAGATGAAGTCTCTTTGTTTTTATTATATAGAAATATCTTTTTGGTGTGTTGTGTGTGTTACGTGAGAAAGAAAGAGAGAACGAGAGAGAGAGCCGTAGAAAGGAGAAGAAGAAAGAATTCAAGAGGTTACTGCAGTGATTCAAGTGTTAATCTGAAGTAATCCAGGTAAACAATCCATTCTTGTATGTATTATAATTCTTAGAAGTGTTCATGAAGGTTACTAGTTGAAGTTCTTAGTGGGTTTTGTTAAAAATGGATGTTTTGAGGAATTTAAGCTTATGGTTAGGTCATGTTATTAGTCTTAAACATATCTGCTAAGAATCAGTAACATGCATAGTATAAAACTACAATAATCTGGGTTTTAGGATGAACAGTGGACTGAGACATTCATCGAAGTCGCAATGGACGACTGCAACATTCATCGAAGTCGCAATAGTGGGTTGCGACTTGGGTATGAAGTCGCAATGGTCGTTTGCGACTTGGCTTGGAATCGCAGTAGTTGATTGCGATTCGGGTTTGGGATCGCAATAGTGGATTGCAACTTAGGGTGGAATCGCAGTAGTGGGTTGCGACTCCAGGGTGGAATCACAATAGTGGGTTGCGACTCCAGGGTGGAATCGCAATAGGAGATTGCGACTTGGTACTGTTCATTGCGATCTGAGTTGCGAATTTTGTAAGTTTAAGTGTTAAAAGAGATATTTGTTATTTTATCTGATTTCAGATTCTGTGAAGGATCGACATACGTGAATTATCTTGGAAGAGTTTTTGTGATAAACACACGAGGTGAGTTTTACTTTAAAGTATTTTTACTGGAATACATTATGTGAATAATAACTAATTGATGATTTGTATGAATATGTCATACGGGTGTGATTATAATATGTTAAGATATTATAATTACGTGAAGTATTATATGGGAATATAATACGTGGCCGGGCTTTGGACCGGTGTGTTAATTGGCTCGCAACCAATCTTATGGCCATTGTGGAGGAATAAGGTGGATGAAAGGTACGCGATATACGAGTTTGGATTTGGTATTTATATACGTGTAATACTTGAATTTACATAAATGGTTTTGGATACAAAGGATTTTACTTGAAAGATATTACAATGATTTTGGGAAAGGACCGGAATTAACTCACTAGACCCGTTTGGTCTAACCCTCATTTTGTTTTCAAAAATATGTTTTTTCCAGGTTGAGGATCGGTGAAAGAAAGGGGTAAGAATAGGAAGCTTTTGATGGACGTTTGATTAGGAGACTTCTATGTATTTTTTTGTATTTTCGGGACCGATGAGACCGTTTGTGATGTATTGTGTATTTTCTTTTATAAATGTAACTACGTTATGTAATATAAGTTATTTGAAACGTGTTTGGGATTTTTGGGATGTTACATCCCCCTCGATAGATTCATCATGGGGAAGGTCTTCAGAGTTCTTCTTCCCCCTTCCTCATGATGAGTGGGGAAGGAATGCGATGACTCAGCAGTTGGTTCCCTGTCTTCTTGGCCAGATATTCGAATAAAGTTTTCAATCACTGTTACTCTGTCTTCTAGGCCAGTAATAACAGGAGTGATCTTGAAAAGTTCAGCATGATCCGCCGGAGTAAAATGGGAAGGTGCAGTGGCAGGGGCGGTCATGTGATTCAGGATCTGCTGCACCATTGTCTTCACTGAACTTACGTCAGTCTTTACTGAACTCATGTCAGTCTTTACTGAACTCACGTCAGTCTTTACAGCATACATCTCTCCCTGAAGATTTCCAATCGATGTCTTCTGCGTTATGAACTCGATGGACATGGATTGAGCTGTTGTTTTGAGAGAGGTGTAGTCTGTATAGATGTCAGCAAGAACTTTGGCAAAGTCACCAAGAGTTCTATCAACCTTCTCCATATCAACTTTGGAGGCATTCTGTTCAACCACTATTGTCAGCTTGTTGAGATTCTCTCCAGCGTTTGTTACAGCTGAAGAGTTGTCTGAGAGAGTAGTGGTGAGACCTGTCAGCTTTGTATCCAGGTTCTTCAGAGATGCGTTGATGTCTCCTAAATTAGGACCTATAACAGATAAGTACTTATGAACAAAGGAAAGCTCATAAGTTTCAGGTTTAGTTACTGTTAAACCCTAAAGATCAATCAAGATAAAGAAGATGTGAATTTGTCATCTCATTGATCAAGAACACTGTATACAAGATATGAGTTCAGCACTTTCTCTCTCTAAGATATGAATGTGAATTCAGAGAATGTTTCTAAGAGTCCCCCATACTAACACACAACTAAACCTATTTATACTAAACACATTACAAGGTGTAAACAACACAATACAACTCAATACATTGACTTTGACTTTGACCTTTCTATATTTAAACCTTGAAGACATATTGCACTAACAATCTCCCCCTTGGATTCAAGGTTTAAACAAATGCGATCAGCAAGCTTTAGCTTTCTTGAATCTTCGGTCTTCATCAAAGCTTGTCAAAGTCAAAACGTCATCCAATCTTCAAACGGCAAATAACGAACTTCTTTCTTCGAACAGGAGAATATGAATCTTCACACAAAGCCTTTGAATACAAATAAGCACAAGTTCAAGAAAAAGAGATCACAGAATGGATCAATCGATTTTCCTCAAACTCTTGAAGAATTCTCCCCATTTCCATTGACTTGAGAATTTCATTCTTCAGTGTCGATCTTCATAAACGCGCGAGTTCAAAAGAAAGAGATCACTGAAAGGATCAATCGATTTCTTAAAAACTCTTGAAGAATAAAACTCCTCCTATCCTTTCTTGAAACGACGTCTTCTTTCTACAAATCTCCCCGTTGACATTAAAACGAAACTTTTATTTTAAACTTTCTTTGACAGGAAATTGATGTAGACATTCTCCCCCTTTTATATGAAAGTGAGCATCATGAGCATCGAAAATCTTTTCAATTTCAGTCACGGACAATCTCCCTCTTCAAAAACATCTCTTCTTCTTGAAAAACACGAACAATCTCCCCATAAGCGAAAGATCTTGCTCCCCCTAAAAATAAGAATTGTAGAGCAAGTTGATTTTCTCCCCCTGAAAATTTGCATAAAAAGCATATAAGCGCACATTTTAACAAACTTATATAAAGAAAAAAGAATTCATTGAACAACATTTTATTACTACTAACATTTAATCATTTGAACACCAAACAAAAGAAATTCAACTTAATGAAACGTAACAGATATTTCCATCAAGTGAAATCAAATGCATGCATTTGGATTCAAAAACAAGACATCATCGCATATCGAGTTACAAAAGTTCAATTTCAACTCCTTTATAAAATCTATTTGGTGGACTAGCATGCGAAACATGATTAGCAACAAGCAAATGCACCTCTAAAACCTATAAGAATACTTTGTTCTTACTTACACTATTTGTCCAAAAACAGAATTTTCACAAATTTACAGGTGTATCGCGACTTTGTATTTTCCCCAAGTTTCAAGAGATGTGTGCTCTTAGGCATCCTTTCATATTGTGCACATTGGCAACTTTTATTATGTGCTCATTGGCATCTTTTATAATCATACAGTTTATTAAGACTAAGATACACCGTAAACGTAACTTTCTAACTGGTCCTATAGTAGGATTTGGGTCAGCCGATCCCAGACCAGTTGGCCTTAGGGGCTAGGTGACAAGCACCCCTTTGAACTTACTCTCCTGAACCAGAAAGGCTACATCGATATACCTTAATCCCATCTGTACCAGTAGAACATGGATTTCTACCTGGTTCTATAGCAGGATTTGGGTCAGCCAATCCCATATCAGTTGATCTTAGGGGCTAGGTAACGAGTACCCCTTGGGACTTAATCTCCCAAACCAGATAGGCCACAGGCACAGACTATCAAACTGAATGATTTTATTATATATATATATATAATTTTTTTTATTTTTTTTATTTTTTATTATAGCATCTCAATCACTTGGTTCAAAAAACGTAGTGCTTCCCCCATATTTTCGTTTCCATTCATGATTAAGACGAATAGGCTTTGTGAGCATTGTATTCTGTATAAGTCTAGATTTACACAATTTTTGCACTTATATCAAAATCTCAAACATGTTTCGCTGACCTTTCGACTTATTTCAGAAGCGAAAGTAGAAACAAATATAACTCTGACGATAAAAAATGCTCGTAAAATCATCCTTAACACACATTTTATTCATTGAATGAAAAATTGAGGAATTTTAAATTTGTGAAGGTTCAAACTTTCAACGTTAGTAGACATAAAATATAACACAATGTTACCTTTAAGCACATGTCCTAAAAATAGAAAGATATGACAGTGAAAGGATATCACCTGATAAGTACGAGTTCTAAACTGATATGTTTAGAAGTCATAGTCTTTGAAGTACGGGTCCTGAATTGATGTATTCAGAAGCCATTGTCTTTTATATCTCCCCCCCCCCTACAAAATACCAAAAGATTTACCAAATATCCCATGTATATATTAAAAGATAGAAAACTCCCAGAAATCATGTGATGTTCAATGTCTTCTTTGAAAGCACAAGTACTTCATCTTCCGAGAGTTCAACGCTTGTCTCTAAATCTGCAAAACAGATTAAGTAGATTTTGGTACCCAACGAGTCTTGGGTCCTGACACGTTAAGCGGAGCTCTATAAGAAGGAAAATGGTAAGTACCATACCAATATTGAACACTATTATTATTAACAAAATCATAATTTCCACAATAAGAATTAACAAAAGAATTAACTTTCGTTGTAAAATTCTTATTTGGAAATGATGATTTTGGTACATCTTTTCCAGGAAATTTACCTTTTACCTTCCATTGCATATTGACTCTTTTGTAGGAAGGAAGATCATCATAGTATTTGGAAGACATATCCACAGAATGCTCGTAGAAAATGTTAGAAGGACGCATCGGACATTCTGAAAAACACTCGGAGTTGTTGAACGACCTCACTTTGTCTTTTAAGGCATTTCGTTCCTTTGTCATCAACTCGAGCTTCTTCCGAATATCACAATTCTCCCTCTTTTCCTTCATGATATCTGTAGATAAACCCGCCAAATTCTTCGTGAGTTTCCGAATTTCTTGCTGAAAAATCTTCCTCTCAATTGAAAAAACATCCTTTACGCTCTTTGACTGAAAATCCGCTTTCTTCATCTTCTCAAGTTCTTCACTTTCTCTATCCAACTCCATTTGTATTTCAGAAATTTTCTCAGTCAGCTTAGCATTCTTTGCTTCAAATCCTTTCCTTTGAACCTCAAAATCAATCCTTTCCTTTTCCAACTTTTCCTTCTCTAAAAATAAGACTTTCTGAAAATCTGAGTTCTGCTTGGAAAGTCTTAGACATTTGAGCTCAACATCTTTCTTATCTTCACATTCTCTAGTCTTTATCTTCAAACCGTATTCAAGGTTCGAAATCCTTTGAATTAGATCCACTCTTTCTTTCTTGTGATCTTCTCTTTCCATAATCAACAGATCTTTCACTTCTTGTAATCTCTTTGTAAGCTCGGAAATTTTCTCTTTCTCGTCTTCTCTTTCAACTTCCTTCTCTTCTATTTTCTGAAAATCAACTTTCTTTTCTTCCGCATCTGAATGATCTTCTTTGTGATTTTCAGAGTCTGATGTTTTCTTATTTGCATCCTCCCTTTCAGCTTTCTTTTGTTCCTTTACCTTGAAATCAACCTTTGATTTATGCAATAGCTTCGACAACTCGTTCCACACCTGCAAAGGGTAATTTTTATACACTTCAACCTGTTTGTAGATGTGAGGCGAAATTTTGAGAATAACAAAGAGTAAGTTTGACGAAGCATCCTTGTCTGCTTTCTTCCGTTTAATCTCATCTTCAGTAAAATCTTTCACCCTTTTATGTATGATCAACGGACCTTCGGTGAAAGATTTTATCATATAATCTCCGTTTTCTCTCCTCGAAATAAAATCAATAAAAGAAATCGTCCATTGATCAAAATCTGAATCTTTGATTAGTACTGAAGGACAATTAACTGAAACTTGATAAGCCATCGTGATCTAAAAAAAATGCTTAAACAGAACAGATCACAAAAAGTTAGAAAAACGACAAAAATAACAGACTGATGAACAGTAGAAGATCGGCTAAGTGTCAAAGTTCGCAATCAACAGTTGCGAGAATCACAAAAATTCGTAAGGGTCAGCTACGAGAATCAGAAATTTCGTTAGTGTCTGTTGCGAGAAACACCAAAAAATCGTAAGCCGAAAAACACCAAGTACAAAGTTCGTAACCGAAGCTTGCGAGAATCCTGAAATTCGTACCCTGAAAGAAATTCTAGTCACAAAGTTCGCAATTGGCAGTTGCGAATTTCCGAAGCTAGAATCCTGAAGTTCGCAACTAATGGTTCCGAGATTCACACTTAGCTCTTGAAACTTTTCTGAAGTTCGCAACTAATGGGTTGGTGTATACCTGCAGGAGGGTTAGTGAAGTCGTCAAAACTTCAGTGTCCTGAAAAGAGTTCCATGTCGTCAGCTAGAGTGCGTGTACACATGGACATTCCTGCAGGTCCTACATCCATCATTCCTTGAAAAGTATCAGCTTTAGCTTCTAGAAGAATGACGGTTACTCCAGTGGTCGTGGTGAAAACTGGATTAGAGTCCAATGGAGTAGAGAGAGAAGCGAAGGTTGAGAATGATGGTTGGGTGCGGGGTTCAGCGTTGGATCCGCTGAGAATCACTTCTTCAGTCTGTAGAGAGACTGAAGGAGGTTGGGTAGATTCCAAGTTTATAACTTCAGCGTTTAGAGACGCTGAAGCTGGGATGGAATGGGTGGCTTGTTCAGCTGTGGCAGAGCGTACCACTGAACTTTCCTTCAGCTCTTCAAGATGAGCTGAGGAGTCTTCAGCAAGAGATTGCTGGGGTTGCTCCTTGGTTTTCTTACTTCTTTTGGAACCAAGTTGGTTAGATGAGTGTTTCCTTTTTCTAGAAGGAATGGAGGTTGCAGCTGGGGTATCAGCGGTGGGTTTGTCCACTGAAGGAGCTGCAGAAGTAGAAGAAGGAGGATTTAGAAGAGTTAAGAGAGTAGAGAGACGTACCTCGTGTTCCATTGGTTTGAAGTCTAGTACCTTAGGGCCAACCTGAGAGAGTTTCAGTTCTCCTACTTGTGGGTAGTTGTCCTTCAGGCCAGTTTGGAAGACGACGCTGATGAATCTAGGATAAGGAACCCATGAAGGTCGGTCAGCGGCATAGTCTACTTTGAGCACTAGATCATCGTAGATTATCGATGCCCAGTCAATATGAAGACCTTTCAGCAATGCATATCCCATTGCTTGTTGAGGTTGAGCGACTTGATCAAAGGAGTCGGTCTTTGCAGTCATGCAGCTTATCAAGTGTGCAAAGATGAAGTTCATCTCACTTGGCATTTTTGACTTCTTGATGAGGGTCAGCTTCTTCTCAGGCTTCTTGTCCATTGCATCAAAGAATGCAGTGATGGCTTCCCTATCAGTATGTTTCTTGTGGTCAGGGAGAGGAACAAAGGGTTTTTCTTTAGTGGCGATGGGAAGGCTCAGTGCTTTTCGGATAATGGCAGGGGTGATTTTTATGGTGCCAAAATCAGTGTCACAGAGGATGCAATCGATTTTTTTTAGGAGTCTTTGGCTGATGGTAGCTGAGTGTGTCTAGCAGAATACCAGAACTGAGATAGTAGTAGCTGATGTGCAGGAGGTGTTATGGTCAGGGCTGTGGAGAGGAAACAGGTTTTGAGGAATTTCACAGCATCATTCAGATGTGTGACTTGCTTTCGAGGAGGAAACTCGAAAAGCGCAAAGAGGTTGTTTGTTTTTGTCTAATCCAGTTCCTCAAGTGTGAACTTGACCTGAGGAGCCTTGGTGATTTCCAGTTCCTCAGCAACAACAGTGTTCTCAGTAGTAGGAATATCAGCAGATGCCATTTCTGTATTATCAGTTCAACCAAAGATATAACAAATAAGAATAATCTTAATGTGGAAAGATTTTCCAATAAGATGGTTCGAATTTTGTCCATTTCATTCAGACAAAAGTGTTTTAATGAAGATTAGGGTTTTCTTGTTGTTGAAAAAGAAATGCAAACCCAATAAAAAGTCTTGTTTTCCAGTTTCTTTTGAGGATTAGGAATCTGGAAAAACGTATGAAGAACAAGTTTAAGATATTTGCAATTAAACTTGAAGAACAACCATGAAAGGTTGTGTTCATAAAACCATGAAATATACGATTTCATTTTTGAAAAAGTTCTTTTGTTTGATCTTGTAAAAACAATGAGAAGATCATAAACAAGTAATGTAGGTAAATAACAAGAGTATTAACCTGGTTCGTCAAGGAAGAAGAAGATGAACAGTTCTTGTAAACTTGAGAGCAAAAAATGCAACCGTAAATCTTTTTCTTACTTGGAGGAGAAGTTTTTCGCGTAAAGGAAAAATATAAACCCAAAAAGTGTTTATATAGTGAGATTAGAGAGAGAGAAAAACTCGAGCGGGAAAGTTTTTCATCATGACACGGACACGTGTTTGCATTTGATTGGAAGGTAAACGAAACGTGCAAACGTGTATCAGAAAAAGAACGTACCGGGGCTTATCCGTTGCGATGACGTCACAACTGTCCTTTCATATTTTAGGATGCCTCTAAGGTTTTGAAAGCTCAGGGACAATTTTGAAAACATGAAGCACTGAATAGAAATATCAGTGTTGGTTTTAGAAATTTCAAAGTATCGCTGATTAAGGAAGAGATATTCAGCGAATCAATTATGTTCAGAGAGAGAATGATAGAATGGGTTATACAAGTTAATTTTATCCTATCGCTGATCAAATGTGAACTGCTGAAGATTTTACTCTTCAAAGTTCAGCATTCCAAGCTCGCTGATGAGAAAGTTGAATCTTGTCTCATCAAGAGGTTTGGTGAAAAGATCAGCTAACTGATAATCAGTTGGGATAAAGTGAAGTTCTATATCACCATTCATCACATGATCTCTGAAAAAATGATACCTGATTTCGATGTGTTTTGTCTTTGAGTGTAGCACTGGATTGTTGGCTATAGCGATGGCACTTGTGCTGTCGCAATAGATTGGAATATTTGAGAGCTGTAGGTCATAGTCCAGTAGTTGATTTCTCATCCACAAGACCTGAGAACAACAGCTTCCAGCGGCTACATATTCAGCTTCAGCTGTGGAGGTGGACACTGACTTTTGCTTTTTACTTGTCCAACTCACCAGCTTTCCACCCAGGAGCTGACAGCCTCCTGTGGTGCTTTTCCTATCCAATTTGCAACCTGCAAAATCACTATCTGAATAGGCGATTAAATCAAACCCTGAGTCTTTGGGATACCAAAGACCTAGGTTCGCAGTACCCTTAAGGTATCGAAAAATTCTCTTTACAGCGGTCATATGAGATTCCTTAGGTTCAACTTGATATTGTGCACACAAACAGGTTGCATACATAATATCGGGTCGGCTAGCTGTAAGATACAAGAGAGAGCCAATCATCCCACGGTACAGCGTGACATTAACAGGAATACCATTAGTATCCTTATCTAGTGTCAGTGGTGGTGCCATAGGGGTTTTCATAGCTGAACTCTGAGTTAAATCGAATTTCTTCAGCATATCTTTAACATACTTTCCCTGATTAATGAAAGTTCCTTTTTCATTTTTCTTTATCTGAAGGCCAAGGAAATATGATAGCTCACCCAACATGCTCATTTTATACTCATCTTTCATTCTATCGGCGAAACGAGTACAAAGATCATGGTTAGTAGAACCAAATATAATGTCATCAACATATATCTGAACAAGAATGATATGACCTTTCACTATTCTGAAAAATAGAGTTTTGTCGATTTTACCTCGCTCAAAATTTTCAATATGGAGATAAGTAGATGGAGTGTCATACCATGCACGTGGAGCTTGCTTTAAGCCATAAAGTGCCTTATCCAGTTTAAAAACACATCCTGGACGCTTAGGATCTGAGAATCCTGGAGGTTGTTCCACATAGACTTCTTCATTCAACTTTCCATTTAGAAACGCTGACTTAACATCCATCTGATATACTTTGAAGTCTTTGTGTACAGCGTATGCTAAGAATAGACGAATAGATTATAGTCTTGCTACCGGAGCAAATGTTTCGTCGTAATCTATGCCTTCCTCTTGTCTGTATCCCTGAGCAACAAGTCGAGCCTTATTGCGGGTTACAGTTCCATGTTCGTCCAACTTGTTTCGATAGACCCATTTAATTCCTATCACTGTCTTGTCAGTTGGTCTTCGAACAAGTTTCCAAACTTTGTTTCTTTCGAATTCAGTCAGGTCTTCTTGCATGGCGCTGACCCAGTTTGGATCTTTGAGGGCATCATCTATTTTCTTTGGTTCAATCAGAGAGATAAAGTTAACAAATAAACAAATATTACCTGCACTTCGTCGAGTCTGAACACCAGCGTTTGGATCACCAAGAATTTGATCAATTGGGTGATTTACAGTCCATCGCTGAGCCAGAGCGTGAGACGCTGGCTCAACCTGAACTGGAGGAGCTGAAAATGAAGCTTCAACAACTTCTGGAATATCAGCCAAGAGAGGAGTAGGTGCAGATGTTATTTCATTCACTGATTGCTGAGAAGTAGATGGAATGTCTGAGACATTTGTTTCAGAAGCAGGTATAGTGTTTAAAGGAATAGCTGAGACCCATGATGTTTCAGCTTCACTATTCTGCAATATTTGGGATGATAGTAGGACTATCATCTTCAACTGTATGAGCATGAGGAGTGGGAATATCTTCTGAATCACCAAGATGAGAAAACATCCATTGATTCAATTCTTCAGTATCAGCGGACGGTTTAGAGTTCGCTGAACGGGATTCGTCAAACGTGACGTGAATAGTTTCTTCTACATTTTGTCTTCTTCGATTGAAGACTCTGAAGGATTTGGAGATTGAAGAATATCCAAGAAAGATTCCATCATCAGCCTTAGGATCAAACTTTCCAAGGGCATATCTGTTGTTCAGTATGAAACACTGACATCCAAAGATGTGAAGAAAGCTAATTGAAGGCTTTCTCCCATGAAAAGGTTCATAGGCTGTCTTATTGAATCTTTTGACTATAAGCGACATGTTTTGCGTAAAACAAGCAGTGTTGACAGCTTCTGCCCAAAACTGAGTAGGCAGGTGAGAATCGCTGAGCATTGAACGTGCAGCTTCAATAATAGTTCTATTTCTTCTTTCAGCGACTCCATTTTGTTGTGGTGTTCTCACTGATGAAAAGTTGTGACAAATACCCTTACTCTCAAAGAAGGAATCAAGAGAACTGTTTTTGAATTCAGTCCCATGATCACTCCTTATTGAGCGAACGGTCAAGTTGTTCAGGGTTTCCATCTTCCGACCAAAGGTGATGAGTTCTTCAGGGGTGTCACTCTTAGAAAGGAGAAACATTACCCATGTATATCGAGAGAATTCATCAACTATGACCAATGTATATTTCTTTCCAGCGATTGATTGTTTTTTTAACAGGGCCAAACAAATCCATATGGAGAAGTTGTAGAGGAGATGACACTGAGGAGACTTGCTTTGACTTAAAGCTTGCTTTGGTCTGCTTTCCTTTCTCACACGCTGAACATAAGGACTCTTTGGCGTATGAGTGTTAAGGTAGACCAGTGACTAACTCTTTTGAAGAAAGAGTGTTCAGTGTCTTGAAGTTTAGATGAGAGAGCCTCTTATGCCATAACCAGTTGACATCAGATGAGGCTTTTGAGAAGAAACAGGAGTTCTCAGTGGTTGTTGAGTCCATGTTTATTACATAAACATTTTCCAAACGATAACCACTGAGAGCTATCTTCTCCTTTTTGTCAGCGACAAAGCAGGATTCCTTTGTAAAGATTACCTTGTTATCCATGTCGCAAAGCTGACTGATGCTTAGAAGATTATGTTTAAGCCCTTCAACATATGCGACTCTTCTGAAGGTTGTTGTACCATTTGAGAGTACACCAAACCCTCGGGTATGTCCTTTTCCATTTCCACCGAAAGTCACATAGGGACCCTTCTCTTCCTTGTATTCAGCGAGCAGGCTTTTCTTTCCAGTCATGTGTCTAGAGCATCCGCTATTGAGATACCAGATACCCTTCTTAACCTACATTACAAAGGAAGATTAGTTTTTCTTAGGTACCCACTTAACCATGTGTACACACTTGTCAGTGGAAGTAGATGGAATGGAAGGTTCA
This sequence comes from Saussurea involucrata, assembly GCA_033807775.1. Classification (NCBI taxonomy): domain Eukaryota; kingdom Viridiplantae; phylum Streptophyta; class Magnoliopsida; order Asterales; family Asteraceae; genus Saussurea; species Saussurea involucrata. The sequence goes on along the minus strand of CM066314.1, from coordinate 102,884,624 downwards.
ACAGTCTTCGCAGCATTTGAAGATTCAGCTTTGTCAGTCTTCACTTTGGTTAATTTCTTAACCTCAATGGTCTTCTTTGCCTTGGGGGCTATAATCTTCACCTTAGCTATCTTTTCAGCTTTGGTGCCTGTGGGGCACTTACTAGCAATATGATCAGTAAGTCCACAGTGATAACATTTCCTATAACTAAAAGTAGTTCTAGGACCATTTGAATGTTGAGCACTAGATTTTGAATTAGAAGAACCATCACCAAATAAGCTATTGGCTTTTGAAATGGGAGGAACATTTAGTTCTTCGGATTTCATACCAAAGACCCCCACTCTGATTCTAGCAGTAGATCGCTGAATAGATCCACGCTGAGTAGATCCAGAGATCTGATTCCTTGATCCAGATCGATAGGTCACTGAAGCTTTAGAAGCATTCAGCTTAGGTATACAGATACCCTTCTGAGGATTTTGGTTAAAAGAAATTCTTTTACCTTTATCTTTAAAGACAGAGGTAGGTTTTGGATAAACCATTTTCTCTTTACCTTTTGAAGAGGTAGAAATTTCCTCAGGGATGGGCGGTTGAGACGAGGAACACTGAGAGGATGAAGTATCAGCGACTGAGGATACGAAGGTTCCAAATAAGAGCATGGAACGATCAGTGGTTGGTTCTAGAGTATCAGCTTTGTAACCAAGACCACGTTTATCACTCAGGGGAATATGAGACTTTATTATCTCAGTGATCTTTGTTGAGGTATTATACCATCCATCAACAATAGCTTTCTCAGCTTTCAATGCAGCGATAGCTTCTTTACGCTCGATTTTGACTAGCTGATTTAGGTGAACGTGATCTTTAAAATCTTCTTCAATTTTAGAAAGATTTTCTATTTGTAGGTGACAGTTTTTAAGCTGTTCAGCGAGATGAAGGTTCTGATTTTCAACTACAGTTTTGCCATTCATGGCTTCATATAAACTTCTAGTCAAGAGATCGATCTTTCGAAGACTATCAGCTTCATCAATATTTGCAATATTGGTAAAGAAGGAAGGTGATACCTGAGTAGCAGAGGTTGAAGTATAGGGAATGTCTGAGTTGTCTTCCTCATCTTCAAGTTTGGCCATAAGACAGTGATTGGCTTCATTATCTTCAGAGTCAGATGATTCTTCCTCATGAGAGTCAGCCTAATCATAGTCAACCATCAGGCCTTTGCCTTTCTTCTTAAAGCTTTTCAGCTTCGCATACCTTTCTTTCAGCTTGGCGTATTTGTCATCTTTATTCCTGGGAATAAAGGTTTTCTTGGGAAACGCGGAGTTTTTCGAAAATTTCTTTGACCTGCACTCGTTAGCGAAATGTCCTATCTTTTCACAGTAAAAACAAGTAGCAGTAGTCTTATCAACAGGAGCTGATGATCTTGGCTTGTCAGTAATGGAAAGAGGTTTATTCTTTCTGAACATTTTCTTTTTGGCGAATCTCCTGAACTTTTTAGTGAGGAGAGCCAAAGATTCATCATCATCTGAAGAGTCAGAATCTGATGACCTTTCAGAGTTACTCTCCAACTCAGTGATAGTGACCGAGGGTCGTTGAGTGGAAGGTTCCTCTGAGATTAAAGCAACAGGGGTGCTTTTGGAATCTTTTACAAGATTCTTCTTAAGATGACTCGATTGCTCATGATTCAGCATCGTTCCATATAAGGTAGAAAGGGTCATTGATTTTAGATCATTTGATAGCTTGAGACACATAGAATAACTGTCCCAGCTTTCAGGTAAACATTCTAAAAACTTTGTCAGCACTTCAAAGTTAGAATATTCCTTACCAACAATTTTCAGATCTATTATTAAACAGTTAAAACGTTGGTGTACTTCAGAGAGATTTTCATTCTTACCACAAATGAAGCTTTCATACTGTCTTACCAGGTTGATCTTTCGAGAGTTCTGGACTTCAGAAGTACCGTCATACTGAACACAGATTGTGTCCCACATAGCTTTTGAGGTTTTCAGGTTCATGACGGAATGGTAGACTTCGTTAGGAAGAGCCATGGATAGTATGGATCTGGCTTTAGTGTCGATAGCCACTTTCGTCTTATCTTCATCAGTACACATATGAATTTCCTTGTGTATCAGCCTTTCTGGAATAACAGGTCTATTCTCAGCAGCTGGAACTGCAACATCAATTCTTATAGGAATATATGGGCCATTTTCAAGATAATAAGGCATAGTAGGTCTACACCTTCTAAGAAGAGAATCATCCTATTTTTCCATAGATTAAAATTATCTCTGGAGAATCTAAGGGGTTTTGCAAGAGAACCATTGTCAATATAGTTTGTGTTTGTGTTGGTAGCCATTTTTAGAAATAGCAAGGAAGAGAAATCTTAGTATAGATCAGATCTTGTTTATGAGATTAAACAAATCTGCTCTGATACCACTTGTTGGTCCCGAAGGGCTATACAAGTTTGTAGATTTTACTTTCTAAATTGTTTATTGATAAATCATTAACAATTTTCAGCTTGTTGCGGAACAAGATTAAGGATAAACCTAAATCTAAACAAGTTGGAACACTAAGTCTCTTGCACTAAGAATAAGAAGGAATTTAATAATAACCTATCTCAAGATAAGAAAGATGACTTGACCAGTGTTAGCAAGTGACTCATCCAGAGTTTTCGAGTACTTCAAAAATGAAGCTGGAGTCCTTCTTATATACTGCATGCATTTAATGCATGGCAGTTTACACTTTACACATGGCAGCAACTCATTGGTTGTATGTCATTGACCTTTGTAGACAACCTTAGTAGCCGCATGTTTGAACAGTGTAGTATCAGAGTGGTTGTACGATTTCAGACAATAAGGAGGTTCTTTTCTGACATATCGTACAGAGTCGTGCAAGGGTGGTTAAGACAAAAGTACTTTGTACGGAGGACTTCATGATCAACTTTCGTTGAATCAGAGCTTTAACATTGTTTATCAGTGAATGATAAAGTTCAGCGATAGCTGAAGTCTTGTACTTGATACTTCACGTTGAGTGGACAAATCTGAGTCTTCGCTGATCCGCATCAGTTCATTAGGAGACTTGTCGCTGGTTCTTGAGCTTGATCTTCGACTTCAACGTAGAACCTATGTTGACGTGAAACTTGATCTTCATAAGTAAACAACTAACTTATCAGCGATCACCATAAGGACTGAACAGGCTCAGAGCATTATGGTGAACAGTGTTCGCTGAATGTTTAATCTAAAGAGCGAGAGTTCGTATCAGCGGTACTATAAGGTCTTAGTATTTGTCAGCGATAGTGAAACTCTGATACATATTGTTTACTTACAATTTTCACTAAGTATTTAAGAGAGGGTCATTATCAAATCACTGGGGGTTTGGATCAACAAAATCTATCTATTGAAGAGTTAGTGGATGAAAATGAAAATATTGGGATGCATTTGGATTATTACAAGAAAGTCAATCTCTCAGAGCATTATGGTGAACAGTGTTCGCTGAATGTTTAATCTAAAGAGCGAGAGTTCCTATCAGCGGTATTGTAAGGTCTTAGTACTTATCAGCGATAGTGAAGTTCTGATACATATTGTTTACTTACAATTTTCACTAAGTATTTAAGAGAGGGTCATTATCAAATCACTGAGGGTTTGGATCAACAAAATCTGTCTATTGAAGAGTTAGTGGATGAAAATGAAAATATTGCGATGCATTTGGATTATTACAAGAAAGTCAATCTTGATCTTCAGATTGAGATTTGCCGTATTGAATCCCAATTATTTGAACTTTCGAAATCTAAGTCTTCAAGAACAGATGAAAAAAGTTTTAACAAAAATTCAGAATCTGAAGATCAGAATAAATCTTCTAAGTTGTTGGTAGACATAGTCAAAATTTCTTCTAAAAATATTGATTATGAAATGTTTGATTTAAATACTCCTAAAAATTTCAAATTTGGGGGGTTTGAAAGTTCATCTGATGAATCATCATTACCCAAAATTCAAAAGTAGTATAGTATTTTTGAAAAAGGAGAATCATCTGGAACTAAATCTGATTTTATTTCTAATGAATTTTCAAGTCCTAAATCTTTTTCGAAATCATCTTCTAACACTCCTTCCTCTTCCATTTCAGAAGTGGATGATAAAAAGTTATTGGATTTGAAGAAGAAACGCGATACTGGCAAGGATAGAAGTTTTAATAGTGACCAATGTATTCCTTTTAATAAAAACAATTGTAATCATTCTTGTAATGTTTGCAATAGAAGTGTCAATAAAACAACTCAACTTTCAGATTCTAAGTTGTTGACACAAGCCAAACAAAGAATACATTGTGCACATTATTGGGATAACTATTTCTCGCTAAATCGTAAAGTTTCAAAGAATAACAAGAAAAAAAGTTTTAATACTGCTGATTACTTTTCAAATCCTTCAGCTAATCAATCTGCTAGAATGTTCGGATTTGGTTTGAAAAAGAATTCTAAGAAAAAGGTGGTTAAATCAGTTGAAGTGAACTTGGTATGGAAATGGATTCCAAAAGACAAAAACAAAACACCAATTTCACAAAAAGAACCCAATTTTAAAAGAAAAATTAAAGGTTCTTCAACTGATTTGAATAAATTCATGTGTTCTAACAAACCAGGACCCAAGTTCCGTTGGGTACCAAAATCTACATAATCTGTTTGTTAGGTTCATCATGTGTAGTGATGAATGTTATAAGTATAACACACACATCACTGGAAAACATAAGAGAAGTTGTGCAGAATTTTGAAGAAGAGTACCTGTGCTTTTAAGGGGGAGTATAAGATTTATGACTTCTAAACATATCGGTTTAGGACTCGTACTTCAATGATTTTGACATCTGATCATATCAGATCAAATCGGGACTCGGTCTTCAACGACAATGACTTCTGAATTTACTTCAATCCTGGTAATTCAGAACTCGTTTTAATAATTAAGGATATTTTAATCCAAGTCTTGTTACTTGTGCAGATTTTCCCATGATATAGATCATTTGCACATGTTGAGGGGGAGTATAACTTTTACTTTCGTATCAGTTTACGAAAACTTTGTTTTCGCACCAAGTGGTTTGCGAAAAGTTTTCTCCTAATCTTAAGTTGTCTACGAAAACCTTTCTTGAAAGTTTTCGCAAATTATTTCTTGCGAAAAGTTTAGATGAACAGTGCCTTGTCTTTCTTTGTGACAAGTATTTTTCTTTTGTTTGCGAAAAGTGGGGTGGTCCTCTGAACTCGTGCCACGTGTCGTTTTTTTAGGGTTTAAATACAAAATTTTAAAAAATAATCAGTTCCCACTTTCTTTGGCAAACACACGTTCACTCTTGCAACTGTTCATCTCCTTGGCTTTCAACACTTTGTCTACTTGCATTCAAACAATTTCATTCGTTAGGTAATCTTTTTCACTGATTTTTGTTTTTATTGTCCTGATTTCATGATTCTAATGCGTCTATCCATGCTATTTCATCGATTACATACTGTTTGTATGCTCATTTGTTCCAAATCGATCTGAAACTGTTCATGTTCTGAAGTTTTTCTATTTCATGATTTTAAGTGATGTTTGAATGATTCTTTTGTTGCTTATTGTCTCATTGATCTGTGATTGTTGCTTAGATCAATCTTGCATAAATCCGTGACTTTGTGTGTTTTTGAGTTCGACTCATTTGGTCAGTCTTGAAATCCTTCGATTTGGGTTTCAATGTGTAAAATTAAATTGTTTTGTGTTGGGTTTTTCTTGTCGAAGGGTTCTGTATATGTTTCGTGGTTCAAATCTGTGTCTTTAATCGATTTTGATTTCTGGGTGGAATGAACATGCAAAAACTTTGTTTCAAGTTCATCAAGAAAAGTTTTTGTGCTCAAAATATTTTCTAAGTCATGCTTTCGCGACAAGCTTTTGCGAAAACTTTGTCTCAGTGGTATACGAAAATTTTTAATGTTGCCTGCGAAAAGTTCTTAGTTGCTTTTGTGTCTAAGTGTAGTTTTCGCAACCTTAGGTTGCGAAAACTTCTCCTAGTTGCTTGCGAAAAGTCTAAGTTTTCGCAACCAGTTGTATGCGAAAACTTTGCACTTTTCCTCTTTGGTTTAAGCAGACTTTGCCTATTGTCTCTATTCTCAGTTGTTTGCGAAAACTGTTGATCCCAGATTTGACTTGTTAGCTCCAAATATTCATAATATTATAAGTATTGAAAAATAGGCCAAGTAAAGAAGACTTTCACAGAAGCTCTGCGGAGTGCCACAGAAGCTCTGCCGAAGTAAACAAGATCATTCAAGAAACACCAAGACCCAAGATAGACAGAAGACTACTCACAAAGGACCAAAGAAGGATCTACAGAAGGATGCTCACAAAGGACCAAGCCGCAGAACCTCTGTCACCCTTGACAGAGCTTCGGCTGTTCAGACTGAAGACTTGGAAGATATTTATAATATCTTGCCACTGTTATAGAAATATCTTGCTACTGTTCTAGGGTCCGTAAATCAACTTGTACAAGGCATGGTCCGACAACAACACGTGTCAAACTCCGATAGGAATCATTACAAGTTGATATTAGCGCATTTAATGCATGCAGATTTCCAACTGTTCATGCCATCCCTTCTTTGCTATAGCAATAGTCCTTTTGTCTAGAATAGATCTTTTGTAGTAGTATAAAAGGAAGACTCATGTTGAGTTCTTCCTAACCAACTAATGCACACACAACACACGAAAACACTTGCACACAGTTAACGTCAAATATGTTCTTAGTGTTCTTAATCAAATACAGTAATCATTGAGATATTCATCTGTTCTTCATATACTTTTTATTTGGTATTTTGTGTTGTTTCTATATCTGTTACTTCTTCAAATACGCTTCCGCAACACATCTTATTTGAACTAATAGATTAGATAATCATTGTTAATCAAATACGGGAACCAACAATTGGTATCAGAGCAAAGCTTGGTTTTCAATATCAAGCGATCCTTGTTTTAACAAGATTATTGGAAGAAACGTGGTCTGATTTTAACCTGTTATTCATTCCTTCAAACAGATTCTATTGTTCAGCCATTTTCGATTTATTCGATATTTGGTAAAACTAGAGAAACTGTTTCTTTAGTTGAAACTCCATAAAAGTGCACTGTTAAGAGCTTCCAAACCCAGAAAATCTTTCCAGATAATTCTTTTGTACTTTTTCGTGTCATATCTTTAGTCTGAAAATTTCCACTCTTAAAATGACAAGCGCACAAAATTTCTTCACAGCTGGTTCATTAACCAAACCACCATCTCTTCTACGAAATGAGTATCCTTAGTGGAAAATAAGAATGATCCATTTCTTTGAGGGTACTGATAAAGAGCTCGTACAATACCTTTATAATCCTCCTCATGTCCCTATGTTAATAGTACCTCGTATACCAGCTACAGCTGACACTCCTGAAATCCCTGAGCATCAAAAACCTAAAACCAGGGATGGTTGGTCAGATCAAGATAAGGAAAAAGATGAACTCGCGCAGAAAACAAAAAGAATTCTGATCATGGCAATCCCCAACGATCTCTTCCACTCTTTAGATGCATGTGAATCTGCGTATGATATTTGGAAAGAACTGGAGAAACAACTTGAAGGGGGAGCTAAAACTAAGAAAAACCGAAGGGCTCAATACATAAACGAATATTACGCTTTTAAAGCCCTGGCAAATGAATCTCTGCAAACAACGTATGACAGGTTCAACTCTCTGATCAATAACTGCAAGAAGTTCGGCATCCCAAAACTTCTGAAGAAAATAACGTCATGTTTCTCAAAAGTCTGAACGAAGAATGGCTCCGGTTATCTATGTCTTTACAAACCAATCAAGATTAAGATTCCTGGACTCTTTCAGACCTCTACGGAACATTAGCTGGTCAAGAGCCTCAAGTAGCATAAGCAAAGACACTAACCATTGCACCTCTTGCTTTGGTTAGCAAATATGCAGAAGAAAAAGAGAGGCCGAGGAAAGAAAGAGCGACAGAAGAAAAGAAGAAGGAGAAAAAGAAAAAGGTAGTTGACAGCGAAGATGAAGAGATTATGGAAGAGGAAGAAATCACTCTGGCATCAATAGCAATATCCTTAGCTATATTGACAAGAGAATTCAGAGGAAACCAAAAGAGTTATGGTAATGAAAGATATGGCAGAGATAATAGAGAAAGAAGAGAAGATCGGGGTAGAAGGGATCAAGGAATAAGAGAAGAATCAGCTGACCGACAGAGGTCAGACGACAGAAGTAACGACCAACAAAGGTCGAGTGAAAGATACAACAAAGGTAGTGACCGACAGAAGTCCGACGATCGTGCTGGTAATACTTCCCAAAACCAAGGTTGCTACAACTGTGGGAAGCCAGACCACTTTGCCAATGAATGCAGAAGCAGGCCAAATCGCCCACAGAAGGACTCAGCTTTTTACAAAAAGAAAACTGAGTATTATGCTCAAAAATCACTCATGGCGAACAAAGTAGTGAACAAGGCAGATTGGGAATCAGATACAACCTCTGATGATGAATACACCAACAATGCCTTGTTTTGTGGCATGACAGAAATCAGCTCAGACTCTGACACATAGGTATCCACTTCAAACTCCACCTCTAGTACTATAGAAGTTGATTTACTTATAATTAAAACTGAAAATATTGAACTGAAAAAGACATGTGATGATATTCAGAAAAAGCTCACTTTTTATGAAATAGAAGCTAGAATTCTCACTGAAGAAAAAGCCAAAATTTTCAAAGAAAAGGAAGAATTAGAAGCACACTGGAACAAAAATCTATTTCCTTTAAAAGAAAAAATTTCTGAATTAAATACATCTTTAAAATCTAAAACAAAAGAACTTTCAGATTCTGAGAGCGACATACTAAACATTTTAGCTCTTAAGGAATATTTTCAAGAGGAAAGAGAAGTCCTTTGGCAAGATCTACTTAGAAGAGATGTTTTAATTAAAAATTATCGTGATGCACAAAAGGTGTATGAGAAAATAAATACTCAAATAGGAAGGCGAGGTATTGGGTACAGTGATATTAATCAAGGTACATAAAACAAAAAGAATAAACCTCTGTCATCTCTATTTGCTGTAGGAAAAATCAAGAAACCTAATTTTCCAAACTTAATCTCTGTAAGTAAGAGAGTAAAAGTCTCTGGGGAACCTCACTTAAGGAAACCCATGAAGATGATAAATGTGTGGTTTGAAAACACAGATTTATCACCTTCAACCTCTGTCAAAAGAGGATCCAAACCAAAGAGATATCTGAAAACTCAAGATCAGATAGGAATCTTCAAGTTTGGTAAACCAGAGACTCAAACTCAAGTTGCATTTGTCTGCACTATAGATTCTGAAAAGAAATTATCTGCAGAAGCACTTGAGTTCAAACCAATCTTTTCAGAAGAAAGACTAAGAAATATAATTGAAAAAGAAATAATGGAAATTGGGAAAATAGGTATTTTGAAAAATCTGTGTACACCTTCCACAGATCAAAAACTCTCTGAAGAGATCTTATCAGACACCTCTGTTGACTTAGAAAATAATTTTTCAGATGTAGAAAGCAAGTATGACACATGCTCGGAAAATCCAGTCTCTGTCGAAAGAAATACTGATGACTCAACCTCTGTATATGAGGACGATTCATCATCCGACGAATCAGAGACTAAAAGAATAGAAAAGGTTCCTTGTGACTCGGATGTTATTAAACAAACCTTTGAAGTTCTTAACAGAACTATTCCTCCAAAGGAGAAATCACTGGAATTCCAATCTGTCCAGACTTTTTGGATATGTGCATACAAGCCAAAACCTCTATTGAGCTTGAAAATTTCAAAAAACAGAAGTTATTGTCCACTCAAAATCCAAAAGATTCAAAGTTTTTAAAACCCTTACAAATTAAAGAGAAACCAACATGGCAACAAAAGGGTAAGTGGCCAAAACCTAACAAATCTTTTTCTTCTGTGATAGTGAAATCAACAGAAGTTCACCACAGAAGGGACTCACAGAAGGCTGCTACAAACAAAGATTTTTGCCAACAATCTAATCTACATAAATCTTCTTGTAATAGGAAGCCATAGGCTAGAATAGAATGTAATGCCTCTGTGTCCCAGTTTAAAGCTTTCAATGAAAATTTCAAGCAAATCATTTCTAATGTTCTATACTGTCATTGTTTTGATCTTATGTTCAAATTGAATAATCATTTGTGTGGTTCAAATTGTTTTCTCTCTGCACCAAAATCAAATATTAAAGAGAAACAAACTGATTCTTCGACAAAAGAAAAAATGTATTTCAAGAATGCTAAGGCAAACTTGAAAAATTCTGACGAAACTGGACCCAAATGGATATGGGTACCTAAAACTATATGATTGTCTTGCAGAAGCAGTATGTGCCAATATGGTATCTAGGCTCCGGATGCTCAAGGCACATGACTGGCAACAGAAGTCTTCTATCCACGTACCAAGAAAAACAAGATGGTGGATCAGTGACTTTTGGAGATAACAAAAAGGGGCATATTAAAGGCTATGGAGTCATAAAGAAAGAAAATATCACCGTACACGAAGTTGCATATGTTGATGGCCTTAAACACAACCTACTAAGTGTCAGCCAACTTTGTGACACGGGATTCGATGTACTGTTCAAGAGAACGTTTTGCTCTCTACTAAGTGAAGACACCGGAATAGAACTTCGGCGAGCCAAAAGAAAAGGTGATCTGTATCTAATGAACTTCAATGCCAAAAACAAGGAAACATTTGTCTTGTTGCAAGCAAAATTGAAGAAGCCTGGCTATGGCACAACAGGTTCTGTCACTTAAACTTTCATACTTTAGATAAACTGGTAAAACTTGAACTGGTCAAAGGTTTACCTAATGTTAAATTTAACAAGGACCATTTATGCCCTGCCTGTGAAATGGGAAAACTCAAAAGAGCTTCCCACAGAGGCAAAACTGATGTATCTTGTCCTAGGCCTCTGTACATGCTTCACGTTGACCTATGCGGTCCAATCGCTATACAGAGCCTAGGTGGCAAGAAATATATACTTGTCTTAATTGATGAGTATTCACGATTTACATGGGTTGAATTTGTCAGAAAGAAATCAGATGTTCCATGCATCCTGATTAATCTAATGAAAAGAATCCAAGTTCTTTATGAATGCAGAATTCTGAAGTTACGAAGTGACAATGGCACAGAATTCAAAAACTCTGTCATTGAAGCCTATCTCACAGAAGAAGGAATATCCCAGAACTTCTCTGTCGCTCGCAACCCACAACAAAATGGCGTGGTCGAACGAAAGAACCGCACGCTCGTGGAGGCTGCAAGAACCATGCTTTCTGCATGCGGATTACCAATGACCTTTTGGGCAGAAGCAATTTTAACTGCTTGCTATACCCAAAATCGTTCAACAATCGTGAAGAGACATATCAAAACTCCTTATGAATTGATCAACAAACGGAGACCAAACATCAAGTTTCTCCATGTGTTTGGATGCAAATGCTTTGTCTTAAACGACAGAGACTCAAGAGGAAAGTTTGAAGAAAAGGCTGGCCAAGGCAAGTTCATCGAGTACTCTGTCGCTTCCAAAGCCTACAGAGTTTACCTTCTGAAGTCGCGCACGATAGTAGAAAGCATAAATGTGTCATTTGATGACTCATTCAAAAAGACTTCTGAACAATTCAGGTCAGAACTCGGGCTAAACAAGGAATCCTCTGGCATCTAAAAAATAAATGAAGATTTAGGTCTTCTATTTCAAGAGATGGTCAACGACGATGTTGATCCCTCTACGGGAAGCATCTCTCTGTCTGATCCTTTTAATACCTCTTCTGCAACTACTACAGGGACTGAAAATCGAACAGAAGATACAACAACAAAGGTAATCCAAATTCTAACAAATCCAACAGAGGAAGCTACACCAGAAGGAACACCAGAGGAAAGTGAAGATGAAACAACAATACCTACAGAGAAGGAAATTCCAACTCTAATACCCATTTCTACAGAAGCTGAACTAAACACATGGGCAGAACCATCAACCACTTCAACCACAGAAGTTCAACTTGATGACTCAAATGATCATCTTCCACGAACAACTCAATGGACAAAAAGCCATCCTCCAAGCCAAATCATCGGTAATCCCACGGATAAGGTAAAAACAAGATCAGCTTCTGTAGCTTTTTGTCTCTTTACCAACTTTATTAGTATGATCGAACCGAAAAAGATCTCTGAGGCCCTAGAAGACCCAAACTGGGTAGATGCTATGCAAGAAGAGCTTTTTCAGTTTGAGCGAAACAAGGTATGGACTCTAGTACCTCTGGCAAGAGGGAAACAAGCCATAGGGACCAAGTGGGTCTTCAGAAGCAAAAAGGACGAGGAGGGAGTGATCATTAGAAACAAAGCAAGACTGGTGGCCAAGGGATATCGCCAAGAAGAGGGCATAGATTATGATGAAACTTTTGCCCCTGTTACACGGCTCGAAGCAATAAGAATTTTCTTAGCCTTCGCAGCCCATAGAGGTTTTAAAGTATATCAAATGGATGTAAAATCTGCTTTTCTCAATGGTGAAATTCAAGAAGAAGTATACGTTCAACAACCACCAGGATTTGAAAGCTCAAAGTACCCAAGGTATGTCTATTACCTCGATAAAGCTCTATATGGACTGAAACAGGCTCAAAGAGCATGGTACGAAAGACTTTCTACCTTTCTTCTCGATAATGACTACAAAAGAGGTACCACTGATACAACTCTGTTCTTTAAAGGAGAAGGAAATGAGCTTATTCTTGTACAAATATATGTAGATGACATTATTTTTGGGTCTACAAATGCACAAAAATGTAAAGATTTTGAAAAACTCATGCAGAGTGAGTTTGAAATGAGTATGATGGGAGAATTAACCTTTTTCCTCGGACTTCAAGTCAAACAAACATCAGAAGGAATTTTCATAAACCAATCAAAATATGTCTCTAACATACTTGAAAAATATAGCCTCTCTGATGCCTCTGTCATGAAAACTCCAATGGCCACTGGAAATAAACTATTTTCAGATCCAAATGGCATCTCTGTCGAGTGCACACTTTACAGAGGAATGATTGGGTCTTTATTATACTTAACAACCAGTAGACTTGACATAATGCATGCCACATGCCTCTGTGCAAGATATCAAGCAAATCCTAAGAAGTCACATTATATTGCTGTAAAGAGAATCTTTAGATACCTCAGAGGGACCAAAAATCTTGGCCTCTGGTATCCACAGAACTCCGGTTTTGGACTAAAGGCTTACACAGATTCAGATTATGGAGGATGTAAACTCGACAGAAAGAGTACCTCTGGGAGTTGTCAATTCCTAGATGGGAAATTAGTAAGCTGGACTTCAAAGAAACAGAATTGTGTCTCAACATCTACGGCAGAAGCTGAATACGTTGTTGCTGCTAGCTGTTGCTCTCAAGTTCTGTGGGTGAAAACTCAGCTGAAAGACTTTGGTCACATCATCTGCAAAATTCCCATCTTCTGTGATTCCAAAAGTGCAATTTCCATCTCTGCAAATCCAGTACAGCATTCAAAGACAAAGCACATAGATATTAGGTATCACTTTCTGAAGTATCACGTTGAAAATCAAACCATCGAGATGCATTTTGTACCAACAGAATTTCAGCTTGCTGATTTATTCACCAAGGCACTTGATGAGAAAAGATTCCTTTACTTGGTGGGTAAATTAGGAATGATAAATATGGATTAACCTCTGTAAGTTTCTTATCTTCATTTTAAAAGCATGTATAAATTTTTTTTGTATGTAAATTCTAAAAATCTCAATTCTGAAAACAACAGAGATTCTGTAGGACTCCTCAGAACCTCTGACGATCCTTACAGAACCTCTGATATACTTGACCTATGTTATATACATTTACTTCTAGTTATTTGAACCAAGCATAGGTCAAGGGGGAGCAGAAGGAGAACATACTTGATCTATAGAGGTTGAATAGATCAAGGGGGAGCAGAAGGAGACCTTGCTTAATCTACAGAGATTTATAAGTCAAGGGGGAGCAAAGGAAGATATGACATCAACAGAAGAAAAGAACTTTGTCGGACAAAGAAGAACAAAAAGGTTAGTATCTCGAACAAATTCTTTTTGAAAATAATTTTCTAGGACACAAATTTCTAAATATGTTCTAGAAATATTATTAAAAACATTCCAAATAATTTTTTATCAAAAAGAATATTGAGTTTTCCATTATTAGAAATTTAAGGTCACAGAGCCTCTGCTGAGTCCAACAGAGGTTCTGCAGACAAAAGCTCTGATCTTAAATAAATAATCTTAAAAACTCTGTCAATCACCTTGAGTATCAATTTCAAAAAGAATCATCGCATACAAATGCACTGCAACAGAAGTCATTAGTTACAGAGTTCTCTCCACAAGAAAGAACTTTTGTAGACCAACACTTGTTTTAAAAGTCTTTTTGCTGCACAAAACCTTTTTCAAAAACAATTTTCTAGGACACCAGCTTTGAAACAGGTCCTAAAAACATTGTTAAAAACAATCAAAAACTTGGATGATCAAAAATGTTTATAAATTGTTAAATATGAGAAATTTCTTGTCTCAGAGCCTCTGCTGGCTCTGACAGAGGTCCAAAAACCTCTTTAAAGAACTTTCTATACTAATAATTTATCGATCCTCTCCATGGATTTTTCAACCATGTTTTTGTAAAGGAACAACCTACAGAGGCAAGAAAAACAAGGTTTTCAAATCACAAAGCCTCTGTCAGTTTTTACTTTGGGCATTTCTGTAACTGTAACGGTAACTTTTCTGCGAGTGAGAATCATGTGGAGGTAAAGAAACCCACGCGCCTAGCATTTAATAAGGCCGCCCACGACGTCTCGTCATAACTGACACAGAGGACGTGTCATCTTTTCATTGGACCAACATGGAGCACGTTCCTCTGGAAAGTTGAACCCGCCGTAACCACTCAAGTGCGGACCCCAAATATTATTTACCTCAAAATATTAATCCTTTCAGATTCTACGGTTACATACTCAGTATAAAACCAAAGTTACCTTTCCCCACAAAAACATTACTTACTCTCTTCTCCGACGAACCTGCAACTATTCTCAAATCTTCATTTTTCTTTGCAAAAATGGCTTCCAGTTCTCACGCTGCTCAGAACTCTCCGGCGAACTCTCCTCAACAATCCCCAGTACATTAAGAGCACTCCCACAACCCAAACATCGCCGTAAATGCACAAACAGAAAACTCCGGCGACTCTGCAAACTTTGCACCAACCACCAACCTTCAACATTTTCTGAACAAAGAACATTTTTAGGATGTTATTCCTTTAAAATCCAACAACTGCTACCTTGTGCCCTCACCCACAGCCTTCAGCGAAGCCCATGCTCTTCTCCTAAACATCATGGAAAACCATATCCTATACCCCCTACTTTCCAAAACCCCAACCAAAATCCCTGCTCGATATCTGAATCAAGTTTGGCAAAGTTGCCATTTTGATTCAGATGATTCTTTGATAAAAGGCTACATTTCGAAGCCAGACAAATCTGAATACCTCGAACTCATGTTCAATAGAACTATGTTCTCGCTTGAGTTCAACCTGCCAACCAGAGGTCTATTAGGAATAAAGAAATATGTTGAGGTTCAGACGGACGAGGAGCTCTGTCGATTTGTAGAGATGTTAGGGTATAACACAACCCTAAGGAAACGCAATGATTTCCGCAGAGGCAAGCTACCACCTCTGTGGAATACACTCTTCTCCATCCTGAATCGTTGTCTAACAGGGAAAACGGGCAGCCCTGACCAGAGCTCACACCAGATCCTAACCATCATGTATGGGATCTATTATGATATTCCACTTGATTATGCCACCATCATGATGCAGGAGATAGTGAATACGATCGACAGAAAGCTTGCAACTCAAAAGGCCAAAAAGAACACACCAGGATATCTGCCACCTCTGCAATATCAGAGAATTCTAGGAGTAATTTTCGAGCCTCTACTTCTTATGCAGAAATGGCCAATGGAAGGGCCAACTGTAAAACTTTATCCAATGAACAAAAATAATCCTACAGAGCATGAAGACAACTACCCCCACTGTAGACCTCTGTCGAAGAACCTTCTGTCATATGCAAGCGATGAAGATAGGAAGTTAGAATATATACGCGCACACAGGACTCCAGAACCAAGTCCTGTGACAACCCCGCGTCTAGGAGCCCCCTTAGATTTAGATGTAGTAGAGAGGATGACAGAAGAAGAATGGGCCAGAGCTTTAGAAAAACATCATTCAGTACAAGACCGTTTCAAAGCCCAAAGAGAGAGCATAAACCCCTCTTCTCCCAAAAGAAAAACCTCTGCAGCAACACCCAAAAAGAAGAGCAAGAAAAGGAAAACCACAGAGGAAACTACAACCTCTGCAGCTCAACACTCTTTTCCACCACAAGCTACAGAAACAAGATCTTCTGCACATCCCTCCCCTCCAAAACAAAAGAAAAGGAAAACCAAATCCACAGAAGAGGGAACTCCTAAGCCAAAGAAGAGGAAGTCAAAGAAGAATAAACCAACATCACTTCTGCAGGTCATTACAGAGGATGTCGAACAAGAAGAGGAAGATCAGACCATGCCTCTGCAACCTCCCTCCCCAATAGTCTATACAGATCAACAGGGAGACTTTAATGCCTTCCTCAACAATCACGACATTGCTCACACCTTAGATCCATCAGGATGGGTCGCAGAACCATTGGATCAGAACATTCAGACTACAGAGGTTCTGCGCACAACAGAAGAAATTTCCCCACCTCATTCCAGTTTTGACACACAACGTCGAACCCCTCAACATACAATAGAAGTCATTTCTGCAGCTCAAGGTACACAACCTATGCACCCTTACGTTCGACGACTTATAGGACCTCATTTTATATATGATTCCTTAAGTACAAAAGCAAAAAAGACTATTGTGGATACTGCAGAAGAAGAGGTAGACAGAGAAATTTCCATAGAGGAAGAGGTTAGGGTAGAAACCACAGAGGGTTCTAAAGAAAAAGATGCCGCAGAAGTAGAAGGCACACATCCCCAACCCCGTCCCAGTGCAACCCACATTTCTGATACCGCCGGTCTAGCGGCAGAGGGTATCATAGAAAAAGAGCAGCACAGCTCGATCCTAACTCCACCCAGCCAGCCAGAGGTTACTCTTTCAACCTCTATGCCTATTATAACCGGGGAAACCATTCCTGGGGAGTCCTCTCGAAAGGACTCACCCAATGTTCGTGATTTATTGCCCCAAATCACATGCGTACTGGAGTTCTAACATTTTAATTTCTCTTGCATTCTACGTTCCCGAAACTGATCCTATCAAATATTTCACATTTTCTATGATCATCTCTATTTCAGGTATTTGGGGAATCCTCCTTAATAGACGAAATATTCCTATTATGTCAATGCCAATTGAATCAATGTTATTAGCTGTGAATTCAAACTTTTTGGTATTTTCCGTTTCTTCGGATGATATGAAATGCTGCGAAGATTGTTGAACCTTCCACTTCCTCTACCACCACTGACAAATGTGGACCCATAGTGAAATGGGTGCCCAAATCAAACTAATCTTCCTTTGTTTGCAGGTCCTAAAGGGTATCTGGTATCTCGATAGCGGATGCTCTAGACATATGACTGGCAAAAAGAACCTGCTCGTTGAATATAAGGAAGAGAGAGGTCCCTCAGTGACCTTTGGTGGAAATGGAAAAGGCTATACCCGAGGGTTTGGTGTACTTTCTAATGGTACAACAACCTTCAGAAAAGTCGCATATGTTAAAGGACTGAAGCACAATCTTCTGAGCATCAGTCAGCTATGTGACAAGGACTACAAAGCGTGTTTCACTAAGGAATCCTGCTTTGTCACTGACAAAAAGGAGAAGATTGCTCTCAGTGGATATCGTTTGGAAAATGTTTATGTTATAAACATGGACTCGACAACCACTGAGAACTCCTGCTTCTTCTCAAAAGCCTCATCTGATGTCAACTGGCTATGGCATAAGAGGCTCTCTCATCTCAACTTCAAGACACTGAATACTCTTTCTTCAAAAGAGTTAGTCACTGGTCTACCTCAACATTCATACGCTAAGGAATCTCTATGTTCAGCGTGTGAAAAAGGGAAACCAACCAAAGCAAGCTTCAAGTGTCATCTCCTCTTCAACTACTTCACATGGATTTGTTTGGCCCTATCAACAAACAATCCCTCGCTAGAAACAAATATACAGTGATCATAGTTGATGAATTCACTCGCTATACCTGGGGTTAGGTTTCTCCATTCTAAGAGTGACACCCCTGAAGAACTCATCACTTTCGTCAGGAAAATGGAAGTCCTGAATAATATGATCGTTCGCTCAATAAGGAGTGATCATGGGACTGAATTCAGAAACAATTTGTTGGTTCCAGATCCATGCAATGAACAATGAAGAAATCAATAGATAAGAACAGGTGTTATGATTTCAACTGGTCATCCAATTAGCTTTCAATTGTAGAGAGAATTACAATACGATTCAGGAAAGCAAAATAGACAACTAACTTAATTCTAAGATAATAACAACTTTAAATACTCTGGGCCCGTGGAAAAAAGCCCATGGCCCATTCACCAATAAGGCTCAAATTAAACAATAACAAACAATCCCTTGAACTTCTATTCAACACATTAATTGCCCTAACAATCTCCCCCTTTGAATCGAAGTTCGAGTTCGCACCAGTTATCCACATATCTCTTTCGGAGCGCAAAGTGTACCTCGAACATTCGGATGGCGCGGCGATAGTCGATGCGTTCTTCAATCATTTCTAAGGCTTTTCGAGCGGTTGTTTCATTCGGATTGGGAACATACGAAACCTTTTGATTTTCGGATTCATACGTGATGATTCTTCGAAGAGCATCTTGAGCTTTGAAGAGCGTGCCGTCGCAGAATCTGTCTACCTGACTGGAGCGAAGAAATCTCTTTTCTTTCTGATCGTTGATGTAGACTATCCCAAATTCTGGTTCCAGAAGCAGTGCGTTTTCGGGATACATCTTCAGTTCGGGCGCTTTCAGATTCAGCTTTATCAGGTTTACCTTCTTAGATTTGTTCTCGATTGCCATTTGGAAGTCCGTGAGATAGGACATCATGATGGTACAGACTAGGAATCGACGAACAGCTTCGAGCACTTTGGTTACTTGAAGTGGTCGGATAGTTCTGGTACGGAGGTCTTTCAAGATAGCATAGAAGTCGAATGGTCGGAGATTCTTGAAATCAGCTTTGGAAAATATCCATTCATTTCCGTCTTCTCGTCGGAAGGTGAAGATGGGAAACATAACTTTCAGAATTCTACCTGTTTGGACGTTGAGAACTTCGGTGATCTTGTGATTTGTTCGTACTTGGCTAACTGGCAGACACCGCTTCATTACGTTTATGTACTGGCTTTGGTATTCTGGGTTGGAACTATAAATACCAATGCAAAAAGTAGGCTCGATAGGGCGTAACCTGTGAACGAACAGCCTTTTGAGAGATTCCTCCATGTGAGGAATAAATATCGTGATCTTCTCCCATTGGATTTGTTGCTGTTGAGGAGGAGGAAGATCAAAAGCTGTCGGTAGGTGAGGAGATGTCGGAATTTCAGCAGATGTAGTCTCGGGTCTTGTAGAAGTTTCGGCGGAGTGAGCAGAGTGAACGGGTGAACCATACAGATTTTGCAGCAGAAATTGGTCGTAGACAACATTATCGTCTTTATCAGTAGGGAAGAACAGGTTTACCTGGAGATTTACAGAACTGGCGGCTTTTTCGTACCATGCATTTTCGGTCTCCGGGTCGATCTCGGTGTTTGGATCAATAAGATTGAGTATAGACCCATCTGATGTATCAAAGTTGACCAATTCCTGTGTTGATCCCTCAGGATTTTCAACCATCAGGTCTTCATCATCGGAGATGTCCATATCCATTACCACCTCGATTAAAGGCAACTCGGCTTCGGGTCCGGTTTCGGTTGTAGTTGCCGCAGTTGAAGGTTCCGGTTGAACCACAGTAGCTTCAGGGATGATTGGAACGTACTAGGACAAGCGTAGTCTCTTGTTCTCCCCCTCACAGTGATCAAGATCATCCTGGTCATCGTGCCGTCGCTTGAGTCTGCCAACTTGACTCTTGCAAGTGTCTTCGAGTGAGGCGACTTTGTCGGACAGCGTTTTGAGCGCTTGTTTTACGTCCTTAAGAGTCGTGTCAAGCTGGTCCAATCGTGATGTAACGGATGAAGAAGAAGCATTGACCTGGGATTGTAGCACAGAAAGCAGGTCTGCTTCGATAGAGGCATCAGTATCTTGGTGTTGGAGCAACTGAGATAGGAGCATGGTCTTTAAAGTATCCACCGAATAGATAGGCTGAACGGGAGTCGGTGGTGGTGTCGGTGCAGTTTCAGGTTCGACCATCTTCTCTTTAACTTTGATCAGAGTCTTCAGTTTGCCGAGCTCATTGGTGAATCCCTGCTCCATGGCCTCGCGGACAGCCTTTAGGGCGCCGTCCAGATATCCCTTTGACACAAAGTCTGGGAAAATAACTCCGGAATCACTTAGATTACCCGTTGAGGCATCTACCTTAGAGGTAGAGCCACCTACGTTCACGGTTGGCATAGGGGTAACCGTGGTAGGATTTCCTTCCGATCCTCGCGTTCCGCTTAAAGGCGGAGACACTACGGAAGTTCCGATCGAGTCACGAAGAGCATCGATTTGGTGAGTTTCATCCTGTTTCCTAGCCGAAGAAGTAACATTTACAAATGGCTCTAGACTCAATAGTTCATTGAAATAAGGTGAGACCGGGGGCTGCTGGTCTCTATTTTCAATACCAGTACCCTATGATTGAGAGACCGGTAGATTTTGTGCTAATTCCCCGTGTGAAGTTGAAACACCCGTCTTTTGAGAGACGAGTGAGTGGCTGGGGAGGTCGTGCAATTACGCCGATGGGTCCACGGCGGCTTCTTCAATACCCCGTCCCAACGGATGAGACGGGATAGCAGATATGGCTACCCGGATGACACTTGGCTGGATTCGCTCAGAAGCCTCTTTATCTTTACGGCTTAATCTTTCTTGGTTCGCTTTCGACCTCAATTCCCTCTGTCTCACATGTTCTAATTCTTCAACTAATACTCCCTCCTCTCTCCTTGTATCCCCTGTAATAGGCTGAGTGAGTGGTGTCGAAGGTAAGGCAGATTGGATGCCTTCGGTAAATCTGGGTTGGGTCCGATACGGGTAGGGATTAATGTTGCTCGGATAGTACGATCCGTATCGGATTCAGTGGAGTCAGATTCCACATCCTCAACCTGTCTGGTCGGTGAGGGAGGATCAGATATGTAAGGCTCGGAGTCCCGGTGAAGCATCGGTCTAGATGACGTGCCAGCTTCGGTCGTCGGTTGGTTGATGGGAATGGGTTGTTGGCTTGATCCGGCTTGGGTAGTACTGGCTCGCGTATCGAATGCATCGCCCACGCCTGTTCCCATCCCACGTATTCTCAACACACCCCGTCCGGGAGCCCCAGCTGCCCGGACTCTACCACCTCTCGTCCTAGGACCCTCACGTCCCTCAGTTCTATGTCCCTAGGGAGGTCCCTCCGGTGCTGGCTGGACCATGGGAGCAGCTAAATCTCTCCTATATTCTATCACGCTCAGTGCATTGGGGTCCGCGTGTGCCAGTAGGGCTTCAGGTAATGGCATGGCTATGGCGTTGGACGGGTTCCGAATCACCATGTACTGTAAATGGAAAGGAGGACATACCGGATGGTTAATGCGTCGCGGTATCCCTGGATTCGCGTCCATGTGTTGTGTGATCGGCAGTGAGAGGAATCGAGGATAAGGTAGGAATTTCTTTTGCTTCGTACCTCCGATATTCCGAATAGCTTGAACCAACTCGTGCCATATAATCATCGTGAAGTCAACCTGTCGGTTGTAGCATACAACATGGAATAGACGCATGAAGCCGCCTGTGCACTGGTCTATTCGCTTACATCTGGATGAGAGACACCTGTTCAGTACCAGATGGGGGCCAGATATTTGCGGTTGAATGCCGAAGGTCGATCAAGGGCGCGGTTGTAGCCTAGAGCGTGTACTTGAGCACATAGTGTAGTCTCATTGACCGCGGGGTCGTAACGTTGATGTCCACCGGCGGTGGCGTCGGGTAGTGACAGTAGACGGCGGAAGGAATCAAGTGTGAGCGTGAAGGGGTGGTTGTCGATCCGTGCCGTGATGGTCTGCGAATTGGCAGCCGTAATGACTTGGGCAGAGAGCCATACTTGATAAAGATATAGTGTAGGGACGTCGGGTGTTGCAGTGAGGGCCTCACAGAGAGGGTGACCTAGTAGGATGTCCACGACCACACGGTGTTGCTCCTGTGGTCAGAACTCAGCGGCGTCCAACTAATGATTATTGGCTTCCATCTCGATGCCATGGTCAGGGTTGACCAAAGCATTATCAGCTGCTTCGTCGATAAATTCCTCTTGAGGAGAAATTTGTTCTTCGGGATGTTGTTGTTGTTCTTGATCCGCCATAGAATATCTGTAAAAGACTCAAAGTTAGTAATGAAGGCGGATGAACAAGTGTCGGCGCGTACCTTTGCTGTAAGTGGCTCAATCTGAGACAGATTGAGGACAGGCAGTGAGAAAACAGGTACTGTACTGATAAACACAAGGGGTGTCCGGACAAACGCATTGGAAAACAAAAGTGTCCGGACAAACTATGGTATCCGGACAAAGGGTATCCAGACATCAAAGGATTCCAGATGAATTGAGAGTTTCCGGACACAATAGACTATCATGACAAAGATGGATTCCGGATAGGATATGAGTTTCCGGATGGCATTGGTTACCGGACACCTCAACATTCCGGTAGTTGAACTTACCGGAAACCCTTAGGTTTCCGGACAACTAGGTTTTCCGGACGGTGATGGTTTCCGGACAAATCGTCGTAAACTTGTGAGTTTCCGGACAAGTAGAATGTGTCCGGACGACTCTCGGGTTGATTGATTTCGTCCAAATACACATTCCAACACACACCCAAGTAGTCTAACAGTGCTAATAGGAGCGTGGGTGCATACGACATGTGTTAAATAAGTCAAAAACATCCTGAAACATGTCGAACGATGGTCAACGTGAATTCAGGGTTTCGGAAACCCTTAAGCAGAGTAATCGATGGTTGAATCATGTGTGTAAGTGCTTGATATGAGCATAATCGATATCGAGAAGGATATTAGTGACACATACTTGAGTGTGAAATGAAAATCGAGTGTGAATCGTCGATTTTGTGAATGTCCGTGTGAGAGAGAAAGGCGAGAGGTTTATGAGGGTTTTTTTGTAGAATCTGGATAAGTGAACTAAGAAGTGTCCGGATCCCCTTTTATATTAACCCAATAATCCTGGTGGGTCTACCCGGATACCCATCTGGTCCGGAAAGTGGAATGTCCGGATAGATGAGTATCCGGAAACCGATCCGGACACTGTGACATTTCAGAAAAAACCTTCTTGGCCTCTCTTAGGATTTTGAAAGAACTGACTCTCGCTCCCCCTCAAACTGAGCATGGGAACTTCATTGCTCCCCCTCGGATAGTGCAAATGTGTGTAACGGAGAGACCGACACACATTGAACAATGTTGTGTCCACAAAAAACTTTTACACAGTGAAAGGAAAAATGTTGTGTCGCTCCCCCTCAAATGATGAACATACAGTTGTATGCTCCCCCTCAGAATGTGCGCGTAGAGTGAAGTGCACACGGAGTATCCACAAAAAAAAACTTTTCAGCCGTTAAAAAAATTGTGTGTGACACTCCCCCTCAACAATAGATTAAACTTACCTGATACCGGTTCATGCTCCCCCTGAATACATGAATACTCGTGAAAGCACAGACATAAAATCAATTAAACTAGACGACAGTATGAAATAAAAGAAACACACGTAGAAAGAAAGAAAACAAACGAAATCTACCTAATAAATACAGAGACTCGACCTAACTGTGTGACTAATGCAAGTAGAATGCAGGTGCGAGAAAGTGTATGCTCAATCATCCGGAGTGTGAACAACAGATGATGAGTAGACAGTTTCTCGTAGATGTATGGAACTTGTAACGGGCACACAATCAGATCAAGTCTTCAGATTTAGCATACCCAACTTGGACACTAGAGTATTAAAACGTTTTTCGTCCAAGGGTTTTGTAAACAGGTCTGCTACCTGATGTTCTGTATTTACAAAATAGAGTTCGACTGTACCTCTTTCAACGTGATCCTTAATGAAATGGTACCAAACGTCTATGTGCTTTGTCTTCGTATGTTGGACCGGATTGCTGGACATGGCAATTGCGCTCTTCGAGTCGCAGTAGATAGGTACCTTTACGTAAGTAAATCCGTAGTCCTTGAGTTGGGTGCGCATCTAAATCACCTAAGAATAGTAGCTCGCGGCGACCACATATTCCGCCTCGGCAGTCGACGTAGAGACGCACTGTTGCTTCTTGGATGCCCAACTCACCAGGCTATCTCCCAAGAACTGCAAATTCCCTGATGTGCTCTTCCGGTCCATCATGCTGCCAGCGTGGTCCGCATCAGAATAAGTGGATAGCTCAAAACCTGTCTCTTTCGGGTACCACAAGCCAAGATCAGCAGTACCACGTAAATAACGAAAAATTCGTTTGACAGCTATTAAATGAGACTCTTTTGGTTTTGATTGAAACCGGGCGCATAGAAAAGTTGAAAAAATGATATCCGGTCTACTTGCGGTTAGATACATCAAAGAACCAATCATTCCCCGATACAATTTAGTGTTCACATCCTTTCCGTTAGGATCGGCGTGAAGCTTTATACCGGGTGCCTTGGGAGTTTTCATTGGTGAGGACTGTTCCTTCTGGAATTTCCTAAGAATATCCCGGATGTACTTAGCCTGGTTTATGAATATCCCGGTCGATAGTTGTTTAACTTAAAGACCAAGGAAGAAATTCATCTCACAAAGCATACTCATTTTAAAAAATTGTCCCATAAGTTTGGCAAAGTTCTTTGCATACTGAGGATTAGTAGAGCCGAAAATTATGTCATCAACATACACTTGAACTAAGACAATATGACCTTTTTCGTTCTTGATAAATAGAGTTGAATCTATCTTACCCCGTGTGAATTCTGATTTTAGCATGAACTCGGATAAAGTGTTATACCAGGCTCGTGGAGCTTGCTTTAGACCGTAAAGCGCCTTGTCTAGAACGTAGACATGATCAGGCTTCGAATCATCCATGAATCCTTTCGGTTTCGACATGTATACTTCTTCCTTGATATCGCCGTAGAGGAATGCGGTCTTCACATCCATTTGGACGACTGTGAAGTTCTTGTGCGCGGCGTATGCAAGGAACATACGTATAGCTTCTATCCTTTCCACCGGAGCGTAGGTCTCGTCGTAGTCAATCTCCTCTTGCTGACGGTATCCCTTAGCTACGAGACGCGCCTTGTTGTGTACTACGATGTCGTCCTCGTCCTTCTTATTCTTGAAGATCCACTTGGTTCCGATCACCGTCTTGTGGGTTGTACGTGGAACAAGTCGCCATACCTTGAGAGCCTCGAATTGGTTGAGCTCCTCTTGCATGGCTATGATCCAGTCCGGGTCATCAAGTGCTTCGCGGACGTTGGTAGGCTCGATCTTGCTTAAGAATCTGGAGAAAATGCAGAAATTGGCCGATGCACCTCACGTTTGGACTGGTGTGAAGGGATCACCGATGATTTGATGTAGGGGATGAGCTTTCGTCCATTTGGTGGTATGTAGAAGTGGCTGTTGAGTTGAATGGGAGGCGTCCGGATCCGCATAGTTACCAGATGGAAGGTTTTGTACCGCTTCAAGTGTAGCCAGTTGGTTTCTCGGAGGAGATGGGAGAGGATTCGTCGACGGTTGAGCAACTTCTGGTTCCGAGGAGTTAAGAGGTTGATCGTCGATTGTTGCAGATGACGAATCTTGCGGAGCGATCTTCGGGTTTGTTACTGGTTCCTCCGGGGGGACAGTAGTATCGGTTGAAGTGGATGATGACGGTTGAGTTGTCGGAAGGCATGCCGGTCGAAGGCAGCAGACCGGATAGATTCGCCGAATCCTCAATGCGAGCAGCTTCAAGTCGAGGTTGTGCTGAGACATGGGGAGTAGAGATGTTAAAAATGTCATCATAAAAATATTTGAACAGTAAATCTAAATTTGAAATATCAGCATTCGATGAAAATGCATGATTCGGATTTACTGTCGCTTGTGCAGATCCCGAACGTGGAAGTTTGGAAGCTAGCACGCCAGTTAAACCAGGTTCTGAACTGAGGTGTTCAGAAGCTAAATCTGCAGCTTCGTCGAATGTCACGTTTACACTTTCGGTAACAGTTTTAGTCCGTTTGTTGTAAACACGATACGCCTTAGCCTGCATGGAGTATCCGATGAAAACTCCTGCGTTCGCCTTTGGGCTGAATTTGCCGAGATCGTCCTTGTCGTTTAAGACGTAGCACGTGCATCCGAATGCATGGAAGTACTTGATGTTCGGAATGCGTTTGTTGATGATCTCGTACGGTGTCTTGTTGAACCGCTTGTTGATGATGGAGCGGTTTTGCGTGTAACAAGCCGTAGACACCGCTTCGGCCCAGAGAAATAGCGGTAGTTTCGATTGAGAAAGCATGGTGTGAGCCGCTTCGACGAGAGTACGGTTGCGTCTTTCCACCACTCTGTTTTGCTGAGGAGTGCGTGCCGCCGAGAAGGTTTGCGAGATACCGACAGAAGCTAGGTAGTCGTTCACCGTTTGATTCTTAAATTCTGTCCCGTTGTCGGTCCTGATAGTCTGAACTTGACTCTAAAGATTCAGCTGGATGGTCTTCAAATGATTGATGATCAGCTCCGGAGTTTCATCTTTCGAGCGAAGGAACTTGACCCGTGTGTAGCGTGAGAAGTCATCCACCATCACCTGGACGTATTTGCGCTTGTTGATGCTCTGAACACGCATCGGTCCACACAGATCCATATGGATAAGTTCAAGGGACCGGGACGTGCTCGGAGCGGCCTTCGGCTTGTGCGTTGCTCGCTTCATCTTTCCCATCTCACATGCCCTGCAGAGTCGATCTTTCATGAATTGTAGATCGGGCATGCCTTTCACGTGTCCGCCCAACACCAGTTTGTTGATACTTTTGAAGTTTAGGTGCGAGAGTCGTCGATGCCAAATCCAAGCTTGTTCGGAATTAGCTTTTGACATGAGGCAGACAGGGTTATTGGTCTTTAGGGCTGCGAGGTCGATGGTGTAGAGGTTGGTCTTGCGCCTTCTAACCAGTAGCTCCACTCCGTCGTCATTGAGTATTCTACACCTTTTGGCTTGGAATCGGACCTCGAGATCTTTGTCGTAGAATTGGCCGATATTGAACAGATTGTGTCCCAATCCTGCGACGTGTGATACCTTCTTGATAGTGATCTTGTCTTGGACAATGTCGTCGTATCGGCGATAATGAAACTCTAATACATATTGTCTACTTACAATTTTCACTAAGTGTTTAAAGGGTCATTTATCAAAACACTGAGGGTTTGGATCAACAATCTCCCCCTATTTGATATTGACTTAGCAACTGAAGAAAATTGCTAAATATGAAAACATAAGGATAAAAAGAACTCATAAAATATTTGTCCCTTTTACTGTTTTCTGGGATCTTTTAAGTACTGATGGAGTAAAGTACATTCGCTGAAATTTTTCTTTAAACTTCGTAAAGGTTACATAGGGAAGTAGAAAAATTACAAGTACAACAAATAGATTTACAAGTACAAAAGATGTAAGCTGATAAAGATAGAAGAATTTACAAGAAAATCTATCAGCTAGAAGGGTTCTTCCTTAACAAGAATTTCATCAAGGGTTCTTGTAGAGGGAATCATCCAGTTAGGGACTGTTTCACCAAGATTTCGTCTATTTTGAGCTTCAGCAAAGATTAGGGGCTTCATGTATTGTCCTAGAAGATCATCTCTGAATCCACACCAATATATGAGATCCCTGAGCTGTTCAAGAGGAGTGATGGGAAGCTCAGAGATACGTTGAAAGTGTTCTTGTCCATCGTAGTCGTGAAAGAAGATACCATATGGTTCGCTTAAGACTTTTCCAGGAATGAAGCATTCACCAGGGGGCAGGGAGGTATCAAGCGCTGAGAGATAAGGTTCAGGACCAAGTACTTCAGCACGTGAGAAACCAATACCTGTTTCGTTCCGGATAGGAGGATCTGAGTCTGAAGATATTATCTTTTTCTTTGCAGGGGCCCTTCTTTGTTGAGTTGGATTTATGGGAGGAGGAATATCCACATCAGATGAAACCAAGTCGATCTGAGAATTTATGATATTCTCGACATTGCTCTTATATTGTGAGCTAGATCGCTGAATGGCTATTCGCATCTCCAACCATTCAGAGAAACCGTACTTCTTGATTGTAGCAGCATAGATATTTTCCTTGGTACCGTTTTCTCTGAATAAATCGACCTTAACAACTGGAACACCTATGTTCGATCTTCCTCTGATGTTCACCTTGTGAATTATGGCAGCCCGATATCGATAGTGCAGTCTTTCTTTACACCATTCCAAGGTAGAATCAGATACCTTGGTCTTTTCTTCTACGATCTTCTGGGCGTCTTCCCATAGTTGGCGTTGAACCTCGATGGGAGTCTTCTTAAGTGAAGAATCTTTCACCGATTGTTGGACAAGCTGGATGGCGTAGGCTTTATCTTTTTCTTCAGCTTCCCCTCTTTCGGCGAGTAATCTTTCAGCTCTGAGGTGATCAGTGAATTCTTTCTTTGATAACCTGAACTTTGTAGGAATAGGAGTGACTTTGGAGCGAGGGAGGATGATTCGCTGATCTTCAAGATTCTTGATCATTGCATCTCTCTTTTTCTGATCCTCTTCACTTAGCTTTTGAGGAGCCAAGGAAGGTATGTTTTTGTGAGAGTGCAGCTCTTCTTCTCGTTCTTCAGTCTCAGTGCTGAAATCCAAGACTGGGATTATTTTAACAGCTCTTGTGGCTGGGATTATTGGAGTTGTAGTAGGAGTGACTTCAGCAGGATCCTCAAGTAGGGGAGAGGACTAGCTGAAACACAACGATCGTTTTAATAAGATCATTTGGGAAGAAGGAGATAGAGAAAAGAATGGGGTTTAAGTGTATAGAGGTTTTATGGAGAGGAGAACTGATATTGAGAAGGGATAGAGGAGGGATGCAGTGTAAGGGAAGAGGAGATATTGTACCTAACAAACTGGCTTGCTGAAAAGAATAGCCAAGTTGTCTTCAGATGAAACACCTTTATTTTTGCCTTTGTCAGCTTCAGACGCTGCAGGCTTTGTCTTCTCCTTGATGGTTCATTTATCGAAATCCCTTTTAGAGCAGGGACCTTCTTGGGCTGAACAAAGAAGAAGTCATCATCATCATCATCATCATCGTCATCATCTTTAAGAGATGATGATGGTTCGTCGTCCTCAAGGTCGATGTCTTTATTTTCTTCTTCGTCTTCCTTAGCTTCAGATTCTTTCTCATCAGCATAGGGTACGGTAACGTCAGCAGCAACTTTAGTTTCCTCATCGAGTTGCTCCCCCTCAAATGCAGAGGGAGTTTTCTCGGTTCCCTCAGGGTTTTCAACTCCCAGAGGTTTAGCAGTTGTAGCATCAGCAGAAACAATACCCTCCCCCTCAGAATTACGGGGAAGGTCTTCAAGATTTTTCTCCTCCCCCTCAGCATTATGGGGAAGTTCTTCAGTCTTCTCCCCCTCTTCCACATGATGGATATGTGAGGAAACAATATGATCAGCACCATTGTGCATTGACTCCATGTCTTCCAGGCCAGAGATCCCAACACATGTTTTAATCCTACCTAATCTGTCTTCCAGGCCAGATATAGTAGGAGTGATTCGTTGAAGTTACTCTCGATCCACCTGAGTAAAATGCGATGGAGCATACGTAGCAGCATTCAGGCGATCGAGGATCTGCTACACTAGAGTCTTCACCGAAGTCACTTCAGACTTTAAAGAGGTCACCTGATAAACCAAGAATCTAGCAATGTAATATAGAGAGAGAATCTAGAGAGCAATAGTTATCCATATATTGATCAACGAGTACAAATGACACAATGCTACAAGTGTTCTAGATTGTTGATTATTATCTAACTATGAACTAGACAAGCCTATTTATACCCATAACATACAAGGTATAAAGGCAAAGAAATACAACATGGACTAATGCAGTACATTGACTTTACAGTAAGTCTTGAATACAATAATGATCTAACAATCTCCCCCTTTGGATTCAAGATTTAAAAAATATGACAGCAGTCTTCAGCTCTTTGTAAAGTCAATCTTCTCAAACAGACACTCTATCAAACCATCTTCAAGTCTTGTACATGAAAAACACATCTTTGCAGCTTTATCAGTCTTTGACAAACAGTAACTTCTCGTATCCTTCTTGATGCAAGAACCTTAGTTCTCATATTAATTTTAAGGATCCGAAACCATCAGATCTCGGACCAAGAAGGATGCGAAATCATAGAATTCGGATGCAAGAGGGTGCGAAACCATCCGTTTCGTATTAAGTTGGATACGAAACCATGGAAACCGGATGTAGAAGGGTTCGAAACCATATGCATTCGGATCAGTTGGATGCGAAACCATGTCGAATCGGATGAAGTTGAATACGAAACCAACGAATGTCGGATCAAGTTGGATACGAAACCATGGAAGTCGTATCAATAAGGATACGAAACCATGAGGATTCGTTCAAGGCAAGTGTGAAACCATACTAATTTGAATCAGAAGGATAGAAGGATGCGAAATCATCTATATTGTTGAACTTTTAGGTGTAAGCACATTCCGAAACGCTCAGAACTAAGATAACCAAATTCAGCAACATTTCAGACTTCACAAGATTCGAAACCAATATTTCTTGTATTTTGAATGATTTCTTAAACTTAGTATCTTCATCTCTTTGCTTCGACATGAAATTGAATTAAACATTTCTCCCCCTTTTTCGATGATAGTGAGCATCATGATCATCGAAAACCTTTTTCAATTTCAGTCGCATCTCTGAGTATTATTAACAATCTACTCCTTAATGAATAACCTTGCTCCCCCTCAAAATAAGAATTCTGGAGCAATTTTTTTTGTCCCCCTGAAAGTATGTATATATTTCATTAAAAATATTCATTTCAAATACAATGCATTAATGAAAATATTTATACAAGGAATATAAAATTCATTGAACTACATTTTATAACTACTAACATTTGATCATTTGAAAGCGTTACAAAAGAAATCCAACTTAATGAAATTTAACAGATTTTTCAATCAAATGAAATCAAATGCATGTGTTTGGATTCAAGAACAAGACATCATTGCATATCAAGTTAAAAATGTTCAGTTTCAGCCCCTTTATTAAATCTATTTGGTATGCTAGCATGCGAAATATGATTAGCTTCAAGCATATGCAATTCTAAAACATATAAGAATACTTTGCTCTACTCACACTATTTGTCCAAAATCAGGATTTTCATAAATTTACGGGTTTATCGCGACTTTGTATTTTCCCCAAGTTTTAAGAGATGTGTGCTCATTGGCATCTTTTAATTTTGTGCACATTGGCATCTTTTGATTTTGTGCTCATTGGCATCTTTTAATCAAAAAGTTTAGTAAGAATAAGATACACCATTAAACATGACTTTCTATCTGGTTCTATAGCAGGATTTGGGTTAGCAGATCCCATACCAGTTGGCCTTAGGTGCTAGGTGTCGAGCACCCCTTAGAACTTAATTTCCCAAACCAGAAAGGTCACATCGATATATCTTAAACCCATTTGTACCAGTAGAACATGGCTTTCTATCTGGTTCTATAGTAGGATTTGGGTCAGCCGATCCCAGACCAGTTGATCTTAGGGACTAGGTGTCTAGCACCCCTTAGGACTTACTCTCCCAAACCAGAAAGGCCACAGGTACAAACTTTCAAACTAGATGATTTTTATTTGTTTACTTGATGCATCTCAATCACTTGGTTCTAAAACATAGTGCTTCCCCCATATTTTCGTTTCCATCCATCATTTTGATAAATAGTCTTTTTGAGCATTATATTCTATATAAGTCCAGATTTCCATAATTTTGAGCATTCAACATAATTTCATTCATGTTTTGCTGACCTTTCGATTTATTTCAGAAGTGAAAGATGAAACAAATATAACTCAGATAAAACAAAAACACTTGTAAAATCACCCTTGACACACATTTCATTAATTGAATGAAAATTGAAAATTTCTATCTCATTGAATTAAATTTGTAAAGATTCAAACATTCAAAGTAGTAGAAATAAAACATAATGCAATGTTACCTTTCACCACTTGTTCCTTGAAACAAAAAGATGTAACAGTTAAGGATATCACCTGACATGTATGAGTTCTAAACTGATTTGTTTAGAAGTCTTAGACTTTGAAGTACGGGTCCTGAACTGAATTGTTCAGAAGCCATAGTCGTTGAAGCACGAGTTTTGAACCGATATGTTCAAAAGCCAAAAATGTTGAAGCACGGGTCCTGAACTGATGTATTCAAGAACCAAAAACTCTTTGCTCCCCCTTAATGGTACAAATACTCTTCTTAAAAAAAATCACCGCTTCTCTTCTGTTTTTAGTCATGTGTATGGTATATATATTTCCAAATCAGCACAACACATGATGAACCTGCAAAACAGATTAAGCAGATTTTGGTACCCAACGGCACCTGGGTCCTAGTGTGTTAGGTGTAGATTTCTTAAAAGGAATATTGTTAGTACCGTACCAATAAGAAGTATAATCTTTATGTACAAAATCATTTGATCCACAGTAAGAAGAACAGATTTTCATATGTGCCAAACTAATCAGATGATTTGCGGAATGAATAGGATTAGGTTTAGCCGAAGATTTACCTTTCGGCGCATTGTTCTTCTTGGCATTTGATGTGGAAGCAGATGATTTTGGTACATCTTTCTTTGGAACTGTTGTGCCTTTGACTCTCCATTCCATCTTCACCTTCTTGAAGACTGGAACTTTTTCAAGTTTGGAAGTATTAACTTTAGGCACATTTGGTTTGTTATCTGATTTATCAAGCATAGGATTATAGAAGAGATTTGTTGAACGAATCTGATCTTTTGAGAAATCAGTTGATCTATTAAATTGTTTAGAAGGAATGTTTTTAAAGCTTGAACTTGAAGCAGTTTTAAAAGAGCATTCAGAATCATTTGAAATAACAAATGGAGTCTGAAAGATAGTATCAGGATTGACCTGATTTGAGACATCAAATTTAAAAATGACGTCTTCAAGTTCTTTGACTTTGTTTATCAAAACATTTTTCTCTTTAGAAATCATATCAAATTTCTTTTGGAGATCAGATTTGATCAATTGATCCTTCATAATATCAGCTGATAAACCAGATAATCTTTTGGTAAGATTAAGAATGGCATCTTCAAAATATTCGCGTTCCGATTCAAAATCTTTTTCCAAAAACTTTCTTTTATCAGTAATCTCTTTGAAAATTTCCATATTTTTCTTTTTAAGGGTTTTACTTTCCTTTTCAAAGAGATTTTTCTTTTCCGCAAAATCTTTTCTTTCTTTTTTCAAAAGATTTTCTAAATCAGAGATTTTCACGGAAAGTTCATTAATTTTGATCTCAAAATATTTCTTTTTCAATTCCAAACTCAGCTCTTTCTTTTTCGAGCTTGTCTTTTTCTAAAAATAAAACTTTCTCAAAGTCAGAAACTTGTTTTGAAAGTTTTAAACAATTCAGCTCAGTCTCTTTCTTTTCTTGTTGAGACTTCTTTGACAAATCGGACAACTTTTGTATGAAAACTATTTCAAGTTGTTCTTTTTCTTTTGAAAAATTAGTTTCAAGAAGAAAAAGTTTTCTTTTCAGTTCAGCGTTTTCATTGTCCACACTTTTTTTATTCTCTTGAATTCTTTGTAGTTGATCTCGTAGATATGAGTTCTCCTTCTCTCTCTCGATTTCTCTACTCTTCATATCAGCATTTTCCCTTTGAAGAGTTGTTACTTTCTCTTGAAGTTTCTTGAGTTGATTGTGCAGACTTGAGTTGTCTCTCTTTGCTTCAAGATCTGCAATATAAACGTCAAGATCATTCTAAAATTTATCATTTGAAGAAGAAATGTCTAAAATTTGTCTCTTCAGATTAGCATTTTCTTCCTCCAATGCTTTTAAAATTTGAAGTATTAGTTTTAACAAAATTTTGCTTCAAACCTTCACCTTTGGATTTAACAATAATTTGCTTCAAACTTTCATTATTAGATTTAACAAAAGTTTGTGGTGTTGAAGGTATTTCTGTTATAAGAACTTGTTGCAAAATTTCATTATTTGGTTTAACAAAAAACTTGTGGAGTTGGAGGTATTTCAGTTATAAGAAATTGTTGCAATCTTGAAACCCCATCTTCTTTATAAGTAGACATCTTGAAGAAAACCTGAAAAGAAACACACAAAAAAAATTAGATGAAAAATATGAAAAATAATATTACCTAATAGAGTGATCGTCAAGAGAAACTTCGCTTAGAAGTTAGAATTATGTGCACACTCTTAAACTATAGAAAAACACAATTAAAGTCAGAAAGATTTTCAAAAATAAAATTTGAAAAACAAAATTTAAAATTTTCTTCCAAAAATTAATTCTGAAACGTTTACGCGGATATGTTGCACTTTAATCGTCAAACCTGCAAAATAAGAGAAAAATATGTCAGTTACGAATAAAAGCAGGTAAAATGACAAAAATTCGACACTAAAATGAAAAAATAAGGACTAAAAGTGAAAAATACTAAGACTCAACAAAAATAAGGACTAAAAATGACAAAAAAATGAAACTTAAGAATATAGGGACTAAAAGTGTAAAAAGCTAGAAACTAACAAGTCTAGGGACTGAAAATGTAAAAACCTAGAACTTAAAACTAGAAGGACTAAAAGTGATAAAATCCAAAACTATAAACTACAAGGGTCAAAAATGACGAAACCTGAAACTTCTAAGTCCAGGGACTAAAATTGTAAAAGACTTAAAGTAAACTATAGGGACCAAATCTGACAAAAACTGAAACTGACTAACTGATTACGACCAAAATTGTTAGAAAACTAACGAATTCT
Organism: Saussurea involucrata; assembly: GCA_033807775.1. Lineage (NCBI taxonomy): Eukaryota > Viridiplantae > Streptophyta > Magnoliopsida > Asterales > Asteraceae > Saussurea > Saussurea involucrata. The sequence continues at coordinate 102,849,574 of CM066314.1, read as the reverse complement.
AACTAAAAAAAAGGACTAAAATTGAAACAAAAATTAACAAAATAACTAGATCTAACGAAACTAACGGAGAAATGGACCAAAAATGTCAGAAAATTAACGGAACAAACGGCGTTCCGTTAGTTACTGTTCACCATCTTCAACATGAAACGGGTTTTTGATCTGAACATTTCAAGTTGCGATATCTCCTTCGTTACTCAACCAAAATCGATGAAATTTATTTCGTTGCGATCCTTTACCGAAACCCAATCAAATCCAACCAAAGAAACTCGATCATGCAACAATTTTTCCGGTGACCCATGATTTTCCGGCAGAACACGTTTTTCTGGCGAGTTAATTTCAGACGACTATATCTTCTTTGTTTCTCAACCAAATCTGATAATTCTGGTTGCAATGTGATCCTAAAACAGATACCAATCGATTCCAATCAATAAAAGTCGATCAATCACTGATTTTAGAAGATCCACTAGATTTTCCGGCGAGCCTGTTTTCCGACGAAAGAAGAATTCGAACTGATATGAGGATGTTGATGGTTTCGGATGCTTGATGATATGGTTTCGGTTCAAGAGTGGTGCGAAACCCTGGTTTCGTATGCTTGGTTTCGGTTCAAGAGTGGTGTGAAACCCTGGTTTCGTATGCTTGGTTTCGTTTCAAGATTGGTGCGAAACCCTGGTTTGTATGCCTGGTTTCGGTTCAACAGTGGTGCGAAACCCTGGTTTCGTATGCTTACACACAAGGTACACCCTCACACACAAACACACGCCACACACACACTAACACACATAAACACACGCCATACACACACTAACACACACTCTTTTACCACGTCACCAAACACACACACACCTCATGCACACATACAGGACTGTTGATCCCCACGTGGATCATGGAATGTATACATCATCAGCTGAAATGTTGTAAAAAAATAGTTTGACTTTCTTTTCTTTTCACCTTCTTTCAATCACTTGTGATTTTCAATAAACTCACAAACACAATTAGAAACTTGAATTATTGATTAAAATCAATCGCAAACAATTTTTAATAAACTTCTAACAACAAATTTGGATCAAAAACTCAGATTTAAAACTTTTCCTCAAGAACATGAAGAACACCTCAAGAACACATTCAAATCAAAATATTCAAAAATGAAATCTATGCATTAAAACTTGAAATTTATGATGGAAACATGTCTAGAAACACTTTTTGTAAACGATTTTGCACAAAAATGGATCAAAACATCAACAATTTGCAAAATCAATCTCCAAAAATTTTCACAGCCTCCATTTTCTCAAGAACACCAAAAATTTCAAAATCTTCAAATTGATCAATTTTTGATGTGTTTTTCTAAATCTTTTGATGCAAAACTGATTTATATCAACGGAGAAACACTTTGCAATCAAAATCAAAACAAAAAACAAACATAAAATGCATAACCCATTTGTGTTATTCAAGTTCTTCAAAAATGGAGATTTTCTTCAAAAATCTTAAAAAAATCTTCAATTCTTCATGAATTTGGACGAATTTTGCACATAATTCGATCTCCCAAAGCTCTGATACCAATTGTAAAACCAGTTTCTATTAGGTAATCATCAAATCATCCATTGATCTTGAAAATAACAGATATTACATAAGATTGATGCACTTTCTCTCTCTAGAATGCTATCACTCCTCTCTCTAGAATATTACAATTAAGATCATTCTCTAATGACTTCCTTGAGACTTGCTTACAAACTAAGCTTTACAAAACCTATTTATTGCTCCTAATTACAAAGCTTTAAACACTAAAGCTAGTTTGACTTTACATGACTTTGACTATTTTGACTAATACTTTGACTTTACAATGTTTGACATTATACAAGACTTTACAATAAATCTTGAATACAATAATGCTCTAACATCACCTCTCCCTGAAGATTATCGACCGCTGTCTTCAATGTTGTGACTTCATTGTACAAGGCCTTAAAGTTGGTGGAGATAGTGATGTTGGCGGTGGAGTTTTCAATGAGGGTGGTAGCAAGTTGACCAATGCTACCATCCACCTTCTCCAGATCAGCGCTGGAGGCTTTTCCTTGGACCTCGGTGGTCAGCTTCTTGAGAGCATCTCCAGCGTCTGTAACCGCTAAAGAGTTTGCAGGAAGAGTGGTGGTGAGAGATTCCACCTTCGTTTCCAAGCCTTTCAGGGAGGTCTTGATATCTCCCAAATTAGGACCTGAAAAAGTTGAGAACTTGTGAACAAAAAAAAGCTCAGAAGTTTGGGGTTTTGAGAGAAGAGTGTTTGGAGTTATGTGTATACCTGCGGGATGGTTGATGAATTCCTCGATATTTCGATGACCAGTCAACGTCTCCATATCGTCTTCCAGTGTACCTTTACACTGGGAAGTGCCCGCAGGTCCTATGTTGGACTCCTGCATCTGTCGTATTTCCTCAATAGATGAGTCACTCAAATGAATGACTTTTGTTGTAGATAGGGGTGGAATAGATGGAGTAACCAAAGAAATGGTGGGAGGAGTGAAGGTTGAGAAGAGGGATTGGTTAAGAGGATCAGCGTTGGATTCGCTGGGAAATACATCTTCAGTCCACAGAGAGTCTGAAGGAGGTGGGTTATGTTCCAAGTTTATAACATCAGCGTTTAGAGACGCTAAGGTTGGGATGGAAGGGGTGGCTTGATCAATTGTGGCAGAGCGTACCACTGAACTATCCAACGGCTCTTCAGAAGAGTGAGCCGCGAAGTCTTCAACCTGTGAAGGTTTGGGGGGTTGCTCCTTGGTTTTCTTGATTCTTTGAGAATCAAGTTGGGAAGTAGAGTGTTTCCTTTTACGAGAAGGAGTAGAGGGTGCATCCTGGGTATCCGCAGTTGGGATTACCATTGAGGTAGCCGCAGAAGTAGAAGAAGGAGGATAAGAATAGATAAGATAGTAGAAAGACGTACCTCGTTTGGCATGGGGCTGAAGTCGAGCACCTTAGGGCCTACCTGAGAGAGACTTAGGTCACCCACTTTTGGGTATTCCTTCCCAAGTCCGTGTAGAAAGAGAGCACTGACAAACCTTGGATATGGAACACATGTTGGTCTGTCAGCCATGCCTACCCTGAATGCCAGATCTTCGTAGATGATTGACGCCCAATCAACATGGAGACCCTTCAGCAACGAGTATCCCATGGCCTGTTGGTATTGAGATGCTTGGTCAGTTGACCCAGTCTTCACTGTTAGGTAGCTGATCAAATTAGCAAATATGAAGTTCAACTCGCTGGGCATCTTTGACTTCTTGATGGAAGTCAGCTTCTTCTCGAGAAGTCCATCTCTCCCTGTGTCCCACGTATAGTGCATTGCATCAAAGAATGCAATCAGGGTTTCCCTATCGGCTGGGTTGTTTTTGGGATTTGGTAGAGGGACAAAACGGTTTTCTCTGGTACTGCCAGGAAGGTTTAGAGCACGCCTGATATGATGCGGGGTGATATTGGAAGTTCCATGTTTGGTGTCACAGAGAATGACATCAACCATTTTCTTGGGATCTTTAGGTGAAGGCACCCGAGCTCTTCTGGCAGTATACCAGAACTGAGCTATAAGATATCGATGTGCAGGGGGTGCAGTACGGAGGCTTGTTTATGTTCGTTCGTTTAACTTAACCGAACAAACGAACGAACACGAACAGTAAACGAACAAAAATCTTTGTGTTCGTGTTCGTTCGTTTAGAAATCTAATGTGTTCGTGTTCGTTTATGTTCGTTCGTTAACCTGCTAAACGAACATAAACGAACGCACATAAACGAACACAATTAAATTTTTATTAATAAACACAAGGTGAACACAGTATCTTGGGGTGCTCCAATTAAAATTTTGCAATAGGTTCAAGCCAATAAGGCTCAAACCATCAAGTTCAAGCCACAAGACTCAAACCACAACAAAACCAAACAGAAAAGTCGATAAAAACCCACATCCATAAGGCAAGGCTCAAGCCAATGGGCTTGAACCACCATGGTTGGCTGATGGATTGATGTGCTAAAAAATGAAAGGGGTGAGGTTCCTATTTATAATAAGGGATTGAGCAAAGCTTCTTGCTTAGCACCGATGTGGGATAGGGAAAAACTCAATAAGAGTTTCAATTTGCACGGTTCTTTTTTTTTATCATCAGATTATTATTATTATTATTATTATATTAAAAATGGTATCCCATTTTTGTTGTTCTTTTTCTTGTTTACCACCGTTCATTTGTTTTTATCATCATATATTATTATTATTATTATTAAATACTAAATATGATTACATATATATAATAGTTCAAATATTTAATTGTTAAACGAACATAAACGAACGTTAACGAACATAAATAAACGAACGTTAACGAACCTTAACGAACATAAATGAACGAACGTTCACGAACATAAATGAACGAACGGGACCTTTGTTCATGTTCGTTCGTTTAACTAAACGAACGAAAATACTTGTTCATGTTCGTTCGTTTATTAAATAAACGAACATAAACGAACTTCCCGCCGAACGGTTCACGAACGGTTCGCTGAACGTTCGGTTCGTTTACAGCCCTAGTAGTAAGAGCTGTGGACAAAGGACAGGTCTTGAGAAAGTTCACAACATCATCAAGATGTGTGACATGTTTCCTTTCAGGGAATTCGAAGAGAGCATAGGGATTATTGTGTTGAAATGTAACTTTCTTGAGATCGAACTTAGCCTGAGGAGCCTTTGTGAACTCAGTAATCTCAGCGGCTTTGGGAGACTTCGTAGTAGGAGTGTTAGTAGTAGATGCCATTTATGTGTAACACATATAACCACGAAGAAGATGAACAAAAATGTCTTAATGTGGATGATTTTTCCAGACAGATATTTTTGAATTTTGTCCATTTCATTCAGACAAAAGATGCCTTAATGAAGATTAGGGTTTTTCTAATTTTGAAAAGAAATGCAAAACGTAGAGAGCATTTGTTTTCCAGTTTTTGTTTGAAAAAGAGATTCTGGAAAAACATATGAAGAACAAGTTTAAGATTTTTGTTTCAAACTTGAAGAACAACCATGAAGATTGTGTTTATAAAATCATGAAAAGAAAATGATTTTATTTTAAAAAGGTTTCTTTTGTTTGATCTGTTAATAACAAGAATAAGATCGAAAACAAGTGTATTAAGATGTAAATAATAAGAATATTAACCTTAGTTGTTGAAGACGAACAATTTCTGGAAAACGGAGAGTTCGAGATGCAACAGTGTTCTTGCTTGAAGAAGAAGTTGTTCGCGTAAAGGAAAAAAATATAAACTCGAATGTGTTTATATAGTGAGAGTAGAGAGAGAAAAACTATGAGCGGGAAAAGTTTTTCATGATGACACGGACACGTGTTTGCATATGATTGGTTAAGGAAAACGAACCGTGAAAACGTGTGTCAGAAAAGAACGTGCCAGGGTTTATCCGTTTGATTACGTCACAAACGTCCTTTCATATTTTAGAATGTCTCTGAGGATTTAAAAACTCAGGGACATTTTTGGAAAACATGAAACACTGAATAGAAATATCAGTGTTAGATTTAGAAACTTCAAAAGTATCACTGAAAGGAAGAGATATTCAGCGATGCAATTTGTTTTGAAATCTTGCATTCAGGCGAACGTCAGCGAGTAAGAGAGAACATACCTTGATATCAGCGAATCAGTTTTGTTCAGAGAGAAGATGATAGAAAGGGTCATACAAGTTCACATTACCCCTGATCAGATGCGAACCGCTGAAGATTTTATTCTTCAAAGTTCAGCATTCCAAGCTCGCTGATGAGAAAGTTGAATCTTGTCTCATCAAGAGGTTTGGTGAAAAAATCAGCTAATTGAAAGTCAGTAGGGATAAAATGAAGTTCTAATTAACCATTCATCACATGATCTCTGATAAAATGATACCTGATTTCGATGTGTTTGGTCTTTGAGTGTAGTACTGGATTATTGGCTATAGCGATGGCACTTGTGCTGTCGCAATAGATTGGAATTTTTGAGAGTCGTAAGTCATAGTCCAGTAGTTGATTTTTCATCCACAAGACCTGAGAACAACAGCTTCCAGCAGCTACATACTCGGCTTCAGCAGTTGAGGTGGACACTGAGTTTTGCTTTTTACTTGTCCAACTCACCAGCTTTCCACCCAGGAGCTGACAGCCTCCTATTGTGCTTTTCCTATCCATTATGCAACCTGCAAAATCACTATCTGAGTAGGCGATTAGATCTAACCCTGAGTCTTTGGGATACCAAAGACCTAGGTTAGGAGTACCCTTAAGGTAACGAAAGATTCGCTTTACAGCGATCATATGAGATTCCTTAGGTTCAGCTTGATATCGTGCACACAAACAAGTTGCATACATAATATCAGGTCGGCTAGCTGTGAGATACAGAAGAGAGCCGATCATCCCACGGTACGTCGTGACATTAACAGGTATTCCAGAAGGATCCTTGTTTAGTGTCAGCGGCGGTGCCATAGGGGTTTTCATAGCTGAGCTCTGAGTTAAATCAAATTTCTTCAGCATAACTTTAACATATTTTCCCTGATTAATGAAAGTTCCTTTTTCATTCAGTTTTATTTGAAGACCAAGGAAATATGTTAGCTCACCCCTCATACTCATTTTATATTCAGCTTTCATTCTATCAGCGAAATGAGTACATAAGTCAGGGTTAGTGGAACCAAATATAATATCATCGACATATTCAGCTTTCATTCCTGAAAATATAGTTTTGTCGATTTTACCACTCTCAATTTTTTCGATGAGGAGATAAGATGAGAGAGTGTCATACCATACACGAGGAGCTTGCTTTAAGCCATAGAGTGACTTATCCAGTTTATAAACATAACCTGGATACATAGGATCTGAGAATCCTGGAGGTTGTTCCACGTAGATTTCTTCATTCAGATTTCCATTCAAGAACGCTGACTTGACATCCATTTGGCAAACTTTGAAGTCTTTGTGTACAGCGTAAGCTAAGAATAGACGAATGGCTTCTAGTCTTGCCACTGGAGCAAAGGTTTCATCGTAATCTATACCTCCCTCTTGTCTGTATCCCTGAGCAACAAGTCGAGCCTTGTTGCGGGTTACAGTTCCATGTTCATCCAACTTGTTTTCATAGACCCATTTAGTGCCTATTACTGACTTGTCAGATGGACGAGGAACAAGCTTCCAAACTTTGTTTCTTTCAAATTCTGTCAGCTCTTCTTGCATAGCGCTAACCCAGTTTGGATATTAGAGGGCATCCTCTGTTTTCTTTGGTTCAATCAAAGAAATAAAGTTAACAAATAAGCAAATATTACCTTCACTTCGTCGGATCTGAACACCAACGTTTGGATCACCAAGAATCTGATCAATAGGATGATTTATAGTCCATCGCTGAGCAGGAGCATAACTCGCTGACTCAACCTGAACTTGAGGAGCTGAAGATGAGTCTTCAGCAACTTCTGGTATATCAGCCAAGATAAGAAGAGGTGCAGATGGTATTTCATTCACTAATTGCTGAGAAGTGGATGGTATGTCTGAGACAGAAGGTTCAGAAGCAAGCATAGTGTTTAGTGGAACAACTGAGACCCATAAAGTTTCAGCTTCACTATTCTGCATGCTTGGGATGATGGTATGATCATCATCTTCAGCGGGATGAGTATGAGATGAAGGAGTGGGAATGTCTTCTGAATCACCAAGACGAGAAAACATCCATTGATTTAGTTCTTCAGTATCAGCAGAAGGTCTAGAGTTCGCTGAACGAGATTCGTCAAAAGTGACGTGGATAGTTTCTTCAACAGTTTGTCTTCTATGATTGAAGACTCTGAAGGCTTTGGAGACTGAGGAGTATCCAAGAAAGATTCCATCATCAACCTTTGGGTCAAACTTTCCAAGGGCATCTCTGTTGTTTAATATGAAACACCGACAACCAAAGAAGTGAAGAAAACTAATAGAAGAATTTCTCCCATTGAAGAGTTCATAGGCTGTCTTCTTGAATCTTTTGACGATCAACGACCTGTTTTGAGTGAAACAAGCAGTGTTGACAACTTCTGCCCAAAACTGAGTAGGCAGGTGAGAATCGCTGAGCATTGAACTTGCAGCTTCGATGATAGTTCGATTTCGTCTTTCAGCGACTCCATTTTGTTGCGGTATTCTCACTGAAGAAAAGTTGTGAGAAATACCCTTACTTTCAAAGAAGGAATCAAGAGAACTATTTTTTGAATTCAGTCCCATGATCACTCCTTATTGAGCGAACGGTCATGTTGTTCAGGACTTCCATTTTCCAAACATAGGTGATGAGCTCTTCAGGGGTGTCACTCTTAGAACGGAGAATCATTACCCAGGTATAGTGAGAGAATTCATCAACTATGACCAATGTATATTTCTTTCCAGCTATGGATTGCTTGTTAACAGGGCCAAACAAATCCATATGGAGAAGTTGTAGAGGAGATGACACTAAGGAAACTTGCTTAGACTTGAAGCTTGCTTTGGTCTGTTTTCCTTTTTCACACGCTGAACATAAGGACTCCTTGGCGTATGAGTGTTGAGGTAGACCAGTGACAAACTCTTTAGAATAAAGAGTATTCAGTGTCTTGAAGTTGAGATGAGAGAGTCTCTTATGCCATAGCTAGTTGACGTCAGATGAGGCTTTTGAGAAGAAACAAGAGTTCTCAGTGGTTGTAGAGTCCATGTTTATAACGTAAACATTTTCTAAACGATAACCGCTGAGAGCTATCTTCTCCTTTTTGTCAGTGACAAAGCAGGATTCCTTAGTGAAGATCACTTTGTGTTGGTTCCTGTTTTGCTTAAACAATGATCTTAACTTTCAGTTAGTTCAGATTTAGATATGGTGCGGAAGCGTATTTAAGAACTGAAAGATAATGTACGGTAGAAGAACACACAATATCAAATAAACAGTGTGTAAGAACAGATGAATATATCCAAGATTACTGTATTCGATATATATTAAGAACACCAAGAACTTCAAACGATTAACAAGAAATCTGCAGTTAATGGTGTGTGTGAGAAGTGCAAAGCTTAATGATATATGTGTATTTTCGTGGTATTAAGCTTAATAGAAGAGCTCACATGAGCCTTCTATTTATACTACTTCTAAAAGGGACAATAAGGACTGAAGGTACAAAGACACTGTTGAGGCATAGTAGCTGGAAGGTACAAAACACTATTCTAGAACTGTTGCATATACAACGTTCATTAAATGCTCCGTATTCAGCTTTAGGCGGAAACCTATCAGAGTTTGACACGTGGAGTTGTCAGGTCACGCATTTGTACGATTGATCTTTAGAAACTTCGAATGATAGATATTGTAAGAAGCATGTTCGTCCTTGTTAAGATCTTTTGCGTGGATCTTCTTTTTACCACAGAAGCTCTGTCAAGTATGACAGAAGCTCTGTGGTCTTGTCCGCTTAGAAGTGTCTTCTGTTGCTTCTTTACTTCGGTCTTCTTGGTTAACCCGGCAGAGCCTCTGTCAAAGACTTCTGTCTTCTAGGTTACTCGGCAAAGCCTCTGTTGAACACTTCTATACTTAGCCTATTTTTCACTACTTTCATAAACTGAAAGATTGGAGCTAACAATCTCCCCCTAAGTAGTGAAAAATGAAAAATTGAAAAGTACATGGATTTTTAGGCTAAGTACATACTAAGAACACTTTTCTTTTCATATTTGATTATGCCAGAGGCATTTACATATGATTGTATTGAAAAGAAAATATTACAGAGGATCTGTTTGAGTGACTCAGACGTTGGCATCCTTGAAGTCATTGAAACTTCTGCGGTCGAGTCCTTCTTGTATGAGCTCGTGATAGAAGCTGATGCAGAGAGTTCGGAAGTTGATTGTTGCATCGATAACCTCAATCAGTCTATCGGCAAGACTTTGATTCATGAGCTTTGTTCCTCTGTGCTCCACTAGGATCGTTCTAAACTCTGTCAAAGTACTTGTTGCGTACTTCTGACAGTCCATCTCTACGAACAACTTTGATTTACCAGAAGGATCTAGAAATACTAACCCGACCCTTGGATTTGTGATGATTGAGTTTGGTGTAGCAGAGGGAGGGCAGTAGTCTTCTGGTGGTTGAACGTTTAAGCTTTTCACTCCAAGATCTCGAGCCAATTGGAAATCTACCATGCTGTATAGCAGAAGCATTTCGCGTATGGCCTTTCTAATCACCCTGTAGGCTCTGCGAACTTCGTCGGTTGTGAAGTTCTCTTTCGTCCATTCCAAAAGATCAGGTAGATCATAAGGATTGAGATTACTAAGATCTGCATCTGCAAATTGGTTCTCTGATCTGTCCTCTCTTTTGACCTTGTAGATGCTGTAAGAGAGTTTAGGCCAGGTTCTGGTTCTTGAGAACTTACAATATAGGACTTTGATGATCTTGGATGTTGAGAAGACTTCGTGTTTAGGCTTGGGTTTTGTTCTGGTGAAGAGGTTTTCGAGGTCAGCACGAAAGTCAGGGTCTTGAATTGTAATACCCCGGGTAAGTCCGTTAGTTAAATCCCCATTCCGTTAAATTTAATTAACTTTAAAGTTGGAAGTTTAGGGTAAGTTTGGTGTTAAATTAGGAGTTAAGGGTGTTTTGGGTCATTAATGGATAGTTTAGGGTTTAAAGTGTAAATATTGGTTAGATATTATCTCTTGGTAATCAGATAATTCATAAATATCAGAAACTCATATATTATCATAAGGTGTGTGTGTGTGTTTTGTGGAGAAAGGAAGAAAAAGAAGAAAAGTAGGCTAAGGATTCCAATTTGTGCATTTGGAAGTGTTTGAGGTATGTTTTCTTTACATATTATGTGTATAATTGATAACTGAATGTTTATGTTGGAGTAGAATAGTTAGAATTACATCTGGTATTGATTCAGCGGAATTCTGGGTAGAAATAAGGCAAAACCGACAGAGTTTTCCGGACACCATGAATGTGTCCGGATGGTTTTGTTGGAGGTATCCGGGTAGTTCTTTGATGGTATCCGGGTAGTTCTTTGTTGGTGTCCGGACAACTTTTATCCGGGTAAGTTCCTTTTTCCTATGTTTTCCGGATAGAAATGGATACCGGATGGTATCCGGATTACTTTGGTATCCGGATGACGTCCGGATTGTCCCGGTTGTCCGGAAAAGTCCCGATTGACCGGAAAAGTCCCGATTGTCCGGAAAAGTAGTGTTGTCCGGGTAACTTGTGGTATCCGGATACTTTAGCTGTTTGGTTAAACCCCCGTGTTAAGTCGCCTTAGGGGAACATTTGAGGATTTGAGTTCTTTAGAGTTCTTAGCCTTAGTAAGACTTATGTGTTTTATGTGGTAAAGAGATATCTGTATCTATGTGTTACAGATCCTGTGAATTCTGGGTAAAGGACTGAACCTGATTAGAAGGCTTGGAAACGTGTTGATAAGCAATCAGGTGAGTTTTTCTTTGAAAACATTTTTTAACTGGAATACATATATCTGTGGAATTGAGAGTGAAATTGTTGATAATTATGTGCTCGAATGTGAATTATAATATAGTGAGATATTATATTTACATGTGTATTATAAATGTGTTATAATACGTTGGCCGGGTTTAAGACCGGTGTGATTGGCTATAGAACTTGTATAGCGTTGTTTGGCTGTAGATGTTGTGCAGCGTTGTATTTTATTAGCTGGCTTGCTACCACTAATATGGCCAGGAGGTAATGAGAAAGGAAGGTATATGATGTGTGAATTCAATTGGATATGTGTAATTATGTGGCGTGATTTATATGAATAAAGTTTATATAAATGGTTTTAAATTAACAGGGGTTTCTCACTTAGACCATCAGGTCTAACCCTCATTTTGTTTTAAAAATATGTATTCCAGGTGGCGGATCAAGTAAGGGCAAGTAAGTAGAGTACGAATTGGAAGGCTAGTGAGAAGGGCTATAAGATGAAGCTTTTGACTTATTTAGTAGTTGTATTGAAATGTTAAATGTTATGTATGTAAATAGTACAAGGATTGTATTTCAAATGTTTTCTTTCTATTGTAAAAGACTACTGGACCGTGCTTGAAAAGTGAAGTTTGTTTGTTATATCTATTTGTGTTATATTTCTTGTTATGTTGTGTATATGGGATATGGGTTGTTACATGAATGGTTGGTTCTAATTGATCCATTATGCCCATTCTGCTGTATAAGTACCTGTATACCACTTCTTCCATTTGTGGTGGTGGTGGTTGAGGTAAGGTTCTGCGCAGAGCATCTAACTGGTTCTTGACTTCTGCCACTCAATCTTCTGAAGGTTTTGTCTTTGGATCCAGAACAAGAATATTTAACAGAGGTGTAATGCCGAAATCCCAGTCTTCTTCTTTAGACTTTGGTGTCTTATACGCATCGAAAGAGCTCTTCATCAATTTTTCTGTCGAAGGTTGATGCTTGGGCTTTTTCTTCTGCGGTTCTTCTGTTATAATACCTTTTCCCTTGTCTTTTGCCTTTGGCTCTTCTGCTTGTTGAGATGGGGTTGCCTCTGTAGGATTTGACGCCTGAGTCTGAGAGGGCTTTGTTGTTGATGTTTCTGTTGGTTTGGGGATTTCCTCTGTTGGTTCTGACACTTGAGTTTCAGAGGGCTTGATTGGTGATTTGGGTTCTACTGGAGTGGTTTCAGGTGTTTTGCTCAGATATTTTCTTTTGTGAGCAATGGTTTTGGTTTTGTGTTGTTTTTGGGTGTTGCGGAAGGTAGTTCGTCTTCGGAGGATGTCAGAAGTTGGACCTATTCTTGGATTTGGACATCTTTTCCAAATACAGAAGAAAATTCGATAGAGGTGGGTGTTGCCTCTATGGTTTTCTGTTGAACTGTTTTGGGTACTTGGGTTTCTTCAGTAATGGATTCCACAGAGATGGTTGTTGTCTCTGTGGTTTGGTTTCTGCTTTGGGTTTTAGGTGTTTGGGTTTTAGCAGGGGTTTCTTCATAGATCATTTCCACAGAGGTGGTTGTTGCCTCTGTGGACTGTTGTTGGTTTCCTCGGTTTTGAGTTGTGGGAATTTGGTTCAGGGGTTCTGCGGATACTGGTGGTTCTGGTAGACCTCCGCTTGCAGCTACTTCCCTTTGTTTCTCCCCTTGATTCTCCCCCTCGGGATGATCTGATGAATCGTCAGAATCATCATCAGAGTCATCCTGACCCTTATCTGTTTTACCTTCTGCCCTGCAAGATGTATCTGGTTTCTTTGGTGGAACAGCCCCTGCAGCAATCATCTTTGTGCATAAGTCATCACAAAGGCGGAGCAGTGTTTCAACCTCTGCTTCTGTGTGTTAGAGCATTATTGTATTCAAGATTTATTGTAAAGTCAATATACTGCATTAGTCCATGTTGTATTGCTTTGCCTTTATACCTTGTATGTTATGGGTATAAATAGGCATGTCTAGTTCATAGTTAGATAACAATCAACAATCAACAACAGTCTAGAACACTTGTAGCATTTTGTCATTTGTACTTCAAAGATCAATATATGGATGACTAGTGCTCTCTAGATTCTCTCTCTACATTTCATTGATAGATTCTGGGTTTAACATTTGGTATCAGAGCTAAACAGAAAATTCAAGCAGATCAAAGACCAAATTGAAGATTTTTTACATTGAAGCTGAAGATTTCGGATCCTTCATAGATTACTGTTCATCAAGATTCCTGATCCTTCTTCGATTACTATTCATCCAAAATTCATCTTTTCTGCCATTTTTTTTTTATCTTTTTGATTGATTATTGACACTACTGAACTCGATTTTAGTCCCTGATCATCTTTAATTCTTGGATTTCTACCAAATTCCACAAGAATCACATCGATTTTGATCATTTTTTACGAAGTTTGTTCGAAAACCCTATTCTACTGTTTTTAGATCTTAATTCGATTAAATCGATCGAATTAGGATTTGTGATCAAATAGAAAAATGTGTGGAATCAAATTTCGAACTAATCTGTGCAAATTTCATAACAATTGATCAAGAATTGAAAAAGTTATGGCTGATTTAGTGATTTTTGGTGTTTATGTGAAGGTTTCAGATCATTCATAAGGATTTCGGATCATTCAAGCTTGGTTTCAGACCACTCATCATTTACTGTAGCTTTGTTTTGGATCACAAAGAGAAGTGCTTTTTGTTTAAGTTTTGGTTTCGGATCCTTAAGAATACGAAATCCATTGGTTTCGAACCCTTCTTGGTCTGAATCCCTTTGGTTTCGAACCCTTCTTGGTCCGAATCCATTTGGTTTCGAACCCTTCTTGGTCCGAATCCATTGATTTCGAATCCTTCTTGGTGCGAATCCTTTGATTTCGAATCCTTCTTGATCCGAATTCGTGTTGATTAAAAAAATTATACACTTTAAGAGCTTTTCAAGAAAAAAATTTGATACAATTTTTTTTCAATTGTAGCAATTTCTGAAAGATCAACATCTAGCAATTTCAAAGAGAGAAATGAGTTTGAAGCAAACTATTATTAAATCCAGTGGTGAAGATTTGAAGCAAACTTTTGTTAAACCTAATACTTCATATCCTTCATTTCCCGATTTAAATAAAGCATTGGAGGAAGAAAATGTTGATCTAAAGAGACAAATTTTAGACATTTCTTCTTCAAATGATAGACTTATTAAAAGAGTTACTGATCTTGACGTTTATATTGCAGATCTTGAAGCAAAGAAAGACAACACGAGTCTGCACGATCAAATCGGGAAACTTCAAGAGAAAGTAACAACTCTTCCAAAAGAAAATACTGATACGAAGAGTAGGGAAGAAAAGAGAGTGAAGTGGAACTTAAAGTTACATGCTCAATTAAAAGAAGTTCAAGAGAAAAGAACAAAGTTGGAAGGTGAAAACGTTGAATTGAAGAAAAAGCTTTCAGAACATGAAAGAGAGTCACTTTCTTCAATGAAAGTTCTTAAAGAAAAGGAAGTAATTGAGCTGAAATGTATAAAACTTTCAAAACAAGTTTCTGACTTTGAGAAAGTTTTATTTTTAGAAAAAGAGAAGTTCGAAAAAGAAAGAGTTGTTTTTGAAACTGAACGCAAATCTTTTGAGATTAAAAGTTCTAAGCTTTCCGTGAAAATCTCCGAATTGGAAAATGTTTTAGAAAAGGAAAGAAAAGATTTCACGGAAAAGAAAAATCTCTTTGAAAAGGAAAGTAAAACCCTTAAAAAGAAAAATATGGAAATTTTCAAAGAGATTAATGATAAAAGAAAGTTTTTGGAAAAAGATTTTGAATCGTAACGCGAATATTTCTAAGATGCGATTCTTAATCTTACCAAAAGATTATCTGGTTTATCAGCTGATCTCCAAAAGAAATTTAATCTAATCTTTAAAGAGAAAAATGTTTTGATAAACAAAGTCAAAGAACTTGAAGACATCATTTTTAAACTTAATGTCTCAAAGCAGGTCAGTCATGATACTATATTTCAGACTCCATTTGTTAATTCAAACGATTCTGAATGCACTTTTAAAACTGCTTCAAGTTCAATCTTTAAAAACATTCTTTCTAAACAAATTTATAGATCAACTGATTTTTCAAAAGGTCAGATTCGTTCTACAAATCTCTTCTATAATCATTTGCTTGAAAAATCGGATAAGGATTCAAAAGTGCCTAAAGTGAATACATCCAAACCTGAAGAAGTTCCAGTCTTCAAAAAGGTGAAGATGGAATGGAGAGTCAAAGTCACAACAATTACGAAGAAAGAAGTGCCAAAATCATCTACCTCTACATCAAATGCCAAGAGGAACAATTCTCCGAAAGGTAAATCTTCTGTTCCACCTAATCTTGTTTATTCTACAAATCATCTGATTAGGTTGGCACATAAGAAAATATGTTGTTCATTTTGTGGATCAAATGATTTTGTGCATAAAGATTATACTTCTTATTGGTACGGTACTTACAGTATTCCTGTTAGGGCATTTTTGTAGCTATCAAGACAGTATTAATATCTTGTATTGTTCTTCTTAGTAGAGGCATGGACATGTCATGGCCCTACTATATAAAGAAGACTCCTTTGTAATCTTCATAACCTCTTGTATCATTTGTCATTTACACTTTAGAGATCAATATATGGATGACAAGTTCTCTCTAGATTCTCTCTCTACATCATTCTTGATTTCTTGCTAGATTTGGGATTTCACATTTGGTATCAGAGCTAAACAGGAGATTCAAGCAGATCGAAGACCAAATTGAAGAATTTTTACACTAAACATGAAGAATTCGGATCTGGTGTTCATCACTGTTCATCTGATCACTTTTCATTCAGACATAGATTTTTTCTAGATTCTGATTTCTTGGATCAATTCTTGGCATCACTGAACTCAGAATTGATATCTGAACAACATTAATTCTTGGATCATCATCATTTTCTAAACATAATCATTAGATTTGATCATTTCTTTAGATTTTCGTTCGAAAACCCTAATTCACTGTTTTGGACTTTAATTCGATTAAATTGATCGAATTAGATCTTGTGATTAACTAAGAAAGTGTGTGGATTTTGATTTCGAGCAAACCAGTACAAATTTCGTGTTAATTGATCAAGAATTGAGGAAGATATGGCAGATTCAGTGATTTTGAAGTTCGATGTGCAGAATTCGGATTATTCTTGGTGAATTCGGATCATTCAAGATTTTCGAAGTGCTCAAGTATTGGTTTCGGATCCAGTTAAGTCCGAAATCCCTGGTGTCGCACCCAGTTAAGTTCGAATTCTTGAGGTTTCGAACATAGTTAAGTCCGAATTCCGGTGATTTCGAATTGGTGTACAAGTGTTGAATTCGTATCTGTTAAGTTCGAATTCCGTGACTCCGCACTCATCTACATCCGAATTCTGAGTTGAAGTGTGTAATTGGTTTTGATTTTGGCTAAGTATTGATTTCGCACCAAGCTAAATTCGAATTCAAGGATTTCGCACTCAGTTGCATTCGAATTCAGGGGTTTCGCACCGTACTACATCCGAAATCTGAAGGTTTCGAATCCTAAAGCATCCGAAATCTGAAGGTTTCACATCATTCAGAATTTGTCTAAGTGTTGGTTTCGGACCCTTGTGCTGATTTCTTTCTCGAACAGTTTATTCTAAGTGTAATCACTGTTACACTTACTGCTTGATCTTCTGAACGATCAATTATTCTAAGAAATCTACACTTAACACACTAGGACCCAAGTGCCGTTGGGTACCAAAATCTGCTTAATCTGTTTTGAAGGTTCATCATGTGTTGTGCTGATTTGGAAATATATATACCACACATATGACTGAAAACAGAAGAGAAGCGGTGACTTTTTTAAGAATACATGTACCATTAAGGAGGAGCAAAGAAATAATGGTTTCTAAACACATCAGTTTAGAACCCGGATTTCAACGTCTTTGGTTTCTGAATACATCAGATCAGGACCCGTGCTTCAACGTTTTTGGCTTTTGAACATATCAGTTCAAAACCCGTGCTTCAACGACTATGGCTTATAAACAATTCAGTTCAGGACTCGTACTTCAAAGTCTAAGACTTCTAAACAAATCAGTTTAGAACTCATACTTCTCAGGTGATATCCTTAACTGTCACATCTTTCTGTTTCAGGGAACAAGTGGTGAAAGGTAACATTGCATTATGTTTTATTTCTACTGCTTTGAATGTTTGAATCTTTACAAATTTAATTCATTGAGATGAAGTTTTTTAATTTTCATTCAATGAATGAAATGTGTGTCAAGGGTGATTTTACAAGTGTTTTTGTTTTATCTGAGTTATATTTGTTTCATCTTTCACTTCTGAAATAAATTGAAAGGTCAGCAAAACATGAATGAAATTATACTGAATGCTCAAAATTATGGAAATCTGGACTTATATAGAATATAATGCTCAAAAAGCCTATTTGTCAAAATGATGGATGGAAACGAAAATATGGGGGAAGCACTATGTTTTTTAGAACCAAGTGATTGTGATGCATCAAATAAACAAATAAAAATCCTTTAGTTTGAAAGTTTGTACCTGTGGCCTTTCTGGTTTGGGAGAGTAAGTCCTAAGGGGTGCTCGACATCTAGTCCCTAAGATCAACTGGTCTGGGATCGGCTGACCCAAATCCTGCTATAGAACCAGATAGAAAGCCATGTTCTACTGGTACAAATGGGTTTAAGATATATCGATGTGGCCTTTCTGGTTTGGGAAATTATGTTCTAAGGGGTGCTCGACACCTAGCACCTAAGGCCAACTGGTCTGGGATCTGCTAACCCAAATCCTGCTATAGAACCAGATAGAAAGACATATTTAACGGTGTATCTTATTCTTACTAAACTTTTTGATCAAAAGATGCCATTGAGCACAAAATCAAAAGATGCCAATGTGCACAAAATCAAAAGATGCCAATGTGCACAAAATTAAAAGATGCCAATGAGCACACATCTCTTGAAACTTGGGGAAAATACAAAGTCGCGATAAACCCATAAATTTGTGAAAATCCTGATTTTGGACAAATAGTGTGAGTAGAGCAAAGTATTCTTATATGTTTTAGAATTGCATATGCTTGAAGCTAATCATATTTCTCATGCTAGCACACCAAATAGATTTAATAAAGGGGTTGAAACTGAACATTTTTAACTTGATATGCAATGATGTCTTGTTTTTGAATCCAAACACATGGATTTGATTTCATTTGATTGAAAAATATGGTATACTTCATTAAGTTGGATTTCTTTTGTAAAGATTTCAAATAATCAAATGTTCGTTGTTATAAAATGTAGTTCAATGAATTTTATTTTCCTTGTATAATGTTTTTTAAAACTGTATTCGAAATGAATAATTATTTAATGAAATATATGCATACTTTCAGGGGGAGAAAACAAATTGCTCCAGAATTCTTATTTTGAGGGGGAGCAAGGTTATTCATTAAGGAGGAGATTGTTAGTAATACTCAGAGATGCGACTGAAATTGAAAAAGGTTTTCGATGATCATGATGTTCACTATCATCGAAAAAGGGGGAGAAGGGTTTAATTTAATTTCATATCGAAGATAATTCAAGATCAAAGAGATGAAGTTACTAAGTTCAAGAAATTATTCAAAATACAAGAAATATTGGTTTCGAATCTTGTGAAGTCAGAAATGTTGCTATTGAAAGTTCAGGATCTTATCTTACAATCAATATAGAAAGCAGTAATTGAGAAGTTGTATGATCAAGCCCAATTGTATTCACTGATGAACAGAAATACAGATCTAAGAGAGAGAGAATCTCAAAGATTACAAAGAATGAATACAAGAATTACGAGAAAATCAATCAGTTAGCAATGTAGTGCTAACCACTATTTATACTGCAACGGAAATATTAAAGCTACAGTACAAATAAGAAAGACTAATAAGAACAAAACACGTGTCCTAATTAGTTTACAAATTACTAAGTAAAGTATCTCGTCATAAGTTCTGAACAGGTAGTTCAGAACTTCTGAACATTTTTCTGATCATGCTTCTCAGATCTTCTGACTCCTTATCTCAGACATCTGACTTCTCTTATCAGTACTTCTGAGCTTTCACAGTCAGACCTCTGACTCCTCTACTCAGAACATCTGAGTCTTCTTATCAGATCTTCAACACTTGGTTTATTGACAAAACTTCAGATCTAACAATCTCCCCCTTTTTGTCAAATAAACTTAAACTTTGCATCATCCAGTTCTTTCAGAGCAGGAACAATTTTCTGAAGAAGCACATTTCTCAGATTAAGCCTCTTATCAATTTTGTAAATGATTTCTTGAATAATTTCAACTTGCTGATTGATTACTTCTTGAGTTATGTTTGCTTCCTTTACTTTCAGCATCTTTTTCTCCAAATTGTGCTTTATGATCCTTAAAGTTCCAGAACAGTATTTTGCAGTTTCCTTTGCTCTGAAGAAGATCTTTCCACTTTTGTTCTTCAAAAACACACCCAAATCTGGAAATTTATGAACACTTCCAGTCTTTAACACCTTTTTCTGCTCATGATCTGTGTTTGGATTTGCCAGATAAACACATGGCTTTTGTAAATACAGAGCTATTTGGAAATCTGTATAACAGTGCCACCTTAAGATATAGAACATGGCCTCAATCACCACACTTCTTGCCTTTCTTTCATTTATGTCTTTGCTTGACTCTTTGAAGCATAGAAAGCTGTGTAATCTGTAGAAGTCAACCACTGATAGTTTCTCAAAATCTGCATCAGTAAAGTAATAAACCTTGCCATCTTCTCTCAGAACTTCAAAGGATAAGTACTCCATCTTTCTGAATTTCTTAACCTTCAATTCTCTGATTCCAGTGATTAGAAAATCTGAGTAAACAGCTTGCTTTGTTTTGCCAAGACATCTTGATTTTTCAGCCAACCAGATCTGAGTCTCCTTAGGTCTATCATAATACACGTCCAAGAATTGTACTTCTTTTGGTTTGAAGAACTCAGGCAGATCAAATTCAAGAAAGTATCCATTTAGATCAATGGATATTTCATCTTCTTTGGGTTCAGACTGTTCAGCTTGATCAAAACTAGTTATCTACACATTCTGAGGTATTGTGTCCTGAACTTCTTCAACTTCATCTGACAGAATTTCATTCACTTCATACTCAGCAGGAAACACAAAATCACTATGTAACATCTTCTTGGGATTAACTTCAGATAGCAACCATTCACCACAACTTTTGATCTTTCTTCTGAGATTCAACCTTCTTTTCATAGAGTTTACACACCTTTTCTTTAAATTCTTTCTTTCAGTTTTAGCACTTACTTACATTTCAATCAGTAACCAACTCAGAGTTGCATCACTATATTTTACCAGTTCTTTCAGTTTGAACATTTCAAGTCTCTCTTGAACTTTATATGCAAACCCTTCAGATTCCATTCCTTCATTTACAAATCCCTTTATACACACATCAAATCCTGCAATATTTGTTGGACACCTCAGATTGCACTTCTCTTTTCTTCCTTCAATGGCTAGTTGAAAATCATATAAGTACATGTTTATGACATAGATACCCAGAAGTCTTCTTCATTCAATTTCCATCAAGGCTTCTTCAGTACTAGAGAAGAACTTGACTAGAAAGATTTGATCATCAAGTGTTAGTCTGTGGAAATCAAAACTGGACATGAAAACTTTTGTATTCCTTTCTTTCAGCACTTCCATTCTTACAAATATCAAACCATTAAATTCTTCTTGTTGGAACATTAGAATTTTCTCAATTCTTTTCTGGATATGCAATCTTGAGTCAGGAATTCTGAATCTGGTTGATGCTTCTGTATAAATCATCTGAGCTCTTTCATCCATGAAACCATCAACATTACTCTCTAAAAGCTCATATTCTCCTTCTGTGTGGTAGAGGTTTTCATACATTTCCTCAGGAAAAATGTCATCATGAAATTGTCTGGCCAAAGGTACATCATTTAATTCCAGGATAAAATCACATATAGGTTCTTCTAAAATCTGTAAGTTAATCTTGGGAATCTTAATTGGTTTTCTGAATACATACTCAGAAGGCATAAAGTAATCTTCTAGTTTCTCATATTCTTCTTCTGTGTTCATTTCATCAGCATAGTTATATCTGAACTCATGCTTAAAATTCTGAGAATAACCAACAGTTCTGTCTTCTTCTCCCAACAGATCAATAGGCCTTATCAGTTTTAACCCTTGTTGAATTTTCTGAACATTAAGTGCTTTGACTACCTCACTTTGCATTTTTCTAATCAATTCTTCACTCAACCTCCTTTCTTCTGATTCAGAATTCATCACATTTTCTTTGTTATACACCACAATATCTGTACACATGTTGACCACTTCACTTTCCACTGTCTTTTCTGATCTCAATACAGATTCTTCAATAGCTTCAGTTTCATCTGAGTTTCCTTCCATCTCTGTGTCTAAGTTCAATTCCTCTGTTTTATCTGAATCACCACCATCTGTACTTTCCAACTCCATTTCCTCTGTATCTGAGCTATCAATCTGAACTATCTGAGTTATTGCCTTTAAATTTTCCTGTGTCTGATCTTCTGAACTTTTTGTACTGGCTAAGTGCATATCTGCTATCTCAAAATCTTCTATGCCAATATCATCATCAGAACTTAACCTTTGTCTTTTCTCCCCCTTTTGATGATCATGAGGCTCATTATCATCAAACTTTCTCTTCAAGTTCTGATTAGAAGTACATTCAGGTTCAGCTTCTGCAATAGGAATAGGATCAAGAGGCTTTGAAGTAGAAGCCAGTGATACACTTAGTGCTTTCAGTATAGATTCCTGCAAATCTTGCATTTGTTTTAACATATCTTTTTGAAAACCAGACATTGTATCCATGATCTCCTTTTTGTGAGAATCCAAGGATTTCTTTACATCATCTACTTTGGTTTCAACAGAAATCAACTTTTTCTCCAACACAACTTTCAAATCTGACATCTCATCATTCAAATCCTCCACCTTCTTCTCCAAATTTTCTACTTTTTCCCCCATCTCCTTGTTTTGTTTCTGAATCTTTTCAAATTCAGAAGTGTCTAACAGTGAACCTGAACCAACAGATGGTCCAGTTTTCATGTGCCCAGAGGGCTCATGGCCTGTAGATAACACAAAGTCATATTGTACAACAGATGCACTTTTGAATGAGGCTTTTGTAATGTTTACCTCACCAGGACTTCCATCCAATCCTCGACACCCAACATTAGGTATGTCTATGAATGTTGTTTCAGGAATACGAAATTCATGATTTGTGCAAGTGTCAGAAGGAATTTCAGGCTCAATATGAATAGGACTGTGATATTCAGACTCAATGTGTTGAAAAATAGGTTGGGATTTATCACCTCCCTCCAAATGAGTTTGGGATGGTTCCCCGGATTTGTGTGAAACAGTAGCATGTTGAAATGCTTCTGAGTAGGTATGGATGGGTTGTTCAAGATCCACCACTAGGTCCATGGTGTTTGTTTCAATATTGGACACCAAGAGATATGAACCAATAGCATTTGTGGTTACCTGGCCAAGATTAGCTGGTGCAGAGGCGTCTCTTTCTGTTTGAACCTCTGTTGACAATCTCTCATCCTCACCACTCTCATTTTGTTTTTCCTCACCAAGTCTAACCAAGCTCTCAGAATTTTCCCCCTCAAGTCTCTCAGAATGTTCACTCATCTGAACATCCTCCCCCTCTCTAATTCGACTAGACCCCTCACCTCTCTTCTCAGGTTGGTCCTCTTGGGTAGCGATTTGTGGTAATTCAATTCCCATAGAGGTGCAATAAGCTTTTAAAATCTCACTCTCCCTTGGAATATAGTTCCTAAGTGATTTTGGCAACAGTTTATGATGGATCACCTATTACTTGATGAATAGGATGATTTTTAGTCCATTTATTAGCACTAGGGAGTACATCAATCTCTGAATAATTGTTGTTTGCATCATTCTCATCAATGATTGCTTGTAATTCTGAACTGTCCCCTTGTTCTGATGTATGAGTAGGAGTTGCATCCAAGTTTGAGTTCTGAGCAATGAATTCAGAATTCTGATTGACTTGTTCAGAGTTCCGAGTACAAGAATCAGAATTCTGATTACAAGGTTCAGAATTTCCACCACTTGTATTTATTAGATTTGGACATTCCTCTGATGGACCTTTGTCAGAAATTACAGTTGATTGAACTATTTCTGGAGTCTTATTTTTCATCTCTTTGACCATCTTTGGATTTTCATATTCTGCATAAGAATCAGAAATTAGTTCACTAAAAGCATCCTTAAACAGTAAATTGAGTTCTGAACAAATAGGATTAGAATTTGTATCAGAAGTCATATTTGTCTTGTTCTGCATGAGTTCTGAACTGTCTTGTTCAGAAGTCATGTTTCTGGCTTCATCAAAAGTTACATTTATGCTCTCCATCATCCTCTTGGTTCTTCTATTATAAATTCTGAATGCTTTGGAAGTTAAAGAATAACCCACAAAGTATCCTTCATCTGCCTTTTTATCGAATTTGGCAAGATTTTCTCTGTCTCTAAGAATATAGCACCTGCAACCAAAAACATGAAAGAATTTGATTAATGGTTTTCTTTTATTTATCAGTTCATAAGCAGTCTTATTTAATCTCTTATTGATTAAAGTTCTATTTTGTGTAAAACAAGCAGTTGCAATTGCTTCAACCCATAGGAAGGTAGGAAGATTTGCATAAGCCAGCATTGTTCTCGCAGCTTCAACTAGAGTTCTATTTTTCCTTTCAACAACACCATTTTGTTGAGGAGTTCTGACAGCAGAAAAATTGTGAGAAATCCCAGAACTTTCTAAAAAATTCTGAAGAGTCTCATTTCTGAACTCTGTTCCATTATCACTTCTGATTTTCTGAACTGGAAGTTGTAAGAGAACTTGAATCCTTTTGATAAAATTTATCAATGTAGTAGCAGCTTCTGACTTAGCTCTTAGGAACTCAACCCATGTGTATCTGGAGAATTCATCAACAATCACAAGCATATATTTCTTTCCTCCCATAGATTGAACTAAAATTGGACCACAAAGATCAGCATGAATCATTTCTAATGGTGCTTTGCAAGATGAGTCCATTTTTAATTTGTGAGAACTCTTTTTCATCTTGCCCATTTCACAAGCTGAGCATAATGATTCTTTTTCAAATTTAAGCTTTGGTAAGCCTTTAACCAGATGTTTTGCAACGAGATTATTAAGATCTTTGAAATTCAGATGAGAACATCTTCTGTGCCAAAGCCAGCATTCATTTGCAGTTGATTTTGATAAAAGACAAACTGTATTTAATGTTTTCAATTTTGAAAAATTAACTACAAATAAGTCCATATGTCTTTTGGCCCAGAAGACTTTAACATCATTTTCAGTTAGAATCATGCAACCTGTTATTTGAAACTTGATTTGACAAAGACTGTCTAAAAACTGACTTATGCTGAAAAGATTATGCTATAATCCTTTAACATAGAAAACCTTTTGGATAGTCAGATCCCCTTTAGTTAAATCCCCATAACATTTGACTTGTCCTTTGCTGTTATTTCCAAAGTTTACTGCTCCTCCAGCCTTTTCTGTGAAGTTTGATAGAAAAGACTTCTGACCTGTCATGTGTCTTGAAGCTCCTGAATCTAAAAACCACACATGACAGCCCTGCAAAAGGATCAGTTAGTTTTAGGTACCCATTTTGGAATGGGTCCATCTTTGTTAGTTTTGTCATTGGATTTAACATTAGTACCTTTTACTTTCCACTCAAAATCTTTCTTCAAACACCACTTTCCTTGAACTTTTATGAAGTTAGAACATTTTCTGCTTACAAACTTATTCACTTTCTTTTTGAAAGTTGTATCTTTTGATTTTGCAACATTTTCAACTTTCTTTTCTTTTATCTTTTCTTTCTTCTCAGTCTGAGGAACAAAAATTTTCTTCTTTTCTGTATTCTGATGAACAGAAACAATTTTCTTTTCTGAATTCTGAATATCTTTTCTTATGTATGAAACAGAAGTTATTTTGACTTGACATTTATGAGAATATTGGAATGAATCATTTTTACATCTAACACAAACAAGATTTTTCTTTGCAAGTGACAATAAATCTGAAACATAGGTCATTTCATTTTTATTGATACTTTTCAGAGTACAATTGCCCTTATTACAAGAATTTCTAGCTTTGAGTTCAGAAGTAGATTTCATTCTAAGCTTCTCAAGATCCCTTTTCAGATCATTCAACTTTGCAAGATCATCTTTCCTTTTGCTTTCTTCTTTTTCTGAAAAATTCAAGTCCTGTTTGTTAGAAGAATTAGATGATTCACCTTTTTCATATGTACTTGATTCATTAAAGAATTTATCATTTTTTTAGAGCATTAATTTTAAAAAGATCATACTCAGTCTTCAGTTTTTCAAGCTCTGTTATTTTCTGAATAAAAATATTCTTTTCTTTCAAAGCTTCTTCAAGTTTAATATCCACCTCACAGAAATCATTTTCAAGTTCGTCATAAGCTTTCCTTAAGTCCTCAAGTTATTGACTCACAAGATTAAATCTCTTTTCAAGTTGTAAAAATTCATCTGACTTTGTTTCAGAAAATCCAGTTGAATCATACTTCTGACTACCTGAGTCAGAGTTCTGATTTACAGACTCAGATGTCTGATCTTTAGACTCAGAGTTCTGACTACAAAGTCCAGAATCCTGACTAGAAGTTTCAGACTTCTGATTGACTGTTTTAGAATTTTTACTTGTGTCAAATATGCTCTCAATGTCATGATATGAAAAACTTGGTTGTTTATTTTTGTAGCTGACATTTAAAGAATCATACTTGAATTTAGTATCATTGTATTTTGGCTTCTCATCTGTTGGTTTAGAAACTTCTTTCTTAACCTTTTCTTCTGAAACACCTGACTTTTCTGTTTTAGACTCAGAAATTTTCTCATCTGACTTTTTAGAGTTTGGTCTTTGCAAATTGTCAGAACTTGTTATAGAACTAGCAGGTCTTATGAAAACTTCAACAATTTCTGGGATTTTTGGCTTAGAAACTTGAAGTTTTTCATACAAGTTGATTGGAGCTCTTTTTAAAGTGACATTTTCTTCCAATCCCAATCCCTTCTTTGGGTTGTAAAATCTTGTATCTTTAACATTGCTTAATAAAAGATTTAATGTTTGCTGAGTCTGACCCCTTTTCAAATTCAGATCTTCTAATTCTTTGATTTTGGTGTATAAATTCTTTCTTTCTTAAAATAACATATCAAATTTTATTTGTAAATCACCTTTTTCATCCTTTATTTTTGAAAACTCAACTTTTAGTTCAGAAAGCTTTTTCAACAATTCAGAATTTTCATTTTTAACTTTTTGTTTCTCAGCCTCAGATTCTTCATATTGTTCTTTTATTACTTCTTTTTCAATTCTGAATTTGTTAACCAAATTTCTTTCTCCTTTTATCTGTTTTCTTAGATTAGCAAATTCAGTTTTCATTTCACCAATCTGTGTCATTAACTCTATTTCAAGTGAAGAATGTACCTCAGCAGATGACTCAGAATCAGCATCTTCAAAATCAGAATCATCCTCATTCCTCATTTTTGCCATATAGCTTTGCATCTGTGGAAAGTTGATATGATCATCTTCATCAGAAGTGTAGTACAACCAATTCTCCTGTTCAGCCAATAAAGCAATTTTATCATCTCTCTTCTTTGCAAGCTGAGCCTTCTTGGTGTAGTACTCATAGTCTTTCACAATTTTAACTCTGCAATCCTTAGCATAGTGGCCAGATTTTCCACACTTGAAACACAGATTCTTTTCTTTTCTCTCATTCTTCTCTTCTTTGTTTTCTTCACTTCTCTCTACTCTCTTTTCAAACTTATTTTCTTCTCTGTCTTCTTTCTTCTTATAATCTGAACTCCCAACTCTCTTATAATTTCCTTGAAATCTACCCTTCCCATACCTTTTGTTGAAATTATTTGTCAACAAAGCTAGTTTCTCAGCCATTATCTTGATATCTTCATCATCTTCTGATCCTTCTTCCTTGTCAGATTCTTCCAGATTAGGTATCTCTGATAGATATGCAGTCTTTTTGGGTGCTTTGATTGCTTTGGACTTTGATAAGAACGCTAACTGATCAGCAACATTTTTCTTCTCTTCCACAACTAACTTGACAGAGTCTTCATGTTGATTAAGAACACAGAACATATCATTTAAGTCTTCTTCACACATATCCTTGTTCATTTGCAGACTTATGGAAAATGATGACCATTCTGAATTTAGACTGTTCATAAATTTGTAATTTATTTCTGACTTCGTTTTCTTCAGTCCATTTCTTCTCAAGTCATTTAGAATAGTGCAAAATTTACTGTATGTCTGTGTTAAACTTTCTGACTCTTTTGCTTTGAACCTTTCATAAGCATTTATGCTTTGATTTAACTTTGCCTGAATAGATCTTACAGTTCCTAACATCTGCCTTTCCAATTCGTCCCACATTTGTTTAGCTGATGATCCACTGTCAATCCTGTTAAGAACCTCATCAAAGTAATTGCTCTTTTGTCGATAGCATGCCTATTCTTCTGTTCAGCTGTGTATTGGGAATAATTCTTCTTCACCCTGGTCGCTGGAATTTCTGGAGTTGTCTCTGTAGCAGGGGTTGCAGCGACATCGATATACACTTCAATTGGACCTTCTCGAATAGAAATCATAAGATTTTCATCGATGTTGTCTAGAAATTGGATCATACGAGTTTTCCATTGCTGATACTCTTCTGGTATAAGAACAGGCGGTTTGGTTTCGGATCCCATGGCTAGATATTCTTTAGAAGACATGATTGTAAGAAAATTCAACAGAAAGACAAATTTGAGTTTCTTGATCGAAAAGTAACAGGAAATTCAAGAATTACCAAGAATTCAAGAACTAGCCCTAGCAGCGGAATCAAATTTTGAATGAATCAAGAAATCTTCAAGAAATTGATCAATCGATCTTCGCGATAACAATCTTAGTTCTGAGCGTTTCGGAATGTGCTTACACCTAAAAGTTCAACAATGTGGATGGTTTCGCATCTCTCTATTCCTATCTCAAATGGTTTCGGATTCCATTTATTCAGATTTGACCTGGTTTTGCACCCTTATTGATTCGAATCCCATGGTTTCGAACCCTTATTGATTCGAATCCCCATGGTTTCGAACCCTTATTGATTTGAAACGGATGGTTTCGCACCACCCTCTTGCATTCGAATCCTTATTGTTTCGCACCCTTCTACATCCGGATTCCATGGTTTCGTATCCAACTTAATACGAAACGAATGGTTTTGCACCCTCTTGCATCCGAATGCATATGATTTCGCATCCTTCTTGGTCCGAGATCTGATGGTTTCGAATCCTTAAAGTTAATATGAGAACTAAGGTTCTTGCATCAAGAAGGATACGAGAAGTTACTGTTTGTCAAAGACTGATAAAGCTACAAAGATCTAAAATTCGCATTCAAGACTTGAAGATGGTTTGATAGAGTGTCTGTTGGAGAAGATTGACTTTACAAATAGCTGAAGACTGCTGTCATATTTTTTAATCTTGAATCCAAAGGGGGAGATTGTTAGAGCATTATTGTATTCAAGATTTACTGTAAAGTCAATGTACTGCATTAGTCCATGTTGTATTGCTTTGCCTTTATACCTTGTATGTTATGGGTATAAATAGGCATGTCTAGTTCATAGTTAGATAACAATCAACAATCAACAACAGTCTAGAACACTTGTAGCATTTTGTCATTTGTACTTCAACGATCAATATATGGATGACTAGTGCTCTCTAGATTCTCTATATATATTTCATTGCTAGATTTTGGGTTTAACACTGTGTTGAAGCGCATTTTGCGACGCTTGCTTGAAACTCTCTGACATAGTTTGCATTGGCAGCGGTGAAAGCTCTGATGAATTCGGTCATCTGATCAAGTATTTCTTGGCCGAGTTCTGTCACTTGAGCCCTTGTCATGTAGTCAGAAGGCTTCATGGCCTGAGTATTTTGGGTTGTTTACTCTTAAACTTCGTCTAAGGCCTTCTCCAGGTCTTCAGGTGTAAGACCCTTAGATTTTGAGGATTGCTCTTTTAGTTGTTGAAGAAAGTGCTTGACAGATACTTTGAATGAAGAGGTTGCGGCTTTTCCAAATTCAGTTGATGCAGAGGTAGTGGTGGTGGTAGCAGTTGACTTCATCTGGGTTACGGCATTTTGCACCTCTGTGGACAGTTTGTCCATTTTGGTGTTCAGATCAAGAATTGCCCTGGATGATGTTTCTGCAAAAGATTTGAAACAGCTTTGCAACTCCTTCATTGTATTGTTCACAGAGGTGACAAGGGTTTGGAACTCATCCCTTGATACATGTGAACTAGTTGTAACCTCTGGGGGAACACATTCGTCCCCAGAGTGAGTCTCTGTTCCTGAGACACCTTCTTTCGTCCCTGTTTTGATGTTGAGGACGGAAGGATTTCCTTCTGATCTTCGAGCAGAAGTATCTAGTGCTTCAGACTCTACAGAAGTTCTGAGAATGACATTGTCTAGATCCACTCCAGAGGTGGGTACTAGATTATCCTTCTGATGACTCGGAGACTTGTCTAGAGTCTCTCCGTCTTTGTGCACTCTAATCTCCTTTGAAGAGATGTTTGGATCTAATTGTGTGCGTGTGGCAGAGGAAACAAATTCCTCTGCAAGGATTTCTGTTGTGATCCGGGGCAATAGATCACTTACTACGAATGAATCCTTTAGAGAGGATTCCCCAGGAATGGTTTCCCCGGTTATTAATGGTACAGAGGATGAAAGAATTTTCTCTGTCCGGATGGTTTGGGTTGGGGTCGAGCTGTGCTGCTCTTTTCCAATATTGCCCTCTGCCACTAGACTGGCGGCAATAGAAGTGTGGGTTGCACTGGGAGTTGGTTTTGGTTGTGTGCATCTATTAATCCAGACATCTTTTCTTGCTTCTGCTTCTGTGAAGCATCCAACCACTTATTCTCCATCCATGGTCTCAACCTCTGTTGCTACCATATGGGTTGAGACTTCTACCCTAGTCTCCCCTTCTTCTGTTAGGGAGTCGTACATAGGATGAGTACCAAAAAGTTGTTGTACTTGGGGTGCATAACATGTGTACCGTCAGAGGTAAAGATTACTTGCTCTGGGCTTCTTTTATGAATATCAAGGCCAGGTTGAAGGAAAGGGTTCTGCAGTACCTCTGGGGTCTCAGCCGGATTATCCCTTGGAGTTTGATCATCATCATCAAGATCAGAATCAACTCCAGAGATTGTGAAATCTGGATCTTCTGTGGCTTCTGTGGTTTCATGTGACAGAGCTTCTGCAGTCCATCCAGCAGTGTCAAGAGTGTTGGCAAATTCAGGACGTTGTAGGAAGTCAGAGAAATCCCCGTGATGTGCAAAGTTGAGGGGATTGGGGGATTGCAGAGGTGATTTTTGGGTTTGTTCTTCTGCTACTTCATCTGTTACCTGTTCCTCTACGTCTTCTGCTACTCCTTTCTCTGCAATTGTTTGCATAGGAGACAGATGTTTCCCATATTTCTTCTTGCTCTTTCTCCTCTTGGGTTTAGGTGCCCCTTCCTCTGAGGCTTTGGATTTTCTCTTCTTTTTGTGCTTTGGAGGAGAGGGGGGTGCAGATGATCCAACCTCTGTTGCATGAGGTGGAGATTGTTGAGCTTCGACAGCAGAAGTTGAAGTACCCTCTGTGGTTTTCCTCTTTGTGTTCCTTTTAGGAGTTGAGGCAGAGAGGATGGATTTCCTCTGAGCAAGGAACTTGGTTTGAACCTCTTCATGCTTCTGGAAAGCCTTAGCCCATTCTTCATCTGTCATTCTTTCAACTACCCTAGTTTCTAAAGGCACACCTAAACACGGGGGTGTCATAGGGCTCGGTTCTGGAGTCCTATGATCGCGTATGTAAGCTAACCTTAGGGTTTCATCTGTAGCATATCCCGTAAGTTTTGATGGCAGAGGTCTGCAGAAAGGATATCCATCGACGTGCTCAGTAGGAACGTTTTTTGTCATGGCATATATTTTGGCAGTTGGACCTTCTAAAGACCATTTTTCTAGGAGTAGGGGCTCTAGAAGTACTCCAAGAATTCGTTGATACTGCAGAGGAGGTAGAGATGGATTTGAGCGTTCTTTGGCTTTCTGGGTGGAGATTTTTCTGTCAATGGTATTTATCATTTCTTGCATCATCAAGGTCGAGTAGTCCAGAGGCAGATCATAATATACTCCGTACATTATGGATAGAATCTGATGGGAGGTTTGATCTGGACTACCGATTTTGCCAGTGAGGCATCGTTCTATTGAACTTGAGTTCCATGTGTTGGGTTTTATCAGGTTTAGAAATGTAGCCCTTTATCTGTCGGTCCGCTGGGTCATATCTGCTGCTTTGCCAAAATTGGTTTAGATATCTTGCTGGTATTTTGCTGACGGTTTTTGTCAGCAGGGGGAAGAGGTAATGTTTCTCCAAAATGTGAAGGAGAATGGCATGAGATTCCCCAAAAGTGGTTATTGAAGGAACAAGATAATAGTTGTTGGGTTTGAGAGGAAGAACACTTTCAAAGTGTTCATTTGCGATGAAGTTTTTCTCGTGTGTGGTTGGAGAGAAATTAGCTTCATCGCCTGAGTTGTCTTTTTCCAGGTCTGCGGCCATATTTGGGTTTTGGGAATGCTCAGATTGAGCAGGTGAGTTTTCTTGAACAGGTGAGACTTCAGGAATGTTGGAGGATGATGCCTTTGTTGTTTATCTTGAAGAAAGAGAATGAAAAATAGGTAGGTCGCAGGTTTTGCAAGGTTCGCCGGAGAAGAAGATGAGAGTTTGTAACGTTTATGAGGATTGGTAACTTGGGTTTTATACTGAAGGGTAACGGTTAGAATTTTGAAGAGGTAAATATATGGAAGTGAATAAAATTTGGAATCCATACTTGAGTGTGAACGGCGGGTTCAACTTTCCAGGAGAACGTGTGCCGTGTACGTCCAATGAAAATGTGACACGTCAACAGTGTCAGAGCACGACTTGACGTCGTACGCGGCACATTAATGCTTGGCGCGTGTGTTTCTTTTCCTCCACATAATTTTCACTCGCAGTAAAAATAGCCGTTACTGTTACAGAGTTTCCCAATTTTGAAAATGACAGAAGCTCTGTTGAGATAGAGCTCTGTTGTTTGAAACTCTCTTTGTATCCTCTATTGCTTGCACCTTTACCAAAAACGTTTGAAAAGCATTGGAGATGATCGATAGATTTTTAGAGAAGAAATCGCTTTCACATAGGTTTTGGAGCTCTGTCAGAGCTAGCAGAAGCTCTATGAGATGGAATTTGTCATAACTAAAAATTTATAATACATTTTTATCATCCAAAGTTTTCACTTCTTTATAAACTGTTTTTAGGACATATTTGAAAAAATTTGTCCTAGAAAACTGTTCTGAAAAAGTTTTTATGCGTGATGCTCCTTTTTGAGTGTCTAGATTGGTTGACAGAGACTTTTTGATGGAATGAGCTCTTCGTCCCAAAAGGCCTTCTTCTGTAACCTTTTGTTCAAGTAAATCCTTAAAGAGAACATTTGAGTTTGATCGGTAGAGTTCTTGTATGAGATTTGTAGTTTTATAGAGGATTCTGCATACAGAGACTCTGTTGAGCTCAGCAGAAGCTCTATTACACTAAAAATCTCATAACAGAAGTCTCGTAAATCTTTTTGATCAAAACATGTTTGGTATATTTTAAACAATGTTTCTAGGACATATTTAGAAATGTTTGTCCTAGAAAACTGTTTTCAAAAAGGATTTGTTTCGAGATACTTATCTTTTGGCTCTTTCTTGCTCGGTATAATACCTGATTTTTGTGAATCATGAGTGATCACTTCTCTTCTTTGGCTCCCCCTTGAATGATCAACTTCTGTAGATCATTTCAAGGTCTCCTTCTGCTCCCCCTTGATCTATGCTTGGGTCAAAATTTGATAAGTAATGCTTAGGGCATATATCAAGTTTCTCAGAGGTTCTGTAAAGATTGTCAGAGGTTCTGAGAAATCATACAGAAGCTTTATTTTTGTGCAGAACATTCGGTGATTGAGAATTTACATATAGAAATGAAATAAAACAATAGAAACATGTATATACATATTTACAGAAGATTAAGTTATACTTACAGAGGTTTTAACTCATGTTTATCATTCCCAACTTACCCACCAAGAAAAGAAATCTTTTCTCATCTAGTGCCTTGGTGAATAAGTCTGCAAGCTGGTACTCTGTAGACACGAAGTGCATTTCGATTGTCCCATATTCAACATGGTGTTTCAGAAAGTGGTAACGGATATCGATGTGTTTTGTTTTTGAGTGATGTACTGGATTGGCAGAGATGGCTATGGCGCTCTTTGAGTCACGGAAGATGGGAATCTTGAATATGATGTGGCCATAGTCCTTAAACTGGGTTTTCATCCACAGAACCTGGGAGCAACAACTAGCAGCAGCAACGTATTCGGCTTCTGCTGTAGATGTGGATACGCAGTTCTGCTTCTTATAGGTCCAGCTGACTAGTTTACCACCTAGGAATTGACAACTCCCAGAGGTACTCTTTCTGTCGAGCTTGCATCCTCCATAATCTGAATCTGTATAAGCTTTAAGACCAAAACCAGAGTTCTTCGGATACCAGAGGCCAAGATTTTTGGTCCCTTTGAGGTATCTGAAGATCCTCTTTCCAGCATTATAATGGGATTCCTTCGTGTTAGCCTGATATCTTGCACAGAGACATGTGGCATGCATTATGTCAGGTCTACTTGCAGTTAAGTATAACAGAGACCCAATCATTCCTCTATAGAGCGTGTATTCTATAGGTATGCCATTTGGATCTGAGTCTAACTTATTTCCTGTGGCCATTAGAGTTCTCATTACAGAGGCATCAGAGAGACTGTATTTTGAAAGTATGTCAGCGACATATTTAGCTTGATTTATGAAAATTCCCTCTGATGATTGTTTTACTTGGAGTCCGAGGAAGAAAGTTAATTCTCCCATCATACTCATTTCAAACTCACTCTGCATGAGTTTTTCAAACTTTTTGCACTCTTCTATATTTGTAGACCCAAAAATTATGTCGTCCACATATATTGTACAAGCATAATTTCATCACTTTTTTGTTTATAAAACAAAGTTGTATCCGTCGTACCTCTGTCGTAACCATTATCGAGAAGAAAGGTAGAAAGTCATTCGTACCATGCTCTTGGAGCCTGTTTCAGTCCATACAGAGCTTTGTCGAGGTAGTACACGTATTTTGGGTACTTAGAGCTTTCAAACCCTGGTGGCTGTTGGACGTATACTTCTTCTTGGATTTCGCCATTTAGAAAAGCAGATTTTACGTCCATTTGAAATACTTTAAAATCTTTGTGGGCTTCAAAGGCTAAGAAGATTCTTATGGCTTCGAGCCGTGCGACAGGGGCAAAAGTTTCATCGTAATCTATGCCTTCTTCTTGGCGATATCCTCTGTCCACCAATCTTGCTTTGTTTCTTATGACCACTCCATCTTCATCCTTCTTATTTCTGAAGACCCATTTAGTTCCTATGGCTTGTTTTCCTCGTGGCAGAGGAACTAAAGTCTAGACTTTGTTTCGTTCAAACTGTAGAAGCTCTTCTTGCATAGCATCTACCCAGTTTGGGTCGTCAAGGGCTTCAGCGATCCTTTTTGGCTCGATCACACTAATAAAGTTTGTAAAGAAACAAAAGTTAGCAGTCGCAGATCTTGTTTTTACCTTTTTAGAAGGTTCGCTGATTATAAGACTTGGATGATGGCTCTTTGTCCACTTTGTTGTTCTTAGGAGATGGCCATCGATTTCATCAAGTTGATCATCAGAGGTTTCTATTGGTTGTTCTGGTGTAGCCTCTGTCGTAGATTTTGCTTTCGTGCTTGATCCTACAGATTGTGGAATGATTGGAATGAGTGGATGTGTTTGTTCCTCTGAGGAAGTATAGACTGAGTCTTCTTGTTCCTCTGTTATTGGTTCCTCTGTGGTTTCTGGAGTTGGTTCTTCAGTAGCTTCTGTGGTTGTTTTCCTTGTTGTATCATCTTCTGCTGGCTCCCCATCAGCATTTGCATCTGTATGATTAACAGAGGAAGATGAATTATTTAAGGGACCAGTTAGAGATATACCTATCGCGTTCTGGCTGGCAGAAGATGATTCTCCAGAGGCTCTGACGGCTCCAGCAGAGGGATCAATGTCATCATGGAACATCTCTTGAAATAGAAGATTAAGTCTTCTTCTCTTGTTTTTGAGATGCCAGAGGATTTCCCTTTTAGACCGAGTTCTGAACTGATTTGTTCAGAAGTCTTTTGGAAGGTGTCGTCAAAAGAAACATTTATGCTTTCTACGATCGTTTGAGACCGCGGAACATAAACTCTGTAGGCCTTGGAAGTTGCAGAGTATCCTATGAACTTGCCTTCATCTGCCTTTACTTCAAACTTTCCTCTTGCTTCTCTATCATTTAAGACGAAGCACTTGCATCCAAATACATGGAAGAATTTGATGTTTGATCGTCTTTTGTTGATCAAATGATATGATGTTTTGATGTGTCTCATTACGATGGTTGATCGATTTTGGGTATAGCAAGCGGTTGATACGGCTTCTGCCCAAAATGTCGTTGGTAATCCACATGCGGTTAGCATTGTTCTGGCGGCTTCCACAAGCGTGCGATTCTTTCGTTCGACCACGCCATTCTGTTGTGGGGTGCGTGCAGCAGAGAAGTTATGTGAAATTCCTTCTTCTGTAAGATAGGCTTCAATGACAGAGTTTTTGAATTCTGTGCCATTGTCGCTTCTCAGTTTCTGAATCCTGCACTCATACAGAACTTGGATTCTTTTCATTAAATTTATCAGAATGTTTGGAACATCTGATTTCTTTCTAACAAATTCGACCCATGTAAATTTTGAGAATTCATCGATCAAAACAAGCAGATATTTCTTGCCACCTAGACTCTGTGTAGATATTGGACCGCAAAGGTCAACATGTAGCATGTATAGAGGTCTAGTGCAAGATACATCAGTTTTGCCTTTATGGGAAGCTCTTTTGAGTTTTCCCATTTCACAGACAGAGCATAAATGATCTTTATTAAATTTAACGTTTGGTAGACCTTTGACTAGATCAAGTTTTACAAGTTTATCAAGAGTATGAAAGTTTAAATTGCAGAACCTGTTGTGCCATAACCAGACTTCTTCGCTTTTGCATGCAACAAGGCAGATTTGTCTTTCTTGTTCTTTGCATTGAAGTTCATGAGATATAGATCTCCTCTTCTTTCGGCTCGCAGAAGTTCAAGTCTTGTGTCCTCGCTCTGTAGAGAGCAAAAGGTTCTTTTGAACATTAAGTCGAATCCCGTATCGCATAGTTGACTAACACTGAGAAGATTGTGTTTAAGGCCATCAACATATGCAACTTTGCATACGGTTATATTTTCCTTCTTTATGACTCCGTAGCCTTTGATGTACCCCTTTTTATTGTCTCCAAAGGTCACAGAATCACCATCGTTCTTTTCTTTGTATGTGGATAGAAGACATCTGTCGCCAGTCATGTGCCTCGAGCATCCAGAGTCTAGATACCAGATTGGCACATACTGCTTCTGCAAGACAATTAAAGAGTTTTAGGTACCCATATCCACATGGGTCAAGTTTTGTCAGGGGTCTTTGTTTTAGCTTCTGTTGAAGAAGCATTTTGTTTCTTCTTACCCTTGGATTTAACTTTTGCTTTGGGTACAAAGAGAAGACAGTGTGGACTTTTAAAATGTTGGTTTATTTTAAACATTAGATCAAAGCAATGACAGTATTGAATGTGCGAAGAGATTTGCTTGAACTTTTCATTAAATACATTAAATGGGGGCACAGAGGCATTACAATTTATCCTAACATTAGACTTTCTATTACAAGAAGGTTTATGTAGGCTAGATCGTTGTTTGCAAAATCCTTTGTTGAGTGCGGCCTTCTGTGTTCCCCTTCTGTGGTGAATTTTTGTAGATTTCACTGTCACAGAAGAAAAAGATTTGTTAATTTTAGTCCATTTACCCTTCTGTTGCCATGTTAGTTTTTCTTTAACAGGTTTTAAGGGTTTTAAAATCTTTGAACTCGTTGGAATTTGAGTGGACATTAACTTTTGTTGTTTGAAATTTTCAAGCTCAAGAATGGTTTTGGCTTGTATGCACATATTCAAAAAGTCTGGACAGATAGGAATTCCAGTGATTTTCTCCTTGGGAGGAATAGTTCTGTTAAGAACTTCAGAGGTTTGTTTAAAAACCTCTGTGTCACTAGGTCCGATCTATGACTTAGAGTCAGTCTCTTATTCGTCAGAGGATGAATCGTCCTCATATACAGAGGTTGAGTCACTTGGTTCTCTTTCAACAGAGACTGGACTTTCAGAACATGTGTCATACTCACTTTCTTCCTTTTCTGAGGAAGTATCTTATAAGTTAACAGAAGTATCTGTTAAGTTTTCTTCAGAGAGATCTTGATTGCTGGAAGTTGTACAGAGGTTTTCTTCAGAGATATCAAGTTTTTCTTCTGTAATTCTTGGCTTGAACTCAGGTGCCTCTGTTGATAATTTCTTTTCATAATTCATCATGCAGACAAATGCAACTTGAGTTTGAGTCTCGGGATTACCAAACTTGAAGATTCCTATCTGATCTTGAGTTTTCAGATACCTCTTAGGTTTGGATTCTCTTTTGACAGAGATTGAAGGTGACAAATCTGTGTTTTCAAACCACACATTTGTCATCTTCAGAGGTTTCCTCTTGTGAGGTTCCCCAGAGACTTTTTTCCTTTTACTTACAGAGAGAGTATTTGGAAATCCAGGTTTTCTTGTATCTCCAATGTGAAATAGAGAGGACAGAGACTTGTCTCTTTTGTTTCCGGTATAAGGATCTATATCACAGAAGCCAATTCCCCATCTCCCTATTTGTGTGTTTATTTTTTCGTACACCTTCTGAGCATCTTGAAATTTTTTAATTTGAAGATCTCTTCCAAGTAAATCTTGACAGAGGACTTCTCTTTCCTTTTGAAAATAATTTTTAAGAGCTAGGATGTTCATTCTGTCGCACTCAACGTCCATTAGTTCTCTAGACTTTGTTTTCAAAGAAGAATTAAGTTCAGAAATCTTTTCTTTTAAAGGATTTAACTTTTTGTTCCAGTCCATTTCAATTTCTTCTTTTTCTTTAAAGATTTTTGCTTTTTCTTGAGTGAGAAGTCTAGCTTCTCTCTCATAGAAGGTGAGCTTTTTCTGAATATTTTCACATGTCTTTTTCATTTCAGTGCATTCAATGTTAAGTTTAATCAAGTCATCTTTTGTAGTATTAGAGTTAGAGGTAGAAGTGGATACCTCACTGTCGGCGTCGGGACTGATTTCTGCCATGCCACAGAATAGAGCATTCTTTATTTTGCCTTCGTCAGAGGATGTGTCTGATTCCCATATTTCTTTGTTCACCATTAGTGACTTCTGAGCATAGTATTCAGCTTTCTTTTTGTAGAAAGTTGCATCCCTCTAAGGGCGATTTGACTTGCTCCTGCATTCGTTGGTAAAGTGACTTGGCTTTCCACAGTTGTAGCATCCTTGGTTCTGTGTGGAGTTTCTAGCTCTGTCGTCTGACCTCTGTCGGTCACCACTTCTTTCGGTTCGGCACTCATTTGCGTAGTGGCCTGGCTTACCACATTTGTAACACTCTTGAATCTGTGGAGTGTTGCCAGCCTTGTCTTCCGACCTTTGTCGGTCACCACTTCTGTCGTTTGACCCTTCTCTTTCTCGATTATCTCTTTCATATCGTTCATTACCAGATTTCTTCTGGTATCCTCTGCTGAATTCCCTAGTCAAGAGAGCTAAAGATTTAGCTATCGAGGCCAGGGCCGTTTCTTCTTCTGCTGCTACTTCCTCTTCTTCTTCACTTTCCACCATCATGTTTTTCTTCTTCTCCTTTCTTTCCTCTATTGCATTCTCTTTCTTTGGTTTCTCTCTAGCCTCTGTAGTCTTACCAACCAATGCAAGAGGTGCAATGATCTGGGCTTTTGCTTGTGCTACCTGAGGCTTTTGTGCTGCCAATGTTCCATAGAGGTCTAATAGGGTCCAGGAATCTAAGTCTTGATTTGTTTGCAGAGACATAGATAACATAAGCCATTCTTCATTCAGAGACTTCAGGAACATAACGTTGTTTTCTTCAGAGGTTCTGTGGATGCCGAACTTCTTGCACTTGTTTATTAGAGAGTTGAACCTATCATACGTAGTTTGCAGAGATTCGGTTGGCAGAGCTTTAAAGGCATAATATTCATTTATGTACTGAGCTCTACGTTTCTTCTGGGTTTTAACTCCTCCTTCTAGTTGTTTTTCCAGTTCTTTCCATAGAACATATGCAGATTCACATGCATCCATGGACTGGAAAAGGTCATTTGGAATGGCCATAATCAGAATTCTCTTAGTTTTCTGAGCAACTTCGTATTTAGCCCAATCAAAATCATACCAATTATCCTGGGTCTTTGGTTTCGTGTGTTCTGGGATTTCTGGTGTGTCGTCTGTGCTAGGAACACGAGGTACAGTTATCATGGGAACGAAAGGAGGGTTACGGATATAATAAACCAATTCTTTGTCAGTACCCTCAACGAAGTGAATCATTCGTATCTTCCATTGAGGATATTCTTCTCTAAGAAGAGTGGGAGGTTTGGTTAAGGAACCAGCAGAGAGGAAGTTGTTTGTACTCGTCAT
The DNA here is from genome assembly GCA_033807775.1 of Saussurea involucrata. Taxonomy (NCBI): domain Eukaryota; kingdom Viridiplantae; phylum Streptophyta; class Magnoliopsida; order Asterales; family Asteraceae; genus Saussurea; species Saussurea involucrata. The sequence goes on along the minus strand of CM066314.1, from coordinate 102,809,531 downwards.
TTTTAGAGAGACAGAATATCCAGAAAAGGGTTTGAACATCAAACTTTTCTGAGTATGAAGTGGATGCTTCGTATGAGGTTTTTTAAGCTTAAAAGCTTTAAGATGAGCACTAAAATGGTGTTTTTAACCAGAATAACAGATTCTATAAGTTTACCAAAGTTCGAATGAATCGAAGATGGCAGAAAAACAGAAACTGTTTGAATAATATGAAGAATAGGTTAAAAATCCAAGTTTCTACCAAAGATCATAGTTTTAGAGTGGATCCCTTGATATTAAAAATCAAGGTTTTCTCTGATACCAATTGTTGGTTCATGTTTTGCTTAAACAGTGATCTTAACTTTCAGTTAGTTCAGATTTAGATATGGTGCGGAAGCGTATTTAAGAACTGAAAGATAATGTAAGGTAGAAGAACACACAATATCAAATAAACAGTATGTAAGAACAGATGAATATCTCCAAGATTACTGTATTTGATATATATTAAGAACACCAAGAACTTCAAAAGATTAACAAGACATTTGCAGTTAATGGTGTGTGTGAGAAGTGCAAAGCTTAATGATATATGTGTATTTTCGTGGTAATAATCTTAATAGAAGAGCTCACATGAGCCTTCTATTTATACTACTTCTAAAGGGGACAATAAGGACTGAAGGTACAAAGACACTGTTGAGGCATAGTAGCTGGAAGGTACAAAACACTATTCTGGAACTGTTGCAGATACAACGTTCATTAAATGCTCCGTATTCAGCTTTAGGCGGAAACCTATCAGAGTTTGACATGTGGAGTTGTCAGGTCACGCCTTTGTACGATTGATCTTTAGAACCTTTGAATGGTAGATATTGTAAGAAACATGTTCGTCCTTGTTAAGATCTTTTGCGTAGATCTCCTTTTTACCACAGAAGCTCTGTCAAGTATGACAGAAGCTCTGTAGTCTTGTCCACTTAGAAGTGTCTTCTGTTGCTTCTTTACTTCGGTCTTCTTGGTTAACCCGATAGAGCCTCTGTCGAAGACTTCTGTCTTCTCGGTTACTCGGCAGAGCCTCTGTCGAACACTTCTATACTTAGCCTATTTTTCACTACTTTCATAAACTGAAAGATTGGAGATAACACTTTATTATCCTTGTCACACAGCTGACTTATGCTTAGAAGATTATGCTTCAGTCCTTCAACATATGCAACTCTTCCAAAGGTTGTTGTATCATTAGAGAGTACACCAAACCCTCGGGCATAGCCTTTTCCGTTTCCACCGAAGGTCACTGAGGGACCCTTCTCTTCCTTATACTCAGTGAGCAGGTTCTTCTTACCAGTCATGTGTCTAGAGCATCTGCTATCGAGATACCAGATACCCTTCTTAACCTGCAAACAAAGGAAGATTAGTTTGACTTAGGTACCCATTTCATTTTGGGCCTAGATTTGTCAGTGGTGGTAGAGGATGTCGAAGGTTCAGTAGTCTTCGCAGCATTTGAAGATTCAGCTTTGTTGTCAGATTTCACTTTGGTTAATTTCTTAACCTCAGTGGTCTTCTTTGCCTTGGGGGCATTAATCTTCACCTTAGCTGTCTTTTCAGCTTTGGTGGTTGTGGGGCACTTACTAGCAACATGATTTGTATGTCCACACTGATAACATTTCCTATAGCTAAAAGTAGCTTTAGGACCATTTGAATGCTTACCTGTTAGTTTTAAATGAGCAGGGCCAGCACCAAGTATACATTTGGCATTGGAAATGGGAGGAACAATTAGTTCTTCGAATTTCTTACCAATGATATCCACTTTGATTCTAGGAGTAGATCGCTGAATGAATCCAGGGGTCATATTCTTAGAAGCAGAGGGATAGCTTACTTAAGCTTTAGAAGCATTTAGCTTTGGTACAAAGGTACCCTTCTGAGGTTTTGGATAAACAATTTTCTCTTTACCTTTAGAAGCTAAGGTAGAGATTTCCTCAGGGATAGGGGATTTTAAAGAGGAACACTGAGAAGATGAAGTGTCAGGGATAGAGTGTAATACCCCGGGTAAGTTCGTTAGTTAAAAACTCTTTTTTGTTAAGAATTGTTAACTTTATGGTAAGTATGTTTAGGGTAAAAGTTGGTTAAATTATAAGTAGATAGAGTTTTGGTCATTAGTGAAGAGTTAAAGGGTTAAATTGGTAAATTAAGTTGATAATATCTGAATTGGGAGTCCAGATGTCTTCATTTCAATAAAACTCAGATTAGTGTGTGTGTGTGTGTTCGGAGCAAAAGGAGAAGAAGAAAAGAAGAGATTTGCTTCAAGTTTGACTCATTAGAAGTGATTTGAGGTAAGTACCTTTACAAATTATGTTTATAAGGGTTAGTATACAGTTTCTATCGGTTTAGAATTAGCAGAATCGAACTAGTACAAATATCAGTCGGATTCTGGGCAAAAATGGCAAAATCGACAGAGGTGTCCGGACACAGCAAGAACGTGTCCGAGTAGTTTTGTTGATGGTGTATGGATCATGTTATAGTGGTGTCCGAACGGTGTTTTTATCGGGTAAGTTCTCTTTTCCTTGATTGTCCGGATGAAACATGATTCCGGATAGCGTACGGATTACTTATATTGTCCGAAAATGGCATGTTGTCCGGATTAATGGTGTCGTCTGGAAAACTCTGTTTATGTCCGGATACTTGAGTTGTTGATCATTTCTGAGATTTCTAAACACTGTTAGGGGTCTGATAACAATGTATATTATTGAACTATGATTAGTTGATGAATAAGAACTGGAAAATATTATAGACTCGACTTAAGTTCGGGTTTGGGGGAGTTGTTTGAGGAATTAAACTACTTTAAGTTCCTAAGCTTTATGTGTGTGCTTTTGGTAAAGTGGTATATGTATTTGACTTATACAGAATCTGTGAAATTGATGTGAAGCTGAATTGTTTTGAGAAAAGCTTGGAGAACGTTTTGATAAATCAACCGGTGAGTTTTACTTCAAAATGTTTTTAAACTGGAATACATATACGTGTAGATTGAAAAGGTTATAGATAATGTGATTAGATGTTCATAAATGACAATATGATATATTGAGATATGTATATTGTATTTATATGTGCATTACACTACACGAGTATATGTTAGCCGAAACTATAGTCGGCGGTGTTTGATGTAGTTGTTGTACAGCGGTGTTGCTATAGTTGTTGTACAGCGGTGTTAGCTGTAGTTGTTGTACAGTGGATTAGTTGGCTCGCAACCAACTAACATGGCCAGGGGAAATGAGAATGAGAAAGAGGATGATTTGAACACAGTGCACGAGTCTTGATTGGTATTTAATTACGTATGATATATGTGTGTTTATATAAAGGATTTTATATAAATGGGTTTTATAATGATTGTGAAATGAAAGGGATTTTCTCACTTAGACCGCTAGGTCTAACCCTCATTTTGTTTTAAAAATATGTATTCCAGGTCGTGGATCAAGTAAGGACAAATAAGAAGGATAGTCGTTGCTTAGCTTTTGGGAAGACTTGTGTTATGAAGACCATGAAGTGTTTTTGTACTTATGGCTTTGTTGTTAGTCATAATGTAAATTATTTAGTCAAAAAAGTTTGTACTGAAATTCTTATTATGTTTAGTAAGACTATGGGACCGAATATTAAATATGATGTATCTTTTTGATGAATTTATGTTGTGAAATGTATGTTATTTGTATATATGGAACCGGGTTGTTACAGATGGTATCAGAGCCCTAGTTTAAGGGATTTAGGTATTAGTATCTGTACCTAGACTTAAACTGCATGTGAAGTAGGATGTCCCTATTATTGTAGAACCTTGGGATGTTAAATATAAAAAGGTAGAAGGAACATCATGTAAGGTAATTTCAGATTTACACCTGGCCAGTGTAATTGTGATCTTACAGGTACATGTTTGAACTGGAATACCTTGTTATATGGGGTATGTGCTTATGTGTATATTAACCTTGTTTGAATCCACAGAATGGCAAGTGGTACTAGGCAAACGAATCGAGAGGGAAGAGGAGATCCCGAAAGAACAAATCCAATTGTAGGGGCAAGGGGAAGAGGGGGAGAAAGAGGTAGAGGTAGAACAGGCGGCAGAACTCAGCCGCGAGGTACTGAATTCGTAACCAGAGATGATCTAGCGGCCGAAATGGGAAGGTTACAAGCAAATATTCAAGCCATGTTTAACGAAACTCATCACCATTGATTTCGAATCCTTTTTTATCCGAATTCGTGTTGATTAAAAAAAAATTATACACTTTAAGAGCTTTTCAAGAAAAAAATTTATACAAGTTTTTTTCAATAGTGTATTTTATACACTTTCTGCTTGATTTTCTAAAAGATCAACATCTAGCAATTTCAAAGAGAGAAATGAGTTTGAAGAGAACTATTGTTAAATCCAGTGGTGAAGATTTGAAGCAAACTTTTGTTAAACCTAATACTTCATATCCTTCATTTCCTGATTTAAATAAAGCATTGGAGGAAGAAAATGTTGATCTAAAGAGACAAATTTTAGACATTTCTTCTTCAAATGATAGACTTATTAAAAGAGTTGCTGATCTTGACGTTTATATTGAAGATCTTGAAGCAAAGAAAGACAACACGAGTCTGCACGATCAAATCAGGAAACTTCAAGAGAAAGTAACAACTCTTCCAAAAGAAAATACTGATACGAAGAGTAGGGAAGAAAAGAGAGTGAAGTGGAACTTAAAGTTACATGCTCAATTAAAAGAAGTTCAAGAGAAAAGAACAAAGTTGGAAGGTGAAAACGTTGAATTGAAGAAAAATCTTTCAGAACATGAAAGAGAGTCACTTTCTTCAAAGAAAGTTCTTAAAGAAAAGGAAGTAATTGAGCTGAAATGTATAAAACTTTCAAAACAAGTTTCTGACTTTGAGAAAGTTTTATTTTTAGAAAAAGAGAAGTTCGAAAAAGAAAGAGCTGTTTTTGAAACTGAACGCAAATCTTTTGAGATTAAAAGTTCTAAGCTTTCCGTTAAAATCTCCGAATTGGAAAATGTTTTAGAAAAGGAAAGAAAAGATTTCACGGAAAAGAAAAATATCTTTGAAAAGGAAAGTAAAACCCTTAAAAAGAAAAATATGGAAATTTTCAAAGAGATTACTGATAAAAGAAAGTTTTTGGAAAAAGATTTTGAATCGGAACGCGAATATTTTTAAGATGCGATTCTTAATCTTACCAAAAGATTATCTGGTTTATCAGCTGATATTGTGAAGGATCAATTGATCAAATCTGATCTCCAAAAGAAATTTAATCTAATCTTTAAAGAGAAAAATGTTTTGATAAACAAAGTCAAAGAACTTGAAGACATCATTTTTAAATTTGATGTCTCAAAGCAGGCCAGTCATGATACTATATTTCAGACTCCATTTGTTAATTCAAATGATTCTGAATGCACTTTTAAAACTGCTTCAAGTTCAAGCTTTAAAAACATTCTTTCTAAACAAATTTATAGATCAACTGATTTCTCAAAAGGTCAGATTCGTTCTACAAATCTCTTCTATAATCATTTGCTTGAAAAATCGGATAAGGATTCAAAAGTGCCTAAAGTTAATACTTCCAAACCTGAAGAAGTTCAGTCTTCAAAAAGGTGAAGATGGAATGGAGAGTCAAAGGCACAACAATTACGAAGAAAGAAGTGCCAAAATCATCTACCTCTACATCAAATGCCAAGAGGAACAATTCTCCGAAAGGTAAATCTTCTGTTCCACCTAATCTTGTTTATTCTATAAATCATCTGATTAGGTTGGCACATAAGAAAATTTGTTGTTCATTTTGTGGATCAAATGATTTTGTGCATAAAGATTATACTTCTTATTGGTACGGTACTTACAATATTCCTTCTAAGAAATCTACACTTATCACACTAGGACCCAAGTGTCGTTGGGTACCAAAATCTGCTTAATCTGTTTTGCAGGTTCATCATGTGTTGTGCTGGTTTGGAAATATATATACCACACATATGACTGAAAACAGAAGAGAAGCGGTGAATTTTTTAAGAATACATGTACCATTAAGGGGGAGCAAAGAAATAATGGTTTCTAAACACATCAGTTTAGAACCCGGATTTCAACGTCTTTGGTTTCTGAATACATCAGTTCAGGACCCGTGCTTCAACGTTTTTGGCTTTTGAACATATCAGTTCAAAACCCGTGCTTCAACGACTATGGCTTCTAAACAATTCAGTTCAGGACCCGTACTTCAAAGTCTAAGACTTCTAAACAAATCAGTTTAGAACTCATACTTCTCAGGTGATATCCTTAACTGTCACATCTTTCTGTTTCAAGGAACAAGTGGTGAAAGGTAACATTGCATTATGTTTTATTTCTACTGCTTTGAATGTTTGAATCTTAACAAATTTAATTCATTGAGATGAAATTTTTCAATTTTCATTCAATGAATGAAATGTGTGTCAAGGGTAATTTTACAAGTGTTTTTGTTTTATCTGAGTTATATTTGTTTCATCTTTCACTTCTGAAATAAATCGAAAGGTCAGCAAAACATGAATGAAATTATGCTGAATGCTCAAAATTATGGAAATCTGGACTTATATAGAATATAATGCTCAAAAAGCCTATTTGTCAAAATGATGGATGGAAACGAAAATATGGGGGAAGCACTATGTTTTTTAGAACCAAGTGATTGCGATGCATCAAAAAACAAATAAAAATCATTTAGTTTGAAAGTTTGTACCTGTGGCCTTTCTATTTTGGGAGAGTAAGTCCTAAGGGGTGCTCGACATCTAGTCCCTAAGATCAACTGGTCTGGGATCGGCTGACCCAAATCCTGCTATAGAACCCGATAGAAAGCCATGTTCTACTGGTACAAATGGGTTTAAGATATATCGATGTGGCCTTTCTGGTTTGGGAAATTATGTTCTAAGGGGTGCTCGACACCTAGCACCTAAGGCCAACTGGTCTGGGATCTGCTAACCCAAATCCTGCTATAGAACCAGATAGAAAGTCATATTTAACGGTGTATCTTATTCTTACTAAACTTTTTGATCAAAAGATGCCATTGAGCACAAAATCAAAAATGCCAATGTGCACAAAATCAAAAGATGCCAATGTGCACAAAATTAAAAGATGCCAATGAGCACACATCTCTTGAAACATGGGGAAAATACAAAGTCGCGATAAACCCATAAATTTGTGAAAATCCTGATTTTGGACAAATAGTGTGAGTAGAGCAAAGTATTCTTATATGTTTTAGAATTGCATATGCTTGAAGCTAATCATATTTCGCATGCTAGCACACCAAATAGATTTAATAAAGGGGTTGAAACTGAACATTTTTAACTTGATATGCAATGATGTCTTGTTTTTGAATCCAAACACATGGATTTGATTTCATTTGATTGAAAAATATGGTATACTTCATTAAGTTGGATTTCTTTTGTAAAGATTTCAAATGATCAAATGTTAGTTGTTATAAAATGTAGTTCAATGAATTTTATTTTCCTTGTATAATGTTTTTTAAAACTGTATTCGAAATGAATAATTATTTAATGAAATATATGCATACTTTCAGGGGGAGAAAACAAATTGCTCCAGAATTCTTATTTTGAGGGGGAGCAAGGTTATTCATTAAGGAGGAGATTGTTAGTAATACTCAGAGATGCGACTGAAATTGAAAAAGGTTTTCGATGATCATGATGTTCACTATCATCGAAAAAGGGGGAGAAATTTTTAATTTAATTTCATATCGAAGATAATTCAAGATCAAAGAGATGAAGATACTAAGTTCAAGAAATCATTCAAAATACAAGAAATATTGGTTTCGAATCTTGTGAAGTCAGAAATGTTGCTGAATTTGGTTATCTTAGTTCTGAGCGTTTCGGAATGTGCTTACACCTAAAAGTTCAATAATGTGGATGGTTTCGCATCTCTCTATTCCTATCTCAAATGGTTTCGGATTCCATTTATTCAGATTTGACATGGTTTCGCACCCTTATTGATTCGAATCCCATGGTTTCGAACCCTTATTGATTTGAATCCCCATGGTTTCGAACCCTTATTGATTTGAAACGGATGGTTTCGCACCCTCTTGCATCCGAATCCTTATGGTTTCGCACCCTTCTACATCCGGCTTCCATGGTTTCGTATCCAACTTAATACGAAACGAATGGTTTCGCACCCACTTGCATCCGAATGCATATGATTTCGCATCCTTCTTGGTCCGAGATCTGATGGTTTCGAATCCTTAAAGTTAATATGAGAACTAAGGTTCTTGCATCAAGAAGGATACGAGAAGTTACTGTTTGTCAAAGACTGATAAAGCTACAAAGATCTAAAATTCGCATTCAAGACTTGAAGATGGTTTGATAGAGTGTCTGTTGGAGAAGATTGACTTTACAAAGAGCTGAAGACTGCTGTCATATTTTTTAATCTAGAATCCAAAGGGGGAGATTGTTAGAGCATTATTGTATTCAAGATTTACTGTAAAGTCAATGTACTGCATTAGTCCATGTTGTATTGCTTTGCCTTTATACCTTGTATGTTATGGGTATAAATAGGCATGTCTAGTTCATAGTTAGATAACAATCAACAATCAACAACAGTCTAGAACACTTGTAGCATTTTGTCATTTGTACTTCAAAGATCAATATATGGATGACTAGTGCTCTCTAGATTCTCTCTCTATATTTCATTGCTAGATTCTGGGTTTAACACTGTGTTGAAGCGCATTTTGCGACGCTTGCTTGAAACTATCTGACATAGTTTGCATTGGCAGCGGTGAAAGCTCTGATGAATTCGGTCATCTGATCAAGTATTCATTGGCCGAGTTCTGTCACTTGAGCCCTTGTCATGTAGTCAGAAGGCTTCATTGCCTGAGTATTTTTGGTTGTTTGCTCTTAAACTTCGTCTAAGGCCTTCTTCAGGTCTTCAGGTGTAAGACCCTTAGATTTTGAGGATTGCTCTTTTAGTTGTTGAAGAAAAGTGCTTGACAGATTCTTTGAATGAAGAGGTTGCGGCTTTTCCAAATTCAGTTGATGCAGAGGTAGTAGTGGTGGTAGCAGTTGACTTCATCTAGGTTACGGCATTTTGCACCTCTGTGGACAGTTTGTCCATTTTGGTGTTCAGATCAAGAATTGCCCTGGATGAAGTTTCTGCAAAAGATTTGAAACAGCTTTGCAACTCCTTCATTGTATTGTTCACAGAGGTGACAAGGGTTTGAAACTCATCCCTTGATACATGTGAACTAGTTGTAACCTCTGGGAGAACACATTCGTCCACAGAGTGGGTCTCTATTCCTGAGACACCTTCTTTCGTCCCAGTTTTGATGTTAAGGACGGAAGGATTTCCTTCTGATCTTCGAGCAGAAGTATCTAGTGCTTCAGACTCTACAGAAGTTCTGAGAATGACATTGTCTAGATCCACTCCAGAGGTGGGTACTAGATTATCCTTCTCATGACTCGGAGACTTGTCTAGAGTCTCTCCATCTTTGTGCACTCTAATCTCCTTTGAAGAGATGTTTGGATCTAATTGTGTGCGTGTGGCAGAGGAAACAAATTCCTCTGCAAGGATTTCTGTTGTGATCCGGGGCAATAGATCACTTACTACGAATGAATCCTTTAGAGAGGATTCCCCAGGAATGGTTTCCCCGGTTATTAATGGTACAGAGGATGAAAGAATTTCCTTTGTCCGGATGGTTTGGGTTGGGGTCGAGTTGTGCTGCTCTTTTTCAATATTTCCCTCTGCCACTAGACTGGCGGCAATAGAAGTGTGGGTTGCACTGGGAGTTGGTTTTGGTTATGTGCATCTATTAATCTAGGCATCTTTTCTTGCTTCTGCTTCTGTGAAGCATCCAACCACTTGTTCTCCATCCATGGTCTCAACCTCTGTTACTACCATATGGGTTGAGACTTCTACCCTAGTCTCCCCTTCTTCTGTTACCTCTTCTTCCCTTGGACCTAGGGAGTCGTACATTGGATGAGTACCAAAAAGTTGTTGTACTTGGGGGTGCATAACATGTGTACCGTCAGAGGCAAAGATTACTTGCTCTGGGCTTCCTCTATGAATATCAAGGCTAGGTTGAAGGAAAGGGTTCTGCAGTACCTCTGGGGTCTCAGCCGGATTGTCCCTTGGAGTTTGATCATCATCATCAAGATCAGAATCAACTCTGAGCAAGGAACTTGGTTTGAACCTCTTCATGCTTCTGGAAAGCCTTAGCCCATTCTCCATCTGTCATTCTTTCAACTACCCTAGTTTCTAAAGGCACACCTAAACACGGGGGTGTCATAGGGCTCGGTTCTGGAGTCCTATGATCGCGTATGTAAGCTAACCTTAGGGTTTCATCTGTAGCATATCCCATAAGTTTTGATGGAAGGGGTATGCAGAAAGGATATCCATCGACGTGCTCAGTTGGAACGTTTTTTGTCATGGCATATATTTTGGCGGTTGGACCTTCTAAAGACCATTTTTCTAGAAGTAGGGGCTCCAGAAGTACTCCAAGAATTTGTTGATACTGCAGAGGAGGTAGAGATGGATTTGAGCATTCTTTGGCTTTCTGGGTGGAGATTTTTCTGTCAATGGTATTTATCATTTCTTGCATCATCAAGGTCGAGTAGTCCAGAGGCAGATCATAATATACTCCGTACATTATGGATAGAATCTGATGGGAGGTTTGATCAGGACTACCAATTTTGCCAGTGAGGCATCTGTTTAGAATTGAGAATAGGGTATTCAACAGAGGGGGTAATCGACCTCTTCTGAAGTCGTTCCTTTTTCTTAGGGTTGTGTTGTACCCTAACATTTCAACAAATCTACAGAGTTCTTCGTCTGTAGGTACTTCAGCGTAATTCTTTATACCTAGCAGACCTCTGGGTGGAAGACTTACCTCAAGTGAGAACATCGTTCTATTGAACTTGAGTTCCATGTGTTGGGTTTTATCAGGTTTAGAAATGTAGCCCTTTATCTGTCGGTCCGCTGGGTCATATCTGCTGCTTTGCCAAAATTGGTTTAGATATATTGCTGGTATTTTGCTGACGGTTTTTGTCAGCAGGGGGAAGAGGTAATGTTTCTCCAAAATGTGAAGGAGAATGGCATGAGATTCCCCAAAAGTGGTTATTGAAGGAACAAGATAATAGTTGTTGGGTTTGAGAGGAAGAACACTTTCAAAGTGTTCATTTGCGATGAAGTTTTTCTCGTGTGTGGTTGGAGAGAAATTAGCTTCATCGCCGGAGTTGTCTTTTTCCAGGTCTGCGGCCATATTTGGGTTTTGGGAATGCTCAGATTGAGCAGGTGAGTTTTCTTGAACAGGGGAGACTTCAGGAATGTTGGAGGATGATGCCATTGTTGTTTATCTTGAAGAAAGAGAATGAAAAATAGGTAGGTTGCAGGTTTTGCAAGGTTCGCCGGAGAAGAAGATGAGAGTTTGTAACGTTTATGAGGATTGGTAACTTGGGTTTTATACTGAAGGGTAACAGTTAGAATTTTGAAGAGGTAAATATATGGAAGTGAATAAAATTTGGAATCCGTACTTGAGTGTGAACGGCGGGTTCAACTTTCCAGGAGAACGTGTGCCGTGTACGTCTAATGAAAATGTGACACGTCAGCAGTGTCAGAGCACGACTTGACGTCGTACGCGGCACATTAATGCTTGGCGCGTGTGTTTTTTTTCCTCCACATAATTTTCACTCGCAGTAAAAATAGCCGTTACTGTTATAGAGTTTCCCAATTTTGAAAATGACAGAAGCTCTGTTGAGATAGAGCTCTGTTGTTTGAAACTCTCTTTGTATCCTCTATTGCTTGCACCTTTACCAAAAACGTTTGAAAAGCATTGGAGATGATCGATAGATTTTTAGAGAAGAAATCGCTTTCACAGAGGTTTTGGAGCTCTGTTAGAGCTAGCAGAAGCTCTATGAGATGGAATTTGTCATAACTAAAAATTTATAATACATTTTTATCATCCAAAGTTTTCACTGCTTTATAAACTGTTTTTAGGACATATTTGAAAAAATTTGTCCTAGAAAACTGTTCTGGAAAAGTTTTTATGCGTGATGCTCCTTTTTGAGTGTCTAGATTGGTTGACAGAGACTTTTTGATTGAATGAGCTCTTCGTCCCAAATGACCTTCTTCTGTAACCTTTTGTTCAAGTAAATCCTTAAAGAGAACATTTGAGTTTGATCGGTAGAGTTCTTGTATGAGATTTGTAGTTTTATAGAGGATTCTGCATACAGAGGCTCTGTTGAGCTCAGCAGAAGCTCTATTACACTAAAAATCTCATAACAGAAGTCTCGTAAATCTTTTTGATCAAAACATGTTTGGTATATTTTAAACAATGTTTCTAGGACATATTTAGAAATGTTTGTCCTAGAAAACTGTTTTCAAAAAGTATTTGTTTCGAGATACTTATCTTTTGGCTCTTTCTTGCTCGGTATAATACCTGATTTTTGTGAATCATGAGTGATCACTTCTCTTCTTTGGCTCCCCCTTGAATGATCAACTTCTGTAGATCATTTCAAGGTCTCCTTCTGCTCCCCCTTGATCTATGCTTGGGTCAAAATTTGATAAGTAATGCTTAGGGCATATATCAAGTTTCTCAGAGGTTCTGTAAAGATTGTCAGAGGTTCTGAGCAATCATACAGAAGCTTTATTTTTGTGCAGAACATTCGGTGATTGAGAATTTACATATAGAAATGAAATAAAACAACAGAAACATGTATATACATATTTACAGAAGATTAAGTTATACTTACAGAGGTTTTAACTCATGTTTATCATTCCCAACTTACCTACCAAGAAAATAAATCTTTTCTCATCTAGTGCCTTGGTGAATAAGTCTGCAAGCTGGTACTCTGTAGACACGAAGTGCATTTCGATTGTCCCATATTCAACATGGTGTTTCAGAAAGTGGTAACGGATATCGATGTGTTTTGTTTTTGAGTGATGTACTGGATTGGCAGAGATGGCTATGGCGCTCTTTGAGTCACGGAAGATGGGAATCTTGAATATGATGTGGCCATAGTCCTTAAACTGGGTTTTCATCCACAGAACCTGGGAGCAACAACTAGCAGCAGCAACGTATTCGGCTTCTGCTGTAGATGTGGATACGCAGTTCTGCTTCTTATAGGTCCAGCTGACTACTTTACCACCTAAGAATTGATAACTTCCAGAGGTACTCTTTCTGTCGAGCTTGCATCCTCCATAATCTGAATCTATATAAGCTTTAAGACCAAAACCAGAGTTCTTCGGATACCAGAGGCCAAGATTTTTGGTCCCTTTGAGGTATCTGAAGATCCTCTTTACAGCATTATAATGGGATTCCTTCGGGTTAGCCTGATATCTTGCACAGAGACATGTGGCATGCATTATGTCAGGTCTACTTGCAGTTAAGTATAACAGAGACCCAATCATTCCTCTATAGAGCGTGCACTCTATAGGTATGCCATTTGGATCTGAGTCTAACTTATTTCCTGTGGCCATTAGAGTTCTCATTACAGAGGCATCAGAGAGACTGTATTTTGAAAGTATGTCAGAGACATATTTAGCTTGATTTATGAAAATTCCCTCTGATGATTGTTTTACTTGGAGTCCGAGGAAGAAAGTTAATTCTCCCATCATACTCATTTCAAACTCACTCTGCATGAGTTTTTCAAACTTTTTGCACTCTTCTGTATTTGTAGACCCAAAAATTAAGTCGTCCACATATATTTGTACAAGCATAATTTCATCACTTTTTTGTTTATAAAACAAAGTTGTATCCGTCGTACCTCTGTCGTAACCATTATCGAGAAGAAAGGTAGAAAGTCATTCGTACCATGCTCTTGGAGCCTGTTTCAGTCCATACAGAGCTTTGTCGAGGTAGTACACGTATTTTGGGTACTTAGAGCTTTCAAACCCTGGTGGCTGTTGGACGTATACTTCTTCTTGGATTTCGCCATTTAGAAAAGCAGATTTTACGTCCATTTGAAATACTTTAAAACCTTTGTGGGCTGCAAAGGCTAAGAAGATTCTTATGGCTTCGAGCCGTGCGACAGGGGCAAAAGTTTCATCGTAATCTATGCCTTCTTCTTGGCAATATCCCTTGGCCACCAATCTTGCTTTGTTTCTTATGACCACTCCATCCTCATCTTTCTTATTTCTGAAGACCCATTTAGATCCTATGGCTTGTTTTCCTCGTGGCAGAGGAACTAAAGTCCAAACTTTGTTTCGTTCAAACTGTAGAAGCTCTTCTTGCATAGCATCTACCCAGTTTGGGTCGTCAAGGGCTTCAGCGATCCTTTTTGGCTCGATCACACTAATAAAGTTTGTAAAGAAACAAAAGTTAGCAGTCGCAGATCTTGTTTTTACCTTTTTAGAAGGTTCGCCGATTATAAGACTTGGATGATGGCTCTTTGTCCACTTTGTTGTTCTTAGGAGATGGTCATCGATTTCATCAAGTTGATCTTCAGAGGTTTCTATTTGTTGTTCTGTTGTAGCCTCTGTCGTAGATTTTGCTTCCGTGCTTGATCCTACAGATTGTGGAATGATTGGAATGAGTGGCGGTGTTTGTTCCTCTGAGGAAGTATAGACTGGGTCTTCTTGTTCCTCTGTTATTGGTTCCTCTGTAGTTTCTGGAGTTGGTTCTTCAGTAGCTTATGTGGTTGTTTTCCTTGTTGTATCATCTTCTGTTGGCTCCCCATCAGCATTTGCATCTGTATGATTAATAGAGGAAGATGAATTATTTAAGGGACCAGTTAGAGATATACCTATCGCGTTCTGGCTGGCAGAAGATGATTCTCCAGAGGCTCTGACGGCTCCAGCAGAGGGATCAATGTCATCATGGAACATCTTTTGAAATAGTAGATTAAGTCTTCTTCTCTTGTTTTTGAGATGCCAGAGGATTCCCCTTTTAGACCGAGTTCTGAACTGATTTGTTCAGAAGTCTTTTGGAAGGTGTCGTCAAAAGAAACATTTATGCTTTCTACGATCGTTTGAGAACGCAGAACATAAACTCTGTAGGCCTTGGAAGTTGCAGAGTATCCTATGAACTTGCCTTCATCTGCCTTTACTTCAAACTTTCCTCTTGCTTCTCTATCATTTAAGACGAAGCACTTGCATCCAAATACATGGAAGAATTTGATGTTTGATCGTCTTTTGTTGATCAAATGATATGATGTTTTGATGTGTCTCATTACGATGGTTGATCGATTTTAGGTATAGCAAGCGGTTGATACTGCTTCTGCCCAAAATGTCATTGGTAATCCACATGCGGTTAGCATTGTTCTGGCGGCTTCCACAAGCGTACGATTCTTTCGTTCGACCACGCCATTCTGTTGTGGGGTGCGTGCAGCAGAGAAGTTCTGTGAAATTCCTTCTTCTGTAAGATAGGCTTCAATGACAGAGTTTTTGAATTTTGTGCCATTGTCGCTTCTCAGTTTCTGAATCCTGCACTCATACAGAACTTGGATTCTTTTCATTAAATTTATCAGAATGTTTGGAACATCTGATTTCTTTCTGACAAATTCAACCCAAGTAAATCTTGAGAATTCATCGATCAAAACAAGCAGTTATTTCTTGCCACCTAGACTCTGTGTAGATATTGGACCGCAGAGGTCAACATGTAGCATGTACAGAGGTCTAATGCAAGATACATCAGTTTTGCCTTTATGGGAAGCTCTTTTGAGTTTTCCCATTTCACAGGCAGAGCATAAATGATCTTTATTAAATTTAACGTTTGGTAGACCTTTGACTAGATCAAGTTTTACAAGTTTATCAAGAGTATGAAAGTTTAAATGGCAGTACCTGTTGTGCCATAACCAGACTTCTTCGCTTTTGCATGCAACAAGGCAGATTTTGTCTTTCTTGTTCTTGGCATTGAAGTTCATGAGATATAGATCTCCTCTTCTTTCGGCTCGCAGAAGTTCAAGTCTTGTGTCCTCGCTCTGTAGAGAGCAAAAGGTTCTTTTGAACATTACGTCGAATCCCGTATCGCATAGTTGACTAACACTGAGAAGATTGTGTTTAAGGCCATCAACATATGCAACTTTCCATACGGTTATATTTTCCTTCTTTATGACTCCGTAGCCTTTGATGTACCCCTTTTTATTGTCTCCAAAGGTCACAGATCCACCATCGTTCTTTTCTTTGTATGTGGATAGAAGACCTCTGTCGCCAGTCATGTGCCTCGAGCATCCGGAGTCTAGATACCAGATTGGCACATACTGCTTCTGCAAGACAATTAAAGAGTTGTAGGTACCCATATCCACATGGGTCAAGTTTTGTCAGGGGTCTTTGTTTTAACTTCTGTTGAAGAAGCATTTTGTTTCTTCTTACCCTTGGATTTATCTTTTGCTTTGGGTACAGAGAGAAGACAATGTGGACTTTTGAAATGTTGGTTTATTTTAAACATTAGATCAAAGCAATGACAGTATTGAATGTGCGAAGAGATTTGCTTGAACTTTTCATTAAATACATTAAATGGGGGCACGGAGGCATTACAATTTATCCTAACATTAGACTTTCTATTACAAGAAGGTTTATGTAGGCTAGATCGTTGTTTGCAAAATCCTTTGTTGAGTGTGGCCTTCTGTGTTCCCCTTCTGTGGTGAACTTTTGTAGATTTCACTATCACAGAAGAAAAAGATTTGTTAATTTTAGTCCATTTACCCTTCTGTTGCCATGTTAGTTTTTCTTTAACAGGTTTTAAGGGTTTTAAAATCTTTGAACTCGTTGGAATTTGAGTGGACATTAACTTCTGTTGTTTGAAATTTTCAAGCTCAAGAATGGTTTTAGCTTGTATGCACATATTCAAAAAGTCTGGACAGATAGGAATTCTAGTGATTTTCTCCTTGGGAGGAATAGTTCTATTAAGAACTTCAGAGGTTTGTTTAAAAACCTCTGTGTCACTAGCTCCGATCTATGACTTTGAGTCAGTCTCTTATTCGTCAGAGGATGAATCATCCTCATATACAGAGGGTTGAGTCACTTGGTTCTCTTTCAACAGAGACTGGACTTTCAGAACATGTGTCATACTCACTTTCTTCCTTTTCTGAGGAACTATCTTATAAGTTAACAGAAGTATCTGTTAAGTTTTCTTCAGAGAGATCTTGATTGCTGGAAGATGTACAGAGGTTTTCTTCAGAGATATCAAGTTTTTCTTCTGTAATTCTTGGCTTGAACTCAGGTGCCTCTTGTTGGTCCCGAAGGCCTACACAAGTTTGTAGAAGGGGGGGGGGGGTTGAATACAAACACACAAATTTTACTTTTCTAAATTGTTTGTTGATAAATCATTAACAATTTACAGCTTGTTGCGGAAACAAGATTAAGGATAAACCTAATTCTAAACAAGTTGGAACACTAATGTTTCTTGCACTAAGAGAGATAAGAAAATTACTAATAATAACCTATCTTGAGATAAGAGATTGAACTTGTCCAGAGTTAGCAAGTTACTTCAAATGAAGTGGGTTCATCTCTATATATACTGCATGCATTTAATGCAAGTCAGTATACACTTTACACGTGTCATCAGCTGGTTGGTTGCATGTCATTGACCTTGGTTGATAACCTTAGTAGCCGCATGGATGAACAGTGTAGTATCAGAGTGGTTGTACGATTTCAGACAGTCGGAGGTTCTTTTCTGACATTTCGTACGGAGTTGTGCAAGGGAGGTTAAGACAAAAGTACTTTGTACGGAGGACTTCATGATCAGCTTTCGTTGATTCAGCGATTATCATTTTCTATTCAGCGAATGATAAAGTTCAGCGATAGCCGAAGTCTTGTACTTGATACTTCACGTTGAGTGGACAAATCTGAGTCTTCGCTGATCCGCATCAGTTCATTAGGAGACTTGTCGCTGGTTCTTGAGCTTGATCTTCGACTTCAGCGTAGAATCTTTGTTGACGTGAAACTTGTCTTCAGGGATCATAAGTAAACAACTAACTTATCAGCGATCATCATAATGACTGAACAGACTCAGATCATTAATGGTGAACAGTGTTCGCTTAATGTTTATTTTAAAGAGCGAGAGTTCCTATCAGCGGTACTGTAAGATCTTAGTACTTATCAGCGATAGTGAAACTCTGATACATATTGTTTACTTACAATTTTCACTAAGTATATAAGAGAGGGTCATTATCAAATCACTGAGGGTTTGGATCAACAATCTCCCCCTATTTGATTATGACATAGCAACAAAGAAAATTGCTAAGTATGAAAACATAAGGATAAAAAGAAGTCATAAAATATTTGTCCCTTTTACTGTTTTCTGGGATCTTTTCAGTACTGATGGTGTAAAGTACATTCGCTGAAATCTTTCTTTAAAACTTTGAATCAGGTTACAAAGAGAAATGGAAAGATTACAAGTACGAGCGAAATATATTACAAGTACAGAAGAATAACTGATACAATAGAGAAAAAGGTGATCATATCAGTTTATAAAGGTTCTTCCTTCATGAGAAGTTCATCAAGGGTCTTTGATGTTGGGATCATCCAGTCAGGGACATCTTCTCCTTGATTCTTTTTCTTCAGAGCTGCTTCAAAAATCAAGGGCTTCAGGTGTCTAGCTTTGATGTTGCGTCTGACTTCACACCAGTATACGAGATCTCTGAGTTGTTCGATGGGAGCGATGTCTAGCTCAGAGATACGTTGAAAGTGATGATTTCCATAGTAGTCTAAAAAGAATATACCATAGGGATCACTTACAACTGTGCCAGGAATGAATGTTTCTCCAGGTGGTAGAGAGGTGTCAAGCATTGAGAGATCGGCATCAGGGCCAACAATTTCAGCACAAGAGAAACCAATGCCCGTTTCATTCCGAATATGAGGGCCTGAACCAGAGGCTTTCTTTTTCTTATCAGGGACTTTTCTTGGTTGAGGAAGAGTAGGAGGAATATCCACAGCAGATGAAAGCAAGTCGATCTGTTTGTTTAAGATCTTCTCGACATGGCTTTTGAACTTTGAGCGTGATCCCTGAATGGCTAATTATGTTTCTAACCATTCAGAGAGACCAAACTTTTCTAAGGTAGCAGCATAGAATGTTTGCTTGGTTTCGTCATCTCTGTAGACGTCCACTTCAACAACAGGAACTTCAGCGTACAGTCTTCCTCTGATATTTGCCTTGACGATTTTGGATGGTCTAGATCGATAGGTCAGCATTTGTTTAGCCCATTCCAAAGTCGTATCAGAGACCTTAGTCTTTTCTCTAACGATCTCTTGAGCATCATCCCATAGCTGACGTTGAACATCAATGGGAACTCTTTTTAGCTTGGGGTCTTTTATTGATCGTTGAGTAAGTTTGATGGCGTATTCTCTGTCCTTTTCTTCAGCTTCCTTTCTTTCAGCGAGTAGGCGTTCAGCTCTGAGGTGTTCCTGGTATTCAGCTTTGGAAATTCTGAACTTTGGAGGAACTGGAGGAACTTGATCACGCCTCAGAATGATTCGCTGATCCTCGAAGCGCTTTATTATTTCCTCTCTTCTTTTCTGATCCTCTTCACTTAGCTTTTGAGGAGCTAAGGAAGGTCTGCGATTGTGCGAGAGTAGCTGTTCTTCTGGTTCATCAGTCTCAGAGATTAAATCTAAGACTGGGATTATTTCTTCAGCAGCAGCTGGTATTATTGGTGAAGTCGCAGTTGTGGAGCCTTCAGCGATATCATCAAACAGGGGTGAGGACTAGCTGAAACACAGCGATCTTACGAGTAAGAACTTGGGTAGAATCAGATAGAGAGAATTGGTTCAAGTGTATAGGCTTGGGTAGTAGAACTGATAGTGTATGATAGAGGAGGGATGGAGTGAGAGATATTTATCATACCTGACAAACCGGCTTTTCAAGCAAGATCATCAGATTGTCATCTTCAGCGACGCTTTTGCCTTTGCCTTTCTCAGCTCCAGAGGCTGAGGGCTTTGTCTTTGTCCGCTCCCCTGAAGGTTCATTTATCGAGACTCCCTTAAGAGCTTTGATCTTCTGAGCAGGTTTGACGATAAATAAGTCATCGTCATCTTCGTCATCATCATCATCATTCTTTGGAGAAGAAGATGGTTCATCATCAGGGATGTCGATGGCTTCACCATCTTCTGCTTCGGATTCAGTTTTCTCAGCTTCTTCTTCGAGTTGCTCCCCCTCAGATACAGAGGCGAGCTTCTCGGTTTCCTCAGGGTTTTCATCTCCCTGAGGTCCAGCGGTGGTTTCTTCAGTATTCGTCTTCTCTCCCCTGATAGATTCATCATGGGAAAGGTCTTCTGCGCTCTTGGCGAGGTCTTCAGCGCTCTTCTCCCCCTCTTTTTCATGATGACTGGGGGAGGAATGGGTGGATTCAGCAGCGTTGGTAGGTTCTCTGTCTTCTTGGCCAGAGAGACCTACACAAACTTCAATCTTTGCTAATCTGTCTTCAAGGCCAGAAATAGCAGGATTGATCTTTCCGAGCTCAATGCGATCTGCCGCTGTAAAATGTTCAGATTCAGGGACAGGGGCAGGAGCAGGAGTATTCGCCTTGTGCAGCAGCGGTTCGATCATAGTCTTCATCGAACCAACGTCAGTCTTTACAGAGCTTAAGTCAGTCGTCAGAGTGTTGACATTTGTCTTCACAGCAGACATATCTCCCTCTAGTGTTCCAACCGATGTCTTCAGCGTTGTTACCTCGCTGGACATGGATGAAACTGAATTTTTGAGAGAGGTGTAGTCTGTGTAGGTATCAGCGAGCACCTTGGCGAAGTCGCTGAGAGTTTTATCAACCTGCTTCATGTCATCTGTGGAAGCCTTCTTCTCCACCACCGTTGTCAGCTTGTTCAGATTCTCTCCAGCGTTTGTTACAGCTGTAGAGTTATTGGAGAGAGTAGTGGTGAGACCTGTCAGCTTTGTCTCCACGGACTTCAGAGAGGCGTTGATATCTCCCACATTAGGACCTGTAACATATAAAAACTTGTGAACAGAGGAAAGCTCAGAAGTTTGGGGTTTAGTAACAGTGTGTATGGGTTGTTGTTTACCTGCAGGAGGATTGGTGAATTCATCGAAATCACGGGTTCCTGAGTAAAGTTCCATGTCATCTTCAAAAGTGCCCATGGATTTTTCTGCAGGTCCTGTCTTCATAATTCCTGGAGAATCAGCTTTAGGTTCCGAGGAAATGATGGCAGCGCCAGTTAGATCTGGAGTAGAGACCAAATGAGTGGAGGGAGGAGCGAAGGATAAGAATGGGGGTTGGGTTATGAGTTCAGCGTTGGATTCGCTGACAATCACTTCATCAGTCTTTTGAGAGACTGAAGGAGGTTGGGTAGGTGAGGCAGCGCGTACCACTGAACGTTCCTTCAGCTCTGCAGAAAGAGCTGAGGAGTCTTCAGCATGAGATTGCTGGGGTTGCTCCTTTGTTTTCTTGATCCTTTTAGAATCAAGTGGGGTAGATGAATGTTTCCTTTTCTTAGAAGGAGAGGATTTTGTGGCCAGGGTATCAGCGATGGGTATTGTCACACCCCGCTAAAGCGGAAACACGAGATGTAACAGCTAAAGCTTCATAGCATTAGGAAATAAAACAACACCAACCATACAATTACATAAGTTTTAAATTGTGAAGTTCCAAAAATTACAAGTTACAATCCATTGTTTACAAGCAACCGATATGGTGTTTTTAACAAAATAGAGCAAAAGAAAAGATCTTGGTTGATGTCGTCATGCATGCTAAATTTAGACTTTGTCGTTTACCTTCTTAGTCCCTGAAAAGCATGTTTAAAATAAAAGGGTCAACTACAAAGAGTTGGTGAGTTCACAGGTTTTCCATATACACAACAGTTTTTCATCCAAAGGTTACTCTCATGAAACGTTTGTTCATGACAAGCTTTAAGTTAAAAAAAATTTACGAGTACAATTTACAACGAATGACTTTTGCAAGATATATAAGTGTTGAGCCACTACTAAGCCTCAGACAACCTACGCCCCGCGAACTACCTCAGAGGTGGTATGTTGGCCACATGAGTAGAACATTATTAACAAATAAAGTGCACCCCTGCTCGTCAGTCAAAGGTGGGTTTGTCAAACCAAATAGCGCTATCCACAAATATCACCGGCTCGTTATGAGTTAATAAGTAGTGTACCTATTGGGGACTTAACATTTTCATTATAACTCAACATATCTTTATCACTTATGTAAATTCGTCCATTCATTAGTACTCATTTCTCAAATCATAAATATCCACAATTTAATATCATGAATCATTTAGCATTTTAAAATCATAACATGCTTTTCACCCCAAACATTAAACAAGTAAAACGGGGCTGTGAATACTCACCTTATAGCGTAGTCGCGAAGTAGTGATAGCTTGTTTGCTTAAACGCTTTACGGGTTCCCTATAATGTCAAACAATCTCTATAAGTCCTTCATATCTAATTCAAGGTTATACTTAACTAATTCAATCCACATCTTGTCTAATGCCCTTGCTTTAGTATTCAAGTTGAAACGAAGAATTTAGCATTGTTCAATATGTTTTAATCATATATATATAGAGTTATAAGAATAAAATCCCATACTTTTTCAAAATGCTTAATCTGACAGAAACTTTGTACTTCAAAAATGACTATTGAAAAACACTTTCTAAAATGACAAATTTATCCATTTTTTTATATGTAGTACTATACTGAGTTAAGGCTATTTTGACCAAATTTCATGAATTTTGGGGGTGTTTAAGGGGTCAAAATAATTTTTATAAATTCGTGCAACACAGAGTCTAAAACAGATTGCACCCTTCTGCCATAAAGGGATTTTGGGGGGTCAAAACTTAATATTTTTCAGGGTTTTTACATGTTTTGAAAACCTAACACATAAAGGTATCTCATGGAAAAGGATCCTCAAACGTTTGATAAATTTTGAGTGAGTTATGGACGATTGAAGCTGCATGTACCAATCTGCCAATCTTGGATAGCTTGGCACACTTGACTTGTATAAAATATTTAAGTGACCAAAACTCCATATTCGTGAATGAGACCAAGTGCATGTGAATCCTAACTCATATGGGGAACTTCCAGAAGAAAAATGAGAAATTTTCATGGATTCTACAAAGAATTATAAGTAAAATATTGTGACCTAAAAATCTGGCCGACCATCTGTTGCATGTGAATCCTAACTCATTAAACATTACTCCAGAAGAAAAATGAGGAATTTTGGACATGATTTGACCAAGATATGGTCGTCCTAAGCACATGCAACAAATCTGCCAGATTCTTAAAACTCTAACATTCTTAAGAAAATCACATTTTTAAGCCTTCTAACATTCATAGATGTGGGTTCCTTGCCAAAAAAATATGAACAACACTAGTTCGAAGTTCTTACCTTGGGAAGATGTTGCAAGTACTTCAAACTTTGAATCTTTTGCTTTGAATACTAGATTTAGGGCTGGAGCATTTTTGCTGGAATTTGAAGGTGCTAAGATGGAAGTGATGAGGAGAAGAAAGGTTTGAAACACTAGAGAGAGAGAGAGAGAGAGAGAAGAAGAAGATGAATGGTTGCAAGATTTGAAAATGAATCAAATTGCAACAAAGAGAGGGGTTTTGGGGAGGGGGTGGCCGGCCCCTACATGGGCCCCCAACCCATTGCATATATATATATTTTTTAAATTAGCAATGCAAACTCCAAAAATTATCTTCTTATTTTTATTAAATCTCATAAAAAGGAAAAGTTTATATAGGAAGTAAAATCCTATATTTTTATATAGGTTACATGTTAATTGAAGCATTTTGGCATTACATAAGGTGTTTCAGTTAATCGCGGGTCGAAACCGGGTCTTTTCAGCAACTACCGGAAATTCTAACGAATCTTCGCTTTAATTTATCCTGAATGGGTCCTATCAGGGTATTTTCCCTATATTAACATTAGTGAGGGTTTAACAGATGCTAACCTGGAAGTTTCGATTTTTGCCGGATGTTACAGTTTCCCCCCGTTAGAGGAATTTCGTCCCGAAATTTAATGACTGGTATTCCCAACCGGTTTCTTGGTGAACAGATGATGATATTTACTCATCATATAATCCTCCCGTTCCCAAGTGTATTCAGGTCCATGTCTTGCATTCCAACGGACTTTTACGATCGGGATCTTGCTACGTCTTAATCGCTTAACATCTCGGTCAAGTATTTCAGCGGGTTCTTCTATAATGCGTAACTGCTCGCTCACTTGTATGTCTTCCAATGGTATAACCAATGATTCATCCGATAGGCATTTCTTCAGATTCGACACATGGAATGTGTCGTGAATAGCGCTTAACTCTTGTGGTAGATTGAGTCTGTATGCAACGGGTCCAATCCTTTCCAGTATCTCAAATGGGCCGATATATCTTGGACTTAACTTGCCCTTTTTCCCAAATCGTACCAATCCTTTCCATGGTGATACCTTTAATAGTACCTTATCGCCCACCTGAAATTCCAATGGCTTCCTGCGATTATCTGCGTAACTCTTCTGACGAGTTCTGGCTACTTTAAGTCTTTCCTGTATGGTGACGATCTTGTCCGTAGTCTCTTGAATTATGTCGGGTCTTATCAGCTGTCTGTCACCGACCTCCAACCAGCTGAGTGGTGATCTACACTTGCGTCCATATAAGGCTTCGTACGGCACGCACTTTAAGCTGGTATGGTAGCTATTGTTGTAAGAGAATTCGACTAACGGTAAATGAGTATCCCAACTTCCACCAAAATCTATTACACATGCTCGCAGCATGTCTTCTAGTGTTTGTATAGTTCTTTCTGTCTGACCGTCCGTCTGCGGGTGGTAGGCAGTGCTCAAGTCCAAACGCGTGCCCAACGCTTTCTGGACTGATCGCCAAAAGCGTGACGTAAAACGACTATCTCTGTCCGAGATAATGGAAATAGGTACTCCATGACGCATCACAATCTCGTTGATGTATAACTGAGCAAGCTTTTCCGTCTTGAAGTCCTCTCGAATAGGCAGAAAATGTGCAGATTTTGTAAGCCGATCCACTATAACCCAGATTGAATCATATCCTTTCCCGGTTCTAGGTAACTTAGTTATGAAATCCATGCTTATTTGTTCCCATTTCCATTCAGGAATCTCAGGTTGCTGAAGAAGACCAGATGGTTTCTGATGTTCAGCCTTAACCATTGCACAAGTTTGGCACTTGCTTACATACAAAGCAACATCTTTCTTCATCCCTGGCCACCAATAGTATTCCTTCAGATCCTTGTACATCTTATCGGCTCCGGGTGAATTGAATATCTTGATTTATGGGCTTCATCCATGATTATTGATCGCAGATTGACGACCTTAGGTACCCAAACTTTATGTCGGAAGTAACGCACCCCGTCTGGTTGTGTTTCAAATTCCTCTTCCAGATGATGTAGGGTTTCGTTTTTCAAATTCTCCTCTTTTAATGCTTCTTCTCGAGCTTCGAGAATTTGGTCCTTAAGACTCGTCCGGACCATCGTTCCCATGGCTCTTGCCCTCGATGGCTTCACTCTTTCTTTTCGGCTTAACGCATCAACTACAACATTAGCCTTGCCTGGGTGGTACTTTATCTCGCAATCGTAGTCGCTAAGCAGTTCAACCCATCTCCGTTGTCTCATATTCAGTATTTTCTGATCAAAAATGTGTTGTAGGCTCTTGTGGTCGGTAAAGACGGTACATTTAGTGCCGTAGAGGTAATGTCTCCAAATCTTGAGTGCGAACACTACGGCTCCTAGTTCCAAATCATGGGTGGTATAATTCTTTTCGTGAACTTTAAGTTGCCTTGATGCGTAGGCAATAACCTTGTCTTTTTGCATTAGCACACACCCCAACCCTTGGTGTGAGGCATCGCAGTAAACAACAAAATTGTCTGCACCCTCTGGTAAAGCTAAGATCGGTGCATTGCAAAGCTTATGCTTAAGCGTCTGAAAAGCTTCTTCTTGTTTTTCTCCCCAATCGAACTTCTTATCCTTCTGGGTTAATGCCGTTAATGGTTGTGCAATTTTGGAGAAATTTGCAATGAAACGCCGATAGTAACCAGCTAAACCGAGAAACGAACGAATTTCTGTCGGAGTCTTTGGGGCTTCCCACTTCTTGATGGCTTCTATCTTGGCCGGATCGACATGAATTCCATCTTTATTAACTACATGCCCAAGAAATTGCACTTCACGAATCCAAAATTCGCATTTGGAAAGTTTAGCATACAGCTTCTGGTCTCTGAGCAGTTCTAGTATTAGCTTTAAATGTTGCTCATGCTCCTTCTTGCTTTGCGAATAGATTAACATATCATCTATGAACACAATTATGAAATTGTCCAAGTACGGTCGACATACTCTGTTCATTAGATCCATAAAGACTGCTGGAGCGTTTGTCAGTCCAAAAGGCATGACTAGGAACTCATAATGTCCATATCGAGTCCTAAACGTTGTCTTAGGAATGTCCTCCTCACGAACCCTCATTTGATGGTATCCAGACCGAAGGTCGATCTTTGAAAAGTACGTAGCGCCTTGAAGTTGGTCGAACAGGTCATCGATTCGAGGAAGGGGATATCGGTTCTTGATGGTCAGCTGAAGTCACATTTCCTCTGATTTCTGAAGATAAACCCCACACATATCTATCCACTCGGTTTTCCTCGGGCGTCACCAAGTGTGGCACCAGCTTTGCCAGCTCATGGAAACGGGCAGTGTAAGAGTCTATGTCGTTTCCCTTCATTTCATGGTTCCACAGTTCTGCTTCCAGCTTCTGGATCTCACTCCTCGGGCAATACTCATCCTTGAACATCTTCTTAAACTCATCCCATGTCAGTCTGTTGGCCACATCCCGGCCTCGGGTTTGTACTTGGGTGTTCCACCATGTTAATGCCCATCCTTGCAGAAGGCAAGCGGAAAATTCCACCTTGTTTCCTTCAGTACATTTACTGATGTGGAGAACAGACTCCATACCCTCTAACCAAGTTAATAATCCAACGGCTCCCTCAGTTCCGTGAAACTCTTTAGGATTACAGGCCCTAAAAGCCTTGTACGTGCATTCCCTATTTCCATTTGTTCCTGCGTTGTTTCCTGGATTAGCGTTCAGACCCGCTGCTACTTGGCTAACGATATTTGGAAGTGCGGCCATGATTTGCTCGGACACGAGCAATGCGATTTCGGGATTCTCTCTCCTTGGAGGCATAGTCCTACAGGTATGGTTTTAATTAAGGATTTAGTCACATGGTCACTATTACTGTTATTTGGTTACACTTCCTACTTGTTATGTTAATCTAAGTTATGGTACTACTTCATTTCATACTATCATTATTATCTACACGTATTGTCATAACAACATACCACAATTTCATAATCATGTATTAAAAGGACTTGAGATATGTGAGCATTAACCAAACATTTCATTCATAAGCCGTAAACATTCAATTCCCAAAAGAAACAATTAACAAAACATTTAATGTTTGGAATTAACGGCTACATGCCCCAAAAATATAAGTTTAAGTTTAATCAATCCCAAAAGCTTTATAGTGAGTGGTCTTCTAACGCATCAATGCCCAGATCAGCAGTCCCATCACCAATATCAAAGCTCTCATTACCCAAGCTAGGTACATACGTAGTGCTCTCACTTCCCTCCTAGTGAAGGCGATGACGTCCATGGTTCGATCCGAGACCTCACTATGTAATTTTAGAACCTCCATCACCCCATTCAGTGTTCGATGTTGTTGGTCCATTCTCTCTTCATGGAGTTGTATGTCTTGTGACATCATTAAGACCCACTGACTTTCCCGGGCGGTCATGCCGGGAGGGTGAGCCACTGGTACCCCGGTCACCATCTGGGGGTTTCCTCGCCGCGCTCCCGGTCGGGATGACTCTCCTTCGTATCTCGGTGGGTGGGTGAAACTCACACACCTAGGCAATGGAACACTTTTTCTAGCCGTGGTTCTTACTCTCGGTCCTTGAAGTGTAGGCGGAGGGGATTGAGTGAGTGGTGCACTGTTTACTTCATGGTCGTCCTCATACGGGTCTCTCTCCACCTCAACAAATGCATTCCCCCTAGGATGGCTAGTAATATAGCCGGAGGGGTCAGCCGAGTAAGAGTGCTCGGAAGGAGTGTGCTCGGATGAAGTGTGGGTGGACGACATAGTGAACTGCGATAATGGTAGACTTAGTTATTAAGTGTGTTATTGTAAGTGCCTAAGATATGCAATGTTTATGCGTGCACACACAAGGATTACACTTTCCATTTTTTTAAGTAGGAAATTTATTTTAAGCATACTTCCATTATGACCAACCCGAGTCTCACATTATACTTACCTGAATTAAACATAGGTGATCAGGCTTTGTTTAATTGAGGTATAATAATGTGACACTCAACTTGGTTATATTAGCAATATGCTTCAGATTTTTGACAATCATTTCGAAAACCCTTTTGAAAATAGTTTGCGTTATGGTTGGGTTATAGTTTGTGGTTTCCATAAGAAAACCGGCATTCTCTATAACCTATGGCTCTGATACCAAGTCTGTCACACCCCGCTAAAGCGGAAACACGAGATGTAACAGCTAAAGCTTCATAGCATTAGGAAATAAAACAACACCAACCATACAATTACATAAGTTTTAAATTGTGAAGTTCCAAAAATTAAAAGTTACAATCCATTGTTTACAAGCAACCGAGATGGTGTTTTTAACAAAATAGAGCAAAAGAAAAGAGCTTGGTTGATGTCGTCATGCATGCTAAATTTAGACTTTGTCGTTTACCTTCTTAGTCCCTGAAAAGCATGTTTAAAATAAAAGGGTCAACTACAAAGAGTTGGTGAGTTCACAGGTTTTCCATATACACAACAGTTTTTCATCCAAAGGTTACTCTCATGAAACGTTTGTTCATGACAAGCTTTAAGTTAAAAAAAATTTACGAGTACAATTTACAACGAATGACTTTTGCAAGATATATAAGTGTTGAGCCGCTACTAAGCCTCCGACAATCTACGCCCCGCGAACTACCTCAGAGGTGGTATGTTGGCCACATGAGTAGAACATTATTAACAGATAAAGTGCACCTCTACTCGTCAGTCAAAGGTGGGTTTGTCAAACCAAATAGCGCTATCCACAAATATCACCGGCTTGTTATGAGTTAATAAGTAGTGTACCTATTGGGGACTTAACATTTTCATTATAACTCAACATATCTTTATCACTTATGTAAATTCGTCCATTCATTAGTACTCATTTCTCAAATCATAAATATCCACAATTTAATATCATGAATCATTTAGCATTTTAAAATCATAACATGCTTTTCACCCCAAACATTAAACAAGTAAAACGGGGCTGTGAATACTCACCTTATAGCGTAGTCGCGAAGTAGTGATAGCTTGTTTGCTTAAACGCTTTACGGGTTCCCTATAATGTCAAACAATCTCTATAAGTCCTTCATATCTAATTCAAGGTTATACTTAACTAATTTAATCCACATCTTGTGTAATGCCCTTGCTTTAGTATTCAAGTTGAAACGAAGAATTTAGCATTGTTCAATATGTTTTAATCATATATATATAGTTATAAGAATAAAATCCCATACTTTTTCAAAATGCTTAATCTGACAAAAACTTTGTACTTCAAAAATGAATATTGAAAAACACTTTCTAAAATGACAAATTTACCCATTTTTTTATATGTAGTACTATACTGAGTTAAGGCTATTTGGACCAAATTTCTTGAATTTTGGGGGTGTTTAAGGGGTCAAAATAATTTTTATAAATTCGTGCAACACAGAGTCTAAAACAGATTGCACCCTTCTGCCATAAAGGGCTTTTGGAGGGTCAAAACTTAATATTTTTCAGAGTTTTTACATGTTTTGAAAACCTAACACATAAAGGTATCTCATGGAAAATGATCCGCAAACGTTTGATAAATTTTGAGTGAGTTATGGACGATTGAAGCTGCATGTACCAATCTGCCAATCTTGGATAGCTTGGCACACTTGACTTGTATAAAATATTTAAGTGACCAAAACTCCATATTAGTGAATGAGACAAAGTGCATGTGAATCCTAACTCATATAGGGAACTTCCAGAAGAAAAATGAGAAATTTTCATGGATTCTACAAAGAATTATAAGTAAAATATTGTGACCTAAAAATCTGGCCGACCATCTGTTGCACTCCAAATTGGTCCTAAGGAGTTGAAGGCTTAAATCTCAATATTTTCTTATGAGACTAGTTGGGTTTGAACCCTAACTCATTAAACCTTACTCCAAAAGAAAAATGAGGAATTTTGGACATGATTTGACCAAGATATGGTCGTCCTAAGCACATGCAACAAATCTGCCAGATTCTTAAAACTCTAACATTCTTAAGAAAATCACATTTTTAAGCCTTCTAACATTCATAGATGTGGGTTCCTTTGTTAAGGATTTAATCCCAACATCATATGACATGATTTTGCAAGAAAATACCCAAAACTTAAAATAAAATGTGCATGCAAAGGTCTACAAACTCAGATTTTAGTACAAGAAGAAAAACCACGTTTTTTGATGATTTTGCTCATTTTTCTTAAGTTCATGATGGAAGTTCATAGATTTTCACCACTTTATGGACATTTCTCATGTCCTTGGTGTTTTATCTCACTTCTAGAACAAGAAAAAGGGTTCATCCATTTGAACAAGATAAAGGGGTAATACAATGAAAGAAATAGCATAAAAGGTGCCAAAAAAATATGAACAACACTAGTTCGAAGTTCTTACCTTGGGAAGATGTTGCAAGTACTTCAAACTTTGAATCTTTTGCTTTGAATACTAGATTTAGGGCTGGAGTTTTTTGCTGGAATTTGAAGGTGCTAAGATGGAAGTGATGAGGAGAAGAAAGGTTTGAAACACTAGAGTGAGAGAGAGAGAGAGAGAGAAGAAGATGAATGGTTGCAAGATTTGAAAATGAATCAAATTGCAACAAAAAGAGGGGTTTTGGGGAGGGGGTGGCCGGCCCCTACATGGGCCCCCAACCCATTGCATATATTATTATTATTTTTTTAAAATTAGCAATGCAAACTCCAAAAATTAC
Source organism: Saussurea involucrata (assembly GCA_033807775.1). Lineage (NCBI taxonomy): Eukaryota > Viridiplantae > Streptophyta > Magnoliopsida > Asterales > Asteraceae > Saussurea > Saussurea involucrata. The sequence goes on along the minus strand of CM066314.1, from coordinate 102,778,656 downwards.
CTTCTTATTTTTATTAAATCTCATAAAAAGGAAAAGTTTATATAGGAAGTAAAATACTATATTTTTATATAGGTTACATGTTAATTGAAGCATTTTGGCATTACATAAGGTGTTTCAGTTAATCGCGGGTCGAAACCGGGTCTTTTCAGCAACTACCGGAAATTCTAACGAATCTTCGCTTTAATTTATCCTGAATGGGTCCTATCAGGGTATTTTCCCTATATTAACATTAGTGAGGGTTTAACAGATGCTAACCTGGAATTTTCGATTTTTGTCGGATGTTACAGGTATTATAGCTGAAGGAGCCACATAATGAGAAGAAGAAGGGTTGTGAAGAGTTAAGAGAGTAGAAAGACGTACCTCATTTTCAACAGGTTTGAAGTCGAGTACCTTAGGGCCAATCTGAGAGAGTTTCAGATCGCCCTCTTGCGGGTAGCTGTCCTTCAGGCCATATTGAAAGATAGCGCTGATGAATCGGGGGTAAGGAACCCATCCAGGCCTGTCAGCGGCAGAGTCTACTCTTTGCAGCAAGTCATCATAGATGAGAGATGCCCAGTCAATGTGTAGACCTTTCAGCAGAGCGTATCCCATAGCTTGCTGAGGTTGAGCGGCTTGATCAGAAGAGCCGGTCTTGGCAGTCATGCAGCTGATAAGGTGAACGAAGATGAAGTTCATCTCGCTGGGCATTTTCGATTTCTTCAGCAGTGTTAGCTTCTTCTCAGGCTTCTTGTCTCTGCCCATTTCCCATACAAAGCCCATTGCATCAAAAAATGCAATAAGAGCTTCTTTATCAGCGAGCTTCTTATGGTCAGGGAAAGGAACAAAAGGTTTTTCCTTTGTAGCGATGGGAAAGTTCAGAGCTTTGCGAATGATGGCAGGTGTGATCTTTATCGTGCCATATTCAGTATCGCAGAGGATACAATCAACTGTTTTGGAGGGATCTTTGGCGGATGGTAGCTGAGAGTGTCTGGCAGAGTACCAGAACTGAGATAGTAGCAGCTGACTTGCAGGGGGTGAAATGGTCTGGGCTGTTGAAATGCAGCAATTCTTTAGGAAATTCACAGCATCTGTCAGATGTGTGACTTGCTTTCGAGGAGGAAACTCGAGAAGCACAGAAAGGTTGTTTATCTTAGTCCAGTCTAGTTGATCCAGAGTGAACTTAACCTGAGGAGCCTTGATGATTTCCACTTCCTCAGAGTCAGTAGAGATGTTCTCAGCGGTAGTAGGAATGTTAGACGTTGCCATTTCCTGTATTATCAGTTCAACCAAAGATTAACAAATAAGAATAATCTTAATGTGGAAAGATTTTCCATTAAGATGGTTCGAATTTTGTCCATTTCATTCAGACAAAATGTCTTAATGAAGATTAGGGTTTTTCTTGATTTTTGAAACGAAATGTAAAACACATTTTCTTGTTTTCCAGTTTTCTATGAAGAAATAGATTCTGGAAACGAATGAAGAACAAGTTTAAGATTTTGCTTTTAAACTTGAAGAACAACCATGAAATGGTTGTGTTCATAAAACCACGAAAGAAAATGATTTCATTTTACGAAGTTCTTTTGTTTGATCTTGTTAAAACAATGAGAAGATCGGAAACAAGTTATACGCATTCGGTAATAAATAAGAACATATTAACCTTGATGTTTGATGAAGAAGATGATGAACAGTTCTTGAAGTTTTTTGAAATCACAAATGCAACAGTGAATTCTTTCTTGCGGAGGAAGATTGATCGCGTAAAAGAAAAATATAAACAAGGAATTTGTTTATATAGAGATTTTAGAAAGAGAAAATCTTGAGCGGGAAAAGATTTTCATCATGACACGGACACGTGTTTGCATTTGATTGGAAGTTTGAACGAGACGTGCAAACGTGTGTCAGGAAGAGAAAACGTGCCGGGGTTTTATCCGTTGCAATGACGTCACAACTGTCCTTTCATATTCTTGGTTGTCTCTGAGGTTTTTAAAAAAAAACTCAGGGATACTTTTGAAAACATGAAGCACTGAATAGAAATATAAGTGAAGGTTTTAAGAAAATTTCAAAACATCGCTGTTAAGGAAGAGATATTCATCGATGCATTTTGTTTTGAAATCTTGCATTTTCATGCGATTTTCAGAAAGAGTAAACATACCTTGATATCAGTGAATCAAGTTTATTTAGAGAGAAGATGATAGAATGGGTTATACAAGTTGATTTTATCCTATCGCTGATCAATGTGAACCGCTGGAGATTTTATCCTTCAAAGTTTAGCATTCCAAGCTCGCTGATGAGAAAGTTGAATCTTGTCTCATCAAGAGGTTTGGTAAATAAGTCAGCTAACTGATAATCAGTTGGGATAAAATGAAGTTCTATATCACCATTCATCACATGATCTCTGATAAAATGATATCTGATTTCTATATGTTTGGTCTTTGAATGTAGTACTGGATTGTTTGCTATAGCGATGACACTTGTGCTGTCGCAATAGATTGGAATTTTGGAGAGCTGAAGATCATAGTCTAGTAGCTGATTTCTCATCCACAGGACTTGAGAACAACAGCTTCCAGCAACTACATATTCATCTTCAGCTGTGGAAGTGGACACTGAATTTTGCTTTTTACTTGTCCAACTTACCAGCTTTCCACCCAGGAGCTGACATCCTCATGTGGTGCTTTTCCTATCCATTTTGCAACCTGCAAAATCACTATCTGAATAGGCGGTTAGATCGAATCCTGAATCTTTGGGATACCAAAGACCTAGATTTGCTGTACCCTTAAGATATCGAAAGATTCGCTTTACAGCTTTCATATGAGATATCTTAGGTTCAGCTTGATATCGTGCACATAAGCATGTTGCAAACATAATAACGGGTCGGCTAGCTGTAAGATACAATAGAGAGCCGATCATCCCACGGTACAGCGTGACATTGACAGGAACACCCTTAGTGTCCTTATCAAGTGTCAGCGGTGGTGCCATAGGGGTTTTCATAGTTGAACTTTCAGTTAAGTCGAATTTCTTCAGCATATCTTTAACATATTTTCCCTGATTAATGAGAGTTCCTTTCTCAGTTTTCTTAATCTGAAGACCAAGGAAATATGTTAGTTCACCCATCATGCTCATTTTGTACTCATCTTTCATTCTATCAGCGAAACGAGTACAAAGCTCAGGGTTAGTAGACCCAAATATAATGTCATCAACATATATTTGAACTAGAATGATATGACCTTTTACTTTTCTAAAAAATAGAGTTTTGTCAATCTTACCTCGCTCAAAATTTTCAATATGGAGATAAGTAGAAAGAGTATCATACCATGCACGTGGATCTTGCTTCAAGCCATAAAGTGCCTTATCCAGTTTATAAACATAACCTGGACGCTTGGAATCTGAGAATCCTGGAGGTTGTTCCACATACACTTCTTCATTCAGCTTTCCATTTAGAAACGCTGACTTAACATCCATCTGATGTACTTTGAAGTTTTTGTGTACATCATATGCTAAGAACAGACGAATAGATTCAAGTCTTGCTACTGGAGCAAATGTTTCGTCATAATCTATACCTTCCTCTTGTCTGTATCCCTGAGCAACAAGTCGATCTTTGTTTCGGGTTACAGTACCATGTCTGTCCAACTTATTTCGATAGACCCATTTAGTGCCTATCACTGTTTTATCAATTGGTCTGCGAACAAGTTTCCAAACTTTGTTTCTTTCGAATTCAGTCAGCTCTTCTTGCATGGCGCTGACCTAGTTTGGATCTTTGAGGGCATCCTCTACTTTCTTTGGTTCAGTTAGTGAAATAAAATTTACAAATAAACAAATATTACCTGCACTTCGTCGATTCTGAATCCCAGCGTTTGGATCACCAAGAATTTGATCAATTAGGTGATTTATAGTCCATCGCTGAGCCGGAGTGTGAGACGCTGACTCAACTTGAACTGGAGGAGCTGAAGATGAAGCTTCAGCGACGTCAGGAGTATCAGCCAAGAGAGGAATGGATTCAGTTGGCATTATATTCACTGATTGCTGAGAAGTAGATGGAATGTCCGCGACATTTGGTTCAGCGTTAGGTATAGTGTTTATAGGAACAGCTGAGACCCAAGAAGTTTCAGCTTCACTGTTTTGCATATTTGGAATGATAGGACTATCATCTTCTACTGGATGAGCATGAGTAGTGGGAATAACTTCTGAATCACTAAGATGAGAAAACATCCATTGATTCAGTTCTTCAGTATCAGCGGACGGTTTAGAGTTTGCTGAACGGGATTCGTCAAACGTGACGTGAATAGTTTATTCTACAGTTTGTCTTCTACGATTGAAGACTCTGAAGGCTTTGGAAACTGAGGAGTATCCAAGAAAGATTCCATCATCAGCCTTAGGATCAAACTTTCCAAGGGCATCTCTGTTGTTCAGTATGAAACACTGACATCCAAAGATGTGAAGAAAGCTGATTGAAGGCTTTCTCCCATGAAAAAGTTCATAGGCTGTTTTATTGAATCTTTTGACGATCAGCGACCTGTTTTGCGTAAAACAAGCAGTGTTGACAGCTTCTGCCCAAAACTGAGTAGGCAGGTGAGAATCGCTGAGCATTGAACGTGCAGCTTCAATAATTGTTCTATTTCTTCTTTCAGCGACTCCATTTTGTTGCGGTGTTCTCACTGAAGAAAAGTTGTGAGAAATACCCTTACTCTCAAAGAAGGAATCAAGAGAACTGTTTTTGAATTCAGTCCCATGATCACTCCTTATTGAGCGAACGGTCAAATTGTTCAGGGTTTCCATCTTCCGAACAAAGGTGATGAGTTCTTCAGGGGTGTCACTCTTGGAACGGAGAAACATAACCCATGTATAACGAGAGAATTCATCAACTATGACCAGCGTATATTTCTTTCCAGCGATGGATTGTTTGTTAACAGGGCCAAACAAATCCATGTGGAGTAGTTGAAGAGGAGATGACACTGAAGAAATTTGCTTTTACTTAAAGCTTGCTTTGGTATGCTTCCCTTTTTCACACGCTGAACATAACGACTCTTTGGCGTATGAATGCTGAGGTAGACCAGTGACTAACTCTTTTGAAGAAAGAGTATTCAGTGTCTTGAAATTTAGATGAGATAGCCTCTTATGCCATAGCCAATTGACATCAGATGAGGCCTTTGAGAAGAAACATGAGTTCTCAGTGGTTGTTGAGTCCATGTTTATTACATAAATATTTTCCAAACGATAACCGTTGAGAGCTATCATCTCCTTTTTGTCAGAGACAAAGCAGGATTCCTTAGTAAAGATTACTTTGTTATCCATGTCGCAAAGCTAACTGATGCCTAGAAAATTATGCTTCAGCCCTTCAACATATGCGACTCTTCTGAAGGAGGTTGTACCATTCGAATGTACACCATACCCTCGGGTATGTCCTTTTCCATTTCTACCGAAAGTCACAGAGGGACCCTTTTCTTCTTTGTATTCAGCGAGTAGGCTTTTCTTTCCAGTCATGTGTCTAGAGCATCCGCTATCAAGATACCAGATACCCTTCTTAACCTGCAATACGAAGGAAGATTAGTTTTTCTTGGGTACCCACTTTACCATGTATACACATTTGTCACTGGAAGTAGTTGGAATGGAAGATTCAGTAGTCTTCGCAGCATTTGAAGATTCAGCTTTATCTTTCTTCACTTTGGTTAATTTCTTAACTTCAGTGGTAGGATTCACCTTGACCTGATTTGCACCAGGGTTGGTCTTCTATGCCTTGGGGTAATCTTCACCTTAGCTATCTTTTCAGCTTTGGTGGCTGTGGGGCACTTACTAGCAATATGATCGGCAAGTCCACAGTGATAACATTTCCTATAACTAAAAGTAGTTCTAGGACCATTTGAATGCTAAGCGTTTAATTTCAAATTAGAAGTGCCAGCACCAAGTAAACTATTGGCTTTAGAAATGGGACGAACATTCAGTTCTTCAGATTTCTTACCAAGGACATCCAATCTGAGTCTAGGAGTAGATCGCTGAATAGATCCAGATATCTGCTTCCTTGATCCAGAGGGATGAGCCAATGAAGCTTTAGAAGCATTCAGCTTTGGTACTAAGGTACCCTTCTGAGGATTCTGGTAAGTAACAATTCCTTTACCTTTGTATTTAGAGACAGAGGTAGGTTTTGAATAAACCATTTTCTCCTTGCCTTTTGAGGAGGTAGGAGTTTCCTCAGGGATTGGTGTAATGGACGAGGAACACTGAGAAGATGAAGTATCAGCGACTGAGGATACGAACGTTCCAAATTTAAGCATTGAACGCTCAGTGGTTGGTTTTGGAGTTTCATATTTGTAACCCAAACCACGTTTATCACTCAGGGGAATCTGAGACTTTATTATCTCAGTGATCTTTGTTGAAGAATTACACCATCCTTCAACAGTAGCTTTTTCAGCCTTTAATGCATCGATAGCTTCTGCTCGTTCGATTTTGACTAGCTGATTTAAATATACTCGATCTTTAAAATCTTCTTCAATTTTAGAAAGCTTTTCTATTTGAAGGTGGCAGTTTTTAAGCTTTTCAGCGAGATCAAGATTTTGGTTTTCCACCACAGTTTTGCCGTTCATGGCTTCGTATAAACTTCTAGTCAAGAGATCGATCTTACGGACACTATCAGCTTCATCAATATTTGCAATATTGGTAAAGAAAGAAGGTGATACCTGAATAGCAGATGTTGAAGTGGAGGGAATGTCTGAACTTTCTTCCTCTTCTTCAATCTTGGCCATAAGACATAGATTTGCTTCATCATCTTCAGAGTCAGATGATGATGTTTCTTCATCAGAAGCAGCCCAATCATAGTCAACCATCAGGCCTTTATTCTTCTTCTTAAAGCTTTTCAGCTTTGCATATTTTTCTTTCAGCTTTGAATATTTGTCATCTTTATTCCTTGGAACAAAGGGTTTCTTTGTAAAAGCTGAGGGTCTAGAAACTTTCTTAGACCTACACTCGTTAGCGAAATGTCCTGTCTTTTCGCAGTTAAAACAAGTAGCAGTAGCCTTATCAACAAAAGCTGATGATCTAGGCTTGTCAGTTATGAAAAGAGGTTTGTTCTTTCTAAACATTTTCTTTTTGGCAAATCTCCTGAACTTCTTAGTTAGGAGAGCCAAAGATTCATCATTATCTGAATAATCAGAATCTGATGACCTTTCAGAGTTACTTTCTAACTCAGTGATGGTGACCGAGGGTCGCTGAGTAGAAGTTTCCTCTGAGATTAAAGCAACGGGGGTGCTTTTGGAATCTTTTACAAGATTCTTCTTAAGATGGCTCGATTGCTCATGATTCAGCAACGTGCCATATAAGGTTGAAAGGGTCATTGATTTTAGATCCTTTGATAGCTTGAGACATATAGAATAATTGTCCCAGCTTTCAGGTAAACATTCTCGAAACTTTGTCAGCACTTCAAAGTTAGAATATTCCTTACCAACAGTTTTCAGATCTATAATTAAACAATTAAAACGTTGGTGAACTTCAGAGAGAGATTCATTCTTACCAGAAATGAAGCTTTCGTATTGTCTTACCAGGTTGATCTTTCTTGAATCCTGGACTTCAGACGTTCCTTCTTACTGAACACATATTGTGTCCCACATGGCTTTTGATGTTTTCAGATTCATGACGGAATGGTAGACTTCGTCAGGAAGAGCCATGGATAGTATGGATCTGGCTTTTGTATCTATAGCCACTTTCTTCTTATCTTCGTCAGTCCATTGAAAGATTTCCTTAGGTACCAGCCTTTCTGGAATAGCAGGTCTATTCTCAGCGGCTGGAACAGCAGCATCAATTCTTACAGGGATGAATGGACCATTTTCTAGATAGTAAGGCATAGTAGGGTCTACACCTTCTAAGAAGAGTGTCATCCTATTTTTCCATAAGTTGAAGTTATCTTTGGAAAATCTAGGGGGTTTAGCAAGAGAACCATTGTCTATATAATTTGTGTTTGTGTTGGTGGCCATTTTCAGATAATAGCAAGGAAGAGAAATATCTTAGATTAGATCTTGTTTATGAGATTAAACAAATCTGCTCTGATACCACTTGTTGGTCCCGAAGGCCTATACAAGTTTGTAGAAGGGGGGGGGGGGGGGGTTGAATACAAACACACAGATTTTACTTTTCTAAATTGTTTATTGATAAATCATTAACAATTTACAGCTTGTTGCGGAAACAAGATTAAGGATAAACCTAAATCTAAACAAGTTGGAACACTATGGTTTCTTGCACTAAGAGAGATAAGGAAATTACTAATAATAACCTATCTTGAGATAAGAGATTGAACTTGTCCAGAGTTAGCAAGTTACTTCAAATGAAGTGGGTTCATCTCTTTATATACTGCATGCATTTAATGCAAGTCAGTATACACTTTACACGTGTCATCAGCTGGTTGGTTGCATGTCATTGACCTTGGTTGACAACCTTAGTAGCTGCATGGATGAACAGTGTAGTATCAGAGTGGTTGTACGATTTCAGACAGTCGGAGGTTCTTTTCTGACATTTCGTACGGAGTCGTGCAAGGGAGGTTAAGACAAAAGTACTTTGTATGGAGGACTTCATGATCAGCTTTCGTTGATTCAGCGATTATCATTTTCTATTCAGCGAATGATAAAGTTCAGCGATAGCTGAAGTCTTGTACTTGATACTTCACGTTGAGTGGACAAATCTGAGTCTTCGTTGATCCGCATCAGTTCATTAGGAGACTTGTCGCTGGTTCTTGAGCTTGGTCTTCGACTTCAGCGTAGAACCTTTGTTGACGTGAAACTTGTCTTCAGGGATCATAAGTAAACAACTAACTTATCAGCGATCATCATAATGACTGAACAGACTCAGAGCATTAATGGTGAACAATATTCGCTGAATGTTTATTTTAAAGAGCGAGAGTTCCTATCAGCGGTACTGTAAGATCTTAGTACTTATCAGCGATAGTGAAACTCTGATACATATTGTTTACTTACAATTTTCACTAAGTATATAAGAGAGGGTCATTATCAAATCACTGAGGGTTTGGATCAACACCTCTGCTGATAATTTCTTTTCATAATTCATCATGCAGACAAATGCAACTTGAGTTTGAGTCTCGGGATTACCTAACTTGAAGATTCCTATCTGATCTTGAGTTTTCAGATACCTCTTAGGTTTGGATTCTCTTTTGACAGATATTGAAGGTGACAAATTTGTGTTTTCAAACCACACATTTGTCATCTTCAGAGGTTTCCTCCTGTGAGGTTCCCCAGAGACTTTTTCCCTTTTACTTACAGAGAGAATATTTGGAAATCCAGGTTTTCTTGTATCTCCAATGTGAAATAGAGAGGACAGAGACTTGTCTCTTTTGGTTCCGGTATAAGGATCTATATCACAGAAGCCAATTCCCCATCTCCCTATTTGTGTGTTTATTTATTCGTACACCTTTTGAGCATCTTGAAATTTTTTAATTTAAAGATCTCTTCTAAGTAAATCTTGACAGAGGACTTCTCTTTCCTTTTGAAAATAATTTTTAAGAGCTATGATGTTCATTCTGTCGCACCCAACGTCCATTAGTTCTCTAGACTTTGTTTTCAAAGAAGAATTAAGTTCAGAAATCTTTTCTTTTAAAGGATTTAACTTTTTGTTCCAGTCCATTTCAATTTCTTCTTTTTCTTTAAAGATTTTAGCTTTTTCTTGAGTGAGAAGTCTAGCTTCTCTCTCATAGAAGGTGGGCTTTTTCTGAATATTTTCACATGTCTTTTTCATTTCAGTACATTCAATGTTAAGTTTAATCAAGTCATCTTCTGTAGTATTAGAGTTAGAGGTAGAAGTGGATACCTCACTGTCGGAGTCGGGACTGATTCTGCCATGCCACAGAATAGAGCATTCTTTGTTTCGCCTTCGTCAGAGGATGTGTCTGATTCCCATATTTCTTTGTTCACCATTAGTGACTTCTGAGCATAGTATTCAGCTTTCTTTTTGTAGAAATTGCATCCCTCTAAGGGCGATTTGACTTGCTCCTGCATTCGTTGGTAAAGTGACTTGGCTTTCCACAGATGTAGCATCCTTGGTTCTGTGTGGAGTTTCTAGCTCTGTCGTCTGACCTCTGTCGGTCACCACTTCTTTCGGTTCGGCACTCATTTGCGTAGTGGCCTGGCTTACCACATTTGTAACACTCTTGTATCTGTGGAGTGTTGCCAGCTTTGTCTTCCGACCTCTGTCGGTCATTTCCTCTGTCATTTCTATCACTTGACCTCTGTCAGTCACCACTTCTGTCGTTTGACCCTTCTCTTTCTCGATTATCTCTTTCATATCGTTCATTACCAGATTTCTTCTGGTATCCTCTGTTGAATTCCCTAGTCAAGAGAGCTAAAGATTTAGCTATCGAGGCCAGGGTCGTTTCTTCTTCTGCTGCTACTTCCTCTTCTTCTTCACTTTCCACCATCATGTTTTTCTTCTTCTCCTTTCTTTCCTCTATTGCTTTCTCTTTCTTTGGTTTCTCTCTAGCCTCTGTAGTCTTACCAACCAATGCAACAGGTGCAATGATCTGGGCTTTTGCTTGTGCTACCTGAGGCTCTTGTGCTGCCAATGTTCCATAGAGGTCTGATAGGGTCCAGGAATCTAAGTCTTGATTTGTTTGCAGAGACATAGATAACTGAAGCCATTCTTCATGCAGAGATTTCAGGAACATTACGTTGTTTTCTTCAGAGGTTCTGTGGATGCCGAACTTCTTGCACTTGTTTATTAGAGAGTTGAACCTATCATACGTAGTTTTGCAGAGATTCGGTTGGCAGAGCTTTAAAGGCATAGTATTCATTTATGTACTGAGCTCTACGTTTCTTCTTGGTTTTGACTCCTCCTTCTAGTTGTTTTTCCAGTTCTTTCCATAGATCATATGCAGATTCACATGCATCCATGGACTGGCCATAATCAGAATTCTCTTAGTTTTCTGAGCAACTTCGTATTTAGCCCAATCAAAATCAGACCAATTATCCTGGGTCTTTGGTTTCGTGTGTTCTGGGATTTCTGGTGTGTCGTCTGTGCTAGGAACACGAGGTACAGTTATCATGGGAACGAAAGGAGGGTGACGGATATAATAAACCAATTCTTTGTCAGTACCCTCAACGAAGTGAATCATTCGTATCTTCCATTGAGGGTATTCTTCTCTAAGAAGAGTGGGAGGTTTGGTTAAGGAACCAGTAGAGAGGAAGTTGTTTGTACTCGTCATTTTTAGAGAGATAGATTATCTAGAAAAGGGTTTGAACAGCAAACTTTTCTGAGTATGAAGTGGATGCTTCGTATGATGTTTTTTAAGCTTAAAAGCTTTAAGCTGAGCACTAAAATGGTGTTTTTAACCAGAATAACAGATTCTATAAGTTTACCAAAGTTCGAATGAATCGAAGATGGCAGAAAAACAGAAACTGTTTGAATAATATGAAGAATAGGTTAAAAATCCAAGTTTCTACCAAAGATCATAGTTTTAGAGTGGATCCCTTGATATTAAAAATCAAGGTTTGCTCTGATACCAATTGTTGGTTCATGTTTTGCTTAAACAGTGATCTTAACTTTCAGTTAGTTCAGATTTAGATATGGTGCGGAAGCGTATTTAAGAACTGAAAGATAATGTAAGGTAGAAGAACACACAATATCAAATAAACAGTATGTAGGAACAGATGAATATCTCCAAGATTCCTGTATTTGATATATATAAAGAACACCAAGAACTTCAAAAGATTAACAAGACATCTGCAGTTAATGGTGTGTGTGAGAAGTGCAAAGCTTAATGATATATGTGTATTTTCGTGGTAATAATCTTAATAGAAGAGCTCACATGAGCCTTCTATTTATACTACTTCTAAAGGGGACAATAAGGACTGAAGGTACAAAGACACTGTTGAGGCATAGTAGCTGGAAGGTACAAAACACTATTCTGGAACTGTTGCAGATACAACGTTCATTACATGCTCCGTATTCAGCTTTAGGCGGAAACCTATCAGAGTTTGACACGTGGAGTTGTCAGGTCACGCCTTTGTACGATTGATCTTTAGAACCTTTGAATGATAGATATTGTAAGAAGCATGTTCGTCCTTGTTAAGATCTTTTGCGTATATCTTCTTTTTACCACAGAAGCTCTGTCAAGTATGACAGAAGCTCTGTGGTCTTGTCCGCTTAGAAGTGTCTTATGTTGCTTCTTTACTTCGGTCTTCTTGGTTAACCCGGCAGAGCCTCTGTCGAAGACTTCTGTCTTCTCGGTTACTCGACAGAGCCTCTGTCGAACACTTCTATACTTAGCCTATTTTTCACTACTTTCATAAACTGAAAGATTGGAGCTAACACTTTATTATCCTTGTCACACAGCTGACTTATGCTTAGAAGATTATACTTCAGTCCTTCAACTTATGCAACTCTTCCAAAGGTTGTTGTATCATTAGAGAGTAGACCAAACCCTCGGGCATAGCCTTTTCCGTTTCCACCGAAGGTCACTGAGGGACCCTTCTCTTCCTTATACTCAGTGAGCAGGTTCTTCTTACCAGTCATGTGTCTAGAGCATCTGCTATCGAGATACCAGATACCCTTCTAAACCTGCAAACAAAGGAAGATTAGTTTGACTTAGGTACCCATTTCATTTTGGGCCTAGATTTTTCAGTGGTGGTAGAGGATGTCGAAGGTTCAGCAGTCTTCGCAGCATTTGAAGATTCAGCTTTGTTGTCAGATTTCACTTTGGTTAATTTCTTAACCTCGGTGGTCTTCTTTGCCTTGGGGGCATTAATCTTCACCTTAGCTGTCTTTTCAGCTTTGGTGGCTGTGGGGCACTTACTAGCAACATGATTTGTATGTCCACACTGATAACATTTCCTATAGCTTAAAGTAGCTTTAGGACCATTTGCATGCTTACCTGTTAGTTTTAAATGAGCAGGGCCAGCACCAAGTATACATTTGGCATTGGAAATGGGAGGAACAATTAGTTCTTCGGATTTCTTACCAATGATATCCACTTTGATTCTAGGAGTAGATCGCTGAATGAATCCAGGGGTCATATTCTTAGAAGCAGAGGGATAGCTTACTGAAACTTTAGAAGCATTTAGCTTTGGTACAAAGGTACCCTTCTGAGGTTTTGAATAAACAATTTTCTCTTTACCTTTAGAAGCTAAGGTAGAGATTTCCTCAGGGATAGGGGATTTTAAAGAGGAACACTGAGAAGATGAAGTGTCAGGGATAGAGTGTAATACCCCGGGTATGTTAGTTAAAAACCCTTTTTTGTTAAGAATTGTTAACTTTATGGTAAGTATGTTTAGGGTAAAAGTTGGTTAAATTATAAGTAGATAGAGTTTTAGTCATTAGTGAAGAGTTAAAGGGTTAAATTGGTAAATTAAGTTGATAATATCTGAATTGGGAGTCCAGATGTCTTCATTTCAATAAAACTCAGATTAGTGTGTGTGTGTGTGTGTGTGTGTGTGTGTTTTGGGAGCAAAAGGAGAAGAAGAGATTTGCTTCAAGTTTGACTCATTAGAAGTGATTTGAGGTAAGTACCTTTACAAATTATGTTTATAAGGGTTAGTATACAGTTTCTATCGGTTTAGAATTAGCAGAATCGAACTAGTACAAATATCAGTCGGATTCTGGGCAAAAATGGCAAAATCGACAGAGGTGTCCGGACACAGCAAGAACGTGTCCGAGTAGTTTTGTTGATGGTGTCCGGATGATGTTATAGTGGTGTCCGAACGGTGTTTTTATCCGGGTAAGTTCTCTTTTCCTTGATTGTCCGGATGAAACATGATTCCGGATAGCGTCCGGATTACTTATATTGTCCGAAAATGGCATGTTGTCCGGATTAATGGTGTCGTCCTGAAAACTCTGTTTATGTCCGGATACTTGAGCTGTTGATCATTTCTGAGATTTGTAAACACTGTTAGGGGTCTGATAACAATGTATATTATTGAACTATGATTAGTTGATGAATAAGGACTGGAAAATATTATAGACTCGACTTAAGTTCGGGTTTGGGGGAGATGTTTGAGGAATTAAACTACTTTAAGTTCCTAAGCTTTATGTGTGTGCTTTTGGTAAAGTGGTATATGTATTTGACTTATACAGATACTGTGAAATTGATGTGAAGCTGAATTGTTTTGAGAAAAGCTTGGAGAACGCTTTGATAAATCAAACCGGTGAGTTTTACTTCAAAATGTTTTTAAACTGGAATACATATACGCGTAGATTGAAAAGGTGATAGATAATGTGATTAGATGTTCATAAATGACAATATGATATATTGAGATATGTATATTGTATTTATATGTGCATTAAACTACACGAGTATATGTTAGCCGAAACTATAGTCGGCGGTGTTTGCTGTAGTTGTTGTACAGCGGTGTTGCTATAGTTGTTGTACAACGGTGTTAGCTGTAGTTGTTGTACAGTGGATTAGTTGGCTCGCAACCAACTAACATGGCCAGGGGAAATGAGAATGAGAAAGAGGATGATTTGAACACAGTGCATGAGTCATGATTGGTATTTAATTACGTATGATATATGTGTGTTTATATAAAGGATTTTATATAAATGGGTTTTATAATGATTGTGAAATGAAAGGGATTTTCTCACTTAGACCGCTAGGTCTAACCCTCATTTTGTTTTAAAAATATGTATTCCAGGTCATGGATCAAGTAAGGACAAATAAGAAGGATAGTCGTTGCTTAGCTTTTGGGAAGACTTGTGTTATGAAGATCATGATGTGTTTTTGTACTTATGGCTTTGTTGTTAGTCATAATGTAAATTATTTAGTCAAAAAAGTTTGTACTGAAATTCTTATTATGTTTAGTAAGACTATGGGACCGAATATGAAATATGATGTATCTTTTTGATGAATTTATGTTGTGAAATGTATGTTATTTATATATATGGAACCGGGTTGTTACAGATGGTATCAGAGCCCTAGTTTAAAGGATTTAGGTATTAGTATCTGTACCTAGACTTAAAACTGCATGTGAAGTAGGATGTCCCTATTATTGTAGAACCTTGGGATGTTAAATATAAAAAGGTAGAAGGAACATCATGTAAGGTAATTTCAGATTTACACCTGGCTAGTGTAATTGTGATCTTACAGGTACATGTTTGAAATGGAATACCTTGTTATATGGGGTATGTGCTTATGTGTATATTAACCTTGTTTGAATCCACAGAATGGCAAGTGGTACTAGGTAAACGAATCGAGAGGGAAGAGGAGATCCCGAAAGAACAAATCCAATTATCGGGGCAAGGGGAAGAGGGGGAGAAAGAGGTAGAGGTAGAACAGGCGGCAGAACTCAGCCGCGAGGTACTGAATTCGTAACCAGGGATGATCTAGCGGCCGAAATGGGAAGGTTACAAGCAAATATTCAAGACATGTTTAACCAAACTCATCACCATGAAACCGAAATACCAGATCCTGGGTTGGAAGAAGAGATGCCCATTACACCTACTGTCGCACCAGTGCTTAAAAAGTGTGACTATAAAATGTTTCTCAGTTGTAAGCCTCCTACTTACTCAGGAGACCGGGATCCAGTGAAAGCGATGAGATGGCTGAAGGAATTAGAAGCTATCTTCAAAACTAGTAAGTGCGCTGAAGAAGACAGAGTACTTTATGGAACCACAATATTGAAGGGTGATGCTTTATACTGGTGGGAAGCTCATATTTCATCAGGAGGGCCTTGCATATACTCTACCTTCTCTTGGGAGGAATTTGTTATAGCTTTCAGGAAACAATTTTGTCATCATGCAGCGATTAAACAATTAGAAGGGGAATTCATGAACTTACAGCAAGGGAACTTATCAGTTCGGGACTACACCGCTAGTTTTCTAGAAAAGTCTCGTTTCGCGGAATACTACGTTGCCACGGAGGAAATGAAGACAGAAAGGTTTATCTTCGGGTTAAATTCAGATGTCAGAAGGCTAGTAACTGCAAAAGGACCCGTTACCTTCTCAGCCGCAGTAGATGCCGCAGAAGATGTGGAGCGGGTTAATAGGAGGGATGCTGGTGATAAAGGTACGGGGAAGAGAAAGTGGGAAGGACCACAGTATAACCCGAAGAAGTCCAGGTTTCAGAGATATGATAACCGTCCGGCGTTTCAACCAACAGAAAAACCTTGTCCGAAGTGCAACCGTGTTCACCAAGGAAATTGTCAAGTTGACCCTCGGATTTGTTATAAGTGTGGGAAGACCGGGCATATTGCTAAAAACTGTCCAGTAACGCGGCTTTGTTTCTTGTGTAATTCTCCGGATCACATTCAGTCGGATTGTCCGCGGGGAAGAATACAGCAGGGTGGTACATCAGGGAGACCAGCGGTTTTTAGACCAGTGGTGCCAAGACTAGAACCACCAAGAACAAGAGGTCGTTCATTTCAGATGACAGCAAAGGAAGCAGAGGAAGCCCCAGACGTCGTTACAGGTACATTCTTAATAAACTCTACACGTGCTAAAGTGTTATTTGACTCTGGTGCAAACCGATCGTTTGTGTCTCCTTCATTTGCTGCTTATATGCATTTAAAGCCCAAAGTGTTAGATCATGCTTTAATGGTAGATACTGCAAATGATAATCCAGTGTCGGTTGAAGAAGTCTTTGATAGCTATGTGATAAATATAGAAGGGTGTGGAGTACCGATACAATTATTTCCTATAACTTTGATCGAATTCGATGTGGTAGTGGGGATGGATTGGTTAGCTGAGAATCAGGCTAACATAGTTTGTGATAAGAAAATAATTAATGTTGTCTTACCTGAGAAAGGACCGGTAGTAATTTATGGTGATCGTAGCAATCCTCAGTCTTGCCTTATATCTATGATAAAATCCCGTAAGTGTGTTAATAAGGGTTGCCAGAGTTATTTAGCTTATGTGATAGATATTAAACTAGAAAAAAATAAGTTGGAAGATATTCCGATTGTTAGTGAATTTCCCGAAGTATTTCCTGAAGACTTGAATAGTCTTCCGCCCGTTAGACAAGTAGAGTTTGGTATAGATCTGATTCCTGGAGCCGCTCCTATTGCTCGTGCACCGTATCGGTTAGCGCCACCAGAGATGAAAGAGATGATGGCACAACTACAAGACTTATTCGATAAAGGCTTCATCAGACCTAGTTCTTCGCCGTGGGGAGCACCGGTTCTGCTTGTGAAAAAGAAGTGTTGGTTCCCAGATTTGTTTAAACAAGATTATCAGATCTATTAGTTCAAGTTTGAGTTTGATGCGGAAGCGTATTTGAAGAACTAACAGAAATGTTTGATAGATTTAGAACATAATATAAATAAACAGTGAACAAGAAATAATATCTCAAAGTTTACTGAATATATATATTAAGAATAGATTCAAGAACAGTGAGTAAGCAAAGCTTTAAAACAGATATGACTCTCAAAGTGTTTAAGCTATGTGTTCTTGATATTTTTCTCTCTTAATTCTTGTTTCGATTGTTCGATCGATAGGAAGAACTCAACATGAGTCTTCCTTATATACTACTCTAAGGGGACCATAAAGCATAAGCTACTATTCATAATGGATGGTATGAATAGTTGGACGGATGGCATGAATAGTTTGGACGTGCTGTATTGCATTTAATGCAGCAGACGTCTATTATGTACTAAGCCCTATTAAATCCAATCAGAGTTTGACACGTTGCAGTTGGACAGGGCATGCTATCATGCAAGTTGATGAACAGGTCCTGTAACAGTAGCAAGATATTATAAATATCTTTGAAGTCTTTGAAGAGGAACACAGAGGCTCTGTAAAGTGTTACAGAGGTTCTGTGGTCTGGTCCTTTGTAGAGCAGTCTTCAGCGGATTCCGAGTCTTTGGTCTTCTTTGCGCGTATAACAGAGCTTCTGTAGGACGTCTCTTTAGCTTCTGTAGCTTGTTGACCTTGATCTCTCGGTAAGTTCGGCAGAGCCTCTGTAAGAGGCTTTCTTCACTTAGCCTATTTTTCACTACTTCTAAATACTTCTATGATTAGGAAGATTGAAGCTAACAATCTCCCCCTAAGTAGTGAAAAATAAAAAATTGAACTTGAGTTTAGTTAGGCTAAGTTAGATAAGACAGAGGTTAAACAATACCTCGAAAGACCTTTCATTCAAAAATATGCCAGAGGCATTTTACATTTGAGTACAATGAAAGATAAACTTTGACTTGATTTGCAGAGATTTGAGGTTTGAGAATCAGATTTTGGGGTCTTTGAAATCGTTGTAGCTTCTGTTGTCTCTTCCGATTCTTCTGATCTCTATGTAGAAACTGATGCAGAGTTCTCTTAGGCGGATTGTGGCATCAATCTCTCTGATGAAAGTATTTGCAGCATCTCTATCCATTTTCTCTGTACCTCTGTATTTCACAAGGCTTGCTTTGAACTTGTTCAGAGTACCAGTTGCGTACTTCTGACAGTCCATGCACACAAACAGTTTGACTTCGCCTTGTGGGTTTTGAAATACTAACCCGAATCTTGGTTCTGTAATGATAGAGTTGGGCACGGCGTCGGGTGGGCAGCGATCTTCTGGTGGTCGTAAATTTAGATGTTTGAGACCAAGATCCTTTCCCAGTTGAAAATCTATCATACTGTAGATCATAAGCTTTTCCCTCATTGCTTTTATTTACACTTGATAGGCTCTGGTGTTTGCCTCTGTGTTATAGTTGTCGTTTGTCCATTGCAGAAGGTCAGGTAGATCCTAAGGATTGATATTTCTTAGGTCAGCATCAGCGAAGGTGGTTTCTGAATTGTCTTCTCTTCTGACTTTGTAAAGATTGTACCTGACCCTTGGATAGGTTCTTGTAAAGGAGAACCTGCAGAAGATTACCTTTTTGATCTTGTGGATTGAGAAGACATCTGCTTTGGTTCTTGGCTTTGTCCTTGTGAAGATGTTCTCAAATTCTTCTCTGATCCTTGAATCTGTCACATGATCTGTTGGATGATTGGTCTGAAAGGTTTGTTTATAGAGGTATTTGTATACCACTTCTTCCATCTCTTCATGTGTTGGACCGGGTTGTGGTACTTGTCTTCTGAGACTCTCCATCTTTTGAACAACTTCTGCAGCTCTGCCAGTTAGAGGAATGTCTGTCAGAGGCTTTAATCCATATGCCCAGTCCTCTTCTTCAGGCTTTGGAGTTTGAAAGGCATCAAAAGCGCTTTTCATCAATTTTTCTGTAGGCTTGGGCAATGATTTCTTTTTCTTGGGCTCTTCTGTCAGTATTGCTTTGCCCTTGTCTTTGGCTTTTGGAGGTGCAGAACCTGTTTCTTCTGTAGGTTTGGAGGGCGGTGCTTCTGTTGGCTTGATGGTTGCCTATGTAGGTTTTGACACTTGTATTTTAGAGGACTTTTGTGGCGATGGTTCTGTTGGCTTGAGTTGCTCTGTAACCTCTGTTGGAGGTTCTTTGGTGACTTCTTCTGTGAGCTTTGTTTCTGTTGATGAAGATTGGACATCGAATCTTCTTGCCATTTTGAAAGCTAATGTGAACCTGTGCCTTTCTTTCTCTCTATGCGCCATTCGTTCAGTCATTTTACTGTGCATCTTTCTCAGAATATCATAAGCAGAGGTCGTTGCTCTTTTTGGTTTGGTGGCAATCGACTTTTTTCTTGGTATAGTTTGGGGTTTTTCTGTTGATTTTGTTGAAGGATTTTCTTCCAAAATGATTACCACAGGGGTGGTTGTTGCCTCTGTGGTTTCCTGATCATCTTCTGGAATATTGGTTTCTTCAGGAGTTGATTCCACAGAGATGGGTGTTGTCTCTGTGGTCTGTTGATTTTGTTGTTGATCTTGGGTTTGTTCTGGAGGGGCTTGACTGATTGGTTCTGCTGCGATTGGTGGAGCTTGTAATCCTCTGGTCGTAGCTTTCTCCCTTATATTCTCCCCCTCAGGATTATCTGATGGACCAGGATGGTCATCATCAGAATCATCCTGACTTTTAGCAGAAGTACCCTATGCTCTGCAGGAAGCTTTGGGTTTCTTTGGTAGTTCTGCTCCTGCGGCCATCAACTTCGCACATACATCATCACAGAGGCCAAATAGAGTTGCAAGCTCTGCTTCTGTATTGAAGCGCATTTTGCCGACACTCATTCTGAAATCTTTGACGTAATTGGCATTTGCAGTAGTGAAGGAGACAATGACTTCTGTGACCTGGTTTATGACATTTTGGTCGAGCTCTGTTAGCTGTGCTCTGTTCATGTAGTCTTTTGGCTGCATTATTGTAGTGTTGCGCATTGCCTCTTCTTGAACGTTTTGCAGAGCCTTTTGTAGTTCTGTAGGTGTGATGCTCTGTGATTTGTTGGATTGCTTGTTCATTTGTTCAAGGAAATGTTTGACTGATTCCTTGAACGCAGAAGTTGCAGCTATTCCAAAATCTTTAGCAGCAGAAGTGGCTGTAGTTGTGGCAGTTGTTTGAGCAGAAAACTTCATCTCTGTGATGGCTGTTTTCACCTCTGTGGACAGATTGTCCATTTTGGTGTTCAGATTCAGCAAGGCCGTTGATGTTTTCTCTGAAAAAGATGTGAAAGAGCTTTGCAACTCTTTTATGATTTGGTTCACAGAGGTGACAAGGGTTTGGAACTCATCCCTTGATACTTGTGTCCCTGGTGTAACCTCTGGAGGAACACATTCGTCTCCAGAGTGAGTCCCTGCTCATGGGACACCTTCGTTCACCCTTGTTTGTATGTTGGGGGTGGAAGGATTTCCATCTGATCTTTGAGCAGAAGCATCTAGTGCTTCAGACTCTACAGAAGTTCTGTGAATGACATTGTCTAGATCCACTTCAGAGGTGGGTACTAGATTATCCTTCTGTTGACTCGTTGACTTGTCTAGAGTCTCTTCGTCGTTGTGCTCACTACTTCTCTCTGAAAGAAGGGTTGGCCCTATTTCGTGCGTGGCAGAGGAAATGAATTCCTCTGTAGGGTGTTCTAGTATGATCTGGGGTGATTGATCACGAACTATAGGTGAGTCTCTTTGAGGAGACTCCTTAGGAATGGATTCCCCGGTTTCTGTGGGCGCAGAAGTCGAAAGAGTGACTTCTGGCTGGATGGGTTGGGTTTGGATCGAGCTGTGCTGCTCTTTTTCAATAACTCCTTCTGCAGCTAGATCTGCGGAGTTAGATGAGTGGGTTGCACTGGGAGTTGGTTTTGGTTGTGTGCCTCTATTAATCCAGGCATCTTTTCTTGTTTCATCCTCTGTTAAGCATCCAAGCACTACATCATTTTCTATCATTTCAGTTTCTGTAGCTATCCGATGGCTTGGTGCTTCTTCCGTAGCTTCTGTTGAAGTTCCTTGCTCTTTGCCTAAGAAGTCA
Organism: Saussurea involucrata; assembly: GCA_033807775.1. NCBI lineage: Eukaryota > Viridiplantae > Streptophyta > Magnoliopsida > Asterales > Asteraceae > Saussurea > Saussurea involucrata. The sequence goes on along the minus strand of CM066314.1, from coordinate 102,757,438 downwards.
TACATTTGATGAGAGCCGTATAATCTCATGACATGTGGATGATAGATACCTTTTCGTATCCAGACAACTTCTTCTTCATCTGAATCTACCTCTGAGACCTCCACTCTTGTCTCCCATGTTTTAAATCCCTCTTCTTGTAGAACTTCTGCCTCTTTTCCTTTCCCTAAAGCCTCTGTTATTTCATCTCTATTCCACTCAGCTTCTGTTTGTTCTACTTCTTCTGAAGCTGGGCTTGGACTCCTTCTGTGGACGTCCAATCCTTGTTGAATGAAGGGGTTTTGTAGAATAACAGGTGTCTCGGCTGATTGATCTCTGGGTGTTTGATCATCTTCTTGCAGATGTGTGTCAATGCCAGAAATAGAGAAGTATTGTTCTTCTGGGGAGTGGTGGTCGAGAGGTTGTGCCATCCACCCTGCTGTTTTTAAAGTGTTCGCAATGTCAGGGTTCTGTAGGAAATCGTTTAAGTTTCCTTGGTGAGCAAATCGATCTGGGGATTGATGGGGCGATTGATATCCCTCTTCTGTCATTTCTACTTCTGCATCTTCTTCTTCTACAGTTCTTTCTTCTGCGATTGCTTCCTCTTCTATAGTAACCAATTTCTCAAGTGATTTACCATGCTTCTTTTTGGTTTTCCTCTTCTTAGGTTTTGGTGCCCCTTCCTCTGTGGTTTTCGATTTTCTTTTCTTCTTCAGTTTTGGAGAGGAGGGAGGAGCAGAGGAGCCAATTTCTGTGGCATGAGGAGATGAAAGTTGATCTTCTGCAGCGCTTGTAGAGGTGTCTTCTGCAGTTTTCCTCCTTTTTGATTTTGGAGTAGAGGCAGAAGATTTCGAAGAGGACTTCTTTCCCATGAGCTCTGCACATTTGGCTATGAAGCTAAGTTGAATAGCCATGTGTTTTGCTAATTTGTGATCTTTTTCTTCTTTAGTGGAAAGAGGTTCTGCAATCATTGTTCCTAGGGGGACACCTAAACGCGGGGGTGTCATAGGACTCGGTTTAGGAGTTCTATGATCGCGTATATACTCTTTCTTAAGGGTTTTATTCGAGGCATACTTCAGAAGTTTCTTTGACAAAGGTCTGCAGTGCGTGTAACCATCTACATGATCAGTGGGGGTATTTTTGTTCATTGGGAACTGTTTGGGAATATGCCCTTCCATTGGCCATTTCTGTATCAGCAACAGAGGTTCGAACAAAACTCCCAGTATTCTTTGGAATTGCAGAGGTGGTAGAAACTTAGGATCGTTCTCTTTAACCCTTCTTGTGTTGTTCTTTCTATCGATGGTGTTGATGATCTCTTGCATCATTATGGTCGCGTAATCCAGTGGGAGATCATAGTAAACCCCATACATGATGGTTAATATCTGATTTGAGCTCTGGTCAATACTGCCTATCTTCCCTGACAGGCATCTGTTAAGAATTGAGAACAAGGTGTTCCACAGAGGTGGTAATCTGCCTCTGCGGAAGTAATTTCTCTTCCTCAGTGGGGTGCTGTACCCAAGCATTTCTAGGAAACGACAGATCTCGTCGTCTGTTGGTTGCTCTGCATACTTCTTCAATCCAAGAAGACCCCTTGTTGGTAGGTTGAATTCAAGTGAGAACATTGTTCTATTGAACTTGATTTCCAGATGTTCAGATTTGTCAGGTCTTGAAATGTACCCGTTGATAAGAGAATCATCTTTATCAAATCGGCAACTTTGCCAAAACTGGTTCAAATATCTAACTGGAATTTTCTTTGGGGTTCTTGAGAGTAAAAGGAAGAGGATATGATTTTCCATTATGTTTAGAAGAATGGCATGGAATTCGCCGAAAGCAGTGGGTGAGGGGACCAAATAGCAATTGTTGGATTTGATTGGTAGTACCTTTTCGAAATGATCCTTTGCTATGAAGTTTTGAAGATGTGTGGTCGGAGCAAAATCTGCTGAATCGCCGGAATCTTCTAGTTCAATGTTTTGGGCAAGGTTGGGGTTTTCTGAATGTTCAGAATGAGCAGGTGAATGTTCTAGTGAGTTCGCCGGAGAGTGTGCAGGGGAGATAGCTTGAGAAGATGAAGCCATTTGGTAATGAGAATAAGATACTTGCAGGTTTTTGCAGAGTTTCGCCGGAGAAGAATGAGAGTTTGTAAAAAGTTTATGAGAGGGTAAGCTTGGTTTTTTATAGGAGGGTAAAACGGTAGAATTCGAAAAAGTAAAATATATGGCAATGGATTAAAATTTGGAATCCGTACTCAAGTTAGAACGGCGGGTTCAACTTTCCACAGAAAACGTTCCATGTATGCCCAATGAAAATGGGACACGTAGGCCATGTCAGAAGATGACAGGATGTCGTGCGCGGCCCATTAATGCTAGGCGTGTGGGGTTGTTCTTAGCCACATGTGATTCACTCTCAGTAAAAGTAACCGTTATTACTACAGAAATGCCCAAGTAACAGATTGACAGAACTTCTGTAGTTTACAGAAGCTCTGTGATCTTGAAAATCTTTGATGTTTATCCCTTTCTCATATATCTCATTGTTATCATGACTTCTGTGGGGTTTTTCTTTAACCAAAACGTTTGTAAAGGCATTGGAGAGGATCAATAGGATTTTTAGTTAAGAGTTTTTACTCGCAGAGGTTTTGTGGCTCTGTTGGAACTTGCAGAAGCTCTGTGAGGGACAGCAGAAGCTCTATGAGGGAAAAAATCTCATAACAAAAATTCTATTTAATTTTCTGATCATCCAATTTTTGATCTGTTTTAAGAGATGTTTTTCGGACATATTTGAAAGTTGGTGTCCGAGAAAACTGTTATGAAAAAAGTTTTGTTTGTGAAGGTCATGGTGTATGTATTCGGTTTCCGAGATAACATTCCAAAAGATCGATAGAGGGTTAATTTGTGATCACAGAGCATATTTCTGGCAAAACCTCTGTTGAGCTCAGCAGAAGCTCTATGATCTTAAATTTCTCCTAATTCGAATTTTATGAAACTTTTTGAGCTTTTGATTTTTGAAATGTTATTCTCAGTATTTTTAGGACATATTTGACAATTTGTGTCCTAGAAAACTGTTTTCAAAAACCTTTTGTGCGAGAGACATACCTTTTGGTTCTTCTTTTCTCGGCAGTGATGTCTGACTTCTGTTGATATAGATTCATCGACATTCTTCTTTGGCTTTCCCTTGAAAGTTTTACCTCTTTAGATTATTTCAGGGTCCCTTTTTGCTCCCCCTTGATCTAATCACCTCTGTAGATCAAGTAATTTCCTTTTGCTCCCCCTTGACCTATGCTTGAATCAAAGAATGATAAGTTTTGCATAGAACATAGGTCATGTTTTCCAGAGGTTCTGTAGGGGTCGTCAGAGGTTCTGAGTAGACCCACAGAAGCTCTAAGATTTCAAAGCAATAAGTAAAGCAAAATAGAAATATATACATATTTACAGAAGATAAGCTATACTTACAGAGGATTTTCACGTCATATTGATCATTCCTAACTTACCTACCAAGAAATTGAATCTTTTCTCCTCTAAAGCTTTGGTGAATAAGTCTGCGAGTTGGTATTCTGTGGGCACGAAATGCATCTCGATTGTACCGTATTCAACATGATGTTTCAAGAAATGGTATCTTATATCGATATGCTTGGTTTTTGAGTGTTGCACAGGATTGGCAGAGATAGCAATGGCACTTTTGGAATCACAGAAGATGGGTATTTTGAATTGGATGTGGCCGTAGTCTTTTAGCTGAGTCTTCATCCATAGAACCTGAGAACAACAGCTTGCAGCAGCAACGTATTCAGCTTCTGCAGTGGATGTTGAGACACAATTTTGCTTCTTGGAGGTCCAACTGACTAGTTTACCACCTAGGAATTGACAACTCCCAGAGGTACTCTTTTTGTCGAGCATGCATCCTCCATAGTCTGAATCTGTATAAGCTTTAAGACTAAAACCAGAGTTCTACGGATACCAGAGACCGAGATTTTTGGTCCCCTTTAGATATCTAAAGATTCTTTTCACAGCATCATAGTGTGATTTCTTAGGATTAGCTTGATAACGTGCACAAAGACATGTGACATGCATAATTTTAGGTCTGCTAGCAGTTAAGTATAACAGAGATCCACTCATGCCTCTGTAGAGAGTGCATTCTACAGAGATGCCATCTGGATCTAAGGATAACTTATTTCCAGTGGCCATTGGAGTTTTCATTGCAGAGGTATCAGAGAGGCTATACTTGAAAAGAATGTCAGAGACATATTTGGCCTGATTTATAAAAATTCCCTCTGATGTTTGTTTGACTTGGAGTCCGAGGAAGAAAGTTAATTCTCCCATCATACTCATTTCAAACTCACTCTGCATGAGGTTTTCAAAAAATTTGCACTCTTCTGTATTAGAAGACCCAAAAATTATGTCGTCCACATAGATTTGTACAAGCATTATTTCACTATTTTTACGTTTATAGAATAAGGTAGTATCTGTTGTACCTCTGTCGTAGCCATTTACTAGAAGGAAGGTAGAAAGTCGTTCGTACCATGCTCTTGGAGCCTGTTTCAGTCCGTACAGAGCCTTTTCAAGGTAGTATACATGCCTTGGGAACTTTGAGCTTTCAAACCCTGGTGGCTGATTTACGTAAACCTCTTCTTGGATTTCACCGTTGAGAAAAGCTGATTTTACGTCCATCTGATAGACTTTAAAACCTCTGTGAGCTACGAAGGCTAAGAATATTCTTATTGCTTCGAGCCGTGCAACAGGAGCAAAAGTCTCATCGTAATATATGCCTTCTTCTTGTCTATAACCCTTGGCCACCAATCGTGCTTTGTTTCTGATGACCACTCCATCTTCATACTTCTTATTTCTGTAGACCCACTTAGTCCCAATGGCCTGTTTCCCTCATGGCAGAGGTACTAAGGTCCATACTCTGTTACGCTCAAACTGCAGAAGTTCTTCTTGCATGGCGTCTACCCAGTTTGGGTCGTCTAGGGCTTCAGAAATCTTTTTTGGTTCTATCACAGTAATAAAATTTTTAAAGAAACAAAAATTAGCAGTGGCAGACCTGGTTTTTACTGAGTCAGAAGGTTCTCCGATTATTTGGCTTGGAGGATGGCTTTTTGTCCACTGAGTGGTGCGTGGAAGATGGTCATTAATGTCATCGAACCTTTCTTCAGAAGCTTCTTGTGGATCTTCTTCTTGTGTAGCCTCTGTCGTTCGTCTTGCCTTGGTAGTTGATTCTACCATTTGTGGAATGATTGGTATGAGTGGTGGTGGAGTTTGTTCCTCTGAGGACGTATAGTCTTGGTCCTCAATTTCCTCTGTAATTGGTTCTTCTGTGGATTGTGGAGTTTGTTTATCAGCAGCTTCTGTGGTCGTTTTTCTTGATGTTTCATCTTCTGCATTTTCTTCTTCGGCATTTGCATCTGTAGTATTTATAGAAGAAGATGAAGCATTATTTGGACCAGTTAGAGTCATACCTGTAGGATTTTGTTCAACAGAGGATGGTTCTTCAGAAACTCTAATGGTTCCAACAGAAGGATCAATGTCATCGTGGAACATCTCTAAAAATAGAAGATTCAAGTCTTCTTTCGTTTGCGAGATGCCAGAGGTTTCTCTTTTAAGTTCGAGTTCTGAACTGATTTGCTCAGAAGTCTTTTGGAATGAATCATCAAAAGAAACATTGATACTTTCAACGATTTTGTGAGATCTTGTAAGGTATACTATGTAGGCTTTGGAAGTGGCAGAGTGTCCAATGAATTTGCCTTCGTCAGCTTTTACCTCAAACTTTCCTCTTGAATCTCTGTCGTTTAAAACAAAGCATTTACATCCAAACACATGGAAAAACTTGATGTTTGGCCGCCTTTTGTTGATCAGTTCGTAAGGAGTCTTGGTGTGTCTTTTCACAATGGTTGACCGATTCTGTGTGTAACAAGCGGTAGAAATCGCTTCTGCCCAAAAGTTCATCGGTAATCCGTATGCTGATAGCATAGTTCTTGCGGCCTCCACGAGCGTTCGATTCTTCCTTTCGACTACGCCGTTCTGCTATGGAGTGCGTGCTGCAGAGAAGTTCTGTGTTATTCCTTCTATAGAAAGATAGGCTTCAATGACATAGTTTTTAAATTATGTGCCATTGTCACTTCTTAACTTCTGTATTCTGCATTCATAAAGAACTTGGATTCTTTTCATTAGATTAATCAAGATGATTGGAACATCCGATTTCTTTCGAATAAATTCAACCCATGTGAAACGCGAGTACTCATCAATTAAGACAAGTATGTATTTCTTGCCACCTAGGCTCTGTATGGCAATGGGACCGCAGAGGTCGACATGAAGCATGTACATAGTCCTAGTGCAAGACACATCTGTTTTGCCTATGTGGGAAGCTCTTCTGAGTTTTCCCATTTCACAGGCAGAACATAAGTGATCCTTGTTAAATTTAACATTAGGGAAACCTTTAACTAGATCAAGTTTGACCAGTTTATCCAAGGTGTGAAAGTTCAAGTGACAGAACCTGTTATGCCATAACCAGGCTTCTTTACTTTCGAAAGCTACAAGACAAACTTTGTCGTTGGTTTTTGAACAAAAATTCATCAGATACAGGTCACCTCTTCTTTCGGCTCGCAGAAGTTCCATTCCTGTGTCTTCACTTTGCAGAGAGCAGAAAGTTCATTTGAACAAGACATCAAATCCTGTATCACAGAGTTGACTTACACTGAGTAGGTTGTGTTTAAGGCCATTCACATATGCAACTTTGTATACAGAGACGTTTTCATTCTGTATGACTCCATAGCCTTTGATGTGTCCCTTCTTGTTGTCTCCAAAAGTTACAGATCCACCATCGTGTGTTTCTTTGTACGTGGATAGTAAACTTCTGTCGCCAGTCATGTGCCTTGAGCATCCGGAGTCAAGATACCAAATTGGCACAAAACGCTTCTGTAAGACAATCACAGAGACTTAGGTACCCATATCCATATGGGTCCAATATTGTTAGAATTTTTCAAGTTTGCCTTAGCATTCTTATAATACATTTTATTTATTGTAGAAAAATCAGATTGTTTCTCTCTAGGTTTTGACTTTGGAGTTTGAATTTTAGTGGAGAGTAAGCAATCTGGACTTGAGAAGTGATTATTCAATTTGAACATAAGATCAAAGCAATGACAGTATTTAATATGAGACGTGATTTGTTTGAACTTTTCATTGAATTCATTGAACTGAGTCACAGAGGCATTACATGCGTTCTTAACATTAGATTTCCTATTACAAGAAGATCTATGAATACTAGAATGTTGTTTGCAAAAATCTTGTTTAGGTCCTGCTTTCTGTGAGTCTCTTTTGTGGTGAACGTCTGTCTTCACTGTCACAGAGGAAAGATATTTGTTAGCTTCATGCCTTAAAGGTTTTGAAAATTTTGAGCTTTTAGGATTTTCATAGGCCTTTTTCAGATTATTAAGCTCTGTAGAGGTTTTGACTTGTATACACATTTTGAGAAAATATGGACAGATAGGTATCTCTGTGATTTTCTCTTTTGGAGAAATTGTTCTGTTATGAACTTCAGAGGAGAATTTAACATCCTCTGTGTCACAGTGAACTATCCCTGGTTTAGAATCAGTCTCTGAGTCGTCAGAGGTTGAATCGTCCTCATATACAGAGGTTGAGTCATCTCTTTCGACATAGGCTGGATTTTCTAAGCATGTATCGTACGACCTTTCTTCCTCTGTAGAATAACTTTCATAGATGGCAGAGGTTTCTGATGAGATCTCTTCAGCGAGAATTTGATCTATAGAAGATGTATAGAGATTTTCTAAAACATTTGATTTCAAAACTTCCAAAATTTCTTTTTCAATTGATGCGTTTAAACTCAGGAGCTTTTGCAGATAATTTCTTTTCGACATCTAACATACAGACAAAAGCAACCTGTGTTTGAGTCTCTGGTTTACCAAACTCGAAGATACCAATCTGATCTTGTGTTTTCAGATATTTCTTTGGTTTGATTTCTCTATTGACAGAGGTTGAAGACGATGAATCTGTGTTTTCAAACCACACATTGATCATCTTCGTATGTTTCCTTAAGTGAGGTTCTGCAGAGATTTTAACCCTTTTACTTATAGAGAGTAAGTTTGGAAAAGATGGTTTATTTGTATTTCCTATTATAAACAGAGAAGATATAGGTTTAAGTTTTTTGCCTTCAACACCTAGAGTAATATCATCGTACCCTATACCTCGTCTTCCTATTTGTGAGTTTACTTTCTCATACACCTTCTGTGCATCTTTATAGTTTTTAAGTAAAACTTCTCTTCTGAGTAGATCTTGCCAAAGTACCTCTCTCTCTTTTTGAAAGTATTCTTTGAGAGCTCTTATGTCCGTTGTTTCACTCCTAGAAACTGAAAGCTCTTTAGTTTTGATTTTTAAAGCAGAGTTTAATTCAGAAATTTGCCTTTTTAAAGGATCTACATTTTTGCTCCAATATTTTCCTACTCTTTCCTTTTCTTCAAAAAATTTGGCTTTTTCTTGAGTGAGAAGCCTTACTTCTCTCTCATTAAAGGTGAGTTTTTTTTAATGCTTTCATTTATCTCTTTTAGTTCAATCAGTTCAATGTTAAGTTTAATTGAATCATTATCTACAGATTTAATACAAGAGGTAGAGTTTAAAATGGATACCTCATTGTCAGTGTCGGAGTCGACTTCTGCCATGCCACCGAACAAGGCATTGGTTGTGAATTCATCATCAGAGGTAGAGTCTGACTCGAAGTCCTCCTTATTTGCTTCAGAATGCCCTTTGTTCGCCATCAGGGATTTTTGCGCATAATATTCAGCCTTCTTTTTGTAAAAAGCTGAGTCCTTCTGTGGATTGTCAAAAGTACGCAACTAGTACTCTGAACAAGTTCAGAGCAAGCCTTGTAAAATACAGAGGTACAGAGAAAATGGAGAGAGATGCTGCAAATACTTTCATCAGAGAGATTGATGCCACAATTCGCCTAAGAGAACTCTGCATCAGTTTCTACAAAGAGATCAGAAGAATCGGAAGAGACAACAGAAGCTACAATGATTTCAAAGTTGCCAAAATCTGTTTCTCAAACCTCAAATCTGCGGCAAGCCAGGCCATTTCTGTCACTCAACCTCTGTTGGTCATCATTTCTGTAGTCTGACCTCTGTCGGTCACTTGATTCTTCTCTTCTTCCATCATCTCTTTTATCTCTCTGGTTGTCTCTGCTATATCTGTCATTTCCAAAATTTCTATGGTTACCTCTGATTTAGCTAATGACGCAACAGTTATTTCTTCCTCTATCAGCTCGTCTTCTTCGCTATCAACCATCACTATCTTCTTCTTCTCCTTCTTCTTCTCCTATGTTGCTCTCTCATTTCTCGGTCTCTCTGTAACCTCTGTTGATTTACTAACTAATGCGTATGGTGCAATGGCTATTGTTTTAGCCTGTGCTATTTGAGGCTCTTGTGCAGCTAGTGTTCCATAGAGATCAGAGAGTGTCCATGAGTCTAAATCTTGGTTTGTTTGTAAAGAAATAGACAATTGAAGCCACTCATCATTCAGGCTCTTTAGAAACATGACATTATTTTCTTTAGAGGTTCTGTGAATGCCGGACTTTTTGCATTTGTTTATGAGAGAGTTGAACCGGTCGTATCTTGTTTGCAGAGATTCTGTTGCAGAGGCTCTGAAGGCATGATACTCATTTATGTATTGTGCCCTTCGGTTCTTCTGTGTTTTAGCACCCCCTTCCAACTGTCTTTCTAATTCTTTCCAAAGATCGTGCGCAGTTTCGCATGCATCTAAGGATTGAAAAAGCTCGTTGGGGATAGCCATTATCAAGATTCTTTTTGTTTTCTGTGCAACTTCATCTTCTGCCTTATCTTCATTTGACCATTCTTCTTTTGGCTTTGGTTTTTGATGTTCCGGGATTTCAGGAGATTCGGCAGTAGCTGGTACTCGTGGTACTACTATCATGGGAACAGGAGGAAGGTTGTAAAGATATTATACTACATTTTTTTCAGTACCCTCAAAGAAATGAACCATTCTTATCTTCCATTGAGGATACTCATCTCGTAGGAGAGTAGGAGGCTTGGTGAGTGAACCAGCAGTAAAGAAGTTATTTGTATTTGTCATTGTTAAGGTTCTGAAAAGATAGTATGATTAAAGAGTATGAGTCTGATGATCTGGAAAGTTTTATGGGTTTGAACAGTTCCCAGAGTACACTTTAATAGAGTTTTAACCTAGAAATGAGGAATACGTTAAAAAAGGAATGATGTATATCACTAATCTTGTAACAAAGAGGATCACTTGATATTGAAAATCAAGCTTTGCTCTGATACCAATTGTTGGTTCCCAGATTTGTTTAAACAAGATTATCAGATCTATTAGTTCAAGTTTGAGTTTGATGCGGAAGCGTATTTGAAGAACTAACAGATATGTTTGATAGATTTAGAACATAATATAAATAAACAGTGAACAGGAAATAATATCTCAAAGTTTACTGAATATATATATTAAGAATAGATTCAAGAACAGTGAGTAAGCAAAGCTTTAAAACAGATATGACTCTCAAAGTGTTTAAGCAATGTGTTCTTGATGTTTTTCTCTCTTAATTCTTGTTTCGATTGTTCGATCGACAGGAAGAACTCAACATGAGTCTTCCTTATATACTACTCTAAGGGGACCATAAAGCATAAGCTACTATTCATAATGGATGGTATGAATAGTTGGACGGATGGCATGAACAGTTTGGACGTGCTGTATTGCATTTAATGCATCAGACGTCTATTATGTACTAAGCCCTATTGAATCCAATCAGAGTTTGACAAGATGCAGTTGGACAGGGCATGCTATCATGCAAGTTGATGAACATGTCCTGTAACAGTAGCAAGATATTATAAATATCTTTGAAGTCTTTGAAGAGGACCACAGAGGCTCTGTAAAGTATTACAGAGGTTCTGTGGTCTGGTCCTTTGTAGAGCAGTCTTCACCGGATTCCGAGTCTTTGGTCTTCTTTGCGCGTATGACAGAGCTTCTGTAGGATGCCTCTTTAGCTTCTGTAGGTTCTTGACCTTGATCTCTCGGTAAGTTCGGCAGAGCCTCTGTAAGAGGCTTTCTTCACTTAGCCTATTTTTCACTACTTCTAAATACTTCTATGATTAGGAAGATTGAAGCTAACAAGAAGGATGGTTCGATGAGGATGTGTATTGACTATCGGGAATTGAATAAGCGCACGATCAAGAACAAGTATCCGCTACCCAGAATTGATGACCTCTTCGATCAGTTAGTTGGAGCTTGTTATTTCTCCAAAATTGATCTAAGGTCTGGTTACCATCAGCTGAAGGTGAAAGAAGAAGATGTTCTGAAAACTGCTTTTCGCACGAGGTATGGTCATTATGAATTCTTAGTGTTGGTTCCCGTTTTGCTTATACAAGATTGTCAGATCTATTAGTTCGAATTTATGTTTGATGCGGAAGCGTATTTGAATAACTAACAGATATGATTGATAGATTTAGAACATAATATAAATAAACAGTGAACAGGAAATAATATCTCAAAGTTTACTGAATATATATATTAAGAACAGATTCAAGAACAGTGAGTAAGCAAAGCTTTTAAAACAGATATGACTCTCAAAGTGTTTAAAGCTATGTGTTCTTGTGATGTTTTTCTCTCTTGAATTCTTGTTTCGATTGTTCGATTTATCGATCGATGGATAGGAAGAACTCAACATGAGTCTTCCTTATATACTACTCTAAGGGGACCATAAAGCATATGCTACTATTCACAAAGGACGGTATGAATAGTTGGACGGATGGCATGAACAGTTGGACGTGCTGTATTGCATTTAATGCAGCAGACGTCTATTATGTACTAAGCCCTATTGAATCCAACTAGAGTTTGACACGTTGCAGTTGGACAGGGCATGCTACCATGCAAGTTGATGAACAGGTCCTGTAACAGTAGCAAGATATTATAAATATCTTTTAAGTCTTTGTTGAAGACCGCAGAGGCTCTGTGAAGTGCCACAGAGGTTCTGCGGTTTGGTCCTTAGAAGAGCAGTCTTCACCGGATTCCGAGTCTTTGGTCTTCTTTGCGCGTATGACAGAGCTTCTGTAGGGCGCCTCTTTAGCTTCTGTAGGTTCTTGACCTTGATCTCTCGGTAAGTTCGGCAGAGCCTCTGTAAGAGGCTTTCTTCACTTAGCCTATTTTTCACTACTTCTAAATACTTCTATGATTAGGAAGATTGAAGCTAACAATCTCCCCCTAAGTAGTGAAAAATAAAAAATTTAACTTGAGTTTAGTTAGGCTAAGTTAGATAAGACAGAGGTTAAACAATACCTCGAAAGTTCTTTCATTCAGAAATATGCCAGAGGCATTTTACATTTGAGTACAATGAAATCATTGTAGCTTCTGTTGTCTCTTCCGATTCTTCTGATCTCTTTGTAGAAACTGATGCAGAGTTCTCTTAGGCGAATTGTGGCATCAATCTCTCTGATGAAAGTATTTGCAGCATCTCTATCCATTTTCTCTGTACCTCTTGTATTTTACATGTCTTTTGCTAATTTGTTATCTTTTTCTTCTTGAGTGGAAAGAGGTTTTGCAATCATTGTTCCTAGGGGGACACCTAAACGTGGGGGTGTCATAGGACTCGGTTTAGGAATTCTATGATCGCGTATATACTCTTTTTTAAGGGTTTTATTCGAGGCATACTTCAGAAGTTTCTTTGACAAAGGTCTGCAGTGTGTGTAGCCATCTACATGATCAGTGGGAATATTTTTGCTCATTGGGAACTGTTTGGGAATTGGCCCTTCCATTGGCCATTTCTGTATTAGCAACAGAGGTTCGAACAAGACTCCCAGTATTCTTTGGAATTGCAGAGGTGGTAGAAACTTAGGATCGTTCTCTTTGACCCTTCTTGTGTTGTTCTTTCTGTCGATGGTGTTAATGATCTCTTGCATCATTATGGTCGCGTAATCCAGTGGGAGATCATAGTAAACCCCATACATGATGGTTAATATCTGATGTGAGCTCTGGTCAATACTGCCTATCTTCCCTGTCAGGCATCTGTTAAGAATTGAGAACAAGGTGTTCCACAGAGGTGGTAATCTGCCTCTGCGGAAGTCATTTCTCTTCCTCAGTGGTGTGTTGTACCCAAGCATTTATAGGAAACGACAGATCTCGTCGTCTGTTGGTTGCTCTGCGTACTTCTTTAATCCAAGAAGACCCCTTGTTGGTAGGTTGAATTCAAGTGAGAACATTGTTCTATTGAACTTGATTTCCAGATGCTCAGATTTGTCGGGTCTTGAAATGTATCCTTTGATAAGAGAATCATCTTTATCAAATCGGCAACTTTGCCAAAACTGGTTCAGATATCTTACTGGAATTTTCTTTGGGGTTCTTGAGAGTAAAGGGAAGAGGATATGATTTTCCATTATGTTTAGAAGAATGGCATGGGCTTCGCCGAAAGTAGTGGGTGAGGGGACCAAATAGCAATTGTTGGATTTGATTGGTAGTACTTTTTCGAAATGATCCTTTGCTATGAAGTTTTGAAGATGTGTGGTCGAAGCAAAATCTGCTGAATCGCCGGAATCTTCTAGTTCAATGTTTTGGGAAAGGTTGGGGTTTTCTGAATGTTCAGAATGAGCAGGTGAATGTTCTAGTGAGTTCGCCGGAGAGTGTGCAGGGGAGATAGCTTGAGAAGATGAAGCCATTTGGTAATGAGAATAAGATACTTGCAGGTTTTTGTAGAGTTTCGCCGGAGAAGAATGAGAGTTTGTAAAAAGTTTATGAGAGGGTAAGCTTGGTTTTTATAGGAGGGTAAAACGGTAGAATTCGAAAGAGTAAAATATATGGTAATGGATTAAAATTTGGAATCCGAACTCAAGTTAGAACGGCGGGTTCAACTTTCCACAAAAAACGTTCCATGTACGCCCAATAAAAATGGGACACGTAGGCCATGTCAGAGGATGACATAACGTCGTGCGCGGCCCATTAATGCTAGGCGCGTGGGGTTATTCTTAGCCACATGTAATTCACTCTCAGTAAAAGTAACCGTTATTACTACAGAAATGCCCAAGTAACAGATTGGCAGAACTTCTGTAGTTTACATAAGTTTTGTGATTTTGAAAATCTTTGATGTGTATCCCTTTCTCATATATCTCATTGTTATCATGACTTCTGTGGGGTTCATTTTTAACCAAAACGTTTTGTAAAGGCATTGGAGAGGATCAAATAGGATTTTTAGTTAAGAGTTTTTAGTCGCAGAGGTTTTGTGGCTCTGTTGGAACTTGCAGAAGCTCTGGGAGGGCCAACAGAAGCTCTATGAGGGAAAAAATCTCATAACGAAAATTCTATTAACTTTTCTGATTATCCAATTTTTGATCTGTTTTAAGAGATATTTTTCCGACATATTTGAATGTTGGTGTCCGAAAAAATTGTTATGGAAAAAGTTTTGTTCGAGAAGGTCATGGTGAGTCTGTTTGGTTTCCGAGATAACATTCCAAAAGATCGATAGAGGTTAAAGTTGCGATCTCAGAGCATATTTCTGGCAGAGCTTCTGTTGAGCTCAGCAGAAGCTCTATGACCTTAAATTTCTCATAACTCAAATTTTATGAAACTTTTTGATCTTTTGATTTTTGAAATGTTATCCACGGTATATTTAGGACATATTTGACAATTTGTGTCATAGAAAACTGTTTTCAAAAACCTTTTGTGCGAGAGACATACCTTTTGGTTCTTCTTTTCTCGGCAGTGATGTCTGACTTCTGTCGATATAGATTCATTGACATTCTTCTTTGGCTTTCCCTTGAAAGTTTTACCTCTGTAGATCATTTCAGGATCCCTTTTTGCTCCCCCTTGATCTAATCACCTCTGTAGATCAAGAATTTTCCTTTTGCTCCCCCTTGACCTATGCTTGGATCAAAGAATGATAAGTTTTGCATAAAACATAGGTCATATTTTCCAGAGGTTCTGTAGGGGTTGTCAGAGGTTCTGAATAGACTTACAGAAGCTCTGTGATTTTAAGAACTATTTAAGATTGAGAACTTACATACAGAAATATATTAATTAAAGCAAAAATAATTAGAAATATATACATATTTACAGAGGATAAAGCTATACTTACAGAGGATTTTTACGTCATATTGATCATTCCTAACTTACCCACCAAGAAATTGAATCTTTTCTCATCTAAAGCTTTGGTGAATAAGTCCGCGAGTTGGTATTCTGTTGGCACGAAATGCATCTCGATTGTACCGTATTCAACATGATGTTTCAAGAAATGGTACCTTATATCGATATGCTTGGTTTTTGAGTGTTGCACAAGAATGTCAGAGATAGCAATGGCACTCTTGGAATCACAGAAGATAGGTATTTTGAATAGGATGTGGCCGTAGTCTTTTAGCTGAGTCTTCATCCATAGAACCTGAGAACAACAGCTAGCAGCAGCAACGTATTCAGCTTCTGCAGTGGATGTTGAGACACAATTTTGCTTTTTGGAGGTCCAACTGACTAGTTTACCACCTAGGAATTGACAACTCTCAGAGGTACACTTTCTGTCGAGCATGCATCCTCCATAGTCTGAATCTGTATAAGCTTTAAGACTAAAACCAGAGTTCTATGGATACCAGAGACCGAGATTTTTGGTCCCCTTTAGATATCTAAAGATTCTTTTCACAGCATCATAGTGTGATTTCTTTGGATTAGCTTGATAACGTGCACAAAGACATGTGGCATGCATAATGTCAGGTCTGCTTGCAGTTAAGTATAACAAAGATCCAATCATGCCTCTGTAGAGAGTGCATTCTACAGAGATGCCATCTGGATCTAAGGATAACTTATTTCCAGTGGCCATTGGAGTTTTCATTGCAGAGGTATCAGAGAGGCTATACTTGAAAAGAATGTCAGAGACATATTTGGCCTGATTTATAAAAATTCCCTCTGATGTTTGTTTGACTTGGAGTCCGAGGAAGAATGTTAGTTCTCCCATCATACTCATTTCAAACTCACTCTGCATGAGTTTTTCAAACCTTTTGCACTCTTCTGTGTTAGAAGACCCAAAAATTATGTCGTCCACATAGATTTGTACAAGCATTATTTCACTGTTTTTACGTTTATAGAATAAGGTAGTATCTGTTGTACCTCTGTCGTAGCCATTTACTAGAAGAATGGTAGAAAGTCGTTCGTACCATGCTCTTGGAGCCTGTTTCAGTCCGTACAGAGCCTTTTCAAGGTAGTATACATGCCTTGGGAACTTTGAGCTTTCAAACCCTGGTGGCTGATTTACGTAAACCTCTTCTTGGATTTCACCGTTGAGAAAAGCTGATTTTACGTCCATCTGATAGACTTTAAAACCTCTGTGGGCTGCGAAGGCTAAGAATATTCTTATTGCTTCGAGTCGTGCGATAGGAGAAAAAGTCTCATCGTAATCTATGCCTTCTTCTTGTCTATAACCCTTGGCCACCAATCGTGCTTTGTTTCTGATGACCACTCCATCTTCATCCTTCTTATTTCTGTAGACCCACTTAGTCCCAATGGGCTGTTTCCCTCATGGCAGAGGTACTAAAGTCCATACTCTGTTACGCTCAAATTGCAGAAGTTCTTCTTGCATGGCGTCTACCTAGTTTGGGTCATCTAGTGCTTCAGAAATCTTCTTTGGTTCTATCACACTAATAGAATTTGTAAAGAAACAAAAATTAGCAGTGGTAGACCTGGTTTTTACTGAGTCAGAAGGTTCTCCGATTATTTGGCTTGGAGGATGGCTTTTTGTCCACTGAGTGGTGCGAGGAAGATGGTCATCAATGTCATCGAACCTTTCTTCAGAAGCTTCTTGTGGATCTTCTTCTTGTGTAGCCTCTGTCGTTCGTCTTGCCTTGGTAGTTGATTCTACCATTTGTGGAATGATTGGTATGAGTGGTGGTGGAGTTTGTTCCTCTGAGGACGTATAGTCTTGGTCCTCAATTACCTCTGTAATTGGTTCTTCTGTGGATTGTGGAGTTTGTTTTTCAGCAGCTTCTGTGGTCGTTTTTCTTGATGTTTCATCTTCTGCATTTTCTTCTTCGGCATTTGCATCTGTAGTATTTATAGAAGAAGATGAAGCATTATTTGGACCAGTTAGAGTCATACCTGTAGGATTTTGTCCAACAAAGGATGGTTCTTCAGAAACTCTGATGGTTCCAACAGAAGGATCAATGTCATCGTGGAACATCTCTAAAAATAGAAGATTCAAGTCTTCTTTCGTTTGCGAGATGCCAAAGGTTTCTCTTTTAAGTTCGAGTTCTGAACGGATTTGCTCAGAAGTCATTTGGAATGAATCATGAAAAGAAACATTGATACTTTCTACGATTTTGCGAGATCTTGTAAGGTATACTCTGTAGGCTTTGGAAGTGGCAGAGTATCCAATGAATTTTCCTTCGTCAGCTTTTACTTCAAACTTTCCTCTTGAATCTCTGTCGTTTAAAACAAAGCATTTACATCCAAACACATGGAAAAACTTGATGTTTGGCCGCCTTTTGTTGATCAGTTCGTAAGGAGTCTTGATGTGTCTTTTCACAATGGTTGACCGATTCTGTGTGTAACAAGCGGTAGAAATTGCTTCTGCCCAAAAGTTCATCGGTAATCCGTATGCTGATAGCATAGTTCTTGCGGCCTCCACGAGCGTTCGATTCTTCCTTTCGACTACGCCATTCTGCTGTGGAGTGCGTGCCGCAGAGAAGTTCTGTAATATTCCTTCTGTAGAAAGATAGGCTTCAATGACAGAGTTTTTAAATTCTGTGCCATTGTCACTTCTTAACTTCTGTATTCTGCATTCATAAAGAACTTGGATTCTTTTCATTAGATTAATCAAGATGATTGGAACATCCGATTTCTTTCGAACAAATTCAACCCATGTGAAGCGCGAATACTCATCAATTAAGACAAGTATATATTTCTTGCCACCTAGGCTCTGTATGGAAACAGGACCGCAGAGGTCGACATGAAGCATGTACAGAGGCCTAGTGCACGACACATATGTTTTGCCTCTGTGGGAAGCTCTTCTGAGTTTTCCCATCTCACAGGCAGAACACAAGTGATCCTTATTAAGGTTAACATTAGGCAAACCTTTAACTAGATCAAGTTTGACCAATTTATCCAAGGTGTGAAAGTTCAAGTGACAGAACCTGTTATGCCATAACCAGGCTTCTTTACTTTCGCAAGCTACAAGGCAAACTTTGTCCTTGGTTGTTGAACAAAAGTTCATTAGATATAAATCACCTTTTCTTTTGGCTCGCAGAAGTTCCATTCCTGTGTCTTCACTTTGCAGAGAACAGAAAGTCCTTTTGAACAAGACATCAAATCCTGTATCACAGAGTTGACTTACACTGAGTAGGTTGTGTTTAAGGCCATTCACATATGCAACTTTGTATACAGAGACGTTTTCCTTCTGTATGACTCCATAGCCTTTGATGTGTCCCTTCTTGTTGTCTCCAAAAGTTACAGATCCACCATCGTGTGTTTCTTTGTACGTGGATAGTAAACTTCTGTCGCCAGTGATGTGCCTTGAGCATCCGGAGTCAAGATACCAAATTGGCACATACCGCTTCTGTAAGACAATCACAGAGACTTAGGTACCCATATCCATATGGGTCCAATAATGTTAGAATTTTTCAAGTTTGCCTTAGCATTCTTGAAATACATTTTATCTTTTGTAGAAAGATCAGATTGTATCTCTCTAGGTTTTGACTTTGGAGTTTGAATTTTAGTGGAGAGTAAGCAATCTGGACTTGAGAAGTGATTTTTCAATCTGAACATAAGATCAAAACAATGACAGTATTTAATATGAGACGTGATTTGTTTGAACTTTTCATTGAATTCATTGAACTGAGTCACAAAGGCATTACATTCGTTCTTAACATTAGATTTCCTATTACAAGAAGATCTATGAATACTAGAATGTTTTTTTTGCAAAAATCTTGTTTAGGTCCTGCCTTCTGTGAGTCTCTTCTGTGGTGAACGTCTGTCTTCACTGTCACAGAGGAAAGATATTTGTTAGCTTCAGGCCTTAAAGGTTTTGAAAATTTTGAGCTTTTAGGATTTTCAGAGGCATTTTTCAAATTATCAAGCTCTGTAGAGGTTTTGACTTGTATACACATTTTTAGAAAATATGGACAGATAGGAGAATTTAACATCCTCTGTGTCACAGTGAATTATCCCTGATTTAGAATCAGTCTCTGAGTCGTCAGAGGATGAATCGTCCTCATATACAGAGGTTGAGTCATTTCTTTCGACAGAGGCTGGATTTTCTAAGCATGTATCGTACGAGTTTTCTTCCTCTGTAGAAAAACTTTCATAGATGGCAGAGGTTTCAGATGAGATCTCTTCAGCGAGAATTTGATCTATAGAAGATGTACAGAGATTTTCTAAAACATTTGATTTCAAAACTTCCAAAATTTCTTTTTCAATTGATCTTTTAAGATTTTCTTCTGAAAAGATGGGTTTAAACTCAGGAGCTTTTGCAGATAATTTCTTTTTGACATCTATCATACAGACAAAAGCGACCTGTGTTTGAGTTTCTGGTTTACCAAACTTAAAGATACCAATCTGATCTTGTGTTTTCAGATATTTCTTTGGTTTGATTCCTCTATTGACAGAGGTTGAAGATGATGAATCTGTGTTTTCAAACCACACATTGATCATCTTCGTATGTTTCCTCAAGTGAGGTTCTTCAGAGATTTTAACCCTTTTACTTACAGAGAGTAAGTTTGGAAAAATTGGTTTATTTGTTTTTCCTACCACAAACAGAGAAGACAGAGGTTTAAGTCTTTTGCCTTCAACACCTAGAGTAATATCATCGTACCCTATACCTCGTCTTCCTATTTGTGAGTTTACTTTCTCATACACCTTCTGTACATCTTTATAGTTTTTAAGTAAAACCTCTCTTCTGAGTAGATCTTGCCAAAGTACCTATCTCTCTTTTTGAAAGTATTTTTTGAGAGCTCTTATGTCAGTTGTTTCACTCCAAGAAACTGAAAGCTCTTTAGTTTTGACTTTTAAAGCAGAGGTTAATTCAGAAATTTGCCTTTTTAAAGGATCTACATTTTTGCTCCAATATTTTTCTACTCTTTCCTTTTCTTCAAAATTTTTGGCTTTTTCTTGAGTGAGAAGCCTTACTTCTCTCTCATTAAAGGTGAGTCTTTTCTGAATACTTTCATTTATCTCTTTGAGTTCAATCAGTTCAATGTTAAGTCTAACTGAATCATTTTCTACATATTTAATACAAGAGGTAGAGTTTGAAATGGATACCTCATTGTCAGTGCCCGAGTCGACTTCTGCCATGCCACAGAACAGGGCATTGGTGGTGAATTCATCATCAGAGGTAGAGTCTGACTCGAAGTCCTCCTTATTTGCTTCAGAATGCCCTTTGTTCGCCATTAGGGATTTTTGTGCATAATATTCAGCCTTCTTTTTGTAAAAAGCTGAGTCCTTCTGTGGGCGATTTTGTCTACTTCTGCAATCGTTTGCGAAATGGCCTGGCTTGCCGCAGTTGAAGCAACCTTGGGAGGTGTTTCCAGTTCGATCGTCGGACTTCTGTTGGTCTCCACCTTTCTCTGTTCGGCATTCGTTTGCATAATGACCAGGCTTACCACATTTGTAGCATTCTTGTGTGTGGCCTACCTTGTCATCTGACCTCTGTCGGTCATTTCCTCTGTAGTTTCTGTCGCTCGACCTCTGTCGGTCACTTCTGTAGTCTAGCCTCTGTCGGTCACTTGATTCTTCTCTTCTTTCATCATCTCTTCTATCTCTCTGGTTGTCTCTGCTATATTTGTCATTTCCAAAATTTCTTTGGTTACCTCTGAACTCTCTTGTCAATAGAGCCAAGGATTTAGCTAATGACGCAAGAGTTATTTCTTCCTCTATCAGCTCGTCTTCTTCGCTACCAACCATCACTATCTTCTTCTTCTCCTTCTTCTCCTTCTTCTTCTCCTCTGTTGCTCTCTCATATCTTGGTCTCTCTGTAGCCTCTGTTGATTTACTAACCAATGCGTATGGTGCAATGGCTATTGTTTTAGCCTGTGCTATTTGAGGCTCTTGTGCAGCTAGTGTTCCATAGAGATCAGAGAGTGTCCATGAGTCTAGATCTTGGTTTGTTTGTAAATACATAGACAGTTGAAGCCACTCATCATTCAGACTCTTTAGAAACATGACGTTATTTTCTTCCGAGATTCTGTGAATGCCAGACTTTCTACATTTGTTTATGAGAGAGTTGAACCTATCGTACGTTGTTTGCAGAGATTCTGTTGCAGAGGCTCTGAATGCATGATATTCATTTATGTACTGTGCCCTTCGGTTCTTCTGTGTTTTAGCACCCCCCTTCCAACTGTCTTTCTAATTCTTTCCAAAGATCGTGCGCAGTTTCGCATGCATCTAAGGATTGAAAAAGCTCGTTGGGGATAGCCATTATCAGGATTCTTTTTGTTTTCTGTGCAACTTCATCTTCTGCCTTATCTTCATTTGACCATTCTTCTTTTGGTTTTGGTTTTGGTTTTTGATGTTCAGGGATTTCTGGAGATTCAGCAGTAGCTGGTACTCGTGGTACTGCTATCATGGGAACATGAGGAAGGTTGTAAAGATATTGTACAAGATTTTTTTCAGTACCCTCAAAGAAATGAACCATTCTTATCTTCCATTGATGATACTCATCTCGTAGGAGAGTAGGAGGCTTGGTGAGTGAACCAGCAGTAAAGAAGTTATTTGTATTTGTCATTTTTAAGGTTCTGAAAAGATAGTATGATTTAAAGAGTATGAGTCTGAAGATCTGGAAAGTTTTCTGGGTTTGAACAGTTCCCATAGTACACTTTAATGGAGTTTTAACCTAGAGATGAGGAATAGGAAAAAAATGATTTCTATCACTAATCTTGTAAAAACGAGGATCACTTGATATTGATAATCAAGCTTTGCTCTGATACCAATTGTTGGTTCCCGTTTTGCTTATACAAGATTGTCAGATCTATTAGTTCGAATTTATGTTTGATGCGGAAGCGTATTTGAATAACTAACAGATATGATTGATAGATTTAGAACATAATATAAATAAACAGTGAACAGGAAATAATATCTCAAAGTTTACTGAATATATATATTAAGAACAGATTCAAAAACAGTGAGTAAGCAAAGCTTTTAAAACAGATATGACTCTCAAAGTGTTTAAAGCTATGTGTTCTTGTGATGTTTTTCTCTCTTGAATTCTTGTTTCGATTGTTCGATTTATCGATCGATGGATAGGAAGAACTCAACATGAGTCTTCCTTATATACTACTCTAAGGGGACCATAAAGCATATGCTACTATTCACAAAGGACGGTATGAATAGTTGGACGGATGGCATGAACAGTTGGACGTGTTGCATTGCATTTAATGCAGCAGACGTCTATTTTGTACTAAGCCCTATTGAATCCAACTAGAGTTTGACACGTTGCAGTTGGACAGGGCATGCTACCATGCAAGTTGATGAACAGGTCCTGTAACAGTAGCAAGATATTATAAATATCTTTTAAGTCTTTGTTGAAGACCGCAGAGGCTCTGTGAAGTGCCACAAAGGTTCTGCGGTTTGGTCCTTAGAAGAGCAGTCTTCATCGGATTCCGAGTCTTTGGTCTTCTTTGCGCGTATGACAGAGCTTCTGTAGGGCGCCTCTTTAGCTTCTGTAGCTTCTTGACCTTGATATCTCGGTAAGTTCGGCAGAGCCTCTGTAAGAGGCTTTCTTCACTTAGCCTATTTTTCACTACTTCTAAATGCTTCTATGATTAAGACGATTGAAGCTAAAACTTAGTGATGCCGTTTGGATTGACGAACACTCCACCTGCTTTTATGGATTTAATGAATCGGGTATGTAAGTCGTATCTCGATAAATTTGTAATTGTATTTATTGATGATATACTTATATGTTCTCGATCCAAGGAAGAGCACGCGCAACATCTTCGTCTGATTCTGTAGTTACTAAAGAAAGAAAAGTTGTATGCCAAATTTTCGAAATGTGAATTATGGCTACGAGAAGTTCAGTTTCTCGGACATGTAGTTTCTGAGAAAGGTATTCAAGTTGATCCAATGAAAGTAGCAGCAGTTCAAAAGTGGGAACCGCCGAGAACGCCAACCGAAGTACGTAGTTTCCTTGGTTTAGTCGGCTACTATCGAAAGTTTATAAAAGACTTCTCTCGTATCGCGACGCCTTTGACTAAACTGACTCAAAATAATCTAAAGTTTGAATGGAAAGTAGAACAGGATGGAGCATTCTGGATATTGAAAGAGAACCTGTGCAGCGCGCCGATTTTGTCGCTACCTGAAGGTTCTGAAGACTTTGTTATTTACAGTGATGCTTCTAAACGGGGATTGGGATGTGTACTTATGCAGCGTGGGAAAGTTATTGCTTATGCTTCTCGTCAACTAAAAGATCATGGACGACAGTATCCAACACACGACATGGAACTTGCAGCAGTTGTTTTCGCATTGAAGATTTGGAGACATTATCTATACGGCTCTAAATGTCAAATTTATACTGATCATAAGAGTCTCCAACATCTTTTCGATCAGAAGGAACTAAATATGAGGCAAAGAAGATGGCTAGAATTGGTGAATGATTACGACTGTGAAATCCTTTATCATCCGGGAAAGGCGAATGTGGTAGCTGATGCACTGAGTCGCCAAGAAAGAAGAGGGACAATAAAGGCCATTGCACTACGAACTGAACTCCAACCCAACATCTTTGACGAACTGCAGAAGTGTCAAATAGAAGCTTATCAGGAAGAACATTTGAAGTCAGAACGGTTAGTGGGGATATCAGAATTGCTTGTGAGAGATGGCCGTGGGTTATTGTGTATGGGAAACAGAATTTGGGTGCCTCGTTTGGGTGGTTTACGTGATCGGGTACTACAAGAAGCTCATCAATCTCGTTTCTCTATTCATCCAGGTACGAATAAGATGTATAAAGATTTAAAACAATTCTATTGGTGGCCGGTGTTAGCTCCAATATTCTGAAATATTAGAAGTATTGAAAAATGGCCAAGTACAGAAGAACTTCCACAGAAGCTCTGCCGGGCATCTCAGAAGAATCAAAGGAAGTTTGATCAAGAGTGATCAAAGACCGAGGAAACTACAGAAGGACGCTTTCAGAAAACCAAGACCGCAGAACCTCTGTTACCAATAACAGAGCCTCTGCGGACAACATCAGAAGACAAGGAACCAAGAAGACTTCTCACAGAGGACCGAGCCACAGAACCTCTGCCACCCTTGACAGAAGCTCTGCAGAAGTAAACGACCAAAGACTCGGAATCCGGTGAAGACTACTTTACAGAGGAACCAGACCGCAGAACCTCTGTAACACATTACAGAGCCTCTGTGGTCCTCTAAAGACTAGGAAGATATTTATAATATCTTGCTACTGTTCCAAGACCTGTTCATCAACTTGCATGGCAACTTGCCCTGTCCAACTTCAACACGTGTCAAACTCTGAATGGACTCAATAGGGCTTAGTACATATTAGACGTCTGCTGCATTAAATGCAATACAGCACGTCTGACTGTTCATGCCATCCTTGCAACTGTTCACGATATCCTCTCAACTATTCATACGTACCTTTTGAATAGTAGCATATGCTTTATGGTCCCCTTTAGAGTAGTATATAAGGAAGACTCATGTTGAGTTCTTCCTTACACACACACTAACAAGAAACAATCACGACGACAGCTAAAATCAACACATAAGAACACATAGCTTATGCACATTTAGAGTCATATCTGTTTAAAGCTTTGCATACTCACTGTTCTTAAATCTGTTCTTGATATATATATATTCAGTAAACTTTGAGATATTATTTCCTGTTCACTGTTTATTTATATTGTGTTCTAAATCTATCAAACTTATCTGTTAGTTCTTTAAATACGCTTCCACATCAAACCTTAAACCTGAACTAATAGATCTGATAATCTTGTTTTAAGCAAAACGGGAACCAACAATTGGTATCAGAGCAAAGCTTGGTTTTTAATATCAAGTGATCCTCATTTAGACAAGATTTTTGATAGAAACTGTCTGTTCTTAACCTATACTTCATTCCTTCAAACAGATTCTGTTTCACTGCCATTTTCGATTTATTCGATCTGGTAACATCCTAGAAAATGTTTCTTTCGTTAAAAACTTCATTCAATATGTCAAGACTAAAATTTAGTGTTGATGCTGATTTTCATTATTATTTCAAACTCAGCACAAATTTTAAGAAAATAATTCCTACTCTTGAGAAAGAATTAGAGGAAAGAAACAAGAGTATTCTTATTGACTCGGACAACATTGCCAAGCTTGAAGAATTAGGTAAACTCCTAAACTGTGAAAATCTTGAATTGAAAAGGAAACTATCTGAGTCATAAGAGCTTTGTAAAAAGGAGAAAAAGAAGTTTGAGGAAATTAAGATTGTTTTTAAAGAAGAGAAGAAAAGTCTTGAGCTTAAGTGTCTAAACTTTTGTAAACTGATTTCCAACTTTGAAAAACTTATAATCAGTGAAACTGAAAAGTTTGGAAAAGAGAGAACTTTTCTTGAGACAAAGAATATGGAACTTTCTTTCAAAATCTCAAAATTACAGAAATCTCTTGAAAAGAGAGAGGAAAGAGCAGGATTTTGAAAGAAAAGAATCTGAAAAGGTGAAGAGAGAAGGATTTCAAACAAAGTGTTTGAAAGACAAGTTTGAGAAGGAAAGAAAAGTCTTTAAAGCTGAAATGTCAAATTTAACAAAGAGACTATCCGATTTGTCAAACAAGATTATGTTGGAGAAGAGGTATAAATCAGATCTTATAAGGAAGTTTGATTTAAACCTTAAAGAAAAAGATGTTTTAGCTAAAAGACTTAAGAACCTTGTCTTAGCAAACTCTTGTGCTGAAAATTCAAATAATCTTGTTTACAAAAAGATGAAAATGGTTTGGAAAGTCAAAAACACTATTCCTGACAAAATTGCTCCAAAGCCATTTGTTTCTACTAAGGTTTCATCTTTTCATTCAAATAAATGCCTTGATCTTCTGCTTCAATTAAGAAACCTTTTCTCTAAATCTTTCTGTGTACAAAATGGGTCATTACAAAAGAAAAGTCCAAAGACCCAAAATGAGAAAGGTCATAGAAAGAAAGTTGGCAAACCAACAGAGATTGGCAAACCAGAGGACCTAAAGACAGCTCCAAATCCTAACAAAAAATGACCCATTTGGATATGGGTACCAAAAGTTCTTTGATCTGTCTTGCAGGTACTCGGACTTCTGATCATTACAGATCAGGACTCGCTCTTCAGAGGAGAAAAGGACTCCTAAACACATCAGTTTAGGACTCGCACTTTAGTGAAAAAGACTCTTAAACAAATCAGTTTAAGACTCGAGCTTCATCAGAAAATGACTTCTGACCATTACAGATCAGGACTCACTCTTCAGCAAACAATGGACTCCTTAATACTTCTATTAAGGAATCAGGCTTGAAAGTTCACTATGACTCTTAAACACTTTGTTTAAGACTCATCCTTCAAAGGTTCTATACTTCACAGAGCCTCTGTGGAATTGCTCAGAGCCTATGACAATCTCCACAGAACCTCTGATGAGGTTGACCTATGTTCTGTGCATTATTTATCTCTATTGATTCAAGCATAGGTCAAGGGGGAGCAGAAGGAGACCTCAAATTGATCTACAGAGGTTGATCATTCAAGGGGGAGCCAAAGGAGGATTATGATCAACAAGAGTCTCTGTCGTCCA
Source organism: Saussurea involucrata (assembly GCA_033807775.1). Taxonomy (NCBI): domain Eukaryota; kingdom Viridiplantae; phylum Streptophyta; class Magnoliopsida; order Asterales; family Asteraceae; genus Saussurea; species Saussurea involucrata. The sequence goes on along the minus strand of CM066314.1, from coordinate 102,730,763 downwards.
AACTAGACACTCTAAAAGAGATCAATCCTACAGAGGTTGTTAGATAAAGGGGGAGCGAAAAAGGAGACCTTGCTGAATCTACAGAGATTCATAAGTCAAGGGGGAGCTAAGAATGCGACAGAAGAGATCACATTCGCCGATCAAAAAGAAATAGGTGGGTATCTCGCACTCAAAAAAAAAAATGCCACAGAAGTCATAAGCCACAGAGTTCTTTCAACCAAAGAACCTCTGTAGATCACTCAAATCATTCAAATGACTTCTGCTGCACAAAATCTTTGAGATTTACAATTTTCTAGGACACCAACTTTCAAATAAGTCCTAAATACATTGTTAAAACTGATCAAAAACTTGGATGATTAAAAATGTTTATAAATTATTAGTTATTAGAAATTTCCTGTCACAGAGCCTCTGCTGGCTCTGGCAGAGGTCCAAAAACCTTTGTAGGATAATTTCTCTTTACTAAAAATTTATTGATCCTCTCCGTGTTTTTCAAACGATTTTCATTAAAGATACAATCTACAGAGATAAACGTTTTTCAAAATCACAGAGCTTCTGTACCCACAGAGCCTCTGTAAAGATTTCCACTTGGGAATTTCTGTATCTGTAACGGTAACTTTTCTGTGGTGAAAATTTAAATCCCACGCGTTTTTCATTTAATGTGGCCGCCCACGACGTCTCGTCGTCACTGACATTGATGACGTGTCATGTTTTCATTGACGTACATATCACGTCGTCCTAGAAACTTGCACCACGCCGAATGAACATGAGTGTGGACCTCAAATTTTATTAACTTTCTCACATTTTCACCGTTCCGAATTCTATCCGTTACCACAGTATAAAACCCAAGTTAAAATCACTTTCAAAACTTTATATTCTCTCATCTTCTCCGGCGAACTTGCTTATTTCTTTCTGAGAACCTAGAACTTTCAAACCTACAAATGGCTTCCAGTTCCAAAGCTGCTCACGTTTCACCAACGAACTCTCTGACACCCTCTCCAGTGCATTCTGAGCACTCCCACAACCCACACATCGCCGCCGATGCCGACAGACATGACTCCGGCGACGAGGCATCCTTCGTACCCACTACCCACCTGCAACAATTTTTCTCAAATGACCATTTCGAGCAAACCCTTCCCATTAAATCGAACAACTGTTATCTTGTTCCTTCTCCTACGGCATTTGGCAAATAACATGCCATCCTGCTAAACATCCTAGAGAACCACTTTCTTTACCCTCTTCTGAGCAAAACCGTTGAACAAATACCAGTACGTTACCTACATCAGTTTTGGCAATCTTGCCGTTATGACGCTGACACCGATTTGATCAGAGGCTACATTTCTAAACCTGACCAAAGTAAGAGCCTTGAACTGATGTTCAATCGCACCATGTTCTCATTAGAATTTGGCCTTCCAACAAGAGGACTCATGGGAATCAAAAAGTATGCACCCCAACCAACAAATGAAGAACTTGTCGACTTTCTGCACATGTTAGGGTACAACCAACAGTTGAAAAAGAGGAACGATTTCCGCAGAGCAAGACTACCCCCTGTGTGGAATACCTTATTCTCCATCCTAAATCGTTGCCTCACGGGCAAAATCGGAAGCATCGATCAAAGCTCACCTCAAATTCTCTCAATCATGTATGGTGTGTACTATGATCTACCCCTAGATTATGCCACCATAATGATGCAATAGATCATCAACACCATCGATCGCAAAATCGCCTCCCAGAAAGCCAAAATGTCTGATCACAACTGGTTACCCCCTCTGCAGTTCCAGCGAATCCTCAGTGTACTTTTCGAACCCCTACTCCTTATCCAAAAATGGCCAATGGACGGTCCCAAACCTAAGCAATTTCCTATGTCCAAGAACACCCCTACAGAACATGAAGACGGCTACCCGCACAGCAGTCCACTGTCAAAGGTAATGTTAGGTTATGCTAGTGATGAGGAACTAGTTAGTGAGTACATACGCGTTTACAGAACTCCTGAACCCAGTTCTGTAACACCCCCGCGTATAGGAGTGCCAATAGGAGTAAGTATAATAGAGAGACTTACAGAAGAAGAATGGAAGATAAAGTTGGCTAAACACAAGGCCAACCAGAAGAACTTCAGAAATCTAAGGAAAGACCTTTATCCTTCAAAAAGGAAGTCTTCTGAAGAATCTAAAGAAAAGAAGAAAAAGGGAAAGAAATCCAAGACCCCTACAGAGGAACCACTTGCCTCTGCTATCCAACCACCCTCTGCCCCTCCCTCTTCCAAAAGAAAAAGGAAGTCAAAATCTTCAGAGGAGGGGGCACCAAAACCAAAGAAAAGAAAATCAAAGACGAAACCATCTTCTCCTCTGCAAACAATAACAGAAGGAATCGAACCACCTCTGCAAACTCCAATCTTCACAGAGGTTCTTGATTCACTTCTGCCAAGACAAGAGACTGCAGAAGAAGAGGTGCAAATAGGTTTAGAGGATAGGGTAGAAACGTCTGGAGGAAAACAAAATGAAAAAGAAAAAGATGCCGAAGTTGCAGAAGGCACACATCCCTCAACCCCTCCCAGTGCAACCCACACATCTGACACCGCAGGTCTAGCTGCAGAAGGTGTCATTGAAATAGAGCAGCACAGCTCGATCCTTACCCAAACCAAACAGCCAGAAGTCACTCTTTCGACTTCTGCGCCCACAGAAGTCGGGGAATCCATTCCTAGGGAGTCTCCTCAGAGAGACTCACCTATAGTTCGTGATCCATCGCCCCAGATCACACTAGAACACCCTACAGAGGAATTCGTTTCCTCTGACACGCACAATATAGGGCCAAAACTTCTTTCAGAGAGAAGTAGAGAGCACCATGACGAAGAGACTCTAGACAAGTCTCCGAGTCAACAGAAGAATATTCCGATACCCACCTCTGGAGTGGATTTGGACAATGTTCTTCACAGAACTTCTGTAGAGACTGAAACTCAGGTTTCTTCTCGAGGATCAGATGGAAATCCTTCCACCCCAACGTACAAACAAGGGTGAACGAAGGTGTCCCGGGAACAGGGACTCACTCTGGAGAAGGAGTTGTTCCTCCAGAGGTTACCCCAGAGGAACATGTTACAAAGGATGAGTTCCAAGTCTTTGTAACCTCTGTAACTCAAAAATTGAATGAGTTGCAAAGCTCATTCACGTCTTTTACAGAGTCAACTTCAGGCGCGCTTACAGGATTAAATACCAAAGTGGATACCTTATCCACAGAGGTTAAAGCAGCCCTTGCAGAAATGAAGTCAACTACAGAAACTTCTGCTGCTGCTGCCATCGACTCTGCCACTAACATTGCCAAAACAACCGCTGCAGAGTTCGAGAAAAGTGCGACCAAAGCCTTCAAAACTTCGATCGCAATCTACTTTGAAACAATGAAGAAAAATGCAGCAAGGCAAGCAGCTCAAGACACCTGCAGAACAGAAGTTGCTGCTAAAAGAAGGCAGGATGATCCTGATGATGGAGCATCTGGTCATCCTGAGGGGGAGAAAACAAAGGAAACAACGGAGGCTGCTTCTGCAAAAACTACAGAGAAAACTGCAGAACCCTCTACGACAGAAACCCAGAAGGGAAAACAACAGAGGCAAAACACCTCTATCTCACCAGAGGATGCACCAACCACAGAACCTAAGGTAATTAATCTTGCATCCTCATCCTCAGAACAAACTCCACCCTCACCCAAAGAACCAACACCAACCTCACAACCAATCCTGCGCAAAACAAGAGTAAAATCCATAGCTCGAAAACCCAAAAGACCAAAACGCACTGCAGAATTCATTCTTCGCATAATGGAATTTGTATCTGCTTTTCAATCAGCAAAGCGTTTTGACATCCCACCTCCAAGACCCGAAAACTCTTCACCAACAGAGTCCTCACAACCCGAAGTATCAAAACCTTTAGAGGCAACAACCAAAACATCAGAGCATCCAACCCCAAAACCCACAGAACCTCCAACTGTCAAATCAACAGAGGTTCCACCCACACAAATCCAAAACCCAATATCTGAAACCTCAAAGCCAAAAGATAAAGGCAAGGGAATAATGACAAAAGAAGAGCCAAAGAAGAAGATGCCAATTGCTACAGAGAAATTGATGAAAGGTGCCTTTAATGCCTTCGTCACTCCTAAACCCGAAGAGGAAGACTGGGCATTCAACTTGAATCCTCTGTCAGAAAACACATCCCTGAATCCCACAGCTAAGGTAACAGAAGGTAGAGCAGCAGACATCACTCGAAAGATGGATGAGCTAAGGAGACCAATTCCAAGATCTACTTCAACCATTGAACAAATGGAAGAACAAGTCTACAGTTATCTCTACAGACAGCACTTCCAGAGCGATCTGCCAGCCCATGTCCGAGATCAGAAGCTAAGAGAGGAATTCGATGCAATCTTCACCTCTACAAAGTCAAAACCAGTCAATCAAGTTTACTCCATTCACGATATAAAGAAGGTAATCTATTGCAAATACTCCAAAATGAGAACCTATCCTCATACGGTGTATACAATCTGGAAAGTCAAAAGGTCTGACAGATCAGAGAATCAATTCTCTGATGCTGATATCCGAAACCTCAATCCCTATGACTTACCTGACCTTCTGCAATGGACAATAGACAACTTCAATGACGACTGCCACAAAAGGTCTTATCTAGTTCTCAGAAAGGCGATGCGTGAAAAGCTCCTAATCTACAGCATGCTCGACATTCAACTAGCCATCGATCTGGGCATAACTACTCTAAGTATCAGACCACCAGAGGATTTCTGCCCACCCAATGCCATACCCAATTCAATCATCAAAACTCCAAGGTACGGGTTAGTATTCAAGAATCCTGCTGATCAACTGAAACTGTTTGTGACAATGGACTGTCAGAAGTACACAACCCGTACTCTGAACATGTTCAGAAAGATACTAGAGGAGAATAAAGCAACAGAGCTTATGGACGAAGAATCTGCTCTGATGATGATCAAAGATATTGATGCTACACTCGGCTTACGAAATCTCTGCCTCAAATTCTATGAAGAACTCAAGGAAGTAGGAAAAGACAACAGAAAGTTCGACGACTTCCCAAATGCAAAAATCTGAGTCTCTTCAAAGAATCTCTGTCAACGTTTATTTTTGTGTACTTAAATGTAAATGCCTCTGGCATAAATTCCAAAATGAATGAAATAATCTTCTGAGGTATTGTTTAACCTCTTCTTTACTTAGGTTAAAATGCATAAATTCAACCTTTTATTTTTCAATACTTAGGGGGAGATTGTTAGCTCCAATATTCTAAAATATTAGAAGTATTGAAAAATGGCCAAGTACATAAGAACTTCCACAGAATCTCTGCTGAGTGCAACAGAAGCTCTGACGGGCATCTCAGAAGAATCAAAGGAAGTTTGATCAAGAGTGATCAAAGACCGAGGAAACTACAGAAGGACGCTTTCAGAAAACCAAGACCGCACAACCTCTGTTACCAATAACAGAGCCTCTGCGGACAACATCAGAAGACAAGGAACCAAGAAGACTTCTCACAGAGGACCGAGCCGCAGAACCTCTGCCACCCTTGACAGAAGCTCTGCAGAAGTAAACGACCAAAGACTCGGAATCCGGTGAAGACTACTTTACAGAGGAACCAGACCGCAGAACCTCTGTAACATATTACAGATCCTCTGTGGTCCTCTAAAGACTAGGAAGATATTTATAATATCTTGCTACTGTTCCAAGACCTGTTCATCAACTTGCATGGCAACTTGCCCTGTCCAACTTCAATACGTGTCAAACTCTGAATGGACTCAATAGGGCTTAGTACATATTAGACGTCTGCTGCATTAAATGCAATACAGCACGTCTGACTGTTCATGCCATCCTTGCAACTGTTCACGACAGAGTGAACGAACGATTCAGACCTTAGAAGATATGCTCCGGGCTTGTATTGTTGACTTTGGGGGATCATGGGATAAGCATTTACCATTGATTGAATTTGCCTACAACAACAGTTGTCATTCCAGCATTCAAGCGGCACCGTTTGAAGTATTGTATGGTAGAAAATGTCGAACGCCTCTGTGTTGGAATGAAGTGGGAGAGAAACAATTAGCGGGGCCAGATATAGTTCAGTTGACCGCGAATAAGGTTACTCAGATTCGGGAAAGATTAAAAGTGGCTCAAGACAGACAGAAAAGCTATGCAGATCGACGCCGAAAACCGCTAGAATTTCAAGTTGGGGATTTTGTGATGTTAAAAGTCTCACCTTGGAAAGGAGTCATTCGATTTGGAAAGCAGGGTAAACTTATTCCAAGGTGCATCGGGCCGTTTGCAATTACGGAAAGGATCGGTGAAGTAGCATACATGTTGGATCTTCCGCCAGAGTTAAGCAGGATTCATAACGCGTTTCATGTTTCAAATTTTTGGAAGTGTTTGGTTACGCCAGATCAGGCCGTCTCTCTACCAGATATACAAGTGGATGAAAAGCTGAATTATGTGGAGTTACCGGAAGCCATAGTTGACCACAAAGTTAAAGTGTTGTGGAATAAAAAGATCAGACAAGTGAGAGTTCAGTGGAGACATCATAGAGGTCAGGATGCTACTTGGGAATCAGAATCAGAAATGAGAACTAAGTACCCGCACCTTTTTGCCTAACCGAATTCCGGGATGGAATTCTTTTGAGGGGGAGATGATGTAATACCCCGGGTAAGTTCGTTAGTTAAAAACCCTTTTTTGTTAAGAATTGTTAACTTTATGGTAAGTATGTTTAGGGTAAAAGTTGGTTAAATTATAAGTAGATAGAGTTTTGGTCATTAGTGAAGAGTTAAAGGGTTAAATTGGTAAATTAAGTTGATAATATCTGAATTAGGAGTCCAGATGTCTTCATTTCAATAAAACTCAGATTAGTGTGTGTGTGTGTGTGTGTGTGTGTGTTGGGAGCAAAAGGAGAAGAAGAAAAGAAGAGATTTGCTTCAAGTTTGACTCATTAGAAGTGATTTGAGGTAAGTACCTTTACAAATTATATTTTTAAGGGTTAGTATACAGTTTCTATCGATTTAGAATTAGCAGAATCGAACTAGTATAAATATCAGTCGGATTCTGGGCAAAAATGGCAAAATCGACAGAGGTGTCCGGACACAGCAAGAACGTGTCCGGGTAGTTTTGTTGATGGTGTCCGGATGATGTTATAGTGGTGTCTGAACGGTGTTTTTATCCGGGTAAGTTCTCTTTTCCTTGATTGTCCGGATGAAATATGATTCCGGATAGCGTACGGATTACTTATATTGTCCGGAAATGGCATGTTGTCCGGATTAATGGTGTCGTCCGGAAAACTCTGTTTATGTCCGGATACATGAGCTGTTGATCATTTCTGAGATTTCTAAACACTGTTAGGGGTCTGATAACAATGTATATTATTGAACTATGATTAGTTGATGAATAAGGACTGGAAAATATTATAGACTCGACTTAAGTTCGGGTTTGGGGGAGATGTTTGAGGAATTAAACTACTTTAAGTTCCTAAGCTTTATGTGTGTGCTTTTGGTAAAGTGGTATATGTATTTGACTTGTACAGATACTGTGAAATTGAAGTGAAGCTGAATTGTTTTGAGAAAAGCTTGGAGAACGTTTTGATAAATCAAACCGGTGAGTTTTACTTCAAAATGTTTTTAAACTGGAATACATATACGTGTAGATTAAAAAGGTGATAGATAATGTGATTAGATGTTCATAAATGACAATATGATATATTGAGATATGTATATTGTATTTATATGTGCATTACACTACACGGGTATATATTAGCCGAAACTATAGTCGGCGGTGTTTGCTATAGTTGTTGTACAGCGGTGTTGTTGTAGTTATTGTACAACGGTGTTAGCTGTAGTTGTTGTACAATGGATTAGTTGGCTCGCAACCAACTAACATGGCCAGGGGAAATGAGAATGAGAAAGAGGATGATTTGAACACAATGCACGAGTCTTGATTGGTATTTAATTACGTATGATATATGTGTGTTTATATAAAGGATTTTATATAAATGGGTTTTATAATGATTGTGAAATGACAGGGATTTTCTCACTTAGACTGCTAGGTCTACCCCTCATTTTGTTTTAAAAATATGTATTCCAGGTCGTGGATCAAGTAAGGACAAATAAGAAGGATAGTCGTTGCTTAGCTTTTGGGAAGACTTGTGTTATGAAGATCATGAAGTGTTTTTGTACTTATGGCTTTGTTGTTAGTCATAATGTAAATTACTTAGTCAAAAAAGTTTGTACTGAAATTCTTATTATGTTTAGTAAGACTATGGGACCGAATATGAAATATGATGTATCTTTTTGATGAATTTATGTTGTGAACTGTATGTTATTTGTATATATGGAACCGGGTTGTTACATAGAGGAGACAAACATTCCAAATTTAAGCATGGAATGATTAGTGGTTGGTTGTTCAGCGTCAGCCTTATAACCAAGACCACGTTTGTCACTCAGGGGAATCTGAGACTTAATTATCTCAGTGATCGTTGTTGAGGATTTATACCATCCATCAACAGTAGCTTTTTCAGCTTTTAATGCAGCGATAACTTCTTCTCGTTCGATTTTGACTAGCTGATTTATATGAACCTGGTCTCTTAAATCTTCTTCAATTTTAGAAAGCTTTTCTATTTGAAGATGACAGTGTTTAAGTTTTTCAGCTAGATCAAAATTTTGATTTTCAACGACAGTTTTCCCATTCATGGTATCATATAAATTCATAGTCTGGAGATCGATCTTTCGAAGACTACCAGCTTCATCAATATTTGAAATATTGGTAAAGAAGGAAGGTGATACCTTGGATGTAGAGGATGAAGTAGAGGAAATGTCAGACTTTTCTTCCTCTTCTTCGATTTTGGCCATGAGGCAGAGATTGGCTTCATCATCATCTTCAGAGTCAGATGATTATTCTTCATCAGAAGCAGCCCAATCATAGTCAGCCATCAGGCCTTTGCCTTTCTTCTTAAAGCCTTTTAGCTTTGCGTACCTTTCTTTCAACTTTTGATACTTATCATCTCTAGCCCTGGGGTTAGATGATTTCTTGGAGAAAGCTGAGTTTCTAAAAACTTTCTTTGACCTGCACTCGCTAGCAAAATATCCTATCTTTTCACAGTTATAGCAAGTAGCAGTAGCCTTATCAACAGGGGTTGATGATATAGGCTTGTCAGTAATAGAAAGAAGTTTGTTCTTTCTGAAATTTTTATTTTTGGCGAATCTCCTAAACTTATTAGATAGGAGAGCCATAGATTCATCAAGATCTGAAGAGTCAGGATCTGATAAGCATTCACAGTTAGTCTCCAACTCCGTGATAGTAATAGAAGATCGATGAGTGGGAGGTGACTCTGAGATTAAAACAACATGGGTGCTTTTGGAATCTTTTACAAGATTCTTCTTAAGATGATTCGATTGCTCATGATTGAGCATCGTGCCATATAAGGTAGAAAGAGTCATAGATTTTAGATCCTTTGACATCTTGAGACACATTGAATAACTGTCCGAGCTTTCAGGTAAACATTCTAAGTACTTTGTTAGAACTTCAAAGTTAGAATATTCCTTACCAACGGTTTTTAGATCAATTATTAAGCAGTTAAAGCGTTGGTGAACTTCAGAGAGAGTTTCATTTTTACCACAAATGAAGCTTTCGTACTGTCTTACCAGGTTGATCTTACGTGAGTCTTGGACTTCAGTTGTACCTTCATATTGAACACAGATTGTGTCCCACGTGGATTTGGAGGTTTTCAGGTTCATGACGGAGTGGTAGACTTCGTTAGGAAGAGCCATAGAGAGGATGGATTTGGCTTTGGTGTCGAGAGCCACTTTCTTCTTATCTTCATCAGTCCACATATGAATTTCCTTTGGACCCAATCTTTCTGGAATAATGTTGATCCAAACCCTCAGTGATTTGATAATGACCCTATCTTAAACACTTAGTGAAAATTGTAAGTAAACAATATGTATCAGAGTTTCACTATCGCTGATAAGTACTAAGATCTTACAGTACTGCTGATAGGAACTCTCGCAATTTTAGATTAAACATTCAGCGAACACTGTTCACCATATCGCTGAGTCTGTTCAGTCCTTATGGTGATCGCTGATAAGTTAGTTGTTTACTTATGATCCCTGAAGACAAGATTCACGTCAACAAAGGTTCTACGCTGAAGTCGAAGATCAAGCTCAAGAACCAGCGACAAGTCTCCTAATGAACTGATGCGGATCAGCGAAGACTCAGATTTGTCCACTCAACGTGAAGTATCAAGTACAAGACTTTAGCTATCGCTGAACTTTATCATTCGCTGAATAGTAAATGATAATCGCTGAATCAACGAAAGCTGATCATGAAGTCCTCCGTACAAAGTACTTTTGTCTTAACCTCCCTTGCACGCCACCGTACGAAATGTCAGAAAAGAACCTCCGAAAATCTGAAATCGTACAACCATTCTGATACTACACTGTTCATTCATGCGGCTACTAAGGTTGTCAACAAAGGTCAATGACATGCAACCAATCCGCTGATGACACGTGTAAAGTGTATACTGAATTGCATTAAATGCATGCAGTATATAAAGAGATGAACTCACTTCATTTGAAGTAACTTGCTAACTCTGGACAAGTTCAAATCTCTCTTAAGATAAGATTTTATTAGTAATCTCCTTATCTTTCTTAGTGCAAGAAACCTTAGTGTTCCAACTTGTTTAGATTTAGGTTTATCCTTAATCTTGTTTCCGCAACAAGCTGTAAATTGTTAATGATTTATCAATAAACAATTTAGAAAAGTAAAATAGTGTGTTTGTATTCAACCCCCCCCCCCCCTTCTACAAACTTGTTTAGGCCTTTTGGGACCAACAAGTGGTATCAGAGCAGATTTGTTTAATCTCATAAACAAGATCTAGTCTAAAGATATTTCTCTTCCTAGCTATTATCTGAAAATGGCCAACACAAACACAAACACTCACTATATAGACAATGGTTCTCTTGCAAAACCCCCTAGATTTTCCAGAGATAACTTCAACTTATGGAAAAATAGGATGACACTCTTCTTAGAAGGTGTAGACCCTACTATACCTTACTATCTTGAAAACGGCCCACACATCCCTGTAACAATTGATCCTGCAGTTCCAGCCACTGCTCCAGAAAGGCTGATTCCAAAGGAAATCCATCATTGGACCGATGAAGACAAGAAGAAAGTGGCTATAGATACAAAAGCCAGATCCATACTATCCATGGCCCTTCCTGACGAAGTCTACCATTCCGTCATGAACCTGAAATCCTCAAAAGCCATGTGGGACACAATATGTGTTCAGTATGAAGGAACGTCTGAAGTCCAGGATTCAAGAAAGATCAACCTGGTAAGATAATACGAAAGCTTCATCTCTAGTAAGAATGAAACTCTCTCTGAAGTACATCAACGTTTTAATTGCTTAATTATAGATCTAAAAATGGTTGGTAAGGAATATTCTAACTTTGAAGTGCTGACAAAGTTTTTAGAATGTTTACCTGAAAGCTGGGACAATTATTCCATGTGTCTCAAGCTGTCGAAAGATCTAAGATCAATGACACTTGCTACCTTATATGGCACATTGTTGAATCATGAGCAATCTAGCCATCTTAAGAAGAATCTTGTAAAAGATTCCAAAAGCACCCCTGTTGCTTTAATCTCAGAGGAACCTTCTACTCAGCGACCCGTGGTCACTATCACTGAGTTAGAAAGTAACTCTGAAAGGTCATCAGATTCTGATTCTTCAGATGATGAATCCTTGGCTCTCCTAACTAAAAAGTTCAGGAGATTCGCCAAGAAGAAAATGTTTAGAAAGAACAAAACTCTTTCTATAGCTGACAAGCCTAAGTCATCAGCTTTTGTTGATAAGGCTACTGCTACTTGTTTCAACTGCGAAAAGACAGGTCATTTCGCTAACGAGTGCAGGTCAAAGAAAATCATGAGACCTTCAGCTTTTACAAAGAAATCCTTTGTTCCAAGGAATAAAGACGACAAATACTTAAAGCTGAAGGAGAAGTATGCAAAGCTGAAAAGCTTTAAGAAGAAAGGAAAAGGCCTGATGGCTGACTATGATTGGGCTGCTTCTGATGAAGAAGCCTCATCATCTGATTCTGAAGATGATGAAGCAAATCAATGTCTCATGGCCAAGATTGAAGAAGAGGAAGAAAGTTCAGACATTCCCTCCACTTCAACATCTGCCATTCAGGTATCACCTTCCTTCTTTACCAATATTGTAAATATTGATGAAGCTGATAGTCTCCGTAAAATCGAACTACTGACTAGAAGTTTATACGAAGCCATGAACGGCAAAGCTGTGGTTGAAAACCAAAATCTTGATCTCGCTGAAAAGCTTAAAAATTGCCACCTTCAAATAGAAAATCTTTCTAAATTTGAAGAAGATTTTAAAGATCAAGTCCATTTAAATCAGCAAGTCAAAATCGAACGAGCGGAAGCTATCGCTGCATTAAAAGCTGAACAAGCTACTGTTGAAGGATGGTGTAATTCTTCAACAAAGATCACTGAGATAATTAAGGCTCAGATTCCTCTGAGTGATAAACGTGGTCTGGGTTATAAATATGATACTCCAATACCAACCACTGAACGTTCAATGCTTAAATTTGGAACGTTCGTATCCTCAATAGCTGACACTTCTGCATCTCAGTACTCCTCGTCGGTTACACCAATCCCTGAGGAAACTCCTACCTCAAAAGGTAAGGAGAAAATGGTTTATTCAAAACCTACCTCTGTCTCTAAAGACAAAGGTAAAGGAATTGTTATTTATCAAAATCCTCAGAAGGGTACTTTAGTACCTAAGCTGAATGCTTCTAAAGCCTTGGTGATTCATTCATCTGGTTCTAGAAATCAGACCTCTGGATCAGTTCAGCGACCTACTCCTAGACTCAGAGTAGATGTCCTTGGTAAGAAATCTGAAGAACTGAATGTTCGTCCTATTTCAAAAACCAATAGTGTACTTGGTGCTGGCACTTCTAATTCCAAATTAAAAGCTCAGCACTCAAGTGGTCCTAGAACTAATTTTAGTTATAGGAAATGTTATCACTGTGGACTTACCGATCATATTGCAAGTAAGTGTCCCACAGCCACCAAAGCTGATAAGATAGCTAAGGTGAAGATAGCACTCAAGAAGACCAAACCAGTTGCAAGTCAGGTCAAGGTGACTCCTACCTCTGAGGTCAAGAAATTGACCAAAGTGAAGAAAGACAAAGCTGAATCTTCAAATGCTGCGAAGACTGCTGAACCCATTCCAACCTCTTCCACTGACAAACACGTATACATGGCAAAGTGGGTACCCAAGCAAAACTAATCTTCCTTTGTATTGCAGGTTAAGAAGGGTATCTGGTATCTCGATAGCGGATGCTCTAGACACATGACTGGAAAGAAAAGCCTGCTCGCTGAATACAAGGAAGAGAAGGGTCCCTCTGTGACTTTCGGTGGAAATGGAAAAGGACACACCCGAGGGTATGGTGTACTTTCAAATGGTACAACATCCTTCAGAAGAGTCGCATATGTTGAAGGGCTGAAGCATAATCTTCTGAGCATCAGTCAGCTTTGCGACATGGATAACAAAGTGATTTTCACTAAGGAATCCTGCTTTGTCTCTGACAAAAAGGAGAAGATAGCTCTCAGCGGTTATCGTTTGGAAAATGTTTACGTTATAAACATGGACTCAACAACCACTGAGAACTCCTGTTTCTTCTCAAAGGCATCTTCTGATGTCAACTGGCTATGGCACAAGAGGCTCTCACATCTCAACTTCAAGACACTGAATACTCTTTCATCCAAAGAGTTAGTCACTGGTCTACCTCAACATTCATACGCCAAAGAATCCTTATGTTCAGCGTGTGAAAAAGGGAAGCAGACCAAGGCAAGCTTTATGTCCAAGCAAGTTTCCTCAGTGTCATCTCCTCTTCAACTACTCCATATGGATTTGTTTGGCCCCGTTAACAAACAATCCATCGCTGGAAAGAAATATACGCTGGTCATAGTTGATGAATTCTCTCGTTACACATGGGTAATGTTTCTCCGTTCTAAGAGTGACACCCCTGAAGAACTCATCACCTTTGTTCGGAAGATGGAAACTCTGAACAATATGACTGTTCGCTCAATAAGGAGTGATCATGGAACTGAATTCAAAACAGTTCTCTTGATTCCTTCCTTGAGAGCAAGGGTATTTCTCACAACTTTTCGTCAGTGAGAACACCACAACAAAACGGAGTCGCTGAAAGAAGAAATAGAACAATTATTGAAGCTGCACGTTCAATGCTCAGCGATTCTCACCTGCCTACTCAGTTTTGGGCAGAAGCTGTCAACACGGCTTGTTTTACGCAAAACAGGTCGCTGATAGTCAAAAGATTCAAAAAGACAGCCTATGAACTTTTTCATGGGAGAAAGCCTTCAATCAGCTTTCTTCACATCTTTGGTTGTCAGTGTTTCATACTGAACAACAGAGATGCCCTTGGAAAGTTTGATCCTAAGGCTGATGATGGAATCTTTCTTGGATACTCCTCAGTTTCCAAAGCCTTCAGAGTCTTCAACCGAAGAAGACAAATTGTAGAAGAAACTATTCACGTCACGTTTGACGAATCCCGTTCAGCGAACTCTAAACCGAACGCTGATACAGAAGAACTGAATCAATGGATGTTTTCTCATCTTGGTGATTCAGAAGATGTTCCCACTACTCATGCTCATACAACTGAAAATGATGGTCCTACTATCATTCCCAATATGCAGAATAGTGAAGCTGAAACATCTTGGGTCTCAGCTGTTCCTATAAACACTATACCCGCAGTTGATCCAAATGTCTCAGAAATTCCATCTATTTCTCAGCAATCAGTGAATGAAGTGACAAATGCAAGCATTCCTCTCTTAGCTGATAATCCAGAAGTAGCTGAAGCCTCATCTTCAGTTTCTCCAGTTCAGACTGAGTCAGCGACGCATGCTCCGGCTCAGCGATGGACTGTAAATCACCCAATCGATCAAATTCTTGGTGATCCCAACGCTGGTATTCAGACTCGTAGAAGTGCAGGTAATATTTGTTTATTTGTTAACTTTATTTCTCTAACTGAACCAAAGAAAATAGATGATGCCCTCAGAGATCCAAACTGGGTCAGCGCTATGCAAGAAGAGCTGACTGAATTCGAAAGAAACAAAGTTTGGAAACTTGTTCGGAGACCAACTGACAAAACAGTGATAGGCACTAAGTGGGTCTATCGAAACAAGTTGGACGAACATGGTACTGTAACTCGCAACAAAGCTCGTCTTGTTGCTCAGGGATACAGACAAGAGGAAGGCATAGATTATGACGAAACCTTTGCTCCAGTAGCAAGACTTGAATCTATTCGTCTTTTCTTAGCATATGTTGTACACAAAAACTTCACTGTACATCAAATGGATGTTAAGTCAGCGTTTCTAAATGGAAAGCTGAATGAAGAAGTTTATGTGGAACAACCTCCAGGATTCTCAGATCCTAAGCGTCCAGGTTATGTTTATAAGCTGGATAAGGCACTTTATGGCTTGAAGCAAGCTCCTCGTGCATGGTATGACACTCTTTCTACTTATCTCCACCTTGAAAATTTTGAGAGAGGTAAGATTGACAAAACTTTGTTTTTTAGAAAAATAAAAGGTCATATCATTTTAGTTCAAATATATGTTGATGACATTATATTTGGTTCTACTAACCCTGAGCTTTGTACTCGTTTCGCTGATAGAATGAAAGATGAGTATAAAATGAGTATGATGGGTGAACTAACATATTTCCTTGGTCTTCAGATTAAGCAAACTGAAAAAGGAACTTTTATAAATAAGGGAAAGTATGTTAAAGATATGCTGAAGAAATTCGACTTAACTGAAAGTTCAGCTATGAAAACCCCTATGGCACCACCGCTGATACTTGATAAGGACACAAAGGGTGTTCCTGTCAATGTCACGCTGTACCGTGTGATGATCGGCTCACTACTGTATCTTACAGCTAGCCGACCTGATATTATGTTTGCAACATGTCTGTGCGCACGATATCAAGCTGAACCTAAGATATCCCATATGAAAGATGTAAAGCGAATCTTTCGATATCTTAAGGGTACAGTGAATCTAGGTCTTTGGTATCCCAAAGATTCAGGATTCGATCTAACCGCCTATTCAGACAGTGATTTTGCAGGTTGCAAAATGGATAGGAAAAGCACCACAGGAGGATGTCAGCTCCTGGGTGGAAAGCTGGTAAGTTGGACAAGTAAGAAGCAAAACTCAGTGTCCACTTCCACAGCTGAAGCTGAGTATGTAGCCTCTGGAAGCTGTTGTTCTCAAGTCTTGTGGATGAGAAATCAACTACTAGACTATGATCTTCAGCTCTCCAAAATTCTAATCTATTGCGACAGCACAAGTGCCATCGCTATAGCAAACAATCCAGTGCTACACTCAATAACAAAACACATAGAAATCAGATATCATTTTATCAGAGATCATGTGATGAATGGTGATATAGAACTTCATTTTATCCCAACTGATTATCAGTTAGCTGATTTGTTTACCAAACCTCTTGATGAGACAAGATTCAACTTTCTCATCAGCGAGCTTGGAATGCTGAACTTTGAAGGATAAATCTTCAGCGGTTCACATTAAATCAGCGATACGTTTATACATTCTTGTATAGGCTCTCGGATAAAATAAACTTGTACAATCCATTTCATCATCTTCTCTCTGAATAAATTTGGTTAAACTGATATCAAGGTATGTTTTCTCTCTCTGACAAAACGCATGAAAATGCAAGATTTCAAATTCTTTCATCGCTGAATATCTCTTCCTTAACAGCGATATTTTGAAATTTCTTAAAACCCTCACTGATATTTCTATTCAGTGCTTCATATTTTCCAAAGAGTCCCTGAGTTTTTCTTTCAAAACCTCAGAGACAACGAAAGAATGTGAAAGGAAAGTTGTGACGTCATTGCAACGGATAACACCAGGCACGCTCTTTTTCTGACACACGTTTGCACGTTTCGTTGTCTATCCAATCAAATGCAAACACGTGTCCGTGTCATGATGAAAAACTTTCCCGCTCAAGTTTTTCTCTCTCTACTCTCTCCCTATATAAACACTCTCACAGTTTATATTTGTCTTTTACGCGAACCAATCTTTCTCCGCAAGAAAAGAACACTGTTGCATTTTGTGCTCTCAATCTTCAAGAACTGTTCATCATCTCCTTCATCAAACTCAAGGTTAATATGTTCTTATCTATTATCAAATGCGAATAACTTGTTTTCGATCTTATCATTGTTTTACACAAGATCAAACAAAAGAACTCTAAAATAAAATCATTTTCTTTCATGGTTTTATAAACACAACCATTTCATGGTTGTTCTTCAAGTTTTAAATCTAAAATCTTAAACTTGTTCTTCTTCCGTATCCATTTTTTTAAGAAACTGGAATACAAGGCTTAAGGGTGTTATATTCGTTTTTTTTTAAAACAAGAAAAACCCTAATCTTCATTAAGACTTTTTTTTTGTCTGAATGAAATGGACAAAATTCGAAAAATCTTAATGGAAATTTTCTTTCCACATTAAGATATTTCTTATTTGTTAACATCTTTGGTTGAACTGATAATACAGTGAAATGGCAACTTCAAAGCTGAATGTTACCGCTGAGTCCATCTCCGCTGATTCTGAGGAACTGGAAATCACCAAAGCTCCTCAGGTTAAGTTTGAGCTGGATCAACTAGACTGGACAAAGGCAAACAACCTCTCAGCGCTTCTCGAGTTTCCTCCTCGGAAGCAGGTATCCCATCTAGACGACGCTGTAAATCTTTTGAAGAATAGCCCCATCTACACAGCACTGACAATCTCACCTCCTGCCAGTCAGCGTCTATTATCCCAATTCTGGTACTCTGCCAGACACACCGACCTACCCTCCGCCAAAGATCCATCTAAAACCATCGACTGCATACTCAGCGATACTGATGAACTGATGCGGATCAGCGAAGACTCAGATTTGTCCACTCAACGTGAAGTATCAAGTACAAGACTTTAGCTATCGCTGAACTTTATCATTCGCTGAATAGTAAATGATAATCGCTGAATCAACGAAAGCTGATCATGAAGTCCTCCGTACAAAGTACTTTTGTCTTAACCTCCCTTGCACGCCACCGTACGAAATGTCAGAAAAGAACCTCCGAAAATCTGAAATCGTACAACCATTCTGATACTACACTGTTCATTCATGCGGCTACTAAGGTTGTCAACAAAGGTCAATGACATGCAACCAATCCGCTGATGACACGTGTAAAGTGTATACTGAATTGCATTAAATGCATGCAGTATATAAAGAGATGAACTCACTTCATTTGAAGTAACTTGCTAACTCTGGACAAGTTCAAATCTCTCTTAAGATAAGATTTTATTAGTAATCTCCTTATCTTTCTTAGTGCAAGAAACCTTAGTGTTCCAACTTGTTTAGATTTAGGTTTATCCTTAATCTTGTTTCCGCAACAAGCTGTAAATTGTTAATGATTTATCAATAAACAATTTAGAAAAGTAAAATAGTGTGTTTGTATTCAACCCCCCCCCCCCCCCCTTCTACAAACTTGTTTAGGCCTTTCGGGACCAACAAATAACAGCTCTATTCGTAGTGGCTGGAACTTCAGGATCAATTCTTATAGGAACGTATGGACCATTTTCTATGTAATAAGGTATAGTTGGGTCTACACCTTCTAAGAAGAGTATCATCCTATTTTTCCATAGATTAAAGTTATCTCTGGAAAATCTGGGAGGTTTTGCAAGAGAACCATTATCAATATAGTTTGTGTTTGTGTTGGTAGCCATTATGAGAAATAGCAAGGAAGAGAAAAGATTAGTATAAGCAAGATCTTGTTTATGAGATTAAACAAATCCGCTCTGATACCACTTGTTGGTCCCGGAGGGTTATACAAGTTTGTAGAAGGGGGTTGAATACAAACACACAGATTTTTACGTTCTAAATTGTTTATTGATATACTCAAACAATTTACAACTTGTTGCGGAACAAGATTAAGGATTAACCTAATCTAAACAAGTTAAGAACACTAAGTTTCTTGCACTAGAATTAAGACAGAAGGAGATAAGAATACTACGAGTAATATTCTAACACTAAGAGAGAAAGAAGAAGATGGCCGAGCACTTAATTTCTGAAGTAGGGTTCTTCTTATATACTACATGCATTTAATGCAAAGTAGTATACCTTTACACGTGGAAGCAGCTGATTGGTTGCATGGTTTGACCTTTGTAGACAACCTTAGTAGCCGCATGGTGTACAGTGTAGAATCAGAGTTGGTTGTACGATTAAGGGCAAAAGGGATGTCCTTTCTGACAAATCTTACGGAGGCGTGCAAGGGGGAAAGACAAAAGTAACTTGTAGAGGAAGACTTTATGATCAGCGATTACTAAACAGTACTTTATCAGCGAGTGGCAAAGTTCAGCGATAGCTGAAGTCTTCAACTTGTAACTTCACGTTGAGTGGACAAATCTTGGCTTCGCTGATATCCGCATCAGTTCATTAGTAGACTTATCGCTGTTCTTGAGCTTGATCTTCGACTTCAGCGTAGAACATAGTTGACGTGAAACTTGTCATCAGGGATCATAAGTAAACAACTATACTATCAGCGATCATCAATAAGACTGAACAGGCTCAGTGCTTATGAATGAACAGTGTTCGCTGAATGTACAATTTAAAGAGCATGAGTTTCTCAACAGCGGTACTGTAGAGGCATAGTACTTATCAGCGATTGTGAAACTCTAATACATATTGTCTACTTACAATTTTCACTAAGTGTTTAAAGGGTCATTTATCAAATCACTGAGGGTTTGGATCAACACTATGGAAACCTATGCCTCCTCCCCCTGCCCCGAAGCATGTTATGGAGGTGGTGGTCTACAAATACCTATACAGTAGAGGTATTAATGACCCTCTGCAAAACCCTACTCTGAGCTTGGATAACATAGAAGAAGAAAGGGAAAGATTCTACAGGGACAAGGCCAAAAACTTAAATGAAGTATTCTCAAATTCGAGGATCAAGCAGGTTCTAAGCTGCAAACTCTCACACACTAAGTGCCCAAACTTCTACTACAACCTCTACTGTGTAGTGAGAGTGGATAGATCTCAAATGAAATTCTCTGACGCAGACTTGAGAAACCATTCCCCATATTATCTTCAAGAACTCTATAGTTGGGCAAGAAAGAATTACATGGAAATGTTGGAACATCAAAGAGCCTATGATGTCGTAAAGAAAACATTGAGGGAAAAGCTCATGTTCTTCAACGTGATTGACTTCCAAGTGGCTATGGACCTTGTAGTCAAGAAAATAAGGCTTACACCTCTAGATGACAGCTGCCCTTCCTCTGCCGATATTCAGCCTCACACGATCATTAAGAGACCCAGAATTAGATACGTCTTCCTTGATCCACAAGTAAGAAAGAAGTTATTTTTGGAGTACGACTGCCAGAAGTACGCAATAGAGACACTTCTTCAATTCAGACTGGATCTACTAAATAGCAGAGGAACAGAGTTCATGAATCTTGAGTATGAAAACAGGTTGATAGATCAAATAGATGCAGTAATCCACTTCAGAGACCTCTGTGCATTCTTCTACAAAGAGCTCAAAAATGGAGGATTTACAAAGCTGATAAACGATTTCCCTGACGCAAAAATATAGGCTCTGTAACTTACTTTTGCACTTACTTCAGTTTACCTTTCAAGTTCTGTAATTTTCACTTTTTAAGAAAGCTCTTGTAAATGCCTCTGGCATGAATCTAAATGAAGGTCTTCTGTTACAGAGGTTGAATCATACACCTCTTGTTCTTATTATCCTAAGACACGCAAGTTTCATATTTTTCATTTTTCAATACTTATAGGGAGATTGTTAGCTCCAACTTTCTATTTAGAGAAGTATTGAAAAATAGGCTAAGAAAGAACTCTGGCAGAGTGTAACAACCCGGTTTCCCAAACATACAACAAATAACATAACATGCATACATATCATTGATTTACAACAAAAGTTACATAACAAACCAAGTATGGTCCCTTCGGTCTCATAAATTACAAAATATATATAAAAGCCTCCTAATCAATATCCATCAAAAGCTTCCTACACTTCATCCTCTCCTGCCGATCCTTAACCTGGAAAACATATTTTTGAAAACAAAATGAGGGTTAGACCAAACGGGTCTAGTGAGTTAATCCCGGTCCTTTCCAAAATCATTATAAAACCTTTTATGTAAATCCTTTGTATCAAAATAGTTTAGATAAACCTTTGGTAATTCTTTCGTAAAATATAAACATACCACACGTATTTAAATAGCAATCCAGACACGTGCATCGTGTACATCTCATTCACCTTATTCCTCCACAAATGGCCATATTAGTTGGTAGCAAGCCAACTAATAAATCAACAACCGGTCCGCTCACCGGAACCCGGCTACCCGTCGGTCCGCACACCGGAACCCGACTACTCACCGGTCCGCACACCGGAACCCGGCTACACACCGGTCCGTACACCGGAACCCGGCAACAAGTGCACTCGTGTAGTGCAAAGCTTATATAAATACAATATATATCTCATTACGTCATATTGTCATTTATATACACATAATCATATTCCTACCACATAATCATCTCATATATATATACACATATATATGTATCCCAGTTCAAAAACGTTTTAAAGCAAAACTCACCTCGATCGCTTATCCATAAACACTTCCAAGCTTTTCTCAAAAAGATTCAGTCTTTCAATCCAAATCCACAGAATCTGAAACAGATTAAATACAAATATCCCCTTACCATTTGAACACGTGAACTCTAGATAAATCTACCTAACTCTCGCCATCAAAACAACCAAACAGCTATAGTTTCCAGACAGCCCAAAGCCACCCGGACAACCCAACTTTTCCGAACAACATAAAGAATCCGGACAACACAATTTATCCGGACAACACAAGGAATCTGGATGCCATCCAGATCTAAATCATCCGGAAACCATCAAACGAATCATCCGGACACTGTCAACAAAACTACCCGGACACCACCCAAGAATCTATCCGGATACCTTCATATCATCCGGACACCTCTGTCGGTTTGGTACTTTTTACCCAGAAAACCGACTGAATTAATACCAGAAGTGTTTGTGATGTTTCTACTCCGATAGGAACTACTTACTAGCAATTATAGACATAAAATGTAAAGCAACATACCTCAATTTCTCTTCCAAGTACATCAAATGAAGTGTTTAACCACAAGAACCCTTCTTTCTTCCTTTGCTTCTTTTGCTCTCCAAAAACACACACACACCCCTACTGAATTTCTGCTTTTATAAAATATCTGGACTTCTAAAGGCTAATATCTAAATATATTTACCACTTAGACCTTGTACTCCTTATAAATAACCAAAACACCTTTAAACCATTAATTTAACCAAACTTACCCTAAACCTTAAACTTTAAAGTTAACTAAATTTAACGGAAAGGAGATTTTAACTAACGAACTTATCCGGGGTATTACATTATCTCCCCCTTAAAAGAATCTCGTCCCGGAATTCGGTTAAGCAATAAACGAGGGTAACTACTATCACGTCCTATCCAATGGTCCTTCACTCTGATCATTACATTCGACTACTTTCTCCCACTCTTTTCTCAACATAAAACACGTTTTCTCCAATGATAGCACACTAGGAGGTACTCACTCTTAACGGATCCTATGAGCTAGCTTTCTTTCACCTCCAAACCAATCGCACGTACCCAATTTCAACAACTACTATACTTTACTAACAATTTCACCATACCTCATATCAGGAACTTAATCGAGTCAATCTGAAATCACACTCAATGCTCAAAACAACTACACATTTTCCATTTCTCAAACGGTAATACTCCATTCTTTAGCTAACCATCTACTGCCACTCCATTCTCTTATTCTTGAATAACACTACTACACACGACCTAGACATCCATACCTCTCCCCACATACTTTTGGCACCTCTACACAACTTACAAACAAAATTCCGAGCAGAGGTTTCCACTTATACTCACCCCATATCATCACAAATCCACCACTTAATCTCACGAAATTTATTACTACTACACCTCACACATTCACTAATTATAAACTGCCACCATCTTATCCACATCACCCCACACATTTAAACAATACCTTTCTTGATAGCGTCAACAATCACATTAAGTATAATCTTCACAACATACTAAACCGTCGCCTTAATGACAAGGTCAAGACTTCACACATTACCGTTACTCTCTACACATAATCGTCACGTTCTACATACTGCTATTATTCTTTACACTCAAGCCATCACACTCCACACACTAACAAATTAAAACAACAATAATTAAACACACCCTTCTATATCTCTAACACAATTATCAAATATTTTTCTAACACAAATAATAAAATTGAAAACACAAAAAAAATCGGTTTGCACCGAAGTCAGATAACACCTTAGCACGTATAGAGTTTATAGAAATATACCTGTCTTCATATCTATCCATACGTCGAGTCCGATCTGCCACTCTGTTGATTTTTATAGAGTTAATATACACATAAGCACATACCCCATATAATAAGGTATTCCAGTCCAAACATGCACCTGTAAGATCACAATTACACTGGCCAGGTGTAATCTGAAATTACCTTACATGATGTTCCTTCTACCTTTTATACTTAGCATCCCAAGGTTCTAATATATCAAGGACATCCTACTTCACATGCAGTTTAAGTCTAGGTACCGGTACAAATACCAAAATCCCTTAAACTAGGGCTCTGATACCATTTGTAACAACCCGGTTTCCCAAACATACAACAAATAACATAACATGCATACATATCATTGATTTACAACAAAAGTTACATAACAAACCAAGTACGGTCCCTTCGGTCTCATAAATTACAAAATATATATAAAATCCTCCTAATCAACATCCATCAAAAGCTTCCTACACTTCATCCTCTCCTGCCGATCCTTAGCCTGGAAAACATATTTTTGAAAACAAAATGAGGGTTAGACCAAACGGGTCTAGTGAGTTAATCCCGGTCCTTTCTAAAATCATTATAAAATCTTTTATGTAAATCCTTTGTATCAAAATAGTTTAGATAAACCTTTGGTAATTCTTTAGTAAAATATAAACATACCACACGTATTTAAATACCAATCCAGACTCGTGCATCGTGTACATCTCATTCACCTTATTCCTCCACAAATGGCCATATTAGTTGGTAGCAAGCCAACTAATAAATCAACAACCGGTCCGCTCACCGGAACCCGGCTACCCTTCGGTCCACACACCGGAACCCGACTACTCACTGGTCCGCACACCGGAACCCGGCAACAAGTGCACTCGTGTAGTGCAAAGCGTATATAAATACAATATATATCTCATTACATCATATTGTCATTTATATACACATAATCATATTCCTACCACATAATCATCTCATATATATATACACATATATATGTATCCCAGTTCAAAAACGTTTTAAAGAAAAACTCACCTCGATCGCTTATCCATAAACACTTCCAAGCTTTTCTCCAAAAGATTCAGTCTTTCAATCCAAATCCACAGAATCTGAAACAGATTAAATACAAATATCCCCTTACCATTTGAACACGTGAACACTAGATAAATCTACCTAACTCTCGCCATCAAAAAAACCAAACAGCTATAGTTTCCGGACAGCCCAAAGCCACCCGGACAACCCAACTTTTCCGAACAGCATAAAGAATCTGGACAACACAATTTATCCGGACAACACAAGGAATCCGGATGCCATCCGGATCTAAATCATCCGGAAACCATCAAACGAATCGTCCGGGCACTATCAACAAAACTACCCGGACACCACCCAAGAATCTACCCGGATACCTTCATATCATCCGGACACCTCTGTCGGTTTGGTACTTTTTACCCAGAAAACCGATTGAATTAATACCAGAAGTGTTTGTGATGTTTCTACTCCGATAGGAACTACTTACTAGCAATTATAGACATAAAATGTAAAGCAACATACCTCAATTTCTCTTCCAAGTACACCAAATGAAGTCTTTAACCACAAGAACCCTTCTTTCTTCCTTTGCTTCTTTTGCTCTCCAAAAACACACACACACCCCTACTAAATTTCTGCTTTTGTAAAATATCTGGACTTCTAAAGGCTAATATCTAAATATATTTACCACTTAGACCTTGTAATCCTTATAAATAACCAAAACACCTTTAAACCATTAATTTAACCAAACTTACCCTAAACCTTAAACATTAAAGTTAACTAAATTTAACGGAAAGGAGATTTTAACTAACGAACTTATCCGGGATATTACACAGAGCCTACGATTGATCCATCATCTGAAGACAAGAGACAAAGGCCACAGAGCCTCTGCCATCCATGACAGAGCCTCTGTGGAGTCAAAGACAGAAGATCAAGATCAAGAATTCTGATGACAAAGGAAAAGAGTGCCACTCACGTGCCTCTGTTGTACGAAGGTCCTGAAGATCAAATAGTACAAGGCATGATCCTCTACTTTCCACGTGTCATCATCAAAGAGGTCGCAACTTTTGCAGAAAACGTACAAACGGCGCACTACATTAACGTGTACTAGAATTCGTCCCACGACCTTGTCTCCAGTACACTTTGTCCCTTGTGTCATTAGTATAAATAGAGAGTTCTACCAGACTTTTCTAGTAACGAAGCACACACACATATACACTTGTTTAGAGCTTATGCGTCTGTAAAACACACACTCAACAGTATTCTTGGTGTAATTCTGTTGATTAAATAGAGATGAATCATTGAGCAACATCCTTGTTATTTATAGCTTTCATTCTTCTATTTGTGTATTATATACCAATATATTAAAACCAATATGTTCTTAAATCGCTTCCGCGCACAACTAAGTCCATACTCCGTTTTTGGAACATCTGTGGTTTAAATCATTGTTGAGTCTTAAAGTGGGACCAACAATATACATTTTGCTACATAGGATCTGTGTAGCGATAAGATCGTAGAGGTCGACATGAAGCATATACAGATGCGTAGTGCAAGAGACATCATATTTTCCTTTATAGGAAGCTCTTTTGAGTTTTCCCATTTCGCAAGTAGAGTAGAGATGATATTTGTCAAATTTAACACTTAGCAGACAGCTTAGCAGATTAAGCTTCACTTTATCAAGAGTGTGAAAGTTTAGATGACAGAACCTATTATGCCATAAACATGCTTCTTCATTTTTTCTTGACACAAGACAGAGTTTGTCGCTTTGGTTCATGGCCTTAAAGTTCATGAGGTACATGTCACCTCTTCTTTCAGCTCGCAGAAGTTCTATGTCTGTGTGCTCTCCAAGCAGAGAGCAATAAGTTCTTTTGAACTTCACATCGAAACATGTGTCGCAAAGTTGGCTTACACTTAGTAGGTTGTGCTTGAGGCCATCCACATGCGCAACTTTGCACACGGTTACATCTTCCTTTTTGATGACTCTGTAGCCTCTGATGTACCCCTTCTTATTGTCTTCAAAGTTTACAGATCCTCCTCCAAGTTTGTCTTTATATGAGGATAGTAAACCTCTATCGCCAGTCATCTGCCTCGAGTACCCGGAGTCTAGGTACTAGATAGACACATATTGCTTCTGCAATACAGTTAGAGAGATTTAGGTATGTGAGGTCCATGATCTTCAACAATTCAAGTATTAGTAACAAGATGAGGTAGGAGAGGACTAATTATTTATTGGGATGAAAAACTGTTAGATTAAATTAGCTCCTAATTTAATTAAATGTTTTATAAAGAAAAAGTGTATGGGCTTTTTTAGTTAGCTTTTTAGTTAGCTTTATGGGCTTGAGCTTTTTATTGTAAATGGACCCTTTAAAAAGAAGTTTAGGGTTTCATTTATCATTTGAGAGAGGGTTTTTGAAGTAACACACAAAAACACACACAAGAGTATTCTCATGAGAGTTATCTACGTGTAAAGTGTGGTGTTCTTCATATTTTCTCCTCCATATTGTGATTCAATGAATATGAGATGAGTTATTTTATTATCGTTCTTCATGTTTATCATCTCTATATATTATATATGGAGTTCTTCTATTGTTTTTCTAAAATGGGATCAACAATTGGTATCAGAGCCGATTGAAGAACCTTTTCTTCAAAATCGGTCATCTATGGCAACAATAGAAGTTATTAGATGATTTATTTGTTGTTTTGGTGCTTAGATTGATTCAATCACATGAGCCTAAACACAAATATCATTCTAATGGTTTATTTTATGTTTTTGTGCTTATTGGAAACCCATTTCTTCATTTAAATAAGATTTGGATGATTTTTCATAGAAAACTTTGTTGTTTCATCACAAAATCTGATTCTGCACACCACATGTTTGATAAAATTCCTAAGTGAAGATTTGACATTTTTTTGTTCAAATCTGATCTGATATACTTCATGTGTGTGTTTCGATTCTTTCTCATTCATTGGTCCTATTTGATAAGCAATAAGTAGATGGTTGATCTATGATCTCATCCTTGTGTGTGCTTCAGTCCATAGCATTTTTTTTGCATCTTGGTAGTAAGGTTGTTGATCTTTGATCTGACCTTTATTTATATCCAAGATTGGACTTTCTTTTACTCAGATTTTGTTTGTCTTCAGCTCCTCATAATCATTTAAATGAAAAACAAAATCATTTGGGTCTTGGAAAATGTTGATTGAGAAAGATTTGGTGTTGTGTTACATGTTCAATGTCTGATCTGAAACGTTTTTTATAACTTTGAGTGCTTCTAATTAGTTTTTTGACCTGATCAATTAGATATCTGATTATTTGCACTCATGGTTCTAAAAGTTATATGGAGATCGTCTTATTTTCTACATCAAATCAGATTTTATGACAGCATGCTGAGAGAATTACGATGCTGTAGTAAATTGAACATATCTCACTGATCAAGACACAAATTGATGCGATTCAAAAGGCCCTGGATTGAAAACACATTGATGAACAGCTTTCGTGTTTTGAGATTTCAGATATTCGAAATTTAGAAGGTTCATATGCATCGTTGAAGTGGACAACAGTGTGCTGACACAAAACTGTTGGACAGATCTGCGCGACTATGGTACATCAGCCGTACCTTATTTTTCCGAGCTCCAAAATAGGTGATTCTAGATGCTCTTGAAAGATAACAAACCAATGAACACTCTTTATGTTTTGGGGTTTTTCAAACTCCAGAGCTATCATGGTCTAAAGTAGTGTCGAAGTTGGTGTAAAACTGCTGGCAGAGGTTGTCCTTACGAACATGTGCAGAAGGTATAAGCTATAGTCCACACTCACAAGAGATGCACCAACAGAGATGCACCACCAGAGACACACTCACCAGAGATGCACCACCAGAGACACACTCACCAGAGATGCACCCCCAGAGATGCACCTTCAGAGATAGCTTTAGAGATTTCATCTTCAGAGAGGGCATCAGAGGTAGGTGGATCAGAGGATGCATCAGAGGGTGGATCAGAGGTTTCACCAGAGGGAGGATCAGAGGTTGCACCAGAGGGAGGATCAGAGGTTGGAGGCTCAGAGCCCGTAGCCCAACTTCTTAGTACTTGCTGTCAGCTTTGCTCACCGGTCGTATTTTCAACATAACACTCTCCTCGAAGCTCCAAATTTGATGAGTCCAGATGCGTTGGATTCTTAAGACAAAGAAGAACAATGTTTTTGTTTTGATCTTGGTCTGAATCAGTGTTCTTCTTGGTCAGAATCTATGTTAAAGTCAGTATATATATGTTGCACAGAAAGTTGTGTTTCTCTGAACTCATCATCAGAGCTCTTGCGTCAACATCAGAGCCTCTAGAGTTATCACCAGAGCTCTGAAGTAACCATCAGAGCCTCTGAAGTCATCATCAAAGCTCGGAAGTCATCATTAGAGCCTCTGAACTCAATGCCCGAAGACCGGATTTTTATTGGATTTTCTGACAGCTTTGCGCTGCTTCAGAAACACGCGCATAACTTTTGACTCGGCGCTCCAAATTACACGAGTCCAGTTGCATTGGAAAGATATGACAAAATCAGCCTCAAAGTCTACTATAAGGTGATGGACCGAAAGCATTGCAATTAATTCATGCTCTTTCCGCTTTCAAGAACGGTGTTCTCTCGACGTTTCTTCACGGTTTCATGTTGCTATTGTGACATATTAATTGTCACTCACTCCTCTGTTATTCATGTTTAAAGATCGATTCTGAATGCTCACTTAACGGGATCTTAAGAGTCAAAAACAACAGTGAAGTTGAGTCGTGAAAACTGGACAAAATGGGGTTAATTGTCTCGGTTTTTCAAGAAGATGAGCCTACATTTGAGGGGGAGCTCGTGATTCTTTGAAGACTCGAAGAACGGAACGCAAAAGTTTCTAAAGAAAGCAAGGGAGTGATTATAAGATGATGCTATCTTTATAAAACATTAGGGGGAGATTGTTAGATTAAATTAGCTCCTAATCTAGTTAAATGTTTTATAAAGAAAAAGTGTATGATCTTTTTTAGTTAGCTTTATGGGCTTGAGCCTTTTATTGTAAATGGACCCTTTAAAAAGAAGTTTAGGGTTTCATTTATCATTTGAGAGAGGGTTTTAGAAGTAACACACAAAAACACACACAAGACTATTCTCATGAGAGTCATCTAAATGTAAAGTGTGGTGTTCTTCATATTTTCTCCTCCATATTGTGATTCAATGAATATGAGATGGGTTATTTTATGATTGTTCTTCATGTTTATCATATCTACATTTTATATATGGAGTTCTTCTATTGTTTTCTTGAAAATGGGATCAACAAAAACTAATCTAGAGAGAAAACAAAAGATGATTTGAGAGCTACATCTTGAATTATTAATTAATTATTTCAAAACTACATAACAAGTCATATTTATAGTCCTTGTCCCATGTTACAACAAGTAAGCCCAAGCCCATTAGATATTAAAGCCCATTAGGCCCAATGTCTTTGATTTACAAAACTTTCTTACATAAAATGTCATAACATTCTCCCCCTAAAGTTTTGGAAAGCAAAATCATCTTGAAGTCTTTAACTCCTCTCCCCCTTTGTTTTCTTGAAAAACTTTAGCGGTGCTTTTCTTCAAAATGTAGGCCTGGCTCCCCCTTGAAAACAGCTCTTACTCATCATATTTTCAACCTTGAAAAATCAGATTCAATGTACTCCATAACCCCGACTAAGTGCACGAAAAACATCTCCAAAATGTAAAAACTCGAGCTCGTTCGGATAAGCCCACAAGAATGATAACGAGTGAGTTTTGAGTTACAAGCCAAATGCATTCTTAGTTTAAAACAAAGAATCCATCGTTA
Source organism: Saussurea involucrata (assembly GCA_033807775.1). Classification (NCBI taxonomy): domain Eukaryota; kingdom Viridiplantae; phylum Streptophyta; class Magnoliopsida; order Asterales; family Asteraceae; genus Saussurea; species Saussurea involucrata. Next base: position 102,700,407 of record CM066314.1, on the reverse strand, counting down.
GACCACGAGTTGAGTAGGAATTCGGCTTAAGAACTTGGTCTGAATTTGCTCGAAGGAGGAATGGTAAAAAGCACGCACTACACGGTAGAGGTTTCGAGGAATCGATCAAAAATCGATGTCGTAGAGATGAATGTGTGACAAACTAAATGTAGGAGTGATGCCACACGAGTTTTGTTAGAAAAAACCACGAACTTTGACGACGCTAACGGAATTCAGACCAAAAATGCTAGAAAACTAACTAGCCACTAACTGCTCCGGTTAGTACTATTCACCTTCTTCCAAATATTCACCAACTTTCAATTTCACGTACTGTTGTAACTCTTTTCAATTATCTTTGACTTTCCACATCAAAATTGCTTCTAAGTAAGTCTTTTGTGTTTACACAACATCAAGAAAATATTTTCAAGACCATAAAGTACCATGCATCGTGAAAGTAGCCTCCATATTCACTGTTGGAATTCTTCTTTTCAATTCACCACCAACGATCTGTTAGATTTCTTCAACTTTTTCCTTTCAACTTTGATGACCAAAACCATTTTATATCTGATTTAAATTGGTCATATATCATTAAAGAAATGATTTCAATGAAAACCATGAAATCATGCTTAGTGAAACAGCAGGAACATCAATTGTCGACCAAAATTGCAATCTGAGATTTTTCATCCTCACCTTTCTTCCATTCTTTTGGATCAAACAGCCCCATTTTGTTTCCTTTAGGTTCACAAACCATCTAGAAATGATTCTCCATGAAGAATTAATCTCATGCATGGATTAAAAACAGCATCATCAACTTCCAATGACGTAACAAACTTATCCGGCGACCGTAACTACCTTTTTCCGGCGAGTGAACTCTAACAGCTCTGAAATATAGAAATTCTTGCTGTATTTTGTTTCTAAATGCTGTAATATGATCGAGAAAACAAATTGAACAGATCTGTAATGGATTTACAGCAAAGCTCCGACAAAAATCTCAAAAGCCGGCCAAAACGTTTTTCCGATTAGAAAGCTTCCAACACCACAAAAAACTTATGATTTCATGCTGGATTTCACATCAAATTGTTACAAACAGATCGATATTAAGAGTCTAACAGATCTGTGGAGATTATTCACGTCCAAATGAAATCTCTGGTGAAACTTACGTTTTTCCGACGAGAATACATGCTGTAGACTTCCAACACCTCTATCTAATTCATTTCTTAACGAAATGCAGATCTGAGAATTGAATTCTTCACTAAAATGTAAAGTAAACAGATCTGTGATGATAAATCGATCAAAACTTCCAAGAACTGAAGATCAATCGATGAAAACCGTTAAATCCATATTGAATAGAAAAAATCGAATTCAATGATTTGTTGATGAAATTCAGATCTGAAACGTGTTTCTCCCTTTAAAACTGTAAGTTCAGGATCTTATCTTACAATCAATATAGAAAGCAGTAATTGAGAAGTTGTATGATCAAGCCCAATTGTATTCAATGATGAACAGAATTACAAATCTAAGAGAGAGAGAATCTCAAAGATTACAAAGAATGAATACAAAGATATATGGGAAAATCAATCAGTTAGCAACGTAGTGCTAACCACTCTATTTATACTACAACGGACATGTTAAAGCTACAGTACAAATAAGAACGACTAATAAGAACATAACACGTGTCCTAATTATTTTACTAAATACTAAGTAAAGTATGTAGTCATAAGTTCTAAACAGGTAGTTCAGAACTTCTGAACATTCTTCTGATAACGCTTCTCAGAGCTTCTGACTCTTTCTCTCAGAACTCTGACTTCTCTTCTCAGATCTCTGACTCCTCTACTTAGAACATCTGAGTCTTTTTATCAGATCTTCAACACTTAGTTTATTGACAAAACTTCAGATCTAACAATCTCCCCCTTTTTGTCAAATAAACTTGAATTTAGCATCATCCAGGTCTTTCAGAGCAGGAACGATTTTCTGAAGTAGCACATTTCTCAGATTAAGCCTCTTATCAATTTTGACAATGATTTCTTGAATAATTTCAACTTGCTGATTGATTACTTCTTGAATTATACTTGCTTCCTTCACTTTCAGCATCTTTTTCTCCAAATTATGCTTTATGATTCTTAAAGTTCCAGAACAGTATTTTGCAGTTTCCTTTGCTCTGAAGAAAATCTTTCCACTTTTGTTTTTCAAAAATACTCCCAAATCTGGATATTTGTGAACACTTCCAGTCTTTAACACCTTTTTCTGTTCATGATCTGTGTTGGGATTTGCCAAATAAACACATGGCTTTTGTAAGTACAAAGCTATTTGGAAATCTGTATAACAGTGCCACTTTAAGATGTAGAACATGGCCTCAATCACCACACTTCTTGCCTTCCTTTCATTTCTGTCTTTGCTTGACTCTTTGAAGCATAGAAAGCTGTGTAATCTGTAGAAGTCAACCACTGATAGTTTCTCAAAATCTGCACCAGTAAAGTAATAAACCTTGCCATTTTCTCTAAGAACTTCAAAGGATAAGTACTCCATCTTTCTGAATTTCTTAACCTTCAATTCTCTGATTCCAATGATTAGAAAATCTGAGTAAACAGCTTGCTTTGTTTTGCCAAGACATCTTGATTTTTCAGCCAACCAGATCTGAGTCTCCTTAGGTCTATCATAATACACATCCAAGAATTGTACTTCTTTTGGTTTGAAGAACTCAGGCAAATCAAATTCAAGAAAGTATCCATTTAGATCAATGGATATTTCATCTTCTTTGGGTTCAGACTGTTCAGCTTGATCAAAACTAGTTATCTGCACATTCTGAGGTGTTGTGTTCTGGACTTCATCAACTTCATCTGACAGAATTTCATTCACTTCATACTCAGCAGGAAACACAAATCATTATGTAGAATCTTTTTGGGATTCACCTCAGATAGCAACCATTCACTACAGCTTCTGATTTTTCTTCTAAGATCCAACCTCCTTTTCACAGAGTTCATACATCTCTTCTTTAAACTCTCTCTTTCAGTTTCCACACTTATTTCCATTTTAATCAATAACCAATTCAGAGTTGCATCACTGTACTTCACCAACTCTTTTAAACTGAACATTTCAAGCCTTTCGTGAACTGTATATGTGAACCCTTCTGTCTCCATTCCTTCATTTACAAATCCCTTCAAATATAAACCAATTTCTGTTTTCTTTGTGGGAGAACTCAGATTACACTTCTCTTTTCTTTCTTCAATAGCTAATTGGAAGTCATACAAGTGTATATTTCTGACATAGATACCCAGAAGTCTTCTGCATTCAATTTCCATCAAGGCTTCTTCAGTGCTGGCAAAGAACTTGACTAGAAAGATCTGATCATCAAGAGTCAATCTGTGAAAATCAAAAGTAGACATGGAAACCTTTGTATTTCTTTCTTTCAGTACTTCCATTCTAACAAACATTAAACCGTTGAATTCTTCTTGTTGAAACATCAGAACTTTCTCAATTCTTTTCTGAATATGCAGTTTTGTGTCAGGAACTCTGAATCTGTTAGAAGCTTCTGAGTAGACTATCTGAGCTCTGTCATCCATAAAACCATCAATATTACTTTCCAAAAACTCATACTCTCCTTCTGTGTAGTAGAGATTATCATATATTTCCTCAGGAAAAATATCATCATGAAATTGTCTGGCTAATGGCACATCACTTAACTCTAGGATGAAATCACATACAGGTTCTTCTAGTCTTTGCAAGTTAATCTTTGGGATCTCAATTGGTTTTCTGAATACATACTCAGAAGGCATAAAGTAGTCTTTCACTTTCACATACTCTTCTTCTGTATTTAACTCATCACAAAAGTTAAATATAAAATCATCTTCAAAATCCTGAGTATAATTCACAGTTTTGTCTTCTTCTCCCATTAGATCAATAGGTCTTACCATTTTTATTCCTTGCTGAACTTTTTGAACATTCAAAGCTCTGACTAAATTATTATGCATCCTTCTGATCAACTCTTCACTTAACCTCCTTTCTTCTAATTCAGAATCCGTCATATTTTCTTTGTTATACACCACAATATTTGTACACATGTTGACCACTTCACTTTCCACTGTCTTTTCTGATCTCAATACAGATTCCTCAATAGCTTCAGTTTCATCTGAGTTTCCTTCCATCTCTGTGTCTAAGTTCAATTCCTCTGTTTTATCTGAATCACCACCATCTGTACTTTCCAACTCCATTTCCTCTGTATCTGAACTATCAATCTGAACTATCTGAGTTATTGCCTTTAACTTTTCTTGTGTCTGATCTTCTGAACTTTTTGTACTGGCTAAGTGCATATCTGCTATCTCAAAATCTTCTATGCCAATGTCATCATCAGAACTTAACCTCTGTCTTTTCTCCCCCTTTTGATGATCATGAGGCTCATTATCATCAAACTTTCTTTTCAAGTTCTGATTAAAAACAACTTCAGGTTCAGCTTCTGCAATAGGAACAGGATCAAGAGGCTTTGAAGTAGAAGCTAATGATACACTTAGTGCTTTCAGTATAGATTCCTGCATACCTTGCATTTGTTTTAACATATCTTTTTGAAAACCAGACATTATATCCATGATCTCCTTTTTGTGAGAATCCAAGGATTTCTTTACATCATCTACTTTGGTTTCAACAGAAATTAACTTTTTCTCCCACACAACTTTCAAATCTGACATCTCATCATTCAAATCCTCCACTTTCTTCTCTATATTTTCTACTTTTTCCCCCATCTCCTTGTTTTGTTTCTGAATCTTTTCAAATTCAGAAGTTTCTAACAGTGAACCTGAACCAACAGATAGTCCAGTTTTCATGTGCCCAGAGGGCTCATGGCCTGTAGATAACACAAAGTTATCTTGTACAACAGATGCACATTTGAATGAGGCTTTTGTAATGTTCACCTCACCAGGACTTCCATCCAATCCTTGACACCCAACATTAGGTATGTCTATGAATGTTGTTTCAGGAATACGAAATTCCTGATTTGTGCAAGTGTCAGAAGGAATTTCAGGCTCAATATGAATAGGACTGTGATATTCAGACTCAATGTGTTGAAAAATAGATTGGGATTTATCACCTCCCTCCAAATGAGTTTGGGATGGTTCCCCGGATTTGTGTGAAACAGTAGCATGTTGAAATGCTTCTGAGTGGATATGGATGGGTTGTTCAAGATCCACCACTAGGTCCATGGTGTTTGTTTCAATATTGGACACCAAGAGATGTGAACCAATAGCATTTGTGGTTACCTGGTCAAGATTAGCTGGTTCAGAGGCATCTCTTTCTGTTTGAACCTCTGTTGACAATCTCTCATCCTCACCACTCTCATTCTGTTTTTCCTCACCAAATCTAACCAAGCTCTCAGAATTTTCCCCCTCAAGTCTCTCAGAATGTTCACCCATCTGAACATCCTCCCCCTCTCTAATTCGACTAGACCCCTCACCTCTCTTCTCAGGTTGGTCCTCTTGGGTAGGGATTTGAGGTAATTCAATTCCCATAGAGGTGCAATAAGCTTTTAAAATCTCACTCTCCCCTGGAATATAATTCCTAAGTGATTTTGGCAACAATTTATGATTGGGATAGTTTTCAAGTCTTGTTACTGAGGTCATCTTACCCAAATAAAATGTGGGACCATGCTTCTCATTTGTTCTTCTTGAGATTGTGCTGTTTTCCTGCATGGCATACCAAATAACAATTTGCCAGTACCTTATATAAGGAATGTATGTCAGTGGAGCATCCTTTGTTTTCCTCTGAATTGCTTTCTGATTCTTCTCAAATGTATTCTTCATGTCTTCCCAAAGTATTAAAGTATAGTCATAATGCCTATTCTTCACTAAGCCCTGAAAGATCTGAAGAATTTGTTTAGAACCTTGATCAACAGAACTATTCTTCCCTGACAAACATTTATTTACCACATGAAAGAAGCAAGCCCAAATAGGTGGTAATTTGTTTCTTCTGAACAAACTGAGAGTCCTTAATCCTTCATTGTATCCCAATTTCATAAATTCTGCTATTAATTCCTCTGTTAGGGGTGAGTCTTCAAAATCTGTCCTTCTTTGTACATCATCTTTCTCTGGTAGATTCAGCATTTCTCTTAGTGCAGAGATAGATAAGGCAAATGTCACTCCTCCAATTTCAGACACAAACTTATTATCTTCTAACCTCAGATGTTTCCACCATTGTTGTATGTACTGAACAGAAACATTTTTTCTTCTTGTAAACCATTTTCTATAAGGATGATGTTTGAATAACTCCATGATAATTATGTGTTCAGGTTTAAATCGACTTTCCTCAAACAATATAACACAGTTATTTTCAGACAATTTTAACCATTCACTCTCAGGAACAGGCCTTTCCACGAAAATAGGTCTATCTGACATAATCGACCCTGCAGCACTATGTTCTTGTTCAATATTAATGTTTACCTCATCCGCATTTCCTTCTGATTCATCCATTTGTTCACCTTCTATATCATTTCTTATTGTTCCTTCCTCTGCAACTCTATTTTGTACTTCATCATTTTCCGAATCGGATGAATCCATTATCGATTTTGTAGAATGTAGAGAAATCGGACCACTTCTTCGTATTTTAGACATGATTTAAGAAGAAAACAGACTCAAAGAACTCTGGATTTAATTCGTATCTCACGTTTCGCTTTGGAATTTGAAAAGATTTGAAATAGGGATTTTAAGACCTATTTAAAATCCGCGAAGTTGAAAGGTTTAACGGAAAAGCGAAATCAATGTTATAACGGAGTCAACACATTTGAAATACCATAGAGGATTTAAATGAAATGCGTGGCATAATCAAACAAATATGAAGCTGACACGTGTTAGTGGATAGAATTTTGACTCAAGTCAAAGATCTGAATAACACGCTCAGATGTTTTGACTTTTCTTTATCAGATATCTGATTGTTCTACTCAGAAGAATTTTGCCTTGTAACCAAAATGTCATTTAAAATCAACTTCTGACAAATATAAAACATTTTGATTATTCAGAAGAGGTTTGAACAGATAGAAGCACTTTTTATCATCAAAATTCTGTTCATATTATGATGATTTAAAAAATCATTTAAAATCTTATATCTGAATATGAAATTTTTTAATTCAGATATAGTTTGAATAACAAAAAAATTTATCATTAAAAGCTTGTTCTTCTTTGAATAATCAGAGGTAAAAAAAATGAAAACAAATCTTTTAAGCATCACAAAATGATTTCCAAAAAGAATTTTGATGCTCCCCCTTGACTTGAGCATGCATTTGACTATTAATGATACATAAAGATGAGATAAAAAGATAATAGAAGAAGCATAATCCACACAGTTGAAGTATTTGTATTTCTCAAAAATAAATTTTGAAAGTTAGATTGCTGAAGTATTGACTCAGAATCTCTGACCTTAAGACTCAGAAGTTCTGATCTCAAGACTCAGAAGTTCTGATCTTAGTACTCAGAAGTTCTGAATCTTAAGACTCAGAGTTCTGAGTACACTACTCAGACAATTTTACTTAGAAAAATTTAGCATTTTTAAGAAAAAGAAATATTTTCAATTAGGCAGATTAAGCATTCCTATTTTACATATGAGAAAAGAAAACCTTTTGTGATCAAGAGGCTTTGTGAACAAGTCAGCCAATTGATACTTTGTATGCACAAAGTGCATCTCTATAGTTCCTTTTTCCACATAGTCCTTTATAAAATGATACCTCACATCTATATGCTTAGTCTTTGAATGTTGAACAGGGTTCTGAGTAATGGCAATTGCACTTTCTGAGTCACAATAGATGGGAATCTTGTTAAGATGATATCCATAGTCCATGAGTTGTGTTCTCATCCACAATGTTTGAGAGCATGAAGCAGCAGCAGCAACATACTCTGCTTCAGCAGTTGAAGTGGACACACAATTCTGCTTCTTTGATGCCCAACTCACTATTTTATCTCCCAAAAAGTGACAAGCACCAGATGTACTCTTTCTGTCCAACCTACTTCCTGCATGATCAGCATCAGTGAAAGCAGTCAATTTGAAGTCAGTTTCTTTTGGATACCATAAACCTAGATCAGGTGTTCCTTTGAGATATCTTAAAATCCTTTTGACAGCCAACATATGTGATTCTTTTGGGTTAGATTGAAATCTAGCACAGAAACAGGTAGAAAACATGATATCTGGTCTACTTGCAGTCAAATAAAGTAATGATCCAATCATGCCTCTATAGAGTTTGATATCTGCTGAAACACCTTTGAGATCAGCATCTAACTTTATGTTAGTTGCCATAGGTGTTCTCATAGAAGCACAATCAGACATTTTGAACTTTTTCAGAATGTCTCTGACATATTTTCCTTGATTTATAAAAATACCTTTTGGTAATTGTTTGACTTGAAGACCAAGGAAAAAATTCAGCTCACCCATCATGCTCATTTCAAATTCAGATGACATGATTTTTTAAAAATTATCACATAATTCTGGACTGGTAGAACCAAATATTATGTCATCAACATAAATCTGAATCAGAATTAAATCATCACCCTGTTTCTTTAAAAACAAAGTTGTGTCAATCTTACCTTTCTTGAACCCTGAACCTAACAAGTGTTTAGTAAGAGTGTCATACCAGGCTCGTGGTGCTTGTTTTAGACCATATAAAGCTTTGTCTAAAATATAAACATGATCAGGGAATTCTGGATCAACAAAACCTTCAGGTTGATGAACATACACCTCTTCATTAAGTTTGCCATTTAGAAAGGCTGATTTGACATCCATTTGATACACCTTGAAGTTTTTATGTGCAGCATAGGCCAAAAATATTTTGATTGCCTCTATTCTTGCCACTGGTGCAAATGTCTCATCATAATCAATTCCCTCTTGTTGACAGTATCCCTTAGCAACCAATCTTGCCTTGTTTCTGATGACAACACCTGATTCATCCTTTTTGTTTCTGAACACCCATTTAGTTCCAATAATAGATTTACCTTCAGGCTTTGGAATGAGTCTCCAAACTTTATTTCTTTCAAATTGAAGCAATTCCTCTTGCATTGCTGAAATCCAGTCTGGATCCTCTAGGGCTTCATTAGCTTTCTTTGGTTCAATCACACTCAAGAAACCAGCAAACATTGCTTCATTTGCTGTTAGATCTGAAGTTTTGTTAATAAACCAAGTGTTGAAGATCTGATAAGAAGACTCAGATGTTCTGAGTAGAGAAGTCAGAGGTCTGACTGTGAAAGCTCAGAAGTATTGATAAGAGGAATCAGAAGTCTGGGAAGAGAAGTCAGATGTCTGAGTTAAGGAGTCAGAAGATCTGAGAAGCGTTATCAGAATAATGTTCAGAAGTTCTGAACTACCTGTTCAGAACTTATGACGAGATACTTTACTTAGTATTTTATAAACTAATTAGGACACGTGTTATGTTCTTATTAGTCTTTCTTATTTGTACTGTAGCTTTAAGATGTCCATTGCAGTATAAATAGTAGTAAGCTCTACGTTGCTAACTGATTGATTTTTCCTGTAAAACTTTGTATTCATTCTTTGTAATCTTTGAGATTCTCTCTCTCTTAGATCTGTAATTCTGTTCATCATTGAATACAATTGGGCTTGATCATACAAATTCTCAATTACTGCTTTCTACATTGATTGTAAGATAAGATCCTGAACTTACATTTGCTGTAGCTGATCTGGTTTTTACTCCTGCTGATGGATCACCTATTACTTGATGTATAGGATGATTTTTAGTCCATTTATTTGCACTAGGGAGTACATCAATCTCTGAATAATTGTTGTTTGCATCATTCTCATCAATGATTGCTTGTAATTCTGAACTGTCCCCTTGTTCTGATGTATGAGTAGGAGTTACATCCAAGTTTGGGTTCTGATCAATGAAGTCAGAATTCTGAGTGACTTGTTCAGAGTTCTGAGTACAAGAATCAGAATTCTGAGTACAAGATTGATCAATTTCTTGAAGATTTCTTGATTCATTCAAAATCCGATTCCGCTGCTAGGGCTAGTTCTTGAATTCTTGGCAATTCTTGAATTACCTGTTACATTTCGATCAAGAAACTCGAATTTGTCTTTCTGTTGAATTTTCTTACAATCATGTCTTCTAAAGAATATCTAGCCATGGGATCTGAAACCAAACCACCTGTTCTTATACCAGAAGAGTATCAGCAATGGAAAATCCGTATGATCCAATTCCTAGACAACATTGATGACAATCTTATGATCTCTATTCGAGAAGGTCCAATTGAAGTGTACATCGATGTTGCTGCAACTCCTGCTACAGAGACAACTCCAGAAATTCCAGCGACCAGGGTGAAAAAGAGTTATTCCCAATACACAGCTGAACAGAAGAATAGGCATGCTATTGACAAAAGAGCAATTACTTTGATGACTTTGGCTGTCCCAAATGAGGTTCTTAACAGGATTGACAGTGGATCATCAGCTAAAGAAATGTGGGACGAATTGGAAAGGCAGATGCTAGGAACTGTGAGATCTATTCAGGCAAAGTTAAATCAAAGCATAAATGCTTATGAAAGGTTCAAAGCAAAAGAGTCAGAAAGTTTGACACAGACATACAGTAAATTTTGCACTATTCTAAATGACTTGAGAAGAAATGGACTGAAGAAAACGAAGTCAGAAATAAATTACAAATTTCTGAACAGTCTAAATTCAGAATGGTCATCATTTGCCATAAGTCTGCAAATGAACAAGGATATGTGTGAAGAAGACTTAAATGATTTGTTCTGTGTTCTTAATCAACATGAAGATTCTGTCAAGTTAGTTGTGGAAGAGAAGAAAAATGTTGCTGATCAGTTAGCATTCTTATCAAAGTCCAAAGCAATCAAAGCACCCAAAAAGACTGCATATCTATCAGAAATACCTAATCTGGAAGAATCTGACAAGGAAGAAGGATCAGAAGATGATGAAGATATCAAGATAATGGCTGAGAAACTAGCTTTGTTGACAAATACTTTCAACAAAAGGTATGGGAAGGGTAGATTTCAAGGAAATTATAAGAGAGTTGGGAGTTCAGATTATAAGAAGAAAGAAGACAGAGAAGAAAATAAGTTTGAAAAGAGAGTAGAGAGAAGTGAAGAAAACAAAGAAGAGAAGGATGAGAGAAAAGAAAAGAATCTGTGTTTCAAATGTGGAAAATCTGGCCACTATGCTAAGGATTGCAGAGTTAAAATTGTGAAAGACTATGAGTACTACACCAAGAAGGCTCAGCTTGCAAAGAAGAGAGATGATAAAATTGCTTTGTTGGCTGAACAGGAGAATTGGTTGTACTACACTTCTGATGAAGATGTTCATATCAACTTTCCACAGATGCAGAGCTATATGGCAAAAATGAGAAATGAGGATGATTCTGATTTTGAAGATGCGGATTCTGAGTCATCTGCTGAGGTACATTCTTCACTTGAATTAGAGTTAATGACACAGATTGATGAAATGAAAACTGAATTTACTAATCTAAGAAAACAGATAAGAGGAGAAAGAAATTTGGTTAACAAATTCAGAATTGAAAAAGAAGTAATAAAAGAACAATATGAAGAATCTGAGGCTGAGAAACAGAAAGTTAAAGATGAAAATTCTGAATTGATAAAAAGGCTTTCTGAACTAAAAGTTGAGTTTTCAAAAATAAAGGATGAAAAAGGTGATTTACAAATAAAATTTGATATGTTATTTGAAGAAAGAAAGAATTTATACACCAAGATTAAAGAATTAGAAGATCTGAATTTGAAAAGGGGTCAGACTCAGCAAACACTAAATCTTTTATTAAGCAATGTTAAAGATACAAGATTTTACAACCCAAAGAAGGGATTGGGATTGGAAGAAAATGTCACTTTAAAAAGAGCTCCAATCAACTTGTATGAAAAACTTCAAGTTTCTAAGCCAAAAATCCCAGAAATTGTTGAAGTTTTCATAAGACCTGCTAGTTCTATAACAAGTTCTGACAATTTGCAAAGACCAAACTCTAAAAAGTCAGATGAGAAAATTTCTGAGTCTAAAACAGAAAAGTCAGTTGGTTCAGAAGAAAAGGTTAAGAAAGAAGTTTCTAAACCAACAGATGAGAAGCCAAGATACAATGATACTAAATTCAAGTATGATTCTTTAAATGTCAGCTACAAAAATAAACAACCAAGTTTTTCATATCATGACATTGAGAGCATATTTGACACAAGTAAAAATTATGAAACAGTCAATCAGAAGTCTGAAACTTCTAGTCAGGATTCTGAACTTTGTAGTCAGAACTCTGAGTCTAAAGATCAGACATCTGAGTCTGTAAATCAGAACTCTGACTTAGGTAGTCAGAAGTCTGATTCAACTGGATTTTCTGAAACAAAATCAGATGAATTTTTGCAACTTGAAAAGAGATTTAATCTTGTAAGTCAAGAACTTGAGGACTTAAGGAAAGCTTATGATGAACTTGAAAATGATTTTTGTGAGGTGGATATTAAACTTGAAGAAGCTTTGAAAGAAAAGAACAATTTTATTCAGAAAATAACAGAGCTTGAAAAACTGAAGACTGAGTATGATCTTTTTAAAATTAATGCTTCAAAAGAAAATGATAAATTCTTTAATGAATCAAGTACATATGAAAAAGGTGAATCATCCAATTCTTCTAACAAAAAGAACTTGACTTTTTCAGAAAAAGAAGAAAGCAAAAGGAAAGATGATCTTGCAAAGTTGAATGATCTGAAAAGGGATCTTGAGAAGCTTAGAATGAAATCTACTTCTGAACTGAAAGCTATAAATTCTTGTAATAAGGGCAATTGTACTCTGAACAGTATCAATAAAAATGAAATGATCTATGTTTCAGATTTATTGTCACTTGCAAAGAAAAATCTTGTTTGTGTTAGATGTAAAAATGATTCATTCCAATATTCTCATAAATGTCAAGTCAAAATAACTTCTGTTTCATACATAAGAAAAGATATTCAGAAAGTTTCAGTTCCTCAAAATACAGAAAAGAAGAAAATTTCTGTTCCTCGGACTCAGAAGAAAGAAAAGATAAAAGAAACAAAAGTTGAAAATATAGCAAAACCAAAAGTTACAACTCTCAAAAAGAATTTGAACAAGCTTGTAAGCAGAAAATGTTCTGACTTCATAAAAGTTCAAGGAAAATGGTGTTTGAAGAAAGATTTTGAGTGGAGAGTAAAAGGTACTAATGTTAAATCCAATGACAAAGCTAACAAAGATGGACCCATTCCAAAATGGGTACCTAAACCTAACTGATCCTTTTGCAGGGTTGTCATGTGTGGTTTTTAGATTCAGGAGCTTCAAGACACATGACAGGTCAGAAGTCTTTTCTATCAAACTTCACAGAAAAGGCTGGAGGAGCAGTAAACTTTGGAAATAACAGCAAAGGACAAGTCAAAGGTTATGGGGATTTAACTAAAGGGGATCTGACTATCCAAAAGGTTTTCTATGTTGAAGGATTACAGCATAATCTTTTCAGCATAAGTCAATTTTTAGACAGTCTTTGTCAAATTAAGTTTCAAATAACAGGTTGCATGATTTTAACTGAAAATGATGTTAAAGTCTTCTGTGCCAAAAGACATATGGACTTATTTGTAGTTAATTTTTCAAAATTGAAAACATTAAATACAGTTTGTCTTTTATCAAAATCAACTGCAGATGAATGTTGGCTTTGGCACAGAAGATGTTCTCATCTGAATTTCAAAGATCCTAATAATCTCGTTGCAAAACATCTGGTTAAAGGCTTACCAAAGCTTAAATTTGAAAAAGAATCATTATGCTCAGCTTGTGAAATGGGCAAGATGAAAAAGAGTTCTCACAAATTAAAAATGGACTCATCTTGCAAAGCACCATTAGAAATGATTCATACTGATCTTTGTGGTCCAATTTCAGTTAAATCTATGGGAGGAAAGAAATATATGCTTGTGATTGTTGATGAATTCTCCAGATACACATGGGTTGAGTTCCTAAGAGCTAAGTAAGAAGCTGCTACAACATTGATAAATTTTATCAAAAGGATTCAAGTTCTCTTACAACTTCCAGTTCAGAAGATCAGAAGTGATAATGGAACAGAGTTCAGAAATGAGATTCTTCAGAATTTTTTAGAAAGTTCTGGGATTTCTCACAATTTTTCTGCTGTCAGAACTCCTCAACAAAATGGTGTTGTTGAAAGGAAGAATAGAACTCTAGTTGAAGCTGTGAGAACAATGTTGGCTTATGCAAATCTTCCTACTTTCCTATGGGCTGAAGCAATTGCAACTGCTTGTTTTACACAGAATAGAACTTTAATCAATAAGAGATTAAATAAGACTGCTTATGAACTGATAAATAAAAGAAAACCATTAATCAAATTCTTTCATGTTTTTGGTTGCAGGTGCTATGTTCTTAGAGACAGATAAAATCTTGCCAAATTCGATAAAAAGGCAGATGAAGGATACTTTGTGGGTTATTCTTTAACTTCCAAAGCATTCAGAATCTACAATAGAAGAACCAAGAGGATGATGGAGAGCATAAATGTAACTTTTGATGAAGCCAGAATGCGGACTTCTGAACAAGACAGTTCAGAACTCATGCAGAACAAGACAAAAATGACTTCTGATACAAATTCTAATTCTATTTGTTCAGAACTCAATTTACTGTTTAAGGATGTTTTTAGTGAACTAATTTCTGATTCCTATGCAGAGTATGAAAATCCTAAGATGGTCAAAGAGATGAAAAATAAGACTCCAGAAATAGTTCAATCAACTGTAATTTCTGACAAAGGTCCATCAGAGGAATGTCTAAATCTAATAAATACAAGTGGTGAAAATTCTGAACCTTGTAATCAGAATTCTGATTCTTGTACTCAGAACTCTGAACAAGTCACTCAGAATTCTGACTTCATTGATCAGAATTCAAACTTGGATGCAACTCCTACTCATACATCAGAACAAGTGGAAAGTTCAGAATTACAAGCAATCATTGATGAGAATGATGCAAACAACAATTATTCAGAGATTGATGTACTCCCTAGTGCTAATAAATGGACTAAAAATCATCCTATTCATCAAGTAATAGGTGATCCATCAGCAGGAGTAAAGACCAGATCAGCTACAGCAAATGAAGCAATGTTTGCTGGTTTCTTGAGTGTGATTGAACCAAAGAAAGCTAATGAAGCCCTAGAGGATCCAGACTAGATTTCAGCAATGCAAGAGGAATTGCTTCAATTTGAAAGAAATAAAGTTTGGAGACTCATTCCAAAGCCTGAAGGTAAATCTATTATTGGAACTAAATGGGTGTTCAGAAACAAAAAGGATGAATCAGGTGTTGTCATCAGAAACAATGCAAGATTGGTTGCTAAGGGATACTGTCAACAAGAGGGAATTGATTATGATGAGACATTTGCACCAGTGGCAAGAATAGAGGCAATCAGAATATTTTTGGCCTATGCTGCACATAAAAACTTCAAGGTGTATCAAATGGATGTCAAACCAGCCTTTCTAAATGGCAAACTTAATGAAGAGGTGTATGTCCATCAACCTTAAGGTTTTGTTGATCCAGAATTCCCTGATCATGTTTATATTTTAGACAAAGCTTTATATGGTCTAAAACAAGCACCACGAGCCTGGTATGACACTCTTACTAAACACTTGTTAGGTTCAGGATTCAAGAAAGGTAAGATTGACACAACTTTGTTTTTAAAGAAACAGGGTGATGATTTGATTCTGATTCAGATTTATGTTGATGACATAATATTTGGTTCTACCAGTCCAGAATTATGTGATAATTTTTCAAAAATCATGTCATCTGAATTTGAAATGAGCATGATGGGTGAGCTGAATTTTTCCCTTGGTCTTCAAGTCAAACAATTACCAAAAGGTATTTTTATAAATCAAGGAAAATATGTCAGAGATATTCTGAAAAAGTTCAAAATGTCTGATTGTGCTTCTATGAGAACACCTATGGCAACTAACATAAAGTTAGATGCTGATCTCAAAGGTGTTTCAGCAGATATCAAACTCTATAGAGGCATGATTGGGTCATTACTTTATTTGACTGCAAGTAGACCAGATATCATGTTTTCTACCTGTTTCTGTGCTAGATTTCAATCTAACCCGAAAGAATCACATATGTTGGCTGTCAAAAGGATTTTAAGATATCTCAAAGGAACACCTGATCTAGGTTTATGGTATCCAAAAGAAACTGACTTCAAATTGACTGCTTTCACTGATGCTGATCATGCAGGAAGTAGGTTGGACAGAAAGAGTACATCTGGTGCTTGTCACTTTTTGGGAGATAAAATAGTGAGTTGGGCATCAAAGAAGCAGAATTGTGTGTCCACTTCAACTGCTGAAGCAGAATATGTTGCTGCTGCTGCTTCATGCTCTCAAACATTGTGGATGAGAACACAACTCATGGACTATGGATATCAGCTTAACAAGATTCCCATCTATTGTGACTCAGAAAGTGCAATTGCCATTACTCAGAACCCTGTTCAACATTCAAAGACTAAGCATATAGATGTGAGGTATCATTTTATAAAGGACTATGTGGAAAAAGGAACTATAGAGATGCACTTTGTGCATACAAAGTATCAATTGGCTGACTTGTTCACAAAGCCTCTTGATCACAAAAGGTTTTCTTTTCTCATATGTAAAATAGGAATGCTTAATCTGCCTAATTGAAAATAATTTTTTTTTCCTTAAAAATGCAAAAATTTTCTAAGTAAAATTGTCTGAGTAGTGTACTCAGAACTCTGAGTCTTAAGATTCAAAACTTCTGAGTACTAAGATCAGAACTTCTGAGTCTTGAGTTCAGAACTTCTGAGTCTTGAGATCAGAATCTCTGAATCTTAAGGTCAGAGATTCTGAGTCAATACTTCAGCAATCTAACTTTCAAAAATTTATTTTTGAGAAATACAAATACTTCAACTATGTGGATTATGCTTCTTCTATTATCTTCTTATCTCATCTTTATGTATCATTAATAGTCAAATGCATGCTCAAGTCAAGGGGGAGCATCAAAATTTCTTTGGAAATCATTTTGTGATGCTTAAAAGATTTGCTTTCATTTTCTATCTCTGATTATTCTAAGAAGAACAAGCTTTTCATGATAAATTTTGTTGTTATTCAAACTATATCTGAATTAATTTTTTTTTTAATATTCAGATATAAGATTTTAAATGATTTTTTAATTCATCATAATATGAACAGAATTTTGATGATAAAAAGTGTTTCTATCTGTTCAAACCTCTTCTGAATAATCAAAATGTTTTATATTTGTCAGAAGTTGATTTTAAATGACATTTTGGTTACAAGGTAAAATTCTTCTGAGAAGAACAATCAGATATCTGATAAAGAAAAGTCAAAACATCTGAGCTTGTTATTCAGATCTTTGACTTGAGTCAAAATTCTATCCACTAACACGTGTCAGTTTCATATTTGTTTGATTATGCCACGCATTTCATTTAAATCCTCTGTGGCATTTCAAATGTGTTGACTCCGTTATAACATTGATTTCGCTTTTCCGTTAAACCTTTCAACTTCGCGGATTTTAAATAGGTCTTAAAATCCCTATTTCAAATCTTTTCAAATTCCAGAGCGAAAAGTGAGATACGAATCAAATCCAGAGTTCTTTGAATTTGTTTTCTTCTTAAATCATGTCAAGAATACGAAGGAGTGGTCAAATTTCGCTACACTCTACAAAATCGATAATGGATTCATCTGATTCGGATAATGATGAAGTACAGAATAGAGCTGTAGAGGAAGAAGCAATAAGAAATGATGGAGAAGATGAACAAATGGATGAATCTGAAGGAAATGCGGATGAGGTAAACGTTAATATTGAACATGAACAGAGTGCTGCAGGTTCTATTATGTCAGATAGACCTATTTTAGTGGAAAGAATTGTTCCTGAGAGTGAATGGCTGAAATTATCTGAAAATAACTGTGTTATATTATTTGAGGAAAGTCGGTTTAAACCTGAACACAGAATTATCATGGAGTTATTCAAACACCATCCGTACAGAAAATGGTTTACACGAAGTAAAAATGTGCCTGTTCAGTACATACAGCAATGGTGGAAACATCTTAGGTTAGAAGATAATAAGTTTGTGTCTGAAATTGGAGGAGTGACATTTGCCTTATCTATCTCTGCACTAAGAGAAATGCTTAATTTACCAGAGAAAGATGATGTACAAAGAAGGACAGATTTTGAGGACTCACCCTTAATAGAGGAATTAATAGTAGAGTTTATGAAGTTGGGATACAATGAAGGATTGAGGACTCTCAGTTTGTTCAGAAGAAACAAATTACCACCTATTTGGGCTTGCTTCTTTCATGTGGTAAATAAATGTGTGTCAGGGAAAAATAGTTCTGCTGATCAAGGTTCTAAACAAATTCTTCAGATCTTTTAGGGTTTAGTGAAGAATAGGCATTATGACTATACTTTAATACTTTGGGAAGACATGAAGAATACATTTGAGAAGAATCAGAAAGCAATTCAGAAGAAAACAAAGGATGCTCCACTGACATACATTCCTTACATAAGATACTGGCAAATTGTTATTTGGTATGCCATGCAGGAAAACAGAACAATCTCAAGAAGAACAAATGAAGAGCATGGTCCTACATTTTATTTGGGTAAGATGACCTCGGTAACAAGACTTGAAAACTATCCCAATCATAAACTGTTGCCAAAATCACTTAGGAATTATATTCCAAGGGAGAGTGAGATTTTAAAAGCTTATTGCACCTCTATGGGAATTGAATTACCTCAAATCCCTACCCAAGAGGACCAACCTGAGAAGAGAGGTGAGGGGTCTAGTCGAATTAGAGAGGGGGAGGATGTTCAGATGGGTGAACATTCTGAGAGACTTGAGGGGGAAAATTCTGAGAGCTTGGTTAGATTTGATGAGGAAAAACAGAATGAGAGTGGTGAGGATGAGAGATTGTCAACAGAGGTTCAAACAGAAAGAGATGCCTCTGAACCAGCTAATCTTGACCAGGTAACCCCAAATGCTATTGGTTCACATCTCTTGGTGTCCAATATTGAAACAAACACCATGGACCTAGTGGTGGATCTTGAACAACCCATCCATATCCACTCAGAAGCATTTCAACCTGCTACTGTTTCACACTAATCCGGGGAACCATCCCAAACTCATTTGGAGGGAGGTGATAAATCCCAATCTATTTTTCAACACATTGAGTCTGAATATCACAGTCCTATTCATATTGAGCCTGAAATTCCTTTTGACACTTGCACAAATCAGGAATTTCGTATTCCTGAAACAACATTCATAAACATACCTAATGTTGGGTGTCGAGGATTGGATGGAAGTCCTGGTGAGGTGAACATTACAAAAGCCTCATTCAAACGTGCATCTGTTGTACAAGATGATTGTGTGTCATCTACAGGCCATGAGCCCTCTGGGCACATGAAAACTGGACCATCTGTTGGTTCAGGTTCACTGTTAGAAACTTCTGAATTTGAAAAGATTCAGAAACAAAACAAGGAGATGGGGGAAAAAGTAGAAAATTTGGAGAAGAAGGTGGAGGATTTGAATGATGAGATGTCAGATTTGAAAGTTGTGTTGGAGAAAAAGTTGATTTCTGTTGAAACCAAAGTAGATGATGTAAAGAAATCCTTGGATTCTCACAAAAAGGAGATCATGGATATAATGTCTGGTTTTCAAAAAGATATGTTAAAACAAATGCAAGGTATGCAGGAATCTATACTGAAAGCACTGAGTGTATCATTGGCTTCTACTTCAAAGCTTCTTGATCCTGTTCCTATTGCAGAAGTTGAACCTGAAGTTACTTTTAATCAGAACTTGAAAAGAAAGTTTGATGATTATGAATCTCATGATCATCAAAAGGGGGAGAAAAGACAAAGGTTAAGTTCTGATGATGATATTGGCATAGAAGATTTTGAGATGGCAGATATGCAATTAGCTAGTACAAAAAGTTCAGAAGATCAGACACAGGAAAATTTAAAGGCAATAACTCAGATAGTTCAGATTGATAGCTCAGATACAGAGGAAATGGAGTTGGAAAGTACAGATGGTGGTGATTCAGATAAACAGAGGAATTGAACTTAGACATAGAAAAGGAAGGAAACTCAGATGAAACAGAAGCTATTGAGGAATCTGTATTGAGATCAGAAAAGACAGTGGAAAGTGAAGTGGTCAACATGTGTACAGATATTGTGGTGTATAACAAAGAAAATATGACGGATTCTGAATTAGAAGAAAGGAGATTAAGTGAAGAGTTGATCAGAAGGATGCATAATAATTTAGTCAGAGCTTTGAATGTTCAAACAGTTCAGCAAGGAATAAAAATGGTAAGACCTATTGATCTAATGGAAGAAGAAGATAGAACTGTGAATTATACTCAGGATTTTGAAGATGATTTTAGATTTAACTTTTGTGATGAGTTAAATACAGAAGAAGAGTATGTGAAAGTGAAAGACTACTTTATGCCTTCTGAGTATGTATTCAGAAAACCAATTGAGATCCCAAAGATTAACTTGCAAAGACTAAAAGAACCTGTATGTGATTTCATCCTAGAGTTAAGTGATGTGCCATTAGCCAGACAATTTCATGATGATATTTTTCCTGAGGAAATATATGATAATCTTTACTACACAGAAGGAGAGTATGAGCCTTTGGAAAGTAACATTGATGGTTTTATGGATGACAGAGCTCAGATGGTCTACTCAGAAGCTTCTAACAGGTTCAGAGTTCCTGATTCAAAACTGCATATTCAGAAAAGAATTGAGAAAGTTCTGATGTTTCAACAAGATGAATTCAATGGTTTAATGTTTGTTAGAATGGAAGTACTGAAAGAAAGAAATACAAAGGTTTCCATGTCTACTTTTGATTTTCACAGATTGACTCTTGATGATCAGATCTTTTTAGTCAAGTTCTTTACCAGCACTGAAGAAGCCTTGATGGAAATTGAATGCAAAAGACTTCTGGGTATCTATGTCAAAAATATATACTTGTATGACTTCCAATTAGCTATTGAAGAAAGAAAAGAAAAGTGTAATCTGAGTTCTCCCACAAAGAAAACAGAAGTTGGTTTGCATTTGAAGGGATTTGTGAATGAAGGAATGGAGACAGAAGGGTTCACATATATAGTTCACGAAAGGCTTGAATTGTTCAGATTAAAAGAGTTGGTGAAGTACAGTGATGCAACTCTGAATTGGTTATTGATTAAAATGGAAGTAAGTGTGGAAACTGAAAGAGAGAGTTTAAAGAAGAGATGTATAAACTGTGTGAAGAGGAGGTTGGATCTTAGAAGAAAAATCAGAAACAGTAGTGAATGGTTGCTATCTGAGGTGAATCCCAAAAAGATTCTACATAATGATTTTGTGTTTCCTGCTGAGTATGAAGTGAATGAAATTTTGTCAGATGAAGATGAAGAAGTGCAGAACACAACATCTCAGAATGTGCAGATAACTAGATTTGATCAAGCTGAACAGTCTGAACCCAAAGAAGATGAAATATCCATTGATCTAAATGGATACTTTCTTGAATTTGATTTGCCTGAGTTCTTCAAACAAAAAGAAGTACAATTCTTGGATGTGTATTATGATAGACCTAAGGAGACTCAGATCTGGTTGGCTGAAAAATCAAGATGTCTTGGCAAAACAAAGCAAGCCGTTTACTCAGATTTTCTAATCACTGGAATCAGAGAATTGAAGGTTAAGAAATTCAGAAAGATGGAGTACTTATCCTTTGAAGTTCTGAGAGAAGATGGCAAGGTTTTTTACTTTACTGATGCAGATTTTGAGAAATTATCAGTGGTTGACTTCTACAGATTACACAGCTTTCTATGCTTCAAAGAGTCAAGCAAAGACAGAATCTCTGACCTTAAGACTCAGAAGTTCTGATCTCAAGACTCAGAAGTTCTGATCTTAGTACTCAGAAGTTCTGAATCTTAAGACTCAGAGTTCTGAGTACACTACTCAGACAATTTTACTTAGAAAAATTTAGCATTTTTAAGAAAAACAAATATTTTCAATTAGGCAGATTAAGCATTCCTATTTTACATATGAGAAAAGAAAACCTTTTGTGATCAAGAGGCTTTGTGAACAAGTCAGCCAATTGATACTTTGTATGCACAAAGTGCATCTCTATAGTTCCTTTTTCCACATAGTCCTTTATAAAATGATACCTCACATCTATATGCTTAGTCTTTGAATGTTGAACAGGGTTCTGAGTAATGGCAATTGCACTTTCTGAGTCACAATAGATTGGAATCTTGTTAAGCTGATATCCATAGTCCATGAGTTGTGTTCTCATCCACAATGTTTGAGAGCATGAAGCAGCAGCAGCAACATACTCTGCTTCAGCAGTTGAAGTGGACACACAATTCTGCTTCTTTGATGCCCAACTCACTATTTTATCTCCCAAAAAGTGACAAGCACCAGATGTACTCTTTCTGTCCAACCTACTTCCTGCATGATCAGCATCAGTGAAAGCAGTCAATTTGAAGTCAGTTTCTTTTGGATACCATAAACCTAGATCAGGTGTTCCTTTGAGATATCTTAAAATCCTTTTGACAGCCAACATATGTGATTCTTTTGGGTTAGATTGAAATCTAGCACAGAAACAGGTAGAAAACATGATATCTGGTCTATTTGCAGTCAAATAAAGTAATGATCCAATCATGCCTCTATAGAGTTTGATATCTGCTGAAACACCTTTGAGATCAGCATCTAACTTTATGTTAGTTGCCATAGGTGTTCTCATAGAAGCACAATCAGACATTTTGAACTTTTTCAGAATGTCTCTGACATATTTTCCTTGATTTATAAAAATACCTTTTGGTAATTGTTTGACTTGAAGACCAAGGAAAAAATTCAGCTCACCCATCATGCTCATTTCAAATTCAGATGACATGATTTTTGAAAAATTATCACATAATTCTGGACTGGTAGAACCAAATATTATGTCATCAACATAAATCTGAATCAGAATTAAATCATCACCCTGTTTCTTTAAAAACAAAGTTGTGTCAATCTTACCTTTCTTGAACCCTGAACCTAACAAGTGTTTAGTAAGAGTGTCATACCAGGCTCGTGGTGCTTGTTTTAGACCATATAAAGCTTTGTCTAAAATATAAACATGATAAGGGAATTCTGGATCAACAAAACCTTCAGGTTGATGAACATACACCTCTTCATTAAGTTTGCCATTTAGAAAGGCTGATTTGACATCCATTTGATACACCTTGAAGTTTTTATGTGCAGCATAGGCCAAAAATATTTTGATTGCCTCTATTCTTGCCACTGGTGCAAATGTCTCATCATAATCAATTCCCTCTTGTTGACAGTATCCCTTAGCAACCAATCTTGCCTTGTTTCTGATGACAACACCTGATTCATCCTTTTTGTTTCTGAACACCCATTTAGTTCCAATAATAGATTTACCTTCAGGCTTTGGAATGAGTCTCCAAACTTTATTTCTTTCAAATTGAAGCAATTCCTCTTGCATTGCTGAAATCCAGTCTGGATCCTCTAGGGCTTCATTAGCTTTCTTTGGTTCAATCACACTCAAGAAACCAGCAAACATTGCTTCATTTGCTGTTAGATCTGAAGTTTTGTCAATAAACCAAGTGTTGAAGATCTGATAAGAAGACTCAGATGTTCTGAGTAGAGAAGTCAGAGGTCTGACTGTGAAAGCTCAGAAGTATTGATAAGAGGAATCAGAAGTCTGGGAAGAGAAGTCAGATGTCTGAGTTAAGGAGTCAGAAGATCTGAGAAGCGTTATCAGAAGAATGTTCAGAAGTTCTGAACTACCTGTTCAGAACTTATGACGAGATACTTTACTTAGTATTTTATAAACTAATTAGGACACGTGTTATGTTCTTATTAGTCTTTCTTATTTGTACTGTAGCTTTAAGATGTCCATTGCAGTATAAATAGTAGTAAGCTCTACGTTGCTAACTGATTGATTTTTCCCGTAAAACTTTGTATTCATTCTTTGTAATCTTTGAGATTATCTCTCTCTTAGATCTGTAATTCTGTTCATCATTGAATACAATTGGGCTTGATCATACAAATTCTCAATTACTGCTTTCTACATTGATTGTAAGATAAGATCCTGAACTTACATTTGCTGTAGCTGATCTGGTTTTTACTCCTGCTGATGGATCACCTATTACTTGATGTATAGGATGATTTTTAGTCCATTTATTTGCACTAGGGAGTACATCAATCTCTGAATAATTGTTGTTTGCATCATTCTCATCAATGATTGCTTGTAATTTTGAACTGTCCCCTTGTTCTGATGTATGAGTAGGAGTTACATCCAAGTTTGGGTTCTGATCAATGAAGTCAGAATTCTGAGTGACTTGTTCAGAGTTCTGAGTACAAGAATCAGAATTCTGATTACAAGGTTCAGAATTTTCACCACTTGTATTTATTAGATTTGGACATTCCTCTGATGGACCTTTGTCAGAAATTACAGTTGATTGAACTATTTCTGGAGTCTTATTTTTCATCTCTTTGACCATCTTTGGGTTTTCATATTCTGCATAAGAATCAGAAATTAGATCAATAAAAGCATCCTTAAACAGTAAATTGAGTTCTGAACAAATAGAATTAGAATTTGTATCAGAAGTCATATTTGTCTTGTTCAGCATGAGTTCTGAACTGTCTTGTTCAGAAGTCCTCATTCTGGCTTCATCAAAAGTTACATTTATGCTCTCCATCATCCTCTTGGTTCTTCTATTGTAGATTCTGAATGCTTTGGAAGTTAAAGAATAACCCACAAAGTATCCTTCATCTGCCTTTTTATCGAATTTGGCAAGATTTTCTCTGTCTCTAAGAACATAGCACCTGCAACCAAAAACATGAAAGAATTTGATTAATGGTTTTCTTTTATTTATCAGTTCATAAGCAGTCTTATTTAATCTCTTATTGATTAAAGTTCTATTCTGTGTAAAACAAGCAGTTGCAATTGCTTCAGCCCATAGAAAAGTAGGAAGATTTGCATAAGCCAGCATTGTTCTCGCAGCTTCAACTAGAGTTCTATTTTTCCTTTCAACAACACCATTTTGTTGAGGAGTTCTGACAGCAGAAAAATTGTGAGAAATCCCAGAACTTTCTAAAAAATTCTGAAGAGTCTCATTTCTGAACTCTGTTCCATTATCACTTCTGATTTTCTGAACTAGAAGTTGTAAGAGAACTTGAATCCTTTTGATAAAATTTATCAATGTAGTAGCAGCTTCTGACTTAGCTCTTAGGAACTCAACCCATGTGTATCTGGAGAATTCATCAACAATCACAAGCATATATTTCTTTCCTCCCATAGATTGAACTGAAATTGGACCACAAAGATCAGTATGAATCATTTCTAATGGTGCTTTGCAAGATGAGTCCATTTTTAATTTGTGAGAACTCTTTTTCATCTTGCCCATTTCACAAGCTGAGCATAATGATTCTTTTTCAAATTTAAGCTTTGGTAAGCCTTTAACCAGATGTTTTGCAACGAGATTATTAAGATCTTTGAAATTTAGATGAGAACATCTTATGTGCCAAAGCCAACATTCATTTGCAGTTGATTTTGATAAAAGACAAACTGTATTTAATGTTTTCAATTTTGAAAAATTAACTACAAATAAGTCCATATGTCTTTTGGCCCAGAAGACTTTAACATCATTTTCAGTTAAAATCATGCAACCTGTTATTTGTAACTTGATTTGACAAAGACTGTCTAAAAACTGACTTATGCTGAAAAGATTATGCTGTAATCTTTCAACATAGAAAACCCTTTGAATAGTCAGATCCCCTTTAGTTAAATCCCCATAACCTTTGACTTGTCCTTTGCTGTTATTTCCAAAGTTTACTGCTCCTCCAGCCTTTTCTGTGAAGTTTGATAGAAAAGACTTTTGACCTGTCATGTGTCTTGAAGCTCCTGAATCTAAAAACCACACATGACAGCCCTGCAAAAGGATCAGTTAGTTTTAGGTACCCATTTTGGAATGGGTCCATCTTTGTTAGTTTTGTCATTGGATTTAACCTTAGTACCTTTTACTTTCCACTCAAAATCTTTCTTCAAACACCACTTTCCTTGAACTTTTATGAAGTCAGAACATTTTCTGCTTACAAACTTATTCACTTTCTTTTTGAAAGTTGTATCTTTTGATTTTGCAATATTTTCAACTTTCTTTTCTTTTATCTTTTCTTTCTTCTCAGTCTGAGGAACAAAAAATTTCTTCTTTTCTGTATTCTGATTAACAGAAACAATTTTCTTTTCTGAATTCTGAATATCTTTTCTTATGTATGAAACAGAAGTTATTTTGACTTGACATTTATGAGAATATTGGAATGAATCATTTTTACATCTAACACAAACAAGATTTTTCTTTGCAAGTGACAATAAATCTGAAACATATATCATTTCATTTTTATTAATACTGTTCAGACTACAATTGCCCTTATTACAAGAATTTCTAGCTTTGAGTTCAGAAGTAGATTTCATTCTAAGCTTCTCAAGATCCCTTTTCAGATCATTCAACTTTGCAAGATCATCTTTCCTTTTGCTTTCTTCTTTTTCTGAAAAATTCAAGTCCTTTTTGTTAGAAGAATTAGACGATTCACCTTTTTCATATGTACTTGATTCATTAAAGAATTTATCATTTTCTCTTGGAGCATTAATTTTAAAAAGATCATACTCAGTCTTCAGTTTTTCAAGCTCTGTTATTTTCTGAATAAAAATATTCTTTTCTTTCAAAGCTTCTTCAAGTTTAATATCCACCTCACAGAAATCATTTTCAAGTTCATCATAAGCTTTCCTTAAGTCCTCAAGTTCTTGACTCACAAGATTAAATCTCTTTTCAAGTTGTAAAAGTTCATCTGATTTTGTTTCAAGTTGTAAGAGTTCTGACTACAAAGTTCAGAATTCTGACTAGAAGTTTCAGACTTCTGATTGACTGTTTCAGAATTTTTACTTGTGTCAAATATGCTCTCAATGTCATGATATGAAAAACTTGGTTGTTTATTTTTGTAGCTGACATTTAAAGAATCATACTTGAATTTAATATCATTGTATTTTGGCTTCTCATCTGTTGGTTTAGAAACTTCTTTCTTAACCTTTTCTTCTGAACCAACTGACTTTTCCGTTTTAGACTCAGAAATTTTCTCATCTGACTTTTTAGAGTTTGTGTTAGAGCATTGTTGTATTCAAGATTTACTGTAAAGTCAATGTACTGTATTAGTTGTGAATGCCTTTATACCTTGTATGTTATGGGTATAAATAGGCTTGTCTAGACCATTTGTTAGTAACACTTCGAAATACTTTAGAAAGCTTTTGTAATATTTTAGAAACCTTTTGTAATCCATTGAGCTCAATACATGGATGACATATTTGCTCTCTAGATTCTCTCTCACTACATTCATATCTTATTGCTAGAGATTTGGGATTTATTAATTGGTATCAGAGCTAAACAGAAGATTCAAGCAGATCGAAGACCAAATTGAAGATTTTTTACACTAAAGCTGAAGAATTCGGATTGGGTGTTCATCACTATTCATCACTGTTCATCAAGAATTCTGACCCTTCTTCATTTACTATTCATCCAGATTTCATCTTTTCTTTAATTTTTGATCTTTTGGATTGATTCTTGACATCATTGCACTCGGATTTGATTCCTGAACATCTTTAATTCTTGGATCAACACCAAAATCTGCACAGAATTTGCAGATCTGATCATTTTATATCATTTTTGTTCGAAAACTTTTTCTACTATTTTTGGATCAAAATTCGATTAAATTGATCGAATTAGGATTTGTGATTAACTAAGAAAGTGTGTGTAATCAAATTTCGAACAAATCTGTGCAAATTTCATAACAATTGATCAAGAATTGAAAAAGTTATGGCTGATTTAGTGATTTTCGTGTTCGAAGTGCAGAATTCGGATCATTCTTGGTGAATTCGGATCATTCTTGGTGAATTCGGATCATTCATAGAAGAATTCGGAGTGTTCTTGGAAATACAAGTGTAGAATTCGACTCAAGAAGGATTCGAATTGATTGAATTCGAACCCAGCTAGATTCGAATTGAGGAGAATTCGAACCGTGTTAGATTCGAATTGAGGAGAATTCGAACTGTGTTAGATTCGAATTGAGTTGAATTCGAACCCTTAAGCATCCGAATTCATAGAATTCGAACCCTTATGCATCCGAATTCATAGAATTCGAACCCTTAAGCATCCGAATTCATTGAATTCGAACCCTTAAGCATCCGAATTCATTGAATTCGAACCAAGTTAAGTCCGAATTGAGTGAATTCGAACCCTTCAGCATCCGAATTCATTGAATTCGAACCCTTCTTCATCCGAATTCATTGAATTCGAACCCTTAAGCATCCGAATTCATAGAATTCGAACCCTTAAGCATCCGAATTCATTGAATTCGAACCAAGTTAAATCCGAATTGAGTGATTTCGAATCCTTCTTCATCCGAATTCATTGATTTCGAATCCTTATTCATCCGAATTCTTGTGAAAAAAAAAAAAAAAAAAAGGAGATTTCATACACTGTAAGAGCTTTTCAAGAAAAAATTTTGAGAAAATTTTTTATCCCGAAATTTTTCCTATAGTGTATTTCATACACTGTAAGAGCTTTTCAAGAAAAAAATTTATATGTTTTTTGTGTATTTTCATACACTGTCTGCTTGATCTTCTGAACGATCAATTTCTAGCAATATTCAAAATGGTTTTACAACAAGTTATTGTTAAAAGCAGTGGTGAAGATTTGAAGCAAACTCTGAAAAAGGAGATTCCTCCAATTGCAAAAGTTTTTGTTAAACCAAATGTAAAGTTGCAACAAGTCATTATAACAGAAACATCTGTTAATTCACATGTATCTGTTAAACCAAATAATGAAGTGTTGCAACAAGTCATAATAACAAAAACACCTCCAAAGCCACTTGAAAAAGCTAAGGCAAATAATGGAATTTTGCAACAAGTTATTTTATCAGAAACATCTCCTATATCAGAAACTCCTGTTAAAGATAATGCTTCAAATTCTTCAACTCCTATTTTAAATAAAGCATTGGAAGAAGAAAATGTTAATCTGAAAAGACAAATTTTAGACATTTCTTCTTCAAATGCTAAACTTACTAAAAGAATAACTGATCTTGAAGTTTATATTGCAGGTCTTGAAACAAAGAAAGACAAAGACAACTCAAGTCTGCACGATCAAATCGAGAAACTTCAAGAGAAAGTAACAACTCTTAAAAAGGAAAATGCTGATCTGAAGAGCATTGAAGACAGGAGAGAGAAGATTCTTAAAGAAAAGGAAATAATTGAACTTAATTGTATAAAACTTTCAAAACAAGTTTCTGACTTTGAGAAAGTTTTATTTTTAGAAAAAGACAAGCTCGAAAAAGAAAGAGCTAAATTTGAAACTGAACGCAAATCTTTTGAAATTAAAAGTTCTGAACTTTCCGTGAAAATCTCTGAATTAGAAAATCTTTTGGAAAAGGAAAGAAAAGATTTCACGGAAAAGAAAAATCTCTTTGAAAAGGAAAGTAAAACTCTTAAAAAGAAAAATATGGAAATTTTCAAAGAGATTACTGATAAAAGAAAGTTTTTGGAAAAAGAGTTTGAATCGGAACGTGTATATTTTGAAGATGTGATTCTTAATCTTACCAAAAGATTATCTGGTTTATCAGCTGATATTATGAAGGATCAGTTGATCAAATCTGATCTCCAAAAGAAATTTGATCTAATTTCTAAAGAGAAAAATGTTTTAATAAACAAAGTCAAAGAACTTGAAGACGTCATTTTTAAATTTGATGTCTCAAAGCAGGCTAGTCATAATTCTATCTTTCAGACTCCATTTGTTGATTCAAATGATTCTGAATGTTCTTTTAAAACTGCTTCAAGTTCAAGTTTTAAAAACATTCCTTCTAAACAATTTAAAAGATCAACAGATTTCTCAAAAGGTCAGATTCGTTCTTCTAATCTTTTCTATAATCCTCTGTTTGATAAATCGGATGATATTCTTAAGGTGCCTAAAATTAATACTTCCAAATCTGAAGAAGTTCCAGTCTTCAAGAGGGTGAAGATGGAATGGAGAATCAAAGGCACAACAATTCCAAAGAAAGATGTGCCAAAATCATCTGTATTCACATCAAATGCCAAGAAGAACAATGCGCCAAAAGGTAAATCTTCTGCTAAACTTAATCCTATTCATTCTGTAAATCATCTGATTAGGTTGGCACATAAGAAAATCTGTTGTTCTTACTGTGGATCAAATGATTTTGTGCATAAAGATTATACTTCTTATTGGTATGGTTCTTACAGTATTCCTTCAAAGAGATCTACACCTAACCCACTAGGACCCAAGTGCCATTGGGTACCAAAATCTGCTTAATCTGTTTTGCAGGTTCATCATGTGTTGTACTGAATTGAAATACATATCACACGCATGACTGAAAACAGAAGAGAAGCGGCGTATTTTTTGAAAAATATTTGTACCATTAAGGGGGAGACAAATATTAATGGCTTTTGAACATATCAGTTCAAAACCCGTGCTTCAACGACTATGGCTTCTGAACAACTCAGTTCAGGACCCGTACTTTAAAGACTAAGACTTCTAAACAAATCAGTTTAGAACTCACACTTCTCAGGTAATATCCTTAACTGCTATATATTTTTGTTTCAAGGAACAAGTGGCAAAAGGTAACATTGGATTATATTTGTTTCTACTGATTTGAAAACTTGAAACTTTACAAATTTAATTCAATAAGATGAAATTTTCAATTTTCATTCAATGAATTAAATGTGTGCTAAAAGATGATTTTACAAGAAACTTTGTACTATCTGAGTTAGATTTGCTTCAATTTTCACCTCTAAAATAAATCGAAAGGTCAGCAAAACATGAATGAAATTATGCTGAATGCTCAAAGTTATGTGAATCTGGACTTATATAGAATATAATGATCAAAAAGCCTATTTATCAGAATGATGAATGGAAACGAAAATATGGGGGAAGCACTATGATTAAGAACCAAGTGATTGAGATATCATTCATATTTTGTGATGGAAATTCGAACTTATATAGAATATCATTTAGTTTGAAAGTTTGTGCCTGTGGCCTTTCTGGTTTGGGAGAGTAAGTCCTAAGGGGTGCTTGACACCTAGTCCCTAAGATCAACTGGTCTGGGATCGGCTGACCCAAATCCTGCAATAGAACCAGATAGAAAGCCATGTTCTACTGGTACAAATGGGTTTAAGATATATCGATGTGGCCTTTCTGGTTTGGGAAATTAAGTTCTAAGGGGTGCTTGACACCTAGCACCTAAGGCCAACTGGTCTGGGATCTGCTGACCCAAATCCTGCTATAGAACCAGATAGAAAGTCATGTTTAACGGTGTATCTTATTCTTACTAAACTTTTTGATCAAAAGATGCCAATGAGCACAAAATCAAAAGATGCCAATGTGCACAAATCAAAAGATGCCAATGAGCACAAAAGAAAAGATGCCAATGAGCACACATCTCTTGAAACTTGGGAAAATACAAAGTCGCGATAAACCCGTAAATTTGTGAAAATTCTGATTTTGGACAAATAGTGTGAGTAGAGCAAAATATTCTTATATGTTTTAGAATTGCATATGCTTGAAGCTAATCATATTTCCCATGCTAGCACACCAAATAGATTTAATAAAGGGGTTGAAACTGAACATTTTTTAACTTGATATACAATGATGACTTGTTCTTGAATCCAAACACATGCATTTGATTTCATTTGATTGAAAAATCTGTTAAATTTCATTAAGTTGAATTTCTTTTGTAAAGTTTTCAAATGATCAAATGTTTGTAGTTATAAAATAAAATTCAATGAATGTTATTTTCCTTGTGTAAATTTGTTTTAAAATTTGTGCTACAATTTCAAATACTGTACGTTATTGAAATATATGCATACTTTCAGGGGGAGAAAATAAATTGCTCCAGAATTCTTATTTTGAGGGGGAGCAAGGTTATTCTGAAAGGGGGAGATTGTTAGCAATACTCAAAGACACGACTGAAATTGAAAATGGTTTTCGATGCTCACCATCATCGAAAAAGGGGGAGAAAAGTTTAATTTCAATTTCATGTCAAAGAATTTTCAAATCAAAGATATTTCAAGTCAAAGATTCGTGAACAAAGACTGAAGATTGGGGAGAAGGATCATGTGAAGTCCAAATGTTGCTGAATTTGGTTATCTTAGTTCTGAGTGGTTATCGGAATGCGCTTACACCTAAAAGTTCAACAATGTGGATGGTTTCACATCTTTCTGATCCAAACTCTAATCGTTTCTGATTTATCTTGTTCCGAATTGATGGTTCTATATAAAGATATGAAATCCATGTTCAAGACTTGAAGACAATCTATTGAAGATTTTATTGAAGAAGATTGACTTTTCAAAGAAAAAGACAATGACTTTTCATGTTTGTCTGAAGATTCTTCAAAGCTGAGTTCTTAAAGAGTGTCAAAGCATATAGTTCACCGTGAACTAGTGGAGATAAAGCTATTTGAAGATGGTTTGATAGAGTGTCTGTTTCAGAAGATTGACTTTACAAAGAGCTGAAGACTGCTGTTATTTTTTTTAAATCTTGAATCCAAAGGGGGAGATTGTTAGAGCATTGTTGTATTCAAGATTTACTGTAAAGTCAATGTACTGTATTAGTTGTGAATGCCTTTATACCTTGTATGTTATGGGTATAAATAGGCTTGTCTAGACCATTTGATAGTAACACTTCGAAATACTTTAGAAAGCTTTTGTAATATTTTAGAAACCTTTTGTAATCCTTTGAGCTCAATACATGGATGACATATTTGCTCTCTAGATTCTCTCTCACTACATTCATATCTTATTGCTAGAGATTTGGGATTTATTAGTTTGGTCTTTGCAAATTGTTAGAACTTGTTATAGAACTAGTAGGTCTTATGAAAACTTCAACAATTTCTGTGATTTTTGGCTTAGAAACTTGAAGTTTTTCATACAAGTTGATTGGAGCTCTTTTTAAAGTGACATTTTCTTCCAATCCCAATCCCTTCTTTGGGTTGTAAAATCTTGTATCTTTAACATTGCTTAATAAAAGATTTAATGTTTGCTGAGTCTGACCCCTTTTCAAATTCAGATCTTCCAATTCTTGGATTTTGGTGTATAAATTCTTTCTTTCTTCAAATAACATATCAAATTTTATTTGTAAATCACCTTTTTCATCCTTTATTTTTGAAAACTCAACTTTTAGTTCAGAAAGCTTTTTCAACAATTCAGAATTTTCATCTTTAACTTTCTGTTTCTCAGCCTCAGATTCTTCATATTGTTCTTTTATTACTTCTTTTTCAATTCTGAATTTGTTAACCAAATTTCTTTCTCCTTTTATCTGTTTTCTTAGATTAGCAAATTCAGTTTTCATTTCACCAATCTGTGTCATTAACTCTATTTCAAGTGAAGAATGTACCTCAGCAGATGACTCAGAATCAGCATCTTCAAAATCAGAATCATCCTCATTCCTCATTTTTGCCATATAGCTTTGCATCTGTGGAAAGTTGATATGATCATCTTCATCAGAAGTGTAGTACAACCAATTCTCCTGTTCAGCCAATAAAGCAATTTTATCATCTCTCTTTGTTAGAGCATTGTTGTATTCAAGATTTACTGTAAAGTCACTGTACTGTATGAGTCTATACAGTATTGTGAATGCCTTTATACCTTATATGTCATGGGTATAAATAGGCTTGTCTAGTTCATTTGTAAGTAACACTTTAGAAAGCTTTTGTAATCTTTTAGAAACCTTTTGTAATCCTTTGAGCTCAATACATGGATGACATATTTGCTCTCTAGATTCTCTCTCACTACATTCATATCTTATTGCTAGAGATCTGGGATTTCACAATTGGTATCAGAGCTAAACAGAAGATTCAAGCAGATCGAAGACCAAATTGAAGATTTTTTACACTAAAGCTGAAGAATTCGGATTGGGTGTTCATCACTATTCATCACTGTTCATCAAGAATTCTGACCCTTCTTCATTTACTATTCATCCAGATTTCATTTTTTTCATTTTTTGATATTTTGGATTGATTCTTGACATCATTGCACTCGGATTTGATTCCTAAACATCTTTAATTCTTGGATCAACACCAAAATCTGCACAGAATTTGCAGATCTGATCATTTTATATCATTTTTGTTCGAAAACTTTTTCTACTATTTTTGGATCAAAATTCGATTAAATTGATCGAATTAGGATTTGTGATTAACTAAGAAAGTGTGTGGAATCAAATTTCGAACAAATCTGTGCAAATTTCATAACAATTGATCAAGAATTGAAAAAGTTATGGCTGATTTAGTGATTTTCGTGTTCGAAGTGCAGAATTCGGATCATTCTTGGTGAATTCGGATCATTCTTGGTGAATTCGGATCATTCAAAGAAGAATTCGGAGTGTTCTTGGAAATACAAGTGTAGAATTCGACTCAAGAAGGATTCGAATTGATTGAATTCGAACCCAGCTAGATTCGAATTGAGGAGAATTCGAACCGTGTTAGATTCGAATTGAGGAGAATTCGAACTGTGTTAGATTCGAATTGAGTTGATTAAATTTTCCAAGTGTTGAATTCGAACCCTTAAGCATCCGAATTCATAGAATTCGAACCCTTAAGCATCCGAATTCATAGAATTCGAACCCTTAAGCATCCGAATTCATAGAATTCGAACCCTTAAGCATCCGAATTCATTGAATTCGAACCCTTAAGCATCCGAATTCCTTGAATTCGAACCAAGTTAAGTCCGAATTGAGTGAATTCGAACCCTTCTTCATCCAAATTCGTTGAATTCCAACCCTTACTCATCCGAATTCTTGTGAATTAAAAAAAAAAACGAGTTTTTTGAGAAAATTTTTTATCTCGAAATTTTTTCTATAGTGTATTTCATACACTGTAAGAGCTTTTCAAGAAAAAATTTTATATATTTTTTTTGTGTATTTTCATACACTGTCTGCTTGATCTTCTGAACGATCAATTTCTAGCAATATTCAAAATGGTTTTACAACAAGTTATTGTTAAAAGCAGTGGTGAAGATTTGAAGCAAACTCTGAAAAAGGAGAATCCTCCAATTGCAAAAGTTTTTGTTAAACCAAATGTAAAGTTGCAACAAGTCATTATAACAGAAACATCTGTTAATTCACATGTATCTGTTAAACCAAATAATGAAGTGTTGCAACAAGTCATAATAACAAAAACACCTCCAAAGCCACTTGAAAAAGCTAAGGCAAATAATGGAATTTTGCAACAAGTTATTTTATCAGAAACATCTCCTATATCAGAAACTCCTGTTAAAGATAATGCTTCAAATTCTTCAACTCCTATTTTAAATAAAGCATTGGAAGAAGAAAATGTTAATCTGAAAAGACAAATTTTAGACATTTCTTCTTCAAATGCTAAACTTACTAAAAGAATAATTGATCTTGAAGTTTATATTGCAGATCTTGAAGCAAAGAAAGACAACTCAAGTCTGCACGATCAAATCGAGAATCTTCAAGAGAAAGTAACAACTCTTCAAAAAGAAAATGCCGATTTGAAGAGTAGAGAAGAAAAGAGAGTGAAGTGGAACTTAAAGTTACATGCTCAATTAAAAGAAGTTAAAGATATAGGGAAAATTTTGGACAGTGAAAATGCCGATCTAAAGAGAAAACTGTCTAATTTTTCTTTTGAAGAAAAGAAAGTTTTTGAAGAAAAGAAAGAGACTGAGCTGAAATGTATAAAACTTTCAAAACAAGTTTCAGACTTTGAGAAAGTTTTATTTTTAGAAAAAGACAAGCTCGAAAAAGAAAGAGCTAAATTTGAAACTGAACGAAAATATTTTGAGAATAAAAGTTCTGAACTTTCCGTGAAAATCTCTGAATTAGAAAATCTTTTGGAAAAGGAAAGAAAAGATTTCACGGAAAAGAAAAATCTCTTTGAAAAGGAAAGTAAAACCCTTAAAAAGAAAAATATGGAAATTTTCAAAGAGATTACTGATAAAAGAAAGTTTTTGGAAAAAGATTTTGAATCGGAACGTGAATATTTTGAAGATGTGATTCTTAATCTTACCAAAAGATTATCTGGTTTATCAGCTGATATTATGAAGGATCAGTTGATCAAATCTGATCTCCAAAAGAAATTTGATCTAATTTCCAAAGAGAAAAATGTTTTAATAAACAAAGTCAAAGAACTTGAAGACGTCATTTTTAAATTTGATGTCTCAAAGCAGGCTAGTCATAATTCTATCTTTCAGACTCCATTTGTTGATTCAAATGATTCTGAATGTTCTTTTAAAACTGCTTCAAGTTCAAGTTTTAAAAACATTCCTTCTAAACAATTTAAAAGATCAACAGATTTCTCAAAAGGTCAGATTCGTTCTTCTAATCTTTTCTATAATCCTCTGTTTGATAAATCGGATGATATTC
Organism: Saussurea involucrata; assembly: GCA_033807775.1. Classification (NCBI taxonomy): domain Eukaryota; kingdom Viridiplantae; phylum Streptophyta; class Magnoliopsida; order Asterales; family Asteraceae; genus Saussurea; species Saussurea involucrata. The sequence goes on along the minus strand of CM066314.1, from coordinate 102,664,036 downwards.
TTAAGGTGCCTAAAATTAATACTTCCAAATCTGAAGAAGTTCCAGTCTTCAAGAGGGTGAAGATGGAATGGAGAATCGAAGGCACAACAATTCCAAAGAAAGATGTGCCAAAATCATCTGTATCCACATCAAATGAAAAGAAGAACAATGCGCCAAAAGGTAAATCTTATGCTAAACCTAATCCTATTTATTCTGTAAATCATCTGATTAGGTTGGCACATAAGAAAATCTGTTGTTCTTACTGTGGATCAAATGATTTTGTGCATAAAGATTATACTTCTTATTGGTATGGTTCTTACAGTATTCCTTGTAAGAAATCAACACCTAACCCACTAGGACCCAAGTGCCATTGGGTACCAAAATCTGCTTAATCTGTTTTGCAGGTTCTTCATGTGTTGTACTGAATTGTAGATACATACCACACACATGACTGAAAACAGAAGAGAAGCGGCGAATTTTTTGAAAAATATTTGTACCATTAAGGGGGAGACAAAGAACAATGGTTTCTAAACACATCAGTTTAGAACCCGGATTTCAACGACAATGGCTTTTGAACTTATCAGTTCAAAACCCGTGCTTCAACGACATTGGATTTTGAACATATCAGTTCAAAACCCGTGCTTCAACGGCCATGGCTTCTGAACAATTCAGTTCAGGACCCGTACTTCAAAGACTAAGACTTCTAAACAAATCAGTTTAGAACTCATACTTCTCAGGTGATATCCTTAACTGTCACATTTTTCTGTTACAAGGAACAAGTGGTAAAAGGTAACATTGAATTATATTTTGTTTCTACTGCTTTGAAAACTTGAATCTTTACAAATTTAATTCAATGAGATGAAATTTTCAATTTACATTCAATGAATTAAATGTGTGCTAAAAGATGATTTTACAAGAAACTTTGTATTATCAGAGTTAGACTTGCTTCAATTCACACCTCTAAAATAAATCGAAAGGTCAGCAAAACATGAATGAAATTATGTTGAATGCTCAAAGATATGTGAATCTGGACTTATATAGAATATAATGCTCAAAAAGCCTATTTATCAGAATGATGAATGGAAACGAAAATATGGGGGAAGCACTATGATTAAGAACCAAGTGATTGAGATATCATTCATATTTTGTGATGGAAATTCGAACTTATATAGAATATCATTTAATTTGAAAGTTTGTGCCTGTGGCCTTTCTGGTTTGGGAGAGTAAGTCCTAAGGGGTGCTCGACACCTAGTCCCTAAGATCAACTGGTCTGGGATCGACTGACCCAAATCCTGCAATAGAACCAGATAGAAAGCCATGTTCTACTGGTACAAATGGGTTTAAGATATATCGATGTGGCCTTTCTGGTTTGGGAAATTAAGTTCTAAGGGGTGCTTGACACCTAGCACCTAAGGCCAACTGGTCTGGGATCTGCTAACCCAAATCCTGCTATAGAACCAGATAGAAAGTCATGTTTAACGGTGTATCTTATTCTTACTAAACTTTTTGATCAAAAGATGCCAATGAGCACAAAATCAAAAGATTCAAATGTGCACAAAATCAAAAGATGCCAATGAGCACAAAATCAAAAGATGCCAATGTGCACAAATCAAAAGATGCCAATGAGCACAAAAGAAAAGATGCCAATGAGCACACATCTCTTGAAACTTGGGAAAATACAAAGTCGCGATAAACCCGTAAATTTGTGAAAATTCTGATTTTGGACAAATAGTGTGAGTAGAGCAAAATATTCTTATATGTTTTAGAATTGCATATGCTTGAAGCTAATCATATTTCCCATGCTAGCACACCAAATAGATTTAATAAAGGGGTTGAAACTGAACATTTTTTAACTTGATATACAATGATGACTTGTTCTTGAATCCAAACACATGCATTTGATTTCATTTGATTGAAAAATCTGTTAAATTTCATTAAGTTGAATTTCTTTTGTAAAGTTTTCAAATGATCAAATGTTTGTAGTTATAAAATAAAATTCAATGAATGTTATTTTCCTTGTGTAAATTTGTTTTAAAATTTGTGCTACAATTTCAAATATTGTACGTTTTTGAAATATATGCATACTTTCAGGGGGAGAAAACAAATTGCTCCAGAATTCTTATTTTGAGGGGGAGCAAGGTTATTCTGTAAGGAGGAGATTGTTAGCAATACTCAAAGACACGACTGAAATTGAAAATGGTTTTCGATGCTCACCATCATCGAAAAAGGGGGAGAAAAGTTTAATTTCAATTTCATGTCAAAGAATTTTCAAATCAAAGATATTTCAAGTCAAAGATTCGTGAACAAAGACTGAAGATTGGGGAGAAGGATCATGTGAAGTCCAAATGTTGCTGAATTTGGTTATCTTAGTTCTGAGTGGTTATCGGAATGCGCTTACACCTAAAAGTTCAACAATGTGGATGGTTTCACATCTTTCTGATCCAAACTCTAATCGTTTCTGATTTATCTTGTTCCGAATTGATGGTTCTATATAAAGATATGGAATTTCATGTTCAAGACTTGAAGACAATCTGTTGAAGATTTTATCGAAGAAGATTGATTTTTCAAAGAGAAAGACAAAGACTTTTCATGTTTGTCTGAAGATTCTTCAAAGCTGAGTTCTTAAAGAGTGTCAAAGCATATAGTTCGCCGTGAACTAGTGGAGATAAAGCTATTTGAAGATGGTTTGATAGAGTGTCTGTTTGAGAAGATTGACTTTACAAAGAGCTGAAGACTGCTGTTATTTTTTTTAAATCTTGAATCCAAAGGGGGAGATTGTTAGAGCATTGTTGTATTCAAGATTTATTGTAAAGTCAATGTACTGTATGAGTCTATACAGTATTGTGAATGCCTTTATACCTTGTATGTCATGGGTATAAATAGGCTTGTCTAGTTCATTTGTAAGTAACACTTTAGAAAGCTTTTGTAATCTTTTAGAAACCTTTTGTAATCCTTTGAGCTCAATACATGGATGACATATTTGCTCTCTAGATTCTCTCTCACTACATTCATATCTTATTGCTAGAGATCTGGGATTTCACACTCTTCTTTGCAAGCTGAGCCTTCTTGGTGTAGTACTCATAGTCTTTCACAATTTTAACTCTGCAATCCTTAGCATAGTGGCCAGATTTTCCACACTTGAAACACAGATTCTTTTCTTTTCTCTCATCCTTCTCTTCTTTGTTTTCTTCACTTCTCTCTACTCTCTTTTCAAACTTATTTTCTTCTCTGTCTTCTTTCTTCTTATAATCTGAACTCCCAAGTCTCTTATAATTTCCTTGAAATCTACCCTTCCCATACCTTTTGTTGAAAGTATTTGTCAACAAAGCTAGTTTCTCAGCCATTATCTTGATATCTTCATCATCTTCTGATCCTTCTTCCTTGTCAGATTCTTCCAGATTAGGTATTTCTGATAGATATGCAGTCTTTTTGGGTGCTTTGATTGCTTTGGACTTTGATAAGAACGCTAACTGATCAGCAACATTTTTCTTCTCTTCCACAACTAACTTGACAGAGTCTTCATGTTGATTAAGAACACATAACAGATCATTTAAGTCTTCTTCACACATATCCTTGTTCATTTGCAGACTTATGGCAAATGATGACCATTCTGAATTTAGACTGTTCAGAAATTTGTAGTTTATTTCTGACTTCGTTTTCTTCAGTCCATTTCTTCTCAAGTCATTTAGAATAGTGCAAAATTTACTGTATGTCTGTGTCAAACTTTCTGACTCTTTTGCTTTGAACCTTTCATAAGCATTTATGCTTTGATTTAACTTTGCCTGAATAGATCTCACAGTCCCTAACATCTGCCTTTCCAATTCGTCCCACATTTCTTTAGCTGATGATCCACTGTCAATCCTGTTAAGAACCTCATTTGGGACAGCCAAAGTCATCAAAGTAATTGCTCTTTTGTCAATAGCATGCCTATTCTTCTGTTCAGTTGTGTATTGGGAATAACTCTTCTTCACCCTGGTCGCTGGAATTTCTGGAGCTGTCTCTGTAGCAGGGGTTGCGGCAACATCGATATACACTTCAATTGGACCTTCTCGAATGGAGATCATAAGGTTTTCATCAATGTTGTCTAGGAATTGGATCATACGAATTTTCCATTGCTGATACTCTTCAGGTATAAGAACAGGCGGTTTGGTTTCAGATCCCATGGCTAGATATTCTTTAGAAGACATGATTGTAAGAAAATTCAACAGAAAGACAAATTCGAGTTTCTTGATCGAAATGTAACAGGAAATTCAAGAATTGCCAAGAATTCAAGAACTAGACCTAGCAGCGGAATCGAATTTTGAATGAATCAAGAAATCTTCAAGAAATTGATCAATCGATCTTCGCGATAACAATCTTGAACGAATTTGTTTGTTGATTGGCTCTGATACCAATTGTAAGTTCAGGATCTTATCTTACAATCAATATAGAAAGCAGTAATTGAGAAGTTGTATGATCAAGCCCAATTGTATTCAATGATGAACAGAATTACAAATCTAAGAGAGAGAGAATCTCAAAGATTACAAAGAATGAATACAAAGATATATGGGAAAATCAATCAGTTAGCAACGTAGTGCTAACCACTCTATTTATACTGCAACGGACATGTTAAAGCTACAGTACATATAAGAACGACTAATAAGAACATAACACGTGTCCTAATTAGTTTACTAAATCCTAAGTAAAGTATGTAGTCATAAGTTCTGAACAGGTAGTTCAGAACTTCTGAACATTCTTCTGATAACGCTTCTCAGAGCTTCTGACTCTTTCTCTCAGAACTCTGACTTCTCTTCTCAGATCTCTGACTCCTCTACTCAGAACATCTGAGTCTTCTTATCAGATCTTCAACACTTGGTTTATTGACAAAATTTCAGATCTAACAAAAACCATATATAAACATATCTGTGAAGCTCAAACCAAATCATGCACGAAAAACTATTCGGATCTTAAGGTCTTTACGAAGCACACTGAAAAAATCTCGAATTTTTTCGAAATTCATCAAAAATTGTCGAAATTCGATTCTAAAAATTGGAGATGATCTGGAATCAAATAACCAGCAGATCTTCAAGAGCATAAGAGATTTGAACACACTTACATATAGATCGGGCAAAAATTTACTTGAAATGTCGAGATCCGATGATCGTATCGAGAAACAATTTGTCGATTTGGCTCTGATAACAATTGTGAGGTCCATGATCTTCAACAATTAAAGTATTAGTAACAAGATGAGGTAGGAGAGGACTAATTATTTATTGTAATGAAAAACTAATCTAGAGAGAACACAATATGATTTGAAGGCTACATTGTGAATTATGAAATTGTTATTTACAAAACTACATAACAAGTCCTATTTATAGTCCCCCTCCCTTGTTACAACAAGTAAGCCCAAGCCCATTAGATATTAAAGCCCATTAGGCCCAATGCCTTTGCTTTACAATACTTTCTTACATAAAATGTCCTAACAATGTACCCATTTCCAAATGGGTCCAATCTTATTAGGGGACTTTAAGGTTGCCTTAGTGTAACACCCCGCTTACCACGACACAATATTGTCCGCTTTGCCCCACTGGATCACGGCTTTGTTCTTGGCGACCTGGCAAGGACTTCGCAAGGACTTCCCAGGAGGTCACCCATCCTGGTACTACTCCCACCCAAGCACGCTTAACCACAGAGTTCCCAAGGAACCCGCATGCTTGTGGCCCCAAAACGCGTTGTGTCTGGTAAGGCCAAGGTTTACTAATATACCCAGCATCTCTCCTGTCCACGGCCGATGTGGGATATGCCTAAGGTGTTACACACACCCCCCTTAGGGACTCATCGTCCTCGATGAGGTTTGCCCCATCATCCCGAACGGCACGGGAGTGGCTCTGATACCATTTGTAACACCCCGCTTACCACGACACAATATTGTCCGCTTTGCCCCACTGGCTCACGGCTTTGTTCTTGGCGACCTGGCAAGGACTTCGCAAGGACTTCCCAGGAGGTCACCCATCCTGGTACTACTCCCACCCAAGCACGCTTAACCACAGAGTTCCCAAGGAACCCGCATGCTTGTGGCCCCAAAACGCGTTGTGTCTGGTAAGGCCAAGGTTTACTAATATACCCAGCATCTCTCCTGTCCACGGCCGATGTGGGATATGCCTAAGGTGTTACACTTAGCATCCTTAGTTTTGGTTTTAACTTCTTTGAAAGAACCATTTTGTTTCTTCTTATCCTTGAATTTTGCATTCTTTGCTTTGGGGTTAGAGAAGAAATAGCGAGGACCATAGAAATGTTGATTCAATTGATACATAAGTTCAAAGCAATGACAATAATCAACATGTGAAGAAACTTGCTAAAACTTTTCATTAAAACATTGAACATGGGTACAGAGGCTTTATGATGGCAATCTCTCCTAGCATCAGACTTTTTGTTACAGAATGACCTATCTAGGCTAAATTTATTTTTATAAAAGTCTATCTTCAGAGTAGCCTTCTACTATAGCCATCTTCTGTGGTGAACTTTTGCCGATTTCACTGTCATAGAAGAAAAAGACTTGTTATTTTCAATCCATTTTCCTTTTTGTTGCCAAGTAAGTTTTTCATGAGTTGCCTTTAAAGGTGTAGATCCCAGTTTGATCAAATTGTTAGGGTCTAAATTGTATTGAATAGAAGTTCAAGGGTTTATTTTGTAAATGTTTTAATTGGCTTAGCCTAGTTAATGGGTCACGGGCCTTAGGCTTTAAGCCTGGGAATAAATAGTTGTGTTAGCCTAATTTTGTAGGTTAATCATCCTCAACCCATTGTAATCGTATCGTGAAAAACTCCCTGAATGGTTTATGATATTGATGGATGACGTATTGAAATCAACCGTTCTTATTGCTATTGTTTACTGATTTCATATCAGTTGCACTAATCTGGGAATTGGTATCAGAGCATACAGACAAATCAATTCAAGGTTTCTAGTAAGTTTCTGAAAAGCTTCAATCGACTGTTCTTGATAAGAACTTTTATGTTGGTCCCGAAGGGCTATACAAGTTTGTAGAAGGGGGAGTTGAATACAAACACACAGATTTTACTTTTCTAAATTGTTTATTGATAAATCATTAACAATTTACAGCTTGTTGCGGAACAAGATTAAGGATAAACCTAAATCTAAACAAGTTGGAACACTATGTTTCTTGCACTAAGAAAGAGAAGGAAATTACTAATAATAACCAATCTAAAGATAACAAGGATGAACTTGTCCAGAGTTAGCAAGTTACATCAAAATGAAGTGAATTCTTCTTCTTATATACTGCATGCATTTAATGCATTGGAGTTTACACTTTACACGTGGTAGCAGCTGATTGGTTGCATGTCATTGACCTTTGTTGACAACCTTAGTAGCCGCATGTTTGAACAGTGTAGTATCAGAGTGGTTGTACGATTTCAGACAATAAGGAGGTTCTTTTTCTGACATATCGTACGGAGTCGTGCAAGGGTGGTTAAGACAAAAGTACTTTGTACGGAGGACTTCATGATCAGCTTTTCGTTGATTCAGCAGTTTATCATTCTATTTCACCGAATGATAAAGTTCAGCGATAGCTGAAGTCTTGTAATTGATACTTCACGTTGAGTGGACAAATCTGAGTCTTCGCTGATCCACATCAGTTCATTAGGAGACTTGTCACTGGTTCTTGATCTTGATCTTCCACTTCAGCGTAGAACCTATGTTGACGTGAAACTTGTCTTCAGAGATCATAAGTAAACAACTAACTTATCAGCGATCACCATAAGGACTGAACAGACTCAGAGTATTATGGTGAACAGTGTTCGCTGAATGTTTAATCTAAAGAGCGAGAGTTCCTACCAGCGGTACTGTAAGATCTTAGTACTTATCAGCGATAGTGAAACTCTGATACATATTGTTTACTTACAATTTTCACTAAGTATATATAAAAGAGGGTCATTTTCAAATCACTAAGGGTTTGGATCAACAATCTCCCCCTATTTGATTATGACATAGCAACAGAGAAAATTTCTATATAATGAAAACATAAGGATAAAAAGAACTCATAAAATATTTGTCCCTTTTACTGTTTTCTGGGATCTTTTCTGAACTGATGGAGTAAAGTACTTTCGCTGAAATCTTTCTTTAAACTTCGAATCAGATTACAAAAGGAAGTGGAAAGATTACAAGTACAAGCGAAATAAATTACAAGTACAAAAGAATAACTGATACAACAGAAGAATAAGGCGATCCTATCAGTTTATATAGGTTCTTCCTTAATGAGAAGTTCATCAAGGGTATTTGATGTGGGGATCATCCAGTCAGGGACATTTACTCCTTGGTTCCTTTTGTTAAGCGCTTCTTCAAAAATCAAGGGTTTAAGATGTCGTGCCTGAATGTCGTTTTTGAAATCACACCAGTAGATGAGATCTTTCAGTTGTTCGATGGGAGTGATGGGAAGTTCAGAGATACGTTGAAAACGCTTTCGTCCATCCCAGTCAATAAAGAATATTTCGTAGGGTTTGCTTAAGACTTTCCCAGGGATGAAAGTCTCATCAGGAGGAAGAGATGTGTCAAGTGCAGAAAGGTCAGGTTCTGGACCAAGGACTTCAGTTAGAGAAAAACCAATACCTGTTTCGTTCCGTATCTGAGGACCCGAGTCTGAAGATTTAGACTTTTTCTTTGCAGAGGCCCTTCTTTTCTGATTTTCAAGAGGAGGGGGAGGAGGAATATCCACACAAGAAGATACTAAGTCGATCTGTTTGTTTATCAGCTTTTCAACATGATCCTTGTACTTAGATTGAGACTTCTGGATGGCTAATCTGATCTCCAACCATTCAGAGAGACCGTACTTCGTGATGGCTTCAACATAGAATTTTTCGTACTATCAATTCTCTCTGAATATCTCGATTTCAGCGATAGAAACTTTGAGGGTTGATCTTCTAGGGATGAGTACCTTGTTGATTCTGGCAGTTCGATATCTGAAATGTACCTTTTCTTTGCACCAGGCTAAAGTAGATTGAGACACAGTCCTCTTTTCTTCAACGATCTTCTTGGCGTCTTCCCATAGCTGACGTTGAACTTCGATTGGAATTCTTTTTAGCTTGGGGTCTTTCACCGATTGTTGAGAGATATGGATGGCGAGTTCTCTATCTTTTTCTTCAGCTTCCCTTCTTTCAGCGATTAGACGTTCATCTCTGAGGTGATCCTTGTATTCCTTTTGTGAAATTCTGAACTTTGGAGGAATAGTAGGAAGTTGATCACGCTTCAGAATGATTCGCTGATCTTCGAACTTCTTTATCATTGCATCTCTCTTTTTCTGATCCTCTTCACTTAGCTTTTGAGGAGCCAAGGAAGGTCTGTTTTTGTGAGAGAGCATCTGTTCTTCAGGTTCATTAGTCTAAGAGATCAAATCCAAGACCGGGATTATTTCTTCAGCTTAGGGAGCTGGGATTATTGTTGGTAAATTCGCAGTTGTAGGAACTTCAGCGATGTCCTTAAACAGGGGAGAAGACTAGCTGAAACACAACGATCGTACGAGTAAGAACTTGGGTATAATAGAGAGAGATAAAGAATGTGGTTATGTATAGAGGTTTTATGGAGAGGAGAGCTGATAATGTGTATAGATAGATAGAGGAGGGATGAGTGCAAGGAAGATTTAGTGTACCTGACAAACTAGCTTTAGAAGTGAGATCGTCAGATTGTCATTGTCTTCAGCGACACCTTTTCCTTTGCCCTTGTCAGCTTCAGACGCTGAAGGCTTTGATTTGGTCCGCTCCCCTGAAGGTTCGTTTATCACGATCCCTTTAAGAACTGTAGTCCTCTGAGCAGGTTTGACGATAAAGGAGTCATCATCATCATCATCGTCATCATCATCATTCTTTGGAGAAGAGGATGGTTCATCATCAGATAAGTCAATGGCTTCTTCATCTTCAGCTTCAGATTCAGATTTTTCAGCTTCTTCTTCGAGTTGCTCCCCCTCAGATACAGAGGTAAGCTTCTCGGTTCCCTCAGGGTTTTCATCTCCCTAAGGTCTAGCGGTTGTGTCTTCATTTGTCTTCTCACCCTCTTCAGTAAGGGTAAGGTCTTCAGTCTTCTCCCCCTTGATAGATTCATCATGGGGAAGGTCTTCAGATATCTTCTCCCCCCTTCCTTATGATGAGTGGGGGAGGAATGCGATGACTCAGCTGTAGGTTTTGGTTCCCTGTCTTCTTGGCCAGGGATCCCCATATAATCTTCAATCGCTGCTACTCTGTCTTCTAGGCCAGTAATAGCAGGACTGATCTTTTGTAGATTAGCTCGATCGCCCTGAGTGAATTGAGAAGTTGAGGTGGTCAGGTGATCGAGCACTTTCTGAACAATCTCTTTGACCACAGAGACTTCAGACTTAACTGAATTTACTGAGGTGTTAACTTCAGTCTTTACAGCAGACATCTCTCCTTCTAGTTTTCCTACCGATGTCTTTAGCGTTGTGACTTCGCTGGACATGGAATGAACTTTTGTTTTGATGGCGAGGTAGTCTGTGTAGATGTCAGCGAGAACTTTGGCAAAGTTGCTGAGAGTATGATCAACCTTCTCCAAGTCAGCTTTGGAGGCTTTCTCTTCCACCACTGTTGTCAGCTTTGTGAGATTCTCTCCAGCGTTTGTTACAGCTGAAGAGTTGTCGGAAAGAGTAGTGGTGAGACCTGTCAGCTTCGTCTCTAGGGTATTCAGAGAGGCGTTGATGTCTCCCAAATTAGGACCTGTAACATATAAGTACTTATGAACCGAGGAAAGCTCATAAGTTTGGGGTTCAGTTACAGTGTATATGGGTTGGTGTATACCAGCAGGAGGATTGGTGAATTCATCAAAATCTCTGTGTCCTGAGAAGAGTTCTATGTCGTCAGCTAAAGTGCGTGTATGCATGGTCATCTCTGCAGGTCCTACGTCCATCATTCCTTGAAGAATGTCAGCTTTAGCTTCTGGAGCAATGACAGGTGCTCCAGTGACAACTGGATTAGAGTCCAATAGAGTAGAGGGAGAAGCGAAGGTTGAGAAAGTTGGTTGGGTGCGGTGTTCAACGTTGTATCCGCTGAGAATCACTTTTTCAGTCTGTAGAGAGACTGAAGGAGGTTGGGTAGATTCCAAGTTTAAAACCTCAGCGTTTAGAGACGCTGAAGCCGGGATAGAATGGGTGGCTTGTTCAGCTGTGGCAGAGCGTACCACTGAACGTTCCTTCAGCTCTTCGAGATGAGCTGAGGAGTCTTCAGCAAGAGATTGTTGGGGTTGCTCCTTGGTTTTCTTAGTTCTTTTGGAACTAAGTTGGGTAGAGGAGTGTTTCCTTTTATGAGAAGGAATGGAGGTTGCAGCTTGGGTATCAGCGATGGTTTTGTCCACTGAAGGAGCTGCAGAAATTGAAGATGTAGGGTTGAGAAGAGTTAAGAGTGTAGAAAGACGTACCTCGTTTTCCACCGGTTTGAAGTCGAGTACCTTAGGGCCAACCTGAGAGAGTTTCAGGTCACCCTCTTTTGGGTAGTTGTCCTTCAGGCCTGTTTAGAAGACGGCGCTGATGAATCTTGGATATGGAACCCATGGAGATCGGTCAGCGGCGGAGTCTACTCTAAGTACCAGATCATCGTAGATTATCGATGCCCAGTCAATATGTAGACCTTTCAGCAAAGCATATCCCATTGCTTGCTGAGGTTGAGCGGCTTGATCAGAGGAGCCGGTCTTTGCAGTCATGCAGCTGATTAAGTGAGCGAAGATGAAGTTCATCTCGCTGGGCATTTTTGACTTCTTGATGAGGGTCAGCTTCTTCTCAGGCTTCTTGTCCCTCCCAGTTTCCCATACATAGCCCATTGCATCGAAGAATGCAGTGATGGCTTCCCTATCTGAGTGTTTCTTGTGGTCAGGGAGGGGAACAAAAGGTTTTTCTTCTGTTGAGATGGGAAGGTTCAGGGCTTTGCGGATAATGGCAGGGGTGATTTTTATTGTGCCATAATCAGTATCACAGAGGATGCAATCAATTGTTTTTTAGGAGTCTTTGGTTGATGGTAGCTGAGAGTGTCTGACAGAGTACCAGAACTGGGATAGCAGTAGCTGATGTGTAGGAGGTGTTATGGTCAGGGCTGTAGATAGGCAACAGTTTTTCAGGAAATTCACAGCATCATTCAGATGTGTGACTTGCTTTCGAGGAGGAAACTCGAGAAACGCATAGAGATTATTTGACTTAGTCCAATCAAGTTCTTCAAGAGTGAACTTGACCTGAGGAGCCTTGATTATTTCCAATTCCTCAGTAGCAGCAGCAGTGTTCTCAGCGGTGGTGTTCTTGGCAGTGGAAATGTCAGTAGATGCCATTTCTGTATATCAGTTCAACCAAAGATTAACAAATAAGAATAATCTTAATGTGGAAAGATTTTCCAATAAGATGGTTCGAATTATGTCCATTTCATTCAGACAAAAAAATGTCTTAATGAAGATTAGGGTTTTTCTTGGTTTTGAAAAAGAAATTCAAACCAAAAAAAATCTTGTTTTCCAGTTTCCTTTGAGAATTATGATTTTGGAAACGTACGTATGAAGAACAAGTTTAAGATTTTGCGTTTAAACTTGAAGAACAACCATGAAAGGTTGTGTTCAGAAAACCATGAAAGAAATGATTTCATTTGAAAAAGTTCTTTTTTTTGATCTTGTAAATACAAAGAGAAGATCATTAACAAGTTTAAGAAACAGGTAAATAATAGAAATATTAACCTGGTTCGTTTGAAGAAGAAGAAGTTATTGAAAAACTTGAGAGCACAAATGCAACAGTAATTTTTCTTGCTTGGAGGAGAAGTTTTTCGCGTAAAGGAAAAATATAAACCCACAAAGTGTTTATATAGTGAGATTAGAGAGAGAGAGAAAAACTCGAGCGGGAAAGTTTTTCATCATGACACGGACACGTGTTTGCATTTGATTGGAAGGTAAACGAAACGTGCAAACGTGTGTCAGAAAAAGAACGTGCCGGGGCTTATCCGTTGCAAGGACGTCACAACTTTCCTTTCATGTTCTAAGATGTCTCTGAGGTTTTGAAAACTCAGGGACACTTTTGAAAACATGAAGCACTGAATAGAAATATCAGTGTTGGTTTTAGAAATTTCAAAGCATCGCTGATTAAGGAAGAGATATTCAGCAATGCAATTTGTTTTGAAATCTTGCATTCACATGCGATTGTCAGAGAGAAAAAAACATACCTTGATATTAGCGAATCAAGTTTATTCAGAGAGAAAATGATAGAATGGGTTATATAAGTTGATTTTATCCTATCGCTGATCAAATGTGAACCGCTGAAGATTTTACTCTTTAAAGTTCAGCATTCCAAGCTCGCTGATGAGAAAGTTGAATCTTGTCTCATCAAGAGGTTTGGTGAACAACTGATAATCAGTTGGGATAAAGTGAAGTTCTATATCACCATTTATCACATGATCTCCAATAAAATGATACCTGATTTCGATGTGTTTTGTCTTTGAGTGTAACACTGGATTGTTGGCTATAGCGATGGCACTTGTGCTGTCGCAATAGATTGGAATATTTGAGAGTTGTAGGTCATAGTCCAGTAGTTGATTTCTCATCCACAAGACCTGAGAACAACAGCTTCCAGCGGCTACATACTCAGCTTCAGCTGTGGAGGTGGACACTGAGTTTTGCTTTTTACTTGTCCAACTCACCAGCTTTCCACCCATGAGCTGACGGCCTCCTGTGGTGCTTTTCCTATCCAATTTGCAACCTGCAAAATAACTATCTGAATAGGCGATTAGATCGAATCCTGAGTCTTTGGGATACCAAAGACCTAGGTTCGCAGTACCCTTAAGATATCGAAAAATTCGCTTTACAGCAGTCATATGAGATATCTTAGGTTCAGCTTGATATCGTGCACACAAACATGTTGCGTACATAATATCGGGTCGGCTAGCTGTAAGATACAAGAGAGAGTCGATCATCCCACGGTACAAGAGAGAGTCGATCATCCTTGTCTAGTGTCAGCGGTGGTGCCATAGGGGTTTTCATAGCTGAACTCTGAGTTAAATCGAATTTCTTCAGCATATCTTTAACATACTTTCCCTGATTAATGAAAGTTCCTTTTTCATTTTGCTTTATCTGAGGACCAAGGAAATATGTTAGTTCACCCAGCATGCTCATTTTATACTCATCTTTCATTCTATCAGCGAAACGAGTACAAAGATCAGGGTTAATAGAACAAAATATAATGTCATCAACATATATTCGAACAAGAATGATATGACCTTTTACTTTCCTGAAAAATAGAGTTTTGTCGATTTTACCACGCTCAAATTGTTCAATATGGAGATAAGTAGATAGAGTGTCATACCATGCACGTGGAGCTTGCTTTAAGCCATAAAGTGCCTTATCCAGTTTATAAACATAACATGGACGCTTAGGATCTGAGAATCCTGGAGGTTGTTCCACATAGACTTTTTCATTCAGCTTTCCATTTAGAAACGCTGACTTAACATCCATCTGATATACTTTAAATTCTTTGTGTACAGCGTATGCTAAGAATAGACGAATAGATTCTAGTCTTGCTACTGGAGCAAATGTTTCGTCGTAATCTATGCCTTCCTCTTGTCTGTATCCCTGAGCAACAAGACGAGCCTTGTTGCGGGTTACAGTTCCATGTTCGTCCAACTTGTTTCGATAGACCCATTTAGTGCCTATCACTGTCTTGTCAGTTGGTATTCGAACAAGTTTCCAAATTTTGTTTCTTTCGAATTCAGTCAGCTCTTCTTGTATGGTGCTGACCCAGTTTGGATCTTTGAGGGCATCATCTACTTTCTTTGGTTCAGTCAGAGAAATAAAGTTAACAAATAAACAAATATTACCTGCACTTCATCGAGTCTGAACACCAGCGTTTGGATCACCATGTATTTGATCAATTGGGTGATTTACAGTCCATCGCTGAGCCGGAGCATGAGACGTTGACTCAAACTGAACTGGAGGAGCTGAATATGAGGCTTCAGCAGCTTCTGGAGTATTAGCTAAGAGAGGAATGGGTGCAGTTGTCATTATATTCACTGATTGCTGAGAAGTAGATGGAATGTCTGAGACATTTGGTTCAGAAGCAGGTATAGTGTTTAAAGGAACAGCTGAGACCCATGATGTTTCAGCTTCACTATTCTGCATGTTTGGAATGATAGTAGGACTATCATCTTCAACTGTATGAGTATGAGGAGTGGGAATATCTTCTGAATCACCAAGATGAGAAAACATCCATTGATTTAGTTCTTCAGTATCAGCGGACGGTTTAGGGTTCGCTGAACGGGATTCGTCAAACATGACGTGAATAGTTTCTTCTATAGTTTGTCTTCTACGATTGAAGACTCTGAAGGCTTTGGAGATTGAAGAATATCCAAGAAAGATTCCATCATCAGCCTTAGGATCAAACTTTCCAAGGGCATCTCTGTTATTCAGTATAAAACACTGACATCCAAAGATGTGAAGAAAGCTGATTGAAGGCTTTCTCCCATGAAAACGTTCATAGGTTGTTTTATTGAATCTTTTGACTATCAGCGACCTGTTTTGCGTAAAACAAGCAGTGTTGACAGCTTCTGCCCAAAACTGAGTAGGCGGGTGAGAATCGCTGAGCATTGAACGTGCAGCTTCAATAATTGTTCTATTTCTTCTTTTAGCGACTCCATTTTGTTGCGATATTCTCACTGATGAAAAGTTGTGAGAAATACCCTTACTCTCAAAGAAGGAATCAAGAGAACTGTTTTTAAATTCAGTCCCATGATCACTCCTTATTGAGCGAACGGTCAAGTTGTTCAGGGTTTCCATCTTCCGAACAAAGGTGATGAGTTCTTCAGGGGTGTCACTCTTGGAACGGAGAAACATAACCCATGTATAACGAGATAATTCATCAACTATGACCAGTGTATATTTCTTTCCAGCGATGGATTGTTTGTTAACAGGGCCAAACAAATCCATATGGAGAAGTTGTAGAGGAGATGACACTAAGGAGATTTGCTTTGACTTAAAGCTTGCTTTGGTCTGCTTCCCTTTCTCACACACTGAACATAAAGACTCTTTGGCGTATGAGTGCTGAGGTAGACCAGTGACTAACTCTTTTGAAGAAAGAGTGTTCAGTGTCTTGAAATTCAGATGAGAGAGCCTCTTATGCCATAGCCAGTTGACATCAGATGAGGCTTTTGAGAAGAAACAGGAGTTCTTAGTGGATGTTGAGTCCATGTTTATTACATAAACATTTTCCAAACGATAACCGCTGAGAGCTATATTCTTCTTTTTGTCAGTTGAAAGTTCAGGATCTAATCTTACAATCTATATAGAAAGCAGTAATTGAGAAGTTGTATGATCAAGCCCAATTGTATTCAATGATGAACAGGATTACAAATCTAAGAGAGAGAGAATCTCAAAGATTACAAAGATATACGGGAAAATCAATCAGTTAGCAACGTAGTGCTAACCACTCTACTTATACTGCAACGGACATGTTAAAGCTACAGTACAAATAAGAAAGACTAATAAGAACATAACATGTGTCCTAATTAGTTTACTAAATACTAAGTAAAGTATGTAGTCATAAGTTCTGAACAGGTTGTTCAGAACTTCTGAACATTCTTCTGATAACGCTTCTCAGAGCTTCTGACTCTTTCTCTCAGAACTCTGACTTCTCTTCTCAGATCTCTGACTCCTCTACTCAGACCATCTGAGTATTCTTATCAGATCTTCAGCACTTGGTTTATTGACAAAACTTCAGATCTAACAACCTCCCCCTTTTTGTCAAATAAACTTGAATTTTGCACCATCAAGTTCTTTCAGAGCAAGAACAATTTTCTGAAGTAGCACATTTCTCAGATTAAGCCTCTTATCAATTTTCACAATGATTTCTTGAATAATTTCAACTTGCTGATTGATTACTTCTTGAGTTATGTTTGCTTCCTTCACTTTCAGCATCTTTTTCTCCAAATTGTGCTTTATGATTCTTAAAGTTCCAGAACAGTATTTTGCAGTTTCCTTTGCTCTGAAGAAGATCTTTCCACTTTTGTTTTTCAAAAATACTCCCAAATCTGGATATTTGTGAACACTTCCAGTCTTTAACATCTTTTTCTGCTCATGATCTGTATTGGGATTTGCCAGATAAACACATGACTTTTGTAAATACAGAGCTATTTGGAAATCTGTATAACAGTGCCACCTTAAGATTTAGAACATGGCCTCAATCACCACACTTCTTGCCTTCCTTTCATTTCTGTCTTTGCTTGACTCTTTGAAGCATAGAAAGCTGTGTAATCTGTAGAAGTCAACCACTGATAGTTTCTCAAAATCTGCATCAGTAAAGTAATAAACCTTGCCATCTTCTCTCAGAACTTCAAAGGATAAGTACTCCATCTTTCTGAATTTCTTAACCTTCAATTCTCTGATTCCAGTGATTAGAAAATCTGAGTAAACAGCTTGCTTTGTTTTGCCAAGACATCTTGATTTTTCAGCCAACCAGATCTGAGTCTCCTTAGGTCTATCATAATACACGTCCAAGAATTGTACTTCTTTTGGTTTGAAGATCTCAGGCAGATCAAATTCAAGAAAGTATCCATTTAGATCAATGGATATTTCATCTTCTTTGGGTTCAGACTGTTCAGCTTGATCAAAACTAGTTATCTGCACATTCTGAGGTGTTGTGTCCTGGACTTTTTCAACTTCATCTGACAGAATTTCATTCACTTCATACTCAGCAGGAAACACAAAATCACTATGTAACATCTTCTTGGGATTAACTTCAGATAGCAACCATTCACCACAACTTCTGATCTTTCTTCTGAGATTCAACCTTCTTTTCATAGAGTTTACACACCTTTTCTTTAAATTCTTTCTTTCAGTTTTAGCACTTACTTCCATTTCAATCAGTAACCAACTCAGAGTTGCATCACTATATTTTACTAGTTCTTTCAGTTTGAACATTTCAAGTCTCTCTTGAACTTTATATGCAAACCCTTCAGATTCCATTCCTTCATTTACAAATCCCTTTATACACACATCAAATCCTGCAATATTTGTTGGACACCTCAGATTGCACTTCTCTTTTCTTCCTTCAATGGCTAGTTGAAAATCATATAAGTACATGTTTCTGACATAGATACCCAGAAGTCTTCTGCATTCAATTTCCATCAAGGCTTCTTCAGTACTAGAGAAGAACTTGACTAGAAAGATCTGATCATCAAGTGTTAGTCTGTGGAAATCAAAACTGGACATGAAAACCTTTGTATTCCTTTCTTTCAGCACTTCCATTCTTACAAATATCAAACCATTGAATTCTTCTTGTTGGAACATTAGAACTTTCTCAATTCTTTTCTGGATATGCAGTCTTGAGTCAGGAATTCTGAATCTGGTTGAGGCTTCTGTATAAATCATCTGAGCTCTTTCATCCATGAAACCATCAACATTGCTCTCTAAAAGCTCATATTCTCCTTCTGTGTGGTAGAGGTTTTCATACATTTCCTCAGGAAAAATGTCATCATGAAATTGTCTGGCCAAAGGTACATCACTTAATTCCAGGATAAAATCACATATAGGTTCTTCTAAAATCTGTAAGTCAATCTTGGGAATCTCAATTGGTTTTCTGAATACATACTCAGAAGGCATAAAGTAATCTTCTAGTTTCTCATATTCTTCTTCTGTGTTCATCTCATCAGCATAGTTATATCTGAACTCATGCTTAAAATTCTGATAATAACCAACAGTTCTATCTTCTTCTCCCAACAGATCAATAGGCCTTATCAGTTTTAACCCTTGTTGAATTTTCTGAACATTAAGTGCTTTGACTACCTCACTTTGCATTCTTCTAATCAATTCTTCACTCAACCTCCTTTCTTCTGATTCAGAATTCATCACATTTTCTTTGTTATACACCACAATATCTGTACACATGTTGACCACTTCACTTTCCACTGTCTTTTCTGATCTCAATACAGATTCCTCAATAGCTTCAGTTTCATCTGAGTTTCCTTCCATCTCTGTGTCTAAGTTCAATTCCTCTGTTTTATCTGAATCACCACCATATGTACTTTCCAACTCCATTTCCTCTGTATCTGAGCTATCAATCTGAACTATCTGAGTTATTGCCTTTAAATTTTCCTGTGTCTGATCTTCTGAACTTTTTGTACTGGCTAAGTGCATATCTGCTATCTCAAAATCTTCTATGCCAATATCATCATCAGAACTTAACCTCTGTCTTTTCTCCCCCTTTTGATGATCATGAGGGTCATTATCATCAAACTTTCTCTTCAAGTTCTGATTAGAAGTACCTTCAGGTTCAGCTTCTGCAATAGGAATAGGATCAAGAGGCTTTGAAGTAGAAGCCAGTGATACACTCAGTGCTTTCAGTATAGATTCCTGCATACCTTGCATTTGGTTTAACATATCTTTTTGAAAACCAGACATTATATCCATGATCTCCTTTTTGTGAGAATCCAAGGATTTCTTTACATCATCTACTTTGGTTTCAACAGAAATCAACTTTTTCTCCAACACAACTTTCAAATCTGACATCTCATCATTCAAATCCTCCACTTTCTTCTCCAAATTTTCTACTTTTTCCCCCATCTCCTTGTTTTGTTTCTGAATCTTTTCAAATTCAGAAGTTTCTAACAGTGAACCTAAACCAACAGATGGTCCAGTTTTCATGTGCCCAGAGGGCTCATGGCCTGTAGATAACACAAAGTCATCTTGTACAACAGATGCACGTTTGAATGAGGCTTTTGTAATGTTCACCTCACCAGGACTTCCATCCAATCCTCGACATCCAACATTAGGTATGTCTATGAATGTTGTTTCAGGAATACGAAATTCCTGATTTGTGCAAGTGTCAGAAGGAATTTCAGGCTCAATATGAATAGGACTGTGATATTCAGACTCAATGTGTTGAAAAATAGATTGGAATTTATCACCTCCCTCCAAATGAGTTTGGGATGGTTTCCCTGATTTGTGTGAAACAGTAGCATGTTGAAATGCTTCTGAGTGGGTATGGATGGGTTGTTCAAGATCCACCACTAGGTCCATGGTGTTTGTTTCAATATTGGACACCAAGAGATGTGAGCCAATAGCATTTGTGGTTACCTGGCCAAGATTAGCTGGTTCAGAGGCATCTCTTTCTGTTTGAACCTCTGTTGACAATCTTTCATCCTCACCACTCTCATTCTGTTTTTCCTCACTGAGTTTAACCAAGCTCTCAGAATTTCCCCCCTCAAGTCTCTCAGAATGTTCACCCATCTGAACATCCTCCCCCTCTCTAATTCGACTAGACCCCTCACCTCTTTTCTCAGGTGGGCCCTCTTGGGTAGGGATTTGAGGTAATTCAATTCCCATAGAGGTGCAATACGCTTTTAAAATCTCACTCTCCCTTGGAATATAATTCCTAAGTGATTTTGGCAATAGTTTATGATTGGGATAGTTTTCAAGTCTTGTTACTGAGGTCATCTTACCCAAATAAAATGTGGGACCATGCTCTTCATTTGTTCTTCTTGAGATTGTTCTGTTTTCCTGCATGGCATACCAAATAACAATTTGCCAGTACCTTATATAAGGAATGTATGTCAGTGGAGCATCCTTTGTTTTCCTCTGAATTGCTTTCTGATTCTTCTCAAATGTATTCTTCATATCTTCCCAAAATATTAAAGTATAGTCATAATGCCTATTCTTCACTAAGCCCTGAAAGATCTAAAGAATTTGTTTAGAACCTTGATCAGCAGAACTATTCTTCCCTGACAAACATTTATTTACCACATGAAAGAAGCAAGCCCAAATAGGTGGTAATTTGTTTCTTCTGAACAAACTGAGAGTCCTCAATCTTTCATTGTATCCCAATTTCATAAATTCAGCTATTAATTCCTCTGTTAGGGGTGAATCTTCAAAATCTGTCCTTCTTTGTACATCGTCTTTCTCTGGTAGATTCAGCATTTCTCTTAGTGCAGAGATAGATAAGGCAAATGTCACTCCTTCAATTTCAGACACAAACTTATTATCTTCTAACCTAAGATGTTTCCACCATTGTTGTATGTACTGAACAGGAACATTTTTGCTTCTTGTAAACCACTTTCTATAAGGATGATGTTTGAATAACTCCATGATAATTCTGTGTTCAGGTTTAAATCGACTTTCCTCAAACAATATAACACAGTTATTTTCAGATAATTTCAACCATTCACTCTCAGGAACAGCCCTTTCCACGAAAATAGGTCTATCTGACATAATCGACCCTGCAGCACTCTGTTCATGTTCAATATTAATGTTTACCTCATCTGCATTTCCTTCTGATTCATCCATTTGTTCATCTTCTTCATTATTTCTTATTGCCTCTTCCTCTACAGCTCTATTCTGTACTTCATCATTATCCGAATCAGATGAATCCATTATCGATTTTGTAGAATGTAGCGAAATTTGACCACTCCTTCGTATTCCAGACATGATTTAAGAAGAAAACAAACTCAAAGAACTCTGGATTTGATTCGTATCTCACTTTTCGCTCTGGAATTTGAAAAGATTTGAAATAGGGATTTTAAGACCTATTTAAAATCCGCGAAGTTGAAAGGTTTAACGGAAAGCGAAATCAATGTTATAACGGAGTCAACACATTTGAAATGCCACAGAGGATTTAAATGAAATGCGTGGCATAATCAAACAAATATGAAGCTGACACGTGTTAGTGGATAGAATTTTGACTCAAGTCAAAGATCTGAATAACACGCTCAGATGTTTTGACTTTCCTTTATCAGATATCTGATTGTTCTACTCAGAGTTCTGATTCCATAACTCAGAAGAATTTTGCCTTGTAACCAAAATGTCATTTAAAATCAACTTCTGACAAATATAAAACATTTTGATTATTCAGAAGAGGTTTGAACAGATAGAAGCACTTTTTATCATCAAAATTTTGTTCATATTATGATGATTTAAAAAAAAATCATTTAAAATCTTATATCTGAATATGAAAATTTTTAATTCAGATATAGTTTGAATAACAAAAAATTTATCATTAAAAGCTTGTTATTCTTAGAATGATCAGAGATAAGAAATGAAAACAAACCTTTTAAGCATCACAAAATGATTTCCAAACAAAAAATTTTGATGCTCCCCCTTGACTTGAGCATGCATTTGACTATTTATGATACATAAAGATGTGATAAAAAGATAATAGAAGAAGCATAATCCACACAGTTGAAGTATTTGTATTTCTCAAAAATAAATTTTTGAAAGTTAGATTGCTGAATTATTGAAAGTGCAGGATCTATTCTTACAATCAATATAGAAAGAAGTAATTGAGAAATTGTATGATCAAGCCCAATTGTATTCAATGATGCACAGAATTACAGATCTAAGAGAGAGATAACCTCAAAGATTACAAGGAATGAATACAAGTAATATGGGAAAATCAATCAGTTAGCAACGTAGTGCTAACCACTCTATTTATACTGCAACGGATATATTAAAGCTACAGTACAAATAAGAAAGACTAATAAGAACAAAACACGTGTCCTAATTAGTTTACACATTACTAAGTAACGAAACTCGTCATAAGTTCTGAACAGGTAGTTCAGAACTTCTGAACATTCTTCTGATCACGCTTCTCAGAACTTCTGACTTCTCTTTCTCAGATCTCTGACTCTTCTTCTCAGAACTTCTGACTCTTCTTCTCAGAACTTCTGAACCTTCTTATCAGATCTTCAACACTTGGTTTATTGACAAAACTTCAGATCTAACAATCTCCCCCTTTTTGTCAAATAAACTTAAACTTTGCATCATCTAATTCTTTCAGAGCATGAACAATTTTCTGAAGTAGCACATTCCTCAGATTAAGCCTCTTATCAATCTTGTCAATAATTTCTTGAATAACTTCAACTTGCTGATTTATTGCTTCTTGAGTTATGTTTGCTTCCTTTACTTTCAGCATCTTTTTCTCCAAATTGTGCTTTATGATCCTTAAAGTTCCAGAACAATATTTTGCAGTTTCCTTTGCTCTGAAGAAGATCTTTCCACTTTTGTTCTTCAAAAATACTCCCAGATCTGGATACTTGTGAACACTTCCAGTCTTTAACACCCTTTTCTGCTCATGATCTGTATTGGGATTTGCCAGATAAACACATGACTTTTGCAAATACAGAGCTATTTGGAAATCTGTATAGCAATGCCACCTTAAGATATAGAACATGGCCTCAATCACCACACTTCTTGCCTTCCTTTCATTTCTGTCTTTACTTGACTCTTTGAAACATAGAAAGCTGTGTAATCTGTAGAAGTCAACCACTGACAGTTTCTCAAAATCTGCATCAGTAAAATAATAAACCTTGCCATCTTCTCTCAGAACTTCAAAGGATAAGTACTCCATCTTTCTGAATTTCTTAACCTTCAATTCTCTGATTCCAGTGATTAGAAAATCTGAGTAAACGGCTTGCTTTGTTTTGCCAAGACATCTTGATTTTTCAGCCAACCAGATCTGAGTCTCCTTAGACCTATCATAATACACATCCAAGAATTGTACTTCTTTTGGTTTGAAAAACTCAGGCAGATCAAATTCAAGAAAGTATCCATTCAGATCAATGAATATTTCATCTTCTTTGGGTTCAGACTGTTCAGCTTGGTCAATATTATTTATCTGCACATTCTGACGTGTTGTGTCCTGAACTTCTTCAACTTCATCTGACAAAATTTCATTCACTTCATACTCAGCAGGGAACACAAAATCACTGTGTAACATCTTCTTGGGATTAACTTCAGATAGCAACCATTCACCACAACTTCTGATCTTTCTTCTGAGATTCAACCTTCTATTCATAGAGTTTACACACCTTTTCTTTAAGTTCTCTCTTTCAGTTTTAGCACTTACTTCCATTTCAATCAGTAACCAACTCAGAGTTGCATCACTATATTTTACCAGTTCTTTCAGTTTGAACATTTCAAGTCTCTCTTGAACTTTATATGCAAACCCTTCAGATTCCATTCCTTCATTTACGAATCCTTTTGTACACACATCAAATCCTGCAATATTTGTTGGAGACCTCAGATTGCACTTCTCTTTTCTTCCTTCAATGGCTAGTTGAAAATCATATAAGTACATGTTTCTGACATAGATACCCAGAAGTCTTCTGCATTCAATTTCCATCAAGGCTTCTTCAGTACCAGAGAAGAATTTGACTAGAAAGATCTGATCATCAAGTGTTAGTCTGTGGAAATCAAAACTGGACATGGCAACTTTTGTATTTTTCTCTTTCAACACTTCCATTCTAACAAACATTAAACCACTGAATTCTTCTTCTTGAAACATTAGAACTTTCTCAATTCTTTTCTGAATATGCAGTCTTGAGTCAGGAATTCTGAATCTGTTTGAAGCTTCTGTGTAAATCATCTGAGCTCTTTCATCCATGAAACCATCAACATTACTTTCTAAAAACTCATATTCTCCTTCTGAGTGGTAGAGGTTTTCATACATTTCCTCAGGAAAAATATCATCATGAAATTGTCTGGCCAAAGGTACATCACTTAGTTCCAGGATGAAATCACATATGGGTTCTTCTAACGTCTGTAAGTTAATCTTGGAAATCTCAATTGGTTTTCTGAATACATACTCAGAAGGCATGAAGTAATCTTCTAGTTTCTCATATTCTTCTTCTGTGTTCATCTCATCAGCATAGTTATATCTGAACTCATGCTTAAAATTCTGAGAATAATCAACAGTTCTGTCTTCTTCACCCATCAGATCAATAGGTCTTATTACTTTTATCCCTTTATGAATTTTCTGAACACTCAAAGCTCTGACTACTTCATTATGCATTCTTCTGATCAATTCTTCATTCAACCTCCTTTCTTCTGATTCAGACTCCATTGCCCTTTCACTGTTATAAACCACAATATCTGTACACCTGTTTACCACTGTACTTTCAACTATTTCTTCTATTCTCAAATCAGATTCCTCAATAGCTACAGTTTCATCTGAGTTTCCTTCCATCTCAGTATCCAAGTTCAATTCCTCTGTTTTATCTGATTCATTACTATCAATACTTCCCAACTCCATTTCTTCTGTATCTGAACTGTCAAGCTGTACTATCTGAATCATCTTCTTTAAATTTTCCTGTGTCTGATCTTCTGAACTTTTTGTATTGGCTAAGTGCATGTCTGCTATCTCAAAATCTTCTATGCCAATGTCATCATCAGAACTTAACCTTTGTCTTTTCTCCCCCTTTTGATGATCATGAGGCTCATTATCATCAAACTTTCTTTTTAAGTTCTGATTAGAAGTACCTTCAGCTTCAGCTTCTGCAATAGGAACAGGATCAAGAGGCTTTGAAGTAGAAGCCAGTGATACACTCAGTGCTTTCAGTATAGAATCCTGCATATCTTGCATTTGTTTCAACATATCTTTTTGAAAACCAGACATTATATCCATGATCTCCTTTTTGTGAGAATCCAAGGATTTCGTTACATCATCTACCTTGGTTTCAACAGAAATTAACTTTTTCTCCAACACATCTTTCAAATCTGATACCTCATCATTCAGATCCTCCATCCTCTTCTCCAAATTTTCTACTTTTTCCCCCATCTCCTTGTTTTGTTTCTGAATCTTTTCAAATTCAGAAGTTTCTAACAGTGAACCTGAACCAACAGATGGTCCAGTTTTCATGTGCCCAGAGAGCTCATGGCCTGTAGATAACACACAGTCATCTTGTACAACAGATGCACGTTTGAATGAGGCTTTTGTAATGTTCACCTCACCAGGACTTCCATCCAATCCTCGACACCCAACATTAGGCATGTCTATGAATGTTGTTTCAGGAGTACGAAATTCCTGATCTGTGCAAGTGTCAAAAGGAATTTCAGGCTCAATATGAATAGGACTGTGATATTCAGACTCAATGTGTTGAAAAATAAGTTGGGATTTATCACCTCCCTCCAAATGAGTTTGGGATGGTTCCCCGGATTTGTGTGAAACAGTAGCATGTTGAAATGTTTCTGAGTGGGTATGGATGGGTTGTTCAAGATCCACCACTAGGTCCATGGTGTTTGTTTCAATATTGGACACCAAGAGATGTGAACCAATAGCATGTGTGGTTACCTGGTCAAGATTAGCTGGTTCAGAGGCATCTCTTTCTGTTTGAACCTCTGTTAACAATCTCTCATCCTCACCACTCTCATTCTGTTTTTCCTCACTGAGTCTAACCAAGCTCTCAGAATTTTCCCCCTCAAGTCTCTCAGAATATTCACCCATCTGAACATCCTCCCCCTCTCTAATTCGACTAGACCCCTCACCTCTCTTCTCAGGTTGGTCCTCTTGGGCAGGGATTTGAGGTAATTCAATTCCCATAGAGGTGCAATAAGCTTTTAAAATCTCACTCTCCCTTGGAATATAATTCCTAAGTGATTTTGGCAACAGTTTATGATTGGGATAATTTTCAAGTCTTGTTACTGAGGTCATCTTACCCAAATAAAATGTAGGACCATGCTCTTCATTTGTTCTTCTTGAGATTGTTCTGTTTTCCTGCATGGCATACCAAATAACAATTTGCCAGTACCTTATGTAGGGAATGTATGTCAGTGGAGCATCCTTTGTCTTCTTCTGAATTGCTTTCTGATTCTTCTCAAATGTATTCTTCATATCTTCCCAAAGTATTAAAGTATAGTCATAATGCCTATTCTTCACTAAACCTTGAAATATCTGAAGAATTTGTTTAGAACCTTGATCAGCAGAACTATTTTTCCCTGACAAACATTTATTTACCAAATGAAAGAAGCAAGCCCAAATAGGTGGTAATTTGTTTCTTCTGAACAAACTGAGAGTCCTCAATCCTTCATTGTATCCCAACTTCATGAACTCTGCTATTAATTCCTCTGTTAGGGGTAAATCCTCAAAATCTGTTCTTCTTTGTACATCATCTTTCTCTGGTAGATTCAGCATTTCTCTTAGTGCAGAGATAGATAAGACAAATGTCACTCCTCCAATTTCAGACACAAACTTATTATCTTCTAACCTAAGATATTTCCACCATTGTTGTATGTAATGAACAGGCACATTTTTACTTCTTGTAAACCATTTTCTGTACGGATGATGTTTGAATAACTCCATGATAATTCTGTGTTCAGGCTTAAAACGACTTTCCTCAAACAATATAACACAGTTATTTTCAGATAATTTCAACCATTCACTCTCAGGAACAACTCTTTCCACTAGAATAGATCTATCTGACATAATAGAACCTGCAGCACTCTGATCATGTTCAATATTAACGTTTACCTCATCCGCATTTCCTTCAGATTCATCCATTTGTTCATCTTCTTCATCATTTCTTATTGCCCCTTCCTCTGCAACTCTATTTTGTACTTCATCATTTTCCGAATCGGATGAATCCATTATCGATTTTGTAGAATGTAGAGAAATTGGACCACTTCTTCGTATTTCAGACATGATTTAAGAAGAAAACAGATTCAAAGAACTCTGGATTTGATTCGTATCTCACGTTTCGCTCTGGAATTTGAAAGAAATTTGAAATAGGGATTTTAAGACCTATTTAAAATCCGTGAAGTTGAAAGGTTTAACGGAAAAGCGAAATCAATGTTATAACGGAGTCAACACATGTGAAATACCACAAAGGATTTAAATGAAATACGTGGCATTGTCAAACAAATATGAAGCTGACACGTGTTAGTGGATAGAATTTTGACTCAAGTCAAAAATCTGAATAACACGCACAGAATTTTGACCAATATAAAACATTTTGATTATTCAGAAGAGGTTTGAACAGATAAGAAATGAAAACAAATCTTTTAAGCATCACAAAATGATTTCCAAAAGAATTTTGATGCTCCCCCTTGACTTGAGCATGCATTTGAGTATTAATGATACATAAAGATGAGATTAAAAGATAATCAAAGAAGCATAATCCATACAGTTGAAGTTATTTGTATTTCTCAAAAGTAAATTTTTGAAAGTTAGATTGCTGAAGTATTGACTCAGAATTTCTGACCTTAAGATTCAGAGGTTCTGATCTCAGGACTCAGAAGTTCTGAACTCAAGACTCAGAGGTTCTGAACTCAAGATTCAGAAGTTCCGAACTCAAGATTCAGAAGTTCCGAACTCAAGAATCAGAAGTTCTGAACTCAAGACTCAGACGTTCTGAATACACTACTCAGACAAGTTTACTTAGAAAAATTTAGCATTTTTAAGAAAAAAATATTTTCAACTAGGCAGATTAAGCATTCCTATTTTACATATGAGAAAAGAAAACCTTTTGTGATCAAGAGGCTTTGTGAACAAGTCAGCCAATTGATACTTTGTATGCACAAAGTGCATCTCTATAGTTCCTTTTTCCACATAGTCCTTTATAAAATGATACCTCACATCTATATGCTTAGTCTTCGAATGTTGAACAGGGTTCTGAGTAATAGCAATTGCACTTTCTGAGTCACAATAGATGGGAATCTTATTAAGCTGATATCCATAGTCCATGAGTTGTGTTCTCATCCACAATGTTTGAGAGCATGAAGTAGCAGCAGCAACATACTCTGCTTCAGCAGTTGAAGTGGATACACAGTTCTGTTTCTTTGATGCCCAACTCACTATTTTATCTCCCAAAAAGTGACAAGCACCAGATGTACTCTTTCTGTCCAACCTACTTCCTGCATGATCAGCATCAGTGAAAGCAGTCAATTTGAAGTCAGTTTCTTTTGGATACCATAAACCTAGATCAGGTGTTCCTTTGAGATATCTTAAAATCCTTTTGACAGCCAACATATGTGATTCTTTCGGGTTAGATTGAAATCTAGCACAGAAACAGGTAGAAAACATGATATCTGGTCTACTTGCAGTCAAATAAAGTAATGATCCAATCATGCCTCTATAAAGTTTGATATCTGCTGAAACACCTTTGAGATCAGCATCTAACTTTATGTTAGTTGCCATAGGTGTTCTCATAGAAGCACAATCAGACATTTTGAACTTTTTCAGAATATCTCTGACATATTTTCCTTGATTTATGAAAATACCTTTTGGTAGTTGTTTGACTTGAAGACCAAGGAAAAAATTCAGTTCACCCATCATGCTCATTTCAAATTCAGATGACATGATTTTTGAAAAATTATCACATAATTCTGGACTGGTAGAACCAAATATTATGTCATCAACATAAATCTGAATCAGAATCAAATCATTACCCTGTTTCTTTAAAAACAAAGTTGTGTCAATCTTACCTTTCTTGAATCCTGAACCTAACAGGTGTTTAGTAAGAGTGTCATACCAGGCTCGTGGTGCTTGTTTTAGACCATATAAAGCTTTGTCTAAAATATAAACATGATCAGGGAATTCTGGATCAACAAAACCTTCAGGTTGATGGACATACACCTCTTCATTAAGTTTGCCATTTAGAAAGGCTGATTTGACATCCATTTGATACACCTTGAAGTTTTTATGTGCAGCATAGGCTAAAAATATTCTGATTGCCTCTATTCTTGCCACTGGTGCAAATGTCTCATCATAATCAATTCCCTCTTGTTGACAGTATCCCTTAGCAACCAATCTTGCCTTGTTTCTGATGACAACACCTGATTCATCCTTTTTGTTTCTGAACACCCATTTAGTTCCAATAATAGATTTACCTTCAGGCTTTGGAATGAGTCTCCAAACTTTATTTCTTTCAAATTGAAGCAATTCCTCTTGCATTGCTGAAATCCAGTCTGGATCCTCTAGGGCTTCATTAGCTTTCTTTGGTTCAATTACACTTAAGAAACCAGCAAACATTGCTTCATTTGCTGTAGCTGATCTTGTCTTTACTCCTGCTGATGGATCACCTATTACTTGATGAATAGGGTGATTTTTAGTCCATTTATTAGCACTAGGGAGTACATCAATCTCTGAATAATTGTTGTTTGCATCATTCTCATCAATGATTGCTCGTAATTCTGAACTGTCACCTTGTTCTGACGTATGAGTAGGAGTTGCATCCAAGTTTGAGTTCTGATCAATGAAGTCAGAGTTCTGATTGACTTGTTCAGAGTTCTGAGTACAAGAATCAGAATTCTGATTACAAGGTTCAGAATTTTCACCACTTGTATGTATTAGATTTGGACATTCCTCTGATGGACCTTTGTCAGAAATTACAGTTGATTGAACTATTACTGGAGTCTTATTTTTCATCTCTTTGACCATCTTTGGGTTTTCATATTCTGCATAAGAATCAGAAATTAGTTCACTAAAAGCATCCTTAAATAGTAAATTGAGTTCTGAACAAATAGGATTAGAATTTGTATCAGAAGTCATTTTTGTCTTGTTCAGCATGAGTTCTGAACTGTCTTGTTCAGAAGTCCGCATTCTGGCTTCATCAAAAGTTACATTTATGCTCTCCATCATCCTCTTGGTTCTTCTATTGTAGATTCTGAATGCTTTGGAAGTTAAAGAATAACCCACAAAGTATCCTTCATCTGCCTTTTTATCGAATTTGGCAAGATTTTCTCTGTCTCTGAGAACATAGCACCTGCAACCAAAAATATGAAAGAATTTGATTAATGGTTTTCTTTTATTTATCAGTTCATAAGCAGTCTTATTTAATCTCTTATTGATTAAAGTTCTATTTTGTGTAAAACAAGCAGTTGCAATTGCTTCAGCCCATAGGAAAGTAGGAAGATTTGCATAAGCCAGCATTGTTCTCGCAGCTTCAACTAGAGTTCTATTCTTCCTTTCAACAACACCATTTTGTTGAGGAGTTCTGACAGCAGAAAAATTGTGAGAAATCCCAGAACTTTCTAAAAAATTCTGAAGAGTCTCATTTCTGAACTCCGTTCCATTATCACTTCTGATTTTCTGAACTTGAAGTTGTAAGAGAACTTGAATCCTTTTGATAAAATTTATCAATGTAGTAGCAGCTTCTGACTTAGCTCTTAGGAACTCAACCCACGTGTATCTGGATAATTCATCAACAATCACAAGCATATATTTCTTTCCTCCCATCGATTGAACTGAAATTGGACCACAAAGATCAGTATGAATCATTTCTAATGGTGCTTTGCAAGATGAGTCCATTTTTAATTTGTGAGAACTCTTTTTCATCTTGCCCATTTCACAAGCTGAGCATAATGATTCTTTTTCAAATTTAAGCTTTGGTAAGCCTTTAACCAAATGTTTTGCAACAAGATTATTAAGATCTTTGAAATTCAGATGAGAACATCTTCTGTGCCAAAGCCAGCATTCATTTGCAGTTGATTTTGATAAAAGACAAACTGTATTTAATGTTTTCAATTTTGAAAAATTAACTACAAATAAGTCCATATGTCTTTTGGCCCAGAAGACTTTGACATCATTTTCAGTTAGAATCATGCAACCTGTTATTTGAAACTTAATTTGACAAAGACTGTCTAAAAACTGACTTATGCTGAAAAGATTGTGTTGTAATCCTTCAACATAGAAAACCTTTTGGATAGTTAGATCCCATTTAGTTAAATCCCCATAACCTTTGACTTGACCTTTGCTATTGTTTCCAAAGTTTACTGCTCCTCCAGCCTTTTCTGTGAAGTTTGATAGAAAAGACTTCTGACCTGTCATGTGTCTTGAAGCTCCTGAATCTAAAAACCACACATGACAGCCCTGCAAAAGGATCAGTTAGGTTTAGGTACCCATTTTGGAATGGGTCCATCTTTGTTAGCTTTGTCATTGGATTTAACATTAGTACCTTTTACTCTCCACTCAAAATCTTTCTTCAAACACCACTTTCCTTGAACTTTTATGAAGTCAGAACATTTTCTGCTTACAAGTTTGTTCAAATTCTTTTTGAGAGTTGTAACTTTTGGTTTTGCTATGTTTTCAACTTTCTTTTCTTTTATCTTTTCTTTCTTCTGAGTCTGAGGAACAGAAATTTTCTTCTTTTCTGTATTTTGAGAAACAGAAACTTTCTGAATATCTTTTCTTATGTATGAAACAGAAGTTATTTTGACTTGGCATTTGTGAGAATATTGGAATGAATCATTTTTACATCTAACACAAACAAGATTTTTCTTTGCAAGTGACAATAAATCTGAAACATAGATCATTTCATTTTTATTTATATTGTTCAGAGTACAATTGCCATTATTACAAGAATTTCTAGCGTTTAGTTCAGAAGTAGATTTCATTCTAAGCTTCTCAAGTTCCCTTTTCAGATCATTCAACTTTGCAAGATCATCTTTCCTTTTGCTTTCTTCTTTTTCTGAAAAATTCAAGTTCTTTTTGTTAGAAGAATTAGATGATTCACCTTTTTCATATGTACTTGATTCATTAAAGAATTTATCATTTTCTCTTGAAGCATTAATTTTAAAAAGATCATACTCAGTCTTCAGTTTTTCAAGCTCTGTTATTTTCTGAATAAAAATATTCTTTTCTTTCAAAGCTTCTTCAAGTTTAATATCCACCTCACAGAAATCATTTTCAAGTTCATCATAAGCTTTCCTTAAATCCTCAAGTTCTTGACTCACAAGATTAAATCTCTTTTCAAGTTGCAAAAATTCATCTGATTTTGTTTCAGAAAATCCAGTTGAATCAGACTTCTGACTACCTGAGTCAGAGTTCTGATTTACAGACTCAGATGTCTGATCTTTAGACTCAGAATTCTGACTACAAAGTTCAGAATCCTGACTAGAAGTTTCAGACTTCTGATTGACTGTTTCAGAATTTTTACTTGTATCAAATATGCTCTCAATGTCATGATATGAAAAACTTGGTTGTTTATTTTTGTAGCTGACATTTAAGGAATCATACTTGAATTTAGTATCATTGTATCTTGGCTTTTCATCTGTTGGTTTAGAAACTTCTTTCTTAACCTTTTCTTCTGAACCAACTGACTTTTCTGTTTTAGACTCAGAAATTGTCTCATCTGACTTTTTAGAGTTTGGTCTTTGCAAATTGTCAGAACTTGTTATAGAACTAGCAGGTCTTATGAAAACTTCAACAATTTCTGGGATTTTTGGCTTAGAAACTTGAAGTATTGGAGCTCTTTTTAAAATGACATTTTCTTCCAATCCCAATCCCTTCTTTGGATTGTAAAATCTTGTATCTTTAACATTGCTTAATAAAAGATTTATTGTTTGCTGAGTCTGACCTCTTTTCAAATTCAAATCTTCCAATTCTTTGATTTTGGTGTATAAATTCTTTCTTTCTTCAAATAACATATCAAATTTTATTTGTAAATCACCTTTTTCATCCTTTATTTTTGAAAACTCAACTTTTAGTTCAGAAAGCCTTTTCATCAATTCAGAATTTTCATCTTTAACTTTCTGTTTCTCAGCCTCAGATTCTTCATATTGTTCTTTTATTACTTCTTTTTCAATTCTGAATTTGTTAACCAAAGTTCTTTCTCCTTTTATCTGTTTTCTTAGATTAGCAAATTCAGTTTTCATTTCACCAATCTGTGTCATTAACTCTAATTCAAGTGAAGAATGTACCTCAGCAGATGACTCAGAATCAGCATCTTCAAAATCAGAATCATCCTCATTCCTCATTTTTGCCATATAGCTTCGCATCTGTGGAAAGTTGATATGATCATCTTCATCAGAAGTGTAGTACAGCCAATTCTCCTGTTCAGCCAATAGCGCACTCTCGTCATCTCTCTTCTTTGCAAGCTGAGCCTTCTTGGTGTAGTATTCATAATCTTTCACAACTTTAACTCTGCAATCCTTGGCATAATGGCCAGATTTTCCACACTTGAAACACAGATTCTTTTCTTTTCTCTCTTCCTTCTCTTCCTTGTTTTCTTCACTTCTCTCTATTCTCTTTTCAATCTTATTTTCTTCTCTGTCATCTTTCTTCTTATAATCTGAACTTCCAACTCTCTTATAATTTCCTTGAAATCTGCCCTTCCCATACCTTTTGTTGAAAGTATTTGTCAGCAAAGCTAGCTTTTCAGCCATTATCTTGATATCTTCATCATCTTCTGATCCTTCTTCTTTGTCAGATTCCTCCAGACTCGGTATTTCTGATAGATATGCAGTCTTTTTGGTTGCTTTGATTGCTTTGGATTTTGATAAGAATGCTAACTGATCAGCAACATTTTTCTTTTCTTCCACAACTAACTTGACAGAGTCTTCATGTTGATTAAGAACACAGAACAAATCATTTAAGTCTTCTTCACACATATCCTTGTTCATTTGCAGACTTATGGCAAATGATGACCATTCTGAATTTAGACTGTTCAGAAATTTGTAATTTATTTCTGATTTTGTTTTCTTCAGTCCATTTCTTCTCAAGTCATTTAGAATAGTGCAAAATTTACTGTATGTCTGTGTCAAACTTTCTGACTCTTTTGCTTTGAACCTTTCATAAGCATTTATGCTTTGATTTAACTTTGCCTGAATAGATCTCACAGTTCCTAACATTTGCCTTTCCAATTCGTCCCACATTTCTTTAGCTGATGATCCACTGTCAATCCTGTTAAGAACCTCATTCGGGACAGCCAAAGTCATCAAAGTAATTGCTCTTTTGTCAATAGCATGCCTATTTTTCTGTTCAGCAGTGTATTGGGAATAATTCTTCTTTACTCTGGTCGCTGGAATTTCTGGAGTTGTCTCTGTAGCAGGGGTTGCGGCGACATCGATATATACTTCGATTGGACCTTCTCGAATAGAAATCATAAGATTTTCATCGATGTTGTCAAGGAATTGGATCATACGAGTTTTCCATTGCTGATACTCTTCTGGTATAAGAACAGGCGGTTTGGTTTCGGATCCCATGGCTAGATATTCTTTAGAAGACATGATTGTAAGAAAATTCAACAGAAAGACAAATTCGATTTTCTTGATCGAAAAGTAGCAGGTAATTCAAGAATTGCTAAGAATTCAAGAACTAGCCCTAGCAGCGGAATCGAATTTTGAATGAATCAAGAAATCTTCAAGAAAATTGATCAATCGATCTTCGCAATCACAATCTTGAACGAATTTGTTTGTTGATTGGCTCTGATACCAATTGAAAGTGCAGGATCTATTCTTACAATCAATATAGAAAGAAGTAATTGAGAAATTGTATGATCAAGCCCAATTGTATTCAATGATGCACAGAATTACAGATCTAAGAGAGAGATAACCTCAAAGATTACAAGGAATGAATACAAGTAATATGGGAAAATCAATCAGTTAGCAACGTAGTGCTAACCACTCTATTTATACTGCAACGGATATATTAAAGCTACAGTACAAATAAGAAAGACTAATAAGAACAAAACACGTGTCCTAATTAGTTTACACATTACTAAGTAACGAAACTCGTCATAAGTTCTGAACAGGTAGTTCAGAACTTCTGAACATTCTTCTGATCACGCTTCTCAGAACTTCTGACTTCTCTTTCTCAGATCTCTGACTCTTCTTCTCAGAACTTCTGACTCTTCTTCTCAGAACTTCTGAACCTTCTTATCAGATCTTCAACACTTGGTTTATTGACAAAACTTCAGATCTAACAATTATCGACTCAGAATCTCTGACCTTAAGACTCAGAGGTTCTGAACTTAAGACTCAGAAGTTCTGAACTCAAGACTCAGAACTTCTGATCTCAGTACTCAGAAGTTCTGAACTTAAGACTCAGAGTTCTGAGTACACTACTCAGACAATTTTACTTAGAAAAATTTAGCATTTTTAAGAAAAACAAATATTTTTAATTAGGCAGATTAAGCATTCCTATTTTACATATGAGAAAAGAAAACCTTTTGTGATCAAGAGGCTTTGTGAACAAGTCATCCAATTGATACTTTGTATGCACAAAGTGCATCTCTATAGTTCCTTTTTCCACATAGTCCTTTATAAAATGATACATCACATCTATATGCTTAGTCTTTGAATGTTGAACAGGGTTCTGAGTAATGGCAATTGCACTTTCTGAGTCACAATAGATGGGAATCTTGTTAAGCTGATATCCATAGTCCATGAGTTGTGTTCTCATCCACAATGTTTGAGAGCATGAAGCAGCAGCAGCAACATACTCTGCTTCAGCAGTTGAAGTGGATACACAATTCTGCTTCTTTGATGCCCAACTCACTATTTTATCTCCCAAAAAATGACAAGCACCAGATGTACTCTTTCTGTCCAACCTACTTCCTGCATGATCAGCATCAGTGAAAGCAGTCAATTTGAAGTCAGTTTCTTTTGGATACCATAAACCTAGATCAGGTGTTCCTTTGAGATATCTTAAAATCCTTTTGACAGCCAACATATGTGATTCTTTTGGGTTAGATTGAAATCTAGCACAGAAACATGTAGAAAACATGATATCTGGTCTGCTTGCAGTCAAATAAAGTAATGATCCAATCATGCCTCTATAGAGTTTGATATCTGCTGAAACACCTTTGAGATCAGCATCTAACTTTATGTTAGTTGCCATAGGTGTTCTCATAGAAGCACAATCAGACATTTTGAACTTTTTCAGAATGTCTCTGACATATTTTCCTTGATTTATAAAAATACCTTTTGGTAATTGTTTGACTTGAAGACCAAGGAAAAAATTCAGCTCACCCATCATGCTCATTTAAAATTCAGATGACATGAATTTTGAAAAATTATCACATAATTTTGGACTGGTAGAACCAAATATTATGTCATCAACATAAATCTGAATCAGAATTAAATCATCACCCTGTTTCTTTAAAAACAAAGTTGTGTCAATCTTACCTTTCTTGAACCCTGAACCTAACAAGTGTTTAGTAAGAGTGTCATACCAGGCTCGTGGTGCTTGTTTTAGACCATATAAAGCTTTGTCTAAAGTATAAACATGATCAGGGAAATCTGGATCAACAAAACCTTCAGGTTGATGAACATACACCTCTTCATTAAGTTTGCCATTTAGAAAGGCTGATTTGACATCCATCTGATACACCTTGAAGTTTTTGTGTGCAGCATAGGCCAAAAATATTCTGATTGCCTCTATTCTTGCCACTGGTGCAAATGTCTCATCATAATCAATTCCCTCTTGTTGACAATATCCCTTAGCAACCAATCTTGCCTTGTTTCTGATGACAACACCTGACTCATCCTTTTTGTTTCTGAACACCCATTTAGTTCCAATAATAGATTTACCTTCAGGCTTTGGAATGAGTCTCCAAACTTTATTTCTTTCAAATTGAAGCAATTCCTCTTGCATTGCTGAAATCCAGTCTGGATCCTCTAGAGCTTCATTAGCTTTCTTTGGTTCAATCACACTTAAGAAACCAGCAAACATTACTTCATTTGCTGTAGCTGATCTGGTCTTTACTCCTGCTGATGGATCACCTATTACTTGATGAATAGGATGATTTTTAGTCCATTTATTTGCACTAGGGAGTACATCAATCTCTGAATAATTGTTGTTTGCATCATTCTCATCAATGATTGCTTGTAATTCTGAACTGTCCCCTTGTTCTGATATATGTGTAGGAGTTCCATGTGTGTTTTTATTCTGAGTAATGAAGTCAGACTTCTGAATAACTTGACCAGAGTTCTGACTACAAGATTCAGAATTCTGATTACAAGGTTCAGAATTCTGACTACATGGTTCAGAATTCTCACTACTTGTATTTATCAGATTTGGACATTCCTCAGATGGACCTTTATCAGAAATTATAGTTGATTGAACTATTTATGGAGTCTTATTTATCATCTATTTGACCATCTTTGGGTTTTCATATTCTGCATAAGAATCAGAAATTAGTTCAATAAAAGCATCCTTAAACAGTAAATTGAGTTCTGAACAAATAGAATTAGAATTTGTATCAGAAGTCATTTTTGTCTTGTTCAGCATGAGTTCTGAACTGTCTTGTTCAGAAGTCCTCATTCTGGCTTCATCAAAAGTTACATTTATGCTCTCCATCGTCCTCTTGGTTCTTCTATTGTAGATTCTGAATGCTTTGGAAGTTAAAGAATAACCCACAAAGTATCCTTCATCTGCCTTTTTATCGAATTTGGCAAGATTTTCTCTGTCTCTAAGAACATAGCACCTGCAACCAAAAACATGAAAGAATTTGATTAATGGTTTTCTTTTATTTATCAGTTCATAAGCAGTCTTATTTAATCTCTTATTGATTAAAGTTCTATTCTGTGTAAAACAAACAGTTGCAATTGCTTCAGCCCATAGGAAGGTAGGAAGATTTGCATAAGCCAGCATTGTTCTCGCAGCTTCAACTAGAGTTCTGTTTTTCCTTTCAACAACACCATTTTGTTGAGGAGTTCTGACAGCAGAAAAATTGTGAGAAATCCCAGAACTTTCTAAAAAATTCTGAAGAGTTTCATTTCTGAACTCTGTTCCATTATCACTTCTGATTTTCTGAACTGGAAGTTGTAAGAGAACTTGAATCCTTTTGATAAAATTTATCAATGTAGTAGCAGCTTCTGACTTAGCTCATAGGAACTCAACCCATGTGTATCTGGAGAATTCATCAACAATTACAAGCATATATTTCTTTCCTCCCATAGATTGAACTGAAATTGGACCACAAAGATCAGTATGAATCATTTCTAATGGTGCTTTGCAAGATGAGTCCATTTTTAATTTGTGAGAACTCTTTTTCATCTTGCTCATTTCACAAGCTGAGCATAATGATTCTTTTTCAAATTTAAGCTTTGGTAAACCTTTAACCAGATGTTTTGCAACAAGATTATTAAGATCTTTGAAATTTAGATGAGAACATCTTCTGTGCCAAAGCCAGCATTCATTTGCAGTTGAATTTGATAAAAGACAAACTGTATTTAATGTTTTCAATTTTGAAAAATTAACTACAAATAAGTCCATGTGTCTTTTGGCCCAGAAGACTTTAACATCATTTTCAGTTAAAATCATGCAACCTGTTATTTGAAACTTAATTTGACAAAGACTGTCTAAAAATTGACTTATGCTGAAAAGATTATGTTGTAATCCTTCAACATAGAAAACCTTTTGGATAGTCAGATCTCCTTTACTTAAATCCCCATAACCTTTAACTTGACCTTTGCTATTATTTCCAAAGTTTACTGCTCCTCCAGTCTTTTCTGTGAAGTTTGATAAAAAAGACTTCTGACCTGTCATGTGTCTTGAAGCTCCTGAATCTAAAAACCACACATGACAGCCCTGCAAAAGGATCAGTTAGTTTTAGGTACCCATTTTGGAATGGGTCCATCTTTGTTAGCTTTGTCATTGGATTTAACACTAGTACCTTTTACTTTCCACTCAAAATCTTTCTTCAAACACCATTTTCCTTGAACTTTTATGAAGTCAGAACATTTTCTGCTTACAAACTTGTTCAAATTCTTTTTGAAAGTTGTAACTTTTGATTTTGCAATATTTTCAACTTTCTTTTCTTTTATCTTTTCTTTCTTCTGAGTCTGAGGAACAGAAACTTTCTTATTTTCTGTATTCTGAGGAACAGAAACATTCTTCTTTTCTGTTTTATGAATATCTTTTCTTATGAAAGAAACAGATGTTATTGTGATTGGACATTTCTGAGAATATTGAAAAGAATTACTTTTACATTGAACACAACTAAGATTTTTCTTTGCAAATAACAACAGGTCTGTACCATAAGCTTTTTCATTTTTATTGCTGTTTTTCAAAGTACAAGTACATTTATCACAATAACTATGTGCTTTTGATACAGTTGCAGGAACCTCTTCATTCATCTCAGAAATTCTTTTCACACCATCTTTCCTTTTGCTTTCTTCTTTTTCTGAAAAATTCAACTCCTTTTTGTTAGAAGAATTAGATGATTCACCTTTTTCATATGTACTTGATTCATTAAAGAATTTATCATTTTCTTTTAGAGCATTAATTTTAAAAAGATCATACTCAGTCTTCAGTTTTTCAAGCTCTGTTATTTTCTGAATAAAAATATTCTTTTCTTTCAAAGCTTCTTCAAGTTTAGTATCTACCTCAGAGTAATCATTTTCAAGTTCATCATAAGCTTTCCTTAAGTCCTCAAGTTCTTGACTTACAAGATTAAACCTCTTTTCAAGTTCTAAAAATTCATCTGACTTTGTTTCAGAAAGTCCAATTGAATCAGACTTCTGACTACCTGAGTCAGAGTTCTGATTTACAGACTCAGATGTCTGATCTTTAGACTCAGAGTTCTGACTACAAAGTTCAGAATTCTGACTAGAAGTTTCAGACTTCTGATTGACTGTTTCAGAATTTTTACTTGTGTCAAATATGTTCTCAATGTCATGATATGAAAAACTTGGTTGTTTATTTTTGTAGCTGACATTTAAAGAATCATATTTGAATTTAGTATCATTGTATTTTGGCTTTTCATCTGTTGGTTTAGAAACTTCTTTCTTAACCTTTTCTTCTGAAACAACTGACTTTTCTGTTTTAGACTCAGAAATTTTCTCATCTGACTTTTTAGAGTTTGGTCTTTGCAGATTGTCAGAACTTGTTATACAACTAGCAGGTCTTATGAAAACTTCAACAATTTCTGGGATTTTTGGCTTAGGAGCTTGAAGTTTTTCATATAAGTTGATTGGAGCTCTTTTTAAAGTGACATTTTCTTCCAATCCCAATCCCTTCTTTGGGTTGTAAAATCTTGTATCTTTAACATTGCTTAATAAAAGATTTAATGTTTGCTGAGTCTGACCCCTTTTCAAATTTAGATCTTCCAATTCTTTGATTTTGGTGTATAAATTCTTTCTTTCCTCAAATAACATATCAAATTTTATTTGTAAATCACCTTTTTCATCCTTTATTTTTGAAAACTCAACTTTTAGTTCAGAGATCTTTTTCAATAATTCAGAATTTTCATCTTTAACTTTCTGTTTCTCAGCCTCAGATTCTTCATATTGTTCTTTTATTACTTCTTTTTCAATTCTGAATTTGTTAACCAAATTTCTTTCTCCTTTTATCTGTTTTCTTAGATTAGCAAATTCAGTTTTCATTTCACCAATCTGTGTCATTAACTCTATTTCAAGTGAAGAATGTACCTCAGCAAATGACTCAGAATCAGCATCTTCAAAATCAGAGTCATCCTCATTCCTCATTTTTGCCATATAGCTTTGCATCTGTGGAAAGTTGATATGATCATCTTCATCAGAAGTGTAGTACAACCAATTCTCCTGTTCAGCCAATAAAGCAATTTTATCATCTCTCTTCTTTGCAAGCTGAGCCTTCTTGGTGTAGTACTCATAGTCTTTCACAATTTTAACTTTGCAATCCTTAGCATAGTGGCCAGATTTTCCACACTTGAAACACAGATTCTTTTCTTTTCTCTCTTCCTTCTCTTCTTTGTTTTCTTCACTTCTCTCTACTCTCTTTTCAAACTTATTTTCTTCTCTGTCTTCTTTCTTCTTATAATCTAAACTCCCAACTCTCTTATAATTTCCTGGAAATCTACCCTTCCCATACCTTTTGTTAAAAGTATTTGTCAGCAAAGCTAGCTTCTCAGCCATTATCTTGATATCTTCATCATCTTCTGATCCTTCTTCCTTGTCAGATTCTTCCAGATTAGGTATCTCTGATAGATATGCAGTCTTTTTGGGTGCTTTGATTGCTTTGGACTTTGATAAGAATGCTAACTGATCAGCAACATTTTTCTTTTCTTTCACAACTAACTTGACAGAGTCTTCATGTTGATTAAGAACACAGAACAGATCATTTAAATCTTCTTCACACATATCCTTGTTCATTTGCAGCCTTATGGCAAATGATGACCATTCTGAATTTAGACTGTTCAGAAATTTGTAATTTATTTCTGACTTCGTTTTCTTCAGTCCATTTCTTCTCAAATCGTTTAGAATAGTACAAAATTTACTGTATGTCTGTGTCAAACTTTCTGACTCTTTTGCTTTGAACCTTTCATAGGCATTTATGCTTTGATTTAACTTTGCCTGAATAGATCTCACAGTTCCTAACATCTGCCTTTCCAATTCGTCCCACATTTCTTTAGTTGATGATCCACTGTCAATCCTGTTAAGAACCTCATTTGGGACAGCCAAAGTCATCAAAGTAATTGCTCTTTTGTCGATAGCATGCCTATTCTTCTGTTCAGCTGTGTATTGGGAATAATTCTTCTTCACCCTGGTCGCTGGAATTTCTGGAGTTGTCTCTGTAGCAGGGGTTGCAGCAACATCGATATACACTTCAATTGGACCTTCTCGAATAGAGACCATAAGGTTTTCATCAATGTTGTCTAGGAATTGGATCATACGAATTTTCCATTGCTGATACTCTTCTGGTATAAGAACAGGCGGTTTGGTTTCAGATCCCATGGCTAGATATTCTTTAGAAGACATGATTGTAAGAAAATTCAACAGAAAGACAAATTCGAGTTTCTTGATCGAAATGTAACAGGTAATTCAAGAATTGTCAAGAATTCAAGAACTAGCCCTAGCAGCGGAATCGATTTTTGAATGAATCAAGAAATCTTCAAGAAATTGATCAATCGATCTTCGCAATCACAATTTTGAATGAATTTGTTTGTTGATTGGCTCTGATACCAATTGAAAGTTCAGGATCTAATCTTGCAATCAATATAGAAAGCAATAATTGAGAAGTTGTATGATCAAGCCCAATTGTATTCAATGATGAACAGGATTACAGATCTAAGAGAGAGAGAATCTCAAAGATTACAAAGAATGAATACAAAGATATACGGGAAAATCAATCAGTTAGCAACGTAGTGCTAACCACTCTATTTATACTGCAACGGACATGTTAAAGCTACAGTACAAATAAGAAAGACTAATAAGAACATAACACGTGTCCTAATTAGTTTACTAAATACTAAGTAAAGTATGTAGTCATAAGTTCTGAACAGGTTGTTCAGAACTTCTGAACATTCTTCTGATAACGCTTCTCAGAGCTTCTGACTCTTTCTCTCAGAACTCTGACTTCTCGTCTCAGATCTCTAACTCCTCTACTCAGACCATCTGAGTCTTCTTATCAGATCTTCAGCACTTGGTTTATTGACAAAACTTCAGATCTAACATCAGTGACAAAGCAGGATTCCTTGGTAAACACTACTTTGTTATCCTTATCGCAAAGATGACTGATGCTTAAATGATCATGCTTCAGCCCTTCAACATATGCGACTCTTCTGAAGGTTGTTGTACCATTAGAGAGTACACCAAACCCTCGGGTATGTCCTTTTCCATTTCCACCGAAAGTTACAGAGGGACCCTTCTCTTCCTTGTATTCAGCGAGTAGGCTTTTCTTTCCAGTCATGTGTCTAGAGCATCCGATATCGAGATACCAGATACCCTTCTTAACCTGCATCACAAAAGAAGATTAGTTTTTCTTGGGTACCCACTTAACCATGTGTACACGTTTATCAGTGGAAGTAGTTGGAATGGAAGGTTCAGCAATCTTCGCAGCATTTGAAGATTCAGCTTTGTCAGTCTTCACTTTGGTTAATTTCTTAACCTCAGTGGTCTTCTTTGCCTTGGGGGCAATGATCTTCACCTTAGCTATCTTTTCATCTTTGGTGGCTGTAGGGCACTTACTTGCAATATGATCAGTAAGTCCACAGTGATAACATTTCCTATAACTAAAAGTTCTAGGACCATTTGAATGCTGAGCTTTAGATTTTGAATTAGAAGTACCAGCACCAAGTAAACTATTGGCTTTTGAAATGGGAGGAACATTCAGTTCTTCGGATTTCTTACCAGAGACATCCACTCTGATTCTAGGAGTAGATCGCTGAATAGATCCATGCTGAGTAGATCCAGAGATCTGATTCCTTGATCCAGAAGGATGAATCACTAAAACTTTAGAAGCATTCAACTTAGGTACTAAGGTACCCTTCTGAGGATTTTGGTTAAAAGCAATTCCTTTACCTTTATCTTTAAAGACAGAGGTAGGTTTTGGATAAACCATTTTCTCTTTACCTTTTGAAGAGGTAGAAATTTCCTCAGGGATAGGCGGTCTAGAAGAGGAACACTGAGAGGATGAAGTATCAGCGACTGAGGATACGAATGATCCAAATAAGAGCATGGAACGATCAAGGGTTGGTTCTAGAGTATCAGCTTTGTAACCAAGACCACGTTTATCACTCAGGGGAATCTGAGACTTAATTATCTCAGTGATCTTTGTTGAGGAATTATACCATCCATCAACAGTAGCTTTTTCAGCTCTTAATGCAGCGATAGCTTCTTCGCGCTCGATTTTGACTAGCTGATTTAAGTGCACTTGATCTTTAAAATCTTCTTCAATTTTAGAAAGATTTTCTATTTGAAGGTGACAGTTTTTAAGTTGTTCAGCGAGATCAAGGTTTTGATTTTCAACTACAGTTTTGCCATTCATGGCTTCATATAAACTTCTAGTCAAGAGATCGATTTTACGAAGACTATCAGCTTCATCAATATTTGCAATATTTGTAAAGAAGGAAGGTGATACCTGAATAGCAGAGGTTGAAGTGGAGGGAATGTCTGAACTTTCTTCTTCATCTTCAATCTTTGCCATAAGACAGAGATTGGCTTCATCATCTTCAGAGTCAGATGATGATTCTTCTTCATCGGAGGCAGCCCAATCATAGTTAGCCATCAGGCCTTTGCCTTTCTTCTTAAAGCTTTTCAACTTCGCATACTTTTCTTTCAGCTTGGCGTATTTGTCATCTTTATTCCTGGTTATAAAGGATTTCTTGGGAAACGCTCAGTTTCTCAAAACTTTCTTAGACCTGCACTCGTTAGCGAAATGTCCTATCTTTTCGCAGTTAAAACAAGTAGCAGTAGCCTTATCAACAGGAGCTGATGATCGTGGATTGTCAGTAATGGAAAGAGGTTTATTCTTTCCGAACATTTTCTTTTTGGCGAATCTCCTGAGCTTTTTAGTGAGGAGAGCCAAAGATTCATCATCATCTGAAGAGTCAGAATCTGATGACCTTTCAGAGTTACTTTCCAACTCAGTGATAGTGACCGAGGGTCGCTGAGTGGAAGGTTCCTCTGAGATTAAAGCAACAGGGGTGCTTTTGGAATCTTTTACAATATTCTTCTTAAGATGACTCGATTGCTCATGTTTCAGCATCGTGC
The DNA here is from genome assembly GCA_033807775.1 of Saussurea involucrata. Classification (NCBI taxonomy): domain Eukaryota; kingdom Viridiplantae; phylum Streptophyta; class Magnoliopsida; order Asterales; family Asteraceae; genus Saussurea; species Saussurea involucrata. Next base: position 102,619,159 of record CM066314.1, on the reverse strand, counting down.
CATATAAGGTAGAAAGGGTCATTGATTTTAGATCCTTTGACATCTTGAGACACATAGAATAACTGTCCCAACTTTTAGGTAAACATTCTAAAAACTTTGTCAGCACTTCAAAGTTAGAATATTCCTTACCAACAGTTTTCAGATCTATTATTAAACAGTTAAAACGTTGGTGAACTTCAGAGAGAGTTTAATTCTTACCACAAATGAAACTTTCGTACTGTCTTACCAGGTTGATCTTTCGAGAGTCCTAGACTTCAGAAGTACCTTCATACTGAACACAGATTGTGTCCCACATAGCTTTTGAGGTTTTCAGGTTCATGACGGAATGGTAGACTTCGTCAGGAAGAGCCATGGATGGTATGGATCTGTCTTTGGTGTCGATAGCCACTTTCTTCTTATCTTCATCAGTCCACATATGAACTTCCTTGGGTATCAGTCTTTCTGGAATAGCAGGTCTATTCTCAGCAGCCGGTACTGCAGCATCAATTCTTATAGGAATATATGAGCCGTTTTCTAGATAGAAAGGCATAGTAGGGTCTACACCTTCTAAGAAGAGAATCATCCTATTTTTTCATAGATTATAATTATCTATGGAGAATCTAGGGGGTTTTGCAAGAGAACCATTGTCAATATAGTTTGTGTTTGTGTTGGCAGCCATTTTCTGAAATAGCAAGGAAGAGAAATCTTAGTATAGATCAGATCTTGTTTATGAGATTAAACAAATCTGCTCTGATACCACTTGTTGGTCCCGAAGGGCTATACAAGTTTTTTAGAAGGGGGGGTTGAATACAAACACACAGATTTTACTTTTCTAAATTGTTTATTGATAAATCATTAACAATTTACAGCTTGTTGCGGAACAAGATTAAGGATAAACCTAAATCTAAACAAGTTGGAACACTAAGTTTCTTGCACTAAGAAAGAGAAGGAAATTACTAATAATAACCTATCTCAAGATAACAAGGATTAACTTGTCTAGAGTTAGCAAGTTACTTCAAAATGAAGTGAGTTCTTCTTCTTATATACTGCATGCATTTAATGCATTGCAGTTTACACTTTACACGTGGTAGCAGCTGATTGGTTGCATGTCATTGACCTTTATTGATAACCTTAGTAGCCGCATTTTTGAACAGTGTAGTATCAGAGTGGTTGTACGATTTTAGACAATAAGGAGGTTCTTTTTCTGACATATCGTACGGAGTCGTGCAAGGGTGGTTAAGACAAAAGTACTTTGTACGGAGGACTTCATGATCAGCTTTTTGTTGATTCAGCGGTTTATCATTCTATTTCAGCGAATGATAAAGTTCAGCGATAGCCGAAGTCTTGTACTTGATACTTCACGTTGAGTGGACAAATCTGAGTCTTCGCTGATCCGCATCAGTTCATTAGGAGACTTGTCGCTGGTTCTTGAGCTTGATCTTTGACTTCAGCGTAGAACCTATGTTGACGTGAAACTTGTCTTCAGAGATCATAAGTAAACAACTAACTTATCAGCGATCACCATAAGGACTGAACAGACTCAGAGTATTATGGTGAACAGTGTTCACTGAATGTTTAATCTAAAGAGCGAGAGTTCCTATCAGCGGTACTGTAAGATCTTAGTACTTATCAGCGATAGTGAAACTCTGATACATATTGTTTACTTACAGTTTTCACTAAGTATATAAGAGAGGGTCATTATCAAATCACTGAGGGTTTGGATCAAAATTTTCATTCCTGTGATTTAGATAAAATTGTTTGATTTTGTTCGTCACAATCGATTCATAATAGTGATTTTAGCGTTTCTGCAATTTTTTAGAGTCCAATTCGATCGCTTGAAGTGTTTTTAAGAAAAAATAGTTTTCCAATATTTTGGTGTCTGTTCTTGTCAAAAATCTCAATTTTTCATCAAAATTGTGTTAGTTTGCTTGAAAATCTCTTTGGGTTTGTTTGTTTTTGTGTTTTGGTCAAAATCTAACCTTACAGAAGCACAATCGAGGAACCCTAATCAATGTTAGATCCGATTTTGTCGAAACAGCCGCAGTATCCGGAACATCGCAAACTTTCCGGTAAGTTCTTTACTCTTAGTCCCTTTCCGGACGCAATCTGTCCGGATTATTACTTGTGTCCAGTAAAACTCATATACCCGGACGAAAGTTCCCGGTAATCCAAGTCTCCGGACTCCGGCCACATCCGGACTCTCGTCCGGATTGATCTTGTATCAGGACAACCACGTTCCCAGTCAAGTTTGTTCGGTTACTCCATCTATCCAAACTACTATCCTGAAAGAATTTAATCCGGTAACCTTCAGCTTCTCAGATCTCTTATCTGTACTATTCCACCTCCCGGACACTCTCCTATCCAGACTGCGCTTTATCCGGTAAGTTTTGCTTTTACTTGGTAACTTCCAATTTTTCCCGGTAACCTAAGTTTACCCGGTTTGTTCAATTTTATTCGGTCACTTATGCTATTCGGACACTACACTCACATAGGATTCAGATACTTCTTGATTCGGACACATCTATCCGGATTCCTATTCGGGTAAGTCTGATTTGCTTTAATCGTACCAGTTTAGTTAAAATCACTCTTAGACCTTATGTTAGGACTGTCACTCTTAGTGCATTGCGTTAGGTTTCAACCTTGAATCGACACTACTGTATGACGATCATCTTAGTGCATACTTCACGATGTCTCGCGACGCTCTTGCTATCGGTACCGCTCCAATCCTTCAACTCTCTATCGAGGCGAATACACCCAATGGCGAGACAGGTTCATAATCTTTGGCAAGCTCTCTCTGAAGGCCAACAAGAAACCCCAATGCAAGCTGTTCCTGCCCAAGTCAAAGGTGGTCCTCCACAACAAGCAAAATCGAATACGTTCGCCATGATGACTAACGATGAAAAGAACAGATTCACTGGGGAGCAACATGCAAATAGATAATTGATTCAGGGTTTGCCAAACGAGATCTACACGGCCATTGATAGCTACAAGGACACCTCCAAAGGCATGTGGGATGAAGTCGAGAAGTTGATGAGTGGAAGTAAAGTGAGAAATCAATTAAAGGTCAACAACTACATCACCCGATATTAAGGTTTCAAACAACGAAAGGGGGAATCGATTACTCAGGCATACGAATGATTCTGCCTTATTCTAAATGAGCTCCACAAGAACAAGATCACTCGAGCCAACACGGAAAATGGCCTCATGTTCCTAAACAACCTCCTGCCAGAATGAAAAGTTTTCGCTTCTCACATCAAACATGACCATCTGATTGAGAACGTTCCAATAAATGAGCTTTATGAGATGCTCGTGCAATACGAGGATGAAGTCATGGAGACAGTGAGCACTCAGAAATCATCTTCTAAATCTCAAGGAAACAATCCTTAAATACTAAGGCTTAGAGCCTAAGGCTTATGACCCATTAAGCTAATCTAAGCCCACTTTTAACATTAATGGTTTTTACAAAATAAATAAATAATATCTATACTTTTTTATATAACTTTCTATATTATAGGACATTTATGGTCATAACAATCTCCCACTAAAGTTATATAAAGAAAAAAAACGGTCTTGAAAACTTTAGGCCTTGTTCTTCTCTCCCTCTTGAATCCTTAAAACACTTTTACTGTTGCTTGTCTTCATATATTTCAACGCTCCACTTGAATAAAGCTCTTGGTCTTCATATCTTCAACTGTCTTTGAACTGCGAGTTGAATTTGCTTTCAGCTTCAGCTTTAAGAACTTGTAGAACCAATATGCTCGAAGGAGTAAATAGTTTGTAGTGAACACCACTTGATAAGGAATTAGAAGAATTGATCACATGTAAGCACTTTGAGCTCTTTTTGGAACTGATAAAATAACAGTTACTCCCCCTCAACGTTTGCTAACCCCCCCTTATCTTGATATTCAGTGTCTTTGAATCTGTATCATTTCTCCACCTCATGATGAGTAGGAGCATCCAGAGCATCATGTAATTTCAAAGACGAAACGGATGAGTAGCAAAATACCAGATAACACGTTATGTAACCAAGAAGGGATAAACAACTAACACAGAAACACATTAGTAACTTTTTATGACAACAATTTAGATAATTGTGTGGCCTATGTTCAAAGTTAGAATTGGGGTATCTCTGATAGGACTTCCAGTTATCACTGAAGTAAAATGTTAAAAATTACTTCTCAAACTATTCTGGCAATATCATGAAGATATGCAATTGGAATCACCAAGACTCGTACATGTGTGAAATAAATAAATCATATCGATTTGGCTCAAAAATTGATTTAACATGGGACTCAAGTTAAAAATCAACTGACACGGTGATTAGAAGATGAAGTTCGGAGACCGGAGCTGATGACTTCCTTTTTCAATATCTAAGACCTCCGAGTGAGGAATAGATAGATTACGTGCTAATTCTCCGTTCATTTATGAAACAACCTTCTTTTGTGAGATACTTGATTGGTTGGGTGGGGTGACACAAGTTATCGACACTGGGCCCATGTATGTTTCAATATTCATCTCCAAATAACGAGAATGAATAGATTGTGTGGTTACCCGGATAACTGACTCGGTTTGGTAAGGACCAAATTCTTTTCACTCTAAACTCATCTATCAGTCTAGACCCCTCACTGTTGTCTATAAGGGATGTGTTTCTTGGGTAGGTCCTTCCGGTTCTGGATAGACCATAGAAACGATGTAATTCCTAACAGTCCTTTCATGCAACGAATAGAACAGTTTAGTAAGCAGTTATGTACGAGTTCTAAGCTGAAATATTTAGAAGTCAAAACATTTAAGAACGAGTTCTGAACTGAATCGTTCAGAAGTCATTAAAGTTAGGCCCGAGTTCTGATTTGAGGTAATCAGAAGTCATCAAAATTATTTGAAATAGAGAATTTCAAGAAACAAAATCAAGTGATAAACAGAATGACTCATTGAGCACATTATTGTCAAAAAAACAAGCAATGAATAGAAGTTTTAACTGTGAAGAACAAGCCAGAATTAATATGTCAGATAAGAATTGAATCATTAATATAAATGACGAACTATGAAAACAAATTGGAATTCAAGCGAGTGTATTTCCATTGAAAAAATCAACAAACATATGAGACATGGAAATAACTAAGACAAGAAAAATATTGGACGTGGTAATCTTGGAATTTAAAGTTGGAGAATAACACACACAAATAAGTTATTCAGAATGAATTACCACAATCTTTGAATTCACTTAAAAGTTCATTTATTGTGCAAAACTTGGAACTCCCCCTAAAAATAGCATAACCTTTGAATTTACGTCATGTGATGTGAATGATATGAATTAAAACGCACATGACATTCCTGCAAAATAGATTAGAAAGATTTTGGTATCCATCCTTTGATGGATCCTTGATGGTTAGATGCATTAACTTTAAAATGAAGACCGGGGATACTATAAGTACCAAACCAACTATTTGCGTACCTTGGATTAACAAACTCATTCTTCCCACAACTAGTACAACAGATCTTTGCTCGGCTCAGACTGATTATATTCGCTGTGGAATAAACATGAGTAGGTGAATTAGTCTTGGGAATAAACGACTTTGTATCAACTATAGAAGATTTATAAGGCGTGTTTCCATCACTGTCTTCTGTAGTTGGTTTCTTTTTTCAAACCATTTTGACTTTTTGAAATAGTTTATTATCTTTATTATCAACACGAGAATTATAGAAAAGATTGGAAAGTCGAATCTGATCTTTTGAAGACTCGTTTGATTTGACAAAACTCTTTGAAGAACGATTTGTAGAAATTGAACTTGAAGCATAAGAAGGTTGAGCACCGTTGAACTTGCTTTCTTCGAGTTTCTTGGCTTTAATGGATAAAGCATTTCGTTCTTCGATAATTAAACCAAATTTCTTTTGTAGATCAGATTTAACCATTTGTTCCTTCAAAATCCCGGTTGCTAACCAAGATAATTTTTGTGTAAGCTTATGATGGTAAAATCGACACCACTTTTTTATTATGAATGAAGAAACTGATATTATTTTAGTCCAAGTTTACGTCGATGGTATAATTTTAGGTTCTACAAACCCTAAATACTGTAAGAACTTTTCAAAACTCGTGGGAAAATATTTTCAAATGAGTATGATGGGTGAAATGAATTTCTTCCTCGGTCTTCAAGTTAAGCAACTGTCGACCGGGAGATTTATTAACCAGGCTAAGTACATCCGGGATATTCATCAGAAATACCAGATGGAACAGTCTTCGCCCATGAAAACTCCAATGTCTCCGGGTACGCGGTTACACACCAATCCTAACGGAAAGGATGACGACACCAAGGCCTACCGTGGGATGATAGGTTCTTTAATGTACTTGATGGCTAGTAGGCCCGATATCATGTTTTCAACCTTTTTATGCGCCCGTTTTCAATCGAAACCAAAAGAGTCTTATTTAATTGCTGTAAAGAACATATTTTGTTATTTAAAAGGTAATGTTGATCTTGGCTTGTGGTACCCTGTTGTTCCCTCAAATATAGCAATAGTAATGAATTAATGTAGAGAGAATCTAGAGAGAGAATTTGTCATTCATGTATCAAGTGTGAAAGTAAAAATGACATAAAAGCTTACATTTGATACAAAATGACTTCCTTATATAGTAGGGCATGACAAGTCCATGCCTCATACTTGGAAGATACAGTTTAGATTAATACTGTCTTGATAGCTACAATAATGCTCTAACAATCTCCCCCTTAGCTATCAAGGCAGGAACGGTCTTCTTCTTCTTCGGACCCCAAGATATGTTTCAATTCTTCTCATGGCCATTCTGAAATTGAGTCTGTCGTCAATTTCGTTAATAGCTCTAACCACAAGAATTTTGTCCTTTGAAGACATCCAGTAATTTTCTTTACTTGATCATGTCTCTTAAGCCGCTGTTCAAGCTGCAGTTTGACAACCTTCAATGTACCATCTGAGTACTTAGCTAATTCACTGAGTCGTATGAAAATCTTCTACCCTCTATCATTTCTGAAAACAATTCCAAACTCAGGTTCATCAATCACATCATATAAAGTCATTCTCATCAGCCCCCTCATCTCTTGATTAGGCCTTACCAGATTCACCATCGGTTGATCACTTTTTACAGCCATATGAAAGTCATGATATTGTGTATACAGAATGTGTCTTCTCATAAATATCTTAATGGCATTCAGTGCTAGAATCACACTCTTTCCTGATTTGAAGATCTCTGAAGTAGTGGTACATGGTTTCAAAGTCTTCAATAGATAAGTGACAAAAATCAGCTTCGGTGAATGAGTAATCTCTACAATCTTGCCTCTGAACCACAAATGTCGGATACCACATCTTATAAAATAGATTTGTTGCCACCTCCTTGATAGTCACAATCAACTTCTTACTCTTCACAAATCTTTCTCTTTGGCACTTTGCCCTCAGAAAACAAATCTACTCAAATTTATATCCATCTGTCTTATTAGTAATCCCCAACACAGCATAGGGATTCAGCCTTCTGATTCTATGAACAAACAAACTTTTTCCAGTCTCCTCCAGAAAAGGTGTTCTCAAATACAAGGTTATTTGTCTTTGTTCCAGCTTAGATAACTTTGTGTTTCTGGAAAATGAAGGACCTGGTTGATCGGATGTGGAAGGATTAGAGGGACCAGCTTGGTCATGTGAAATGTTAACAGGTGGTACAAAAGGTATAGCAAGTGGTGGTTCTAGTTCTTCAGGTTTTGGTTCTTTAAAGATTGGCTCAGATGTTGGTACTTCAGGTATTAGTGGAGAATTACGTACATGTATGGTTTGTTCAGGAGATGGTATAATTGCTTGAATAGTGCTTGGTTGGCTAAGATTAACAGTAAAAGGTGTGGTTTCAGGCTGAGTTGAGATTAAGGTACTAGATATGGGTTCAGGTGAAAGTATAGGGCTAACGGCTATGTCTTCAGGTGTTTTAGGCTCGTATATCTCAGTCACAAAGTCTACCTCTTCTTTGCTAAACTCAACTTCTTGCTCAGTTGTTCCATCTGTAATCATTAGCAAAGTTTTTGTCTCTTCCTTGATCCTCCGATACTTATCATACTCACATTCATTTACATCATCCTCATCATTTGAACTGATGTCTACACTCTCCACAACTTCCACAAAACTATCAACTACCTCCTTTATCTCCTCCTCATTTACCTCGGGCTTTTCAACCGTCGGTTCTACATTAGGATCCACAAACAGAACAATATGCTTTCCATTTTCTTCGCCCATAGCTCCTGATTCAAACAAGTTAATAACTTCAGCCGTGGACATCGTCTTTCCCAAACTCGAAGCTTCAGAATTAGATCTCCATTTCTTACTTATCTCCCCCTCATGATCATGATCATCAGGATCCTGATCATGCCTTCTTTTAACGCCTTGAGCCTTTGGCTTACAATTCTGTTAGGGCAGGTTTTATAGTTGATTTAAAGTTCAAGGGTTGAATTGTAATACTTTAATTTGAGCCTGATTAGTGAACGGGCCGTGGGCTTGTTAACCACGGGCCCGATGTATTTAATGTGTGATTAGCTTGGAAAAACAGGCTAATCATCCTATTACTTTCCAAACAGTATTGTATTATTGACTCTGAAAGTGAATGACAGGGATGACCAGTTGAAATATTTTGTTCTTATTGTTCATCTATTTCGATTTCATCATTGTTGCACGGATCTGGATTTAACAAATGGTTTCAGAGCCTAATCGGTAATTTGAAGATACGAAAGAAATCGAACGAAAGCAAGAAAAGGAACAAAATTCGTAGTGAATTTTTCTGGAAAACGCAGCGAGCCGTTTTACCTATTCCCGGAGTTTGAACCGTCGGATCGCCGCGATTTTTGGACAGTAGCTTCGGGACATCTTAGTGTACATTCTGGCCGGTTGGATTAATCGTTTGAGGTCCAAAAGGCACCCAGAATAATTTCGTAACAGTGCAGTTTTTTATTGAAGTAAATCGTTCTTCAATTGGGTTTGCAAAGCTTTTTCATTGATTTAATAATTCGTTTGTTAAATCTCGATTGTTTACTCGTTAATAACTACTGTTATCTGCGTTTACATCAAATCTCAAAGGCTTTAATTTTTCAATTTAAAAATCAATTCTTGAGTTTTTTTTGGTGTTCTAAATTTTTTGATGATTATTGAGAAATAGGATATATTTTGCTTAGAAATCGATTTGGGTTTTTTTGTTTTTGTGTTTTTGGTCAAAATCTAACCTTACAGGAGTGAAATCAAGCAACCCTATCGAAAACTGATCCGATTTTCTCAATCAGCCACAGTGTCCGGAAGTTCTTAAATTTTCCGGGTAAGTTTTCTAATTCTCTCCAGTATCCGGACGAATTATTTTTGGTTCCCGGATAAATTTGATCGGACACATCAATTTTGCCCGAAAACCTCAAACTTCCCGGATAAAAGTTTGAACTTCCCGGATATCTTTTTCTTTCCGGACAATCAATTTTTTTTACATTTTCCGGATGATGTTGTGTGTGAGCCGTACTTGTTGACCACGAATGCATAAATCCTCCTACATGGATACATGCTTCCATCAATTCTCACTTGCATGATTGCATGCTTTTATTCTTTCATTCTTGCATAACATACACACATATATATATTTAGTTAGAAGTTTTTTTGTTGTGTTTGTTTTTTAATTGTTTAATTGGTTTGATTTTCATCTGGTAAACAAGTTAATCTGGTAAGCTCTCATCGCATCCGGTAAACACCATTTATCCGGTAAGTGTTCGTTTGTGCGGAAAGTACATCTCACCCGGTAAGTCTCAATTCTCTTTGTCCGGTAAGTTCCTCTACTGATCCGGTAAGTCGCAGTTAACTTTCATCCGGTAACTCCACTTGTCCGAAAACTCTATCTTTCCGGTGAACCACTTTCGTCCGGTAAGTTATCTTTTTGCGAGAATCTCAATCACCCGGTAAGTTATCATTCATCCGGTAAGTTTTGTTGGTAAGTTCTTGTTGGTTAGTTCTCGTCGGTACCCGAGTTACCACACGTCTCGTCACCCGATAATTATTTTTGTGACGTTTGAGATTATTTGCGACGCATTTGAGCTTATTTTGCGACTATTATTATTTTTGGGATTTATTTTCGTCGATCTTGATCTGACTTTGTTTGTTTATCATGCAGATTTTATTCTCGAAGAGTGATTTCGTTCGTTCAAATTCGATAATAATCAGATCTTAATTTTTGGAAATGAATTTATTTTTAGATTTGTTTTTTAAATTTTAATTTTTGATTTTTCTTCCGCAAGTTTTATTCTTCAAAATAACACCGATCAACGATCAAATTTTCAGGTAGCAATGTCGTATTGCTTTAATGTGGAGTGTCAAGCAAATCAAAGACTACATCAAACGCATATCGAGAAGAAAGATGATTTGATCTACAAGTACATCAAAGAACTGAAGCAACATAAATCTCAAATCTGGAATTGTTCTGAGAAGCTGGCTAAAGCAGAAGAAAAGGCAACGTTCTTAGAGTCTGAAAACTCTGAGCTGAAAAAGAAGCTGTCTGCTTTATCATCCCGAGATGATATCAAGAAGACTGAGAAAGAGCAAGCGAGTCGATATGAAAAGAATATCAAGCAGAAAGATGATTTGATCAGCAAGTACGTCAAATAACTGAAGGAACTCAAATCTCAAATCTGGAATAGCTCTGAGAAGCTTGTTGAAGAAGAAGAGAAAGGTAAACTCCTGAACTGTGAAAACCTTGAGCTTAAAAATAAAATAACTAATGTTGAAAAGGTTTTTGAAAAGGAGAAATAATTGCTTATTCAAAAGCAATCTGGGTTTTCAACCAAATCTCTTGATGAGAAGAAGAGTCTTGAGCTTATGTGTCTAAAACTTTAAAAAAAAATCTCCGACTTTGAAAAAGTTTTAATTTTAGAAAGAGAGAAGTTTGAAACTGAACGCAAATCTTTTTCTAAAAAGAATAGAGAACTTTCTTTGAAAATATCCGATCTGGAGAAAGAATTAGACATTCTAAGCAAAGAGACTGAGAAAAAGAAGGTTGAAGGCTTTAGAGCAAAATGTTTGAAAGATGATTTTGCAATCGAAAGAAAGATATTTCAAACTGAGATTTCCAAGCTTACAAAGAAATTATCTGGATTAGCAACCAAAATTTTGAAGGAACAAATGGTTAAATCTGATTTACAAACGAAATTTGATTTAATTCTCAAAGAACGAAATGCTTTAGCCGTTAAGGTCAATAAACTTGAAGAAAACAAGTTCAAAGGTGTTCAACCTTCTTATGCTTCAAGTTCTTTTTCTACAAATCGTTCTTCAAAGAATTTTGTCAAAACAAATGTTTCTTCAAAAGATCAGATTCGACTTTCCAATCTTTCCTATAATCCTCGTGTTGATAAGAAAGATAATCAATATTTCAAGAAAGTAAACATGGTTTGGAGAGTTAAAGGATCCGCTCCTACTCCAAAGTCACTCGTATCTGTTAAGAGTGACAAGAACAACACAACTTTTCACGCTAAACCTTTTGTGAAAACTGATCGAGTTTACTCTGTTAATAAACTGATCAGCTTATCTACGCAAAAGCTGTGTTGCTCTTATTGTGGAACAAGTGACTTTGTGAAGAAAGACCATGCTAAGTATTGGTATGGTACTTATAGTATCCCTGGTCCTCATAGGGCATCTAACCGACAAGGATCCATCACAAGATGGATACCAAAATCCCTCTAATCTATTTTGCAGGAATGTCATGTGCATTTAAATTCAAAGATTCTTTTCACATGACGAGCATTCAAAGGTTAGGCCAACTTTGAGGCGGAGTACTATCTTATGCAAGGTATGTGAACTCTAACTGAATTCAAAAACCATGGCAATTCATTCTGAATAACTTACTTGCGTTTGTTATTATCTTAGTTTAACTTCCATGATTGACATGATCAAAACTCTCTTGATTTAGGTATTTCCATGTCTCAAACGTTTATTGATTTTTCGATGGAAATACACCCGTTTTTGAATTCCACTTTGTGTTCACAGTTCATCATTTCATATTAATGATTCAATTCTTATCTGATATATTAATTGTGACTTGTTCCTCACAATTAAACTTTCTGATCATTGTCTCATTTTTTGCAAAATACTGTGCTTACTGAGTCATTCTGTTTAGCGATTGATTTTGGTTCTTGAAATTCTGGTATTTCAACATTGACTTCTGATTACTTCAGCTCAGAACTCGAACTTATTTTTATGACTTCTGATTACCTCAGATCAGAACTCGGACTTAAAATGCTTTGACTTCTAGACAATTCAGTTTAGAACTCATACTTCATTGTTTACTACACTGATTTACTCGATGCATGAAAGGAGTGTTAGGAATTATACCGTTTCTATGGTCAAGCCAGAACCGGAAGGACCTACCCAAGAAACACATCCTTTATAGACAACAGTGAGGAGTCTAGATTGTTAGATGAGTTCGGAGAGAAAAGAATATGGTGAGGTTGTGACATGACTTAAAAGAATTATTTGGTCCTTACCAAACCGAGTCAGTTATTCGGGTAACCACACAATCTATTCATTCTCGTTCTTTGGAGATGAATATTGAAACAGACATGGACCCTGTGTCGATAACTCGTGTCACCCCACCCAGCCACTCAAGTATCTCCCAACAAATGCTTGTTTCATATATTCACGGAGATTTAGCACATAATCTATCTATTCCTCACTCGGAGGTCTTAGATATTGAAAAAGGAAGACATCAGCTCCGGTCTCCGAACTTCATATTCTATTCACTGAGTCTATTGATTATTAACTTACGTCCCAAGTTAAATCAATATTTTGAGCCAAAAAGATATGATTTGATTTTCTTTCACACATGCACGAGTATTTGTGATTCCATTTGCATATCTTTGTGATATTGCCGGAACAGTTTGAGAAGTAATTTTTTAATATTTTAATTCAGTGATAACTGGAAGTCCTATCAGAGATTCATCATTGCCAACTCTGAACATAGGCCACACAATTATTTTAATTGTTGTGATAACAGTTACTAACGTGTTTCTGTGTTTTGATCTGGATTTTTTGCTACTCGTCACTATTGTCTTTGAACGTGCATGATGCTCTGGATGCTCCTACTCATCATGAGGGGGAGAAAGGGTACAGATTCAAAGACACGAATTATCAAGTTGAGGGGGAGTTAGCAAAAGCCGAGAGGGAGTAACTGTTGATTGATATTATCGGTTATTTGGTCAGTTTTTCCTCCATCGAGCATATTAGTTCTACAAGTTCTTAAAGCTGAAGCTGAAAGCAAATTCAACTCGCGGTTCAAAGAAAGATTCGTTGAAGACATGAAGACCAAGAGCTTTATTCAAGGGGGAGCACTAAAAAGACATGAAGACAAGCAACACCGAAGTTTTCAAAGATTCAAGAAGAATAGAATATCAAGACCTGAAGGTTTCAAGTCCAATTTTTATTTATATATCGTTAGGGGGAGATTGTTAGGACCATAAATGTCCTACATATTAGAAAGATATATTAATAATTATATTGTGCTTAATTAGATTTATTAATTCTGTAAAAGCCTTAATTGTTAAAAGGGCTTAGTTAATTGCTTAATGGGCTTAGGCCTTGTTTGCCTAAAAGCCTAAGTATATAAGCTTTCCTTAACCTTAGAATTAGGTTAGAGTTTTCATAAGCGATTCATTAAACAAGTTGACAGCTTAATTGTTAGAGAGAGATAGTTGATATTCATTCAAACCATTGTAACTATCTTGATTTATGAATACGAGAGGGATGATAAGTTGAAATCGTCGAAACTAAACCGCCCTTGTACCTCCACCGATTCAACCGCAACCTATCTATTCGGTGGACACCCTGAAGACGATGCTATTGGCCCAACTGCTCCAGGAATCAGATACAACCGCCTCTACTGAAGCAGACCTGATCTCAGTTCTCCGATCATAGGTCACTGCTCCATCTTCATCTATAACCACTCGCTTAGACGCCATTGACTCGACTCTCAAGGACTACAACCTAGCGCTCGCAACGCTGTCTGAGCGAGTCCGCTCACTCGAAGATACCTGCAAGAGTCAAGCAGGCGGTCTGAAGCGGAAACACGATGACCAGGATGATCCTGATCACCGTGAGGGGCAGAAAAGACAACGTCTGACCGAGACCGCCTCCCTGATCCAGACTGAAGCTACAACTGTGGTTCATTAGGAACCCCCAACTGCGGAAGCTACAACAGAAGCACCAGAAGTCGAGTTGCCTTTAGCAGACATGGTTATAGACATGGAGATATCAGATGAAGAAGACCCGAGGGTTGAAAAGCCCGAGGGTTCAACACAGGAACTGATTGATTTTGACTCATCAAACATACCGATTCTGGACATGATAGATCCAGATTGTGAAGCCAACCCGGAGACCGAAGATGCATGGCACGAAAAAGCCGCCAGTGCCGTAAATCTCCAGGTAAATTTGGTCTTCCCCACTGATGAGGACGACAACATTGATTATGATCAGTTCCTGCTCCAAAATTTGTATGGAACATCCCCCGTTCACTATGCTCAACCCGCCGGAACATCATCAACAAGACCTGAGTCTACTACTTCCGATCTTCCGACAACTGCTCCTCCTACGACAGCTTCTGAGCTTCCCCCCCCCCCCCCCCTCCTCAACAGCAACAAATCCGTTGGGAGAAGATCATGGTACTTATCCCTCACTTGGAGTAATCTTTGAAGAAGCTGTTCGTATACAAGCTTCGCCCGATAGAGCCAACCTTCTGTCTGGGTATTTACAACCTTGACCCAGAATTTCAACGCCGATATATCAGCACAATGCAGCGGTGTCTTCCAGTCAACCAGGTCAGAACCAAACTTCGAATCACAGAGTTAATCAGTATCTATTCAAGACGTATTGTTAGCTCCAAATATTCATAATATTAGAAGTATTGAAAAATAGGCCAAGTATGAAAGAGTTCCACAGAGCTTCTGCGGTGTTCCACATAAGCTCTGCCGAAGCAAACAAAATCATTCAAGGAACACCAAGTCCCAAGAAGAATCTACAGAAGACTACTCATAAAGGACCAAAGAAGGATCTACAGAAGAATGCTCACCAAGGACCGAGCCGCAGAACCTCTGTCACCCTTGACAGAGCCTCTGCGGTTCAGATTGAAGACTTGGAAGATATTTATAATATCTTGCCACTGTTGCAGAAATATCTTACCACTGTTACAGCAATATCTTGCTACTGTTCCAGGGTCCGTTCATCAACTTGTACAAGGCATGGTCCGACAACAAACACGTGTCAAACTCTGATAAGAATCCTTGCAAGTTGATATTAGCGCATTTAATGCATGCAGATTTCCAACTGTTCATGCCATCCCTTCTTTCCTGTAGCAATAGTCCTTTTGTCTAGAATAGATCTTTTGTAGTAGTATAAAAGGAAGACGCATGTTGAGTTCTTCCTTACAACTTTACAACCCATCATCAAACAACAACTAACACACAAAAACACTAGCACAAAATTATCGTCAAATATGTTCTTAGTGTTCTTCATCAAATACAGTAAACTTTGAGATATTCATCTGTTCTTCATATACTGTTTATTTGGTATTTTGTGCTGTTTCTATATAAACATATCTGTTAGTTCTTCAAATACGCTTCCGCAACACATCTTATTTGAACTAATAGATAAGATAATCTTTGTTAATCAAATACGGGAACCAACAATTGGTATCAGAGCAAAGCTTGATTTTTAATATCAAGCGATCCTCGTTTAACAAGATTATTGGTAGAAACATGGCCTGATTTTTAACCTGTTGTTCATTTCTTCAAACAGATTCTATTGTTCAAGCATTTTCGATTTATTCGATATTTGGTAAATCTAAGAGAAAGTGTTTCTTTAAATTAAAACTCCATTAAAGTGCACTGTTGAGAGCTTCCAAACCCAGAAAATCTTTCCAGATAATTCTCTCGTACTTTTTCGTATCATATCTTCATTCTGAAACGTTCTACTCTTAAAATGTCAAGCACACAAAATTTCTTCACAGCTGGTTCATTAACTAAACCACCATCTCTTCTACGAAATGAGTATCCTCAGTGGAAAATAAGAATAATCCATTTCTTTGAGGGTACTGATAAAGAGCTCGTACAATACCTTTATAATCCTCCTCATGTCCCTATGTTAATAGTACCTCGTGTACCAGCTACAGCTGACACTCCTGAAATCCCTGAGCATCAAAAACCTAAAACCAGGGATGGTTGGTCAGATCAAGATAAGGAAAAAGATGAACTCGCGCAGAAAACAAAAAGAATTCTGATAATGGCAGTCCCCAGCGATCTCTTCCAGTCTTTAGATGCATGCGAATCTTGGTATGATCTTTGGAAAGAACTGGAGAAACAACTTGAAGGGGGATCTAAAACTCAGAAAAATCGAAGGGCTCAATACATAAACGAATATTACGCTTTTAAAGCCCTGACAAATGAATCTCTGCAAACAACGTATGACAGGTTCAACTCTCTGATCAATAACTACAAGAAGTTCGGCATCCACATAACTTCTGAAGAGAATAACTTCATGTTTCTCAAAAGTCTGAACGATGAATGGCTCCAGTTATCTATGTCTTTAGAAACCAATCAAGATTTAGATTCCAGGACTCTTTCAAACCTCTACGAAACATTAGCTGGTCAAGAGCCTCAAATCGCACAAGCAAAGACACTAACCACTGCACCTCTTGCTTTGGTTGGCAAATCTACAGAAGATACAGAGAGGCCGAGGAAAGAAAGAACTATAGAGGAAAAGAAGAAGGAGAAAAAGAAAAAGATGGTGGCAGTTGACAGCGAAGATGAAGAGATTGTGGAAGAGGGAGAAATAACTCTAGCATCAATAGCAACATCCTTAGCTCTATTGACAAGAGAATTCAGAGTAAACCAAAAGAGTTATGGTAATGAAAAATATGGCAGAGATAATAGAGAAAGAAGAGATGATTGGAGTAGAAGGGATCAAGGAAGAAGAGAAGAATCAGCTGACCGACAGAGGTCAGACGACAGAAGTAACGATCAACAGAGGTCGAGTGACAGATTCAACAGAGGAAATGACCGACAGAGGTCAGATGACAAGGCAAGCTACACACCACAAGAATGCTACAAGTGTGGTAAGCCTGGTCATTATGCAAATGAATGCAGATCGGAAAAAGGTGGTGACCGACAGAAGTCCGACGATCGTGCTGGTAATACTTCCCAGAACCAAGGTTGCTACAACTGTGGGAAGCCAGGCCACTTTGCCAATGAATGCAGAAGCAGGTCAAATCGCCCACAGAAGGACTCAGGTTTTTACCCAAAGAAAGCTGAGTATTATGCCCAAAAGTCACTCATGGCTAACAAAGTGGAGAACAAGGAAGATTGGGAGTCAGATACAACCTCTGATGAAGAATAAACCAACAATGCCTTGTTCTGTGGCATGGCAGAAATCAGCTCCGAGTCTGACACTGAGGTATCTACTTCAAACTCCACATCTAGTACTACTGAAGTTGATTTGCTTATAATTAAAACGGAAAATGTTGAACTGAAAAAGACTTGTGATGATATTAAAAAAAAGCTCACTTTTTATGAAAGAGAAGCTAGACTTCTCACTAAAGAAAAAGCAAAGATTTTCAAAGAAAAGGAAGAATTAGAAGCACACTAGAACAAAGATCTATTTCCTTTAAAAGAGAAAATTTCTGAATTAAATACATCTTTAAAATCCAAAACAAAAGAACTTTCAGATTCTGAGAGCGACAAACTTAACATTTTAGCTCTTAAGGAATATTTTCAAAAGGAAAAAGAAGTCCTTTGGCAAGATCTACTTAGAAGAGATGTTTTAATTAAAAATTATCGTGATGCTCAAAAGGTGTATGAGAAAATAAATACACAAATAGGAAGGCGAGGTATTGGGTACAGTGATATTAGTCAAGGTACAGAAAACAAAAAGAATAAACCTCTGTCATCTCTATTTTACTTTAGGAAAAGTCAACAAACCTAATTTTCCAAACTTAATCTCTGTAAGTAAGAGAGTAAAAGTCTCTGGGGAACCTCACTTAAGGAAACCCATGAAGATGATAAATGTGTGGTTTGAAAAAACAGACTTATCACCTTCAACCTCTGTCAAACGAGGATCCAAACCAAAGAGATATCTGAAAACTCAAGATCAGATAGGAATCTTTAAGTTTGGTAAACCAGAGACTCAAACTCAAGTTGCTTTTGTCTGCACAATAGATTCTGAAAAGAAATTATCTGCAGAAGCACTTGAGTTCAAACCAAACTTTTCAGAAGAAAAACTAAGAAATATAATTGAAAAAGCTATAATGGAAATTGGGAAAATAGATATGTTGAAAAATCTAAATACACCTTCTGTAGATCAAAAACTCTCTGAAGAGATCTTGTCAGACACCTCTGTTGACTTAGAAAATAATTTTTCAGATAAAGAAAGCAAGTATGACACATGCTCGGAAAGTCAAGCCTCTGTCGAAAGAAATATTGATGACTCAACCTCTGTATACGAGGACGATTCATCATCTGACAACTCAGAGACTGACAAAATAGAAAAGATTCCTTATGACACAGAAGTTATTAAACAAACCTCTGAAGTTCTTAACAGAACTATTTCTCCAAAAGAGAAAATCACTGGAATTCCTATCTGTCCAGACTTTTTGGATATGTGCATACAAGCCAAAACCTCCATTGAACTTGAAAATTTCAAACAAAAGAAGTTGTCCACTCAAAATCCAAAAAATTTAAAGTTTTTAAAACCCTTAAAAATAAAAGAGAAACCAACATGGCAACAAAAGGGTAAATGGACAAAACCTAACAAATCTTTTTCATCTGTGACAATGAAATCAACAGAAGTTCACCACAGAAGGGACTCACAGAAGGCTGCTACAAACAAAGATTTTTGCCAACAATCTAATCTACATAAATTGTCTTCTAATAGGAAGCCATATGCTAGAATAGAATGTAATGCCTCTGTGGCCCAGTTTAAAGCTTTCAATGAAAATTTCAAGCAAATCACTTTTGATATTCCATACTGTCATTGCTTTGATCTAATGTTCAAATTGAATAATCATTTATGTAGTTCAAATTGTTTTCTCTATGCACCTAAATCAAATATTAAAGAGAAACAAACTGATTTTTCGACAAAAGATACAATGTATTTCAAGAATGCTAAGGCAAACTTGAAAAAATCTGACGAAACTGGACCAATATGGATATGGGTACCTAAAACTCTATGATTGCCTTGCAGAAACAATATGTGCCAATATGGTATCTAGACTCTGGATGCTCGAGGCACATGACTGGCAACAGAAGTCTTCTATCCACGTACCAAGAAAAACAAGATGGTGGATCAGTAACTTTTGGAGACAACAAAAAGGGGAATATTAAAGGCTATGGAGTCATAAAGAAAGAGAATATCACCGTACACAAAGTTGCATATGTGGATGGCCTAAAACACAACCTACTCAGTGTAAGCCAACTTTGTGACACAGGATTCGATGTACTGTTCAAAAGAACATTCTGCTCTCTACTAAGTGAAGACACCGGAATTGAATTTCTGCGAGCCAAAAGAAAAGGTGATATGTATCTAATGAACTTCAATGCCAAAAACAAAGACAATATTTGTCTTGTTGCAAGCAAAAGTGAAGAAGCCTGGCTATGGCACAACAGGTTCTGTCACTTAAACTTTCATACTCTAGATAAACTGGTAAAACTTGAACTGGTCAAAGGTTTACCAAATGTTAAATTTAATAAGGATCATTTATGCTCTGCCTGTGAAATGGGAAAACTCAAAAGGGCTTCCCACAGAGGCAAAACTGATGTGTCTTGTCCTAGGCCTCTGTACATGTTTCACGTTGACCTCTGTGGTCCAATCGCTATACAGAGCCTAGGTGGCAGGAAATATATACTTGTCTTAATTGATGAGTATTCTCGATTTACATGGGTTAAATTTATCAGAAAGAAATCAGATGTTCCATGCATCCTGATTAATCTAATGAAAAGAATTCAGGTTCTTTATGAGTGCAGAATTCTGAAGTTAGGAAGTGACAATGGCACAGAATTCAAAAACTCTGTCATTGAAGCCTATCTCACAGAAGAAGGAATATCCCAGAACTTCTCTGCCGCTCGCACCCCACAACAGAATGGCGTGGTCGAACGAAAGAACCGCACGCTAGTGGAGGCTACAAGAACCATGCTTTCTGCATGTGGATTACCAATGACCTTTTGGGCAGAAGCAATTTCAATTGCTTGCTATACCCAAAATCGTTCAACAATCGTGAAAAGACACATCAAAACTCCTTATGAATTGATCAACAAACGGCGACCAAACATCAAGTTTCTCCATGTGTTTGGATGCAAATGCTTTGTCTTAAACGACAGAGACTCAAGAGGAAAGTTTGAAGAAAAGGCTGACCAAGGCAAGTTCATCGGGTACTCTGCCGCTTCCAAAGCCTACAGAGTTTACCTTCTAAAGTCGTGCACGATAGTAGAAAGCATCAATGTGTCCTTTGATGACTCATTCCAAAAGACTTCTGAACAACTCAGTTCAGAACTCGGGCTAAACAAGGAATCCTCTGGCATCTCAAAAACAAATAAAGATTTAGACCTTCTATTTCAAGAGATATTCAACGACGATGTCGATTCCTCTGCTAGAACAAACAGCACCTCTGTAGATTCACCTTCTGTAAACGAAGTAAGTATCTCTCTGTCTGATCCATTTAATCCCTCATCCTCTTCTACAACTACTACAGGTACTGAAAATCTAACAGAAGATACGACAACAAAAGATTCTGCAACAGAGGTTATCCAAATACTAACAAGTCCAGCAGAGGAAGCAACACCAGATGAAACTCCAGAGGGAAATGAAGATGAAACCACAATACCTACAGAGAAGGAAATCCCAACTTCAATACCCATTCCTACAGAAGCTGAACTAAATACAGAAGCTGAACCATCAACCACTTCAGCTACAGAAGTTCAACTTGATGACTCAAATGATCATCTTCCACGAACAACTCAATGGACAAAAAGCCATCCTCAAACACAAATCATCGGTAATCCCACTGATAAGGTAAAAACAAGATCAGCTTCTGTAAATTTTTGTTTCTTTACCAATTTTATTAGTGTGATCGAACCGAAAAAGATTTCTGAGGCCCTGGACGACCCAAACTGGGTGGATGCTATGCAAGAAGAGCTTCTGCAGTTTGAGCGAAACAAAGTCTGGACTCTAGTACCTCTGCCACGAGGGAAACAGGCCATAGGGACTAAATGGGTCTTCAGAAACAAAAAGGATGAAGATGGAGTGATCATTCAAAATAAAGCAAGACTGGTGGCCAAGGGATATCGTCAAGAAGAGGGCATCGATTACGATGAAACTTTTGCCCCTGTTGCACGACTCGAAGCAATAAGAATTTTCTTAGCCTTCGCAGCCCACAGAGGTTTTAAAGTATATCAAATGGATGTAAAATCTGCCTTTCTCAATGGTGAAATTCAAGAAGAAGTATACGTCCAACAACCACCAGGATTTGAAAGCTCAAAGTACCCAAGGTATGTCTATTACCTCGACAAGGCTCTATATGGACTGAAACAGGCTCCAAGAGCATGGTACGAAAGACTTTCCACTTTTCTTCTCAATAACGACTACAAGAGAGGTACCACTGATACAACTCTATTCTTTAAAGGAAAAGGAAATGAGCTTATTCTTGTACAAATATATGTAGATGACATTATTTTTGGGTCTACTAATGCACAAAAATGCAAAGACTTTGAAAAACTCATGCAGAGTGAGTTTGAAATGAGTATGATGGGAGAATTAACCTTTTTCCTCGGACTTCAAGTCAAACAAACATCAGAAGGAATTTTCATAAACCAATCAAAATATGTCTCTGACATACTTGAAAAATATAGCCTCTCTGATGCCTCTGTCATGAAAACCCCAATGGCCACTGGAAATAAACTTTTTTCAGATCCAAATGGCATCTCAGTCGAGTGCACACTTTACAGAGGAATGATTGGGTCTTTGTTATACTTAACGGCCTGTAGACCTGACATAATGCATGCCACATGTCTCTGTGCAAGATATCAAGCTAATCCTAAAAAGCCACATTATATTGCTGTAAAGAGAATCTTTAGATACCTCAGAGGGACCAAAAATCTTGGCCTCTGGTATCCACAGAACTCTGGTTTTAGACTAAAGGCATACACAGATTCAGATTATGGAGGATGTAAACTCGACAAAAAGAGTACCTCTAGGAGTTGTCAATTCCCAGGTGGGAAATTAGTAAGTTGGACTTCAAAGAAACAGAATTGTGTCTCAACATCTACGGAAGAAGCTGAATAAGTTGCTGCTGCTAGCTGTTGCTCTCAAGTTCTGTGGATGAAAACTCAGCTGAAAGACTTTGGTCACATCATCTGCAAAATCCCCATCTTCTGTGATTCCAAAAGTGCAATTTCCATCTCTGCAAATCCAGTACAGCATTCAAAGACAAAGCACATAGACATCAGGTATCACTTTCTGAAATATCATGTTGAAAATCAAACCATCGAAATGCATTTTGTACCAACAGAATTTCAGCTTGCTGATTTATTCACCAAGGCACTTGATGAGAAAAGATTCCTTTATTTGGTAGGTAAATTAGGAATGATAAATATGACTTAATCTCTGTAAGTATCTTATCCTCAATTTTAAATTGTTGTACAAATTACTTTGTAAATTATTATGTTTTTGTAAATAATTTACTTTTGTATGTAAATTCTAAAAATCTCTTTTCTGAAAACAAAAGAGCTTCTGGAAGTCTCCTCAGAACCTCTGACGATCCTTACAGAACCTCTGATACATGACCTATGTTATATACATTTACTTCTGATTATTTGAACCAAGCATAGGTCAAGGGGGAGCAGAGGAGAACAAACTTGATCTACAGAGTTTGATTAGATTAAGGGGGACCAAAAGGAGACCTTGCTTAATCTACATAGATTTATAAGTCAAGGGGGAGCAGAGGAAGAGATGACAACAACAGAAGAAAAGAACATTGCCGGACAAAGAAGAACAAAAAGGTTAGTATCTCGAACAAATTCGTTTTGAAAATAATTTTCTAGGACACAAATTTCTAAATATGTTCTAGAAACATTATTAAACACATTCCAAATAAAATTTTATCAAAAAGAATATTAAGTTTTCCATTATTAGAAATTTAAGGTCACAGAGCCTCTGCTGGGTCCAACAGAGGTTCTGAAGGCAGAAGCTCTGATCTTAAATCAATAACTCTTGGAAACTCTGTCAATCATCGCATACAAACACTGCAAAAGAAGTCATCGGTTACAGAGTTCTCTCCACAAGAAAGAACTTCTGTAGACCAACACATGTTTTAAAAGAATTTTTGCTGCACAAAACCTTTTTCAAAAACAATTTTCTAGGACACTAGCTTTCAAACAGGTCCTAAAAACATTGTTAAAGACAATCAAAAACTTGGATGATCAAAAATGTTTATAAATTATTAAATATGAGAAATTTCTTGTCTCAGAGCCTCTGCTGGCTCTGATAGAGGTCCAAAAACCTCTGTAAAGGAAATTCTACGCTAATAATTTATCGATCCTCTCCATGGATTTTTCAACATTTTTTTGTGAAAGTACAACCTACAAAGGCAAGAGAAACAAAGTTTTCAAATCACAGAGCCTCTGTCAGTTTTTACTTTGGGCATTTCTGTAAACAAGTTACGGTAACTTTTCTGCGAGTGAGAATCATGTGGAGGTAAAGTGGCCCACGCGCCTAGCATTTAATAAGGCCGCCCACGACGTCTCGTCATAACTGACACAGAGAACGTGTCATCTTTTCATTAGACCTACATGCAACACGTTCCTATGGAAAGTTGAACCCGCCGTAACCACTCAAGTG
Source organism: Saussurea involucrata (assembly GCA_033807775.1). NCBI lineage: Eukaryota > Viridiplantae > Streptophyta > Magnoliopsida > Asterales > Asteraceae > Saussurea > Saussurea involucrata. The sequence goes on along the minus strand of CM066314.1, from coordinate 102,595,294 downwards.
CGGACCCCAAAATATTATTTACCTCAAAATATTAACCCTTTCAGATTCTACAGCTACATACTCAGTATAAAACCCAAGTTACCTTTCCTCACAAAAACTTTACTCACTTTCTTCTCCGGCGAACCTGCAACTATTCTCAAATATTCACTTTACTTTGCAAAAATGGCTTCCAGTTCCCACGCTGCTCAAAACTCTCCGGCAAACTCTCCTCAACACTCCCCAGTGCATTCAGAGCACTTCCAAAACCCTAACATCGCCATAAATGCTGAAACAGAAAACTCCGGTGACTCTACAAACTTTGCACCAACCACCAACCTTCAACATTTTCTAAACAAATAACATTTTGAGGATGTTCTTCCTTTAAAGTCCAACAACTGCTACCTTGTGCCCTCACCAACAGCCTTCGGCGAAGCCTATGCTCTATTCCTAAACATTATGAAAAATCATATCCTATACCCCCTCCTTTCCAAAACCCCAACCAAAATCCCTACACGATATCTGAATCAATTTTGGCAAAGTTGCCGATTTGATTCAGATGATTCTTTGATAAAGGGCTATAATTCAAAGCCAGACAAGTCTGAGTACCTAGAACTCATGTTTAACAGAACCATGTTCTCGCTGGAGTTCAACCTGCCAACCAGAGGTCTTCTTGGAATAAAGAAATATGTTGAGATTCCTACGGACGAGGAGCTCTGTCGATTTGTAGAAATGTTAGGGTATAACACAACCCTAAGGAAACGAAATGATTTCCGCAGAGGCAGACTACCACCTGTGTGGAATACCCTCTTCTCCATCTTAAATCGTTGCCTCACAGGGAAAACCGGTAGCCCTGACCAAAGCTCACATCAGATCCTGACCATCATGTATGGGATCTATTATGATCTTCCACTCGATTATGCCACCATCATGATGCAGGAGATGATAAATACGATTGACAGAAAGATTGCAACCCAGAAAGCCAAACAATATACACCAGGATATCTGCCACCTCTACAATACCAAAGGATAATGGGAGTTTTATTCGAGCCTCTGCTTCTTCTGCAGAAATGGCCAATGGAAGGGCCAACTGTAAAACTCTATCCCGTGAACAAAAACGTTCCTATAGAGCATGAATACAACTACCCCCACTGCAGACCTCTGTCAAAGAACCTTCTGTCATATGCAACAGATGAAGATAGGAAATTAGACTATATAGGCGTCCACAAGACTCCAGAACCAAGTCCTGTGACACCCCCGCGTCTAGGAGCCCCCTTAGGTGTAGATGTAGTAGAGAGGATGACAGAAGAAGAATGGGCTAGAGCTTTAGAGAAACATTATTCAGTACAAGACCGTTTCAAAGCCCAAAGAGAGAGCATTTACCCCTCTTCTCCCAAAAGAAAAACCTCTGCAGCAACACCGAAAAAGAAGAGCAAGAAAAGGAAAACCACAGAGGAAACTACAACCTCTGCAGCTCAACACTCTTCTCCACCACAAGCTGCAGAAACAAGATCTTCTGCACCTCCCTCCCCTCCAAAACAAAAGAAAAGTAAAACCAAATCCACAGAAGAGGGAGCTCCTAAGCCAAAGAAGAGAAAGTCAAAGAAGAAGAAACCAATATCACCTCTGCAGGTCATAACAGAGGAAGTCAAACAAGAAGAGGAAGATCATACTATGCCTCTGCAACCTCCCTGCCCAATAATCTATGCAGATCAACAGGGAGATTTTAATGCCTTCCTTAAAAATCCCGACATTGCTCACACCTTAGACCCATCAGGATGGGTCGCAGAACCATTGGATCAGTCTACAGAGGCTCTGCGCACAACAGAAGTCATTTCTGCAGCTCAAGGTATTCAACCTATGCACCCTCACGTTCGACAACTCATAGGATCTCATTCTCTATATGATTCCTTAAGAGCAGAACCAGAAGCAGAAGTGACTATAGAGGAAACTAAAGAAGAAGAGGTAAACATAGAAATTGCAAGAGAGGAAGAGGTTAGGGTAGAAACCACAGAGGGTTCTACAGCAAAAGATGCCGCAGAAGTAGAAGGCACACATCCCCAACCCCCTCCCAGTGCAACCCACATTTCTGATACCGCCGGTCTAGCGGCAGAAGGTATCATTGAAAAAGAGCAACACAGCTCAATCCCAACCCCACCCAGCCAGCCAGAGGTTACTCTTTCAACCTCTGTGCCTAATATAACCGGGGAAACCATTCATGGGGAGTCCTCTCGAAAGGACTCACCCATAGGTCGTGACTTATTGCCCCAAATCACACCTGACATCCTAGCAGAGGAATTCGTTTCCTCTGCCACGCACACAACGATATGGCCAAACCTCCTTTCAGAGGGGAGTAGAGAGCACAATGACGACAAGACTCTAGACAAGTCTCCAATTCAACAGAAGGACATTCCAATACCCACCTCTGGAGTAGATTTGGACTCTGACCTTCATAGAACTTCTGTAGAGGTTGAAACTCAAGTTTCTCCTCGAGGATCAGAAGGAAATCCTTCCACCCTCAACGTATAAACAGGGTGAACGAAGGTGTCCAAGGAACAAGGACAAACTCTGGAGACGAATGTGTTCCTCCAGAGGTTACCACGAGTTCACACGTATCAAGGGGTGAGTTCCAAACCCTTGTCACCTCTGTGAACCAAACATTGAAAGAGTTGAAAAGCTCTTTCAAATCTTTTGCAGAAACAACATCGACGGCCATCTCCAAACTGAATACCAAAATGGACAATCTGTCCACAGAGGTACAAAATGCCATAGCAGAGATGAAGTCCACTGCAACAAACACTGCCACCTCTGCCGCAACTGACCTTGAAAAAGCCGCAACATCTGCATTCAATGACTCTGTCAAGTCCTTCCTGCAAAAATTCAAAGATCAATCTTCTACTTCTAAGGGCTTTACACCAGAAGACCTAAAGAAGGCCTTGGAAGAAGTTCAAGAGCAAACACTACAGAACACTCAAGCCATGAGGCCTTCTGACTACATGACAAGAGTGTAGCTCACAGAACTTGGGCAAGGAATCCTTGATCAAATGACAGAGTTCATCAGAGCCTTCATAGCTGCCAACGCGAACTACGTCAGAGAATTTCAAGCTAGCGTCGGCAAAATGCGCTTCAACACAGAAGCAGAAGTTGAAACTCTGCTAGGCCTCTATGATGACTTGTGCGCGAAAATCATAGCTGCAGGGGCTGTACCTCCAAAGAAATCAGGTACAATATTTATGGCAGAGGGTACGATAGAGATAAATCAGGATGACTCTGATGATGACCATCATGCTCCATCAGATAATCCTGAGGGGGAGAAACAAAAGGAAACAGCTGCAAGCAGTCCTCTAATATCAGCAGTACCAATTTCATCTGCACCCCCAACCCAAACCCAAACTCAGGAAACAAAACAGAGACCCACAGAGGAAACACCAGCCTCTGTGGAACCCACCTCTGTCCTTGAAAAAGATGTCCCTGAAGTTCAAATCCTGACTTCTTCATCCTCAGAAGAACTTCCCCATTCTCCACCAATATCACAACCCAAAACACACCCAAGAAGAAAATCCACTGCCCACAAACCAAAAAGCTCAAAACGTTCTGATACTTATGTCCTACAGAGAATGGAGTTCATATCTGCTTTCAGAGTTGCAAAACTTTTTGATATCCCTCCACAAACCACAACCAAGCTCACAGAAGAAACATCTACAGAACCTAAATCCCCAATCAAACCAACAGAACCATCCCCACTAAAGTCCTCAGAAACTGAAAAGTCAAAAACTACAGAGGCAATCCCCATCATACCAATAGAGACCTCAACACCCAAACCAACAGAAGCAATCCCACAGAGTCCAAAGCAGACAACAGGTTCTGAGCCTTCCCAAACCAAAGATAAAGGAAAGGGTATCATGACAGAAGAATCAAAGAAGAAAAAGCCAATGCCTCAGACGACAGAGAAGTTGATGAAGAGCTCATTCGATGCCTTTGCCACTCCTAAACCTGAAGAAGACTGGGCATTCATTTCAGATCCTCTGTAAGAAATTCCGATCCTTGATCCAAAAGCAAAAGCAACAGAGGGTAGGGTTGCAAAGATAAAACGAAAAATGGATGCTCTGCGAAGACCAATACCACCACCAACCACACGACATGCAGAAATGGAAGAGGTGGTGTGTATGTTCTTTACAGACAACAATATCAGAACAATCCTCCGCCACATATTGAGGATCCTCAACTCAGAGCTGACCTTGACAACACCTTCACTAGAACAAAGCCAAAAGCAAGGGCAGAAGTCTTCTCAGAGTTCAAAATTGAAAAGGTAATTTACTGCAAATTCTCTCAAACGAGAACCTTTCCAAAGATCAGGTACAACATCTACAAAGTCAAAAGGGAGAACAGGTCCGAAAATCAATTTTCAGATGCAGATATAAGGAACTTGAACCCCTACGATCTACCAGATCTTCTACTTTGGACGAAAGAAAACTTCGACAATGATGCCAACAGAAGGGCCTATCAAGTGTTCAGGAAAGCAATAAGAGAAAAGCTTCTGCTGTATAGCATGATAGACTTTCAACTAGGAAGAGATCTTGGAGTCAGAAACCTGAGTCTGAGACCACCAGAGGATCACTGCCCACCTTCTGCAATACCCAACTCAATCATAACAACACCAAGGTACGAGTTAGTGTATAAGGATCCTGCTGGTCAAGTAAGACTTTTTGTAGAAATGGACTGTTAGAAGTATGCAACCAGTACTCTGAACAAGTTCAGATCAATCTTAGAAGAGAACAGAGGTACTGAGCTTATGGATCAAGAATCAGCAGAAAGAATGATCAGAGAAATAGATGCTACAATTGGCTTAAGAGAACTCTGCATCAAATTCTATCACGAGCTCATAGAAGTAGGATTCGACAACAGAAGTTTCAATGACTTCAAAGATGCAAATGTCTAAATCTCTTTTACATATCTCTGTAATAGTTAAAAAGAAATGAAATGAATCTTTTGAGGTATTGTTTAACCTCTGTCTACTTTACTTAGCATAAATTATGCATAAAGTCAAATTTTCATTTTTCAATACTTAGGGGAGATTGTTAGCTCCAAATATTCATAATATTATAAGTATTGAAAATAGGCCAAGTATGAAAGAGTTCCACAGAAGCTCTGCGGTGTTCTACAGAAGCTCTGCCGAAGCAAACAAGATCATTCAAGGAACACCAAGCCCCAAGAAGAATCTACAAAAGACTACTCACAAAGGACCAAAGAAGGATCTACAGAAGAATGCTCACCAAGGCCCGAGCCGCAGAACCTCTGTCACCCTTGACAGAGCCTCTGCGGTTCAGATTGAAGACTTGGAAGATATTTATAATATCTTGCCACTGTTGCAGAAATATCTTACCACTGTTACAGAAATATCTTGCTACTGTTCCAGGGTCCGTTCATCAACTTGTACAAGGTATGGTCCGACAACAAACACGAGTCAAACTCTGATAGGAATCCTTGCAAGTTGATATTAGCACATTTAATGCATGCAGACTTCCAACTATTCATGCCATTCCTTCTTTCCTGTAGCAATAGTCCTTTTGTCTAAAATAGATCTTTTGTAGTAGTATAAAAGGAAGACTCATTTTGAGTTCTTCCTTACAACTTTACAAGCCATCATCAGACAACAACTAACACACAAAACACTAGCATACAATTATCGTCAAATATGTTCTTAGTGTTCTTCATCAAATACAGTAAACTTTGAGATATTCATATACTGTTTATTTGGTATTTTGTGCTGTTTCTATATAAACATATATGTTAGTTCTTCAAACACGCTTCCGCAACACATCTTATTTGAACTAATAGATAAGATAATATTTGTTAATCAAATACGGGAACCAACACGTATTATGAGGATCGTCTACCCAAATTTCATTGTTCGACGTGAAGATGGGAACGAATGGAAATTTTCAGAAGCTGACTTCAAGAACCTCCGACCACTCGACTTTCTGGTTATTCTGAAAGACTTACGTACAAGAACCATCCGACCGCTAGAGATTACAAAGGCACTCGAAGCTGTTCGTCGATACCTGGTCCGCACCATCATGATGTCTTATCTAACGGACTTCCAAATGGCTATCGAGAACAAGGCGAAAAAGCTAAATCTGATCAAGCCGAATCTGAAAGCACCTGAGTTAAACATGTATCCCGAGAATGCTATGCCTCTGGAACCAGAATTCGGGATTGTTTACCTCAATGAGCAAAAGGAGAAGAAATTCATGCGTTTCAGTCAGGTAGAAATATTTTGTGACGGCACGCTTCTAAAGATCAGAGATGCTCTTCGAAAGATTATTCAGCACGAGTCTGAAAATCCAAGGTATTCTTATGTTCCGAATCCGAATGAAGTAACTGCTCGGAATGCCTTGGAAATGATTGAAGATCGCATCGACTATCGCCACGCCATCAGATTGTTCGAGGTACACTTCGCGCTTCACAAAAGATATGTCTTCAACTAGAGAGATCTAGAGCGCCAACTCGAACTTCAAATCAAAGGGGGAGATTGTTAGGGCAGGTTTTATAGTTGATTTAAAGTTCAAGGGTTGAATTGTAATAGTTTAATTTGAGCTTGATTAGTGAACGGGCCGTGGGCTTGTTAACCACGGGCCCAATGTATTTAATGTGTGATTAGCTTAGAAAAACAGACTAATCATCCCTTTACTTTCCAAACAGTATTGTATTATTCTCTCTGAAAGTGAATGACAGGGATGACCAGTTGAAATCATTTGTTCTTATTGTTCATCTATTTCGATTTCATCATTGTTGCACAGATCTGGATTTAATAAATTCTGATTCAGAACTACAAGCTGCTTTGACATTTCATCCATGGCTTTCTTCATCTCGCTTAGGTTCTATACTACCTCTGACTTGAAAGTATTAAACACCGTGGATGTTACAGAACTGGGTGTAGGTGTAGTTGGAGGTGGTTGTGATCGGGATTGAAAATTTTCAAGTAAGGATAACAGGTTCTTGCTTTGCTGGTCATCAGGGCTAATGGATTAGAGTTTTGCATAGAACAGATCTTTCAGCTAATCAACAGTTAAATCTTGTGGAGGCACTTGAGCTGATGTAACCGGAGGTGGAGGTGGAGGCAATTCAGGCTCTCATCGGCTCTTTCCCTTTCAACAAGTACTTAACACCTTGTATTTCCTTGATAAGATTTTCCTCAACATCCTTTAAGGAGTCGTCGAGCTCATTCCTTGTCACAAAGACTGGGAGATCACCACCGGGACCACTTAGATTACCCGTTGACACAGCAGTTGAATCAACTGTGTGGCCTACGTTCAGCGTTGGAATAATGTTAGCGCTGGTAGGACTTCCGCTCAATCCTTGTAATCCTATAAAAGGAATTACTCTGAGCGTTCCGGATGAGGCACGAAGACTCTCATCAGTTGTTCCAATAACCGGTAGTGTCCTTGCCAAAGAAGTTAATAATTTAGCAATTGGATATAGACTCAATGACTGTGCAGGAATAAAAGTCGAGGACCAGGGAGGGTGTCTCTCTGTTTCAATACCCGAACTCTCCAAGTGAGAGCCGGATAGAAGTTGTGCTGAAACCCCGAGAGAAAATAAGACGGTTTCCTATTGCGAGGAAGTCGACTGGTTGGCTGGGGTGTGCAACTGCGTTAGTGGGCTACTAACGTCTTTTCAACACCTGATCCCAACACATGAGATCTGGTGGTGGATGTGGCTGCCCTTTTGGTATAGTAAGTTAAGGTAGCACTCACACTCTCCATGTTTTTATCTTCATTTTCTCTCGCAGACTCACATATATATTCAACTAATTCTCCCTCGGTTCTCCTTATATCTCTCACAACAGTTTCAATAACGCTTGACACTGTTTTTGCATGAATATTTTCCATACGTGGAAAGTTTAGAAAATCTGCAACATTTCCAAAATCATTACCATCATTACCACCATGTTGATCATCATCATTATTGTCACCATCATCATCATTGTCATCATTATCATCATCATCACTTTGATCCTCTTGTACCTCCGCAGAATCAGACGCATTGTCAGAATCCGAACCATCATCAGAAGGTCCAAGAACCCCAGCCAAGCAGTTGTCCCAACATGTCTGGGAATCAACTCCTCGGTGCATTGGACTACACGGTTGTCTAATTATGTGTCCGGAGACGACAACCATGTACCTTCATGTTCAAATAACTGACCCCCACCAGTTCCCCTCTCGAAATTTTCCCTCTGTGCTCCCCGTTTAGTAGCCCTTGCATCTTGAACCCTCACAGACGCCTCTCTCCTAGGGGATGAGTCTGGGGTAGGTCCCTCCGGTTCTGGCCGGACCATAGACTCTCTATATTCTATTATACACTCCGCGTACTGATTTTCATATCCAAGGAACCCTTCCGGTAATGGCATCTCATAATTGAATTGATGCTTTGGTAATTGGAGATATTGCATTGACTTCTCAGGAACTGAAGGATGATTGACTCTTCTCGGGATGTCTTTGTTAGAACGCATCATGTTAGCTTCAATCTTCCTAATCATAGAAGTATTTAGAAGTAGTGAAAAATAGGCTAAGTGAAGAAAAGCCTCTTACAGAGGCTCTACCGAACTTACCGAGAGATCAAGGTCAAGAAGCTACAGAAGCTAAAGAGGCGCCCTACAGAAGCTCTGTCTTACTCGCAAAGAAGACCAAAGACTCGGAATCCGGTGAAGACTGCTCTTCTAAGGACCAAACCGCAGAACCTCTGTGACACTTCACAGAGCCTCTGCGGTCTTCAACAAAGACTTAAAAGATATTTATAATATCTTGCTACTGTTACAGGACCTATTCATCAACTTGCATGGTAGCATGGCCTGTCCAACTGCAACGTGTCAAACTCTGGTTGGATTCAATAGGGCTTAGTACATAATAGACGTCTGATGCATTAAATGCAATACAACATGTCCAACTGTTCATGCCATCCGTCCAACTATTCATACCGTCCTTTGTGAATAGTAGCATATGCTTTATGGTCCCCTTAGAGTAGTATATAAGGAAGACTCATGTTGAGTTCTTTCTACCTATCTATCCATCGATCGATCAATCGAACAATCAAAACAAGAATTCAAGAGAGAAAAACATCACAAGAACACATAGCTTTACACACTTTGAGAGTCATATCTGTTTTAAAAGCTTTGCTTACTCACTGTTCTTGAATCTGTTCTTAATATATATATTCAGTAAACTTTGAGATATTATTTCCTGTTCACTGTTTATTTATATTATGTTCTAAATCTATCAATCATATCTGTTAGTTATTCAAATACGCTTCCGCATCAAACATAAATTCGAACTAATAGATCTGACAATCTTGTATAAGCAAAACGGGAACCAACAATTGGTATCAGAGCGAAGCTTGATTATCAATATCAAGTGATCCTCGTTTTTACAAGATTAGTGATAGAAATCATTTTTTTCCTATTCCTCATCTCTAGGTTAAAACTACATTAAAGTGTACTCTGGGAACTGTTCAAACCCAGAAAACTTTCCAGATCTTCAGACTCATACTCTTTAAATCATACTATCTTTTCAGAACCTTAAAAATGACAAATACAAATAACTTCTTTACTGCTGGTTCACTCACCAAGCCTCCTACTCTCCTACGAGATGAGTATCCTCAATGGAAGATAAGAATGGTTCATTTCTTTGAGGGTACTGAAAAAAATCTAGTACAATATCTTTACAACCTTCCTCCTGTTCCCATGATAGCAGTACCACGAGTACCAGCTACTGCTGAATCTCCAGAAATCCCTGAACATCAAAAACCAAAACCAAAAGAAGAATGGTCAAATAAAGATTAGGCAGAAGATGAAGTTGCACAGAAAACAAAAAGAATCCTGATAATGACTATCCCCAACGAGCTTTTTCAATCCTTAGATGCATGCGAAACTGCGCACGATCTTTGGAAAGAATTATAAAGACAGTTGGAAGGGGGTGCTAAAACACAGAAGAACCGAAGGGCACAGTACATAAATGAATATCATGCATTCAGAGCCTCTGCAACAGAATCTCTGCAAACAACGTACGATAGGTTCAACTCTCTCATAAACAAATGTAGAAAGTTTGGCATTCACAGAACCTCGGAAGAAAATAACGTCATGTTTCTAAAGAGTCTGAATGATGAGTGGCTTCAACTGTCTATGTCTTTACAAACAAACCAAGATCTAGACTCATGGACACTCTCTGATCTCTATGGAACACTAGCTGCACAAGAGCCTCAAATAGCACAGGCTAAAACAATAGCCATTGCACCATACGCATTGGTTAGTAAATCAACAGAGGATACAGAGAGACCAAGAAATGAAAGAGCAACAGAGGAGAAGAAGATAGTGATGGTTGGTAGCGAAGAAGACGAGCTGATAGAGGAAGAAATAACTCTTGCGTCATTAGCTAAATCATTGGCTCTATTGACAAGAGAGTTCAGAGGTAACCAAAGAAATTTTGGAAATGACAGATATAGCAGAGACAACCAGCGAGATAGAAGAGATGATGAAAGAAGAGAAGAATCAAGTGACCGACAGAGGTCAGACTACAGAAGTGACCGACAGAGGTCGAGCGACAGAAACTACAGAGGAAATGACCGACAGAGGTCAGATGACAAGGTAGGCCACACAAGAATGCTACAAATGTGGTAAGCCCGGTCATTATGCAAACGAATGCCGAACAGAGAAAGGTGGAGACCAACAGAAGTCCGACGATCGAACTGGAAACACCTCCCAAGGTTGCTTCAACTGCGGCAAGCCAGACCATTTCGCAAAAGATTGCAGAAGTAGACAAAATCGCCCACAAAAGGACTCAGCTTTTTACAAAAAGAAGGCTGACTATTATGCACAAAAATCCCTATAGGCGAACAAAGGGCATTCTGAAGCAAATAAGGAGGACTTCGAGTCAGACTCTACCTCTGATGATGAATTCACCACCAATGCCCTGTTCTGTGGCATGGCATAAGTCGACTCGGGCACTGACAATGAGGTATCCATTTCAAACTCTACCTCTTGTATTAAATATGTAGAAAATGATTCAGTTAGACTTAACATTGAACTGATTGAAATCAAAGAGATAAATGAAAGTATTCAGAAAAGACTCACCTTTAATGAGAGAGAAGTAAGGCTTCTCACTCAAGAAAAAGCCAAAATTTTTGAAGAAAAGGAAAGAGTAGTAAAATATTGGAACAAAAATGTAGATCTGTTAGCTTTAATTAGCTCCTAATTAAATGAATGTTTTATAAAGATATTTTGATATTTTAGATATTTTCTTATAGATATTTACTTAGATATTTTATATAGATATTGTCTAGATATTAGATATCTTAAATATCTAATGTGTAAATGGCCCTATATAAGAGGTGTCCATTGTCTTATTTCAAGTGAGAAATTTTGGAGAGCACACAAAAACACACATAGACTAGATGAGAGTCGGTTTTACATGTTAAGTGTGGTGTTCTTCATGTTTTCTCCTCTCCATATTTAACCGTCAATGAATATGAGATAAGTTTCTTTATAATTGTTCTTCATGCATATCTTATCTCTATATTTAAATATGGATTCTATATTTCTTCTATTGTTGCTCATAAACGGGACCAACAATTGGTATCAGAGCAAATTGAAGAAACGTTTCTTCAAAATCGGTCATCATGGCAACAATAGAAGTTTTTTTTTGAAAGATTTGGTGTTGTGCTACATGTTCAAAGTCTGATCTGAAAAGTTTTTATAACTTTGAGTATTTTTAATTAGTTCTCTGACCTGATCAATTAGAGATCTGAGTATTTGCACTCACGGTTCTAAAAGTTATATGGAGATCGTCTTGTTTTTCTACATCAAATCAGGTTTAATAACAACATGCTGGCAGATTTGCGATGCTGTAGTAAAATGGTCATATCTCACTGCTCAAGACTCCGATTGATGCGATTCAAAAGGCCCTGGATTCCTAAGACACAGATGAACAATTTCTGTGTTTTGAGAATTCAGAGATTCGAAATTTATAAGGGTCATATGCATCGTTGAAGTAGACATCAGTGTGCTGATGGAAAAGCTGATGGACAGATCTGCGCAACTGTGGGAAATCAACCATATCTTTGTCGTACGAGCTCTAAAAGAGGTGATTCAAGATGATCTGAACTGCTAACAAACAAATTCAAGTTGTTTGTGTTTTGCGTTCTTGCAAAATCCAGAGGTAAAATGGTCTAAATCAATGTCAAAGTAAGTATAACACTTATGTTATGCATAATATAAGTGTTATATTCAGGGATAATTCAGATAACACTTATGTTATGCTTCTTCAGATAACACTTATGTTATAACGGGACCAACAAGATCCTTTAAAAAGGCAAATTTCTGAATTAACCTCTGCTTAAAAGTCAAAACTAAAGAGCTTTCAGTTTCTAGGAGTGAAACAACTGACATAAGAGCTCTCAAATAATACTTTCAAAAAGAGAGAGAGGTACTTTGGCAAGATCTACTCAGAAGAGAGGTTTTACTTAAAAACTATAAAGATGCACAGAAGGTGTATGAGAAAGTAAACTCACAAATAGGAAGACGAGGTATAGGGTACGATGATATTACTCTAGGTGTTGAAGGCAAAAGACTTAAACCTCTGTCTTCTCTGTTTGTGGTAGGAAAAACAAATAAACCAATTTTTCCAAACTTACTCTCTGTAAGTAAAAGGGTTAAAATCTCTGAAGAACCTCACTTGAGGAAACATACGAAGATGATCAATGTGTGGTTTGAAAACACAGATTCATCATCTTCAACCTCTGTCAATAGAGGAATCAAACCAAAGAAATATCTGAAAACACAAGATCAGATTGGTATCTTTAAGTTTGGTAAACCAGAGACTCAAACACAGGTCGCTTTTGTCTGTATGATAGATGTCAAAAAGAAATTATCTGCAAAAGCTCCTGAGTTTAAACCCATCTTTTCAGAAGAAAATCTTAAAAGATCAATTGAAAAAGAAATTTTGGAAGTTTTGAAATCAAATGTTTTAGAAAATCTCTGTACATCTTCTATAGATCAAATTCTCGCTGAAGATATCTCATCTGAAACCTCTGCCATCTATGAAAGTTTTTCTACAGAGGAAGAAAACTCGTACGATACATGCTCAGAAAATCCAGCCTCTGTCGAAAGAAATAACTCAACCTCTATATATGAGGACGATTCATCCTCTGACGACTCAGAGACTGATTCTAAATCAGGGATAATTCACTGTGACACAGAGGATGTTAAATTCTCCTGTGAGGTTCTTAACAGAACAATTTCTCCAAAAGAGAAAATCACAGAGATACCTATCTGTCCAGATTTTCAAAAAAAGTGTATACAAGTCAAAACCTCTACAGAGCTTGATAATTTGAAAAAGGCCTCTGAAAATCCTAAAAGCTCAAAATTTTCAAAACCTTTAAAGCCTGAAGCTAACAAATATCTTTCCTCTGTGACAGTGAAGACAGACGTTCACCACAGAAGAGACTCACAGAAGGCAGGACCTAAACAAGATTTTTGCAAAAAACACTCTAGTATTCATAGATCTTCTTGTAATAGGAAATCTAATGTTAAGAACGAATGTAATGCCTCTGTGACTCAGTTCAATGAATTCAATGAAAAGTTCAAACAAATCACGTCTCATATTAAATACTGTCATTGTTTTAATCTTATGTTTAGATTGAAAAATCACTTCTCAAGTCCAGATTGCTTACTCTCCACTAAAATTCAAACTCAAAAGTCAAAACCTAGAGAGATACAATCTGATCTTTCTACAAAAGATAAAATGTATTTCAAGAATGCTAAGGCAAACTTGAAAAATTCTAACAATATTGGACCCATATGGATATGGGTACCTAAGTCTCTGTGATTGTCTTACAGAAGCGGTATGTGCCAATTTGGTATCTTGACTCCGGATGCTCAAGGCACATGACTGGCGACAGAAGTTTACTATCCACGTACAAAGAAACACACGATGGTGGATCTGTAACTTTTGGAGACAACAAGAAGGGACACATCAAAGGCTATGGAGTCATACAGAAGGAAAACGTCTCTGTATACAAAGTTGCATATGTGAATGGCCTTAAACACAACCTACTCAGTGTAAGTCAACTCTGTGATACAGGATTTGATGTCTTGTTCAAAAGGACTTTCTGCTCTCTGCAAAGTGAAGACACAGGAATGGAACTTCTGCGAGCCAAAAGGTGATCTGTATCTAATGAACTTTTGTTCAACAACCAAGGACAAAGTTTGCCTTGTAGCTTGCGAAAGTAAAGAAGCCTGGTTATGGCATAACAGGTTCTGTCACTTGAACTTTCACACCTTGGATAAATTGGTCAAACTTGATCTAGTTAAAGGTTTGCCTAATGTTAAGGATCACTTGTGTTCTGCCTGTGAGATGGGAAAACTCAGAAGAGCTTCCCACAGAGGCAAAACAGATGTGTCGTGCACTAGGCCTCTGTACATGCTTCATGTCGACCTCTGCGGTCCTATTGCCATACAGAGCCTAGGTGGCAAGAAATATATACTTGTCTTAATTGATGAGTATTTGCGCTTCACATGGGTTGAATTTGTTCAAAAGAAATCGGATGTTCCAATCATCTTGATTAATCTAATGAAAAGAATCCAAGTTCTTTATGAATGCAGAATACAGAAGTTAAGAAGTGACAATGGCACAGAATTTAAAAACTTTGTCATTGAAGCCTATCTTTCTACAGAAGGAATATCACAGAACTTCTCTGTCGCACGCACTCCACAGCAGAATGGCGTAGTCGAAAGGAAGAATCGAACGCTCGTGGAGGCCGCAAGAACTATGCTATCAGCATACGGATTACCGATGAACTTTTGGGCAGAAGCAATTTCTACCGCTTGTTACACACAGAATCGGTCAACCATTGTGAAAAGACACATCAAGACTCCTTACGAACTGATCAACAAAAGGAGGCCAAACATCAAGTTTTTCCACGTGTTTGGATGTAAATGCTTTGTTTTAAACGACAGAGATTCAAGAGGAAAGTTTGAAGTAAAAGCTGACGAAGGAAAATTCATTGGATACTCTGCCACTTCCAAAGCCTACAGAGTATACCTTACAAGATCTCGCAAAATCGTAGAAAGTATCAATGTTTCTTTTGATGATTCTTTCCAAATGACTTTTGAGCAAATCCGTTCAGAACTCGAACTTAAAAGAGAAACCTCTGGCATCTCGCAAACGAAAGAAGACTTGAATCTTCTATTTTTAGAGATGTTCCACGATGACATTGATCCTTCTGTTGGAACCATCAGAGTTTCTGAAGAACCATCCTCTGTTGGACAAAATCCTACAGGTATGACTCTAACTGGTCCAAATAATGCTTCATCTTCTTCTATAAATACTACAGATGCAAATGCCGAAGAAGAAAATGCAGAAGATGAAACATCAAGAAAAACGACCACAGAAGCTGCTGAAAAACAAACTCCTCAATCCACAGAAGAACCAATTACAGAGGTAATTGAGGACCAAGACTATACGTCCTCAGAGGAACAAACTCCAACACCACTTATACCAATCATTCCACAAATGGTAGAATCTTCTACCAAGGTAAGAAGAACGACAGAGGCTATACAAGAAGAAGATCCACAAGAAGCTTCTGAAGAAAGATTCGATGACATTGATGACCATCTTCCTCGCACCACTCAGTGGACAAAAAGCCATCCTCCAAGCCAAATAATCGGAGAACCTTCTGACTCAGTAAAAACCAGGTCTGCCACTGCTAATTTTTGTTTCTTTACAAATTTTATTAGTGTGATAGAACCAAAGAAGATTTCTGAAGCACTAGATGACCCAAACTGGGTAGACGCCATGCAAGAAGAACTTCTGCAGTTTGAGCGTAACAGAGTATGGACTTTAGTACCTCTGCCACGAGGGAAACATGCCATTGGGACTAAGTGGGTCTACAGAAATAAGAAGGATGAAGATGGAGTGGTCATCAGAAACAAAGCACGATTGGTGGCCAAGGGTTATAGACAAGAAGAAGGCATAGATTACGATGAGACTTTTTCTCCTGTCGCATGGCTCGAAGCAATAAGAATATTCTTAGCCTTCGCAGCCCACAGAGGTTTTAAAGTCTATCAGATGGACGTAAAATCAGCTTTTCTCAACGGTGAAATCAAAGAAGAGGTTTACGTAAATCAGCCACCAGGGTTTGAAAGCTCAAAGTTCCCAAGGCATGTATACTACCTTGAAAAGGCTCTGTACGGACTGAAATAGGCTCCAAGAGCATGGTACGAACGACTTTCTACCTTTCTTCTAGTAAATGGCTACGACAGAGGTACAACAGATACTACCTTATTCTATAAACGTAAAAACAGTGAAATAATGCTTGTACAAATCTATGTGGACGGCATAATTTTTGGGTCTTCTAACACAGAAGAGTGCAAAAGTTTTGAAAAACTCATGCAGAGTGATTTTGAAATGATTATGATGGGAGAACTAACATTCTTCCTCGGACTCCAAGTCAAACAAACATCAAAGGGAATTTTTATAAATCAGGCCAAATATGTCTCTGACATTCTTTTCAAGTATAGCCTCTCTGATACCTCTGCAATGAAAACTCCAATGGCCACTGGAAATAAGTTATCCTTAGATCCAGATGGCATCTCTGTAGAATGCACTCTCTACAGAGGCATGATTGGATATCTGTTATACTTAACTGCAAGCAGACCTGACATTATGCATGCCACATGTCTTTGTGCACGTTATCAAGCTAATCCAAAGAAATCACACTATGATGCTGTGAAAAGAATCTTTAGATATCTAAAGGGGACAAAAAATCTCGGTCTCTGGTATCCACAGAACTCTGGTTTTAGTCTTAAAGCTTATACAGATTCAGACTATGGAGGATGCATGCTCGACAGAAAGAGTACCTCTGGGAGTTGTCAATTCCTAGGTGGTAAACTAGTCAGTTGGACCTCCAAAAAGCAAATTTGTGTCTCAACATCCACTGCAGAAGCTGAATATGTTGCTGCTGCTAGCTGTTGTTCTCAGGTTCTATGGATGAAGAATCAGCTAAAAGACTACGGCCACATCCTATTCAAAATACCTATCTTCTGTGATTCCAAGAGTGCCATTGTTATCTCTGCCAATCCTGTGCAACACTCAAAAACCAAGCATATCGATATAAGGTACCATTTCTTGAAACATCATGTTGAATACGGTACAATCGAGATGCATTTCGTGCCCACAGAATACCAACTCGCGGACTTATTCACCAAAGCTTTAGACGAGAAAAGATTCAATTTCTTGGTGGGTAAGTTAGGAATGATCAATATGACGTAAAAAACCTCTGTAAGTATAGCTTTATCTTCTGTAAATATGTATATATTTCTAATTATTTTTGCTTTATTTAATTTATTTCTGTATGTAAGTTCTAAATCTTAAATAGTTCTTAAAATCACAGAGCTTCTGTAAGTCTACTCAGAACCTCTGACAACCCCTACAGAACCTCTGGAAAATATGACCTATGTTCTATGCAAAACTTATCATTCTTTGATCCAAGCATAGGTCAAGGGGGAGCAAAAGGAAAATTCCTGATCTACAGAGGTGATTAGATCAAGGGGGAGCAAAAAGGGATCCTGAAATGATCTACAGAGGTAAAACTTTCAAGGGAAAGCCAAAGAAGAATGTCAATGAATCTATATCGACAGAAGTCAGACATCACTGCCGAGAAAAGAAGAACCAAAAGGTATGTCTCTCGCACAAAAGGTTTTTGAAAACAGTTTTCTAGGACACAAATTGTCAAATATGTCCTAAATATAATGTGGATAACATTTCAAAAATCAAAAGATCAAAAAGTTTCATAAATTTTGAGTTATGAGAAATTTAAGGTCATAGAGCTTCTGCTGAGCTCAACAGAAGCTCTGCCAGAAATATGCTCTGAGATCGCAACTTTAACCTCTATCGATCTTTTGGAATGTTATCTCGGAAACCAAACAGACTCACCATGACCTTCTCGAACAAAACTTTTTCCATAACAATTTTTTCGGACACCAACTTTCAAATATGTCCGAAAAATATCTCTTAAAACAGATCAAAAATTGGATGATCAGAAAAGTTAATAGAATTTTCGTTATGAGATTTTTTCCCTCACAGAGCTTCTGTTGGCCCTCCCAGAGCTTCTGCAAGTTCCAACAGAGCCACAAAACCTCTGCGAGTAAAAACTCTTAACTAAAAATCCTATTTGATCCTCTCCAATGCCTTTACAAAACGTTTTTGGTGAAAAAGGAACCCCACAGAAGTCATGATAACAATGAGATATATGAGAAAGGGATACACATCAAAGATTTTCAAAATCACAGAACTTCTGTAAACTACAGAAGTTCTGTCAATCTGTTACTTGGGCATTTCTGTAGTAATAACGGTTACTTTTACTGAGAGTGAATTACATGTGGCTAAGAATAACCCCACGCGCCTAGCATTAATGGGTCGCGCACGACGTCCTGTCATCCTCTGACATGGCCTACGTGTCCCATTTTCATTGGGCGTACATGGAACGTTTTCTGTGGAAAGTTGAACCCGCCGTTCTAACTTGAGTTCGGATTCCAAATTTTAGTCCATTACCATATATTTTACTCTTTCGAATTCTACCGTTTTACCCTCCTATAAAAACCAAGCTTACCCTCTCATAAACTTTTTACAAACTCTCATTCTTCTCCGGCGAAACCTGCAAATTTCTTATTCTCAGTACCAAATGGCTTCATCTTCTCAAGCTATCTCCCCTGCACACTCTTCGGCGACCTCACCAGAACATTCACCTGCTCATTCTGAACATTCAGAAAACCCCAACCCTGCCCAAAACATTGAACTAAAAGATTCCGGTGATTCAGCAGACTTTGCTCCAACCACACATCTTCAAAACTTCATAGCAAAGGATCATTTCGAAAAAGTACTGCCAATCAAATCCAACAATTGCTATTTGGTCCCCTCACCCACTGCTTTCGGCGAAGCCCATGCCATTCTTCTAAACATAATAGAAAATCATATCCTCTTCCCTTTACTCTCAAGAACCCCAAAGAAAATTCCAGTAAGATATCTGAACCAGTTTTGGCAAAGTTGCCGATTTGATAAAGATGATTCTCTTATCAAAGGATACATTTCAAAACCCGACAAATCTGAGCATCTGGAAATCAAGTTCAATAGAACAATGTTCTCACTTGAATTCAACCTACCAACAAGGGGTCTTCTTGGATTAAAGAAGTACGCAGAGAAACCAACAGACGACGAGATCTGTCGTTTCCTAGAAATGCTTGGGTACAACACACCACTGAGGAAGAGAAATGACTTCCGCAGAGGCAGATTACCACCTCTGTGGAACACCTTGTTCTCAATTCTTAACAGATGCCTGACAGGGAAGATAGGCAGTATTGACCAGAGCTCACATCAGATATTAACCATCATGTATGGGGTTTACTATGATCTCCCACTGGATTACGTGACCATAATGATGCAAGAGATCATTAACACCATCGACAGAAAGAACAACACAAGAAGGGTCAAAGAGAACGATCCTAAGTTTCTACCACCTCTGCAATTCCAAAGAATACTGGGAGTCTTGTTCGAACCTCTGTTGCTAATACAGAAATGGCCAATGGAAGGGCCAATTCCCAAACAGTTCCCAATGAGCAAAAATATTCCCACTGATCATGTAGATGGCAACACACACTGCAGACCCTTGTCAAAGAAACTTCTGAGGTATGCCAAGAATAAAACCCTTAAGAAAGAGTACATACGCGATCATAGAACTCCAAAACCGAGTCCTATGACACCCCCGCGTTTAGGTGTCCCCCTAGGAACAATGATTGCAGAACCTCTTTCCACTCAAGAAGAAAAAGATAACAAATTAGCAAAACACATGGCTATTCAACTTAGCTTCATAGCCAAACGTGCAGAGCTCATGGGAAAGAAGTCCTCTTCAAAATGAAAAAGGAGGAAAACTGCAGAAGGCACCTCTACAAGCGCTGCAGAAGATCAACCTTCACCTCCTCATGCCACAGAAATTGGCTCCTCTGCTCCTCCCTCTTCTCCAAAACAGAAGAAGAAAATAAAATCAAAAACCACAGAGGAAGGGGCACCAAAACCTAAGAGGAGGAAAACCAAAAAGAAGCATGGTAAATCACTTGAGAAATTGGTTACCATAGAAGAGGAAGCAATCGAAGAAGAAAGAACTGCAGAAGAAGAAGATGCAGAAGAAGAAATGACAGAAGAGGGATATCAATCGCCCCATCAATCCCCAGATCGATTTGCTCACCAAGGAAACATTAATGATTTTCTACAGAACCCTGACATTGCCAACAACTTAAATACAGCAGGGTGGACGACACAACCTCTCGACCACCATTCCCCAGAAGAACAATACTTCTCTATTTCCGGCATTGACACACATATGCAAGAAGATGATCAAACACCCAGAGATCAATCAGCTGAGACACCTATTATTCTACAGAACCCCTTCATTCAGCAAGGATTGGACGTTCACAGAAGGAGTCCAAGCCCAGCTTCAGAAGAAATAGGACAAACAGAAGCTCAGTGGAATAGAGATGAAGTAACAGAGACAAGAATGGAGGTCTCAGAGGTAGATTCAGACGAAGAAGAAGTTGTCTGGATACGAAAAGGTCTATATCATCCACATTTCATGAAGTTATACGGCTCTCATCAAATGTATGACTTCTTAGGCACAGAGCAAAGAACTTCAACGGAGGATAGGGTAGAAACATCTGGAGGAAAAGAAAATGTAAAAGAAAAAGATGCCGAAGATGAAGAAGGCACACATCCCTCACCCCCTCCCAGTGCAACCCACACATCTAACTCCGCAGGTCTAGCTGCAGAAGGAGTTATTGAAATAGAGCAGCACAACTCGATCCAAACCCAACCCAACCACCCAGAAGTCACTCTTTCGACTTCTGCGCCCACAAAAACCGGGGAATCCATTCCTAGGGAGTCTCCTCAAAGAGACTCACCTATAGTTCGTGATCAATCGCCCCAGATCACACTAGAACACCCTACAGAGGAATTCGTTTCCTCTGCCACGCACGAAATAGGGCCAACCCTTCTTTCAGAGAGAAGTAGTGAGCACAACGACGAAGAGACTCTAGACAAGTCTCCAAGTCAACAGAAGGATAATCTAGTACCAACCTATGAAGTGGATCTAGACAATGTCGTTCACAGAACTTCTGTAGAGTCTGAAGCACTAGATGCTTCTGCTCGAAGATCAGATGGAAATCCTTCCACCCCCAACGTACAAACAAGGGTGAACGAAGGTGTCCCAAGAGCAGGGACTCACTCTGGAGACGAATGTGTTCCTCCAGAGGTTACACCAGGGACACAAGTATCAAGGGATGAGTTCCAAACCCTTGTCACCTCTGTGAACCAAACCATGAAAGAGTTGCAAAGCTCTTTCACATCTTTTGCAGAGAAAACATCAACGGCCATGCTGAATCTGAACACCAAAATGGACAATCTGTCCACAGAGGTGAAAACAGCCATCACAGAGATGAAATCTTCTGCGCAAACAACTGCAACAACTACAGCCACTTCTGCTGCTAAAGATTTTGGAATTACCGCAACTTCTGCATTCAAGGAATCAGTAAAACATTTCCTTGAACAAATGAACAAGCAATCCAACAAATCACAGAGCATCACAGCCGCAGATCTGCAGAAGGCTCTGCAAAACGTTCAAGCAGAAGCAATGCGCAACACAATACTGATGCAGCCTAAAGACTACATGACCAGAGCACAGCTAACAGAGCTCGGCCAAAATGTCATAAACCAGGTCACTGAATTCATTGTCTCCTTCACTACTGTAAATGCCAACTACGTCAAAGAGTTCAGAAAAAGTGTCGGCAGAATGCGCTTCAACACAGAAGCAGAGCTTGCAACTCTTTTCGGCCTCTGTGGTGATGTATGTGCGAAGTTGATGGCCGCAGGAGCAGAACTACCAAAGAAACCCAAAGCTTCCTGCAGAGCAGAGGGTACTTCTGATAAAAGTCAGGATGATTCTGATGATGACCATCCTGGTCCATCAGATAATCCTGAGGGGGAGAATATAAGGGAGAAACCTACGACCAGAGGATTACAAGCTCCACCAATCGCAGCAGAACCAATCAGTCAAGCCCCTCCAAAACAAACCCAAGATCAACAACAAAATCAACAGACCACAGAGACAACACCCATCTCTGTGGAATCAACTCCTGAAGAAACCAATATTCCAGAAGCTGATCAGCATACCACAGAGGCAACAACCACCCCTGTGGTAATCAACTTGGAAAAGAGTCCTTCAACAAAATCAACAGAAAAACCCCAAACCATACCAAGAAGAAAGTCGATTGCCACCAAACCAAAAAGAGCAACGACCTCTGCGACCTCTGCTTTTTCTATTCTGAGAAAGATGCACAATACAATGTCTGATCGAATGTCGCAGAGAGAAGAAGAAAGGCACAGGTTCACATTAGCTTTCAAAATGGTAAGAAGATTCGATGTCCAATCTTCACCAACAGAAGTAGAGCTCACAGAAGAAGTCACCAAAGAACCTCCAACAGAGGTTACAGAGCAACTTAAGCCAACAGAAACATCGCCACAAAAGTCCTCTAAAACACAAGTGTCAAAACCTACAGAGGCAACCATCAAGCCAACAGAAGCACCAACCTCCAAACCTACAGAAGAAACAGGTTCTGCACCTCCAAAAGCCAAAGACAAGGGCAAAGCAATACTGACAAAAGAGCCCAAGAAAAAGAAATCATTGCCCAAGCCTACAGAGAAATTGATGAAGAGCGCCTTTGATGCCTTCTAAACTCCAAAGCCTGAAGAAGTTGATTGGGCATATGGATTAAAGCCTCTGACAGACATTCCTCTAACTGGCAGAGCTGCAGAAATTGTTCAAAAGATGGAGAGTCTCAGAAGACAAGTACCACAACCTGGTCCAACACATGAAGAGATGGAAGAAGTGGTATACAAATACCTCTATAAACAAACCTTTTAGACCAATCATCCAACAGATCATGTGACAGATTCAAGGATCAGAGAAGAATTTGAGAAAATCTTCACAAGGACAAAGCCAAGAACCAAAGCAGATGTCTTCTCAATCCACAAGATCAAAAAGGTAATCTTCTGCAAGGTCTCCTTTACAAGAACCTATCCAAGGGTCAGGTACAATCGTTACAAAGTCAGAAGAGAAGACAATTCAGAAACCACCTTCGCTGATGCTGACCTAAGAAATATCAATCCTTATGATCTACCTGACCTTCTGCAATGGACAAAGGACAACTACAACACAGAGGCAAACACCAGAGCCTATCAAGTATTAAGAAAATCAATGAGGGAAAAGCTTCTGATCTTCAGTATGATAGATTTTCAACTGGGAAAGGATCTTGGTCTCAAACATCTAAATTTACGACCACCAGAAGATCGTTGCCCACCCGACGCCGTGCCCAACTCTATCATTACAGAACCAAGATTCGGGTTAGTATTTCAAAACCCACAAGGCGAAATCAAACTATTTGTGTGCATGGATTGTCAGAAGTACGCAACTAGTACTCTGAACAAGTTCAGAGCAAGCCTTGTAAAATACAGAGGTACAGAGAAAATGGATAGAGATGCTGCAGATACTTTCATCAGAGAGATTGATGCCACAATCCGTCTAAGAGAACTCTGCATCAGTTTCTACAAAGAGATCAGAAGAATCGGAAGAGACAACAGAAGCTACAACGATTTCAAAGATGCCAAAATCTGATTCTCAAACCTCAAATCTCTGCAAACCAAGTCAAAGGTTTATCTTTCATTGTACTCAAATGTAAAATGCCTCTGGCATATTTCTGAATGAAAGAACTTTCGAGGTATTGTTTAACCTCTGTCTTATCTAACTTAGCCTAACTAAACTCAAGTTACATTTTTTTATTTTTCACTACTTAGGGGGAGATTGTTAGCTTCAATCTTCCTAATCATAGAAGTATTTAGAAGTAGTGAAAAATAGGCTAAGTGAAGAAAAGCCTCTTACAGAGGCTCTGCAGAACTTAACGAGAGATCAAGGTCAAGAAGCTACAGAAGCTAAAGAGGCGCCCTACAAAAGCTCTGTCATACGCGCAAAGAAGACCAAAGACTCGGAATCCGGTGAAGACTGCTCTTCTAAGGACCAAACCGCAGAACCTCTGTGACACTTCACAGAGCCTCTGCGGTCTTCAACAAAGACTTAAAAGATATTTATAATATCTTGCTACTGTTACAGGACCTGTTCATCAACTTGCATGGTAGCATGGCCTGTCCAACTGCAACGTGTCAAACTCTGGTTGGATTCAATAGGGCTTAGTACATAATAGACGTCTGCTGCATTAAATGCAATACAGCACATCCAACTGTTCATGCCATCCGTCCAACTATTCATACCGTCCTTTGTGAATAGTAGCATATGCTTTATGGTCCCCTTAGAGTAGTATATAAGGAAGACTCGTGTTGAGTTCTTCCTATCTATCTATCCATCGATCGATCAATCGAACAATCAAAACAAGAATTCAAGAGAGAAAAACATCACAAGAACACATAGCTTTAAACACTTTGAGAGTCCAATTTGTTTTAAAAGCTTTGCTTACTCACTGTTCTTGAATCTGTTCTTAATATATATATTCAGTAAACTTTGAGATATTATTTCCTGTTCACTGTTTATTTATATTATGTTCTAAATCTATCAATTATATCTGTTAGTTATTCAAATACGCTTCCGCATCAAACATAAATTCGAACTAATAGATCTGACAATCTTTTATAAGCAAAACGGGAACCAACAATTGGTATCAGAGCAAAGCTTGATTATCAATATCAAGTGATCCTCGTTTTTACAAGATTAGTGATAGAAATCATTTTTTTCCTATTCCTCATCTCTAGGTTAAAACTCCATTAAAGTGTACTCTGGGAACTGTTCAAACCCAGAAAACTTTCAAGATCTTCAGACTCATACTCTTTAAATCATACTATCTTTTCAGAACCTTAAAAATGACAAATACAAATAACTTCTTTACTGCTGGTTCACTCACCAAGCCTCCTACTCTCCTACGAGATGAGTATCCTCAATGGAAGATAAGAATGGTTCATTTCTTTGAGGGTACTGAAAAAAATCTAGTACAATATCTTTACAACCTTCCTCCTGTTCCCATGATAGCAGTACCACGAGTACCAGCTACTGCTGAATCTCCAGAAATCCCTGAACATCAAAAACCAAAACCAAAAGAAGAATGGTCAAATGAAGATAAGGCAGAAGATGAAGTTGCACAGAAAACAAAAAGAATCCTGATAATGGCTATCCCCAACGAGCTTTTTCAATCCTTAGATGCAAGCGAAACTGCGCACGATCTTTGAGATATTCATCTGTTCTTCATATACTGTTTATTTGGTATTTTGTGCTGTTTCTATATAAACATATCTGTTAGTTCTTCAAACACGCTTCCGCAACAGATCTTATTTGAACTAATAGATAAGATAATCTTTGTTAATCAAATACGGGAACCAACACGTATTATGAGGATCGTCTACCCAGATTTCATTGTTCGACGTGAAGATGGGAACGAATGGAAATTTTCAGAAGCTGACTTCAAGAACCTCCGACCACTCGACTTTCTGGTTATTCTGAAAGACTTACGTACAAGAACCATCCGACCGCTAGAGATTACAAAGGCACTCGAAGCTGTTCGTCGATACCTGGTCCGCACCATCATGATGTCTTATCAAACGGACTTCCTGTTAGATCTGAAGTTTTGTCAATAAACCAAGTGTTGAAGATCTGATAAGAAGACTCAGATGTTCTGAGTAGAGGAGTCAGAGGTCTAACTGTGAAAGCTCAGAAGTACTGATAAGAGAAGTCAGATGTCTGAGATAAGGAGTCAGAAGATCTGAGAAGCATGATCAGAAAAATGTTCAGAAGTTCTGAACTACCTGTTCAGAACTTATGACGAGATACTTTACTTAGTAATTTGTAAACTAATTAGGACACGTGTTTTGTTCTTATTAGTCTTTCTTATTTGTACTGTAGCTTTAATATTTCCGTTGCAGTATAAATAGTGGTTAGCACTACATTGCTAACTGATTGATTTTCTCGTAATTCTTGTATTCATTCTTTGTAATCTTTGAGATTCTCTCTCTCTCTTAGATCTGTATTTCTGTTCTTCAGTGAATACAATTGGGCTTGCTCATACAACTTCTCAATTACTGCTTTCTATATTGATTGTAAGATAAGATCCTGAACTTTCAATTGGTATCAGAGCCAATCAACAAACAAATTCGTTCAAGATTGTTATCGCGAAGATCGATTGATCAATTTCTTGAAGATTTCTTGATTCATTCAAAATTCGATTCCGCTGCTAGGGCTAGTTCTTGAATTCTTGGTAATTCTTGAATTTCCTGTTACTTTTCGATCAAGAAACTCAAATTTGTCTTTCTGTTGAATTTTCTTACAATCATGTCTTCTAAAGAATATCTAGCCATGGGATCCGAAACCAAACCGCCTGTTCTTATACCAGAAGAGTATCAGCAATGGAAAACTCGTATGATCCAATTTCTAGACAACATCGATGAAAATCTTATGATTTCTATTCGAGAAGGTCCAATTGAAGTGTATATCGATGTCGCTGCAACCCCTGCTACAGAGACAACTCCAGAAATTCCAGCGACCAGGGTGAAGAGGAATTATTCCCAATACACAGCTGAACAGAAGAATAGGCATGCTATCGACAAAAGAGCAATTACTTTGATGACTTTGGCTGTCCCAAATGAGGTTCTTAACAGGATTGACATTGGATCATCAGCTAAAGAAATGTGGGACGAATTGGAAAGGCAGATGTTAGGAACTGTAAGATCTATTCAGGCAAAGTTAAATCAAAGCATAAATGCTTATGAAAGGTTCAAAGCAAAAGAGTCAGAAAGTTTAACACAGACATACAGTAAATTTTGCACTATTCTAAATGACTTGAGAAGAAATGGACTGAAGAAAACGAAGTCAGAAATAAATTACAAATTTCTGAACAGTCTAAATTCAGAATGGTCATCATTTGCCATAAGTCTGCAAATGAACAAGGATATGTGTGAAGAAGACTTAAATGATCTGTTCTGTGTTCTTAATCAACATGAAGACTCTGTCAAGTTAGTTGTGGAAGAGAAGAAAAATGTTGCTGATCAGTTAACGTTCTTATCAAAGTCCAAAGCAATCAAAGCACCATTAGAAATGATTCATACTGATCTTTGTGGTCCAATTTCAGTTCAATCTATGGGAGGAAAAAATATATGCTTGTGATTGTTGATGAATTCTCCAGATACACATGGGTTGAGTTCCTAAGAGCTAAGTCAGAAGCTGCCACTACATTGATAAATTTTATCAAAAGGATTCAAGTTCTCTTACAACTTCCAGTTCAGAAAATCAGAAGTGATAATGGAACAGAGTTCAGAAATGAGACTCTTCAGAATTTTTTAGAAAGTTCTGGGATTTCTCACAATTTTTCTGCTGTCAGAACTCCTCAACAAAATGGTGTTGTTGAAAGGAAAAATAGAACTCTAGTTGAAGCTGCGAGAACAATGTTGGCAAATCTTCCTACCTTCCTATGGGCTGAAGCAATTGCAACTGCTTGTTTTACATAGAATAGAACTTTAATCAATAAGAGATTAAATAAGACTGCTTATGAACTGATAAATAAAAGAAAACCATTAATCAAATTCTTTCATGTTTTTGGTTGCAGGTGCTATATTCTTAGAGACAGAGAAAATCTTGCCAAATTCGATAAAAAGGCAGATGAAGGATACTTTGTGGGTTATTCTTTAACTTCCAAAGCATTCAGAATTTATAATAGAAGAACCAAAAGGATGATGGAGAGCATAAATGTAACTTTTGATGAAGCCAGAAACAGGACTTCTGAACAAGACAGTTCAGAACTCATGCTGAACAAGACAAATATGACTTCTGATACAAATTCTAATCCTATTTGTTCAGAACTCAATTTACTGTTTAAGGATGCTTTTAGTGAACTAATTTCTGATTCTTATGTAGAATATGAAAATCCAAAGATGGTCAAAGAGATGAAAAATAAGACTCCAGAAATAGTTCAATCAACTGTAATTTCTGACAAAGGTCCATCAGAGGAATGTCCAAATCTAATAAATACAAGTGGTGGAAATTCTGAACCTTGTAATCAGAATTCTGATTCTTGTACTCAGAACTCTGAACAAGTCACTCAGAATTCTGAATTCATTGCTCAGAACTCAAACTTGGATACAACTCCTACTCATACATCAGAACAAGGGGACAGTTCAGAATTACAAGCAATCATTGATGAGAATGATGCAAACAACAATTATTCAGAGATTGATGTACTCCCTAGTGCTAATAAATGGACTAAAAATCATCCTATTCATCAAGTAATAGGTGATCCATCAGCAGGAGTAAAGACCAGATCAGCTACAGCAAATGAAGCAATGTTTGCTGGTTTCTTGAGTGTGATTGAACCAAAGAAAGCTAATGAAGCCCTAGAGGATCCAGACTGGATTTCAGCAATGCAAGAGGAATTGTTTCAATTTGAAAGAAATAAAGTTTGGAGACTCATTCCAAAGCCAGAAGGTAAATCTATTATTGGAACTAAATGGGTGTTCAGAAACAAAAAGGATGAATCAGGTGTTGTCATCAGAAACAAGGCAAGATTGGTTGCTAAGGGATACTGTCAACAAGAGGGAATTGATTATGATGAGACATTTGCACCAGTGGCAAGAATAGAGGCAATCAGAATATTTTTGGCCTATGCTGCACACAAAAACTTCAAAGTGTATCAAATGGATGTCAAATCAGCCTTTCTAAATGGCAAACTTAATGAAGAGGTGTATGTTCATCAACCTGAAGGTTTTGTTGATCCAGAATTCCCTGATCATGTTTATATTTTAGACAAAGCTTTATATGGTCTAAAACAAGCACCACGAGCCTGGTATGACACTCTTACTAAACACTTGTTAGGTTCAGGGTTCAAGAAAGGTAAGATTGACACAACTTTGTTTTTAAAGAAACAGGGTGATGATTTAATTCTGATTCAGATTTATGTTGATGACATAATATTTGGTTCTACCAGTCCAGAATTATGTGATAATTTTTCAAAAATCATGTCATCTGAATTTGAAATGAGCATGATGGGTGAGCTGAATTTTTTCCTTGGTCTTCAAGTCAAACAATTACCAAAAGGTATTTTTATAAATCAAGGAAAATATGTCAGAGACATTCTGAAAAAGTTCAAAATGTCTGATTGTGCTTCTATGAGAACACCTATGGCAACTAACATAATGTTAGATGCTGATCTCAAAGGTGTTTCAGCAGATATCAAACTCTATAGAGGCATGATTGGATCATTACTTTATTTGACTGCAAGTAGACCAGATATCATGTTTTCTACTTGTTTCTGTGCTAGATTTCAATCTAACCCAAAAGAATCACATATGTTAGCTGTCAAAAGGATTTTAAGATATCTCAAAGGAACACCTGATCTAGGTTTATGGTATCCAAAAGAAACTGACTTCAAATTGACTGCTTTCACTGATGTTGATCATGCAGGAAGTAAGTTGGACAGAAAGAGTACATCTGGTGCTTGTCACTTTTTGGGAGATAAAATAGTGAGTTGGGCATCAAAGAAGCAGAATTGTGTGTCCACTTCAACTGCTGAAGCAGAATATGTTGCTGCTGCTGCTTCATGCTCTCAAACATTGTGGATGAGAACACAACTCATGGACTATGGATATCAGCTTAACAAGATTCCCATCTATTGTGACTCAGAAAGTGCAATTGCCATTACTCAGAACCCTGTTCAACATTCAAAGACTAAGCATATAGATGTGAGGTATCATTTTATAAAGGACTATGTGGAAAAAGGAACTATAGAGATGCACTTTGTGCATACAAAGTATCAATTGGCTGACTTGTTCACAAAGCCACTTGATCACAAAAGGTTTTCTTTTCTCATATGTAAAATAGGAATGCTTAATCTGCCTAATTGAAAATATTTGTTTTTCTTAAAAATGCTAAATTTTTCTAAGTAAAATTGTCTGAGTAGTGTACTCAGAACTCTGAGTCTTAAGATTCAGAACTTCTGAGTACTGAGATCAGAACTTCTGAGTCTTGAGTTCAGAACTTTTGAGTCTTAAGTTCAGAACCTCTGAGTCTTAAGGTCAGAGATTCTGAGTCGATACTTCAGCAATCTAACTTTCAAAAATTTATTTTTGAGAAATACAGATACTTCAACTGTGTGGATTATGCTTCTTCTATTATCTTTTTATCTCATCTTTATGTATCATTAATAGTCAAATGCATGCTCAAGTCAAGGGGGAGCATCAAATTTTTTTTTGGAAATCATTTTGTGATGCTTAAAAGATTTGTTTTCATTTCTTATCTCTGATCATTCTAAGAAGAACAAGCTTTTAATGATAACTTTTTTTGTTATTCAAACTATATCTGAATTAAAAAATTTCATATTCAGATATAAGATTTTAAATGATTTTTTTTAAAATCATCATAATATGAACAGAATTTTGATGATAAAAAGTGCTTCTATCTGTTCAAACCTCTTCTGAATAATCAAAATGTTTTATATTGGTCAGAAGTTGATTTTAAATGACATTTTGGTTACAAGGCAAAATTCTTCTGAGTCATGGAATCAGAACATCTGTGCGTGTTATTCAGATCTTTGACTTGAGTCAAAATTCTATCCACTAACACGTGTCAGCTTCATATTTGTTTGACAATGCCACGCATTTCATTTAAATCCTTTGTGGTATTTCAAATGTGTTGACTCCGTTATAACATTGATTTCGCTTTTCTGATAAACCTTTCAACTTCGCGGATTTTAAATAGGTCTTAAAATCCCTATTTCAAATCTTTTCAAATTCCAGAGCGAAACGTGAGATACGAATCAAATCCAGAGTTCCTTGAGTCTGTTTTCTTCTTAAATCATGTCTGAAATACGAAGAAGTGGTCCAATTTCTCTACATTCTACAAAATCGATAATGGATTCATCCGATTCGGAAAATGATGAAGTACAAAATAGAGTTGCAGAGGAAGGGGCAATAAGAAATGATGGAGAAGATGAACAAATGGATGAATCTGAAGGAAATGCGGATGAGGTAAACGTTAATATTGAACATGAACAGAGTGCTGCAGGTTCTATTATGTCAGATAGACCTATTTTAGTGGAAAGAGTTGTTCCTGAGAGTGAATGGCTGAAATTATCTGAAAATAACTGTGTTATATTATTTGAGGAAAGTCGTTTTAAGTCTGAACACAGAATTATCATGGAGTTATTCAAACACCATCCGTACAGAAAATGGTTTACACGAAGTAAAAATGTGCCTGTTCAGTACATACAACAATGGTGGAAACATCTTAGGTTAGAAGATAATAAGTTTGTGTCTGAAATTGGAGGAGTGACATTTGCCTTATATATCTCTGCACTAAGAGAAATGCTGAATTTACCAGAGAAAGATGATGTACAAAGAAGGACAGATTTTGAGGACTCACCCCTAACAGAGGAATTAATAGCAGAATTTATGAAATTGGGATACAATGAAGGATTGAGGACTCTCAGTTTGTTCAGAAGAAACAAATTACCACCTATTTGGGCTTGCTTCTTTCATGTGGTAAATAAATGTTTGTCAGGGAAGAATAGTTCTGCTGATCAAGGTTCTAAACAAATTCTTCAGATCTTTCAAGGCTTAGTGAAGAATAGGCATTATGACTATACTTTAATACTTTGGGAAGACATGAAGAATACATTTGAGAAGAATCAGAAAGCAATTCAGAAGAAAACAAAGGATGCTCCACTGACATACATTCCTTATATAAGGTACTGGCAAATTGTTATTTGGTATGCCATGCAGGAAAACAGAACAATCTCAAGAAGAACAAATGAAGAGCATGGTCCTACATTTTATTTGGGTAAGATGACCTCAGTAACAAGACTTGAAAACTATCCCAATCATAAACTGTTGCCAAAATCACTTAGGAACTATATTCCAAGGGAGAGTGAGATTTTAAAAGCTTATTGCACCTCTATGGGAATTGAATTACCTCAAATCCCTACCCAAGAGGACCAACCTGAGAAGAGAGGTGAGGGGTCTAGTCGAATTAGAGAGGGGGAGGATGTTCAGATGAGTGAATATTCTGAGAGACTTGAGGGGGAAAATTCTGAGAGCTTGGTTAGACTTGGTGAGGAAAAACAGAATGAGAGTGGTGAGGATGAGAGATTGTCAACAGAGGTTCAAACAGAAAGAGATGCCTCTGCACCAGCTAATCTTGGCCAGGTAACCACAAATGCTATTGGTTCACATCTCTTGGTGTCCAATATTGAAACAAACACCATGGACCTAGTGGTGGATCTTGAACAACCCATCCATACCCACTCAGAAGCATTTCAACATGCTACTGTTTCACACAAATCCGGGAAACCATCCCAAACTCATTTGGAGGGAGGTGATAAATCCCAACCTATTTTTCAACACATTGAGTCTGAATATCACAGTCCTATTCATATTGAGCCTGAAATTCCTTCTGACACTTGCACAAATCAGGAATTTCGTATTCCTGAAACAACATTCATAGACATACCTAATGATGGGTGTCGAGGATTGGATGGAAGTCCTGGTGAGGTGAACATTACAAAAGCCTCATTCAAAAGTGCATCTGTTGTACAAGATGACTTTGTGTTATCTACAGGCCATGAGCCCTCTGGGCACATGAAAACTGGACCATCTGTTGGTTCAGGTTCACTGTTAGACACTTCTGAATTTGAAAAGATTCAGAAACAAAACAAGGAGATGGGGGAAAAAGTAGAAAATTTGGAGAAGAAGGTGGAGGATTTGAATGATGAGATGTCAGATTTGAAAGTTGTGTTGGAGAAAAAGTTGATTTCTGTTGAAACCAAAGTAGATGATGTAAAGAAATCCTTGGATTCTCACAAAAAGGAGATCATGGATACAATGTCTGGTTTTCAAAAAGATATGTTAAAACAAATGCAAGATTTGCAGGAATCTATACTGAAAGCACTAAGTGCATCACTGGCTTCTACTTCAAAGCCTCTTGATCCTATTCCTATTGCAGAAGCTGAACCTGAAGGTACTTCTAATCAGAACTTGAAGAGAAAGTTTGATGATAATGAGCCTCATGATCATCAAAAGGGGGAGAAAAGACAAAGGTTAAGTTCTGATGATGATATTGGCATAGAAGATTTTGAGATAGCAGATATGCACTTATCCAGTACAAAAAGTTCAGAAGATCAGACACAGGAAAATTTAAAGGCAATAACTCAGATAGTTCAGATTGATAGCTCAGATACAGAGGAAATGGAGTTGGAAAGTACAGATGGTGGTGATTCAGATAAAACAGAGGAGAGGAATTGAACTTAGACACAGAGATGGAAGGAAACTCAGATGAAACTGAAGCTATTGAAGAATCTGTATTGAGATCAGAAAAGACAGTGGAAAGTGAAGTGGTCAACATGTGTACAGATATTGTGGTGTATAACAAAGAAAATGTGATGAATTCTGAATCAGAAGAAAGGAGGTTGAGTGAAGAATTGATCAGAAAAATGCAAAGTGAGGTAGTCAAAGCACTTAATGTTCAGAAAATTCAACAAGGGTTAAAACTGATAAGGCCTTGATCTGTTGGGAGAAGAAGACAGAACTGTTGGTTATTCTCAGAATTTTAAGCATGAGTTCAGATATAACTATGCTGATGAGATGAACACAGAAGAAGAATATGAGAAACTAGAAGATTACTTCATGCCTTCTGAGTATGTATTCAGAAAACCAATTGAGATTCCCAAGATTAACTTACAGATTTTAGAAGAACCTATATGTGATTTTATCCTGGAATTAAATGATGTACCTTTGGCCAGACAATTTCATGATGACATTTTTCCTGAGGAAATGTATGAAAACCTCTACCACACAGAAGGAGAATATGAGCTTTTAGAGAGTAATGTTGATGGTTTCATGGATGAAAGAGCTCAGATGATTTATACAGAAGCATCAACCAGATTCAGGGTTCCTGACTCAAGACTGCATATCCAGAAAAGAATTGAGAAAGTTCTAATGTTCCAACAAGAAGAATTTAGTGGTTTGATATTTATAAGAATGGAAGTGCTGAAAGAAAGGAATACAAAAGTTTTCATGTCCAGTTTTGATTTCCACAGACTAACACTTGATGATCAAATCTTTCTAGTCAAGTTCTTCTCTAGTACTGAAGAAGCCTTGATGGAAATTGAATGCAGAAGACTTCTGGGTATCTATGTCAGAAACATGTACTTATATGATTTTCAACTAGCCATTGAAGGAAGAAAAGAGAAGTGCAATCTGAGGTGTCCAACAAATATTGCAGGATTTGATGTGTGTATAAAGGGATTTGTAAATGAAGGAATGGAATCAAAAGGGTTTGCATATAAAGTTCAAGAGAGACTTGAAATGTTCAAACTGAAAGAACTGGTAAAATATAGTGATGCAACTCTGAGTTGGTTACTGATTGAAATGGAAGTAAGTGCTAAAACTGAAAGAAAGAATTTAAAGAAAAGGTGTGTAAACTCTATGAAAAGAAGGTTGAATCTCAGAAGAAAGATCAAAAGTTGTGGTGAATGGTTGCTATCTGAAGTTAATCCCAAGAAGATGTTACATAGTGATTTTGTGTTTCCTGCTGAGTATGAAGTGAATGAAATTCTGTCAGATGAAGTTGAAGAAGTTCAGGACACAATACCTCAGAATGTGCAGATAACTAGTTTTGATCAAGCTGAACAGTCTGAACCCAAAGAAGATAAAATATCCATTGATCTAAATGGATACTTTCTTGAATTTGATCTGCCTGAGTTCTTCAAACCAAAAGAAGTACAATTCTTGGACGTGTATTATGATAGACCTAAGGAGACTCAGATCTGGTTGGCTGAAAAATCAAGATGTCTTGGCAAAACAAAGCAAGCTGTTTACTCAGATTTTCTAATCACTGGAATCAGAGAATTGAAGGTTAAGAAATTCAGAAAGATGGAGTACTTATCCTTTGAAGTTCTGAGAGAAGATGGCAAGGTTTATTACTTTACTGATGCAGATTTTGAGAAACTATCAGTGGTTGACTTCTACAGATTACACAGCTTTCTATGCTTCAAAGAGTCAAGCAAAGACAGAAATGAAACAAAGGCAAGAAGTGTGGTGATTGAGGCCATGTTCTATATCTTAAGGTGGCACTGTTATACAGATTTCCAAATAGCTCTGTATTTACAAAAGCCATGTGTTTATCTGGCAAATCCAAACACAGATCATGAGCAGAAAAAGGTGTTAAAGACTGGAAGTGTTCATAAATTTCCAGATTTGGGTGTGTTTTTGAAGAACAAAAGTGGAAAGATCTTCTTCAGAGCAAAGGAAACTGCAAAATACTGTTCTGGAACTTTAAGGATCATAAAGCACAATTTGGAGAAAAAGATGCTGAAAGTAAAGGAAGCAAACATAACTCAAGAAGTAATCAATCAGCGAGTTGAAATTATTCAAGAAATCATTGACAAAATTGATAAGAGGCTTAATCTGAGAAATGTGCTTCTTCAGAAAATTGTTCCTGCTCTGAAAGAACTGGATGATGCAAAGTTTAAGTTTATTTGACAAAAAGGGGGAGATTGTTAGATCTGAAGTTTTGTCAATAAACCAAGTGTTGAAGATCTGATAAGAAGACTCAGATGTTCTGAGTAGAGGAGTCAGAGGTCTGACTGTGAAAGCTCAGAAGTACTGATAAGAGAAGTCAGATGTCTGAGATAAGGAGTCAGAAGATCTGAGAAGCATGATCAGAAAAATGTTCAGAAGTTCTGAACTACCTGTTCAGAACTTATGGCGAGATACTTTACTTAGTAATTTGTAAACTAATTAGGACACGTGTTTTGTTGTTATTAGTCTTTCTTATTTGTACTGTAGCTTTAATATTTCCGTTGCAGTATAAATAGTGGTTAGCACTACATTGCTAACTGATTGATTTTCTCGTAATTCTTGTATTCATTCTTTGTAATCTTTGAGATTCTCTCTCTTAGATCTGTATTTCTGTTCTTCAGTGAATACAATTGGGCTTGCTCATACAACTTCTCAATTACTGCTTTCTATATTGATTGTAAGATAAGATCCTGAACTTTCAATTCCAAATGGCTATCGAGAAAAAGGCGAAAAAGCTAAATCTGATCAAGCCGAATCTGAAAGCACCTGAGTTAAACATGTATCCCGAGAATGCTATGCCTCTGGAACCAGAATTCGGGATTGTTTACCTCAATGAGCAAAAGGAGAAGAAATTCATGCGTTTCAGTCAGGTAGACAGATTTTGTGACGGCACGCTTCTAAAGGTCAGAGATGCTCTTCGAAAGATTATTCAGCACGAGTTTGAAAATCCAAGGTATTCTTATGTTCCGAATCCGAATGAAGTAACTGCTCGGAATTCCTTGGAAATGATTGAAGATCGCATCGACTATCGCCGCGCCATCAGATTGTTCGAGGTACACTTCGCACTTCACAAAAGATATGTCTTCAACTAGAGAGATCTAGAGCGCCAACTCGAACTTCAAATCAAAGGGGGAGATTGTTAGGGCAGGTTTTATAGTTGATTTAAAGTTCAAGGGTTGAATTGTAATAGTTTAATTTGAGCCTGATTAGTAAACGGGCTGTGGGCTTGTTAACCACGGGCCCGATGTATTTAATGTGTGATTAGCTTGGAAAAATAGACTAATCATCCTTTTACTTTCCAAACAGTATTGTATTATTCTCTCTGAAAGTGAATGACAGGGATGACCAGTTGAAATCATTTGTTCTTATTGTTCATCTATTTCGCTTTCATCATTGTTGCACAGATCTGGATTTAACAAATTCTGATTCAGAACTACAAGCTGCTTTGACATTTCATCCATGGCTTTCTTCATCTCTCTTAGGTTCTATACTACCTCTGACTTGAAAGTATTAAACACCGTGGATGTTACAGAACTGGGTGTAGGTGTAGTTGGAGGTGGTTGTGATCGGGATTGAAAATTTTCAAGTAAGGATAACAGGTTCTTGCTTTGCTGGTCATCAGGGCTAATGGATAAGAGTTTTGCATAGAACAGATCTTTCAGCTAATCAACAGTTAAATCTTGTGGAGGCACTTGAGCTGATGTAACCGGAGGTGGAGGTGGAGGCAATTCAGGCTCTCATCGGCTCTTTCCCTTTCAACAAGTACTTAACACCTTGTATTTCCTTGATAAGATTTTCCTCAACATCCTTTAAGGAGTCGTCGAGCTCATTCCTTGTCACAAAGACTGGGAGATCACCACCGGGACCACTTAGATTACCCGTTTACACAGCAGTTGAATCAACTGTGTGGCCTACGTTCAGCGTTGGAATAATGTTAGCGCTGGTAGGACTTCCGCTCAATCCTTGTAATCCTATAAAAGGAATTACTCCGAGCGTTCCGGATGAGGCACGAAGACTCTCATCAGTTGTTCCAATAACCGGTAGTGTCCTTGCCAAAGAAGTTAATAATTTATCAATTGGATATAGACTCAATGACTGTGCAGGAATAAAAGTCGAGGACCAGGGAGGGTGTCTCTCTGTTTCAATACCCGAACTCTCCAAGTGAGAGCCGGATAGAAGTTGTGTTGAAACCCCGTGAGAACATAAGACGGTTTCTTGTTGCGAGGAAGTCGACTGGTTGGCTGGGGTGTGCAACTGCGTTAG
This sequence comes from Saussurea involucrata, assembly GCA_033807775.1. Lineage (NCBI taxonomy): Eukaryota > Viridiplantae > Streptophyta > Magnoliopsida > Asterales > Asteraceae > Saussurea > Saussurea involucrata. Next base: position 102,557,567 of record CM066314.1, on the reverse strand, counting down.
TGGGCTACTAACGTCTTTTCAACACCTGATCCCAACACATGAGATCTGGTGGTGGATGTGGCTGCCCTTTTGGTATAGTAAGTTTTTTTCTTCATTTTCTCTCGCAGACTCACATATATATTCAACTAATTCTCCCTCGGTTCTCCTTATATCTCCCACAACAGTTTCAATAATGCTTGACACTGTTTTTGCATGAATATTTTCCATACGTGGAAAGTTTAGAAAATCTGCAACATTTCCAAAATCATTATCATCATTACCACCATGTTGATCATCATCATTATTGTCACCATCATCATCATTGTCATCATTATCATCATCATCACTTTGATCCTCTTGTACCTCCGCAGAATCAGACGCATTGTCAGAATCCGAACCATCATCAGAAGGTCCAAGAACCCCAGCCAAGCAGCTGTCCCAACATGTCTGGGAATCAACTCCTCGGTGCATTGAACTACAAGGTTGTCTAATTATGTGTTCGGAGACGACAACCATGTACCTTCATGTTCAAATAACTGACCCCCACCAGTTCCCCTCTCGAAATTTTCCCGTTGTGCTCCCCGTTTAGTAGCCCTTGCATCCTAACCCTCACAGACGCCTCTCTCCTAGGGGATGAGTCTGGGGTAGGTCCCTCCGGTTCTTGCCGGACCATAGACTCTCTATATTCTATTATACACTCCGCGTACTGATTTTCATATCCAAGGAACCCTTCCGGTAATGGCATCTCATAATTGAATTGATGCTTTGGTAATTGGAGATATCGCATTGACTTCTCAGGAACTGAAGGATGATTGACTCTTCTCGGGATGTCTTTGTTTTAACGCATCATACTATGTACAATCAGTTGTAGAAACCTCATGTATGGAATGAACGGTCTGCCCTTGTTTTTCTGTCTTTCTTCCACTTTCTCGTGCAGTTCATGCCAGAAGATGGCTGCATAATCTACATATAGATCATACACCACCGCATGAAACAGCTTTAGAATTCCAATAGTGGCACTGTCGGTTCCGAAATGCTTTGATGTTAAGCATCTATTGATCACTTAGAAGATAGTGTAATAAATGGGCGGTAGATTTCCCTTGTAGAAATCTTCAATCTGGTTTAGTTCGCCCGTATATCCCTTAGCCTTGATTCCGTCAAACACTTCATATTCTGAAGGATAGGCATCAAATTCAGTCTTTCCAGGTCTTGATGTAGGCTCAGGCAATTTCAGAACGAGCCTCAATCTATGATAGTCGAGCTTGGTGATAAATTCATCAATCTGGATTTGGAAAATTGGTCGTCTATGCTCAATTGTGGGTGTGATCGTCTTCCATGCTTGTTGCAAGTATAGCATAGACACATTGACTGTGTGAGTCAATGCGTATGCTAATGGATGATTCTGCAACACTTCTTTCACCACCGGATGGATATTGATGTGATCAAAATCAACATGCTGATTGTTGAAATTGATTGCAACGTAGTTGGTAGGATGGATGATGGCATGATGGGGATTGCCTTCGGTGTATGATGGATGTACAGATCGTGTTGATGGTAATGGAATGTCGGGTGTTGCCTCAGGAATAAGTGGCACATGGTTACCAAATCCCTTAACTCTGCTCTGTTCTTCTTGGTTTGCCATCTGAACTGTTGGTTTTGAAAGAACAGTTCTGAAAAGTTAAATTTGGCAAAAGGCATTTTTGGAATTATTTTTGAAAATTACTAAGTATAGAATTCGGATCATGAAGAAAAACACGTCAAGAAACAAAGTTTTCGGATTAGACATGAAATTGACACAAGGAATTCGGGAGAAGAAGGATCCAAAAAACATACTTCTTGGATTGAGAAGCATCCGAATTCCACACATCTCGGATAAGAAGGATCCGAAAACATTACTTCTCAGATCCAATTCAGCCTCGAGTCCAGAGGCGCCTCCTGTCAGAATTGTATTGGCATTGATTCTCGGAGGACTTCCACCCTGTCCTTGATGTTCCCTCTGAGGAGATACATATCTGGGTGTTCTGGTCAGAATTTCCTCTTCCTACTCAGCTTCAGAAGAAGGAAATCTGATGTGATGGGAATTACGGCGATCAAGGCAGGTTTTCCCTTGTGCCACTAGGTCGAACCAATGTCCCTGAGTTGGACATTGACTACGTGAGATCTTAAAGATATCTGGACTATTATGGTTGTCACCTATGTGAGCCACATAGGCTTGAACGTGTGGATTTGTCCTATCAATATCCTGGGGCGATGGGATATCATTACCAAAGAGAAATTCCCCAGTTTCGTGCATACCAGAGGCATGAGAAATTGCCTCTGATGGGTTTGGCTAGTTAGGGTCCGAGGTGTGCACCTCTGTTTCAAAATCCATTTGGTTTTGAACACCATGGATATATTGTGCGGTAGCACTGGGAGATGGGGTAGGAAAATGCACATGTGTGTTCAAATGAACATCTTTTTCTAGGCTCTCATTTCCCTGGGCTCCTATGGCGTTAGAAGACTCAGATTCACTCTCAGAGCTCTCTGACTCACCACTACCAGAGGAGGGCGAACTCTCTGATCCTCCCTCTGTAGTATCCCTTACTCCTCTTGGACAACCTCCTCTGAGGATACGCTGTCACTTGCAACTTCCTACTCATTTCCTCTCTCTGAGGAAGACCCCTCTGTGGGTGCTATGTGACATCCGTCAAAATAACATTTCAGGTTAGTACTGGACTGAACATCTTAGTATTTTATGTTAGATGTGTCACATACTAGATTTAGTAATTAGAAGCAATGTTATTAGAAAATTTTAGAAATTTTGCTTACCTTTTACTTGGATGAGTGAATTATCTAACAATCTTATAAAATGCCAATTCTGATATCATACATATATATATATATATATATATATATATATATATATATATATATATATATATATATATGTACAATGTTAAAAAAATACTAGCGAAAAACAAGTATTATTAATGTAAAACAATTCAAAATAATAAAATAAACCAACCTCTTAAAATTCCAAGAAATGCAATCATAATGCTTACACCAAAACCCAATACAACCCTTCATCTCCTCTCCTCTCTCTCCCTCTCCCTATTGCCGGACACAACCCCCCCCCCTTTAACCTCACACGCTCTTCTATTTCTCTCATTTCACACACAAACCCACCTCCACTTCTCTCTCTAACTTCTCTCTAGTTTCTCTCTCTATTTTGTCTCCATTTTTCTCTCAAACATCATCAACATTTCAGCCATTAAAACAAGAAACCCAATACATTTGAAGGTGTTCATAGAGGTTATTCATCTTATGTGTAGATGGAAGATTATTCATCTTTTGTTTAGTTTTTTTACATTTTCTTGAGTTTTCTTCTTCTATTTTGATTTTCAAGCTTGTTTTGCTAGAAAAACGACTTCTTGATTCTTAATGTTTGTAGATTTTTCCCCAAAACATGTTTCATGTTCTTAAAGTGTCACACCCCGCTAAAGCAGAAACACGGGATGTCACATTTTAATGTTTCAAAAGCACAAGGTAGAAGACAACACACAATCATCATATCATCAAGGTTACAAAATACAACATGTTTCTGAAATACAAATTGTCCAAAGCAAAAAGAGACTTGACATGATGAAATAAAGTTGGATGCTGCTAAGTGTAGTGCCTTCTAGAATTCATCCCTACTTGATGTTTCCTGAAAAGCATGCAAAGGAGAGTGTCAACTATAAAATAGTTGGTGAGTTCACAGGTTTGCGTATGCACTAAAAGTTTTAATGCAAGTTGATAGCATTCGCGCTTTCAAAAGATTGTAGTACAACTCTCGGTTGTAAAAGTTCCGTTTTTGCATTCTGTTTTGCTCAAGGTATATAAGTGTGTTGCCTCAGAGGTAGCATACTGAGCCATTACCCAAACCTCCTGACCATAGTATTAGTTTGCCCCGTTCATCATGTTCTATCGTCAACATGGCACTGTTGTAATTATGCACTCACATCACAGTAAGTGGGCGGTCAACCAAATAACGTTATCCATAATTACCATGGCTCACACTCGTGAGTTAAATAGGTAATGTAAAAACAAGTTGGGGACTTTTGTGCGATAGCGTAACTCAGAATCTTTAACATGTGCACACGTACCATTGAGCATCAAATATTTGTAGTATTTCAGTAACAAAATAATGATGTGAAATAGAATTTGTAACATGCTTTCCACCCCAAAATGTATAAAATAGTAAAAAGGGGCTGCGAAAACTCACGGTGATAAACGTAGTTGTTCCCAAGTGGTGCGTAATGCGATCCGTAACGCGATCCTACGTCGATCCTACGAATGTAAGGACACTAGTAAGATTCTATGTTCTAAACCTTAGTCCTTGGTATCGTGTAATTATCCAAATCAACATAAAATGCCTTTATTGAGATTAAGTTTGTATGTTATAATAAGTTCGTCGATATTAGTAGTTAATATCTATAGCATTACATATGATAGTTTGAGATTACCGCTATTTCGTCATAACGAGTGACAAAAAGGGTCTATAACTAGGAGTCATATATATAATATATATGATGTTAGGAGTTAGAGTATATAAAATGTGTATTCGTAATTGACATAAGATTCATGATTTTTAGAGTGGTTTATGTACATAAAATAATTCTTGACGTAAACTGCGACAGAGAACATTGCTGTTTGCACATTGTCTTTGTGAAAAATGTTTGAAGGTCGAAATATTAATATTTTTCAATGATTCCAATTGGGTTTCATTCATAACTCATAAAAGTGAACTCCAGAAAAAGAATCATTTAATTTGGAGTATTATTGAGTGAGATATGGCTTTTCAAAGAGAGAAGAAAAATCTGGCAGCATGCTGTCAAAACAAGACTTTATGCATGTGCACTCCTTTTTGTCTTTTACCAATATTCTTATTCTTTTTGCATGAAATCCGATTTGACACATCCCCATACATATATTTTCATTTTAAAAATATATTTCTCAGCATTTTACAATACATGCAATTTATTTATAAAACTCCTTTTTGGCAAATACTTGAAAATGGTTATTTTTTATGGTTCTTGGGTGTTTATGACAAGACCACCTTCATTCAACTTATAATAGTGAATTTTTAGCTCATGCATGTTAGTTCAAACATATTTTTAGTGGATTTAAAGAGTAGTTCATAAAATTTCTTAGAGATTAAAGGGTTGGTTTTGATGAAGAACACATGCATGTTTGTTAGAACATTGTAAAAGTCCTTCTTTGGTCTTAACATGGGTTTGGTCATGGATTCATCCCCTTTTTAGTAACATTCAAGATGTTATGGTGATGAAGCTCCCAAACATCAAGATCCAAAGATATTGATATAGTAAAACAACATGCAACTAGTGTAGAAGAAGGAATCTAAATAAAATGAAAGAACAATAACAAAGAAATGTGTAGGCTTTGCACTACATGTTATTTTTACCTTTGTGAAGACTTGAACACTTGATGTTCTTGAGTGAAAATGGCTGGACTTTGGGTGTGTTTTAGTGAGGAATAAAGAGAGAAATAAAGAGAGAAATTGTTGGGAGAAAAGAGAGAGGGATGATAATGAGAGAGTAGCAAATTTTGGGAGAGTGAGGGTGTATATATGGGGGGGGGGGGGTTGGAGAGGGGAGAGAGAGAGAGAGTGTGGAGTGTGGTATTGTATAAAATAATTGTGTCTTTTATTTCTTTTTAAATTTTATTTTTATTTTAATTGTTTGAATTATTTAACACAATAATTTAGTTAGTTGTAAGGTTACTAGTTAACTTTACTAGTATTATTTTAGTATCGTTTATATATATATGTATGTATTTAAGATATTTTTGGTTGGCATTTTATGAGATATATGGATAATTCCCTAATTTGAGGGGTTTTAGGCAAAAATTCTCAATTTTTCCTACTGTACCGGGTTGACTGCTAAAATTGGACAGTGTGACATATAGTATCAGTATCTGATATGTTTAGTGCAGTTCTAACCTGAATGCGAATTTGACGGTTGTCACATAAAGGGTGATAAATCAATGATCAACCCAAAGTTAAGATCAAAGAAAGAACTTTTGAAAGTTCTAACTAGCATCCAAGTGTTTTATTCAAACTTCTACCTCTTAGATTCAAAAAATGTTGTATAAGAACCTTCTTTACTCATCAAATACCTACTTTAAACTTTATGCATGTGATTAAACTTCATATTTTATGTGCCAAAAATCGAGCTCAAAGCTTGGATTTCAAAGGATTTCTCAATACGAACATACAATGGTCATTTCTAAGGTTTTTGCAAGTTAACTTTGCTTAGCTTGAGTGCATGCAACTTTTGATGGTTAAAAACAAGTTTCTCATCAGAATATTCTTGGTATGATGTTGATAAATCATAATCTAAGCAAAATAAACTAAAGTCATTGGAAGAAACAAGAGTTTGAACACGTTTTCTTGAGCTCGTTTTCGTACAGCAATCTGGCAGATTGCAACACCTGACTTTGAAAGACCATAACTCTCTCAATTCTTAACCAAATGAGGTGAAATTTCTACTGCAACGTAGATCTGTGTGTTAGCTTTCAAATCCAAGTGGTCTCAATTAAAAACACTAAGATTTCGACCTCCAAACAGTCGTTATAAAACAAGTGTGCAAACAGCTATACTTTCTGTGATAGTTGCTAATACAAGCCTGATTTGAAGGACCTAACTATCTTCAAAAATTTTGATTTTTTTGTCAAACGTTCCCTAACACAATATGTTAACTTGGGTAAAAAGCCTCTGACTAAAAGAATTATGGAAGACGACTAAAAATAACCATAAAGAGTCAACAAAATTTTGGACAGAAAAGAAAATTTAAAACGTAGTTTTAAAAATCAAAATTTTTAAAACCCTTTTACCATTTTATTTTATAAATTTGAGGGTTGTGTTAAAATGAACAAGTTAAACATAACATATGTATAAATGTTAATATTAAATATAATAAATTATAAAGAATTACAATAATGAAAAGTTAATAAGGTTTTTATAATATTTGAAAATTTTCTCATTAACACAAAAACGAAACCTCAAACAAAAATCAAATATACTTAAGGCATTTTATGATATTTTAGATAAATACGCTTTACCTGAAACCATAAGATCTAGGCTTAAATCTTACTAGCATCTTTACGTTTCGTAGGATTGAAGTAGGACTAGACCTTGGTTTGCATTCAGTGGACATCTTGAATCCGTCATCGCATATCACCGTGAGTTTTCACAGCCCCTTTTTACCATTTTCGTATATTTTGGGGGAAAACCATTCTACTAATTCTTTTTACGCACCGGTTGTACTGTTTCCTTGAAACTGCTAAATCTTGCTCTGAATGCTTATGCACTATGGTATGTATGCTTATGTTAGTTGATTCCGAGTTTACTATCGTGCCTTAAGTCCACGTTTTCTCTCACATTACCCATTTAACTCAACTATTGAGCAGTTGGTAATTATGAATAGCGCTATTTGGTTGACTCCCCACTTACATTGCGTGAGTGCATAATTATTGTTTTCATATACGTGTGTTAGCGATAGAACATGCATCTTGGGGCGTTCAGTCGTTAGGTTTGGGTAATGGGCTCGTTGCTTTAACCTTTTTCATACAAAGATACCTTGGGCAAGTTGACAACCGAATTTTCTATCCACTATGCGGATTCAAACAACTTTTGCATTAAAAATTCTTATTGGATTCAGAAAACCTGTGATCTCACCAACTATTTCAGTAGTTGACCTCTTATTGGCATGCTTTTCAGGTGTACGTCAGTAAGGTTGGCATCTAGAAAGGCACCACATGTAGCAGCATCCTACATGTGTTCATCTATGTTATTTCCATTTGAAAAATTGTTGTTTTAAGACATGTTGTAAACTTTTGTACTTTTTTAAACTACTATGGTTGGTGTTATCTTGTACTCTATGCTGGGAAACCCTAAACTATTACATCTTGTGTTTTCGCTTTAGTGGGGTGTGACAGATTTGGTATCAGAGCCGGGTTCCGATCCTGGGACCTGTGGGTTATGGGTTACAGATGGTATCAGAGCCGGGAATCGGACTGGTGTGCCAGCGAGGACGCTGGGATCCCAAGGGGGGGGGGGGTAGATTGTAAGATCCCACATTATTTGGGGAGGGGAACAAAGGTTGCCTTATAGAAGGAACTTGATACCTCCCCTATCAGACGCGTTTTAAAACCGTGAGTCCAGGTGTGTGGACAAAGAGGACAATATGTGGTACGGTTGGCCTGGGATATTACATGATCTTACCTCTGGTCTGGATTCTTTCGCTACTTCTTTACTGCTAGACTCTAACAAAGGCTCAGAACCTAAGTAAGCTGGGGATGCCACCTCAGGCTCTTGAGGTTGGGCAGCTTGTCTAAAATTTTGAATAGAAATGTGTAGGGGGTTAAGAAGATAGAGCATTGTCTGTGGGACTCTGCGAGTGTTAGGGTACGTACCTGAGACAGTTGGTCTGAACTGTGACATAACCATACAGAAGTTAGGGCTCCTTGTATTTAAGTCTTGGAAATCGGATAGCTTTGAGGTTTCTGTCCTTGCCTACCAGCATTCCTTTTGCCAGAGCGTTGTTCTTCAAATTCACCACATTCAGCAGTTTGTTGTAGATGGTGGTGGCGTAGTCGAAATGGCGATTGAAGTAGAGACCATACATAATCAGTAAGATCTCTGTGCTTGCTTGGTCTTGACTTCCACTCTTGCAAGTTAATGTTCTATTGAGCGTGGAAAGCATGAAAATCCGGATTGGGGGTAGTTTCCCTCTCTTGAAGTCATTTATTTTGGTCAGGTCGTCATTGTACCCTAAGAACTTGATGAATTCTAGCAGAACTGGAACTTTTGTGGGTTTCTCATAAGCAGGGTTCGCATCCTACAGATTCTTTTGATGGTTTAGAGACGAATGCGAATGGTCCCTGCTCCAACACTTTCACCAGCGTCGACCTTTCCCACGATGCCTTTGTACTCTTTGATATACTGGCAAGTTGTCCATCATTGTTGGACATAGAGTAGGGGTACAGCATCATCGAACTTGGTGAGGGCTAAGAACAGTTCAGATTTTCGAAATAACTCGACTAAGATGTGATAGAGGGGTTCGAAGTTTGCAGGGTTTACTGAGAATCGATAGTTATTGTCGACGAACTTATAGGGTTGGATGATGATTTGATCCACTGGGATGATTATGCTTGACTATGCAGAGTTTTGTTGGTTGGCCATTTTTGTTGGTTGGACCCTTCTATTGGAACTCTCAGCACATCTTGCCTCTTTTGAGTGACCTCTTATATTCTATAAACTAACCCAAATTCACAGGATGTTTCACCTTTACCCTAAAATCATCTGCAAATACTAATTATGATGAGGAAAATAATCAGAGAACCAATACGCCAGAGGTTTCTCAGAGGAATTACAGAGCCTTGATGTTTATGTCAGAGGCTCTAGTTAATTACTCCATAAATCTGTTTCTGAGTATAAGTTCAGAGATACAATCAAAAAGGTTTTCATCAGAATAGGTTTTCCCTTTCTTCCAAAAGATTGTTCTTTTGTTCATCAGAATAGGTTTTCCCTTTCTTCCAGAATAGGTTTTCCCTTTCTTCCAAAAGATTGTTCTTATGTCAGAGGCTCTAGTTAATTACTCCATAGTTAATTACCTGCCTCTTCTAGCTTGGTAATTTTATCAGAATCAATAAGAATGCTCTTGTTCCTTTCTTCCAACTCTTTCTCAAGATTAGGAATAATTTTGCGAAAATTAGTACTGAGTTTAGAATAATAATGAAAATTAGCATCAGTACTAAATTTTAGTCTTGATATATTGTTACTTGAAAAAAATGATCGTTAACAGATACTTTGTGAGAAGTAAAATTTGTGCACTTGAGTCAATTTTTTAAATCTTATCGGATTGAGCTGAAATTTGGTAGGTAGGTGCACGAGAATATTCTGGGCAACTTTAATTCTTCGAGTTTTGTCCAAAAACAGACAGAAAATGGTTTTCGAAGCAAAAACGTGTGCAGCAAATAAAAGTTAAGGATGAAGATTCAAATGTTCTTGAGTCAAATTTTTCAAAAATGATCGGATTGAGGTGAAATTTGGTACACATGTTCGTGACACTATTCTAAGAAACTTTAATGCTTGGTGTTTTGTCCAAAAACCAACAGAAAGTGGTTTTCCGAAGCAAAACAGAGTGCAGCAAAATAAAACTCCGAAAATTGATAAAAAAACAATGGATTGAAGCACAAATTCGAATCTGTTTGGCTCTGATACCAATTGTTGGAACCCAGATATAACAAGTAACAATAATAATAGCAATAATCTTTGTATTGATTGATAAAGAGAAGAGTTTACTTGATAAGATTGATGAACATTCTATCTTTGAAGCTCTCTTGCTTTCTGCGTATGTATGAATATTGAAAATAGAGGCTTAACCTAAAATTACTCTAAAACATGACTTTATAACCAATACAACAATTGGTTATTTACAATTTTAGCCCTTGACACTCAACAAATACAAATAAGTCCTTGACACTATTCTTTATAAAACATTTATATAAATTAGGGGCTAATAAAGCTAACAAAATCAGTATTTGGAATTGGGTTCTTGTTGGGCGGCGGCTAAGACAAAGGGAAAGAAGGGGAAGAGAGTTTTGAGAAGAAAGCAAGGAGGAGAAGAATCAGTCCGGAAATTATCAAGGTGAACGGTTGAAACGAGACGCAAGGTTTCAAAGGAAATTGCTCTCAGGTGAGTTCCCTAAACCTTTTTACGACGCAAAGTGTTAAATGTTTTAACTAAATTTGGTTTCATTTACGAGTATGAACTGTTTGTAACAATCACGCATGTTTACCCATGAACTCCATGTTTTACTTGAGAAAGCTTATTATGTATGATGAAATGACAATGATGATTTAAAGGATTAAAGGTGCTTGTTTTATGAAAATGAATGATGTGCTATGTGGAGTCGGCCTGCACTGTGGGATCACAGAGGAATCCTCGGGGTCTGATGATCCCTTGGATATTTATTACGAGACGGTAGGTTGGAATTCGTTTCCTCCTAGGCGGGTATCGGGGAGTCTGCTTGGGCCCCGATACGAGAGGGCGAAAGGGGAGTCTGCTTGGGCCCCGATCGCAGAATGTTTATGTGATCCTATACACAGTGCAGCGCCATGCCTGATGTATGTGAAGGTTTATGTTGAATCTTTTATAAATGTCTTTATACTGGTTTACATGTTGTTTTACGGAGGGAATTCACTAGACCTTTTTGGTCTAACCCTCGCTTTTCAAAAACTAAACCATTTTCAGGTAAGCAAGTAGAAAGAGGATCAAGTAAGTGAGTATGAGCAAGATAGTGTACAGGCGCAGCTTGAGACACTGCAAGTGCCTCTTGTAGAAGTTAGAATGTTCTCAGTTGTGTATAGGTTGTTTCCGCCAACCTTAGTTTTAAATGAATGTAATGATATATTGGGACCCAGAATTGTAAATGTTATGACTTAATGCCAAGATTGTTCTATTGTATTTTTGGGATGTTACAAATGGTATCAGAGCCATAGTTTAAGGGATTTAGGTGACCGGACGGGCCTAAACTTAAACTTGGGTGTAGAAATCACAACTGAGAATCAGGAAATGCGTTAAGAGGGCACTAATGTAGATACAGGAAATGTGTTAGGAGGACACTGTCATAGAGTTAGGACTAATAGGGTACCGAGGACTGTCATGTAAGGTAAGTTTGAGATTTCACCTGGCCAGTGTAATTGCGAACTTACAGGTACAATATTTTTCATGCAGTATATTACTGTCGTAATAACAGTGTTCGGATTGAGCAAGATTGAGGTTCACAGGAAGATGCATGCAGACGATTCTCGAATCGTTGTGCAGGGCATTGAAGTTTTAAGAGTAACGGGGTCATGTGTACCCGAGTTGTTTCCAAATGTTGTTTGTTTAAAATGATAAAATGTACGAAATGATTTATTTATTGCGTTGTCATGCATGAAGGCTATGAACTTACTAGGTCATAGGATATTGCATATTAAGCTAAGGAAGAATTTCAAGAGTGGAGAAATGTCGGACAAATCAGGAAAGAATGTTGTAGCCTTAATATTGTGTTCAAGAGAAAAGGTGAACAGTGGTAGAGTCGGAAGTGGATTATAGTAGCGGTTGTACGAGGGTTTGCACCCTTGTTCGTTAACTGGAAATATGGTGGTCAAGGGACGGTTGTGTCCGGAGGAAGGATTTGAAGCCTTCAAGGCGATGGTTCTATGACTCTTTATGAGTAGTGCGGTAAGGAAGAATGAAAGGTCTATGGCATAGAAATATGAGTTTCGAGGCGAGCTTGTAAGGTTGATGTTATATGAGTAGGTTTCGAAAAGAGGAAGACAGATCATGAAGCTGATTATAGTATTGTAAGTCCAGGATTCACTCTTACAATCAATATATCAATGTATGAAACAGTATTTGAGAAGTAATATGATCAAACCAATTGTATTCAATGAAGAACAGATTTACAGATCTTAGAGAGAGAGTATCTCAAAGATTACAAAAGATGAATACAAATATATATGCGGGAGAACCAGTTAGCAATGTAGTGCTAACCACAATATATACTGCAACGGAAATATTAAAGCTATAGTACAAATATGAAAGACTAATAAGAACAATACACGTGTCCTAATTAGTTAACCAAAATACAAAGTAAAGTATCTAGTTATAAGTTCTGAACATGTTGTTCAGAACTTCTGAACATAATTCTGATTAAGCATCTCAGAACTTCTGGCTCTTCTTCTCAGACTTCTGACTCTTCTTTTCAGACTTCTGTACTTGGTAATCTTTCAAAGCAATCCTTCTGAGCTTTCGTAGTCAGATATCTGACTATTCTCTTCAGAACTTCTGAGCCTTCTTATCAGAATTCAATACTTGGTTTATTGACAAAACTCAGATCTAACAAGTATGTTGGAGGGATTAGGTTCCGTAAGGAACCCTTGTTAAAGAATAAGTTAAGGAAGTAGTTACATGTTGTCAATTGTTGTAGAAGTCGTCAGTTGTGTAAGATGGCCGAGGCCGAAGACTTGAACCAGAAGGTTGAAAGCTGATAGAACACCTTGTAGGGGTGCTAAGAGGATGAGAAGTTATTGTTTGATTAAGTGTTCTATTTATGAAGTGTGGAGGGTTCGTAGAGTGATGAGGTATGTAACTCGAGCGAAGCGAGTGTAGAGATTTTATCGTCTAGTGAGGGACTGTGCCCAGCTTATGTAAGGGCTCGAATCATAAAGAGCGAGCAAGAATGGTTACATCTGAGCTAATTGGGAACTAGGGAGTTATAGTTCAGCTAGAGTGAGAAAGGAAAAAGTAGCGAGATAGACTTGTTGTGTATGCGAGAAAATGTGAAGGCGAGTATGAATTGTGTAAGAATGGCCATGAGAGATTTGGTCTGCAGTGTGATGTGATAAATGAGGAATGTACAGATATGTAGTGACAGTAATTGTCAAGCGTAATGTGTCAGCCAGTGTCATAGTGATGGGATGTTAGAGAGAAAGAAAACATCAGATAGAAGCCTGTTGGGGGTTTTGTATGAGATGTACGATTTGTTAACCAGATTGTTGGAACACGTAGGTGTAAGTTGACGTTGTGGTATGATTATATTCGGAATAGAATGACAGAGTGGTGGTGGGTGGTTACCCAAAGGAGAAACCAAGTGTTTTTAGTTGTAAGAGTCGCTAAGTAAGCATATTTTTGGGATCATTGAAAGTTTAAAGAAGATGATGGGTGTGTTAGACAAATTGTAGTGGAATAGATGTGAAATCCTTAAAGAATGTGAACTATTACCTATGTGCGAAAGAAGGGTCTGAGTAAGTAAAAGTTGGAGATCAAAGAATGGGTAGTGACGTCGAACACTGGAGTCGTTACAAGACGACTTGGTGATGTAAGTAATGAGGAGGTGATGTCAGCATGAGGAAAGGTCGAGAGAGAAAGGCAAGTAATGTTTGGTGGGCAGTGCTTCACGCTAACGCGGGGAGGTGAAGATAGTGTGTCGGAATAAGTGAGTAAGTTGAAAGTAGCAAACTTGACAGTAATGTCGAAAGGTGCAGTGATGGGTAGATTGTCTTTGATAAGTGTGCGAACCATGGGAAAGAGTATTGAGGAAGGGATTTGGGTATGATTTTATGCAGGAAATGAGTGGATAAGACAGCTGAATGAGTTAAGTTAGTGATTGTGTGAGAAAGGTATATACGAATTGGTCGTGTAGTGATTAAGCTGGTGAAGATAGTATGGGGTGACCATGGTTACTCCTTCCAGTTGAGTGAGGATAACCGGAGTTTTGTTTTTATGACTAAACGAGCATGGCAATCAACGAGGAATGGTTGAGTTTCAGGATAAGTTTAATTCGAATAGGTGAACACTTCAACGATGGGTTGGAGGTTCCTATCCTTAGTTACTTATAAGTATGGAGTGGTGGAGTAGAGAGGATGTGATAAATGATGGTCGAACTGTGGTCGAGGTGGACCGAGAAGGGAAATGTTTTCTGCATAGACGATTGTTGGATTGAGAGAAGTGATCAAGGATTGCTCGTATTGCGACGAAAGAACTCTGGGTTGTGAGTTGTCGGGACGTACGGGTTTGGCCTTGGGCCAAGCTGTCAAGTGTGTGTTTGTCTCTTGGTAAGTGAATCCTATGTTGTGATGGGGATTTAGCCCAGCTCCTCCTTAAAGGAAGTATAGATGCTCGAGAAGCCTTAGTTAATCTTCTGTTGTCAAGATCGATCGAGTAGGAACAGTAGCTTACGAGTTAGAAGTACCGTAAGAATTGAAGGAAATGCACCCAATGTTCTTGTTTCGAATTTAATGAGGTGGGTGACTGAGTCAGAAGTGGCTTTACCTTGGGGAAGTGTCAGTTTTGGTGTGGGCAAGATAACCGCATCTTTTCCAATGAGGAATTCCGAGGAGGAAATCCTTTTAAGGGGGGAGTGTTGTAACAACCGGGTTTCTTGGTGGAAAATGTGAAAGTCTAGTGTCTAAATGAAAGAAATAAAAGATAAGTTAAGGGGCTAATGTGTTAATTAGATAAAGGTACTTAAAGGCTCATTTCCCTAGGGCAACTCATTTTAGAAATCAGTATTTGGAATTGGGTTCTTGTTGGGCGGCGGCTAAGACAAAGGGAAAGAAGGGGAAGAGAGTTTTGAGAAGAAAGCAAGGAGGAGAAGAATCAGTCCGGAAATTATCAAGGTGAACGGTTGGAACGAAACGCAAGGTTTGAAAGGAAATTGCTCTCAGGTGAGTTCCCTAAACCTTTTTACGACGCAAAGTGTTAAATGTTTTAACTGAATTTGGTTTCATTTACGAGCATGAACTATTTGTAACAATCACGCATGTTTACCCATGAACTCCATGTTTTACATGAGAAAGCTTATTATGTATGATGAAATGAAAATGACGATTTAAAGGATTAAAGGTGCATGTTTTATGAAAATGAATGATGTGCTATGTGGAGTCGGCCTGCACTGTGGGATCAGAGAGGGATCATCAGGGTCTGATGATCCCTTAGATATTTATGACGAGACGGTAGGTTGGAATTCGTTTCCTCCTAGGCGGGTATCGGAGAGTCTGCATAGGCCCCGATACGAGAGGGTGAAAGGGGAGTCTGCTTGGGCCCCGATCGCAGAATGTTTATGTGATCTTATACACAGTGCAGCGCCATGCCTGATGTATGTGAAGGTTTACGTTGAATCTTTTATAAATGTCTTTATACTGGTTTACATGTTGTTTTACGGAGGGAATTCACTAGACCTTTTTGGTCTAACCCTCGCTTTTCAAAAACTAAACCATTTTCAGGTAAGCAAGTAGAAAGAGGATCAAGTAAGTGAGTATGAGAAAGATAGTGTACAGGTGCAGCTTGAGACACTGCAAGTGCCTCTTGTAGAAGTTAGAATGTTCTCAGTTGTGTATAGGTTGTTTCCGCCAACCTTAGTTTTAAATGAATGTAATGATATATTGGGACCCAGAATTGTAAATGTTATGATTTAATGCCAAGATTGTTCTATTGTATTTTTGGGATGTTACATGTAGAGATGGGCTTGATTACGGTTGCTTCTGTTGGAGAGGCTTCTGGTGGCTTGCTCAGATATTTCCTCTGTTTTTGAGCAATTGTTTTGGTTCTTGGTATTTTGGGTGTTGGAGAAGGAAGTTCATCTTCGGAGGATGTTAGGATTTGTAGTTCTTCTCTGGTTTGGACATCTTCTCCAAATGCAGAAGGAAATTCCACAGAGGTTGGTATTGCCTTTGTGGTCTTCTATTGTTGAACTTGGGTTGTTTCTGGTATTTGGGTTTTTTCAGGAATGGATTCCACAGAGATGGTTGTTGGCTTTGTGGTTTGGTTTCTGCTTTGGGTTTCAGGTGTTTGGATTGTAGCAGGGGTTTCTTCAGAGATCATTTCCACAGAGGTGGTTGTTGCCTCTGTGGACTGTTGTTGTGTTCCTTGTTGGGTTTGGGTTGGGGGTGTTTGTTTGATGGGTTCTGCGGTAATTGGTGGAGCTGGTAGACCTCTTTCTGTCGCTTTCTCCCTTGGTTTCTCCCCCTCAGGATGATCTGATGGACCATGATGGTTATCATCAGAGTCATCCTAACCCTTATCAGTCGTACCCTCTGCTCTACATGAAGCTTCAGGTTTCTTTGGTGGAACAGCCCCTGCATCAATCATCTTTGCGCATAAGTCATCACAGAGGCCGAGTAGTGTTTCAACCTCTGCTTCTGTGTTGAAGCGCAATTTGCCTACGCTCTTCTGGAAGTCTTTGACATAATTTGCGTTGGCAGTGGTGAAGGCGACGATAACCTCTGTGACTTGATTTATAACCCCTTGCCCAAGCTCTGTTAGCTGAGCTCTGGTCATGTAGTCCGAAGGCTGCATGGCCTGAGTGTTTCTGATTGTTTTCTCTTGGACCTCTTCTAAGGCCTTCTTTAGGTCTTCAGGTGTAAGGCCTTTAGATTTGGAGGATTGCTCTTTTAGCTGTTGAAGAAAGTGCTTGACAGACTCTTTGAATGCAAAAGTTGTGGCTTTTCCAAATTCAGTTGCTGCAGAGGTGGCATGGTAGTAGCAGTGTTTGTTGCAGTGGACTTCATCTGGGCTATGGCATTTTGTACCTCTGTGGACAGATTGTCCATTTTGGTATTCAGATTTGAGATGGTCGTTGATGTTGTAGCTGCAAAAGAATTGAAAGAGCTCTGCAACTCTTTCAGTGTTTGGCCCACAGAGGTTACAAGGGTTTGGAACTCATCCCTTAAGACATGTGAACTATTTGTAACCTCTGGGTGAACAGATCTATCACCAGAGTGTGTCTCTGTTCCTGAGACGCCTTCTTTCGCTCCTGTTTTTACGTTGAGAGCGGGAGGACTTCCTTCTAATCCTCAAAAAGAAACTTTTTGAGTTTCAGTCTCAATAGAAGTTCTGTCAAGGACATTGTCCTTATCCACTCCAGAGGTGTGTAAAGGATTATCCTTGAGTTGACTCGGGGATTTGTCTAGAATCCCTTCGTCTGCGTGCACTCTAATCTCCTCTGAAGAGATGTTTGGACCTATTTGTGTGCGTGTGGCAGAGGAAACAAATTCTTCTGCAAGGATTTCGGTTGTGATATGGGGCAATAGATTACTTACTAAGGATGAATCCTTTAGAGAGGATTCCCCTGGAATGGTTTCCCCGGTTATTAATGGTACAGAGGATGAAAGAATTTCCTCTGTCCGGATGGTTTGGGTTGGGGTCAAGCTGTGCTGCTCTTTTTCAATATTGCCCTCTGCCACTAGACTGGCGGCAATAGAAATGTGGGTTGCACTGGGAGTTGGTTTTGGTTGTGTGCCTCTATTAATCCAGGCATCTTTTCTTGCTTCTGCTTCTGTGAAGCATCCAACCACTTGTTCTCCATCTATGGTCTCAACCTCTGTTGCTACCATATGGTTTGATGCTTCTTCCCTAACTTCTGTAGCGGCTTCTGCATCAGTGCGTAAAGAGTCGAATATTAGATGTGAGCCAATTAGTCGCATGACATGTGGATGGTAAAGACCTTTTCTTATTTCGTCTGCTTTCTCTTCATCAGAATCCACTTCTGAGACTTCTACCCTAGTCTCCCCTTCTTCTGTTACCTCTTCTTCCCTTGGACCTAGGGAGTCGTACATAGGATGAGTACCAAAAAGTTGTTGTTCATGGGGTGCATAACCTGTGTACCGTCAGAGGCAGAGATTACTTGCTCTGGGCTTCTTCTATGCACATCATAGCCAGGGTGAAGGAAAGGGTTCTGTAGTACCTCTAGGGTCTCAGCCGGATTATCCCTTGGAGTTTGATCATTATCATCAAGATCAGAATCAACTCCAGAGATTGTGAAATCTGGATCTTCTGTGGCTTCTGTGGTTTCATGTGACAGAGCTTCTGCAGTCCATCCAGAAGTGTCAAGAGTGTTGGCAAACTCAGGGCGTTGGAGGAAGTCAGCGAAATTTTCATGATGTGCATAGTTGAGAGGAGTTGGGGAATGCACAGGTGATTTTTGGGTTTGTTCTTCTGCGACTTCTTCTGTCACCTTTTCTGTCACTTCTTCTGTCACCTTTTCTGTCACTTCTTCTGCCACTTCTTCTACCACTGTTTCTTCTGCAATTGTTTGCATAGGAGACAGAGGTTTCCCAGTTTTCTTCTTGCTCTTTCTCCTCTTGGGTTTCGGTGCCCCTTCCTCTGAGGCTTTGGATTTTCTTTTCTTCTTTTTCTTTGGGGAAAAGGGAGGAGCAGAAGATCCAACTTCTGTGGCATGAGGAGGAGAGGGTTGAGCTTCTGCGACACTTGTAGAGGTTGTTAGGGCAGGTTTTATAGTTGATTTAAAGTTTAAGGGTTGAATTGTATTTGTTTAAATTAGAGCTTATTAGTGAACGGGCCGTGGGCTTGTTAACCACGGGCCCGATGTATTTAATGTGTGATTAGCTTGGAAAAACTAGCTAATCATCATTTTACTTTCTAAACTATTATTGCAAATTCTCTCTGAAAGTTAATGAAAGGGATGACAGTTGGAAATCATTGTTCTTATTGATTTATCATTACGATTTCTATATTGTTGCACGGATCTGGAATTATCAATTGGTATCAGAGCAGACGGACGGATTCGATTCAAAGGTACGTTCATAGTTTTCTGGTTAGTTTCACTTTTCCACGTCTGACCATTCTTGAATTTTCAAATCTTTGATTCTGGTTAAATTGTTTGATTCGATTTATTGGGTTGTGTTAGCAATATACTTGTTAGTATTTCTGCAAATTTTCGCATTCCAATTCGATCGTTTGAGTGGTTAATTTAGCAATTTAAGATCAAAAGTTTTGGTAGTGTTCTTGACAAAAAAAATCCGATTTTTAGCCATCAAAACGTGTTCTTTTTGCTTCAAAATCGATTTGGGTAGTGTTATTTTTGTGCTTGGCATTGCTTCTAATAATTCAGGAACTTATTTGAGCAACCCTAATCGAGATTCAATCGAATTAAAGAAGACAGCCGTTGTGTCCGGGTAACTCAGCCGACTTTTCCGGACACATCCAAAGTTCCCGGACAATTGTGTTAATTATATCCGGGTTCGTCCTCCTTTCCGGGTAAGTACTGCATTCGGGTAAGTCTCTACTCCCTATACAATCCGGGTAACATTTGTCTCCGGAAACCCAGTGTTTCCGGACATATCTTATCCGGACAATCCATTGTACCCGGAAACTTCATTGCATCCGGAAACCCCAAAGTGTCCGGTAAAGCATTTTTCCCGGATAACTCAAGGTATCCGGAAACCTATTCCACCCGAAAAGCTTATCATCCGGAATCCAATTTCTCCCGGCAAGTAATTGTTCCGGAAACCCTCATATCCGGTAAGCTCAGTTTTCCGGATTCCTTAGCGGGACCCCCGTGCTAAGTCGTAGGAGGGGGACATTTAACTATCCTTGATACTGTTCCACATTGAATCGAACCATCGTCTGACGATCACTCCAGTGCAACTGAAGATGTCTCCTGCTGAAGAAGACATGACAAAGCCGTGTCAGGTATGTGAATCTATCTTTTCAGAACTTTATGACCGAATGAAACCCCTTGCTGAACGGGTAGATTCCTTTAAGGCCACCTCTAATGAACAACTGCTTGAGATTAGATCACTATCTGAAAAGCTAGATGTTCAAAGGAGAATAACTGAAAAATATAAGTCTGAAAATGCTAATCTAAAAGACAAATGCAAAAATCTTTCATTAGCACCTAAGGACTTAAGGGCCAAGTTATCTGATCTTCAGTCTCAGTTTGATAAGTGCTTGAATGAGAAAGAAGAAATTGTTTATCAATGTTCTTCTCTTCAAATTCAACACAATGAGTTTGTGACTAAAATCCATGATCTTGAAAACAAACTCCACAAAAGGGGTCAAACTGATCAAACCATCTTTCTGAATAAACCTAAAGAGTTCACATACTTTAACAAAGAGTGGGGAATCAGATATAATAACCCAAACTATTTGAAAAAGGGAAGATGGCATGTACCCACTCTGTATGATTTTGCTTGTTTTGGATTAGATAAAAAGTATCCAGAATATGCAATTCAATGGACTGGTCCTCTAGAACCCGAAAAAGAGGAGGACATCGAGGAACATAAGCGCACACACAAACGAGGAATTCAACTCCCATTTTGTTATGAACCTTTAAACTACTCGTATCAAAAGGACAAAAAGTACCTTTCCAATGACTACTTCGATCCCTACAAGGTAGCTACACCCAAGGATTCCTCCAAAAAGGATGAGGATCTGGCACCTACAACCAAGACTGAGATTGAGACGGATGAGTTTAAACTCTATGGTCCCCCTCTCATCTTGGAAGCAAAGATAGTCGAGTTGGAGGAGTCCATTAAGAAAGAAAGGTCAATGTTTCAAATGGAAAAGCAAGTCTTACTTACAAAGCTTGAGAATCTACAACCGGTCAAACCCGAAGTTGTGTCTGGTGAAGGACAGGAAATCCTTCGGAGTGAAATCAATCGACTCACATCTCAACTGTCTGCCTTGGCAACAGAAAAGATGGAAGAGTACACGAGAAATGGTCAGCTTCAAGAGAAAATTGACCAACTGCTATCTGACAAGAAGATTTCACCCGAACCTTCCTCAAATTCATCCGACACATCTTCGTGCAAAGCCTTCTTAGGCAAGATTTCTAGTACACAAGACGGTCAAGATTCTCAAGACGAGAGCGTTTTAAGGAATTTGAACTCTGATTTTTTCTTAGCTTCCGCACCAAATTCCCCAAAGCACACAAGCACAAAGAGTTCCTCGCCTTCCTCACCTGATCCTAGTCCAGTACTTCCCAAGATAATTTTTTCTGAGTACATGAACTCCGAGGGTAACTGTGAAGAAGAGTTCGAGTCGTTCCCTTTCGACAAACCTCTTCCAAGTCACACTGATTTTCTATCCCCCGTAGTCAATCGTCCGGTTAATTTTCTAAAGGGTAGAAGTTCTCAAACAAAGGCCCCAGCTGTGATCAAGATTTCTCAATCAAAACCAACTTCCAACCCTGTTTCTAAAAAGCAATCACAGCCGAGGCAGGAGACCGGACCATTGCCTACCAATAATCCTGTTCCTTCAAAAGTCACTGACCATTCTGTCCCTGTTGTTTCGGATAAAAATGGTCGCGCTAAACAAGCAAAACCAAAGTGGCCAACCAAGGAATCTGTCAAAGATGCAGCATCAAAGTCTTTCAATACTGTGTTTTATCCTAGAATGAACAAAAACAATTGTGCTTGGAATCATAGGAATGATTTTGTTAAAAGATATGTTAATTTTCCGATGAAAATTTATTCCACTCAACAATTGATTCAATTGTCGCATGATTGTTTATGTTGCTCTAGTTGTGGTTGGAATGACTTTGATGATATCCATAACAATGATTGGTTTGGGTCATATCACATGTATAATTCGACACCCAAACGCAAACCCCATAATAACAAAAGAAAATACTATAAACAATGGGGTTTCCAATCAGAGGTTAAACCACAGCGGGAGACCAAACCCATTCCAAAACAGGCTTCTTCTACTGAGGTTAGACCGGCACCCAGGTGGAAAGCTGCTGCAAAAACTGTTCCTCCAAAAGGTGTAAATTCTACACCTAAGAGGCAACATGTGCCAAAACCAGTTACTCCAAACGGTGTAAAATCTGCACCTAAGGGGAAGTCTGAGTCAAAGCAAATTCCTCCTCGAGGTGCCAAACCTAACCCTCCCGGACCCAGGCAAATCTGGGTACCAAAGGTCCGCTAATCTTATTTTGCAGGACGGTCATGTGTGACTCTTAGACACTGGATGCTCCACACACATGACCGGAAGGAGGGAGTTGCTCACGATCTATAAGGAAACACATTAAGAAGACGTGAGATTTGTCTATACATGTGCTTTAACAAGGTGCTCATGTGTTTAGGGTGAGCATGATCAGCTATCAGGTATGTTACTCTACTGTTGAGGGGGAGCGTCACACACACTTTTTCTTAAATATGTTAAAAAGTTATTTTGTGTGTGTGGATACTCCTATGTGCACTTCACTCTACGCGCACATTCTGAGGGGGAGCATGTCATCTAATGATCATCATTTGAGGGTTTTCCCCATTCTCAGTTTGAGGGGGAGCGAGAGATCCATCTTTTCAAAATTCTACAGGTTTCATCTCTTTGAAAAATGGAATTATTCTTTAAAGTGTAAAAGTGTCCGGATACCCATCAGTCCGGATGACTTTCCGGACCGGATGGGTATCCGGAATCCCTACTCTGTCCGGAAACACCCTTGTTCGGATACTTTGTTTTGACCGGAAAGGTTTGCCATTCCATCCTATTTCATCCGGATACAATGTTTGTCCGGAAACTCTATTTGTCCGGGAAGTATGGTCTGTCCGGGATGTTCTACATATCTTCATTATGTCCGGACTCCTCTGTATTTGTCAATTCAGCACCTGCCATCACACTTCCAGTCCTCAATCTGTCTCAGATTGAGCCATTTAATGCAAAGGTACGCGCCGTAACTTGTTTATCCGCCTTGTTTACTAACTTTGGATCTTTTTACAGATATTCCATGGCGGATCAACAACCTCAATCCGAAGGGAAGAGTCACACTGTTTTTCTTACAAAGTCTAAATATTTTTTCTTGTGTTGATATCACTCTCACTTCGAGGGGGAGCAAGTCAATCCCCATGTATGTTTTGAGGGGGAGCAGGATAATATCCGTGCTATGCATATGCCTGAAACCCTACCTGTGATAGCATATAGACGAGAGTTAGGGAATCCCATGGTCCAGCCAGAGCCGGAGGGACCTTCCCCGGGACATAGAACATGTGAAAAGGAGGGTGTTAAGGTCGAACGCGAACCAAGAAAGATTGAGCCGTAAAGATAACGAGGCTCCTGAGCGAAACCAGCCACGTCATATCCGGGTTGCCACATCTACTACCTCGTCTCATTTGTTGGGACAGGGTATTGAAGAAGCCTCCGTGGACCCAGCGGATCAAATGCACGACCTCCTCATCCACTCATCCGTCTCTCAAAAGATGGATGTTTCAGTACATCACGGGGATATAGCACAACTTCCACCGGTCTCTCACTCGGAGAGTACTAGTGTTGAAACAAAAGACCAGCAACCCCCGGTCTCGACTTCTTTCAGTGCACCATCGAGTCTAGATCCACTTGTTATTGAAGATTCTTTGACTAGGACACTTGATGCGGAACAACACCAAGTCGCGGCTCTAAGTGACCCTACCGGAACGTCTGTAGTGTCTCCGTCTGCCGGAACACGAGGATCGGACGCAAATCCTACCACAGCTATTATCACGCCAACTGTGAACGTAGGTGGCTCTACCCCCGCGGTAGATGCCTCAACGGGTAACCTAAGTGGTCCCGGAGTTAGTAACCCAGACTTTCTGTCACCAGGGTCCCTGACAGCACCCTTAAGGGTGTCCGCCAGGATATGGAGCAACAGATGCAGCAACATGTAGCCGCTGAACTTGCCAAAGCTATGCGCGCTATCAAAGGTAAAGGCCACCTCGTCGAAACTGAAACCGCCCCTGTACCTCCACCGATTCAACCGCAACCTATCTATTCGGTGGACACCCTGAAGACGATGCTATTGGCCCAACTGCTCCAGGAATCAGATACAACCGCTTCTACTGAAGCAGACCTGATCTCAGTTCTCCGATCACAGGTCACTGCTCCATCTTCATCTATTACCACTCGCTTAGACGCCATTGACTCGACTCTCAAGGACTACAACCAAGAGCTCACAACGTTGTCCGAGAGAGTCCGCTCACTCGAAGATACCTGCAAGAGTCAAGCAGGCAGCCTGAAGCGGAAACACGATGACCAGGATGATCCTGATCACCATGAGGGGGAGAAAAGACAACATCTGGCCGAGACCGCCTCCCTGATCCAGACTGAAGCTACAACTGTGGTTCATCAGGAACCCCCAACTGCGGCAGCTACAATAGAAGCACCTGAAGCCGAGTTGCCTTTAGCAGACATGGTTATAGACATGGAGATATCAGATGAAGAAGACCCGACGGTTGAAAAGCCCGAGGGTTCAACACAGGAACTGATTGATTTTGACTCATCAGACATACCGATTCTGGACATGATAGATCCAGATTGTGAAGCCAACCCGGAGACCGAAGATGCATGGTACGAAAAATCCACCAGTGCCGTAAATCTCCAGGTAAATTTGGTCTTCCCCACTGATGAGGACGACAACATTGATTATGATCAGTTCCTGCTCCAAAATTTGTATGAAACATCCCCCGTTCACTATGCTCAACCCGCCGGAACATCATCAATAAGACCCGAGTCTACTACTTCCGATCTTCCGACCACTGCTCCTCCCACGACAGCTTCTGATCTTCCTCCCCCTCCTCAACAGCAACAAATCCGTTGGGAGAAGATCATGGTACTTATCCCTCACTTGGAGGAATCTTTGAAGAAGCTGTTCGTACACAAGCTTCGCCCGATCGAGCCGACCTTCTATCTGGGTATTTACAACTTTAGCCCAGAATTTCAACGCCGGTATATACTAGCAGTGCAGCGGTGTCTTCCAGTCAACTAAGTCAGAACCAAACTTCGGATCACAGAGGTAATCAGTATCTATTCAAGACGCATTATGAGGATCGTCTATCCAGTTTTCATTGTTCGACGTGAAGATGGGAATGAATGGAAATTTTCAGAAGCTGACTTCCAACACCTCCGACCGTTCGACTTCCTGGCTATTCTGAAAGACTTACGTACAAGAACCATCCGACCGCTAGAAGTTACAAAGGCGCTCGAAGCTGTTCGTCGATACCTGGTCCGTACCATTATGATGTCATATCTAACGGATTTTCAAATGGCTGTCGAGAACAGGGCAAATAAGGTAAATCTGATCAAGCCGGATCTGGATGCCCCTGAGCTGAAGATGTATCCCGAGAACTCACTGCTTCTACAACCTGAATTTGGGATAGTCTACATCAATGAACAGAACGAAAATAAGTTTCTGCGTTTCAGTCAGGTAGACAGATTTTGTGACGGCACGCTTCTAAAGGTCAGATATGCTCTTTGAAAGATTATTCAGCACGAGTCTGAGAATCCAAGGTATTCTTATGTTCCAAATCAGAATGAAACTATTGCTCGGAATTCCTTGGAAATGATTGAAGATCGCATCGACTATCGCCGCGCCATCAGATTCTTTGAGGTTCACTTCGCGTTGCGCAAACGATACGTGTTCAACTGGCGAGAGCTAGAGCGCGAACTCAAACTTCAAATCAAAGGGGAGATTGTTAGGGCAGGTTTTATAGTTGATTTAAAGTTCAAGGGTTGAATTGTATTTGTTTAAATTAGAGCTTATTA
This sequence comes from Saussurea involucrata, assembly GCA_033807775.1. Taxonomy (NCBI): domain Eukaryota; kingdom Viridiplantae; phylum Streptophyta; class Magnoliopsida; order Asterales; family Asteraceae; genus Saussurea; species Saussurea involucrata. The sequence continues at coordinate 102,531,741 of CM066314.1, read as the reverse complement.
GTGAACGGGTTGTGGGCTTGTTAACCACGGGCCCGATGTATTTAATGTGTGATTAGCTTGGAAAAACAAGCTAATCATCCTTTTACTTTCTAAACTATTATTGCAAATTCTCTCTGAAAGTTAATGAAAGGGATGACAGTTGGAAATCATTGTTCTTATTGATTTATCATTACGATTTCTATATTGTTGCATGGATCTGGAATTAACAGAGGTGCCCTTTGTGGTTTTCCTCTTATGAGTTTTCTTTTGAGGAGTAGAGGCAGAGGGTTTTTGTTTCTTTGAGGCAGAGTAGATGGATTTTCTCTGAGCACGAAATCTGGCTTGATTGTCTTCATGCTTCTGAAAAGCAGCTGCCCATTCTTCATCTGTCAACCTATCTAATACTTCTGTACCTATGGGGGCTCCTAGACGCGGGGGTGTCATAGGAATTGGTTCTGGAGTCCTAGGATCGCGTATGTATTCTAATTCTAGTTCTTCATCCCTTACATATCCCAGAAGTTTCTTTGGCAGAGGTCTGCAGTATGGGTATCCATCAGCATGTTCTGTTGGAGAGTTTTTGTTCATAGCATACATCTTGGTTGTTGGCCCCTCCATTGGCCATTTTTCGAGCAAGAGTAGAGGCTCTAGCAGAACACCTAGAATTCTTTGAAACTGCAGAGGAGGTAGAGCTCCTGTTGTCTTTGACTTTTTCTGCTGGAAGGTGATCTTTCTATCGATGGTGTTAACCATTTCTTGCATCATGAGAGTGGCGAAGTCCAGAGGTAGGTCGTAGTAGACTTCGTACATGATGGCTAGTATTTGGTGTGAGGATTGATCTGGACTCCCCACTTTCCCGGTTAAGCATCTGTTGAGTATGTAAAAGAGTGTATTCCACAAAGGTGGTAATCTGCCTCTACGGAAGTCATTTCTCTTTCTGAGTGGTACGTTGTACCCCAACATTTCGGCAAACATGCAGAGCTCTTCATCTGTAGGTTCTTGTGCAAAGGTTTTTAACCCTATAAGACCTCTTGTGGGTAGGCTGAACTCAAGAGAGAATATAGTTCTGTTGAACTTGAGTTCAAGATGTGCGGATTTATCGGGTTTGGAGATGTAGCCTTTGATCTGTCTATCTTCTGGGTCAAATCTGCAACTTTGCCAGAATTGATTTATATATCTGGCAGGGATTTTGTCCACGGTTTTGGTCAGAAGAGGGTAGAGTATGTGATGTTTCAAAATATGGAGAAGAATGGCATGTGCTTTCCCAAAAGCGGTTCTTGAAGGAACAAGGTAGTGATTATTGGGTTTTAAAGGTAGAACATTTGCAAAATGTTCATGTTCTAAGAAGTTTTGGAGGTGGGTTGTCGGGCAAAGTCTGCTTCATCGCCGGAGTTATCTTGCTCCAGGTTTTTGGCGATTTCAGGGTTTTCTGAATGTTCAGAGTGTTCAGGGGAGTTCGCCGGTGAGTGTGCAGGGGAGATAGCTTGAGAAGAGGAGGCCATTTCTTGTATGAAGATAAGAATTTTGCAGGTTGTTGCAATGGTTCGCCGGAGAAGAAAGTAAGTTCGTAAAGGTTTATGAGGAGAGGTAACTTGGGTTTTATAGTGAGAGGAAACGGTAGAATCTGAAGAGGTAAATATATGGAAGTGGATAATTTTTGGGGTCCGTACTTGAGTGTAAACGGCTGGTTCAACTTTCCATACGAACGTGTGCCATGTACGTCCAATGAAAATGAGACACATCAGCAGTGTCAGAGTATGACAGGACGTCGTGCGCGGCCCATTAATGCTTGGCGCGTGGGTTTCTTTATCTCCACATGATTTTCACTCGCAGAATTTAACCGTTACTTTTGCAGAATTTCCCTAAGTATCAGAAAATGACAGAAGCTCTGTAGTGATAGAAGCTCTGTGGTTTCTGACCTTCTTGTTATATCCTCTGTTGCTTGTACCTTTACCAAAAATATTTGAAAAGCATTGAAGAGGATCGATAGATTTTTAGTGTAGAAATTGCATTCACAAAGGTTTTGAAGCTCTGTTAGAGCCAGCAGAAGCTCTATGAGAGGAAATTTCTCATAACTAAAAATCTATTAAAATTTTTGATCATCCAAGTTTTTAATTGTTTTAAGAATTGATTTTAGGACATATTTTGAAGTTGGTGTCCTAGAAAACTGTTTTGGATAAGGTTCTGTGTGAGTAACTCTTATTTTTGCCTAGGTTAATCAACAGAGGTTCTTGTGTTGGAAAGAGCTCTGTGACTAACCTTTTAGTGACTTTTGGCGTGCAAATGTTCAAGAGATCTCTGTAGAGGACATTCAAATAGATTGATAGAGTTTTTATTTTAAATTTATGATCATAGAGGATTTCCCTAGCAGAGCCTCTGTTGAACTCAGCAGAGGCTCTATGACCCTAAATTTCTAATAACGAAAAACTCATTAATCTTTTTGAATATTTGAAGTTTGGAATGTCTTAAGCAGTGTTTCTAGGGCATATTTGGAAATTTGTATCCTAGAAAACTGTTTTCGAAAATGATTTTGTACGAGTAAACTTCAAATATCTTGATTTGTTAGCACAAGTTCTGTGGTGTATGAAACTTTTTGACTTGAGACCTTCTGTATGACATTCAAGATGATCGATCGAGTTCTTATATGTAATTTGTAGTAATAGAGGATCTGACTTACAGAAGCTCTGTTGAGCTCAACAGAGGCTCTGGAACCTTAAATTTCTCATAAAGGGAGACTCATCAATCGTTTTGATTATTTTCTTTTTGGAATGTCATAAGTAATGTTTCTAGGATATATTTGGAAATTTGTGTCCTAGAAAATTGTTTTCTTGAAGGATTGGTACGAGATACTCACTTTTTGACTTTCCTTTGTTCGACGAAATTCTTGACCTCTGTTGATTGTGGTTGATCACAATTCTTCTTTGGCTCCCCCTTGAATGATCAACCTCTGTAGATCATTTCAAGGTCTCCTTCTGCTCCCCCTTGACCTATGCTTGGATCAAATAAGATAAGTTGTGCATAGAACATAGATCACGTCTTTCAGAGGTTCTGTAAGGACTGTCAGAGGTTCTGAGCAATCCCATAGAAGCTCTGTTGAGTATTGAACACTTGGTGATTTGAGAATTTACATACATAAATAATTTAAACTACAAAACAAAAACAATGTATTTACATATTTATAGAAGATTAATTTATACTTACATAGGTTTTAACTCATGTTTATCATTCCCAACTTACCCACCAAGAAAAGGAATCTTTTCTCATCTAGTGCCTTGGTGAATAAGTCTGCAAGCTGGTACTCTGTAGATACCAAGTGCATTTCGATTGTCCCATATTCTACATGGTGTTTCATAAAGTGGTAACAGATGTCGATATGCTTTGTTTTGGAATGCTGTACTGGATTGGCAGAGATTGCTATGGCGCTCTTTGAGTCATAGAAGATGGGAATCTTGAATATGATGTGGCCATAGTCCTTAAGCTGAGTTTTCATCCACGGAACTTGGGAGCAACAGCTAGCAGCAGCAACGTATTCGGCTTCTGATGTACATGTGGATACGCAGTTCTGCTTTTTAGAGGTCCAGCTGACTAGTTTACCACCTAGGAATTGACAACTCCTAGAGGTGCTCTTTCTGTCGAGCATGCATCCTCCATAATCTGAATCTGTGTAAGATTTAAGACCAAAACCAGAGTTCTCTGGATACCAGAGGCCAAGATTTTTGGTCCCTTTGAGGTATCTGAAGATCCTCTTTACAGCATTATAATGGGATTCCTTCGGGTTAGCTTGATATCTTGCACAGAGGCATGTGGCATGCATTATGTCAGGTCTACATGCAGTTAAGTATAACAGAGACCCAATCATTCCTCTGTAGAGTGTGCATTCTACAGGTTTGCCATTCGGATCTGAGAATAACTTATTTCCAGTGGCCATTAGGGTTCTCATTACAGAGGCATCGGAGAGACTGTATTTTGAAAGTATGTCAGAGACATATTTAACTTGATTTATGAAAATTCCTTCTGATGATTGTTTTACTTGGAGTCCGAGGAAGAAAGTTAATTCTCCCATCATACTCATTTCAAACTCACTCTACATGAGTTTTTCGAAATTTTTACACTCTTGTGTATTTGTAGACCCAAAAATTATGTCATCCACATATATTTATACAAGCATAATTTCATCACTTTTTCGTTTATAAAACAAAGTTGTATCCGTTGTACCTCTGTCGTAACCATTATCGAGAAGAAAGGTATAAAGTCTTTTGTACCATGCTCTTGCAGCCTGTTTTAGTCCATACAGAGCTTTGTCAAGGTAATACACGTATTTTGGGTACTTGGAGCTTTCAAACCCAGGTGGCTGTTGGACGTATACTTCTTCTTGGATTTGACCATTTAGAAAAGCGGATTTTACGTCCATTTGAAATACTTTAAAACCTCTGTGGGCTGCGAAGGCTAAGAAGATTCTTATGGCTTCGAGCCGTGCGACAAGGGCAAAGGTTTCATCGTAATCTATGCCTTCTTCTTGTCGATATCCCTTGGCCACCAATCTTGCTTTGTTTCTTATGACCACCCCATCTTCATCCTTCTTATTTCTGAAGACCCATTTAGTTCCTATGGCTTGTTTTCCTCGTGGAAGAGGAACTAAAGTCCAGACTTTGTTTCGTTCAAACTGTAGAAGCTCTTCTTGCATAGCGTCTACCCAGTTTGGGTCGTCAAGGGCTTCATAGATCCTTTTTGGCTCGATCACACTAATAAAGTTTGTAAAGAAACAAAAGTTAGCAGTGGCAGATCTTGTTTTTACCTTTTCAGAAGGTTCGTCGATTATAAGGCTTGGAGGATGGCTTTTTGTCCATTTTGTTGTTCTTGGGAGATGGTCATCGATTTCATCAAGTTGATCTTCAGAGGTTTCTAACTGTGGTTCATGTGCAACCTTTGTCGTAGATTTTGCTTTCGTGCTTGATCCTACAGATTGTGGAATGATTGGAATGAGTGTCGGTGTTTGTTCCTCTGAGGAAGTATAGACTAAGTCCTCTTGTTCCTCTATTATTGGTTCCTCTGTGGTTTCTGGAGTTGGTTCTTCAGTAGCTTATGTGGTTGTTTTCCTTGTCGTATCATCTTCTGTTGGCTCCCCCTCGGCATTTGCATCTGTATGATTAACAGAGGAAGATGAATTATTTAAGGGACCAGTTAGAGATATACCTATCGCGTTCTGGCTGGCAGAAGATGATTCTCCAGAGGCTCTGACGGCTCCAGCAGAGGGATCAATGTCATCATGGAACATCTCTTGAAATAGAAGATTTAAGTCTTCTTCTCTTGTTTTTGAGATGCCAGAGGATTCCCCTTTTAGACCGAGTTCTGAACTGATTTGTTCAGAAGTCTTCTGGAAGGTATCGTCAAAAGAAACATTTATGCTTTCTACGATCGTTCGAGACCGCAGAAGATAAACTCTGTAGGCCTTGGAAGTTGCAGAGTATCCTATGAACTTGCCTTCATCTGCCTTTACTTCAAACTTTCCTCTTGCTTCTCTATCATTTAAGACGAAGCACTTGCATCCAAATATATGGAAGAACTTGATGTTTGGTCGTCTTTTGTTGATCAAATGATAAGGTGTCTTGATGTGCCTCTTTACAATGGTTGATCTATTTTGGGTATAGCAAGCGGTTGATACTGCTTCTGCCCAAAAGGTCATTGGTAATCCACATGCGGTCAGCATAGTTCTGGCGGCCTCCACAAGCGTGCGGTTCTTTTGTTCGACCACGCCATTCTGTTGTGGGGTGCGTGCAGCATAGAAGTTATGTGATATTCCTTCTTCTGTAAGATAGGCTTCAATGACAGAGTTTTTGAATTCTGTGCCATTGTCGCTTCTCAGTTTCTGAATCCTGCACTCATACAGAACTTGGATTCTTTTCATTAAATTTATCAGTATGTTTGGAACATCTGATTTCTTTCTGACAAATTCAACCCATGTAAATCTTGAGAATTCATCGATCAAAACAAGCAGATATTTCTTGCCACCTAGGCTCTGTGTAGATATTGGACCGCAGAGGTCAACATGGAGCATGTACAGAGGCCTAGTGCAAGATACATCTGTTTTGCCTTTATGGGTAGCCTTTTTGAGTTTTCCCATTTCGCAGGCAGAGCAAAGATGATCTTTATTAAATTTAACGTTTGGTAGACCTTTGACTAGATCAAGTTTTACAAGTTTATCAAGAGTATGAAAGTTTAAATGGCAGAACCTGTTGTGCCATAACTAGGCTTCTTCGCTTTTGCATGCAACAAGGAAGATTTTGTCTTTCTTGTTCTTTGCATTGAAGTTCATGAGATATAGATCTCCTCTTCTTTCGGCTCGCAGAAGTTCAATTCCTGTGTCCTCGCTCTGTAGAGAGCAGAAGGTTCTTTTGAACATTACGTCGAATCCCGTATCGCAGAGTTGACTAACACTAAGAAGATTGTGTTTAAGGCCATCAACATATGCAACTTTGCATACGGTTATATTCTTCTTCTGTATGACTCCGTAGCCTTTAATGTACCCCTTTTTGTTGTCTCCAAAGGTCACAGATCCACCATCATTCTTTTCTTTGTAAGTGGATAGAAGACCTCTGTCGCCAGTCATGTGCCTCGAGCATCCGGAGTCTAGATACCAGATCGGCACATACTGCTTCTACAAGACAATTAGAGAGTTTTAGGTACCCATATCCACATGGGTCCAGTTTTGTTAGGGGTCTTCAAGTTTGCCTTAGCATTCTTGGTCTTTGTTTTAGCTTCTGTTGAAGAAACATTTTGTTTCTTCTTACCCTTGGATTTATCATTTTCTTTGGGTACAGAGAGATGACAGTGTTAACTTTTGAAGTGTTGGTTTAATTTAAACATAAGATCAAAGCAATGACAGTATTGAATGTGCGAAGAGATTTACTTGAGCTTTTCATTAAATACATTAAATGGGGGCACTGAGGCATTACAATTTATCCTAACATTAGACTTTCTATTACAAGAAGGTTTATGTAGGCTAGATTGTTGTTTGCAAAATCCTTTGTTGAGTGCGGCCTTCTGTGTTCCCCTTCTGTGGTGAACTTCTGCAGGTTTCACTGTCACAGAAGAAAAAGATTTGTCATTTTTTGTCCATTTACCCTTCTGTCACCATGTTAGTTTTTCTTTAACAGGTTTTAAGGGTTTTAAAATCTTTGAACTCGTTGGAATTTTAGTGGACATCAACTTCTGTTGTTTGAAATTTTCAAGCTCAAGAGAGGTTTTGGCTTGTATGCACATATCCAAAAAGTATGGACAAATAGGAATTCCAGTGATTTTCTCCTTGGGAGGAATAGTTCTGTTAAGAACTTCAGAGGTTTTGTAATACCCCGGGTAAGTTCGTTAGTTAAATGTTAGTTCCGTTAAATTTATAATTGATATTTAGGGGAAGTTTGGGTTAAATTAGGAGTTAAGGGTGTTTTGGGTCATTAAAGGATAGTTTAAGGTCTAAAGGGTAAATATGGTTAGATAATATCCCTTAGGATATTCAGATATATTCATTATCTGCAATTATCCAAAGAATTCAAGTGTGTGTTTGTGTGTGTTTTTTAGACCAAAAGGAAAGAAGGGTTAGGAGCTCAAATTTGGTGTACTTGGAAGTGAATCTGAGGTATGTTTCTTTGTATTTTATGTTTATAATTGGTATTAGAAGGTTTCTATCGGAGTAGAAACATCATGTACATAACTGGTAATGATTCAGTCGAATTCTGGGTGAAATTGGGATGAACAGTCAGTAGTTTCCGGATAGATTAAAGGTGTCCGGGTAGTTTTGTTGTTAGTGTCCGGATGATGTTCTACAGGTGTCCGGAAGATTCAAGTACCCGGTAAGTTCCAATTTTCCTTAAGGTTTCCGGATGGAATGAGATACCGAATGGTATCCGGATTGCTTTGGTGTCCGGGTATTATCCGGATTGTCTGTGTTGTTTGGAAAGATTATGCTGTCCGGATTGTATGAGCTGTCCGAAAAGTTTGGGTTGTCCGTGAACTTTTGCTGTTTGGCCAATTTTGAGAGTTTAGATGCTGTCGAGTATCCAGTAACCTGTATTTTGTTAACCCTTAGATAGGGAATGAATGAGAACTGACTATTCTGTGGTCTTGACTTAAGTACAGGTTTGGGGGCAACATTTGGGGATTTGAGTTCTTTAGAGTTCTTAGATTTAGTAAGACTTATGTGTTTTATATGGTAAAGAGATATCTGTATCTATTTGTTACAGATCCTGTGAATTCTGGGTAAAGGACTGAACCTGTTAAGAAGGCTTGAAAACGTGTTGATAAACAATCAGAAGAGTTTTACTTCAAAATGTTTTTAAAGTGGAATACACATATGCGTGGATTGGGATTGTGATAGTTGGTGTGTTTAGGTGTTCATGTATGTAAAATAATATATTGAGATATTGTATTTTACATGAGTATTCTACTATACGAGGATATGTTGGCCGGGCTTAGGACCGGTGTGTTGGCTGTAATATTCGTATAGCGTTGTTGGCTGTAATTGTCGTACAGTGAAGTTAATTTATTAGTTGGCTTGCAACCAACTAATATGGCCAAGGGAATGAGATGGGAAAATAAATGATGATTGAGTCATAACTGATAATTGTATTTGTATTATGTGAATGTTGGTGTGCAAAGGATTTTCAAAGAAACAGGGATTTTCTCACTTAGACCATTAGGTCTAACCCTCATTTTTTTAAATATGTATTCTAGGTCGTGGATCGAGTAAGAACAAATAAGAAGGTTAAACCGCGAATAGCTTTTGGAGGACTATGTAGTTGAAGACTATGATGTGTTTAGTAGATATAGCATGTTGGTAGTAATGATGTAATTTACTATGTAAATGTTTGTAATGATGTACTGAATGTTTGTAAAAGACTAGGGGACCGTATTTGTTATATAATGTATCTCTTGTTTTAACGACGTTATGCAATATATGCTACTTGAACTATGTATGGAAATTCTGGGTCGTTACAGGTTTGTTTAAAATCCTCTGTGTCACTAGGTCCGATCTCTGACTTAGAGTCAGTCTCTGATTCGTCAGAGGATGAATCGTCCTCATATACAGAGGTTGAGTCACTTGGTTCTCTTTCAACAGAGGCTGGGCTTTCAGAACATGTGCCATACTCACTTTCTTCCTTTTCTAATGAACTATCTTCTAAGTTAACAGAAGTATCTGTTAAGTTTTCTTCAGAGAGATCTTGATCGCTGGAAGATGTACAGAGGTTTTCTTCAGAGATATCAAGTGTTTCTTCTGTAATACTTGGCTTGAACTCAGGTGCCTCTGCTGATGTAACGACCCAGAATTTCCATACATAGTTCAAGTAGCATATATTGCATAACGTCATTAAAACAAGAGATACATTATATAACAAATACGGTCCCCTAGTCTTTTACAAACATTCAGTACATCATTACAAACATTTACATAGTAAATTACATCATTACTACCAACATGCTATATCTACTAAACACATCATAGTCTTCAACTACATAGTCCTCCAAAAGCTATTCGCGGTTTAACCTTCTTATTTGCTCTTACTCGATCCACGACCTGGAATACATATTTAAAAAATGAGGGTTAGACCTAATGGTCTAAGTGAGAAAATCCCTGTTTCTTTGAAAATCCTTTGCACACCAACATTCACATAATACAAACACAATTATCAGTTATGACTCAATCATCATTTATTTTCCCATCTCATTCCCTTGGCCATATTAGTTGGTTGCAAGCCAACTAATAAATTAACTTCACTGTACGACAATTACAGCCAACAACGCTATACGAATATTACAGCCAACACACCGGTCCTAAGCTCGGCCAACATATTCTCGTATAGTAGAATACTCATGTAAATACAATATCTCAATATATTATTTTACATACATGAACACATAAACACACCAACTATCACAATCCCAATCCACGCATATGTGTATTCCAGTTTAAAAACATTTTTAAGTAAAACTCACCTGATTGCTTATCAACACGTTTCCAAGCCTTCTTAACATGTTCAGTCCTTTACCCAGAATTCATAGGATCTATAACAAATAGATACAAATATCTCTTTACCATATAAAACACATAAGTCTTACTAAAGCTAAGAACTCTAAAGAACTCAAATCCCCAAATGTTGCCCCCAAACCCGTACTTAAGTCAAGACCACAGAATAGTCAGTTCTCATTCATTCCCTATCTAAGGGTTAACAAAATACAGGTTACTGGATACTCGACAGCATCTAAACTCTCAAAATTGGCCAAACAGCAAAAGTTCTCGGACAACCCAAACTTTCCGGACAGCTCATACAATCCGGACAACATAATCTTTCCGAACAACACAGACAATCCGGATAACACCCGGACACCAAAGCAATCCGGATACCATCCGGTATCTCATTCCATCCGGAAACCTTAAGGAAAACAGGAACTTACCGGGTACTTGAATCTTCCGGACACCTGTAGAACATCATCCGGACACTAACAACAAAACTACCCGTACACCTTTAATCTATCCGGAAACTACTGACTGTTCATCCCAATTTCACCCAGAATTCGACTGAATCATTACCAGTTATGTACATGATGTTTCTACTCCGATAGAAACCTTCTAATACCAATTATAAACATAAAATACAAAGAAACATACCTCAAATTCACTTCCAAGTACATCAAATTTGAGCTCCTACCCCTTCTTTCCTTTTGGTCTCAAAAACACACACAAACACACACTTGAATTCTCTGGATAATTGCAGATAATGAAAATATCTGAATATCCTAAGGGATATTATCTAACCATATTTACCCTTTAGACCTTAAACTATCCTTTAATGACCCAAAACACCCTTAACTCCTAATTTAACCCAGACTTCCCCTAAATATCAATTATAAATTTAACGGAACTAACATTTAACAAACGAACTTACCCGGGGTATTACATCATCTCCCCCTTAAAATAACTCCGTCCCGGAATTCGGTTAGGCAAAAAGATACGGGTACTTAGTTTTCATTTCGGATTCTGATTCCCAAGTAGCATCCTGACCCCTAAGATGTCTCCACTGAACTTTCACTCGTCTTATTACTTTGTTCCGCAACACTTTAACTTTGTGGTCAACTATGGCTTCAGGTCCCTCCACATAATTCAGCTTTTCATCAACTTGTATATCTGGTAGCGAAACTGCCTGATATGGCGTAACTAGACACTTTCAAAAATTCGACACATGAAACGCGTTGTGAATCCGGCTTAACTCTGACGGGAGATCCAACCTGTAGGCTACTTCACCAATTCTTTCTATTATTGCAAACGGTCCAATGTATCTTGGGCTCATCTTACCTTGTTTCCCAAATCGGATGACTCCTTTCCAAGGTGAGACTTTTAACATTACAAAATCTCCAACTTGGAATTCTAACGGCTTTCGGCGTCGGTCAGCGTAACTTTTCTGTCTGTCTTGAGCTACTTTCAAACGTTCCCAAATCTGAGAAATCTTATCCGAGGTCAACTGGACTATATCTGGCCCTGCTAACTGTTTCTCTCCCACTTCGTTCCAACACAGAGGCGTTCGGCATTTTCTACCATACAGAACTTCAAACGGTGCCGCTTGTATGCTGGAATGGTAACTGTTGTTGTAGGAAAATTATATCAGTGGCAAGTGCTTATCCCACGATCCCCCAAAGTCAACAATGCAGGCCCGTAACATATCTTCCAAAGTCTGAATCGTCCGTTCACTCTGACCGTCAGTTTGAGGATGATACGCCGTACTTAACTTTATTTGCGTTCCCATTTCCTTTTGAAAACTCCTCCAGAATCTCGAGGTAAAACGGCTGTAACGATCAGAGATAATCGAAATTGGAACTCCATGTCGTGTTACTATTTCGTTGATATACAGTTTGGCTAGTCTTTCCAATGAATAGGTTTCCTTTATTGGTAGGAAGTGACCAGACTTGGTCAACCTGTCAACGATCACCCAAATAGCATCAAACCCTTTCGGAGTCCTTGGTAACTTCGTAATGAAATCTGTAGTAGTTTGATCCCATTTCCACATCGGTATTTCTAAATGCTGTAATTGCCCAAACGGCTTCTGATGTTCAATCTTCACCTTCTTACAAGTAGTACAACCTTCCACATACTGAGCAATGCTTCTTTTTATTCCCGACCACCAATAGAACTGTTTTAGATCTTTGTACATCTTATTCATACCTGTGTGAATAGAGAATCGATATTGATGAGCTTCTTGTAGTACACGATCATGTAAACCACCCAAACGAGGCACCCAGATTCTGTTCCCCAGACACAATAACCCACGATCATCTTTTACTAGCAATGCTGATATCCCCACTAACCGTTCTGATTTCAGATGTTCTTCTTGAAAAGCTTCCACTTGGCACTTCTTCAGTTCATCAAATATGTTAGGTAGGAGTTCAGCTCTTAGTGCAATGGCTTTTATCGTCCCACTCCTTTCTTGACGACTCAGTGCATCAGCTACCACATTCGCCTTTCCCGGATGATAAAGAATCTCACAGTCGTAATCATTCACCAACTCTAGCCATCTTCTTTGCCTCATATTTAATTCCCGCTGATCAAAAAGATGTTGAAGACTCTTATGATCAGTGAAAATTTGACATTTAGAACCATAGATATAGTGTCTCCAAATTTTTAATGCGAACACAACTGCTGCCAATTCCATGTCATGTGTAGGATACTGCCGTTCATGATCTTTTAACTGACAAGAAGCATAAGCAATAACCTTTCCACGCTGCATTGGTACACAACCCAATCCCAATTTGGAAGCATCACTATAAACAACAAAGTCTTCGGAACCTTCTGGTAGTGACAAAATCGGCGCACTGCAAAGTTTCTCTTTCAATACCCTGAATGCTTCATCATGTTCTGCTTTCCATTCGAACTTTAGATTCTTCCGAGTTAGCTTAGTCAAAGGCGTCGCGATACGAGAGAAGTCTTTTATAAACTTTCGATAGTAGCCGGCCAAGCCCAAAAAACTACGTACTTCGGTTGGCGTTCTCGGCGGTTCCCACTTTTCAATCGCTTCCACTTTCATCGGATCCACTTGAATGCCTTTCTCGGAAACTACATGCCCCAGAAACTGAACTTCTCGTAGCCAGAATTCACATTTCGGAAATTTAGCATACAACTTTTCTTTCTTTAATAACTCCAGAATCAAACGAAGATGTTGGGCGTGCTCTTCTTTGGACCGGGAGTAGATAAGGATATCATCGATAAACACAATAACGAATTTATCGAGATATGGCTTACATACTCGATTCATTAAATCCATAAACGCAGCTGGGGCGTTCGTCAATCCAAAAGGCATTACTAAGAATTCATAGTGACCATACCGCGTGCGAAAAGCAGTTTTCAGAACATCTTCTTCTTTAACCTTCAGTTGATGATAACCAGATCTCAGATCAATCTTGGAGAAATAGCAAGCTCCAACTAGTTTATCGAAGAGATCATCAATTCTAGGAAGCGGATATTTGTTCTTGATCGTGCGCTTATTCAGTTCCCGATAATCAATACACATTCTCATCGAACCATCCTTCTTTTTCACAAACAGAACCGGTGCTCCCCACGGCGAAGAACTGGGTCTGATGAAGCCTATATCTGAAAGATCCTGCAGTTGAGTCATCATCTCTTTCATCTCTGGAGGTGCCAAACGATACGGTGCACGGGCAACAGGAGCGGCTCCATGAATCAGATCTATACCAAACTCTACTTGTCTAACGGGCGGAAGGCTAGTCAGATCTTCTGGAAAAACTTCCGGAAATTCACGAACAACCGGAATATCTCCCAACTTACTCTTTTCTAGATTAATATCTATCAAATAAGCTAAGTAACTTGAGCAGCCTTTATTGATACACTTACGAGCTTTTAACAAAGAGATAAGACAAGACTGATGATTTCTACGGTCACCATAAATCACTACTGGTCCTTTCTCAGGTAAGACAACATTTATCAATTTCTTATCACAAACTATATTAGCCTGATTCTCGGCTAACCAATCCATTCCCACTACCACATCAAACTCGATCAAGGCTATAGGAAATAACTGAATAGGCACTCCACACCCATCTATGTTTATCACACAACCATCATATACCTCATTAACCGGTACTTGATTATCATTAGCCGTATCTACCATTAGCGCATGATCTTAACACTTTAGGCTTTAAATGCATATAGGCAGCAAAAGAAGGCGACACAAACGATCGGTTTGCACCGGAATCAAATAACACTTTAGCACGTGTAGAATTTATTAAGAATGTACCTGTAACCACATCGGGAGTCTCATCTGCTTCTTGCTCTGTCATCTGGAATGCACGACCCCTTGTTCTTGGTGGCTCTAGTCTTGGTACTACCGGTCTGACAACCGTTGGTTTCCCTGATGTACCCCCTTGTTGTATTCTTCCCCTCGGACAATCAGACTGAATGTGATCCGGAGAATTACATGAGAAGCAAAATCGCGTCACTCGACAGTCTTTAACAACATGCCCGGTCTTCCCACACCTAAAACAAACCCGAGAATCAACTTGACAATTTCCTTGGTGGATACGATTGCATTTCGGACATGGTCTATCCGCCGGTCGGAAAGGCGGACGGTTATCAAATCGCTGAAACCTTGACTTCTTCGGATCATACTGCGGTCCTTCCCACTTTCTTTTCCACGCACCTTTATCACTAGCGTTTCTCCCTTTATCCTGTTCCACGGTTTCTGCGGCGTCTACTACGGCGGAGAAAGTTTCTGGTCCTTTAGCAATCACAAAACTTCTAACTTCTGCATTCAATCCGAAGATAAACCTTTCAATCTTCATTGCCTCCGTGGCAACGTAGTATTCCGCGAAACGAGACTTTTCCAGAAAACGAGCGGTGTAGTCCCGAACTAATAGATTCCCTTGCTGCAAGTTCATAAACTCCCCTTCCAATTGTTTAACTGCGGATTGAGGACAAAACTGTTTCCTGAAAGCTATCACAAATTCTTCCCAAGAGTAAGTAGAATATATAGCAGATCCTCCCGAGGACATATGTGCTTCCCACCAATATAGGGCATCGCCTTTCAACATTGCAGTTCCATAGAGTACTCTATCCTCTTCAGCACATTTACTATTCTTGATGATAGCTTCTATTTCTTTCAGCCACCTCATAGCTTTCACTGGGTCCCGGTCTCCTTAGTACGTAGGAGGCTTGCAACTGAGAAACATTTTATAATCACACTTTTTCACCACTGGCACGACAGTAGGTGTAATGGCCATCTCCTCTTCATGAGTAGGATCTGGTCTTTCTGTTTCAGTATTATGAGTTTGGTTGAACATAGCTTGGATATTGGCTTGTAATCTTCCCATTTCAGCTGTTAAGTCGTCTCTTGTAACAAATGCCGTGCCGCGCCCCTGGACTCTGCCTCCAGTTCTACCTCTACCTCTTTCTCCCCCTCCTCCCCTTGCCCCAACTGTTGGATTTGT
This sequence comes from Saussurea involucrata, assembly GCA_033807775.1. Lineage (NCBI taxonomy): Eukaryota > Viridiplantae > Streptophyta > Magnoliopsida > Asterales > Asteraceae > Saussurea > Saussurea involucrata. Next base: position 102,516,285 of record CM066314.1, on the reverse strand, counting down.
CCTATTAGGATTTCCTCCTCCCCGATTCGTTTGTCTAGTACCGCTTGCCATTCTGTAGATTCAAACAAGATTAACATACACATAAGCACATACCCCATATAACAAGGTATTCCAGTTCAAACATGTACCTGTAAGATCACAATTACACTAGCCAGGTGTAACCTGAAATTACCTTACATGATGTTCCTTCTACCTTTTTATATTTAACATCCCAAGGTTCTACAATAATATGGACATCCTACTTCACATGCAGTTTAAGTCTAGGTACAGGTACTAATACCTAAATCCCTTAAACTAGGGCTCTGATACCATCTGTAACGACCCAGAATTTCCATACATAGTTCAAGTAGCGTATATTACATAACGTCGTTAAAACAAGAGATACATTATATAACAAATACGGTCCCCTAGTCTTTTACAAACATTCAGTACATCATTACAAACATTTACATAGTAAATTACATCATTACTACCATCATGCTATATCTACTAAACACATCATAGTCTTCAACTACATAGTCCTCCAAAAGCTATTCGCGGTTTAACCTTCTTATTTGCTCTTACTCGATCCACGACCTGGAATACATATTTAAAAAAATGAGGGTTAGACCTAATGGTCTAAGTGAGAAAATCCCTGTTTCTTTGAAAATCCTTTGCACACCAACATTCACATAATACAAACACAATTATCAGTTATGACTCAATCATCATTTATTTTCCCATCTCATTCCCTTGGCCATATTAGTTGGTTGCAAGCCAACTAATAAATTAACTTCACTGTACGACAATTACAGCCAACAACGCTGTACGAATATTACAGCCAACACACCGGTCCTAAGCCCGGCCAACATATTCTCGTATAGTAGAATACTCATGTAAATACAATATCTCAATATATTATTTTACATACATGAACACATAAACACACCAACTATCACAATCCCAATCCACGCATATGTGTATTCCAGTTTAAAAACATTTTGAAGTAAAACTCACCTGATTGCTTATCAACACGTTTCCATGCCTCCTTAACAGGTTCAGTCCTTTACCCAGAATTCACAGGATCTGTAACAAATAGATACAGATATCTCTTTACCATATAAAACACATAAGTCTTACTAAAGCTAAGAACTCTAAAGAACTCAAATCCCCAAATGTTGCCTCCAAACCCGTACTTAAGTCAAGACCACAGAATAGTCAGTTCTCATTCATTCCCTATCTAAGGGTTAACAAAATACAGGTTACTGGATACTCGACAGCATCTAAACTCTCAAAATTGGCCAAACAGCAAAAGTTCCCGGACAACCCAAACTTTCCGGACAGCTCATACAATCCGGACAGAATAATCTTTCCTAACAACACAGACAATTCGGATAACACCCGGACACCAAAGCAATCCGGATACCATTCGGTATCTCATTCCATCCGGAAACCTTAAGGAAAACAGGAACTTACCGGGTACTTGAATCTTCCGGACACCTGTAGAACATCATCCGGACACTAACAACAAAACTAACCGGACACCTTTAATCTATCTGGAAACTACTGACTGTGCATCCCAATTTCACCCAGAATTCGACTGAATCATTACCAGTTATGTACATGATGTTTCTACTCCGATAGAAACCTTCTAATACCAATTATAAACATAAAATACAAAGAAACATACCTCAGCTTCACTTCCAAGTACACCAAATTTGAGCTCCTAACCCTTCTTTCCTTTTGGTCTCAAAAACACACACAAACACACACTTGAATTCTCTGGATAATTGCAGATAATGAAAATATCTGAATATCCTAAGGGATATTATCTAACCATATTTACCCTTTAGACCTTTAATTATCCTTTAATGACCCAAAACACCCTTAACTCCTAATTTAACCCAAACTTCCCCTAAATATCAATTATAAATTTAACGGAACTAACATTTAACTAATGAACTTATCCGGGGTATTACAGCTGATAATTTCTTTTTAGAATTCATCATGCAGACAAATGCAACTTGAGTTTGAGTCTCGGGTTTACCAAACTTGAAGATTCCTATCTGATCTTGAGTTTTCAGATACCTCTTAGATTTGGATTCTCTTTTGACAGAGATTGAAGGTGACAAATCTGTGTTTTCAAACCACACATTTGTCATCTTCAGAGGTTTCCTCTTGTGAGGTTCCCCAGAGACTTTTTGCCTTTTACTTACAGAGAGAAGATTTGGAAATCCATGTTTTCTTGTATCTCCAATGTGAAATAGAGAGGACAGAGACTTGTCTCTTTTGGTTCCGGTATAAGGATCTATATCACAGAAGCCAATTCCCCGTCTCCCTATTTGTGTGTTTATTTTTTCGTACACCTTCTGAGCATCTTGAAATTTCTTAATTTGAAGATCTCTTCTAAGTAAATCTTGACAGAGGACTTCTCTTTCCTTTTGAAAATAATTTTTAAGAGCTAGGATGTTCATTCTGTCGCACTCAACGTCCATTAGTTCTTTAGACTTTGTTTTCAAAGAAGAATTAAGTTCGGAGATCTTTTCTTTTAAAGGATTTAACTTTTTGTTCCAGTCCATTTCAGTTTCTTCTTTTTCTTTAAAGATTTTAGCTTTTTCTTGAGTGAGAAGTCTAGCTTCTCTCTCATAGAAGGTGAGCTTTTTCTGAATATTTTCACATGTCTTTTTCATTTCAGTGTATTCAATGTTAAGTTTAATCAAATCATCTTCTGCAGTATTAGAGTTAGAGATAGAAGTGGATACCTCACTGTCGGATTCGGAGCTGACTTCTGTCATGCCATAGAATAGAGCATTCTTTGTTTCGCCTTCGTCAGAGGATGTGTCTGACTCCCAGATTTCTTTGTTCACCATTAGTGACTTCTGAGCATAGTATTCAGCTTTCTTTTTGTAGAAAGTTGCATCCCTCTGAGGGCGATTTGACTTGCTCCTGCATTCGTTGGCAAAGTGACCTGGCTTTCCACAGTTGTAGCATCCTTGGTTCTGTGTGGAGTTTCCAGCTCTGTCATCTGACCTCTGTCGGTCACCACTTCTTTCGGTTCGGCATTCATTTGCGTAGTGGCCTGGCTTACCACATTTGTAACACTCTTGAATTTGTGGAGTGTTGCCAGCTTTGTCTTCCGACCTCTGTCGATCATTTACTCTGTCATTTCTGTCGCTTGACCTCTGTCGGTCACCACTTATGTCATTTCTGTCGTTTGACCCTTCTCTCTCTCGATCATCTCTTTCATATCGTTCATTACCAGATTTCTTCTGGTATCCTCTGCTGAATTCCCTAGTCAAGAGAGCTAATGATTTAGCTATCGAGGCCATGGTCATTTCTTCTTCTGCTGCTACTTCCTCTTCTTCTTCACTTTCCACCATCATGTTTTTCTTCTTCTTCTCCTTTCTTTCCTCTACTGCTTTCTCTTTCTTTGGTTTCTCTCTAGCCTCTGTAGTCTTACCAACTAATGCAAGAGGTGCAATGAACTGGGCTTTTGCTTGTGCTACCTAAGGCTCTTGTGCTGCCAATGTTCCATACAGGTCTGATAGGGTCCAGGAATCTAAGTCTTGATTTGTTTGCAGAGACATAGATAACTGAAGCCATTCTTCATTCAGAGACTTCAGGAACATAACGTTGTTTTCTTCAGAGGTTCTGTGGATGCCGAACTTCTTGCACTTGTTTATTAGAGAGTTGAACCTATCATACGTAGTCTGTAGATATTCTGTTGGCAGAGCTTTAAGGGCATAGTATTCATTTATGTATTGAGCTCTGCGGTTCTTCTGGGTTTTAGCTCCTCCTTCTAGTTGTTTTTCCAGTTCTTTCCATAGATCATATGCAGATTCACATGCATCCATGGACTGGAAAAGGTCATTTGGAATGGCCATAATCAGAATTCTCTTAGTTTTCTGAGCAACTTCGTATTTAGCCCAATCAGGATCAGACCATTTATCCTGGGTCTTTGGTTTCGTGTGTTCTGGGATTTCTGGTGTGTCGTCTGTGCCAGGAACACGAGGTACAGTTATCATGGGAACGAAAGGAGGGTTACGGATATAATAAACCAATTCTTTGTCAGTACCCTCAAAGAAGTGAATCATTCGAATCTTCCATTGAGGGTATTCTTCTATAAGAAGAGTGGGAGGTTTGGTTAAGGAACCAGCAGAGAGGAAGTTGTTTGTACTCGTCATTTTAGAGAAAGATAAATTGTCCAGAAAAGGGTTTGAACAGCAAACTTTTTAGAGTATGAAGTGGATGCTTTGTATGAAGTTTTTAAGCTTAAAAGCTTTAAGCTGAGCACTAAAATGGTGTTTTTAACCAGAATAACAGATTCTATAAGTTTACCAAAGTTCGAATAAATCGAAAATGGCAGAAAAACAGAAACTGTTTGATTAATATGAAGAATAGGTTAAAAATCCAAGTTTCTACCAAAGATCATAGTTTAGAGTGGATCCCTTGATATTAAAAAACAAGGTTTGCTCTGATACCAATTATTGGTTCCTATTTAGCTTAAACAATGATCTTAACTTTCAGTTAGTTCAGATTGTATGGTGCGGAAGCGTATTTAAGAACTGAAAGATAATGTAAAGGTAGAAGAACACACAATATCAAATAAACAGTATGTAAGAACAGATGAGTATCTCCAAGATTACTATTTGATATTTATCAAGAACACCAAGAACATAACAAGAAAGAACTGTTGGTGTGTGTGTTTGTGCGTAGCTTTGATTATCTGATTCTTTGTTCTTGTTCTTGTTAATAGAAGAACTCAACATGAGTCTTCTATTTATACTACTACAAAGGGGACATACTTTAGACAATAAGGACTGATCTACAGTAGACAAGATCGTATGAACAGTAGCAGGTACGATGTTCATTTAATGCGCATGTTCCAATTCTGACAGAGCCCTATCAGAGTTTGACACGTGTAGTTGATGTCAGGGCACGCCTAGAACAAGTGGATGAACGGATCCTGGAACAGTAGAAAGATATTTGTAAATCTTCCAAGTCTTCAGTATAAACCGCAGAGGCTCTGTCAAGGGTGACAGAGGTTCTGCGGCTCGGTCCTCTGTGAGCAGTCTTCTGCTGATTCTTGCCTTCGGTATTCTTGGGTTCTTCTGCAGAGCCTCTGTGGGTGACTTATGTACTTAGACTATTTTCACTACTGTTAGTGCAATATGTCTTCAAGGTTTAAATATAGAAAGGTCAAAGTCAATGTATTGAGTTGTATTGTGTTGTTTACACCTTGTATTGTGTTTAGTATAAATAGCTTAGTTGTAGTTTGTTAGGAAAAGTCTCTCATAACTCATAACTCATATCTTAGAGAGAGAAAGTGCTAAACTCATATCTTGTATACAATGTGTTCTTGATCAATGGATGACGAATTCATATCTTCTCTATCTTGATTAGATCTTGGTTTAACAATTGGTATCAGAGCACGTTATTGAAGATCCTTAGGTTTTAACAATTGGTATCAGAGCAGGATCTTAGATTTAGATTGTGTTTCTGTGATCATATACAAATTTTTGTGAAGATTATCAAGGAAATTTGATTGATTTCTTGAATTTTTTCAAGAAATCTCGTTTTATTGAGATTTTTTCAAAAATTCTTTGTTTGTGATCGAATTGCTTCAAATTTGGTATCAGTAGATTCGTGATCTGATTTGGAACGTGATTAAAGAAGGTTTCAAAGGCCAATTTCATTGATTTGAGGTTCAATTTTGAAGATCTGTGAGATTTTTGGAGTTCGAACTTGAGGTTCTGTTCGATCTACAAGGATCGCAGTTCAGACGTTTTCAGTGGTTTTTGTGTGTAGGAAAAACATTCAGACTGATATTTCGAGCATTTCTATGAAGTTTCGTGCAGAGGTTTTCAGATTTCAGACGTTTTTGGGAATTTTTGTGAACTTTTCGCAAGATCTATTCTTTTCGCAAGACTCATCGTGGTTTTCGCAAGACTCATAGTACTTTTCGCAAGTTCATCATCGTTTGAAGGTCTTCAGAATCTAAGTGGAGTTTTCGCATCCCAAAGACACGTGAACAGTAACTATTCGCAAGCCAAAGAAACGCAAACAGTAACTTTGCGTATCCCTCTGTCACGCATACCTCAGATCTCTTGATTTTCTAAGTCTACTTTTCGCAACCATCTAACTTTTCGCAACTGTTGCTTGCGAAAACTCTGGCTTTTCGTTTCTTCAGCTTACGCATACTGGTGGTTTTCGTAACTGTTGCTTGCGAAAACTGACACTTGGTCAAATTTTTTTTACTGTTCATCTGACTTGGTTATTTTCTGGAGTTTAAAAAAAATTTATACTAAAATTTTTTCTATAGTGTATTTCATACATTTTAAGAGTTTTTCAAGAAAAAGTTTTATATAAATTTTTTTTTTGTACTGTTCGGTCAAACTTTACTGTTCATTTTTGTCCTTACTATCGGTTCAAATTAAGCTCTTTCTTACTGTTTATCATGTCTTATCAAGTTTCAGTTAATCGTCCTCCGATACTTAACAAGGATTCGGATTTTGTGAAATGGACGGTCGACTTCATGGATTTCATTTCGAGAAGAGAAAATGGAGATTTAATGATAAAATCTTTCACCGAAGGCCCGTTGATCCTTTATAAACGGGAAGAAGATTTTACTAAAGAAGAGATATATCGGAAGAGAGCTGATAAAGATGCAACATCATATTTGATCCTTGTTATTTCCAAACTTCCACAATATACTTGTGCTCGATTAAATGCTTTCAAAAATAATCCTATGTTGTGTTGGAAGGAATTAACGAAGCTAATGCATGGATCGTATGTTGATTTCAGGGTAAAGAAAGTGAAGAATGCTGATAAGGAGGATACAAATCAGACAACATCAGAAATTCACAAAGAGGAATCATCAAAAGCGGAAGAAAAGAAAGTTGATTTAGAGAAAAAGGAAGACATGAAGGATGTGATAGAAGATTCTGAGAAGATTACTGAGCTTACAAAGAGACTATCAGATTTAGAAAAATTAATAAAAGATGAAAGAGAAGAACATAAGAAAGAAAGAGAGGGTCTGGCTCTAAGAATTTCGGATCTTGAAAAGGAATTGAAGATGAAGACTAAAGCTTGTGAAGATAACAAAGCTTTTGAACTCCAATTCCAAAGACTTTCCAAGCAGAACTCAGATTTTCAGAAAGTATTATTTTTAGAGAAGCAAAAGGTGGAGAAGGAAAGAGCCGAGTTTGAGGTTAAAAGGAAAGAGTTTGAAGTGAAGAATGGGAAGCTTTCAGAGAAAATTTCTGAACTGCAAGAGGAGTTGGATTTGGAAAGAAGTGAGTTAGAAAAGAGAAAGAAAGCTGATTTTCAAGCAAGGAGCGTAAAGGATGATATTTTTGTAGAACGGAAGATATTTCAGCAAGAAATTCAGAAACTCACGAAGAATTTGGCGGGTTTATCTACAGATATCATGAAGGAAAAGAGGGTGAATTGTGATATTCGGAAGAAGCTCGAGTTGATGACAAAGGAACGAAATGCCTTAAAAGACAAAGTGAGGTCGTTCAACAACTCCGAGTATTTTTCAGAATGTCCGATGCGTCCTTCTAACATTTTTTACGAGCATTCTGTGGATATGTCTTCCAAATACTATGCTGATCTTCCTTCCTACAAAAGAGTCAACATGCAATGGAAGGTAAAAGGTAAATTTCCTGGAAAAGATGTACCAAAATCATCATTTTCAAATAAGAATTTTACAACGAAAGTTAATTCTTTTGTTAATTCTTATTGCGGAAATAATAATTTTGTTAATAATAATTATGTTCAATATTGGTATGGTACTTACCATTTTCCTTCTTATAGAGCTCCGCTTAACGTGTCAGGACCCAAGACTCGTTGGGTACCAAAATCTACTTAATCTATTTTGCAGATTTAGAGACAAGCGTTGAACTCTCGGAAGATGAAGTACTTGTGCTTTCAAAGAAGACATTGAACATCACATGATTTCAGGGAGTTTTCTATCTTTTAATATATACATGGGATATTTGGTAAATCTTTTGGTATTTTGTAGGGGGAGAGATATAAAAGACAATGGCTTTTGAACAAATCAGTTCAAAACCCGCACTTCAACGGTAATGGCTTTTGAACACATCAGTTCAAAACCCGCACTTCAACGGTAATGGCTTCTGAATACATCAATTCAGGACCCGTACTTCAAAGGCTATGACTTCTAAACATATCAGTTTAGAACTCGTACTTATCATGTGATATCCTTTCACTGTCATATCTTTCTATTTTTAGGACATGTGCTTAAAGGTAACATTGTGTTATATTTTATGTCTACTAACGTTGAAAGTTTGAACCTTCACAAATTTAATTCAATGAAGTGAAAAATTCTTCAATTTTTCATTCAATGAATAAAATGTGTGTTAAGGATGATTTTACGAGCATTTTTGTATAGTCAGAGTTATATTTGTTTCTACTTTCGCTTCTGAAACAAGTCGAAAGGTCAGCGAAACATGTTTGAGATTTTGATATAAGCGCAAAATTGTGTAAATCTAGACTTATTTAGAATACAATGCTCACAAAGCCTATTCGTCTTAATCATGAATGGAAACGAAAATATGGGAAGCACTACGTTTTTGAACCAAGTGATTGAGATGCTATAATAATAAAAAAAATTATATATATATATATAATAAAATCATTCAGTTTGATAGTCTGTGCCTGTGGCCTATCTGGTTTGGGAGATTAAGTCCCAAGGGGTACTCGTTACCTAGCCCCTAAGATCAACTGATCTGGGATTGGCTGACCCAAATCCTGCTATAGAACCAGGTAGAAAGCCATGTTCTACTGGTACAGATGGGATTAAGGTCTATCGATGTAGCCTTTCTGGTTCGGGAGAGTAAGTTCCAAGGGGTGCTTGTCACCTAGCCCCTAAGGCCAACTGGTCTGGGATCGGCTGACCCAAATCCTGCTATAGGACCAGTTAGAAAGTTACGTTTACGGTGTTTCTTAGTCTTAATAAACTGTTTGATTATAAAAGATGCCAATGAGCACATAATAAAAGTTGTCAATGTGCACAATATGAAAAGATGCCTAAGAGCACACATCTTAAAACTTGGGGAAAATACAAAGTCGCGATAAACCTGTAAATTTGTGAAAATTCTGGTTTTGGACAAATAGTGTGAGTAAGAGCAAAGTATTCTTATAGGTTTTAGAGGTGCATTTGCTTGTTGCTAATCATATTTCGCATGCTAGTTCACCAAATAGATTTTATAAAGGGGTTGAAATTGAACTTTTGTAACTCGATATGCGATTATGTCTTGTTTTTAAATCCAAACGCATGCATTTGATTTCACTTGATGGAAATATCTGTTACATTTCATTAAGTTGAATTTCTTTTGTTTGGTGTACAAATGATTAAATGTTGTTAGTTATAAAATGTCGTTCAATGAATTCAATTTTCCTTATATAAGTTTGGTAAATTGTGCGCTGATGAAATTTTATGCAAATTTTCAGGGGGAGAAAATGAATTTGCTCTATAATTCTTATTTTTAGGGGGAGCAAGATCATTCGTTTATGGGAAGATTGTTTGTGATTTTCAAGAGGGAGAATTGTTTGAGTCGGGGGAGATTGTTCGTGACTGAAATTGAAAAGATTTTCGATGCTCGTGATGCTCACTTTCATCGAAAAAGGGGGAGAATGTCTACATCAATTTCATGTCAAAGAAAGTTTAAAATCAAAGATTCGTTTTAATGTCAACGGGGAGATTTGTAGAAAGAAGACGTCGTTTCAAGAAATGATAGGGGGAGTTTTATTCTTCAAGAGTTTTTAAGAAATCGATTGATCATTTCAGTGATCTCTTTCTTTTGAACTCGCGCGTTTATGAAGATCGACACTGAAGAATGAAATTCTCAAGTCAATGGAAATGGGGAGAATTCTTCAAGAGTTTGAGGAAAATCGATTGATCCATTCTGTGATCTCTTTTTCTTGAACTTGTGCTTAATTGTGTTAAAAAGCTTTGTGTGAAGATTCATATTCTCCTGCTCAAAGAAAGAAGTTCGTTATTTGCCGTTTGAAGATTGGATGACGTTTTTTACTTTGACAAGCTTTGATGAAGTCCGAAGATTCAAGAAAGCTAAAGCTTGCTGATCGTATTTGTTTAAACCTTGAATCCAAGGGGGAGATTGTTAGTGCAATATGTCTTCAAGGTTTAAATATAGAAAGGTCAAAGTCAAAGTCAATGTATTGAGTTGTATTGTGTTGTTTACACCTTGTATTGTGTTTAGTATAAATAGCTTAGTTGTAGTTTGTTAGGAAAAGTCTCTCATAACTCATAACTCATATCCTTAGAGAGCTTGTAACAGTGTTCTTGATAATTGGATGACGAATTCATATCTTCTCTATCTTGATAAGATCTTTAGGGTTTAACAACTACTTTCTTAAACAGAAAGATTGGAGCTAACACTATTTCTTAGGATTATATAAGATGCCACAAAAAACAATCAAGTTCTCCTTGATACATTCCTACATGGAACGAAGAACGTTGAGAGTTTTGTTTTTGATGTGTTTCTTCACATCTATAATGGTTATAAGACCGGGTGTTTATATGCAAATGCAATTAATATGATAGTTAAAATTCATTCAAATAAACTTATATTCAATCAATCTTAGATATGACATAGTTCATTTATAACTTGTCCCATTTTCTATTAGGCGTTCGTTCCCGACTCTTGCCATGAATTTGACCCTTTCCACAACCTTGTCCATATGGTATATATTTAGCATATGTGTGTGGATTAATATGTTCAACTCACTATCCTTTGGAGTTCTTTCCACCTCCAACGCTTGCCTTATTAACCCCAAGAATTTTCTTTATCCGGGTATGTCTAGCGTTGTTAAAAAAAACATTGCTACAACTCTTAACCACTTGCATTAAGTTAATGAGTTTGTTAAAGGTTCTATTGCAGCTTATACTGCTTCATTAGTATGATTGGTGATATAGGAAAGATGAAAAGATGTTATGATTCGCATAATCTTTTGTGAGTTCCTTGCCACAAAGATTGAGATGCATTTTGAGACATGACATTTCTTTGTCAAAACCAGTTACCTTCTTGTAATCAAGTAAGTAGGTTTATTTCAACTGTATGATTAGTTTGAGAAGTATATGGTACTGAATATTCCCGAATTTCCTTTTTGGGACTACCCACGGTTCTTGGGGGTTTCTAGTTATTCTCTCTGAAGGTTGTGACTGATGTATCGTCTCAAAAGTTTTAAAATATTTACTTGTATCTTAACATCTGGTGTTTTTTTCTTTAGGGTCAAAATGGTTCGATGACTTTTGCGTTTTTTCTTGTGTTTTTTAGAAACCTATCTTATGGTAATCAAGTACTTTTGATTCAAAGATGTCGTAGAAAATGGAGAACATATTATTTTCTAAAATAGTGAATTATGGTTTATCATTATTATGTCATGCATGAAATTTCATTATCATAATAATATTGAATTTTTGTATGCTTACATTTTGTTGATAATACTTCATCATTATTTCAATTTGCGAATAGAAACCACTTAATCTATTGGATTTTCAGGTAGTAGGGGAAATCACATGGATTTCTTAAGTCCCTACAAACCTTAGGGTTATTTACACCCGTTTGACAAAATCCAAATCGATATCTTGCGATTTATTTAATTTGAAGATAACATTGTTAATTATAGAGCTTTTGGTATGAGACCAAAATGAACATTAGTTTGGCTTATGAAGCCAATTTCAATGTTTCAATACCTTAATATTATTTTAAGAGATTTTGTCGTTAGACAATCAACATTAGTTTTGACATAAAGTCAAATTCAAACTCTTAACAACTTAATGGTATTTATGGATATTTTGGTAAAATACCAAATATTAGGGGGTTGAAAGTGTAACATCCAAAAGTTATTTATAAGATTGGAATTAATGAGTAACTCATGATCAAGATAAACATTTGATCAATATTTTAACATTTTCATGTCATTTTTAGAGCTTTTGGTAAAATACCAAAATATATGGGGGTTGGAAGTGTAACTTCCAAAAATTCATTTGAAAGTTAAAATTTATGAGTAGAAACTCATAATTAAGATAAACATTTTAAGAGTTTTTGCCAAAATGCAAAAATAATAGATTTACACTTAAAGATATATATGCAATTTTTGGGCATAAGACCAAAAGGTAGAGTGCTTGGAAATATAATTTCGATAAATAATTATAATATTTAGAACTATGGAATTAAGAGTAATAACTTAGAATAAAATAAACACTTGAATAAAATAATTAAATACTAAATTTAAATCAAATAAAACATCAAAGAAAGCAAAACAACAATAAAAGTGTATTGGTAACTTATACCATAATAAGGCTAATAAATTATATTAGTGACGTAGGAAATAAAATAATATCTAAGTTCAAATAAGTATTTAAACTACAAGATCCAACATATACCTATGATGTGTTTATTTTTCTAATCAGATTACAAAATAAAAAAAATGTTTTCTTCCAAAGGATATTTGTTAAAATAAAAATACCATATCGTAATGAAGTTAATTCTTTTTTAAAAATTCAAGATAAAGATAACACATATCTACACCTTTTTAGTCCAAGATATTTGTTCTATATTATAGAACCTTATGAAGTAAATATATTTTTTTATAAAACTAGATAAAAAGATCTATGAAAAAAAACTGATAACAGAAAAGTTTAAACCCGGATCATAATATATATTCAATTATTTTATCATAGGTAGGCCTTTTTTTTGGATCAAAATTAAATAGTTTTGGTGAAACTCATAATTATTTTAAATAACTAAATGTGATTCACTCGTAACCAAAAATAAATAATGATAGTATATCTTAAATCTTGAAAATCCATAACAAAAAAAAACATTAACACTAAATGGTATTAAAACAAAATTTTAATAGTTCAATACTTATGGTATAATTAGAAGTGAAAATCATATATTAATACATGCAATGATCAAAGAGCAAGATATAACTAAAGCATCACTTTAAGAGGATTTAATCAAAAACACGGCCTAAAAAAACTAAACATACTGATTATTAAAGCATGAGAGATTCAAGGCAAAGACAATTAAAAATTCCTTTAGTAGATATGGGAGAAAACAAACCTGAAATAACGTATGCACGCTTGAATTCTTGAAAAAAAATAACAATGTTTTTTTTCTTTTTGAATATATAAACCAAGAGTCAAAGATAATAATAATAAAAAAAACAAAGGAGGCCATTTTTTTTTGTTAATGATGCAGCAGGAAACGAAAAGCAAAACCAGAAAATCCTATTTTTCTTTTTCAAAATATTTCTTCTGATCTAGCAAAGAGAATTTAAATATAAACAGGTTAACAAAAACACTTACTTGAATTTGTGCCAAAGGTGATAACGAGCGATGGATAACGGAGTAACTACGTAATTTTCCAACAAGTCGTTCAACAACGTCAGGTATCGGGAAAACCAACCGTTCAAGAAACGATTTGAGCTTTACGTGCTGATAACGTGTTACAGGAAAACCGAAACATAACACAATAGAATGGAGAGAATGAATCGTAATTCTCATTAATAATAAGCCCTTTATATAGGGAGAAGTTTACAACGAAAAGGAAACATTAATTATGGTAATATCTAATACTAGGAAAATATTCTTTCAATCACTTCCTTTTGATGATGGCACATATCCTTTAACAGATATATCTTCTCCTTGACACTTGTATAGTTTACTAGCTTGTAATCAATTTTTGTGACTTGAGATGGTTGCATAATAATAATAGTAGTAGGGAGAAAGAGAGCAAGGAGGGATGAACACAAGGGTTAAGACATGAACTTAACACTGCCAGAAGATAAAGAAAAGCTTTACCCAAGATGAAGAGGAAGAAATCTAAAGTAGGTTTAAATGATTGTAAGGAAGGGTAGTTTAGGAAAAAGAAAAGCTTAAATAAATGCTAAAGATAAGATGAAATGGCCGACCAAATATTATAACTAAAAAATTACTTACATTTAATTTCCGGGAAATTAATTAAAATACCCTAAGTCAAACCATCTTTTACTGAAATACCCAAAATCTCTCCCACTTTGCAAAAATACCCCAAAAATCCGCGATGGGAGCCCGCGATCGCGGGCCAGGGACCTTTTCTGACACTTTTTTAAACTTGCAGGGACCATTTTTGAAAAATGGAATCCCGCGATCGCGGGCTCATCCCGCGATGGGGTTATTTTTGTGACTTTTCAATTGCAAGGGACCATTTTTGAAAAATTCCATGGACCATTTATGAAAATTTTGATATTTTGGCACTGTTCACCCCATTTCGTCCATTTTTACGAATTTAAAATGAAATGTTACATTTTCAACCCCTATACTTATTTACTAAATTTACTTTATACCTTTTACTTTCATTATTTTAATTTTACATTTAACACATATAATCGTTTATTAACTAAAATACGTTAAAAAATACGTTTTAATTTTAACAAATTACACCATTATAATCGTCTCTTCGATATGTTCGAAATGAGCCCAATCTTGAATTTTTTTGGATTTATATATTTTAATATATATCATATACAGTTATACACTACATAAAAAAATATTTTTTATATTTAAAATTCATACTCTTATAGTTAATTATTTAATTTATGGTACATCTCTTATTTTTTTTTCAATTTTGTTTTACACTCCTATCGCATTAACATAATAATCATATATTAACTAATTCATTAAATCGTTTTAAATTATTATTATTTGAATGTGTTTATAGATTTCGTCTGAAAAAGTTGCCTGCATGATTCCACTGAAAAAGTAACTGCAATATTCGTCTGCTCTTGAATAAAGGTCTTTCATTAGGCAGAAAATTAGTCTTTAAGTAGTCAAACATAGCTAATTAATGAGAATTTAGATCAGATTTATATGGTACTATCAAATGCAAGTTTCTATAATATAGATATTGTTCTACATTACATGATACCAATTTTTGCATCATATGAATCACTTCCAGACAACAAGAACCAATACCCCAATAATCAAGAAATAAATGCTTGTTCATCCAATAATCTCTATATTAGGATTATCGCAAGTTTCATAAACCTACTTACTAGGTGTTGGAAATATGGATTTTACTAAACTTTGGACGCATTTAAATTTATATATATGTGTTATATATAACTAACTTTTAGTAGGTTTATGTTCTTCTATATGAGATATTCGAAATGATATATAATGCGTCCAAAATAGAGTATGTGTGAAAGAGATATCGATACTCAAAGTTGAGTAAATGGATGAAATTAGCAAAAACCAAATGAAGTAAACAGTAAGTCAATCACAATACTTTAACAAAATAAGTTAATACTAAAAATAACAATTATTTAATGTTACATAAACAACCTAACATGGCCCTATTTGACAATGTTCATAAATGGACTCCGCCATATGTATGCGGAAATCTTTGGCAACAACCTCGGCCTCGTCAGGGTGTACCCATACCTCATTTTTATTTATCAACATTTGGACATTACGGCATACCTAGACACCGCAATCTGCAGTTATCCCGGCCTGCTGGGGTGCATTCTTGGCGAACTTATAGCGAAAGGCACCTGTCATTTCGCGACGTCTAACATCCTTGACCCGACAAAAGAAGTCATTCAGCACAACTTTAAACTTTGTCATTTGCTCTTCCAATTGTTGTCTGAAGAGACTGGAACTGTCGCTATCATATATGGTCATGGTCATAGCGTCAAGTTCAAACACTCCAAGCAGCCAATGTTGGGGATTAAGGCATATAGGGATGTACACCTGAAATATTACAATATTAGACAACTTAGTTAGCAACAAAACAAGTTAAATAAAATCAGAGTAAAACGATTTACATACCACATCGAGGAGAGCCCAAGAGGTCCCTTCCACGCCATTGCATGAATTAACCACGGAGGTGGGACCTAGATGCTCAATCAACAAGTAATGAAAGAACATACTGAACATCATGGTCCATCTCGTGTCTGTTCCACGATGTCTTTGCAACAACGAGACCCAACAATCGATGTGCTATACATAAAAAATAGATGGTTAGACATGTAAAATAAATATATTTGATTATATGACTATAATTAAACTTCATACTAACCACATCCAGTAAGTCAGACTCCAAAGGGTCAACGGCCAGCAATACATTGAAAAACGAGGGGGTGATTTCCAAGTTCAAGTGAGGGATGAAGATCAAGGGGGAGAGGCGACCAGTCCGGCACATCCTCAATATTTCCGATGCCGGTTGAGGCTCCGGTGAAGGCACCTTTCCCTTTTTCTTTCCTCCCTTCTTTCCCCCCGCTTTCTTTGCTTGTTTTTTAGCGGCCGGTGGTGTCGTAGATCCTTGTTGGCTAAACGGGTGACGAAACCATTGTGAAATTGATCACGGCCGCTTTTGAGGGAGCGGGGTCACCTGTGGTGGTGGATCTACAACATCCATCGAGTCATCGTCAGGCTCCGAGAAGTGATCCTGGATAATAGGAGACCCCGTCTGAAAATTACGTTACTCAATGTTTTAAGTACAATTTAGGAAATGTTCACAATTAAACCAAAACTACCAAAATAACTTACAGTATGCATTTCCGGCCTGTAATAGTCATCGGCCGAACCGCCAAAGATGTTTGTGATTGATGTGGTGGCGAACGGCGGCGGCATCTGCGAGGTGTATGCCCCCGACATCCCGGCCTGCGTGACATTGATCATTAAAATAGTTACAAAATTAGGATTATCGATATATAACTATAATGGTTACTCAGTGTCACTAACACTCTCCGGGATAGTCGAATATGATGTGGTGGCGAACGGCGGCGGCATCTGCGAGGTGTATGCCCCCGACATCCCGGCCTGCGTGACATTGATCATTAAAATAGTTACAAAATTAGGAACAAACATATAACTATAATGGTTACTCAGTGTCACTTACACTCTCCGGGATAGTAGAATAGGATGTGGTGGCGAACGGCGTTTGGGACATCCCGGCCCCCGACATCCCGGCCTGCGTGACATTGATCATTATAAGAGTTACAAACTTAGGAACAAACATATAACTATAATGGTTACTCAATGTCACTTACATTTTCAGGGAATAACGGATGGGATGTGGTGGCAAACGTCGCATGTGCCCCCTGTCCGAACGGAGCGGGGATCGGTGTCGTACTCGACAGCTAAAACAAATTTAGAACGTAATATTAATATACAAACTAAATAAACGTGGCCAACAAATTAAGTTAAACACTAACATTGACAACGCTAAACTGTCTGTAGACTTCCTCCAGATAGTGTACACGTGTCTCTAGCGGCCCGTGGACGTAGTCCCACAGGACTTTATGTGAGCCACGTTGTGGCTCGTAGGAAGGGGCCGCCTGATATGGATTGTAGGAGGAGGAAGGGGGCGCCTGGTAGGAGGAGGAACGGGCCGGCTGGTAGGAGGAGGAAGGAGGCGGCTGGTATCCACCGGAAGGGGGCCTGTCGTCGTCTTCCTCATCTTCGGAAGTAGGGGGACGTCGAGCCCTTTCCGCCTCTGCGTCAATAAAGGCCACGCTGTATCTGTACCAATCTGTGCCCATCTCGTCGACAGTAGGCACAAGGCGATCGGCGGGCAAGAGTGGCTGCTAAATATATGATAAAACATAAAAGAAATTAATAAGCGGGACTAACGTATGCAAATTGTAAACATAGTAAAAGAACTTACATTTCTAGACGCTTTGAAGAACTCAATCCAAAGCGACCTACTTAGGGTAACACGCTTGTCCCAACGGGTTCCCCTAAGTACTCGATCGTCGCGCTTGACGAAATATCGGATTGATGCGGGAAACATCTCCAAGATCCATATCTGGAATTAGACAAGAAGAGCAAGTACGTAAAAAGAAAAGCCAAACAGTTTGTATGTATTATTAACAATTGTTATACTACGTATCTAACCTTGAAGGCGTATGTAAAACCACAAAGATTCATCTTTGCATGTCGATCGGCGCGTCTGCCTATGGCTCGGTGCAGATTAGAGTAGCAATGTGTCCAGATATGGCTACCCCACGGGTAGCTGTTAAACAGCTCAAGGTCCTCGACGGCCCTAAGGACCGTCGATGAAGCATGCTGGCTATACTCACGGCCCAGGAAGCCCATATCCACGATCACCACCAAGCATACACGGACAGCATCGTCGTCGGTTAGGGCACTAAGGCCCTCTTTCATCTTTTCCCGGGCTGCCTTCAGCTTCAAACGAGATGCTGAAATGCCGAAAACCCTAGGAACGAAGGAGCAATCTTCTAAGGGAGGAAGGGGGGAGCCTCTCCAAAACGTAGTCCTGTAATTAGACAGAACTCCCGACGCCCAAAATGCAATTGAGAGCCGAAGAAATCAAAATGCATCTCCTCCGGCTCAGCGTTGGCGTCCTCGACCTCCAACTGTAGAAACATGTGTACTAGCGTAGGGTCGCCACCAGAGTAAGACACATCCATCCATGGCCCGAACGGTGTCCCTCTATAGATGGTCTCAAGGGTATCTGCGAGATCACCTAATCCCCTAAACAGCGCTCCTAATTCCTCGATGTATGAAACTTTGCACCTTACCGTCAAGTCGATGTTAAAGAAATCCTTCTACATAGTCATTCACAGATGTTATAGTTAGTGTTATATATAGATGCTGCAGTTTATTTTATTTTATATAGATGTTGCGGTTTATTTTATTTCAACGTATAATAGTGTTATATATAGATAAAGTGCGGTTTATTTTATTTCAACGTATCATATTGTTATATATAGATAAAGTGCGGTGGTATTTTATTTCAACGTATAATAGTGTTATATATAGATAAAGTGTGGTGGTATTTTATTTCAACGTATAATAGTGTTATATATAGATAAAGTGCGGTTTATTGTATTTCAACGTATAATAGTGTTATATATAGATAAAGTGCGGTTTATTTTATTTCAACGTATAATAGTGTTATATAAAGATAAAGTGCGGTTGTATTTTATTTCAACGTATAATAGTGTTATACATAGATAAAGTGCGGTGGTATTTTATTTCAACGTATAATAGTGTTATATATAGATAAAGTGCGGTTGTATTTTATTTCAACGTATAATAGTGTTATATATAGATAAAGTGCGGTTTATTTTATTTCAACGTATAATAGTGTTATATATAGATAAAGTGTGGTGATATTTTATTTCAACGTATAATAGTGTTATATATAGATAAAGTGTGGTTGTATTTTATTTCAACGTATAATAGTGTTATATATAGATAAAGTGCGGTTTATTTTATTTCAACGTATAATAGTGTTATATATAGATAAAGTGCGGTTTATTTTATTTCAACGTATAATAGTGTTATATAAAGATAAAGTGCGGTTGTATTTTATTTCAACGTATAATAGTGTTATACATAGATAAAGTGCGGTTTATTTTATTTCAACGTATCATATTGTTATATATAGATAAAGTGCGGTGGTATTTTATTTCAACGTATAATAGTGTTATATATAGATAAAGTGTGGTGGTATTTTATTTCAACGTATAATAGTGTTATATATAGATAAAGTGCGGTTTATTGTATTTCAACGTATAATAGTGTTATATATAGATAAAGTGCGGTTTATTTTATTTCAACGTATAATAGTGTTATATAAAGATAAAGTACGGTTGTATTTTATTTCAACGTATAATAGTGTTATACATAGATAAAGTGCGGTGGTATTTTATTTCAACGTATAATAGTGTTATATATAGATAAAGTGCGGTTGTATTTTATTTCAACGTATAATAGTGTTATATATAGATAAAGTGCGGTTTATTTTATTTCAACGTATAATAGTGTTATATATAGATAAAGTGTGGTGGTATTTTATTTCAACGTATAATAGTGTTATATATAGATAAAGTGCGGTTGTATTTTATTTCAACGTATAATAGTGTTATATATAGATAAAGTGCGGTTTATTTTATTTCAACGTATAATAGTGTTATATATAGATAAAGTGCGGTTTATTTTATTTCAACGTATAATAGTGTTATATAAAGATAAAGTGCGGTTGTATTTTATTTCAACGTATAATAGTGTTATACATAGATAAAGTGCGGTTTATTTTATTTCAACGTATAATAGTGTTATATATAGATAAAGTGCGTTTTATTTTATTTCAACGTATAATAGTGTTATATATAGATAAAGTGCGGTTTATTTTATTTCAACGTATCATATTGTTATATATAGATAAAGTGTGGTGGTATTTTATTTCAACGTATAATAGTGTTATATATAGATAAAGTGTGGTGGTATTTTATTTCAACGTATAATAGTGTTATATATAGAAAAAGTGCGGTTTATTTTATTTCAACGTATAATAGTGTTATATAAAGATAAAGTACGGTTGTATTTTATTTCAACGTATCATATTGTTATATATAGATAAAGTGCGGTGGTATTTTATTTCAACGTATAATAGTGTTATATATAGATAAAGTGTGGTGGTATTTTATTTCAACGTATAATAGTGTTATATATAGATAAAGTGCGGTTTATTGTATTTCAACGTATAATAGTGTTATATATAGATAAAGTGCGGTTTATTTTATTTCAACGTATAATAGTGTTATATAAAGATAAAGTACGGTTGTATTTTATTTCAACGTATAATAGTGTTATACATAGATAAAGTGCGGTGGTATTTTATTTCAACGTATAATAGTGTTATATATAGATAAAGTGCGGTTTATTTTATTTCAACGTATAATAGTGTTATATATAGATAAAGTGTGGTGGTATTTTATTTCAACGTATAATAGTGTTATATATAGATAAAGTGCGGTTGTATTTTATTTCAACGTATAATAGTGTTATATATAGATAAAGTGCGGTTTATTTTATTTCAACGTATAATAGTGTTATATATAGATAAAATGCGGTTTATTTTATTTCAACGTATAATAGTGTTATATAAAGATAAAATGCGGTTGTATTTTATTTCAACGTATAATAGTGTTATACATAGATAAAGTGCGGTTTATTTTATTTCAACGTATAATAGTGTTATATATAGATAAAGTGCGTTTTATTTTATTTCAACGTATAATAGTGTTATATATAGATAAAGTGCGGTTTATTTTATTTCAACGTATCATATTGTTATATATAGATAAAGTGCGGTGGTATTTTATTTCAACGTATAATAGTGTTATATATAGATAAAGTGTGGTGGTATTTTATTTCAACGTATAATAGTGTTATATATAGATAAAGTGCGGTTTATTTTATTTCAACGTATAATAGTGTTATATATAGATAAAGTGCGGTTTATTTTATTTCAACGTATAATAGTGTTATATAAAGATAAAGTGCGGTTGTATTTTATTTCAACGTATAATAGTGTTATACATAGATAAAGTGCGGTGGTATTTTATTTCAACGTATAATAGTGTTATACATAGATAAAGTGCGGTTGTATTTTATTTCAACGTATAATAGTGTTATATATAGATAAAGTGCGGTTTATTTTATTTCAACGTATAATAGTGTTATATATAGATAAAGTGCGGTTGTATTTTATTTCAACGTATAATAGTGTTATATATAGATAAAATGCGGTTTATTTTATTTCAACGTATAATAGTGTTATATATAGATAAAGTGCGGTTTATTTTATTTCAACGTATAATAGTGTTATATAAAGATAAAGTTCTGTTGTATTTTATTTCAACGTATAATAGTGTTATACATAGATAAAGTGCGGTTTATTTTATTTCAACGTATAATAGTGTTATATATAGATAAAGTGCGGTTTATTTTATTTCAACGTATAATAGTGTTATATATAGATAAAGTGCGGTTTATTTTATTTCAACGTATCATATTGTTATATATAGATAAAGGGCGGTTGTATTTTAATACAACGTATAATAGTGTTATATAAAGATAAAGTGCGGTTGTATTTTATTTCAACGTATAATAGTGTTATACATAGATAAAGTGCGGTTTATTTTATTTCAACGTATAATAGTGTTATATATAGATAAAGTGCGGTTTATTTTATTTCAACGTATAATAGTGTTATATATAGATAAAGTGCGGTTTATTTTATTTCAACGTATCATATTGTTATATATAGATAAAGGGCGGTTGTATTTTAATACAACGTATAATAGTGTTATATAAAGATAAAGTGCGGTTGTATTTTATTTCAACGTATAATAGTGTTATACATAGATAAAGTGCGGTTTATTTTATTTCAACGTATAATAGTGTTATATATAGATAAAGTGCGGTTTATTTTGTTAAGAGTGTGTTTTTATAAAAAAATTGTTATAGTTTTATGGTTTTATGTTTGAATGTGATATTTGTATGTTATAATGTATATGTTGTTATAGTGTGTTTTTTCATATAAAAATTGTTAAAAATGTGTTTTTTTTTATAAAAACACACCCTTAACAATTTTTTATAAAAACACACTCTTAACAATTTTTTTTATAAAAAAACCTGTTTTTATAAAAAATTGTTAAGGGTGTGTTTTTATAAAAAAATTGTTAAGAGTGTGTTTTTATAAAAAAAAACATTGTTAACATTTTTTTTTATAAAAACACACTCTTAACAATTTTTTTATAAAAAAACACTCTTAACAATTTTTATATGAAAAAACACACTATAACAACATACACATTATAACATACAAATATCACATTCAAACATAAAACCATACATATCATGTTAAACATAGAACATATTCAAACATAAGTTATAAACACTATAACAACCTACAAATCATATATCTTAACTTAAAATAACATACAAAAAATAACAAATAACATAAGGAAAACATACAAAAGAGGTAATACGAGACATCTTCACAAAACCCGGACGCGTATTCCACACGACAAAATTGAGAGAGTGGGAGAAAATTGAGAGAGTTTGATTAAAAATTGAGAGAGTGATTAAAAAAATTGAGAGTGGCCGTGTCTTGGTCCCCCCCCCCCCCCCTATATAGTGCGGCCGAAGAAACAATTAGGGTTTAGGGTTCGTAGGGTTAACCCTGTGCCGACACGTGGCACAGGAGCCCGCGATCGCGGGAGGTCAAAGAAAGTCAATCGCGGGCAGGGACCAAAAATGCACACGCGGGCATTCTTGAGGGGGGAAAGCTGTACCGCGGGTATTCTTGAGGGACCAACGCGGGCAAAGTGGGCAAACTTTGGTGACACGTGTAGCCCGCGATCGCGGGGGTCAATGAGTCAAACGCGGGCAGAGACCAAAACTGCACACGCGGGCATTCTTGAGGGGGGAAAGCTGGACCGCGGGCATTCTTGAGGGACCAACGAGGGCAAAGTGGGTAAACATTGGTGACACGTGGCCTGGAGCCCGCGATCGCGGGCTCCATCGCAGATTTTTAGGGCATTTTTGCAAAATGGGAGAAATTTTGGGTATTTCAGTAAAAGATGGTCAAACTTAGGGTATTTTAATTAATTTCCCTTAATTTCCATCTTAATAAATATGCTTTCGTAATCAATATTTCATGATTTATAACATATAGTATTTCAGTACCCGAACTCTACCGAGTTAACCCAACTCAACCGATCATCCAGGACTCCAGGTATCCATTCTAAACAATGATTTCAAAAATATATTTGTAAAATTATATACTTACTACTCATTATACTTGATTTATTAAAAAATAATAATAATAATAATAATAATAATAAACACAGCCACACCCGACTCGACTGTTACAAAATTCGCCGGCAGAAATGTTGTTGTGCCATGGGCTCTGTAAATACACAAAGCAACCAATCAGAAAACACCACTGTTCTTAATCTTCTTCCAATCTCTTATTCATCCACCACAACTGAAGCGAATCGACTAATAACCCCCCACCTACCCACTTGATCCGAGTATATTACAGATAACCCTCTCTCAATCCGACTTGTTTCTTGGTTTCATTCCAGATCTTAACCCCCATTTCAGAGATCTTATTTGTTTGAAGATTAATGTTCAAAGAAATAGATTGAGTGAGAGATCTTTTGAATCAGGTATTAGTATTACCCCCCATCTCATTTCTTTTTTCTTATTAATTTAGCATAATCAATCCCCCAAATTGGTTATTGATCAGATTCTATTTTGCAATGTTCAAATGAGTAGTGGGTGTGAATTCTATGAAGATTTGATAATTTTTCTTCTTGGGGTTTTGCTCAATGCCTAAAAATGATGTTACATTTTAGTTATAGATAGAATATATGATATGTAAACGCATGTGTTGTGCGTGTGGCATGTAGGGAATTAAAACCATGAAGGTTTCGTGTTTATGTATGCAATGTCTGAATTAGGAGCTGGATTTGGTCGCTTACTAAGATTGGTAGTTTTTGACTTCCATCTTTTTTTATAAATTGTTGGGAACATATCATTGGCTTTTGTTGGTTCAGAATATATGAGCCTTCTGATTTTGTGCCTTATTTTTTCTTTATCTGTTTTATTGCTGAATTTTGGTTTTAGAAATTAGTGTTACTTGAATGATGTTCAATTTTATTCTTCACAGTGATGATAGGTTAAAAGGGTTTATGTTGTAGTTGAATTACCACTGAAATGGGCTCGATTTATGTCGGATGTTGGCATCCTGATCTTTTTCCTTATGATTCTTGCTTTTCACAGATCAAGAATTATGATTTTAAATGACTGTTTCAGAGCTAATTGTATGGATTCTTAATTATTTGATGAGGAAATGTTTGCTTACATCCTACCCTCCAAGTGTGATATGTATTGTGTTCATTTTGTTGATAAGTTCTATAATTTACTTTCTTATTTGCAGGTTCAGATAATTAAAGTTTTGGAAGGGGTTGATCGATATTAATTAGTGTGATGCATCATTATTAAATGAAGGCAGGTCAGGCTTGGCGTATAGGCATGAAAGAGAATCGTATCTTGCCTCCGCCTCGCCATCGTGCTCCATTAAAGAAACCAACTTGGATCATTGTATTGGTTTCGTTGGTTTGCGTTTTCTTAGTTTTTGCTTACGTTTATCCACTTCAAAATTCGGGCGCTTGTTACATCATCTTGTCTTCTAGTTGTAAGACCTTTTCTAGTTGGCTTCCGCCTCCTGCAAGACAACTTAGTGACGATGAGATTGCTTCTCGTGTTGTTATCAAGAATATCTTGAAAACACCATCAATTCAGTCCGACAATCCTAAGATTGCTTTCATGTTCTTGAGCCCTGGATCTTTGCCTTTCGAGAAGTTATGGGACAAATTTTTTGAGGTATGTAATGCCATTTTAGTAATAAACTCTTTTCGTGAAAGAGCATCATATATGCATATTGGAAACAACCTCTCTACTCTTTTGGATTGGATAGATGCCAGATTTGCCTACATCCCACCAAGTCCCACCTCGGGGTGGGATATCATGGTATTTTGGTTTTGGTTTTAGCATCATATATATGTATATATATATATATATATATATATAGAGAGAGAGAGAGAGAGAGAGTGAGGTTCAGGGAAAAACCTCAAAATTTTGAAAAACTGAGGAACACCATATCATTTGGACGGTATGCACATATGCATACAAGTAAATTGGGTGTTTTTTTGGTTTTTCTGCACGTGTGCATGTTACAAATTACTTGTATCCACAGGTGCATACCGTTCATGAACTACCATGGTGCCCTGAAGCTGACCCTATATATATCAATACACACAGTGAGAATATAAAACTGAATATTATCGGTTTAGCTATAACTAAGATATTGTTATAGCTTCCATCGTAGATGGAAACATAAGTAAATGTTGGTATTCGTTAAAACTGCTGAACAATCTGTCGCTTTTAGACTCATTTACTTTGTCATGAACACCCTTTTTTGTATGTTTTAGGGACATGAAGGTAGATTTTCGGTCCATATTCATGCATCTAGAGAAAAGCCGGTCCATTCTAGCCGTTACTTCACTAATCGAGAAATTCGCAGTGACAGGGTTTGTACATCCATTCTAGACACTTGAACTTTCCTTGTTATGTCATGCTCAAGAAACACTGAAATGCTTTATATTTGTACATTTTGTCTAAATATTCATCAACTTATACTAATTTAATCTATTATGCAGGTAGATTGGGGGAAAATATCGATGGTTGATGCAGAGAAACGACTTTTGGCAAATGCACTAAAAGATCCCGATAATCGTCACTTTGTATTACTTTCCGACAGGTTACCATCTCCCACTTTCCCTATCCCCCCGTTTCTCATGCTTCTTAGTGTCTGATAAGTTTCTTATATGCATTTCAGCTGTGTACCATTGCACGATTTTGACTATGTGTACAATTATCTTATGTACACAAATGTAAGCTTCATCGACAGGTATGTACAAATTCTGTTACTCCATTCAAAATAACCTTCAAGAGTACGATAAAATGAGAAAATTTTGTGGACCCAAATCAATATCATCGGTTTTTGGAATGACAATGATGGGCAAATAGGTAATTGTCACTTGAAAACTTTCCAACGATGAATGTTCATGCAACAAAGGGAGTATTGTTTGAACCGGCTTCATTTATAAGTAGAAGAGGCTTTTAAAAAAATGCTTGGCCTTCTAACAGATTTTGATGGGTTCTTATGGATGCCTTCTTAAATCTGTAAGAAGATCATGCATTTAATCTTTTTTTGTCAGGATATGACAATGTGTCAGTGTACATACCAATTTTGCATTTAGGAAGTTCGAAATTAAAGATCACAATGTCATCATGTGACTGGCTTTGCAGCCTCAAATAAATTTCTTAACGGAAAACTGTTAACTTCATTAACGACGTTCATTTTTTCTGTTATTTTTAGTTTTGAGGATCCTGGTCCACATGGAAGTGGCCGGTACTCCGACCACATGTTACCTGAAGTCGAAAAGAAATTCTTTAGGAAGGGAGCACAGGTATATATGCTAAAGTTGTCAATATTGCATCTGTTTTCAGGATTCCATTTCCCACATCAACCTCTAATAACCAGCTTTTCAGTATATCAACTAGCTTTCCAGCTAACAACTAGTTTATCAGCCAACAACTAACTTTTCAGCTAGTTTTCTATTATAATCTAGTATCTGTAATTTGATGAAAGTGTTGATTCGTGCAGTGGTTCACGATGAAGCGCCAACATGCAATCATAGTTATGGCTGATAGTCTCTACTACACCAAATTCAGGGATTATTGCAGGGTCAGTCCATTTTCCGTGCTTTAGTTTATATCTCGAGTATTTGTGATTGTTAGTAATTTCAAGATTTCAGGAACTGGTTTCATTCGGCTTGATAACAATTGGGCAGGTTTTAGAAATCCCGAAAACTCGGCCAAATGAAGCATTAGTTTTGTTTTGTTTTTCCAATGATCTCTTAAGATCAAGAATCAGTTTGATTTGAATAACGTGTATGCATCTGTCTTGTATCACAGCCGGGTATGGATGGGCGCAATTGCTACTCTGATGAACATTATTTGCCAACTTTTTTCCATGTGAGAACATTTATCCAATCTTTTCTCATCTTCCCTTAACTTTTAACGAATTTGGGGTTTACCGTTCAATGCACACGACTGATTTTCCGTTTTATTGTTCAGATGCTTGATCCGATTGGGATTTCAAACTGGTCAGTAACACACGTTGATTGGTCCGAAGGAAAATGGCATCCAAAATCCTACAGAGAACGAGACATATCTCCCCAGCTAATCAAAAACATTACGGTATGATCATGTTGGATGGTGATAAAAACAAAAGCACTCGAAACACCAAAAATGTTGGTTTGGGTTTTGATGCATTTTTGGTCGTTATATGTTTTGCAGTCGATCAGTGAGAGTGTTCATGTTACAAGCGATGAAAAGGTATCTCTTTTTCTTCTTCTTCTTCTTCTTCTTCTTCTTCATCTTTGTTATTGTATGTGGCCCACCCAAGTCTACTAATAACTTGTAATTCAACTTATAACTAACTATGGTGGAAGTTATTGGTAGCCTACAACCCATTTTCCATCATTGTGGGATGAGTTATCTTTGAATATTAATGGTCTTCTAAATTGTGCAGAAGGAAACCATGGTTAAGCCTTGTCTGTGGAACGGGATAAAAAGGCCATGTTACTTATTCGCGAGGAAATTTTTACCAGAGACTCTAGACCGATTGATAGACCTTTACACAAATCAGACAATGTCTTGAGCACGAAAAGACATCATGATGTATTTTGTTATGATTTTTTGGTGGGATCAAAGTCGTTTGGTGTTGACCCCTTTTCGCATTGTTGGAGAGATGACAAGGGTCAAATGGGATCATTTCAAGTATCGGCAAACAGTGGGGCAAGACAGACTCGATAACGAGGAGAGCGATTTCTTTAGTGATTTTAATTTTGATTTTGATTTTGATTTTTGGCCAGTTATTTATGGGCTATATATGTGTTGTATCTGTTATTGTAAAAATGGCTGCACTTTTGTAAGCTAAAACAAGAGATGAGTAGCTGGTGGAGACCGCTGATTGGTTGTTCTTTAAAATATGTTTTGCTAGGAACCAACCAATATGCTTCTTTGTTGATAATGTAAATGTTCTTATGATTATCCTTTCAAGAATAATTAATACTCCTTTATAAGGGAGCACTTGATATGATGGAGTGCTTTTAACGGATTTGGTTTAAATGGACCTTCTAAGAGGGTACCACTCAACCGTCTCATGAGCATGAAAAATTAAATTGAGGCCCTTGAAGGTCTGCTTACTTTTGAGGGGTGCCCTATTGTTTTTAAACCAATCTTATAACACCAATCAAAAATGATTGAGATAGTCTAAATCACTAGATTAACTGTTTTTAGTGACTACCCAGCTTTTCACCCTTCAAATAATTTCGGTTGCTAATACTTTTGTGGAAGGAAAGCAGCAGGGAAAAAAGGCCAAACCCACAAACTTCCCTATCAACAAACCAACTAATCTTACCATGATAAGAAAAATCTCTATGGCTTTCACCCTTATGGTCTAATGGTGCCACCGTTTGAAAGAAATTCTGGGTTTGCCTCTAGCTATAGCCAACCTCAGCTCTAGCATAAACCAGAAAGACTCAAGCTTAGCCTCACAATGTCAAGTCGATCGAGCCTTAATGGTCCATTTGAAAGCCATTACTAGGTTTGAATCAAATCTACTTGCATCCAGATCCTATACCCTAAAAGAATTAAAAGCATTCACAACAATATACGGTATGAATGCAGATATATACGATCATGATGTGGCAGCTAACTATTGGAAGATGATGAAAGAGGGACAATGATAGGAGCTGGAGGGACCTTTGTATGTTTTGGTTTAACCTCCCATTCCCATTCCCAGTCACCAGTTTCTTTTTTACAATTAGATAATACAAAATAGTTTGGAACCCAAGTTTCACCTTTTGACTTCCTATTTTTTACCAGTTCTCTTTCTTTATCTTCAATGGCTGTCTTTGCATCCTTTGCTTTATCCCATGACTTGTTCAAAATGCCCTCGTTCACTTTTGCCCATAAAACAGCAGATTCACTTGCCCACAATCCCTGATTCATGTATAACACCTTCATTCATTACTATCACCACAAAAAAACAAAAAAACAAAAAAACAAAAACGAGTGAAAAGGGTAATTGGCCTAGCAGTATCCGCGTTATTGGTAGATCCTAACCTCCCCGAAGGTCAAAAGTTCAAGCCTCACCAAAGATAAGAAGCGCGTGTGAGTTTTAAGGTTTATGAATATATACTTCAAAAAGAGAAAGTGAGTTTTAACGTTTATGAATATATACTTCAAAAAGAGAAAAGTGCCGCTAAATAAACTTGATATTAGCATATATATTCAAAAACATAATGCAACAAAACAAACATTAACGGCCTCATCTTGTAACGTTGTATTTTTATTGTGAACAGAATACTAATATGATTTTCCAAATTCAGAAAAATTAGTACCTTCACATCCTTGACAACGGGTGTTTTCATGGCCGAAATCACATCCTTCGCCCTATAAATCACCGCCATTTTTCCATTGCTGTCCTTTATAGTCACAGTCCTGGGTAAGATTCAAAAAGAAAACAAAATCATGATCCCTGAAAACGGAATTTATTTATTTATGTAATTAACGTGTCAAATAAAATTGGCAGCCCATTTATCATAATTCAACCACGCTAAAATGGAGTTAGATATACCTATCCCAATGACCATTGATCTCGCAAATAGTCTTCATTTGTGTTGAAGATATAATTTTTCCTTTAACAGACCTGTAATTTCCTCGTCTGCCTAGAAAAGAATTGCCTTTAAAACACAAGTCGGCTCCAAGGCCAGTTTCTTGGCATCGGATTGTGACATTGCCCAACCACTCCACATCAGGCACAGGAAGAAACTTTATAACAAGATTTGGAGAGTTCATCACGTAAGTTTCACCATTGTTCAACAGCTTCAGCTGTCTTTTTCCGAGCACCTGAGTTTCAATGGAGGTGCCTATATGATATAAAGGAACACCATAATTATTAAATAATAGAATACAGACAAGGCGAAGGATCGTGTGAGAAGTTGAGTTAACGTGAGAAAGGGATCTGAACCCTTGATCACTTTTAATCTCAAGCCCACCCATGAATTGTGCTTGATACGGGGATTGATCCGGTGCATCTCGGTGCATCTCATCCTAATGTGCATCCAATGGTTGGTAACCACTTCTCACGCTTCACACGTTAGCTCAACTACTCACCGGAACCCAACCCATACAGACAAATACCAAACCAAAAGAGCCTAGTATATCCCACCCACAGAAGGGTTTGGAGGTAGGACCCACGCAAATCCATCCTCTACCCCAGAGAGTAGAGCGGTTGTTTCTATGAAAGCCACCGACGAATATTTATAGCTACGAGAATAATAAACTATCCCACTTATTTATACCATAGAATTTTGGAATTGCATATTGACACCATGTCATTTCGATGTTGTCTTTCTCATTTGTAGCATGGAGGGCCGTCACAGGCGGATGGTGTGAAACCTGCAAGAAAGATTAATTGCCAGTTCATGGTTTAGTCAAAGTGTGCATAAGTTGGCCCAGACACCCACAGTTACCAAAGAAAGACTAAAACACATGACAAAAGCATTATCTTTTGAAAAATATACTCCCACGGTCCCAAAATAAATGTCCACAATAAAAAATGCACACAGTTTTAGGAGTGTGTAATTATTACACTTTTTACTTAATCAAAGTACAATTTTACCCTTATTTATACAGAGAGAAATTTTCTCCATCACATAATTAAGGATAGAATGGGAAAGTGAAAAGTTACTTTTGAAAGTGGACACTTATTTTGGGACAAACAAAAATAGTAATGTAGACACTTATTTTGGGACGGAGGGAGTAAACAATGACACGATTTGGTCCAAGTGGGGCTAATGGTGAAGGAAAGACCTGTTCGAGTAGCACATTTAAGTTGCCTCTTGAGACATGGTGAGTCTCTCCAAGGATAGGATTGTAGGGAGCCACACCAAACATTAGAGGTCGTAAAGTAGATATGGTCCACGCAACAACCGATGTGAATCTCTCAAGTGGGGTCCCACCATTTGCACATCTTGTAAGCATGTCCTCGTTCACACAATATACTGATTCTCCATAACATTGAAGCTGTGACTTGGGAATGTTGAAGATGGGTGGTAACTGAAATGTAGCGCGATATAAAACATTTATTCATCAGGAAAAAAAACGAAGATTGTTTGTGAGTATAGATGAGAGGGAAACAACAAACTCAAAATAAAGAAAAAAACCGCTTTCATGTTTCTACATAGGATTCAAAACAGGGGTATATACATCCATAAATCTATAAGAGTTACAAATAAGACACTAAAACTAAAACTTAGATTAGTAATATAAGACTTCACTTAGCTCAATGATCTAAAGATGTCTAAAAGAGCATTAAGGTGTATGGGTCAGGTTCAGGGGAAAACCTTAAAAAACGGAAAACTGAGGAAACTTGGGTAGCCCTTCATCTGAACGGCTTGCACTTGTGCATACAAGTAATTTGTAACATGCACAAGTGCACAATACACACGTGCATAAAAACCAAAAAACAACTTAATTTACTTGTATGCACAAGTGCATACCGTCCAGATGGAGGGCTAACAAGGTGATCCTCGGTTTTCATTTTTTTAGGTTTTCCCATGAACCTCCCTCTAAGGTGTGTGTGTGTATATATATATATATATATATATATAGAGAGAGAGAGAGAGAGACTTGGGATCGTGTGAGAATAAAATTTATGGTCAGAACGTGACAACAAAACCTTCATTCACCTTCAACTACCTTTACTGACCTATTTTTATCAACATGAGTCCAACTTTAACAAATTCATGCATGTGAAAGTGATTCAAGGTGTGTAAATGTTCGTGAAAGTGAAGATTAAGGTTGATGAGGTAGTTGACGGTCCTTGTGTTTGGTCAGCCATCAATTAAAGGTCGCGATCTTTTAGTCCGTAGATCAAAAAATCAACTCATCCAACGGTTTAGATGTATTCTCACCATAATTCTTAATTTTCCCGGAAACTAGCCCATCTGATAGACTCACTTCCACCACAAAATTGATCATAATACTAAAATTTTACCAATAGAAGTCAAATAACTAGATTGAATTCTACAACAAACATAAAAATTTAGACAATTCTGGGTTTGACACACATGCCAAATTATCCTTTAAATGGTAATAACTTCCTAAATCAAAAGTCAATATCTAAGCATAACCTTAAGTCAATAATCTACATAACGCCATAAACAACCAACCAACCTCCATTTCAAGCATTCATGGATACATAATAATGAATTCAACATATATTTTCTTCAGAAAAAAACATACCGAAAACCGAGTGAGATCAGATCCTGGCCGTACATTCTTCAAGAGACCCAATATACGATGTAGCAAGTTGGGTGCTCTATAATCAGTCCCAGACTCACAATCCAACGATAACGGCGAGGTTAGAACAGCGACTGAATCGTCCCCTCCGTTTTCAATCACCTGATTCGTATTCATGTTTGCAGAAATAATAGTTTAACACATAAATGAATTGGATTAAATTAAAGCGTATACTTCCATACAAGAATTAACCTGAAACGTTAAGGATGATAAATCGATGAAGCAGGCGGAGAATCTTTGACAATTGC
The DNA here is from genome assembly GCA_033807775.1 of Saussurea involucrata. Taxonomy (NCBI): domain Eukaryota; kingdom Viridiplantae; phylum Streptophyta; class Magnoliopsida; order Asterales; family Asteraceae; genus Saussurea; species Saussurea involucrata. Next base: position 102,483,192 of record CM066314.1, on the reverse strand, counting down.
ACGCAATAAAAAAAGCCCTAGATAAGCGCGTACCAAAAGCAAAAGAAAATACAACCCATTTAAGCCAAATAGCGCGTGGCTTTCCGCCATTTCTAAGAGGGTGTTTGGGACTTGGGAGTGTGTTTTAAATCTGTTTATTGTCTTATTGGCTTTTTAAAAAGTCAATAAGTTAAAAAGTTTGTTTGGCAAATGCAAAAGAACTTTTAAAACAACTTTTTGTTTTGCCTGGAAACGTGATTTTAGAGAAGTCACACTTTCCTGACTTATTGACTTATTGGTCATTTTACATGTATAAGCTAAGTCAAACACTTTTTAAAAAATAACTTATTGACTTATTGACTTTTTCTATCTCAAAAGCTAATCCAAACACTTTTTTAAAAACTCATTTTCCAAAAGCAATAAGTCAATAAGCACTTTTGGCCAAAAACACTTTTGGACTAAAAAGCACTCCCAAACACCCTCTAAATATGCAGTCTGAATGCTTGACGGCAGTCGTTTACATTTGTGGTACAAAGACATTTGGAAAGCGAACATTCACATTTTAAACGCCATTATCATTTATCAACCAACCTCACAAAGAAAAAACTAACCAACAGCCGATAGTGGTGCACAAAAAACCGTTAATCCATGAAACCCGATCAACCCAACCCGATAACAATCCAATTAAACTCGGCTTGTCGAACCGTCAAACCGCTAATTATGAAGATTAAAAATTGGGTTAGGAAAACTCAACCCAACTCAAACCGTCAACCCATCGCTAATATTTTTTATTTAGTAAAAAAAATATTATATATTATATATTATATATATACACACGATACTTGCAAATGCAACCGAAATTAAAATAAGTTAATAACTGTTAACTAGTATAATTCATGAGGCCTAAATTACTTTATAATAACAAGCCAAAATACTTATCATTCAACAAGGGTTGCATATTAGGATTATAATTGTTAGATAGTAAACAGTTTACAATTTGCATCAAGCATCATAAGTTACTCAATATACTTTGATTTTTTGTAACTTTGTATTTTTTACATCTTAGCGTCATAAGTTGGATAGTAAACTGTTTGATTTTTTATTTTTTGTAACTTTGTATAATTAAAGGAGTGGTAGAACTTCAAATGTTTGAGATCAGTTTTCGAAAAAGGACTCTAGGTGTGTTTGTAACTATTGTGGAAAAGACTATGCTTATCATAGTAAAAGAATTGGTACAAGTTCTTTGTGGAATCACTTAAGAGACCAATGTAAGAAGTATGTGGATAGTGTGTGCGATAAGAAACAAAAATTTCTTAGCTCTTCTACTACCAACGATGAGGTGTCGTTTAATAAAGAGAGATGCAGAAAATCCACGGCTAGATTTGTGGTTAAGGATGAACAATTTACGCTTTTGAATTGAATGCTACAATTTACGCTTTTGAAGTTTAAGACTTAAGGATTTTAATATTTATTTGGATGATTGTAATAATTGATAAGTTTGTTGGGTATATATTTTTAGTTTAATTTATCGTATTGCAATCGTGAACTTTATGTATACTACCAAACCACTCAACCCGCCCAACTCGCCACACTCGCAAGGGTTGGGTTGGATTATACTTTTGAATGGGTTGAGATTTTCCAAACCGTCATAATTAGGTTAGGTTGTAGAAATGTCAAAAACCGTCCAACCAAACCTGTGTACACCCCCTACTAACCGACATCTTCAACAAATTATCTAAAATTAAAATTTAAAAATTAGAATCTTAAAAAAATATTACTTCATCTAAAACAAATTTTCTGTTTTAAAGATTACACAATTAGTTATATTATTAAAATATTTAATATAATTTCTTAAAATATTATTTATCTTTTTAAAACATTTAATTTGATGGAACTTCATTGATAATAAAAATTATTTCTCTTTCATATGTAATTATTTTTAGAGATATCTCTAAATATGGAGATTTTCATCATTTCTCTTATATTTTCTTTATTTTAAAGAAAGTTTATATTAAAACAAAAAAAAACCACCAAAAACTATTGGAGTGCTCTAAGAGCATCTCCAACAGCTTCCTCATTTTGGAGAAAATGGAGAATATGGAGATTTTGGTCTTAAAATCAGCTCCAACAGCTTCTCCAAAACCATCCCCATTTTGGAGAAAGTTGGAGAGGGAATGTCATTTTCTCCAAATATGGAGATTACCCCAAAAATCCCTAAAAATCATTATCAAAAGAGAGAAACAATATTTTATTATTTTCCTTTTAAAATTTTGTTAGAGGTAATAATGTTTTGAATATTTTAATAATATATTTAATGTTGAATTCTCTAAAATGGGGAATCTGTTGGAGATGGATGTAATTTTTTTGGGGGATTTTGACTTTTGATTCCCCATTTTGGAAAAAATTTGGGGAAGCTGTTGGAGATAGGGCTGTAAACGAACCGAACGTTCAGCGAACCGTTCGTGAACCGTTCGGCGGGAAGTTCGCTTATGTTCGTTTATTTAATAAATGAACGAACATGAACACGTTTTTTTGTTCGTTTAGTTAAATGAACGAACATGAACAATGGTCTCGTTCGTTCATTTATGTTCGTGAACGTTCGTTCATTTATGTTCGTTAATGTTCGTTCGTTTATATTCGTTTATGTTCGTTTACGTTCGTTTATGTTCATTTATGTTCGTTTATGCTTGTTTATACATAAACATATTTATATAATATGATATTAATGCGTAAAATCATCAAGTAAATTGAACTTTTAGAATTTATTTTTCATACCTTCTAAGTTAACCCGGTTTTTCATTTTGTTAAGGTATTTTTTACGAACGAAATGATGAGTATGGTGGTTTTTTTTGTTCATTTGGGTTCGTTTGTTTATGTTCATTTAAGTTCGTTCGTTTATGTTCATTTAAAGTCGTTCGTTTACGTTCATTTAAACTCGTTCGTTTACGTTCGTTTGTGTTCATTTAAGTTCGTTCGTTTAACTCTTAATGAACGAACATGAACGAACATAAACGAACACGAACAAACAAAAATTCTTAACGAACGAACATGAACACAAAAAATCTCGTTCGTTTACCGTTCGTGTTCGTTCGTTTGTTCGGTTAAGTTAAACGAACGAACATGAACAAGTCTCCGTTCGTGTTCGTTCGGTTCGTTAATATCTTTGTATTTTTTTAATATCATAAGCACCCTTCAAAATTTAATATGTCGACTTTTTATGTCTCAAAAAGAATTTACTTACAAACAGAGCATGTTGAGATATATATCTTCATAGTTGTTCGCTAATGTTGCACGTTTTGAAAGGAATAACAACGGGGCTAGAAATATCCTTGGTTCGAAACCAATTGTGGTGCCTTCTTCTAGTGCTTCGAAGCCTAGGGGTTTGGGAGAAGCTTCGTACGCTAACGTTGTCAAAGGGTGTGTTCCGGAGAAAGTTTTGGTTGATAAGGTGGCTGCTAATTCGGCGGCAATTATTCTTGATATGGAGGGCCCTATTGTTTCGGAGTTTCCCTTAGCTTTAGTCGGATGCGTCTCAGATTTCCGAATTATTCCCAATCTTCGGTGTCTCTGTAAAAATGAAGGCTTCATCGACGTTGGATTTAAATATGTTGGAGGGTTATGGGTTATGTTGGATTTTGGTTCTTCTAGTGCGCGTGACAAATTTCTTGCTCATGAAGGTGTAAAAACGTGGTTCAAGGAGATTAAACCTTGGACAAAAGATTTTAAGGTGGTGGAGAGACTAATTTGGCTTGATGTAGAGGGGGTCCCAATTAAGGCATGGACTTCTAAATCGTTCTCTTTGATAGCTAGAAAATGGGGGGATGTAATTTTCATGGAATATTCGGATGGGAACAATTTGTACAGCTCTCGGATTTGTGTTAAATCATGCTACTCGTCTTTAATCTTTGAGACGGTAAAAGTGATTTTGGATGGCTGCACACATTTTGTTCGGGTTAAGGAGGTGGGTGGTTGGATTCCAGAGTTTGTTGAAGATGATAGCGCGTCAGAGGAGGAAGAAGGGGAAGGAAGTGCTCAAGTGGAGGGGCAACCTAGCATCGGCCGTATGATTGATGAGAATGAAGCCTTGTCCAAGATTATCCCAGACTCCTTTCAAAATGAAGAGCACCTGAATGGAGATAACGTTGAAGTCTTAAATAAGGACGAGGTTGAGGAGGAAGGAGATAAGAATGACCCTTTCGGTTTTATGCAGCTTCTTGAAGAACACCCGGTACAAATCATTGGTTCGGACAAGGTTGGGAAGACCGATACTCCATTTTATCCACCGGGTTTTACTCCTTTGGAAGTTGCTAATAGGTGAGTAATGCGCGTGAGTGCAGCGAAAATCAGTGGGAAGAAAGGTCTTTAGGTGATGAGTCGGTGGGGGCGGATGGGGCTCTTCAAGAGAACGCGCAGGCCGCAGAGAGGCTCAAAGCTGATTTGCAGCCACCCAGACCACTTTCGTCGGAGGGGGAGATTAAGTCTAAACAGTCAAGTCATGTGAGTAACTCTTTTGGCAAGCACGGGTCTCAAACTTCTAATTCGGTACGGGGTGGTTTTTCCATTCTCGAGGAGATAGCAGAAACTATCGGTGTGGGAAAAGCTATGGGTTTCAACATGAAGGGTAGCGAAAAGGATATGCATGCTATCATTAAGGGTATTGGAGAAAATGACGTTTTTAAATGAATGTTTTATCCTTAAATGTTCAAGGTTTAGGGGTGGTCGGTAAAAGGAAATGGGTGAAGGAGTTGTGCTCGGTGCATCGGGTCAATTTTTTGTCTATTCAAGAGACTAAGCTGACTAGATTGGATATTTTTTTGGTTAGAAATGTGTGGGGGAATCTGTCTTTTGACTATGCTTGTAGTTCGGCCCGGGGTCGGTCGGGTGGCATTTTGTGTGTTTGGGATAAAGTGTTGTTTAACAAGAGTCGTGCTTTTTCTTCTGTTTCGTTTGTTGCGGTTGAAGGTGTTTGGGTTCCAAATAACATGCCGCTTCTAGTGATTGCGGTTTATGCTCCTCAAAGCTTGGATGATAAACGAATATTGTGGCAATATTTGTTGAACTTGATTGTTCGTTGGCAGGGAGAAGTTCTCTTGATGGGTGATTTTAATGAGGTTCGGGAAGCGGGTGAAAGATATGGGTCCGTATTCAATGCACACTCGGCGGATGCTTTTAATTCATTTATTCGAGATGCAGAGCTTCTTGATGTTCCTCTAGGGGGGTATTCGTTTACCTGGACTAATAAGTGGGCATAAAAAATGAGTAAATTGGATCGCTTCTTACTGTCCGACGGGGTTTGTGAAAAGATGCATAATCTTACGGGTATTGTCCTGGACCGAAAACTTTATGACCATAGACCTATTCTTCTTAAAGAATCGGTGGTCGATTACAGCCCAACCCCGTTTCGGACATTTCATTCTTGGTTCAAGATGGATGGATTTCATCAGCTGGTCAGTAACACTTGGAGTAATGATGGCATTCAGGAGACACACGGGATGGTTTCTTTTAAAAAGAAACTTGAAAACTTGAAAAAAGTGCTTCGATCTTGGAACGGGGAAATTCGAGCGCGGGAGAAAGGTATCAAGTGCGACCTTTATAATTCTATTAACGGCATTGATTCCCTAATTGATAAAGGGGAAGCATCTAATGAAGATATGGAGTCGCGCTTTAGGTACTTGAAACAGTTGGGGGATTTAGATCGGGTTGAAGCCATGGATTTAGCTCAAAAAGTTAAAATACGGTGGGGCATTGAAGAGGACGAAAACACCAAATTCTTCCATGGTGTTCTTAAGCAGAAAAGGAGACAACTTGCTATTCGGGGTATTATGAGTGATGGCAATTGGATTGAGGAGCCGGATCAGGTTAAAAAGGAGTTTTATGATCATTTTAGTGCACACTTTGGCCAAGTGACGCATACTCGGCCTTCTCTTGATTTGGTGTTTCCAAATCTTCTTTCGGTGGAACATTCTATGTCTCTTGAAACCCCATTCTCCCGGGAGGAAATTAAGCGGGCAGTGTGGGACTGTGGTGTTGAAAGGGCTCCGGGACCAGACGGGTTTACATTTGAATTCATTAAAAGTTTTTGGAGCATTGTGGAAGAAGACGTGATAAGGTTAGTCTCCAATTTTTTAGAGTATAGTTATTTTCCCAAAGGGTGTAACCCTTCCTTTATTGCTCTAATTCTGAAAGTTCAAGACCCAAAATTCGTTAAAGACTATCGACCGATTAGTTTAATAGGTTGTCAATATAAAATTGTTGGCAAGTTATTAGCTAATCGTTTAAGCTTGGTCATTGGGGATTGTGTGAGCTTGGAGCAATCTGCTTTTATTAAGGGGAGGCAAATCTTGGATGGTCCGCTAATTTTGGATGAGGTGATGGATTGGTACAAGAATCGGAAGAAGAAACTTTTAGTTTTAAAAGTGGATTTTGAAAAAGCTTACGACTCACTAAGATAGGATTTCATTGACTTGGTCCTTGAAAAGATGGGGTTTGGTAGTAAATGGAGAGGTTGGATTACAGGGTGTCTCGAAAACTCTACGGCCTCGGTGCTAGTCAATGGGTCTCCAACTAGGGAATTCAAGACTGTAGAAACCAGGATTCAATCTTACAATCAATTAAGATCAATCAAATAGTAAATGATAGAGATTTGGATCAACGCACTTGTATTCAATTAAGAACATATTACAGACCTAGAGAGAGAATCTCTCAAAGATTACAAAAGCTGAATACAAAGATATGCGGAAAGTTATTCCAAAGATTAGTTAGCTTACAGTTGCTAACACCTATATATATACTGTAAAGAAAAGCTAAAGCTACAGTACATATGAGAAACAGACAAATAGAACAATTACACGTGTCCTAATTAGTAACAGAATATAACTGAAAGTATCCAAGACACAAGTTCTGAACAACATGTTCAGAACTTCTGAACATTCTTCTGATTAAGTACTTCAGAACTTCCTTCAAGTACTTGTGCTATTTTCTTCATCATTCTCAAAAGTTCTGAGTCTCCTACTCAGAACTCTGACTCTTCAGTTCAGACTTTCATACTTGTAATCTTTTCGACTTCTCAGATCAGAACTTCTGAGTCTTCTAAGTCAGAACTCTGAGTCTTCAGTTCAGATCCAACACTTGTAACTTTTGACAAAACTTCAGATCTAACAATCTCCCCCTTTTTGTCAAATAGTCCTGTACTTCTCATCATCATATTCTTTTAGTGCTGGAACAATCTTCAAAACCAGTACATTTCTCAGAGTAAGCCTTCTGTTAATCTTTTCTATGATCTCTTGAATCTCTTCAACTTGTTTTCCCTTTTGTAGCTTTTTCTCCAGACTGTGCTTGATGAACGTTAAAGTTCCTGAACAATATTTTGCCACTTCTTCTGGTCTGAAGAAAATCTTTTCATTTCTGTCATTTCTTAAGAAGACTCCCAACTCTGGATATCTTGTAACGTTTCCACTTTTCAGAAGATTCAGATTTTCATGCTCATTATTTGGCTTTGAGAGATATACACATGGCTTTTGTAAATACAGAGCAATTTGAAAATCTGTATATGAATGCCATCTAAGAATATAATACATAGCCTCTCTCACTGCAGCCAATGCTCCTCTTTCCTTTTTCAGTTTACTGTAGTCTTTATTTGACAAAAGACTGTACAATCTGTACACATTTGTTACTGAAATCTTTTCAAAATCTGCTTCAGTAAAGTAGTAGACTTTTCCATCTTCTCTTAAGACTTCAAATGAGTAATATTCATGCTTCATGAACTTCTTCTCTTTCAATTCTCTAATTCCCGTGATTAAGAAATCTGAGTATACTGATTCTTTTGGTTTTCCTAATCTCTTTGACATTTCATCACGAAGACATTGATGTATCTCTGTTCTGTCATGATAAACACTTAGAAAGTTTACTTCTCTTGGTTGAAAGAAATAAGGAAGAGCATACTCCAGAAAATAACCATTAACATCAACATGTATTTCTTCCTCATTAGCCTCAGACTTTTTTGGTTTATCAGCATCTTTCATTTGAACATCTTGTGAAGTCTTATCTTGAATATCTTCTTCCACTTCTTCTGAGTAAACTCCATTTACCTCATACTCAGCAAGAAAAATAAAATCTCTGTGTAACATCTTCTTTGGATTTACTTCTGAAAGTAACCATTCATTGCAATTTCTGATTTTGTTTCTGAGTTCAAGTCTTCTAGTGACACATCTGATATATTTTTCTTTCACAGACACTCTGACATTCTCAACATAAGCTTGCATTTTCATTACTGTCTTCTTCAGAGTAGCATCACTATACTTTACTAGATCATTCAATCTGAATAGAGTAACTTCGTTGAATTCTGAATAAATGAATCTTTCATTTCCAACTTCTTCACTCACAAATCCATCAAAGTTGCTTATTACTTCAAGAGTGTTGATTGGACTTGTCAAGTTACATTTCTTCTTCCTTGACTCGATTGCCAACTGAAAATCATACAAATACATGTTTCTGACATATATTCCCAGAACTCTTCTGCATTCAAGTTCTATCCAAGCATCTTCAGTACCAGCAAAGAATTTCACCAAGAAAATTTGATCTTCCAAGAACAATCTGTGAAAATCAAAACTTGTCATGTTCACCTTCAAGTTTCCTTCTTTCAATACATTCAGATTAACATATCTCAGACCATCAAATTCTTCACTTAGAAAATCTAACACCTTCATAATTCTTTTCTGAACATGAAGCTTTTCATCAGTCTTTCTTAACCTATTTGAAGCTTCCACATATGTCATCTGAATCCTCCCATCCAAGAATCCATCAATAAAATTTTCAATGTCAACAAACTCATCATCTTTGCAGTAGACAGATTCATAATTGTCTTCAGGAAAAATACTAGCATACAAGTTTCTTGCCAATGGTGTATCTTCTCTTTCAACAATAAAGTCACATAAAGGTTCTTTCAAGAATGGGTAACTCAATTCTGGGAATCACAATTGGCCTTCTGTAATTGTAGACAGGCATAAAGAAGTCTTCAACTTTCACAAGATCTTCTTCTGATACATCTTCAAAGAAATATTCTACAATGTCTTTTACAAACTGCTTTGTGTATCTTACAGAGTGATCTTCTTCTCCCAACAAGTCAATTGGTCTCACCAATCTGATAACTTTTTGAACATTCTGAGTGTTAAGAGCTCTGACCAACTCACTATGCATTCTCCTTATCAAAATATCATTCAGTCTTCTCTCTTCAAGTTCAGAATTAAGAAGTTCCCTTCTGGTATAAGGAACTATTTCTAAACAAGTGTTAATCTCAGAACTTTCAACCAATCTTTCTTCAGAGATATCTGCCATTGTTATTTCACACCATTCTTCAGAAGAATCTGTCATTTCATCTGATCCAACAATATCCATCTTTTCAGTCTCATCATTCTGATCAGTATCTGCCATAATAACTTCAGTTTCATCAGAATTAATCTCCATCTCTGTATCCAACACCAATTCCTCTGTTTTACTTGAGTTTTCACTTCCCATCTTTTCCATTTCCTTTTCTTCCTCAGTATCTGAACTAATAGTCTGAACATCAACCAACTTCTCAACTTCTGTTGATTTTTCCACTTCTGCTGATTCATCAACTTGAATATTTTCTGAATTTTGAACCTCTGCAACTGCTAACTGCATATCAAAAATCTCAAAATCTGCTAAGTCAATATCAGCTGACTTTTCAACCTTTTCTAACTCATCAGTGCTTTGTTCATCAACCTCAGAATTATGCTTTTGCCTTTTCTCCCCCTATTGATGATCATGAGGATCATTATCATCAAACTTCCTTTTTAAATTTCGAGTTGATTCTGCTTCAGGTTCAGCTACAGACATAGGCATGATGGCTAATGGCTTTGAAACAGTAGCCAATGTTGAACTGAAAGATTGTAACAATGAAGATTTCATATCATTCATATTCTTTACTAACTCCTTTTGAAATTCTGACATACTATCCTTGATCTCCTTTTTGTGAGATTCCAAGGACACTTTCATTTCATCCACCTTTTGTTCAACAGATGTTGCTTTCCCTTCCAACAAAATCTTAAGCTCCTTCACCTCATTTTTCAAAGAATCCACCGTACCTTCCAATTTTTCAACTTTTTCCCCCAACATTTGATTTTGTTTCTGAATCTTTTCAAATTCAGAAGATTATAACAGTGAACTTGGATCAACAAATGGTCCATTTTTCAAGTGTTCAGAGAACTCTTGGCCTGTAGGTGCCACATAGACACCATGTACCAAAGAGGCACTGTGTAATGAAGCTTTTGAGATGTTCGCTTCACCAGGACTTCCATCCAATCCTTGACAACCAATATTAGGAATGTCTATGGATGTTGTTACAGGAATACGAAATTCTTGTGATGTGCTAGTGTTGAAAAAAAATTCAGGCCTAAATTGGATATTTCTGTGTAATCCTGACTCAAAGTGTTCAAGAATAGGTTGGGATTTATCACCTCCCTCCAAATGAGTTTGGGATGGTTCCCCTGTTTGTTTTGAAACAGTAGCATGTTGAAATGCTTCTAAGTGGCTAGGGATGGGTTGTTCAAGTTCCACCACTGGGTCAATGGTGTTTTCTTCAATGTTAGTCACCAAGAGCTGTGAACCAACAGTAGATGTGGCTACCCGGATTAATTCAGCTGGATCAGAACCATCTCTTTCTGTTTGAGATTATGTTAACACTCTCTCATCCTCACCACACTCTATCTGTTTTTCAACTCCCATACTAACCAATCTCTCTGAATTTTCCCTCTCTATTCTCTCAGAATGTTCTCCCCCTTGAACATTCTCCCCCTCTCTATTTTGATTTGACCCCTCACCTCTCATCTCAGGTTGTTCCTCATGGGTAGGGGCTTGAGGTTGTTCAAGTCCCATTGAGGTGCAATAAGCTTTTAAAATCTCACTCTCCCTTGGAATGTATTGCCTAAGTGACCTTGGAAGAGGTCTGTGATTTGGAAAATTTTCAGGTTTCAAAGTAGAAATCATTTTACCCATATAGAATATTGGTCCATGCTCCTCATTTGATCTTCTTGGAATGTTTTTGTCTTGATCCATTGCATGCCAAATTACCAACTGCCAATACCTCTGATATGGTATGTATGTGAGTACCTTATCCCTGGTTCTCTTTTCTTTTGCTTTCTGATTCCTCTCAAAAGTGTTCTTCATATCTTCCCATAGAATAGAAGCGTAGTCATAATGCCTATTCTTCACTAATCCATGAAATATCTGCAAAATCTGCTTTGAACCCTGATCTAGAGAGCTATTCTTCACAGAAAGACATTTGTTGATGATATTGAAAAAACATGCCTAAATTGGTGGCAATTTGTTCCTTATGAACAAGCTTAGAGTTTTCAACTCTTCATTATACCCCAATCTTCTAATTTCAGCCAATAATTCCTCTGTTAATGGAGAATCTTCAAAGTCTAATCTTCCCTCTAAATCATCCTTTTCTGGTAGCCTCAACATTGTTCTCATAAACTGTATATTCAGAGTTACAGTGACTCCCCCTATATCAGATACAAAATTGTTACCTTGTAACTCCAAATGCTTCCACCACTGTTGAATATACTGAACAGGAACCGATTTCTTCATTGTGAACCATTTCTTAAAAGGATGGTATTTTAGTAACTCTATGATTATCCTATGTTCTTTCTTGAACCTAGTTTCATCAAGTATTAACACACAGTTATTTTCAATCAACTGCAAATATTCACTCTCAGGAACAATCCTCTCACCAGTATTAGATCTTCCAGACATGGCTGACCTAACTGCACTATGTTCGTGTTGAATATTTTCATTTCCCCCATCAGCATCTCCCTCTGATTCATCCATGTTTTCATCCCCTTCTTCTTCTTCAACATTTCTTAGTACAATGTTTTCTCCTATTGCCCCTTCTTCTACAACTCTTTTTTCAAGTCTCTGTACTTCATTATTCTCTGAATCGGACGAGGATTCCATTAATGATTTTTCAGAGTGTAATGAAATAGGTTTACTTCTTCTCGAACCCGACATGATTTAAAATCGAAGATTGAAAGAAAACAGAAACAAAGAACTCTGGAATTGTGTGTTTCTCACTTTTCACTCTTGGATTTCAAATAAAATTTGAAAGAGGGATTTTAAGAACTATTCAAAATCCGCGAAGCCGAAGGGTTTAACGGTGAAAAGGCGCTTTTTGTCAAAGTTATAACAGAGTCAAACACTTTGAAATACCACAAAAGATATTAAATGACACGTGGTAAGTTCAATTGAATAAGAAGTTGACACGTGTTATTGGATAGAAATTAACACAAGTTAAAAGTTCTGAATAACACGCTCAGAGTTCTGTGAAAGAATATTCAGAAGTTCTGAGTTAGAAGACTCAGAAGTTCTGAGTACACAGTTCAGAAGTAGTTTGAACAGATAGAAAATTATTTTATCATCACTATTCTGTTCTTTTAATGATGATTTGTGATTTCTGAAAAATCATTTAAAATCTAACATCTGATTTTGAACACTTTTGAAACATTCAGAAGTAGTTTTGAACAAGTGAAAAAGATTTATCATTGAAAGCTTGTTCCCCTTAGAATGATTAGTGATGAGAAAAGAATATACAAACCTTATAAGCACCTCAGAACGATATCTGAATGATTTCAATGCTCCCCCTTGACTCTTGCATATACTCAAACACATATTATAAGCAATATATAAAAAAAATAAAACAGAAAAAAATCTTAACAACATATTGAAATATTTGTAATTTTCAGAAATGTGTTCTGAAAGGCAGTCAGAAGTTCTGATTAACCTATTCAGAAGTAAAGAATTTGAAGTTAGATTTCTGAAGTATTGACTCAGAAGTTCTGAACTCAAGAGTCAGAATTCTGATTAAGAGAGTCAGAGTTCTGAGAACATTACTCATAGAGTCTTACTTAGAAAAATTTTCATTTCTGAAAAATAACAAATACGTTCAATTAGTCAAATTAAGCATTCCTATTTTACATATGAGAAAGGTGAACCTTTTGTGATCAAGAGGCTTTGTGAACAAGTCGGCCAATTGATACTTTGTATGCACAAAGTGCATTTCAATTGTTCCCTTTTCAACATAGTCTTTAATAAAATTATACCTTACATCAATATGCTTGGTCTTTGAGTGCTGAACAGGATTCTGAGTTATTGCAATGGCACTTTCTGAATTACAATATATGGGAATTTTGTTTAGTTGATATCCATAGTCCATGAGTTGTGTTCTCATCCACAAAGTTTGAGAACAGCAAGCAGCAGCAACAACATACTCTGCTTCAGCAGTGGATGTGGATACACAGTTTTGCTTCTTTGAAGCCCAACTCACAATCTTATCTCCCAAAAAGTGACAAGCACCATATGTACTTTTCCTGTCCAACCTGCTTCCTGCATGATCAGCATCAGTAAAACCAGTTAATTTGAAATCAGTCTCTTTTGGATACCAAAGGCCCAATTCTGGTGAACCTTTCAGATATCTTAAGATCCTCTTAACAGCTAGCAAATGAGATTCTTTTGGATTTGATTGAAATCTAGCACAAAAACAAGTAGCATACATAATATCTGGTCTACTAGCAGTTAGGTAAAGAAGAGATCCTATCATGCCTCTATAAATCTTGTTATCTGCTGGAACTCCATTGAGATCAGCATCTAACTTGATATTTGTTGCCATAGGTGTTCTCATAGAAGCACAATCAGACATCTTAAACTTCTTTAAAATATCTTTAACATATTTTCCTTGATTTATAAAAATACCAGTTGGTAATTGTTTTACTTGAAGACCAAGGAAAAAGTTCAATTCTCCCATCATGCTCATTTCAAATTCTGATTCCATGACTTTTGAAAATTCAGTACATAACTCTGCACTTGTAGAACCAAATATTATGTCATCTACATATATTTGAATCAGAATTAAATCATCACCCTTTTTCTTTAAGAACAAAGTAGTGTCAATCTTACCTTTCTTGAAACCAGATTTTAATAAGTGTTGAGTAAGGGTGTCATACCAGGCTCTTGGTGCTTGTTTTAGACCATATAATGCCTTATCTAAAACATAAACATGATCTGGAAATTCAGGATCAACAAAACCTTCTGGTTGATAGACATAAACCTCTTCATTAAGTATACCATTCAAAAATGCTGATTTGATATCCATTTGGTATACTTTGAAGTTCTTATGTGCAACATAGGCCAAGAATATTCTGATTGCTTCTATTCTTGCCACAGGTGCAAATGTCTCATCATAGTCTATTCCTTCTTGTTGAGAATATCCTTATGCAACCAATCTAGCCTTGTTTCTAACTATAACACCTGACTCATCTTTCTTGTTTCTGAATACCCATTTAGTTCCAATAACAGATTTTCCTTCAGGTTTTGGAACTAGTCTCCAGACTTTATTTCTTTCAAACTGTAGCAATTCATCTTGCATTGCTAAAATCCAATCTGGATCCTCTAGGGCTTCATTTGCTTTCTTAGGTTCAATCACACTCAAAAATCCTGCAAACATTGCTTCATTTGCTGTTGCTGATCTGGTCTTAACTCCTACTGATGGATCTCCTATCACTTGATGAATAGGATGGTTTTAGTCCATTTGTTTGAACTAGGAAGCACGTTAATTTCTGAAAAATTGTTGTTTGTATCATTCTAATCAATGATTGCTTGTAATTCTGAACTGTCCCCTTGTTCTAATACTTGTTGTTGAGGTGAAACATCCAAGTTTGGATTCTGAGTAGTGGAGTCAGAATTCTGAATGACTTGTTCAGAATTCTGAGGTACTTGTTCAGAAATCTGAATAACTTAGTCAGAATTCTGATTGGCTTGTCCAGAATTCTGAGTACTAGGATCAGAAGTTTCATTACTTGTATTGATCAAAGTTGGACATTCCTCAGATGGACCTGTATCAGAAATTACAGTTGTTTAAATCACTTTTGAAGTTCCCTTTTTCATTTCTTGAACCATTTTTGGATTTTCAAAATCTGCATAAGATTCAGAAGTTAGTTCCAGAAATGCATCCTTAAACAATATATTGAGTTCTGAACAGTTAGGATTAGAAGCTGTTTCAGAAGTCATTTTTGTCTTATTCTGTCCGAGTTCTGAACTGTTTTGTTCAGAAGTCTTCATTCTTGACTCATCAAAGTTAACATTTATGCTTTCCATAATTCTCTTGGTTCTTCTATTGTAGATTCTGAATGCTTTGGAAGTAAGTGAATACCCAACAAAGTATCCTTCATCTGCCTTTTTATCAAATTTACCAAGATTTTCTCTATCTTTGAGAACATAGCATCTGCAACCAAAAACATGAAAGAATTTAATCAGTGGTTTTCTCTTGTTAATCAGTTCATAAGCAGTTTTATCTAATCTTTTATTGATTAAAGTTCTGTTCTGTGTAAAACAAGCAGTGGTTATTGCTTCAGCCCATAGGAAGGTTGGAAGATTTGAATAAGCCAACATAGTTCTTGCAGCTTCAACTAGAGTTCTGTTCTTCCTTTCAACAACACCATTTTGTTGAGGAGTTTTGACAGCTGAAAAGTTATGAGAAATCCCCAAGTTTTGCAACAAGTTCTGAAGAGTCTCATTTTTGAACTCTGTCCCATTGTCACTTCTGATTTTCTGGACTGGAAGTTGTAAGAATACTTGAATTCTTTTGATGAAATTAATTAGTGTTGTAGCAGCCTCTGACTTAGCTCTTAAGAATTCAACCCATGTGTATCTTGAATATTCATCCACAATAACTATCATATACTTCTTTCCTCCCATAGATTGAACTGAAATAGGACCACAAAGATCTGTATGTAGCATTTCTAATGGTGATTTGCAGGATGAGTCCATTTTTATCTTATGAGAACTTTTCTTCATCTTGCCCATTTCACATGCTGAACATAATGATTCCTTTTCAAACTTGATCTTTGGTAATCCTTTGACCAGATGTTTGCTAACCAGATTGTTCAGATCCTTGAAATTTAAATGAGAACATCTTATGTGCCAAAGCCAACATTCATTAGCAACTGCATTTGATAATAGACAAACAGGGGTTAAAGCTTGAATTTTTGAAAAGTTAACCACAAATAAGTCCATATGTCTTTTGGCCCAGAAGACTTTTATGTCATTCTCAGTTAAAATCATGCAACCTGTTATGCTGAACTTAATCTGACAGAAACTGTCCAAAAACTGACTTATGCTGAACAGATTATGTTGTAAGCCTTCCACATAAAAAACTTTCTGAATAGTCAGATCCCCTTTTGTTAAATCTCCAAAACCTCTGACTTGTCCTTTGCTGTTATTACCAAAATTTACTGCTCCTCCAGCCTTTTCTGTGAAGTTTGTCAGAGAAGACTTATGACCTGTCATGTGTCTTGAAGCTCCAGAATCTAAAAACCACACATGACAGCCCTGCAAAAACAATCAGTTAGATTTAGGTACCCATTTTGGAATGGGTCCATCTTTGTTAGCTTTGATATCTGATTTAACAAAAGTTCCTTTGACTTTCCATTCAAAATCTTCTTTTAAACACCACTTTCCTTTTACTTTTATGAAGTCAGAACATTTTCTGTTCACAAAATTGTTTCTTTTCTTTTTGAAAACTTTTGGTTGAGACTGAGAAATATTTTCAGTCTTCTTTTCTTTAGTTTGAAATATATTTTCTTTCTTCTTTTCTTTTATCTGAGTTTGAGGAATCAAAACAGTTTTCTTTTCTGAATTCTGATATGGTTTGTTTATATAAGAAACAAATGTTATTAAAATTGAACTTTTCTGAGATGATTGAAATGAATGACTACCACATTGAACACATATGAGATTCTTTCTTGCAAGAGACAATAGATCTGAAACATAAGTCTTTTCACTTTTATTGCAAGATTTCAGATTACAATTGTATTTCATACAAGAACTATTGACTCTAGGTTCAGAAGTAGTATTTAATCCAATCTCCTCAGAAACTCTTTTCAGATCATCTTTCCTTTTGCTTTCCTCATTTTCTGAAACATTGAATTTCACAGAATTAGCAGATGATTTGGATGATTCACCATTTTCAAATGTACTTGATTCATCAAAGAATTTCTTATCTTCTTTTAAGGCATTAATCTTGAAAAGATCATATTCAGCCTTTAACTTCTCAAGCTCTGTTATTTTCTGGACATAAGTGTTGTTTTCTTTTAAAACTTGGCCCAGTTTAAAATCTACATCACAATAATCATTTTCAAGATCATCAAAAGTTTTTCTTAAGTCCTCAAGTTCTTGACCAACAAGTTTAAATCTCTTTTCAAGTTCTGAAAAGCTTTCTGAAGTGAATTGAGAATTATCAGTTGAATCAGAATTTTGACTAACAGTTTCAGAATTCTGACCTTCAGACTCAGAGTTCTGACTTGTGGAGTCAGAATTATGACTAGAAGACTCAGACTTCTGACTTACTGTTTCAGAAACCTTACTTGTATCAAATATACTTTCAATGTCAGTATATGAAAAACTTGGTTGTTTATTTTTGTAACTGACATTCAAAGAATCATATTTGAATTTAGCATCATTATATTTTGGTTTCTCTTCTGTTGGTTTAGAAATTTCTTTCTTAACCTCTTCTTCTGAAATTTCTGACTTCTCAATTTTTGGTTCAGAAATTGTTTCCTTTGCTTTTACAGGACTTGATTTTTGTAGATTATCTGAACTTGTTATAGAACTAGTAGGTCTCACAAAAACTTCAACAATTTCTGGGATTTTTGGTTTAGGAACTTGTAGTTTATCAAAATCATACAGATTTATTGGAGCTCTTTTCAAAACAACATTTTCTTCCAAACCTAATCCCATTTTAGGATTATAAAATCTTGTATCTTTAACATTACTAGTAAGAAGATTCAAGGTTTGTTGAGTTTGACCTCTTTTCAAATTAAGGTCTTCCAACTCTTTGATTTTTGTGTACAACTTCTTTCTTTCCTCAAGTAACATATCATATTTAATTTGTAAATCAACCTTTTCATCTTTTATTTCTGTAAATTGAATTTTTAATTCAGAAATCTTCTTTAAAAGATCAGAATTCTCATTTTTGACTTTTTGTTTCTCAACTTCAAATTCTTCAAACTGTTCTTTAATTATCTCTTTTTCTGTTCTGAACTTGTTAACTAGAATTCTTTCACCTTTTATTTGTTTTCTGAGTTTAACAAATTCAGAATTCATATTTCCAATTTGAGTCATTAAATCAATTTCAAGTGCAGAATGTACCTCAGTAGAAGATTCAGAATCAGCATCTTCATAATCAGAATCATCCTCATTCTTCATCTTGTCCATATAACTTTGCATTTGAGAAAAGTGAATGCAATCCTCTTCATCTGAAGTATAATACAGCCAGTTCTCCTGTTCTGCCAACATTGCAATCTCATTATCTCTTTTCTTAGCCAGCTGAGCCTTCTTTGTGTAGTATTCATAATCTTTTACTACTTTTACTCTGCAGTCTCTGGCAAAGTGACCAGGTTTTCCACACTTAAAACACAAATCCTTCTCTTTTCTTTCTTCCTTCTCTTCTTTCTTCTCAAACTTACTTTCTTCTCTATCTTCTTTCTTCTTATATTTCTCTTCTGAACTCCCCTGTTCCCTTCTGTACTTACCCTGAAACTTATTCTTTCCATATCTCTTGTTGAAAGTGTTAGTCAACAAGGCCAATTTTTTTGCAATCAGCTTGATATCATCATCTTCTTCTGATCCTTCCTCCTCATCAGATTCTTCCTCTAACTTGGGTATTTCAAACAAATACACAGATTTCTTTGCAGTTTTGATCACCTTAGATTTTCTTTCTGAAAGTAAGGCTAATTGATCAGAAACACTTTTCTTCTCTTCCACTACTTGCTTAACCGAATCCTCATGTTGATTTAGAACACAGAATAGATCGTTTAAATCTTCCTCACACATGTCTTTATTCATTTGAAGACTAATTGCAGAAGATGACCATTCTGAATTAAGAGAATTCAGAAATTTGTAGTTAATCTCAGACTTTGTCTTTTTCAACCCATTCCTCCTGAGGTCATTCAAAATAATACAAAACTTTTCATAAGTCTGATTTAAACTTTCACACTCTTTTGCTTTGAATCTTTCATAAGCATTGATGCATTGGTTTAACTTTGCTTGAATTGATTTTGCAGTACCAAGCATTTGCTTTTCAAGTTCATCCCACATTTCTTTTGCTGATGTTCCACTATCAATTCTATTAAAAACCTCATTGGGAACTGCCAAAGTCAACAGCGTAACAGCTCTTTTGTCAATTGCATGTCTGATTTTCCGTGCTTCTGAGTACTGTAAAAAATTCTTCTTCACCCTAGTAGCAGGAATTTCTGGAGTTGTATCAGTTGCAGGTGTAGCTTGAACATCGACATATACTTCAATTGGACCTTCTCGTATTGAGATCATCAAATTCTCATCGATATTATCCAAGAATTGTATCATACGAATTTTCCATTGCTGATATTCGTTAGGAATAAGAACAGGAGGTTTCGTTTCAGATCCCATCAAGAGAAACTCTTTCGAAGACATGATTAGTAAAATTGAATTTAATCCATTCAACAGAAAGACAAATCGAATTTCTTGAACAAACGTAAGACGAATTCAGGAATCACAAAGAATTCAAGAATTTTGAGTAGCAGCGAAATTGATCAAGAAATCTTCAAGAACGCGATCAAGAAACCCTCACGAACACGATCTTGAATGAATTTGTTTGTTGATTGGCTCTGATACCAATTGTAGAAACCAGGATTCAATCTTACAATCAATTAAGATCAATCAAACAGTAAATGATAGAGATTTGGATCAACGCACTTGTATTCAATTAAGAACATATTACAGACCTAGAGAGAGAATCTCTCAAAGATTACAAAAGATGAATACAAAGATATGCGAAAAGTTATTCCAAAGATTAGTTAGCTTACAGTTGCTAACACCTATATATATACTGTAAAGAAAAGCTAAAGCTACAGTACATATGAGAAACAGATAAATAGAACAATTACACGTGTCCTAATTAGTAACAGAATATAACTGAAAGTATCCAAGACACAAGTTCTGAACAACATGTTCAGAACTTCTGAACAACATGTTCAGAACTTCTGAACATTCTTCTGATTAAGCACTTCAGAACTTCCTTCAAGTACTTGTGCTATTTTCTTCATCATTCTCAGAAGTTCTGAGTCTCCTACTCAGAACTCTGACTCTTCAGTTCAGACTTTCATACTTGTAATCTTTTCGACTTCTCATATCAGAACTTCTGAGTCTTCTAAGTCAGAACTCTGAGTCTTCAGTTCAGATCCAACACTTGTAACTTTTGACAAAACTTCAGATCTAACAAAGACTTTTCGTGGTCTTCGCCAGGGAGATCCCTTATCTCCTTTACTTTTTATTTTGGCTATGGAAGGTTTGCATGCGGTTACTCGAAAAGCGGAAGAAAAGAGACTTTTTTATGGAGCAACAATTGGCAAAGGTAAATTACCTTTATCTCATCTTTTTTACGCAAATGACGCAGTTTTTCTGGGGGAATGGTCTCTTTCTAATGCTAGAAATATAGTACGTATTCTCCGATGTTTCTATTTGATCTCTGGGCTTAAAATAAATATCCAAAAAAGTAAAATGTTTGGTGTTGGGGTTGATAATGTGGAACTCGAGAATATGGCTAGAGTGGTGGGATGTGGTGTTGCGAATATGCCTTTCAATTACCTAGGTTTGCCTGTTGGTTGTAGTATGGCAAAACGCGACGGTTGGAAAGGGGTGGTCGACAAATTTATTTCTAAGCTTTCTAATTGGAAAGTTCGAACTCTCTCGGCTGGGGGGCGGGTTACGCTGCTTAAATCAGTTTTAGGTAGCCTTCCTACTTACTATTTGTCCCTTTTCAAACTTTCGAGTTCGATTGATCAAGTCTTGGAGTCGTTGCGAAATCGTTTCTTTGTTGGAGGTGAAATTGATGAAAAGAAAATGAGTTGGGTGAAATGGAAAAAGTGTTGGCTAGTAAAAAGGATGGGGGACTTGGTATTGGAAGCTTGTTTGATTTCAATAGAGCTCTCCTTTTTAAATGGATTTGGAGGTTTCCGACGGATCAAAATGCACTTTGGGTCAAAGTGGTCAAATCGATTTACGGTGCGAGTGGGCTAGTTGGAACGCAAATACCCATTAAGATGTCCAATTCTCCTTGGATTTGTATTCTGAAAGCGATTCAACAATTGGAGAATAACGACATTAACCTCTCTTCTTTTTGCAAGAAAAAAGTAGGTAATGGAAATTCTACTTTGTTTTGGGAAGAGGTTTGGTTGGGAGATTCCTCTCTTAAAGTGCAATTTCCGAGGGTATTTGCGCTGGAGCGGGACAAATTGGCATTTATACAAGATCGTTTGAACTTGGGGGATTGGGGAACAGTGTTGCGTAGAGAGTCGAGAGGGGGTGTAGAGGAGTCGCAGATGTCAGCTTTACAGGAGATTCTAGATACTGTCTGTCTTTCTGATCAAAGGGATAGATGGTTTTGGTCTCTTGACGGGTCGGGTGAGTTTTCGGTGGCTTCTGCTCGTAGTTACATCGACTCTAAAATTTTGGTGGTAGAATCTCCTCCTACTAGATGGAATCGGTGTGTTCCTATCAAAATTAATGATTTTGCCTGGCGGTTGAGTTTGAACAAGATTCCAACTCGAGAGAACCTTGATAAAAGAGGAATTGATGTGCATTCCCTCTTATGTCCGGTTTGCGATTTGGAGATAGAATCGGTGGGTCATTTGTTTTTCTCTTGTCAAATGGACCGGGATGTTTGGAAGCAAATTGGTCGATGGTGGAGTTTGGATATTCCGGAGTTTAGGTCAAATTCAGAGTGGATTGACTGGTTATTATCTTTGCGTTTGAATAAAACGGAGTCGACCTGTTTTGAGGCGGTTGTTCTGACGGCGTTATGGGCTATTTGGTCTTTCCGGAATGGGACCCTCTTTAGGCTTTCTAAGCCTAAGAAAGTGACGTTGTGGGATAACATTGTAACTCAGTCGTTCTTTTGGGTTACAAATAGGAGTAGAAAATGTAATATTAATTGAGTGGGTTGGTTACAAAACCCTCTTCTGTCTATCTCTTACTTGTAATTGTTCTCTTTAGCTTATTGCTAGTTTTTCTTTAATATACCTCTGCCGTTCAAAAAAAAAATCTTCATAGGTACGTCCTTGATTTTATTTATTTAACTACTAAGATATAACGCTTTTTATCTGGTTTGATTTAAATAAAAAAAAGGTAAATGACAGTTCTAAGGCCATCCGTACCCGGCTCGGGATGAGCTCGGGATGGGATGCGGGATGGGCGGGGTCGATGCGGGATGGGCTACGGCCCGGGCGGGATGGTATCCGGGGATGGGATCCCGATCCATCCCGAAGGTTTTTAAAAAAAAAAATTTAATTAAATTTTTAAAAAAATATATCCGTTGAACGGCTCTTTCTAAAAAAAAAATTTCTCAATTTAATCCCACTATATATTTAACTCTCAACCTCTTATTTCTCACACCTCTCAACCTCTTATTTTTCACACTATCAAATTCTCTCAATCTCACACCTCTCAAACTCTCTCAAATTCTCTCAACCTCTTATTTTTCACACCTCTCTCATCATGAATTCAAACAGAACACCTACATCCCGTCGTAACCGACCGAATACACCACAATCGCAAGAAGATCAACAGCTTGGTTTCCAAGTGTTTACACAACAAGGTTATCATCCGCAATTCTCGCAACAAATTCCGCCACAATGGTCGCAACAAAATCCGCCACAATATCCGCAACAATTTCCCCAACAATTTCACCAACAAATTCCTTACCAATTTACACGTCCCGGGTTGATTGAACAAGGTTTTACTCCGGCCAACTTCAATCTCGACGACGACATTGTTCCGGAAACCCAACCTTCTACCCCGAACTCACCACAATATATCCCGACACAACAATCTAACCTGGAACCATCAAATCCGAGACCAAAGAAAGCCGCCAAACAAACGTGGACAAGAGCCGAGGAACTCGCGTTGGTGTCGGCGTGGGTTGACGTTTCGGAGGACCCCGTGGTCGGTAACGCACAAAGCGGTGGTAATTATTTTTATTATTATTATTATTATTATTATTATTATTATTATTATTATTATTATTCTTATACTTAATTTTACATAAATGTAGGAAATTTTTGGGGCCGAATCGGGGATGTGTTCTTTACTCGCATGGGTCGTGAACCAGGTTATAGATCAACCCATCAACTCAATAGCAAGTTCAACGACCTCAATAAAAGAGTTAATTCGTTTGGCGGCATCTACAACAACTTGCTCAATAATAGATCAAGCGGGATGAGTGAGGCCGATATATCCCGAACGGCACACGAACGGTATGTAGCACGCCATAAAGTTGCTTTCACTCACGAACAAGTTTGGGACGTCCTAAAAAAATGTCCGAAATGGGGAGCCGTTCCAACGATGACGACAACTTCATCGCGGGGTTCAAAACGTACCCAACCTTCCGATGATGACGATGACGAGCAAATTCAACGACCCATCGGGAGAAACAAGGCAAAAAAATCATCAACGAGTAATACGTCCGGGGCGAATACGGACGAAAGTGATACTCAGTTGTTGACGACGTTCAACAACAAGATTGATGATACAATGGAATACAAAATGAAAAAACTCGATCTCGAAATCGAAATCGAACGCTCAAACCGATTTGAGAAAGACTTCGAGTTTTTCATAAGCCCGCATGATCACCTTACGGGAAACGCTTTGAGGGCTACTTTAGCGAGAAAAAAGCAACTCCAAAAATTTCATAATTGGTATGAATGATATTTTGTAATTTTTATTTTTAATGAATGATATGAATTTTAATTTTTATTATTTATCTTATTTTTATTTATTAAAAAATATATAAATATTTTTATTTTGTTAAATAATTAAATGTATAAATAAAAGAATTAAAATAAATGAGGTGGCAAAGGGGTTTGAGGGAATGTGGTACGGATGTTTAGGGATCGTGAGGGATGGAGTGAGGGATGGAAGAAAAGCTGATGTGACGATGATGTGGAGGGGAATCATTGAAAGATTCCCCCCATGGGGTACTGATGGCCTAATTAATATTTCGTTGTTAAATTATATATGTAATATATGGTTGAGGATAAAAATAAATTGCAAAAGGCCAAATTTGAAGACTAAAACATTGACTATATATAAACAGAATCGAAATCTTTTTTATTTTATTTTATTTTTTATACCAAACCCACTTAATTTCCATCACTACTTCAATTTTAAATTAATTATATAAATTATTTTTCTTAAATCAGTGGCCTCAACAACGCCAACATGCCTTTTAAATAAATCTTATTTTGTTGTAAGATCATATTTAATTTATGAAAGAATTAATGGATGTGGCGATGTGTGCACCATTCATTAGGAGAATTCTTATGCAAAGATACACCTTTAAATATAACTAGTCTTGGTCCCCTCACGTTGTGCGGTGACGATTATTGCTTATAAATGAACGTAATATAAAATAATAATGTATTTTTAAATGTGATTAATTTTGCATATATCAATAATAATTTTTTGTTACGAAAAGTTTAAGATGCACCAGTAATGGTTATACTTTTATGTTATTATAATCCAAAAAACATGTCCCACAACAATATCACTAATTCACTATTATTGAAAATAGTATATATGTGCAAATTAGTTAATTAATATGCAAGATAGACTATATGTGTATATGGGTCGGGTTTCGGCGAGAAATTGATCTTAACGTGAGAAGCGAGAGAAGTGGTTATCAACTGTTGGATGAGAAATGGATGCACATTAGAATGAGATGCACAGAGATAAGATGCACCAAATCAATTCTTTCTAAGCTGTGATTCATGGGAGGGCATTTGAAGGTTAGTAATCAAATGACCCTTTTAGTTTTTAAAGCTTTCTCCTCATCTTTTATATACCCTACTCTTCTATTGATATATCGATTTTCTCATCAATGTATATTGATAAATTGTTGTTTCAACATGTAGACTAAAAATAACTATTTTTATTAAAAATCGAGGGTTAAAAATGACATGAGTAGCGAATGAACTTTTTAGCTTTCAAAGGCTTCTTCTCATTCTTTATATACTCAACTATTCTATTAATGTATCACTTTTCTTATCAATGTGAGATACTCAATATTTAACTACAATATAGCATTTAAAAATACTCGATTCTCATGGTGTCACCTCAATTTTCATTGTTTGTTGCTTATATATATATATATATATATATATATATATATATTGATATATAAGACAATTCTTTAAGTCAAACTACAAATTTCTTTTGCAAAACGAGGGTCATCGAAAAATAAGACACCCTTAGGGGGCGTTTGGTTCACTGGAAAGTGATGGAATCTGGTGGAATTGGAATGTGACATTCCATTGACCAGATTCCATTCCAGTGTTTGGTTCAATCTTTTGTAGCATGGAATCTTAAAACTTTCCATTGAATTCCTTATTTTATGTATTTGACATTCCATCACATTATGTAGGGATTTTAAAGGAATGGAATGTGTTGTTATTTTTATTCCAAAAATACCCCTTGCCAAATCGAACAACCCAGCAACATCGAACCTAGACAGAAATCGAACCAGTAGAAAGATATAAAACACAAATCGGAACCATAAACCCTATACAAAATCGAAGCAGTAGCAACATACAGAAAACAAATCGAAGCAGTAGCAACCATGGAGAAATCGAAACACACAGAGAACAAATCGAAGAAGTAGAAACCTTGGAGAAATCGTACCAGAACTAGAAATCGATTGCACAGAAATCGTACCAGAACTAGAAATCGATTTCACAGAACTAGAAATCGATTGGAGAAGACGAAATCGTACCTGGAGAAATTAGGAGAAATCGATTGGAGAAGACGAAGCATCGATCTGAAGAAGAAGATGAAGCATCGATTGGAGAATTCTGTTGTGATCGATCTGAAGAAGAAGATGAAGCTTATCGGTGTGTTTTCCAAGAAGTATATAATGACTATTTTATTAAAACGTTTTTTTGAAAAAAACAATTAAAATTATCAAAAGGGTATTTTGGTCATTTACCAAAGTTTCATTCCAATTCCAAAGCTACATTCTGTGAACCAAACAGACAGATTCCAATTCCTTTAACAGATTTCATTCCAATTCTGTCAACCAAACAGCTGGTCAAACCTGACAACATTCCATTCCAATTCCTTCAAAATCAAATTCCTTTGACAGATTCCATTCCAACCAAAAATATTCTGCGAACCAAACGCCCCCTTAGAGTCAAATGCTATAATTTGACACAAAATTCTTTCAACCACATTTGTGTATGCACATCACTTTGTTCCAATATTTCAACTTTCCATCAATGTGTGACACCTACAAATCAACCATAATTTACTTTTTGAGAGTACTCAATTCTAATGACACCAATTCAATACACATTGCTTCTTTTAATATCTATACACACACACACACACACACACATATATATATATATATATAATGATTACTATGATTTCTTTGCAAAGGAAAATCATTCAATATAAGATAACTTTTTAATGCAAATTATTTTATTTGTTTTTCTAAAAGAGGGTCATCTAAAATAGACAACTTTATAAGTCAAACTCATGAATTGACACAAATGCATCTCATGCATCCACCTTTCTTATACACACCACATTGCTCCATATTTTCAACTTTTTACCAATGTGGGACAACTCCAAATCAACCACAATTCACCATTGGAGAATACTCAATTCTCATGGCGCCACCTCAATAACTCAAGAAATTTTCTTTTATAGATATAAAGAAGATTATTTTATTTGTTTTTTTTAAAAGAGGGTCATCTAAAATAAACAACCCTATAAGTCAAACTCATGAATTGACACAAATGCATCTCATGCATCTACCTTTCTTATACACACTACATTGCTCAAACTTTTCAATCTTTTACCAATGTGGGACAACTCCAAATCAACCACAATTCACTATTGGAAAATACTCAATACCCCAAGGTTTTTTCTTTTATAGATATATATGGGGGTGTTTGGGATTGCTTATCTAAAACAACTTATGCTTATTTTTAAAAGTGCTTATCAACTTAAGTGGTGCTAAAAAGGTGTCAGAGGTAAAATTGTAATTTAGACAAATAAGTTATAAGGAGTTTCAAATAAGTTAGAATGAATTAACTTATCAAAAACAACTTATTTGTGGTGAGGAAAAGTCATAAGCACTTTTCTTTTTTCCAATCCAAACACTCAAAATAACTTATTTGCGGTAAGTGTAAAGCCTGTGTCCCGGTATGGTTTTATTTTACGCATTTAAATTGTTTAATATCTTTTCTCTTAACGATGATTTGTTAACGGGATTAGGCGGCAAGGACCTTAAATGTTAAAGGTTTGTGTTTTGGGGCTTAATGTGAAAAACTTTAACTCCAGGGATTGTTTGTGTAATTTTTGGCATGGGTTGCATGGGATCGGCCCATGAGAACCGACCCCCTCCCCCTTCCCTTTTGTGTTTCGTTTTTTTGTGTTCCACGCAACAAACCACAAGCAAACAAACATCAAACCCTAATCGCCTTCCCTCCCTTTTTGCTGCCACCGCCAACTACCGCGAGACCATCAGCACAGCCGCCGCTAGCGGCTGCCGGCGAGAAGGAGAAGTGCAGCGAGAGAGAGGAAGGAGCCGGTGAGTCGTGGGTTTTGCTGCTGCGTTTTCCCCGAGAGTTAAGACCTTAGTTCTTCTTGCTTCCTCTTTCTTTGTCGTCGAAACACCACCAAAACCACCACCGCCGACGCAGCCTTGGCTGCCGGCGGTGTGCGCCGTCGCCGTGCGCCACCAATCCGGTGGCTGTGACGGGTGAGGTTTAGAACGTGGGAGGGTGTGTGTGTGTGTATGGCACGAGAGTCGGTAGGGAGATCGCCCCTTTGCATCGCCGTTTTCCTTTTATCGAATCACCACCATCGCCGGTGGTGGCTGCCGCCGCCGCCAACCACCACTGCCGGAGGTGGCAGTGGGTGGTGCGTGGGTTGTCCAGCCCTAGTTGAAAAACCTAAGTCCCTAAACTCAATGTCGAAACCTTAACCCTATCGCGAAAACCATATTCGACGTTATCATTTTATGTGAAAAACGCCTTTTCTGCCGCTGTTTTGTAAAATCCGTAGTTTAATCTAGGGAACTCGGATTGAGGTGAAACCAGTGCCCAAGTCTCCCAAATTGAGTCTAGTATGTGTCTTATGTTTTGCAGAAAAATTAATAAGGCCTCTAGCTAGGGCCAATTTAGCATTTAGTACATACTGGTCCGAATTTCACTGTTCGGGTAGTCCGTTTTGTAAAATGCATATAAATTAGTAGGAACCTCGTATGAACGCGTGCGATATTTCCCTGGAAACCTAAGACATAGAACTTTATATTTATGGAATAAGATTTCTGGTTTGATGGGTTTAAGGGGGGATAAACAGGTCACAAACAGATCTGTAGTTTTAGACTAAAAACCGGAAAAACGTACGTTTAGACTTGTAGTTGTAAATTCGGGTTGGGGCTGAACTTTAACGCTTGTTAACACTTCTTTAGGTGGAAAGGAGTGAGTTGGAGTTGACAGGCTCGTATTGCTGCCTGTGGATATCTGCTTTGCTTTTTGAGGTGAGTTCTCTCACTGCGTAGGATATGGGTTATATGTGCATTGCTGTAGCTCGTGTGTGCTAGCTAATTTTGTCGTGTGTGGTACTAGGCTGTGTAGTGTCTAGTATGGACCTTGGGTGTCGTATAAAACTCGGGGAGACCGAGAGCTCGGGGAGACCGAGAGATACGTACACGTGTGTCGTATAAGCTCGGGGAGACCGAGGAATACGTACACGGTATTGCATGAATTCGGGGAGACCGATGGTTATGTACGCAATTATTCTTGCATTAGTTTGCCTGTTTAGGATATGTTCTCAAACTGGCATGTGTGGATTATTTGTATCTATCTGTGGATAGGGGTAGTGTCTATATGATTGCTATCTTATGTGGTGTTTGAATTCACTAAGCTTCGTGCTTACCCTTTCCCTATAAATCACTGTTTCAGGTACGAGTGGCAACAAGGCGTGACGGTACACACTGGCGCGTTGAGGAGACTTTTATTTATTTATTTATTTCGAGACACCACGTTTAGAGTTACTTTATTTTCCGTTGTTTAAAAGAGTTGGTTGTTTAACTTAACGGGGTTTTGGATAAAATGTTTATTCGGTTTTAAATACTTGTGGTTTATTTAATTAAAATGGTATTTATAAAAGTTCAAATTTATTGTAATTTTCGGGACGTTACAACTTGGTATCAGAGCACAACTTGAGCGAATCAAACACATTTCGCTGTGTTTGAACTCAAGTTTGCGGCTCGGGATTATCTTTTTCCTTTCAAAATTTGTGAGAAGTAAAAGAAAGGAGAAGTACGTTTTAGAAACGGTGACCGGAGGCGCAGTGTGTACAGTCAGCCGATGCCAAGGGAAAAGGTAGAGTACTTAGTGTAATTTATGGCTTTCTAGAACATAGGAGTATGTATGCTAGATTGCTTGGTGCTTATTACACTGTACTGCATGTTTGTTGCTTGCTAGTAGAAATTTATGCTAGTTGTGATAGGTTGTTAAGTGAATGCCTTATAAGTTGTATGCAGTAGGAACCATATAGCCTTAGAATGTTGGATTTAGTTCTATTGCGCAGCTCTTGTTTGAGTCCAACCGTTGTAGGATAGAATCTTTTATTCGAAAGTCTATTTGATTTCACACTGTATGCAACTGTGCATTCGCAAGGCGACTCGTCATGACTAGTGGGGATTTCGTTATAGCAAGGGTAGTGGGATGGGGTGAAATTCCTAGTGAGCTAGGAAGAGTGGTTACATATGCTGGTACGGGCATATGGGTGTAACTTTCGGCAAGGAACTGCTTGGGCACTTCGGGACGGGACTCGAAATGAGTAAGGATAGGTGTGGAAGGTAGTAGTAGAGCTCCTACTATCTGAAGCACAGGATCCGTGCTCGAGTCGGGGAAAGTCACGGAGAATCCGAGAGTTGAGCGGGAGAGTAGTTAGCAGGATGTAATGTGTGCTAATAGCTCGTTAAGGAGGAACAACAATGCTGATCCAGATGCTGGTACTGGAATTACTGCTAAGCAAATTCGTGAGATGTTTGCGGCCGAGGTGACGCATGCTATTGGGGAGGCGATCCCCGATATTATTATTGCCATTCGTAACGAGGTAGTAGTGATGATGGAGGAGCGCATCACGGCGATTCCACCTCCTGCCGGTGGGCAGCCCCGAGCGAGAGAGTTTCAGTATCAGGATCTCTCTGCTTATTCTCCTCCTGAGTTCAAGGGAGACTCGAACCCGATCGTCAGTATGCGCTGGATCTCGGATATGGAGTGCGCATTTCTTACCATGGTTGCCCTGAGAACCTGAAGGTTCGCTTCACGGTGAATCTGTTACGAGACGGAGCAAAGGATTGGTGTGCTACTGCCTTGACGCTGGCTGAGCGCACTACTTTGACCTGGGAGGAGTTCGTTGTACACTTTCGTGCAGAGTATCTACCTCCAGTGGAGATGGAGAGGATTGCTAAAGAGTTCTTGGAGCTCACTCAGACTACGGAGACGGTGAAGGAGATGAACCGGAAGTTCACGGAAATGGCATTATTCTGTCCTTAGTATGCTACTTCTGAGGACATGAAGATGACGCGGTACAAGGATATGTTACGTACCGAGATCAGAGAGTTCGTGAGTACTGCGCAATATGCTTCACTTGCTGCGGTGATGGAGGCGGCCCGAGGTAGAGTTCATCAACTGAGAGTGGAGGAGACACAAGCTACGCATAAAGTGGTGACAGGTACGTTCTTAGTTAACTCGGTGCCTGTTGTGGTGATGTTTGATAGCGGGGCTACTCATCCTTTCGTGTCTCACACTGTTAGTGAGTGTTTGGGCCGAGTTGTAGGACGGTTAGGCTGTCCACTTGTGGTGGAGGTTGCTGACGATAGGACCTTGACGGTTACTGACGTATATCGTGGGTGTACTTTGGAAATCTCTGGTGTGAGATTCCCTATTGATTTGATTCTGATCGCTATGCGGGAGTTGTGCGTGATCGTGGGCATAGACTGGATGCATGCTTTCGATGCCGAGATTGTTTGTCGTCGCAAACAAGTACGAGTTCGAACCCCAAGTGGGGGAGAACTGCTAGTTCAGGGCGACTCGCCCAGGCGGACCTCAGCGATATGTTCAGCTGCGAGAGCTTGGAGATACTTGCAGCACAATGGTCAAGGATATTTAGCGTATGTGATAGACACGCGCGGCGTCGAAGAGAATAAGACTGCGGAGGATGTGCCAGTTGTACGGGAGTTTGCTTACGTGTTTCCCGATGATTTACCGGGGATACCTCCCCAGCGACAGGTGGAGTTCCGCATTGACTTAATTCCGGGTGCGGCTCCGGTGGCCAAGGCACCTTATCGCCTGGCTCCACCGGAAATGAAGGAGTTGTACACTCAGTTGCAGGAACTTCTCGAAAAGGAGTTCATCAAGCCGAGTTGTTCACCGTGGGGAGCCCCGATTCTGTTTGTGAAAAAGAAGGACGGGTCCCAACGGATGTGTATAGATTACCGTGAGTTGACCAAGCTTACGGTGAAGAATCGTTATCCTCTGCCAAGGATCGATGACTTGTTCGACCAGCTTCAGGGAGCCTCGTGGTTCTCTAAGATTGATTTGAGATCGGGGTATCATCAGATGCGGGTAAGGAGTGAGGATACGGAGAAGACGGCATTTCGTACACTTTACGGCCACTACGAGTTTGTGGTGATGCCTTTCGGGCTCACCAATGCACCATCAGCATTTATGGACCTCATGAACCGGGTATGTAGCCCGATGCTGGATCGGTCGGTGATCGTGTTCATTGACGATATTCTCGTATATTCGAAGACGAAGGAAGAACACAAGATGCATTTGCGAGAAGCTTTGGAGGTTTTGAGGCGGGAGAAGCTTTATGCTAAGTTCTCAAAGTGTGAATTCTGGTTACGGGAGGTCCAATTCCTAGGACATGTTGTGAACCAGAATGGTATTATGGTCGATCCGGCCAAGGTTACAGCAGCAATGCGGTGGGAAGTGCCGAAAACTCCCACAGAAGTACGGAGTTTTATTGGGTTAGCAGGGTACTACCGGAGGTTCATTCAGGATTTCTCCAATATTGCTTTACCTATGACCCGATTGACGAAGAAAACTGCGGCTTTTAGTTGGGTGAGGAGCAACAGAGGGCTTTCGAGGAGCTGCGCAGACGCTTATGCGAGGCTCCGGTGTTGACTTTGCCCGAGGGTATGGAGGATCTGGTAGTGTACTGTGACGCTTCTCACCAGGAGTTGGGCGCCGTGCTCATGCAGCTCGGTAAGGTTATAGCTTACGCTTCGAGGCAGTTGAAGCCTCATGAGGCGAACTACCCGACTCATGACCTAGAGTTGGGAGCAGTGGTGTTTGCTCTCAAAATTTGGAGGCACTACTTGTATGGTGTCAAGTGTACGATATACACTGACCATAAAAGCCTCAAATACTTGATGGACTAGCAAAACCTCAATATGCATCAGAGGAGATGGCTTGACGTAGTTAAGGATTACGATTGTGAGATACGTTACCACCCGGGTAAAGCGAATGTTGTTGCAGACGCACTTAGTCGACATCCGGTTGGTGAGCCACTGCGGGGTTTGTGTCAACGGTTAACAGTGGTTGCACCTCTCCTTGAGTCGATAGGTAGTGCTCAGGAAGTGGCAGTTCGGGACAAGAATGCCAAACGCGAGAGAGTTTCGGGTGAAATTCCGAATTTTGTCCGTGATAGTCGGGGTTTATGGACACGATATGGTCGAGTTTGGGTTCCTTTCACTGGCGGGAACAGGCAGATATTGTTGGACGAGGCGCATAAGTCCAAGTTTTCGATTCATCCTGGAGCCACGAAGATGTACCGCGACCTGCGGGAGAATTATTGGTGGCCCGGCATGAAGCGGGATGTCGCCAAGTGTGTATAGGTGTGCTTGACTTGTCGGAAAATCAAGGCTGAGCACCAGCGGCCGCATGGGAAGTTGCAGCCTTTAGAGATTCCGGTGTGGAAATGGGAGTAGATCATGATGGATCTCATTACTAAACTCCCAAGGACTCCACGTGGGAATGATGCTATTTGGGTGATTGTCGATCGTCTGACCAAGAGTGCTCACTTTTTTGGCCATCAGGGAGAGCTCCTCGGCGGAGAAGCTCGCAGAGATTTTTGTGCGAGAGATTGTAGCCAGGCACGGGGTGCCAGTTTCGATTGTCTCTGACAGGGACACTCGTTTTACCTCCCGGTTTTGGGAGAGATTTCAGGTGGAGATGGGTACGCGGTTACATTTTCGCACGGATTTTCATCCACAGACCGACGGGCAGAGTGAGCAGACTATCCAGACACTCGAGGATATGCTTCGGGCATGTGCTATCGATTTTGGAGGAAGTTGGGATCAATACCTTCCGTTGGCGGAGTTTTCCTACAACAACAACTTCCATTCCAGTATTGGCATGCCGCCGTACGAGATATTGTATGGTAGGAAGTGCAGGACGCCCATTTGCTGGGGCGAGGTTGGTCAGCGAGTTTTGGGGAGCACTGATATTGTACTAAAGACGACCGAGATGATACAAATGGTGCGAGACCGTTTGGTTACTGCTCAGAGTCGGCAGAAGAGTTACGCCGACAAGAGACGATCAGACTTGGAGTTTAAAGTGGGGGATTTTGTTTTGCTGAAGGTTTCGCCCTGGAAAGGGGTGATTCGGTTCCGTAAACGGGGAAAGTTAGGACCCTGTTACATCGGGCCTTACAAGGTCATTGCGCGTGTGGGCAAGGTAGCTTATCGCTTAGAGCTACCAGACGAGCTGAGTTTGATCCACAACACTTTCCACGTGTCTCAGTTGCGGAAGTGTGTGGTGGATGAGTCTGCGGTGATTCCTCTTGAGGATATTCAGATCGACGAGCGGCTTAATTATGTGGAGAAGCCAATTGCCATTATTGAAAGGAGGACGAGGGCCTCGCGTAACAAGGTAATTGGCTTGGTGAAAGTCCAGTGGCAACACCGCAAGGGTTCCGAGTGGACTTGGGAACCCGAGGCTGAGATGCGGGAGAACTATCCGGAGCTGTTTGCGGGCGTAGACTTCGAGGACGAAGTCTAATTCAAGCGGGGGAGAGTTGTAAAGCCTGTGTCCCGGTATGGTTTTATTTTACGC
The DNA here is from genome assembly GCA_033807775.1 of Saussurea involucrata. Classification (NCBI taxonomy): domain Eukaryota; kingdom Viridiplantae; phylum Streptophyta; class Magnoliopsida; order Asterales; family Asteraceae; genus Saussurea; species Saussurea involucrata. The sequence continues at coordinate 102,448,966 of CM066314.1, read as the reverse complement.
ATTTAAATTGTTTAATATCTTTTTTCTTAACGATGCTTTGTTAACGGGATTAGGCGGCAATGGACCTTAAATGTTAAAGGTTTGTGTTTTGGGGCTTAATGTGAAAAACTTTAACTCCAGGGGCTGTTTGTGTAATTTTTGGCATGGGTTGCATGGGATCGGCCCATGAGAACCGACCCCCTCCCCCTTCCCTTTTGTGTTTCGTTTTTTTGTGTTCCACGCAACAAACCGCAAGCAAACAAACATCAAACCCTAATCGCCTTCCCTCCCTTTTTGCTGCCACCGCCAACCACCGCGAGACCATCAGCACAGCCGCCGCTAGCGGCTGCCGACGAGAAGGAGAAGTGCAGCGAGAGAGAGGAAGGAGCCGGCGAGTCGTGGGTTTTGCTGCTGCATTTTTCCCCGAGAGGTAAGACCTTAGTTCTTCTCGCTTCCTCTTTCTTTGTCGTCGAAACACCACCAAAACCACCACCGCCGACGCAGCCTTGGCTGCCGGCGGTGTGCGCCATCGCCGTGCGCCACCAATCCGGTGGCTATGACGGGTGAGGTTTAGAACGTGGGAGGGTGTGTGTGTGTGTATGGCCCGAGAGTCGGTAGGGAGATCGCCCCTTTGCATCGCCGTTTTCCTTTTATCGAATCACCACCATCGCCGGTGGTGGCTGCCGCCGCCGCCAACCACCACTGCCGGAGGTGGCAGTGGGTGGTGCGTGGGTTGTCCAGCCCTAGTTGCAAAATCTAAGTCCCTAAACTCAATGTCGAAACCTTAACCCTATCGCGAAAACCATATTCGACGTTATCATTTTATGTGAAAAATGCCTTTTCTGCCTCTGTTTTGTAAAATCCGTAGTTTAATCTAGGAAACTCGGATTGAGGTGAAACCAGTGCCTAAGTCTCCCAAATTGAGTCTAGTATGTTTCTTATGTTTTGCAGAAAAATTAATAAGACCTCTAGCTAGGGCCAATTTAGCATTTAGTACATACTGGTCCGAATTTCACTGTTCGGGTAGTCCGTTTTGTAAAATGCATATAAATTAGTAGGAACCTCGTATGAACGCGTGCGATATTTCCCTGGAAACCTAAGACATAGAACTTTATATTTATGGAATAAGATTTATGGTTTGATGGGTTTAAGGGGGGCTAAACAGGTCACGAACAGATATGTAGTTTTAGACTAAAAACCGGAAAAACGTACGTTTAGACTTGTAGTTGTAAATTCGGGTTGGGGCTGCACTTTAACGCTTGTTAACACTTCTTTAGGTGGAAAGGAGTGAGTTGGAGTTGACAGGCTCGTATTGCTGCCTGTGGATATCTGCTTTGCTTTTCGAGGTGAGTTCTATCACTGCGTAGGATAGGGGTTATATGTGCATTGTTGTAGCTCGTGTGTGCTAGCTAATTTTGTCGTGTGTGGTACTAGGCTGTGTAGTGTCTAGTATGGACCTTGGGTGTCGTATAAAACTCGGGGAGACCGAGAGATACATACACGGGTGTCGTATAAGCTCGGGGAGACCGAGGAATACGTACACGGTATTGCATGAATTCGGGGAGACCGATGGTTATGTACGCAATTATTCTTGCATGAGTTTGCCTGTTTAGGATATGTTCTCAAACTGGCATGTGTGGATTATTTGTATCTATCTGTGGATAGGGGTAGTGTCTATATGATTGCTATCTTATGTGTGTTTGAATTCGCTAAACTTCGTGCTTACCCTTTCCCTATAAATCACTGTTTCAGGTACGAGTGGCAACAAGGCGTGGCGGTACACACTGCCGCGTTGAGAAGACTTTTATTTATTTATTTATTTCGATACACCACGTTTAGAGTTACTTTATTTTCCGCTGTTTAAAAGAGTTAGTTGTTTAACTTAACGGGGTTTTGGATAAAATGTTTATTCGGTTTTAAATACTTGTGGTTTATTTAATTAAAATGGTATTTATAAAAGTTCAAATTTATTGTAATTTTTAGGACGTTACAGTAAGGAAAAGCAATAAGCAAATAAGTCAACAAAATAAGCAATCCCAAACACCCCCATAAAGATATAACATTTGAAAATACTCGATTCTCATGGTGTCACCTCAATTTTCATTGTTTGCTGCTTATATATATATAAGACAATTCTTTAAGTCAAGCTACAATTTTCTTTTGCAAGAGGAGGGTCATCGAACATAAGACACCCTTAGAGTCAAATGCTATAATTTGACACAAATGCCTTTCAACCACATTTCTTTATGCACATCACTTTGTTCCAATATTTCAACTTTTCATCAATGTGGGACACCTACAAATCAAATCAACCATAATTTACCCTTTGAGAGTATTCAATTCTAATGACACCGATTCAATACACATTGCTTCTTTTAATATATATATATACTAGTTGTGTACCCGTGCGTTGCAACGTGATGCACATTTGTTACTCGAGATTTTTTAGGGTAACCGAAGCCGAGATTTCAAACTCTTAATTTGGTTTCATTTTATTTTCCATCCATCTCGATGATATTTTTATAGTTTTCTATGGTTTGGAAATTACTCTCCTGATATTTGAGATAAATGGGTCTCTTTATTTGTGATTGTTTTTTAACAAAGGGAATTAAAAAAATAGATGTACATATCAATCTCACAACCGAAACCATGATTTGGGTGCACCACAAACGGTTCAAAATCAGGGGAAAGTTCCAAATGGAACTAATCCAAAAGCAACTGACGGATAAAACAAAATAGTGAAAGAAGCCATAGTGAATAGCAACAATATACCACTATTGAGCCAGGCATGGAAATAAAGGTTGCATCTTTTTTCAACCATAAGAGGCCTCAAATTATGAAAACCATTACTCCAAATTGAACTCAGAATAAAAGTTTTGACAGCAAACAAGTGGCCAAATAGTTGCTATAATATGTCCATATTCCATTGATATTTCACAAAACTGAACTAAGTTATATTAAACAAACAGGTTACCAAATTAGACCACCACAAGCAAAACATAGCGTGAAGAGATTCCTTATAATAGCTGGAGAAAACAAAATAGAAAGACCATATTGATAGACCAAAAGATGACGATAAGCAAACGTTGACAAACCAATACAATAGCCAATAAGTGTTGGTATTTTAATATATTTTAATCATACAATCGATTAAATATTAAATCAAGAAATCGTTATAGAAATAAGATGAAACAGAATTGGGAAACAGAGTCCTAGATAAGTCGAAAAAACGCTGAAATCAATTAATTCGTAATTAACAAATTGATTATTGAAATCAAAATCCGCAGGTCACGCCCACACACAAGTTCGACGATTTTAGCCTATGAAATCGTCAATCGACACCCCCTGCACGCGAGTAGGTGTTGGAGTAAAACCATTCAAGGAGCTTGTCAACTCCTCATACATCTTTGGTTATAAACCATTGAAATTTTACTCTTCCTTCCTATGTGGGACACATTCCCACACCCATTTGGTTTTTGCTAATTTCATCCAATTACTCAACTTTGAGTATCGATATCTCATTCACATACTCCGTTTTGGACACATTATATATCGTTTCGAAGCTCTCATATAGGAGAACACAAACCCACTAAGAGTTAATTATATACAACACACACACACACACGTATATATATATTAAATGTGTCCAAAGTTTAGTAAAAACCATATTTATACTAAAATTTTCCAACAATAAGGACCAGAAAAAAGTCATCTAAGCATGACCATTGACCAAAACAGATCAAACTCATGACAAAAATATTATAATGCAAGAAACAACCAAAAACATTCCCAAATCCACCAATCCAAGCTTATTACTCCTTTAAACCAAGCTGCAAAAAATTGCATCATTTTAAATTTGATCCCAAGAGGCCGTGATCAACAGTAGCACCTTCCAAAACGATACGGTTGCACCTTTCACGAACCATAAATTTTTTACCCTTCGACGGAAAAACAATACGGTGGCACGTGCCACCGTATCCCCCACTCTAGGTCCGCCCATGATGCATGTACATAGCTGAAGTTGGTTTTACAAAATTCTTCATCACCATGGAAAAGAGTTCATCATCACCATGGAAAAAAGTTCAGGACTTCAGGTCACTAATTTATGCTTGGACCAAAGATTGAGCAATTGATAGTGTAGAAGGTTAAAGTCCATACACCTGCAAATAGTAATACATTTTAAAATCGAAGACATTAAAATAGGTTGATATGTGGCACTTCACTAAATATTCATCTCTTAGGGGCCGTTTACCAAATCGCTTACCCGCGTAAGCACTTAGATCTTTTCTTCAACAGTAAATGATTTACATCGTTTCAACGAAAACGACACAAGTATTTATCAAACAAAAAAAACTTACATAAATAATAATATACCACCCCACAAACACAAATTAGGCTATATTGTCATCAAAGATTTTTTTTAAAGGATCAAATCAGACCCAAAATCCATATCACACAATTTGGAACATATACATCCACATGACACCTAAACAAATATGGATATGGTTTGAAGCCTTAAATGTCACATGAGTTTATGAAGGCAATGTTGTCAATAACAGAAAAGCAAGTGCATGGATGTGGATATAGTGGTCGGTAGTGAAGCAATGATCAAGTGTTGATGGTAGAATATTATGAACCAATGAGACAACTAATCGTAAGGCAAAGGGTGCTGAATGCTTTGACTAACAGAAAATTAAATCAGATATATAACGAACCAATCTATTAATCATAGGGCAAAGAGTGTTGAATGCTTTGTAATATATGTTTTCGTGGTCTCCTTCTCATCAAGACCCTTCCTCCTCCTCCTCCTATTTTGTGGTCTCCTTGTCATCTTCATGTTTATAATAATAAAACTGTTGAGGCTGTCCGATACGAAATTTTCAAATCCTTGGATAAACATACATATATATATATATATATATATATATACTATAGTATCTATCATCCAGATAACGGAAAAAGGATAGTGAGAACAATAAAGATAAATCTTCAACCTGAGATCGAGATCTACCGAATGAATATACAACACAAGTTAGCCTATAGCCGCCCTGCTTCTGAAAGATATACAAGTTGTTAGTATTAGTGATGATATTCTGTACGTAAATCATATACTTTATAATTAAAATTACTTTTGATTTCATATGGCAAATACTTTTTGCAAACTAACAAGCAGGTGTTTGATTATTTAGTTGGAATTCTTTTCATAGAGTTTGTTTTGATCATCAGTTAAATGAACTAAATCAACTTAGTGACAGCCACTTCTTCTGTTTCGAGAAACTAAGAAACTCACAAGCTCACTGCCATGGAACGGATCACAGCAAGAAAAACTCAGATCTAGAGTGCTTCAATAAAAAGGACCACTGACAAATTAATCATTGTTCGATCAGTTGGACAAATTACAAACCAACCACTGTTTGGAGTTTAGACCGCTGGATGCTCCACAGATCAAGCCACCAGACAAGAATATAGATGGAATCGATGGCAAATCCCTGCTGCTGGAAAGATGAGCTTCTAAGCTCTTGTTTGGCATGTACTCATAAACCCATAAATGAAACCCATAAATAGAATTAATGATATAAACCTTAGGCCAGAATCGATACATAAGCAAATCGATAAAGAAAATCAAAAGACCATAAAGTTGAAGTTTACCTTGAAATAGGTTAAGAGAAGTAGTCAATACAGCCACCATAAATCAATCAGAAGCAATAGTTGAAGCTTACCTTGAAGACGGATTTTGCATTTAGCAAGGGTTCTGAGTTAGACACAGGGATGCGGTCGATGGGTGGTCGTCATTTCATCGAGGGGATCGAGAGCATAAATTGAAGACTGTGGGGGAAGACAAGAATAAACAAACAGGGAATGATGTTTATCTCTACGAGGAGACGTAATAAAGGGATGGGAAATTCAAATCAGAATGGGAGATACAAGGGATGGAGGTTGTCAGCAAGCATGGTCGCATCAAGCATGGTTGCAAGCGTACTTTTAGGTATTGGGCTGAAAGTGTATCAGAAAGTATGGACGTATTAGGGATGGAGGTGGATCAAAAAGCATGGGCCAAACGTATACACTGTAGTTGGGCTGGTTTTAAGTTTCTTGTATTAAAAACTTGTACATTGTGCATTAAAACTTGTCTTTAAGAGATTTTTACATTTTATGCATAAAATGATGGTAATGTATGCATTAAAACTTGTCTTTAAAACATTTGATGTAAATGCTTATATATGTAGTATAGATATATATATATAATGATTACTATCATTTCTTTGCAAAGTATAATCATTCAATATAAGATAACTTTTTAAGGCAATTTATTTTATTTGATTTTTTTTAAAAAGAGGGTCATCTAAAATAGACAACCAAGTCAAAACTCATGAATTGACACAAATGCATCTCATGCATCCACCTTTTTTATACACACCACATTGCTCCAATTTTCAACCTTTTACCAATGTGGGACGACTCCAAATAAACCACAATTCACCATTGAAGAATATTCAATTCTTATGGTGTCACCTCAATACCCCAATTTTTTTTTCTTTTATAGATATAAAGATGTAGGAGGAATATACTGTAGATTTTAATAGTACGTTGAGAACTGGAATCTTAAATCTTGTATCATGTTTCGTTTTTATTCTCTGTCGCTCGTGGTTTTATTTTTACCTTTTTGTGTAGTTAATTTCAAAAGGATTGGAGTCACTTGGTTATTAATTTTAGAGTAAACTGCAATTTTGATCCTTATGGTTTGTTGTTTTTTCTCATTTTTGGTCCTTATAAAAATTTTATTGCAAGAAACACCCTATGGTATGCAAAATTGCTTGGATTTGGTCCCCAAGAAGTAACACCGTTAGGCTGCTCCGTTAAAACCCCTCAAGAACCAAAATTGCAATTAGTCTTTTATTATTTTACCATTTATTTAAAACATAATAATTATATTATATAATTAATAAATAATAATTATTTGATTTAAAAATAACTTATTTAATAAAAAGACAAAATTTTAAATAATTAATAATTTTTATTTACGGTTTGTCGATCAAAATTATTATAAAACAGTTCGTATTTTCGTTTGTCTTTTTAATTATATATATTCTATATTTTATATAAATAATCAAAAACTTCATGTCTTTAATTTGTTTGTATTGGATAATTTATTTTCTATTAAAATTGAAATTTATATAAATAAGCAAAAACTTCGTGTCTTTAATTTATTTTTTAAAGATTTTGGATTTTGATTCTTTACTTTAAATTTTTGAATAATCTGTTGGAGTTGTTTCAAAGGTATTTTTTGGTCGTTTATGCTCTCTCAGACATGTTACATCATTTTAAAAATCCTAAGGTAAATTATTTAAAAAATCTAAAAGAATGTCGAGTTCAATAAGATGCAAATTTAGTTATAATTACTTCTTTTAAAGGTTATTTCATATATCGTGTTAATATGCGCTAGATTATTTATATTATATAAATAATCAAAAAGCACACGTCTTTAAAAAAAATTCGGATTAATTTTTTTAATTAAAATTTAAACTTAGTAAAAACGAAAATATAATTATTTTTATAGTTTTAATCGACGAGACGTAAATATAAATTATTAATTAATTAAAATTTTGTCTTTTTATTAAATAAGTTGTTTTAAATCAATGATAACTATTATAATTATATAATATAATTATTATGTTTTAAATAAAGAGAATTTAATTAAAATACCCAAAATTTGACTTTGACTTACCAAAATACCCATTGTCTCTCTGATTTTACCAAAATACCCATTTTTTTCCGCGAAAAGGGTCCGACGATCGCGAACAGGGACCATTTTTGCCATTTTTTAAAACTTTCATCCCGCGATCGCGGGGGAGTGTCCCGCGATTGTGTCTTTTTGAATGTTTTAATATATATATTTACACTTTCAACCCCTATACTTATTTACTTACTTTACTTTATACCTTTTACTTTCATAATTTTAATTTTACATTTAACACATATAAGCGTTTATTAACTAAAATACGTTAAAAAAATACGTTAAAAAAATACGTTTTAATTTTAACAAGTTACACCATTATAATTGTCTCTTCGATACGTTCGAAATGAGCCCAATATTGAATTTTTTTGATTTATATATTTTAATATATATCATATACACTATATAAAAATATTTTTAATATTTAAAATTCATTTTTAACGTATTTTCAATTTTGTTTTACACTCCTATCGCATTAACATAATAATCATATATTAACTAATTCATTAAATCGTTTTAAATTATTATTATTTGTATGTGTTTATAGATATCGTGAATGACAATAGGACAAGGTTTCACGAGAAGAATATGAAATGGGGTTTTGACAAGTTGGTATCACTTGACTAATTTAAGAATTGTGAAAATGGGTATTTGGCGAATGATGATTCATGTGTGTTTGGAGCTGAAGTATTTGCAGTTACAAAGTATGCACAAAAGAATCGATGTTTGTCCATCACAAAGCCTCCGCCAATTTTTAATACTTACACTTGGACCATCGATAATAAATTAAATAAAACGAGTACTATAAATTAAATAATTAACTATAAGAATATGAATTTTAAATATAAAAAATATTTTTATGTAGTGTATATGATATATATTAAAATATATAAATTAAAAAAAATTCAATATTGGGCTCATTTCGAACGTATCGAAGAGACGATTACAATGATGTAACTTGTTAAAATTAAAACGTATTTTTTAACGTATTTTAGTTAATAAACGATTATATGTGTTAAATGTAAAATTAAAATTATGAAAGTAAAATGTATAAAGTAAAGTAAGTAAATAAGTATAGGGGTTGAAAGTGTAAATATATATATTAAAACATTCAAAAAGACACAATCGCGGGACACTCCCCGCGATCGCGGGATGAAAGTTTTAAAAATGGCAAAAATGGTCCCTGTTCGCGATCGCGGACCCTTTTCGCGGAAAAAATGGGTATTTTGGTAAAATCAGAGAGAAAATAGGTATTTTGGTAAGTTAAAGTCAAACTTTGGGTATTTTAATTAAATTCCCTTAAATAAATGGTATAATAATAAAATAATAAATTTCAATTTTGATCCTTGGGAGGTTTTAACGGAGCAACCTAACAGTGTTACTATTTTGGGACCAAATCCAAGCACTTTAGCATACTACATGGTTTTTCTTGCAATAAAAATTTTGTAGGGACCAAAATTGCAATTTACTCTTAATTTTATGAATTATTTTGACGAATTACTATGACTTATATAATACTTAATTATCACGTATTTAAACCTGAAACTTTTAGAAGCGCCACATTTGCAATAATAAGTTGTAAAGCTCAATTTTCAATTATTTTAATAATACTAGTAGTCTGGTATGCAAAAGGTTCTATAAAGATATATTTAAAATATTTGATGGTTCACATGTCGTATTAACAGTTTTTGTCAATGCCATGAAATGTATCAAGGTAACTCCTCAACACCAAGACAGACAATGATTAAATGAGTACGCTCATGTTAATTGTGATCTACATAAAAATTAAGACTCTCTTGATGGATTGGTTAAATCGAAGTCGCATAAAATTTACAAGTGGAAAAGGATATTTGTTTACAAATGTACGTTAGCATTATTTTTTTCTTAAATTTTAGAGATTTATTTTTTGTTGTGTATTTGAATTATTCCTTGCAGATTTCTAATTAAATGAGAATAAATTCTAATTTCTCAAACGTTACAGAAATTAAAATGGTTTCCTTGAAAGTTTATAATCCGCTCATTTCCAATAACTAATGCTCTCCATACACATATAAGAAGTGAGAATCATGCAAACGACACACATGGCTCCAATATGATGAATGAATAACAAATAAATGTCATTTTAAAAGACGATGATGATTTGATCGGCATTTTAGAAAAAGTGATGGCAAACATTTATGTTGTTTATATGGCAAGATTTGTTGCCTAGATTGTAAACTTTTCAACCATTAAGCAAGAATCACATCTCTTATATTCAATATTCAACCATTAAGCAAGAGTCACATCTCTTATATTCAATTGTAACATCCGGTTATTTGTTGTAATAAGTGGAAGGTTTGTGGCCAAAGTGAAAAAGGGGAAAAAGTTAAGGAAGCAAATCCCCAAGTCTATCCTTATTTTACTTCATTTCTTGTGTTTGGCGGCTGAGAAAGGAAACGAGAAAGGGAGGAGAGAACAACAATCGTCAAGCAAAACTCTACCAAGAAATCATCAATTGGTAAGCTTCAATCCCTTCTCCTTATTGTTTGGTGTATGCCTTTGTATTCAAGGACCTTGGGTGGACTAGGGTAGGACACTGTGTTTTTCTCTTGGTTATGCTTTTGTGGGTTTTCGGTGGATTTGGACCTTTAAAGGAGGTAAAGGATTTGCTAATTAGTTGTTTTAAGTCAGGGATGTAACCATAATCTAATATCTAATGAAATCTGAGACTAAATCACACTCACAAACGATATTCGGGAACTTGGGGATTGGACTGTGCGAGTGTCCGGAAACCGCCCCATCCGGACAGTGTGGGTGTCCAGGTAAATGTTGGTGTTCGGACAGTGTGGGTCTCCGGACAAGCGTGTCCGGGTAATAGATGACCGGATAGTCTTCCGGGTAGTTTCCCCGGATAGTCGGTGACCGGATAGTCTTTCGGGTAGTTTCTTCGGATAGTCGGTGTCCGGATAGCTTCTCCGGATAGTGGTCTCCGATTGGGGATCCAGGAAGTAACAGTCCCGGACAATTTTTGTGTCCAGCAGTTGTGTCCGGATAGCTTGATTGCTGAGGTCTGTTGTTATGCTTTAGGTGTTCGGGTCATTTCGGCTTGTTCAAGAGAGTGACGTATGCGTAGGAAATCACTACTACCAGGTGAGTTCCCTTAACCCTTTTTACGTGGAACGAGATGTTAAATGTTTTTACTGATAATGGTATGCTTTGCGAGTATGAATTGTTTACAAGCTTTTATAAATTCTCTCATGAAAGTATGTTTTAGAAAGTATTATTCAGCATGATTGAGCTGTTTATAAAGATTTCACGCATTGTGATTTGTGGTTGGATTTGTGTATATGCTATGTGGAGTCGGGTTGCACAGTATGATCAGTGTACCTCGGGATCTGACGATTCCTTGGGAGTTTGTTATGAACCGGTAGGATGGAATTCGTTTCCTTCCTATTCGGGTAATGGGGAGTCTACTTGGGCCCCGATATGAGGCGAGAGGGGAGTCTGCTTGGGCCCCGATCGTGGTTCTGGTTGGTATGATCCTTGAACACTGTGCAAGTACCCATGTATGGAGTGTTATGTTGAGATGCATGATTTGTTAAAGAAATGTTTTATACTTGTTGTTAAAACCGCTTTTGGAGGGAATTCACTATACCGTTTGGTCTAACCCTCGTTTTTCAAAACTAAACAAATTTCAGGGAAGCGCACTAGTGGTGCTTCGAGCAAGGTAAAGAGACAGCTTGAGCTTAGAGTTGGAGGCAATAGCGGGGAGCACTATACTTCTTAATAGTCTTAGCTTAGATATATCTCGGTTGTGGATAGAATGCCTTTCCGCTGCAAAATTTTGTGTTGCTCAGACTTGTATTGATCTGTTTATGAAATTTTTATGCAATTGGGACCCACTTTAGGAGTTATTTATCTATGTATTGTTGGTTGAGATTTTGGGTTGTTACATCAATATTCAACCATTAAGCATGCATCTTTCTGTGTAAGTATTCATGTTTAAAAGTATTCCACCAGTCTAAAAAAATTTATGAGTAACAGAGGAAAAAATTGATGACCATGCTGCCTCTTAAGAAATGATTGCTAGATCGCCAGGTTGTATTTTTTTTTTGCAAACTCCCTGGAAAGATAATCCTGTATGCACAACACCAAAATAAGCATCAAGGTATGTAAAATAGCTTGTGGTTGAACATTGAGAACCAATTGCTCACAAGATAGTCAACATACAAAATACTATTTGCAACAAACTTAAATTGAAGTTCCATCAATATTGGATACAAGCTGAAAATTCCAATAAGGATTGATCAAATCCCCCATTGAATTAAAAATGAGACATAAACCAATTGCCAGTTAGCATTTAGATCCCACGATGTCTCTCTACTTTCCAGAAACAACCTATATTCTGTTATATATATTTACTTGGTTATATCTTTAAACCATCCACTCACCATGATACAACCAGAATCGGAATGTGTGTGAATCACAATTTTCAAATTACTAAACACAAAAATTTACCTTACGTATTCAAACAACACAATTTACCTAGAGAGATGAGAAACACCTTCTATTAAAATAGAAATATAGTAGGAGGGTTTTCGTACCTTACCGAGCAGAGAAAATCAAAATGGAGTGATGTATGTTTCTTTTTATAATCGATTTCCACGAACGTCTTTTAAGGAGAAAACACCTAAACACCCCATCCATTTACACCTAAACACCACGATCATAATTTGCATTTAAGACGAAAATCATCAACTATCCTAAATGCTTACCCGGTAAGCGCTTACCGATAAGATTCAATACTATCACTTACAAGGGTAAAATTCTAGTCCATCAAAACGGTGTCGTATGCAACAATTTACCCGGTAAACAATATCAGAGTAAGAGTCATCACCCTCACTTAAGGGGTAAGACTCTCGGTCCTGGTCATCACTCTTATAGGGTAAGTTTTTGGTACTTACTGTGTTCATCCGGTAAGTTAAAGTGACTCGGTAAGCGCTTACCGGATAAACATTTGGTAAACAGGCCCTAAGAAAACCCACATGCATATTCTTCATTTGCTAACAATGACATATTTAAATACAGAAATGTAATTCAAACAAATCAAATTTTCAGTAGCTCCACAGTGCTCAGTATTTGATGATATATGCAAGATTAAATTATATGTATTCCAAATATGTTCATTGAAATTTCACAAACTAACTTCAATATTTGACAAAATTTCACCAGTCTCGACCACGACCAAACACTGAGAACATTTATTACACTTTCTCACAATAAAGTCAAGTCATAAACACTTTATCTTTTGACCAAAGTAAAATCGAAAGTTGCTCACGACACTCGACCAACGTGACATACCTCACGACCTCGATCGACTAACGTATGATATTACTGGTACATTTTTTCACTGTTTAATGCAGGGTCAATGTCATTAATGCCCGACGACCGTAACCGACAGAGGCAATTACGAGCATTGAATGCGATGACCGTTGCGACCGTTACTCCTACATTCACGAGGTTCAATTAAAGCTACGAAGACTATAAATGCGAAGATCACAGCCTCACTTGCGGATATCTGATTTTGGGGAAAAACACTCGAAGCAAAGAATTCACTCTCAACAGTTCGCTCACGACGCACGACGCATAGTTTTTACACACGACACACTAGTTTCTTACGCACGAAACACTTGTTACTTTACATTTAAAGTCTTTACTTCATTTGTATTGTAATCATTGTACTTCGACACCCGAAACACAAGGATATCGCCCCTATTTGGCGACCATAGTGCAACGACGACCCCCAAAGTCGTCTGTGGGTTTTTTCCTCGTTGAGGTTTTTCCCGCGTCACCAAAATATCTGTCTTCTTTACGCTTTTCTGTCTTTGTCGCACGCTTTGTCGTAAGATTCCTATTCTTTAGTTGTTAAGCTCCACAATCAACCTTAAGTTATCCTTCTGGATGATTTTTCGCATTAACAGTTTGGTGCCCACTGTGGGGCCCCATCTAGAGAAAATATTCGATAAACGTGTGTCCTACTAACGTTTCCTTGGAGTTTCCCTTCTTTTCTTTTTGAGGAAAATGGCAGGTGATGGGAACCAAGAGCAGATCATTGCCCAGATACATGACGGGCTTGAGAATGCGCATCCTGAGACGGTTGATGAATATCTCCTGGAGAAAATCATCCTGGACCAGAGCAAGCCTGATCAGAAAGTCCTTGTAGGGTCGTCCCTCGATCCTTGCCTGAAAATCGAGCTCATATCTTTTTTGCAGGAGCATGCCGATTGTTTCGCCTGGTCGCACGAAGATATGGTCGGCATAGACCCTGGCGTCATTTCCCATAAGCTCAATGTCGATCCATCATTCAAGCCTATCAAGCAAAAGCGGCGGAAGTTCGCTCCTGAAAGGAATAAGGTGATAAATGACGAGGTTTCTTTTCCCGCAAAGGTTCGACAACGACGGAACAAACGAAAGATATGGAGAAGGAAACCTTACCTCACAACGACGACGACCAGCGGCGGCACGGAAGCTCCGGCGCCCTCCCTCTTTCACGCTACTCCCTCTTTCTCCGGTGGTCTTCGATGGCGGCGGTGGTTTCCGGCAGCGGCGAAGAAGAGACAAGGAGGGGGAGGGGAGGGTCGAAGGGTGGCAGCCGGAAAAGAAAGAAAACGAGAAGTAGGAGCGTAGGGTTTTCCGGTCGTGTGGTTTGTTTGCGATAGGGATACTAAACGAACACAAGGCCGGGGGGGGGGGGGGGTCGGCCCATAACGATCCCGTGCAAAGCCTCATACCCACATTACACTTTTAGTCCCTAGGTTTTAATGCATTTCCAACTTTAACCCAATTAATTTAGAATTTTAGTATTTAACCCCTTAGGACAAAAATGTTTACAACTAAGGTTTTTCCCCGACAAAGCTTATTATTACGAGATCAATTAGAGATATATTTTATAAATGAATAAAAACGTAAAACTAAAACCGTACCGGGACACGGGCTTTACAGTAGCTGAAACTCCAGAAATAGCTGAAGCCTCATCTTCAGCTCCTCCAGTTCAAGATGAGTCAGCGACTTATGCTCCGGCTCAGCGATGGACCGTAAATCATCCAATTGATCAAATTCTTGGTGATTCAAACGCTGGTGTTCAGACTCGACGAAGTGCAGGTAATATTTGTTTATTTGTTAACTTTATTTCTCTAACTGAACCAAAGAAAATAGATGATGCCCTCAAAGATCCAAACTGGGTCAGCGCCATGCAAGAAGAGCTGACTGAATTCGAAAGAAACAAAGTTTGGAAACTTGTTCGGAGACCAACTGATAAAACAGTAATAGGCACTAAATGGGTCTATCGAAACAAGTTGGACGAACATGGTACTGTAACCCGCAACAAAGCTCGTCTTGTTGCTCAGGGATACAGACAAGAGGAAGGTATAGATTATGACGAAACATTTACTCCAGTAGCAAGACTTGAATCTATTCGTCTATTCTTAGCATATGCTCTACACAAAAACTTCAAAGTACATTAGATGGATGTTAAGTCAGCATTTCTGAATGGAAAGCTGAATGAAGAAGTGTATGTGGAACAACCTCCAGGATTCTCAGATTCTAAGCGTCCAGGTTATGTTTATAAACTGGATAAGGCACTTTATGGCTTAAAGCAAGCTCCTCGTGCATGGTATGACACTCTTTCTACTTATCTCCATATTGAAAAATTTGAGCGAGGTAAGATTGACAAAACTCTATTTTTTAGAAAAGTGAAAGGTCATATCATTCTAGTTCAAATATATGTTGATGACATTATATTTGGTTCTACTAACCCTGAGCTTTGTACTCGTTTCGCTGATAGAATGAAAGATGAGTATAAAATGAGCATGATGGGTGAACTAACATATTTCCTTGGTCTTCAGATTAAGCAAACTGAAAAGGAACTTTTATTAATCAGGGAAAGTATGTTAAAGATATGCTGAAGAAATTTGATTTAACTCATAGTTCAGCTATGAAAACCCTTATGGCACCACCGCTGACACTTGACAAGGATTCAAAGGGAATACCTGTTAATGTCACGATGTACCGTGGGATGATCGGCTCTCTCTTGTATCTTACAGCTAGCCGACCCGATATTATGTATGCAACATGTTTGTGTGCACGATATCAAGCTGAACCTATGCTATCTCATATGAAAGCTGTAAAGAGAATCTTTCGATACCTTAAGGGTACAACGGACCTAGGTCTTTGGTATCCCAAAGATTCAGGATTCGATCTAACCGCCTATTCAGATAGTGATTTTGCAGGTTGCAAATTGGATAGGAAAAGCACCACAGGAGGATGTCAGCTCCTGGGTGGAAAGCTGGTAAGTTGGACAAGTAAAAAGCAAAATTCAGTATCCACTTCCACAGCTGAAGCTGAATATGTAGCTGCTGGAAGCTGTTGTTCTCAAGTCTTGTGGATGAGAAATCAGCTACTAGACTATGATCTTCAGCTCTCCAAAATTCTAATCTATCGCGACAGCACAAGTGCCATCGTTATAGCAAACAATCCAGTACTACATTCAAAGACCAAACACATAGAAATCAGATATCATTTTATCAGAGATCATGTGATGAATTGTGATATAGAACTTAATTTTATCCCAACTGATTATCAGTTAGCTGATTTATTTACCAAACCTCTTGATGAGACAAGATTCAACTTTCTCATCAGCGAGCTTGGAATGCTGAACTTTGAAGGGTAAAATCCTCAACGGTTCACATTGATCAGCGATAGGATAAAATCAACTCGTATAACCTATTCAATCATCTTCTCTCTGAATAAAACTTGGTTAAGCTGATATCAAGGTATGTTTTCTCTCTCTGACAATCGCATGAAAATGCAAGATTTCAAAACAAAATGTATCGCTGAATATCTCTTCCTTAACAACGATATTTTGAAAATTCTTAAAACCATCACTGATATTTTAATTCAGTGCTTCTTGTTTGTAAAAGAGTCCCTGAGCTTTCAAAACCTCAGAGACATCCTAAAAAGAATATGAAAGGACAGTTGTGACGTCATTACAACGGATAAACCCCGACACGTTTCTCTTTCTGACACGCGTTTGCACGTCTCGTTCAAACTTCCAATCAAATGCAAACACGTGTCCGTGTCATGATGAAAATCTTTTCCCGCTCAAGATTTTCTCTCTCTAATCTCTCTATATAAACAAATTTGTGGTTTATATTTTTCTTTTACGCGAACAATCTTCCTCCGCAAGAAAGAATTCACTGTTGCATTTGTGCTTTCTAAAACTTCAAGAACTGTTCATCATCTTCTTCATCAAACATCAAGGTTAATATGTTCTTATTTATTACCGAATGCGTATAACTTGTTTCCGATCTTTTCCTTGTTTTAACAAGATCAAACAAAAGAACTTCTTAAAAATGAAATCATTTTTTTCATGGTTTTATGAACACAACCATTTCATGGTTGTTCTTCAAGTTTAAATGCAAAAATCTTAAACTTGTTCTTCATTCGTTTCCAGAATCTATTTCTTCATAGAAAACTGGATAACAAGAATAAATGGGTTTTACATTTCGTTTCTTAAAATCAAGAAAAACCCTAATCTTCATTAAGACATTTGTGTCTGAATGAAATGGATAAAATTTGAACCATCTTAATGGAAAATCTTTCCACATTAAGATTATTCTTATTTGTTAACATCTTTGGTTGAACTGATAATACAGAGAAATGGCATCGTCTAACATTCCTGCTACCGCTGAGAACATCTTCGCTGATTCTGAGGAAGTGGAATTTATCAAGGCTCCTCAGGTTAAGTTCACTCTGGAACAACTAGATTGGACCAAAACGAACAACCTTTCTGCGCTTCTCGAGTTTCCTCCTCGAAAGCAAGTCACACATCTGAAAGATGCTGTGAATTTCCTAAAGAATTGCTGCATTTCAACAGCCCTGACCATCTCACCTCCTGCAAGTCAGCTACTACTATCCCAGTTCTGGTACACTGCCAGACACTCTCAGTTACCATCCGCCAAAGATCCCTCCAAAACAATTGATTGTATCCTCAGCGATACTGAGTATGGCACGATAAAGATCACACCTGCCATCATTCGCAAGGCTCTGAACTTTCCCAACGCTACAAAAGAAAAGCCTTTTGTTCCTTTCCCTGACCATAAGAAACTCGCTGACAAAGAAGCTCTTATTGCATTTTTCGATGCAATGGGCTATGTATGGGAAATTGGCAGCGACAAGAAGCCCGAGAAGAAGCTGACCCTGCTAAAGAAGTCGAAAATGCCCAACGAGATGAACTTCATCTTCGCTCACTTAATCAGCTGCATGACTGCCAAGACCGGCTCCTCTGACCAAGCCGCTCAACCTCAGCAAGCAATGGGATACGCTCTGCTGAAAGGTCTACACATTGACTGGGCATCTCTTATCTATGATGACTTGGTGCAAAGAGTAGACTCTGCCGCTGACAGACCTCTATGGGTTCCTTACCCCCGATTCATCAGCGCCATCTTCCAATATGGCCTGAAGGACAGCTACCCGCAAGAGGGTGACCTGAAACTCTCTCAGGTTGGCCCTAAGGTACTTGACTTCAAATCAGTTGAAAATGAGGTACGTCTTTCTACTCTTTTAACTCTTCTCAACCCTTCTTCTTCTACTTCTGTGGCTCCTTCAGCGACAATACCCATCGTTGATACCCTGGCCACAAAATCCTCTCCTTCTAAGAAAAGGAAACAATCATCTACCCCACTTGGTTCTGAAAGGATCAAGAAAACAAAGGAGCAACCCCAACAATCTCATGCTGAAGACTCCTCAGCTCTTTCTGCAGAGCTGAAGGAACGTTCAGTGGTACGCTCTGCCACACCTGAACAACCCATCCATTCCATCCCAACTTCAGCGTCTCTAAACGCTGAGGTTACAAACTTGGAACCTACCCAACCTCCTTCAGTCTCTCAAAAGACTGATGAAGTGATTTTCAGCGAATCCAACGCTGAACTCAGAACCCAACCTCCATTCTTATCCTTCGCTCCTCCCTCTACTCATTTGGTCTCTCCTCCAGTTTTCGCTGGAGATGCCATCATTTCTACGGAAACTAAAGCTGATACTCCAGGAATGATGAAGACAGGACCTGCAGGACAATCCATGGGCACTTTTGAAGATGACATGGAACATTTTTCAGGAACCCGTAATTTTGACGAGTTCATCAATCCTCCTGCAGGTACACACCAACCCATAAACACTGTCACTAAACCCCAAACTTCTGAGCTTTCCTATGTTCACAAGTTCTTATATGTTACAGGTCCTAATTTGGGAGACATCAACGCCTCTCTGAAGTCCGTGGAGACAAAGCTGACAGGTCTCACCACTACTCTTTCAAATAACTCTACAGCTGTAACAAACGCTGGAGAGAATCTTACAAAGCTGACAACGGTGGTGGAGAAGAAGGCTTCCACAGATGACATAAAGCAGGTTGATAAAACTCTCAGCGACTTCGCCAAGGTGCTCGCTGACATCTACACATACTACACCTCTCTCAAAAATTCAGTTTCATCCATATCCAGCGAGGTCACAACGCTGAAGACATCAGTTGGACAACTAGAGGGAGATATGTCTACTGTAAAGACTGACTTAGGATCTGTAAAGACCGATGTTAGTTCGATGAAAACGATGATCGAGCAGCTACTACACAAAGCGAATACTCCTGCTCCTGCCCCTGTCCCTGCATCTGACAATTTCACAGCGGCGGATCGCAGTGAGCTGGAGAAGATCAATCCTGCTTTTTCTGGCCTTCAAGACAGAATAGCAAAGATTGAAGTTTGTATAGGTATCTCTGGCCAAGAAGACAGATAACCTACCAACGCTGCTGAGTCAACCCATTCCTCCCCCACTCATCATGAGAAAGAGGGGAAAAAGAGCGCTAAAGATCTCTCCAAGAGCGCTGAAGACCTTTCACATGATGCATCTATCAGGGGAGAGAAGAAGGATGCTGAAGAAACTACCGCTGGACCTCAGGGAGATGAAAACCCTGAGGAAACCGAGACTGCTGGACCTCAGGGAGATGAAAACCCTGAGGAAACCGAGAAGCTAGCCTCTGTATCTGAGGGGGAGCAACTCGAAGAAGAAGATGATAAAACCGAATCCGAAGCAGAAGATGATGAAGCCGTCGACATCCCTGATAATGAACCATCCTCTTCTCCAAAGAATGATGATGATGACGACGAAGATGACGATGACTTCTTTATCGTCAAACCTGCTCCGAGGATCAAAGTTCTTAAGGGAATCTCGATAAATGAACCTTCAGGGGAGCGGACAAAGACAAAGCCCTCAGCCTCTGGAGCTGAGAAAGGCAAATTCAAAAGCGTCGCTGAAGATGACAATCTGACGATCTTGCTTGAAAAGCCGGTTTGTCAGGTTCACTAAACATCTCTCACTCCATCCCTCCTCTATCATACACTATCAGTTCTACTACCCAAGCCTATACACTTGAACAAATTTTCTCTCTCTGATTCTTCCCAAGTTCTTACTTGTAAGATCGCTGTGTTTCAGCTAGTCCTCTCCCCTGTTTGAGGATATCGCTGAAGGTTCCACAACTGCGACTTTACCAATAATACCAGCTGCTGCTGAAGAAATAATTCCAGTCTTAGCTTTAATCTCTGAGACTGATGAACCTGAAGAACAACTACTCTCGCACAGACGCAGACCTTCCTTAGCTCCTCAAAAGCTAAGTGAAGAGGATTAGAAAAGAAGAGAAGAGATAATAAAGCAATTCGAGGATCAGCGAATCATTCTGAGGCGTGATCAACTTCCTTCAGTTCCTCAAAAGTTCAGAATTTCCCAAAAGGAATACAAGGATCACCTCAGAGCTGAAAGATTAATCGCTGAAAGAAAGGAAGCTGAAGAAAAGGACAGAGAATACGCCATCCAGCTTTCTAAACGATCAGTGAAAGACCCCAAGCTGAAAAGAGTTCCTATTGAAGTTCAACGTCAGCTCTGGGAAAACGCCAAGAAGATAACTGAAGAAAAGAGAACTGTGTCTCAGTCCACTTTAGCCTGGTGCAAAGAAAAGGTCAACTACAGACTCTCTCCTGCCAAAATCAACAAGGTATTCATCTCTGGAAGAACAACCCTTGTTTCAATCGCTGAAGTCGAGATATTCAGAGAAGATAAGAAGTACGAAAAATTCGATGCTGAAGCCATAACGAAGTACGATCTCTCTGAATGGTTGGAGATCAGGTTAGCCATCCAGAAGTCTCAGTCGAAGTACAAGGAACATGTTGAAAAGCTGATCAACAAACAAATCGACTTAGTCTACTCCTGTGTGGATATTCCTCCTCCTCCTCCTCTCGAAAGTCAGAAAAGAAAGGCCTCAACAAAGAAGAAGAAATCTAAATCTTCAATTGATGGCCCTGTCATACGAAATGAAACAGGTATTGGTTTTTCACGTGCTGAAGTCCTTGGTCCTGATCCTGATCTTTCCATGCTTGACACATCTCTTCCTCCTGGTGAGACTTTCATCCCTGGCAAAGTCATAAGCGAACCCTAAGGGATATTTTTCCATGACTACGATGGTGGAAAGCATTTTCAACGCATCTCTGAACTTCACATCACTCCCATCGAACAGCTGAGAGATCTCATCTACTGGTGTGACTTCAGGAATGACCCTCAGGCACGACATCTGAAACCCTTGATTTTTGAAGAAGCGCTGATCAGAAGAAAACAAGGTGTAACCGTTCCTGACTGGATGATTCCCACCACATCAATGACCCTTGATGAACTTCTCATTAAGGAAGAACCCTTTACAAACTGATATGATCGCCTATTTTCTCTATTGTATCAGTTATTCTTTTGTACTTGTAATTTATTTCGCTTGTACTTGTAATCTTTCCATTTCTCTTTGTAACCTGATTCAAAGTTTTAAAGAAAGATTTCAGCGAATGTAGTTTACTCCATCAGTACTGAAAAGATCCCAGAAAACAGTAAAAGGGACAAATATTTTATGAGTTCTTTTTATCCTTATGTTTTCATTAAATAGCAATTTTTTTTGTTGCTATGTCATAATCAAATAGGGGGAGATTGTTGATCCAAACCCTCAGTGATTTGATAATGACCCTCTCTTATATACTTAGTGAAAATTGTAAGTAATCAATATGTATCAGAGTTTCACTATCGCTGATAAGTACTAAGATCTTACAGTACCGCTGATAGGAACTCTCGCTCTTTAAATTAAACATTCAGCGAACACTGTTCACCATTAATGCTCTGAGTCTGTTCAGTCATTATGATGATCGCTGATAAGTTAGTTGTTTACTTATGATCCCTGAAGACAAGTTTCACGTCAACAAAGGTTCTACGCTGAAGTCGAAGATCAAGCTCAAGAACCAGCGACAAGTCTCCTAATGAACTGATACGGATCAGCGAAGACTCAGATTTGTCCACTCAACGTGTAGTATCAAGTACAAGACTTCAGCTATCGCTGAACTTTATCATTCGCTGAATAGATAATGATAATGCTCTGAATCAACGAAAGCTGATCATGAAGTCCTCCATACAAAGTACTTTTGTCTTAACCACCCTTGCACGACTCCGTACGAAATGTCAGAAAAGAACCTCCGACTGTCTGAAATCGTACAACCACTCTGATACTACACTGTTCATCCATGCAGCTACTAAGGTTGTCAACAAAGGTCAATGACATGCAACCAACCAGCTGATGACACGTGTAAAGTGTATACTTTGGTGACGCTACTATGCCTTACCCCCTAGGCGACGTCGAGGTCGAGTGCCGCGAGGTAAAAGATTTTCGATTTTATCTTTAATCATGAGAGAAAGTACTATGATTTTATGTAACATCCGGCAAAAATCGAAACTTCCAGGTTAGCATCTGTTAAACCCTCACTAATGTTAATATAGGGAAAATACCCTGATAGGACCCATTCAGGATAAATTAAAGCGAAGATTCGTTAGAATTTCCGGTAGTTGCTGAAAAGACCCGGTTTCGACCCGCGATTAACTGAAACACCTTATGTAATGCCAAAATGCTTCAATTAACATGTAACCTATATAAAAATATAGGATTTTACTTCCTATATAAACTTTTCCTTTTTATGAGATTTAATAAAAATAAGAAGGTAATTTTTGGAGTTTGCATTGCTAATTTAAAAAAAAAAAAATATATGCAATGGGTTGGGGGCTCATGTAGGGGCCGGCCACCCCCTCCCCAAAACCCCTCTCTTTGTTGCAATTTGATTCATTTTCAAATCTTGCAACCATTCATCTTCTCTCTCTCTCTCTCTCTCTCTCACTCTAGTGTTTCAAACCTTTCTTCTCCTCATCACTTCCATCTTAGCACCTTCAAATTCCAGCAAAAAACTCCAGCCCTAAATCTAGTATTCAAAGCAAAAGATTCAAAGTTTGAAGTACTTGCAACATCTTCCCAAGGTAAGAACTTCAAACTAGTGTTGTTCATATTTTTTTTTGGCACCTTTTATGCTATTTCTTTCATTGTTTTACACCTTTATCTTGTTCAAATGGATGAACCCTTTTTCTTGTTCTAGAAGTGAGATAAAACACCAAGGACATGAGAAATGTCCATAAAGTGGTGAAAATCTATGAACTTCCATCATGAACTTAAGAAAAATGAGCAAAATCATCAAAAAACGTGGTTTTTCTTCTTGTACTAAAATATGAGTTTGTAGACCTTTGCATGCACATTTTATTTTAAGTTTTGGGTATTTTCTTGCAAAATCATGTCATATGATGTTGGGATTAAATCCTTAACAAAGGAACCCACATCTATGAATGTTAGAAGGCTTAAAAATGTGATTTTCTTAAGAATGTTAGAGTTTTAAGAATCTGGCAGATTTGTTGCATGTGCTTAGGACGACCATATCTTGGTCAAATCATGTCCAAAATTCCTCATTTTTCTTCTGGAGTAAGGTTTAATGAGTTAGGGTTCAAAACCAACTGGTCTCATAAGAAAATATTGAGATTTAATCCTTCAACTCCTTAGGACCAATTTGGAGTGCAACAGATGGTCGGCCAGATTTTTAGGTCACAATATTTTACTTATAATTCTTTGTAGAATCCATGAAAATTTCTCATTTTTTTTTCTGGAAGTTCCCCATATGAGTTAGGATTCACATGCACTTGTTCTCATTCACGAATATGGAGTTTTGGTCACTTAAATATTTTATACAAGTCAAGTGTGCCAAGCTATCCAAGATTGGTAGATTGGTACATGCAGCTTCAATCATCCATAACTCACTCAACATTTATCAAAGGTTTGAGGATCTTTTTCCATGAGATACCTTTATGTGTTAGGTTTTCAAAACATGTAAAAACTCTGAAAAATATTAAGTTTTGACCCCCCAAAAGCCCTTTATGGCAGAAGGGTGCAATCTGTTTTAGACTCTGTGTTGCATGAATTTATAAAAATTATTTTGACCCCTTAAACACCCCCAAAATTCATGAAATTTGGTCAAAATAGCCTTAACTCAGTATAGTACTACATATAAAAAAATGGGTAAATTTGTCATTTTAGAAAGTGTTTTTCAATAGTCATTTTTGAAGTACAAAGTTTCTGTCAGATTAAGCATTTTGAAAAAGTATGGGATTTTATTCTTATAACTCTATATATATATGATTAAAACATATTGAACAATGCTAAATTCTTCGTTTCAACTTGAATACTAAAGCAAGGGCATTACACAAGATGTGGATTAAATTAGTTAAGTATAACCTTGAATTAGATACGAAGGACTTATAGAGATTGTTTGACATTATAGGGAACCCGTAAAGCGTTTAAGCAAACAAGCTATCACTACTTCGCGACTACGCTTCTAGAGATTGTTTAACTTGTAATTTTTGGAACTTCACAATTTAAAACTTATGTAATTGTATGGTTGGTGTTGTTTTATTTCCTAATGCTATGAAGCTTTAGCTGTTACATCTCGTGTTTCCACTTTAGCGGGGTGTGACAGACTTGGTATCAGAGCCATAGGTTATAGAGAATGCCGGTTTTCTTATGGAAACCACAAACTATAACCCAACCATAACACAAACTATTTTCAAAAGGGTTTTCGAAATGATTGTCAAAAATCTGAAGCATATTGCTAATATAACCAAGTTGAGTGTCACATTATTATACCTCAATTAAACAAAGCCTGATCACCTATGTTTAATTCAGGTAAGTATAATGAGAGACTCGGGTTGGTCATAATGGAAGTATGCTTAAAATAAATTTCCTACTTAAAAATGGAAAGTATAATCCTTGTGTGTGCACGCATAAACATTGGATATCTTAGGCACTTACAATAACACACTTAATAACTAAGTCTACCATTATCGCAGTTCACTATGTCGTCCACCCACACTTCATCCGAGCACACTCCTTCCGAGCACTCTTACTCGACTGACCCCTCCGGCTATATTACTAGCCATCCTAGGGGGAATACATTTGTTGAGGTGGAGAGAGACCCGTATGAGGACGACCATGAAGTAAACAGTGCACCACTCACTCGATCCCCTCCGCCTACACTTCGAGGACCGAGAGTAAGAACCACGGCTAGAAAAAGTGTTCCATTGCCTAGGTGTGTGAGTTTCACCCACCCACCGAGATAAGAAGGAGAGTCATCCCGACCGGGAGCGCGGCGAGGAAACCCCAAGATGGTGACCGGGGTACCAGTGGCTCACCCTCCCGGCAGGACCGCCCGGGAAAGTCAGTGGGTCTTAATGATGTCACAAGACATACAACTCCATGAAGAGAGAATGGACCAACAACATCAAACACTGAATGGGGTGATGGAGGTTCTAAAATCACATAGTGAGGTCTCAGATCGAACCATGGAGGTCATCACCTTCACTAGGAGGGAAGTGAGAGCACTACGTATGTACCTAGCTTGGGTAATGAGAGCTTTGATATTGGTGATGGGACTGCTGATCTGGGCATTGATGCGTTAGAAGACCACTCACTATGAAGCTTTTGGGATTGATTAAACTTAAACTTATATTTTTGGGGCATGTAGCCGTTAATTCCAAACATTAAATGTTTTGTTAATTGTTTCTTTCGGGAATTGAATGTTTACGGCTTATGAATGAAATGTTTGGTTAATGCTCACATATCTCAAGTACTTTTAATACATGATTATGAAATTGTGGTATGTTGTTATGACAATACGTGTAGATAATAATGATAGTATGCATGAAGTAGTACCATAACTTAGATTAACATAACAAGTAGGAAGTGTAACCAAATAACAGTAATAGTGACCATGTGACTAAATCCTTAATTAAAACCATACCTGTAGGACTATGCCTCCAAGGAGAGAGGATCCCGAAATCGCACGGCTCGTGTCCGAGCAAATCATGGCCGCACTTCCAAATATCGTTAGCCAAGTAGCAGCGGGTCTGAACGCTAATCCAAGAAATCATGGCCGGGATGTGGCCAACAGACTGACATGGGATGAGTTTAAGAAGATGCTCAAGGATGAGTATTGCCCGATGAGTGAGATCCAGAAGCTGGAAGCAGAACTGTGGAACCATGAAATGAAGGGAAACGACATAGACTCTTACACTGCCTGTTTCCATGAGCTGAAAAAGCTGGTGCCACACTTGGTGACGCCCGAGGAAAACCGAGTGGATAGATATGTGTGGGGTTTATCTTCAGAAATCAGAGGAAATGTGACTTCAGCTGACCCGAAGACTCTTCAAGAAGCAGTGAATTTAGCAACGAGACTCACCAACAACGCAAATCGTTCGAGAGCAATTGGGAATGACATAGCCGGAGGGAAAAGAAAGATAGAAGAGCCTGCAAGAAGGCAATTTGGGGGAAGATCAGACAAGGGTCAGAGGGTGACAGGAAATTTTGGAATTCAAGCACATGCAGAGGAGAAAGAAAAAGGGCCATGCCCAAGATGCGTCAAGTGCAATAATCATCACCTCGGAAGATGCATCATTTGCCTCAAGTGTAACAGAGGAGGCCATGTCGCCAGAGATTGCAAGAGCGGAGGAAGGCGAACTTGTCACGAGTGTGGGAGCCCAGATCACTTTCGGAGCGCATGTCCGAGACTGAACCGAAGGCCTAATGCAAATCAAGCTCGACCATTCAACCAGGGGAATCAAGGAGGTCAGGCACGAGGTTGAGTGTTCGAAATTGGGGCAGATGAAGCAAGACGAAACCCGAATGTAGTCACAGGTACGTTTCTCTTGAATAATCATTATGCAACAGTACTATTTGATTCTGGAGCGGATAGGAGCTTTGTAACACTAGCGTTTAGGCCGAAAATTAACTTGAAACCTCAAAAGTTGAAAGAGGTCTACGTTATTGAATTTGCTAATGGACAGGAAGTTAGGGCCAGAGATGTAATTAAAAACTGTACCCTAAAACTGACGGGAAATGATTTTAGCATAGATTTAATCCCAATCAAACTAGGAAGCTTCGATATAGTCGTAGGTATGGATTGGTTATCGAAGAATCGCGCTGAAATCGTTTTCTCCGAAAAGATCGTCCGAATACCACAAACCGAAGGAAGAGTACTGGAAATACAGGGAGAAAACTCGGGGAAAAGTTTCAAAATAGTGTCGAGTATGAAGATGCGAAAATATTTGCGGAAAGATTGTGTTGCGTTTCTGACACACGTGGTGGATAAGGAGATCAAAGAGAAGAATATTCAAGACTTTCCAATAGTACGAGATTTTCCCGAGGTATTTCCAGATGAATTACCTGGATTACCCCCACCAAGACAAGTTGAATTTCATATCGACTTAATTCCGGGAGCGGCACCCGTGGCGAAATCACCTTACCGGTTAGCACCTTCAGAAATGCAGGAGTTGTCAGAACAACTTAAGGAGCTACTCAATAAAGGATTCATCAGACCCAACTCTTCACCCTGGGGAGCTCCAGTTTTATTCGTTAAAAAGAAAGATGGTTCTTTTCGAATGTGCATCGACTACAGGGAACTTAATAAGCTGACCATCAAGAACCGATATCCCCTTCCTCGAATCGATGACCTGTTCGACCAACTTCAAGGCGCTACGTACTTTTCAAAGATCGACCTTCGGTCTGGATACCATCAAATGAGGGTTCGTGAGGAGGACATTCCTAAGACAACGTTTAGGACTCGATATGGACATTATGAGTTCCTAGTCATGCCTTTTGGACTGACAAACGCTCCAGCAGTCTTTATGGATCTAATGAACAGAGTATGTCGACCGTACTTGGACAAATTCGTAATTGTGTTCATAGATGATATATTAATATATTCGCAAAGCAAGAAGGAGCATGAGCAACATTTAAAGCTAATACTAGAACTGCTCAGAGACCAGAAGCTGTATGCTAAACTTTCCAAATGCGAATTTTGGATTCGTGAAGTGCAATTTCTTGGGCATGTAGTTAATAAAGATGGAATTCATGTCGATCCGGCCAAGATAGAAGCCATCAAGAAGTGGGAAGCCCCAAAGACTCCGACAGAAATTCGTTCGTTTCTCGGTTTAGCTGGTTACTATCGGCGTTTCATTGCAAATTTCTCCAAAATTGCACAACCATTAACGGAATTAACCCAGAAGGATAAGAAGTTCGATTGGGGAGAAAAACAAGAAGAAGCTTTTCAGACGCTTAAGCATAAGCTTTGCAATGCACCGATCTTAGCTTTACCAGAGGGTGCAGACAATTTTGTTGTTTACTGCGATGCCTCACACCAAGGGTTGGGGTGTGTGCTAATGCAAAAAGACAAGGTTATTGCCTACGCATCAAGGCAACTTAAAGTTCACGAAAAGAATTATACCACCCATGATTTGGAACTAGGAGCCGTAGTGTTCGCACTCAAGATTTGGAGACATTACCTCTACGGCACTAAATGTACCGTCTTTACCGACCACAAGAGCCTACAACACATTTTTGATCAGAAAATGCTGAATATGAGACAACGGAGATGGGTTGAACTGCTTAGCGACTACGATTGCGAGATAAAGTACCACCCATGCAAGGCTAATGTTGTAGCTGATGCGTTAAGCCGAAAAGAAAGAGTGAAGCCATCGAGGGCAAGAGCCAGGGGAACGATGGTCCGGACGAGTCTTAAGGACCAAATTCTCGAAGCTCAAGAAGAAGCATTAAAAGAGGAGAATTTGAAAAAACGAAACCCTACATCATCTGGAAGAGGAATTTGAAACACAACCAGACGGGGTGCGTTACTTCCGACATAAAGTTTGGGTACCTAAGGTTGTCAATCTGCGATCAATAATCATGGATGAAGCCCATAAATCAAGATATTCAATTCACCCCGGAGCCGATAAGATGTACAAGGATCTGAAGGAATACTTGTAAAGCCCGTATCCCGGTATGTAATTTATTAATATTAATTCTTTTCTTTTAAGTTTGATTTAATGTGGTTTCCGTTAACGGGGTTAGTCGAATCGGACCTAATTGTTAAAATGTCGGAATTTTGGTTAGATTGCAAGAAGGAGGGTAGTTGAGGGACTAAAGGTGTTAAAGGGCCAAAAGACTAGGCTTTCGGCCCATGCAATTCATAAACAGAAAACTCATATTGTATTTTGGTTTTTGTGTGTTTGTGTGTTTGGGACGTGAGTAGCAAACAAAAGAAAAGAAAACAAAAAAAAAAAGAAAACCCTACCTTCTTCTCCCTTGTGTTCACGGCCGCACTTCCCCCCCCCCCCTTTTGTCTGTTTGTCACCACCGCGAGAAAGAAGAGAGAACGCAGCGGCAGCCACCTTTCGCCGCCGCTGCTGCTGTCGCCGGAGGTCGCCACACCTGGATCGTCGGAGGAATCGAGAGAGAGAAGTTCGGTTGTGAGACGT
The DNA here is from genome assembly GCA_033807775.1 of Saussurea involucrata. Classification (NCBI taxonomy): domain Eukaryota; kingdom Viridiplantae; phylum Streptophyta; class Magnoliopsida; order Asterales; family Asteraceae; genus Saussurea; species Saussurea involucrata. Next base: position 102,419,472 of record CM066314.1, on the reverse strand, counting down.
CGTCGTAAGGTAAGTAGCTCTCTCGTTCGTCTCGTTTCTTTCCTTTTTCCTTTTCGTTCTTCCGGCGAAACGACCACCGCCGCACGCCGCCGCTGCGGTGGCCGTGGGTGGACGGCGGTGGCTGTGTGTGTGTGTGGGCGAGTGTAGGTGTGTGTGCGTTTATGGCGATCGAGAGAGAGAGGAGGAAGGTGGTGCGAGAGGGTGGTGAGGATGGTGTGCGTGTGTGTGTATTCACTGCCGGAAAACGGCCGCCGTCGCCGGCGACCACCGCTGCCGGAGGTGGCAGTAGGGGGTGCCGGGTGTTGTTTAGAACTCGTATCCCGATCGTTGGTTTAATCGCAAAACTCTAACCCGTAACCGTAACCGCGTAACCGTTTACAAAATCGTCATTTTATGTGAATATTATGGTTCTGTCCAGTTTTTATTTCGCGCATAACTTTCTCGTCGTAACTCGGATTGAGCCGAAATTGATGCCAACGGTTCACGTTCTGGGTCGGGCACATTTTCCGTGTTTTGGCGGAAATCCGGTTCGGCTTCTAGCTAGGTGAAAAAGTGGTCGTTTTACAGCAGTTTGTCATTTCATGTAAAATCGTCGTTTTCTGCTGCTGTTTTGTTTTGGTCATAACTTTTTCCTCGTAACTCGTTTTGAGATGAAATTGGTGCCCAAAGTTCCCTAATCGAGTTGGGAAGGTTTTTCGTGTTTTGCCGAAAGTCCGATTAAGCCCGTAGCTAGGCTGTATTGGGATGTTTGTGCAGGCTGGACCGAAAACTGGCAGTTTTGGTAATCGTTCGTATTTAATTCGTAATAAATTGTAGAAAATCGTTAGGAGGCGTATAATATGTCCTTGGAACCCTAACTCAGAGTACTTTCTAATCATGAAATAATATTGGGAATTTTCTGGGTTTAAAGGGGTCGAAACAGGTCCCGAACAGACCTGTTTGGCGAGAGCGGGAAATAGTTTTAGTGACGGTTTAAGCGTGCGTCGTGTCTTAGGGTCCGGGTCTCGTATTGGTATGTTTTAACGTGCGTTTAGGTGCTAGGAAGTGGCCGTAATTGGGAAGCTTGAATTTGTATTGTTGAGCTAGGCGCGCATTCGAGGTGAGTTCTCTCACTATAACTAATGACGGTTATTTTTACATTACGTTGTGTATGTATGTGGTAGTTCTATTTGCTTTTGATGCGGGGTTAAATAGTGGGGTGTCTAGTCGGACCTTTATTGTTGTGACTACGCGGGTGGCGTAGGAGTTCGGCAGGGCCGAGGGTCACATACGCGGGTGGCGTAGTAATTCGGTGGGACCGAAGGTTGTATACGCGGGTGGCGTATGAACCCGGGGGTGCCGGGTTGCGTTTACACGATGGTCGTGTGGCCGGTGGGATCGACGTATGCCTATTAGGTGGGTTGGTGTGAGTATGCAGGTTTATGATTTGTTCGTAGACTTGAATGCTGTTTATGTGCAATTATCTGTTTATGGTGGTGTGGAAATAACTGTGTTACTTATGGTGCAGAATTCACTAAGCTTCGTGCTTACCCTTTCCCAATAGATTGTGGTTTCAGGTACGGGCGGCTCCAAGGCGTGACGAGTACACACTGGCGCGCGAGGAGAGCTGGTTGCTTTATGTTTTTTTTATAATTAAACGTTTATTCCGCTGGTTTTTATTATGAAGATATTAATTATGAGTTTGCAAACGAAACGTTGGGATCATTTAATGAGTTGTTATAAATGAAATGTTTATCCAAAAATTTAAATTTGCTTGTAATTTTTGGGACGTTACAACTTGGTATCAGAGCACGGCTTGAGTAAATCAAACGCATTTCGGTGTGTTTGATCTCAAGTTTGCGGCTATAAAAATTTTTCTTTAAAGTTTTTGGGAAATAAAAAGAAGGAAAAATCCGTTTGAGAAACGGTGAGCGGAGGCGCAGTGTGTACAGTCAGCCAGAGTCAAAGGGGGAAAGATACAGTACTTAGTGTTTTATTGCTTTCTAGATAATAGAGTATGCATGCTAGATTGCCTGTTGTGGACACTATGCCGTATGTTGTACTGCTTGCTATTAGGAATTTATGCTAATTATGATAGGTTACTAAGGGGATGCCCTCTGGGTTGTATGCAGTAAGAGATTTATAGCCTTAGAATATTTGATTTAGTTCTATTGTGCAGCTCTTGTTTGAGTCCAACCGTTCTAGGATAGAATCTTGTATTCGAATGTCTATTTATTTCGCACTGCATATAATCGGGTATTCGCGAGGTCACTCGTTATAATTAGTAGGGATTCGGTAGTAGAAAGGGTAGTGGGATAAGAGGAAGTTCCTAGAGAGCTGGGAAGGGTGTTTATGTATGAGTATGTGTGCTAGATTGCTTTCTAGAACATAGAAGTATGTATGCTAAATTGCTTGGTGCTTATTACACTGTATTGCATGTTTGTTGCTTGCTAATAGGAGGTTATGCTAGCCTTGATAGGTTATTAGGTGAATGCACTATAGGTCGTATGCGGTAGGAACCGAATAGCCTTAGAATGTCGGATTTAGTTCTATTGCGCAGCTCTTGTTTGAGTCCAACCGTTGTAGGATAGAATCTTACATTCGAATGTCTATCTGGTTTGCACTGTGTGCGACTGTGCATTCGCGAGGCGACTCGTCATGACTAGTAGAAATTTCGTTGTAGCAAGGGTAGTGTTTGGGGGTGGAATTCCTAGGGAGCTAGGAAGAGTGTGTACATATGCTGATGTGGGCATATGGGTATAGTTATCGGCAAGGAGCTACTTGGACCCCTTGGGATGGAACTCGGAACGGGCGATGATAGGTGTGTATGGTAGTAGTAGAGCTCCTACTACCGGAAGCACAGGATCAATGCTCGAGTCGGGAAAAGTCGCGAGGAATCCAAGGAGTTGAGCGTGAGTGTTGCTAGTGTGCGTTATTATGTGCTATTAATGCGTTGTGTTATCTACCCAGAATGGCCATCATTAGGAGAAACAACCATATTAAATCTATTAGTACAGGTGTGTACTTGATTTGCTTAGATGAAATGATCGTTGAGGGTAGTGGTGAAGGATCTAATCTAGTAGTCGTTAGAATAGAAGGACGATTCTAGTATTAGTCACTTGGAGTGACGATAAGGATGATGTTTGTTTCGGGCCAAGATGGATGATTGTGCTAGAATCATAGGCTTATAGAGCCGACGTTGATTTGAGGAAAAATCGTAGGGATTATTTGACGTAATTTCCCCAACTTGCCTAAGAGGTTTAAATGTCCGGATGACGTTAGTGGATCGGAGAGATTTGGAGGAGTAGGAGTCGAGGCGTAGAATGCCGACTGAGTCATGCACAAGGTTTGATTTTGAAATAGATTGTATTAACCAATTCTTGTGTTTCAAATCATTTTATGGATGGTGTTTTGAAATTTTGGGAAATGTTCAGCACACACACAAGATTTTGAAATATGGTTTTGAAAGTGTATGAAATCGTTTTATCACGGGAGTGCAAACTTTGTTAGAATTTGTCTCATTTTCGTTATTTTTCCAACGGTTCTTTCGGGTAAGATGATATCCGTGTTTTGTGGTGTTTAAAATGTGGGGCAAGTGACTACGGCTTGTGACTTTAACATTGGAACTCCTCCACATATGTTAGAGTTGAGACGAAAAGTTACATTCCACGGTGTCTGTATAAAGCTAATTGAGTGATTTGGTTAAAATAAGTTTTGTTTTACGGCATGTTGAGTCGTGTGGGTTTAATGTCACGAGGTGCATATCTTATTTGTTTATGTGACCATTTGGGGAAATCTTGGAAATCAATTTAAAGAACCCCACCTTTTGAGATTTTATGAGATTTTAGTCGATATTTTCAAATGATGAAAACATATTGGTTTTTTATCTTTAAGTTTGAAACTTACACGAGACAGTGGTATTTTAACAAAAATATATTCGTAAACCGTTTCATCGTTTTTGTATGACTATCCGACGCGCGTAAGATTTGTTAGTTAACCATGTGCCACGACATTTTTTTGTTGAAAAAGAGGAATTTTGGGGTCAAATGTCATGGAACTGATTTTGAAATTATGTGCACATTTTTGTCGCACCCGATGGAAGGTCGAGCGGTTACTTTAAATACATGTCATGAGTCAATTCATACTAGAACCGCGACGGTTCATTTTCAAAGAAATTATTTATTTCGCTTTACGTTTTGTGAGTGAACTAAGCTGCAATGAAATGATTTTCAACATGATTTTCATACGTGGGACGAGCGTGTCCATTTTTGCGTAACTACCGACCTGGTAATAGTAGTTTTATTGCTTACGGTCTTTTTGAAATGAAAAATCTAGACGTTGAAAACATTTTTGTAAATGACTTTGTAAACCATTTGGGAAATGCGCTTTTAAGTGTTATGTGTCATTTTGAGAATTTTTAAGGGTGTGAGTCCTTTGGGAAAACTCTTTTGTTTAACCCGTGTTGAGTTTGGGACTAATGTTATTTAAGAGTATTGCTTGCTTAAACTTTATTTAAACGCGTTTTTTTGACCGACTTATGGGTCTAGCAAGCGTGGAGCATTTTGCTCGGTTTTGACTTGGAGTTAGTCATGGGCTAATTGCCCGGTTTTAATGACTCGAGGTGGAGTCTTGTTGATGAATTGTTTTGTCGCACCGTTTGGCATTCATTGCACGTCGAGTATTTACACGTTTGGGTGAGGGAGACAATCCGAGATAGGCACTTGTGGGTAGGATGTTTTACTTTGGATCCTTAGGCACGTTAGTCAGTCGCTGGTAGTGGTCGGTTGGGTATCTCGGGGTGAGGCCCCGGTGTTCAGGTGTTATAGCCTAGGCTTTCTAGTAGGTGCTAGGAGGATATAGTTTTGGGCACTTACCTGAGAAGTAATTCCGATGTGAAGGGTCCTGAGGCGTTACCTGAGAGGTAGGCGTCAGGGTGTATCCTCGGTTCAGATAAATTAGCTTTGTAGAGCGAGTGTGGGGGATACGTCGGCGGTGGGAGGTTGGGTATTCCACGCGTGTTGGTAATGTAGGCCGGGTAGTATCGGTTAAGGGAATGACCTACGTGTGTGTTAGTTGACTTGATTGTGGGGGATATCTATTTGTGTTAGTGTCTAGGATAATACCACGCTTATGTGAGTTATTGTAATCGGTTGGACCGATGTTCGGCGGGTGGCCGATGTTTGTTATTGTAATCGGTTGGACCGATGTTCGGCGGGTGGCCGATGTTTGTTATTGTAATCGGTTGGACCGATGTTCGGCGGGTGGCCGATGTTTGTTATTGTAATCGGTTGGACCGATGTTCGGCGGGTGGCCGATGTTTGTTATTGTAATCGGTTGGACCGATGTTCGGCAGGGGGTCGATGTTTTGTTAATATAATTTATTGAAGATCTTTGGAGTCTATTAGAATTCGTGGAAGTTAATCAACAGTTAAGGGTAGGAATGATCGTAGTCGAGTATCCTGTAGGGTATACTGTGAGCAGCTTTAGAATGGTTAGAGCTTGAAATTTGACTCGGGATACATGAAATATCTAAGGTTGGGAGACAACCGAAGTCGCTTGGCTAGGAATGATTCCAATTGTTGGGGTGTTCTGCCGATCATAATCCCAGTGTCCTAGAAGGAGTGCGTTAGTTAGAAATGTTTTCGAGAAGTTTTAGAAGGGATTTCAAGTGGACTTAGGAACCTGAGGTTGAGATGAGGGAGAACTATCCGGAGCTATTCGTAGACAGAGACTTCGAGGACGAAGTCTAATCCAAGTGGAGGAGAGTTGTAAAGCCCGTATCCCGGTATGTAATTTATTAATATTAATTCTTTTCTTTTAAGTTTGATTTAATGTGGTTTCCGTTAACGGGGTTAGTCGAATCGGACCTAATTGTTAAAATGTCGGAATTTTGGTTAGATTGCAAGAAGGAGGGTAGTTGAGGGACTAAAGGTGTTAAAGGGCCAAAAGACTAGGCTTTCAGCCCATGCAATTCATAAACAGAAAACTCATATTGTATTTTGGTTTTTGTGTGTTTGTGTGTTTGGGACGTGAGTAGCAAACAAAAGAAAAGAAAAAAAAAGAAAACCCTACCTTCTTCTCCCTTGTGTTCACGGCCGCACTTCCCTCCCCCTTTTTGTCTGTTTGTCACCACCGCGAGAAAGAAGAGAGAACGCAGCGGCAGCCACCTTTCGCCGCCGCTGCTGCTGTCGCCGGAGGTCGCCACACCTGGATCGTCGGAGGAATCGAGAGAGAGAAGTTCGGTTGTGAGACGTCGTCGTAAGGTAAGTAGCTCTCTCGTTCGTCTCGTTTCTTTCCTTTTTCCTTTTCGTTCTTCCGGCGAAACGACCACCGCCGCACGCCGCCGCTGCGGTGGCCGTGGGTGGACGGCGGTGGCTGTGTTTGTGTGTGGGCGAGTGTAGGTGTGTGTGCATTTATGGCGATCGAGAGAGAGAGGAGGAAGGTGGTGCGAGAGGGTGGTGAGGATGGTGTGCGTGTGTGTGTATTCACTGCCGGAAAACGGCCGCCGTCGCCGGCGACCACCGCTGCCGGAGGTGGCAGTAGGGGGTGCCGGGTGTTGTTTAGAACTCGTATCCCGATCGTTGGTTTAATCGCAAAACTCTAACCCGTAACCGTAACCGCGTAACCGTTTACAAAATCGTCATTTTATGTGAATATTATGGTTCTGTATAGTTTTTATTTCGCGCATAACTTTCTCGTCGTAACTCGGATTGAGCCGAAATTGGTGCCAACGGTTCACTTGTGGGGTGTCTAGTCGGACCTTTATTGTTGTGACTACGCGGGTGGCGTAGAAGTTCGGCGGGGCCGAGGGTCACATACGCGGGTGACGTAGTAATTCGGTGGGACCGAAGGTTGTATACGTGGGTGGCGTATGAACCCGGGGGTGCCGGGTTGCGTTTACACGATGGTCGTGTGGTCGGTGGGATCGACGTATGCCTATTAGGTGGGTTGGTGTGAGTATGCAGGTTTATGATTTGTTCGTAGACTTGAATGCTGTTTATGTGCAATTATCTGTTTATGGTGGTGTGGAAATAACTGTGTTACTTATGGTGTAGAATTCACTAAGCTTCGTGCTTACCCTTTCCCAATAGATTGTGGTTTCAGGTACGGGCGGCTCCAAGGCGTGACGAGTACACACTGGCGCGCGAGGAGAGCTGGTTGCTTTATGTTTTTTTTATAATTAAACGTTTATTCCGCTGGTTTTTATTATGAAGATATTAATTATGAGTTTGCAAACGAAACGTTGGGATCATTTAATGAGTTGTTATAAATGAAATGTTTATCCAAAAATTTAAATTTGCTTGTAATTTTTGGGACGTTACAATACTATTGGTGGCCAGGGATGAAGAAAGATGTTGCTTTGTATGTAAGCAAGTGCCAAACTTGTGCAATGGTTAAGGCTGAACATCAGAAACCATCTGGTCTTCTTCAGCAACCTGAGATTCCCGAATGGAAATGGGAACAAATAAGCATGGATTTCATAACTAAGTTACCTAGAACCGGGAAAGGACATGATTCAATCTGGGTTATAGTGGACCGGCTTACAAAATCTGCACATTTTCTGCCTATTCGAGAGGACTTCAAGACGGAAAAGCTTGCACAGTTATACATCAACGAGATTGTGATGCGTCATGGAGTACCTACTTCCATTATCTCGGACAGAGATAGTCGTTTTACGTCACGCTTTTGGCGATCAGTCCAGAAAGCGTTGGGCACGCGTTTGGACTTGAGCACTGCCTACCACCCGCAGACGGACGGTCAGACAGAAAGAACTATACAAACACTAGAAGACATGCTGCGAGCGTGTGTAATAGATTTTGGTGGAAGTTGGGATACTCATTTACCGTTAGTCGAATTCTCTTACAACAATAGCTACCATACCAACTTAAAGTGCGCGCCATACGAAGCCTTATATGGACGCAAGTGTAGATCACCACTCAGCTGGTTGGAGGTCGGTGACAGACAGCTGATAAGACCCGACATAATTCAAGAGACTATGGACAAGATCGTCACCATACAGGAAAGACTTAAAGAAGCCAGAACTCGTCAGAAGAGTTACGCAGATAATCGCAGGAAGCCATTGGAATTTCAGGTGGGCGATAAGGTACTATTAAAGGTATCGCCATGGAAAGGATTGGTACGATTTGGGAAAAAGGGCAAGTTGAGTCCAAGATATATCGGCCCATTTGAGATACTGGAAAGGATTGGACCCGTTGCATACAGACTCAATCTACCACAAGAGTTAAGCGCTATTCACGACACATTCCATGTGTCGAATCTGAAGAAATGCCTATCGGATGAATCATTGGTTCTACCATTGGAAGACATACAAGTGAGCGAGCAATTACGCATTATAGAAGAGCCCGCTGAAATACTTGATCGAGATGTTAAGCGATTAAGACGTAGCAAGATCCCGATCGTAAAAGTCCGTTGGAATGCAAGACATGGACCTGAATACACTTGGGAACGGGAGGATTATATGATGAGTAAATATCCTCATCTGTTCACCAAGAAACCGGTTGGGATACCAGTCATTAAATTTCGGGACGAAATTCCTCTAACGGGGGAAACCTGTAACATCCGACAAAAATCGAAACTTCCAGGTTAGCATCTGTTAAACCCTCACTAATGTTAATATAGGGAAAATACCCTGATAGGACCCATTCAGGATAAATTAAAGCGAAGATTCGTTAGAATTTCTGGTAGTTGCTGAAAAGACCCGGTTTCGACCCGCGATTAACTGAAACACCTTATGTAATGCCAAAATGCTTCAATTAACATGTAACCTATATAAAAATATAGGATTTTACTTCCTATATAAACTTTTCCTTTTTATGAGATTTAATAAAAATAAGAAGGTAATTTTTGGAGTTTGCATTGCTAATTTAAAAAAAAAAATAATAATATATGCAATGGGTTGGGGGCTCATGTAGGGCCCGGCCACCCCCTCCCCAAAACCCCTCTCTTTGTTGCAATTTGATTCATTTTCAAATCTTGCAACCATTCATCTTATTCTCTCTCTCTCTCTCTCTCACTCTAGTGTTTCAAACCTTTCTTCTCCTCATCACTTCCATCTTAGCACCTTCAAATTCCAGCAAAAAACTCCAGCCCTAAATCTAGTATTCAAAGCAAAAGATTCAAAGTTTGAAGTACATGCAACATCTTCCCAAGGTAAGAACTTCAAACTAGTGTTGTTCATATTTTTTTTGGCACCTTTTATGCTATTTCTTTCATTGTTTTACACCTTTATCTTGTTCAAATGGATGAACCCTTTTTCTTGTTCTAGAAGTGAGATAAAACACCAAGGACATGAGAAATGTCCATAAAGTGGTGAAAATCTATGAACTTCCATCATGAACTTAAGAAAAATGAGCAAAATCATCAAAAAACGTGGTTTTTCTTCTTGTACTAAAATATGAGTTTGTAGACCTTTGCATGCACATTTTATTTTAAGTTTTGGGTATTTTCTTGCAAAATCATGTCATATGATGTTGGGATTAAATCCTTAACAAAGGAACCCACATCTATGAATGTTAGAAGGCTTAAAAATGTGATTTTCTTAAGAATGTTAGAGTTTTAAGAATCTGGCAGATTTGTTGCATGTGCTTAGGACGACCATATCTTGGTCAAATCATGTCCAAAATTCCTCATTTTTCTTCTGGAGTAAGGTTTAATGAGTTAGGGTTCAAACCCAACTGGTCTCATAAGAAAATATTGAGATTTAAGCCTTCAACTCCTTGGGACCAATTTGGAGTGCAACAGATGGTCGGCCAGATTTTTAGGTCACAATATTTTACTTATAATTCTTTGTAGAATCCATGAAAATTTCTCAATTTTCTTCTGGAAGTTCCCCATATGAGTTAGAATTCACATGCACTTGGTCTCATTCACGAATATGGAGTTTTGGTCACTTAAATATTTTATACAAGTCAAGTGTGCCAAGCTATCCAAGATTGGCAGATTGGTACATGCAGCTTCAATCGTCCATAACTCACTCAAAATTTATCAAAAGTTTGAGGATCTTTTTCCATGAGATACCTTTATGTGTTAGGTTTTCAAAACATGTAAAAACTCTGAAAAATATTAAGGTTTGACCCCCCAAAAGCCCTTTATGGCAGAAGGGTGCAATCTGTTTTAGACTCTGTGTTGCACGAATTTATAAAAATTATTTTGACCCCTTAAACACCCCAAAAATTTATGAAATTTGGTCAAAATAGCCTTAACTCAGTATAGTACTACATATAAAAAAATGGGTAAATTTTTCATTTTAGAAAGTGTTTTTCAATAGTCATTTTTGAAGTACAAAGTTTCTATCAGATTAAGCATTTTGAAAAAGTATGGGATTTTATTCTTATAACTCTATATATATGATTAAAACATATTGAACAATGCTAAATTCTTCGTTTCAACTTGAATACTAAAGCAAGGGCATTACACAAGATGTGGATTAAATTAGTTAAGTATAACTTTAAATTAGATATGAAGGACTTATAGAGATTGTTTGACATTATAGGGAACCCGTAAAGCGTTTAAGCAAACAAGCTATCACTACTTCGCGACTACGCTATAAGGTGAGTATTCACAGCCCCGTTTTACTTGTTTAATGTTTGGGGTGAAAAGCATGTTATGATTTTAAAATGCTAAATGATTTATGATATTAAATTGTGGATATTTATGATTTGAGAAATGAGTACTAATGAATGGACGAATTTACATAAGTGATAAAGATATGTTGAGTTATAATGAAAATGTTAAGTCCCCAATAGGTACACTACTTATTAACTCATAACGAGCCGGTGATATTGTGGATAGCGCTATTTGGTTTGACAAACCCACCTTTGACTGACGAGTAGGGGTGCACTTTATCTGTTAATAATGTTCTACTCATGTGGCCAACATACCACCTCTGAGGTAGTTCGCGGGGCGTAGGTTGTCGGAGGCTTAGTAGTGGCTCAACACTTATATATCTTGCAAAAGTCATTCGTTGTAAATTGTACTCATAATTTTTTTTAACTTAAAGCTTGTCATGAACAAACGTTTCATGAGAGTAACCTTTGGATGAAAAACTGTTGTGTATATGGAAAACCTGTGAACTCACCAACTCTTTGTAGTTGACCCTTTTATTTTAAACATGCTTTTCAGGGACTAAGAAGGTAAACGACAAAGTCTAAATTTAGCATGCATGACGACATCAACCAAGCTCTTTTCTTTTGCTCTATTTTGTTAAAAACACCATCTCGGTTGCTTGTAAACAATGGATTGTAACTTGTAATTTTTGGAACTTCACAATTTAAAACTTATGTAATTGTATGGTTGGTGTTGTTTTATTTCCTAATGCTATGAAGCTTTAGCTGTTACATCTCGTGTTTTCGCTTTAGCGGGGTGTGACAGACTTGGTATCAGAGCCATAGGTTATAGAGAATGCCGGTTTTCTTATGGAAACCACAAACTATAACCCAACCATAACGCAAACTATTTTCAAAAGGGTTTTCGAAATGATTGTCAAAAATCTGAAGCATATTGCTAATATAACCAAGTTGAGTGTCACATTATTATACCTCAATTAAACAAAGCCTGATCACCTATGTTTAATTCAGGTAAGTATAATGAGAGACTCGGGTTGGTCATAATGGAAGTATGCTTAAAATAAATTTCCTACTTAAAAATGGAAAGTATAATCCTTGTGTGTGCACGCATAAACATTGCATATCTTAGGCACTTACAATAACACACTTAATAACTAAGTCTACCATTATCGCAGTTCACTATGTCGTCCACCCACACTTCATCCGAGCACACTCCTTCCGAGCACTCTTACTCGGCTGACCCATCCGGCTATATTACTAGCCATCCTAGGGGGAATGCATTTGTTGAGGTGGAGAGAGACCCGTATGAGGACGACCATGAAGTAAACAGTGCACCACTCACTCGATCCCCTCCGCCTACACTTCGAGGACCGAGAGTAAGAACCACGGCTAGAAAAAGTGTTCCATTGCCAAGGTGTGTGAGTTTCACCCACCCACCGAGATACGAAGGAGAGTCATCCCGACCGGGAGCGCGACGAGGAAACCCCCAGATGGTGACCGGGGTACCAGTGGCTCACCCTCCCGGCATGACCGCCCAGGAAAGTCAGTGGGTCTTAATGATGTCACAAGACATACAACTCCATGAAGAGAGAATGGACCAACAACATCGAACACTGAATGGGGGTGATGGAGGTTCTAAAATCACATAGTGAGGTCTCGGATCGAACCATGGAGGTCATCGCCTTCACTAGGAGGGAAGTGAGAGCACTACGTATGTACCTAGCTTGGGTAATGAGAGCTTTGATATTGGTGATGGGACTGCTGATCTGGGCATTGATGCGTTAGAAGACCACTCACTATGAAGCTTTTGGGATTGATTAAACTTAAACTTATATTTTTGGGGCATGTAGCCGTTAATTCCAAACATTAAATGTTTTGTTAATTGTTTCTTTTGGGAATTGAATGTTTACGGCTTATGAATGAAATGTTTGGTTAATGCTCACATATCTCAGGTACTTTTAATACATGATTATGAAATTGTGGTATGTTGTTATGACAATACGTGTAGATAATAATGATAGTATGCATGAAGTAGTACCATAACTTAGATTAACATAACAAGTAGGAAGTGTAACCAAATAACAGTAATAGTGACCATGTGACTAAATCCTTAATTAAAACCATACCTGTAGGACTATGCCTCCAAGGAGAGAGGATCCCGAAATCGCACGGCTCGTGTCCGAGCAAATCATGGCCGCACTTCCAAATATCGTTAGCCAAGTAGCAGCGGGTCTGAACGCTAATCCAGGAAACAACGCGTTTTGGGGCCATAAGCATGCGGGTTCCTTGGGAACTCTGTGGTTAAGCGTGCTTGGGTGGGAGTTGTTAGCTTCAATCTTCCTAATCCTAGAAGTATTTAGAAGTAGTGAAAAATAGGCTGAGTATAGAAAAGCCTCTCACAGAGGCTCTGCCACTTCTTCCAGAAGATCAAGTCCAGAAAGCCACAGAAGCTACAGAGGTAATCACAGAACCTCTGTAGTGCGCAAGAAGAAGATCAACTCGGAAACAAGTGGACTGCTCCACAGAAGGTCAGACCATAGAACCTCTGTAATACCATACAGAGCCTCTGTGGTCTGCTATGAAGACTTGGAAGATATTACTGGATACGTTCATCAACTTGCATGGAAAAGTACTGTCAAAACACGTGTCAAGCTCTGAGTGGACTCAATAGGGCATGGTACAAAATAGACGTCTGCGCCATTTAATGCATTTACCAATAGTACATCTGCTCCATTAAATGCGCATGGCTCAAACAACTGCTCACACCATCCAGTCAACTATTCATGCCGTAAAAGGAACAGTGACCTACTTCATAGTCTTCTAAGAGTAGTATAAAAGGAAGTCTCATGTTGAGATCTTCCTAAGGGACAAATACACAAGGAATCACTAATACTCTCAAGCTTTATTGTCAAATATCTGAGTGTTATATTCTCACACACACCAAGTTCTTAATCTGTTCTTCGTGTTGTTATCATATATTGAATAACAGTAACTGTTCAAGAAATCCTTTTCATTCTTTACTGTTTTCTTTATATATGTGCGTTCTAATATCTATCAAACATATCTGTTAGTTTAATACGCTTCCGCATCAAACTCTAAACTCAACTAATAGACTGTTAATCTTGATTAAGTGTATCTGGGTTCCAACAATTGGTATCAGAGCCTTCCTTGATTTTCAATATCAAGTGATCCACTTATCAAGATTCGTGATAGATATTATTGAGATTTAAAATTGTGTCTGGAAACTGCTTAAACCCAGAAAATCTTCAAGTTCATCGAAGTAACTCTTTAGTCATACTTTCCTTCTAAAAATCTTCAAAAATGACAAATACAAATAATTTTCTTTACTACTGGTTCTCTTACTAAACCTCCTACTCTCCTTCGAGATGAGTATCCTCAGTGGAAAATAAGAATGGTCCATTTTTTCGAGGGCACTGAAAGAAATCAAGTACAATATCTGTACAATCCTCCTCCTATTCCCATGACAGTAGTACCTCGCGTACCTGCTACTGCTGAATCTGCCGAAATCCCCGAACATCAAAAACCAAAGCCAAAAGGGGAGTGGTCAACCGAAGATAAAGCAGAAGATGAAGTTGCTCAGAAAACCAAGAGGACATTAATTATGGCAATACCCAACGAACTCTTTCAATCCTTGGATTCATGTGAAACAGCGCATGATCTGTGGAAAGAACTGGAAAGACAGTTGGAAGGAGGTGCTAAAACACAAAAAAACCGAAGAGCACAGTACATCAATGAATATCATGCATTCAGAGCCTCTGCAACAGAATCTCTGCAAACAACATACGACAGATTCAACTCTCTAATCAACAAGTGCAGAAAATCAGGCATTGACAGAACTTCTGAAGAAAACAATGTCATGTTTTTAGAAAGTCTAAATGAAGAATGGCTCCAACTGTCTATGTCCCTACAGACAAATCAGGATCTAGACACCTGGACTCTCTCTGATCTTTACGGAACATTAGCCGCACAAGAACCTCAGATAGCACAGGCTAAAACACTAACCATTGCACCATATGCATTGGTTAGTAAAACTAAAGAGGATGCACATAGACCAAGAAATGATAAAGCCACAGAGGAGAAGAAGAAGGAGAAGAAGAAGATGGTGATAATTGACAGTGAAGAAGAAGAGCAAGCAGAAAAGGAAATAACTCTTGCGTCACTAGCTAAATCTTTAGCTCTATTGACAAAAGAGTTCAGAGGAAACAGAAGAGGTTACCAAAATGAAAGATATGATAGAGACAACCAGGATGACAGAAGAGACAACAGAAGAGATGACAGAAGAGGAGAAGAATCAAGTGGCCGACAGAGGTCAAGCGATAGAAATTACAGAGGGAATGACCGACAGAGGTCAGATGACTCGGTAAGCCACACGCAGCAAGAATGCTACAAGTGCGGCAAACCTGGTCACTATGCAAATGAATGTAGATCAGAGAAAGGCGGAGACCTACAGAAGTCCAATGATCGAACAGGAAACACTCCTCAAGGGTGTTTTAACTGCGGAAAACCAGGCCATTTTGCGAATGAATGCAGAAGCAGATCAAATCGTCCACAGAGGGACTCTGCTTTCTACAAAAAGAAAGCCGGATATTATGCTCAAAAATCCTTAATGGCAAAAGGACATTCTGAGGAGAACACAGAAGACTTCCAGTCAGACTCTACTTCTGACGATGAACATACCGCCAATGCCCTCTTCTGTGGCATGGCAGAAGTCGACTCCTGCACTGACTCTGAGGTATCTACTTCAAATTCCAACTCTTGTATTACCTTTGTAGATGATAATACACTTAGAATTAACATTGAATTAATTGAACTGAAAGAGATAAATCAAAGTATTCAGAAAAGACTCACTTTCAATGAGAGAGAAGTACGGCTTCTCACTCAAGAAAAAGCAAAGATTTTTGAGGAAAAAGAGAGAATAGAAAAGAAATGGAACAATACTCTAGATCCTTTAAAAAAACAAATTTCTGAATTAACCAATACTTTAAAAGATAAAACAAAAGAACTTTCAGTTTCAAGGAGCGAAACTACTGACATAAGAGCTCTTAAAGAATACTTTCAAAGAGAAAGAGAGGTATTATGGCAAGATTTACTCAGAAGAGAAGTTTTGCTTAAAAACTATAAAGATGCACATAAAGTTTATGAAAAAATAAACTCACAAATAGGGAGACGAGGTATAGGGTATGATGATATCACCCTAGGTGTTGAAGGCAAAAGAAACAAACCTTTGTCCTCTTTATTTGTGATTGGAAAAACGAACAAACCAGATTTTCCAAATCTAATCTCTGTAAGCAAAAGGGCGAAAATCTCTGTGGATCCTTACTTGAAGAAACATAAGAAGATGATTAACGTGTGGTTTGAAAACACAGACTCATCATCCTCAACCTCTGTCAATAGAGGTATCAAACCAAAGAAATATCTGAAAACACAAGATCAGATTGGTATCTTCAAGTTTGGTAAACCAGAGACCCAAACACAGGTTGCTTTTGTCTGTTTGATAAACGTTCAAAAGAAGTTATCAGCAGAAGCTCCTGAGTTTAAACCGATTTTTTCAGAAGAAAACTTTAAAAACTTAATTGAAAAAGAAATTTTGGAAATATGGAAATCAAGCGTTTTAGAAAAATTCTGTACATCTTCTATAGATAAATCTCTCTCTGAAGAAATCTTATTAGAAACCTCTGCAATCTATGAAAACTATTCTACAGAGGAAGAAAGCTTGTATGATGCATGTTCGGAAAATTCAACCTCTATTGAAAGAATTGACTCAACCTCTGTATACGAGGACGACTCATCTTCTGACGATTCAGAGACAGATGTTACATCTGGGATAACTCTCTATGACACAGAGGATGTTAAATACTCCTCTGAAGTTCCTCACAGAACTATTTCTCCAAAAGAGAAACTCACAGAGATTCCAATCTGCCAAGATTTTCTAAATTTGAATCTACATGTCAAAACCTCTGCTGAGCTTAAAATGTTACAGAAGACCTCTATTGATCCTATAAGTTCTAAATTTTCAAAACCCAAGGTTAATAAATCTTTTTCTTCTGTGACAGTGATGAAAGAAGTTCACCACAGAAGCAACCCACAGAAGGCAGGTCCTAAACAAAGCTTTTGCAAACAACATTCGAGTATTCATAGATCTTCTAGTAATAGGAAATCTAATGTAAAGAAAGAATGTAATGCCTCTGTGGCTGAGTTTAAAAAGTTCAATGAAAAGTTCAAGCAAATTACATCTCATATTCAATACTGTCATTGCTTTGATCTTATGTCTAAACTTAATAATCATTTTTCAAGTCAAGTCTGTTTACTCTCTACGACAATTCAAAAGTCAAATCCCACAAAGAAACAATCTGACTCTTCTGCAGAGAACAAAATGTATTTCAAGAATGCCAAGGCAAACTTGAAAAACTCTAACAATATTGGACCCATATGGATATGGGTACCTAAATCTCTGTAATTATCCTGCAGAAGAAGTATGTGCCAATCTGGTATCTAGACTCCGGATGCTCAAGGCACATGACTGGTGACAGAAGTGCACTATCCACGTACAAAGAAACACAAGATGGTGGATCTGTGACTTTTGGAGACAACAAGAAAGGACACATAAAAGGCTATGGAGTCATAAGGAAAGAAGACGTTTCTGTATACAAAGTTGCATATGTGGATGGCCTTAAGCACAACCTACTCAGTGTAAGTCAACTTTGTGATACAGGATTCAATGTGTTGTTCAAAAGAACTTTCTGCTCTCTACAAAGTGAAGAAACAAGTATGGAACTTCTGCGAGCTGAAAGAATAGGTGATCTATATCTAATGAACTTCAACTCAAAGAACAAGGACAAAGTTTGCCTTGTTGCCTGCAAAAGTGAAGAAGCCTGGTTATGGCACAACAGGTTCTGTCACTTGAATTTTCACACATTGGAAAAACTGGTCAAACTTGATCTAGTTAAAGGTTTTCCAAATGTTAAATTCAATAAGGATCATTTATGTTCTGCCTGTGAGATGGGAAAACTCAAAAGAGCTTCCCACAAAGGCAAAACAGATGTGTCTTGAACCAGGCCTCTGTACATGTTTTATGTCGACCTCTGCGGTCCCATTGCAATACAGAGCCTAGGTGGCAAGAAATATATACTTGTCTTAGTTGATGAGTATTCACGTTTCACATGGGTTGAATTTATCAGAAAGAAATCAGATGTTCCAATTATATTGATAAATCTAATGAAAAGACTCCAAGTTCTTTATGACTGCAAAATACAGAAGTTAAGAAGTGACAACGGCACAAAATTCAAAAACTGTGTCATTGAAACTTATCTTTCAACAGAAGGAATTTCACAGAACTTCTCTGCAGCTCGCACTCCACAACAGAACGGTGTTGTCGAAAGAAAGAATCGAACACTTGTAGAAGCCGCAAGAACTATGATGTCAGCATGCGGATTATCAATGAACTTTTGGGCAGAAGCAATTTCTACTGCTTGTTATACTCAAAATCGATCAACCATTGTGAAAAGAAACCTCAAGACGCCTTACGAATTGCTTAACAAACGACGGCCAAACATCAAATTTTTCCATGTATTCGGATGCAAATGCTTCGTCTTAAACGACAGAGATTCAAGAGGAAAGTTTGATGTAAAAGCAGATGAAGGAAAATTCATTGGATACTCTGCCACTTCCAAAGCCTACAGAACATTCCTTACAAAGTCTCACAAGATTGTAGAAAACATCAATGTTTCTTTTGATGATTCATTCCAAATGACTTCTGAGCAAATAAGTTCAGAACTCGGAATTAAAGGGAAATTCTCTGACATCTCAAGAACAAAAGAAGATTTGAATCTTCTATTTTTGGAGATGTTCCACAATGACATTGATCCTTCTGTCGGAACCATCAGAGTTTCTGAAGAACCATCCTCTGTCGGACAAAATCCTACAGGTATGACTCTAACTGGTCCAAATAATGCTTCATCTTATTCTATAAATACTACAGATGCAATTGCCGAAGCAGAAGAAAGTGCAGAAGATGAAACATCAAGAAAAACGACCACAGAAGCTGCACAAACCACAGAAGAACCAATTACAGAGGAGATCGAGGACCAAGACTATACATCCTCAGAGGAACAAACTCCACCACCACTCGTACCAATCATTCCACAAACGGTAGAATCAACTACCAAGGCACGAAGAACATCAGAGGCTACACAAGAAGAAACACAAGAAGCCTCTGAAGAAAGTTTTGATGACATTGATGATCATCTTCCACGCACAACTCAGTGGACAAAAAGCCATCCTCCAAGCCAAATAATTGGAGAACCTTCTGACTCAGTAAAAACAAGGTCTGCCACTGCTAATTTTTGTTTCTTTACAAATTTTATTAGTGTTATAGAACCAAAGAAGATTTCTGAAGCCCTAGATGACCCAAACTGGGTAGACGCCATGCAAGAAGAACTTCTGCAATTTGAGCGTAACAGAGTATGGACTTTAGTACCTCTGCCAAGAGGGAAACAGGCCATTGGGACTAAATGGGTCTACAGAAACAAGAAGGATGAAGATGGAGTGGTCGTCAGAAACAAAGCAAGATTAGTAGCAAAAGGATATAGACAAGAAGAAGGCATAGACTACGATGAGACTTTTTCCCCTGTCGCACGTCTCGAAGCAATAAGAATATTCTTAGCCTTCGCAGCCCACAGAGGTTTTAAAGTCTATCAGATGGACGTAAAATCAGCTTTTCTAAACGGTGAAATCCAAGAAGAGGTTTACGTAAATCAGCCACCAGGTTTTGAAAGCTCAAAGTTTCCAAGGCATGTATACTACCTTGAAAAGGCTCTATACGGACTGAAACAGGCTCCAAGAGCATGGTACGAACGACTTTCTACCTTCCTTCTAGTCAATGGCTACAACAGAGGTACAACAGATACTACCTTATTCTATAAACGCAAAAATAGTGAGATAATGCTTGTACAAATATACGTAGATGACATAATTTTTGGGTCTACAAATTCAGAAGAGTGCAAAATTTTTGAAAAACTCATGCAGAATGAGTTTGAAATGAGTATGATGGGAGAATTAACATTCTTCCTCGGACTTCAAGTCAAACAATCTTCAGAGGGAATTTTTATAAATCTAGCCAAATATGTCTCTGACATACTTTTAAAATATAATCTCTCTGATACCTCTGCAATGAAGACTCCAATGGCCACTGGAAATAAGTTATTCTTAGATCCAAATGGTATTTCTGTAGAATGTACTCTCTACAGAGGCATGATTGGATCTCTGTTATACTTAACAGCAAGCAGACCTGACATTATGCATGCCACATGTCTTTGTGCACGTTATCAAGCTAATCCAAAGAAATCACATTATGATGCTGTAAAAAGAATCTTGAGATACCTGAAGGGGACCAACAATCTTGGTCTCTGGTATCCATAGAACTCTGGTTTTAGTCTTAAAGCTTATACAGATTCAGACTACGGAGGATGCATGCTCGACAGAAAGAGTACCTCTGGGAGTTGTCAATTCCTAGGTGGTAAACTAGTCAGTTGGACCTCCAAGAAGCAGAATTGTGTCTCCACATCCACTGCAGAAGCTGAATACGTTGCTGCCGCTAGCTGTTGTTCTCAGGTTCTATGGATGAAGACTCAGCTAAAAGACTACGGCCACATTCTGTTCAAAATACCCATCTTCTGTGATTCCAAAAGTGCTATTGCTATCTCTGCCAACCCTGTGCAACACTCAAAAACCAAGCATATCGATATAAGGTATCATTTCTTGAAACATCATGTTGAATACGGTACAATCGAAATGCATTTCGTGCCCACAGAATATCAAATCGCTGACTTATTCACCAAAGCATTAGACGAGAAAAGATTCAACTTCTTGGTGGGTAAGTTAGGAATGATTAACATGGTGTGAAAATCCTCTGTAAGTATAGCTTTATCTTCTGTAAATAATAAGTAAATACATTGCTTAATTTATTGCTTTGATTGATTCTACTTCTGTATGTAAGTTCTTAAAACCTTAAATAGTTCTTAAAATCACAGAGCTTCTGTAAGTCAACTCAGAACCTCTGAGGACCCCTACAGAACCTCTGAAAAACATGACCTATGTTCTATGCAAAACTTATCATTCTTTAATCCAAGCATAGGTCAAGGGGGAGCAAAAGGAAATTACTTGATCTACAGAGGTGATTAGATCAAGGGGGAGCAGAAGGGAACCCTGAAATAATCTAAAGAGATAAAACTTTCAAGGGAAAGCCAAAGAAAAATGTCGATGACTCCATATCGACAGAAGTCAGATATCACTGCCGAGAAAAGAAGAACCAAAAGGTATGTCTCTCGCACAAAAGGTTTTTGGAAAACAATTTTCTAGGACAAGAATTGTCAAATATGTCCTAAATATACTGTGAATAACATTTCAAAAATCAAAAGCTCAAAAAGTTTCACAAAATTCGAAATAGGAGAAATTTAAGGTCATAGAGCTTCTGCTTAGCTCAACAGAGGTTCTGCAGGAAATATGCTCTGTGATCACAAATTAACCCTCTGTCGATCTTTTGGAATGTTATATCGGAAACCGAAAACACACACCATGACCTTCTCGAACAAAACGTTTTTCAAAATAATTTTCTCGGACACAAACTTTCAATAATGTGCGAAAAACATCTCTTATCAAAGATCAAAAATTGGATGATCAGAAAATTAATAGAATTCAAGTTATAAGATTTTTTCTCTCATAGAGCTTCTGCTGGCTCTCACAGAGCTTCTGCAAGTTCCATCAAAGCCACAAAACCTCTGTGAGTAAAATTTCTTGACAATCCTATTGATCCTCTCCAATGACTTTACAAACGTTTTCGTTCAAAGAAGAACCTACAGAGTCATGATAACAATGAGATATATGAAAAAGGGATAAACATCAAAGATTTTCAAGATCACAGAGCCTCTGTAAACTACAGAAGCTCTGTCAATCTGATTACTTGGGCATCTCTGTAGTAATAACGGTTACTTTTACTGCGAGTGAAACTCATATGGCTAAAATCAACCTCACGCGCCTAGCATTAATGGGCCGCGCACGACGTCCTGTCATATTCTGACAAGGCCTACGTGTCCCATTTTCATTGGGCGTACATTGAACGTTTTTATTTGGAAAGCTGAACCCGCCGCTCAAACTCGAGTGCGGATTCCAAACTTTAATCCATTGCCATATATTTTACTCTTTCGAATTCTACCGTTTTACCATCCTATAAAAACAAAGCTTACCCTCTCATAAAACATTTTACAAACTCTCATCTTCTTCTCCGGCGAAACCCTGCAAAAAGCTTGCAAAAATCTTATTCTTAAAATCAAATGGCTTCATCTTCTCGAGCTACATCCTCTGAACTCTCTCCGGCGAACTCACCGGAACACTCCCCTGCACATTCAGAACATTCTGAAAACCCCAGCCTTGCAAGAAATATTGAACAACAAGATTCCGGGGACTCAGCAGACTTTGCTCCGATGACTCACTTGCAAAACTCTATAGCAAAGGATCATTTCGAAGCCATTCTTCCTATCAAATCCAACAACTGTTATTTGGTCCCCTCACCCACTACTTTCGGCGAAGCCCATGCCATACTTTTGAACATCATGGAGAATCATGTCCTCTTCCCTCTACTATCAAGAACCCCGAACAAAATTCCAGTCCGTTATTTGAACCAATTTTGGCAAAGCTGCCGATTTGATAAAGACGATTCTCTTATCAAAGGGTACATTTCAAGACCTGATAAATCTGAGCATCTTGAAATCAAGTTCAACAGAACAATGTTCTCACTTGAATTCAACCTACCAACAAGGGGTCTTCTGGGATTGAAGAGTTATGCAGAGCAACCAACAGACGAAGAGCTCTGTCGATTCGTGGAAATGCTTGGGTACAACACCCAGCTACGGAAGAGAAATGACTTCCGCAGAGGCCGATTACCACCTCTGTGGAACACTTTGTTCTCTATTCTTAACAGATGCCTGACAGGAAAGATAGGCAGTATTGACCAGAGCTCACATCAAATCTTGAGCATCATGTATGGGGTTTACTATGATCTTCCACTAGATTATGCGACCATAATGATGCAAGAGATCATAAACACCATCGACATAAAGAACAACTCGAAAAGGGTCAAAGAGAACGATCCCAACTTTCTACCACCTCTGCAATTCCAAAGAATATTAGGAGTACTGTTCGAACCTCTGCTGCTAATCCAAAATTGGCCAATGGAAGGGCCAACTCCCAAACAGTTCCCGATGAACAAGAATACCCCCACTGATCATGCTGATGGCTACTCACACTGCAGACCTCTGTCAAAGAAGCTTCTGCAATACGCATCGAATAAATCCCTTAAGAAAGAGTATATACGCGATCATAGAACTCCTAAACCGAGTCCTATGACACCCCCACGTTTAGGTGTCCCCCTAGGAACAATGATAGCAAAACCTCTTTCCACTCAAAAAGAAAAGGATCAGAAGTTAGCAAAGCACATGGCTATTCAACTCAGCTTTATAGCCAAACGTGCAGAACTAATGGGAAAGAAGTCTTCATCAAGAACCTCTGCATCTACTCCAAAAGCTAAGAAGAGGAAAACTGCAGAAGGCACCTCAACAAGCGCTGCAGAAGATCAACCCTCACCTCCTCATGCCACAGAAATTGGCTCCTCTGCTCCTCCCTCCTCTCCAAAAATGAAGAAGAAAAGATCAAAATTAACAGAAGAAGGGGCACCAAATCCTAAGAGGAGGAAAACCAAAAAGAGGCATGGTAAATCACTTGCAAAGTTGGTAACCATTGCAGAAGAGGAAACTGCTGAAGAAGAAGTTGCAGAAGAAGAAATGGCTACAGAAAGGTATCAATCACCCTATCAATCTCCAGATAGATTTGCTCACCAAGGAGACCTGAACGACTTCTTACAGAACACTGAAATTGCCAACACCCTAAATACAGCAGGGTGGACGGCACAACCTCTCGACCACCACTCTCCAGAAGAACAAGATTTATTCATTTCTGGCATTGACACACATCTGCAAGAAGATGACACAACACCCAGAAATCAACCAGCCGAAACCCCTGTTATTTTACAAAACCCTTTCATTCAAGGATTGGATGTCCACAGAAGAAGTCCAAACCCAGCTTCAGAAGAAATAGAACAAACTGAAGCTGAATGGAACAGAGGTGAAACTACAGAGGCTTCTGAGAACATGATGGAAGAAGAGAAAGAAAAGGGGCCGAAGTTGTACAAAAAGAGGGATTAGCAACAACGGAGACAGAAATAGAGATCTTAGAGACAGATTCAGATGAAGAAGAAGCTGTCTGGATACGTAAGGGTCTTTATCATCCACATGTCATGAGATTATTTGGATCTCATCAAGTGTATGACCAATTACGACCAGAGCAAGGAACTTCCACAGAACTTAGGGAAGAAGCAAGAAAAGATGCCTGGATAAATAGAGGCACACAACCAAAACCAACTCCCAGTGCAACCCACATTTCTGACACCGCAGGTCTAGCTGCAGAAGGTGTCATTGAAAAAGAGCAGCACAGCTCGAACCTAACCCAACCCATCCAGCCAGAGGTTACTCTTTCAACCTCTGTGCCCACAGAAACCGGGGAATCCATTCCTAGGGAGTCTCCTCAAAGAGACTCACCTATAGTTCGTGATCAATTGCCCCAGATCACAGAAGAACGCCCAACAGAGGAATTTGTTTCCTCTGCCACACACTTATTAAGACCCACACTTCTTTCAGAGAGAAGTAGAGAGCACAAAGACAAAGAGACTCTAGACAAGTCTCCTAGTCAACAGAAGGATATTCCAATACCCACCTCTGGAGTGGATTTGGACAATGTTCTTCTCAGAACTTCTGTAGGGATTGAAACTCATTTTTCTTCTCAAGGATCAGAAGGAAATCCTTCCATTCTCAACGTACAAACAGGAATGAAAGAAGGTATCCCAGGAACAGGGATTCACTCTGGAGACGAATGTGTTCCTCCAGAGGTTACCACCGGAACATAAGTTACAAGGGATGAGTTCCAAACCTTTGAGACCTCTGTGAACCAAACCTTGAAAGAGTTGCAAAGCTCTTTCAAATCTTTTGCAGAGACAACATCACTGGCACTGCTAAACCTAAACACCAAAATGGACAACCTGTCCACAGAGGTGAAAACTGCCATCTCACAGATGAAGTCTGCTGCTACTGCATCCACCACTTCTGCCGCAACAACTACTTCTTCGATTGAGAACTCCATCAACAAGTTCCTTGATCAATTGAACAAACAGACTTCAGTGTCAACAGGCATAACTCCTGCAGATCTACAGAAGGCCCTACAAAAAGTTCAAGAAGAAGCCATGCAAAATACCATGCTGATGCAACCCAAAGACTACATGACAAGAGTACAGCTGACAGAGCTTGGGCAGAACGTGATAAATCAAGTGACATAAGTCATACTTTCCTTCACCACTGCCAATGCTAACTTCGTCAAAGATTTCAGAGCAAGTGTAGGAAGGATGAGATTCAAAACAGAAGCAGAGCTAGCAACTCTTCTTGGCCTCTGCAATGATGTCTGTGAAAAGTTGATGGCAGCAGGAGCTGAATTACCGAAGAAGCCCAACACTTCTTGCAGAGCAGAAGGTACTTCTGATAGTTGTCAGGATGATTCTGATGATGACCAACGGGGTCCATCAGATAATCCTGAGGGGGAGAATCTAAGAGAGAAAGCTACGAGCAGAGGAATACAAAGTCCACCAATCGCAGCAGAACCAATCAACCAAGCCCCTCCAGAAGAAACCAACAACAAACCCAAAAGACCACAGAGACAACACCCATCTCTGTGGAATCATCTCCTGACGAAACCAAAACTCCAGAAGCAGATCAGCAAGCCACAGAGGCAACAACCGCCCCTGAGGTAATCATTTTGGAAGAAACAGATGAACAAACCACAGAGAAAACACCCACCTCTGTGGAAACACCCCAAACCATACAAAGAAGAAAGTCGATTGCCACCAAACCAAAGAAAGCAACGACCTCTGCTTCTGATGTTCTGAGGAAAATGCACGACACAATGACTGAACGGATGGCGCAGAGAGAAGAAGAAAGGCACAAGTTCACTTTAGCTTTCAGAATGGCAAGAAGATTCAATGTCAATACTTCATCAACAGAAACTGAGCTTGCAGAAGAAGTCATCAAACAACCTCCAACAGAGGTTACAGAGCAAGTCAAGCCAACAGAACCATCGCCACAAAAGTCCTCTAAATCACAATCGTCAAAATCCACAGAGGCAACCTCCATCAAACCAACAGAAGTGCCAACCTCAAAACCCACAGAAGCAATAGGTTCTGCCACGACAATAGCAAAAGATAAGGGCAAAGGGATACTGACAGAAGAGCCAAAGAAGAAGAAAACATTGCCAAAGCCAACAGAAAAAATAATGAAGAGTGCGTTTGACGCCTTTCAAACCCCAAAACCCGAAGAAGTTGACTGGGCACATGGATTGAAGCCTCTGTCAGAAATTCCTCTAACTGGTAGAGCTGTAGAAGTTGTTCAACAAATGGAGAGTCTCAGAAGACAAATTCCACGACATGGTCCAACACATGAAGAGATGGAAGAAGTGGTATACAAATACCTCTACAAACAATCCTATCAGACAAATCATCCAGTAGATCATGTGACAGATCCAAGGATCAGAGAAGAATTTGAGAACATCTTCACAAGAACAAAGCCAAGAACCAAAGCAGATGTCTTCTCAATTCACAAAATCAAAAAAGTGATCTTCTGCAGATTCTCCTTCACAAGAACCTATCCAAGGTTCAGGTACAATCTTTACAAAGTCAGAAGAGAGAACAATTCAGAATCTACCTTCGCTGATGCTGACTTAAGAAACATCAATCCTTACGATCTACCTGACCTTCTGTAATGGACAAAAGACAACTACAACACAGAGCCTAATACCAGAGCCTATCAAGTGTTGAGAAAAGCGATGAGGGAAAAGCTTCTGCTATACAGCATGATAGATTTTCAGCTGGGAAAGGATCTTGGTCTCAAACATCTAGATCTACGACCACCAGAAGATCGCTGCCCACCAGACGCTGTGCCCAACTCAATCATCAGAGAACCAAGATTTGGGTTAGTATTTCAAAACCCACAACACCAGGTTAAACTTTTTGTACTCATGGATTGTCAGAAGTACGCAACCAGTACTCTGAGCAAATTCAGAGCAAGCCTTGTAAAATACAGAGGTACAGAGAAAATGGATAGAGATGATGCAGATACTTTCATCAGAGAAATAGACTCAACAATCCGCCTAAGAGAACTCTGCATCAAATTCTACAAAGAGATCAGAAAAGTCGGCAGGGACAACAGAAGCTACAACGATTTCAAAGATGCCAAAATCTGATTCTCAGACCTCAAATCTCTGCAAACAAAGTTAAAGTTTATCTTTCATTGTACTCAAATGTAAAATGCCTCTAGCATATTTCTAAATGAAAGAAATTTCGAGGTATTGTTTAACCTCTGTCTTATCTAACATAGCCAAACTTAACTCAAGCTCAAATTTTTTATTTTTCACTACTTAGGGGGAGATTGTTAGCTTCAATCTTCCTAATCATAGAAGTATTTAGAAGTAGTGAAAAATAGGCTGAGTATAGAAAAGCCTCTCACAGAGGCTCTGCCACTTCTTCCAGAAGATCAAGTCCAGAAAGCCACAGAAGCTACAGAGGTAATCACAGAACCTCTGTAGTGCGCAAGAAGAAGATCAACTCGGAAACAAGTGGACTGCTCCACAGAAGATCAGACCATAGAACCTCTGTAATACCATACAGAGCCTCTGTGGTCTGCTATGAAGACTTGGAAGATATTACTGGATACGTTCATCAACTTGCATGGAAAAGTACTGTCAAAACACGTGTCAAGCTCTGAGTGGACTCAATAGGGCATGGTACAAAATAGACGTCTGCGCCATTTAATGCATTTACCAATAGTACATCTGCTCCATTAAATGCGCATGGCTCAAACAACTGCTCACACCATCCAGTCAACTGCTCACACCATCCAGTTCACTATTCATGCCGTAAAAGGAACAGTGACCTACTTCATAGTCTTCTAAGAGTAGTATAAAAGGAAGTCTCATGTTGAGATCTTCCTAAGGGACGAATACACAAGGAATCACTAATACTCTCAAGCTTTATTGTCAAATATCTGAGTGTTATATTCTCACACACACCAAGTTCTTAATCTGTTCTTCGTGTTGTTATCATATATTGAATAACAGTAACTGTTCAAGAAATCCTTTTCATTCTTTACTGTTTTCTTTATATATGTGCGTTCTAATATCTATCAAACATATCTGTTAGTTTAATACGCTTCCGCATCAAACTCTAAACTCAACTAATAGACTGTTAATCTTGATTAAGTGTATCTGGGTTCCAACAGGAGTAGTACCAGGATGGGTGACCCCCCTGGGAAGTCCTCGCCAGGTCGCCAAGAACAAAGCCGTGAGCCAGTGGGGCAAAGCGGACAATATTGTGTCGTGGTAAGCAGGGTGTTACAAATGGTATCAGAGCCACTCCTGTGCCGTTCGGGATGGTGGGGCAAATCTCGTCCTCGATGAGATTCACTTTAAGATAGAAAGACTTGCACAAATTTACGTCAATGAAATCGTTATGCGTCATGGAGTTCCTATTTCCATCATCTCGGACAGAGATAGTCGTTTTACGTCACGATTCTGGCGATCACTCCAGAAAGCGTTGGATACGCGTTTGGACTTGAGCACTTCCTACCATCCTCAAACGGACGGTCAGTCAGAAAGAACTATACAGACGCTAGAGGATATGCTGCGTGCATGTGTGATAGATTTTGGTGGAAGTTGGGATACTCACCTACCATTAGTGGAGTTCTCCTACAACAACAGCTATCATACCATCATTCAGTGTGCACCGTATGAAGCCTTATATGGACGCAAGTGTAGATCCCCACTTAGTTGGTTGGAAATTGGCGACAGACAGTTGACTAGGCCCGAAATCATTCAAGAGACTACTGACAAAATCTCAGTTATCAAGGATAGACTTAAGGCCGCAAGAGATCGTCAGAAGAGTTATGCTGATAACCGCAGGAAGCCATTAGAATTCCAAGTGGGTGATAAAGTGCTCCTAAAAGTATCGCCTTGGAAAGGATTAGTACGCTTCGGAAAAAGAGGCAAGTTGAGTCCGAGATATGTTGGTCCGTTTGAAATAATTGAACGGATTGGTCCAGTATCATATAAACTTAATTTACCGCAAGAGCTGAGTGCCATCCACAATACGTTCCATGTGTCAAACCTTAAGAAATGCCTAAGTGATGAATCATTGGTTCTACCCCTAGAGGATATTCAGGTCAACGAGCGATTACACTTCATAGAAGAACCAGTTGAAATCCTCGATCAAGAAGTCAAACGAACAAGGCGTAGTAAGATCCCGATCCTAAAAGTTCGTTGGAATTCGAGGCATGGACCTGAGTATACATGGGAACGAGAATATTACATGAAACGTAAGTACCCTCACCTATTTACAAAGGACCAGGCGGGAAGTAGCAATCAACGAATTTCGGGACGAAATTCTTCTAACAAGGGGAGACTGTGACACCCGTCAACCAAACCACTCAGGTTAGCAACTGAATAGCTTAATACATGTCTTAACATGTAGAAATAACTTATTATGACTTAAATATGATGGCTAAGGTTTAGTATCCTAAGAACTCCAACAGTACGCTTAGAAAATCCTGTTACCGCACGGAACTGCTTAAGCTGTCTTATAAATGCCGATTGGAACAGTTAACATTTAATTATAACTATATTAATAATAAGAGGAGTAAATATATAGTTATATACATACCCAAAAGTAAATTTTAAAACTTTAAATAATTAAACCAAAAATTAACTAGATAAATGAGATTTAAACTACTTTAAATCAACCTTTTTATATAAATTACATAATATGAATACTTAAGCAATATTAATTAAAACTTAAACAAAAATAAATAAATAATAAAAGCAGAATTTTAAAGCCCAATTTCGGCCCCCCATTAACCCAACACCTACACCACTAAATATTTCCATAGTTTCAAGAAACCTCTTCATTTTCTTCTCAACCTCTCTCTCTCTACTTTCAAACTCAAGACACTCTCTTCCCTCTCTATCATCAGCCGAAATCAGCCCCAAGAACATCACAAAGGTTCCATCTTTGAAGATCATTGAAGGTATACATCAACCATAGTGTGGTAAAACTCATCTCCTTGTGTTCTCCTTCATCTTCTTCTTTCTTTTTGTAATTTCTCCTTCTTTTTCCTACTTATCTTCATGATTCTTGAGTTTCTGGAAATAGGACCTTAATGAACCCTTTTCATGGTAGATTATTCACCAAAGACATGTTATGTCAAACAAATGGTGATAATCCTTAAGCCATACATCTAGAACTCAAGAACATGATGTTTTGACTACATGCATGTGTATTTTTGTCATAATCTGAAATGTGTGAGTTCATGCATGAGTTTTTTTTAAAGGGCAAAAAAAAATAGATTTTCTTAGCTGAGAAAACTGTCAAAGTAGTGGTGAAAATATAGAGATAAAACACTCATTTTCCATGAATAAACAATTTTTAGTTTCTGGCAGATTGCTTGCATGCATTTCATCCGACCATATCTCGAAGAATACCTAACCAAAGGATATGAATCTTTTTCTGGAACTTTGTTTATTGTGTTATGTTTCCAACCCAAGTGGTTTCATGTAAAAACGCGAAGATTTGACCCTTCAACTACTCATATGAAATTAAGTGTGCAAAGAAAATCTGACAGAGAAAATTTTCTACTTTAATCAGTTATAAGTCTCTTAAAATTCCACTAAAATTCTTTATTTTCTTCTGGAAATTACTTTAATGAGTTATGAATCGAACAAAATTGGTTTCACTCAAAAATATTAAGATTTGGGGTCTCAAACACTCAAACCAAGACTGGTGTGCAAGAAATCAGAATCTGGCAGAATGGAAGACCTAACTTAAAATCGTCATATCTCCCTCAATATGTAACTAAAAATGATGAACTTTTTCTGGAAGATACTTTTATGAGTGAAGTTTAAAAAACAATTTGAATCACTGAAAAATGTTGAGATTTGACCCTCCAAATGGACTTGACAAAAAGATGGTGCAGACTGTTTTGGTAACTGTGACACTTAAACTTAAGTGTAATGATTAAAATACCTAACCAACTCTAAAAATGATGGTAATCATGTCAAAAGTTCCCTAGGACATTAAATTGATACATATAAAAAGTTGGACTAATAAAAATTTCCAGAGGATATTTAAAAATGACCATAAGTGGACTTAATATTCTTCCACCAGAAAAGGCAAAACTCTAATTCAAAAGAAAAAGGGATTTGTAGAGTTATTAAAAGATAAAAAACTTATAAATTGTAGAATTTGTCAAAACCATAAATAAAAACTATATATATACATGTATATGAAGGTATAAATAATACCCTAACAAATAATAGAATTATAACAAACCGAACAATTTTAAACCACAAGGTAAATGAGAAATACAATTACATAGGTAATTAATGAAAGTTTCGTCATGAAGAAAATATAAAACGTGGTAAATTGGATTAAATACTACTTATAACCTATAAAGTTTATTATGTAACAACAAAATCCTACAAACCGTTTAAAACCAATAAATTACTAGAAATCGTCGACAGAAAATAATACTTAAACTTAAGGCATTTTATAAGACATGATAGGCTAAGAAACGCTTTAGCCATAAGAGTTAGCAGAAGCTGATAATGTGTTTCACTCCATAGGAAGGACCTAGAACCGGGCATTTGGGCAACCTTGCGGCGACACTTGAAAATCCGTGCTGAACATTGTGAGTATTCACAACCCCTTTTTACTCTTTTGTTACAATTTGGGGTGAAAAGCATGATATTGAATTTCAAATTGCTTGAGTTATGCTATGAAATGTTGAATTTTAACTTTAAAATGTTTGTGCACTAAGGTATGTATACTTTTTGATGTGCTTGAGTTTTAAATGAAAAAGTCCCCACTTGTTAGACACTACTTATTAACTCATTATGAGCCAATGGTATTTGTGGATAGCGCTATTTGGTTTGACAACCCCACTTTAAGCTGACGAGCTAGAAGTGCACTATACCAGTAACAATAATGGTCTTACCCATGTGGAGTTAATCCACCGCTGAGGTAGGACGTGAATAATTTAAGGGGCGTTGGTTTGTCGGAAGGTTTGGTAGTGGGTCAATGCGATGACATCATTGTATACTTTATACCTCGTGCAAATACTCGAACAATTGGTTACGTAAACTTCGCGTGAACAAAAGTTTCACAATAGCAATTTCTGCATACAAATTTATTTTTAGTGCATACGAAAACCTGTGAACTCACCAACTCTTCGTAGTTGACCCTTTTCCTTTTTATCATGCTTTTCAGGTGTTAATAAGTAAGTGAAGGCATGTAGGGTGCATTTTTCGTGATGACATCAACATCAAGAACATTAAAACTTCTATTGTTAATTTCTGTATCCGACGTCTTCTTTTTGGAACAATTTACTTAAGACGTTGTAATGTAATATTTTGAATTACTGTATTAAATGTTGTGGTTGGTGTTGTCTGTTACCTTTTGAATGAAACCCTACGCTGTTATACCTCGTGTTTCCGCTTTAGCGGGGTTTCTCTGAATTTCTGTAACAACTTTTGCCTCCATTTCTCTAAAGCCCTAAACCCCTTCATGCACATCTTCTGATTCATTTCTTCATATTTTCTCCCATCTCCTTCAGTCATGTTTTCTCCAGGAACCAAGAAATCCAACTTCAGTTCTAGAAAAGATTGAACAGTTCGTGCGCAGAAGCCTCCTGTTGGTAATGCTTCTCCGGTGACGCCTCTTATTGAGAACAGAAAACCGGTGACGGAAAATGCTATCCCCGACCGACCTAATACCGGCACTCACGCGCCCTGGGCGTCTCGGTTGTCTGTTCTTGCTAGAATTCCAACTGTGAAGAAAAGCGACAAAGTGGATGACATAGATCCCACTCAACCTGTATATGTTGGAGAAGTTCCCCAAGTAGTTCGTGATGAACAGGCTAACATGTTGCAGAAACGTATTTCTGGTGTTACAGGCATTTCTGGTGGGATTGACAAGGGAACCACCCTGGCATGGTCTGGAGCTATCTATCAACAACAGCTTCAAAAAAGTGTATCGTTCTTGAACTCCGTTCGAGCATACTAGAAGATGTCGATACTAACAAGAATTTGAGTAGTGCATGGTTACTTTGTGTTCTTGATTGGGATCACACCACATGGAGTACAAACAAGGCTCATCAAAAAATAACTGTTGCTGGTGTTCTCTTATGCAATAGGAAAACACGAGCCCTTATATATTGGCCCAACATTTATTCTTCCTCTCCTTCATTCACTTATACTGATCGATCAGAGTCCACTACCATAAACAAACAGCAATTATCAAGTTCTTATAATTCCTTGATTGCTTCTGCTATTCCTGAGAAGCATAATTTCTGCATTGCTCTTGCATGTAGTTCAAACGGTCAACTCTGTAAATTTATTTGCTCCCCTACTGGCATTCATTGTCAAGAGATCATAAGTGTATTCTCTGAGGGACCCAAGGGATATCCAAGGTCATTGATTTGGCATGAACCATATCATTATCTGAAAGAACCAAAAAGGAAGTTCCTTCTGTTGACGGATGATGAAATACAGTGTTTTTCTGTCGATCTTTTTCCTGATTCTGGTACGTCAAAGCTGTGGTCTCATGAAATAGTAAGTGATGATGTTGATGCTGGTATACAGAAGGGTCTAGCTGGGCAAAAGAAAATTTGGCCTCTTGACATGCAAATAGACATTAACGGGAAAGTAATAACTGTTCTTTACGCTACCTTTTGCAAGGACAGGGCCACTGGTTCAAGCTACACTGAATACTCTCTTCTGACCATGGAATACAAATCTGGGCTGGATGTGTGCTCAGAATCCACTTACCGTTCACATAAGAAAATTTTGGAGAAAAAATTTCCAGTTGTAGTGATAATTCCAAAAGCAAGAGTAGAAGATGAGGACTTCTTATTCTCCATGAGGTTGAAGGTCGGGGGCAAACCTTCTGGATCTTTAATTATACTTTCTGGGGATGGAACTGCAACAGTCACACGTTATTTGAGAAACACTAGCTGGCTTTATAAATTTGATTTACCTTATGATGCTGGGAAAGTTCTGGATGCTTCCGTCTTCCCTTCTGATGATGGAGAAGATGGTGCTTGGGCTGTCCTCACCGAGAAAGCTGGAGTGTGGACTATCCCTGAGAAGGCTGTTTTGCTTGGTGGAGTTGAACCTCCTGAACGAAGCTTGTCTCGTAAAGGAAGCTCTAAAGAAGGACCCACACAGGAGGAGAGAAGAAACGTTTCCTTTGCAGGAAACATTGCTCCTAGAAGGGCTAGTTCAGAGGCATGGGATGCTGGAGATAGACAAAGACCCGCTTTTACGGGAATTGCTCATCGGACTGCCCAAGATGAAGAATCTGAAGCTTTACTGGCCCAGTTTTTTCACGAGTTTCTTCAATCTGGAGAGGTCACTGGTTCGCTCAATAAGCTTCAGAATTCTGGGGCATTTGAAAGGGATGGAGAGACAAATTTTTTTGCCAGGCTAAGCAAATCAATTGTTGACACTCTAGCTAAACACTGGACGACTACTAGGGGTACTGAGATTGTGGCTCTAGCTGTTGTCTCCACTCAACTCCAAGATAAGCAGCAGAAGCATCAAAAGTTTCTCCAGTTCCTTGCTCTGTCTAAATGCCATGAAGAACTGTGTTCTAAACAGCGTATGATCACCGATCAATTTAACTGCATTCTATAGTTACTGAATATCCTGCTATAAACTTTACTTGCTAACAGTTAATGAGTTATGATCTATAAACAAAAAGTTTCAAGAAAAAAGGAGAGTCAAAGATAAACAGAGCTCTAGGATACAAAAAACAATAGAGGGAGGAGAGACAGAGAAACAAAAGTGGGTTGTGTCTATTCGCTTATATAATTTTGGATAGGTATATAACGGAAAGATTGGTGTTGTATACCCCACTTCTATTGGGATGGGTTATGTGCCCAGAGATGAAGAGTGGTTGACTTCCAAATATATGTTGATCAATAGATGGCCTGAGTATGTGTTTTAGTTTAGAACCCAAAACTCAAAAACTATTTATACCGTTATTTTAGGTAAATAACGCACGCTTTGGTGCAACTTTCTCTTGTCCACTGTTGCTCAAGCATATATATTATGTGCAAGCGATTATAGTTGGTTAGTATTTACTGTATGAATTCATAAAGAAGTAAAACAATGTTTGTTATTTACCAGTATGTGTGTATTTGCGGTTGCATGGGTTAAGAACTCAGAATTTTTTTGCTGTTATTTTGGCTCAATATCTGAATAAATCCACAAAATGTCCTTGAAACCACCACAATTTTTTCGGTAGAGAAATTAAATCCCAGGGAGTTCCCCTCTCTTTTGCTTTTGGGTTATACTATTTTATAGTTTCCTTCCCTTTCAATTTTAGCCTACCCCAAATAGTTTTATATTGAAGATAAATTACATCTCTTCCATTTTTTCCCTCTGGCATCCGTAAGTACTTGCCAAGAGCGTTCACTCTCTGTTCTGTTTATCCTTGTCCACTCCTGCAATTATCAACTCTCAAATTTTTCTTCTTGTAATCAGGGAAATCCTTGCAGATCATAATGGAACATGGTGAAAAGCTTGCTGCCATGATTCAGCTCAGGGAGCTGCAGAACCTGATTAGGCAGCAGAGCTCAACTGGAAATGCCTTTATCAACTCTAACTCACAAAATGAACTTTCTGGTTCCATTTGGGACTTAATTCAGTTAGTTGGTGAGAGAGCCCGTCAAAATACCGTCCTTCTGATGGATAGGGATAATGCAGAAGTGTTCTACAGTAAGGTGTCTGAACTTGAAGAGGTATTTCATTGCTTGGAGAGAAAGTTAAGTCTCATAATTAGTGAAGAGATGCCACTCACATTTCAGCTCCAAAGAGCCTGTGAATTGTCAAGCATGTGTGTCACCTTACTCCATACCTCAATGAACTACAAGGATGAGAATCACATGTGGTACCCCTCACCAGATGGCTTAACACCATGGTAACGTTTCATGAGAGTAATCTTTGGATGAAAAACTGTTGTGTATATGGAAAACCTGTGAACTCACCAACTCTTTGTAGTTGACCCTTTTATTTTAAACATGCTTTTCAGGGACTAAGAAGGTAAACGACAAAGTCTAAATTTAGCATGCATGACGACATCAACCAAGCTCTTTTCTTTTGCTCTATTTTGTTAAAAACACCATCTCGGTTGCTTGTAAACAATGGATTGTAACTTGTAATTTTTGGAACTTCACAATTTAAAACTTATGTAATTGTATGGTTGGTGTTGTTTTATTTCCTAATGCTATGAAGCTTTAGCTGTTACATCTCGTGTTTCCGCTTTAGCGGGGTGTGACAGACTTGGTATCAGAGCCAGGTTATAGAGAATGTCGGTTTTCTTATGGAAACCACAAACTATAACCCAACCATAATGCAAACTATTTTCAAAACGGTTTTCGAAATGATTGTCAAAATCTGAGGCATATTGTTAATATAATTAAGTTGAGTGCCACATTATTATACCTCAATTAAACAAAGCCTGATCACCTATGTTTAATTCAGGTATGTATAATGGGAGACTCGAATTAGTTATACTGGAAGTATGCTTAAAATAAATTTTCTACTTAAACACGGAAGCATGATTTTTGTGTGTGCATGCATAAACATTGCATATCTTAGGCACTTACAATAACACACTTAGTAACTAAGTCTACTATTATCGCATTTCACTATGTCGTCCTCGCCCACTCCCACTGAGCACTCTGCCGACGCCTCTGGCTATGTTACTAGTCGACCTAGGAGCTTTGTATCACTAGAGTTTAGGCCAAAAATTAACTTGAAACCCCAAAAGTTGAAAGAGGTCTACGTTATTGAATTTGCTAATGGGCAGGAAGTTAAGGTCAGAGATGTAATTACGGATTGCACTTTAAACTTAGCTAATAGGAGCTTTAGTATAGACCTTATTCCAATTGAGCTTGGAAGCTTTGACATAGTCGTGGGCATGGATTGGCTATCCAAAAATCGGGTAGACATATGTTGTTCTGAAAAGATCATCCGAATTCCGTTACCAGAGGGTAAAACACTCGTCGTACATGGAGACAAGTCCGGAAAGAACTTTAAGTTAGTGACGTGTATGAAGATGCGGAAGTACTTGAAAAAGGAATGCATCGCATTTTTGGCTCATGTCATAGTCAAGGAAATCGAAGAAAAACACATTCAGGATTTTCCTGTGGTTCGGGATTTTCCCGAGGTGTTCCCGGAGGAGCTACCAGGACTACCCCCGTCAAGACAAGTCGAGTTTCACATCGACTTAATTCCTGGAGCTGCACCTGTGGCTAAGTCACCGTACCGATTGGCCCCATCAGAAATGCATGAATCGTCAGGACAACTCCAGGAGCTGCTCGACAAAGGACTTATAAGACCTAGCTCTTCGCCATGGGGTGCACCAGTTCTTTTCGTTAAAAAGAAAGATGGATCCTTGCGGATGTGCATCGATTATAGAGAACTTAATAAGTTGACTATCAAGAACCAATACCCTCTTCCCCGAATCGACGACCTGTTCGACCAACTCCAAGGTGCTACCTACTTTTCAAAAATTGACCTTCGGTCTGGATACCATCAAATGAGGGTTCGTGAGGAGGACATTCCTAAGACAGCGTTTAGGACTCGATATGGACATTATGAGTTCCTAGTCATGCCTTTTGGACTCACAAACGCTCCAGCAGT
The DNA here is from genome assembly GCA_033807775.1 of Saussurea involucrata. Classification (NCBI taxonomy): domain Eukaryota; kingdom Viridiplantae; phylum Streptophyta; class Magnoliopsida; order Asterales; family Asteraceae; genus Saussurea; species Saussurea involucrata. Next base: position 102,381,985 of record CM066314.1, on the reverse strand, counting down.
CTTTATGGATCTAATGAACAGAGTATGTCGACCGTACTTGGACAAATTCGTAATTGTGTTCATAGATGATATACTAATTTATTCGCAAAGCAAGGAGGATCATGAGCGACATCTAAAGTTGATACTAGAACTGCTCAGAGACCAAAAATTGTACGCAAAGTTCTCCAAATGCGAGTTTTGGATTCGTGAGGTACAATTTCTTGGCCACGTGATTAATGAGAAGGGAATTCATGTAGATCCGACAAAAAATGAGGCCATCAAGAAGTGGGAAGCCCCAAAGACTCCGACAGAAATTCGTTCGTTTCTCGGTTTAGCTGGTTACTATCGGCGTTTCATTGCAAATTTCTCCAAAATTGCACAACCATTAACGACATTAACCCAGAAGGATAAGAAGTTCGATTGGGGAGAAAAACAAGAAGATGCTTTTCAGACGCTTAAGCATAAGCTTTGCAATACACCGATCTTAGCTTTACCAGAGGGTGCAGACAATTTTGTTGTTTACTGCGATGCCTCACACCAAGGGTTGGGGTGTGTGCTAATGCAAAAAGACAAGGTTATTGCCTACGCATCAAGGCAACTTAAAGTTCACGAAAAGAATTATACCACCCATGATTTGGAACTAGGAGCCGTAGTGTTCGCACTCAAGATTTGGAGACATTACCTCTACGGCACTAAATGTACCGTCTTTACCGACCACAAGAGCCTACAACACATTTTTGATCAGAAAATGCTGAATATGAGACAACGGAGATGGGTTGAACTGCTTAGCGACTACGATTGCGAGATAAAGTACCACCCAGGCAAGGCTAATGTGGTAGCCGACGCACTAAGCATGAAGGAAAGGGTGAAACCGTCAAGGGTACGAGCAATGGGTGCGTTCATTCAGACGAGTCTAAAGACACAAATTCTTGAAGCTCAAGAAGAAGCATTGAAAGCAGAGAATTTGAAGGACGAGACCCTACATCACTGGGAACTTAGATTTGAAACAAAGTCAGATGGGGTACGCTACTTTGAAGACAGAGTTTGGATACCAAAGGTTAATAACCAATGATCAACAATTTTGGATGAAGCCCATAAATCAAGATATTCGATTCACCCAGGAGCTGACAAGATGTACAAAGACCTAAAGGAATACTACTGGTGGCCGGGAATGAAGAAAGACATCGCTTTGTACGTAAATCAGTGCTCAAATTGTGCAAAAGTAAAGGCCGAACATCAGAAACCATCTGGTCTATTACAACAACCCAAGATTCCCCAATGGAAATGGGAACAAATAGCTATGGATTTCGTAACTAAGCTACCCAGGACCAGGAAAGGGCACGACGCAATCTGGGTTATAGTGGACCGACTTACGAAATCTGCGCATTTTCTTCCTATTCGGGAAGACTACAAGATGGAAAGGCTTGCACAAATTTACGTCAATGAAATCGTTATGCATCATGGAGTTCCTATTTCCATCATCTCGGATAGAGATAGTCGTTTTACGTCACGATTTTGGCGATCACTCCAGAAAGCGTTGGGTACACGTTTGGATTTGAGCACTTCCTACCATCCTCAAACGGACGGTCAGTCAGAAAGAACCATACAGACGCTAGAGGATATGTTGCGTGCATGTGTGATAGATTTTGGTGGAAGTTGGGATACTCACCTACCATTAGTTGAGTTCTCCTACAACAACAGCTATCATACCAGCATTCAGTGTGCACCGTATGAAGCCTTATATGGATGCAAGTGTAGATCCCCACTTAGCTGGTTAGAAATCGGCGACAGACAATTGACTAGGCCCGAAATCGCGCAAGAGACTACTGACAAGATCTCAGTTATCAAGGATAGACTTAAGGCCGCAAGAGATCATCAGAAGAGTTATGCTGATAACCGCAGGAAACCATTAGAATTCCAAGTAGGTGATAAAGTGCTTCTAAAAGTATCGCCTTGGAAAGGATTAGTACGCTTCGGAAAAAGAGGCAAGTTGAGTCCGAGATATGTTGGTCCGTTTGAAATAATTGAACAGATTGGTCCAGTAGCATATATACTTAATCTACCACAAGAGTTAAGCTCTATTCATGGGAGCGAGAAGATCACATGAAACGTGAGTACCCTCATCTATTTGCAAAGGATCAGACGGGAGATAGCAATCAACGAATTTCGGGACGAAATTCTTCTAACAAGGGGAGACTGTGACACCCGTCAACCAAACCACTCAGGTTAGCAACTGAATAGCTTAATACATGTCTTAACATGTAGAAATAACTTATTATGACTTATATATGATGGCTAAAGTTTAGTATCCTAAGAACTCCAACAGTACGCTTAGAAAATCCTGTTACCGCACGGAACTGCTTAAGCTGTCTTATAAATGCCGATTGGAACAGTTAACATTTAATTATAACTATATTAATAATAAGAGGAGTAAATATATAGTTATATACATACCCAAAAGTAAATTTTAAAACTGTAAATAATTAAACCAAAAATTAACTAGATAAATGAGATTTAAACTACTTTAAATCAACCTTTTTATATAAATTACATAATATGAATACTTAAGCAATATTAATTAAAACTTAAAATAAAATAAAATAATAAAAGCAGAATTTTAAAGCCCAATTTCGGCCCCCCCCCATTAACCCAACACCTACACCACTAAATATTTCCATAGTTTCAAGAAACCTCTTCATTTTCCTCTCAACCTCTCTCTCTCTACTTTCAAACTCAAGACACTCTCTTCCCTCTCTATCATCAGCCGAAATCAGCCCCAAGAACATCACAAAGGTTCCATCTTTGAAGATCATTGAAGGTATACATCAACCATAGTGTGGTAAAACTCATCTCCTTGGGTTCTCCTTCATCTTCTTCTTTCTTTTTGTAAATTCTCCTTCTTTTTCCTACTTATCTTCATGATTCTTGAGTTTCTGGAAATAGGACCTTAATGGACCCTTTTCATGGTAGATTAATCACCAAAGACATGTTATGTCAAACAAATGGTGATAATCCTTAAGCCATACATCTAGAACTCAAGAACATGATGTTTTGACTACATGCATGTGTATTTTTGTCATAATCTGAAATGTGTGAGTTCATGCATGAGTTTTTTTAAAGGACAAAAAAATAGATTTTCTTAGCTAAGAACACTGTCAAAGTAGTGGTAAATGAGTGTTCAATCAAAGAACCAACCTTATGGGTGAAAATATAGAGATAAAACACTCATTTTCCATGAATAAACAATTTTTAGTTTCTGGCAGATTGCTTGCATGCATTTCATCCGACCATATCTCGAAAAATACTTAACCAAATGGTATGAATCTTTTTCTGGAACTTTTTTTATTGTGTTATGTTTCCAACCCAAGTGGTTTCATGTAAAAGCTTGAAGATTTGACCCTTCAACTACTCATATGAAATTAAGTGTGCAAAGAAAATCTGACAGAGAAATGTTTCTACTTTAATCAGTTATAAGTCTCTTAATATTCCACTAAAATTCTTTATTTTTTTCTGGAAATTACTTCAATGAGTTATGAATCGAAAAAAATTGGTTTCACTCAAAAATATTAAGATTTGGGGTCTCAAACACTCAAACCAAGACTGGTGTGCAAGAAATCAGAATCTGGTAGAATGGAAGACCTAACTTAAAATCGTCATATCTCCCTCAATATATAACTAAAAATGATGAAATTTTTCTGGAAGATACTTTTATGAGTAAAGTTTAAAACCCAATTTGAATCACTGAAAAATGTTGAGATTTGACCCTCCAAATGGACTTGACAAAAAGATGGTGCAGACTGTTTTGGTAACTGTGACACTTAAACTTAAGTGTAATGATTAAAATAGCTAACCAACTCTAAAAATGATGCTAATCATGTCAAAAGTTCCCTAGGACATTAAATTGATACATATAAAAAGTTGGACTAATAAAAACTTCCAGAGGATATTTAAAAATGACCATAAGTGGATTTAACATTCTGCCACCAGAAAAGGCAAAACTCTAATTCAAAAGAAAAAGGGATTTGTAGAGTTATTAAAAGATAAAAAGCTTATAAATTGTAGAATTTGTCAAAACCATAAATAAAAACTATATATATACATGTATATGAAGGTATAAATAATACCCTAACAAATAATAGAATTATAACAAACCGAACAATTTTAAACCACAAGGTAAATGAGAAATACAATTACATAGGTAATTAATGAAAGTTTCGTCATGAAGAAAATATAAAACGTGGTAAATTGGATTAAATACTACTTATAACCTATAAAGTTTATTATGTAACAACAAAATCCTACAAACCGTTTAAAACCAATAAATTACTAGAAATCGTCGACAGAAAATAATACTTAAACTTAAGGCATTTTATAAAACATGATGGGCTAAGAAACGCTTTAGCCATAAGAGTTAGCAGAAGCTGATAATGTGTTTCACTCCATAGGAAGGACCTAGAACCGGGCATTTGGGCAACCGTGCGGCGACACTTGAAAATCCGTGCTGAACATTGTGAGTATTCACAGCCCCGTTTTACTTGTTTAATGTTTGGGGTGAAAAGCATGTTATGATTTTAAAATGCTAAATGATTCATGATATTAAATTGTGGATATTTATGATTTGAGAAATGAGTACTAATGAATGGACGAATTTACATAAGTGATAAAGATATGTTGAGTTATAATGAAAATGTTAAGTCCCCAATAGGTACACTACTTATTAACTCATAACGAGCCGGTGATATTTGTGGATAGTGCTATTTGGTTTGACAAACCCACCTTTGACTGACGAGTAGGGGTGCACTTTATATGTTAATAATGTTCTACTCATGTGGCCAACATACCACCTCTGATGTAGTTCGCGGGGCGTAGGTTGTCGGAGGCTTAGTAGTGGCTCAACACTTATATATCTTGCAAAAGTCATTCGTTGTAAATTGTACTCGTAATTTTTTTTAACTTAAAGCTTGTCATGAACAAACGTTTCATGAGAGTAACCTTGGGATGAAAAACTGTTGTGTATATGGAAAACCTGGCTCTGATACCAATCTGTCACACCCCGCTAAAGCGGAAACACGAGGTATAACAGTGTAGGGTTTCATTCAAAAGGTAACAGGCAACACCAACCACAACATTCAATATAGTAGTTCAAAATATTACATTACAATGTTTTAAGCAAATTGTTCCAAAAAGAAGACGCCAGATACAAAAATTAACAGTAGAAGTTTTAATGTTCTTGATGCTGATGTCATCATGCAAAATACACCCTACATGCCTTCACTTACTTATTAGCACCTGAAAAGCATGATGAAAAGAAAAGGGTCAACTACAAAGAGTTGGTGAGTTCACAGGTTTTCGTATGCACTAAAAATAATTTTGTATGCAGAAATTGTTATTGTGAAACGTTTGTTCACACGAAGTTTACGTAACCAGTTGTTCGAGTATTTGCACGAGGTATAAAGTATACAATGATGTCATCGCATTGAGCCACTACCAAACCTTCCGACAAACCAACGCCCCTTAAATTATTCGCGTCCTACCTCAGCGGTGGATTAATTCCACATGGGTAAGACCATTATTGTTACTGGTAAAGTGCACTTCTAGCTCGTCAGCTTAAAGTGGGGTTGTTAATCCAAATAGCGCTACCCACAGATACCATCGGCTCGTAATGAGTTAATAAGTAGTGTCTAACAAGTGGGGACTTTTTCATTTAAAACTAAAGCACATCAGAAAGTATACATACCTTAGTGCACAAACATTTTAAAGTTAAAATTCAACATTTCATAGCATAATTCAATCAATTTGAAATTCAATATCATGCTTTTCACCCCAAATTGTAACAAAAGAGTAAAAAGGGGCTGTGAAAACTCACAATGTTCAGCAAAGATTTCCAAGAGTTGCCGCACGGTTGCCCAAATGCCCGGTTCTAGGTCCTTCCTATGGAAGTGAAACACATTATCAGTTTTGGGTCTAACTCTTAGGGCTAACGCATTGCTTAGTTCATCATATCTTATAAAATGCCTTAGTGTTAGTTATTAAGTGTAAGTATTATTTCGCGTTGTTGATTACATGTAATTTATTGGTTTTAAAAGGTTTGTAGAATTTTATTGTTACATAATAAAATTTATATGTTACATATAGCATTTAGTCCTTTGTACCACGTTTTATATTTTCTTCATGACGAATACTTTCATTAATTACACAGATATATTTGTATTTCTTATTTACCTTGTGTGTTAACCAAGTTCGATTTCTTATAAATCTCATATTTGTTAGGGTATCATTCATACATCCATATACATGTATATATTGTTCTTATTTGGGGTTTTGACAAATTCTATCATTTATATGCTTTTTATCTTTTAATATTCCTAAAATCTCTTTTTCTTGAATTAGGGTTTTTGCTTTTCTGTTGGCAGAATTTTAAGTACACTTATGGTCATAATTAAATGTTTTCTCGATTTATTTATTTAACCAAATTTTTATGTATTTAAATTTAATGTCTTAGGGAACTTTTGACATAAGTAGAACCATTTTTAGAGGTGGTTAGGTATTTTAATCATTATAACTAAGTTTAAGTGTCACAGTTATCAAGACATTCTGCACATTCTTTTTGTCACGTCCATTTGGAGGGTCAAATCTCAACATTTTTCAGTGATTCAAATTGGGTTTTAACCTTAACTCAAAGGTTTATCTTCCAGAAAAAGTTCATCATTTCTGGTTACATATTGAGGGAGTTATGACTGTTTTAAGGTAGAGATTTTACCATGCCAGATTCTGGTTTCTTGCACACTTATCTTGGTTTGAATGGTTGAGACCTCAAATATTAATATTTTTTTGTGAATCCACTTGTGTTTGAACTATAACTCATTAAAATAATTTCCAGAAGAAGAATCAAGAATTTTAGTGGAATAATAAGAGAGTTATGAGTGATTTAAGTAGAGATTTTTCTCTGTCAGATTGTCTTTGCACTCTTTATTTGATATGGGTAGATGAGGGGTCAAATCTCCGAGTTTTTACATGAAACTACTTGGGTTTGAAATATCACTCAATAAAAAAAGTTTCAGAAAAAGATTCATATCATTTAGTTAAGTATTTTTCAAGATATGGTCGGATGAAGTGCATGCATGTAATCTGCCAGAAACTAAAAATGCTATTTCATGAAGAATGAGTGTTTTTAGTTCTTTATTTTCACTCATATGATTTTCTTTGATTTGAAAACTTACTTACCATTACTTTATCATATATTTTTAGGTCAAAATCATCCTTTAACTTGTATGAACACATGCATGAACTCACACATCTCAGATTATAGCAAAAATCCACTTGCATGTAGTCAAAACTTCATTTTCTTGAGTTCTAGTTGTATGGATTATGGATTATCACCATTTGCTTGACATTTAACATGTCATTGGTGATTAATCTACCATTAAAAGGTCCATGAAGGTCCTATTTTCCAGAAACTCAAGAGTAATGAAAATAAGTTGAGAAATTACAAGAAAAATTACAAGAGGGATGAGTTTTACCCCTTCTAGTGTTGATGTTTACCTTCCAAAGTCTTCAAAATCGAATTTCTTGTGTGGATTGGGGCTGATTTCGGCCAGAAACTAGAGAGGGAGAGAAGAGAGGGTGTTTGAATGTAGAGAGAGAGAGAGGAAGGTAGGAAAATGGAAGGGTTTCTTGAAAAATAGGAGAATTAATATTTGGGTATAATGGGCCATAAAGAGGGGGCCGAATTTTGGGCTAAAATCTATGATAAAGTAATGGTAAATAAGTTTTCATCTCTCTCTCTCTCTCACTCTAGTGTTTCAAACCTTTCTTCTCCTCATCACTTCCATCTTAGCACCTTCAAATTCCAGCAAAAAACTCCAGCCCTAAATCTAGTATTCAAAGCAAAATATTCAAAGCAAAAGATTCAAAGTTTGAAGTACTTGCAACATCTTCCCAAGGTAAGAACTTCAAACTAGTGTTGTTCATATTTTTTTTGGGCACATTTTATGCTATTTCTTTCATTGTTTTACACCTTTATCTTGTTCAAATGGATGAACCCTTTTTCTTGTTCTAGAAGTGAGATAAAACACCAAGGACATGAGAAATGTCCATAAAGTGGTGAAAATCTATGAACTTCCATCATGAACTTAAGAAAAATGAGCAAAATCATCAAAAAACGTGGTTTTTCTTCTTGTACTAAAATCTGAGTTTGTAGACCTTTGCATGCACATTTTATTTTAAGTTTTGGGTATTTTCTTGCAAAATCATGTCATATGATGTTGGGATTAAATCCTTAACAAAGGAACCCACATCTATGAATGTTAGAAGGCTTAAAAATGTGATTTTCTTAAGAATGTTAGAGTTTTAAGAATCTGGCAGATTTGTTGCATGTGCTTAGGACGACCATATCTTGGTCAAATCATGTCCAAAATTCCTCATTTTTCTTCTGGAGTAAGGTTTAATGAGTTAGGGGTCAAACCCAACTAGTCTCATAAGAAAATATTGAGATTTAAGCCTTCAACTCCTTAGGACCAATTTGGAGTGCAACAGATGGTCGGCCAGATTTTTAGGTCACAATATTTTACTTATAATTATTTGTAGAATCCATGAAAATTTCTCATTTTTCTTCTGGAAGTTCCCCATATGAGTTAGGATTCACATGCACTTGGTCTCATTCACGAATATGGAGTTTTGGTCACTTAAATATTTTATACAAGTCAAGTGTGCCAAGCTATCCAAGATTGGCAGATTGGTACATGCAGCTTCAATCGTCCATAACTCAATCAACATTTATCAAAGGTTTGAGGATATTTTTCCATGAGATACCTTTATGTGTTAGGTTTTCAAAACATGTAAAAACTCTGAAAAATATTAAGTTTTGACCCCCCAAAAGCCCTTTATGGCAGAAGGGTGCAATCTGTTTTAGACTCCGTGTTGCATGAATTTATAAAAATTATTTTGACCCCTTAAACACCCCCAAAATTCATGAAATTTGTTCAAAATAGCCTTAACTCAGTATAGTACTACATATAAAAAAATGGGTAAATTTGTCATTTTAGAAAGTGTTTTTCAATAGTCATTTTTGAAGTACAAAGTTTCTGTCAGATTAAGCATTTTGAAAAAGTATGGGATTTTATTCTTATAACTCTATATATATATGATTAAAACATATTGAACAATGCTAAATTCTTCGTTTCAACTTGAATACTAAAGCAAGGGCATTACACAAGATGTGGATTAAATTAGTTAAGTATAACCTTGAATTAGATACGAAGGACTTATAGAGATTGTTTGACATTATAGGGAACCCGTAAAGCGTTTAAGCAAACAAGCTATCACTACTTCGCGACTACGCTATAAGGTAAGTATTCACAGCCCCGTTTTACTTGTTTAATGTTTGGGGTGAAAAGCATGTTATGATTTTAAAATGCTAAATGATTCATGATATTAAATTGTGGATATTTATGATTTGAGAAATGAGTACTAATGAATGGACGAATTTACATAAGTGATAAAGATATGTTGAGTTATAATGAAAATGTTAAGTCCCCAATAGGTACACTACTTATTAACTCATAACGAGCCGGTGATATTTGTGGATAGCGCTATTTGGTTTGACAAACCCACCTTTGACTGACGAGTAGGGGTGCACTTTATCTGTTAATAATGTTCTACTCATGTGGCCAACATACCACCTCTGAGGTAGTTCGCGGGGCGTAGGTTGTCGGAGGCTTAGTAGTGGCTCAACACTTATATATCTTGCAAAAGTCATTCGTTGTAAATTGTACTCATAAATTTTTTTTAACTTAAAGCTTGTCATGAACAAACGTTTCATGAGAGTAACCTTTGGATGAAAAACTGTTGTGTATATGGAAAACCTGTGAACTCACCAACTCTTTGTAGTTGACCCTTTTATTTTAAACATGCTTTTCAGGGACTAAGAAGGTAAACGACAAAGTCTAAATTTAGCATGCATGACGACATCAACCAAGCTCTTTTCTTATGCTCTATTTTGTTAAATACACCATCTCGGTTGCTTGTAAACAATGGATTGTAACTTGTAATTTTTGGAACTTCACAATTTAAAACTTATGTAATTGTATGGTTGGTTAGCAAACAAAAGAAAAGAAAAAAAGAAAGAAAACCCTACCTTCTTCTCCCTTGTGTTCACGGCCGCACTTCCCCCCCCCCCTTTTTGTCTGTTTGTCACCACCGCGAGAAAGAAGAGAGAACGCAGCGGCAGCCACCTTTCGCCGCCGCTGCTGCTGTCGCCGGAGGTCGCCACACCTGGATCGTCGGAGGAATCGAGAGAGAGAAGTTCGGTTGTGAGACGTCGTCGTAAGGTAAGTAGCTCTCTCGTTCGTCTCGTTTCTTTCCTTTTTCCTTTTCGTTCTTCCGGCGAAACGACCACCGCCGCACGCCGCCGCTGCGGTGGCCGTGGGTGGACGGCGGTGGCTGTGTGTGTGTGTGGGCGAGTGTAGGTGTGTGTGCGTTTATGGCGATCGAGAGAGAGAGGAGGAAGGTGGTGCGAGAGGGTGGTGAGGATGGTGTGCGTGTGTGTGTATTCACTGCCGGAAAACGGCCGCCGTCGCCGGCGACCACCGCTGCCGGAGGTGGCAGTAGGGGGTGCCGGGTGTTGTTTAGAACTCGTATCCCGATCGTTGGTTTAATCGCAAAACTCTAACCCGTAACCGTAACCGCGTAACCGTTTACAAAATCGTCATTTTATGTGAATATTATGGTTCTGTATAGTTTTTATTTCGCGCATAACTTTCTCGTTGTAACTCGGATTGAGCCGAAATTGGTGCCAACGGTTCACTTGTGGGGTGTCTAGTCGGACCTTTATTGTTGTGACTACCCGGGTAGCGTAGGAGTTCGGCGGGGCCGAGGGTCACATACGCGGGTGACGTAGTAATTCGGTGGGACCGAAGGTTGTATACGTGGGTGGCGTATGAACCCGGGGGTGCCGGGTTGCGTTTACACGATGGTCGTGTGGTCGGTGGGATCGACGTATGACTATTAGGTGGGTTGGTGTGAGTATGCAGGTTTATGATTTGTTCGTAGACTTGAATGCTGTTTATGTGCAATTATCTGTTTATGGTGGTGTGGAAATAACTGTGTTACTTAGGGTGTAGAATTCACTAAGCTTCGTGCTTACCCTTTCCCAATAGATTGTGGTTTCAGGTACGGGCGGCTCCAAGGCGTGACGAGTACACACTGGCGCGCGAGGAGAGCTGGTTGCTTTATGTTTTTTTTATAATTAAACGTTTATTCCGCTGGTTTTTATTATGAAGATATTAATTATGAGTTTGCAAACGAAATGTTGGGATCATTTAATGAGTTGTTATAAATGAAATGTTTATCCAAAAATTTAAATTTGCTTGTAATTTTTGGGACGTTACAATACTATTGGTGGCCAGGGATGAAGAAAGATGTTGCTTTGTATGTAAGCAAGTGCCAAACTTGTGCAATGGTTAAGGCTGAACATCAGAAACCATCTGGTCTTCTTCAGCAACCTGAGATTCTCGAATGGAAATGGGAACAAATAAGCATGGATTTCATAACTAAGTTACCTAGAACCGGGAAAGGACATGATTCAATCTGGGTTATAGTGGACCGACTTACAAAATCTGCACATTTTCTGCCTATTCGAGAGGACTTCAAGACGGAAAAGCTTGCACAGTTATACATCAACGAGATTGTGATGCGTCATGGAGTACCTACTTCCATTATCTCGGACAGAGATAGTCGTTTTACGTCACGCTTTTGGCGATCAGTCCAGAAAGCGTTGGGCACGCGTTTGGACTTGAGCACTGCCTACCACCCGCAGACGGACGGTCAGACAGAAAGAACTATACAAACACTAGAAGACATGCTGCGAGCGTGTGTAATAGATTTTGGTGGAAGTTGGGATACTCATTTACCGTTAGTCGAATTCTCTTACAACAATAGCTACCATACCAACTTAAAGTGCGCGCCATACGAAGCCTTATATGGACGCAAGTGTAGATCACCACTCAGCTGGTTGGAGGTCGGTGACAGACAGCTGATAAGACCCGACATAATTCAAGAGACTACGGACAAGATCGTCACCATACAGGAAAGACTTAAAGAAGCCAGAACTCGTCAGAAGAGTTACGCAGATAATCGCAGGAAGCCATTGGAATTTCAGGTGGGCGATAAGGTACTATTAAAGGTATCGCCATGGAAAGGATTGGTACGATTTGGGAAAAAGGGCAAGTTGAGTCCAAGATATATCGGCCCATTTGAGATACTGGAAACGATTGGACCCGTTGCATACAGACTCAATCTACCACAAGAGTTAAGCGCTATTCACGACACATTCCATGTGTCGAATCTGAAGAAATGCCTATCGGATGAATCATTGGTTCTACCATTGGAAGACATACAAGTGAGCGAGCAGTTACGCATTATAGAAGAGCCCGCTGAAATACTTGACCGAGATGTTAAGCTATTAAGACGTAGCAAGATCCCGATCGTAAAAGTCTGTTGGAATGCAAGACATGGACCTGAATACACTTGGGAACGGGAGGATTATATGATGAGTAAATATCCTCATCTGTTCACCAAGAAACCGGTTGGGATACCAGTCATTAAATTTCGGGACGAAATTCCTCTAACGGGGGAAACCTGTAACATCCGACAAAAATCGAAACTTCCAGGTTAGCATCTGTTAAACCCTCACTAATGTTAATATAGGGAAAATACCCTGATAGGACCCATTCAGGATAAATTAAAGCGAAGATTCGTTAGAATTTCTGGTAGTTGCTGAAAAGACCCGATTTCGACCCGCGATTAACTGAAACACCTTATGTAATGCCAAAATGCTTCAATTAACATGTAACCTATATAAAAATATAGGATTTTACTTCCTATATAAACTTTTCCTTTTTATGAGATTTAATAAAAATAAGAAGGTAATTTTTGGAGTTTGCATTGCTAATTTAAAAAAAAATAATAATATATGCAATGGGTTGGGGGCTCATGTAGGGCCCGGCCACCCCCTACCCAAAACCCCTCTCTTTGTTGCAATTTGATTCATTTTCAAATCTTGCAACCATTCATCTTATTCTCTCTCTCTCTCTCTCTCTCTCTCACTCTAGTGTTTCAAACCTTTCTTCTCCTCATCACTTCCATCTTAGCACCTTCAAATTCCAGCAAAAAACTCCAGCCCTAAATCTAGTATTCAAAGCAAAAGATTCAAAGTTTGAAGTACATGCAACATCTTCCCAAGGTAAGAACTTCAAACTAGTGTTGTTCATATTTTTTTTGGCACCTTTTATGCTATTTCTTTCATTGTTTTACACCTTTATCTTGTTCAAATGGATGAACCCTTTTTCTTGTTCTAGAAGTGAGATAAAACACCAAGGACATGAGAAATGTCCATAAAGTGGTGAAAATCTATGAACTTCCATCATGAACTTAAGAAAAATGAGCAAAATCATCAAAAAACGTGGTTTTTCTTCTTGTACTAAAATATGAGTTTGTAGACCTTTGCATGCACATTTTATTTTAAGTTTTGGGTATTTTCTTGCAAAATCATGTCATATGATGTTGGGATTAAATCCTTAACAAAGGAACCCACATCTATGAATGTTAGAAGGCTTAAAAATGTGATTTTCTTAAGAATGTTAGAGTTTTAAGAATCTGGCAGATTTGTTGCATGTGCTTAGGACGACCATATCTTGGTCAAATCATGTCCAAAATTCCTCATTTTTCTTCTGGAGTAAGGTTTAATGAGTTAGGGTTCAAACCCAACTGGTCTCATAAGAAAATATTGAGATTTAAGCCTTCAACTCCTTGGGACCAATTTGGAGTGCAACAGATGGTCGGCCAGATTTTTAGGTCACAATATTTTACTTATAATTCTTTGTAGAATCCATGAAAATTTCTCATTTTTCTTCTGGAAGTTCCCCATATGAGTTAGGATTCACATGCACTTGGTCTCATTCACGAATATGGAGTTTTGGTCACTTAAATATTTTATACAAGTCAAGTGTGCCAAGCTATCCAAGATTGGCAGATTGGTACATGCAGCTTCAATCGTCCATAACTCACTCAAAATTTATCAAAAGTTTGAGGATCTTTTTCCATGAGATACCGTTATGTGTTAGGTTTTCAAAACATGTAAAAACTCTGAAAAATATTAAGTTTTGACCCCCCAAAAGCCCTTTATGGCAGAAGGGTGCAATCTGTTTTAGACTCTGTGTTGTACGAATTTATAAAAATTATTTTGACCCCTTAAACACCCCCAAAATTCATGAAATTTGGTCAAAATAGCCTTAACTCAGTATAGTACTACATATAAAAAAATGGGTAAATTTTTCATTTTAGAAAGTGTTTTTCAATAGTCATTTTTGAAGTACAAAGTTTCTGTCAGATTAAGCATTTTGAAAAAGTATGGGATTTTATTCTTATAACTCTATATATATGATTAAAACATATTGAACAATGCTAAATTCTTCGTTTCAACTTGAATACTAAAGCAAGGGCATTACACAAGATGTGGATTAAATTAGTTAAGTATAACTTTGAATTAGATATGAAGGACTTATAGAGATTGTTTGACATTATAGGGAACCCGTAAAGCGTTTAAGCAAACAAGCTATCACTACTTCGCGACTACGCTATAAGGTGAGTATTCACAGCCCCGTTTTACTTGTTTAATGTTTGGGGTGAAAAGCATGTTATGATTTTAAAATGCTAAATGATTCATGATATTAAATTGTGGATATTTATGATTTGAGAAATGTGTACTAATGAATGGACGAATTTACATAAGTGATAAAGATATGTTGAGTTATAATGAAAATGTTAAGTCCCCAATAGGTACACTACTTATTAACTCATAACGAGCCGGTGATATTGTGGATAGCGCTATTTGGTTTGACAAACCCACCTTTGACTGACGAGTAGGGGTGCACTTTATCTGTTAATAATGTTCTACTCATGTGGCCAACATACCACCTCTGAGGTAGTTCGCGGGGCGTAGGTTGTCGGAGGCTTAGTAGTGGCTCAACACTTATATATCTTGCAAAAGTCATTCGTTGTAAATTGTACTCATAATTTTTTTTTAACTTAAAGCTTGTCATGAACAAACGTTTCATGAGAGTAACCTTTGGATGAAAAACTGTTGTGTATATGGAAAACCTGTGAACTCACCAACTCTTTGTAGTTGACCCTTTTATTTTAAACATGCTTTTCAGGGACTAAGAAGGTAAACGACAAAGTCTAAATTTAGCATGCATGACGACATCAACCAAGCTCTTTTCTTTTGCTCTATTTTGTTAAAAACACCATCTCGGTTGCTTGTAAACAATGGATTGTAACTTGTAATTTTTGGAACTTCACAATTTAAAACTTATGTAATTGTATGGTTGGTGTTGTTTTATTTCCTAATGCTATGAAGCTTTAACTGTTACATCTCGTGTTTTCGCTTTAGCGGGGTGTGACAGACTTGGTATCAGAGCCATAGGTTATAGAGAATGCCGGTTTTCTTATGGAAACCACAAACTATAACCCAACCATAACGCAAACTATTTTCAAAAGGGTTTTCGAAATGATTGTCAAAAATCTGAAGCATATTGCTAATATAACCAAGTTGAGTGTCACATTATTATACCTCAATTAAACAAAGCCTGATCACCTATGTTTAATTCAGGTAAGTATAATGAGAGACTCGGGTTGGTCATAATGGAAGTATGCTTAAAATAAATTTCCTACTTAAAAATGGAAAGTATAATCCTTGTGTGTGCACGCATAAACATTGCATATCTTAGGCACTTACAATAACACACTTAATAACTAAGTCTACCATTATCGCAGTTCACTATGTCGTCCACCCACACTTCATCCGAGCACACTCCTTCCGAGCACTCTTACTCGGCTGACCCCTCCGGCTATATTACTAGCCATCCTAGGGGGAATGCATTTGTTGAGGTGGAGAGAGACCCGTATGAGGACGACCATGAAGTAAACAGTGCACCACTCACTCGATCCCCTCCGCCTACACTTCGAGGACCGAGAGTAAGAACCACGGCTAGAAAAAGTGTTCCATTGCCAAGGTGTGTGAGTTTCACCCACCCACCGAGATACGAAGGAGAGTCATCCCGACCGGGAGCGCGACGAGGAAACCCCCAGATGGTGACCGGGGTACCAGTGGCTCACCCTCCCGGCATGACCGCCCAGGAAAGTCAGTGGGTCTTAATGATGTCACAAGACATACAACTCCATGAAGAGAGAATGGACCAACAACATCGAACACTGAATGGGGGTGATGGAGGTTCTAAAATCACATAGTGAGGTCTCGGATCGAACCATGGAGGTCATCGCCTTCACTAGGAGGGAAGTGAGAGTACTACGTATGTACCTAGCTTGGGTAATGAGAGCTTTGATATTGGTGATGGGACTGCTGATCTGGGCATTGATGCGTTAGAAGACCACTCACTATGAAGCTTTTGGGATTGATTAAACTTAAACTTATATTTTTGGGGCATGTAGCCGTTAATTCCAAACATTAAATGTTTTGTTAATTGTTTCTTTTGGGAATTGAATGTTTACGGCTTATGAATGAAATGTTTGGTTAATGCTCACATATCTCAAGTACTTTTAATACATGATTATGAAATTGTGGTATGTTGTTATGACAATACGTGTAGATAATAATGATAGTATGCATGAAGTAGTACCATAACTTAGATTAACATAACAAGTAGGAAGTGTAACCAAATAACAGTAATAGTGACCATGTGACTAAATCCTTAATTAAAACCATACCTGTAGGACTATGCCTCCAAGGAGAGAGGATCCCGAAATCGCACGGCTCGTGTCCGAGCAAATCATGGCCGCACTTCCAAATATCGTTAGCCAAGTAGCAGCGGGTCTGAACGCTAATCCAGGAAACAACGCGGGAACAAATGGAAATAGGGAATGCACATACAAGGCTTTTAGGGCCTGTAATCCTAAAGAGTTTCACGAAACTGAGGGAGCCGTTGGATTATTAACTTGGTTAGAGGGTATGGAGTCTGTTCTCCACATCAGTAAATGTACTGAAGGAAACAAGGTGGAATTTGCCGCTTACCTTCTGCAAGGACGGGCATTAACATGGTGGAACACCCAAGTACAAACCCGAGGCCGGGATGTGGCCAACAGACTGACATGGGATGAGTTTAAGAAGATGCTCAAGGATGAGTATTGCCCGAAGAGTGAGATCCAGAAGCTGGAAGCAGAACTGTGGAACCATGAAATGAAGGGAACAACATAGACTCTTACACTGCCCGTTTCCATGAGCTGGCAAAGCTGGTGCCACACTTGGTGACGCCCGAGGAAAACCGAGTGGATAGATATGTGTGGGGTTTATCTTCAGAAATCAGAGGAAATGTGACTTCAGCTGACCCGAAGACTCTTCAAGAAGCAGTTAATTTAGCAACGAGACTCACCAACAACGCAAATCGTTCGAGAGCAATTGGGAATGACAAAGCCGGAGGGAAAAGAAAGATAGAAGAGCCTGCAAGAAGGCAATTTGGGGGAAGATCAGACAAGGGTCAGAGGGTGACAGGAAATTTTGGAATTCAAGCACAGGCAAAGGAGAAAGAAAAAGGGCCATGCCCAAGATGCGTCAAGTGCAATAATCGTCACCTCGGAAGATGCATCATTTGCCTCAAGTGTAACAGAGGAGGCCATGTCGCCAGAGATTGCAAGAGCGGAGGAAGGCGAACCTGTCACGAGTGTGGGAGCCCAGATCACTTTCGGAGCGCATGTCCGAGACTGAACCGAAGGCCTAATGCAAATCAAGCGCGACCATTCAATCAGGGGAATCAAGGAGGTCAGGCACGAGGTCGAGTGTTCGAAATTGGGGCAGATGAAGCAAGACGAAACCCGGATGTAGTCACAGGTACGTTTCTCTTGAATAATCATTATGCAACAGTACTATTTGATTCTGGAGCGGATAGGAGCTTTGTATCACTAGCGTTTAGGCCGAAAATTAACTTGAAACCTCAAAAGTTGAAAGAGGTCTACGTTATTGAATTTGCTAATGGACAGGAAGTTAGGGCCAGAGATGTAATTAAAAACTGTACCCTAAAACTGACGGGAAAAGATTTTAGCAAAGATTTAATCCCAATCAAACTAGGAAGCTTCGATATAGTCGTAGGTATGGATTGGTTATCGAAGAATCGCGCTGAAATCGTTTGCTCCGAAAAGATCGTCCGAATACCACAAACCGAAGGAAGAGTACTGGAAATACAGGGAGAAAACTCGGGGAAAAGTTTCAAAATAGTGTCGAGTATGAAGATGCGAAAGTATTTGCGGAAAGATTGTGTTGCGTTTCTGACACACGTGGTTGATAAGGAGATCAAGGAGAAGAATATTCAAGACTTTCCAATAGTACGAGATTTTCCCGAGGTATTCCTAGATGAATTACCTGGATTACCCCCACCAAGACAAGTTGAATTTCATATCGACTTAATTCCGGGAGCGGCACCCGTGGCGAAATCACCTTACCGGTTAGCACCTTCAGAAATGCAGGAGTTGTCAGAACAACTTAAGGAGCTACTCAATAAAGGATTCATCAGACCCAACTCTTCACCCTGGGGAGCTCCAGTTTTATTCGTTAAAAAGAAAGATGGTTCTTTTCGAATGTGCATCGACTACAGGGAACTTAATAAGCTGACCATCAAGAACCGATATCCCCTTCCTCGAATCGATGACCTGTTCGACCAACTTCAAGGCGCTACGTACTTTTCAAAGATTGACCTTCGGTCTGGATACCATCAAATGAGGGTTCGTGAGGAGGACATTCCTAAGGCAGCGTTTAGGACTCGATATGGACATTATGAGTTCCTAGTCATGCCTTTTGGACTGACAAACGCTCCAGCAGTCTTTATGGATCTAATGAACATAGTATGTCGACCGTACTTGGACAAATTCGTAATTGTGTTCATAGATGATATATTAATCTATTCGCAAAGCAAGAAGGAGCATGAGCAACATTTAAAGCTAATACTAGAACTGCTCAGAGACCAGAAGCTGTATGCTAAACTTTCCAAATGCGAATTTTGGATTCGTGAAGTGCAATTTCTTGGGCATGTAGTTAATAAAGATGGAATTCATGTCGATCCGGCCAAGATAGAAGCCATCAAGAAGTGGGAAGCCCCAAAGACTCCGACAGAAATTCGTTCGTTTCTCGGTTTAGCTGGTTACTATCGGCGTTTCATTGCAAATTTCTCCAAAATTGCACAACCATTAACGGCATTAACCCAGAAGGATAAGAAGTTCGATTGGGGAGAAAAACAAGAAGAAGCTTTTCAGACGCTTAAGCATAAGCTTTGCAATGCACCGATCTTAGCTTTACCAGAGGGTGCAGACAATTTTGTTGTTTACTGCGATGCCTCACACCAAGGGTTGGGGTGTGTGCTAATGCAAAAAGACAAGGTTATTGCCTACACATCAAGGCAACTTAAAGTTCACGAAAAGAATTATACCACCCATGATTTGGAACTAGGAGCCGTAGTGTTCGCACTCAAGATTTGGAGACATTACCTCTACGGCACTAAATGTACCGTCTTTACCGACCACAAGAGCCTACAACACATTTTTGATCAGAAAATGCTGAATATGAGACAATGGAGATGGGTTGAACTGCTTAGCGACTACGATTGCGAGATAAAGTACCACCCAGGCAAGGCTAATGTTGTAGCTGATGCGTTAAGCCGAAAAGAAAGAGTGAAGCCATCGAGGGCAAGAGCCATGGGAACGATGGTCCGGACGAGTCTTAAGGACCAAATTCTCGAAGCTCAAGAAGAAGCATTAAAAGAGGAGAATTTGAAAAACGAAACCCTACATCATCTGGAAGAGGAATTTGAAACACAACCAGACGGGGTGCGTTATGATAATTCCCTGATCTCTAGCAATAAGATATGAATGTAGTGAGAGAGAATCTAGAGAGCAAATATGTCATCCATGTATTGATCTCAAAGGATTACTAAAGGTTTCTAAAAGATTACAAAAGCTTACTAAAGTGTTACATACAAATGAACTAGACAAGCCTATTTATACCCATGACATACAAGGTATAAAGGCATTCACAATACTGTATAGACTCATACAGTACATTGACTTTACAGTAAATCTTGAATACAACAATGCTCTAACAATCTCCCCCTTTGGATTCAAGATTTAAAAAAATATGACAACAGTCTTCAGCTCTTTGTAAAGTCAATCTTCTCAAACAGACACTCTATCAAACCATCTTCAAATAGCTTTATCTCCACTAGTTCACGGCGAACTATATGCTTTGACACTCTTTAAGAACTCAGCTTTGAAGAATCTTCAGACAAACATGAAAAGTCATTGTCTTTTTCTTTGAAAAATCAACCTTCTTCAATACAATCTTCAACAGATTGTCTTCAAGTCTTGAACATGGATTTCATATCTTTATATAGAACCATCAATTCGGAACAAGATAAATCAGAAACGATTAGAGTTTGGATCAGAAAGATGTGAAACCATCCACATTGTTGAACTTTTAGGTGTAAGCGCATTCCGATAACCACTCAGAACTAATATAACCAAATTCAGCAACATTTGGACTTCACATGATCCTTCTCCCCAATCTTCAGTCTTTGTTCACGAATCTTTGACTTGAAATATATTTGATTTGAAAACTCTTTGACATGAAATTGAAATTAAACTTTTCTCCCCCTTTTTCGATGATGGTGAGCATCGAAAACCATTTTCAATTTCAGTCGTGTCTTTGAGTATTGCTAACAATCTCCTCCTTACAGAATAACCTTGCTCCCCCTCAAAATAAGAATTCTGGAGCAATTTATTTTCTCCCCCTGAAAGTATGTATATATTTCAATAACGTACAGTATTTGAAATTGTAGCACAAATTTTAAAACAAATTTACACAAGGAAAATAACATTCATTGAATTTTATTTTATAACTACAAACATTTGATCATTTGAAAGCTTTACAAAAGAAATTCAACTTAATGAAATTTTAACAGATTTTTCAATCAAATGAAATCAAATGCATGTGTTTGGATTCAAGAACAAGTCATCATTGTATATCAAGTTAAAAAATGTTCAGTTTCAACCCCTTTATTAAATCTATTTGGTGTGCTAGCATGGGAAATATGATTAGCTTCAAGCATATGCAATTCTAAAACATATAAGAATATTTTGCTCTACTCACACTATTTGTCCAAAATCAGAATTTTCACAAATTTACGGGTTTATCGCGACTTTGTATTTTCCCAAGTTTCAAGAGATGTGTGCTCATTGGCATCTTTTCTTTTGTGCTCATTGGCATCTTTTGATTTGTGCACATTGGCATCTTTTGATTTTGTGCTCATTGGCATCTTTTGATCAAAAAGTTTAGTAAGAATAAGATACATCGTTAAACATGACTTTCTATCTGGTTCTATAGCAGGATTTGGGTTAGCAGATCCCAGACCAGTTGGCCTTAGGTGCTAGGTGACGAGCACCCCTTAGAACTTAATTTCCCAAACCAGAAAGGCCACATCGATATATCTTAAACCCATTTGTACCAGTAAAACATGGCTTTCTATCTGGTTCTATTGCAGGATTTGGGTCAGCCGATCCCAGACCAGTTGATCTTAGGGACTAGGTGTCGAGCACCCCTTAGGACTTACTCTCCCAAACCAGAAAGGCCACAGGCACAAACTTTCAAACTAAATGATATTCTATATAAGTTCGAATTTCCATCACAAAATATGAATGATATCTCAATCACTTGGTTCTTAATCATAGTGCCTCCCCCATATTTTCGTTTCCATTCATCATTCTGATAAATAGGCTTTTTGAGCATTATATTCTATATAAGTCCAGATTCACATATCTTTGAGCATTCAGCATAATTTCATTCATGTTTTGCTTACCTTTCGATTTATTTCAGAGGTGAAAGTTGAAGCAAATCTAACTCAGATAATACAAAGATTCTTGAAAAAAAACATCTTTTAGCACGCATTTAATTCATTGAATGAAAATTGAAAATTGCATCTCATTGAATTAAATTTGTAAAGATTCAAGTTTTCAAATCAGTAGAAACAAATATAATCCAATGTTACCTTTTGCCACGTTCCTTGAAACAGAAAGATGTAACAGTTAAGGATATCACCTGAGAAGTGTGAGTTCTAAACTGATTTGTTTAGAAGTCTTAGTCGTTGAAGTACGGGTCCTGAACTGAATTGTTCAGAAGCCATTGTCGTTGAAGCACGGGTTTTGAACTGATATGTTCAAAAGCCATTGTCGTTGAAGCACGGGTTTTGAACTGATATGTTCAAAAGCCATAGTCGTTGAAGCACGGGTTTTGAACTGATATGTTCAAAAGCCATTAATATTTGTCTCCCCCTTAATGGTATAAATATTTTTCAAAAAATACGCCGCTTCTCTTCTGTTTTCAGTCATGCGTGTGATATGTATTTCAATTCAGTACAACACATGATGAACCTGCAAAACAGATTAAGCAGATTTTGGTACCCAATGGCACTTGGGTCCTAGTGGGTTAGGTGTAGATTTCTTACAAGGAATACTGTAAGAACCATACCAATAAGAAGTATAATCTTTATGCACAAAATCATTTGATCCACAGTAAGAACAACAGTTTTTCTTATGTGCCAACCTAATCAGATGATTTACAGAATGAATAGGATTAAGTTTAGCAGAAGATTTACCTTTTGGCACATTGTTCTTCTTGGCATTTGATGTGAATACAGATGATTTTGGCACATCTTTCTTTGGAATTGTTGTGCCTTTGATTCTCCATTCCATCTTCACCCTCTTGAAGACTGGAACTTTTTCAGATTTGGAAGTATTAATTTTAGGCACCTTAAGAATATCATCCGATTTATCAAACAGAGGATTATAGAAAAGATTAGAAGAACGAATCTGACCTTTTGAGAAATCTGTTGATCTTTTAAATTGTTTAGAAGGAATGTTTTTAAAACTTGAACTTGAAGCAGTTTTAAAAGAACATTCAGAATCATTTGAATCAACAAATGGAGTCTGAAAGATAGAATTATGACTAGCCTGCTTTGAGACATCAAATTTAAAAATGACGTCTTCAAGTTCTTTGACTTTGTTTATTAAAACATTTTTCTCTTTAGAAATTAGATCAAATTTCTTTTGGAGATCAGATTTGATCAACTGATCCTTCATAATATCAGCTGATAAACCAGATAATCTTTTGGTAAGATTAAGAATCACATCTTCAAAATATACACGTTCCGATTCAAAATCTTTTTCCAAAAACCTTCTTTTATCAGTAATCTCTTTGAAAATTTCCATATTTTTCTTTTTAAGGGTTTTACTTTCCTTTTCAAAGAGATTTTTCTTTTCCGTGAAATCTTTTCTTTCCTTTTCCAAAAGATTTTCTAATTCAGAGATTTTTATGGAAAGTTCAGAACTTTTAATCTCAAAAATATTTCGTTCAGTTTCAAATTTAGCTCTTTCTTTTTCGAGCTTGTCTTTTTCTAAAAATAAAACTTTCTCAAAGTCTGAAACTTGTTTTGAAAGTTTTATACATTTCAGCTCAGTCTCTTTCTTTTCTTCAAAAGAAAAATTAGACAGTTTTCTCTTTAGATCGGCATTTTCACTGTCCAAAATTTTCCCTATATCTTTAACTTCTTTTAATTGAGCATGTAACTTTAAGTTCCACTTCACTCTCTTTTCTTCTCTACTCTTCAAATCGGCATTTTCTTTTTGAAGAGTTGTTACTTTCTCTTGAAGATTCTCGATTTGATCGTGCAGACTTGAGTTGTCTTTCTTTGCTTCAAGATCTGCAATATAAACTTCAAGATCAGTTATTCTTTTAGTAAGTTTAGCATTTGAAGAAGAAATGTCTAAAATTTGTCTTTTCAGATCAACATTTTCTTCTTCCAATGCTTTATTTAAAATAGGAGTTGAAGAATTTGAAGCATTATCTTTAACAGGAGTTTCTGATATAGGAGATGTTTCTGATAAAATAACTTGTTGCAAAATTCCATTATTTGCCTTAGCTTTTTCAAGTGGCTTTGGAGGTGTTTTTGTTATTATGACTTGTTGCAACACTTCATTATTTGGTTTAACAGATACATGTGAATTAACAGATGTTTCTGTTATAATGACTTGTTGCAACTTTACATTTGGTTTAACAAAAACTTTTGCAATTGGAGGATTCTCCTTTTTCAGAGTTTGCTTCAAATCTTCACCACTGCTTTTAACAATAACTTGTTGTAAAACCATTTTGAATATTGCTAGAAATTGATCGTTCAGAAGATCAAGCAGACAGTGTATGAAAATACACAAAAAAAATATATAAATTTTTTTCTTGAAAAGCTCTTACAGTGTATGAAATACACTATAGAAAAAATTTCGAGATAAAAAATTTTCTCAAAAATATACACTATAGAAAAAATATATAATTTTTTTTTTTTAAATTTACAAGAATTCGGATGAGTAAGGGTTCGAATTCAACGAATTCGGATGAAGAAGGGTTCGAATTCACTCAATTCGGACTTAACTTGGTTCGAATTCAATGAATTCGGATGCTTAAGGGTTAGAATTCAATGAATTCGGATGCTTAAGGGTTCGAATTCAATGAATTCGGATGCTTAAGGGTTCGAATTCTATGAATTCGGATGCTTAAGGGTTCGAATTCTATGAATTCGGATGCTTAAGGGTTCGAATTCAACACATGGAAAATTTAATCAACTCAATTCGAATCTAACACAGTTCGAATTCTCCTCAATTCGAATCTAACACGGTTCGAATTCTCCTCAATTCGAATCTAGCTGGGTTCGAATTCAATCAATTCGAATCCTTCTTGAGTCGAATTCTACACTTGTATTTCCAAGAACACTCCGAATTCTTCTTTGAATGATCCGAATTCACCAAGAATGATCCGAATTCATCAAGAATGATCCGAATTCTGCACTTCGAACACGAAAATCACTAAATCAGCCATAACTTTTTCAATTCTTGATCAATTGTTATGAAATTTGCACAGATTTGTTCGAAATTTGATTCCACACACTTTCTTAGTTAATCACAAATCCTAATTCGATCAATCTAATCGAATTTTGATCCAAAAATAGTAGAAAAAGTTTTCGAACAAAAATGATATAAAATGATCAGATCTGCAAATTCTGTGCAGATTTTGGTGTTGATCCAAGAATTAAAGATGTTCAGGAATCAAATCCGAGTGCAATGATGTCAAGAATCAATCCAAAAGATCAAAAATTAAAGAAAAGATGAAATCTGGATGAATAGTAAATGAAGAAGGGTTAGAATTCTTGATGAACAGTGATGAATAGTGATGAACACCCAATCCGAATTCTTCAGCTTTAGTGTAAAAAATCTTCAATTTGGTCTTCGATCTGCTTGAATCTTCTGTTTAGCTCTGATACCAATTGATAATTCCCTGATCTCTAGCAATAAGATATGAATGTAGTGAGAGAGAATCTAGAGAGCAAATATGTCATCCATGTATTGATCTCAAAGGATTACTAAAGGTTTCTAAAAGATTACAAAAGCTTACTAAAGTGTTTTGAAGTGTTACTAACAAATGGTCTAGACAAGCCTATTTATACCCATAACATACAAGGTATAAAGGCATTCACAATACCGTATAGACTCATACAGTACATTGACTTTACAGTAAATCTTGAATACAACAATGCTCTAACACGTTACTTCCGACATAAAGTTTGGGTACCTAAGGTTGTCAATCTGCGATCAATAATCATGGATGTAGCCCATAAATCAAGATATTCAATTCACCCCGGAGCCGATAAGATGTACAAGGATCTGAAGGAATACTATTGGTGGCCAGGGATCAAGAAAGATGTTGCTTTGTATGTAAGCAAGTGCCAAACTTGTGCAATGGTTAAGGCTGAACATCAGAAACCATCTGGTCTTCTTTAGCAACCTGAGATTCCCGAATGGAAATGGGAACAAATAAGCATGGATTTCATAACTAAATTACCTAGAACCGGGAAAGGACATGATTCAATCTGGGTTATAGTGGATCGGCTTACAAAATCTGCACATTTTCTGCCTATTCGAGAGGACTTCAAGACGGAAAAGCTTACTCAGTTATACATCAACGAGATTGTGATGCGTCATGAAGTACCTACTTCCATTATCTCGGACAGAGATAGTCGTTTTACGTCACGCTTTTGGCGATCAGTCTAGAAAGCGTTGGGCACGCGTTTGGACTTGAGCACTGCCTACCACCCGCAGACGGACGGTCAGACAGAAAGAACTATACAAACACTAGAAGACATGCTGCGAGCGTGTGTAATAGATTTTGGTGGAAGTTGGGATACTCATTTACCGTTAGTCGAATTCTCTTACAACAATAGCTACCATACCAGCTTAAAGTGCGCGCCGTACGAAGCCTTATATGGACGCAAGTGTAGATCACCACTCAGCTGGTTGGAGGTCGGTGACAGACAGCTGATAAGACCCGACATAATTCAAGAGACTACGGACAAGATCGTCACCATACAGGAAAGACTTAAAGTAGCCAGAACTCGTCAGAAGATTTACGCAGATAATCGCAGGAAGCCATTGGAATTTCAGGTGGGCGATAAGGTACTATTAAAGGTATCGCCATGGAAAGGATTGGTAAGATTTGGGAAAAAGGGCAAGTTGAGTCCAAGATATATCGGCCCATTTGAGATACTGGAAAGGATTGGACCCGTTGCATACAGACTCAATCTATCACAAAAGTTAAGCGCTATTCACGACACATTCCATGTGTCGAATCTGAAGAAATGCCTATCGGATGAATCATTGGTTCTACCATTGGAAGACATACAAGTGAGCGAGGAGTTACGCATTATAGAAGAACCCGCTGAAATACTTGACCGAGATGTTAAGCGATTAAGACGTAGCAAGATCCCGATCCTAAAAGTCCGTTGGAATGCAAGACATGGACCTGAATACACTGGGGAACGAGAGGATTATATGATGAGTAAATATCCTCATCTGTTCACCAAGAAACCGGTTGGGAATACCAGTCATTAAATTTTGGGACGAAATTCCTCTAACGGGGGAAAACTGTAACATCCGGCAAAAATCGAAACTTCCAGGTTAGCATCTGTTAAACCCTCACTAATGTTAATATAGGGAAAATACCCTGATAGGACCCATTCAGGATAAATTAAAGCGAAGATTCGTTAGAATTTTCGATAGTTGCTGAAAAGACCCGGTTTCGACCCGCGATTAACTGAAACACCTTATGTAATGCCAAAATGCTTCAATTAACATGTAACCTATATAAAAATATAGGATTTTACTTCCTATATAAACTTTTCCTTTTTATGAGATTTAATAAAAATAAGAAGGTAATTTTTGGAGTTTGCATTGCTAATTTTAAAAATAAATAAATAATATATGCAATGGGTTGGGGGCCCATGTAGGGGCCGGCCACCCCCTCCCCAAAACCCCTCTCTTTGTTGCAATTTGATTCATTTTCAAATCTTGCAACCATTCATCTTCTTCTCTCTCTCTCTCTCACTCTAGTGTTTCAAACCTTTCTTCTCCTCATCACTTCCATCTTAGCACCTTCAAATTCCAGCAAAAACTCCAGCCCTAAATCTAGTATTCAAAGCAAAAGATTCAAAGTTTGAAGTACTTGCAACATCTTCCCAAGGTAAGAACTTCAAACTAGTGTTGTTCATATTTTTTTTGTCACCTTTTATGCTATTTCTTTCATTGTTTTACACCTTTATCTTGTTCAAATGGATGAACCCTTTTTCTTGTTCTAGAAGTGAGATAAAACACCAAGGACATGAGAAATGTCCATAAAGTGGTGAAAATCTATGAACTTCCATCATGAACTTAAGAAAAATGAGCAAAATCATCAAAAAACGTGGTTTTTCTTCTTGTACTAAAATCTGAGTTTGTAGACCTTTGCATGCACATTTTATTTTAAGTTTTGGGTATTTTCTTGCAAAATCATGTCATATGATGTTGGGATTAAATCCTTAACAAAGGAACCCACATCTATGAATGTTAGAAGGCTTAAAAATGTGATTTCTTAAGAATGTTAGAGTTTTAAGAATCTGGCAGATTTGTTGCATGTGCTTAGGACGACCATATCTTGGTCAAATCATGTCCAAAATTCCTCATTTTTCTTCTGGAGTAACGTTTAATGAGTTAGGGTTCAAACCCAACTAGTCTCATAAGAAATATTGAGATTTAAGCCTTCAACTCCATTGAGGATACTCATCTCTAAGAAGAGTAGGAGGTTTAGTTAATGAGCCAGCAGTAAAAAAGTTATTGGTATTTGTCATTTTGAGAAAAGGATAATCTGATGGAGGATTCATGAGTATGAAGATCTGAAAGTTTTTATGGGTACAACTAATATCCAGAAATCTGGTGATGAAGAGAGAAAATAATCTACCAGAAAAAAAAGTTGTAAAACGAGGATCACTTGATATTGAAAATCAAGCTTTGCTCTGATACCAATTGTTGGTTCCCGTTTTGCTTTAAACAAGATTATCAGATCTATTAGTTCAAGTTAATGTTTGATGCGGAAGCGTATTTGAAGAACTAACAGATAAGTTTGATAGATTTAGACCAAAATATAAATAAACAATGAACAGGAAATAATATTTCAAAGTTTACTGAATATATATTAAGAACAGATTTAAGAACAATGAGTAAGAAAAGCTTCAAAATAGATATGACTCTTAAGGTGAATAAGCTTTTTGTGTTCTTATGATGGTCGATGTATATGTTGATGATTGATAAGGAAGAACTCAACATGAGTCTTCCTTATATACTACTCTAAAGGGGACCATAAAACATATGCTACTATTCAGACGGTACTGATGAATAGTTGAATGGATGTCGTGAACAGTTGCAAGAACGGCATGAACAGTAAGACGTGTTGTATTGCATTTAATGCAGCAGACGTCTATTATGTACTAAGCCCTATTGAGTCCAATCAGAGTTTGACACGTCGACGTTGGACAGGGCATGCTACCATGCAAGTTGATGAACGGGTCCTGTAACAGTAGCAAGATATTATAAATATATTCAAGTCTTTCAGTGAGGACCACAGAGGCTCTGTAATGAGTTACAGAGGTTCTGCGGTCTGGTCCTCTGTGGAGCAGTCTTTCCTATATTCTGAGATATTGGTCTTCTTTGCGCGTATGACAGAGCTTCTGTAGCGCGCCTCTTTAGCTTCTGTAGATTCTTGATCTTGAGCCCTCGGTAAGTCCGGCAGAGCCTCTGTAAGAGGCTTTCTTCACTTAGCCTATTTTTCACTACTTCTAAATACTTCTATGATTAGGAAGATTGAAGCTAACAATCTCCCCCTAAATAGTGAAAAATAAAAAATTTAACTTCGAGTTTAGTTAGGCTAAGTTAGATAAGACAGAGGTTAAACAATACCTCGAAGGTTCTTTCATTTAGAAATATGCCAGAGGCATTTTACATTTGAGTACAATGAAAGATAAACTTTGACTTGGTTTGCAGGGATTGGAGGTCTGAGAATCAGATTTTGGCATCTTTGAAGTCGTCGTAGCTTCTGTTGTCTCTTCCGACTCTTCTGATCTCTTTGTAGAAACTGATGCAGAGTTCTCTTAGGCGGATTGTGGCATCAATCTCTCTGATGAAAGTATCTGCAGCATCTCTATCCATTTTCTCTGTACCTCTGTATTTTACAAGGCTTGTTCTGAACTTGTTCAGAGTACTAGTTGCGTACTTCTGACAGTCCATGCACATAAACAGTTTAACTTCGCCTTGTGGGTTTTGAAATACTAACCCAAACCGTGGTTCTGTGATGATTGAGTTAGGTACGGCGTCCGGTGGGCAGCGATCCTCTGGTGGTCGTAAATCCAGATGTTTGAGACCAAGATCCTTTCCCAGCTGGAAATCTATCATGTTGTAGAGCAGAAGCTTTTTCCTCATCGCTTTTCTCAACACTTGATAGGCTCTGGTGTTTGCCTCTGTGTTGTAGTTGTCCTTTGTCCATTGCAGAAGATCAGGTAGATCATAAGGATTGATATTTCTTAGGTCAGCATCAGCGAAGGTGGTTTCTGAATTGTCTTCTCTTCTGACTTTGTAAAGATTGTACCTGACCCTTGGATAGGTTCTTGTAAAGGAGAATTTGCAGAAGATTACCTTTTTGATCTTGTGGATTGAGAAGACATCTGCTTTGGTTTTTGGCTTTGTCCTTGTGAAGATGTTCTCAAATTCTTCTCTGATCCTTGGATCTGTCACATGATCTGTAGGATGATTGGTCTGAAAGGATTGTTTATAGAGGTATTTGTATACCACTTCTTCCATCTCTTCATGTGTTGGACCAGGTTGTGGTACTTGTCTTCTGAGACTCTCCATCTTTTGAACAACTTCTGCAGCTCTACCAGTTAGAAGAATGTCTGACAGAGGCTTCAATCCATATGCCCAGTCAACTTCTTCAGGCTTTGGAGTTTGAAAGGTATCAAACGCGCTTTTCATTAATTTTTCTGTAGGCTTGGGCAATGACTTCTTTTTCTTGGGCTCTTCTGTCAGTATTGCTTTGCCCTTATCTTTGGCTTTTGGAGGTGCAGAACCTGTTTCTTCTGTAGGTTTGGAGGTTGGTGCTTCTGTTGGCTTGATGGGGGTTGCCTCTGTAGGTTTTGATACTTGTTTTTGAGAGGACTTTTGTGGCGTTGGTTCTGTTGGCTTTCTTTGCTCTGTAACCTCTGTAGGAGGTTCTTTGGTGACTTATTCTGTAAGCTTGGTTTCTGTGGATTGAGGTATGTCGAATCTTCTTGCCATTTTGAATGCTAATGTGAACCTGTGCCTTTCTTCTTCTCTCTGTGACATTCGATCAATCATTGTATTTTGCATCTTTTTCAGAATATCAGTAGTAGAGGTCGTTGCTCTTTTTGGTTTGGTGGCAATTGACTTTCTTCTTGGTATGGTTGGGGGTTTTTCTGTTGAAGGACTTTCTTCCAAAATGATTACCACAGGGGTGGTTGTTGCCTCTGTGGGTTGCTGATCAGCTTCTGGAATATTTGTTTCTTCAGGACTTGATTCCACAGAGATGGGTGTCGTCTCTGTGGTCTGTTGAGTTTGTTGTTGATCTAGGGTTTGTTCTGGAGGGGCTTGACTGATTGGTTCTGCTGCGATTGGTGGAGTTTGTATTCCTCTGCTCGTAGCTTTCTCCCTTGTATTCTCCCCCTCAGGATTATCTGATGGACCAGGATGGTCATCATCAGAATCATCCTGACTCTTATCAGAACTACCCTCTGCTCTGCAAGAAGCTTTGGTTTTCTTCGGTAATTCTGCTCCTGCTGCTATCAACTTTGCACAGACGTCATCACAGAGGCCAAGTAGAGTCGCAAGCTCTGCCTCTGTTTTAAAACGCATCATGCCAACACTTTTTCTGAAATCCTTGACAAAGTTGGCATTTGCTGTTGTGAAGGAGACAATGAATTCTGTGACCTGGTTTATGACGTTCTGTCCTAGCTCTGTTAGCTGTGCTCTGGTCATGTAGTCTTTTGGCTGCATCATTGTCGTGTTGCGCATTGCCTCTGCTTGTACTTGTTTTAGGGCATTCTGTAGATCTGCAGGAGTAATGCCCTCTGTTCTGTTGGATTGCGTATTCATTTGTTCAAGGAAGTTTTTGACAGAGTCCTTGAACGCAGAAGTTGCATTTGTTCTGATTTCTTGAGCGGCAGAGGTGGCTGTAGCTTTGGCAGTAGTTTCGGAAGAAGACTTCATCGCTGAGATGGCAGATTTCACCTCTGTGGACAAATTGTCCATTTTGGTGTTTAGTTTCAGGATAGCCGTCGATGTTGTCTCTGCAAAAGATTTGAAATAACTTTGCAACTCTTTCATTGTTTGGTTCACAGAGGTGACAAGGGTTTGGAACTCATCCCTTGATACTTGTGTTCCTTGTGTAACCTCTGGAGGAACACATTCGTCTCCAGAGTGAGTCCCTGTTCCTGGGACACCTTCGTTCACCCTTGTTTGTACGTTGGGGGTGGAAGGATTTCCATCTGATCCTTGAGCAGAAGCATCTATTGCTTCAGACTCTACAGAAGTTCTGTGAATGACATTGTCTAGATCCACTTCAGAGGTGGGTACTAGATTATCCTTCTGTTGACTCGGAGACTTGTCTAGAGTCTCTTCGTCGTTGTGCTCACTACTTCTCTCTGAAAGAAGTGTTGGCCCTAGTTGTGTGTGTGTGGCAGAGGAAACGAATTCCTCTGTAGGGTGTTCTGTTGTGATCTGGGGCGATGGATCACGAACTGTAGGTGAGTCTCTCTGAGGAGACTCCCTAGGAATGGATTCCCCGGTTTCTGTGGGCGCAGAAGTCGAAAGAGTGACTTATGGCTGGTTGGGTTGGGTTTGGATCGAGCTGTGCTGCTCTGTTTCAATAACTCCTTCTGCAGCTAGACCTGCGGAGTTAGATGCGTGGGTTGCACTGGGAGGGGCTGAGGGATTTGTGCCTTCTTCAACTTCGGCATCTTTTTCTTTTCCCTTTTCTTTTTCTCCCATTTTCTCTATGATTTCCTTAACCTTTTCTCTATTCCACTCTGGTGCGTTCTTTTGATTTCGTTCTTTAATAGCTTCCTCTGACATGTCTATTTCCTCTATTTCTTCTTCTGCATCTTGGCTTGGACTCTTTCTATGGACGTCCAATCCTTGTCGAATGAAGGGGTTCTGTAGGATAATAGGTGTCTCACCTGGTTGATTTATGGGTGTTGTGTCATCTTCTTGCAGATGTGTGTCAATGCCAGAAATTGAGAAATATTGTTCTTCTGGGGAGTGGTGGTCGAGAGGTTGTGCCGTCCACCCTGCTGTATTTAAGGTGTTGGCAATGTCAGGGTTCTGTAGGAAGTCGTTCAGGTCTCCGTGATGAGCAAATCTATCTGGAGATTGATAGGGTGATTGATATTCTTCTGTTGCCATTTCTTCTTCTGTATCTTCTTCTGCAAGTCTTTCTTCTGCGATTTCTTCTTCCTCTGCAATGGTGACCAATTTTTGAAGTGATTTACCATGCTTCTTTTTGGTTCTCCTCCTCTTGGGTTTTGGTGCCGCTTCCTCTGTGATTTTCGATTTTCTTTTCTTCCTATGTTTTGGGGAAGAGGGAGGAACAGAGGAGCCAATTTCGGTGGCATGAGGAGGTGATGGTTGATCTTTTGCAGCGCTTGTAGAGGTGCCTTCTGCAGTTTTTCTTTTCTTTGCTGTTGGAGTAGATGCAGAGGTTTTTGAAGAGGACTTCTTTCCCATGAGTTCTGAACGTTTGGCTATGAAGCTTAGTTGTATAGCCATGTGTTTTCCAATTTCTGATCTTTTTCTTCTTGAGTGGAAAGAGGTTCTGCAACTATTGTTCCTAGGGGGACACCTAAACGCGGGGGTGTCATAGGACTCGGTTTAGGAGTTCTATGTTCGCGTATATACTATTTCTTAAGGGTTTTATTCGAGGCATACTTCAGAAGCTTCTTTGACAGAGGTCTGTAGTGTGAGTAACCATCTATATGATCAGTGGGGACATTTTTGCTCATTGGGAACTGTTTGGGAATTGGCCCTTCCATTGGCCATTTCTGTATCAGCAACAGAGGTTCGAACAATACTCCCAATATTCTTTGGAATTGCAGAGGTGGTAGAAAGTTGGGATCGTTCTCTTTGACCCGTTTGGTGTTGTTCTTTCTGTCGATGGTGTTGATGATCTCTTGCATCATTATCGTCGCGTAATCGAGTGGAAGATCATAGTACACCCCATACATGATGGTTAAGATCTGATGCGAGGTCTGGTCAATGCTGCCTATCTTCCCTGTCAGGCATCTGTTAAGAATAGAGAACAAGGTGTTCCACAGAGGTGGTAATCTGCCTCTTCGGAAGTCATTTCTCTTCCGTAGTTGTGTGTTGTACCCAAGCATTTCTATGAAGCGACAGAGCTCGTCGTCTGTTGGTTGTTCTGCATATTTCTTCAAACCAAGAAGACCCCTCGTGGGTAGGTTGAACTCAAGTGAGAACATTGTTCTGTTGAACTTGATTTCAAGATGTTCAGATTTGTCAGGTCTTGAAATGTACCCTTTGATAATAGAGTCGTCTTTATCAAATCGGCAGCTCTGCCAAAACTGGTTCAGATATCTGACTGGTATTTTCTTTGGGGTTCTTGAGAGTAGAGGGAAGAGGATGTGATTTTCCATTATGTTCAGAAGAATGGCGTGGGCTTCGCCGAAAGCAGTGGGTGAGGGGACCAAATAGCAGTTGTTGGATTTGATTGGTAGTACCTTTTCGAAGTGATCCTTAGCTATGAAGTTTTGCAGATGTGTTGTCGGAGCAAAGTCTGCTGAGTCGCCGGAATCTTCTAGTTCAATGTTCTGGGCAGGGTTGGGGTTTTCTGAATGTTCAGAATGAGCCGATGAATGTTCTGGTGAAGTCGCCGGAGAGTGTGCAGGGGAGATAGCTTGAGAAGATGAAGCCATTTGATACTGAGAATAAGAAACTTGCAGGTTTTTGCAGGGTTTCGCCGGAAGAATGAGAGTTTGTAAAAGGTTTATGAGAGGGTAAGCTTGGTTTTTATAGGAGGGTAAAACGGTAGAATTCGAAAGAGTAAAATATATGGCAATGGATTAAAATTTGGAATCCGTACTTGAGTTAGAACGACGGGTTCAACTTTCCAAAGAAAACGTTTCATGTAAGCCCAATGAAAATGGGACACGTAGGCCATGTCAGAAGATGACAGGACGTCGTGCGCGGCCCATTAATGCTAGGCGCGTGGGGTTATTCTTAGCCATATGTAATTCATTCTCAGTAAAAGTAACCGTTATTACTCCAGAACTTCTGTACCTTACAGAAGCTCTGTGATCTTGAAAATCTTTGTTGTTTATCCCTTTCATATATCTCATTGTTATCATGACTTCTGTGGGGTTCTTCTTTAACCAAAACATTTGTAAAGGCATTGGAGAGGATAAAATCGGATTTTTGTCAAGAAATTTGCTTCGCAGAGGTTTTGTGGCTCTGTTGGAACTTGCAGAAGTTCTGTGAGGGCCAGCAGAAGCTCTATGAGGAAAAAATCTCATAACAAAAATTTTATTAAAATTTTTGATCATCCAGTTTTTGATTTGGTTTAAGAGATGTTTTTCGGACATATTTGAAAGTTTGTGTCCTAGAAAACTGTTAAAAAAAACGGTTTGTTCGAGAAGGTCATGGTTTGTGTTTTCGGTTTCCGAGATAACATTCCAAAAGATCGACAGAGGGTTAATTTGTGATCACAGAGCATATTTCTTGCAGAACCTCTGTTGAGCTCTGCAGAAGCTCTATGACCTTAAATTTCTCTTAATTCGAATTTTATGAAACTTTTTGAGCTTTTGATTTTTGAAATGTTTATTTAAAGTATATTTAGGACATATTTGACAATTCTTGTCCTAGAAAATTGTTTTCCAAAAACCTTTTGTGCGAGAGACATACCTTTTGGTTCTTCTTTTCTCGGCAGTGATATCTGACTTCTGTCGATATGGAGTCATCGACATTTTTCTTTGGCTTTCCCTTGAAAGTTTTATCTCTTTAGATCATTTCAGGGTTCCCTTCTGCTCCCCCTTGATCTAATCACCTCTGTAGATCAAGTAATTTCCTTTTGCTCCCCCTTGACCTATGCTTGGATCAAAGAATGATAAGTTTTGCATAGAACATAGGTCATGTTTTCCAGAGGTTCTGTAGGGGTCGTCAGAGGTTCTGAGTTGACTTACAGAAGCTCTGTGATTTTAAGAACTATTTAAGATTGAGACTTACAAACAGAAATAAATTAACTTAAAGCAAAAATAAAGGAAATTTGTACATATTTACAGAAGATAAAGCTATACTTACAGAGGATTGTCACACCATGTTTATCATTCCTAACTTACCCACCAAGAAATTGAATCTTTTCTCGTCTAGTGCTTTGGTGAATAAGTCAGCGAGTTGATATTCTGTTGGCACGAAATGCATTTCAATTGTACCGTATTCAACATGATGTTTCAAGAAATGGTACCTTATATCGATATGCTTGGTTTTCGAGTGTTGCACAGGATTGGCAGAGATAGCAATGGAACTTTTGGAATCACAGAAGATGGGTATTTTGAATAGGATGTGGCCGTAGTCTTTTAGTTGAGTTTTCATCCATAGAACCTGAGAACAACAGCTAGCAGCAGCAACGTATTCAGCTTCTACAGTGGATGTTGAGACACAATTTTGCTTCTTGGAGGTCCAACTGACTAGTTTACCACCTAGGAATTGGCAACTCCCAGAGGTACTCTTTCTGTCGATCATGCATCCTCCATAGTCTGAATCTGTATAAGCTTTAAGACTAAAACCAGAGTTCTGTGGATACCAGAGACCGAGATTTTTGGTCCCCTTTAGGTATCTAAAGATTCTCTTCACCGCATCATAATGTGATTTCTTAGGATTAGCTTGATAACGTGCACAAAGACATGTGGCATGCATGATGTCAGGTCTGCTTGCTGTTAAGTATAACAGAGATCCAATCATGCCTCTGTAGAGAGTGCATTCTACAGAGATACCATTTGGATCTAAGAATAACTTATTTCCAGTGGCCATTGGAGTTTTCATTGCAGAGGTATCAGAGAGTTTATATTTTGACAGAATGTCAGAGACATATTTGGCTTGATTTATAAAAATTCCCTCTGAAGTTTGTTTGACTTGAAGTCCGAGGAAGAATGTTAATTCTCCCATCATACTCATTTCAAACTCACTCTGCATGAGTTTTTCAAAACTTTTACACTCTTCTGAATTAGTAGACCCGAAAATTATGTCATCCACATAGATTTGTACAAGCATTATCTCACCCTTTTTATGTTTATAGAATAAGGTAGTATCTGTTGTACCTCTGTTGTAGCCATTGACTAGAAGGAAGGTAGAAAGTCGTTCGTACCATGCTCTTGGAGCCAGTTTCAGTCCGTATAGAGCCTTTTCAAGGTAGTATACATGCCTTGGAAACTTTGAGCTTTCAAACCCTGGTGGCTGATTTACGTAAACCTCTTCTTGGATTTCACCGTTTAGAAAAGCTGATTTTACGTCCATCTGATAGACTTTAAAACCTCCGTGGGCTGCGAAGGCTAAGAATATTCTTATTGCTTCGAGTCATGCGACAGGGGCAAAAGTCTCATCGTAGTCTATGCCTTCTTCTTGTGTATATCCCTTTGCTACTAATCTTGCTTTGTTTCTGATGACCACTCCATCTTCATCCTTCTTGTTTCTATAGACCCATTTAGTCCCAATGACCTGTTTCCCTCGTGGCAGAGGTACTAAAGTCCATACTTTGTTACGCTCAAACTGCAGAAGTTCTTCTTGCATGGCGTCTACCCAATTTGGGTCATCTAGGGCTTCATAAATCTTCTTTGGTTCTATCACACTGATAAAGTTAGTAAAAAAACAAAAATTAGCAGTGGCAAACCTGGTTTTTACTGAGTCAGAAGGTTCTCCGATTATTTGGCTTGGAGGATGGCTTTTTGTCCACTGAGTTGTGCGTGGAAGATGATCATCAATGTCCTCGAACCTTTCGTCAGCGGCTTCTTGTGTTTCTTCTTGTGTAGCCTCTGTCGTTCTTCGTGCCTTGGTAGTTGATTCTACCGTTTATGGAAATATTGGTATGAGTGGTGGTGGGGTTTGTTCCTCTGAGGACGTATAGTCTTGGTCCTCGATTTCCTCTGTAATTGGTTCTTCTGTGGATTGTGGAGTTTGTTTTTCAGCAACTTCTGTGGTCGTTTTTCTTGATGTTTCATCTTCTGCATGTTCTTCTTCGGCAATTGCATCTGTAGTATTTATAGAAGAAGATGAAGCATTATTTGGACCTGTTAGAGTCATACCTGTAGGATTTTGTCCGACAGAGGATGGTTCTTCAGAAATTCTGATGGTTCCAACAGAAGGATCAATGTCATTGTTGAACATCTCTAAAAATAGAAGCTCCAAATCTTCTTTTGTTTTTGAGATTTCAGAGGATTTCCCTTTAATTCCGAGTTCTGAACTGATTGGTTCAGAAGTCATCTGGAATGAATCATCAAAAGAAACATTAATGCTTTCTACAATCTTGCGAGACTTTGTAAGGAAGGTTCTGTAGGCTTTGGAAGTGGCAGAGTATCCAATGAATTTGCCTTCATCAGCTTTTACTTCAAATTTTCCTCTCGAATCTCTGTCGTTTAAAACAAAGCATTTGCATCCGAATACATGGAAAAACTTGATGTTTGGCCGCCTTTTGTGAAGTAATTCGTAAGGCGTCTTGAGTTGTCTTTTCACAATGGTTGAACGATTCTGTGTATAACACGCAGTAGAAATTGCTTCTGCCCAAAAGTTCATTGATAATCCGCATGCAGATAGCATAGTTCTTGCGGCCTCCACAAGTGTTCGATTCTTTCTTTCGACTACACCGTTCTGTTGTGGAGTTCGAGCGGCAGAGAAGTTTTGTGATATTCCTTCTGTAGAAAGATAGGCTTCAATGACACAATTTTTAAATTCTGTGCCATTGTCACTTCTTAACTTCTGTATTATGCAGTCATAAAGAACTTGAATTCTTTTCATTAGATTTATCAGTATAATTGGAACATCTGATTTTTTTCTAATAAATTCAACCCATGTGAAACGTGAATACTCATCAATTAGGACAAGTATGTATTTCTTGCCACCTAGGCTCTGTATAGGAATGGGACCGCAGAGGTCGACATGAAGCATGTACAGAGGCCTAGTGCAAGACACGTCTGTTTTGCCTTTGTGGGAAGCCCTTCTGTGTTTTCCCATTTCACAGGCCGAACACAAGTGATCCTTATTGAATTTAACATTTGGCAAACCTTTAACTAGATCGAGTTTTACTAGTTTATCCAGGGTGTGAAAGTTTAAGTGACAGAACCTGTTGTGCCACAACCACGCTTCCTCACTTTTGCAGGCTACTAGGCAAACTTTGTCCTTGGATTTTGAAGTAAAATTCATTAGATATAGATCACCTCTTCTTTCAGCTCGCAGAAGTTCCATTCCTGTGTTTTCACTTTGTAGAGAGCATAAAGTTCTTTTGAATAACACATCGAATCCTGTATCACAGAGTTGACTTACACTTAGTAGGTTGTGTTTGAGGCCATTCACATATGCAACTTTGTATACAGAGATATTTTCTTTCTGTATGACTCCATAGCCTTTGATGTGTCCCTTCTTGTTGTCTCCAAAAGTTACAGATCCACCATCGTGTGTTTCTTTGTATGTGGATAGTAATCTTCTGTCGCCAGTCATGTGCCTTGAGCATCCGGAGTCAAGATACCAAATTGGCACATGTTGCTTCTGCAAGACAATCACAGAGACTTAGGTACCCATAACCATATGGGTCCAATATTGTTAGAATTTTTCAAGTTTGCCTTAGCATTCTTGAAATACATTTTATCCTTTGTAGAAAGATCAAATTGTTTCTCTCGAGGTTTTGACTTTGGAGTTTGAATTTTAGTGGAGAGTAAGCAATCTGGACTTGAGAAGTGTTTATTTAATTTGAACATTAGATCAAAACAATGACAGTATTGAATATGAGACGTGATTCGTTTGAACTTTTCATTGAATTCATTGAACTGTACCACAAAGGCATTACACTCTTTCTTTACATTAGATTTCCTATTACAAGAAGATCTATGAATACTAGAATGTGGTTTGCAAAAGTCTTGTTTTGTTCCTGCCTTCTGTGACTCTCTTCTGTGGTGAACATCTTTCTTCACTGTCACAGAGGAAAAGTATATGTTATATTCAGGCCATTTTCCCTTTTGTTGCCAAGTGAGATTCTCTTTAATTTTCCTTAAAGGTTTTGAAAATTTTGAACTTTTAGGATCTACAGAGGTCTTCTTTTAACATATCAAGCTCAACAGAGGTTTTGACTTTTAAATATATGTTCAGAAAATCTGGGCAGATAGGTATCTCTGTGATTTTTTCTTTTGGAGAAATAGTTCTGTTAAGAATTTCAGAGGAGATTTTAACATCCTCTGTGTCATAGTGAACTGTCCCTGATTTAGAATCAGTCTCTGAGTCGTCAGAGGTTGAATCGTCCTCATATACAGAGGTTGAGTCATCTCTTTCGACAGAGGCTGGATTTTCTGAGCATGTATCGTACGAGCTTTCTTCCTCTGTAGAATGACTTTCATAGAAGGCAGAGGTATCTGATGAGATCTTTTCAGCGAGAATTTGATTTATAGAAGATGTACTGAGATTTTCTAAAACATTTGATTTCAAAACTTCCAAAATTTCTTCTTCAATAGATTTTTTAAGTTTTTCTTCTGAAAAGATGGGTTTAAACTCAGGAGCTTCTGCTGATAATTTCTTTTCATCGTTTATTATGCAGACAAAAGCGACCTGTGTTTGAGTCTCTGGTTTACCAAACTTAAAGATACCAATCTGATCTTGTGTTTTCAGATATTTCTTTGGTTTGATTCCTCTATTGACAGAGGTTGAAGATGATGAATCTGTGTTTTCAAACCATACATTGATCATCTTCGTATGTTTCCTCAAGTGAGGTTCTGCAGAGATTTTAACCCTTTTACTTACAGAAAGTAAGTTTGGAAAGTTTGGTTTGTTAGTTTTTCCCAAAACAAATAGAGAAGACAGAGGTTTTAGTTGTTTATTTTCAACTCCTAAGGTAATATCACTGTACCCTATACCTCGTCTTGCTATTTGAGAGTTTACTTTTTCATACACCTTCTGTGCATCTTTATAGTTTTTAAGTAAAACTTCTCTTCTTAAAAGATCTTGCCAAAGTACCTCTCTTTCCTTTTGAAAGTATTCTTTGAGAGCTCTTATGTCTGTTGTTTCACTTCTTGAAACTGATAGTTCTTTTGTTTTGATTTTTAAAGCATAGGTTAGATCAGAAATTTGTCTTTTTAAAGGATCTATGTTTTTGCTCCAATATTTTTCGATTTTTTCTTTTTCTTCAAAGATTTTGGCCTTTTCTTGAGTGAGAAGCCTTACTTCTCTCTCATTAAAGGTCATCCTTTTCTGAATGCTTTTATTTACTTCTTTCAGTTCATTGTTAAGTTCAAATAAATCATCATCTACAGTATTAATATTTGAGGTAGAGTTTGAAATGGATACCTCAGTGTCAGTGCGGAGTCAACTTCTGCCATGCCACAGAACAGGGCATTTGTGGGGAATTCATCGTCAGAGGTAGAGTCTGACTCGAAGTCCTCCTTGCTTGCCTCAGAATGCCCTTTGTTCTCCATTAGGGATTTTTGCGCATAATACTCAGCCTTATTTTTGTAAAAAGCTGAGTCCTTCTGTGGGCGATTTTGTCTACTTCTGCATTCTTTAGCGAAATGACCTGGCTTGCCGCAGTTGAAACAACCTTGGGAGGTGTTTCCAGTTCGATCTTCGGACTTCTGTTGGTCTCCACCTTTCTCTGTTCTGCATTCGTTTGCGTAATGACCAGGCTTACCACATTTGTAGCATTCTTGTGTGTGGCCTACCTTGTCATCTGATCTCTGTCGGTCATTTCCTCTGTAGCTTCTTTCGCTCGACCTCTGTTGGTCATCATTTCTGTAGTCTGACCTCTGTCGGTCACTTGATTCTTCTCTTCTTCCTTCATCTCTTCTACCATCATCTCTTCTACCATCATCTCTTCTACCAGAATTCCTTTGGTTATTTCTAAACTCTCTTGTCAATAGAGCCATTGATTTAGCTAATGACGCAAGAGTTATTTCTTCCTCTTTCAGCTCGTCTTCTTCGCTATCAATCATTACCATCTTCTTTTTCTCCTTCTTTTTCTCCTCTGTAGATCTCTCATTTCTTGGTCTGTCCGTAGCCTCTGTAGATTTACTAACCAATGCGTATGGTACAATGGTTAGTGTTTTAGCTTGAGCTATTTGAGGCTCTTTTGCGGCTAGTGTTCCATAGAGATCAGAGAGTGTCCAGGAGTCTAGATCTTGATTTGTTTGTAAAGACATAGACAACTGAAGCCACTCATCGTTCAGGCTCTTTAGAAACATGAAGTTATTTTCTTCCGTGGTTCTGTGAATACCAGACTTTCTGCATTTGTTTATGAGAGAGTTGAACCGATCGTATGTTGTTTGCAGCGATTCTGTTGCAGAGGCTCTGAAGGCATGATACTCGTTTATGTATTGTGCCCTTCGGTTCTTCTGTGTTTTAGCACCCCCTTCCAGTTGTCTTTCTAATTCTTTCCAAAGATCGTGCGCTGTTTCGCATGCATCTAAAGATTAAAATATTTCGTTGGGGATAGCCATGATTAATATTCTTTTCGTTTTCTGTGCAACTTCATCTTCTGCCTTATCTTCATCTGACCAGTCTACTTTCGGCTTAGGTTTCTTATGTTCAGGGATTTCAAGTGATTCATCAGTAGCTGGTACACGTGGCATAGTTATCATAGGAACCGGAGGAAGATTATAAAGATATTGTTTGAGATTTTTTTCAGTACCCTCAAAAAAATGAACCATTCTTATTTTCCATTGAGGATACTCATCTCTAAGAAGAGTAGGAGGTTTAGTTAATGAGCCAGCAGTAAAAAAGTTATTGGTATTTGTCATTTTGAGAAAAGGATAATCTGATGGAGGATATATGAGTATGAAGATCTGAAAGTTTTTATGGGTACAACTAATATCCAGAAATCTGGTGATGAAGAGAGAAAATAATCTATCAGAAAAAAAAGTTGTAAAACGAGGATCACTTGATATTGAAAATCAAGCTTTGCTCTGATACCAATTGTTGGTTCCCGTTTTGCTTTAAACAAGATTATCAGATCTATTAGTTCAAGTTAATGTTTGATGCGGAAGCGTATTTGAAGAACTAACAGATAAGTTTGATAGATTTAGACCAAAATATAAATAAACAATGAACAGAAAATAATATTTCAAAGTTTACTGAATATATATTAAGAACAGATTTAAGAACAATGAGTAAGAAAAGCTTCAAAATAGATATGACACTTAAGGTGAATAAGCTTTTTGTGTTCTTATGATGGTCGATGTATATGTTGATGATTGATAAGGAAGAACTCAACATGAGTCTTCCTTATATACTACTCTAAAGGGGACCATAAAGCATATGCTACTATTCAGACGGTACTGATGAATAGTTGAACGGATGTCGTGAACAGTTGCAAGAACGGCATGAACAGTAAGACGTGTTGTATTGCATTTAATGCAGCAGACGTCTATTATGTACTAAGCCCTATTGAGTCCAATCAGAGTTTGACACGTCGACGTTGGACAGGGCATGCTACCATGCAAGTTGATGAACGGGTCCTGTAACAGTAGCAAGATATTATAAATATCTTCAAGTCTTTCAGTGAGGACCACAGAGGCTCTGTAATGAGTTACAGAGGTTCTGCGGTCTGGTCCTCTGTGGAGCAGTCTTTCCTATATTCTGAGATATTGGTCTTCTTTGCGCGTATGACAGAGCTTCTGTAGCGCGCCTCTTTAGCTTCTGTAGATTCTTGATCTTGAGCCCTCGGTAAGTCCGGCAGAGCCTCTGTAAGAGGCTTTCTTCACTTAGCCTATTTTTCACTACTTCTAAATACTTCTATGATTAGGAAGATTGAAGCTAACGGTTTCTCATGGAAAAAGATCCTCAAACTTTTGATAAATTTTGAGTGAGTTATAGACGATTGAAGCTGCATGTACCAATCTGCCAATCTTGGATAGATTGGCACACTTGACTTGTATAAAATATTTAAGTGACCAAAACTCCATATTCGTGAATGAGACCAAGTGCATGTGAATCCTAACTCATATGGGGAACTTCCAGAAGAAAATTGAGAAATTTTCATGGATTCTACAAAGAATTATAAGTAAAATATTGTGACCTAAAAATCTGGCCGACCATCTGTTGCACTCCAAATTGGTCCTAAGGAGTTGAAGGCTTAAATCTCAATATTTTATTATGAGACCAGTTGGGTTTGAACCCTAACTCATTAAACCTTACTCAAGAAGAAAAATGAGGAATTTTGGACATGATTTGACCAAGATATGGTCGTCCTAAGCACATGCAACAAATCTGCCAGATTCTTAAAACTCTAACATTCTTAAGAAAATCACATTTTTAAGCCTTCTAACATTCATAGATGTGGGTTCCTTTGTTAAGGATTTAATCCCAACATCATATGACATGATTTTGCAAGAAAATACCCAAAACTTAAAATAAAATGTGCATGCAAAGGTCTACAAACTCAGATTTTAGTACAAGAAGAAAAACCACGTTTTTTTGATGATTTTGCTCATTTTTCTTAAGTTCATGATGGAAGTTCATAGATTTTCACCACTTTATGGACATTTCTCATGTCCTTGGTATTTTATCTCACTTCTAGAACAAGAAAAAAGGTTCATCCATTTGAACAAGATAAAGGAGTGAAGCCATCGAGGGCAAGAGCCATGGGAACGATGGTCCGGACGAGTCTTAAGGACCAAATTCTCGAAGCTCAAGAAGAAGCATTAAAAGAGGAGAATTTGAAAAAACGAAACCCTACATCA
This sequence comes from Saussurea involucrata, assembly GCA_033807775.1. NCBI lineage: Eukaryota > Viridiplantae > Streptophyta > Magnoliopsida > Asterales > Asteraceae > Saussurea > Saussurea involucrata. The sequence goes on along the minus strand of CM066314.1, from coordinate 102,337,550 downwards.
TCTGGAAGAGGAATTTGAAACACAACCAGACGGGGTGCGTTACTTTCGACATAAAGTTTGGGTACCTAAGGTTGTCAATCTGCGATCAATAATCATGGAGGAAGCCCATAAATCAAGATATTCAATTCACCCCGGAGCCTATAAGATGTACAAGGATCTGAAGGAATACTATTGGTGGCCAGGGATGAAGAAAGATGTTGTTTTGTATGTAAGCAAGTGCCAAACTTGTGCAATGGTTAAGGCTGAACATCAGAAACCATCTGGTCTTCTTCAGCAACCTGAGATTCCCGAATGGAAATGGGAACAAATAAGCATGGATTTCATAACTAAGTTACCTAGAACCGGGAAAGGACATGATTCAATCTGGGTTATATGGATCGGCTTACAAAATCTGCACATTTTCTGCCTATTCGAGAGGACTTCAAGACGGAAAAGCTTGCACAGTTATACATCAACGAGATTGTGATGCGTCATGGAGTACCTACTTCCATTATCTCGGACAGAGATAGTCGTTTTACGTCACGCTTTTGGCGATCAGTCCAGAAAGCGTTGGGCACGCGTTTGGACTTGAGCACTGCCTACCAACCGCAGACGGACGGTCAGACAGAAAGAACTATACAAACACTAGAAGACATGCTGCGAGCGTGTGTAATAGATTTTGGTGGAAGTTGGGATACTCATTTACCGTTAGTCGAATTCTCTTACAACAATAGCTACCATACCAACTTAAAGTGCGCGCCGTACGAAGCCTTATATGGACGCAAGTGTAGATCACCACTCAGCTGGTTGGAGGTCGGTGACAGACACCTGATAAGACCCGAAATAATTCAAGAGACTACGGACAAGATCGTCACCATACAGGAAAGACTTAAAGTAGCCAGAACTCGTCAGAAGAGTTACGCAGATAATCGCAGGAAGCCATTGGAATTTCAGGTGGGCGATAAGGTACTATTAAAGGTATCGCCATGGAAAGGATTGGTACGATTTGGGAAAAAGGGCAAGTTGAGTCCAAGATATATCGGCCCATTTGAGATACTGGAAAGGATTGGACCCGTTGCATACAGACTCAATCTACCACAAGAGTTAAGCGCTATTCACGACACATTCCATGTGTCGAATCTGAAGAAATGCCTATCGGATGAATCATTGGTTCTACCATTGGAAGACATACAAGTGAGCGAGCAGTTACGCATTATAGAAGAACCCGCTGAAATACTTGACCGAGATGTTAAGCGATTAAGACGTAGCAAGATCCCGATCGTAAAAGTCCGTTGGAATGCAAGACATGGACCTGAATACACTTGGGAACGAGAGGATTATATGATGAGTAAATATCCTCATCTGTTCACCAAGAAACCGGTTGGGAATACCAGTCATTAAATTTCGGGACGAAATTCCTCTAACGGGGGAAAACTGTAACATCCTGCAAAAATCGAAACTTCCAGGTTAGCATCTGTTAAACCCTCACTAATGTTCATATAGGGAAAATACCCTGATAGGACCCATTCAGGATAAATTAAAGCGAAGATTCGTTAGAATTTCCGGTAATTGCTGAAAAGACCCGGTTTCGACCCGCGATTAACTGAAACACCTTATGTAATGCCAAAATGCTTCAATTAACATGTAACCTATATAAAAATATAGGATTTTACTTCCTATATAAACTTTTCCTTTTTATGAGATTTAATAAAAATAAGAAGGTAATTTTTGGAGTTTGCATTGCTAATTTTAAAAAAATAAAAAATAATATATGCAATGGGTTGGGGGCCCATGTAGGGGCCGGCCACCCCCTCCCCAAAACCCCCTCTTTTTTGCAATTTGATTTATTTTCAAATCTTGCAACCATTCATCTTCTTCTCTCTCTCTCTCTCTTTCTCTCTCACTCTAGTGTTTCAAACCTTTCTTCTCCTCATCACTTCCATCTTAGCACCTTCAAATTCCAGCAAAAAACTCCAGCCCTAAATCTAGTATTGAAAGCAAAAGATTCAAAGTTTGAAGTACTTGCAACGTCTTCCCAAGGTAAGAACTTCAAACTAGTGTTGTTTATATTTTTTTTGGCACCTTTTATGCTATTTCTTTCATTGTTTTACACCTTTATCTTGTTCAAATGGATGAACCCTTTTTCTTGTTCTAGAAGTGAGATAAAACACCAAGGACATGAGAAATGTCCATAAAGTGGTGAAAATCTATGAACTTCCATCATGAACTTAAGAAAAATGAGCAAAATCATCAAAAAACGTGGTTTTTCTTCTTGTACTAAAATCTGAGTTTGTAGACCTTTGCATGCACATTTTATTTTAAGTTTTGGGTATTTTCTTGCAAAATCATGTCATATGATGTTGGGATTAAATCCTTAACAAAGGAACCCACATCTATGAATGTTAGAAGGCTTAAAAATGTGATTTTCTTAAGAATGTTAGAGTTTTAAGAATCTGGCAGATTTGTTGCATGTGCTTAGGACGACCATATCTTGGTCAAATCATGTCCAAAATTCCTCATTTTTCTTCTGGAGTAAGGTTTAATGAGTTAGGGTTCAAACCCAACTGGTCTCATAAGAAAATATTGAGATTTAAGCCTTCAACTCCTTAGGACCAATTTGGAGTGCAACAGATGGTCGGCCAGATTTTTAGGTCACAATATTTTACTTATAATTCTTTGTAGACTCCATGAAAGTTTCTCATTTTTCTTCTGGAAGTTCCCCATATGAGTTAGGATTCACATGCACTTGGTCTCATTCACGAATATGGAGTTTTGGTCACTTAAATATTTTATACAAGTCAAGTGTGCCAAGCTATCCATGATTGGCAGATTGGTACATAACTCACTCAAAATTTATCAAAAGTTTGAGGATCTTTTTCCATGAGATACCTTTATGTGTTAGGTTTTCAAAACATGTAAAACCTCTGAAAAATATTAAGTTTTGACCCCCCAAAATCCCTTTATGGCAGAAGGGTGCAATCTGTTTTAGACTCTGTGTTGCACGAATTTATAAAAATTATTTTGACCCCTTAAACACCCCCAAAATTCATGAAATTTGGTCAAAATAGCCTTAACTCAGTATAGTACTACATATAAAAAAATGGGTAAATTTGTCATTTGAGAAAGTGTTTTTCAATAGTCATTTTTGAAGTGCAAAGTTTCTGTCATATTAAGCATTTTGAAAAAGTATGGGATTTTATTCTTATAACTCTATATATATGATTAAAACATATTGAACAATGCTAAATTCTTCGTTTCAACTTGAATACTAAAGCAAGGTCATTACACAAGATGTGGATTAAATTAGTTAAGTACAACCTTGAATTAGATACGAAGGACTTATAGAGATTGTTTGACATTATAGGGAACCCGTAAAGCGTTTAAGCAAACAAGCTATCACTACTTCGCGACTACGCTATAAGGTGAGTATTCACAGCCCCGTTTTACTTGTTTAATGTTTGGGGTGAAAAGCATGTTATGATTCTAAAATGCTAAATGATTCATGATATTAAATTGTGGATATTTATGATTTGAGAAATGAGTACTAATGAATGAACGAATTTACATAAGTGATAAAGATATGTTGAGTTATAATGAAAATGTTAAGTCCGCAATAGGTACACTACTTATTAACTCATAACGAGCCGGTGATATTTGTGGATAGCGCTATTTGGTTTGACAAACCCACCTTTGACTGACGAGTAGGGGTGCACTTTATCTGTTAATAATGTTCTACTCATGTGGCCAACATACCACCTCTGAGGTAGTTCGCGGGGCGTAGGTTGTCGGAGGCTTAGTAGTGGCTCAACACTTATATATCTTGCAAAAGTCATTCGTTGTAAATTGTACTCATAATTTTTTTTAACTTAAAGCTTGTCATGAACAAACGTTTCATGAGAGTAACCTTTGGATGAAAAACTGTTGTGTATATGGAAAACCTGTGAACTCACCAACTCTTTGTAGTTGACCCTTTTATTTTAAACATGCTTTTCAGGGACTAAGAAGGTAAACGACAATGTCTAAATTTAGCATGCATGACGACATCAACCAAGCTCTTTTCTTTTGCTCTATTTTGTTAAAAACACCATCTCGGTTGCTTGTAAACAATGGATTGTAACTTGTAATTTTTGGAACTTCACAATTTAAAACTTATGTAATTGTATGGTTGGTGTTGTTTTATTTCCTAATGCTATGAAGCTTTAGCTGTTACATCTCGTGTTTCCGCTTTAGCGGGGTGTGACATTTTACCTTTGTTATGAAAAAAGGGAATAGGTGTTTTCCTTACCTTGGTCGTGGTCGAGACTGGTGAAATTTTGCCCAAACAATATGCTTTATAAAATAGTATACATATAGATATGGTAATATATATATAGTAAAGATATTATAAATATACTTGCATGTGAATATATTCATGACTAAATTTCGAAGACTTGGTTAGAAATGTTTGGGTAAAATTTCACTAGTCTCGACCACGACCAAAACAAGGAAAACATTTATTACACTTTTCCATAATAAGGTTAAATCATAAACACTTTATCATCTGACAAAAGTTGAAATCGGAAGTTACTCACGACACACGACCGTCGTATGGAACCTCACGACCTCGACCGACTAACGTATGACATTTCTGTTACTTTTTCATTTGTTTAATGCAGGGTCAATGTTATTTATGGCCAACAGACATAACCGACACGGGCAATTATGAGCATTAAACCAGTGGCAGTTACGACAGTTGTCAGAGGATTTTATGGGATCATTTAAAGCACTCGAAGACTATAAATACAAGGACAATCATCATTACGCAGATCATCGGAGATCATCACACACTCGGAATCAACTGAACTTGGAGGAGCACTCAAAGAATTCTCTCTCAAAAGATCGCTCTCGACGCACGATTCCTACGCACGACACTTAGTTTTTTACACACGACGCACTAGTTCTTACGCACGAAACACTTGTTACTTTACATTTAAAGTCTTTCTTTCATTTGTATTGTAATCTCTGTACTCTCGACACCCGAAACATAAGGACATCGTCCCTGTTTGGCGACCATAGTGCATCGGCGACCTCCAAAGTCGTCCTATGGTTTTTTACTCGTTGAGGTTTTTCCCGCGTCACCAAAATCTCTGTCTCTTTTACGTTTTTCGTCTTTGTCGTACGGTTTGTCGAAGGATTCCTGTTCTTTAGTTGTTAAGCTCCACAATCAACCTTAAGTTATCCTTTTGGACGATTTTTGGCATTAACAGTTTGGCGCCCACCGTGGGGCCCCATCTAGAGAAAATCTTCGACAAACGTGCGTCTTACTAACGGTTTTTCGGAGCTTCCTCTGTTTTCTGTTTCAGGAAAATGGCAGCCCATGGAAATCAAGAGCAGCTCATTGCTCAAATGTATCAGGAGTTGGAAGTGGCGCGAAATCAAATCAATGTCATGGCTGAGCAAAGTCGAAGGGCAGTTGAGGAAATCGCACGGCTGAGGAACCCATTCGGACCACAGAACGGTCCAAGACCATTCGTTCAGAACCCAGGTAAAGGATCGTTCGGTCAAAATCCAGGATCCGCTCCTTTCGTCCATAATCCAGGTTCCGCTCCATTCGTCCATAATCCAGGATCCGCTCCATTCGTCCATAATCCAGGATCCGCTCCATTCGTCCATAATCCAGGTCCAGGTCCCTTCGTTCAGAATCCAGGACCAGGACCATTTGGTCAAAATCAGCAGCAAGGTCAATTCATGCAGAGCCAGCAGCCGGGATCGTTCATCCCAAATCCCCAGTTCGGGACAGTTCCTCCTCAGCATTTAAGACCTCCACCCATGAACAATGGGTCTCAACCATTCTTTGTCCCTTTCAACAGGGACGCCAATGGTTCATCGTACGGAAATGGCACCAGTTCAGGAGTTAATCCACAAACCGGTGCGAATCCTGATCCTAACGACCCCGTCGCTCAGCGTTTGAAGATGCTAGAAGATCAGAACAAGCGTGTCCTATCTTTGCTCGCTAAGCTGCCGGGGGCAGCCGTGCCCGTCGACGTCGAGCCCCGTTCGGGATTTTAGGCGTCGCCTTTCGTCGACACGATCTTGACTGTCGACGTCCCTAAGAAGTATAATATCCCCGCCTTCACGCCCAAGTATTCGGGGATAACCGATCCGACGGAGCACATCGCGCAGTACAAGCAGTTGATGTGGACAATCTCGATCCCACATATGTATTAAGAGGTTTGTATGTGCAAGAGTTTTGGGGCGACCCTCACAGGTCCTGCCCTCCAGTGGTTGATTAACCTCAAACCCAAATCCATCAGGTCGTTCGCCGAACTAGTCAACCAGTTCTCTCAGCAATTCACTAGTAGTCGCAAGATGGAGAAGCAGACCAGCGATCTGTATTATGTCATTCAGAAGACCGACAAATCCATCTGGAGTTATTTTAACAGATTCAAAGCAGAAATGATCAGTGTCCGTAACTGTGATGTCAAGACCGCGATCGAAGCCTACAAACGTGGTTTAGACGATAGTTCGGGTCTATACACCGATCTGACCAAGTATTCCCCAGAGAATTTTGAAGACGTCCGAGCCAGAACCCTTGCTTATATGAGGGTAGAAGACGACGCGGCCTTTCGTCGTAAGCACTCTGACGACAAGACAAAGGCAGTAACCAAGTCAGAGCCTGCCCGACAAATCTCGAAAGTCCGATTCAAGACGAAAGCGGAGTTCAAAACCACGACCAAATTCCCTCAGTACCCTAAGATATCATCCTACAGATTCAAAGGGACCACTAAGGACTTGGTCGAGGCTCTGAAGACCGTCCAGGCGACCATCCGGTGGCTGTTATTGCCAAAAATCGCACCAAAGGGACAACTTAAGGTCGATGTGGACTTAATCAACTAAAGAAAGGATCTTTCGACGAGACGTGCGACGAGGGAAAAAATAAACGAGACAAGGGATTTGATGACGCAGGAAAAACCTCAAGCGAGGAAAAAACCTGCGGACGACAGTGGGTGTCGTCGCTGCACTATGGTCGCCAATCAGGGGCGACGTCCTTGGTACTGGCGTCGGTCGTACGATGATTATAATACAAATGAAGGAAATACTTCGAAATGTAAAGTACAAGTGTTTAAATGTAAAAACAACTGTTTGTCGTGTGTGAATACAAAGTGTGAACTTCTGGTCGAGGGCGGTTTATCGTACGTCGAGAGAGATACTTGAGCTTTCCTTCAAGTGTTCTTGAGTTCGCTGTAAGGTTCTGGCTTTCAGTACTTGATCTCCAGAGTGTGAATGTTCTTTGCTACGAGTTTGGATGATTTTCTCTGCTATTTGGCGATGTTCACTGGTGTATATTGGATGTTAACTGATGTCCCTTGAAATGAAACCTTAGCTTGTCTTTTATAGTCTTCGCGTCATTAATTAGCTCCATTAATGATTTGATCAACGACTACAACGGCTGGAAACGGTCGCCGGAGTGATTATCCATAATGCTCTTCGTCCGTTACGGCTACTTGCTGTTAATGGCTTTGACTCCTGCATTAAATACTTAATAAACGTAACAGTCAAGGTTAACGTTAGTTTTGGTCGAAGGTGCAATGATCTTACTCGACGGTCGTACGGGACGGGCGATGCTATGGTCGTGCGTCATGGTAGACGTACGACTTACCTTTTACGGGAGACGACGGATGTTTTCTTGGTTCTTGTCGAGACCTTATCTTAATACAAGATTTGGATTATAACGTATGTCTTACCTGCTCTGGTCGTGGCCGTACGACGTGATTATTTGCCCAAACAGTTTTCCCCCAAATATTGAAAATTGAATGTCAAATTTAAGTATTAAATTTTGTCAATCAGACGCGTAGGAAATAAGACAAGAGTTAGAAATTACCTCAATCACCTTGGAACTAGACTGGTTCGTTTGTAACTGAACGAGAAGTTGAAAAGGGAACGAGGTCGTGACGTCATACTGACACACAATGATGCTTACCAGCTGTCGAGGACAGGTGTCGAAGATCCAGGCGGATATACGAAAGGACACGGACGCGGGGAAATCATACATGGATTCGTCTTGATGTGATCGTTTGTATAAATAAAGATCCCGACGGATCTTTTCTTGCTATACTTTTGAAGTGTTTATTTGGGAAGATATTTCGCCTTGATTCCTTTCCATTCGTCGTCCAAACTTACTCGAATCGTTGCAAATCTTCAAACTGCAGTCGAGAGCGTTTATATAAGACCTTGTTCTGTCCTTTGATTCACAATGTCGACGAAGCCTGCTAGTCTTATCATGAATCACATAGACTTAGATGCTTTTAGGAGTTTAGCAAAAATTCCTGCAAGTGTAGAGTTGCGGTGTCCAGGGATTGTTCGTTCTAAGGATTGCCCTGAGGGATATCTCGTTTTGTATGAGTATCCTTTTAAGATAGGGTTTCAATGGCCGTTTTCTGGTTTAGCCAAGTCATTCATGCAGGATTTTGATGTGTCGCCAGGGCAGCTGATGCCCCAACTCTGGCGAGTTCTTTTGGTTATTGAGCGAGCGTCCGCGAAATGGGAATCCCCTATGATCATGAATGATTTCTTGGCGGCGTATCAAGTTAAAAGGGATAAGAACTGGCGTTATAGTCCTTATTCTAAGTTCAGGGGTGATCGTGCCTTGGTTTTGGGAACTGGCGTCAATGATCGTGGGTGGAAGTCGAGGTATGTATTTGTTCTTAACGAGTCATTGGATTCCAGCTGCGATTGGATGCGGTCAGACTGGAATAAGACAGGTATGCTTCGTTTATTTATGAGTTTTATCTATTTTTATGATTTTTACTTATCATTCTCCTCTTGTTGCCTTCAGAGATTCAGTTCGACGAAGTGAATCCGAATGTGGATTCCCAGGCTAAGATTAACAAGTTCTTGGGTCTTAGCGTCGACGACCGATCTTTCGCGACGTGGCAATCGACGGCCGAGGACGAGGACGTGATAGAAGAAGGAGATGAGGACGTGCAGGAAGAGCCGACTGGTAAGCGTACCGTAGTCTCTATTTTATCTTGTTGATTCTGCCTGTCTGACGCTTCATGTATCTCCTGATCAGTGCCGACCGAGAGGAAATCAGTTTCTCGGGCGAGAGGGAAGCAGGTCATGCGTTCCCTTCGGGGTGAAAATGTTTCGATAGTTGGGTCGAGCGCAAAGAGAACCCGGAGGACAGTCCTGAGGGAACTGTCGTCGATGGTTGATAACTCACCGGGAGTTGTTCTGCCTAAGAAGGCGAAGGCGTTATCCAACCGTCCTGGCGCGATGGACGCGACACCAGCAAGTTCTGCGCTTCCGGCGACGGGGACGAAGCCGGTGTCCAAAGTGTCGATCCCAACGTCTGCTGACAGGGGCGAGGGATCGTCGGCCAAAGTTATGACGGTCAATTTTACATTTCCGTTTGACTTTATGACGTATGATGTCCTAGACGGGACGACGTCGTTTCCTCATCTGGGGAAGTATTTGCTCCCGTCTTTCGGGGAGCGTTTTCATGGAGTTCCGGCCGGAGAGATGAGATCTCGAGTTGCCAGTCTGGCGTTCGCGGTGAGTGTCAATCTTTCATGACTTGTGTAATTTGTAATCTTTGTCGAATGTTCTTGAATGCACCTTTTATTTTTCACAGACATTCTAGTCTTCCTTGGCGTTACATGCTGAGACGTCAGGAGTTGAAGATCTGGTGGCATCTGCTCTTGAGAGGGAAGCTGCAACATTGGAGAGGGAGAGAGCGACTTTAGATAGGGAGAAGTTGGCCATGGCGCGTGCCGATGAGCTGGCCGTCCAACTTTTCGATGCTTAGTATGAACTGCAGGAGATTCGTGCGGTAGGAGTGGCAGATGGAGGCCCTCAGGTCGGGACTTCGAGCGGGGATACGACCAATGTTCCTCCTGTCGTCTAGAATTTTTTATTTCCTTGTTGTTTTTGCCACTTGACCTATCGGGGGTTGAGTATGTATATGATGTTTTATTTAATGAATATATATCTTTTGCTTTTGCTTTATTCGAATCACGTTTGATTATAAAGTCGAACATAGGATACATATGAAATCATGCGACTAAGGCACTCATTGTAATAAGATGACAAGAACGTAAAACAAGTATAAAAACACGCGTATGAAAGTTAAGAAACTTAGGGGTAAAGTCGTTTAGACTCTGCGATCGTACGACCAGACCGTACAGTGAGTTTGTGTCGTATGCCCCTGTGGAGAAATGATCAAGTTAGAGACCTGATCGTTTATGTCGTTCGACCTTGCGATATTAAAGTCATATAGTAGACTTAATGACTACTGTCGTGCGATTCTGCGATAATCTGTCGTGCGATTCTGCGATAAAACGATGTCGGGGGTTGGTCGTTGGGTAGCCAACGACCCTCCGATGCTTAAGTCAGTAAACGTTTTGTGAGAAAAAATCGTATGAGAAAGAGTTAGAGAACGTACCATTTCAGACTCTCTTTATTTGCCCCCTGTCATTTATTACCGTATCCTTTTCGGGAGGAAAAGATAGGTTTTAAATGACAGAATGACACGGAGAAATATTGTCCTACGGTCGGCTATGTTGTCGTGCGACGAGGCACCATAGTAGATTTATCCCTGTGGAAAAGATATTAATTTAGGGATAGAAGAACGAACATGTCGAGAGCTTGATCTTGCGACTTCAGTTTATTTTCTCGGCTTCAAGGTAGACTTGTAGCATTCACGAGCAACTTTTGGCTCACTCTTGATCTCCTGGATTCCCCATGGCGTCGAGAATTTCAACATTTGATGATATGTCGAAGGAACAACTTTCATATCATGGATCCATGGTCGACCTAAGATGATGTTATAGGCCGACGCACAGTCGATGACGCTGAACTTGGTTTGGTTGTTGACTCCTCCAGCGTAGACGGGCAAAATTATCTCTCCAAAGGAGCTCGTCGCTTCTTCATTGAAACCGACCAAAGTCGTCGAACGTCGGGTGATTTCCGAGCGATCGATTCCCATGGCTTTGATAGTGTTGAGAAAAATGACATTTGATGAGCTGCCCCTGTCGATCAAGACTCGACGCGTTAGACAGTTACCGACTGTGAGCTGAATGGTCAACCCGTCATGATGCTTCTGATACGAGTCACCAAGGTCTACGTGGTCGAACACAATCTTCATGGCTTCTAGCTCCAAATCTCCTTTGGGTCTGGACGAGCGAGGAATAGGCCGATCATCGGGTGCCTGACTGGCATGACGCTTGGCCGCCGAATACGTCAGACCACATACGTCTGAACCACCGGTGATGCAATTGACGACTTTCGCGTGCTCGGGGGTCGACGGTCGATGGCTATTAACTGGAACAGCGACATCGTCGATGATATCTTTGAGATTTCCTTTCAGAAAATGATATGCTAGTTCCTTCTTCAATGCGATACAGTCGTCTGTCGCATGACCATGATCGGCATGGAAGTCGCACCACTTTGATTTGTCTTTCTTAGCATCGTCCATGTCGGACTTCTTTGGCCATCGAATGGTAGCTTGGGAACTTTTCAGAGCTTCGACTAGGTCCTTTGTACATCATTTGAATCCGTAAGAGGATATCTTGGGGTACTGAGTGAACTTAGTCGCGGTCTTGGCCTCTGCTTTCGTATTGAAACAAACATTTGAAATTTGGCGCGCTGGCTCTACTCTGGAAACAGCCTTTGTCTTGAACTCTGGCTTTCTGACGCCTAACGACTTCTTGTCGTCAGTGTGCTTGCGACGAAAGGCTGCATCGTCTTCGACCCTCATATATGCTAAGGTTCGAGCTCGGACATCTTCGAAATTCTCCGGGGGATATTTGGTCAGGTCGGTGTATAAACCCGAACTATCGTCCAGACCACGCTTATAGGCTTCGATCGCGGTTTTGACGTCGCAATTGTGGATGCTGATCATTTCGGCATTGAATCTATTGAAATAACTTCGAATAGACTCATTAGCTTTCTGCACGATGTAATATAGGTCGCTGGTCTGCTTCTCCATCTTACGACTGCTGGCGAATTGCTGGGAGAACTGGTTAACCAACTCAGCAAACGACCCGAGGGACTTGGGTTTGAGATTGATTAACCATTGGAGAGTTGGACCAGTGAGAGTTGCTCCGAAACTCTTACACATGCATACTTCCTAGTACATAAATGGGATCGAGATTGTCCACATGAGCTGCTTGTACTGCGCGACGTGCTCAGTCGGATCAGTCACACCAGAATATTTGGGAGTGAAGGCAGGAATGTTATACTTCTTTGTGACCTCGACGGTGGCGATCTCGTTGATGAAAGGCGACGCCTGATATCCCGAGCGAGGCTCGACGTCGACAGGCATGGCTGCCCCAGGAAACTTGGCGAGTAAGGACAGGAGGCGCTCATTTTGGTCTTCCAACATCTTCAAACGCTGGGCGACGGGATCGTTAAGATCAGGATTTGCCCCTGTCGAGGGATTGGTCCCTAGACTAGTGCCATTACCATGCGACGAACCATTGGTGTCCCCGTTGGAAGGAACAGAATATGGATGCGACCCATATTGGAATTAGTGCGGTCCGTTCTGAAACGATTGTGGTCCCTGCTGGAAAGGCTGCGATCCACCTTGAGGTCCATTCTGAAATGGCTGCTGAAATGGTTGCGACCCCTGCTGGAAAGGCTGCGACCCTTGTAATGGATGAGACCCATTATTCACGGGTGGTGGCCTTATGTGCTGAGGAGGAACTGTCCCAAACTGAGGATTTGAGTTGAACGGCCATGGCTGTTGATTCTGCATGAATGGGCCTGGATGCTGATTCTGCGCGGATGAACCTGGATTTGGGACAAATGGTCTAGGGCCATTCTGGTCGAACGATCTTGGAATTGGGTTCTGCACGAACGGCCTAGGACCATTTTAAGGCCCAAGAGGATTTCTTAACCGCGCGATCTCCTCAGCTGCTCTGCAATTCTGCTCTGCCATTGCATTGAGCCGATTCCCAGCGACTTCGAGCTCCTGATACATCTGAGCAACAGCTTGCTGCAGATTTCCAAGGGCTGCCATTGTTCCTGTAATACAGAGCAGAAAAAACTCCAAGAAACTGTTAGTAGGGTGCACGTTTGTCGAGGATTTTCTCTAGATGAGGTCCCACGGATGGCGCCAAACTGTTAATGCCAAAAATCGCACCAAAGGGACAACTTAAAGTCGATGTGGACTTAATCAACTAAAGAAAGGATCTTTCGACGAGACGTGCGACGAGGGAAAAAATAAACGAGACAAGGGATTTGATGATGCAGGAAAAACCTCAAGCGAGGAAAAAACCTGCAGACGACAGGGGGTGTCGTCGCTGCACTATGGTCGCCAATCAGGGGCGACGTCCTTGTTACTGGCGTCGGTCGTACGATGATTACAATACAAATGAAGGAAATACTTCGAAATGTAAAGTACAAGTGTTTAAATGTAAAAACAGCTGTTTGTCGTGTGTGAATACAAAGTGTGAACTTCTGGTCGAGGGAGGTTTGTCGTGCGTCGAGAGTGATACTTGAGCTTTCCTTCAAGTGTTCTTGAGTTCGCTGTAAGGTTCTGGCTTTCAGTACTTGATCTCCAGAGTTTGAATGTTCTTTGCTACGAGTTTGGATGATTTTCTCTGCTGTTTGGTGATGTTCACTGGTGTATATTGGATGTTAACTGATGTCCCTTGAAATGAAGCTTTATCTTGTCTTTTATAGTCTTCGCGTCATTAATTAGCTCCATTAATGATTTGATCAACGACTACAACGGCTGGAAACGGTCGCCGGAGTGATTATCCATAATGCTCTTCGTCCGTTACGGCTACTTGCTGTTAATGGCTTTGCCTCCTGCATTAAATACTTAACAAACGTAACAGTCAAGGTTAACGTTAGTTTTGGTCGAAGGTGCAATGATCTTACTCGACGGTCGTACGGGACGGGCGATGCTATGGTCGTGCGTCATGGTAGACGTACGACTTACCTTTTACGGGAGACGACGGATGTTTTCTGGGTTCTTGTCAAGACCTTATCTTAATACAAGATTTGGATTATAACGTGTGTCTTACCTGCTCTGGTCGTGGTCGTACGACGTGATTTTTTGCCCAAACATTGGCCGAAGAAGACTGACAGAGATGACGATAAGAAAGAAAAATCGAAATGGTGTGACTTCCATGTCGACCATGGTCATGCGACAGATGATTGCCTAGCTCTTAAAAAAGACCTAGCATATCACGTCCCGAAGGGCCATCTCAAGAATATCATCGATGACATCGTTACTACAGCTAACGACGTTCGTCCATCAACCCCCGAGCATGCAAAGGTCATCAACTGCATCACTGGTGGTTCCGACGTGTGCGGTCTGACGTATTCTGCAGCCAAACGTCATGCCAGTCATGCACCCGACGATCAACCTATCCTGTGCTCATCGAGACCCAAATGAGATCTGGAATTAGAAGCCATGAAAATCATGTTCGACCAACACGACCTTGGTGACTCGTATCAAAAGCATCATGACGGGTTGATCATTCAACTCACGATTGGTAATTGTTTAACCCGACGAGTCTTGGTCGATGGAGGCAGTTCAGCGAACGTCATTTTCCTTGATACCATCAAGGCCATGGGAATCGATCGATCGGAAATCACCCGACGCTCGACAACCTTGGTTGGTTTCAATGGAGACGCGACGAGTACCTTTGGGGAGATCACCTTACCCGTCTATGCAGGGGGAATCAACAAGCAAACCAAGTTCAATATCATCGACTGTGCGTCGGCCTATAACATCATCTTAGGTCGACCATGGATCCATGAAATGAAAGCCGTTCCCTCGACGTATCATCAAACCATGAAGTTCCCTACGCCATGGGGAATCTAGGAAATCAAAAGTGAGCCGAAAGACGCCCGTGACTGCTATAAGACCACCCTGAAGCTGCATAAGTAGGCCGTCTAACAGCTACGGGTCGAAGAAATCATCCCGGATTCGTAAGTTTTTCTCTCGATCCCTGCCTTAGAGACAAGCTAATATCTTTTTTGCAGGAACATACCGATTGTTTTTCCTAGTCGCACGAAGACATAATCGACATAGACCCTGGCGTCATTTCCCTTAAGCTCAAAGACGACCCGTCATTAAAACCTGTCAATCAAAAGCATTGGAATTTCGCTCTTGAAAGGAATAAGGTAATAAATGACGAGGTCGACAACCTCCCCGAAGCAGGGAAAATTCGATAAGTAAAATACCCCGATTGGTTTACTAATGTCGTGGTCAATGGAAAGGTCCTTATCGTATCCCAGAAGCCGTGGGTAAAGGTGCCTATCGGCTCCAAACCCTCGACGGTCGAGATGTCTCACGTAGCTGGAGTATAACACATCTAAAAAGGTATTTCTTCTGAACCCTTTTCTCTCATGCAATTTTTTGATCACGACGGTTACCGACTTAAGCATCGGAGGGTCGTTGGTTAGCCAACGACCAACCTCTGACAATATTTTATCGCAGGATCGCACGACATAAGTTACTAAGTCTATCATATGACATCAGTACACTTTCGCAGGATCACATGACATAAATAATTGGGTCTACTATATGACCTGACTATCTTGTCGCAGGGACACATGATTCATATTCACCGCCCGAGTTAATTGTGCAATCAACCCACGATCTAAGTGTTTTAATTTAGAAAATCTCATGCTCTGAATGTATGCTTTGATCGCATGTATCTATGTTTGCCTACACGATTTAAAAATATCAAAGTCTTACGATTTATGCTTTAATCGTTGTATTTCAGTAAATGCCTTTGTCGCAAGTGCCTACGTTTGTTATGTATATGACTTACGTTTATTCTCGTACGCTCAACATTGTGCACAATGTTTGCTTATTGATTGACAATAAAGTAATGCACAAATTCAAAAGAAATGTAACTATCATTTATAGAATATTCGGCCACTTACATCCAAATGGCTCGACCACTAACGGTCGAGCGATAAAAAAAGTCTTCTAAATCTGAGAAGGATCATCGGTCGCATCCTTGCCCGAGGCCTCGCCCTGGAGGCCCTCGTTCGTCTCTTCCTCCTCGGCCTCCTTCTCGTCGTCTGAGTCAAGGTCCCTATCGGACCCGACAGTCGACAAGAAGAATGCCAGCTCGTCCGTCGCGGACGCGAGAGGATTCTTCCCCGACATGTGTTGCCTCATTATAGCAGCACGCACGGTCAGTCGAGCCAAGGCAAAGGTAGACGCATCCTCGTCCTTGAGCTCCTTCACCTTTTTCTCCAGACCCGCCACCTTGGACTTGGATTCCTCAGCTTCTTTTTCCTTCATAGCCAAGGACTCCTTCATCCTGTCCAGCTCCTCCCTTTGGTCGGCGATTAGAGAGAAGGACTGCTTCAGACGAGAATTCACCTCATCCCTTGCATATACGATGACTTCTAGTTCGTTCAGAGCATCGTCGAGTCGCACCGACATATCCTCAGCACGTGCCAGAGCGGACCTCTCCCTCTCCAACGCTGCGTCTTCTCTCTTAAGAGCAGAAGACACTAGGCCTTCTATCCTTGTCGTTTCAGCGTGCAAAGCCAGGGACGACTGGAACGTCTGAAAAATATGAAAAGCATTGTTAATAAATATTCGACAAAATAAACATCGATAAAATAAAACAAGTCTTGAAAGAAAGACTTACCATGAACGCCAGTCTGGCAACATGCGACCGCGCCTCCTCGACGGAGCCCCCTCGAAAACGCTCCTCGAAAGATAGGAGCTGATATTTCCCCAGATGCGGAAACAATTTCGTCCCGTCCAGGACATTGTCAACCAAGAAATCCGACGGCAACGTAAAGTTGACCGTCGTGACTTCTTTCTCACCCTCTCCCGTCTTCGCGCCCTTGCCCTTATCGACCGACAAGGGGGCCGACGTGTCAGTCGGGGACATCGCCAATTTCGCCGGATGCGCAGGGTCGACGGGTGTCGCATCTATCGCGTTAGAAGACGTGTTTGTCTTTTCTGTGGATGCGATCGACGCCTTCAGCTTCTCAGGCGTGACGACTCTCGACGAGCCGCCCGTCTTCAAAGACGGTTCGCTCGGAACGGACATCCTCGTCCTCTTGGGACTCCTGACCCAGTTGTCGGAGCCTCTTTCCTCTTTAGGACCCCCGACTCAGTTGTCGAGGACCCTGTCCTCTTTTCTCTCGCCTTGCGAGCTAATTCGGCCTGAGCCGCCCTCTTGGCCATCGCAGACGTCGCTTTCGGCTGAGACTCTCCTGTAAAATAAAAAAAGGAAGAACAGTTAAGCAACTGAAGTAGTGGAAAAAGTAAGTCGAGTAGAGTAGGGTACACTTACCAATCATCTCTACCTCCTCCTCTTTCTCCTCTCCCTCCTCTTTCTCTTCTTCCTCCTCTGTCGTCTCTTCCTCTTCTTCTCCTTCTCGACCCCCTTGCTGATTCACACCCAGGAAGACTAAGTCGTCGTCTTCGTCTATTAGATGACGTGTGACGAACGATCGATCGATCGTTAGTACTGATCTCCAGGAACTTCTCGATCTTTTCTTTGGAGTCGTCGTTTGGCTTCACCTTGTCGAAGTTGAAGTTTAAGAATACCTAAAGGAGAAAATTAGTCAAATAAACAAATAAACAAATATAACAAAAGCGCTCGACCAAAGCTGGAAACTCACCGCCATGTTCAAACCGGACCTGATCCAGTCACTTTCGGGGTCCAGCGTCGCTACCCGTACGAGTACGTACCTGGTCTTCCATTTGCGTTTGTTGACCGCAGTTTTCAGAACCAAGGTACGATCGCCCTTGTGTTTCGAAAACAGGCTGTAGCGACGGTAGGTATCCTTCTTGACCTGGTAAGCCGTCAACAAGTCCGTCACGTTCATCGGCGACTCCCAATTCGAGGTAAGTCGCTCGATGACTTGGATAACACGCCAAAACTGGGGCATTAGCTGCCCCGGTGACAGATCAAACTCACACATAAACGCCTTAGCTAAAGACGAATATGGCCAGTGGAATCCTATCTTAAAGGGATACTCGTATACCACGATGTACCCCTATGGACACATCTCCAGTCGAATTTGACCGGCCTTGCTCACTGTAATCCCCGCAGGGATTTTGGCTAAACTTCTAAAGTTGTCAAGATCATCTTGATCCCTAATAGTACTCCTAGGTTCTGTCGACATAGCTAATCCTGTTTACCACGTTTGTCGGTCGGAAAAACCCTAAATGTCCCAGTTTTTCCTAGGTTTCCTCGCGATTGATTTACGACGCATGCAAAGAAGAAGATGTCGTACCTTATATAGTTTCTCTAAAATCCTCGAAACTCTAACTCTAATCAAGATCTTGCAGGTTTGGAAACGAATCGCTGAAGAATAGCAAGAAAATCTCCTTCCCTAAACTCTCCGTAAGCGTAAAATGGAAAAGATCCATCGCGGGTCTCTATTTATGTAAATAATCGTGTTAGATCGAGTCCCTCGATGATCGACACGTGCCCTTACCTTTTTGAATGCACGCATGGATCGTCGACACCTGGCAATACCAGTTGTTGGGCACGATCGTACGTCATCATGACGTCACGATCTTATCCCCTTTTCGACTTCCCCTCTAGTTGGAATCAAACCGATTCAGTTGCCTAGCCAACGACTTTCGACACGTGTCACGACCCTAGACGTCCGACTGACAAATTTTAAAATTCGAATTTGCCACTCTATTTTTAAATTTTGGGGGCAAACTGTTTGGGTAAAATTTCACCAGTCTCGACCACGACCAAAACAAGGAAAACATTTATTACACTTTTCCATAATAAGGTTAAATCATAAACACTTTATCATCTGACAAAAGTTGAAATCGGAAGTTACTCACGACACACGACCGTCGTATGGAACCTCATGACCTCGACCGACTAACGTAGGACATTTCTGTTACTTTTTCATTTGTTTAATGCAGGGTCAATGTCATTTATGGCCAACGGACATAACTGATACGGACAATTATGAGCATTAAACCAGTGGCAGTTACGACAGTTGTCAGAGGATTTTATGGGATCATTTAAAGCGGTCGAAGACTATAAACACAAGGACAATCATCATTAAGCAGATCATCGGAGATCATCACACACTCGGAATCAACTGAACTCGGAAGAGCACTCAAAGAATTCTCTCTCAAAAGATCGCTCTCGACGCACGATTCTTATGCACGAAACTCTTGTTACTTTACATTTAAAGTATTTCTTTCATTTGTATTGTAATCTATGTACTCTCGACACCCGAAACATAAGGACATCGCCCCTGTTTGGCGACCATAGTGCATCGGCGACCTCCAAAGTCGTCCGCGGGTTTTTTCCTCCTTGAGGTTTTTCCCGCGTCACCAAAATCTCTGTCTCTTTTACGTTTTTGTCTTTGTCGTACGGTTTGTCGAAAGATTCATGTTCTTTAGTTGTTAAGCTCCACAATCAACCTTAAGTTATCATTTTGGACGATTTTTGGCATTAACAAGAAATTAAATATATATATATATATATATATATATATATATATATATATATATGTACACATACACACATATGCACATGGATACAAAGTCAGATGAATACGAGAAGAGTAACCAAATATTTAAGAGAACATGAAAACGGCCGAAGAACATGTGATTTTACACTAATATCGCGTGTAAAATCACATGTGATTCACACGACTTTGGCCGCTGTTTGGGCAAAAAATCACGTCATACGACCACAACCAGGGCAGGTAAGACGCACGTTATAGTCCAAATCTTGTATTATGATAAGGTCTCGACAAGAACCCAGAAAACATCCGTCGTCGCCCGTAAAAGGTAAGTCGTACGTCTCCCATGACGCACGACCATAGCATCGCCCGTCCCGTACGACCATCGCGTAAGATCATTGCACCTTCGACCAAAGCTAACGTTAACCTTGACTGTTACGTTTGTTAAGTATTTAATGCAGGAGCCAAAGCCATTAACAACAAGCAGCCGTAACAGACGAAGAACATTATGGATAATCACTCCGGCGACCGTTTCCAGCCGTTGATCAAAGCATTAATGGAGCTAATTAATGACGCGATGACTATAAAAGACAAGATAAAGCTTCATTTCAAGGGAGATCAGTTAACATCTGGTATACATCAGCGAACATCACCAAACAGCAAAGAAAAACATCCAAACTCATAATACAGAACATTCAAACTCTGGAGATCAAGTACTGAAAGCCAGAACCTTACAGCGAACTCAAGAACACTCGAAGGAAAGCTCAAATATCGCTTTCGACGCACGACAAACCGCCCTCGACCAGAAGTTCACACTTTGTATTCACACACGACAAACACCTGTTTGTACATTCAAACACTTGTTACTTTACATTTAAAGTCTTTCTTTCATTTGTATTGTAATCTTTGTACTCTCGACACCCGAAACACAAGGATATCGCCCCTGTTTGGCGACCATAGTGCAGCGACGACACCCACTGTCGTCCGCAGGATTTTTCCTCGATTGAGGTTTTTCCTGCGTCATCAAAACCCTTGTCTCGTTTATTTTTTCCCTCGTCGCACGTCTCGTCGAAAGATCCTTTCTTTAGTTGATTAAGTCCACATCGACCTTAAGTTGTCCCTTTGGTACGATTTTTGGCATTAACAGTTTGGCGCCATCCGTGGGACTACATCTAGAGAAAATCCTCGACGAACGTGCATTTTACTAATAGTTTCTTGGAGTTTCTTCTGTTCTCTATCACAGGAAAATGGCAGATAGCGGAAACTCAGAGCGAACCGCTGACCCAGTGCATGGAAAGCTCGAAAAGGTGCAAGATGTTCCTAAAGCCATCGGTGATTATTGCCTAGAAGAAGTTATCTTAGACCCAAGCAAGCCCGAGCAAAAAGTCTTGATAGGATCATCTCTCGATCCCCACCTTAGGCAAAGGATAATATCTTTCTTGCGGGAATATGCTGACTGCTTCGCCTGGTCGCATGAAGATATGGTTGGCATTGATCCTAACATCATTTCTCACAAGCTCAATATCGATCCATCGTTTAAACCCGTCAAGCAAAAGCGCCGTAATTTCGCTCCTGAAAGAAATAAGGTAATAAACGATGAGGTCGATAACCTCCTCAAGACAAGAAAGATCCGAGAAGTAAAGTATCACGACTGGCTTGCTAATGTCGTGGTCGTGGCTAAGAAGAATGGAAAATGGAGGGTCTGTATCGACTTCACCGATCTCAATAAGGCTTGCCCGAAAGATCCTTTCCAATTACCACATATCGACGCCATGGTCGACGCAACCGCAGGACATGAAATATTGACCTTCATGGATGCCTACTCAGGGTATAACCAAATCTTAATGCACGTCCAGGACCAGGAGAAAACCGCTTTTATGACGGACCGAGGTATTTACTGTTATAAAGTTATGCCTTTCGGACTAAAAAATGCAGGATCCACCTATCAACGTCTGGTGAATAAAATGTTCAAAGACCATCTCGGCGACACAATGGAGGTATATATTGATGACATGCTCGTCAAGTCAAAGCAAGCGGTCGATTATGTCGAGCATCTAAGACAATCGTTCAACATCCTTCGGGAGTATAGCATGAAGCTCAACCCTACCAAATGTTCCTTCGGAGTCAGTGCTGGAAAGTTCTTAGGCCACATGGTCACTCGCCGAGGAATCGAAGCTAACCCCGACCAAATCAAAGCCATCATCGACATCAAATCTCCTCGAAATTTCAAGGAGGTCCAAAGGCTTACTGGTCGAGTAGCGACCCTAAACAGGTTTATCTCCCGATCTTCAGATAGATGTCATCTGTTTTATAACGTCCTCATGAAAAATAAAGGTTTTAACTAGACCAACGATCATGAGCAAGAATTGCAAAAACTCAAGGAATATATGGCGTCGCCTCCTCTGTTGTCGAAGCCTCATGATCATGAGGTCTTACAATTGTATTTAGCTGTCAGTCCAAATGCGGTAAGCGCCGTACTCACACGAGAGGACAAAAAACAACAATTACCAATCTACTACGTAAGTAAATCTCTCTTGGACGCAGAAACCAGGTATTCTTCCATGGAAAAAATGCTTTTGTCGCTAGTCACAGCTGCTAAAAAATTACGACACTACTTCGAATCGCATCCTATTACTGTCGTAACTAACTTTCCTCTTAAGTTTGTTTTAAGGAAACCTAAGTTAACAGGTCGCTTAGCAAAGTGGAGCATATATCTCAGCAGTTACGACATCGATTTCAAACCCAGGACCGCGATCAAATCACAAGCCTTGGCAGACTTTATCGCCGGTTTTAGCCCTGAGTTGGAGAAAGAAGCAGAGCTCGAAGTGTCCACTATGGCGACTCACGACGACGTGCCTTGGATCCTACATGTCGACGGATCATCCAACATTAGAGGCTCTGGACTGGGTGTCGTCTTAAAGTCGCCACAGAGGGGTAAGATGGTATACTCGGTCCGATGCGACTTCAAGGCCACCAACAACGAAGACGAATATGAAGCCCTGATCGTGGGAATGAATATGGCCCAAGACTCGGAGGCAACCGCACTGCATGTCAAGAGCGACTCCCTGCTAGTAGTAAATCAAATCAATGGAGAATTCGCAACCAAGGATTCAAAAATGACAGCATACCTAAGCGTGGCAAAAGAAATTTCCAGAAAATTTAAATCTTTTTCTATTGAACAGATTCCGCGAGACCAGAACACTCAAGTCGACGCATTGGCGAACCTTGGGTCAGCTTTAGTTGAACCAATATTTGATGTTATTCCTATGATTCACCTGGCAACGCCGTCCATTGGAAAAACAGACGTCATCCAGATCGAAGACGAAGAAGATGATTGGTCACGCGTCATTCGAAATTTCCTCGTGCACGACCAACTCCCCGAAGACAAAATGGAGGCTCGAAAAATTAGATTCAAAGAATCTAAGTACGTCATGATTGAAAATAAGCTTTATCGGCGATCATTGACGGGCTTAAAATTAAAGTGCGTCATCAGCAAAAATCAAGCCCAGAAAATCCTCCAAGAGATGCATGACGGCGAATGTGGTAATCACTCAGGAGGTCGTAGCTTGGCTAATCGTATCTCCCGCCAAGGGTATTTTTGGCCGACACTGCGACAAGACGCTGTAAAGTATGTCCAAAATTGTGACCCCTGTCAACAACACTCAGGTATGTCTCATAAACCCTCGGAGCCTTTGCACTCAACGCTTGTCCCATGGCCTTTCATGAGGCGGGGAATGGATATTGTCGGCAAACTACCACCTGCTCTGGGGCAAAAAGTATTCCTCCTCGTACTCACGGATTACTTTTCTAAATGGGTCGAAGCGGCTGCCTTCTCCCAAATTAGGGATAAAGAAGTTATCTCCTTTATCCAGACTAACATCATATGCAGGTTTGGGATTCCATCTGAAATTGTCTGCGACAATGGATCCCAATTCATAAGCGACAGGACCCAACAGTTCTGCAATGACAGGAATATCAAACTAACAACCTCGACTCCCAGATATCCCCAAGCTAATGGACTTGCCAAGTCGAGCAATAAGACTATTATAGCTTCGATCAAGAAACGATTAAAAGCTGCAAAGGGAAGGTGGGTTGAAGAATTCCCTTCGGTCCTATGGGCAAATCGCACGACGCCACGTACGTCCACTGGGCAAACCCCCTTCTCCCTCGTCTATGGTTACGAAGCCGTCCTACCAATCGAAGTTCATCTCCCAACTTCCAGGCACACATCCGTCGACCACAACTTGGTTGATTTGAGTTATGACCTCGACGCCCTTGAAGAGCTCAGAGAATCGGCCTTGATCAGAATGGCGTCACAAAAGCAGGCAGTCGAGCGACATTTCAATAAGCACGTCAAAGTTAAAATCTTTCAAGAAGGCGATTACGTTCTCCGTCGAGTATTCCCGAATACCCAGGAGCTAAACGCAGGTAAACTTTCTGCCAAGTGGGAAGCTCCCTATCGTATCTCCGAAGTCGTGGGTAAAGGAGCCTATCGACTTCGAACCCTTGACAATCAGGAAATCCCACGAAGTTGGAATGCGACGCATTTGAAAAAATATTTCTTTTAAAATCGCCTTCCTATCATACAAAGTTTTCAGCACGACGGTAAGCATCGCAAAAACGTTGGTAAAACCACAACCGACCTCTAACGAAGTTTATCGCAGGAACGCACGACATGAGTATCCAAGTACATGACTCGATTGTTTGATCATAGGGGCATATATTCTAAAGTATCATCATACGATACAGTCACATGTCAGGTCTAAACGATCCCTCGATCTAAGTTTCTGGAACTTAGAAAAACTTTGTATGTTCTAACACATCGATGATATATATTTGTGTTTATTATTACAGTCCAAATACATGATTTATGTTTCAACCGTTATATTGCAATAAGAGCCTAAGTCGCACGATCCTTCGTTTATTTCATACCTTTATGAACAATATTACATTCATCCACGACATATGTATTTAAAAACACGAGTTCAACAAAAAAAAAACTACCCTAAGATCTAAGGAAACATAGCAATCACAAACTCTGCCCATAGAAAACTCAGCCTTCAGAATCCTGACAATCCTGAAGAACTAATGCAAGGATCAAACGAGTATCGCCAGAGTTGTTTCCCAACCTTTCGCGCCATGGCATTCCGAGAATGTGGCTCTTAAGATTATTGTTAAGGTTAGAGGAAGGAATATCTTCTCTTCGACAATCGACCCCCACTCCAACACCTCCAGTTTCCTCACGTGTTTAGTGAAGGAAAACAAAAACATCTGCACAATCACAAAAGAAACGCATTAGCAAAACACTCATCGAAGGAATAAACATCGGTAACACAAGTTTCGAAAGAAAAACTTACAAAAGACGCCAGTACGGCTAAACACAGTCCAATCTCTTCGATAGAGATCCCTGGAAAATGCTCCTTGAAATATAAGAGCTGATATTTCCCCAGAAGCGGAAGCGACTTCGTCCTGACGAGGACATAGTCAGTCAAGAGGGATGAAGACAACGCAAAGTTGATCTCCATAAAATCCCCATCATTCTCTTCCGTCTTTACACCCTCGCCCCTGTCGGCTGACGAAAGGGTCGACGTGGTAGCAGAAAACATCGTCGCCAGATGCGCAGAATCCACGGACATCGCGTCTATCGCAACCAACATCGTCATCGATTTGGGTATCATATCCCACGGTAGATCATTAGTCACCGAAGATTTGGAAAAAGTCGAGATTCTGGAAGAGATGACTTTTCGAAGCTTAAAGAAAACAATCCATTTTGATCTCTATTTATGCAGGAAATCGTGACAGGTCGAGCCCTTCAAAAGATCGACACGCATCCCCGACTTTCATATGCCCCAGTAAATCACCGACACCTGGCATCGACAGCTGGTAAGCATCATCGTACGTCAGCATGATATCACGACCTCGTTCTCCTTTCGACTTCTCGTTCAGTTAAGAGCGGACCAGCCTAGTTCCAAGGTAACTAAGGTAATTTTCATCACTTGTCATATTTTTTCGACTGACAAAATTTAAAACTCGGATTTGCTATCCTTCTTTCAAAAATTGGGGGCAAACTGTTTGGGCAAAAAATCACGTCGTACGACCACGACCAGAGCAGGTAAGACGCACGTTATAGTCCAAATCTTGAATTATGATAAGGTCTCGACAAGAACCCAGAAAACATCCGTCGTCGCCCGTAAAAGGTAAGTCGTACGTCTCCCATGACGCACGACCATAGCATCGCCCGTCCCGTACGACCATCGCGTAAGATCATTGCACCTTCGACCAAAGCTAACGTTAACCTTGACTGTTACGCTTGTTAAGTATTTAATGCAGGAGCCAAAGCCATTAACAGCAAGCAGCCGTAACGGACGAAGAGCATTATGGATAATCACTCCGGCGACCGTTTCCAGCCGTTGTAGCCGTTGATCAAAGCATTAATGGAGCTAATTAATGACGCGATGACTATAAAAGACAAGCTAAAGCTTCATTTCAAGGGAGATTAGTTAACATCCGGTATACATCAGCGAACATCACCAAACAGCAAAGAAAAACATCCAAACTCATAATACATAACATTCAAACTCTGGAGATCAAGTACTGAAAGCCAGAACCTTACAGCGAACTCAAGAACACTCGAAGGAAAGCTCAAGTATCGCTTTCGACGCACGACAAACCGCCCTCGACCAGAAGTTCACACTTTGTATTCACACACGACAAACACCTGTTTTTACATTCAAACACTTGTTACTTTACATTTAAAGTCTTTCTTTCATTTGTATTGTAATCTTTGTACTCTCGACACCCGAAACACGAGGATATCGCCCCTGTTTGGCGACCATAGTGCAGCGACGACACCCACTGTCGTCCGCAGGTTTTTTCCTCGATTGAGGTTTTTCATGCGTCATCAAATCCCTTGTCTCGTTTATTTTTTCCCTCGTCGCACGGCTCGTCGAAAGATCCTTTCTTAAGTTGATTAAGTCCACATCGACCTTAAGTTGTCCCTTTTGTGCGATTTTTGGCATTAACAGCCGCTATCTAAGCTCGTGTGTCAGGTCGCTCGTTCACCCTTGCGTTGACCATGTTCCATAATATATAACATGTAAAATCACATATGACTTGACCGTTTTCTTGTTCTCTTATTTTGACTATATTTTTGTTTGATCTCTCTCTCCATCTCTCTTTGTATATATATATATACACACATGTGTGTGTAAATGTGCATGTATTGATGCAACGTGAGTGGTGGATCACGTTTGATTCGGACCTTTGTTGATTCCGTAAAATGTCGAAGATAAGTCGATAACCTTGTATGTAGTTGATTCAAAAGAATACCAAGATATGAGTAGTGAATTTAAAAGAACCTAAAGGGTTTTTTTATCAATCAAGTAATTGATCAGAAACAAATATTATCAACCTATTTAAAGACCAAAAATCTTGACAAGAAAAATAAACTAGAATCCTAAATCAATCCAAAATAATAATAAAAAATCTTAACAAGAAAAGGAAACTACAATCCCGTAACAATTCATAATTCAAATAATGAAAAAAGACTAAATAAGCTCGAAAACCGAAAACACCCGACTTAGGCCCCTAAACGTTGGAAATCAACTAAAATCCCATCGATGCAAGGAAAAGTCTAGCGTTTTGCTCAGAAGGTCGATTAAACTAAAAAAGTGTACTTTTTTGCCCAAATCAACACACTCGACTTTTCTAGGTCAACCTGCAACATTTAGACTTTTTGGTGCTCCATATAGGCCATGGCTCTAGTTTCATGTTGAGATACATCATCCTTCCCGGGTGGGGAAAGATTCGCCATCCAATCAGAAGGTGGGTCGTCATCTAAGGAGTTATCACTAGTGTAGGGAAGTAGGTGATTGACATTGAAAACATCGTATGTGTAGATGTGGCTTGAAAGCTGGAGGTGATAAGCTTTCTTATTGACCTTCTCGATGATTTCTATGAGTCTAATTTTCCTGACCACAAGCTTGTTATATTCGTGTACAAAAAAAGACGGTCTTTAGTTAGGACCGCCCAAACATAGCCACCAATAGAAAAATAAACCTCACGACGCTTCTTAGCAGCTTGAGATTTGTACTTAGCAGTTGCTGCCACGAGGTAGGCATGGGTGTTTTGATGAATAAGACACAAGCCATTCACGAAGTCATCTATGCTGGCGTGTTGGTGTACCTTACTAGGTAGTGTGATGAGGTCAAGTGGTCCACATGGGGCGACACCGTAGGTAACCTGAAAGGGGTTGTAACCTATGATGTAGCCGATGGCGTGGTTGTGTGCGAACTTAATTTGGCTCAAAATTGATATCCCACGATTTACCGGCCAGACTATGTAGCATGTTACCGAAAGAACGGTTCACAACCTCGGTCTAGCCGTCGGTTTGTGGTGGTATGGACCGTTGAAATTAAGGGTAGTGTTAACCGAGCGCCATAAACTACGTCAATAGTGGCTAAAGAAATGTGTACTATGGTTAGACAGGATAGAGGTAGGCATCCCATGAAGACGATATACCTCCTTAAAGAAGAGTTTGGCGACATGGATAACGTTGACGGTGCGTTTGTAGAGAATAAAGTGTGCCACATTTTAGAGAACCTGTCTACCACGAAAAATATCGAATCATAACTACTTTGCGTGCGTGGAGGTCTGAGCATGAATTCCATGCTAGCATCAGACCACGAGTGGGTAGGTTATGTACGTGTCGTCAAACGCACCCCAAGGTTTAAATTTATAAACCTAAGTTATATTAGTATCAAGCATGGTTCTTTTTAGAGAGTTAGTGGTTGAGCCAACAATTTGTATTAAAAAAATGCACATGTGTCACAAAGATTGACTACACAATTTATCGATCTCAAAGATAACCTAACTAAAAACGAAATCCATTTGGCATAAATACAGTACTTTATCATTGGTGTTGAGTGTTATATTAGACTATTAAACAAATAAAAATTGAAACTTTATAAGTAGGCATTAACTAGAAAACTAAAAGACGACAACTTTATCCATCAAAGTAGCTTCAAGATCATCCACAGGTACTACTAACCATCCAATAGAAGAATATGAATTCACCTAGATTTTTCATCAAACACTTGGTGTGCAATCCAAATACCCAATAAAGTAAAACAAATACCGAATAAAATAAACCCAATCTCGTTCCCTAATAATGATAAACAATTGCATTCAACCAATATTCAAAATAACAACGTCTGAAAATAAAACATCACATGAAGTTCTTGAACGAAACTCTAAGCAAAACGAACTATTAAACAACTTGAAACTTATATTAAACCAACCAATCTATTGTAACTAAGTAAATAAGAACTAGATTAAAATAAGAAAAATCAAACCACAATGTGTATCCCTCCATAAATAGGATATCATTAACTCCCATAAATAGAAAATCCATAACTCCTACAAAATGAAACTGTAACTCCTCCACAAAGACATTAAATAATTGTTCACAATGTGTATCCAAATCCTTACACAATGTTTTCAGGATCTTTAGTTTATTTTTGGTTCTTTGTTCTTGGTGTTATTTGTTATTGGAGATCCATACTGAACAAGTAACAAGAATTCACAACATATTTTGTTTATTGAATCTTGAGAGAGAATATTTTACATAAGAATGAAACTCACTTTCTCTCTCTAAGCTCTCTCTAGAATGTAACAAAATGAAGTGCTTCACATCTAAGCAAACTAAAACAAGTGTTAATATACCTACATATTACAAAGCAAGGTAAACACAATAAACTCTTCTACTTTGACAATTGTTGACTTTGACTTTTATATCTTTGACCAATCTTCATCACTTTACACTTCAAGGCTTTGTGATCTCGGATACAATATTTGTGACCTAACCCCCCCCCCCCCCTTGTATTTTAGATCATAACTTCCAAACACCTAACTAAAAAAAATGCATAAGTGTTAGGCCAACAATGTGTATTAAAAAAATGCACATGTAACACAAAGATTGACTACTCAATTTATTGATTAAGCTCAAAGATAACCTAACTAAAAATGAAATCTATTTGGCACAAATACAGTACTTTATCAATGGTGTTGAGTGTTATATTAGACTACTAAACAAAAAAAATTGAAACTTTATAAGTAGGCATTATGTAACACCCCAAAAATTTGAATAATAATACATCTCTGGTTATTTCGTATGTTATTGTGTTATTATCGAGCTACATTGAGTATTGGTATAAGTAGAATCAGATCGAGGTTTGGAAGAGGAGCCACTTGGGGCTCGGTACACTCTAGGCGATAGTGCCCAGCGAG
This sequence comes from Saussurea involucrata, assembly GCA_033807775.1. Lineage (NCBI taxonomy): Eukaryota > Viridiplantae > Streptophyta > Magnoliopsida > Asterales > Asteraceae > Saussurea > Saussurea involucrata. The sequence continues at coordinate 102,307,862 of CM066314.1, read as the reverse complement.
AGTGCCATGGAACTATCGCATATGTCACAATCGCAGCATATTACCGCAAGATTTGGGGTAGCGGGCGAGAGTGCCCCGACGATAGTGACCATGTCACTATCGCGATGTCACTATCGCGGGTAGGCCTGGGAGTATAAATTCGAGCTGAAGACGGTATTTTTGTGGAAAATCACATTTTAGGGTTTCAAGGAGGTCGTTTTCTTCTCTCCATTGGTAAGTATACTTCACCAACTTCCCTCTTCCATAAATGCTTCAAGTTACTTCATTAATGTTCATTAATGGACATTTTTAGGGCATTAAAGTGGTGCTAGACTTTAAGTGTTACTCTATTTCAAGAGATTCCTCCATTCTCATTTTAGGGTTTTGTCTAATAACCCTCTAAGGTGAGTTTCCTTTCATCTCACAACTAAATAATTGTTTTCACTATGATTATAACTTGTTTACATCTTCTTATTCTCTAGTTTGGGGTTTTTACCTTGAATCAAAAAGGGTTTTTGAGAAACCTTAGGGTTGTGTTGGATAAATAAGTTGTAAAGGTGAAATACATGATAATCCTGGTTCTACCTGAGACAAATGTCTTGGATTTGCTATTTTACTTCATAAAACGATTTTGACCACTTTAGGTCAAAATTAAAGTTTTGATAAAAGATGGGATTTTGATGTAAATGCTATGAAAAGGGATTTTAATGTTGGAAAGAGGATTTGTTATCAACTTTGGAATCCATGACTCCCAATACCTCATCTTTCTTCTTCTTCGTAAATGTAAGTTATAATTGGAAAGGTGTTTGTTAGTGTTCTTAATTATGAACTTATTATGTGGTAATGATGTTATTGACTCACTTGGAAGTTGTAAGTATGTCATTGAGTGTAATGGATCCATAGGCACTAGAGTCGTAACACAGAATAGGCATCGGGATCCATGATAAGTAAGATGTGGACCTATATGGTCGGGCATCGTCTCATGGGCAGTAAGGTATAATTCCAAAGTGCTTATTTATGGATTTAGAGTGACCCAATGTATAGACCTGGAGTGGTTGAAATTGGGGACTCACAAGTTATAGACTCCTTGGGGTTGCGCTTGTTTCCGTCTTATTGTTGAAATGCGATTATTACTACTAAAAATTATGTGGTTACCATTGTCTTATGAAATTGCTTATCGATTACCAAGATTCCATCAACACTTGAGGCATTGGATGTTCAATGACTTCTACTATGGGGTTCAATATGTTTTCTATTGTACCCCTATTTAATATTATTATAAATTGTTAGATTCTTACTCTGATCGTGTTAGTCTAACACTTCTTCTTTGGATGTGTTGGTAGAACTTCAAAGCGGTGGGGCTCCTCGGGCTTGAGTGAAGAGTCGTGACGAAGGATAGCATTTTTGGGAGTACATAGAGGCGTACATGATAGAATGACAATATAAATTTTTGGTAGCAGATAGACAACACACGAATGTAATCTAAGAATTGTTGGTTTAGATTATTAGGTTGTTGGATCATGATTTGCTCATTTTGGTCGCATTGTAAACGCCATACTTTATTTCCCCACTTATTGGGTGATTTATTTCTATGTTAGCTATATAATTCCGCAGGTTTTAAATTTTACCCAGATTTTTTTTGGTGTTACAAGTTGGTGGTATCAGAGCAGTAGTTTAAGTGAACTAGGTATGTTGTTAAGATGCCTAGACTTAAGCTGAAATGACTAAGTATGAACTGGTGAGCTTGGGTAGAACTCCTAAGATAGGATGGTCTTAGAGTCGACGAAAGTACATAAGTTGAAAGTTGTGACCTTGGTAACGAGAATCCTTATGTGAGGTATGTTCATAATTCAATTAGCTACTGCTATTATGAATGTATCATTACGTGAGTATGCTTAGATTACTATTGTTATGGTGATTGATGCATGTATTAGTACGTTTCTTTATGTTTAAATCTTATAGCCCATTTCTCACCTCATTCTCGAATGTTTGGCAGACTCCAATGGTTAATACTCACAGTAGAGTGGATGGCCATGATGCCACGACATCTACAGCTGATCAGCCAAGAGTGACGACAACAACGGTACCTGTTTATGCCAAAAATCACCCAAAAGGATAACTTGAGGTTGATGTGGACTTTAACAACTAAAGAAATGGATTTCAAGACCAATCAACACAATCGCAAGGAAAAAGTAAATCAGACAAGATATTTGGTGACACGGAAAACCCCAAAACGAGGGAAAAAACCGCGGTCGACTTGTGAGAGTCGACGGTACACTATAGTCACCAAACAGGGGCGAAAGTCCTTTTGTAACAGGTGTTTTGTGTACAACAGATTACAATATGAGAAGAAATGAACTTAATCGTATGTAAAAGCCGTGCGTCGTGTGTAAATCGTGCGAAATAAGCTGTTGTCGTGCGGTTCAAACTGCTGTCGTGCGTAAGTTGCCTTAGCGATATTTGTTCGAATGCCTCGTAGATTACTGTTGTGTTTGCGATGTGTAATAGCTTGGGAACATATATCTTTTTCGGTTGTAGAGCAGGCCTTTATATAGCTTCCACTGGCAATGAATGTGCTTTAATGCCTTATTTCGTAACCGCTGTCGGGTCTTTAATGCCATTAATAGCTCGTCCGTTACAGACCGTTGCACCATGAATGAACAAAAGAAACGGGTGTTGACTGTTAACGGTTAGTGCAATCGTACGACCAACTTAAGTCTTGGACGTCGGTCGTACGGAACATACGACCGTTAGGAAAATGTACGACCAAGAGTCCGTCTGTAAATAACTTACAGGACCTTATCTTAATACAAGAGTGGTCTTATGAAAATGTTATTTGAGTTTTCTATCGTCGGTCATGAGGTGTGATTTTTTACCCAAACAGTTTACCCCAAAATTTGAATTTAGGCGTTAAATTCGAATTTTAAATCTGGCGAAGCGGTTTGACACCTGTCGCGCGGGGAGAGAATCTGGTCGGATCCCAACCGTCTTGGTTCTCTTTGGATTGGAGAAAATGAAAAGGTCGTGACGTCACGCCGGCGTGTCAGAGCCATGGAGCCGTTTTAGGACAGGTGTCGCCCATCGGCATGATGCAGGCGAAAAGGCGATGGACATGTGTCGACCATCCAAAGGGTCGACCTGACACGATGTTACTATAAATATCGCGATCATTGATATTACCTCTTTTTACGCTTGCAATATATTTCCGAGAGAGTTTTCGAGAGAGAGAGGGTCAGAGGAAATCTACTGCTGTTTGATCGTTTGAGGTTTTTAGAGATTTAAGGTACGATCTTCTACCCCTTTTAATCATGTGAAAAAAGTCGATAGCCAAGAAGGCTTCTGCGTATAAGGATCTTATGGACCTGTACGTAGCACAAGTTTTTATGCCCGAATTTTCTGTCTCCTCCGAGCCGGCGAGCTCTTTTCAGGAGAAGGAGTAGGTGGAAGCCTTTAGATTATCGGCGGGTATTCCTGCCGAGATCCGGCTATATTCTTCTGACCAACTTAGACCGGCGGAGTGTCTAAGCGGATTCTTCGTTTTGTACGAGTATCCTTTTAGAATAGGATTTAGGTGGCCGTTTACTCCCCTGGTCAGGGTGTTTTTGGATGTTTTCGACTTATCTCCTGGTCAGATCCTGCCTGAAATTTGGCAGATCTTTCAGTAGATCAATCGGATCACCGCTGATTGGGATGTTCCTTTCACGGTGCGTGATCTGTTGACGACTTTTGACGTAAAGTCCGATGGCTACCATCGTTATAGCCTATCCTCTAAGCTAAGAGGTGGACATACATTGGTTCCTGATACCCTAGTCCAGGATCGTGGGTGGAATTCCAAATATGTCATCGGTCGGGTGCGAACGCTCGGACGTATAGATGAGGATACTTCCTGGGTCGCATCTGGATGGAACACCAGGGGTATATAAACTTTACTTCGTCGTACGTCTTATAGTATTTAATTTTGTCTTTTAGTAATTTCTTGTCGCTTGTTTCAGATATTAGCTTTGCTGGGGTTGGTCCTGCCGCTGATTCTCAAGAGAAGGTCGCGAGGCGTTTTTCTTGTGGTGTCGGGGAATTATTCGATTCTCCTAGTCGTACGACTGTCAGCGCTTCAGAAGCTGAAGAAAGAAGTCAACAAGAGACTTCGACAAGTAAGTGTCCCTTAATCGTACGTTTTCTCTTTAAGTCGTACGACAATGTCTGACACTTGTATTCTTTTGCAAGTGATTCTGAGATGCAATCCACTTCGGGTAAGTCGAGGAGAGAAGCTCAACTGGTTTTGGCCAAGAAGGCCAAATAGCTGAAGAGGAAAGATCCTCCGACTTCAGGGTCGGAGGTTTTGAAAAAGACGAAGTCGGTTCCCCTGAGGGAACCGTCGTCGACGGGTGGAGAGCCTACGATGGTCTCCACTCCGGAGAAGGCGAAGACGTCTTCGGACATGCCAAGGGCGATGTCGACGCCGCCTGGGTCGTCTGCTGCAGGAGACAAGGGGAAAGGTCCTCAGACTGAGGGATCCCCTAAAGCTACGACGGTAAACTTTATGTTACCGTCGGACTTCTTACTGGACGGCGTCCTGGATAGGGCGAAGATTTTCCCTAACTTAGGGAAATTCCTCCTGTCGGCCTTCAAGGATTGTTATCGTGGCGCTACCGTGGACGAGACAGGGTCTCACGTCGTGGGCATGGCCTTTCTGGTGATTGCTTTTGGCGTATGTCTTATCCTTTTTAGTAAGTTAGACTTACCTTATGTTGTTTTGTGCGACTGCAGGCGTTTCAGGCGTATTTATGCCTTTTCGGCCAACTGGAGGAGCTCCAGAAGGTCGACCCTTCTGTCGCTGAGGCGCTTCAGCGAGCACAGGAGGGTGAGCGTAAATCTCGAGAGGATGAACATGCGGCGAAGGCCAAGGCGGAGGCTCTCCGTTCAAGTGGACGATCTCAAGAGTCTTTTCCAGACGTCGTCGCTGGAGAAAGAGGAGCTCCAAAATTGCCTCAAGGAGGCGTTGGAAAGGGCTTCTGCCTATGAGGCAGAGGTGACGATGACAAAAGTGTCCCTTACCGTGCGCGAAAAACAAGTAGGGGAGCTCATGTCATCGGTTAAGGCCGCAAAGGCCAAGACGGGGGCCCTAGAAGAGAAACTCCTCTCGTTTGAGGCGTTGACCCGTCTGAAGGTCAGGGCGGCAATGATGCGCCGTCATCTGCAAGGGAAAAATCCCTTAGTTGGCACAGAGGCCGAGGTCGCGTCCTACCTCGAACATGTCGGGACGGAGAAGGATCTCGACCAAGAGGATAGGGTCGACGACACTAACTCTGCGGAGACTAAGACCGGTGGTGCGGAAGACGAGGGTGGAGTCGACCAGTGCCCTCAGTAGGCCTTTGAGCTTTTGTAATTTTTATTTTGTTCTAGGGCGACCGTTGGTGGTCGCGCCTTTTCTTGTACTACCTTTGGATTAATACAAGTATGTGTTTTTATTATACTGTCGTGTGCTTTACTTTGTTGTAAATAAACAAAATAAACTAGTATATAAAGCAGTAAGGCGAACGTAGAATTGTACGACACAAGTACATGTAACTTTGGAAGTAGCCGGGTTACTGGGCCGAAAGAATATTCTAAGTATGGAATTCAAGTCATATGACTTTGACTCCGAAACTTAGATTAAAAACACCTGTTTATGATCCCAAGATCCATGAGATGAATCATAAGATTTTGCTTATGACGTATGGGTCATGACTTTATCGGTCTTGACATATTTATCGTGACCCTGTAATATGAAAGACTTTGTCTTTCACGATATAAATCGTAAGACTGACGTTCGTGCGATCCTGCGAGCCTGCAATGTAAGATTCAGGGGTGGTCGTTGGTTTGAACAACGACCCTCCGATGCTTAAGTCAGTAATCGTTTGTCAAAATAAATCGAAAGTAAAAATTCAAAAGAAGTACTTCTTTAGATGTACTGCGTTCCAGCTTCGTGGGATGTCTTGGTCATCGAGGGTTTGAAGCCTGTAAGCACCCTTTCCGACGACCTCAGATATTCGATAAGGTCCTTCCCACTTAGTGGACAACTTACCTGCATTTGGTTCCTTAGTGTTCTGGAATACCCGTCGTAAGACGTAGTCACCTTCCTGAAAGATTTTGGCCTTAACATTCTTGTTGAAATGTCGCTCAACGACTTGTCATTGAGACGCCATCCTGACTAAAGCAGACTCTCTTAACTCTTCAAGAGCGTCGAGGTCGTAGCTTAGGTCCACCAAATTATGATCGACGGACGTATGTCTCGATGTCGGGAGTTGCACTTCAATAGGTAAGACGGCTTCACAACCGTAGACCATTGAAAACGGTGTATGTCCTATCGATGTTCGGGGTGTCGTACGATTGGCCCATAGGACCGATGGGAGTTCTTCGACCCACTTTCCCTTTGCATCCTTAAGTCTTTTCTTGATTGAATTGATAATGACTTTATTGCTCGATTCTGCAAGACCGTTAGACTGGGGATAACGTGGGGTTGAGGTCGTAAGTTTGATACTACGGTCCTCACAAAAACGTTGTGTACGATCAATTATGAACTGTGACCCATTGTCACACACGATTTTGGAAGGGATTCTGAACCTGCATAGAATGTTAGTCTGGATAAAAGAAATGACTTCTTTGTCCCGAATCTGGGAGTAATCGGTTGTTTCTATCCATTTAGAAAAAAAGTCTGTAAGGACTAACAGAAAGACCTTCTACCCTGGGGCAGACAGTAATTTACCAACGATGTCCATTCCCCATCTCATGAAAGGCCATGGAATCAAGGACGTACGTAAAGGTTCGGAGGGTTGGTGGATCATACCTGAATGTCGTTGACATGCATCACAGCTTTGAACGTACCTGGTGGTGTGTTGCCTTAATGTCGGCCAGTAATAGCCTTGTCGTGAGATACGGTTTGCAAGACTGCGGCCACCTGAGTGGTTGCCACATTCGCCATCGTGCATCTCCTTTAAGATATTTTGTACCTGTTCAGGATTATCGATGCATCAAAGATTTAGACCCATCGATGAGCGTCGATAGAGTCTATCGCTGATGATTATGTATTTTGATGCTTTAAATCGAATCTTGCGAGCTACCATTCGATATTCAGGTAGTTGGTCGTGCATAAGGTAATTTTTGATGTCAGACGACCAACTGCCTTCGGTGCTAAGAGCACAGATTTCTTTAGAGTCTTCAATGGATGAGGTCTCTAGATGGATCATGGGAATAGCGTCGAGTGACGGCTTATTAAGTGCTGATCCAAGGTTAGCTAGCGCCTCGGCCTGAGTGTTTTGATCCCTGGGGATTTGCTCGATTGAGAATGGATCAAACATCTTAGATTTAGCTTTGGCTATCTTGAGATAAGCCATCATCTTGGAATCTTTGGCTGAAAATTCCCTGCTCATTTGGTTTACGACCAGTAGGGAATCGCTTCTGACGTGAAGTCTGACTGCCCCCAAGTCGTGAGCCATATTCATGCCTACGATCAGAGCTTCGTATTCCGCCTCGTTGTTAGTAGCTTTGAAACTGCATCGTACGGAGTATACCATCTTGCCCCGTTGTGGGGACTTTAAGATGACACCAAGACCTGCTCCTCTAGAGTTTGATGAACCGTTGACATGGAGTACCCAGATCGTGTCGCTTATAGTTGCCACAGTACATGTCTCGATTTGTGCTTCTTTTTCCAGTTCGGGACTGAAGTCAGCGACGAAATCAGCCAAGACCTGCTACTTTATTGTTGTGCGAGGTTTAAAGTCAATATCATAGCTACTGAGGTATATACTCTATTTCGCTAGTCGTCTTGATAACTCGGGTTTTCTCAGGACCGACTTAAGAGGAAAGCTTGTTACGACGGTAATGGGATGGGATTCAAAGTAGTGTCTTAACTTCTTTGCTGTTGTGACTAGCGACAAAAGTAATTTCTCCATGGACGTTGTTAGATCTGAAGTTTTGTCAATAAACCAAGTGTTGAAGATCTGATAAGAAGACTCAGATGTTCTGAGTAGAGGAGTCAGAGGTCTGACTGTGAAAGCTCAGAAGTACTGATAAGAGAAGTCAGATGTCTGAGATAAGGAGTCAGAAGATCTGAGAAGCATGATCAGAAAAATGTTCAGAAGTTCTGAACTACCTGTTCAGAACTTATGACGAGATACTTTACTTAGTAATTTGTAAACTAATTAGGACACGTGTTTTGTTCTTATTAGTCTTTCTTATTTGTACTGTAGCTTTAATATTCCCGTTGCAGTATAAATAGTGGTTAGCACTACATTGCTAACTGATTGATTTTCTCGTAATTCTTGTATTCATTCTTTGTAATCTTTGAGATTCTCTCTCTCTTAGATTTGTATTTCTGTTCATCAGTGAATACAATTGGGCTTGATCATACAACTTCTCAATTACTGCTTTCTATATTGATTGTAAGATAAGATCCTGAACTTTCAATTGGTATCAGAGCCAATCAACAAACAAATTCGTTCAAGATTGTTATCGCGAAGATCGATTGATCAATTTCTTGAAGATTTATTGATTCATTCAAAATTCGATTCCGCTGCTAGGGCTAGTTCTTGAATTCTTGGTAATTCTTGAATTTCCTGTTACTTTTCGATCAAGAAACTCAAATTTGTCTTTCTGTTGAAATTTCTTACAATCAAGTCTTCTAAAGAATATCTAGCCATGGGATCCGAAACCAAACCGCCTGTTCTTATACCAGAAGAGTATCAGCAATGGAAAACTCGTATGATCCAATTTCTAGACAACATCGATGAAAATCTTATGATTTCTATTCGAGAAGGTCCAATTGAAGTGTATATCGATGTCGCTGCAACCCCTGCTACAAAGACAACTCCAAAAATTCCAGCGACCAGGGTGAAGAAGAATTATTCCCAATACACAGTTGAACAGAAGAATAGGCATGCTATCGACAAAAGAGCAATTACTTTGATGACTTTGGCTGTCCCAAATGAGGTTCTTAACAGGATTGACAGTGGATCATCAGCTAAAGAAATGTGGGACGAATTGGAAAGGCAGATGTTAGGAACTGTAAGATCTATTCAGGCAAAGTTAAATCAAAGCATAAATGCTTATGAAAGGTTCAAAGCAAAAGAGTCAGAAAGTTTAACACAGACATACAGTAAATTTTGCACTATTCTAAATGACTTGAGAAGAAATGGACTGAAGAAAACGAAGTCAGAAATAAATTACAAATATCTGAACAGTCTAAATTCAGAATGGTCATCATTTGCCATAAGTCTGCAAATGAACAAGGATATGTGTGAAGTAGACTTAAATGATCTGTTCTGTGTTCTTAATCAACATGAAGACTCTGTCAAGTTAGTTGTGGAAGAGAAGAAAAATGTTGCTGATCAGTTAGCGTTCTTATCAAAGTCCAAAGCAATCAAAGCACCATTAGAAATGATTCATACTGATCTTTGTGGTCCAATTTCAGTTCAATCTATGGGAGGAAAAAAATATATGCTTGTGATTGTTGATGAATTCTCCAGATACACATGGGTTGAGTTCCTAAGAGCTAAGTCAGAAGCTGCTACTACATTGATAAATTTTATCAAAAGGATTCAAGTTCTCTTACAACTTCCAGTTCAGAAAATCAGAAGTGATAATGGAACAAAGTTCAGAAATGAGACTTTTCAGAATTTTTTAGAAAGTTCTGGGATTTCTCACAATTTTCTGCTGTCAGAACTCCTCAACAAAATGGTGTTGTTGAAAGGAAAAATAGAACTCTAGTTGAAGCTGCGAGAACAATGCTGGCTTATGCAAATCTTCCTACCTTCCTATGGGCTGAAGCAATTGCAACTGCTTGTTTTACACAGAATAGAACTTTAATCAATAAGAGATTAAATAAGACTGCTTATGAACTGATAAATAAAAGAAAACCATTAATCAATTTCTTTCATGTTTTTGGTTGCAGGTGCTATATTCTTAGAGACAGAGAAAATCTTGCCAAATTCGATAAAAAGGCAGATGAAGGATACTTTGTGGGTTATTCTTTAACTTCCAAAGCATTCAGAATTTATAATAGAAGAACCAAGAGGATGATGGAGAGCATAAATGTAACTTTTGATGAAGCCAGAAACAGGACTTCTGAACAAGACAGTTCAGAACTCATGCAGAACAAGACAAAAATGACTTCTGATACAAATTCTAATCCTATTTGTTCAGAACTCAATTTACTGTTTAAGGATGCTTTTAGTGAACTAATTTCTGATTCTTATGCAGAATATGAAAATCCAAAGATGGTCAAAGAGATGAAAAATAAGACTCCAGAAATAGTTCAATCAACTGTAATTTCTGACAAAGGTCCATCAGAGGAATGTCCAAATCTAATAAATACAAGTGGTGGAAATTCTGAACCTTGTAATCAGAATTCTGATTCTTGTACTCAGAACTCTGAACAAGTCACTCAGAATTATGAATTCATTGCTCAGAACTCAAACTTGGATGCAACTCCTACTCCTACATCAGAACAAGGGGACAGTTCAGAATTACAAGCAATCATTGATGAGAATGATGCAAACAACAATTATTCAGAGATTGATGTACTCCCTAGTGCTAATAAATGGACTAAAAATCATCCTATTCATCAAGTAATAGGTGATCCATCAGCAGGAGTAAAGACCAGATCAGCTACAGCAAATGAAGCAATGTTTGCTGGTTTCTTGAGTGTGATTGAACCAAAGAAAGCTAATGAAGCCCTAGAGGATCCAGACTGGATTTCAGCAATGCAAGAGGAATTGCTTCAATTTGAAAGAAATAAAGTTTGGAGACTCATTCCAAAGCCAGAAGGTAAATCTATTATTGGAACTAAATGGGTGTTCAGAAACAAAAAGGATGAATCAGGTGTTGTCATGAGAAACAAGGCAAGATTGGTTGCTAAGGGATACTGTCAACAAGAGGGAATTGATTATGATGAGACATTTGCACCTGTGGCAAGAATAGAGGCAATCAGAATATTTTTGGCCTATGCTGCACACAAAAACTTCAAAGTGTATCAGATGGATGTCAAATCAGCCTTTCTAAATGGCAAACTTAATGAAGAGGTGTATGTTCATCAACCTGAAGGTTTTGTTGATCCAGAATTCCCTGATCATGTTTATATTTTAGACAAAGCTTTATATGGTCTAAAACAAGCACCACGAGCCTGGTATGACACTCTTACTAAACACTTGTTAGGTTCAGGGTTCAAGAAAGGTAAGATTGACACAACTTTGTTTTTAAAGAAACAGGGTGATTATTTAATTCTGATTCAGATTTATGTTGATGACATAATATTTGGTTCTACCAGTCCAGAATTATGTGATAATTTTTCAAAAATCATGTCTTCTGAATTTGAAATGAGCATGATGGGTGAGCTGAATTTTTTTCTTGGTCTTCAAGTCAAACAATTACCAAAAGGTATTTTTATAAATCAAGGAAAATATGTCAGAGACATTCTGAAAAAGTTCAAAATGTCTGATTGTGCTTCTATGAGAACACCTATGGCAAGTAACATAAAGTTAGATGCTGATCTCAAAGGTGTTTCAGCAGATATCAAACTCTATAGAGGCATGATTGGATCATTACTTTATCTTACGGCAAGTAGACCAGATATCATGTTTTCTACGTGTTTCTGTGCTAGATTTCAATCTAACCCAAAAGAATCACATATGTTGGCTGTCAAAAGGATTTTAAGATATCTCAAAGGAACACCTGATCTAGATTTATGGTATCCAAAAGAAACTGACTTCAAATTGACTGCTTTCACTGATGCTGATCATGCAGGAAGTAGGTTGGACAGAAAGAGTACATCTGGTGCTTGTCACTTTTTGGGAGATAAAATAGTGAGTTGGGCATCAAAGAAGCAGAATTGTGTGTCCACTTCAACTGCTGAAGCAGAATATGTTGCTGCTGCTGCTTCATGCTCTCAAACATTGTGGATGAGAACACAACTCATGGACTATGGATATCAGCTTAACAAGATTCCCATCTATTGTGACTCAGAAAGTGCAATTGCCATTACTCAGAACCCTGTTCAACATTCAAAGACTAAGCATATAGATGTGAGGTATCATTTTATAAAGGACTATGTGGAAAAAGGAACTATAGAGATGCACGTTGTGCATACAAAGTATCAATTGGCTGACTTGTTCACAAAGCCACTTGATCACAAAAGGTTTTCTTTTCTCATATGTAAAATAGGAATGCTTAATCTGCCTAATTGAAAATATTTGTTTTTCTTAAAAATGCTAAATTTTTCTAAGTAAAATTGTCTGAGTACTGCACTCAGAACTCTGAGTCTTAAGATTCAGAACTTCTGAGTACTAAGATCAGAACTTCTGAGTCTTGAGTTCAGAACTTCTGAGTCTTAAGTTCAGAACCTCTGAGTCTTAAGGTCAAAAATTCTTAGTCGATACTTCAGCAATCTAACTTCAAAAATTTATTTTTGAGAAATACAAATACTTCAACTGTGTGGATTATGCTTCTTCTATTATCTTTTTATCTCATCTTTATGTATCATTAATAGTCAAATGCATGCTCAAGTCAAGGGGGAGCATCAAAATTTTTTTTGGAAATCATTTTGTGATGCTTAAAAGATTTGTTTTCATTTCTTATCTCTGATCATTCTAAGAAGAACAAGCTTTTAATGATAAATTTTTTTGTTATTCAAACTATATCTGAATTAAAAATTTTCATATTCAGATATAAGATTTTAAATGATTTTTTTTTAAAATCATCATAATATGAACAAAATTTTGATGATAAAAATGTGTTTCTATCTGTTCAAACCTCTTCTGAATAATCAAAATGTTTTATATTGGTCAGAAGTTGATTTTAAATGACATTTTGGTTACAAGGCAAAATTCTTCTGAGTCATGGAATCAGAACATCTGTGCGTGTTATTCAGATCTTTGACTTGAGTCAAAATTCTATCAACTAACACGTGTCAGCTTCATATTTGTTTGACAATGCCACGCATTTCATTTAAATCCTTTGTGGTATTTCAAATGTGTTGACTCCGTTATAACATTGATTTCTCTTTTCCGTTAAACCTTTCAACTTCGCGGATTTTAAATAGGTCTTAAAATCCCTATTTCAAATCTTTTCAAATTCCAGAGCGAAACGTGAGATACGAATCAAATCCAGAGTTCTTTGTGTCTGTTTTCTTCTTAAATCATGTCTGAAATACGAAAAAGTGGTCCAATTTCTCTACATTCTACAAAATCGATAATGGATTCATCCGATTCGGAAAATGATGAAGTACAAAATAGAGTTGCAGAGGAAGGGGCAATAAGAAATGATGGAGAAGATGAACAAATGGATGAATCTGAAGGAAATGCGGATGAGGTAAACGTTAATATTGAACATGAACAGAGTGCTGCAGGTTCTATTATGTCAGATAGACCTATTTTAGTGGAAAGAGTTGTTCATGAGAGTGAATGGCTGAAATTATCTGAAAATAACTGTGTTATATTATTTGAGGAAAGCCGTTTTAGGCCTGAACACAGAATTATCATGGAGTTATTCAAACACCATCCGTACAGAAAATGGTTTACACGAAGTAAAAATGTGCATGTTCAGTACATACAACAATGGTGGAAACATCTTAGGTTAGAAGATAATAAGTTTGTGTCTGAAATTGGAGGAGTGACATTTGCCTTATCTATCTCTGCACTAAGAGAAATGCTGAATTTACCAGAGAAAGATGATGTACAAAGAAGGACAGATTTTGAGGACTCACCCCTAACAGAGGAATTAATAGCAGAATTTATGAAATTGGGATACAATGAAGGATTGAGGACTCTCAGTTTGTTCAGAAGAAACAAATTACCACCTATTTGGGCTTGCTTCTTTCATGTGGTAAATAAATGTTTGTCAGGGAAGAATAGTTCTGCTGATCAAGGTTCTAAACAAATTCTTCAGATCTTTCAGGGCTTAGTGAATAATAGGCATTATGACTATACTTTAATACTTTGGGAAGACATGAAGAATACATTTGAGAAGAATCAGAAAGCAATTCAGAAGAAAACAAAGGATGCTCCATTGACATACATTCCTTATATAAGGTACTGGCAAATTGTTATTTGGTATGCCATGCAGGAAAACAGAACAATCTCAAGAAGAACAAATGAAGAGCATGGTCCTACATTTTATTTGGGTAAGATGACCTCAGTAACAAGACTTGAAAACTATCCCAATCATAAACTGTTGCCAAAATCACTTAGGAACTATACTCCAAGGGAGAGTGAGATTTTAAAAGCTTATTGCACCTCTATGGGAATTGAATTACCTCAAATCTCTACCCAAGAGGACCAACCTGAGAAGAGAGGTGAGGGGTCTAGTCGAATTAGAGAGGGGGAGGATGTTCAGATGAGTGAACATTCTGAGAGACTTGAGGGGGAAAATTCTGAGAGCTTGGTTAGACTTGGTGAGGAAAAACAGAATGAGAGTGGTGAGGATGAGAGATTGTCAATAGAGGTTCAAACAGAAAGAGATGCCTCTGCACCAGCTAATCTTGGCCAGGTAACCACAAATGCTATTGGTTCACATCTCTTGGTGTCCAATATTGAAACAAACACCATGGACCTAGTGGTGGATCTTGAACAACCCATCCATACCCACTCAGAAGCATTTCAACATGCTACTGTTTCACACAAATCCGGGGAACCATCCCAAACTCATTTGGAGGGAGGTGATAAATCCCAACCTATTTTTCAACACATTGAGTCTGAATATCGCAGTCCTATTCATATTGAGCCTGAAATTCCTTCTGACACTTGCACAAATCAAGAATTTCGTATTCCTGAAACAACATTCATAGACATACCTAATGATGGGTGTCGAGGATTGGATGGAAGTCCTGGTGAGGTGAACATTACAAAAGCCTCATTCAAAAGTGCATATGTTGTACAAGATGACTTTGTGTTATCTACAGGCCATGAGCCCTCTGGGCACATGAAAACTGGACCATATGTTGGTTCAGGTTCACTGTTAGACACTTCTGAATTTGAAAAGATTCAGAAACAAAACAAGGAGATGGGGGAAAAAGTAGAAAATTTGGAGAAGAAGGTGGAGGATTTGAATGATGAGATGTCAGATTTGAAAGTTGTGTTGGAGAAAAAGTTGATTTCTGTTGAAACCAAAGTAGATGATGTAAAGAAATCCTTGGATTCTCACAAAAAGGAGATCATGGATACAATGTCTGGTTTTCAAAAAGATATGTTAAAACAAATGCAAGATTTGCAGGAATCTATACTGAAAGCACTAAGTGCATCAGTGGCTTCTACTTCAAAGCCTCTTGATCCTATTCCTATTGCAGAAGCTGAACCTGAAGGTACTTCTAATCAGAACTTGAAGAGAAAGTTTGATGATAATGAGCCTCATGATCATCAAAAGGGGGAGAAAAGACAAAGGTTAAGTTCTGATGATGATATTGGCATAGAAGATTTTGAGATAGCAGATATGCACTTAGCCAGTACAAAAAGTTCAGAAGATCAGACACAGGAAAATTTAAAGGCAATAACTCAGATAGTTCAGATTGATAGCTCAGATACAGAGGAAATGGAGTTGGAAAGTACAGATGGTGGTGATTCAGATAAAACAGAGGAATTGAACTTAGACACAGAGATGGAAGGAAACTCAGATGAAACTGAAGCTATTGAAGAATTTGTATTGAGATCAGAAAAGACAGTGGAAAGTGAAGTGGTCAACATGTGTACAGATATTGTGGTGTATAACAAAGAAAATGTGATGAATTCTGAATCAGAAGAAAGGAGGTTGAGTGAAGAATTGATCAGAAAAATGCAAAGTGAGGTAGTCAAAGCACTTAATGTTCAGAAAATTCAATAAGGGTTAAAACTGATAAGGCCTATTGATCTGTTGGGAGAAGAAGACAGAACTGTTGGTTATTCTCAGAATTTTAAGCATGAGTTCAGATATAACTATGCTGATGAGATGAACACAGAAGAAGAATATGAGAAACTAGAAGATTACTTCATGCCTTCTGAGTATGTATTCAGAAAACCAATTGAGATTCCCAAGATTAACTTACAGATTTTAGAAGAACCTATATGTGATTTTATCCTGGAATTAAATGATGTACCTTTGGCCAGACAATTTCATGATGACATTTTTCCTGAGGAAATGTATGAAAACCTCTACCACACAGAAGGAGAATATGAGCTTTTAGAGAGTAATGTTGATGGTTTCATGGATGAAAGAGCTCAGATGATTTATACAGAAGCATCAACCAGATTCAGAATTCCTGACTCAAGACTGCATATCCAGAAATAATTGAGAAAGTTCTAATGTTCCAACAAGAAGAATTTAATGGTTTGATATTTGTAAGAATGGAAGTGCTGAAAGAAAGGAATACAAAAGTTTTCATGTCCAGTTTTGATTTCCACAGACTAACACTTGATGATCAAATCTTTCTAGTCAAGTTCTTCTCTAGTACTGAAGAAGCCTTGATGGAAATTGAATGCAGAAGACTTCTGGGTATCTATGTCAGAAACATGTACTTATATGATTTTCAACTAGCCATTGAAGGAAGAAAAGAGAAGTGCAATCTGAGGTGTCCAACAAATATTGCAGGATTTGATGTGTGTATAAAGGGATTTGTAAATGAAGGAATGGAATCTGAAGGGTTTGCATATAAAGTTCAAGAGAGACTTGAAATGTTCAAACAGAAAGAACTGGTAAAATATAATGATGCAACTCTGAGTTGGTTACTGATTGAAATGGAAGTAAGTGCTAAAACTGAAAGAAAGAATTTAAAGAAAAAGCGTGTAAACTCTATGAAAAGAAGGTTGAATCTCAGAAGAAAGATCAAAAGTTGTGGTGAATGGTTGCTATCTGAAGTTAATCCCAAGAAGATGTTACATAGTGATTTTGTGTTTCCTGCTGAGTATGAAGTGAATGAAATTCTGTCAGATGAAGTTGAAGAAGTTCAGGACACAATACCTCAGAATGTGCAGATAACTAGTTTTGATCAAGCTGAACAGTCTGAACCCAAAGAAGATGAAATATCCATTGATCTAAATGGATACTTTCTTGAATTTGATCTGCCTGAGTTCTTCAAACCAAAAGAAGTACAATTCTTGGACGTGCATTATGATAGACCTAAGGAGACTCGGATCTGGTTGGCTGAAAAATCAAGATGTCTTGGCAAAACAAAGCAAGCTGTTTACTCAGATTTTCTAATCACTGGAATCAGAGAATTGAAGGTTAAGAAATTCAGAAAGATGGAGTACTTATCCTTTGAAGTTCTGAGAGATGATGGCAAGGTTTATTACTTTACTGATGCAGATTTTGAGAAACTATCAGTGGTTGACTTCTACAGATTACACAGCTTTCTATGCTTCAAAGAGTCAAGCAAAGACAGAAATGAAAGAAAGGCAAGAAGTGTGGTGATTGAGGCCATGTTCTATATCTTAAGGTGGCACTGTTATACAGATTTCCAAATAGCTCTGTATTTACAAAAGCCATGTGTTTATCTGGCAAATCCAAACACAGATCATGAGCAGAAAAAGGTGTTAAAGACTGGAAGTGTTCATAAATTTTCAGATTTGGGTGTGTTTTTGAAGAACAAAAGTGGAAAGATCTTCTTCAGAGCAAAGGAAACTGCAAAATACTGTTCTGGAACTTTAAGGATCATAAAGCACAATTTGGAGAAAAAGATGCTGAAAGTAAAGGAAGCAAACATAACTCAAAAAGTAATCAATCAGCAAGTTGAAATTATTCAAGAAATCATTGACAAAATTGATAAGAGGCTTAATCTGAGAAATGTGCTTCTTCAGAAAATTGTTCCTGCTCTGAAAGAACTGGATGATGCAAAGTTTAAGTTTATTTGACAAAAAGGGGGAGATTGTTAGATCTGAAGTTTTGTCAATAAACCAAGTGTTGAAGATCTGATAAGAAGACTCAGATGTTCTGAGTAGAGGAGTCAGAGGTCTGACTGTGAAAGCTCAGAAGTACTGATAAGAGAAGTCAGATGTCTGAGATAAGGAGTCAGAAGATCTGAGAAGCATGATCAGAAAAATGTTCAGAAGTTCTGAACTACCTGTTCAGAACTTATGACGAGATACTTTACTTAGTAATTTGTAAACTAATTAGGACACGTGTTTTGTTCTTATTAGTCTTTCTTATTTGTACTGTAGCTTTAATATTTCCGTTGCAGTATAAATAGTGGTTAGCACTACATTGCTAACTGATTGATTTTCTCGTAATTCTTGTATTCATTCTTTGTAATCTTTGAGATTCTCTCTCTCTTAGATCTGTATTTCTGTTCATCAGTGAATACAATTGGGCTTGATCATACAACTTCTCAATTACTGCTTTCTATATTGATTGTAAGATAAGATCCTGAACTTTCAGACGTATATCGGGTTTCCGAATCCAATAGAGACTTACTGACGTAGTAAATCGGCAGTTGCTGCCCGTCGTCCTCTCTAGTTAAGACGACACTTACTGAGTGAGGACTTACGGCGAGGTACAGTTGTAGGATCTCGTGTTCTTCTGGTTTCGAAAGTAATGGCAGGACGGCCATATATTCTTTCAATCGTAGTAACGCTTGCTCGTGTTCGTCCGTCCAGTCAAAAACCTTATTTTTTCGTAAGACGTTATAGAACAGACGACATTTATTTGACGATTGTGAGATGAAGCGATTTAAGGCGGCCACATGACCCGTAAGTCGTTGGACCTCTTTGAAATTTCTGGGCGACTTGATGTTTATCACGGCTTTGATTTGATCCTGGTTTGCCTCTATGCCTCGCCGTGTGACCATATAGCCCAGGAATTTCCCGGCGCTGACTCCGAAAGAGCATTTCGTAGGATTTAATTTCATCTGATACTTTCGTAGGATATCGAAGGATTTCTTTAGATGATCGATATGGTCGGTCCCTTGCTTGGATTTGGAAAGCATGTCGTCAATGTACACCTCCATGGTGTTGCCAAGATGCTCTTTGAACATCTTGTTAACCAATCGTTGGTAGGTCGAACCTGCATTCTTCAGACCAAAAGGCATGACTTTGTAACAATAGATGCCTTTGTCTGTCATGAAAGCAGTATTTTCTTGGTCTTCGTTGTGCATCAATATCTGGTTGTACCCAGAATAAGCATCCATGAACGTCAGGAGTTCATGTCCTGCGGTCGCGTCGACCATAGCGTCGATGTGGGGTTGTGGGAACTGATCTTTAGGACATGCCTTATTAAGGTCTGTGAAGTCGATACATTCGAACTTTGGTAAACTTATAGAATCTGTTATTCTAGTTAAAAACACAATTTTAGTGCTCGGCTTAAAGCTTTTAAGCTTAAAAAAACTTCATACGAAGCATCCACTTCATTCTCTGAAAATATGCTGTTAAAACCCTTTTTCTGGATAATTTATCTCTCTAAAATGACAAATACAAACAACTTCATCTCTGCTGGTTCCTTAACCAAACCTCCCACTCTTCTTAGAGAAGAATACCCTCAATGGAAGATTCGAATGATTCACTTCTTTGAGGGTACTGACAAAGAATTGGTTTATTATATACGTAACCCTCCTTTCATTCCCATGATAATTGTACCTCGTGTTCCTAGCACAGACGACACACCTGAAATTCCAGAACACACGAAACCAAAGACCCAAGAAAATTGGTCTGATTCTGATTGGGCTAAATACGAAGTTGCTCAGAAAACTAAGAGAATTCTGATCATGGCCATCCCAAATGACCTTTTCCAGTCCATGGATGCATGTGAATCTGCATATGATCTATGGAAAGAACTGGAAAAACAACTAGAAGGAGGAGTCAAAACCCAAAAGAATCTCTGCAAACTACGTATGATAGGTTCAACTCTCTAATAAACAAGTGCAAGAAGTTCGGCATCCACAGAACCTCTGAAGCAAACAACGTTATGTTCCTAAATTCCCTAAATGAAGAATGGCTTCAGTTATCTATGTCTCTGCAAACAAATCAAGACTTAGATTCTTGGACCCTATCAGACCTCTATGGAACATTAGCAGCACAAGAGCCTCAGGTAGCACAAGCAAAAGCCCAAATCATTGCACCTCTTTCAATGGTTGATAAGACTACAGAGGTTAAAGAGAAACCAAAGAAAGAGGAAAGAAAGGAGAAGAAGAAGAAAATCATGATGGTGGAAAGTGAAGAAGAAGAGGAAGTAGCAGCAGAAGAAGAAACGACCCTGGCCTCGATAGCTAAATCTTTAGCTCTCTTGACTAGGGAATTCAGCAGAGGATACCAGGAGAAATCTGGTAATGAACGATATGAAAGAGAGAATCAAGAAAGAGAAGGGTCAAACGACAGAAGTGGTGACCGACAGAGGTCCAGTGACAGAAATAACAGAGGAAATGACCGAAAGATGTCGGAAGACAAAGCTGGCAACACTCCACAGATTCAAGAGTGTTACAAATGTGGTAAGCCAGGCCACTACGCAAATGAATGCCGAACAGAAAGAAGTGGTGACCGACAGAGGTCAGACGACAGAGCTGGAAGCTCCACACAGAACCAAGGATGCTACAATTGTGGAAAGCCATGTCACTTTGCCAACGAATGCAGGAGCAAGTCAAATTGCCCTCAGAGGGATGCAGCTTTCTACAAAAAGAAAGCTGAATACTATGCTCAGAAGTCACTAATGGTGAACAAAGAAATCTGGGAGTCTGACACATCCTCTGACGAAGGCGAAACAAAGAATGCTCTATTCTGTGGCATGGCAGTAGTCAGCTCCGGCTCCGACAGTGAGGTATCCACTTCTACCTCTAACTCTAATACTGCAGAAGATGACTTGATTAAACTTAATATTGAATACACTGAAATGAAAAAAACGTGTGAAAATATTCAGAAAAAGCTCACTTACTATGAGAGAGAAGCTAGGCTTCTCACTCAAGAAAAAGCTAAGATTTTTCAAGAAAAAGAAGAAATTAAAATGGACTGGAACAAAAAGTTAAATCCTTTAAAAGAAAAGATTTCTGAACTTAATTCTTCTTTGTAAAGTAAGCATAAAGAACTAATGGACGTTGAGTGCGACAGAATGAACATCCTAGCTCTTAAAAATTACTTTCAAAAGGAAAGAGAAGTCCTCTGTCAAGATTTACTCAGAAGAGATCTTCAAATTAAAAAATTTCAAGATGCTCAGAAGGTGTACGAAAAAATAAACACACAAATAGGGAGTCGGGGAATTGGCTTCTGTGATATAGATCCCTATACCGGAACCAAAAGAAGCAAGTCTATGTCCTCTCTATTTCACATTAGAGATACAAGAAAACCTGGTTTTCCAGATCTTCTCTCTGTAAGTAAAAGGCAAAAAGTCTCTGGGAACCTCACAAGAGGAAACCTCTGAAGATGACAAATGTGTGGTTTGAAAACACAGATTTGTCACATTCAATCTCTGTCAAAAGAGAATCCAAACCTATGAGGTATCTGAAAACTCAAGATCAGATAGGAATCTTCAAGTTTGGTAAACCCGAGACTCAAACTCAAGTTGCATTTGTCTGCATGATGAATTCTGAAAAGAAATTATCAGCAGAGGCACCTGAGTTCAAGCCAAAAATTACAGAAGAAAAACTTGTTATCTCTGAAGAAAACCTCTGTACATCTTCCGTTGATCAAGATCTCTCTGAAGAAAAATTAACAGATACTTCTGTTAACTTAGAAGATAGTTCCTTAGAAAAGGAAGAAAGTGAGTATGGCACATGTTCTGAAAGTCCAGCCTCTGTCGAAAGAGAACTAAGTGACTCAACCTCTGTATATGAGGACGATTCATCCTCTGACGAATCAGAGACTGACTCTAAGTCAGAGATAGGACCTAGTGACACAGAGGTTATTAAACAAACCTCTGAAGTTCTTAACAGAACTATTCCTCCCAAGGAGAAAATCACTGGAATTCCCATCTGTCCAGACTTTTTAAATATGTGCATACAAGCCAAAACCTCTCTTGAGCTTGAAAAATTCAAACAACAGAAGTTAATGTCCACTCAAATTCCAACGAGTTCAAAGATTTTAAAACCCTTAAAATTTGTTAAAGAAAAACTAACATGGCAACAGAAGGGTAAATGGACAAAAATTAACAAATCTTTTTCTTCTGTGACAGTGAAATCTACAGAAGTTCACCACAGAAGGGGAACACAGAAGGCTGCACTCAACAAAGGATTTTGCAAACAACGATATAGCCTACATAAACCTTCTTGTAATAGAAAGTCTAATGTTAGGATACATTGTAATGCCTATGTGCCCCCATTTAATGTATTCAATGAAAAGTTCAAACAAATCTCCTCGCACATTCAATATTGTCATTGCTTTGATCTTATGTTTAAATTAAACCAACACTTCAAAAGTCCACACTGTCATCTTACTGTACCAAAAGAAAATGATAAATCCAAGGGTAAGAAGAAACAAAATGTTCCTTCAACAGAAGCTAAAACAAAGAACAAGAATGCTAAGGCAAACTTGAAGACCCCTGACAAAACTGGACCCATGTGGATATGGGTACCTAAATCTCTCTAATTGTCTTGCAGAAGCAGTATGTGCCAATCTGGTATCTAGACTCCGGATGCTCAAGGCACATGACTGGCGACAGAGGTCTTCTATCCACATACAAAGAAAAGAACGATGGTGGATATGTGACCTTTGGAGACAATAAAAAGTGGTACATCAAAGGCTACAGAGTCATAAAGAAGGAAAATATAACCGTATGCAAAGTTGCATATGTTGATGGCCTTAAACACAATCTTCTCAGTGTTAGTCAACTCTGCGATACGGGATTCGACGTAATGTTCAAAAGAACCTTTTGCTCTCTACAGAGCGAGGACACAGGACTTGAACTTTTGCGAGCCGAAAGAAGAGGAGATCTATATCTCATGAACTTCAATGCAAAGAACAAGAAAGACAAAATATGCCTTGTTGCATGCAAAAGCGAAGAAGCCTGGTTATGGCACAACAGGTTCTGCCATTTAAACTTTCATACTCTTGATAAACTTGTAAAACTTGATTTAGTCAAAGGTCTACCAAACGTTAAATTTAATAAAGATCATTTATGCTCTGCCTGTGAAATTGGAAAACTCAAAAGAGCTTCCCATAAAGGCAAAACTGATGTATCTTGCCCAAGACCTCTGTACATGATACATGTTGACCTCTGCGGACCAATATCTACACAGAGTCTAGGTGGCAAGAAATATCTGCTTGTTTTGATCGATGAATTCTCAAGATTTACATGGGTTGAATTTGTCAGAAAGAAATCAGATGTTCCAAACAAACTGATAAATTTAATGAAAAGAATCCATGTTCTGTATGAGTGCAGGATTCTGAAACTGAGAAGCGACAATGGCACAGAATTCAAAAACTCTGTCATTGAAACCTATCTTACAGAAGAAGGAATTTCACAGAACTTCTCTGCTACATGCACCCCACAACAGAATGGCGTGGTCGAACGAAAGAATCGCACGCTTGTGGAAGCCGCCAGAACTATGCTAACCGCATGTGGATTACCAATGACATTTTGGGCAGATGCAGTATCAACCGCTTGCTATACCCAAAATCGATCAACCATCTAAAAGAGAAACATCAAAACACCATATCATTTGATCAACAAAAGACGACCAAACATCAAGTTCTTCCATGTATTTGGATGCAAGTGCTTCGTCTTAAATGATAGAGAAGCAAGAGGAAAGTTTGAAGTAAAGGCGGATGAAGGCAAGTTCATAGGATACTCTGCAACTTCCAAGGCCTACAGAGTTTATCTTCTGCGGTCTTGAACGATTGTAGAAAGCATAAATGTTTCTTTTGACGACACCTTCCAAAAGACTTCTGAACAAATCAGTTCAGAACTCGGTCTAAAAGGGGAATCCTCTGGCATCTAAAAAACAAGAGAAGAAGACTTAAATCTTCTATTTCAAGAGATGTTCCATGATGATATTGATCCCTCTGCTGGAGCCGTCAGAGCCTCTAGAGAATCACCTTCTGCCAGCCAGAACGAAATAGGTATCTCTCTAACAGGTCCCTTAAACAATTCATCTTCCTCTGTAAATCTTACAGATACAAATGCCGAGGGGGAGCCAACAGAAGATGATACAACAAGGAAAACAACCACAGAAGCTACTGAAGAACCAACTCCGGAAACCACAGAGGAACCAATAACAGAGGAACAAGAAGACTCAGACTATACTTCCTCAGAGGAACAAACACCACCACTCATTCCAATCATTCCACAATCTGTAGGATCAAGCACGAAAGCAAAATCTACGACAGAGGCTACACCAGAAAAACAATTAGAAACCTCTGAAGAGCAACTTGATGAAATCGATGACCATCTCCCAAGAAAAACAAAGTGGACAAAGATCCATCCTCCAAGTCTTATAATCGGCGAACCTTCTGAAAAGGTAAAAACAAGATCTGCCACTGCTAACTTTTGTTTCTTTACAAACTTTATTAGTGTGATCAAGCCAAAAAGGATCTCTAAAGCCCTTGACGACCCAAACTGGGTAGATGCTATGCAAGAAGAGCTTCTACAGTTTGAACGAAACAAAGTCTGGACTTTAGTTCCTCTGCCACGAGGAAAACAAGCCATAGGGACTAAATGGGTCTTCAGAAATGAGAAGGATGAAGATGGAGTGGTCATAAGAAACAAAGCAAGGCTGGTGGCCAAGGGATATCGCCAAGAAGAAGGCATAGATTACGATGAAACTTTTGCCCTTGTCGCACGGCTCGAAGCCATAAGAATCTTCTTAGCCTTCGCAGCCCATAGAGGTTTTAAAGTATTTCAAATGGACGTAAAATTTGCTTTTCTAAATGGCAAAATCCAAGAAGAAGTATACGTCCAACAGCCACCAGGGTTTGAAAGCTCTAAGTACCCAAAATACGTGTACTACCTCGACAAAGCTCTTTATGGACTGAAACAGGCTCCAAGAGCATGGTACGAAAGAATTTCTACCTTTCTTCTCGATAATGGTTACGACAGAGGTACGACGGATACAACTTTGTTTTATAAACGAAAAAGTGATGAAATTATGCTTGTACAAATATATGTGGACGACATAATTTTTGGGTCTACAAATTCAGAAGAGTGCAAAAAGTTTGAAAAACCCATACAGAGTGAGTTTGAAATGAGTATGATGGGAGAATTAACTTTCTTCCTCGGACTCCAAGTAAAACAATCATCAGAGGGAATTTTCATAAATCAAGCTAAATATGTCTCTGACATACTTTCAAAATACAGTCTCTCTGATACCTCTGTAATGAGAACTCCAATGGCCACATGAAAAAATCGTATGAGAAAGAGTTAGAGAACGTACCATTTCAGACTCTCTTTATTTGCCCCCTGTCATTTATTACCGTATCCTTTTCGGGAGGAAAAGATAGGTTTTAAATGACAGAATGACACGGAGAAATATTGTCCTGCGGTCGGCTATGTTGTCGTGCGACGAGGCACCATAGTAGATTTATCCCTGTGGAAAAGATATTAATTTAGGGATAGAAGAACGAACCTGTCGAGAGCTTGATCTTGCGACTTCAGTTTGTTTTCTCGGCTTCAAGGTAGACTTGTAGCATTCACGAGCAACTTTTGGCTCACTCTTGATCTCCTGGATTCCCCATGGCGTCGAGAATTTCAACATTTGATGATACGTCGAAGGAACAACTTTCATATCATGGATCCATGGTCGACCTAAGATGATGTTATAGGCCGACGCACAGTCGATGACGCTGAACTTGGTTTGCTTGTTGACTCCTCCAGCATAGACGGGCAAAATTATCTCTCCAAAGGTGCTCGTCACTTCTTCATTGAAACCGACCAAAGTCGTCGAACGTCGGGTGATTTCCGAGCGATCGATTCCCATGGCTTTGATAGTGTTGAGAAAAATGACATTTGCTGAGCTGCCCCTGTCGATCAAGACTCGACGCGTTAGACAGTTACCGACTGTGAGCTGAATGGTCAACCCGTCATGATGCTTCTGATACGAGTCACCAAGGTCTACGTGGTCGAACACAATCTTCATGGCTTCTAGCTCCAAATCTCCTTTGGGTCTGGACGAGCGAGGAATAGGCCGATCATCGGGTGCCTGACTGGCATGACGCTTGGCCGCCGAATACATCAGACCACATACGTCTGAACCACCGGTGATGCAATTGACGACTTTCGCGTGCTCGGGGGTCGACGGTCGATGGCTATTAACTGGAACAGCGACATCGTCGATGATATCTTTGAGATTTCCTTTCAGAAAATGATATGCTAGTTCTTTCTTCAATGCGATACAGTCGTCTGTCGCATGACCATGATCGGCATGGAAGTCGCACCACTTTGATTTGTCTTTCTTAGCATCGTCCATGTCGGACTTCTTTGGCCATCGAATGGTAGCTTGGGAACTTTTCAGAGCTTCGACTAGGTCCTTTGTACATCATTTGAATCCGTAAGAGGATATCTTGGGGTACTGAGTGAACTTAGTCGCGGTCTTGGCCTCGGCTTTCGTCTTGAAACAAACATTTGAAATTTGGCGCGCTGGCTCTACTCTGGAAACAGCCTTTGTCTTGAACTCTGGCTTTCTGACGCCTAACGACTTCTTGTCGTCAGTGTGCTTGCGACGAAAGGCTGCATCGTCTTTGACCCTCATATATGCTAAGGTTCGAGCTCGGACATCTTCGAAATTCTCCGGGGGATATTTGGTCAGGTCGGTGTATAAACCCGAACTATCGTCCAGACCACGCTTATAGGCTTCGATCGCGGTTTTGACGTCGCAATTGTGGATGCTGATCATTTCGGCATTGAATCTATTGAAATAACTTCGAATAGACTCATTAGCTTTCTGCACGATGTAATATAGGTCGCTGGTCTGCTTCTCCATCTTACGACTGCTGGCGAATTGCTGGGAGAACTGGTTAACCAACTCAGCAAACGACCCGAGGGACTTGGGTTTGAGATTGATTAACCATTGGAGAGTTGGACCAGTGAGAGTTGCTCCGAAACTCTTACACATGCATACTTCCTGGTACATAAATGGGATCGAGATTGTCCACATGAGTTGCTTGTACTGCGCGACGTGCTCAGTCGGATCAGTCACACACGAATATTTGGGAGTGAAGGCAGGAATGTTATACTTCTTTGGGACCTCGACGGTGGCGATCTCGTTGATGAAAGGCGACGCCTGATATCCCGAGCGAGGCTCGACGTCGACAGGCATAGCTTTCCCAGGAAACTTGGCGAGTAAGGACAGGACGCGCTCATTTTGGTCTTCCAACATCTTCAAACGCTGGGCGACGGGATCGTTAAGATCAGGATTTTCCCCTGTCGAGGGATTGGTCCCTAGACTAGTGCCATTACCATGCGACGAACCATTGGTGTCCCCGTTGGAAGGAACAGAATATGGCTGCGACCCATATTGGAATTAGTGCGGTCCGTTCTGAAACGATTGTGGTCCCTGCTGGAAAGGCTGCGATCCACCGTGGAGTGGCTGAGATCCACCTTGAGGTCCATTCTAAAATGGCTGCTGAAATGGTTGCGACCCCTGCTGGAAAGGCTGCGACCCTTGTAATGGCTGAGACCCATTATTCACGGGTGGTGGCCTTATGTGCTGAGGAGGAACTGTCCCAAACTGAGGATTTGAGTTGAACGGCCATGGCTGTTGATTCTGCATGAATGGGCCTGGATGTTGATTCTGCGCGGATGAACCTGGATTTGGGACAAATGGTCTAGGGCCATTCTGGTCGAACGATCTTGGAATTGGGTTCTGCACGAACGGCCTAGGACCATTTTAAGGCCCAAGAGGATTTCTTAACCGCGCGATCTCCTCAGCTGCTCTGCGATTCTGCTCTGCCATTGCATTGAGCCGATTCCTGGCGACTTCGAGCTCCTGATACATCTGAGCAACAGCTTGCTGCAGATTTCCAAGGGCTGCCATTGTTCCTGTAATAGAGAGCAGAAAAAACTCCAAGAAACTGTTAGTAGGGTGCACGTTCGTCGAGGATTTTCTCTAGATGAGGTCCCACGGATGGCGCCAAACTGTTAATGCCAAAAATCGCACCAAAGGGACAACTTAAAATCGATGTGGACTTAATCAACTAAAGAAAGGATCTTTCGACGAGACGTGCGACGAGGGAAAAAATAAACGAGACAAGGGATTTGATGATGCAGGAAAAACCTCAAGCGAGGAAAAAACCTGCAGACGACAGTGGGTGTCGTCGCTGCACTATGGTCGCCAATCAGGGGCGACGTCCTTGGTACTGGCGTCGGTCGTACGATGATTACAATACAAATGAAGGAAATACTTCGAAATGTAAAGTACAAGTGTTTAAATGTAAAAACAGCTGTTTGTCGTGTGTGAATACAAAGTGTGAACTTCTGGTCGAGGGAGGTTTGTCGTGCGTCGAGAGTGATACTTGAGCTTTCCTTCAAGTGTTCTTGAGTTCGCTGTAAGGTTCTGGCTTTCAGTACTTGATCTCCAGAGTTTGAATGTTCTTTGCTACGAGTTTGGATGATTTTCTCTGCTGTTTGGTGATGTTCACTGGTGTATATTGGATGTTAACTGATGTCCCTTGAAATGAAGCTTTAGCTTGTCTTTTATAGTCTTCGCGTCATTAATTAGCTCCATTAATGATTTGATCAACGGCTACAACGGCTGGAAACGGTCGCCGGAGTGATTATCCATAATGCTCTTCGTCCGTTACGGCTACTTGCTGTTAATGGCTTTGCCTCCTGCATTAAATACTTAACAAACGTAACAGTCAAGGTTAACGTTAGTTTTGGTCGAAGGTGCAATGATCTTACTCGACGGTCGTACGGGACGGGCGATGCTATGGTCGTGCGTCATGGTAGACGTACGACTTACCTTTTACGGGAGACGACGGATGTTTTCTAGGTTCTTGTCAAGACCTTATCTTAATACAAGATTTGGATTATAACGTGTGTCTTACCTGCTCTGGTCGTGGTCGTACGACGTGATTTTTTGCCCAAACATTGGCCGAAGAAGACTGACAGAGATGACGATAAGAAAGAAAAATCGAAATGGTGTGACTTCCATGTCGACCATGGTCATGCGACAGATGATTGCCTAGCTCTTAAAAAAGACCTAGCATATCACGTCCCGAAGGGCCATCTCAAGAATATCATCGATGACATCGTTACTACGGCTAACGACGTTCGTCCATCAACCCCCGAGCATGCAAAGGTCATCAACTGCATCACTGGTGGTTCCGACGTGTGCGGTCTGACGTATTCTGCAGCCAAACGTCATGCCAGTCATGCACCCGACGATCAACCTATCCTGTGCTCATCGAGACCCAAATGAGATCTGGAATTAGAAGCCATGAAAATCATGTTCGACCAACACGACCTTGGTGACTCGTATCAAAAGCATCATGACGGGTTGATCATTCAACTCACGATTGGTAATTGTTTAACCCGACGAGTCTTGGTCGATGGAGGCAGTTCAGCGAACGTCATTTTCCTTGATACCATCAAGGCCATGGGAATCGATCGATCGGAAATCACCCGACGCTCGACAACCTTGGTTGGTTTCAATGGAGACGCGACGAGTACCTTTGGGGAGATCACCTTACCCGTCTATGCAGGGGGGATCAACAAGCAAACCAAGTTCAATATCATCGACTGTGCGTCGGCCTATAACATCATCTTAGGTCGACCATGGATCCATGAAATGAAAGCCGTTCCCTCGACGTATCATCAAACCATGAAGTTCCCTACGCCATGGGGAATCTAGGAAATCAAAAGTGAGCCGAAAGACGCCCATGACTGCTATAAGACCACCCTGAAGCTGCATAAGTAGGCCGTCTAACAGCTACGGGTCGAAGAAATCATCCCGGATTCGTAAGTTTTTCTCTCGATCCCTGCCTTAGAGACAAGCTAATATCTTTCTTGCAGGAACATACCGATTGTTTTTCCTAGTCGCACGAAGACATAATCGACATAGACCCTGGCGTCATTTCCCTTAAGCTCAAAGACGACCCGTCATTAAAACCTGTCAATCAAAAGCATTGGAATTTCGCTCCTGAAAGGAATAAGGTAATAAATGACGAGGTCGACAACCTCCCCGAAGCAGGGAAAATTCGATAAGTAAAATACCCCGATTGGTTTACTAATGTCGTGGTCAATGGAAAGGTCCTTATCGTATCCCAGAAGCCTTGGGTAAAGGTGCCTATCGGCTCCAAACCCTCGACGGTCGAGATGTCTCACGTAGCTGGAGTATAACACATCTAAAAAGGTATTTCTTCTGAACCCTTTTCTCTCATGCAATTTTTTGATCACGACGGTTACCGACTTAAGCATCGGAGGGTCGTTGGTTAGCCAACGACCAACCTCTGACAATATTTTAACGCAGGATCGCACGACATAAGTTACTAAGTCTATCATATGACATCAGTACACTTTCGCAGGATCACATGACATAAATAATTGGGTCTACTATATGACTTGACTATCTTGTCGCAGGGACACATGATTCATATTCACCGCCCGAGTTAATTGTGCAATCAACCCACGATCTAAGTGTTTTAATTTAGAAAATCTCATGCTCTGAATGTATGCTTTGATCGCATGTATCTATGTTTGCCTACACGATTTAAAAATATCAAAGTCTTACGATTTATGCTTTAATCGTTGTATTTCAGTAAATGCCTTTGTCGCAAGTGCCTACGTTTGTTATGTATATGACTTACGTTTATTCTCGTACGCTCAACATTGTGCACAATGTTTGCTTATTGATTGACAATAAAGTAATGCACAAATTCAAAAGAAATGTAACTATCATTTATAGAATATTCGGCCACTTACATCCAAATGGCTCGACCACTAACGGTCGAGCGATAAAAAAAGTCTTCTAAATCTGAGAAGGATCATCGGTCGCATCCTTGCCCGAGGCCTCGCCCTGGAGGCCCTCGTTCGTCTCTTCCTCCTCGGCCTCCTTCTCGTCGTCTGAGTCAAGGTCCCTATCGGACCCGACAGTCGACAAGAAGAATGCCAGCTCGTCCGTCGCGGACGCGAGAGGATTCTTCCCCGACATGTGTTGCCTCATTATAGCAGCACGTACGGTCAGTCGAGCCAAGGCAAAGGTAGACGCATCCTCGTCCTTGAGCTCCTTCACCTTTTTCTCCAGACCCGCCACCTTGGACTTGGATTCCTCAGCTTCTTTTTCCTTCATAGCCAAGGACTCCTTCATCCTGTCCAGCTCCTCCCTTTGGTCGGCGATTAGAGAGAAGGACTGCTTCAGACGAGAATTCACCTCATCCCTTGCATATACGATGACTTCTAGTTCGTTCAGAGCATCGTCGAGTCGCACCGACATATCCTCGGCACGTGCCAGAGCGGACCTCTCCCTCTCCAACGCTGCGTCTTCTCTCTTAAGAGCAGAAGACACTAGGCCTTCTATCCTTGTCGTTTCAGCGTGCAAAGCCAGGGACGACTGGAACGTCTGAAAAATATGAAAAGCATTGTTAATAAATATTCGACAAAATAAACATCGATAAAATAAAACAAGTCTTGAAAGAAAGACTTACCATGAACGCCAGTCTGGCAACATGCGACCGCGCCTCCTCGACGGAGCCCCCTCGAAAACGCTCCTCGAAAGATGGGAGCTGATATTTCCCCAGATACGGAAACAATTTCGTCCCGTCCAGGACATTGTCAACCAAGAAATCCGACGGCAACGTAAAGTTGACCGTCGTGACTTCTTTCTCACCCTCTCCTGTCTTCGCGCCCTTGCCCTTATCGACCGACGAGGGGGCCGACGTGTCAGTCGGGGACATCGCCAATTTCGCCGGATGCGCAGGGTCGACGGGTGTCGCATCTATCGCGTTAGAAGACGTCTTTGTCTTCTCTATGGATGCGATCGACGCCTTCAGCTTCTCAGGCGTGACGACTCTCGACGAGCCGCCCGTCTTCAAAGACGGTTCGCTCGGAACAGACATCCTCGTCCTCTTTGGGACTCCTGACCCAGTTGTCGGAGCCTCTTTCCTCTTTAGGACCCCCGACTCAGTTGTCGAGGCCCCTGTCCTCTTTTCTCTCGCCTTGCGAGCTAATTCGGCCTGAGCCGCCCTCTTGGCCATCGCAGACGTCGCTTTCGGCTGAGACTCTCCTGCAAAATAAAAAAAGGAAGAACAGTTAAGCAACTGAAGTAGTGGAAAGAGTAAGTCGAGTAGAGTAGGGTACACTTACCAATCATCTCTACCTCCTCCTCTTTCTCCTCTCCCTCCTCTTTCTCTTCTTCCTCCTCTGTCGTCTCTTCCTCTTCTTCTCCCTCTCGACCCCCTTGCTGATTCACACCCAGGAAGACTAAGTCGTCGTCTTCGTCTATTAGATGACGTGTGACGAACGATCGATCGATCGTTAGTACTGATCTCCAGGAACTTCTCGATCTTTGCTTTGGAGTCGTCGTTTGGCTTCACCTTGTCGAAGTTGAAGTTTAAGAATACCTAAAGGAGAAAATTAGTCAAATAAACAAATAAACAAATATAACAAAAGCGCTCGACCAAAGCTGGAAACTCACCCGCCATGTTCAAACCGGACCTGATCTAGTCACTTTCGGGGTCCAGCGTCGCTACCCGTACGAGTACGTACCTGGTCTTCCATTTGCGTTTGTTGACCGCAGTTTTCATAACCAAGGTACGATCGCCCTTGTGTTTCGAAAACAGGCTGTAGCGACGGTAGGTATCCTTCTTGACCTGGTAAGCCGTCAACAAGTCCGTTACGTTCATCGGCGACTCCCAATTCGAGGTAAGTCGCTCGATGACTTGGATAACACGCCAAAACTGGGGCATTAGCTGCCCCGGTGACAGATCAAACTCACACATAAACGCCTTAGCTAAAGGCGAATATGGCCAGTGGAATCTTATCTTAAAGGGATACTCGTATACCACGATGTACCCCTATGGACACATCTCCAGTCGAATTTGACCGGCCTTGCTCACTGTAATCCCCGCAGGGATTTTGGCTAAACTTCTAAAGTCGTCAAGATCATCTTGATCCCTAATAGTACTCCTAGGTTCTGTCGACATAGCTAATCCTGTTTACCACGTTTGTCGGTCGGAAAAACCCTAAATATCCCAGTTTTTCCTAGGTTTCCTCGCGATTGATTTACGACGCATGCAAAGAAGAAGATGTCGTACCTTATATAGTTTCTCTAAAATCCTCGAAACTCTAACTCTAATCAAGATCTTGCAGGTTTGGAAACGAATCGCTGAAGAATAGCAAGAAAATCTCCTTCCCTAAACTCTCCGTAAGCGTAAAATGGAAAAGATCCATCGCGGGTCTCTATTTATGTAAATAATCGTGTTAGATCGAGTCCCTCGATGATCGACACGTGCCCTTACCTTTTTGTATGCACGCATGGATCGTCGACACCTGGCAATACCATTTGTTGGGCACGATCGTACGTCATCATGACGTCACGATCTTATCCCCTTTTCGACTTCCCCTCTAGTTGGAATCAAACCGATTCAGTTGCCTAGCCAACGACTTTCGACACGTGTCACGACCCTAGACGTCCGACTGACAAATTTTAAAATTCGAATTTGCCACTCTATTTTTAAATTTTGGGGGCAAACTGTTTGGGTAAAATTTCACCAGTCTCGACCACGACCAAAACAAGGAAAACATTTATTACACTTTTCCATAATAAGGTTAAATCATAAACACTTTATCATCTGACAAAAGTTGAAATCGGAAGTTACTCACGACACACGACCGTCGTATGGAACCTCATGACCTCGACCGACTAACGTAGGACATTTCTGTTACTTTTTCATTTGTTTAATGCAGGGTCAATGTCATTTATGGCCAACGGACATAACTGATACGGACAATTATGAGCATTAAACCAGTGGCAGTTACGACAGTTGTCAGAGGATTTTATGGGATCATTTAAAGCGGTCGAAGACTATAAACACAAGGACAATCATCATTAAGCAGATCATCGGAGATCATCACACACTCGGAATCAACTGAACTCGGAAGAGCACTCAAAGAATTCTCTCTCAAAAGATCGCTCTCGACGCACGATTCTTATGCACGAAACACTTGTTACTTTACATTTAAAGTATTTCTTTCATTTGTATTGTAATCTATGTACTCTCGACACCCGAAACATAAGGACATCGCCCCTGTTTGGCGACCATAGTGCATCGGCGACCTCCAAAGTCGTCCGCGGGTTTTTTCCTCCTTGAGGTTTTTCCCGCGTCACCAAAATCTCTGTCTCTTTTACGTTTATGTCTTTGTCGTACGGTTTGTCGAAAGATTCATGTTCTTTAGTTGTTAAGCTCCACAATCAACATTAAGTTATCATTTTGGACGATTTTTGGCATTAACAAGAAATTAAATATATATATATATATATATATATATATATATATATATATATATATATATATATATATATATATATATATATATATATATGTACACATACACACATATGCACATGGATACAAAGTCAGATGAATACGAGAAGAGTAACCAAATATTTAAGAGAACATGAAAACGGTCGAAGAACATGTGATTTTACACTAATATCGCGTGTAAAATCACATGTGATTCACACGACTTTGGCCGCTGTTTGGGCAAAAAATCACGTCATACGACCACAACCAGAGCAGGTAAGACGCACGTTATAGTCCAAATCTTGTATTATGATAAGGTCTCGACAAGAACCCAGAAAACATCCGTCGTCGCCCGTAAAAGGTAAGTCGTACGTCTCCCATGACGCACGACCATAGCATCGCCCGTCCCGTACGACCATCGCGTAAGATCATTGCACCTTCGACCAAAGCTAACGTTAACCTTGACTGTTACGTTTGTTAAGAATTTAATGCAGGAGCCAAAGCCATTAACAGCAAGCAGCCGTAACAGACGAAGAACATTATGGATAATCACTCCGGCGACCGTTTCCAGCCGTTGATCAAAGCATTAATGGAGCTAATTAATGACGCGATGACTATAAAAGACAAGCTAAAGCTTCATTTCAAGGGAGATCAGTTAACATCTGGTATACATCAGCGAACATCACCAAACAGCAAAGAAAAACATCCAAACTCATAATACAGAACATTCAAACTCTGGAGATCAAGTACTGAAAGCCAGAACCTTACAGCGAACTCAAGAACACTCGAAGGAAAGCTCAAATATCGCTTTCGACGCACGACAAACCGCCCTCGACCAGAAGTTCACACTTTGTATTCACACACGACAAACACCTGTTTTTACATTCAAACACTTGTTACTTTACATTTAAAGTCTTTCTTTCATTTGTATTGTAATCTTTGTACTCTCGACACCCGAAACACAAGGATATCGCCCCTGTTTGGCGACCATAGTGCAGCGACGACACCCACTGTCGTCCGCAGGTTTTTTCCTCGATTGAGGTTTTTCCTGCGTCATCAAAACCCTTGTCTCGTTTATTTTTTCCCTCGTCGCACGTCTCGTCGAAAGATCCTTTCTTTAGTTGATTAAGTCCACATCGACCTTAAGTTGTCCCTTTGGTACGATTTTTGGCATTAACAGTTTGGCGCCATCCGTGGGACTACATCTAGAGAAAATCCTCGACGAACGTGCATTTTACTAATAGTTTCTTGGAGTTTCTTCTGTTCTCTATCACAGGAAAATGGCAGATAGCGGAAACTCAGAGCGAACCGCTGACCCAGCGCATGGAAAGCTCGAAAAGGTGCAAGATGTTCCTAAAGCCATCGGTGATTATTGCCTAGAAGAAGTTATCTTAGACCCAAGCAAGCCCGAGCAAAAAGTCTTGATAGGATCATCTCTCGATCCCCACCTTAGGCAAAGGATAATATCTTTCTTGCGGGAATATGCTGACTGCTTCGCCTGGTCGCATGAAGATATGGTTGGCATTGATCCTAACATCATTTCTCACAAGCTCAATATCGATCCATCGTTTAAACCCGTCAAGCAAAAGCGCCGTAATTTCGCTCTTGAAAGAAATAAGGTAATAAACGATGAGGTCGATAACCTCCTCAAGACAAGAAAGATCCGAGAAGTAAAGTATCACGACTGGATTGCTAATGTCGTGGTCGTGGCTAAGAAGAATGGAAAATGGAGGGTCTGTATCGACTTCACCGGTCTCAATAAGGCTTGCCCGAAAGATCCTTTCCAATTACCACATATCGACGCCATGGTCGACGCAACCGCAGGACATGAACTATTGACCTTCATGGATGCCTACTCAGGGTATAACCAAATCTTAATGCACGTCCAGGACCAGGAGAAAACCGCTTTTATGACGGACCGAGGTATTTACTGTTATAAAGTTATGCCTTTCGGACTAAAAAATGCAGGATCCACCTATCAACGTCTGGTGAATAAAATGTTCAAAGACCATCTCGGCGACACAATGGAGGTATATATTGATGACATGCTCGTCAAGTCAAAGCAAGCGGTCGATTATGTCGAGCATCTAAGACAATCGTTCAACATCCTTCGGGAGTATAGCATGAAGCTCAACCCTACCAAATGTTCCTTCGGAGTCAGTGCTGGAAAGTTCTTAGGCCACATGGTCACTCGCCGAGGAATCAAAGCTAACCCCGACCAAATCAAAGCCATCATCGACATCAAATCTCCTCGAAATTTCAAGGAGGTCCAAAGGCTTACTGGTCGAGTAGCGACCCTAAACAGGTTTATCTCCCGATCTTCAGATAGATGTCATCTGTTTTATAACGTCCTCATGAAAAATAAAGGTTTCAACTAGACCAACGATCATGAGCAAGAATTGCAAAAACTCAAGGAATATATGGCGTCGCCTCCTCTGTTGTCGAAGCCTCATGATCATGAGGTCTTACAATTGTATTTAGCTGTCAGTCCAAATGCGGTAAGCGCCGTACTCACACGAGAGGACAAAAAACAACAATTACCAATCTACTACGTAAGTAAATCTCTCTTGGACGCAGAAACCAGGTATTCTTCCATGGAAAAAATGCTTTTGTCGCTAGTCACAGCTGCTAAAAAATTACGACACTACTTCGAATCGCATCCTATTACTGTCGTAACTAACTTTCCTCTTAAGTTTGTTTTAAGGAAACCTGAGTTAACAGGTCGCTTAGCAAAGTGGAGCATATATCTCAGCAGTTACGACATCGATTTCAAACCCAGGACCGCGATCAAATCACAAGCCTTGGCAGACTTTATCGCCGATTTTAGCCCTGAGTTGGAGAAAGAAGCAGAGCTCGAAGTGTCCACTGTGGCGACTCACGACGACCTGCCTTGGATCCTACATGTCGACGGATCATCCAACATTAGAGGCTCTGGACTGGGTGTCGTCTTAAAGTCGCCACAGAGGGGTAAGATGGTATACTCGGTCCGATGCGACTTCAAGGCCACCAACAACGAAGACGAATATGAAGCCCTGATCGTGGGAATGAATATGGCCCAAGACTCGGAGGCAACCGCACTGCATGTCAATAGCGACTCCCTGCTAGTAGTAAATCAAATCAATGGAGAATTCGCAACCAAGGATTCAAAAATGACAGCATACCTAAGCGTGGCAAAAGAAATTTCCAGAAAATTTAAATCTTTTTCTATTGAACAGATTCCGCGAGACCAGAACAATCAAGTCGACGCATTGGCGAACCTTGGGTCAGCTTTAGTTGAACCAATATTTGATGTTATTCCTATGATTCACCTGACAACGCCGTCCATTGGAAAAACAGACGTCATCCAGATCGAAGACGAAGAAGATGATTGGTCACGCGTCATTCGAAATTTCCTCGTGCACGACCAACTCCCCGAAGACAAAATGGAGGCTCGAAAAATTAGATTCAAAGAATCTAAGTACGTCATGATTGAAAATAAGCTTTATCGGCGATCATTGACGGGCTTAAATTTAAGGTGCGTCATCAGCAAAAATCAAGCCCAGAAAATCCTCCAAGAGATGCATGACGGCGAATGTGGTAATCACTCAGGAGGTCGTAGCTTGGCTAATCGTATCTCCCGCCAAGGGTATTTTTGGCCGACAGTGCGACAAGACGCTGTAAAGTATGTCCAAAATTGTGACCCCTGTCAACAACACTCAGGTATGTCTCATAAACCCTCGGAGCCTTTGCACTCAACGCTTGTCCCATGGCCTTTCATGAGGCGGGGAATGGATATTGTCGGCAAACTACCACCTGCTCTGGGGCAAAAAGTATTCCTCCTCGTACTCACGGATTACTTTTCTAAATGGGTCGAAGCGGCTGCCTTCTCCCAAATTAGGGATAAAGAAGTTATCTCCTTTATCCAGACTAACATCATATGCAGGTTTGGGATTCCATCTGAAATTGTCTGCGACAATGGATCCCAATTCATAAGCGACAGCACCCAACAGTTCTGCGATGACAGGAATATCAAACTAACAACCTCGACTCCCAGATATCCCCAAGCTAATGGACTTGCCGAGTCGAGCAATAAGACTATTATAGCTTCGATCAAGAAACGATTAAAAGCTGCAAAGGGAAGGTGGGTTGAAGAATTCCCTTCGGTCCTATGGGCAAATCGCACGACGCCACGTACGTCCACTGGGCAAACCCCCTTCTCCCTCGTCTATGGTTACGAAGCCGTCCTACCAATCGAAGTTCATCTCCCAACTTCCAGGCACACATCCGTCGACCACAACTTGGTTGATTTGAGTTATGACCTCGACGCCCTTGAAGAGCTCAGAGAATCGGCCTTGATCAGAATGGCGTCACAAAAGCAGGCAGTCGAGTGACATTTCAATAAGCACGTCAAAGTTAAAATCTTTCAAGAAGGCGATTACGTTCTCCGTCGAGTATTCCCGAATACCCAGGAGCTAAACGCAGGTAAACTTTCTGCCAAGTGGGAAGCTCCCTATCGTATCTCCGAAGTCGTGGGTAAAGGAGCCTATCGACTTCGAACCCTTGACAATCAGAAAATCCCACGAAGTTGGAATGCGACGCATTTGAAAAAATATTTCTTTTAAAATCGCCTTCCTATCATACAAAGTTTTCAGCACGACGGTAAGCATCGCAAAAACGTTGGTAAAACCACAACCGACCTCTAACGAAGTTTATCGCAGGAACGCACGACATGAGTATCCAAGTACATGACTCGATTGTTTGATCATAGGGGCATATATTCTAAAGTATCATCATACGATACAGTCACATGTCAGGTCTAAACGATCCCTCGATCTAAGTTTCTGGAACTTAGAAAAACTTTGTATGTTCTAACACATCGATGATATATATTTGTGTTTATTATTACAGTCCAAATACATGATTTATGTTTCAACCGTTATATTGCAATAAGAGCCTAAGTCGCACGATCCTTCGTTTATTTCATACCTTTATGAACAATATTACATTCATCCACGACATATGTATTTAAAAACACGAGTTCAACAAAAAAAAGAAACTACCCTAAGATCTAAGGAAACATAGCAATCACAAACTCTGCCCATAGAAAACTCAGCCTTCAGAATCCTGACAATCCTGAAGAACTAATGCAAGGATCAAACGAGTATCGCCAGAGTTGTTTCCCAACCTTTCGCGCCATGGCATTCCGAGAATGTGGCTCTTAAGATTATTGTTAAGGTTAGAGGAAGGAATATCTTCTCTTCGACAATCGACCCCCACTCCAACACCTCCAGTTTCCTCACGTGTTTAGTGAAGGAAAACAAAAACATCTGCACAATCAGAAAAGAAACGCATTAGCAAAACACTCATCGAAGGAATAAACATCGGTAACACAAGTTTCGAAAGAAAAACTTACAAAAGACGCCAGTACGGCTAAACACAGTCCAATCTCTTCGATAGAGATCCCTGGAAAATGCTCCTTGAAATATAAGAGCTGATATTTCCCCAGAAGCGGAAGCGACTTCGTCCTGACGAGGACATAGTCAGTCAAGAGGGATGAAGACAACGCAAAGTTGATCTCCATAAAATCCCCATCATTCTCTCCCGTCTTTACACCCTCGCCCCTGTCGGCTGACGAAAGGGTCGACGTGGTAGCAGAAAACATCGTCGCCAGATGCGCAGAATCCACGGACATCGCGTCTATCGCAACCAACATCGTCATCGATTTGGGTATCATATCCCACGGTAGATCATTAGTCACCGAAGATTTGGAAAAAGTCGAGATTCTGGAAGAGATGACTTTTCGAAGCTTAAAGAAAACAATCCATTTTGATCTCTATTTATGCAGGAAATCGTGACAGGTCGAGCCCTTCAAAAGATCGACACGCATCCCCGACTTTCATATGCCCCAGTAAATCACCGACACCTGGCATCGACAGCTGGTAAGCATCATCGTACGTCAGCATGATATCACGACCTCGTTCTCCTTTCGACTTCTCGTTCAGTTAAGAGCGGACCAGCCTAGTTCCAAGGTAACTAAGGTAATTTCCATCACTTGTCATATTTTTTCGACTGACAAAATTTAAAACTCGGATTTGCTATCCTTCTTTCAAAAATTGGGGGCAAACTGTTTGGGAAAAAAATCACGTCGTACGACCACGACCAGAGCAGGTAAGACGCACGTTATAGTCCAAATATTGAATTATGATAAGGTCTCGACAAGAACCCAGAAAACATCCGTCGTCGCCCGTAAAAGGTAAGTCGTACGTCTCCCATGACGCACGACCATAGCATCGCCCGTCCCGTACGACCATCGCGTAAGATCATTGCACCTTCGACCAAAGCTAACGTTAACCTTGACTGTTACGCTTGTTAAGTATTTAATGCAGGAGCCAAAGCCATTAACAGCAAGCAGCCGTAACAGACGAAGAGCATTATGGATAATCACTCCGGCGACCGTTTCCAGCCGTTGTAGCCGTTGATCAAAGCATTAATGGGGCTAATTAATGACGCGATGACTATAAAAGACAAGCTAAAGCTTCATTTCAAGGGAGATTAGTTAACATCCGGTATACATCAGCGAACATCACCAAACAGCAAAGAAAAACATCCAAACTCATAATACATAACATTCAAACTCTGGAGATCAAGTACTGAAAGCCAGAACCTTACAGCGAACTCAAGAACACTCGAAGGAAAGCTCAAGTATCGCTTTCGACGCACGACAAACCGCCCTCGACCAGAAGTTCACACTTTGTATTCACACACGACAAACACCTGTTTTTACATTCAAACACTTGTTACTTTACAGTTAAAGTCTTTCTTTCATTTGTATTGTAATCTTTGTACTCTCGACACCCGAAACACGAGGATATCGCCCCTGTTTGGCGACCATAGTGCAGCGACGACACCCACTGTCGTCCGCAGGGTTTTTCCTCGATTGAGGTTTTTCATGCGTCATCAAATCCCTTGTCTCGTTTATTTTTTCCCTCGTCGCACGGCTCGTCGAAAGATCCTTTCTTAAGTTGATTAAGTCCACATCGACCTTAAGTTGTCCCTTTTGTGCGATTTTTGGCATTAACAGCCGCTATCTAAGCTCGTGTGTCAGGTCGCTCGTTCACCCTTGCGTTGACCATGTTCCATAATATATAACATGTAAAATCACATATGACTTGACCGTTTTCTTGTTCTCTTATTTTGACTATATTTTTGTTTGATCTCTCTCTCTATCTCTCTTTGTATATATATATATACACACATGTGTGTGTAAATGTGCATGTATTGATGCAACGTGAGTGGTGGATCACGTTTGATTCGGACCTTTGTTGATTCCGTAAAATGTCGAAGATAAGTCGATAACCTTGTATGTAGTTGATTCAAAAGAATACCAAGATATGAGTAGTGAATTTAAAAGAACCTAAAGGGTTTTTTATCAATCAAGTAATTGATCAGAAACAAATATTATCAACCTATTTAAAGACCAAAAATCTTGACAAGAAAAATAAACTAGAATCCTAAATCAATCCAAAATAATAATAAAAAATCTTAACAAGAAAAGGAAACTACAATCCCGTAACAATTCATAATTCAAATAATGAAAAAAGACTAAATAAGCTCGAAAACCGAAAACACCCGACTTAGGCCCCTAAACGTTGGAAATCAACTAAAATCCCATCGATGCAAGGAAAAGTCTAGCGTTTTGCTCAGAAGGTCGATTAAACTAAAAAAGTGTACTTTTTTGCCCAAATCAACACACTCGACTTTTCTAGGTCAACCTGCAACATTTAGACTTTTTGGTGCTCCATATAGGCCATGGCTCTAGTTTCATGTTGAGATACATCATCCTTCCCGGGTGGGGAAAGATTCGCCATCCAATCAGAAGGTGGGTCGTCATCTAAGGAGTTATCACTAGTGTAGGGAAGTAGGTGATTGACATTGAAAACATCGTATGTGTAGATGTGGCTTGAAAGCTGGAGGTGATAAGCTTTCTTATTGACCTTCTCGATGATTTCTATGAGTCTAATTTTCCTGACCACAAGCTTGTTATATTCGTGTATAAAAAGACGGTCTTTAGTTAGGACCGCCCAAACATAGCCACCAATAGAAAAATAAACCTCACGACGCTTCTTAGCAGCTTGAGATTTGTACTTAGCAGTTGCTGCCACGAGGTAGGCATGGGTGTTTTGATGAATAAGACACAAGCCATTCGCGAATTCATCTATGCTGGCGTGTTGGTGTACCTTACTAGGTAGTGTGATGAGGTCAAGTGGTCCACATGGGGCGACACCGTAGGCAACCTGAAAGGGGTTGTAACCTATGATGTAGCCGATGGCGTGGTTGTGTGCGAACTTAATTTGGCTCAAAATTGATATCCCACGATTTACCGGCCAGACTATGTAGCAAGTTACCGAAAGAACGGTTCACAACCTCGGTCTAGCCGTCGGTTTGTGGTGGTATGGACCGTTGAAATTAAGGGTAGTGTTAACCGAGCGCCATAAACTACGTCAATAGTGGCTAAAGAAATGTGTACTATGGTTAGACAGGATAGAGGTAGGCATCCCATGAAGACGATATACATCGTTAAAGAAGAGTTTGGCGACATGGATAACGTTGACGGTGCGTTTGTAGAGAATAAAGTGTGCCACATTTTAGAGAACCTGTCTACCACGACAAATATCGAATCATAACTACTTTGCGTGCGTGGAGGTCTGAGCATGAATTCCATGCTAGCATCAGACCACGAGTGGGTAGGTTATGTACGTGTCGTCAAACGCACCCCAAGGTTTAAATTTATAAACCTAAGTTATATTAGTATCAAGCATGGTTCTTTTTAGAGAGTTAGTGGTTGAGCCAACAATTTGTATTAAAAAAATGCACATGTGTCACAAAGATTGACTACACAATTTATCGATCTCAAAGATAACCTAACTAAAAACGAAATCCATTTGGCATAAATACAGTACTTTATCATTGGTGTTGAGTGTTATATTAGACTATTAAACAAATAAAAATTGAAACTTTATAAGTAGGCATTAACTAGAAAACTAAAAGACGACAACTTTATCCATCAAAGTAGCTTCAAGATCATCCACAGGTACTACTAACCATCCAATAGAAGAATATGAATTCACCTAGATTTTTCATCAAACACTTGGTGTGCAATCCAAATACCCAATAAAGTAAACAAATACCGAATAAAATAAACCCAATCTCGTTCCCTAATAATGATAAACAATTGCATTCAACCAATATTCAAAATAACAACGTCTGAAAATAAAACATCACATGAAGTTCTTGAACGAAACTCTAAGCAAAACGAACTATTAAACAACTTGAAACTTATATTAAACCAACCAATCTATTGTAACTAAGTAAATAAGAACTAGATTAAAATAAGAAAAATCAAACCACAATGTGTATCCCTCCATAAATAGGATATCATTAACTCCCATAAATAGAAAATCCATAACTCCTACAAAATGAAACTGTAACTCCTCCACAAAGACATTAATTAATTGTTCACAATGTGTATCCAAATCCTTACACAATGTTTTCAGGATCTTTAGTTTATTTTTGGTTCTTTGTTCTTGGTGTTATTTGTTATTGGAGATCCATACTGAACAAGTAACAAGAATTCACAACATATTTTGTTTATTGAATCTTGAGAGAGAATATTTTACATAAGAATGAAACTCACTTTCTCTCTCTAAGCTCTCTCTAGAATGTAACAAAATGAAGTGCTTCACATCTAAGCAAACTAAAACAAGTGTTAATATACCTACATATTACAAAGCAAGGTAAACACAATAAACTCTTCTACTTTGACAATTGTTGACTTTGACTTTTATATCTTTGACCAATCTTCATCACTTTACACTTCAAGGCTTTGTGATCTCGGATACAATATTTGTGACCTAACCCCCCCCCCCTTGTATTTTAGATCATAACTTCCAAACACCTAACTAAAAAAAATGCATAAGTGTTAGGCCAACAATGTGTATTAAAAAAATGCACATGTAACACAGAGATTGACTACTCAATTTATTGATTAAGCTCAAAGATAACCTAACTAAAAATGAAATCTATTTGGCACAAATACAGTACTTTATCAATGGTGTTGAGTGTTA
Source organism: Saussurea involucrata (assembly GCA_033807775.1). NCBI lineage: Eukaryota > Viridiplantae > Streptophyta > Magnoliopsida > Asterales > Asteraceae > Saussurea > Saussurea involucrata. The sequence continues at coordinate 102,263,479 of CM066314.1, read as the reverse complement.
TATTAGACTACTAACCAAAAAAATTGAAACTTTATAAGTAGGCATTATGTAACACCCCAAAAATTTGAATAATAATACATCTCTGGTTATTTCGTATGTTATTGTGTTATTATTGAGCTACATTGAGTATTGGTATAAGTAGAATCAGATCGAGGTTTGGAAGAGGAGCCACTTGGGGCTCGGTACACTCTAGGCGATAGTGCCCGGCGAGAGTGCCATGGCACTATCGCATATGTCACAATCGCAGCATATTACCGCAAGATTTGGGGTAGCGGGCGAGAGTGCCCCGACGATAGTGACCATGTCACTATCGCGATGTCACTATCGCGGGTAGGCCTGGGAGTATAAATTCGAGGTGAAGACGGGATTTTTGTGGAAAATCACATTTTAGGGTTTCAAGGAGGTCGTTTTCTTCTCTCCATTGGTAAGTATACTTCACCAACTTCCCTCTTCCATAAATGCTTCAAGTTACTTCATTAATGTTCATTAATGGACATTTTTAGGGCATTAAAGTGGTGCTAGACTTTAAGTGTTACTCTATTTCAAGAGATTCCTCCATTCTCATTTTAGGGTTTTGTCTAATAACCCTCTAAGGTGAGTTTCCTTTCATCTCACAACTAAATAATTGTTTTCACTATGATTATAACTTGTTTACATCTTCTTATTCTCTAGTTTGGGGTTTTTACCTTGAATCAAAAAGGGTTTTTGAGAAACCTTAGGGTTGTGTTGGATAAATAAGTTGTAAAGGTGAAATACATGATAATCCTGGTTCTACCTGAGACAAATGTCTTGGATTTGCTATTTTACTTCATAAAACGATTTTGACCACTTTAGGTCAAAATTAAAGTTTTGATAAAAGATGGGATTTTGATGTAAATGCTATGAAAAGGGATTTTAATGTTGGAAAGAGGATTTGTTATCAACTTTGGAATCCATGACTCCCAATACCTCATCTTTCTTCTTCTTCGTAAATGTAAGTTATAATTGGAAAGGTGTTTGTTAGTGTTCTTAATTATGAACTTATTATGTGGTAATGATGTTATTGACTCACTTGGAAGTTGTAAGTATGTCATTGAGTGTAATGGATCCATAGGCACTAGAGTCGTAACACAGAATAGGCATCGGGATCCATGATAAGTAAGATGTGGACCTATATGGTCGGGCATCGTCTCATGGGCAGTAAGGTATAATTCCAAAGTGCTTATTTATGGATTTAGAGTGACCCAATGTATAGACCTGGAGTGGTTGAAATTGGGGACTCACAAGTTATAGACTCCTCGGGGTTGCGCTTGTTTCCGTCTTATTGTTGAAATGCGATTATTACTACTAAAAATTATGTGGTTACCATTGTCTTATGAAATTGCTTATCGATTACCAAGATTCCATCAACACTTGAGGCATTGGATGTTCAATGACTTCTACTATGGGGTTCAATATGTTTTCTATTGTACCCCTATTTAATATTATTATAAATTGTTAGATTCTTACTCTGATCGTGTTAGTCTAACACTTCTTCTTTGGATGTGTTGGTAGAACTTCAAAGCGGTGGGGCTCCTCGGGCTTGAGTGAAGAGTCGTGACGAAGGATAGCATTTTTGGGAGTACATAGAGGCGTACATGATAGAATGACAATATAAATTTTTGGTAGCAGATAGACAACACCCGAAAGTAATCTAAGAATTGTTGGTTTAGATTATTAGGTTGTTGGATCATGATTTGCTCATTTTGGTCGCATTGTAAACGCCATACTTTATTTCCCCACTTATTGGGTGATTTATTTCTATGTTAGCTATATAATTCCGCAGGTTTTAAATTTTACCCAGATTTTTTTTGGTGTTACAAGTTGGTGGTATCAGAGCAGTAGTTTAAGTGAACTAGGTATGTTGTTAAGATGCCTAGACTTAAGCTGAAATGACTAAGTATGAACTGGTGAGCTTGGGTAGAACTCCTAAGATAGGATGGTCTTAGAGTCGACGAAAGTACATAAGTTGAAAGTTGTGACCTTGGTAACGAGAATCCTTATGTGAGGTATGTTCATAATTCAATTAGCTACTGCTATTATGAATGTATCATTACGTGAGTATGCTTAGATTACTATTGTTATGGTGATTGATGCATGTATTAGTACGTTTCTTTATGTTTAAATCTTATAGCCCATTTCTCACCTCATTCTCGAATGTGTGGCAGACTCCAATGGTTAATACTCACAGTAGAGTGGATGGCCATGATGCCACGACATCTACAGCTGATCAGCCAAGAGTGACGACAACAACGGTACCTGTTTATGCCAAAAATCACCCAAAAGGATAACTTGAGGTTGATGTGGACTTTAACAACTAAAGAAATGGATTTCAAGACCAATCAACACAATCGCAAGGAAAAAGTAAATCAGACAAGATATTTGGTGACACGGAAAACCCCAAAACGAGGGAAAAAACCGCGGTCGACTTGTGAGAGTCGACGGTACACTATAGTCACCAAACAGGGGCGAAAGTCCTTTTGTAACAGGTGTTTTGTGTACAACAGATTACAATATGAGAAGAAATGAACTTAATCGTATGTAAAAGTCGTGCGTCGTGTGTAAATCGTGCGAAATAAGCTGTTGTCGTGCGGTTCAAACTGCTGTCGTGCGTAAGTTGCCTTAGCGATATTTGTTCGAATGCCTCGTAGATTACTGTTGTGTTTGCGATGTGTAATAGCTTGGGAACATATATCTTTTTCGGTTGTAGAGCAGGCCTTTATATAGCTTCCACTGGCAATGAATGTGCTTTAATGCCTTATTTCGTAACCGCTGTCGGGTCTTTAATGCCATTAATAGCTCGTCCGTTACAGACCGTTGCACCATGAATGAACAAAAGAAACGGGTGTTGACTGTTAACGGTTAGTGCAATCGTACGACCAACTTAAGTCTTGGACGTCGGTCGTACGGAACATACGACCGTTAGGAAAATGTACGACCAAGAGTCCGTCTGTAAATAACTTACAGGACCTTATCTTAATACAAGAGTGGTCTTATGAAAATGTTATTTGAGTTTTCTATCGTCGGTCGTGAGGTGTGATTTTTTACCCAAACAGTTTACCCCAAAATTTGAATTTAGGCGTTAAATTCGAATTTTAAATCTGGCGAAGCGGTTTGACACCTGTCGTGCGGGGAGAGAATCTGGTCGGATCCCAACCGTCTTGGTTCTCTTTGGATTGGAGAAAATGAAAAGGTTGTGACGTCACGCCGGCGTGTCAGAGCCATGGAGCCGTTTTAGGACAGGTGTCGCCCATCGGCATGATGCAGGCGAAAAGGCGATGGACATGTGTCGACCATCCAAAGGGTCGACCTGACACGATGTTACTATAAATATCGCGATCATTGATATTACCTCTTTTTACGCTTGCAATATATTTCCGAGAGAGTTTTCGAGAGAGAGGGTCAGAGGAAATCTACTGCTGTTTGATCGTTTGAGGTTTTTAGAGATTTAAGGTACGATCTTCTACCCCTTTTAATCATGTGAAAAAAGTCGATAACCAAGAAGGCTTCTGCGTATAAGGATCTTATGGACCTGTACGTAGCACAAGTTTTTATGCCCGAATTTTCTGTCTCCTCCGAGCCGGCGAGCTCTTTTCAGGAGGAGTAGGTGGAAGCCTTTAGATTATCGGCGGGTATTCCTGCCGAGATCCGGCTATATTCTTCTGACCAACTTAGACCGGCGGAGTGTCTAAGCGGATTCTTCGTTTTGTACGAGTATCCTTTTAGAATAGGATTTAGGTGGCCGTTTACTCCCCTGGTCAGGGTGTTTTTGGATGTTTTCGACTTATCTCCTGGTCAGATCCTGCCTGAAATTTGGCAGATCTTTCAGTAGATCAATCGGATCACCGCTGATTGGGATGTTCCTTTCACGGTGCGTGATCTGTTGACGACTTTTGACGTAAAGTCCGATGGCTACCATCGTTATAGCCTATCCTCTAAGCTAAGAGGTGGACATACATTGGTTCCTGATACCCTAGTCCAGGATCGTGGGTGGAATTCCAAATATGTCATCGGTCGGGTGCGAACGCTCGGACGTATAGATGAGGATACTTCCTGGGTCGCATCTGGATGGAACACCAGGGGTATATAAACTTTACTTCGTCGTACGTCTTATAGTATTTAATTTTGTCTTTTGCTAATTTCTTGTCGCTTGTTTCAGATATTAGCTTTGCTGGGGTTGGTCCTGCCGCTGATTCTCAAGAGAAGGTCGCGAGGCGTTTTTCTTGTGGTGTCGGGGAATTATTCGATTCTCCTAGTCGTACGACTGTCAGCGCTTCAGAAGCTGAAGAAAGAAGTCAACAAGAGACTTCGACAAGTAAGTGTCCCTTAATCGTACGTTTTCTCTTTAAGTCGTACGACAATGTCTGACACTTGTATTCTTTTGCAAGTGATTCTGAGATGCAATCCACTTCGGGTAAGTCGAGGAGAGAAGCTCAACTGGTTTTGGCCAAGAAGGCCAAATAGCTGAAGAGGAAAGATCCTCCAACTTCAGGGTCGGAGGTTTTGAAAAAGACGAAGTCGGTTCCCCTGAGGGAACCGTCGTCGACGGGTGGAGAGCCTACGATGGTCTCCACTCCGGAGAAGGCGAAGGCGTCTTCGGACATGCCAAGGGCGATGTCGACGCCGCCTGGGTCGTCTGCTGCAGGAGACAAGGGGAAAGGTCCTCAGACTGAGGGATCCCCTAAAGCTACGACGGTAAACTTTATGTTACCGTCGGACTTCTTACTGGACGGCGTCCTGGATAGGGCGAAGATTTTCCCTAACTTAGGGAAATTCCTCCTGTCGGCCTTCAAGGATTGTTATCGTGGCGCTACCGTGGACGAGACAGGGTCTCACGTCGTGGGCATGGCCTTTCTGGTGAGTGCTTTTGGCGTATGTCTTATCCTTTTTTAGTAAGTTAGACTTACCTTATGTTGTTTCGTGCGACTGCAGGCGTTTCAGGCGTATTTATGCCTTTTCGGCCAACTGGAGGAGCTCCAGAAGGTCGACCCTTCTGTCGCTGAGGAGCTTCAGCGAGCACAGGAGGGTGAGCGTAAATCTCGAGAGGATGAACATGCGGCGAAGGCCAAGGCGGAGGCTCTCCGTTCAAGTGGACGATCTCAAGAGTCTTTTCCAGACGTCGTCGCTGGAGAAGGAGGAGCTCCAAAATTGCCTCAAGGAGGCGTTGGAAAGAGCTTCTGCCTATGAGGCAGAGGTGACGATGACAAAAGTGTCCCTTACCGTGCGCGAAAAACAAGTAGGGGAGCTCATGTCATCGGTTAAGGCCGCAGAGGCCAAGACGGGGGCCCTAGAAGAGAAACTCCTCTCGTTTGAGGCGTTGACCCGTCTGAAGGTCAGGGCGGCAATGATGCGCCGTCATCTGCAAGGGAAAAATCCCTTAGTTGGCACAGAGGCCGAGGTCGCGTCCTACCTCGAACATGTCGGGACGGAGAAGGATCTCGACCAAGAGGATAGGGTCGACGACACTAACTCTGCGGAGACTAAGACCGGTGGTGCGGAAGACGAGGGTGGAGTCGACCAGTGCCCTCAGTAGGCCTTTGAGCTTTTGTAATTTTTATTTTGTTCTAGGGCGACCGTTGGTGGTCGCGCCTTTTCTTGTACTACCTTTGGATTAATACAAGTATGTCTTTTTATTATACTGTCGTGTGCTTTACTTTGTTGTAAATAAACAAAATAAACTAGTATATAAAGCAGTAAGGCGAACGTAGAATTGTACGACACAAGTACATGTAACTTTGGAAGTAGCCGGGTTACTGGGCCGAAAGAATATTCTAAGTATGGAATTCAAGTCATAAGACTTTGACTCCGAAACTTAGATTAAAAACACCTGTTTATGATCCCAAGATCCATGAGATGAATCATAAGATTTTGCTTATGACGTATGGGTCATGACTTTATCGGTCTTGACATATTTATCGTGACCCTGTAATATGAAAGACTTTGTCTTTCACGATATAAATCGTAAGACTGACGTTCGTGCGATCCTGCGAGCCTGCAATGTAAGATTCAGGGGTGGTCGTTGGTTTGAACAACGACCCTCCGATGCTTAAGTCAGCAATCGTTTGTCAAAATAAATCGAAAGTAAAAATTCAAAAGAAGTACTTCTTTAGATGTACTGCGTTCCAGCTTCGTGGGATGTCTTGGTCATCGAGGGTTTGAAGCCTGTAAGCACCCTTTCCGACGACCTCAGATATTCGATAAGGTCCTTCCCACTTAGTGGACAACTTACCTGCATTTGGTTCCTTAGTGTTCTGGAATACCCGTCGTAAGACGTAGTCACCTTCCTGAAAGATTTTGGCCTTAACATTCTTGTTGAAATGTCGCTCAACGACTTGTCGTTGAGACGCCATCCTGACTAAAGCAGACTCTCTTAACTCTTCAAGAGCGTCGAGGTCGTAGCTTAGGTCCACCAAATTATGATCGACGGACGTATGTCTCGATGTCGGGAGCTGCACTTCAATAGGTAAGACGGCTTCACAACCGTAGACCATTGAAAACGGTGTATGTCCTATCGATGTTCGGGGTGTCGTACGATTGGCCCATAGGACCGATGGGAGTTCTTCGACCCACTTTCCCTTTGCATCCTTAAGTCTTTTCTTGATTGAATTGATAATGACTTTATTGCTCGATTCTGCAAGACCGTTAGACTGGGGATAACGTGGGGTTGAGGTCGTAAGTTTGATACTACGGTCCTCACAAAAACGTTGTGTACGATCAATTATGAACTGTGACCCATTGTCACACACGATTTTGGAAGGGATTCTGAACCTGCATAGAATGTTAGTCTGGATAAAAGAAATGACTTCTTTGTCCCGAATCTGGGAGTAATCGGCTGTTTCTATCCATTTAGAAAAATAGTCTGTAAGGACTAACAGAAAGACCTTCTACCCTGGGGCAGACAGTAATTTACCAACGATGTCCATTCCCCATCTCATGAAAGGCCATGGAATCAAGGACGTACGTAAAGGTTCGGAGGGTTGGTGGATCATACCTGAATGTCGTTGACATGCATCACAGCTTTGAACGTACCTGGTGGTGTGTTGCCTTAATGTCGGCCAGTAATAGCCTTGTCGTGAGATACGGTTTGCAAGACTGCGGCCACCTGAGTGGTTGCCACATTCGCCATCGTGCATCTCCTTTAAGATATTTTGTACCTGTTCGGGATTATCGATGCATCAAAGATTTAGACCCATCGATGAGCGTCGATAGAGTCTATCGCTGATGATTATGTATTTTGATGCTTTAAATCGAATCTTGCGAGCTTCCATTCGATATTCAGGTAGTTGGTCGTGCATAAGGTAATTTTTGATGTCAGACGACCAACTGCCTTCGGTGCTAAGAGCACAGATTTCTTTAGAGTCTTCAATGGACGAGGTCGCTAGATGGATCATGGGAATAGCGTCGAGTGACGGCTTATTAAGTGCTGATCCAAGGTTAGCTAGCGCCTCGGCCTGAGTGTTTTGATCCCTGGGGATTTGCTCGATTGAGAATGGATCAAACATCTTAGATTTAGCTTTGGCTATCTTGAGATAAGCCATCATCTTGGAATCTTTGGCTGAAAATTCCCTGCTCATTTGGTTTACGACCAGTAGGGAATCGCTTTTGACGTGAAGTCCGACTGCCCCCAAGTCGTGAGCCATATTCATGCCTACGATCAGAGCTTCGTATTCTGCCTCGTTGTTAGTAGCTTTGAAACTGCATCGTACGGAGTATACCATCTTGCCCCGTTGTGGGGACTTTAAGATGACACCAAGACCTGCTCCTCTAGAGTTTGAGGAACCGTTGACATGGAGTACCCAGATCGTGTCGCTTATAGTTGCCACAGTACATGTCTCGATTTGTGCTTCTTTTTCCAGTTCGGGACTGAAGTCAGCGACGAAATCAGCCAAGACCTGCTACTTTATTGTTGTGCGAGGTTTAAAGTCAATATCATAGCTACTGAGGTATATACTCTATTTCGCTAGTCGTCTTGATAACTCGGGTTTTCTCAGGACCGACTTAAGAGGAAAGCTTGTTACGACGGTAACGGGATGGGATTCAAAGTAGTGTCTTAACTTCTTTGCTGCTGTGACTAGCGACAAAAGTAATTTCTCCATGGACGTTGTTAGATCTGAAGTTTTGTCAATAAACCAAGTGTTGAAGATCTGATAAGAAGACTCAGATGTTCTGAGTAGAGGAGTCAGAGGTCTGACTGTGAAAGCTCAGAAGTACTGATAAGAGAAGTCAGATGTCTGAGATAAGGAGTCAGAAGATCTGAGAAGCATGATCAGAAAAATGTTCAGAAGTTCTGAACTACCTGTTCAGAACTTATGACGAGATACTTTACTTAGTAATTTGTAAACTAATTAGGACACGTGTTTTGTTCTTATTAGTCTTTCTTATTTGTACTGTAGCTTTAATATTCCCGTTGCAGTATAAATAGTGGTTAGCACTACATTGCTAACTGATTGATTTTCTCGTAATTCTTGTATTCATTCTTTGTAATCTTTGAGATTCTCTCTCTCTTAGATCTGTATTTCTGTTCATCAGTGAATACAATTGGGCTTGATCATACAACTTCTCAATTACTGCTTTCTATATTGATTGTAAGATAAGATCCTGAACTTTCAATTGGTATCAGAGCCAATCAACAAACAAATTCGTTCAAGATTGTTATCGCGAAGATCGATTGATCAATTTCTTGAAGATTTCTTGATTCATTCAAAATTCGATTCCGCTGCTAGGGCTAGTTCTTGAATTCTTGGTAATTCTTGAATTTCCTGTTACTTTTCGATCAAGAAACTCAAATTTGTCTTTCTGTTGAAATTTCTTACAATCATGTCTTCTAAAGAATATCTAGCCATGGGATCCGAAACCAAACCGCCTGTTCTTATACCAGAAGAGTATCAGCAATGGAAAACTCGTATGATCCAATTTCTAGAAAACATCGATAAAAATCTTATGATTTCTATTCGAGAAGGTCCAATTGAAGTGTATATCGATGTCGCTGCAACCCCTGCTACAAAGACAACTCCAGAAATTCCAGCGACCAGGGTGAAGAAGAATTATTCCCAATACACAGTTGAACAGAAGAATAGGCATGCTATCGACAAAAGAGCAATTACTTTGATGACTTTGGCTGTCCCAAATGAGGTTCTTAACAGGATTGACAGTGGATCATCAGCTAAAGAAATGTGGGACGAATTGGAAAGGCAGATGTTAGGAACTGTAAGATCTATTCAGGCAAAGTTAAATCAAAGCATAAATGCTTATGAAAGGTTCAAAGCAAAAGAGTCAGAAAGTTTAACACAGACATACAGTAAATTTTGCACTATTCTAAATGACTTGAGAAGAAATGGACTGAAGAAAACGAAGTCAGAAATAAATTACAAATTTCTGAACAGTCTAAATTCAGAATGGTCATAATTTGCCATAAGTCTGCAAATGAACAAGGATATGTGTGAAGAAGACTTAAATGATCTGTTCTGTGTTCTTAATCAACATGAAGACTCTGTCAAGTTAGTTGTGGAAGAGAAGAAAAATGTTGCTGATCAGTTAGCGTTCTTATCAAAGTCCAAAGCAATCAAAGCACCATTAGAAATGATTCATACTGATCTTTGTGGTCCAATTTCAGTTCAATCTATGGGAGGAAAAAAATATATGCTTGTGATTGTTGATGAATTCTTCAGATACACATGGGTTGAGTTCCTAAGAGCTAAGTCAGAAGCTGCTACTACATTGATAAATTTTATCAAAAGGATTCAAGTTCTCTTACAACTTCCAGTTCAGAAAATCAGAAGTGATAATGGAACAGAGTTCAGAAATGAGACTTTTCAGAATTTTTTAGAAAGTTCTGGGATTTCTCACAATTTTCTGCTGTCAGAACTCCTCAACAAAATGGTGTTGTTGAAAGGAAAAATAGAACTCTAGTTGAAGCTGCGAGAACAATGCTGGCTTATGCAAATCTTCCTACCTTCCTATGGGCTGAAGCAATTGCAACTGCTTGTTTTACACAGAATAGAACTTTAATCAATAAGAGATTAAATAAGACTGCTTATGAACTGATAAATAAAAGAAAACCATTAATCAAATTCTTTCATGTTTTTGGTTGCAGGTGCTATATTCTTAGAGACAGAGAAAATCTTGCCAAATTCGATAAAAAGGCAGATGAAGGATACTTTGTGGGTTATTCTTTAACTTCCAAAGCATTCATAATTTATAATAGAAGAACCAAGAGGATGATGGAGAGCATAAATGTAACTTTTGATGAAGCCAGAAACAGGACTTCTGAACAAGACAGTTCAGAACTCATGCAGAACAAGACAAAAATGACTTCTGATACAAATTCTAATCCTATTTGTTCAGAACTCAATTTACTGTTTAAGGATGCTTTTAGTGAACTAATTTCTGATTCTTATGCAGAATATGAAAATCCAAAGATGGTCAAAGAGATGAAAAATAAGACTCCAGAAATAGTTCAATCAACTGTAATTTCTGACAAAGGTCCATCAGAGGAATGTCCAAATCTAATAAATACAAGTGGTGGAAATTCTGAACCTTGTAATCAGAATTCTGATTCTTGTACTCAGAACTCTGAACAAGTCTCTCAGAATTCTGAATTCATTGCTCAGAACTCAAACTTGGATGCAACTCCTACTCATACATCAGAACAAGGGGACAGTTCAGAATTACAAGCAATCATTGATGAGAATGATGCAAACAACAATTATTCAGAGATTGATGTACTCCATAGTGCTAATAAATGGACTAAAAATCATCCTATTCATCAAGTAATAGGTGATTCATCAGCAGGAGTAAAGACCAGATCAGCTACAGCAAATGAAGCAATGTTTGCTGGTTTCTTGAGTGTGATTGAACCAAAGAAAGCTAATGAAGCCCTAGAGGATCCAGACTGGATTTCAGCAATGCAAGAGTAATTGCTTCAATTTGAAAGAAATAAAGTTTGGAGACTCATTCCAAAGCCAGAAGGTAAATCTATTATTGGAACTAAATGGGTGTTCAGAAACAAAAAGGTTGAATCAGGTGTTGTCATCAGAAACAAGGCAAGATTGGTTGCTAAGGGATACTGTCAACAAGAGGGAATTGATTATGATGAGACATTTGCACCTGTGGCAAGAATAGAGGCAATCAGAATATTTTTGGCCTATGCTGCACACAAAAACTTCAAAGTGTATCAGATGGATGTCAAATCAGCCTTTCTAAATGGCAAACTTAATGAAGAGGTGTATGTTCATCAACCTGAAGGTTTTGTTGATCCAGAATTCCCTGATCATGTTTATATTTTAGACAAAGCTTTATATGGTCTAAAACAAGCACCACGAGCCTGGTATGACACTCTTACTAAACACTTGTTAGGTTCAGGGTTCAAGAAAGGTAAGATTGACACAACTTTGTTTTTAAAGAAATAGGGTGATTATTTAATTCTGATTCAGATTTATGTTGATGACATAATATTTGGTTCTACCAGTCCAGAATTATGTGATAATTTTTCAAAAATCATGTCTTCTGAATTTGAAATGAGCATGATGGGTGAGCTGAATTTTTTTCTTGGTCTTCAAGTCAAACAATTACCAAAAGGTATTTTTATAAATCAAGGAAAATATGTCAGAGACATTCTGAAAAAGTTCAAAATGTCTGATTGTGCTTCTATGAGAAAACCTATGGCAACTAACATAAAGTTAGATGCTGATCTCAAAGGTGTTTCAGCAGATATCAAACTCTATAGAGGCATGATTGGATCATTACTTTATCTTACTGCAAGTAGACCAGATATCATGTTTTCTACATGTTTCTGTGCTATATTTCAATCTAACCCAAAAGAATCACATATGTTGGCTGTCAAAAGGATTTTAAGATATCTCAAAGGAACACCTGATCTAGGTTTATGGTATCCAAAAGAAACTGACTTCAAATTGACTGCTTTCACTGATGCTGATCATGCAGGAAGTAGGTTGGACAGAAAGAGTACATCTGGTGCTTGTCACTTTTTGGGAGATAAAATAGTGAGTTGGGCATCAAAGAACCAGAATTGTGTGTCCACTTCAACTGCTGAAGCAGAATATGTTGCTGATGCTGCTTCATGCTCTCAAACATTGTGGATGAGAACACAACTCATGGACTATGGATATCAGCTTAACAAGATTCCCATCTATTGTGACTCAGAAAGTGCAATTGCCATTACTCAGAACCCTGTTCAACATTCAAAGACTAAGCATATAGATGTGAGGTATCATTTTATAAAGGACTATGTGGAAAAAGGAACTATAGAGATGCACTTTGTGCATACAAAGTATCAATTGGCTGACTTGTTCACAAAGCCACTTGATCACAAAAGGTTTTCTTTTCTCATATGTAAAATAGGAATGCTTAATCTGCCTAATTGAAAATATTTGTTTTTCTTAAAAATGCTAAATTTTTCTAAGTAAAATTGTCTGAGTACTGCACTCAGAACTCTGAGTCTTAAGATTCAGAACTTCTGAGTACTAAGATCAGAACTTCTGAGTCTTGAGTTCAGAACTTCTGAGTCTTAAGTTCAGAACCTCTGAGTCTTAAGGTCAAAAATTCTGAGTCGATACTTCAGCAATCTAACTTCAAAAATTTATTTTTGAGAAATACAAATACTTCAACTGTGTGGATTATGCTTCTTCTATTATCTTTTTATCTCATCTTTATGTATCATTAATAGTCAAATGCATGCTCAAGTCAAGGGGGAGCATCACATTGTTTTTTGGAAATCATTTTGTGATGCTTAAAAGATTTGTTTTCATTTCTTATCTCTGATCATTCTAAGAAGAACAAGCTTTTAATGATAAATTTTTTTGTTATTCAAACTATATCTGAATTAAAAATTTTCATATTCAGATATAAGATTTTAAATGATTTTTTTTAAAATCATCATAATATGAACAAAATTTTGATGATAAAAATGTGTTTCTATCTGTTCAAACCTCTTCTGAATAATCAAAATGTTTTATATTGGTCAGAAGTTGATTTTAAATGACATTTTGGTTACAAGGCAAAATTCTTCTGAGTCATGGAATCAGAACATCTGTGCGTGTTATTCAGATCTTTGACTTGAGTCAAAATTCTATCAACTAACACGTGTCAGCTTCATATTTGTTTGACAATGCCACGCATTTCATTTAAATCCTTTGTGGTATTTCAAATGTGTTGACTCCGTTATAACATTGATTTCGCTTTTCCGTTAAACCTTTCAACTTCGCGGATTTTAAATAGGTCTTAAAATCCCTATTTCAAATCTTTTCAAATTCCAGAGCGAAACGTGAGATACAAATCAAATCCAGAGTTCTTTGAGTCTGTTTTCTTCTTAAATCATGTCTGAAATACGAAAAAGTGGTCCAATTTCTCTACATTCTACAAAATCGATAATGGATTCATCCAATTCGGAAAATGATGAAGTACAAAATAGAGTTGCAGAGGAAGGGGCAATAAGAAATGATGGAGAAGATGAACAAATGGATGAATCTGAAGAAAATGCGGATGAGGTAAACGTTAATATTGAACATGAACAGAGTGCTGCAGGTTCTATTATGTCAGATAGACCTATTTTAGTGGAAAGAGTTGTTCATGAGAGTGAATGGCTGAAATTATCTGAAAATAACTGTGTTATATTATTTGAGGAAAGCCGTTTTAGACCTGAACACAGAATTATCATGGAGTTATTCAAACACCATCCGTACAGAAAATGGTTTACACGAAGTAAAAATGTGCCTGTTCAGTACATACAACAATGGTGGAAACATCTTAGGTTAGAAGATAATAAGTTTGTGTCTGAAATTGGAGGAGTGACATTTGCCTTATCTATCTCTGCACTAAGAGAAATGCTGAATTTACCAGAGAAAGATGATGTACAAAGAAGGACAGATTTTGTGGACTCACCCCTAACAGAGGAATTAATAGCAGAATTTATGAAATTGGGATACAATGAAGGATTGAGGACTCTCAGTTTGTTCAGAAGAAACAAATTACCACCTATTTGGGCTTGCTTCTTTCATGTGGTAAATAAATGTTTGTCAGGGAAGAATAGTTCTGCTGATCAAGGTTCTAAACAAATTCTTCAGATCTTTCAGGGCTTAGTGAAGAATAGGCATTATGACTATACTTTAATACTTTGGGAAGACATGAAGAATACATTTGAGAAGAATCAGAAAGCAATTCAGAAGAAAACAAAGGATGCTCCACTGACATACATTCCTTATATAAGGTACTGGCAAATTGTTATTTGGTATGCCATGCAGGAAAACAGAACAATCTCAAGAAGAACAAATGAAGAGCATGGTCCTACATTTTATTTTGGTAAGATGACCTCAGTAACAAGACTTGAAAACTATCCCAATCATAAACTGTTGCCAAAATCACTTAGGAACTATATTCCAAGGGAGAGTGAGATTTTAAAAGCTTATTGCACCTCTATGGGAATTGAATTACCTCAAATATCTACCCAAGAGGACCAACCTGAGAAGAGAGGTGAGGGGTCTAGTCGAATTAGAGAGGGGGAGGATGTTCAGATGAGTGAACATTCTGAGAGACTTGAGGGGGAAAATTCTGAGAGCTTGGTTAGACTTGGTGAGGAAAAACAGAATGAGAGTGGTGAGGATGAGAGATTGTCAATAGAGGTTCAAACAGAAAGAGATGCCTCTGCACCAGCTAATCTTGGCCAGGTAACCACAAATGCTATTGGTTCACATCTCTTGGTGTCCAATATTGAAACAAACACCATGGACCTAGTGGTGGATCTTGAACAACCCATCCATACCCACTCAGAAGCATTTCAACATGCTACTGTTTCACACAAATCCGGGGAACCATCCCAAACTCATTTGGAGGGAGGTGATAAATCCCAACCTATTTTTCAACACATTGAGTCTGAATATCACAGTCCTATTCATATTGAGCCTGAAATTCCTTCTGACACTTGCACAAATCAGGAATTCCGTATTCCTGAAACAATATTCATAGACATACCTAATGATGGGTGTCGAGGATTGGATGGAAGTCCTGGTGAGGTGAACATTACAAAAGCCTCATTCAAAAGTGCATCTGTTGTACAAGATGACTTTGTGTTATCTACAGGCCATGAGCCCTCTGGGCACATGAAAACTGGACCATCTGTTGGTTCAGGTTCACTGTTAGACACTTCTGAATTTGAGGATTTGAATGATGAGATGTCAGATTTGAGAAGAAGGTGGAGGATTTGAATGATGAGATGTCAGATTTGAAAGTTGTGTTGGACAAAAAGTTGATTTCTGTTGAAACCAAAGTAGATGATGTAAAGAAATCCTTGGATTCTCACAAAAAGGAGATCATGGATACAATGTCTGGTTTTCAAAAAGATATGTTAAAACAAATGCAAGATTTGCAGGAATCTATACTGAAAGCACTAAGTGCATCACTGGCTTCTACTTCAAAGCCTCTTGATCCTATTCCTATTGCAGATGCTAAACCTGAATGTACTTCTAATCAGAACTTGAAGAGAAAGTTTGATGATAATGAGCCTCATGGTCATCAAAAGGGGGAGAAAAGACAAAGGTTAAGTTCTGATGATGATATTGGCATAGAAGATTTTGAGATAGCAGATATGCACTTAGCCAGTACAAAAAGTTCAGAAGATCAGACACAGGAAAATTTAAAGGCAATAACTCAGATAGTTCAGATTGATAGCTCAGATACAGAGGAAATGGAGTTGGAAAGTACAGATGGTGGTGATTCAGATAAAACAGAGGAATTGAACTTAGACACAGAGATGGAAGGAAACTCAGATGAAACTGAAGCTATTGAAGAATTTGTATTGAGATCAGAAAAGACAGTGGAAAGTGAAGTGGTCAACATGTGTACAGATATTGTGGTGTATAACAAAGAAAATGTGATGAATTCTGAATCAGAAGAAAGGAGGTTGAGTGAAGAATTGATCAGAAAAATGCAAAGTGAGGTAGTCAAAGCACTTAATGTTCAGAAAATTCAATAAGTGTTAAAACTGATAAGGCCTATTGATCTGTTGGGAGAAGAAGACAGAACTGTTGGTTATTCTCAGAATTTTAAGCATGAGTTCAGATATAACTATGCTGATGAGATGAACACAGAAGAAGAATACGAGAAACTAGAAGATTACTTCATGCCTTCTGAGAATGTATTCAGAAAACCAATTGAGATTCCCAAGATTAACTTACAGATTTTAGAAGAACCTATATGTGATTTTATCCTGGAATTAAATGATGTACCTTTGGCCAGACAATTTCATAATGACATTTTTCCTGAGGAAATGTATGAAAACCTCTACCACAAAGAAGGAGAATATGAGCTTTTAGAGAGTAATGTTGATGGTTTCATGGATGAAAGAGCTCAGATGATTTATACAGAAGCATCAACCAGATTCAGAATTCCTGACTCAAGACTGCATATCCAGAAATAATTGAGAAAGTTCTAATGTTCCAACAAGAAGAATTTAATGGTTTGATATTTGTAAGAATGGAAGTGCTGAAAGAAAGGAATACAAAAGTTTTCATGTCCAGTTTTGATTTCCACAGACTAACACTTGATGATCAAATCTTTCTAGTCAAGTTCTTCTCTAGTACTGAAGAAGCCTTGATGGAAATTGAATGCAGAAGACTTCTGGGTATCTATGTCAGAAACATGTACTTATATGATTTTCAACTAGCCATTGAAGGAAGAAAAGAGAAGTGCAATCTGAGGTGTCCAACAAATATTGCAGGATTTGATGTGTGTATAAAGGGATTTGTAAATGAAGGAATGGAATCTGAAGGGTTTGCATATAAAGTTCAAGAGAGACTTGAAATGTTCAAACTGAAAGAACTGGTAAAATATATTGATGCAACTCTGAGTTGGTTACTGAATGAAATGGAAGTAAGTGCTAAAACTGAAAGAAAGAATTTAAAGAAAAAGCGTGTAAACTCTATGAAAAGAAGGTTGAATCTCAGAAGAAAGATCAAAAGTTGTGGTGAATGGTTGCTATCTGAAGTTAATCCCAAGAAGATGTTACATAGTGATTTTGTGTTTCCTGCTGAGTATGAAGTGAATGAAATTCTGTCAGATGAAGTTGAAGAAGTTCAGGACACAATACCTCAGAATGTGCAGATAACTATTTTTGATCAAGCTGAACAGTCTGAACCCAAAGAAGATGAAATATCCATTGATCTAAATGGATACTTTCTTGAATTTGATCTGCCTGAGTTCTTCAAACCAAAAGAAGTACAATTCTTGGACGTGCATTATGATAGACCTAAGGAGACTCAGATCTGGTTGGCTGAAAAATCAAGATGTCTTGGCAAAACAAAGCAAGCTGTTTACTCAGATTTTCTAATCACTGGAATCAGAGAATTGAAGGTTAAGAAATTCAGAAAGATGGAGTACTTATCCTTTGAAGTTCTGAGAGAAGATGGCAAGGTTTATTACTTTACTGATGCAGATTTTGAGAAACTATCAGTGGTTGACTTCTACAGATTACACAGCTTTCTATGCTTCAAAGAGTCAAGCAAAGACAGAAATGAAAGAAAGGCAAGAAGTGTGGTGATTGAGGCCATGTTCTATATCTTAAGGTGGCACTGTTATACAGATTTCCAAATAGCTCTGTATTTACAAAAGCCATGTGTTTATCTGGCAAATCCAAACACAAATCATGAGCAGAAAAAGGTGTTAAAGACTGGAAGTGTTCATAAATTTCCAGATTTGGGTGTGTTTTTGAAGAACAAAAGTGGAAAGATCTTCTTCAGAGCAAAGGAAACTGCAAAATACTGTTCTGGAACTTTAAGGATCATAAAGCACAATTTGGAGAAAAAGATGCTGAAAGTAAAGGAAGCAAACATAACTCAAAAAGTAATCAATCAGCAAGTTGAAATTATTCAAGAAATCATTGACAAAATTGATAAGAGGCTTAATCTGAGAAATGTGCTTCTTCAAAAAATTGTTCTTGCTCTGAAAGAACTGGATGATGCAAAGTTTAAGTTTATTTGACAAAAAGGGGGAGATTGTTAGATCTGAAGTTTTGTCAATAAACCAAGTGTTGAAGATCTGATAAGAAGACTCAGATGTTCTGAGTAGAGGAGTCAGAGGTCTGACTGTGAAAGCTCAGAAGTACTGATAAGAGAAGTCAGATGTCTGAGATAAGGAGTCAGAAGATCTGAGAAACATGATCAGAAAAATGTTCAGAAGTTCTGAACTACCTGTTCAGAACTTATGACGAGATACTTTACTTAGTAATTTGTAAACTAATTAGGACACGTGTTTTGTTCTTATTAGTCTTTCTTATTTGTACTGTAGCTTTAATATTTCCGTTGCAGTATAAATAGTGGTTAGCACTACATTGCTAACTGATTGATTTTCTCGTAATTCTTGTATTCATTCTTTGTAATCTTTGAGATTCTCTCTCTCTTAGATCTGTATTTCTGTTCATCAGTGAATACAATTGGGCTTGATCATACAACTTCTCAATTACTGCTTTCTATATTGATTGTAAGATAAGATCCTGAACTTTCAGACGTATATCGGGTTTCCGAATCCAATAGAGACTTACTGACGTAGTAAATCGGCAGTTGCTGCCCGTCGTCCTCTCTAGTTAAGACGACACTTACTGAGTGAGGACTTACGGCGAGGTACAGTTGTAGGATCTCGTGTTCTTCTGGTTTCGAAAGTAATGGCAGGACGGCCATATATTCTTTCAATCGTAGTAACGCTTGCTCGTGTTCGTCCGTCCAGTCAAAACCCTTATTTTTTCGTAAGACGTTATAGAACAGACGACATTTATTTGACGATTGTGAGATGAAGCGATTTAAGGCGGCCACATGACCCGTAAGTCGTTGGACCTCTTTGAAATTTCTGGGCGACTTGATGTTTATCAAGGCTTTGATTTGATCCTGGTTTGCCTCTATGCCTCGCCGTGTGACCATATAGCCCAGGAATTTCCCGGCGCTGACTCCGAAAGAGCATTTCGTAGGATTTAATTTCATCTGATACTTTCGTAGGATATCGAAGGATTTCTTTAGATGATCGATATGGTCGGTCCCTTGCTTGGATTTGGCAAGCATGTCGTCAATGTACACCTCCATGGTGTTGCCAAGATGCTCTTTGAACATCTTGTTAACCAATCGTTGGTAGGTCGAACCTGCATTCTTCAGACCAAAAGGCATGACTTTGTAACAATAGATGCCTTTGTCTGTCATGAAAGCAGTATTTTCTTGGTCTTCGTTGTGCATCAATATCTGGTTGTACCTAGAATAAGCATCCATGAACGTCAGGAGTTCATGTCCTGCGGTCGCGTCGACCATAGCGTCGATGTGGGGTTGTGGGAACTGATCTTTAGGACATGCCTTATTAAGGTCTGTGAAGTCGATACATTCGAACTTTGGTAAACTTATAGAATCTGTTATTATGGTTAAAAACACAATTTTAGTGCTCGGCTTAAAGCTTTTAAGCTTAAAAAAACTTCATACGAAGCATCCACTTCATTCTCTGAAAATATGCTGTTAAAACCCTTTTTCTGGATAATTTATCTCTCTAAAATGACAAATACAAACAACTTCATCTCTGCTGGTTCCTTAACCAAACCTCCCACTCTTCTTAGAGAAGAATACCCTCAATGGAAGATTCGAATGATTCACTTCTTTGAGGGTACTGGCAAAGAATTGGTTTATTATATACGTAACCCTCCTTTCATTCCCATGATAATTGTACCTCGTGTTCCTAGCACAGACGACACACCTGAAATTCCAGAACACACGAAACCAAAGACCCAAGAAAATTGGTCTGATTCTGATTGGGCTAAATACGAAGTTGCTCAGAAAACTAAGAGAATTCTGATCATGGCCATCCCAAATGACCTTTTCCAGTCCATGGATGCATGTGAATCTGCATATGATCTATGGAAAGAACTGGAAAAACAACTAGAAGGAGGAGTCAAAACCCTAAAGAATCTCTGCAAACTACGTATGATAGGTTCAACTCTCTAATAAACAAGTGCAAGAAGTTCGGCATCCACAGAACCTCTGAAGCAAACAACGTTATGTTCCTAAATTCCCTAAATGAAGAATGGCTTCAGTTATCTATGTCTCTGCAAACAAATCAAGACTTAGATTCTTGGACCCTATCAGACCTCTATGGAACATTAGCAGCACAAGAGCCTCAGGTAGCACAAGCAAAAGCCCAAATCATTGCACCTCTTTCAATGGTTGATAAGACTACAGAGGTTAAAGAGAAACCAAAGAAAGAGGAAAGAAAGGAGAAGAAGAAGAAAATCATGATGGTGGAAAGTGAAGAAGAAGAGGAAGTAGCAGCAGAAGAAGAAACGACCCTGGCCTCGATAGCTAAATCTTTAGCTCTCTTGACTAGGGAATTCAGCAGTGGATACCAGGAGAAATCTGGTAATGAACGATATGAAAGAGAGAATCAAGAAAGAGAAGGGTCAAACGACAGAAGTGGTGACCGACAGAGGTCGAGTGACAGAAATAACAGAGGAAATGACCGACAGAGGTCGGAAGACAAAGCTGGCAACACTCCACAGATTCAAGAGTGTTACAAATGTGGTAAGCCAGGCCACTACGCAAATGAATGCCGAACAGAAAGAAGTGGTGACCGACAGAGGTCAGACGACAGAGCTGGAACCTCCACACAGAACCAAGGATGCTACAATTGTGGAAAGCCATGTCACTTTGCCAACGAATGTAGGAGCAAGTCAAATTGCCCTCAGAGGGATGCAGCTTTCTACAAAAAGAAAGTTGAATACTATGCTCAGAAGTCACTAATGGTGAACAAAGAAATATGGGAGTCTGACACATCCTCTGACGAAGGCGAAACAAAGAATGCTCTATTCTGTGGCATGGCAGAAGTCAGCTCCGGCTCCGACAGTGAGGTATCCACTTCTACCTCTAACTCTAATACTGCAGAAGATGACTTGATTAAACTTAATATTGAATACACTGAAATGAAAAAAACTTGTGAAAATATTCAGAAAAAGCTCACTTACTATGAGAGAGAAGCTAGGCTTCTCACTCAAGAAAAAGCTAAGATTTTTCAAGAAAAAGAAGAAATTAAAATGGACTGGAACAAAAAGTTAAATTCTTTAAAAGAAAAGATTTTTGAACTTAATTCTTCTTTGTAAAGTAAGCATAAAGAACTAATGGACGTTGAGTGCGACAGAATGAACATCCTAGCTCTTAAAAATTACTTTCAAAAGGAAAGAGAAGTCCTCTGTCAAGATTTACTCAGAAGAGATCTTCAAATTAAAAAATTTCAAGATGCTCAGAAGGTGTACGAAAAAATAAACACACAAATAGGGAGTCGGGGAATTGGCTTCTGTGATATAGATCCCTATACCGGAACCAAAAGAAGCAAGTCTCTGTCCTCTCTATTTCACATTAGAGATACAAGAAAACCTGGTTTTCCAAATCTTCTCTCTGTAAGTAAAAGGCAAAAAGTCTCTGGGGAACCTCACAAGAGGAAACCTCTGAAGATGACAAATGTGTGGTTTGAAAACACAGATTTGTCACATTCAATCTCTGTCAAAAGAGAATCCAAACCTAAGAGGTATCTGAAAACTCAAGATCAGATAGGAATCTTCAAGTTTGGTAAACCCGAGACTCAAACTCAAGTTGCATTTGTCTGCATGATGAATTCTGAAAAGAAATTATCAGCAGAGGCACCTGAGTTCAAGCCAAAAATTACAGAAGAAAAACTTGTTATCTCTAAAGAAAACCTCTGTACATCTTCTGTTGATCAAGATCTCTCTGAAGAAAAATTAACAGATACTTCTGTTAACTTAGATGATAGTTCCTTAGAAAAGGAAGAAAGTGAGTATGGCACATGTTCTGAAAGTCCAGCCTCTGTCGAAAGAGAACTAAGTGACTCAACCTCTGTATATGAGGACGATTCATCCTCTGACGAATCAGAGACTGACTCTAAGTCAGAGATAGGACCTAGTGACACAGAGGTTATTAAACAAACCTCTGAAGTTCTTAACAGAACTATTCCTCCCAAGGAGAAAATCACTGGAATTCCTATCTGTCCAGACTTTTTGAATATGTGCATACAAGCCAAAACCTCTCTTGAGCTTGAAAATTTCAAACAACAGAAGTTAATGTCCACTCAAATTCCAACGAGTTCAAAGATTTTAAAACCCTTACAATTTGTTAAAGAAAAACTAACATGGCAACAGAAGGGTAAATGGACAAAAATTAACAAATCTTTTTCTTCTGTGACAGTGAAATCTACAGAAGTTCACCACAGAAGGGGAACACAGAAGACTGCACTCAACAAAGGATTTTGCAAACAACGATATAGCCTACATAAACCTTCTTGTAATAGAAACTCTAATGTTAGGGTAAATTGTAATGCCTATGTGCCCCCATTTAATGTATTCAATGAAAAGTTCAAGCAAATCTCCTCGCACATTCAATATTGTCATTGCTTTGATCTTATGTTTAAATTAAACCAACACTTCAAAAGTCCACACTGTCATCTTACTGTACCAAAAGAAAATGATAAATCCAAGGGTAAGAAGAAACAAAATGTTCCTTCAACAGAAGCTAAAACAAAGACCAAGAATGCTAAGGCAAACTTGAAGACCCCTGAAAAAACTGGACCCATGTGGATATGGGTACCTAAATCTCTCTAATTGTCTTGCAGAAGCAGTATGTGCCAATCTGGTATCTAGACTCCGGATGCTCAAGGCACATGACTGGCGACAGAGGTCTTCTATCCACATACAAAGAAAAGAACGATGGTGGATCTGTGACCTTTGGAGACAATAAAAAGTGGTACATCAAAGGCTACAGAGTCATAAAGAAGGAAAATATAACCGTATGCAAAGTTGCATATGTTGATGGCCTTAAACACAATCTTCTCAGTGTTAGTCAACTCTGCGATACGGGATTCGACGTAATGTTCAAAAGAACCTTTTGCTCTCTACAGAGCGAGGACACAGGACTTGAACTTTTGCGAGCCGAAAGAAGAGGAGATCTATATCTCATGAACTTCAATGCAAAGAACAAGAAAGACAAAATATGCCTTGTTGCATGCAAAAGCGAAGAAGCCTGGTTATGGCACAACAGGTTCTGCCATTTAAACTTTCATACTCTTGATAAACTTGTAAAACTTGATTTAGTCAAAGGTCTACCAAACGTTAAATTTAATAAAGATCATTTATGCTCTGCCTGTGAAATTGGAAAACTCAAAAGAGCTTCCCATAAAGGCAAAACTGATGTATCTTGCCCAAGACCTCTGTACATGATACATGTTGACCTCTGCGGACCAATATCTACACAGAGTCTAGGTGGCAAGAAATATCTGCTTGTTTTGATCGATGAATTCTCAAGATTTACATGGGTTGAATTTGTCAGAAAGAAATCAGATGTTCCAAACAAACTGATAAATTTAATGAAAAGAATCCAAGTTCTGTATGAGTGCAGGATTCTGAAACTGAGAAGCGACAATGGCACAGAATTCAAAAACTCTGTCATTGAAACCTATCTTACAGAAGAAGGAATTTCACAGAACTTCTCTGCTACATGCACCCCACAACAGAATGGCGTGGTCGAACGAAAGAATCGCACGCTTGTGGAAGCCGCCAGAACTATGCTAACCGCATGTGGATTACCAATGACATTTTGGGCAGATGCAGTATCAACCGCTTGCTATACCCAAAATCGATCAACCATCTAAAAGAGACACATCAAAACACCATATCATTTGATCAACAAAAGACGACCAAACATCAAGTTCTTCCATGTATTTGGATGCAAGTGCTTCGTCTTAAATGATAGAGAAGCAAGAGGAAAGTTTGAAGTAAAGGCAGATGAAGGCAAGTTCATAGGATACTCTGCAACTTCCAAGGCCTATAGAGTTTATCTTCTGCGGTCTTGAACGATTGTAGAAAGCATAAATGTTTCTTTTGACGACACCTTCCAAAAGACTTCTGAACAAATCAGTTCAGAACTTGGTCTAAAAGGGGAATCCTCTGGCATCTAAAAAACAAGAGAAGAAGACTTAAATCTTCTATTTCAAGAGATGTTCCATGATGATATTGATCCCTCTGCTGGAGCCGTCAGAGCCTCTAGAGAATCACCTTCTGCCAGCCAGAACGAAATAGGTATCTCTCTAACAGGTCCCTTAAACAATTCATCTTCCTCTGTAAATCTTACAGATACAAATGCCGAGGGGGAGCCAACAGAAGATGATACAACAAGGAAAACAACCACAGAAGCTACTGAAGAACCAACTCCAGAAACCACAGAGGAACCAATAACAGAGGAACAAGAAGACTCAGACTATACTTCCTCAGAGGAACAAACACCACCACTCATTCCAATCATTCCACAATCTGTAGGATCAAGCACGAAAGCAAAATCTACGACAGAGGCTACACCAGAAAAACAATTAGAAACCTCTGAAGAGCAACTTGATGAAATCGATGACCATCTCCCAAGAAAAACAAAGTGGACAAAGATCCATCCTCCAAGTCTTATAATCGGCGAACCTTCTGAAAAGGTAAAAACAAGATCTGCCACTGCTAACTTTTGTTTCTTTACAAACTTTATTAGTGTGATCAAGCCAAAAAGGATCTCTAAAGCCCTTGACGACCCAAACTGGGTAGATGCTATGCAAGAAGAGCTTCTACAGTTTGAACGAAACAAAGTCTGGACTTTAGTTCCTCTGCCACGAGGAAAACAAGCCATAGGGACTAAATGGGTCTTCAGAAATCAGAAGGATGAAGATGGAGTGGTCATAAGAAACAAAGCAAGGCTGGTGGCCAAGGGATATCGCCAAGAAGAAGGCATAGATTACGATGAAACTTTTTCCCTTGTCGCACGGCTCGAAGCCATAAGAATCTTCTTAGCCTTCGCAGCCCATAGAGGTTTTAAAGTATTTCAAATGGACGTAAAATTTGCTTTTCTAAATGGCAAAATCCAAGAAGAAGTATACGTCCAACAGCCACCAGGGTTTGAAATCTCTAAGTACCCAAAATGATTGCTGGAGGGGCTGTTCCACCAAAGAAACCATATACAACATGCAGGGCAGAGGGTACGACAGATAAACATCAGGATGACTCTGATGATGACCATCATGGTCCATCAGATCATCCTGAGGGGGAGAATCGAGGGAAGAAACAAAGGGAAGAAGCTACTAGCAGAGGTCTACCAGCTCCACCAATAGTCGCAGAACCTATCAACCAAGCACCCCCATCTCAAACCCAACAAAGAACACAACCGTCCACAGAGGCAACACCCACATCTGTGGAAATAATCTCTGAAGAAACCCCTGCTAAAACCCAAACACCTGAAACCCAAAGCAGAAACCAAACCACAGAGACAACAACCATCTCTGTGGAATCCATTCCTGAAGAAACCCAAATACCAGAAACAACCAATGTTCAAAAACAGAAGACCACAGAGGCAACACCCACCTCGGTGGAAACTCCTTCTGTATTTGGAAAAGATGTCCAAATCCAAGAAGAAGTCCACCTTCTGACATCCTCCGAAGACGAACTACCTTCCCCAACACCCAAAACCAACCCAAAAACCAAAACCATTACTCACAAAAGAAAATATCTGAGCAAAACACCTGAAACCTCTCCAACAGAACCCAAACCCAAATCACCAATCAAGCCCCCTGAAACTCAAGTGTCAGAACCAACAGAGGCAATCCCCAAACCAACAGAAACATCAACAACAAAGCCCTTTGAGACTCAAGAGTCAAATCCTACAGAGGCAACCCCATCTCAACAAGCAGAACAGCCGAAGGCAAAAGACCAGGGAAAAGGAATTGTGACAGAAGAACCGCAGAAGAAAAAGCCCAAGCATCAACCTTCAATAGAAAAACTGATGAAGAGCTCTTTCGATGCGTATAAGACACCAAAGCCTGAAGAAAAAGACTGGGCTTTCGGCACTACACCTCTGTCAAATATTCCTTTTCTGGATCCAGAGACAAAACCTTCAGAGGATCGAGTGGCAGAAGTCAAGAACCAATTAGATGCTCTGCGCAGAACCTTACCTCAACCACCACCACCACAAATGGAAGAAGTGGTATACAGGTACTTATACAACAGAATGGGCATAATGGATCAATCAGAACCAACCATTCAAGACCCTAACTTCCGTGTTGACCTCGAAAACCTCTTCACCAGAACAAAACCCAAGCCTAAACACGAAGTCTTCTCAACATTCAAGATCGTCAAAGTCCTATATTGTAAGTTCTCAAAAACCAGAAGCTGGCCTAAACTCTCTTACAACATCTACAAGGTCAAAAGAGAGGACAGATCAGAGAACCAATTTGCAGATGCAGATCTTAGGAATCTCAATCCTTATGATCTACCTGATCTTCTGGAATGGACAAAAGAGAACTTCACAACCAACGAAGTTCGCAGAGCCTACAGGGTGATAAGAAAGGCCATACGCGAAAAGCTTCTGCTATACAGCATGGTAGATTGTGACAACCGTCAAAATTGCGTTCAGGTTAGAACTGCACTAAATATATCAGATACAGTTATTTTATGTCACACTGTCTAGTTTTAGCAGTAAACCCGACACAGTAGGGAAAAATTAGAATTTGTGTCTAAAATCCCTCAAATTAGGAAATTATCCATACATCTCATAAAATGCCAACTAAAAACATTTTATACACTTATATATGTATAAGTTTATATATATATAACCTACAAAAAAAATAATAAATACTAGCAAATTCAACTAATTTTATTATTAATACCAATTAAGTTCAATAATTCAACTAATTAAAAGAAATAAAAATTAATTAAAATTTAAAATTATATAAAACACCATCATTTTAACCAAACCCACACTCCTCACTCTCTCTTTTCCTTCTCCCAAAACCGGCCCCCTCTCCCTCTTCATTTTACCCCCTTCATTCATTCTCTCTTTTCCTCCCAACTCTCTCCAAGAGTTTCTTCTTCTTTCTCTCTATTTTCTCTCCATCAAGGCTCAAAAGTCCAGCCCTCAAGAACATCAAGAACAAAGGTAAAAATCTTCTTTTAACAACACTCATACTTCTACATACAACAATCTTGCATATTTCAAAGTTTCACCTTCATATACTCTAGTTTTTCACTCTATTCTTGCTAAATACATTCATTGGCATCCTAATGTTTGTAGATTCATCACCATGACACTTTGCATGTCATTAAAAGTGTGATGAATCCATCATCAAACCAATATTAGTGATCTAAGAATGTTTTACTTGAATGTTTTCACAAAAACTCAAGAACAACAAGTTTTGAAAATGTTTTGGCAAGATGATTTGTCTATGTTCATTGCATGTAGATTATGTAAACAAAAAGCAAGTTTTTCAGCTGAAAATATTAACTTTATGTGTCAAAAATCGTGGCCAAGCAAAAAGAACAAGATCTTTAAAGAGCCAATAGAAAAAGAGCATTTATATAAAGAAGCTATTTCCAGCAACAATCTGTCAGATTTTTCCACTGACTTTGCATGGCCATATCTCTCTCAAAAATACTCCAAATGGAGTGATTTCTTTTCTGGAACTTTATTTTATCAGTTAAGAATCAAACCCAACTAGAATCTTTGAAAAACATTGAGTTTTCGTCCTTCAAACAGTATACATAAAAACAGTGCGCATCAGCAACGTTTTCTGTCACTGTTTACGTCAAATATTTTTTTCATGCACTTATATTACTCTAAAAATCATGGGACTTATGGCAAAAGTTTCCTAACACATGGAAGCTCTTGGCCATAAAATACCAGAACCAAATGATCTCTGGAAGTTATCCAAACAATAACCAAAAGTGACTACTAATTCTGACTACTAACAACTATATTGTATTATAGCTATATGCTATCTCTTGACCCTTTTTCTCACCTTTGGTGAAGAAGTTGTGGTATATTTATATATATGTACTATATATACATATTTACTTATCCTAACCTTACCCGTTTCACCATTTGCATGGTAGAATCGTGGAATATATCTATACTTACTTACGCATTTTACTTATACTCTAACAATCTAACATATAATTATTAACCCTTTTCATCATTTTATGATGGAATTGTGGTATTTATATATGTATTGCATATAACCTAACTTCTAACTTTATTTACATACTATGCATATGATCCTAATTATTAACCCTTTTTCTTCATTTTCATGACGAAATTGTGGTAATCTCAAACTATCATATGTAACGTTTCATTTTGAATGTGAACTATTAAAATCAAGGAACTTATAAACAACATACAAACTTAATCTCATCAAGGGCATTTTATGTTGATTGGATAATTAAACGACCACAGTTTAGAGCCTAGAATCTTACTAGTGTCCTTACGCATTCGTAGGATCGAAGTAGGATCGCCTTACGGATCACATTACGCATCTCTTGGGAAACATCTACGCTATCCACCGTGAGTCTTCATAGCCCCTTTTACTGTTTTACATATTTTTGGGGTGAAAAGCATGTTACAAACTTTATTCGAAATCAACTGTTTTATTACTGAAATACTACGCATGTTTAACGCTCAACGGTACGTATGCACATGTTAAAGCTTCTAAGTTATGCTATCATACAAAAAGTCCCTACACTTTTACATTACCTATTTAACTCACATGTGTGAGCCATGATAATTATGAATAACGTTATTTGGTTGACCACCCACTTACGGTAAAGTAAGTGCATAATTGTTACAACGCCATGTTAGTGATAGAACATGATGACTCGGGGCAACTAATACAAGGTCGAGAGGTTTGGGTAATGGCTTAGCTTGCTACCTCTGAGGCATTACATTGTTTATACCATGAGCATGCAAAACGAAAACGAAACTTTACAACCAAGAGTTGTACCGCGTTTTTTTTTAACGTACGAAACTTTCAACTTGCATTAAAACTTTTAGTGCACACGAAAACCTATGAACTCACCAACTATTTTTATAGTTGACACTCTCCTTTACATGCTTTTCAGGAAACAACAAGTAAGGTTGCATTCTAGAAGGCACCACATTAACGACATTCAACTTTATTTCATCATGTCAAGTTCTTTTGTTATTTTGGACAAGATGTATTTCTAAAAACACGTTGTAATTATACTCTTTTGATATGATGACTGTGTGTTGTCTTCTACCTTATGCTTTTGAAACATTTAGCTGTGACATCCCGTGTTTCCGCTTTAGCGGGGTGTGACAGGAGTGGTATCAGAGCCAAAGGTTATAGAGAACATCGGTCTTTCATTTGAAAAACCCAACTATAACCGAAAGTCCAAAATTTACATGAACATAACTAAACCTACTACTAGTATAACTAAGTCTAGAATGGCATTAACAGACTTTAATTAAACATAGCCTGATCACCTATGTTCGATTAAGGAAGGTTAATGCGAGACTAGAAATGGTTATAGTAGGAGTATGTCGATTTTTACTTGCAATCTCTAGGAGCATGCTTAGTGTATAGACATTGCATAGGGTAGACATGCCACTCATGCGATTAGTTACTAAGTACACTTTTGCTTCAGTTTCACTATGTCGTCGTCGTCATCACCGTCTTACACTCCTGCGTCGTACTCGGCCGATGCATCGGGATACTTCACGGGACGACCACTAGACAACCCGCCTAGCAACCAAGAAGAAGAGGAGAATTACAGCAGCACGGACTCGGAAACGGAGGTGTCTAGTGAGCGAGACCCTTACGAAGGACCTAGAGTATCACCAACCACGGTGTTACCCCGACCCACTCCGGTGATTGTGCAACCATCATCCGGAGGACTTCGCATTCGACAAACGGCAAGGAAGAGTGTGCCAATCCCAAGGAGAGTCACACTATCAACCCCTCGTCTGGAGGCACCGGAACCATCGAGAGTGGTCCCCGGCGTGCCAATTGGGCGCATGACCGAACTAGCTATGGCAAGGGATCAACACATCAGGGCCATGACAACCGAGTTGCATGGGTGTCAAGTTAGAGTAACCCATCAAGCTCAAGTCTTAACGGAACTAGTAGAACTAACGCACCAAGTAGCTATCGTATCAAGCCAAGCTAGAGACGGCGCGAGAATGGCTAGGGAAATGGCATCAAGGTCTCAAGCGGCGAGCTTGGTGGTAGGAATGGTGTTGTTGCTGTTGATGTTTTTGCTTGTGCTCGGGGCATATTTGGGGTAGTACGAATGGGTCATGGTATGGGAAAGGATCTTTTAAGAACCGTCTTTTATTACTTTTCTTTTTAATTCATGTGTTTCTAAGTTTTACTTCCGTTTAAAAAGATACCGGTGTATGATAAACACCGGAAATTTTGTAAACCTCGACAATTAATGAAAACCCTTTGGGAAGTTTTTAGTCAACCTGTCTATTTACTTTATACTTTACTTTATTGTTCAAATATTTGAATGAAAAATTGTTAATCTTAAACGTTTGGAAAAATATGAGTTCAAAAATTTGTACAAACTTTAACCAAAACAATTTTTGAAAATGTGTTTTAGAATCATGCCTCCAAGAAGGTCTGCACGCCACACGGAAGATACCCCCGAAAACCAAACGCCCGACATAGCACAAATCATTGCACAACGCATCCAAGAAGCCATACCTAACATCGTCTCACAAGTAACCGCCGACATCAATACGATCCCAAGGAATCAAGGAGGTAGTGGAGGAGATCCGGGTAATAACAGTACCAGATGTAACTACAAGACTTTCATGCCCTGTAAGCCCAAGGAGTTCTACGGAAAGAAAGGTGTCGTAGGATTGCTTTCGTGGATCGATAGCATGGAGTCGGTGCTCCATATTAGCAAATGCTCGGAGGACCGCAAGGTGGAATATGCTACATGTCAACTCCAAGGTAGGGCACTAACTTGGTGGAACATCCAGGTTCAGACCCGTGGAAGGGAAGATGCATACAAGCTCACATGGGAGGAGTTCAAAGAGTTGCTCATTGAGGAGTACTGCCCTAAGAGTGAAATCCAGAAGCTAGAGGTTGAATTCTGGAACCATACTATGATCGGAGCTGACATAGATCGATACACAGCTCGTTTCCACGAACGTGCAAAACTGGTACCTCACATGGTCACTCCCGAGAGTAAGAGAATTGACCGATACTTATGGGGATTAGCACCCGGAATCCGAGGAATGGTTACCTCGGCAAAGATGACAACAATCCAAGAGGTTGTAGCCATGGCAACTACCTTAACGAACGATGATGTGAGAGCAGGAACTCTGTCATCGGGTAGTGCTAGCCATAAGAGGAAGCCGGAGTATCAGTCAGGAAAGAAACCCTTTGGTAGTGCAAGCAAGGACAGGAGCGTCGCAAGAAACTTTGGAGTAAAGACCCAGGACCCAGGGCAATACAAGGGTTCACTCCCTAAATGCAACAAGTGCATCTATCATCATGAGGGAGCCTGCGTCATTTGTGACAATTGTAAACGACCAGGTCACTTCACCAGGTTCTGTAAAAGTGAAAAATGACCCAATGAAGGAAGAAGGGCATGTTTTGAGTGCGAAAGTCCGGATCACTACCGGAATACGTTCCCGAAGTTTGGAAGGAAACCGAACAATAACAACAATGGGAATCAGGTAAGACAAGCCAATCAGGGAAATCAAGGAGGACAGGCTCGAGGATGGGCATTTGTCATTGGAGTTGACGAAGCACGTCGCGACCCTAATGTGGTGACAGGTACGTTTCTCATAAACAACCACTATGCATCAGTATTATTTGACACTGGAGCGGATAGAAGTTTTATTTCATTGGAGTTTAGACCACTATTTAACTTGGAATCTAAGATAATGTCGGATGCTTATATTACTGAGGTCGCTAATGGTCATAAATTTGAGGCTAAGGATGTAATTTTAGATTGTACTTTGAATCTAGCCGATAAATTGTTTAGCGTTGATCTTATTCCTATCGAATTGGGGAGTTTTGACATAGTTATAGGCATGGATTGGTTATCCAAGAATCGAGCGGAGATTTGTTGTTTTGATAAGTCGGTTAGAATACCTTTGTAAGATGGAGAAACCCTAGTCATACAAGGAAACAAAATCGGAAGAAGCCTAGAGATAGTATCAAGTATTAAGGTTCAGAAGTATTTGAGGAAGAAATGTGTTGCATTTTTGGCACTCATAGATGAGAAGAAGTCCAAAGAAAGGCGAATTCAAGACATTCCCGTGGTAAAGGATCACCCGGAAGTGTTTCCCGACGATTTGCCTGGACTGCCCCCGTTTAGACAAGTTGAATTCCAAATTGACGTTATACCCGGAGCAGCACCTGTAGCTAAGGCACCTTATCGCTTAGCACCTGCCGAAATGCAAGAGTTGTCAAGCCAACTCCAGGAACTGTTGGACAAGGACTTTATTAGGCCAAGTTCTTCACCTTGGGGAGCTCCAGTCCTATTCGTTAATAAAAAGGATGGATCGTTTCGAATGTGCATCGACTATTGGGAATTGAACAAGTTGACGATCAAGAATCGATATCCTCTTCCTCGAATAGACGGTTTATTCGAACAATTGCAGGGTGCAACGTATTTCTCTAAGATTGATCTTCGATCAGGTTATCATCAGTTAAGAGTTCGTGAGGAGGACATTCCTAAGACAACTTTTAGGACACGTTATGGACACTACGAGTTTTTGGTTATGCCTTTCGGTTTAACCAATGCACCAGCTGTATTCATGGATTTAATGAACAGGGTATGCAGACCATACCTTGACAAGTTTGTGATCGTGTTTATAGATGGCATTCTGATTTACTCTCGAAGTAAGGAAGATCACGAGCAGCACTTAAGGGTAATTCTAGAACTTCTTAAGGAACAGAAACTGTACGCCAAATTCTCTAAGTGCGAATTTTGGATTAGAGAAGTACACTTTCTTGGTCACGTGATTGGAGAAAAAGGAATTCACGTAGATCCAGCTAAGGTGGAAGCCGTTAAGAAATGGGAAGCTCCAAAGACCCCAACAGAAATTCGTCAATTTCTGGGTTTGGCAGGTTATTATAGGCGATTTATCGAGAACTTCTCAAAGATTGCTAAACCACTCATAACACTGACCCAAAAGGATAGTAAATTCATTTGGGGAGAACCACAAGAAGAGGCGTTTCAGCTATTGAAGAAAAAGCTGTGCAATGCACCAATTCTGGCGTTACCGAAAGGAACCGATAACTTTGTGGTATATTGTGACGCGTCGCATCAAGGATTAGGTTGTGTGTTGATGCAAAGAGACAAGGTGATAGCATACGCCTCGCGACAACTAAAGGTTCATGAGAATAACTATACCACGCACGATTTGGAGCTCGGAGCTGTAGTTTTCGCTCTAAAAATTTGGAGACATTATTTGTACGGCACAAAATGCACCATTTTTACCGATCATAAAAGTCTTCAGCATATTCTAGACCAGAAAATGCTAAACATGAGACAAAGAAGATGGGTAGAACTACTCAGTGATTACGATTGTGATATTCGTTATCATCCAGGTAAGGCCAATGTAGTGGATGATGCCCTGAGTAGGAAGGAAAGGACAAAACCTTCACGTGTACGAGCAATGGGAGCGATTGTGCAAACAAGCTTAAAGACTCAAATTCTTGAAGCTCAGACCGAAGCCATGAGGACGGAAAACTTGAAGGACGAAACCCTTCACGGTATAGAAAGCAGATTTGAAACTAAGGTTGATGGAGTACGTTATTTCAAGGACAGAGTTTGGATTCCAAAAGCTAGCAATGTACGGGAGACAATCCTGCATGAAGCCCACAAGTCACGATATTCAATTCATCCTGGTGCGGATAAGATGTATAAGGATTTAAGGGAATATTTGTTGGTAGCCAGGAATGAAAAAGGATATTGCCCAATACGTAGGAAAGTGTGTAACATGCTCAAAGGTCAAAGCTGTATATTAGAAACCATCTGGTTTGCTTCAACAACCAGAGATTCCCCAGTGGAAATGGGAACAAATAATAATGGATTTTATAACCAAATTGCCAAGAACTGCCCGAGGGCACGACTCGATTTGGGTTATAGTAGATAGATTCACGAAATCTGCACATTTCCTACCAATTCGAGAAGATTACAAAATGGAAAAACTGGCTCAGATCTACATCAAGGAAATTGTTACGCGACATGGAGTCTCGATTTCCATCATATCAGATAGAGATAGTCGTTTCACATCTCGGTTTTGGCAGTCACTTCAAAGAGCATTGGGGACACAATTGAATTTAAGTACCGCCTATCATCCCCAAACAGACGGCCAAAGCGAACGAACCATTCAAACGTTGGAAGACATGCTTCGGGCATGTGTACTAGATTTCGGAGGAAGTTGGGATAACCACCTACCGTTAGTTGAGTTTTCCTACAACAATAGCTATCACACCAGTATCAAGTGTGCGCCATATGAAGCACTGTATGGACGCAAATGTCCATCACCTCTTTGTTGGTTGGAGATTGGAGATAGACAATTGTCTAGCCCAGACATCATACAAGAAACCACCGACAAAACCGCAATCATCAGGGATAGACTTAAAGCAGCACAAGATCGTCAAAAGAGCTATGCAGACAATCGTAGGAAACCGTTAGAGTTTCAGATTGGAGATAGAGTTTTTCTAAAAGTATCCCCTTGGAAGGGAACCGTCCGATTTGGAAAACGAGGAAAGTTGAGCCCTCGATATATTGGACCATTCAAGATCACCGAAAGAATCGGACCAGTAGCATACAGGCTGGAATTGCCAACAGAACTAAGTGCTATTCACAACACCTTTCACGTATGCAATCTGAAGAAATGCCTAGTCAACGAGGAAATAACCGTACCTTTGGAAGAAGTCCAAATCAATGATAAGCTACACATCATAGAAAAGCCAATCAAAATACTTGACCGAGAGGTCAAGCGTCTTAGGCGAAGCAAGATTCCAAGAGTGAAAGTTCACTGGAACACAAGGCGTGGGCCTGAGTACACATGGGAACGAGAGGATTACATGAAACATAAGTATCCTCACCTATTCGATAAACAACCGGTTACAGACGAAAGTTCTTGAATTTCAGGACGAAATTCTTTTAACCGGGGAGACTCTGACAACCGTCAAAATTGCGTTCAGGTTAGAACTGCACTAAATATATCAGATACAGTTATTTTATGTCACACTGTCTAGTTTTAGCAGTAAACCCGACACAGTAGGGAAAAATTAGAATTTGTGTCTAAAATCCCTCAAATTAGGAAATTATCCATACATCTCATAAAATGCCAACTAAAAACATTTTATACACTTATATATGTATAAGTTTATATATATATAACCTACAAAAAAAACTAGCAAATTCAACTAATTTTATTATTAATACCAATTAAGTTCAATAATTCAACTAATTAAAAAAATTAAAATTAATTAAAATTTAAAATTATATAAAACACCATCATTTTAACCAAACCCACACTCCTCACTCTCTCTTTTCCCTCTCCCAAAACCGGCCCCCTCTCCCCCATATATACCCCCTCTCCCTCTTCATTTTACCCCCTTCATTCATTCTCTCTTTTCCTCTCAACTCTCTCCAAGAGTTTCTTCTTCTTTCTCTCTATTTTCTCTCCATCAAGGCTCAAAAGTCCAGCCCTCAAGGACATCAAGAACAAAGGTAAAAATCTTCTTTTAACAACACTCATACTTCTACATACAACAATCTTGCATATTTCAAAGTTTCACCTTCATATACTCTAGTTTTTCACTCTATTCTTGCTAAATACATTCCTTGGCATCCTAATGTTTGTAGATTCATCACCATGACACTTTGCATGTCATTAAAAGTGTGATGAATCCATCATCAAACCAATATTAGTGATCTAATAATGTTTTACTTGAATGTTTTCACAAAAACTCAAGAACAACATGTTTTGAAAATGTTTTGGCAAGATGATTTGTCTAAGTTCATTGCATGTAGATTGTGTAAAAAAAAGAAAGTTTTTCAGCTGAAAATATTAACTTTATTTGTCAAAAATCGTGGCCAAGCAAAAAGAACAAGATCTTTAAAGAGCTAATAGAAAAAGAGCATTTATATAAAGAAGCTATTTCCAACAACAATCTGTCAGATTTTTCCACTGACTTTGCATGGCCATATCTCTCTCAAAAATACTCCAAATGGAGTGATATCTTTTCTGGAACTTTATTTTATGAGTTAAGAATCAAACCCAAAAGGAATCTTTGAAAAACATTGAGTTTTCGACCTTCAAACAATATACACAAAAACAGTGCGCATCAGCAACGTTTTCTGTCACTGTTTACGTCAAATATTTTTTTCATGCACTTATATTACTCTAAAAATCATGGGACTTATGGCAAAAGTTTCCTAACACATGGAAGCACTTGGCCATAAAATACCAGAACCAAATGATCTCTGGAAGTTATCCAAACAGTAACCAAAAGTGACTACTAATTCTGACTACTAACAACTATATTGTATTATAGCTATATGCTATCTCTTGACCCTTTTTCTCACCTTTGGTGAAGAAGTTGTGGTATATTTATATATATGTACTATATATACATATTTACTTATCCTAACCTTACCCGTTTCACCATTTGCATGGTGGAATCGTGGAATATATCTATACTTACTTACGCATTTTACTTATACTCTAACAATCTAACATATAATTATTAACCCTTTTCATCATTTTATGATGGAATTGTGGTATTTATATATGTATTGCATATAACCTAACTTCTAACTTTATTTACATACTATGCATATGATCCTAATTGTTAACCCTTTTTCTTCATTTTCATGACGAAATTGTGGTAATCTCAAACTATCATATGTAACGTTTCATTTTGAATATGAACTATTAAAATCAAGGAACTTATAAACAATATACAAACTTAATCTCATCAAGAGCATTTTATGTTGATTGGATAATTAAACGACCACAGTTTAGAGCCTAGAATCTTACTAGTGTCCTTACATTCGTAGGATCGAAGTAGGATCGCCTTACGGATCACATTACGCATCTCTTGGGAAACATCTCGCTATCCACCGTGAGTCTTCATAGCCCCTTTTACTGTTTTACATATTTTTGGGGTGAAAAGCATGTTACAAACT
This sequence comes from Saussurea involucrata, assembly GCA_033807775.1. NCBI lineage: Eukaryota > Viridiplantae > Streptophyta > Magnoliopsida > Asterales > Asteraceae > Saussurea > Saussurea involucrata. The sequence goes on along the minus strand of CM066314.1, from coordinate 102,226,434 downwards.
TTATTCGAAATCAACTGTTTTATTACTGAAATACTACGCATGTTTAACGCTCAACGGTACGTATGCACATGTTAAAGCTTCTAAGTTATGCTATCATACAAAAAGTCCCTACACTTTTACATTACCTATTTAACTCACATGTGTGAGTCTTGATAATTATGAATAACGTTATTTGGTTGACCACCCACTTATGGTAAAGTAAGTGCATAATTGTTACAACGCCATGTTAGTGATAGAACATGATGACTCGGGGCAACTAATACAAGGTCGAGAGGTTTGGGTAATGGCTTAGCTTGCTACCTCTGAGGCATTACATTGTTTATACCATGAGCATGCAAAACGAAAACGAAACTTTACAACCAAGAGTTGTACCGCGTTTTTTTTAAAGTACGAAACTTTCAACTTGCATTTAACTTTTATTGCACACGAAAACCTATGAACTCACCAACTATTTTTATAGTTGACACTCTCCTTTACATGCTTTTCAGGAAACAACAAGTAAGGATGCATTCTAGAAGGCACCACATTAACGACATTCAACTTTATTTCATCATGTCAAGTTCTTTTGTTATTTTGGACAAGATGTATTTCTAAAAACACGTTGTAATTATACTCTTTTGATATGATGATTGTGTGTTGTCTTCTACCTTATGCTTTTGAAACATTTAGCTGTGACATCCCGTGTTTCCGCTTTAGCGGGGTGTGACATAGATTTTCAATTGGCTCGAGATCTTGGAGTAAAGAGCTTAACCGTTCAACCACCAGAAGACTACTGTCCTCCCTCTGCTACACCAACCTCAATCATCACAAATCCAAGGGTCGGGTTAGTATTTCTAGATCCTTCTGGTAAATCAAAGTTGTTCGTAGAGATGGACTGTCAGAAGTACGCAACAAGTACTTTGACAGAGTTTAGAACGATCCTAATGGAGCACAGAGGATCAAAGCTCATGAATCAAAGTCTTGCCGACAGACTGATAGAGGTTATCGATGCAACAATCAACTTCCGAAATCTCTGCATCAGCTTCTATCACGAGCTCAAACAAGAAGAACTCGACCGCAGAAGTTTCAATGACTTCAATAATGCCAACATCTGAGTCAGTCAAACAGATCCTCTGTAATATTTTATTTTCAAATGTAAATGCCTCTGGCAAAATATAATATGAAAAGAAAATATTCTTGTACTTAGAAAATACTTGCACTTTCAAATTTTTAATTTTCACTACTTAGGGGGAGATTGTTAGATCCAATCTTTCTGTTTATAAAAGTAGTGAAAATAGTCTAAGTACAGAAGTAACCCACAGAGGCTCTGTCGAGTAGCCGAGAAACCGAGAAGACAGAAGTCTTCGACAGAGGCTCTGTCGGGTTAATCAAGAAGACCGAAGTGAAGAAAAAACGAGACTCTTCTATGCGGACAAGGCCACAAAGCCTCTGTCATACTTGACAGAGCTTCTGTGATAAAAAGAAGATCTACGCAAAAGATCTTAACAAGGACAAACATGCTTCTTACAATACCTACCATTCGAAGGTTCTAAAGATCAATCGTACAAAGGCGTGACCTGACAATTCCACGTGTCAAACTCTGATAGGTTTCCATCTAAAGCTGAATACGGAGCATTTAATGAACGTTGTATCTACAACTGTTCCAGAACAGTGTCTTGTACCTTCCAGCTACTGTTTCATAACAGTGTCTATGTACCTTCAGTCCTTATTGTCTCCTTTAGGAGTAGTATAAATAGAAGGTTCATGTGAACTCTTCTAAAAAGATTTTCACAACACACACACCATTAAACTGCAGATTTCTTGTTAATCCTTTAAAGTTCTTGGTGTTCTTATTATATATCAAATACAGTAATCTTCGAGAAACATATGTTATTTACTCTTTGCTTTATTTGATATTGTGTGATCTTCTACCTTACATTATCTTTCAGTTCTTAAATACGCTTCCGCACCATACAGTCTGAACTAACTGAAAGTTAAGATCATTGTTTTAGCAAAGTCAGTAATCGTTTGTCGAAATAAATCGAAAGTAAAAATTCAAAAGAAGTACTTCTTTAGATGTACTGCGTTCCAGCTTCGTGGGATGTCTTGGTCATCGAGGGTTTGAAGCCTGTAAGAACCCTTTCTGACGACCTCAGATATTCGATAAGGTCCTTCCCACTTACTGGACAACTTACCTGCATTTGGTTCCTTAGTGTTCTGGAATACCCGTCGTAAGACGTAGTCACCTTCCTAAAAGATTTTGGCCTTAACATTCTTGTTGAAATGTCGCTCAACGACTTGTCGTTGAGATGCCATCCTGACTAAAGCAGGCTCTCTTAACTCTTCAAGAGCGTCGAGGTCGTAGCTTAGGTCCACCAAATTATGATCGACGGACGTATGTCTCGATGTCGGGAGCTGCACTTCAATAGGTAAGACGGCTTCACAACCGTAGACCATTGAAAACGGTGTCTGTCCTATCGATGGTCGGGGCGTCGTACGATTGGCCCATAGGACCGATGGGAGTTCTTCGACCCACTTTCCCTTTGCATCCTTAAGTCTTTTCTTGATTGAATTGATAATGACTTTATTGCTCGATTCTGCAAGACCGTTAGACTGGGGATAACGTGGGGTTGAGGTCGTAAGTTTGATACTATGGTCCTCACAAAAACGTTGTGTACGATCACTTATGAACTGTGACCCATTGTCACACACGACTTCGGAAGGGATTCTGAACCTGCATAGAATGTTAGTCTGGATAAAAGAAATGACTTCTTTGTCCCTAATCTGGGAGTAAGCGGCTGCTTCTATCCATTTAGGAAAATAGTTTGTAAGGACTAACAGAAAGACCTTCTACCCTGGGGCAGACGGTAATTTACCAACGATGTCCATTCCCCATCTCATGAAAGGCCATGGAATTAAGGACGTACGTAAAGGTTCGGAGGGTTGGTGGATCATACCTGAATGTCGTTGACATGCGTCACAGGTTTGGACGTACCTGGTGGTGTCTTGCCTTAATGTCGGCCAGTAATAGCCTTGTCGTGAGATACGGTTTGCAAGACTGCGGCCACCTGAGTGGTTGCCACATTCGCCATCGTGCATCTCCTTTAAGATATTTTGTACCTGTTCGGGATTATCGATGCATCTTAGATTTAGACCCGTCGATGAGCGTCGATAGAGTCTATCGCTGATGATTATGTATTTTGATGCTTTAAATCGAATCTTGCGAGCTTCCATTCGATCTTCAGGTAGTCGGTTGTGCCTAAGGTAATTTTTGATGTCAGACGACCAACTGCCTTTGGTGCTAAGAGCACAGATTTCTTTAGAGTCTTCAATGGTCGAGGTCGCTAGATGGATCATGGGAATAACGTCGAGTGACGGCTTATTAAGTGCTGATCCAAGGTTAGCTAGCGCATCGCCCTGAGTGTTTTGATCCCTGGGGATTTGCTCGATTGAGAATGGATCAAACATCTTAGATTTAGCTTTGGCTATCTTGAGATAAGCCATCATCTTGGAATCTTTGGCTGAAAATTCCCTGCTCATTTGGTTTACGACCAGTAGGAAATCGCTTCTGACGTGAAGTCCGACTGCCCCCAAGTCGTGAGCCATATTCATTCCTACGATCAGAGCTTCGTATTCTGCCTCGTTGTTAGTAGCTTTGAAACTGCATCGTATGGAGTATACCATCTTGCCCCCTTGTGGGGACTTTAAGACGACACCAAGACCTGCTCCTCTAGAGTTTGAGGAACCGTCGACATGGAGTACCCAGATCGTGTCGCTTATAGTTGCCACAGTATAGGTCTCGATTTGTGCTTCTTTTTCCAGTTCGGGACTGAAGTCAGCGACGAAATCAGCCAAGACCTGCTACTTTATTGTTGTGCGAGGTTTAAAGTCAATATCGTAGCTACTGAGGTATATACTCTATTTCGCTAGTCATCTTGATAACTCGGGTTTTCTCAGGACCGACTTAAGAGGAAAGCTTGTTACGACGGTAATGGGATGGGATTCAAAGTAGTGTCTTAACTTCTTTGCTGCTGTGACTAGCGACAAAAGTAATTTCTCCATGGACGTATATCGGGTTTCCGAATCCAATAGAGACTTACTGACGTAGTAAATCGACAGTTGCTGCCCGTCGTCCTCTCTAGTTAAGACGACACTTACTGAGTGAGGACTTACGACGAGGTACAATTGTAGGATCTCGTGTTCTTCTGGTTTCGAAAGTAATGGAAGGACGGCCATATATTCTTTCAATCGTAGGAACACTTACTCGTGTTCGTCCGTCCAGTCAAAACCCTTATTTTTTCGTAAGACATTATAGAACAGACGACATTTATTTGACGATCGTGAGATGAAGCGATTTAAGGCGGCCACACGACCCGTAAGTCGTTGGACCTCTTTGAAATTTCTGGGCGACTTGATGTTTATCAAGGCTTTGATTTGATCCTGGTTTGCCTCTATGCCTTGCCGTGTGACCATATAGCCCAGGAATTTCCCGGCGCTGACTCCGAAAGAGCATTTCGTAGGATTTAATTTCATCTGATACTTTCGTAGGATATCGAAGGATTTCTTTAGATGATCGATATGGTCGGTCGCTTGCTTGGATTTGACAAGCATGTCGTCAATGTACACCTCCATGGTGTTGCCAAGATGCTCTTTGAACATCTTGTTAACCAATCGTTGGTAGGTCGAACCTGCATTCTTCAGACCGAAAGGCATGACTTTGTAACAATAGATGCCTTTGTCTGTCATGAAAGCAGTATTTTCTTGGTCTTCGTTGTGCATCAATATCTGGTTGTACCCAGAATAAGCATCCATGAACGTCAGGAGTTCATGTCCTGCGGTCGCGTCGACCATAGCGTCAATGTGGGGTAGTGGGAACGGATCTTTAGGACATGCCTTATTAAGGTCTGTGAAGTCGATACAGACGCGCCACTTCCCATTCTTTTTTTGTACGACCACGACATTGGCTAACCAATCGGGGTACTTCACTTCTCTGATATTCCCAGTCTTAAGCAAGCTGTCGACCTCATCGTTGATCACTTTGTTCTGCTGAGGGGCGAACTTTTGACGCTTTTGCTTTACTGGCTTAAAAGATGGGTCGAAGTTTAGCTTGTGGGATATGACATTGGGGTCTATGCCTACCATGTCTTCGTGCGTCCAAGCGAAAGAGTCAGTATGTTCCTGCAAAAATGAGATTAATTGACCCTTTATGACAGGATCTAATGATGCCCCTACGAAGACAATCTGATCAGGCTTATTCTGGTCCAGGATGACCTCTTCCAGACGATAGTCGTTTGAGGATTCAGGCATATCCTGGATCTGTAACTGCTGCGCTACAGGATCTGATTGGGCTGCCATTATCTTGGAGACAACAAAAACTTTGCGAGATTTGTTAGAGCGATATATGCGTTGGCTTGAGATTTTCTCTAGATGAGGTCCGGGGCGAAAGTCCTTTTGTAACAGGTGTTTTTTGTACAACAGATTATAATATGAGAAGAAATGAACTTAATCATATGTAAAAGTCGTGCGTCGTGTGTAAATCGTGCGAAATAAGCTGTTGTCATGCGGTTCGAACTGCTGTCGTGCGTAAGTTGCCTTAGCCATATTTGTTCGAATGCCTCGTAGATTACTGTTGTGTTTGTGATGTGTAATAGCTTGGGAACATATATCTTTTCCGGTTGTAAAGCAGGCCTTTATATAGCATCCGCTGGCAATGAATGTGCTTTAATGCCTTGTTTTGTAACCGTTGTCGGGTCTTTAATGCCATTAATAGCTCGTCCATTACTGACCGTTGCACCATGAATGCTCGTGGACCTGCATTAATGAACAAAAGAAACGGGTGTTGACTGTTAACGGTTAGTGCAATCGTACGACCGTCTTAAGTCTTGGACGTCGGTCGTACGAAACATACGACCGTCAGGAAAATGTACGACCAACAGTCCGTCTGTAAATAACTTGCAGGACCTTATCTTAATACAAGAGTGGTCTTATGAAAATATTATTTGAGTTTTCTATCGTGAGTGTTAATGCCAAAAATAGTCCAGAAGGATAACTTAAGGTTGATTGTGGAGCTTAACAACTAAAGAATAGGAATCACTCGAAAAACCGTGCGACAAGGACAGAAAAAGTAAATAAGACAAAGATTTTGGTGACGCGGGAAAAACCTCAATGAGGAAAAAACCCGCGGACGACTTTGGGGGTCGTCACTGCACTATGGTCGCCAAACAGGGGAGATATCCTTGTGTTTCAAGTGTCGAGAATACAGAGATTACAATACAAATGAAAGAAAGACTTTGAATTTAAAGTAACAAGTGTTTCAAATGTAAAAACAGATGTGTCGTGTGGAAAAAACTATGTGTCGTGTGTGTAAATCGTGCGTCGTGGGCGATCTTTTGAGAGTGAATTCTTTGCTTCGAGTGCTTTCGCTGAGAGTTCAATTGTGCCAAGATGTCAGAGATATCTGCAAATGGTGATGAAACCTCTGTATTTATAGCCTTCGAGTGTCTTGAATGACTCCATAAAAACTGCTGATAACGGTCGTAACGGCTACTGTGTTAAATGCTCGTAATTGTCCTTGTCGGTTATATCCGTTGATCATAAATGACATTGATTCCTGCATTTAAACAGTGAAAATATAACAGAAATATTGCATGTTAGTCGGTCGAGGTCGCGCGGGTCCACACGACGGTCATGTGAGCTAGACGACGTCACGGTCGAGTGTCGTGAGGTGGATAACTTTCGATTTCGACTTTGATCAGAGGATAAAGTATTATGATTTTACCTTATTATGAAAAAGTGTAATAGATGTTTTCTCTATTTTGGTCGTGGTTGAGACTGGTAAATTTTTACCCAAACAGTTTGCCCCCAAAATTTAAAAATAGAGTGGCAAATTCGAATTTTAAATTTTGTCAGTCGGACGTCTGGGGTCATGACACGTGTCGAAAGTTACTTCAGTTGCCTTGGAACTGGATCGGTCCAATTCTAACTAAAGAGGAAGTCGAAAAGGGGATAAGATCGTGACGTCACGCTGACGCACGATCATGCTTAGCAGCTGTCATCGCCAGGTGTCGATGATCCGTGTGTGCATACGAGAAGGCGATAGCACGTGTCGATCATCGGGTGACTAGACCTGACATGATCGTTTACAAAAACAGAGACCCACGATGGATCTTTTCCTTTTTACACTTTCATAGAGTTTCTAGAGAGAGATTCTTCTTGATTTCTTGCTGTTCTTTGTCAATTCCTTTCCAAATCTGCGAGAATCTTTGACCTGTTTAGAATTTTCGAGGTTTTAGAGCGCCTATATAAGGTACAATTTCTTGATCTTTGTAAGTCTGCATAACAAAGTTAGAAATGTCGACTGAGCCTGTAAGTTGTATCCGAGAACAAGAGGATCTCGATGACCTTAGGAGTTTGGCAAAAATCCTTGTGGGGATTACACTGATTAGAGCAGGTCCGACCCGACCAAATGAGTGTCCTGAGGGGTATATCGTGATATACGAATACCCTTTTAAGATAGGTTTCGAATGGCCTTATTTGCCTTTGGCCAAGGCTTTTATGCTCGAATTCGATTTAGCACCGGGCCAATTAATGCCCAAATTCTGGCGAGTCGTACAAGTGATTGAGCGCCTTACCGAAAAATGGGAATCTCCCATGAATGTGCGCGACCTCCTCTTGGCTTATCAAGTCAAGAAGGACGGATGTCATCGCTATAGCCTGTTTTCTAGGTTTAAGGGCGATCGCACATTGGTCCTAAAGACTGTTGTAAATGACCGTAAGGGGAAGACCAGGTACGCGTTCGCGCGTAAGTCGACTCTCGATCCTGAGAGCGGCTGGATTAGGGCCGGCTGGAACATGTCGGGTGAGATTTTTTAGCCTTATGTTGCACGTCGTGTGCTAATTTTCAACTTATTTCTAACCTAACTTCTATGTGTTGACATATATTAAGTTTGAGGACGTGAAGCCCTACGCCAACTATCAAGCAAAGATCGACGCATTCTTGGAATTCAGTACTGTGGATCGATCGTTTTTCACATGACATCTGGTGGACGACGACGACGAAGACTTGGTATATCTAGGAGAGAATCGGGGAGAGAAACGTGAGGAGGAGGAGGAAGAAGAGGAGACAGAGGAGAAAGAGGAAGAATCAAGAGAAGGAGAAGAAGAGATGACTGGTAAGTGTTTTATTCATTGCTACTCGACCTCGATCTTTTCTCTTACGTCCATCGTGTAACGTTTTCCTCTTCGTTGTTTCCAGGGGAATCTCATGTAAAGGTGCCGACTGCCAGTGCCAAATGGGCAACTCAACTTGAGCTTGCTCGTAAGGGAAAGGAAAAGAGGCAAAGGACCTCGACTACTGGGCCTGAGGTTCCAAAGAAGACGAGGACGACGATCCCGAGGGAACCGTCTTCGAGGGTTGATGACTTATCGAGAGTCGTCACGCCTGAGAAGCCGAAGGTATCGGTCACATCGCCTGCGAAGACGAAGACGTCTTCTAGTGCGATCGATGCAACCCCAATTAGTTTGGCGCCTCCGACGAAAACGGCGAAGTCTCCGTCTACCACGTCGACCCCTTCATCGGCCGACAAGGGCAAGAGTCATACGACGGGAGAGGCTAAGGTCACGACGGTCAACTTTACGTTGCCGTCGGACTTTATGGTTGACAATGTCTTAGACAGGACGAATCTGTTCCCTCATCTGGGGAAATATCTGCTCCCTTCTTTCAAGGAGCGTTTCGAGGGATTCCCGGTCGAGGAGACGGGAGCTCATGTCGCTGGGCTGGCGTTCATGGTAAGTCTTTCTTTCAATACTTGTTTTATTTTATCGATGTTTACTTTGTCGAATGTTTATTAACAATGCTCGTTTATGTTTTTACAGGCGTTCCAGTCTTCCATTGCCTTGGGCGCTGAAACGGTGAAGATAAGGGGTTTGGTGTCTTCTGCCCATGAGAGGGGGAACGCGACATTGGACAGGGAGAAGGTTGCTCTAGAACGCGAAGAGGCTATGTCAAAACGTCTCGATGAGGATCTGAAAGAGTTAGAGGCCGTCGGACGTGCAAAGGACGAGGAAAACCATCGTCTGAAGCAGTCTTTGTCCATGATCGTCGATCAAAGGGATGAGCTAGAAAAGATGAACGAATCCTTGGCTGCGAATGAAAAAGAAGCTGAGGATTCCAAGTCCAAGGCGGCGGATCTGGAGAAGGAGGTCGAGGAGCTGAAGAATGAGGCTAAGTCTGTCTTTGCTTTTGCCCGATTCACCGCACGGGCGGCGATTATGCGACGACACCTGTCAGGCAAAAATCCTTTGGCCTCGGCGTCGGACGAGCTTGCCCTTTTCTTGAGAGATGTGGGGACCGAAAGAGACCTCGACTCGGATGACGAGAAGGAGGTCGAGGAGGAGGAGGTGGACGAAGGCTCTAAGGGGGAGGCTTCAGGCAAGGATGCGACCGATGATCCTCCTCAGACTTAGAAATTTTTAACTTTCTGTTGTTTTTGCTTTTTCCCGCTCGACCGTTGGTGGTCGAGCCATTTGGATGTAACCGATTATTTCATGAATGAAACTTATCCTTCTGTTGAACTCGTGTATTATTTCGACCCATACATGCCATGGACATATGTAATATCAATTGCGAAATTCATTAAGTACAATATGAATCCAGAAGACATGCGACTTAGGCATCCATTGTGATATAATGATTAGAACACAAGTCGTAAGACTTTTTATGTTTTTAAATTGTGTAGACAAACATAAGTACATACGATCGAAACATTCATTCAGAACATGTAATTCCTCTAAGTTAGAAAACTAAGATCATGGGGTCGTTAGACCTTACAATTGCACAATCAAATCGCAATGGGACTGAATCGTGCATCCCTGCGATAAGGCAACCAAGTCATAAAGTAATCCTGATCGTTTATATCATGCGATCCTACGAGAGTGTACTAAAGTGGTTCGATAGACTTAGTAATTTATGTCGTGCGATCCTGCGATAAAATAAGGCCAGAGGTTGGTCGCTGGGTAACCAACGACCCTCGGATGCTTAAGTCAGTAGTCGTCAAGATGGATAAAAATTATATGAAAGAAAAGAAAAGACTTAGAAGAAATACCTTTTCAAATGTGTTGCATTCCAGCTACGTGGGATATCTTGATTGTCAAGAGTTTGGAGCCGATAGGCTCCTTTACCCACGACTTCTGAGATACGATAAGGACCTTCCCACTTGGTGGAAAGCTTACCTACATTGAGCCGTTGAATGCTTTGGAACACTCGTCGGAGGACGTAGTCGCCTACTTGAAAGATTTTACCTTTGACATTCTTATTGAAGTGTCGCTCGACCGCTTGCCTCTGCGACGCCATTCTGATCAGTGCTGATTCTCTGAGCTCTTCAAGGGCGTCGAAGTCATAACTTAAATCGATCAGATTGTGATCGACGGAAGTATGCCTCGAGGTTGGGAGCTGAACCTCGACTGGCAAACTGCTTCACAACCATAAACCAAAGAGAAAGGAGTTTATCCTGTGGACGTGCGCGGTGTCGTGCAATTCGCCCACAGAACCGATGGGAGTTCTTCGACCCACTTTCCTTTTGTAGCTTTTAACCTTTTCTTAATTAAAGCAACGATGGTCTTATTACTTGATTCAACAAGTCCATTTGCCTGAGGATACCTGGGTGTCGAGGTCGTCAGCTTGATGCTGCAGTCTTCACAGAACTGTCGAGTCCTGTTGCTTATGAATTGGGATCCATTGTCGCAGACAATTTCGGATGGGATCCCAAACCTGTATATAATGTTAGTTTGGATAAAAGAGACGACTTCCTTGTCCCGAACTTGGGAAAAAGCAGCCGTTTCTACCCACTTAAAGAAATAATCTGTAAGTACGAGGAGGAATACCTTTTGCCCTAGGGCAGGTGGTAGCTTTCCGACAATATCCATTCCCCATCTCATGAAAGGCCATGGGATAAGTGTCGAGTGCAAAGGTTCAGAAGGTTTGTGGGACATACCTGAATGTCGCTGACAAGGACCGCAGTTCTGAACATACCTGACGGCGTCTTGTCGTAGTGTTGGCCAAAAGTAGCCCTGTCGAGAGACACGATTAGCCAAACTGCGACCTCCTGAGTGATTGCCACACTCCCCATCATGCATTTCTTGAAGGATCTTCTGAACTTGACTCTTACTGATGACGCATCTCAGGTTTAAGCCTATCGATGATCGTCGATAGAGTCTATCTCCGATCATGACATACCTGGATGCCTTGAATCTGATATTCCTAGCTTCTATCTTGTCTTCTGGGAGTTGGTCGTGCATAAGAAAATTTCGGATGTTGCACGACCAATCATCTTCTTGCTCTTCGATCTGGACGACATCGTCGTTTTCTATGGACGATGTCGCTAGGTGGATCATAGGAATACTGTCGAATATTGGTTCGACTAGAGCAGATCCAAGGTTTGCTAGAGCGTCGACTTGAGTATTCTGATCCCTTGGAATATGTTCAATAGAGAACGATTTGAATTTCTCTGATTTTTCTTTTGCTACCCTTAGGTACGCTGTCATCTTTGAATTTTTGGCCATGAATTCTCCATTCATCTGGTTCACGACTAGAAGAGAATCGCTTTTGACATGTAGGGCGGTTGCCCCCGAGTCGTGGGCCATATTCATTCCCACGATCAGGGCTTCGTACTCTTCTTCGTTGTTGGTGGATTTGAAATAGCATCGAATGGAATACACTATCTTGCCCCCCTGTGGCGACTTTAAGACGACGCCTAGTCCTGAACCTCTAACGTTGGATGATCCGTCGACATGTAAAATCCAGGGTACGTCGTCGTGAGTCGCCACAGTTGACACTTCGAGATATGCTTCTTTCTCCAATTCAGGGCTGAAATCAGCAATGAAATCCGCCAAGGCTTGCGATTTGATCGCGGTTCTGGGTTTAAAATCAATGTCGTAACTGCTGAGATATGTTAATGCCAAAAATCGTCCAGAAGGATACCTTAAGGTTGATTGTGGAGCTTAACAACTAAAGAAAGGAATCTTACGACAAAGCGTGTGACAAGAACAAAAAATTGTAAAGAGACAAAGATTTTGATGACGCGGAAAAAACCTCCACGAGGAAAAACCCGCGGACGACAATGATTATGTTGTCGCTGCACTATGATCGCCTAACAGGGGCGATATCCTTTGTTTCAGGTGTCGAGGGTACGATGATTACAATACAAATGACTTGAAATTTAAAAATAACAAGTGTATCGAATGTAAAACGAGTGTGTCGTGTGCTAAGACTGTTGGTCGAGAGTGTAAGTCGTGCGTCGAGAGCGATCACTTGAGAGAAATTCCTTTGCTTCGGATGTTCTTGAGTACGCGGTGTGCTTCTGGAATTCGATGGTGATAGATGATCCAAGATGAAAGCTTTGTCCTCGTATTTATAGTATTCGAGTGCTTTAATTGATTCGTTGAATGCTTCATGTAACTGTCGTAACGGTTTGTTGACTTAAATGCTCATAACTTACCTCGTCGGTTATAGCCGTTTGATCATAAATGATGTTTGACCTGCATTAAACGATGAAAACATAACAGAAATGTCGCATGTTAGTCAGTCGAGGTCGTGTATTTCCACATGTCGGTCGAGTGTCGAGAGGTACTTTCGACTATGGCTTCGGTCCAAGGATAAAGTGTTGACGATTTAACTTTGTTACAAGAGAAGTGTAATAAATGTCTTTAACGTCTTGGTCGTGGTCGAGGCTGGTGGATTTTTACCCAAACAGTTTGCCCCCAAAATTTGAAAAAGTGGAGTGACAAATTCAAATTTCAAAAGTTTTTTAAATTTTGCCAGTGACACGTGTAAAAAATCCTTTCAGTTGCCTTGGAATTGGATCGGTCCAATTCTAATCGAATGGGAAGTCGAAAAGGGGATATAATCGTGACGTCACGCTGACGCATAATCGTGCAAAACAGCTGTAAACGCCAGGTGTTTGCGATCCGTGGGTCATATGAAAAGACGAGGACCCGTGTCGATCATCGGTGATTCGTTCTGACACGATCCTTTATATAAATAGAGACCACGATGGGTCCTTTCCCTTTACGATTTCGGGGAGCTTTTTAGGAGAGATTTTTCTGGGATTCTTTGTTGCTCTTTGCTCAATATTTTCCAATCTTGCAAGAATCTCTGTTTTACTTAGATTTTCGTGGCTTTTGAGCACCTATATAAGGTATAATTTTGACGTCCTTTTAGAAGCCTAGGAAAATATTTTACTCGTCCTTTGGCTAAGGCATTTATGCTTGAGTTTAGCATCGATTCAGCTAATGCCCCGATTCTGAAGACTATTGCCTTTTTCATTTTTAAGTTTATCTTGTGATGTTCCTCTTTTATATGTTCTCAGGAGAATCGTAGATAAAGGTATCAACCATCTCTTCTTAAGAGAGTGGCATAACTTGAGTTGGCCTGCAGAGGCAAAAAAACCCTGATCGCTGCGTTGGGGTTTTACCAAAGCCGAGGATGACGATGATGATAATTTAAAGGGAGATGTCTTCGAAGGTTGGTAACTCTTTGAGAGTTATTGTGCCTGAGATGGTGAAGGCAACGATCGCGATTGATGTGACATCGGTGGATCTTGCGCAACTGGCGACGATGTCCCCCTTAGCCACGTCGACCCCTTCGTCAGCCGACAAGGGCAAGGGTGTTAAGACGGGAGAGGGTGAGAAGGAAGTCACGATGGTCAACTTTACGTTGCCGTTGGACCCCTTAGTTGACAATTTCCTTGTCGGGATGAAATTGTTCCCGTATCTGGGAAAATATCAGCTCCTATCTTTTGAAGAGCGTTTTCGAGGGATCTCCGTCGCGGAGACGAGATCGCATATAGCCGGACTGGCGTTCCTAGTAAGTTTCTATTTTAAAACTTACGTTTCGACGTTTTTCATCGAGCGTTTGTTAATATATTTCTTTGTGTTTTACAGATATTCCAATCTTCTTTTGCGAAGATAGAGAAGATGTTGGACTAAGAGTCGACCGTCGAGAGCTACGAAAAATATCGTATTCCTTCCTCCAACCTTAACATTAATCTTAAGAGCCGCATTCTAAAGATATTACGGATTCATCTCCGCAACATGTCGCGGCGCACGATGTTGGGAAATAATTCCCATACTCGTTTGATCCTTGCATAAGTTCTTCAGCGCGCTTCACGGTTGATGAGGATTCCAAGGTCGAGACTTCGGGCAAAGATGTGACCGACATTCATCTTCATATTTGGGATAGATTTGTGTTAATGCCAAAAATCGCACCAAAGGGACAACTTAAGGTCGATGTGGACTTTAACAACTAAAGAAAGGAATCGTTCGACAAAGGCGTGCGACAAAGAAAAAAAATAGAGATGAGACAAAGTATTTGATGACGCAGGAAAAACCTCAACGAGGAAAAAACCTGCGGACGACATTGGATGTCGTCGCTGCACTATGGTCGCCAATTAGGGGCGATGTCCTTGGTGTTCCGGGTGTCGATCGTACAGAGATTACAATACAAATAAAGGGAAAGACTTCGAAATGTAAAGTACAAGTGTTTGAAATGTAAAGTACAAGTGTTTGAAATGTAAAAACAGTGTGCGTCGTGTATGAAAACAACGTGTAAACTGCTGGTCGAGAGTGAAAGTCGTGCGTCGAGAGCGATCTTCTATGAATGATCTCTTTGCTTCGAATGAATATTCTTCGAGTGTTTGCGTTTGCTTTTGTTGTTCGATGTTCGGTGCTCTTGTTCTCCCTCTCTCCCTATGTCATTCGATGTCTTGAAACTGAGGATTGAACTTGGGATTTATAGTCTTCGGATCCTTTTAATTGAATCATTAAGATCTTTGATGATTGTTGTAACGGTCGTCGTCTTCAATATAGGATTAGATGCTCATAACTGATTTCGTCGGTTATAGCCGTTGTCCATTAATGACTTAGACTCCTGCATTAATCATTGAACAAATATAACACTCGTATAACGCGTTAGTCGGTCGAGGTCGTACGATTTTGTGCGACGGTCGTGCGGAATGGGCGACGTCGAGGTCGAGTGTTGTGAGAAACTCTCGACTTACCTTTTAAGAGGGGCGACATAGGTTCTTTGGGTCTTTGTCGGGACCTTATCTTAATACAAGATATAGCTCATAACATGTGTCTTACCTTTTCTGGTCGTGGTCGAGACCTATGAAATTTTGCCCAAACAGTTTGCCCCCAAAATTTGAAAGTAGGATGGCAAATTCGAATTTGAAATTTTGCTTTCCGGGTGCTCAGGGTCTTGTGTCGAAAATCACCTTGGTTGTCTCGGAATTAGATTGATCCGATTCTAATTGAACGAGAATTTGAAGAGAAAAATGGGATTGTGACGTCATACTGACGCACGATTATGCTTACCAGCTGTCATTTTAGAAATGTCGATGGAGCACAGAGGTACTATTAGAAATTAAGACGATCTAGACCAGGGGTATGTCGTGATATACGAGTACCTGTTTAAGATAGGCTTCCACTGGCCGTATTCGCCTCTGGCCAAGGCATTTCTGTGTGAGTTTGACCTGTCGCCAGGGCAACTAAAGCCCCAGTTTTGGCGAGTCATTCTAGTCATCGAGCGACTTACTTAGCACTGGGAGTGGCGTATAAAGTCACGAGCGATCAATATCGTCGTTATAGTTTACTTTCAAGGCTTAAAGGTAATCGTACCTTAGTTTTGAACATTGCTGTCAACGATCGCAAATGGAGGACGAGGTATGTACTTGTGCGGGTGGCGATGCTGGATACGGACAGTGATTGGATTAGATCCGTTGATACTGCACAACTAGCGACGATGTCTCATACTGCGCAACCGGCGACGATGTCTCCCATTACCGCATTCGGCCCTTCGACGGCCGACATGGGCAAAGGCGCGCAGACGGGCTCTGTGGGGGAAACGACAGTCTACTTCACGTTGCCGTCAGTTTTCTTTGATGATAACGTCTTGGACGAGACGAAATTATTCCCCCACTTGGGAAAGTATCAGCTCCCTTCTTTCAGAGAACGTTTCAGCGGGATTTCTCTTGAAGATATAGAGTCCCACGTTGCTAGGATGGTGTTCATGGTAAGTGTCTCTTTCAAGACTTGGTTTGTTTGTCATTGTCGTTGTCGTATGTTTTCTATCGATGTTTAGGCGATGAATTTAGAGAAGGAGCTAGAGGAGCTGAAGGATGAGAAAAAATCCATCTTCTCCTATGCCTGACTTACTGCGCGTGCGGCAATCATACGTCGTCACTTGTTAGGCAAGAGTCCTCAGGCGTCGACATCGGATGAGTTGTACCTTTTCTACAAAGAGGTCGGGACTGAGAGGGATCTCGAGAAGGAGATTGAAGAGGAGGAAGGTCTCCAGGGTGAGGCGTCAAGCAGGGACGCGACCGACGCTCCCCCTTTGCCTTAGGAAATGTCTTTGGCATTTGTTGTTTCTTTTGCTGCTCGACTGTCAGTGGTCGAGTTATTTTGAATGTAAATGACAAACTATTCAGGGAATGAAATTTAAATTTCCGTCGTACTCGTGTTTTGTATATTCAGTAAATAAATATCATGTCAATTATGAAGTTTACTGAGTATACCATAATAGAAATCATGCGACTTAGGCATCTATTGCAACGCAACAGCTTAGAATGTAAGACATAGCGCTTGTAAATTGTGTAAACAAACATAGGAATGTGCGACCAAAGCATACATTCAGAGTATGAAATTTTTCTAAGTTTAAGAAAATTAGAATGAAAAAGTCGTGTAGACTTTGCGATCATACGACTAAGTCATGCGATGAGCTTGAATCGTGTGTCCCTGCAGAAGAGTGATCAAGTCGTAGACGTGATCGTCTAAGTCGGGCGACCCTGCGAATTTAAAGTCACATAGTAGACTTAGTGATTATTGTCGTGCGTTTCAGCGATAAAATAATATTAGAGGTTGGTTGTTTGACTAGCCAACGACCCTCCGATGCTTAAGTCAGTAATCGTTCGTGATGAGAAATCGTATGAAGGAAGAGAGAAGAAATTAGAATACGTCCCTTCTCAGATTTGTATATTTTATTTGACGGTGTATTTGCCCCCTGTCATTTATTATCCTAACATTCTCCCCCTAAAGTTTTGGAAAGCAAATCATCTTCAAATCTTTAGATCCTCTCCCCCTTGATTTACTTGTAAAAACTTTAGCGGTAAATTCTTCAAATATAGGCTCGGCTCCCCCTTGAAGGTAGCTCTTACTCATCATATTTGCTCATCAGATTCAATGTACTCCATAACCGCGACTAAGTGCACTAAAATCATCTTCAAAGAGTATGCATCTTAGTGTAAAACAGAGAATCCGTTGTTGGACCACAAGTTGAGTAAGAATTCGACTTAAGAGCTAGGTTCAAATTTGCTCGAAGAAGGAAAAGTAAAAAACACACGCTACTCGGTAGGATGAGACGACCCAAGCAAATAACATTGTTCAGCAACTGTAGATAAATACTCAACTTCAAAATACTTTAAGCCACTGAATGAAGAGAATCCAGGACTTCAATCTTCAAGAAATAGGTGGATGATTATAAGCACTCAACAGTCTGAATCACAATCAAAGCACCAGAACAATGATTGCAAGCACACACAATTATGATTGATCAGGTCAAAAGAATGATTAAGAGCATTGAACGGTATAGCATCATCAACAAAGCTTCAGAATAATGATTGCAAATACTCAAGCGTCTCTTCCAATCCAATCAAAGACTGAACTCCAACAATCAACTTTGTGAAAATCTTGAAAGACTAGAGCCCTTTTAAACTTTGACAGTTGCTAAAAGTATGTGGCAAGCTGAATATCAGAATGATGTCACACACGCGTTATGCTAAAATCCATGAACAATGTCCCCTTCCTGAGACTTAAAATCCATGAACAATGTCCCCTTTCAATAAAATTCTTGGATCCAAAACCATCAGAATTCGGACCAAGAAGGATCTGAAACCACAGATGTCGGACCATGAATGGTGCTAAACCACGGATGTCGGACCATGAAGGGTGCGAAACCATGGATGTCGGACTATGAGGCATTCGAAACCAGGGAATCCGGATGTAGTTGGGTGTGAAACCATGGAATTCGTACCAAGAAGGGTGCGAAACCATGGGGATTCGGATGAAGTTGGGTTCGAAATCAGGGAATTCGAATCATGAAGGATTCGAAACCAACACATTTCATATCATGTTGGATGCGAAACCATGCCTATATTGCATAAATGAAATTCGAAATCATTAGAGTCAGGATTAGAAAGATGCGAAGCCATCCATACCTTTGAACTTTTAGGTGAAAGCATATTCCGAAACACTCAGAACTAAGATGACCAAATTCGGAAATATTTCGAACTTCACAAGATTCGAAATCATCAACTCAGAATGATTCGAAACCATCTAAGCCATCAAAACAATAGCAGCATCCGAAACCATGATGAACAGTAAAACATGAAGGATCTGAAACCATCAATGAACAGTAAACGATGAATGATCTGAAGCCAATGAACAGTAAATGATGAAGCATCCGAAACCAACTATGAATGATCCGAAACCATGATGAATGATCCGAAACCAAGCAACAGCATCCAAAAATCACTAAAACCATCATAACTTCTTCAATTCTTGACCAATTTCAGTGATTCCTTCACAGACAGATTCAAAAAATGAAGATGAACAGATTTCTAGTTTATCAGAAGTCATAATTCGATTGATTTGATGGTGTTTTGATCCAAAAAGTGAGTTCGACATTTTTTCTCGAACAAACAGCATAAGGATCCGAAATCTGAGCAAAATAGGGTTAAAAACACTTGAATTGATGAGATCCGATGATCGTATCGATGAAAAATTCTTCGATTTGGCTCTGATACCACTTGTTAGGTCTATGATCTTCAACAATCCAAGAACTAGTAACAAGAAGATGTAGAAGATTTATTAGAAATGTAAATCTAACCTAGAGAGAACACAAAGTGATTAGAGAGCTACATCTTGAATTATGAAAGTTGTTCTTACAAACTACATTACATGTCCTATTTATAGTCTACATTTCTTGTTACAACAGTTAAGAACAGTTAGGCATAAGCCCTTTAACACAACTATTGCTTTACAAAACTTTCTAATATAAAGGACAACTTCAGTGTCCTAACATTCTTTCAGGAGGAAAATAGGTTTTAAATGACAAATTGACACAGGGATCTTGGAAAATACCATCTATGTCTGCGTCGACTGTGTTTTCGTGCGACAAGGCAAGATAGTCGACATACTCCTGTAGAAAAGGCATGAGTTTGTCTTTAAGGATAGGAGGACGAACCTGTCGAGACCTTTTGGTCGTGTTATGTCTGCTAGACGATTTACTTTTGCCGAGGTCGTCTTGGTCGAATACGATCTTCATAGCTTCCAACTCCAGATCTCCTTTAGGCCTTGATGAACGCGGGACATGCCGATCGTCAGGCGCTTGACTGGCGTGATGTTTGGTTGCGGAATACGTCAGACCACATACGTCGGAACCACCGGTGATACAATTGACGACTTTCGCAAGCTCGGGGGTTGGCGGTTGTTAATGCCAAAAATCGTACCAAAGGGACAACTTAAGGTCGATGTGGACTTAAACAACTAAAGAAAGAATCTTTCGACAAAACGTGCGACGAGGATAAAAAAAGGGATTTGATGACGCAGGAAAAACCTCAAACGAGGAAAAAACCTGCGGACGACAGTGGGTGTCGTCGCTATACTATGGTCGCCAATCAGGGGCGATGTCCTTGGATACTGGTATCGATTGTACAACGATTACAATACAGATGAAGAAAATGCTTCGAAATGTAAAGTACAAGTGTTTGAATGTAAAAATAGGTGTTTGTCGTGTACGAAACAAAGTGCGAACTGCTGGTCGAGGGCTGTTGACGTGCGTCGAGACCGATACTTGGAATAATGGTTCTTCACTTCAGGTGTTCTTGAATATTGCTTCGGTTGTTAATCGCCGGATATTCGATGTTCAGTGTTCGGTCCTTGAAATGATGATTGAACTCGGTCTTTATAGTCTTCGGGAGCTTTAATTAGCTCATTGATTGCTTCATTTAATAGCTATAACGGCTGCAACGGTCTGTAACGGTTGTCGGAGTGATTATCCATGATGATCTTCGTCCGTTACGGCTATCGATCGTTGATGGTTGCGTCAGTTATATCCATTGCTCCTCAATGACTTTGACTCCTGCATTAAACACTTAACAAACGTAACAGTCATGGTTAACGTTAGTTTGGTCGAGGTCGCATGGTTCTATGCGACGGTCGTGCGGGACGGGCGACGTTATGGTCGAGCGTCGTAAGGAACTCTCGACTTACCTTTTATGAGCGACGACAATGGTTCTCTGGGTCTTTGTCGAGACCTTATGTTAATACAAGATATAGTCTTTAATCATACGTCTTACATGTTCTGGTCGCGGTCGAGCGACGTGATTTTTTGCCCAAACAGTTTGCCCGCAAAATTTGAAAATTGAATGTCAAGTTTAAGTTTTAAATTTTGCTTGTCGAAGACTTGTGACCTGGGTTGAGGGACTTACCTGGTTGTCGTGGAACTAGATCGGTTCGCCTTTAACTGAACGAGAAGTTGAAAAGTTATGACGTCATACTGATGCATGATGATGCTTACCAGCTGTCGAAGACAGGTGTCGAAGATTCGGATAGGTATGGACGCGTGTTGATCATCAGTGGACTCGACTTGTTGTGATTCCCTGCATAAATAGAGATCACCATGGGTTGTTTTCTTTAGAGATTTTCTTTAAAAGTTTTCTGTTTCTAATGAGGCTTTTCTCTAGAATCTCGACTTTGTTCAAATCTTGGGTGGCTGGAGATCTATCAAGGGTTGCGATACCCGAATCGTTGACGATGTTGGTTACGATGAACACGATGTCTGTGTATTCTGCGCACCTGGCGACGATGTCTTCTGCCACATCAACCCTTTCGTCAGCCGACGGGGGCGGGGGTGTAAAGATGGGAGAGAACGAGGAGGAACTTATGGTGATCCGCTTTGCGCTGTCGTCGTCCCTCTCGTTTGACTACGTCCTCTCCAGGATGAAGTCACTTCCGCATCTGGGGAAACATCAGCCCTTAGTTTCCGAGGAGTGTTTTCAAATGATCTCTATTGGAGAGATAGGGCTGTGTTTAGCCGAACTGGCATTCCTTGTAAGTTTTTCTTTCAAAACTTGTGTTATCGATGTTCTTTAGCTGAATGTTTTGCTAACGTGTTCCTTCTGTATTTGACAGATGTTCCTATTTCTTCTCATTAAGTGTGTGAAGGCAGAGAAAATGTTGGAGTGGAGGTCGATCGTCGAGAAGATTATATTCCTTCCTCCAACCTTAACATTAATCTTAAGAGGCACATTCTCAGAGTGTCGAGGCGCAAGGAGTTGGAAGATAACTCCTAATATACTCGTTTGATCCTTGCATCAGTTCTTCGAGATTGATAGGATTTCGAAGATGGTGATTTTTGAACAGAGCTTGCCATCGACGTGCTTTTTTAGTTCTAGGGTAGATTTTTTGGTTTACGAGCTAGATTTTTTATGTTCGGTTTGTTGGTATGCAACGACTTTTGACTTTGTATTTACTTGTCCGACTATCGGTCGTTCATATGTAATCGTTCAATGAAGTCCCTTCTTTTGCTGAACTCGTGTTTTTAATTACATATGTCGTGGATAAATGTAATATTGACCATAAGATTCGTTAAGTATGAAATAAACGGAGGATCGTGCGACTTAGGCTTTTATTGCAATATAACGTTAGAGGTCGGTCATCGGATCTCCAACGATCTCACGACGTTCACTGTCGTGTTTTAAAAAAACTTTGCATGAGAGGAAGGCAACTCTAAAATAAATATTTTTTCAGATGCGTCGCGTTCCAACTTCGCGGGATTTCTTGATTGTCGAGGGTCTGAAGTCGATATGCTCCTTTACCAACGACTTCGGAGACGCGGTAAAGTCCTTCCCACTTAGTAGAAAGCTTACCTGCGTTGAGCTCCTGGGTGTTTGGGAATACTCGACGGAGGACGTAATCGCCTTCTTGAAAGACTTTAATTTTGACGTGTTTATTGAAATGTCGCTCGATTGCCTGCTTTTGCGACGCCATCCTGATCAAGGCGGATTCTCTGAGCTCTTCTAGGGCGTCGAGGTCATGACTTAAATCAACCAAGTTGTGGTCGATGGAAGTGTGCCTCGAAGTCGGGAGATGAACTTCGATTGGTAGGACGGCTTCACAACCGTAGACGAGAGAGAAGGGGGTTTGTCATGTGGACGTGCGGGGTGTCGTGCGATTTGCCCATAGGACTGAAGGGAGCTCTTCAACCCATCTTCCTTTTGCAGCTTTTAATCGTTTCTTGATCGAGGCTACAATAGTCTTATTACTCGACTCGACAAGTCAATTGGCTTGGGGATATCTGGGAGTCGAGGTCGTCAGCTTGATGTTCCTATCTTCACAGAACTGTTGGGTCCTGTCGCTTATGAATTGGGATCCATTGTCGCAGACAATTTCAGATGGAATCCCAAACCTGCATATGATGTTAGTCTGGATAAAAGAAATAACTTCTTTATCCCTGATTTGGGAGAAGGCAGCCGCTTCGACCCACTTGGAAAAATAATCAGTAAGTACGAGGAGGAATACCTTTTGTCCTGGAGTTGGTGGCAGCTTGCCGACGATATCCATTCCCCATCTCATGAAGGGTCATGGGATAAGTGTCGAGTGCAAAGGTTCCGAAGGTTTATGAGACATACCTGAGTGTCGTTGACAGGGGTCGCAATTCTGGACATACTTGATGGCGTCTTGTCGCAGTGTTGGCCAAAAATATCCTTGTCGGGATATACGATTAGCTAAACTATGACCTCCTGAATGATTACCACATTCGTCGTCGTGCATCTCTTGGAGGATTTTCTGGGCTTGATTTTTGCTGATGACGAACCTTAAATTTAAGCCCGTCGATGATCATCGATAAAGCTTATTTTCGATCATGACGTACTTAGATGTTTTGAATCTGAGTTTTCGAGCCTCCATTTTGTTTTCGGGGAGTTGGTCGTGCACGAGGAAGTTTCGAATGTCGCGTGACCAATCATCTTCTTCGTCTTCGATCTGGATGACGTCTGTGCTTCCAATGGACGGCGTTGCCAGGTGAATCATATGAATAACATCAAATATTGGTTCAACTAAAGCGGACCCAAGGTTTGCCAATGCGTCGGCCTGAGTGTTCTGGTCTCGCGGAATCAGCAGGGAGTCGCTCTTGACATGCAGTGCGGTTGCCCCCGAGTCGTGGGCCATATTCATTCCCATGATCAGGGCTTCGTACTCAGCCTCGTTATTAGTGGTTTTGAAGTCGCATCAGACCGAGTATACCATCTCCCCCCCTGTGGCGACTTTAAGACGACACCCAGTCCAGAGCCTCTAATGTTGGATGATCCATCGACATGTAGAATCCAAGGTACGTCGTCGCGAGTCGCCACAACGGACACTTCGAGTTCTGCTTCTTTTTCTAACTCAGGGTTGAAATCGGCGATAAAATCTGCCAAGGCTTGCGATTTGATCGCGGTCCTGGGCTTGAAATCGATGTCGTAACTGCTGAGATGTATACTCCATTTTGCCAGGCGACCTGTCAACTCAGGTTTTCTTAAGACAGACTTAAGAGGAAAGTTAGTTACAACAGTAATGGGATGCGACTCAAAATAGTGTCGCAGTTTTTTAGCAGTTGTGACTAGCGACAAGAGCAATTTTTCCATAGAGGAATACCTGGTTTATTCGTCTAAAAGTGATCTACTTACATAATAGATCGGAAATTGTTGTTTTTCATCTTCTCGTGTAAGAACAACACTTACTACATTTGGGCTGACAGCCAAATACAACTGTAGGATCTCATGATCGTGAGGTTTTGACAACAGAGGAGGCGACGCCATGTATTCCTTGAGTTTTTGCAAGGCTTGTTCATGATCATTGGTCCAGTCGAAGCCCCTCTTTTTCCTGAGGACATTATAAAATAAATGAAATTTATCTGAAGATCGGGAGATAAACCTGTTTAGAGCTGCTACTCGACCGGTGAGTTTCTGGACTTCTTTGAAATTTCGAAGAGATTTGATCTCAATGATGGCCTTGATTTGGTCGGGGTTAGCCTCAATGCCTCGACGAATGACCATATAACCCAGGAACTCCCCGGCACTAATGCCAAAGGAACATTTCGTCGGATTGAGCTTCATGTTATACTTCCGGAGGATGTCGAACAATTTCCTGAGGTGATCAATGTGATCAATCGCTTGCTTCGACTTCACTAACATGTCGTCGATATATACCTCCATCGTGTCTCCAAGACGGTCTTTGAACATCTTGTTTACCAGCCGTTGATAGGTAGAACCTGCATTTTTTAGTCCGAAAGGCATAACTTTGTAACAATAAATACCTCGATCCGTCATGAAAGCGGTTTTCTCTTGGTCGTCAACGTGCATTAAAATTTGGTTGTACCCAGAATAAGCGTCCATGAACGTTAATAACTCATGCCCCGCGGTTGCATCGACCATGGCGTCAATATGAGGTAACGGGAATGGATCCTTTGGACAGGCTTTATTGATATCGGTGAAGTCGATACAGACCCTCCATTTTCCATTCTTCTTGGCTACGACCACGACGTTAGCGATCCAATCAGGATATTTTACCTCTCGAATCTTTCCTGTCTTGAGGAGGTTGTCGACCTCATCATTTATTATTTTATTTCTTTCAGGAGCGAACTTGCGACGTTTTTGCTTGATAGGTTTGAACGATGGATGGACGTTAAGCTTATGAGCAATGATACTGGGGTCAATACCGACCATATCTTCATGTGACCAGGCGAAGCAATCAGCATGTTCCTGCAAAAAGGATATGAGTTTTTCTTTAATGTGGGGATCAAGGGATGAACCCACAAGAATCTTTTGATTGGGTTTGCTTTGATCTAGAACGATTTCCTCCTAATGATACTCATCGACAGCTGCTGGGGAGTTTTGTGCATCTTCTAAGCTTGCGTGTATAGGTATAACGGCTTGTTCTAGATTCCCGTTATCCGCCATTTTTCTGCGACAGAAAACAGAAGAAACTCCAAGAAACTATTAGTAGAATGCACGTTCGTCGAGGATTTTCTCTAGATGTGGTCCCACAGATGGCGCCAAACTGTTAATGCCAAAAATCGCACCAAAGGGACAACTTAAGGTCGATGTGGACTTAAACAACTAAAGAAAGAATCTTTCGACGAAACGTGCGACGAGGATAAAAATAAAGAAACAAGGGATTTGATGACGCAGGAAAAACCTCAAACGAGGAAAAATCTGCGGACGACAGTGGGTGTCGTCGCTATACTATGGTCGCCAATCAGGGGCGATGTCCTTGGATACTGGTGTCGATCGTACAACGATTACAATACAGATGAAGCATATGCTTCGAAATGTAAAGTACAAGTGTTTGAATGTAAAAATAGGTGTTTGTCGTGTACGAAACAAAGTGAGAACTGCTGGTCGAGGGCTGTTGACGTGCGTCGAGAGCGATACTTGGAATAATGGTTCTTCACTTAAGGCGTTCTTGAATATTGCTTCGGTTGTTAATCGCCGGATATTCGATGTTCAGTGTTCGGTCCATGAAATGATGATTGAACTTGGTCTTTATAGTCTTCGGGAGCTTTAATTAGCTCATTGATTGCTTCATTTAATAGCTATAACGGCTGCAACGGTCTGTAACGGTTGTCGGAGTGATTATCCATGATGATCTTCGTTCGTTACGGCTATCGATCGTTGATGGTTGCGTCGGGTATATCCATTGCTCCTCAATGACTTTGACTCCTGCATTAAATACTTAACAAACGTAACAGTCATGGTTAACGTTAGTTTGGTCGAGGTCGCGACGGTCGTGCGGGACGGGCGACGTTATGGTCGAGCGTCGTAAGGAACTCTCGACTTACCTTTTATGAGGGACGACAATGGTGCTATGGGTCTTTGTCGAGACCTTATCTTAATACAAGATATAGTCCTTAATCATACGTCTTACCTGTTCTGGTCGCGGTCGAGCGACGTGATTTTTTGCCCAAACAGCGGTCGAACGTCGTTAGCTGGGGTAACGACGCCGTCGATGATATCTTTGAGATTTCCTTTCGGGACATGATACGCTAGTTCCTTTTTGAGAGCTATGCAATCATCCGTCACATGACCATGGTCGACATGAAAGTCACACTATTTAGATTTATCTTTCTTAGCGTCGTCCTGATCGGACTTCTTATGCCACCGGATGGTTGCCTGGGCGGTCTTCATAGCTTCGACCAAATCCTTAGTGGATCCTTTGAATCCATAAGAGGATATCTTGGGGTACTGAGAAAACTTGGCTGTGGTCTTAGCCTCTGCTTTCGTCTTGAATCGGACGTTCGAGATCTGACGCGCGGGCTCTATTTTGGAAATTGCTTTTGTCTTGAACTCGGACTTTTTCACACCTAACGACCTTTTGTCGTCGGTATGCTTGCGACGAAAGGCCGCGTAGTCCTCTACCATCATGTAGGCTAGGGTTTGAGCTCGGACGTCTTCAAAATTCTTCGGAGGATACTTGGTCAGGTCAGTGTATAAACCTGAGCTGTCGTCCAGTCCACGCTTATAGGCTTCAATTGCAGTCTTGACGTCACAATTGTGAATGCTGATCATCTCCGCATTGAATCGATTGAAATAACCATGGATAGACTCATTGGTCTTCTGCACGACGTAATACAGGTCACTGGTCTGCTTCTCCATCTTGCGACTGCTGGCGAATTGCTGGGAGAATTGGTTGACCAATTCAGCGAACGACCCGATGAACTTGGGTTTAAGATTGATCAACCACTGGAGAGCAGGACCGGTGAGAGTCGCACTGAAGCTTTTGCACATACAGACCTCCTAATACATGTGTGGGATCGAGATCGTCCATATGATCTGCTTATACTGCACGACGTGTTCTGTCGGATCAGTCACTCCCGAATACTTGGGCGTGAAGGAGGGGACGTTGTATTTCTTTGGTACCTCAACGGTCGCGATCTCATCGACGAAGGGCGACGCCTGATATCCTGATCGAGTCTCGACGTCGATGGGCACGGATGCCCCAAGTAGCTTGGCGAGAAAAGATAGGACGCGCTCGTTCTGATCGTCTAGCATTTTCAATCGCTGGGCGACGGGGTCATTGGGGTCGAGATTTGCCCCTGCTTGCAGATTGATTCCTGAACTGGTGCCATTGCCATGCGACGAGCCATTGGTGTCTCCGTGGAAAGGAACAAAATGCGGCTGCGACCTATTCTGAAACGACTGCGACCCATTCTGAAATGGCTACGACCCATTCTGAAATGGCTGTTGTTTGGGTAAAAAATCACACCCTCGACCGACTTGGGAAATCCCCTCGACATGACCTATGGACATTGGTTACCCCCGACCGACAATGATAATACCCATTATTATCATATCCCCGACATACGTTAAATAACCACGATAATTGACATATTGGATCAATAGTCATATTACATCTCATGATCGCACGTCACGTATCGCACTTCGCACATCAGTAGTCCTACATAACTAGTCTTATGTCGCCAGTTACGGCTCGTCGGTCTTACGTCGACAGTCTCCTGTCATCGGTGTTATATCGCTCTGGTCCTACGACAACATCGTCCTGACATCCTGGTCCTACGACCAAATGGTCTTATATTTTGGCGGTAGTCGTATGTTCCATAAGACCGACATCCGAGACTTAAGACGGTCGTACGATTATACTAACCGTTAACAGTCAAACATCCTTTTCTTTTGTTTATTAATGCAGGTCTTGACCACGAACAGAAAAGGTAAGACACTCGTTATGAACCATATCTTGTATTAAGATAAGGTCCCGACAAAGACCCAGAAAACATCCGTCGTCCCTCCCGAAAGTAAGTCGAGAGTTCATCGCGACACTCGACCTTGACGTCGCCCGCTCCGCATGACTGTCGCATAAAGACCATGCGACCTCAACCAAGCTAACACATAACATAACTGTTACGTTTGTTAAGTGTTTAATGCAGGAGTCAAAGACATTAAAGATCAACGGCTATAACCGACGAAATCAATTATGAGCATCTAATCCCGCATTGAAGACGACGACCGTTAGAAACATCATTAAAGTCCTTAATGATCCAATTAAAGCTCCCGAAGACTATAAATATCAAGCTTCAACAATCAGTTGAGGGGACAATCAGACACAAATCAATCAGAGGAGAGCAAACACAAGCACTCAAGCTCAGAAGAACACTCACAACAAAGAATTCACTCTCGAAGATCGCTCTTGATGCACGACAATCACGCAAGACAATTCATCTTTACACACGACGCACACTGTTTAAACACCGGAAACACTTATACTTTACATTTCGAAGCATTTTCTTCATTTTTATTGTAACCATTGTACGATCGACACCAGTATCCAAGGACATCGCCCCTGATTGGCGACCTTAGTGCAGCGACGACATCCCTTGTCGTCCGCAGGTTGTTTCCTCGATTGAGGTTTTTCCTGCGTCATCAAATTCTTTGTCTTCTTTTTTTTTACCTTCGTCGCACGTTTCGTTGAAAGGTTCCTTTCTTTAGTTGATTAAGTCCACATCGACCTTAAGTTGTCCCTTTGGTGCGATTTTTGGCATTAACAGTTTGGCGCCATCCGTGGGACCTCATCTAGAGAAAATCCTCGACGAACGTGCACCTTACTAACGGTTTCTTGGAAGTTTCCTCTGTTCTCAGTTGCAGGAAAATGACAGATAAAAAAATGCTCGGTAGATGTATCACATGTATCGCATCATCCGAAGGACTCGGGGGCTCGGAACGGCCGTTACAAAATGGGAAACACCATATTTCGATTTCAAAAGTCCTTGGAAAAAAGGCGCTTCTCGACTCCAAGTTACGGTAACTGTGACATCCCGCATGGATGGAATATGGTATAACAACTCTGTATATATATACTCTAAGTATATTTTCCTCGTTCAATTATTTTAATCTAACATATAAATGTTGATTTAAGCATCAAAGGATCATTGGTCAAACCAACAACCACCCACGATTTTACATTGCAGTCTCGCAAGTTTATATAAATACAGGTATTACGATTTACATCGTAAGAAACGAATGTCTCTACGGCTTAAAACGCAGATCCTACGATATACAGTCGTCGATAAAAGATGTCTCCCATTTTTTATCTTATGATCGCCAGCCATGACAAAACAGGTTAAAATTCTCGGTCGCCAATAACAGCGACTCGCATGTCGAAATCTCATGATCGCTAGTCATTACATATGTCGTCAATAAAGACAACTTGTACATTGAATCTCGCAATCGCCAGTCATGATTCCAAGGGACCAGAATACTCAAACCGACACTTTGGCAAACCTTGCGTATGCTTTGGTCGAACCAATACTCGACAGCATTCCAATTACCCATATGGTGACGTCATCCATCGAAAATGGCGATGTCATCCAGATGGAAGACGAAGAAGATAATTGGTCGAGCGACATCCGAAATTGTCTGCGACAATGGATCCCAATTCGTAATCAACAGGGCTCGATAGTTCTCTGAAGACCGCGACATCAAGATGTCAACCTCAACACCCAGGGGCAAGCGGTCGAACGACATTTCAACAGACGTCAAAGCTAAAAGTCTTTCAAGAAGATGACTACGTCCTCCGTCGAGTGTTCCAAAGCACTCAAGAGCTCAATTCAAGTAAAAGGCTCTTATTATATCTCAGAAGTCGTAGGTAAAAGTGCCTATCGGCTACAAACCCTCGACAATCGAGAAATCCCACGAAGCTGGAATGCAACGCATCTGAAAAGGTATTTCTTCTAAATCCCTTTTCCTTCTTTCGTATAATTTTTTATCACGACGATTACTGACTTAAGCATCGGAGGGTCGATGGCTAGCCAACGACCAACCTCTGACATTGTTTTATCGCAGGATCGCACGACATTAGTTGCTAAAGTCTATTATATGACTATAGTCTCACATGATCGAATGATATATAAGTCCATCGTACGATCTTAACCTCGCAAGGTCGCACGACATAAGTAATCAGGTCTATGACTTGATCATTCCATCACAGGAACACATGGTTCAAAGTTCATCGTATGATCAAATCACACGATCATAAGGTCTAGCGACCCCACAATCTAAATTCTTCAACTTAGAAAAACTTCATGTTCTGAATGAATGATGTAATCGCATGCGCTTATGTTTGCTCATACGATTCAAGAATATAAAAGTCTTATGACTTACGTTCTAGTCGTTGTATTACAATGGATGCCCAAGTCGCACGACTCTTTGTACTTAATGAATTTTTACAGTCGATATTACATCTGTCCAAGACATGTATGAGTCGAAGTGATACTCATGTTCAATAGAAAGGTAAACTTTTTACCGATTATCGCTAAAGCGGAATTTACACAACGTAACACGGGTCTCTAACGACCATATCGGCTTGGATCGCTAGACCATAGGTCTTTAATGATCATATCGGCTCGAAACGCCAGAACAAATATCTCTAACGACCGTATCGGCTGTGAACGCTAGATCACAGGACCACGTCGACCGAGAACACCAACCCGGCGACATGGGCCCCTGTCTCCTCGATAGGAAAACGTTCCCTGAAAGACGAGAGCAAATATTTCCTCAGATGAAGAAACAACGCCGTCCCGTCTAGGACACCAACAACGTCGTCCCGTCTAGGACATCAACAACGTCGTCCCACCTAGGACACCATCGGCCGATGACCCGTCCCCTTGTCGGCAGACGCTGGGGACAACACCTTGGACACTAGCTTCGTCACTGTCGCTGGAAGCGCCAAACTTGCTGGTGTCATGTCCATCACACCAGAACACCTGGATGACGCCCTCGCCTCTTTAGGCGTGACAACTCTCGACGAAACGTCTGCCCGCGAAGACGGTTCCTTCAGGACTACCGTCCTTGTCTTCTTCAAGATTCCCGACCCAGCTGTCGGGGCATTCTTTCTCCTTTCCCGGCCTCGAAGGGCAAGCACAACTTGCGTCGCCTTCTTTGGCTGACCAAGTCAGTTTTCCTCTGATGATCTTAGCAAAAATAACACGTCTCCGTAGCAACGCATTTTACTTTAGTGCGAGATCTGAAATTCCACTGGCTTTGAAATTCAGATCTCGGGGGGCTAACTGTTTGGGTAAAAAATCACATCCTCGACCGACTTGGGAAATCCCCTCGACATGACCTATGGACATTGGTTACCCCCAACCGACAATGATAATACCCATTATTATCATATCCCCGACATACGTTAAATAACCACGATAATTGACATATTGGATCAATAGTCATATTACATCACATGATCGCACGTCACGTATCGCACTTCGCACATCACTAGTCCTACATCACTAGTCTTATGTCGCCAGTTACGGCTCGTCGGTCTTACGTCGACAGTCTCCTGTCATCGGTGTTATATCGCTCTGGTCCTACGACAACATCGTCCTGACATCCTGGTCCTACGACCAAATGGTCTTATATTTTGGTGGTAGTCGTATGTTCCATAAGACCGACATCCGAGACTTAAGACGGTCGTACGATTATACTAACCGTTAACAGTCAAACATCCTTTTCTTTTTTTTATTAATGCAGGTCTTGACCACGAACAGAAAAGGTAAGACACTCGTTATGAACCATATCTTGTATTAAGATAAGGTCCCGACAAAGACCCAGAAAACATCCGTCGTCCCTCCCGAAAGGTAAGTCGAGAGTTCATCGCGACACTCGACCTTGACGTCGCCCGCTCCGCACGACCGTCGCATAAAGACCATGCGACCTCAACCAAGCTAACACATAACATAACTGTTACGTTTGTTAAGTGTTTAATGCAGGAGTCAAAGACATTAAAGATCAACGGCTATAACCGACGAAATAAATTATGACCATCTAATCCCGCATTGAAGACGACGACCGTTACAAACATCATTAAAGTCCTTAATGATCCAATTAAAGCTCCTGAAGACTATAAATATCAAGCTTCAACAATCAGTTGAGGGGACAATCAAACACTGTTAGATCTGAGTTTTGTCAATAAACTAAGTGTTAAAGGTCTGATGAGAAGACTCAGATGTTCTGATATGAAGATTCAGAAGTCTGAGAAGAAGAGTCAGAAGTAGAGCCAAAAGTTCTGAGAAGCCTTGTTAGAAGAACGTTCAGAAGTTCTAAACTACCTGTTCAGAACTTATAACTAGATACTTTCCTTAGTGTTTAGTTAACTAATTAGGACACGTGTATTGTTCCTATTAGTCATTCATATTTGTACTGTAGCTTTAATATTTCCGTTCCATTATATATAGTAGTTAGCACTACATTGCTAACTGATTTTCCCCGAATATATTTGTATTCTCTTTTTGTAATCTTTGAAAATTCTCTCTCTCTAAGATCTGTAATTCTGTTCTTCATTGAATACAATTGGGCTTGATCATATTACTTCTCAATTACGGTTTCATACATTGTTGTATTGATTGTAAGAATAAATCATGGACTTACAATTGGTATCAGAGCCACTCAACAAACAAATTTGTTCAAGATCGTGATCGCGAAGGTTTATTGATCAATTTCTTGAAGAATTCTTGATTCGTTCAAAAATCGATTCCGCTGCTAGTTCTAATTCTTGAATTCTTGGCAATTCTTGAATTAATTGATTGTCTTTCGATCAAGAAATTCAAATTTGTCTCTCTGTTGAAAATTCTTACAATCATGTCTTCTAAAGAATATCTCGCTATGGGATCTGAAACAAAGCTACTTGTTCTAATTCCTGAAGAGTACCAGCAATGGAAAATACGAATGATCCAATTCTTGGATAACATAGATGAGAATCTGATGGTCTCTATTCGAGAAGGTCCCATCGAAGTCTACATTGATGTGGAAGCAACTCCTGAAACAGAAACAACTCCAGAAATTCCGGCAACAAGGGTGAAGAAGAACTATTCTCAATACACAGCAGAACAGAAAAATAGGCATGCAATAGACAAAAGAGCGATCACATTGATGACACTTGCAGTTCCGAATGAAGTTCTTAACAGAATTGATAGTGGTTCATCAGCCAAGGAAATGTGGGATGAACTGGAAAGACAGATTTTAGGAACTGTCAGATCGATACAAGCCAAGTTAAATCAAAGCATAAATGCTTATGAAAGGTTCAAGGCTAAAGAATCTGAAAGCTTAACTCAGACATATAGTAAATTCTGTACTATACTAAATGATTTGAGAAGGAATGGGCTGAAAAAGACAAAGTCAGAAATTAATTACAAATTTCTGAACAGTCTAAACTCTGAATGGTCATCATTTGCTATAAGTCTACAAATGAATAAGGATATGTGTGAAGAAGATCTAAATGATCTATTTTGTGTTCTTAATCAGCATGAGGACTCTGTTAAGATTGTGGTTGAAGAAAAGAAAAATGTTGCAGAACAATTAGCTTTTCTGTCAAAGTCCAAAAGTGTGAAAACACCCAAGAAGGCAGAATATCTATCTGAGATACCAAATTTGGAGGAGTCTGATAAGGAAGAGGGATCAGAAGAAGATGAGGATATCAAAATGATTGCTGAAAAGTTGGCCTTGTTGACTAATACTTTCAACAAGAGGTATGGAAAAGGAAAATATCAGGGCAAGTTCAGGAAAGAGCAGGGAAGTTCAGATTTCAAGAAAAGAGAAGAGAGAGGAGAAAGTAAGTATGAAAAGAAGGAAGAAAGAAGGGAAGAAAATAGAGAAGAGAAGGAAGAAAGAAAAGAAAAGAATCTGCGCTTCAAGTGTGGAAAGTCTGGCCACTTTGCAAAGGATTGCAAAGTGAAAATTGTGAAAGATTAGAAGTACTATACCAAAAAGGCTCAGCTGGCGCAGAAAAGAGATGATAAAGTGGCATTGTTAGATGAACAAGAAAACTGGTTGTACTACACGTCAGATGAAGATGACTGCATACACTTTTCACAGATGCAGAGTTATATGGCAAAGATGAAGAATGAGGATGATTCTGACTTTGAAGATGCTGATTCCGAGTCATCTACTGAGGTACATTCTGCACTTGAAATAGACTTAATGACACAGATTGGTGGAATGAAAACTGAATTTGTTAAACTAAGAAACAAATTAAAGGAGAACGAAATTTAGTTAACAAATTCAGAATTGAAAAAGAAGTAATAAAAGAACAATTTGAGGAATCTGAGATTGAGAAACAGAAAATTAAAACTGAAAATTCTGAGTTGATGAAAAATCTTTCTGAATTAAAAATTGAGCTTTCAAAAGTTAAGGATGAAAAGGGTGATTTACAAATAAAGTTAAATATGCTATTTGAGGAAAGAAAGAATTTATACACCAAAATCAAAGAATTAGAAGATCTTAACTTGAAAAGAGGTCAAACTCAGCAAACATTAAATCTTCTTACAAGCAATGTAAAAGATACAAGATTTTATAATCCAAAGAAGGGATTGGGATTGGAAGAAAATGTTGTTTTAAAAAGAGCTCCAGTAAACTTGTATGATTTTGATAAGCTTCATGTTCCCAAACCAAAAACTCCAGAAGTTGTTGAAGTCTTTATAAGACCTGCAAGTTCCATCACAAGTTCTGACAACTTACAGAAATCAAGTTCTAAAAAGCCCAAAGAGATAGTTTCTGAGTTAAAAACAGAAAAATCAGATGTTTCAGAAGAAAAAGTTAAGAAAGAAATTTCTAAACCAAAAGAAGAGAAACCAAAATACAATGATACCAAATTCAAATATGACTCTTTAAATGTCAGCTACAAAAATAAACAACAAAGTTTTTCTTATTCTGACATAGAAAGTATATTTGATACTAGTAAGGTTTCTGAAATAGTAAGTCAGAAATCTGAGTCTTCTAATCAGAATTCTGATTGTTCTAATCAGTTTTCTGATTCTGAAGGTCAGAAATCTGAGTCTATTAATCAGAATTCTGATTCAAAGAGTCAGAATTCTGAGTCAACTGAAAATTCTGAAACAAAGTCAGAAGACTTTCTAGAACTTGAAAAGAGATTTAATCTTGTAAGTCAAGAACTTGAGGACTTAAGGAAAGCTTATGATGAACTTGAAAATGACTTATGTGATTTGGATTTTGATCTTAAAAATGCTTTAAAATAAAAGAATATTTTTATTCAGAAAATAACAGAGCTTGAGAAACTGAAAGCTGAATATGATCCGTTCAAGATTAATGCTCTAAAAGAAAATGATAAATTCTTTAATGAATCAAGTACATATGAAAAAGGTGAATCATCTAATTCATTTTCTAACAAAAATAAGTTGAATTTTCCAGAAAAAGAGGAAAGCAAAAGGAAAGATGATCTGAAAAGAGTTCCTGAGAAGACTGAATTGAATTCTGATTCTGTACCAAAAGCTTATAGTTTCTGTAATAAATGTACATGTACTTTGAAAAATAGAAATAAAAATGAAAGGACTTATGGTACAGACTTTTTGTTACTTGCACAGAAAAATCTGACTTGTGTTCAATGTAAAAGTGATTCTTTTCAATATTCTCAGAAATGTCCAATAACAATAACATCTGTTTCATTCATAAGAAAAGATATTCAGAATACAGAAAAGAAGAATGATTATGTTCCTCAAACTCAGAGAAAAGAAAAGATAAAAGAAGTGAATCATCAAGTTAAAGTCAAAACAAAGTATGAGAAAGTGAGAAATGTGAAAGAAAAGAAAGTTGAAAACATTGCAAAATCAAAAGTTACATCTTTCAAGAAGAAATTGAATAAATTTGTGAATAGAAAATGTTCTGACTTCATAAAAGTGCAAGGCAAATGGTGTTTAAAGAAAGATTTTGAATGGAAAGTAAAAGGCACTTTTGTTAAATCAAATGACAAAGCTAACAAAGAAGGACCCATTCCAAAATGGGTACCTAAAACTAACTGACTGTTGTTGCAGGGCTGTCATGTGTGGTTTTTAGATTCAGGAGCTTCAAGACACATGACAAGTCAGAAGTCTTTTCTATCAAACTTCACAGAAAAGGCTGGAGGAGCAGTAAACTTTGGAAATAACAGCAAATGTCAAGTTAAAGGTTATGGGGATTTAACAAAAGGAGATCTAACAATTCAAAACGTTTTTTATGTTGAAGGATTACAACATAATCTTTTCAGCATAAGTCAGTTTTTAGACAGTCTTTGTCAAATCAAGTTCCAAATAACAGGTTGCATGATTTTAACTGAAAAGGATGTTAAAGTCTTCTGGGCCAAAAGACATATGGACTTATTTGTGGTTAACTTTTCAAAATTACAAACATTAAATCATGTTTGTCTTTTATCAAATTCAACTGCAAATGAATGCTGGCTATGGCACAGAAGATGTTCTCATCTAAATTTCAAAGATCTTAATAATCTTGTGGCAAAACATCTGGTTAAAGGTCTACCAAAGATTAAATTTGAAAAAGAATCATTATGCTCAGCTTGTGAAATGGGCAAGATGAAAAAGAGTTCTCACAAATTAAAAATGGACTCATCTTGCAAAGCACCATTAGAAATGATTCATACTGATCTTTGTGGTCCAATTTCAGTTCAATCTATGGGAGGAAAGAAATACATGCTTGTAATTGTTGATGAATATTCCAGATACACCTGGGTTGAGTTCTTGAGAGCTAAGTCAGAAGCTGCTACTACATTGATAAACTTTATCAAAAGAATTCAAGTTCTCTTAC
The DNA here is from genome assembly GCA_033807775.1 of Saussurea involucrata. Lineage (NCBI taxonomy): Eukaryota > Viridiplantae > Streptophyta > Magnoliopsida > Asterales > Asteraceae > Saussurea > Saussurea involucrata. The sequence goes on along the minus strand of CM066314.1, from coordinate 102,189,763 downwards.
AACTTCCAGTTCAGAAAATCAGAAGTGATAATGGAACAGAGTTCAGAAATGAGACACTTCAGAATTTTTTAGAAAGTTCTGGGATTTCTCATAATTTCTCTGTTGTCAGAACTCCTCAACAAAATGGTGTTGTTGAAAGGAAAAACAGAACTCTAGTTGAAGCTGCAAGAACCATGCTGGCTTATTCAAATCTTCCAACTTCCTATGGGCTGAAGCAATTGCAACTGCTTGCTTTACACAGAACATAACTTTAATCAATAAAAGATTAAATAAGACTGCTTATGAACTGATAAATAAAAGAAAACCATTAATCAAATTCTTTCATGTTTTTGGTTGCAGATGCTATGTTCTTAAAGACAGAGAAAATCTTGCCAAATTTGATAAAAAGGCAGATGAAGGATACTTTGTTGGTTATTCATTAACTTCCAAAGCATTCAGAATCTACAATAGAAGAACCAAGAGAATGATGGAAAGCATCAATGTAACATTTGATGAAGCCAGAATGAAGACTTCTGAACAAGACAGTTCAGAACTCATGCAGAACAAGACAAAAATGACTTCTGATACAAACTCTAATCCTATTTGTTCAGAACTCAAATTATTGTTTAAGGATGCTTTTCTAGAACTAATTTCTGATTCTTATGCAGAATATGAAAACCCAAAGATGGTAAAAGAGATGAAAAATAGAATTCCAGAAATAGTTCAATCAACTGTAATTTCTGATAAAGGTCCATCTGAAGAATGTCCAAATCTGATAAATACAAGTGGTGAAAATTCTGAACCTTGTACTCAGAATTTTGATCCTTGTGTTCAGAACTCTGAACAAGCCACTCAGAATTCTGACTTCACTGCTCAGAATCCAAACTTGGATACATCTCCTATACATGTATCAGAACAAGGGGACAGCTCAGAATTACAAGCAATTATTGATGAGAATGATACAAACAATAACTTTTCAGAGATTGATGTGCTTCCCAATGCAAATAAATGGACTAAAAATCATCCTATTCATCAAGTAATAGGTGATCCATCAGCAGGAGTAAAGACCAGATCAGCTACAGCAAATGAAGCAATGTTTGCTGGTTTCTTAAGTGTGATTGAACCAAAGAAAGCTAATGAAGCCCTAGAGGATCCAAATTGGATTTCAGCAATGCAAGAGGAATTGCTCCAATTTGAAAGAAATAAAGTTTGGAGACCCATTCCAAAGCCTGAAGGTAAATCTATTATTGGAACTAAATGGGTATTCAGAAAAAAAAAAGGATGAGTCAGGTGTTGTTATCAGAAACAAGGCAAGATTGGTTGCTAAGGGATACTGCCAACAAGAGGGGATTGATTATGATGAGACATTTGCACCAGTGGCAAGAATAGAGGCAATCAGAATATTTTTGGCCTATGCTGCACACAAAAATTTCAAGATGTATCAAATGGATGTCAAATCAGCCTTTTTAAATGGCAAACTTAATGAAGAGGTGTATGTTCATCAACCTGAAGGTTTTGTTGATCCAGGATTTCCTGATCATGTTTATATTTTAGACAAAGCTTTATATGGTCTAAAACAAGCACCAAGAGCCTGGTATGACACTCTTACTCAACACTTGTTAGCTTTAGGTTTCAAGAAAGGTAAGATTGACACAACTTTGTTTTTAAAGAAACAAGGTGATGATTTAATTCTTATTCATATTTATGTTGATGACATAATATTTTGTTCTACCAGTCCAGAATTATGTGATAATTTTTCTAAAATCATGTCATCTGAATTTGAAATGAGCATGATGGGTGAGCTGAATTTTTTCCTTGGTCTTCAAGTCAAACAATTACCAAAGGGTATTTTTATAAATCAAGGAAAATATGTCAGAGATATTCTGAAAAAGTTCAAAATGTCTGATTGTGCTTCTATGAGAACTCCAATGGCTACAAACATAAAGTTAGATGCTGATCTCAAAGGAGTTTCAGTAGATACCAAACTCTATAGAGGCATGATTGGATCATTACTTTATCTGACTGCAAGTAGACCAGATATTATGTTTTCTACTTGTTTTTGTGCTAGATTTCAATCTAACCCAAAAGAATCACATATGTTGGCTGTCAAAAGGATTTTAAGATATCTCAAAGGATCACCTGATCTAGGTTTATGGTATCCAAAAGAAACTGATTTCAAATTAACTGCTTTCACTGATGCTGATCATGCAGGAAGTAGGTTGGACAGAAAAAGTACTTCTGGTGCTTGTCATTTTTTGGGGGATAAGATAGTGAGTTGGGCATCAAAGAAACAGAATTGTGTGTCTACCTCAACTGCTGAGGCAGAGTATGTTGCTGCTGCTGCTTCATGCTCTCAAACTTTGTGGATGAGAACACAACTCATGGATTATGGATATCAGCTCAACAAAATTCCCATCTATTGTGACTCAGAAAGTGCAATTGCTATTACTCAGAATCTTGTTCAACATTCAAAGACTAAACACATAGATGTGAGGTATCATTTTATAAAAGACTATGTAGAAAAAGGAACTATAGAGATGCACTTTGTGCATACAAAGTATCAATTGGCTGACTTGTTCACAAAGCCACTTGATCACAAAAGGTTCTCTTTTCTCATACAAAAGGTTCTCTTAATCTGACCAATTGAAAATATTTGTGTTTTTTTAAAAATGATAAATGTGTCTAAGTAAAATTGTCTGAGTAGTGTATTCAGAACTCTGAGTCTTAAGTTCAGAAACTCTGACTCTTAAGTTCAGAACTTCTGAGTCTTGAGATCAGAACTTCTGAATCTTGAGATCAGAACTTCTGAGTCTTAAGTTCAGAACTTCTGAATCTTGAGTTTAGAAATTATGAGTCTAGAGTTCAGACCTTCTGAGTCTTAAGGTCAGAGATTCTGAGTCAATACTTTAGAAATCTAACTTTCAAGAATTTATTTTTGAGAAAAACAAATACTTCAAATGTGCGGATTATGTCTTTTCTATTATCTTTTTATCTCATCTTTATGTATCATATTTGGTCAAATACATGCTAAAGTCAAGGGGGAGCATCAATATCTTCTGGAAATTATTTCATGATGCTTAAAAGGTTTGTTGTCATTTCTTATCTCTAATCATTCTAAGAAGAACAAGCTTTTTAATGATAAAATTTTTATCCTGTTCAAACTATATCTGAATTTCAAACAATTTCATATTCAGATATAAGAGTTTAAATGATTTTTTTAAATCATCATTCTATGAACAGAATTCTGATGATAAAATGTGTTTCTATCTGTTCAAACCTCTTCTGAATAACCAAAAGTTTTACATCTGTCAGAAGTTGATTTTAAATAAATTTTTGTTACAAGGTAAAATTCTTCTGAATAATGGGATCAGGACTCTGAGTAGAACAATCAGATATCTGATAAAGGAAAGTCAAATCTTCTGAGCGTGTTATTCAGATCTTTGACTTGAGTCAATATTCTATCCAATAACACGTGTCAGCTTCATATTTGGTTGATTATGCCACGCATTTCATTTAAATCCTCTGTGGCATTTCAAATGTGTTGACTCCGTTATAACATTGATTTCGCTTTTCCGTCAAACCTTTCAGCTTCGCGAATTTTAAATAGGTCTTAAAATTCCTATTTCCAATTCTTTCAAATTCCAGAGCGAAAAGTGAGATACGAATCAATCAAGAGTTCTTTGAGTTTGTTTTCTTCTTAAATCATGTCTGGATTTCGAAGAAGTGGTCAAATTTCTCTACATTCTAGTAAGTCTTTGATGGATTCATCTGATTCGGATAATGATGAAGTACAAAATAGAGTTGTTGAGGAAGAAGCAATAAGGGATGATGAAATAAATGAAGAAGATGAACAAACGGCTGAATCAGAAGGAAATGCAGATGATGTAAATATAAATGTTGAACATGAACAAAGTGCTGCAGGGTCGATTATGTCGAATAGACCAATCTTAGTGGAAAGGGTTGTTCCTGAAGGAGAATAGTTGAAATTATCAGAAAACAATTGTGTTTTGTTATTTGAGGAAAGTAGATTTAAACCAGAACACAGAATCATCATGGAGTTATTCAAATATCATCCTTACAGAAAGTGGTTTACAAGACACAAAACAGTTCCTGTTCAGTATATTCAACAATGGTGGAAACATCTTAGGTTAGAAGACAACAAGTTTGTATCCGAAATTGGAGGAGTCATAATTACCTTATCAATCGCTGCACTAAGAGAAATGCTGAATCTTCCAGAGAAAGATGATGTACAAAGAAGGACAGATTTTGAAGACTCACCATTAACAGAGGAGTTAATTGCAGAGTTTATGAGATTAGGATATAATGAAGGATTGAGAACCCTTAGTTTGTTCAGAAGGAACAAATTGCCACCTATTTGGGCTTGTTTCTTTCATGTGGTGAATAAGTGTTTGTCAGGGAAAAATAGCTCAGCAGATCAAGGTTCAAAACAGATTCTTCAGATCTTTCAGGGTTTAGTGAGGAATAGGCATTATGATTATACTGCTATACTTTGGGAAGACATAAAGAATACTTTTGAGAAAAATCAGAAAGCTATTCAAAAGAAGACAAAGGATACTCCTCTGGCATACATACCTTACATAAGGTATTGGCAGATTGTAATTTGGTATGCAATGCAAGAAAACAGAACCATTTCAAGAAGATCAAATGAACAACATGGTCCTACTTTCTATTTGGGTAAGATGTCTTCTGTTACCAAACTTGAGAATTATCCTAATCATAAACTGTTACCAAAATGACTTAGGAATTACATACCAAGGGAGAGTGAGATTTTAAAAGCATATTGCACCTCTATGGGAATTGAAATACCTCAAATCCCTACCCATGAGGACCAACCAGAGAAGAGAGGTGAGGGGTCAAGTCCAGTAAGAGAGGGGGAGGATGTTCAAATGGGTGAACATTCTGAGAGAAATGAGGGGCAAAATTCTGAGAGTTTGGTTAGAACAAGTGAGGAAAAACAGAATGAGGGTGGTAAGGATGAGATATTGTCAACAGAGGTTCAAACAGAAAGAGATGCCTCTAAACCAGCTAATCTTAACCAGGTAACCACAACTGCTATTGATTCACATTTCTTGGTGTTCAATATTGAAACAAACACCATGGACCTAGTGGTGGATCTTGAACAACCCCTCCATACCCACTCCGAAGCATTTCAACATGCTACTGTTTCACATAACTCAGGGGAACCATCCCAAACTCATTTGGAGGGAGGTGATAAATCCCAACCTATTTTTCAACACATTGAGTCTGAATATCACAGTCCAATTCAATTTGAGCCTGAAATTCCTTCTAACACTGGCACAAATCAGGAATTTCGTATTCCTGACACAACATTCATAGACATACCTAATATTGGGTGTCGGGGATTGGATGGAAGTCCTGGTGAGGTGAACATTACAAAAGCCTCATTCAAACATGCATCTGTTGTACAAGATGACTTTGTGTTATCTACAGGCCATGAGCCCTCTGGGCACATGAAAATTGGACCATCTGTTGGTTCAGGTTCACAGTTAGACCATTCGGAATTTGAAAAGATTCAGAATCAAAACAAGGTGATGGGGGAAAAGGTTGAAAAATTGGAGAAAAATGTGGATGATTTGAATGCTGAGGTGACAGGATTAAAAGATATGTTGGAGGGTAAATTGAAATCTGTTGAAACTAAAATAGATACTGTGAAGGCATCCTTGGAATCTCATGAAAAGGAGATCAAGGATATAATGTCTGAATTTCAAAAAGATCTGTTGAAACAAATGCAGAGTATGCAGGAATCTGTATTGAAAGCACTGAGTGTATCTATGGCTTCTACTTCAAAACCTCTTGATTTTGTTCCACTTGCAGAAGCTGAACCTGAAGGTGTTTCTGGTCAGAACTCTAAAAGAAAGTTTGACGATAATGAACCTCATGCTCATCAAAAGGGGGAGAAAAGGCAAAGGTTGAGTTCTGATGATGACATTTGCATAGAGGATTTTGAAATAGCAAATATGCACTTAGTCAGTACAAAGAATACAGAAATTAAGATAGTTCAGATTGATAGTTCAGATACAGAGGAAATGGATGTGGAAAGCATAGATGGTGGTGATTCAGATAAAACTGAAGAATTGAATTTAGACACAGAGATGGAAATCAATTCTGATGAAACTGAAGCAATTGAGGAACCTATGTTGAGGTCAGATGAAACAGTGGAAAGTTTATTTGTTGACAACACTTGTACAGATATTGTTCTTTATGATAAAGATAGTGTGATGGATTCTGAATCAGAAGAAAGAAGATTAAATGAGAATTTGATCAGAAGGATGCAAAATGAGTTAGTCAGAGCACTTAATGTCCAAAATATTCAACAAAGTGTAAAACTGATAAGGCCTATTGATTTATTGGGAGAAGAAGATAGAACTGTTGATTATTCTCAGAAATTTAAACATGAGTTTCGATTTAACTATGCTGATGAGATGAATACAGAAGAAGAATATGAGAGAGTGGAAGATTACTTTATGCCTTCTGAATATATATTCAGAAAACCAATTGAGATTCCTAAGATTAACTTGCAAATTTTGGAGGAGCCTGTATGTGATTTTATCCTGGAGTTGAGTGATGTACCACTTGCTAGACAATTTCATGATGACATTTTTCCTGAGGAAATATATGAGAATCTCTATCACACAGAAGGAGATTATGAGCTATTGGAGAGCAACATTGATGGCTTCATGGATGACAGATCTCAGATGATTTATACAGAAGTCTCAAACAGATTCAGAATTCCTGATTCAAGACTACACATTCAGAAGAAGATTGAGAAAGTGTTGATGTTTAAACCAGAAGAATTCAATGGTCTGATGTTTGTTAGATTGGAAGTGCTGAAAGAAAGAAGTACAAGGGTTTCCATGTCAAGTTTTGATTTTCACAGATTAACTCTTGATGATCAGATCTTTCTAGTTAAGTTCTTTGCCAGTACTGAAGAAACCTTGATAGAGATTGAGTGCAGAAGAATTCTATGGATTTATGTCAGAAATATGTACATGTATTATTTTCAATTGGCAATTGAAGGAAGAAAAGAGAAATGCAACTTGAAATGTCCAGCAATGATTTCAGGGTTTGGTGTATATGTGAAGGGATTTATAAATGAAGGAATGGAAACTGAAGGGTTTGCATATCCAGTTCAAGGAAGACTTGAAATGTTTAATCTGAAGGAATTTGTGAAGTATAGTGATGCAACTTTGAGTTGGTTACTAACTGAAATGAAAGTTAATGTTGCTACTGAAAGAGAAAATCTAAAGAAAAAATGTGTAAACTCTGTGGAAAGAAGATTAAATCTCAGAAGAAAAATCAGAAGCTGTGGTGAATGGTTATTATCAGAGGTTAATCCTAAAAGAATGTTGCACAATGACTTTGTGTTTCCTGCTGAGTATGAAGTGAATGAAATCCTTTCAGATGAAGTTGAAGAAGTCCAGGACACAACTCCTCAGAATGTGCAAATAACAAGTCTTGATCAAGCTGAACAATCTGAATCAAAAGAAGATGAGATGTCAATTGATTTGAATGGATACTTTCTTGAGTTTGATCTACCTGAGTTTTTCAAGCCTAAAGAGATACAATTTCTGAATGTATATTATGATAGACCAAAGGAGACTCAGATCTGGTTGGTAGAGAAATCAAGGTGTCTTGGGAAATCAAAACAGGCTGTATATTCAGACTTCTTAATCACAGGGATCAGAGAATTAATAGTTAAACAATTCAGAAAGATGGAATACTTGTCTTTTGAAGTTTTTAGAGAAGATGGCAAAGTATACTATTTCACTGATGCAGATTTTGAAAAGCTATCAGTAGTGGATTTCTACAGATTACATTGTATGCTGTGCTTCAAGGAATCAAGCAAAGATAAGACTGAAAGGAAGGCAAGAAATGTGGTAATTGAAGCTATGTTTTACATCCTAAGATGGCATGGTTATACAGATTTTCAAATAGCTCTGTATTTGCAAAGGCCGTGTGTTTATCTGGCAAAACCCAACACAGATCATGATCAGAAAAAAGTGTTAAAAACTGGAAGTGTTCTTAAATATCCAGATTTGGGAGTCTTTTTGAAAAACAAGAGTGAAAAGATCTTCTTCAGAGCAAAGGAGACTGCAAAATACTGCTCTGGAACTTTGAGATTCATCAAGCATAATTTGGAGAAAAAGATGTTGAAAATAAAGCAATGCAACATAACTCAGGAAGTGATGACTCAGCAAATTGAAACTATTCAAGAAGTTATTGTCAAGATCGACAAAAGGCTTAATCAAAGAAATGTGCTCTTACAGAAGATTGCTCCTGCCTTGAATGATTTGGATGATGCAAAGTATCAGTTTATTTGACAAAAAGGGGGAGATTGTTAGATCTGAGTTTTGTCAATAAACTAAGTGTTAAAGGTCGGATGAGAAGACTCAGATGTTCTGATATGAAAAGTCAGAAGTCTGAGAAGAAGAGTCATAAGTAGAGCCAGAAGTTCTGAGAAGCCTTGTCAGAAGAACGTTCAGAAGTTCTGAACTACCTGTTCAGAACTTATAACTAGATACTTTCCTTAGTGTTTAGTTAACTAATTAGGACACGTGTATTGTTCCTATTAGTCATTCATATTTGTACTGTAGCTTTAATATTTCCGTTGCAGTATATATAGTAGTTAGCACTACATTGCTAACTGATTTTCCCCGAATATATTTGTATTCTCTTTTTGTAATCTTTGAGATTCTCTCTCTCTAAGATCTGTAATTCTGTTCTTCATTAAATACAATTGGGCTTGATCATATTACTTCTCAATTACTGTTTCATACATTGTTGTATTGATTGTAAGAGTAAATCCTGGACTTACAGACAAAAATCAATCAGAGGAGAGCAAACACAAGCACTCAAGCTCAGAAGAACACTCACAGCAAAGAATTCACTCTCGAAGATCGCTCTTGATGCACGACAATCACGCAAGACAATTCATCTTTACGCACGACGCACACTGTTTAAACACCGGAAACACTTGTACTTTACATTTCGAAGCATTTTCTTCATTTGTATTGTAACCATTGTACGATCGACACCAGTATCCAAGGACATCGCCCCTGATTGGCGACCTTAGTGCAGCGACGACATCCCTTGTCGTCCGCATGTTGTTTCCTCGATTGAGGTTTTTCCTACGTCATCAAATTCTTTGTCTTCTTTATTTTTACCTTCGTCGCACGTTTCGTTGAAAGGTTCCTTTCTTTAGTTCATTAAGTCCACATCGACCTTAAGTTGTACCTTTGGTGCGATTTTTGGCATTAACAGTTTGGCGCCATCCGTGGGACCTCATCTAGAGAAAATCCTCGACGAACGTGCACCTTACTAACGGTTTCTTGGATGTTTCCTCTGTTCTCTGTTGCAGGAAAATGACAGATAAAAAAATGCTCGGTAGATGTATCGCATGTATCGCATCATCCGAAGGACTAGGGGGCTCGGAACGGCCGTTACAAAATGGGAAACACCATATTTCGATTTCAAAAGTCCTTGGAAAAAAGGCGCTTCTCGACTCCAAGTTACGGTAACTGTGACATCCTGCGTGGATGGAATATGGTATAACAACTCTGTATATATATACTCTAAGTATATTTTCCTCGTTCAATTATTTTAATCTAACATATAAATGTTGATTTAAGCATCAAAGGATCATTGGTGAAACCAACAACCACCCCCGATTTTACATTGCAGGAAGGTTTGGCAATGATCGAAAATGGCGATGTCATCCAGATGGAAGACCAAGAATATAATTGGTCGAGCGACATCCGAATTTGTCTGCGACAATGGATCCCAGTTCGTAATCAACAGGGCTCGATAGTTCTCTGAAGACCGCGACATCAAGATGTCAACCTCAACACCCAGGGGCAAGCGGTCGAACGACATTTCAACAGACGTCAAAGCTAAAAGTCTTTCAAGAAGATGACTACGTCCTCCGTCGAGTGTTCCAAAGCACTCAAGAGCTCAATACAAGTAAAAGGCTCTTATTGTATCTCAGAAGTCGTAGGTAAAAGTGCCTATCGGCTACAAACCCTCGACAATTGAGAAATCCCACGAAGCTGGAATGCAACGCATCTGAAAAGGTATTTCTTCTAAATCCCTTTTCCTTCTTTCGTATAATTTTTTATCACGACGATTACTGACTTAAGCATCGGAGGGTCGATGGCTAGCCAACGACCAACCTCTGACATTGTTTTATCGCAGGATCGCACGACATTAGTTGCTAAAGTCTATTATATGACTTTAGTCTCGCATGATCGAATGATATATAAGTCCATCGTACGATCTTAACCTCGCAAGGTCGCATGACATAAGTAATCAGGTCTATGACTTGATCATTCCATCACAGGAACACATGATACAAAGTTCATCGTATGATCAAATCACACGATCATAAGGTCTAGCGACCCCGCAATCTAAATTCTTCAACTTAGAAAAACTTCATGTTCTGAATGAATGTTGTAATCGCATGCGCTTATGTTTGCTCATACGATTCAAGATTATAAAAGTCTTATGACTTGCGTTCTAGTCGCACGACTCTTTGTACTTAATGAATTTTTACAGTCGATATTACATCTGTCCATGACATGTATGAGTCGAAGTGATACTCAGGTTCAATAGAAAGGTAAACTTTTTACCGATTATCTTTAAAGCGGAATTTACACAACGTAACACGGGTCTCTAACGACCATATCGGCTCGGATCGCTAGACCACAGGTCTTTAATGATCATATCGGCTCAGAACGCCAGAACAAATATCTCTAATGACCGTATCGGCGGTGAACGCTAGATCACAGGACCACGTCGACCGAGAACGCCAACCCGGCGACATGGGCCCCTGTCTCCTCGATAGGAAAATGTTCCCTGAAAGACGAGAGAAAATATTTCCTCAGATGAAGAAACAACGTCGTCCTGTCTAGGACACCAACAACGTCGTCCCGTCTAGGACATCAACAACGTCGTCCCACCTAGGACACCATCGGCCGATGACCCGTCCCCCTTGTCGGCAGACGCTGGGGACAACACCTTGGACACTAGCTTCGTCACTGTCGCTGGAAGCGCCAAACTTGCTGGTGTCATGTCCATCACACCAGAACACCTGGATGACGCCCTCGCCTCTTTAGGCGTGAAAACTCTCGACGAAACGTCAGCCCACGAAGAAGGTTCCTTCAGGACTACCGTCCTTGTCTTCTTCAAGATTCCCGACCTAGCTGTCGGGGCATTCTTTCTCCTTTCCCGGCCTCGAAGGGCAAGCACAACTTGCGTCGCCTTCTTTGGCTGACCAAGTCAGTTTTCCTCTGATGATCTTAGCAAAAATAACACGTCTCCGTAGCAACGCATTTTACTTTAGTGCGAGATCTGAAATTCCACTGGCTTTGAAATTCAGATCTCGGGGGGCTAACTGTTTGGGTAAAAAATCACATCCTCGACCGACTTGGGAAATCCCCTCGACATGACCTATGGACATTGGTTACCCCCAACCGACAATGATAATACCCATTATTATCATATCCCCGACATACGTTAAATAACCACGATAATTGACATATTGGATCAATAGTCATATTACATCTCATGATCGCACGTCATGTATCGCACTTCGCACATCACTAGTCCTACATCACTAGTCTTATGTCGCCAGTTACGGCTCGTCGGTCTTACGTCGACAGTCTCCTATCATCGGTGTTATATTGCTCTGGTCCTACGACAACATCGTCCTGACGTCCTGGTCCTACGACCAAATGGTCTTATATTTTGGCGGTAGTCGTATGTTCCATAAGACCGACATCCGAGACTTAAGATGGTCGTACGATTATACTAACCGTTAACAGTCAAACATCCTTTTCTTTTGTTTATTAATGCAGGTCTTGACCACGAACAGAAAAGGTAAGACACTCGTTATGAACCATATCTTGTATTAAGATAAGGTCCCGACAAAGACCCAGAAAACATCTGTCGTCCCTCCCGAAAGGTAAGTCGAGAGTTCATCGCGACACTCGACCTTGACGTAGCCCGCTCCGCACGACCGTCGCATAAAGACCATGCGACCTCAACCAAGCTAACACATAACATAACTATTACGTTTGTTAAGTGTTTAATGCAGGAGTCAAAGACATTAAAGATCAACGGCTATAACCGATGAAATCAATTATGAGCATCTAATCCCGCATTGAAGACGACGACCGTTACAAACATCATTAAAGTCCTTAATGATCCAATTAAAGCTCCCGAAGACAATAAATATCAAGCTTCAACAATCAGTGGAGGGGACAATCAGACACAAATCAATCAGAGGAGAGCAAACACAAGCACTCAAGCTCAGAAGAGCACTCACAGCAAAGAATTAACTCTCGAAGATCGCTCTCGACGCACGACAATCACGCAAGACAATTCATCTTTACACACGACGCACACTGTTTAAACACCGGAAACACTTGTACTTTACATTTCGAAGCATTTTCTTCATTTGTATTGTAACCATTGTACGATCGACACCAGTATCCAAGGACATCGCCCCTGATTGGCGACCATAGTGCAGCGACGACATCCCTTGTCGTCCGCAGGTTTTTTCCTCGATTGAGGTTTTTCCCGCGTCATCAAATTCTTTGTCTTCTTTATTTTTACCTTCGTTGAGAGGTTCCTTTCTTTAGTTGATTAAGTCCACATCGACCTTAAGTTGTCCCTTTGGTGCGATTTTTGGCATTAATAGCTGCGATCCATTCTGCATTGGTGGTGGCCTTATGTGCTGAGGAGGAACTGTCCCGAATTAGGGATTTGGGTTGGATGGCCCCGACTGCTGGTTCTGCATGAACGAACCTGGATGCTGATTCTGAGCGAACGGACCTAATCCTGGACCTGGATTATGCGCGAATGGTCAAGGACCATTCTGACCGAACGATCCTTGGCCTGGATTCTGAACGAATGGCCTAGGACCATTCTGAGTTCCAGCGGGATTCCTTAGTCGTGCGATCTCCTTAGCTGCTCTACGGCTTTGCTCTGCCAAGGCGTTGATTTGATTTTGAGCGACTTCAAGCTCCTGGTACATCTGGGCAATGACATGCTGCTGATCTCCAGGGGCTGCCATTTTTCTGCAACAGGGAACAAAGAAAACTCCAAGAAAGCATTAGTAAAACGCACGTTTGTCGAAGATTTTCTCTAGATGGGGTCCCACGGATGGCGCCAAACTGTTAATGCCAAAAATCGCACCAAAGGGACAACTTAAGGTCGATGTGGACTTTAACAACTATAGAAAGGAATCGTTCGACAAAGGCGTGCGACAAAGATAAAAAATAGAGATGAGACAAAGGATTTGATGACGCAGGAAAAACCTCAACGAGGAAAAAACCTGCGGACGACAGTGGATGTCGTCGCTGCACTATGGTCACCAATTAGGGGCGATGTCCTTGGTGTTCCGGGTGTCGATCGTACAGAGATTACAATACAAATGAAGGGATGACATCGAAATGTAAAGTACAAGTGTTTGAAATGTAAAAACAGTGTGCGTCGTGTATGAAAACAACGTGTAAACTACTGGTCGAGAGTGAAAGTCGTGCGTGGAGAGCGATCTTCTATGAATGATCTATTTGCTTCGAATGAATATTCTTCGAGTGTTTGCGTTTGCTTCTGTTGTTCGATGTTCGGTGCTCTTGTTCTCCCTCTCTCCCTGTGTCATTCGATGTCCTGAAACTGAGGATTGAACTTGGGATTTATAGTCTTCGGATCCTTTTAATTGAATCATTAAGATCTTTGATGATTGTTGTAACGGTCGTCGTCTTCAATATGGGATTAGATGCTCATAACTGATTTAGTCGGTTATAGCCGTTGTCCATTAATGACTTTGACTCCTGCATTAATCACTGAACAAATATAACAGTCGTATAACGCGTTAGTCGGTCGAGGTCGTACGGTTTTGTGCGACGGTCGTGCGGAACGGGCGACGTCGAGGTCGAGTGTTGTGAGGAACTCTCGACTTACCTTTTAAGAGGGGCGACATAGGTTCTTTGGGTCTTTGTCGGGACCTTATCTTAATACAAGATATAGCTCATAACATGTGTCTTACCTTTTCTGGTCGTGGTCGAGACCTATGAAATTTTGCCCAAACAATTTGCGATTTATGGACTTTGTTTTTTGTGCTCGACTGTTGGCGATCGAGTTATGTAATGTAATAGTTGTTTTGATGAATGGAATCTTTATCTCGCATACCTCCCTGTTTTACATGCCTTATAAGTAATCATAAGTGTTTAATTGTGAATTTCAATGGTAGAAGAAAACATGCGACTTAGGCATTCACTGCAATACAATGATCAAGACATGTATCATACATTTGAATCATATTAACAATCATATGCGATTGACGTGTTCATCCATATCATACAAATTTCCCTAGGTCTTAAGAACTTTGATCGAATGAATTTTAAACCCTACGATCGTATAACCATATCGTACGACGCTCGTGAATCGTGCGTCCCTACGACAGAGCGAGTCATAGAATTGAAAATTTGTATAATGCGGCGAGATTTATAGTCGTATAGAAGACTTAATAACTAATATCGTGCGATCCTGCGTTAAAATGATGTCAGAGGTTGGTCGTTGGCTAATCAACGACCCTCCGATGGTTAAGTTAGTAATTGTCGCGATGAGAAAATCGTATGAAAGAGAAAAAAGACTTAGAAAAAATACCTTTTCAAATGTGTAGCATTCCAGCTACGTGGGACGTTTTGGTTGTCGAGGGTTTGGAGCCGATAGGCACCTTTACCAACGACTTCTGAGATACGATAAGGACCTTCCCACTTGGTGGTAAGTTTACCTTCATTGAGTTCTTGAGTGTTGTGGAATACTCGACAGAGGAAGTAGTCGCCTATTTGAAAGACTTTAATTTTGACATTTTTGTTGAAGTGTCGCTCGACCACTTGTTTTTGTGATGCCATTTTGATCAACGCTGACTCTCTGAGCTCTTTGAGGGCAGCGAGATCATAACTTAGATCGACTAGATTGTGGTCGACGAAAGTATGTCTTGATGTCGAGAGCTGAATTTCGACTGGTAGAACTGCTTCACAACCATATACCAAGGAAAAGGGAGTTTGTCCTGTGGACGTATGAGGCGTCGTACGATTTTCCCACAGGACTGAAGGAAGCTCTTCGACCCACTTTCCTTTTGCGGCTTGTAGTCTCTTTTTGATTGAAGCAACGATGGTCTTATTGCTTGATTCAACAATTCCATTTGCCTGGGGATATCTGGGTGTCGAGGTCGTCATCTTGATACTACGGTCTTCACAGAACTGTCGAGGCCTGTCGCTTATGAATTGAGACCCATTGTCGCAGACAATTTTGGATGGAATCCCAAACCTGCATATAATGTTAGTCTGGATAAAAGACACGACTTCCTTGTCCCGAACTTGGGAAAAGGCTGTTGCTTCTACCCATTTGGAGAAATAATCTGTAAGCACGAGGAGGAATACTTTTTGCCCAGAGGCAGGTGGTAGCTTGCCGACAATGTCCATACCCCATCTCATGAAAGGCCACCGGATCAGTGTCGAATGTAAGGGTTCAGATGGTTTATGAGACGTACCTGAATGTCGTTGACAAGGATCACAGTTTTGGACATACCTGATAGCGTCTTGTCGTAGTGTCGGCCAAAAGTAACCTTGCCGAGAGATACTATTGGCCAGACTGCGACTTCCGGAGTGATTGCCACACTCTCCATCGTGCATTTCTTGGAGGATCTTTTGAACTTGACTCTTACTGACAAAACATCTCGGGTTTAACCCTATCGACGATCGTCGATAGAGCCTATCTTCGATCATGACATACCTGGATGCCTTGAATCTGATTTTTCGAGCTTCCATCTTGTCTTTTGGAAGTTGGTCGTGCATAAGAAAATTTCGAATGTCGCATGACCAATCATCTTCTAGTTCTTCGATCTGGACGACATCGTCATTTTCGATGGACGATGCCGTCAGGTGCACCAGAGGAATATTGTTGAATATTGGTTCCACTAGGGTGGACCCAAGATTTGCTAAAGCGTCGGCTTGCGTATTCTGATCCCTTGGGATCTGTTCAATAGAAAAAGATTCAAATTTCTCTGACTTTTATTTTGCTATCTTTAAGTACGACGTCATTTTTGAATCTTTGGATGTGAATTCTCCATTCATCTGGTTCACGACCAGAAGAGAATCGCTTTTTACGTGCAGCGAGGCTGCCCCCGAGTCGCGGGCCATATCCATTCCTACAATCAGGGCTTCGTACTCAGCTTCGTTGTTGGTGGTTTTGAAGTCGCATCAGACTGAATATACCGTCTTTCCCCCCTGTGGCGAATTTAAGATGATGCCAAGTCCTGATCCTCTGATGTTGGATGATCCGTCGACGTATAAGGTCCAAGGTACGTCATCGTGAGTCGCCACAGTAGATACTTCGAGCTCAGTTTCTTTTCCCAACTCAGGACTAAAATCGGTGATAAAATCAGCTAGTGCTTGCGACTTGATTGTTGTACTGGGCTTGAAATCGATGTCGTAACTGATGAGATATATGCTCCATTTTGCCAATCAACCTGTCAACTCAGGTTTTCTCAAGACAGACTTGATAGGATAGTTAATAACGACAGTAATCGGGTGTGATTCGAAATAATGTCACAATTTTTTGGCGACTGTAACAAGCGACAAGAGTAATTTTTCCGTTGAGGAATACCTGGTTTCGGCGTCTAACAGGGATTTACTTACATAGTAGATCGGCAGTTGCTGCTTTTCTTCTTCCCGCGTCAGGACGGCACTCACTGCATTTGGACTAACGGCCAAATATAGCTGTAAGACCTCATGATCGCGAGGTTTCGACAACAAAGGAGGCAACGTCATGTACTCTTTTAATTTTTGGAGTGCTCGCTCATGATCGTATGTCCAGTCGAAGCCTCTGTTTTTCCTGAGGACATTGTAGAATAAATTACATCTATCTGAGGATCCAGAGATGAACCTGTTTAGAGCTGCCACTCGACCAGTGAGTTTTTGGACCTCCTTGAAATTTCTTGGAGATTTAATCTCAACAATGTCTTTGATCTGATCGGGGTTGGCCTCAATTCCTCGACGAGTGACCATGTAGCCTAGGAATTTCCCGGCACTAACACCGAAGGAACACTTCGTTGGGTTGAGTTTCATGCTATACTTGCGAAGGACGTCAAATGACTGCCTCAAATATGGGATTAGATGCTCATAACTGATTTAGTCGGTTATAGCCGTTGTCCATTAATGACTTTGACTCCTGCATTAATCACTGAACAAATATAACAGTCGTATAACGCGTTAGTCGGTCGAGGTCGTACGGTTTTGTGCGACGGTCGTGCGGAACGGGCGACGTCGAGGTCGAGTGTTGTGAGGAACTCTCGACTTACCTTTTAAGAGGGGCGACATAGGTTCTTTGGGTCTTTGTCGGGACCTTATCTTAATACAAGATATAGCTCATAACATGTGTCTTACCTTTTCTGGTCGTGGTCGAGACCTATGAAATTTTGCCCAAACAATTTGCGATTTATGGACTTTGTTTTTTGTGCTCGACTGTTGGCGATCGAGTTATGTAATGTAATAGTTGTTTTGATGAATGGAATCTTTATCTCGCATACCTCCCTGTTTTACATGCCTTATAAGTAATCATAAGTGTTTAATTGTGAATTTCAATGGTAGAAGAAAACATGCGACTTAGGCATTCACTGCAATACAATGATCAAGACATGTATCATACATTTGAATCATATTAACAATCATATGCGATTGACGTGTTCATCCATATCATACAAATTTCCCTAGCTCTTAAGAACTTTGATCGAATGAATTTTAAACCCTACGATCGTATAACCATAACGTACGACGCTCGTGAATCGTGCGTCCCTACGACAGAGCGAGTCATAGACTTGAACATTTGTATAATGCGGCGAGATTTATAGTCGTATAGAAGACTTAATAACTAATATCGTGCGATCCTGCATTAAAACGATGTCAGAGGTTGGTCGTTGGCTAATCAACGACCCTCCGATGCTTAAGTTAGTAATTGTCGCGATGAGAAAATTGTATGAAAGAGAAAAAAGACTTAGAAAAAATACCTTTTCAAATGTGTAGCATTCCAACTACGTGGGACGTCTTGGTTGTCGAGGGTTTGGAGCCGATAGGCACCTTTACCAACGACTTCTGAGATACGATAAGGACCTTCCCACTTGGTGGTAAGTTTACCTGCATTGAGTTCTTGAGTGTTTTGGAATACTCGACGGAGGACGTAGTCGCCTATTTGAAAGACTTTAATTTTGACATTTTTGTTGAAGTGTCGCTCGACCACTTGTTTTTGTGATGCCATTTTGATCAACGCTGACTCTCTAAGCTCTTTGAGGGCAGCGAGATCATAACTTAGATCGACTAGATTGTGGTCGACGAAAGTATGTCTTGATGTCGAGAGCTGAATTTCGACTGGTAGAACTGCTTCACAACCATAAACCAAGGAAAAGGGAGTTTGTCCTATGGACGTATGAGGCGTCGTACGATTTGCCCACAGGACTGAAGGAAGCTCTTCGACCCACTTTCCTTTTGCGTCTTGTAGTCTCTTTTTGATTGAAGCAACGATGGTCTTATTGCTTGATTCAGCAATACCATTTGCCTGGGGATATCTGGGTGTCGAGGTCGTCAGCTTGATACTACGGTCTTCACAGAACTGTCGAGGCCTGTCGCTTATGAATTGAGACCCATTGTCGCAGACAATTTCGGATGGAATCCCAAACCTGCATATAATGTTAGTCTGGATAAAAGACACGACTTCCTTGTCCCGAACTTGGGAAAAGGCTGCTGCTTCTACCCATTTGAAGAAATAATCTGTAAGCACGAGGAGGAATACTTTTTGCCCAGAGGCAGGTGGTAGCTTGCCGACAATGTCCATACCCCATCTCATGAAAGGCCACCGGATCAGTGTCGAATGTAAGGGTTCAGATGGTTTATGAGACGTACCTGAATGTCGTTGACAGGGATCACAGTTTTGGACATACCTGATAGCGTCTTGTCGTAGTGTCGGCCAAAAGTAACCTTGCCGAGAGATACGATTGGCCAGACTGCGACTTCCGGAGTGATTGCCACACTCTCCATCGTGCATTTCTTGGAGGATCTTTTGAACTTGACTCTTACTGACAAAACATCTCAGGTTTAACCCTATCGACGATCGTCGATAGAGCCTATCTTCGATCATGACATACCTGGATTCCTTGAATCTGATTTTTCGAGCTTCCATCTTGTCTTTTGGAAGTTGGTCGTGCATAAGAAAATTTCGAATGTCGCATGACCAATCATCTTCTAGTTCTTCGATCTGGACGACATCGTCATTTTCGATGGACGATGCCGTCAGGTGCACCAGAGGAATATTGTTTGTGAAATCCCAAATCTAGCTAGAAATCAAAAATGATATAGAGAGAAAATCTAGAGTACACAAGTCATCCATATATTGATCTTCAAAGTGTAAATGACAAAATGATTAAGTTGTTTCTAAAGGGATCTAGATTTTCTCATAACTAAGAACTAGACATGCCTATTTATACCCATAACATACAAGGTATAAAGGCACAGCTAACTAATACAGTACATTGACTTTACAGTAAATCTTGAATACAACAATGCTCTAACAATCTCCCCCTTTGGATTCAAGATTTAATAAATATGACAGCAGTCTTCAGCTCTTTGTAAAGTCAATCTTCTCCCACAGACACTCTATCAAACCATCTTCAAATAGCTTTATCTCCACTAGTTCACGGCGAACTATATGCTTTGACACTCTTTAAGAACTCAGCTTTAAAGAATCTTCAGACAAACATGAAAAGTCATTGTCTTTTTCTTTGAAAAGTCAACCTTCTTCAATAAAATCTTCAACAGATTGTCTTCAAGTCTTGAATATGGAACAAGATGAATCAGAAACGATTAGAGTTTGGATCAGAAAGATTTGAAACCATCCACATTTTTGAACTTTTAGGTGTAAGCGCATTCCGAGAACCACTCAGAACTAAGATAACCAAATTCAGCAACATTTGGACTTCACATGATCCTTCTCCCCAATCTTCAGTCTTTGTTCACGAATCTTTGACTTGAAAGTTCTTTGACATGAAATATCTTTGACTTGAAAATTCTTTGACATGAAATTGAAATTAAACTTTTCTCCCCCTTTTTCGATGATGGTGAGCATCATAATCATCGAAAACCATTTTCAATTTCAGTCGTGTCTTTGAGTATTGCTAACAATCTCCTCCTTACAGAATAACCTTGCTCCCCCTCAAAATAAGAATTCTGGAGCAGTTTATGCATATATTTCAATAACGTACAGTATTTGAAATTGTAGCACAAATTTTAAAACAAATTTACACAAGGAAAATAAAATTCATTGAATTTCATTTTATAACAACAAACATTTGATCATTTGAAAACTTTACAAAAGAAATTCAACTTTATGAAATTTAATAGATTTTTCAATCAAATGAAATCAAATGCATGTGTTTGGATGCAAGAACAAGTCATCATTGTATATCAAGTTAAAAATGTTCAGTTTCAACCCCTTTATTAAATCTATTTGGTGTGCTAGCATGCGAAATATGATTAGCTTCAAGCATATGCAATTCTAAAACATATAAGAATACTTTGCTCTACTCACACTATTTGTCCAAAATCAGAATTTTCACAAATTTACGGGTTTATCGCGACTTTGTATTTTCCCAAGTTTCAAGAGATGTGTGCTCATTGGCATCTTTTCTTTTGTGCTCATTGGCATCTTTTGATTTTGTGCACATTGGCATCTTTTGATTTTGTGCTCATTGGCATCTTTTGATCAAAAAGTTTAGTAAGAATAAGATACACCGTTAAACATGACTTTCTATCTGGTTCTATAGCAGGATTTGGGTCAGCATATCCCAGACCAGTTGGCCTTAGGTGCTAGGTGATGAGCACCCCTTAGAACTTAATTTCCCAAACCAGAAAGGCCACATCGATATATCTTAAACCCATTTGTACCAGTAGAACATGGCTTTCTATCTGGTTCTATTGCAGGATTTGGGTCAGCCGATCCCAGACCAGTTGATCTTAGGGACTAGGTGTCGAGCACCCCTTAGGACTTACTCTCCCAAACCAAAAAGACCACAAGTACAAACTTTCAAACTAAATGATATTCTATATAAGTTCGGATTTCCATCACAAAATATGAATGATATCTCAATCACTTGGTTCTAAAACATAGTACTTCCCCCATATTTTCGTTTCCATTCATCATTCTGATAAATAGGCTTTTTGAGCATTATATTCTATATAAGTCCAGATTCACATAACTTTGAGCATTCAGCATAATTTCATTCATGTTTTGCTGACCTTTCGATTTATTTCAGAGGTGAATAGTTGAAACAAATCTAACTCAGATAATACAAAAATACTTGTAAAATCATCTTTTAGCACACATTTAATTCATTGAATGAAAATTGAAAATTTTATCTCATTGAATTAAATTTGTAAAGATTCAAGTTTTCAAAGTGGTAGAAACAAAATATAATCCAATGTTACCTTTTACCACGTTCCTTGAAACAGAAAGATGTAACAGTTAAAGATATCACCTGAGAAGTGTGAGTTCTAAACTGATTTGTTTAGAAGTCTTAGTCTTTGAAGTACGGGTTTTGAACTGATATGTTCAAAAGCCAAAGACATTGAAGCACGGGTCCTGAATTGATGTATTCAGAAACCAAAATCTCTTTTAAGTGCGGGTCCTAAACTGATATGTTTAGAAACCATTGCCATTGAAGCACGGGTTTTGAACTGATATGTTCAAAAGCCAATGTTCTTTGTCTCCCCCTTAATGGTACAAATATTCTTCAAAAAAAAATCCACCGCTTCTCTTCTGTTTTCAGTCCTGTGTGTAGTATGAATTTACAAGTCAGTACAACACATGATAAACCTGCAAAACAGATTAAGCAGATTTTGGTACCCAACGGGACTTGGGTCCTAGTGTGTTAAGTAAACAAGAACACGAACTCCCCCTCAATGTCTTAAGGATTCAACATTCCTAGTTTGCTGATTAGAAAATTGAGCCTCTTTTCATCTAAAGGTTTTGTGAAAAGATCAGCAAGTTCTAGTTCTGTTGGTACAAAGTGCATTTCTATCGTTCCCTTCTCAACATGGTCTTTGATAAAATGGTACCTGACATCTATGTGTTTCGTTTTGGAATGCTGAACAGGATTTTCAGTTATTGCAATTGCGCTTTTTGAATCACAATAAATGGGGATCTTGTTGAAGATATATCCATAATCCTTTAGCTGAGTTTTCATCCAAATTACTTGTGAACAGCAACTAGCGGCGGCCACATACTCTGCTTCAGCCGTAGATGTTGATACACAAGTTTGCTTCTTTGATGACCAGCTTACAAGTTTATCTCCCAAGAATTGACAAGCACCAGATGTGCTTTTCCTGTCCATCATATTTCCCGCATGATCTGCATCTGTGTAAGCAGTTAGTTCAAACCCAGAATCCTTAGGATACCAAAGACCCAAATTTTTTGTGCCTTTGAGATATCTAAAGATTCGCTTTACAGCCACAATGTGAGATTCCTTCGGGTTTGCTTGGAAACGTGCACAAAAAGATGTTGCAAACAAAATATCCGGTCTACTTGCCGTTAGATACAGTAAAGATCCAATCATGCCTCGGTATAACTTTTGATCAACTGATATACCAGATGAATCAGCGTTCAAAAGCTTACCGGTAGCCATGGGAGTTTGCATGGTGGAAGAGGAATTTAAGTCAAATTTCTTAAGCATATCATTTATATATTTTGATTGATTAATGAAAATGCCTTCATTTGACTGTGTCACTTGGAGACCAAGAAAATTTTTTAACTCTCCCATCATACTCATTTGAAAACGGCTTTTCATCACGTCTTCAAAATCTTTACACATATCTGGATTTGTAGATCCAAATATAATGTCGTCAACATATATTTGTACTAACATTAAATCTTTACCTTCTCTTTTGAGAAAAAGAGTTGTATCTATTGTACCTTTGGTGTATCCATTTTTAAGCAGACGAATAGTCAGAGTCTCATACCATGCCCTCGGAGCTTGTTTCAAACCGTAGAGTGCTTTGTCCAAAACATAGACATGGTTGGGATATTTTGGATCTATAAAACCCTCAGGTTGACTTACATAAACCTCTTCATGAAGTATTCCGTTCAGAAACGCAGATTTGACGTCCATTTGAAATACCTTCATGCTTTTATGTGCGGCGTATGCAAGAAAAATTCTGATGGCTTCAATCCTTGCTACTGGTGCATAGGTTTCATCATAATCTATTCCTTCTTGTTGATTATACCCTTTTGCAACCAGTCTTGCTTTGTTTCTGACTATAATTCCTGCTTCGTCTTTCTTGTTCCTAAAGACCCATTTAGTTCCAACAATGGTCTTGTCTTTAGGACGCTCACCAAATGCCAAACTTCGTTACGCTTAAACTCATTTAACTCCTCTTGCATGGCGTTTATCCAATCTGGATCTTGTAAAGCTTCAGATGCTTTCTTGGGTTCTAACGTGCTTAGAAAGTTGACATACAAACATTCGTTGGTAGTCGCAGATCGTGTTTTCATTCCATCATTGATATCACCAATAATATCTGCTGGGGGTGTGCTTTTGTCCACTTATGTACACTGGGAAGAGTTGAAATCTCTACACGAGTGTTCGATGAATCATTCTCATCCATAACTGCAAGAATCTCTTCAGTAGATTCAGCTGAAGATACATGTGTTGGTTCTGGTACATTAACTTCTGGTTGTTGTATTTCATGTATAGGAACCTCCGATGATGTGTTTACTGAAACCAGAACTTCAGGCTGCATTTCAGGTTCAGAAACTGGAATAGTTGTAGGTACACTTGGAGTTTCGTTGGTTGTCCCAGAAGTACTAGCACCGACATCGTCAGATGGACCAGAGACATTCACACTCGTCTGTTGTGGAGATGCATTTACAGATGTGATGGGTTGTTCCATATCTGCACAATAATCCACAAATGCATCATGAAATAACAAATCTAAATCTTTAGTACTATTATTGTTTAATACAGAATTAGAAAACATTTTCGCCACAGGTTCTACTCCTTTTTGAGTAGAAACTTCAGATTTTTGTCCGAGTTCTGAACTGTGTTGTCCAGAAGTCAAAGTCACACTCTCGTCAAACGTAACGTTGATGCTCTCGATGACTGATTTTGTACGATTATTGTAGATCCGATATGCTTTAGAATTCAAGGAATATCCAATAAAAATCCCTTCATCAGCCTTGACTTGGAATTTTGCAAGGTGTTCTCTATCTTTTAGGACAAAACATCTGCATCCAAAAACACGCAAAAATTTGATGTTAGGTTTGCGATTATTGATTATTTCATATGCAGTTTTATTAAGACGTTTATTAATAATTGTCCTGTTTTGAGTGAAACATGCGGTTGAAACTGCTTCAGCCCATAAACTTGGTGGAAGACCCGAATAAGCAAGCATAGTCCGAGCTGCTTCCACAAGCGTCCTATTTTTTCTTTCAACTACTCCATTTTGTTGTGGAGTAATTGGTGCAGAAAAATTATGAGAGATGCCAACGGATTCAAGAAACGATTGAAGAGTTGCATTCTTGAATTCAGTTCCATTGTCGCTCCTTATCTTTTGAACTGGACGTTGTAGAAGAATTTGAATCCTTTTTATGAACTTAATTATTTGCTCAGGTGCTTCAGATTTGAGTAGAAGAAAATCCAACCAAGTGTAGCGTGAATACTCATCAATCATAACCAAGATATATTTCTTTCCTCCCATTGATTGAGTTCTCATAGGGCCACAGAGATCCATATGAATTAATTCCAAGACGTTGTTGCAGTTAGACAAAGTTTTGGATTTGTGCGTGACGTGTTTCATCTTTCCTATTTCGCACGTCGGACAGATATAAACTTTGTCAATCTTCAGTTCAGGAAACCCGGAAACTAATCCATCTATTCTTAGCTTGTTGATGCTTCAAAAATTTTGATGTGAGAGTCTCCTATGCCACAACCAACATTCATCTTGAGAGGCTTTTGAAACAAGACAAACTTGATTAGAAGCAACCAGAGTCGAAAAATCCATCATATATAGATCGCCGCATCGTTTTGCTCTGAAAATCTCTGACCAGTTCTCATCCACAACATAAAAAAACTTCTTGTCAAAGATTACCTTACAGTCCTTGTCACAAAACTGACTAATACTGAAAAGGTTATGCCCTAATCCTTCAACATACAAGATCTTTTCTATTTGCATCGAGTCATTCTTCAACGTTCCGTAGCCTCGAACGTGACCTTTAGAATCGTTACCAAAACCTACCGATCCGCCAGGATGTACAGTAAAATCGTGCAATAAGTGCTTGTACCCCGTCATGTGTCTAGAAGCTCCCGAATCAATGACCCACACATGATGATCCTGTAAAAAGATAATTACCTGATCTTAGGTACCCATATCCGTATGGGTCCTTTCTTGTTAGTACGGATCAGTTTGTTTATTACAGTTGATGAACCTTGAATTTTGCCTTTAAAGGTAAGGTTATTTTGTGAATTTGGTTTGTTAAGTTGATCTTTTGGAATCCAAACCATATTCACATCAACTGTTTTTGTTTCTTTCTTCTTATTCTGTTTCTTTGATCTGAAACCGAACATTTTAACAAATTTGTTCGCTGAAGATTTTAAAGAAAAAGATGAAGTATTAGTCTTTTTGTTCTTTGGATCATTTCTATTTAGCTTGAAATAGTTATCCCAACAATGAGCACAATGTATTCTTCTTTTTGCTTGTGTCAACAAGATAGAATTTGAAATTGCATAATTTTTATTTTCACAAACTTTGTAAACATTACACGAATGAATACAATTTTTATTTGAAGAAATACATTTCTCAGTATCAGTATTCCTATTCTCGCTATTCGAAATATTCTCCTTCAGATCCACGCACTTTTCTTCATCCATTTCTGAGAAAGAATGAGAAACATTGTTAGAAGTCTTAGAACTAGAAACATTATTTGGAAACACATTTGATTTTGTTTCGAATAATTTTTCTTTTTCTTTTCTTTTCAGTTCTTGTTCCTTTTTGGCATTAGATATATTTGATGAAAACTTTGTATGATATACTTCACAATATTTCAGTTCAATTTCAAGTTCAGTTCTTTCCTTTTGATGCTTCTCTTTCTCAAGAAAAAGCACTTTTTCAAAATCTAAAATTTGATTTGAAAGTTTTGCACATCTCAAAACAAGTGCTTTGTTATCTTCAAAAAGCTTATCTTTTTCTAAAGATACTTTTACACCAGAATCAATTGTACTTGAAGAAAAATTGTTAGAGCTTTTAGAGTTAGAAGAATCATTCGAACAAGAATTAGATTTGGTTCCGGATGATTCTCCTTTCTCATAACCTTCGAAAGAACATTTTTCTTTTACTTTGACCGAACTTGAAGAATTAGATTGATATGTTGTTTCACTTTGATTTGAACACTTTTCACAAGTAATTGAATCCTTAGATTTTGATAATTCTAATATTCGGGATTCAAGTCGTCGAATCTCAACTTGAAGTTCAAGATTGACTTTTTGACTATGATCAAAATTTATCCCAATATTATCATGATC
Organism: Saussurea involucrata; assembly: GCA_033807775.1. NCBI lineage: Eukaryota > Viridiplantae > Streptophyta > Magnoliopsida > Asterales > Asteraceae > Saussurea > Saussurea involucrata. The sequence goes on along the minus strand of CM066314.1, from coordinate 102,163,119 downwards.
ATTCTCTAATATTTCAAAATTTAATTGTAATTTAGAAATTTGATTTTCTAAATCAACAATTTTTCGTAAAGCAGAATCCAAATCAGGAAATTCAGAAGAGGTTTCTTGAACAAACTCCTTTTTGTCAGAATCTGAATTTGTATTTGACCCCATTTCAACATTAGATTCAGATTTAACAGGTTCAGGTTCATTGATATTGGAATCAAATGTTTTAGCCATAGATTCATTTGAGAATAATAAACTAAATTCAGTTAGTTCAACCTTTTTGGTTTTGTAACTGGAATTTAGTTCATCGTATTTAAAGTTTGTCGTATTGAATCTAGGCTTTTCTTCCGAACCTTTATCCGTCTTATCCTTATCTTTATTAGAATCCGGAGTTGAACATTCAGATTTAACAAAAGTTTTGGATATAAGAGGTATTTCCTTTTTAATGGGTTCCTTTAAATCTTCATCCAATTTTGTAATTGTATAAAAAATTTCAGGCGCTTTCTTTGATACCTCTACATCAGATAAACCAAGTCCCATTTTAGGATTAAAAAATCGTTTATCTTTTGGATTATTGGTTAATAATCTTAGAGTTTGCTCAGTCTGACCTCTTTTATAGTTTAACTCTTTAAGTTCTTTGATCTTTGCAAGAGCTTCTATTCTTTCTTCAGTGAGAATCTTAATTTTAAATTGACAGTCTATATTCTCATCACTTATATCAATCATTTTCTTCTTCAATTCAGAAATTTCAGATTCAAGTGTTTTAACTTTTGTTCTAATAACTTCCTTTTCATTTTCTCTATCTTCAGCAAGACATTTGTAAAGAAGTGCCTCATCGTGATATTTCATCATTGAACTTTTCTTATTTTCAAGTTCCTTTTGAACTTTTTCAAATTTCTTATTAAGTTCAATTATCACGAGTTGCATTTCTTCATATCTGTCATCTTCAGTTTCAGACTCATTATCAGAATTATCAGAAGAATGAAGAGATGATACCTCGGATTCCTGGTCATCTTTATCTAGTTTAGCCATTAAGCTATGCTTTACTTGAGTAAAGTGAGCTTCTTCATCATCAGAGGAATCCATAAGCCAAATTTCTTCCTCAGCATTGACTGGCTTTCCACTTTCTTTTGCATTTGCCAGATGTGCCTTTCGCTGATAATAGTCAGAATCCTTCACCTTCTTTAGCTTACAGTCTCTGGCATAATGACCTGGCTTTCCACAGTTAAAACAGTTTCGGTCATCTCTATCATTCGTTTCCTCTCTTTTCTTTTTCTCAACTCTCTCCTCTTTCTGCTCTTTCTTTTCCTCCTTGTTCTCATATTTCTTCTCAAATCTTTTATACTTGTTAGCTTTGTTGTATTGAGGTTTGGTTTTTGAATAAAACTTCTTTTTGCCAAACTTGTTTTGAAATCTGTTTGTTAATAAAGCCAACTTCTCAGCTATATCAGTCATTTCATCTCCAGAACTGCCACTATCATCATCATCAGAACTTATCTTCTTCTTGCTCATCCCAGAAATCAAAGCTTTTGTTTTCATAGCTTCACTCTTCTTATGTTTACTCAGAAGGGCTAAAGATTCTTCGACCTTTTTATCCTTTTCTTTAACAGCTTTTACTTTTTCTTCGTGTTGACCTAGAATACTGAAAATGTCGGTCAACTTTTCATCATCCATATCCCTTGACATTTGGAGCTGAATGGAGTAGGAATCCCATTCTGGTAGAAGATTCTTGACAAATTTGTAATTTATTTCTGATTCTGATTTGTCGACTCCATTTCTTCTCAAATTATTAAGGATGATATTGTATCTATTGTAGGTCTCTTTCAAAGGTTCGCCTTCTCTTGCTTTAAACCCTTCATAAGCATTGATGCTTTGATTCCTTTTGGTCTTTTTAGACTTTGATGATCCCTCAAACTGCCTTTCTAACTCATCCCATATCTCTTTCGCTGAGTCACAACTATCTACTCGATTGTAGATATCATTTGGAATTGCCATAGTCAAATAAGTCAAAGCCAGTTCATCAATTGCAATCCTATCTTTGTCATTTTGATTAAAAAATCTGGGTTCTTTATCAATCCTTCTAGGAGCAATATACTGACTTGTAGCAGTTTCAGCTTAACCACCAACATCCATTTGTGGTGTGTGAGGACCTTCTTTGATTGAAACCATTAAATCTCTGTTCTGATGATTTAGAAACTGAGTCATTCTCTTCTTCCATTGGGCATATTCTTCCACTAGAAGAACTGGAGGCTTATTCTTTGATCCCATACTCATTAAATCTCTCGACATCTTTTCAAATAGCTAGGATAATTGATCGTTCAGAAGATCAAGCAGTAAGTGTAACATAGATTACACTTAGAATAAACTGTTCAAGAAAGAAATCAGCACTTGGGTCCGAAACCAACACTTAGACAAATTCTGAGTGGTGCGAAACCTTCAGATTTCGGATGCTTTAGAATTCGAAACCTTCAGATTTCGGATGTAGTACGGTGCGAATTCCCTGAATTCGAATGCAACTGAGTACGAATTCCTTGAATTCGAATGCAACTGAATACAAAATCCTTGAATTCGAATTTAGCTTGGTGCGAAATCAATACTTGGCCAAAATGAAAACCAATTACACTCTTCAACTCAGAATTCGGATGTAGATGAGTGCGGAATCACAGAATTCGAACTTAACAGATACGAATTCAACACTTGTACACCAATTCGAAATCACCGGAATTCGGACTTAACTATGTTCGAAACCTCAAGAATTCGAACTTAACAGGGTGCGACACCACGGATTTCGGACTTAACTTGATCCGAAACCAATATTTGAGTACTTCGAAAGTCTTGAATGATGCGAATTCACCAAGAATAATCCGTATGAATGATCCGAATTTACTATGAATATTCCGAATTCACTTTGAATAATCCGAATTCTGCACTTCGACCATCAAAATCACTGAATCTGCCATATCTTCCTCAGTTCTTGATCAATTAACACGAAATTTGTACTGGTTTGCTCGAAATCAAAATCCACACATTTTCTTAGTTAATCACAAGATCTAATTCGATCAATTTAATCGAATTAAAGTCTAAAACAATGAATTAGGGTTTTCGAACCAAAATCCAAAGAAATGATCAAGTCTGATGATTCTGTTTAGAAAATGATGATGATCCAAGAATTAATGTTGTTCAGATATCAATTCCGAGTTCAGTGATGCTAAGAAACGATCCAAGAAATCAAAATCCAGAAAAAATCTATGTCTGAATGATAAGTGTTCAGATGAACAGTGATGAACACCAGATCCGAATTCTTCGTGTTTAGTGTAAAAAATCTTCAATTTGGTCTTCGATCTGCTTGAATCTTCTGTTTTGCTCTGATACCAAATGTGAAATCCCAAATCTAGCTAGAAATAAAAAATGATATAGAGAGAAAATCTAGAGTACACAAGTCATCCATATATTGATCTTCAAAGTGTAAATGACAAAATGATTAAGTTGTTTCTAAAGGGATCTAGATTTTCTCATAACTAAGAACTAGACATGCCTATTTATACCCATAACATACAAGGTATAAAGGCACAGCTAACTAATACAGTACATTGACTTTACAGTAAATCTTGAATACAACAATGCTCTAACATTGTTGAATATTGGTTCCACTAGGGTGGACCCAAGATTTGCTAAAGCGTCGGATTGCGTATTCTGATCCCTTGGGATCTGTTCAATAGAAAAAGATTCAAATTTCTCTGACTTTTATTTTGCTATCTTTAAGTACGACGTCATTTTTGAATCTTTGGCTGTGAATTCTCCATTCATCTGGTTCACGATCAGAAGAGAATCGCTTTTTACGTGCAGCGAGGCTGCCCCCGAGTCGCGGGCCATATCCATTCCTACAATCAGGGCTTCGTACTCAGCTTCGTTGTTGGTGGTTTTGAAGTCGCATCAGACTGAATATACCGTCTTTCCCCCCTGTGACGACTTTAAGATGATGCCAAGTCCTGATCCTTTGATGTCGGATGATCCGTCGACGTATAAGGTCCAAGGTACGTCGTCGTGAGTCGCCACAGTAGATACTTAGAGCTCAGTTTCTTTTCCCAACTCAGGACTAAAATCGGTGATAAAATCAGCTAGTGCTTGCGACTTGATTGTTGTACTGGGCTTGAAATCGATGTCGTAACTGATGAGATATATGCTCCATTTTGCCAATCGACCTGTCAACTCAGGTTTTCTCAAGACAGACTTGATAGGATAGTTAATAACGACAGTAATCGGGTGTGATTCGAAATAATGTCGCAATTTTTTTGCGGCTGTAACAAACGACAAGAGTAATTTTTCCGTTGAGGAATACCTGGTTTCGGCGTCTAACATGGATTTACTTACATAGTAGATCGGCAGTTGCTGCTTTTCTTCTTCCCGCATCAGGACGGCACTCACTGCATTTGGACTAACGGCCAAATATAGCTGTAAGACCTCATGATCGCGAGGTTTCGACAACAAAGGAGGCAACGTCATGTACTCTTTTAATTTTTGGAGTGCTCGCTCATGATCGTATGTCCAGTCGAAGCCTCTGTTTTTCCTGAGGACATTGTAGAATAAATTACATCTATCTGAGGATCCAGAGATGAACCTGTTTAGAGCTGCCACTCGACCAGTGAGTTTTTGGACCTCCTTGAAATTTCTTGGAGATTTAATCTCAACAATGTCTTTGATCTGATCGGGGTTGGCCTCAATTCCTCGATGAGTGACCATGTAGCCTAGGAATTTCCCAGCACTAACACCGAAGGAACACTTCGTTGGGTTGAGTTTCATGCTATACATGCGAAGGACGTCAAATGACTGCCTCAAATGTTCGACGTGGTCCACTGCTTGCTTTGATTTGACGAGCATGTCGTCGATGTAAACCTCCATCGTGTCGCCGAGGTGATCTTTGAACATCTTGTTCACCAAGCGCTGGTAGGTAGAGCCTGCATTTTTTAGTCCGAAAGGCATAACCTTATAACAGTAGATACCTCGATCTGTCATGAATGCAGTTTTCTCCTGGTCCTCGACGTGCATCAGGATCTGATTGTATCCAGAATAAGCATCCATGAACGTCAATAGTTCATGACCCGCTGTGGCGTCGACCATGGCGTCGATATGTGGCAATGGGAAAGGGTCTTTAGGACAGGCTTTGTTGAGATCTGTGAAGTCGATACAGACTCTCCATTTGCCATTTTTCTTCGCCACGACTACGACGTTAGCAAGCCAATCGGGATATTTTACTTCTCGAATCTTCCCTGTCTTGAGGAGGTTGTCGACTTCGTCATTTGTCACCTTATTTCTTTCGGGAGCGAATTTCCTACGCTTTTGCTTAATAGGCTTGAACGATGGATCGACATTGAGCTTATGGGAAATGACGCCAGGATCAATACCGACCATGTCTTCGTGCGACCAGGCAAAACAATCGGCATGTTCCAGCAAGAAAGATATTAACTTGCCCTTTAGGCATGGATCGAGGGACGATCCTACAAGGATCTTTTGGTTAGGTTTGCTCTGATCCAAGATGACTTCCTCCAAGCGATAATCATCGAATGCCTTAGGAATATCTTGTGCATTCTCAAGCTTTTCATGCATCTGGGCGATGATATATTCTTGGACTCCATCATCTGCCATTTCCTGAAACAGAAAACAGAGGGGACTACAAGAAACTGTTAGTAGGACGCACGTTTGTCAAAGATTTTCTCTAGATGGGGCCCCACGGTGGGCGCCAAACTGTTAATGCCAAAAATCGTCCAGAAGGATAACTTAAGGTTGATTGTGGAGCTTAACAACTAAAGAAAGGAATCTTACGACAAAGCGTGTGACAAGAACAAAAAATTGTAAAGAGACAAAGATTTGATGACGCGGGAAAAACCTCCACGAGGAAAAAACCCGCGGACGACAATGATGATGTCGTCGCTGCACTATGATCGCCTAACAGGGGCGATATCCTTTGTTTCAGGTGTCGAGGGTACGATGATTACAATACAAATGACTTGAAATGTAAAAATAACAAGTGTATCGAATGTAAAACGAGTGTGTCGTGTGCTAAGACTGCTGGTCGAGAGTGTAAGTCGTGCGTCGAGAGCGATCACTTGAGAGAAATTCCTTTGCTTCGGATGTTCTTGAGTATGCGGTGTGCTTCTGGAATTCGATGGTGATAGATGATCCGAGATGATAGCTTTGTCCTCGTATTTATAGTCTTCGAATGCTTTAATTGATTCGTTGAATGCTTCATGTAACTGTCGTAATGGTTTGCGGACTTAAATGCTCATAACTTACCTCGTCGGTTATAGCCGTTTGATCATAAATGAAGTTTGACCTGCATTAAACGATGAAAACATAACAGAAATGTCGCATGTTAGTCAGTCGAGGTCGTGTATTTCCACACGACCAGGTACTTTCGACTATGGCTTCCGTCCAAGGATAAAGTGTTGACGATTTAACTTTGTTACAAGAGAAGTGTAATAAATGTGTTTAACGTATTGGTCGTTGTCGAGGCTGGTGGATTTTAACCCAAACAGAATATATGCTCCATTTTGCTAAATGACCTGTCAACTCAGGTTTCCTCAAGACAGACTTAAGAGGAAAGTTAGTCACGATAGTAATAGGATGTGATTCAAAATAGTGTCGTAGTTTCTTTGCAGCTGTAACAAGCGATAACAGTAGTTTTTCCAGTGATGAATACCTGGTTTCGGCATCCAAGAGAGATTTGCTTACATAGTAGATCGGCAGTTGTTGTTTTTCATCTTCTCTTGTCAGGACGACACTTACTGCATTTGGACTGACAGCTAAATATAGCTGCAAGACTTCATGATCGTGAGGCTTCGACAGCAAAGGCGGTGACGCCATATATTCTTTCAATTTTTGCAGTGCTTGCTCATGATCGTCGGTCCAATCGAAGCCTTTATTTTTCCTGAGGACATTGTAAAATAAATGACATATATCTGAGGATCGAGAGATAAACCTATTCAGAGCTGCCACTCGACCAGTGAGCCTTTGGACCTCTTTGAAATTTCTAGGACTCTTGATCTCGATAATAGCTTTGATTTGGTCGGGATTAGCCTCGATTCCCCGATGAGTGACCATGTAGCCCAGGAATTTCCCGGCACTGACACCAAAGGAACACTTCGTCGGGTTGAGCTTCATGCTATATGTCACACCCCGCTAAAGCGGAAACACGGAATGTGCAGCTCAAGTTTCATAGCAAAAGTTACAAGATCACAACAACCATCGAAATACATTCAAAGGTCAAACCTTGTCATTTACAATTGTTTTTATGGAAGGGAAATGAACATGAAATTTAAAGATAGTAAAGAAAAGCTTCATCACGTGTAGCCTTCCTAAGTTCCAACCTTAAAGACGTTATCCTGAAAAGCATGTAAATGAGAGTGTCAACTAATGCACTAATTGGTGAGATCACATGTTTATTGAGTATAACATTGTTTGCCATCACAAAATAGTTTAAATCCACACATGGGATAAAATAATACGGTTATAAAACCACTTGCTCGAGGTAATCATATGTAAAATGCTAAGTTATTGAGCCCGTTACCCGACCTATACCGGCATAATTTGCCCCTACCACAACGGTGGAATCATTCCACATACGCGCATGTTCTATCACCAACATTACGCAATACAACAATAATTATGCACTCAAACAAGCGCTACTTGTGAGTGGGGGTGTCAACCCAAATAACGTTATTCATAATTACCAACGGCTCACACTCGTGAGTTAAACGGGTAACGTATACGTGAACGGGGACTTTATACATGATAGCAAAAGAAACTCAAACTTACAACATTTGCAACAACATAGATACCATAGAGCATAAATAAGCAAGCTTCATATTTTCAAGAAGACGAAATAATCGGTGTGTAAAATAGTTGTAGTAACCACATGCTTTTCACCCCAAAATATGTAAAACATTGAAAAAGGGGCTGTGAATACTCACTTGATACGTGACAGAATCCAGGAATCTCCCACAAATACTCCGAGATGGTCCTACTTCAAACCTATGAACGTAAGGTCACTAGTGAGTTCTCAATCTCGAAGGTTCGGTACTAATTATCCAAATCATCATAAAATGCCTTGTTGTGTTTTAATATTATAACGTAATAAACGTATACATTGTTCTCTTAGATTAAAGTTTCTACAATTTCGTCCCAATACGTAACGAAAAGGGTTTTAAAGAACATAAACATATATAGTACATATATATGTATAAACCGAAATTTTATCGTAACGACGATAAAATTAGGGGTCGTAAACGAAATGACAAATATTTAAACGTATAAATATATAAACATAATATATATTTATACTCCACTATTTCATCATAAAATGATGAAATGGGATCAAGAATAAAATGCATAAATATATATAAATATATTATATATATAAACATTCCACAATTTCATCATAAAGGATGAAAAGGGATAAAGAATAAATAAAATGCATAAATAAAGAACATAAATAAATTGCATAGATAAAAGATATACTTATATATTCCACTATTTCATCATAAAATGATGAAATGGGATTAGATATAGTCCTTAATAATAGTAATAATTTGTCCTTCACTGTCCAGAATTTGATGTCACTTTGTGTTCAACTTTTGGTAACTTCCAGGTATAATTAAATCAAGATATTTTATGTCCATTAAGTTCAATGAGTTAGGAAACTTTTGATACTAGTTTCGTAGTTTTTGGAGAAGTATAAGCACATGAAATAATACACGACGTAAAATCCGACAGAATACTTTGCGGTTTGCATCCGGATTTTGTGAGGACTGTTTGATAAATGAAATCTTTGAGTTTTTAAATGAAACCACTTGGGTTTGAATCTTAACACAATAAAATGAATTCCAGAAAAAGAATAACTCCATTTGGAGTTAAAATGAGTGAGATATGACTCTTTGAAGTGAGGTGTAATTTCTGGCAGCAAGCTGTCCAATCAACACCTTGTGCATGTGCACCCAACTAGACTTTTAAACCAAAATTCTTATTCATTTGCATGCAAAATTCGATTTGACTCTCATCCATACAAATATTTTCAGTTCCCAAACATATTTATGATCCATTTAAAATGCATGCAAAACAACCATCAACTCAAGCTTTGAATACTTTTTGTAAAAGACCCAATATTGAAGATTGTTGATGTTCTTGCCAAGAACATCAACATGCAACCAAAAATTCAGTATTTTGAGCTCATGCATGTGGGTTTAAATGTGTTTTTAGTGGTTTTCAAAGATACATTTATAAGACTCTTGAACAAAAATGATGGATCTTTCAAGATTACTACATGCATGTGTTTAAAATGTTCATCTTTGATCTTAACTTTGGTTTGATTTTGGATTCGCCATCTTTTACTAACCAAAGATGTTATGATGGTAAATCTACAAACATTAAGACCCATAAAGATGATTTTAAAAGATGTGAAGAAATTGTAACAAAAAGATGAAGATCATACTTTTAAAAATGCAAGAATATGAAAAGACTTAAAAGAATGTGTGTGGATTTTACCCAACACACTTATGTTTACCTTAGATTGCCTTGGACTCTTGTAGTATAAGAGTTTAGGGGCTGGAGTTGTGATGAAGGTTTGAAGGTTTGAAAATGAAGATATGAAGATTTGAAGGTGGAGAGAGAGAGGGATGATACTTGAGAGAAAATGCAAGTAAAAGAAATGATTCAAAAATGAAATGTAAGGTTTATTTTATAGAAATAGGGAGAGAGGGGGGGCCGGATTTCACATGGGGGGGGGGGGGGGGGTTATTAATAAAAAAAAATATAAATACTAAAGATAAATGTTGTATTATTGGTTAGATATAAAAATACTTGTATTCTCCTAAACTTAAAATACCAAGTAATTATAAAACAAAGTACTTTCATATATAATATGATTGAAATATATAAATTATCAATTACATAAATACTTGTAGTATATAAATATTTTAGGTTGGCATTTTATGAAATTTATGGATAATTTCCTAATTCAAGGATTTCTTAGGCAAAATTTCTCAATTTTTCCTATTGTACCGGGTTTACTGCTACAATTGCACTGTGTAAACTATGTCATAAAAAAAATAAGGTTTCCAAAACAGTTCTAACCTGAGATGTGAATTTGACAGTTGTCACACTATACTTCCGAAGGATGTTGAACGACTGCCTCAAATGTTCGACGTGGTCGACTACTAGCTTCGACTTGACCAACATGTCGTCGATATAGACTTCCATCGTGTCGCCAAGATGATCCTTGAAGATCTTGTTTACTAGACGCTGGTAGGTAGAACCTGCATTTTTTAGTCCAAAAGGCATGACCTTATAACAGTAAATACCTCGATCTGTCATGAATGTAGTTTTCTCCTGGTCCTCGACGTGCATCAGGATCTGATTATATCCAGAATAAGTATCCATGAACGTCAATAGTTCATGTCCTGCTGTCGTGTCGACCATGGCATCAATATGTGGCAATGGGAATGGGTCTTTTGGACAAGCTTTGTTGAGATCTGTAAAATCGATACAGACCCTCCATTTGCCATTTTCCTTTGCTACGACCACGACATTAGCAAGTCAGTCGGGGTACTTTACTTCTCGAATCTTCCCCGTCTTGAAGAGGTTGTCGACCTCATCATTTATCACCTTATTCCTCTCAGGAGCAAATTTCCGCCGCCTTTGTTTGATAGGTTTAAATGATGGGTCAATATTGAGCTTATGGGAAATGACGCCAGAGTCTATGCCGGCCATGTCTTCGTGCGACCAGGCAAAACAATCGGCATGTTCCTGTAAGAAAAATATTAGCTTGTCTTTTAAGAAGGGATTGAGGGACGATCCAACAAGGACTTTCTGGTCAGGCTTGCTCTAGTCCAAGATGACTTCCTCCAGGCGATAGTCGTCGACTGTCCCAGGAGGATCATGTGCATTCTTAAGCTCCCCATGCACATGGGCAATGATTTGCTCTTGGTTTCCGTGGGCTGCCATTTTCCTGAAACAAAGAGAAGAGGAAACTCCAAGAAACCGTTAGTAAGACGTACGTTTATCGAAGATTTTCTCTAGATGGGGCCCCACGGTGGGCGCCAAACTGTTGTTGCCAAAAATCGTCCAGAAGGATAACTTAAGGTTGATTGTGGAGCTTAACAACTAAAGAATAGGAATCACTCGACAAATCGTGCGACGAGGACAGTAAAAGTAAATAAGACAAAGATTTTGGTGACGCGGGAAAAATCTCGATAAGGAAAAAACCCGCGGACGACTTTGGGGGTCGTCGCTGCACTATGGTCGCCAAACAGGGGAGATATCCTTGTGTTTCAAGTGTCGAGATCATAGAGATTACAATACAAATGAAAGAAAGACTTTGAATGTAAAGTAACCAGTGTTTCGAATGTAAAAACATATGTGTCGTTTGGAAAAAACTATGTGTCGTGTGTGTAAATCGTGCGTCGTGGGCGATCTTTTGAGAGAGAATTCTTTGCTTCGAGTGCTTTCGCTGAGAGTTCAATTGTTCCAAGATGTCAGAGATCTCCGCAAATGGTTATGAAACCTCTGTATTTATAGCCTTCGAGTGTCTTGAATGACTCCATAAAAACTGCTGATAACAGTCGTAACGGCTACTGTGTTAAATGCTCGTAATTGTCCTTGTCGGTTATTGTTAATGCCAAAAATCGCACCAAAGGGACAACTTAAGGTCGATGTGGACTTTAACAACTAAAGAAAGGAATCGTTCGACAAAGGCGTGCGACAAAGATAAAAAATAGAGATGAGACAAAGGATTTGATGACGCAGGAAAAACCTCAACGAGGAAAAAACCTGCGGCGACAGTGGATGTCGTCGCTGCACTATGGTCGCCAATAAGGGGCGATGTCCTTGGTGTTTCGGGTGTCGATCGTACAGAGATTACAATACAAATGAAGGGAAAGACTTTGAAATGTAAAGTACAAGTGTTTGAAATGTAAAAACAGTGTGCGTCGTGTATGAAAACAATGTGTAAACTGTTGGTCGAGAGTGAAAGTCTTGCATCGAGAGCGATCTTCTATGAATGATCTCTTTGCTTCAAATGAATATTCTTCAAGTGTTTACGTTTGCTTCTGTTGTCCGATTTTCTGCTCTATCTTTCTCCCTGTGTTATTCGATGTCCTGAAACTAAGGATAAACTTGGGATTTATAGTCTTCGGATGCTTTTAATTGAATCATTAAGATCTTTGATGACTGCTGTAACGGTCGTCGTCTTCAATGTGGGATTAGATTCTCATAACTGATTTCGTCGGTTATAGCCGTTGTCCATTAATGACTTTGACTCCTGCATTAATCATTGAAGAAACGTAACATTCGTATATCGAGTTAGTCAAGGTCGTACGGTTTTGTACGACGGTCGTGCAGAGCGGGCGACGTCGAGGTCGAGTGTCGTGAGGAACTCTCGACTTACCTCTTAAGAGGGGCGACGGAGGTTCTTTGGGTCTTTGTCGGGACCTTATCTTAATACAAGTTATAGCTCATAACATGTGTCTTACCTTTTCTGGTCGTGGTCGAGACCTATGAAATTTTGCCCAAACAGTTTGCCCCCAAAATTTGAAAGTAGGATGGCAAATTCGAATTTTAAATTTTGCTTGTGGGGTGTTCAGGGTCTTGTGTTCAAAAATACCTTCGTTGTTTTGGAACTGAATCGGTTCAATTCAAACTAGGGAGGGAAATCGAAGAGAGGGTGGAGTCGTGACATCATGCCGACGCACGATGGTGCTTACCAGCTGTCGATGACAGGAGTCAATGATCTGTGTGGTCATACGAAAAGACGGGGACGCGTGGCGATCATCTGAGGACTCGACCTGACATGATCATTTGTATAAGTAAAGATCATGATTGATCTTCTTCTGTTTACGATCTCAGAGAGTTTTAAGTAAAGATTTCCTCTTGATATTCTTGCTGTTCTTCTTCGAATCCCTTCCAAATTTGCGAGAGACTATAGTGATTCAAGGCTTGGAGTGCCTATATAAGGCATTACTTTGTCACCTTCATCTGCATTGCTCCTCTCTTTTTTCTGACAAATAATGTCGTCTGGACCAAAGAGTTCTATCACGAGTCAGGAAGACTTAAATACCTTTAGGTGTTTAGCGAAAATACCTGCAGAGATAGAACTGATATGTCCAGGGAGTACACGTCCTAGGAGTTGTCCTGAAGGATACTTTGTAATATATGAGTATCCCTTCAAAATAGGGTTTAAATGGCCGTATTCGGCTTTATCCAAGGCTTTCATGCGAGATTTCGGTCTGTCGCCAGGACAGCTAATGCCCCAACTCTGGCGAGTTTTCCTGGTCATCGAGCGATTGTCCACAGGGTGGGAGTCGCCTATGATCATGAATGATTTCTTGTTGGCTTATCAAGTCAAGAGAGACAAGAACTGGCGTTATAGTTCTTATTCCAAGTATAAAGGTGATCGTTCTCTGGTTTTGAGAGCCGGGGTCAACGATCGTGGGTGGAAATCTAGGCACGTATTTGTTCGTAATGACTCACTCGATTCTGATAGCAGCTGGATTCGTCCAGATTGGAATAAGACGGGTATGTTCGTTGTTCTGCATATTTGTCATTGAGTAGTTTTTATGATCTCCACTTAACTTTCTGTTGATCCAAACCCTCAGTGATTTGATAATGACCCTATCTTAAATACTTAGTGAAAATTGTAAGTAAACAATATGTATCAGAGTTTCACTATCGCTGATAAGTACTAAGATCTTACAGTACTGCTGATAGGAACTCTCGCACTTTTAGATTAAACATTCAGCGAACACTGTTCACCATATCGCTGAGTCTGTTCAGTCCTTATGGTGATCGCTGATAAGTTAGTTGTTTACTTATGATCCCTGAAGACAAGATTCACGTCAACAAAGGTTCTACGCTGAAGTCGAAGATCAAGCTCAAGAACCAGCGACAAGTCTCCTAATGAACTGATGCGGATCAGCGAAGACTCAGATTTGTCCACTCAACGTGAAGTATCAAGTACAAGACTTCAGCTATCGCTGAACTTTATCATCTGCTGAATAGTAAATGATAATCGCTGAATCAACGAAAGCTGATCATGAAGTCCTCCGTACAAAGTACTTTTGTCTTAACCTCCCTTGCACGCCACCGTACGAAATGTCAGAAAAGAACCTCCGAAAATCTGAAATCGTACAACCACTCTGACACTACACTGTTCATTCATGCGGCTACTAAGGTTGTCATCAAAGGTCAATGACATGCAACCAATCCGCTAATGACACGTGTAAAGTATATACTGGATTGCATTAAATGCATGCAGTATATAAAGAGATGAACTCACTTCATTTGAAGTAACTTGCTAACTCTGGACAAGTTCAAATCTCTCAAGATAGGATTTTATTAGTAATCTCCTTATCTTTCTTAGTGCAAGAAAACCTTAGTGTTCCAACTTGTTTAGATTTAGGTTTATCCTTAATCTTGTTTCCGCAACAAGCTGTAAATTGTTAATGATTTATCAATAAACAATTTAGAAAAGTAAAATAGTGTGTTTGTATTCAACCCCCCCTTCTACAAACTTGTTTAAGCCTTTCGGGACCAACAAGTGGTATCAGAGCAGATTTGTTTAATCTCATAAACAAGATCTAATCTAAGATATTTTCTCTTCCTTGCTATTATCTGAAAATGGCCAACTCAAACACAAACACTCACTATATCGACAATGGTTCTCTTGCAAAACCCCCTAGATTTTCCAGAGACAACTTCAACTTATGGAAAAATAGGATGACACTCTTCTTAGAAGGTGTAGACCCTACTATACCTTACTATCTTGAAAACGGTCCACACATCCCTGTAACGATTGATCCTGCCGTTCCAGCCACTGCAACTAGAGCTGCTATTCCAGAAAGGCTGATTCCAAAGGAAATCCATCATTGGACCGATGAAGACAAGAAGAAAGTGGCTATAGATACAAAAGCCAGATCCATACTATCCATGGCCCTTCCTGACGAAGTCTACCATTCCGTCATGAACCTGAAATCCTCAAAAGCCATGTGGGACACAATATGTGTTCAGTATGAAGGAACATCTGAAGTCCAGGATTCAAGAAAGATCAACCTGGTAAGACAATACGAAAGTTTCATCTCTGGTAAGAATGAAACTCTCTCTGAAGTACATCAACGTTTTAACTGCTTAATTATAGATCTTAAAACGGTTGGTAAGGAATATTCTAACTTTGAAGTTCTGACAAAGTTTTTAGAATGTTTACCTGAAAGCTGGGACAATTATTCCATGTGTCTCAAGCTGTCAAAAGATCTAAGATCAATGACACTCGCTACCTTATATGGCACATTGCTGAATCATGAGCAATCTAGCCATCTTAAGAAGAATCTTGTAAAAGATTCCAAAAGCACCCATGTTGCTTTAATCTCAGAGGAACCTTCTACTCAGCGACCCGTGGTCACTATCACTGAGTTAGAAAGTAACTCTGAAAGATCATCAGATTCTGATTCTTCAGATGATGAATCCTTGGCTCTCCTAACTAAAAAGTTCAGGAGATTCGCCAAGAAGAAAATGTTTAGAAAGAACAAAACTCTTTCTAAAGCTGACAAGCCTAAGTCATCAGCTTTTGTTGATAAGGCTACTGCTACTTGTTTTAACTGCGAAAAGACAGGTCATTTCGCTAACGAGTGCAGGTCAAAGAAAATCATGAGACCTTCAGCCTTTACAAAGAAATCCTTTGTTCCAAGGAATAAAGACGACAAATACTTAAAGCTGAAGGAGAAGTATGCAAAGCTGAAAAGCTTTAAGAAGAAGGGAAAAGGCCTAATGGCTGACTATGATTGGGCTGCTTCTGATGAAGAAGCCTCATCATCTGATTCTGAAGATGATGAAGCAAATCAATGTCTCATGGCCAAGATTGAAGAAGAGGAAGAAAGTTCAGACATTCCCTCCACTTCAACATCTGCCATTCAGGTATCACCTTCCTTCTTTACCAATATTGTAAATATTGATGAAGCTGATAGTCTCCGTAAAATCGAACTACTGACTAGAAGCTTATACGAAGCCATGAACGGCAAAGCTGTGGTTGAAAACCAAAATCTTGATCTCGCTGAAAAGCTTAAAAATTGCCACCTTCAAATAGAAAAGCTTTCTAAATTTGAAGAAGATTTTAAAGATCAAGTCCATTTAAATCAGCTAGTCAAAATTGAACGAGCGGAAGCTATCGCTGCATTAAAAGCTGAACAAGCTACTGTTGAAGGATGGTGTAATTCTTCAAGAAAGATCACTGAGATAATTAAGGCTCAGATTCCTCTGAGTGATAAACGTGGTCTGGGTTATAAATATGATACTCCAATACCAACCACTGAACGTTCAATGCTTAAATTTGGAACGTTCGTATCCTCAGTAGCTGACACTTCTTCATCTCAGTACTCCTCGTCGATTACACCAATCCCTGAGGAAACTCCTACCTCCTCAAAAGGTAAGGAGAAAATGGTTTATTCAAAACCTACCTCTGTCTCTAAAGATAAAGGTAAAGGAATTGTAATTTATCAAAATCCTCAGAAGGGTACTTTAGTACCTAAGCTGAATGCTTCCAAAGCCTTAGTGATTCATTCATCTGGTTCTAGAAATCAGACCTCTGGATCAGTTCAGCGACCTACTCCTAGACTCAGAGTAGATGTCCTTGGTAAGAAATCTGAAGAACTGAATGTTCGTCCTATTTCAAAAACCAATAGTGTACTTGGTGCTGGCACTTCTAATTCCAAATTAAAAGCTCAGCACACAAGTGGTCCTAGAACTAATTTTAGTTATAGGAAATGTTATCACTGTGGACTTACCGATCATATTGCAAGTAAGTGTCCCACAGCCACCAAAGCTGATAAGATAGCTAAGGTGAAGATAGCACCAAAGAAGACCAAACCAGTTGCAAGTCAGGTCAAGGTGACTCATACCGCTGAGGTCAAGAAATTGACCAAAGTGAAGAAAGACAAAGCTGAATCTTCAAATGCTGCGAAGACTGCTGAACCCATTCCAACCACTTCCACTGACAAACGTGTATACATGGTGAAGTGGGTACCCAAGCAAAACTAATATTCCTTTGTATTGCAGGTTAAGAAGGGTATCTGGTATCTCGATAGCGGATGCTCTAGACACATGACTGGAAAGAAAAGCCTGCTCGCTGAATACAAGGAAGAGAAGGGTCCCTCTGTAACTTTCGGTGGAAATGGAAAAGGACACACCCGAGGGTATGGTGTACTTTCAAATGGTACAACATCCTTCAGAAGAGTCGCATATGTTGAAGGGCTGAAGCATAATCTTCTGAGCATCAGTCAGCTTTGCGACATGGATAACAAAGTGATTTTCACCAAGGAATCCTGCTTTGTCTCTGACAAAAAGGAGAAGATAGCTCTCAGCGGTTATCGTTTGGAAAATGTTTACGTTATAAACATGGACTCAACAACCACTGAGAACTCCTGTTTCTTCTCAAAGGCATCTTCTGATGTCAACTGGCTATGGCACAAGAGACTCTCACATCTCAACTTCAAGACACTGAATACTCTTTCATCCAAAGAGTTAGTCACTGGTCTACCTCAACATTCATACGCCAAAGAATCCTTATGTTCAGCGTGTGAAAAAGGGAAGCAGACCAAGGCAAGCTTTAAGTCCAAGCAAGTTTCCTCAGTGTCATCTCCTCTTCAATTACTCCATATGGATTTGTTTGGCCCCGTTAACAAACAATCCATCGCTGGAAAGAAATATACGCTGGTCATAGTTGATGAATTCTCTCGTTATACATGGGTAATGTTTCTCCGTTCTAAGAGTGACACCCCTGAAGAACTCATCACCTTTGTTCGGAAGATGGAAACTCTGAACAATATGACTGTTCGCTCAATAAGGAGTGATCATGGAACTGAATTCAAAAACAGTTCTCTTGATTCCTTCCTTGAGAGCAAGGGTATTTCTCATAACTTTTCGTCAGTGAGAACACCACAACAAAACGGAGTCGCTGAAAGAAGAAATAGAACAATTATTGAAGCTGCACGTTCAATGCTCAGCGATTCTCACCTGCCTACTCAGTTTTGGGCAGAAGCTGTCAACACGGCTTGTTTTACGCAAAACAGGTCGCTGATAGTCAAAAGATTCAAAAAGACAGCCTATGAACTCTTTCATGGGAGAAAGCCTTCAATCAGCTTTCTTCACATCTTTGGTTGTCAGTGTTTCATACTGAACAACAGAGATGCCCTTGGAAAGTTTGATCCTAAGGCTGATGATGGAATCTTTCTTGGATACTCCTCAGTTTCCAAAGCCTTCAGAGTCTTCAACCGAAGAAGACAAACTGTAGAAGAAACTATTCACGTCATGTTTGACGAATCCCGTTCAGCGAACTCTAAACCGAACGCTGATACAGAAGAACTGAATCAATGGATGTTTTCTCATCTTGGTGATTCAGAAGATGTTCCCACTACTCATACTCATACAACTGAAAATGATGGTCCTACTATCATTCCCAATATGCAGAATAGTGAAGCTGAAACATCTTGGGTCTCAGCTGTTCCTATAAATACTATACCCGCAGTTGATCCAAATGTCTCAGAAATTCCATCTATTTCTCAGCAATCAGTGAATGAAGTGACAAATGCAAGCATTCCTCTCTTAGATGATTATCCAGAAGTAGCTGAAGCCTCATCTTCAGTTTCTCCAGTTCAGACTGCGTCAGCGACGCATGCTCCGGCTCAGCGATGGACTGTAAATCACCCAATCGATCAAATTCTTGGTGATCCCAACGCTGGTATTCAGACTCGTAGAAGTGCAGGTAATATTTGTTTATTTGTTAACTTTATTTCTCTAACTGAACCAAAGAAAATAGATGATGCCCTCAGAGATCCAAACTGGGTCAGCGCTATGCAAGAAGAGCTGACTGAATTCGAAAGAAACAAAGTTTGGAAACTTGTTCGGAGACCAACTGACAAAACAGTGATAGGCACTAAGTGGGTCTATCGAAACAAGTTGGACGAACATGGTACTGTAACTCGCAACAAAGCTCGTCTTGTTGCTCAGGGTTACAGACAAGAGGAAGGTATAGATTATGACGAAACCTTTGCTCCTGTAGCAAGACTTGAATCTATTCGTCTTTTCTTAGCATATGATGTACACAAAAACTTCACTGTACATCAAATGGATGTTAAGTCAGCGTTTCTAAATGGAAAGCTGAATGAAGAAGTTTATGTGGAACAACCTCCAGGATTCTCAGATCCTAAGCGTCCAGGTTATGTTTATAAGCTGGATAAGGCACTTTATGGCTTGAAGCAAGCTCCTCGTGCATGGTATGACACTCTTTCTACGTATCTCCACCTTGAAAAATTTGAGAGAGGTAAGATTGACAAAACCTTGTTTTTTAGAAAAATAAAAGGTCATATCATTTTAGTTCAAATATATGTTGATGACATTATATTTGGTTCTACTAACCCTAAGCTTTGTACTCGTTTCGCTGATAGAATGAAAGATGAGTATAAAATGAGTATGATGGGTGAACTAACATATTTCCTTGGTCTTCAGATTAAGCAAACTGAAAAAGGAACTTTTATAAATCAGGGAAAGTATGTTAAAGATATGCTGAAAAAATTCGACTTAACTGAAAGTTCAGCTATGAAAACCCCTATGGCACCACCGCTGATACTTGATAAGGACACAAAGGGTGTTCCTGTCAATGTCACGCTGTACCGTGGGATGATCGGCTCACTACTGTATCTTACAGCTAGCCGACCCGATATTATGTTTGCAACATGTCTGTGCGCACGATATCAAGCTGAACCTAAGATATCTCATATGAAAGCTGTAAAGAGAATCTTTCGATATCTTAAGGGTACAGCGAATCTAGGTCTTTGGTATCCCAAAGATTCAGGATTCGATCTAACCGCCTATTCAGACAGTGATTTTGCAGGTTGCAAAATGGATAGGAAAAGCACCACAGGAGGATGTCAGCTCCTGGGTGGAAAGCTGGTAAGTTGGACAAGTAAGAAGCAAAACTCGGTGTCCACTTCCACAGCTGAAGCTGAGTATGTAGCCGCTGGAAGCTGCTGTTCTCAAGTCTTGTGGATGAGAAATCAACTACTAGACTATGATCTTCAGCTCTCCAAAATTCCAATCTATTGCGACAGCACCAGTGCCATCGCTATAGCAAACAATCCAGTGCTACACTCAAAGACAAAACACATAGAAATCAGATATCATTTTATCAGAGATCATGTGATGAATGGTGATATAGAACTTCATTTTATCCCAACTGATTATCAGTTAGCTGATTTGTTTACCAAACCTCTTGATGAGACAAGATTCAACTTTCTCATCAGCGAGCTTGGAATGCT
This sequence comes from Saussurea involucrata, assembly GCA_033807775.1. NCBI lineage: Eukaryota > Viridiplantae > Streptophyta > Magnoliopsida > Asterales > Asteraceae > Saussurea > Saussurea involucrata. The sequence continues at coordinate 102,142,786 of CM066314.1, read as the reverse complement.
GAACTTTGAAGGATAAAACTTCAGCGGTTCACATTTAATCAGCGATACGTTTATACATTCTTGTATAGGCTCTGGATAAAATAAACTAGTACAATCCATTTCATCATCTTCTCTCTGAATAAATTGGGTTAAACTGATATCAAGGTATGTTTTCTCTGACAAAACGCATGAAAATGCAAGATTTCAAATTCTTTCATCGCTGAATAATATTTTGAAATTTCTTAAAACCCTCACTGATATTTCTATTCAGTGCTTCATATTTTCCAAAGAGTCCCTGAGTTTTTCTTTCAAAACCTCAGAGACAACGAAAGAATGTGAAAGGACAGTTGTGACGTCATTGCAACGGATAACACCAGGCACGTTTCTTTTTCTGACACACGTTTGCACGTTTCGTTGTCTATCCAATCAAATGCAAACACGTGTCCGTGTCATGATGAAAAACTTTCCCGCTCAAGTTTTTCTCTCTCTACTCTCTTCCTATATAAACTCTCTCAAAGTTTATATTTGTCTTTTATGCGAATCAATCTTTCTCCGCAAGAAAAGAACACTGTTGCATTTTGTGCTCTCGATCTTCAAGAACTGTTCATCATCTTCTTCATCAAACTCAAGGTCAATATGTTCTTATCTTTTATCAAATGCAAATAACTTGTTTTCGATCTTATCATTGTTTTACACAAGATCAAACAAAAGAACTCAAAAATAAAATCATTTTCTTTCATGGTTTTATAAACACAACCATTTCATGGTTGTTCTTCAAGTTTTAAATCTAAAATCTTAAACTTGTTCTTCTTTCGTATCCATTTTTTTAAAAACTGGTATATAAGGCTTATAGGTGTTATATTCGTTTTTTTTAAAACAAGAAAAACCCTAATCTTCATTAAGACTTTTTTGTCTGAATGAAATGGACAAAATTCGAAAAAATCTTAATGGAAATTCTCTTTCCACATTAAGATATTTCTTATTTGTTAACATCTTTGGTTGAACTGATAATACAGTGAAATGGCAACTTCAAAGCTTAATGTTACCGCTGAGTCCATCTCCAGTGATTCTGAGGAACTGGAAATCACCAAAGCTCCTCAGGTTAAGTTTGAGCTGGATCAACTAGACTGGACAAAGGCAAACAACCTTTCAGCGCTTCTCGAGTTTCCTCCTCGGAAGCAGGTATCCCATCTAGACGACGCTGTGATTTTTTTGAAGAATAGCCCCATATACACAGCACTGACAATCACACCTCCTGCCAGTCAGCGTCTTTTATCCCAATTCTGGTACTCTGCCAGACACACCAACCTACCCTCAGCCAAAGATCCATCTAAAACCATCGACTGCATACTCAGCGATACTGAGTATGGCACCATCAAGATAACCCCCGCAATAATCCGTAAAGCTCTGAAATTCCCTAACGCTACCTCAGAAAATCCTTTCATTCCATTTCCTGACCACAAGAAGCACGCTGACAGGGAAGAAATCATTGCTTTCCTTGATGCGATGGGTTACATCTGGGAGACTGGAAGAGACAAGCTACCTGAGAAGAAGCTGACGCTGATAAAGAAATCCAAGATGCCCAGCGAGATGAACTTCATCTTCGCTCACCTGATCAGCTGCATGACAGCGAAATCCGGATCTTCTGATCAAGCCGCTCAACCTCAGCAGGCCATGGGTTACGCACTGCTGAAAGGTCTCAACATTGACTGGGCCTCCATCATCTATGAAGACCTCATTCAACGTGTTGATTCTGCCGCTGACCGACCAGCATGGGTTCCTTACCCACGATTCATCAGCGCCATCTTTCAATATGGCCTGAAGGACAGCTATCCTGAAGAGGGTGATCTGAAACTCTCTCAGATTGGCCCTAAAGTCCTCGACTTCAAGCCTGTCGCCAACGAGGTACGTCTCTCTACTCTCCTCACTCTTCTTAATTCTCCGCTTTCTGTGGCTCCTTCAGCGACAATACCCATCGCTGATACCCCGGCCACAAAATCCATTCCTTCTAAGAAAAGGAAACAATCTCTTACCCCTCTTGATTCCAAAAGGATCAAGAAAACCAAGGAGCAACCCCAGCAGTTGCATGCTGAAGACTCCTCAGCTCATTCTGAAGAGCTGAAGGAAAGTTCCGTGGTACGCTCTGCCACACCAATTCAAGCCATCCCTTCTAAACCTACTTCAGCGTCCCTAAACGCTGAGGTTAGAACTTTGGAATCTACCCAACCTTCGTCAGTCTCTCAAAAGACTGATGAAGTACTTCTCAGCGAATCCAACGCTGAACTTGAACCCCAACCCCAATTCTTATCCTTCGCTCCTCCCTCTACTTCTTTGGACACTCCTCCAGTCAAAACTGGAGATGCCATCATTCAAGAAGCCGTTGAAGCTTCTCAGCGAATGACGAAGAAAGGACCTGCAGAGATCTCCATTCCTCACGGAACTTTTGAGGGAGATATGGAACACTATGGAGGGACTCGAAACTTTGATGAGTTCGTCAACGCTCCTGCAGGTACAGATCCCACCTTAAACACTGTAACTAAACCTGAAACTTCTGAGCTTTCCTTTGTTCACAAGTACTTATATGTTACAGGTCCTTTTTTGGGAGACATCAACCAGTCTCTGAAGTCTATGGAGATGAAACTTACGGATCTCACCACCGGTCTATCAAATAACTCTACAGCTGTAACAAACGCTGGAGAGAATCTGACGAAGCTGACTACTGTGGTGGAAAAGAAGGCCTCCTCTGATGACATCAAAGATCTTGATAAAACTCTCGCCGACTTTGCCAAAGTGCTCTCCGACATCTACACTGACTACACCAACCTCAAATCATCAGTTTCCACCATTTCCAGCGAAGTTACAACGCTGAAGAAATCGGTTGGTACACTCGAAGGTGATATGTCAGTGGTCAAGACCGACTTGGGCTCAGTGAAGACCGACCTTGGTTCCGTCAAGACAATGATCGAGACGCTGGTGAACAAGGAAAATAATCCAGCTCCTGCTCCGGCCCCTGCACCTGTTTTGGACTCCTTCACCGCAGAGGATCGCCAAGAGCTGAAGAAAATCACGCCTGCTAGTTCTGGCCTAGAAGACAGAATAGCTAAGCTTGAAGGTTGTGTGAAAATCTCTGGCCCAGAAGACAGAGACAACACCAATGCTGAATCTACCCATTCCTCCCCCGCCCATCATGAGAAAGAGGGGGAGAAGAGCGCTGAACAGGAGAAGAGCGCTGAAGACCTTTCCCATGATGAATCTATCAGGGGAGAGGGTAATGAAGATCGGATTACTGGACCTCAGGGAGATGAAAACCCTGAGGGAACCGAGAACCTCGCCTCTATATCTGAGGGGGGGCAACTCGATGAAGATGCTGAGGAATCTGAAGCAGAAGAAGACGAAGACTTCGACATCCCTGAAGCTGAACCATCCTCCTCTCCAAGGAACGATGATGATGATGATGAAGATGACGATGATTTCTTTGTTGTCAAACCTGCTCCTCGAACCAAAGCTCTTAAAGGTATTTCAATAAAAGAACCTTCAGGGGAGAAGACAAAGACAAAGCACTCAGCCTCTGGCGCTGAGAAAAGCAAAGACAAAGGCATCGCTGAAGATGATAATCTGGCGATCCTACTTGCAAAGCCGATTTGTCAGGTACACTAAACTTATTTTTCCTTCCCTGATCATCTATGAAAAATCAGTTATCCATTCCACAAACACCATACACATCCACATTTTTTTTTCTATCTTTTCTACCCAAGTTCTTCTACCCAGTTCTTATTTGTAAGATCGCTGCGTTTCAGCTAGTCCTCTCCCCTGTTTGAGGATATCGCTGAAAGATCTGTTGCGACTTCACCAATAATTCCAGCTAACGCTGAAGACATAATCCCAGTCTTAGATTTAATCTCTGAGACTGATGAACCAGAAGAACAACCTCTCTCGCACAGAAACAGACCTTCCTCAGTTGCTCAAAGGCTGAGTGAAGAAGATCAAAAGAGGAGAGAAGAAATGATAAAGCGATTCGAGAATCAGCGAATCATCCTAAGGCGCGATCAACTACCTTCAGTTCCTCCTAAGTTCAGAATTTCAAAAGCTGAAAACCAAGATCATCTCAGAGCTGAACGCCTCATCGCTGAAAGGAAGGAAGCTGAAGATAAAGACAGAGAATACGCCATCAAGCTCACTCAAGAATCTGTCAAAGACCCCAAGCTGAAGCGTATTCCCATTCAAATCCAACGAAAGCTTTGGGAACAAGCCCAGAAGATCGTGGAAAAGAAAGTTGAAGTTTCTCAGACCACCCTGATCTGGTGTAAAGATAAAATCCACTTCAGATATCGTCCAGCGAAGATCAACAAGGTATTCATCTCTGGAAGAACCTCCGTCGGAGTACCTATTGTTGACATCAAACTGTTCAGAGAAGATGACTCTTCTGAAACCTTTCGTGCTGACACTGTAAAAAGGTATGGTCTCTCTGAATGGCTGGAGATGAGGTTAGCTATCCAACCGTCAAAATCTAAGTACAAGGATCATTTCGAAAAGCTGATAAACAGACAGATCGATTTGATATCTTCTTGTGTGGATATTCCTCCTGTTCCTGATCTAAAGCCGAAAAGAAAAAGGGATTCTCCAAGGAAGAAACGTCAAGATTCAAACTCAGGTCCTGTCATACGAAATGAAACTGGAATTGGTTTCTCTCGCGCTGAAGTACTTGGTCCTGATCCTGATCTATCTGCCCTTGATGTCTCTTTGCCACCATGTGAACTTTTCGTCCCTGGTAAAGTCATCAGTAATCCTTATGGAATATTCTTTCTTGACTACGACAGACGTAAATGCTTTCAACGGATCGCTGAGCTTCCAATCACTCCAATCGAACAGCTCAAAGATCTCATCTACTGGTGCGACTTCAGAAAAGACATTCAGGCACGACACCTAAAACCCTTGATTTTTGAAGCTGCTCTGAAGCTAAAGAATAAAGGAGAAAAGGTTCCTGACTGGATGATTCCAACTGAAAAGACAACCCTTGATGAACTTCTCATTAAGGAAGAACCCTTTGAAGGCTGACAACAATCACCATTTTCTCTATTGTATCAGTCATCCTTCAGTACTTGTAATTTATTTCGCTTGTACTTGTAATCTTTCTTATTCATATTGTAACCTGATTCAAAGATTTAAAGAAAGATTTCAGCGAATGTACTTTACTCCATCAGTACTGAAAAGATCTCAGAAAACAGTAAAAGGGACAAATATTTTATGAGTTCTTTTTATCCTTATGTTTTCATTAAATAGCAATTTTCTCTGTTGCTATGTCATAATCAAATAGGGGGAGATTGTTGATCCAAACCCTCAGTGATTTGATAATGACCCTATCTTAAATACTTAGTGAAAATTGTAAGTAAACAATATGTATCAGAGTTTCACTATCGCTGATAAGTACTAAGATCTTACAGTACTGCTGATAGGAACTCTCGCACTTTTAGATTAAACATTCAGCGAACACTGTTCACCATATCGCTGAGTCTGTTCAGTCCTTATGGTGATCGCTGATAAGTTAGTTGTTTACTTATGATCCCTGAAGACAAGATTCACGTCAACAAAGGTTCTACGCTGAAGTCGAAGATCAAGCTCAAGAACCAGCGACAAGTCTCCTAATGAACTGATGCGGATCAGCGAAGACTCAGATTTGTCCACTCAACGTGAAGTATCAAGTACAAGACTTCAGCTATCGCTGAACTTTATCATCTGCTGAATAGTAAATGATAATCGCTGAATCAACGAAAGCTGATCATGAAGTCCTCCGTACAAAGTACTTTTGTCTTAACCTCCCTTGCACGCCACCGTACGAAATGTCAGAAAAGAACCTCCGAAAATCTGAAATCGTACAACCACTCTGACACTACACTGTTCATTCATGCGGCTACTAAGGTTGTCATCAAAGGTCAATGACATGCAACCAATCCGTTAATGACACGTGTAAAGTATATACTGGATTGCATTAAATGCATGCAGTATATAAAGAGATGAACTCACTTCATTTGAAGTAACTTGCTAACTCTGGACAAGTTCAAATCTCTCAAGATAGGATTTTATTAGTAATCTCCTTATCTTTCTTAGTGCAAGAAAACCTTAGTGTTCCAACTTGTTTAGATTTAGGTTTATCCTTAATCTTGTTTCCGCAACAAGCTGTAAATTGTTAATGATTTATCAATAAACAATTTAGAAAAGTAAAATAGTGTGTTTGTATTCAACCCCCCCTTCTACAAACTTGTTTAAGCCTTTCGGGACCAACACTTTCTTCTTTTGTCGCCTTCAGAGATCCAGTTCGATGTCGTGAAGCCTAACGAGGATTCCCAAGCCAAGATCGATAGATTCTTGAATCTAGGGATCGATGATCGATCTTTCTTCGTAGGACAACCGGCGGTCGCGGACGAGGACGTGGTGAACATTGGAAACTCTAAAGAAAAAGAGGACAAACAGGAAGAGATGGCTGGTAAGCGTACCGTAGTTTTTTATTTTCTCCATTTATCTTGTATGTCTGATGCTTTGTGTGTTTCCTTACCAGTGCCGACTGAGAGGAAATCGGTATCCAGGAAGAGAGGGGTGCAGATTATGCGTGCCCTTCGAGGCAAAAGAGAGAATGTATCGACAGCTGGGTCGAGGATTCCAAAGAAAACCAGGAAGACAGTCCTGAGGGAACCGTCTTCGAGGGCTGATGACTCATCGAGAGTTGTCATGCCTAAGAAGGCGAAGGGGTCATCCATCCTTTACGGTGCGATGGACGCGACACCGGCAAGTTCGGCGCCTCCGGCGACAGTGACGAAACTGGTGTCTAAGGTGTCGACCCCATCGTCTGCCGACAAAGGCGAGGGGTCGTCGGCCGAAGTTATGACGGTTAACTTTACGTTACCGTCTAACTTTATGGCGGATAGTGTCCTAGACGGGACGGCGTTGTTTCCTCACTTGGGGAAATATTTTCTCCCATCTTTCAAGGAATGTTTTCAGAGAGCTCCGATCAGGGAAGTGGGATCTCAGGTTGCCGGTTTGGCGTTCTCGGTAAGTCTTTCTTTCAAGACTTGGTTCATTTGTCGCTGTTGTCGTTGGATATTTAACGAACTTCCTACTTTTTACAGACATTTCAGTCATCTTTGGCGTTATATGCTGAGATGTCGAGAGTCGAAGATCTGGTGGCGTCTGCTATTGAAAGAGAGGATGCGGCACTAGAAAGGGAGAGGGTGGCTTTGGACAGGGAGAAGTCGGCCTTGGCGCGCGCCGACGAGTTGACCATTCAACTTTACGACGCTTTGCACGAGCTAAAGGCTGTTAGTCGCGCGAAAGAGGCGGGCGATTCTCCTAAGTTTTAGGAAACTATTAACCTTTCCTTGCTTTTGTTGATTATTAGTGGTTGAACCACTTTCCTTTGGATTGTAAATCGACAGTTTATGAATGAAACTTAGATTTTTGTTGAACTTGCATCTTATATATTTGGCAAACAAATATCGCATCGACTGTCAAATTCATAAAGTATAAAATATACAAAGAATCGTGTGACTTAGGCATCATTGCAACACAATAACTGGGACGTAAGCCATAAGACTTTTAAATCGTGTATATAAATATAAGCACATGCGACTAAAGCATACATTCAGAGTATGGACGTAAGCCATAAGACTTAGATCATGAGATCGTTAGACTTCGCAATCGTACGACTAAGTCGTGCGATTAATTTGAATCGTGTGCCCCTGTAGAAGGATTGATCAAGTCATAGACCTGATCCTTGATGTCGTGCGACCTTGCGAAACTAGAGTCGTTTGTTTATTGTCGTGCGATTCTGCGGAATAAACAATGTCAGAGGTTGGTCGTTGGCTAACCAACAACCCTCCGATGCTTAAGTCAGTAACCATCGTTGTTAAAAAATCGTATGAAAAAATAAAAAAGGGTTTAGAAGACGTACCTTTTCTGACGCGTCGTGCCCAACTACGTGGGACGTCTGGATTATTGCTACCATCTTGCCCCCTTGTGGCGATTTTAAGACGATACACTAAATGTCGTCGTGAGTCGCCACAATAGAAGGTCTATTTTCGCAGCTTTAGAGTGGTTTTATAGCAATCACGAGCGACTTTCGGCTCACTTTTTATCTTCTGGATTCCCCATGGCGTAGGGAACTTCAGAGTCTGATGATACATCGAGGGAATGGCTTTCATTTCATGGATCCATGGTCGACCTAAGATGATGTTATAGGCCGACGCACAGTCGATGACACTGAACTTGGTCTGCTTGTTGATTCCTCCGGCATAGACGGGCAAGATGATATCTCCAAAGGTGCTCGTCGCTTCTCCATTGAAACCGACCAAAGTTGTCGAACGTCGGGTGATTTCCGAACGATCGATTCCCATGGCCTTGATGGTGTCAATGAAAATGACGTTCGCTGAACTGCCCCCATCGATCAAGACTCGACAGGTTAAACAATTACCAACTATGAGTTGAATGATCAACCCGTCATGGTGCTTCTGATACGAGTCGCCGAGGTCGTCTTGGTCGAATACGATCTTCATAGCTTCCAACTCCAAATCTCCTTTGGGTCTCGATGAGCGCGGGATAGGTCGATCGTCAGGCGCTTGACTGGCGTGATGTTTGGCCACGGAGTACGTCAGACCACATACGTCGGAACCACCGGTGATATAATTGACGACTTTCGCATGCTCGGGGGTTGGCGGTCGAACGTCGTTAGTTGGGGTAACGATGCCGTCGATGATATCTTTGAGATTTCCTTTCGAGACATGATACGCTAGTTCCTTTTTGAGAGCTATGCAATCATCCGTCACATGACCATGGTCGACATGAAAGTCACACCATTTAGATTTATCTTTCTTACCGTCGTCCTGATCGGACTTCTTAGGCCACCGGATGGTTGCCTGGGCGGTCTTCAGAGCTTCGACCAAATCCTTAGTGGATTCTTTGAATCCATAAGAGGATATCTTGGGGTACTGAGAAAACTTGGCCGCGGTCTTAGCCTCTGCTTTCGTCTTGAATCGGACGTTCGAGATCTGACGCGCGGGCTCTATTTTGGAAATTGCTTTTGTCTTGAACTCATGCTTTTTCACACCTAACGACCTTTTGTCGTCGGTATGCTTGCGACGAAAGGCAGCGTCGTCCTCTACTCTCATATACGCTAGGGTTCGAGCTCGGACGTCTTCGAAATTCTCCGGAGGATACTTGGTCAGGTCAGTGTATAAACCTGAGTTGTCGTCCAGGCCACGCTTATAAGCTTCAATTGCAGTCTTAACGTCACAATTGCGAATGTTGATCATCTCCGCATTGAATCGATTGAAATAACTGCGGATAGACTCATTGATCTTCTGCACGACGTAATACAGGTCACTGGTCTGCTTCTCCATCTTGCGACTGTTGGCGAATTGCTGGGAGAATTGGTTGACCAATTCAGCGAACGACCCGATGGACTTGGGTTTGAGATTGATCAACCATTGGAGGGCAGGACCGGTGATAGTCGCACCGAAGCTTTTGCACATACAGACCTCCTGATACATGTGTGGGATCGAGATCGTCCATATGATCTGCTTATACAGCGCGACATGTTCTGTCGGATCAGTCACTCCCGAATACTTGGGCGTGAAGGCGGGGACGTTGTATTTCTTTGGGACCTCAACGGTCGCGATCTCATCCACGAAGGGCGACGCCTGATATCCTAATAGAGGCTCGACGTCGACGGGCACGGTTGCCCCAGGTAGCTTGGCGAGCAAAGATAGGATGCACTCGTTCTGATCTTCTAGCATTTTTCAATCGCTGGGCGACGGGGTCATTGGGGTCGAGATTTGCCCCTGCTTGCGGATTGATTCCTGAACTGGTGCCATTGCCATACGACGAGCCATTGGCGTCTCCATTGAAAGGAACAAAATGCGGCTTCGACCCATTCTAAAACGGCTGCGACCCATTCTGAAATGGTTGCGATCCATTCTGCATGGGTGGTGGCCTTATGTGCCGAGGAGGAACCGTCCCGAACTGGGGATTCGGATTGAACGGTCCCGGCTGCTGGTTCTGCATGAACGGACCTGGATGTTGGTTCTGAGCGAACGGAGCTGATCCTGGACCTGGGTTATGCGCGAATGGTCAAGGACCATTCTGACCGAACGATCCTTGGCCTGGATTTTGAACGAATGGCTGTTTGGGTAAAAAATCACACCCTCGACCGACTTGGGAAATCCCCTCGACATGACCTATGGACATTGGTTACCCCCCGATCGACAATGATAATACCCATTATTATCATATGCCCGACATACGTTAAATAACCACGATAATTGACATATTGGATCAATAGTCATATTACATCTCATGATCGCACGTCACGTATCGCACTTCGCACATCACTAGTCCTACATCACTAGTCTTATGTCGCCAGTTACGGCTAATCGGTCTTACGTCGACAGTCTCCTGTCATCGGTGTTATATCGCTCAGGTCCTACGACAACATCGTCCTGACATCCTGGTCCTACGACCAAATGGTCTTATATTTTGGCGTTAGTCGTATGTTCCATAAGACCGACATCCGAGACTTAAGACGGTCGTACGATTATACTAACCGTTAATAGTCAAACATCCTTTTCTTTTGTTTATTAATGCAGGTCTTGACCACGAACAGAAAAGGTAAGACTCTCGTTATGAACCATATCTTGTATTAAGATAAGGTCCCGACAAAGACCCAGAAAACATCTGTCGTCCCTCCCGAAAGGTAAGTCGAGAGTTCATCGTGACACTCGACCTTGACGTCGCCCGTCCGCACGACCGTCGCATAAAGACCATGCGACCACAACCAAGCTAACACATAACATAACTGCTACGTTTGTTAAGTGTTTAATGCAGGAGTCAAAGACATTAAAGATCAACGGATATTGTTTTGGCAAAAAATCACGTCGTGCGACCACGACCAAAACAAGTAAGACACACGTTATAATCCAAATCTTGTATTAAGATAAGGTCTCGACAAGAACCCAGAAAACATCTGTCGTCTCCCGGAAAAGGTAAGTCGTACGTCTACCATGACGCACGACCATAGTATCGCCCGTCCCGTACGACCATCGCGTAAGATCATTGCACCTTCGACCAAATCTAATGTTAACCTTGACTGTTACGTTTGTTAAGTATTTAATGCAGGAGTCAAAGCCATTAACAGCAAGCAGCCGTAACGGACGAAGAACATTATGGATAATCACCCCGTCGACCGTTTCCAGCCATTGTAGCCGTTGATCAAATCATTAATGGAGCTAATTAATGACGCGAAGACTATAAAAGACAAGCTAAAGCTTCATTTCAAGACACATCAGTTAACATCCAATATACATCAGCGAACATCACCAAACAGCAGAGAAAATCATCCAAACTCGTAGCAAAGAACATTCAAACTCTGGAGATCAAGTATCGAAAGCCAGAACCTTACAGCGAACTCAAGAACACTCGAAGGAAAGCTCAAGTATCGCTCTCGACGCACGACAACAGCCCTCGACCAGAAGTTCACACTTTGTATTCACACACGACAAACACCTGTTTTTACATTTAAACACTTGTACTTTACATTTTGAAGTACTTCCTTCATTTGTATTGTAATCATGGTACGACCGACGCCAGTACCAAGGACGTCGCCCCTGATTGGCGACCATAGTGCAGCGACGACACCCACTGTCGTCCGCAGGTTTTTTCCTCGTTTGAGGTTTTTCCTGCGTCATCAAATCCCTTGTTTGTTTATTTCATTCCTCGTCGCACGTCTCGTCGAAAGATCCTTTCTTTAGTTGATTAAGTCCACATCGACCTTAAGTTGTCCCTTTGGTGCGATTTTTGGCATTAACAATTTGGTGCCATCCGTGGGACCTCATCTAGAGAAAATCCTCGACGAACGTGCACCCTACTAACAGTTTCTTGGAGTTTTTTCTGCTCTCTATTACAGGAACAATGGCAGCCTCTGGAAATCCGCAGCAAGCTGTTGCTCAGATGTATCGGGAGCTCGAAGTCGCCATGAATCAGCTCAATGCAATGGCAGAGCAGAATCGCAGAGCAGCTGAGGAGATCGCGCGGTTAAGAAATTCTCTTGGGCCTCAAAATGGTCCTAGGCCATTCGTGCAGAACCCAATTCCAATATCGTTCGACCAGAATGGCCCTAGACCATTTGTCCCGAATCCAGGTTCATCCGCGCAGAATCAGCATCCAGGAACGTTCATGCAGAATCAACAGCCAGGGCCGTTCAACCCAAATCCTCAGTTTGGGACAGTTCCTCCTCAGCACATAAGGCCGCCACCCGTGAATAATGGGTCTCAGCTATTACAAGGGTCACAGCCTTTCCAGCAGGGGTCGCAACCATTTCAGCAGCCATTTCAGAATGGACCGCAGCAATTCCAATATGGGTCGCAACCATATTCTGTTCCGTTCAACGGGGACACCAATGGTTCGTCGCATGGTAATGGCACTAGCCCAGGGACCAATCCCTCGACAGGGGTAAATCATGGTCTTAACGATCCCGTCGCCCAGCGTTTGAAGATGTTAGAAGACCAGAATGAGCGCGTCCTGTCCTTGCTCGCCAAGTTTCCTGGGGCAGCCGTGCCTGTCGACGTCGAGCCTCGCTCGGGATATCAGGCGTCGCCTTTCATCGACGAGATCGCCACCGTCGAGGTCGTAAAGAAGTATAACATTCCTGCCTTCACTCCTAAATATTCTGGTGTGACTGATCCGACTGAGCACTTCGCGTAGTACAAGCAGCTCATGTGGACAATCTCGATCCCATTTATGTACCAGGAAGTATGCATGTGTAAGAGTTTCAGAGCAACTCTCACTGGTCCAGCTCTCCAATGGTTAATCAATCTCAAACCCAAGTTCATAAATGGTTCGTCGCATGGTAATGGCACTAGCCCAGGGACCAATCCCTCGACAGGGGTAAATCATGGTCTTAACGATCCCGTCGCCCAGCGTTTGAAGATGTTAGAAGACCAGAATGAGCGCGTCCTGTCCTTGCTCGCCAAGTTTCCTGGGGCAGCCGTGCCTGTCGACGTCGAGCCTCGCTCGGGATATCAGGCGTCGCCTTTCATCGACGAGATCGCCACCGTCGAGGTCGTAAAGAAGTATAACATTCCTGCCTTCACTCCTAAATATTCTGGTGTGACTGATCCGACTGAGCACGTCGCGTAGTACAAGCAGCTCATGTGGACAATCTCGATCCCATTTATGTACCAGGAAGTATGCATGTGTAAGAGTTTCAGAGCAACTCTCACTGGTCCAGCTCTCCAATGGTTAATCAATCTCAAACCCAAGTTCATCGGGTCGTTTGCTGAGTTGGTTAATCCATTTTCCCAGCAATTCGCCAGCAGTCGTAAGATGGAGAAGCATACCAGCGACCTGTATTACATCGTGTAGAAAGCTAATGAGTCTATTCGAAGTTATTTCAATAGATTCAATGCCGAAATGATCAGCATCCGCAATTGCGACGTCAAAATCGCGATTGAAGCCTATAAGCGTGGTCTGGACGATAGTTCGGGTCTATACATCGACCTGACCAAATATCCCCAGAGAATTTTGAAGACGTCCGAGCTCGAACCTTAGCATATATGAGGGTAGAAGATGATGCCGCCTTTCGTCGCAAGCACACTGACGACAAGAAGTCATTAGGCGTCAGAAAGCCAGAGTTCAAGACAAAGGCTGTTTCCAGAATAGAGCCAGCGCGCCAAATTTCAAATGTTCATTTCAAGACGAAAGCAGAGGCCAAGACCGCGACTAAGTTCACTCAGTACCCCAAGATATCCTCTTACGGATTCAAAGGATCCACAAAGGACCTAGTCGAAGCTCTGAAAAGTTCCCAAGCTACCATTCGATGGCCAAAGAAGTCCGACCTGGACGATGCTAAGAAAGACAAATCAAAGTGGTGCGACTTCCATACCGATCATGGTCATGCGACAGACGACTGTATCGCACTGAAGAAGGAACTAGCATATCATTTCCCGAAAGGAAATCTCAAGGATATCATCGACGATGTCGCTGTTCCAGCTAAAAGCCATCGACCGTCGACTCCCGAGCATGCAAAAGTTGTCAATTGAAATTCCCTACGCCATGGGGAATCCAGGAGTCGCTCGTGAGTGCTACAGGTCTACCTTGAAGCCGCGAAAATAAACTGAAGTCGCATGCTCAAGCTCCCGACAGGTTCGTTCTATCCCTAAATTATTATCTTTTCCACAGGGATAAATCTACTATGGTGCCTCGTCGCACGACAACATAGTCGACCGTAGGACAATATTTCTCCGTGTCATTCTGTCATTTAAAACCTATCTTTTCCTCCCGAAAAGGATACGGTAATAAATGACAGGGGGCAAATAGAGAGAGTCTGAAATGGTACGTTCTCTAACTCTTTCTCATACAATTTTTTCTCACAAAACGTTTACTGACTTAAGCATCGGAGGGTCGTTGGCTAGCCAACGACCAACCCCCGACATCGTTTTATCGCAGAATCACACGACGGATTATCGCAGAATCGCACGATAGTAGTCATTAAGTCTACTATATGACTTTAATATCGCAAGGTCGAACGACATAAACGATCAGGTCTCTAACTTGATCATTTCTCCACAGGGGCATACGACACACTCACTGTACGATCTGGTCGTACGATCACAGAGTCTAAACGACTTTACCCCTAAGTTTCTTAACTTTCATACGCGTGTTTTTATACTTATTTTACGTTCTTGTCATCGTATTACAATGAGGGCCTTAGTCGCATGATTTCATATGTATCTTATGTTCGACTTTATAATCAAACGTGATTCGAATAATGCATAAGCAAAAGATATATATTCATTAAATAAAACATCATATACATACTCAACCCCCGATAGGTCAAGTGGCAATAACAACAAGGAAAGAAAAAATTCTAGACGATAGGAGGAACATTGGTCGTATCCCCACTCGAAGTCCCGACCTGAGGGCCTCCATCTGCCACTCCTACCGCACGAATCTCCTGCAGTTCATACTGAGCATCGAAAAGTTGGACGGCCAGCTCATCGGCACGCGCCATGGCCAACCTTTCCCTATCTAAAGCCGCTCTCTCCCTCTCCAACGCTTTTGCTTCCCTCTCAAGAGCAGATGCCACCAGATCTTCAACTCGTGACGTCTCAGCATGTAACGCCAAGGAAGACTGGAATGTCTGTGAAAAATAAAAGGTGCATTCAAGAACATTCGACAAAGATTACAAATTACACAAGTCATGAAAGATTGACACTCACCGTGAACGCCAAACTGGCAACTCGAGATCTCATCTCTCCGGCCGGAACTCCACGAAAACGCTCCTCGAAAGACGAGAGCAAATACTTCCCCAAATGAGGAAACGACGTCGTCCCGTCTAGGACATCATCGGCCATAAAGTCAGACGGCAATGTAAAATTGACCGTCATAACTTCGGCCGACGATCCCTCGCCCCTGTCAGCAGACGTTGGGATCGACACTTTGGACACCGGCTTCGTCCCCGTCGCCGGAAGCGCAAAACTTGCTGGTGTCGCGTCCATCGCGCCAGGACGGCTGGATGATGCCTTCGCCTTCTTAGGCAGAACAACTCCCAGTGAGTTATCAACCATCGACGACGGTTCCCTCAGGAATGTCCTCCGAGTTCTCTTTGCGCTCGACCTAGCTGTCGAAACATTTTCACCTCGAAGGGCACGCATGACCTGCTTCCCTCTCGCCCGAGAAACTGATTTCCTCTCGGTCGGCACTGATCATGAGATACATGAAGCGTCAGACAGGCAGAATCAACAAGATAAAATAAAGACTACGGTACGCTTACCAGTCGCTTCTTCCTGCACGTCCTCATCTCCTTCTTCTATCACGTCCTCGTCCTTGGCCGTCGATTGCCACGTCGCGAAAGATCGGTCATCGACGCTAAGACCCAAGAACTTGTTAATCTTCGCATGGGAATCCACATTCGGCTTCACTTCGTCGAACTGAATCTCTGAAGGCAACAAGAGGAGAATGATAAGTAAAAATCATAAAAATGGATAAAACTCAGAAATAAACAAAGCATACATGTCTTATTCCAGTCTGACCGCATCCAATCGCTGCTGGAATCCAATGACTCGGTAAGAACAAATACATACCTCTACTTCCACCCACGATCATTGACGCCAGTTCCCAAAACCAAGGCACGATCACCCCTGAACTTAGAATAAGGACTATAACGCCAGTTCTTATCCCTTTTAACTTGATACGCCGCCAAGAAATCATTCATGATCATAGGGGATTCCCATTTTGCGGACGCTCGCTCAATAACCAAAAGAACTCGCCAGAGTTGGGGCATCAGCTGCCCTAGCGACACATCGAAATCCTGCATGAATGACTTGGCTAAACCAGAAAACGGCCATTGAAACCCTATCTTAAAAGGATACTCATACAAAACGAGATATCCCTCAGGGCAATCCTTAGAACGAACAATCCCCGGACACCGCAACTCTTCACTTGCAGGAATTTTTGCTAAACTCCTAAAAGCATCTAAGTCTATGTGATTCATGGTAAGACTAGCAGGCTCCGTCGACTTTGTGAATCAAAGGACAGAACAAGGTCTTATATAAACGCTCTCGACTGCGGTTTGAAGATTTGCAACGATTCGAGTAAGTTCGGACGAAGAATGGAAAGGAATCAAGGCGAAATCTCTTCCCAAATAAACACTTCAAAAGTATAGCAAGAAAAGATCCGTCGTGATCTTTATTTATACAAACAAT
Organism: Saussurea involucrata; assembly: GCA_033807775.1. NCBI lineage: Eukaryota > Viridiplantae > Streptophyta > Magnoliopsida > Asterales > Asteraceae > Saussurea > Saussurea involucrata. Next base: position 102,126,062 of record CM066314.1, on the reverse strand, counting down.
CGCATCAAGACGAATCCCTGGATGATTTCCCCGCGTCCGTGTCCTTTCATATATCCGCCCGGATCTTCGACACCTGTCCTCGACAGCTGGGAAGCATCATCGTGTGTCAGTATGACGTCACGACCTCGTTCCCTTTTCAACTTCTTGTTCAGTTAGAAACGAACCAGTCTAGTTCCAAGGCGATTGAGGAAATTTCTAACTCTTGTCTTATTTCCTATGCGTCTGATTGACAAAATTTAAAACTCAAATTTGACATTCAATTTTCAAATTTTGGGGGCAAACTGTTTGGGCAAAAAATCACGTCGTGCGACCACGACCAAAACAAGTAAGACGCACGTTATAATCCAAATCTTGTATTAAGTTAAGGTCTCGACAAGAACCCAGAAAACATCTGTCGTCTCCCGGAAAAGGTAAGTCGTACGTCTACCATGACGCACGACCATATTATCGCCCTTCCCGTACGACCATCGCGTAAGATCATTGCACCTTTGACCAAAGCTAACGTTAACCTTGACTGTTACGTTTGTTAAGTATTTAATGCAGGAGTCAAAGCCATTAACAACAAGCAACCGTAACGGACGAAGAACATTATGGATAATCACTCCGGCGACCGTTTCTAGCCGTTGTAGTCATTGATCAAATCATTAATGGAGCTAATTAATGACGCGAAGACTATAAAAGACAAGCTAAAGCTGCATTTCAAGACACATCAGTTAACATCCAATATACATCAGCTAACATCACCAAACAGCAGAGAAAATCATCCAAACTCGTAGCAAAGAACATTCAAACTCTGGAGATCAAGTATCGAAAGCCAGAACCTTACAGCGAACTCAAGAACACTCGAAGGAAAGCTCAAGTATCGTTCTCGACGCACGACAACAGCCCTCGACCAGAAGTTCACACTTTGTATTCACACACGACAAACACCTGTTTTTACATTTAAATACTTGTACTTTACATTTCGAAGTATTTCCTTCATTTGTATTGTAATCATCGTACGACCGACGCCAGTACCAAGGACGTCGCCCGTGATTGGAGACCATAGTGCAGCGACGACACCCACTGTCGTCCGCAGGTTTTTTCCTCGTTTAAGTTTTTTCCTGCGTCATCAAATCCCTTGTTTCTTTATTTCATTCCTCGTCGCACGTCTCGTCGAAATATCCTTTCTTTAGTTGATTAAGTCCACATCGACCTTAAGTTGTCCCTTTGGTGCGATTTTTGGCATTAACAGCTATAACCGACGAAATCAATTATGAGCATCAAATCCCGCATTGAAGACGACGACCGTTACAAACATCATTAAAGTCCTTAATGATCCAATTAAAGCTCCCGAAGACTATAAATATCAAGCTTTAACAATCAGTTGAGGGGACAATCAGACACATATCAATCAGAGGAGAGCAAACACAAGCACTAAAGCTCAGAAGAACACCCACAGCAAAGAATTCACTCTCGAAGATCGCTCTCGACGCACGACAATCACGCAAGACAATTCATCTTTACACACGACGCACACTGTTTAAACACCGAAAACACTTGTACTTTACATTTTCGAAGCGTTTTCTTCATTTGTGTTGTAACCACTGTACGATCGACACCAGTAACAAGGATATCGCCCCTGATTGGCGACCATAGTGCAGCGACGACATCCCTTGTCGTCCGCATGTTTTTTCCTCGATTCAGGTTTTTCCTGCGTCATCAAATCCCTTGTTTCTTTCTTTAGTTGATTAAGTCCACATCGACCTTAAGTTGTACCTTTGGTGCGATTTTTGGCATTAACAGTTTGGCGCCATCCGTGGGACCTCATCTAGAGAAAATCCTCGACGAACGTGCACCTTACTAACGGTTTCTTGGAAGTTTCCTCTGTTCTCTGTTGCAAGAAAATGACAGATAAAAAAAATGCTCGGTAGATGTATCGCATGTATCGCATCATCCGAAGGACTCGGGGGCTCGGAACGCCCGTTACAAAATGGGAAACACCATATTTCGATTTCAAAAGTCCTTGGAAAAAAGGCGCTTCTCGACTCCAAGTTACGGTAATTGTGACATCCCGCGTGAATGGAATATGGTATAACAACTCTGTATATATATATACTCTAAGTATATTTTCCTCATTCAATTATTTTAATCTAACATATAAATGTTGATTTAAGCATCAAAGGATCATTGGTCAAACCAACGACCACCCCCGATTTTACATTGCAAGCTCGCAAGATTATATAAATACAGGTCTTACGATTTACATCATAAGAAACGAAAGTCTCTACGGCTTAAAACGCAGATCCTACGATATACAGTCGTCGATAAAAGACGTCTCCCATTTTTTATCTTATGATCGCCAGCCATGACAAAACAGGTTAAAATTCTCGGTCGCCAATAAAAGCGACTCGCATGTCGAAATCTCATGATCGCTAGTCATTACATATGTCGTCAATAAAGACAACTTGTACATTGAATCTCGCAATCACCAGTCATGATTCCAAGGGACCAGAATACTCAAACCGACACTTTGGCAAACCTTGTGTATGCTTTGGTCGAACCAATACTCGACAGCATTCCAATGACCCATCTGGCGACGTCATCCATCGAAAATGGCGATGTCATCCAGATGGAAGACCAAGAAGATAATTGGTCGAGCGACATCCGAAATTGTCTGCGACAATGGATCCCAGTTCGTAATCAACAGGGCTCAATAGTTCTCTGAAGACCGCGACATCAAGATGTCAACCTCAACACCCAGGGGCAAGCGGTCGAACGACATTTCAACAGACGTCAAAGCTAAAAGTCTTTCAATAAGATGACTACGTCCTCCATCGAGTGTTCCAAAGCACTCAAGAGCTCAATACAGGTAAAAGGCTCTTATTGTATCTCAGAAGTCGTAGGTAAAAGTGCCTATCGGCTACAAACCCTCGACAATCGAGAAATCCCACGAAGCTGGAATGCAACGCATCTGAAAAGGTATTTCTTCTAAATCCTTTTCCTTCTTTCGTACAATTTTTTATCACGACGATTACTGACTTAAGCATCGGAGGGTCGATGGCTAGCCAACGACCAACCTCTGACATTGTTTTATCGCAGGATCGCACGACATTAGTTGCTAAAGTCTATTATATGACTTTAGTCTCGCAGGATCGAACGATATATAAGTCCATCGTACGATCTTAACCTCGCAAGGTCGCACGACCTAAGTAATCAGGTCTATGACTTGATCATTCCATCACAGGAACACATGATTCAAAGTTCATGGTATGATCAAATCACACGATCATAGGGTCTAGCGACCCCACAATCTAAATTCTTCAACTTAGAAAAACTTCATGTTCTGAATGAATGATGTAGTCACATGCGCTTATGTTTGCTCATATGATTCAAGAATATAAAAGTCTTATGACTTACGTTCTAGTCGTTGTATTACAATGGATGCCCAAGTCGCACGACTCTTTGTACTTAATGAATTTTTACAGTCGATATTACATGTGTCCATGACATGTATGAGTCAAAGTGATATTCAGGTTCAATAGAAAGGTAAACTTTTTACCGATTATCGCTAAAGCGGAATTTACACAATGTAACACAGGTCTCTAATGACCATATCGGCTTGGATCGCCAGACCATAGGTCTTTAATGACCATATCGGCTCGGAACGCCAGAACAAATGTCTCTAATGACCGTATCGGCTGTGAACGCTAGATCACAGGACCACGTCGACTGAGAACGCCAACCCGGCGACATGGCCCCCTGTCTCCTCGATAGGAAAAGGTTCCCTGAAAGATGGGAGCAAATATTTCCTCAGATGAAGAAACAACGTCGTCCCGTCTAGGACACCAACAACGTCGTCCCGTCTAGGACATAAACAACGTCGTCCCGCCTAGGACACCATCGGCCGATGACCCATCCCCCTTGTCGGCAGACGCTGGGACAACACCTTGGACACTAGCTTCGCCACTATCGCCGAAAGCACCGAACTTGTTGGTGTCGCGTCCATCACACCAGAACGGCTGGAGGACGCCCTCGCCTCTTTAGGCGTGACAACTCTCGACGAAACATCAGCCCGCGAAGACGGTTCTTTCAGGACTACCGTCCTTGTCTTCTTCAAGATTCCCGACCCAGCTGTCGGAGCATTCTTTCTTATTTCCCGGCCTCGAAGGGCAAGCACAACTTGCGTCGCCTTCTTTGGCCGACCAAGTCAGTTTTCCTCTGATGATCTTAGCAAAAATAACACGTCTCCGTAGCAACGCATTTTACTTTAGTGCGAGATCTGAAATTCCACTGGCTTTGAAATTCAGATCTCGGGGGGCTAACTGTTTGGGTAAAAAATCACACCCTCGACCGACTTGGGAAATCCCCTCGACAGGACCTATGGACATTGGTTACCCCCGACCAACAATGATAATACCCATTATTATCATATCCCCGACATACGTTAAATAACCACGATAATTGACATATTGGATCAATAGTCATATTACATCTCATGATCGCACGTCACGTATCGCACTACGCACATCACTAGTCCTACATCACTAGTCTTATGTCGCCAGTTACGGCTCGTCGGTCTTACGTCGATAGTCTCTTGGCATCGGTGTTATATCGCTCTGGTCCTACGATAACATCGTCCTGACATCCTGGTCCTACGACCAAATGGTCTTATATTTTGGCGTTAGTCGTATGTTCCATAAGACCGACATCCGAGACTTAAGACGGTCGTACGATTATACTAACCGTTAACAGTCAAACATCCTTTTCTTTTGTTTATTAATGCAGGTCTTGACCACGAACAGAAAAGGTAAGACTCTCGTTATGAACCATATCTTGTATTAAGATAAGTTCCCGACAAAGACCCAGAAAACATCTGTCGTCCCTCCCGAAAGGTAAGTCGAGAGTTCATCGCGACACTCGACCTTGACGTCGCCCGCTCCGCACGACCGTCGCATAAAGACCATGTGACGTCAACCAAGCTAACACATAACATAACTGTTTCGTTTGTTAAGTGTTTAATGCATGAGTCAAAGACATTAAAGATCAACGGCTATAACCGACGAAATCAATTATGAGCATCTAATCCCGCATTGAAGACGACGACCGTTACAAACATCATTAAAGTCCTTAATGATCCAATTAAATCTCCCGAAGACTATAAATATCAAGCTTTAACAATCAGTTGAGGGGACAATCAGACACAAATCAATCAGAGGAGAGCAAACACAAGCACTCAAGCTCAGAAGAACACTCACAACAAAGAATTCACTCTCGAAGATCGCTCTCGACGCACGAAAATCACGCAAGACAATTCATCTTTACACACGACGCACACTGTTTAAACACCGAAAACATTTGTACTTTACATTTTCGAAGCATTTTCTTCATTTGTATTGTAACCACTGTACGATCGACACTAGTAACAAGGATATCGCCCCTGATTGGCGACCATAGTGCAGCGACGACATCCCTTGTCGTCCATAGGTTTTTCCTCGATTGAGGTTTTTCCTGCGTCATCAAATCCGTTGTTTCTTTATTTTATTCCTCGTCGCACGTCTCGTCGAAAGATCCTTTCTTTAGTTGATTAAGTCCACATCGACCTTAAGTTGTCCCTTTGGTGCGATTTTTGGCATTAACAATGGCCTAGGACCATTATGAGGTCCAAAGGGATTCCTTAGCCGTGCGATCTCCTCAGCTGCTCTAGGGCTTTGCTCTGCCATGGCGTTGATTTGATTTCGAGCGACTTCAAGCTCCTGGTACAACTGGGCAATGACATGCTGCTGATCTCCAGGGGCTGCCATTTTCCTGAAACATAGAACAAAGAAAGCTCCAAGAAACTGTTAGTAAAATGCACGTTTGTCGATGATTTTCTCTAGATGGGATCCCACGGATGGCACCAAACTGTTAATGCCAAAAATCACACCAAATGGACAACTTAAGGTCGATGTGGACTTTAACAACTAAAGAAAGGAATCGTTCGACAAAGTCGTGCGACAAAGATAAAAAATAGAGATGAGACAACGGATTTGATGACGGAGGAAAAACCTCAACGAGGAAAAAACCTGTGGACGATAGTGGATGTCGTCGCTGCACTATGGTCGCAAATTAGGGGCGATGTCCTTGGTGTTCCGGGTGTCGATCGTATAGAGATTACAATACGAATGAAGGGAAAGACTTCGAAATGTAAAGTACAAGTGTTTGAAATGTAAAAACAGTGTGCGTCGTGTTTGAAATGTAAAAACAGTGTGCGTCATGTGTGAAAACAATGTGTAAACTATTGGTCGAGAGTGAAAGTCTTGCATCGAGAGCGATCTTCTATGAATGATCTATTTGCTTCGAATGAATATTCTTCGAGTGTTTACGTTTGCTTCTGTTGTCCGATTTTCTGTTCTATCTTTCTCCCTATTTATTCGATGTCCTGAAACTGAGGATTAAACTTGGGATTTATAGTCTTCGGATGCTTTTAATTGAATCATTAAGATCTTTGATGACTGTTGTAACGGTCGTCGTCTTCAATGTGGGACTAGATGCTCATAACTGATTTCGTCGGTTATAGCCGTTGTCCATTAATGACTTTGACTCCTGCTTTAATCATTGAACAAACGTAACAGTCGTATATCGAGTTAGTCAAGGTCGTACGGTTTTGTACGACGGTCGTGCGGAGCGGGCGATGTCGAGGACGAGTGTCGTGAGGAACTCTTGACTTACCTTTTAGGAGGGGCGACGGAGGTTCTTTGGGTCTTTGTCGGGACCTTATCTTAATACAAGATATAGCTCATAACATGTGTCTTACCTTTTCTGGTCGTGGTAGAGACCTATGGAATTTTTCCCAAACAGTTATGTCCGTTGATCATAAATGACATTGATTCCTGCATTTAAACAGTGAAAATATAACCGAAATATTGCATGTTAGTCGGTCGAGGTCGCGAGGGTCCACACGACGGTCGTGTGAGCCAGACGACGTCACGGTCGAGTGTCGTGAGGTGGATAACTTTTGATTTCGACTTTGATCAAAGGATAAAGTATTATGATTTTACCTTATTATGAAAAAGTGTAATAGATGTTTTCTCTATTTTGGTCGTCATCGAGACTGGTGAAATTTTACCCAAACAGTGAGGTGTGAGTTTTTACCCAAATAGTACCTCTGTTGACTAATACCGTTTTGGGAGGGGGGCCTGAGCATATCTCTCGTCTAGACCTGGAAACATCTGACCCCGTTATGGAAGAGGTAACAGCGGAGACACGAATGATGGACAGAATGATGAAGGCCATGAACAAGGACATGGCTCAACAACAAGAGCAGTTTTTTAAACTTATGGAAGATAGAGACACGAACAACCGTAAGCACGAGATGGTTGCCGAGAACATTGTGGTGGCCGAATCTGGGGGCCCTGGCAATGGAAACCCTACTGATGGGCTGGGGACAACGGAAACTGGGCAAGCAGGAAAGGGTTGTTCCTTCAAAGCTTTTCTGAGTTACAGACCATCGGAGTTCAAAGAGGCGGATGATCCGGTTGCCTGCATGAATTAGATCCGAGAAATGGAGCAAGCGTTTCGGACCAGTGAATGTGGGGAGAGCCAAAAAGCATGTTAGATCTGGGTTTTGTCAATAAACCAAGTGTTAAAGATCTGATGAGAAGGTTCAGATGTTCTGATATGAAGGGTCAGAGTTCTGAGTAAGAAGACTCAGAAGTATTACACGGAAAGTTACTAAAGAGAAGTCAGAAGTTCTGATATGCCTAATCAGATGAATGTTCAGAAGTTCTGAACAACCTGTTCAGAACTTATAACTAGATACTTTACTTTGTATTTAGTTAACTAATTAGGACACGTGTATTGTTCCTATTAGTCTTTCTTATATGTACTATAGCTTTAGTATTTCCGTTTCAGTATATATAGTGGTTAGCACTGTTACGCTAACTAACTTTTCCTGCATATTCTTGTATTCATATTTTGTAATCTTTGAGATACGCTCTCTCTAAGATCTGTAAATCTGTTCTTCATTGAATACAAGTGTTCTTGATCAAATTACTTCTCAATTACTATTCTATTCATTGTTATATTGATTGTAAGATTGTATCCTGGACTTACAATTGGTATTAGAGCCAATCAACAAACAAATTCGATCGAGATCGCATTCTTTTGTGTTTCATGTTTGTGTTCTTGAAGATTTCTTGATCAATTCGAAAATTGATTCCGCTGCCACTCACTGTTCTTGAATTCTTAGCAATGCTTGAATTAATTGTTGTTTTTCGATCAAGGAATTTGAATTTGTCTTTCTGTTGAAGCTTTCTTACAATCATGTCTTCTAAAGAGTATCTAGCCATGGGATCTGAAACAAAACCACCTGTTCTAATACCTGAAGAGTACCAGCAATGGAAAATCCGTATGATCCAGTTCTTGGATAACATAGATGAAAATCGTATGGTCTCTATCCGAGAAGGTCCTATCGAAGTGTATGTCGATGTCGCTGCAACTCCTGGAACAGAGACAACTCCAGAAATTCCGGCTACAAGGGTGAAGAAGAGTTTTCTCAGTATACAACAGAACAGAAAAACAGACATGCTATAGACAAAAGAGCAGTTACGTTGATGACTTTGGCTGTCCCAAATGAAGTTCTTAACAGGATTGATAGTGGATCATCTGCTAAGGAAATGTGGGATGAACTGGAAAGACAGATGTTAGGAACTGTGAGGTCTATTCAAGCAAAGTTAAATCAGAGCATAAATGCCTATGAAAGGTTCAAGGCTAAAGAGTCAGAAAGTTTGACTCAGACTTACAGTAAATTTTGTACTATTCTGAATGATTTGAGAAGAAATGGGCTGAAGAAAACTAAGTCAGAAATAAATTACAAATTTCTGAACAGCCTAAACTCAGAATGGTCATCATTTGCTATAAGCCTGCAAATGAATAAAGATATGCGTGAAGAAGACCTCAATGATCTGTTATGTGTTCTTAATCAACATGAAGACTCTGTCAAGTTAGTCGTGGGTAGAGATTGAATGCAGAAGACTTCTGGGCATCTATGTCAGGAACATGTACTTGTATGATTTTCAACTGGTCATTGAAGGAAGAAAAGAGAAATGCAACTTAAGTTGTCCAGTGATGGTTCCAGTGATTGGTGTAAATAAGCCAGGATGTATAAATGAAGGAATGGAATCAGAAGGATTTGCATATACAGTTCATGAAAGACTTGAACTATTCAGATTAAAGGATTTGGTGAAATATAGTAATGCAACTTTAAGTTGGTTACTAAATGAAATGAAATGGTATTCTGGTAATGAAAGAGAAAATCTTAAGAGAAGATGTGTGAAGTCTGTGAAAAGAAGATTGAGTCTCAGAAATAAGATCAGAAATTGTGGTGAATGGTTATTATCAGAAGTTAATCCTAAAAGAATGTTGCATAGTGATTTTGTGTTTCCAGCAGAATATGAGGTGAATGAGGTCTTTTCAGAAGAAATTGAAGAAGAAATTCAAGAGACAACTTCTCAGAGTGCTCAAATGATAAGTATTGATCAACCTGAACAGTCAGAACCAAAAGAAGATGAAAGATATGTAGATGTGAATGGGTATTTTCTGGAGTTTGATCTGCCAAACTTCTTTAATCCAAGTGAAGTAAACTTTCTAAGTCAGAAGACTTTCTAGAACTTGAAAAGAGATTTAATCTTGTAAGTCAAGAACTTGAGGACTTAAGGAAAGCTTATGATGAACTTGAAAATGACTTATGTGATTTGGATTTTGATCTTAAAAATGCTTTAAAAGAAAAGAATATTTTTATTCAGAAAATAACAGAGCTTGAGAAACTGAAAGCTGAATATGATCCGTTCAAGATTAATGCTCTAAAAGAAAATGATAAATTCTTTAATGAATCAAGTACATATGAAAAAGGTGAATCATCTAATTCATTTTCTAACAAAAATAAGTTGAATTTTCCAGAAAAAGAGGAAAGCAAAAGGAAAGATGATCTGAAAAGAGTTCCTGAGAAGACTGAATTGAATTCTGATTCTGTACCAAAAGCTCATAGTTTCTGTAATAAATGTACATGTATTTTGAAAAATAGAAATAAAAATGAAAGGACTTATGGTACAGACTTTTTGTTACTTGCACAGAAAAATCTGACTTGTGTTCAATGTAAAAGTGATTCTTTTCAATATTCTCAGAAATGTCCAATAACAATAACATCTGTTTCATTCATAAGAAAAGATATTCAGAATACAGAAAAGAAGAATGATTCTGTTCCTCAAACTCAGAGAAAAGAAAAGATAAAAGAAGTGAATCATCAAGTTAAAGTCAAAACAAAGTATGAGAAAGTGAGAAATGTGAAAGAAAAGAAAGTTGAAAACATTGCAAAATCAAAAGTTACATCTTTCAGGAAGAAATTGAATAAATTTGTGAATAGAAAATGTTCTGACTTCATAAAAGTGCAAGGCAAATGGTGTTTAAAGAAAGATTTTGAATGGAAAGTAAAAGGCACTTTTGTTAAATCAAATGACAAAGCTAACAAAGAAGGACCCATTCCAAAATGGGTACCTAAAACTAACTGACTGTTGTTGCAGGGCTGTCATGTGTGGTTTTTAGATTCAGGAGCTTCAAGACACATGACAGGTCAGAAGTCTTTTCTATCAAACTTCACAAAAAAGGCTGGAGGAGCAGTAAACTTTGGAAATAACAGCAAAGGTCAAGTTAAAGGTTATGGGGATTTAACAAAAGGAGATCTAACAATTCAAAAAGTTTTTTATGTTGAAGGATTACAACATAATCTTTTCAGCATAAGTCAGTTTTTAGACAGTCTTTGTCAAATCAAGTTCCAAATAACAGGTTGCATGATTTTAACTGAAAAGGATGTTAAAGTCTTCTGGGCCAAAAGACATGTGGACTTATTTGTGGTTAACTTTTCAAAATTACAAACATTAAATCATGTTTGTCTTTTATCAAATTCAACTGCAAATGAATGCTGGCTATGGCACAGAAGATGTTCTCATCTAAATTTCAAAGATCTTAATAATCTTGTGGCAAAACATCTGGTTAAAGGTCTACCAAAGATTAAATTTGAAAAAGAATCATTATGCTCAGCTTGTGAAATGGGCAAGATGAAAAAGAGTTCTCACAAATTAAAAATGGACTCATCTTGCAAAGCACCATTAGAAATGATTCATACTGATCTTTGTGGTCCAATTTCAGTTCAATCTATGGGAGGAAAGAAATACATGCTTGTAATTGTTGATGAATATTCCAGATACACATGGGTTGAGTTCTTGAGAGCTAAGTCAGAAGCTGCTACTACATTGATAAACTTTATCAAAAGAATTCAAGTTCTCTTACAACTTCCAGTTCAGAAAATCAGAAGTGATAATGGAACGGAGTTCAGAAATGAGACACTTCAGAATTTTTTAGAAAGTTCTGGGATTTCTCATAATTTCTCTGTTGTCAGAACTCCTCAACAAAATGGTGTTGTTGAAAGGAAAAACAGAACTCTAGTTGAAGCTGCAAGAACCATGTTGGATTATTCAAATCTTCCAACCTTCCTATGGGCTGAAGCAATTACAACTGCTTGCTTTACACAGAACATAACTTTAATCAATAAAAGATTAAATAAGACTGCTTATGAACTGATAAATAAAAGAAAACCATTAATCAAATTCTTTCATGTTTTTGGTTGCAGATGCTATGTTCTTAAAGACAGAGAAAATCTTGCCAAATTTGATAAAAAGGCAGATGAAGGATACTTTGTTGGTTATTCATTAACTTCCAAAGCATTCAGAATCTACAATAGAAGAACCAAGAGAATGATGGAAAGCATCAATGTAACATTTGATGAAGCCAGAATGAAGACTTCTGAACAAGACAGTTCAGAAATCATGCAAAACAAGACAAAAATGACTTCTGATACAAACTCTAATCCTATTTGTTCAGAACTCAAATTATTGTTTAAGGATGCTTTTCTAGAACTAATTTCTGATTCTTATGCAGAATATGAAAACCCAAAGATGGTAAAAGAGATGAAAAATAGAATTCCAGAAATAGTTCAATCAACTGTAATTTCTGATAAAGGTCCATCTGAAGAATGTCCAAATCTGATAAATACAAGTGGTGAAAATTCTGAACCTTGTACTCAGAATTTTGATCCTTATGTTCAGAACTCTGAACAAGCCACTCAGAATTCTGACTTCACTGCTCAGAATCCAAACTTGGATACATCTCCTATACATGTATCAGAACAAGGGGACATCTCAGAATTACAAGCAATTATTGATGAGAATGATACAAACAATAACTTTTCAGAGATTGATGTGCTTCCCAGTGCAAATAAATGGACTAAAAATCATCCTATTCATCAAGTAATAGGTGATCCATCAGCAGGAGTAAAGACCATATCAGATACAGCAAATGAAGCAATGTTTGCTGGTTTCTTAAGTGTGATTGAACCAAAGAAAGCTAATGAAGCCCTAGAGGATCCAGATTGGATTTCAGCAATGCAAGAGGAATTGCTCCAATTTGAAAGAAATAAAGTTTGGAGACCCATTCCAAAGCCTGAAGGTAAATCTATTATTGGAACTAAATGGGTATTCAGAAACAAAAAGGATGAGTCAGGTGTTGTTATCAGAAACAAGGCAAGATTGGTTGCTAAGGGATACTACCAACAAGAGGGAATTGATTATGATGAGACATTTGCACCAGTGGCAAGAATAGAGGCAATCAGAATATTTTTGGCCTATGCTGCACACAAAAATTTCAAGGTGTATCAAATGGATGTCAAATCAGCCTTTTTAAATGGCAAACTTAATGAAGAGGTGTATGTTCATCAACCTGAAGGTTTTGTTGATCCAGAATTTCCTGATCATGATTATATTTTAGACAAAGCTTTATATGGTCTAAAACAAGCACCAAGAGCCTGGTATGACACTCTTACTCAACACTTGTTAGCTTTAGGTTTCAAGAAAGGTAAGATTGACACAACTTTGTTTTTAAAGAAACAAGGTGATGATTTAATTCTTATTCAGATTTATGTTGATGACATAATATTTGGTTCTACCAGTCCAGAATTATGTGATAATTTTTCTAAAATCATGTCATCTGAATTTGAAATGAGCATGATGGGTGAGCTGGATTTTTTCCTTGGTCTTCAAGTCAAACAATATGTCAGAGATATTCTGAAAAAGTTCAAAATGTCTGATTGTGCTTCTATGAGAACTCCAATGGCTACAAACATAAAGTTAGATGCTGATATCAAAGGAGTTTCAGTAGATACCAAACTCTATAGAGGCATGATTGGATCATTACTTTATCTGACTGCAAGTAGACCAGATATTATGTTTTCTACTTGTTTCTGTGCTAGATTTCAATCTAACCCAAAAGAATCACATATGTTGGCTGTCAAAAGGATTTTAAGATATCTCAAAGGATCACCTGATCTAGGTTTATGGTATCCAAAAGAAACTGATTTCAAATTAACTGCTTTCACTGATGCTGATCATGCTGGAAGTAGGTTGGACAAAAAAAATACTTCTGGTGCTTGTCATTTTTTGGGGGATAAGATAGTGAGTTGGGCATCAAAGAAACAGAATTGTGTGTCTACCTCAACTGCTGAGGCAGAGTATGTTGCTGCTGCTGCTTCATGCTCTCAAACTTTGTGGATGAGAACACAACTCATGGATTATGGATATCAGCTCAACAAAATTCCCATCTATTGTGACTCAGAAAGTGCAATTGCTATTACTCAGAATCCTGTTCAACATTCAAAGACTAAACACATAGATGTGAGGTATCATTTTATAAAAGACTATGTGGAAAAAGGAACTATAGAGATGCACTTTGTGCATACAAAGTATCAATTGGCTGACTTGTTCACAAAGCCACTTGATCACAAAAGGTTCTCTTTTCTCATACAAAAGGTTCTCTTAATCTGACCAATTGAAAATATTTGTGTTTTTTTAAAAATGATAAATGTGTCTAAGTAAAATTTTCTGAGTAGTGTATTCAGAACTCTGAGTCTTAAGTTCAGAAACTCTGACTCTTAAGTTCAGAACTTCTGAATCTTGAGATCAGAACTTCTGAGTCTTAAGTTCAGAACTTCTGAATCTTGAGTTTAGAAATTCTGAGTCTAGAGTTCAGACCTTCTGAGTCTTAAGGTCAGAGATTCTGAGTCAATACTTCAGAAATCTAACTTTCAAGAATTTATTTTTGAGAAAAACAAATACTTCAAATGTGCGGATTATGTCTTTTCTATTATCTTTTTATCTCATCTTTATGTATCATATTTGGTCAAATACATGCTAAAGTCAAGGGGGAGCATCAATATCTTCTGGAAATTATTTCATGATGCTTAAAAGGTTTGTTGTCATTTCTTATCTCTAATCATTCTAAGAAGAACAAGCTTTTTAATGATAAAATTTTTATCCTGTTCAAACTATATCTGAATTTCAACCAATTTCATATTCAGATATAAGAGTTTAAATGATTTTTTTAAATCATCATTCTATGAACAGAATTCTGATGATAAAATGTGTTTCTATCTGTTCAAACCTCTTCTGAATAACCAAAATTTTTACATCTGTCAGAAGTTGATTTTAAATAAATTTTTGTTACAAGGTAAAATTCTTCTGAATAATGGGATCAGAACTCTGAGTAGAACAATCAGATATCTGATAAAGGAAAGTCAAATCTTCTGAGCGTGTTATTCAGATCTTTGACTTGAGTCAATATTCTATCCAATAACACGTGTCAGCTTCATATTTGGTTGATTATGCCACGCATTTCATTTAAATCCTCTGTGGCATTTCAAATGTGTTGACTCCGTTATAACATTGATTTCGCTTTTCCGTCAAACCTTTCAGCTTCGCGAATTTTAAATAGGTCTTAAAATTCCTATTTCCAATTCTTTCAAATTCCAGAGCGAAAAGTGAGATACGAATCAATCCAGAGTTCTTTGAGTTTGTTTTCTTCTTAAATCATGTCTGGATTTCGAAGAAGTGGTCAAATTTCTCTACATTCTAGTAAGTCTTTGATGGATTCATCTGATTCGGATAATGATGAAGTACAAAATAGAGTTGTTGAGGAAGAAGCAATAAGGGATGATGAAATAAATGAAGAACATGAACAAACGGCTGAATCAGAAGGAAATGCAGATGATGTAAATATAAATGTTGAACATGAACAGAGTGCTGCAGGGTCGATTATGTCGAATAGACCAATCTTAGTGGAAAGGGTTGTTCCTGAAGGAGAATAGTTGAAATTATCATAAAACAATTGTGTTTTGTTATTTGAGGAAAGTAGATTTAAGCCAGAACACAGAATCATCATGGAGTTATTCAAATATCATCCTTACAGAAAGTGGTTTACAAGACACAAAACAGTTCCTGTTCAGTATATTCAACAATGGTGGAAACATCTTAGGTTAGAAGACAACAAGTTTGTATCCGAAATTGGAGGAGTCACAATTACCTTATCAATCGCTGCACTAAGAGAAATGCTGAATCTTCCAGAGAAAGATGATGTACAAAGAAGGACAGATTTTGAAGACTCACCATTAACAGAGGAGTTAATTGCAGAGTTTATGAGATTAGGATATAATGAAGGATTGAGAACCCTTAGTTTGTTCAGAAGGAACAAATTTCCACCTATTTGGGCTTGTTTCTTTCATGTGGTGAATAAGTGTTTGTCAGGGAAAAATAGCTCAGCAGATCAAGGTTCAAAACAGATTCTTCAGATCTTTCAGGGTTTAGTGAGGAATAGGCATTATGATTATACTGCTATACTTTGGGAAGACATGAAGAATACTTTTGAGAAAAATCAGAAAGCTATTCAAAAGAAGACAAAGGATACTCCTCTGGCATACATACCTTACATAAGGTATTGGCAGATTGTAATTTGGTATGCAATGCAAGAAAACAGAACCATTTCAAGAAGATCAAATGAACAGCATGGTCCTACTTTCTATTTGGGTAGGATGTCTTCTGTTACCAAACTTGAGAATTATCCTAATCATAAACTGTTACCAAAATCACTTAGGAATTACATACCAAGGGAGAGTGAGATTTTAAAAGCATATTGCACCTCTATGGGAATTGAAATACCTCAAATCCCTACCCATGAGGACCAACCAGAGAAGAGAGGTGAGGGGTCAAGTCCAGTAAGAGAGGGGGAGGATGTTCAAATGGGTGAACATTCTGAGAGAAATGAGGGGCAAAATTCTGAGAGTTTGGTTAGAACAAGTGAGGAAAAACAGAATGAGGGTGGTAAGGATGAGATATTGTCAACAGAGGTTCAAACAGAAAGAGATGCCTCTGAACCAGCTAATCTTAACCAGGTAACCACAACTGCTATTGATTCACATTTCTTGGTGTTCAATATTGAAACAAACACCATGGACCTAGTGGTGGATCTTGAACAACCCCTCCATACCCACTCAGAAGCATTTCAACATGCTACTGTTTCACATAACTTAGGGGAACCATCCCAAACTCATTTGGAGGGAGGTGATAAATCCCAACCTATTTTTCAACACATTGAGTCTGAATATCACAGTCCTATTCAATTTGAGCCTGAAATTCCTTCTAACACTGGCACAAATCAGGAATTTCGTATTCCTGACACAACATTCATAGACATACCTAATATTGGGTGTCGGGGATTGGATGGAAGTCCCGGTGAGGTGAACATTACAAAAGCCTCATTCAAACATGCATCTGTTGTACAAGATGACTTTGTGTTATCTACAGGCCATGAGCCCTCTGGGCACATGAAAACTGGACCATCTGTTGGTTCAGGTTCACAGTTAGACCATTCGGAATTTGAAAAGATTCAGAATCAAAACAAGGTGATGGGGGAAAAGGTTGAAAAATTGGAGAAAAATGTGGATGATTTGAATGCTGAGGTGACAGGATTAAAAGATATGTTGGAGGGTAAATTGAAATCTGTTGAAACTAAAATAGATACTGTGAAGGCATCCTTGGAATCTCATGAAAAGGAGATCAAGGATATAATGTCTGAATTTCAAAAAGATCTGTTGAAACAAATGCAGAGTATGCAGGAATCTGTATTGAAAGCACTGAGTGTATCTATGGCTTCTACTTCAAAACCTCTTGATCTTGTTCCACTTGCAGAAGCTGAACCTGAAGGTGTTTCTGGTCAGAACACTAAAAGAAAGTTTGATGATAATGAACCTCATGCTCATCAAAAGGGGGAGAAAAGGCAAAGGTTGAGTTCTGATGATGACATTTGCATAGAGGATTTTGAAATAGCAAATATGCACTTAGTCAGTACAAAGAATACAGAAATTAAGATAGTTCAAATTGATAGTTCAGATACAGAGGAAATGGATGTGGAAAGCATAGATGGTGGTGATTCAGATAAAACTGAAGAATTGAATTTAGACACAGAGATGGAAATCAATTCTGATGAAACTGAAGCAATTGAGGAACCTGTGTTGAGGTCAGAGGAAACAGTGGAAAGTTTATTTGTTGACAACACTTGTACAGATATTGTTCTTTATGATAAAGATAGTGTGATGGATTCTGAATCAGAAGAAAGAAGATTAAATGAGAATTTGATCAGAAGGATGCAAAATGAGTTAGTCAGAGCACTTAATGTCCAAAATATTCAACAAAGTGTAAAACTGATAAGGCCTATTGATTTATTGGGAGAAGAAGATAGAACTGTTGATTATTCTCAGAAATTTAAACATGAGTTTCGATTTAACTATGCTGATGAGATGAATACAGAAGAAGAATATGAGAGAGTGGAAGATTACTTTATGCCTTCTGAATATATATTCAGAAAACCAATTGTGATTCCTAAGATTAACTTGCAAATTTTGGAGGAGCCTGTATGTGATTTTATCCTGGAGTTGAGTGATGTACCACTTGCTAGACAATTTCATGATGACATTTTTCCTGAGGAAATATATGAGAATCTCTATCACACAGAAGGAGATTATGAGCTATTGGAGAGCAACATTGATGGCTTCATGGATGACAGATCTCAGATGATTTATACAGAAGTCTCAAACAGATTCAGAATTCCTGATTTAAGACTACACATTCAGAAGAAGATTGAGAAAGTGTTGATGTTTAAACCAGAAGAATTCAATGGTCTGATGTTTGTTAGATTGGAAGTGCTGAAAGAAAGAAGTACAAAGGTTTCCATGTCAAGTTTTGATTTTCACAGATTAACTCTTGATGATCAGATCTTTCTAGTTAAGTTCTTTGCCAGTACTGAAGAAACCTTGATAGAGATTGAGTGCAGAAGAATTCTGTGGATTTATGTCAGAAATATGTACATGTATGATTTTCAATTGGCAATTGAAGGAAGAAAAGAGAAATGCAACTTGAAATGTCCAGCAATGATTTCAGGGTTTGGTGTATATGTGAAGGGATTTATAAATGAAGGAATGGAAACTGAAGGGTTTGCATATCCAGTTCAAGGAAGACTTGAAATGTTTAAACTGAAGGAATTGGTGAAGTATAGTGATGCAACTTTGAGTTGGTTACTAACTGAAATGAAAGTTAATGTTGCTACTGAAAGAGAAAATCTAAAGAAAAAATGTGTAAACTCTGTGGAAAGAAGATTAAATCTCAGAAGAAAAATCAGAAGCTGTGGTGAATGGTTATTATCAGAGGTTAATCCTAAAAGAATGTTGCACAATGACTTTGTGTTTCCTGCTGAGTATGAAGTGAATGAAATCCTTTCAGATGAAGTTGAAGAAGTTCAGGACACAACTCCTCAGAATGTGCAAATAACAAGTCTTGATCAAGCTGAACAATCTGAATCAAAAGAAGATGAGATGTCAATTGATTTGAATGGATACTTTCTTGAGTTTGATCTACCTGAGTTTTTCAAGCCTAAAGAGATACAATTTCTGAATGTATATTATGATAGACCAAAGGAGACTCAGATCTGGTTGGTAGAGAAATCAAGGTGTCTTGGGAAATCAAAACAGGCTGTATATTCAGACTTCTTAATCACAGGGATCAGAGAATTAAAAGTTAAACAATTCAGAAAGATGGAATACTTGTCTTTTGAAGTTTTGAGAGAAGATGGCAAAGTATACTATTTCACTGATGCAGATTTTGAAAAGCTATCAGTAGTGGATTTCTACAGATTACATTGTATGATGTGCTTCAAGGAATCAAGCAAAGATAAGACTGAAAGGAAGGCAAGAAGTGTGGTAATTGAGGCTATGTTTTACATCCTAAGATGGCATGGTTATACAGATTTTCAAATAGCTCTGTATTTGCAAAGGCCGTGTGTTTATCTGGCAAAACCCAACACAGATCATGATCAGAAAAAGGTGTTAAAAACTGGAAGTGTTCTTAAATATCCAGATTTGGGAGTCTTTTTGAAAAACAAGAGTGAAAAGATCTTCTTCAGAGCAAAGGAGACTGCAAAATACTGCTCTGGAACTTTGAGATTCATCAAGCATAACTTGGAGAAAAAGATGTTGAAAATAAAGCAATGCAACATAACTCAGGAAGTGATGACTCAGCAGATTGAAACTATTCAAGAAGTTATTGTCAAGATCGACAAAAGGCTTAATCAAAGAAATGTGCTCTTACAGAAGATTGCTCCTGCCTTGAAAGATTTGGATGATGCAAAGTATCAGTTTATTTGACAAAAGGGGGGAGATTGTTAGATCTGAGTTTTGTCAATAAACTAAGTGTTAAAGGTCTGATGAGAAGACTCAGATGTTCTGATATGAAGAGTCAGAAGTCTGAGAAGAAGAGTCAGAAGTAGAGCCAGAAGTTCTGAGAAGCCTTGTCAGAAGAACGTTCAGAAGTTCTGAACTACCTGTTCAGAACTTATAACTAGATACTTTCCTTAGTGTTTAGTTAACTAATTAGGACACGTGTATTGTTCCTATTAGTCATTCATATTTGTACTGTAGCTTTAATATTTCCGTTGCAGTATATATAGTAGTTAGCACTACATTGCTAACTGATTTTCCCCGAATATATTTGTATTCTCTTTTTGTAATCTTTGAGATTCTCTCTCTCTAAGATCTGTAATTCTGTTCTTCATTAAATACAATTGGGCTTGATCATATTACTTCTCAATTACTGTTTCATACATTGTTGTATTGATTGTAAGAGTAAATCCTGGACTTACAGACACAAATCAATCAGAGGAGAGCAAACACAAGCACTCAAGCTCAGAAGAACACTCACAGCAAAGAATTCACTCTCGAAGATCGCTCTTGATGCACGACAATCACGCAAGACAATTCATCTTTACACACGACGCACACTGTTTAAACACCGGAAACACATGTACTTTACATTTCGAAGCATTTTCTTCATTTGTATTGTAACCATTGTACGATCGACACCAGTATCCAAGGACATCGCCCCTGATTGGCGACCTTAGTGCAGCGACGACATCCCTTGTCGTCCGCATGTTGTTTCCTCGATTGAGGTTTTTCCTACATCATCAAATTCTTTGTCTTCTTTATTTTTACCTTCGTCGCACGTTTCGTTGAAAGGTTTATTTCTTTAGTTCATTAAGTCCACATCGACCTTAAGTTGTCCCTTTGGTGCGATTTTTGGCATTAACAGTTTGGCGCCATCCGTGGGACCTCATCTAGAGAAAATCCTCGACGAACGTGCACCTCACTAACGGTTTCTTGGAAGTTTCCTCTGTTCTCTGTTGCAGGAAAATGACAGATAAAAAAATGATCGGTAGATGTATCGCATGTATCGCATCATCCGAAGGACTCGGGGGCTCGGAACGGCCGTTACAAAATGGGAAACACCATATTTCGATTTCAAAAGTCCTTGGAAAAAAGGCGCTTCTCGACTCCAAGTTACGGTAACTGTGACATCCTGCGTGGATGGAATATGGTATAACAACTCTGTATATATATACTCTACGTATATTTTCCTCGTTCAATTATTTTAATCTAACATATAAATGTTGATTTAAGCATCAAAGGATCATTGGTCAAACCAACAACCACCCCCGATTTTACATTGCAGGCTCGCAAGTTTATATAAATACAGGTCTTACGATTTACATCGTAAGAAACGAATGTATCTACGGCTTAAAACGCAGATCCTAGGATATACAGTCGTCGATAAAAGATGTCTCCCATTTTTTATCTTATGATCGCCAGCCATGACAAAACAGGTTAAAATTCTCGGTCGCCAATAACAGCGACTCGCATGTCGAAATCTCATGATCGCTAGTCATTACATATGTCGTCAATAAAAACAACTTGTACTTTGAATCTCGCAATCTCAGTCATGATTCCAAGGGACCAGAATACTTAAACCGACACTTTGGCAAACCTTGCGTATGCTTTGGTCGAACCAATACTCGACAGCATTCCAATGACCCATCTGGTGACGTCATGCATCGAAAATGGCGATGTCATCCAGATGGAAGACCAAGAATATAATTGGTCGAGCGACATCCGAATTTGTCTGCGACAATGGATCCCAGTTCGTAATCAACAGGGCTCGATAGTTCTCTGAAGACCGCGACATCAAGATGTCAACCTCAACACCCAGGGGCAAGCGGTCGAACGACATTTCAACAGACGTCAAAGCTAAAAGTCTTTCAAGAAGATGACTACGTCCTCCGTCGAGTGTTCCAAAGCACTCAAGAGCTCAATACAAGTAAAAGGCTCTTATTGTATCTCAGAAGTCGTAGGTAAAAGTGCCTATCGGCTACAAACCCTCGACAATTGAGAAATCCCACGAAGCTGGAATGCAACGCATTTGAAAAGGTATTTCTTCTAAATCCCTTTTCCTTCTTTCGTATAATTTTTTATCACGACGATTACTGACTTAAGCATCGGAGGGTCGATGGCTAGCCAACGACCAACCTCTGACATTGTTTTATCGCAGGATCGCACGACATTAGTTGCTAAAGTCTATTATATGACTTTAGTCTCGCATGATCGAATGATATATAAGTCCATCGTACGATCTTAACCTCGCAAGGTCGCATGACATAAGTAATCAGGTCTATGACTTGATCATTCCATCATAGGAACACATGATACAAAGTTCATCGTATGATCAAATCACACGATCATAAGCTCTAGCGACCCCACAATCTAAATTCTTCAACTTAGAAAAACTTCATGTTCTGAATGAATGTTGTAATCGCATGCGCTTATGTTTGCTCATACGATTCAAGAATATAAAAGTCTTATGACTTGCGTTCTAGTCGTTGTATTACAATAGATGCCCAAGTCGCACGACTCTTTGTACTTAATGAATTTTTACAGTCGATATTACATCTGTCCATGACATGTATGAGTCGAAGTGATACTCAGGTTCAATAGAAAGGTAAACTTTTTACCGATTATCTTTAAAGCGGAATTTACACAACGTAACACGGGTCTCTAACGACCATATCTGCTCGGATCGCTAGACCACAGGTCTTTAATGATCATATCGGCTCGGAACGCCATAACAAATATCTCTAATGACCGTATCGGCGGTGAACGCTAGATCACAGGACCACGTCGACCGAGAACGCCAACCCGGCGACATGGGCCCCTGTCTCCTCGATAGGAAAACGTTCCATGAAAGACGAGAGCAAATATTTCCTCAGATGAAGAAACAACGTCGTCCCGTCTAGGACACCAACAACGTCGTCCCGTCTAGGACATCAACAACGTCGTCCCACCTAGGACACCATCGGCCGATGACCCGTCCCCCTTGTCGGCAGACGCTGGGGACGACACCTTGGACGCTAGCTTCGTCACTGTCGCTGGAAGCGCCAAACTTGCTGGTGTCATGTCCATCACACCAGAACACCTGGATGACGCCCTCGCCTCTTTAGGCGTGAAAACTCTCGTCGAAACGTCAGCCCGCGAAGACGGTTCCTTCAGGACTACCGTCCTTGTCTTCTTCAAGATTCCCGACCTAGCTGTCGGGGCATTCTTTCTCCTTTCCCGGCCTCGAAGGGCAAGCACAACTTGCGTCGCCTTCTTTGGCTGACCAAGTCAGTTTTCCTCTGATGATCTTAGCAAAAATAACACGTCTCTGTAGCAACGCATTTACTTTAGTGCGAGATCTGAAATTCCACTGGCTTTGAAATTCAGATCTCGGGGGGCTAACTGTTTGGGTAAAAAATCACATCCTCGACCGACTTGGGAAATCCCCTCGACATGACCTATGGACATTGGTTACCCCCAACCGACAATGATAATACCCATTATTATCATATCCCCGACATACGTTAAATAACCACGATAATTGACATATTAGATCAATAGTCATATTACATCTCATGATCGCACGTCATGTATCGCACTTCGCACATCACTAGTCCTACATCACTAGTCTTATGTCGCCAGTTACGGCTCGTCGGTCTTACGTCGACAATCTCCTGTCATCAGTGTTATATTGCTCTGGTCCTACGACAACATCGTCCTGACATCCTGGTCCTACAACCAAATGGCCTTATATTTTGGCGGTAGTCGTATGTTCCATAAGACCGACATCCGAGACTTAAGATGGTCGTACGATTATACTAACCGTTAACAGTCAAACATCCTTTTCTTTTGTTTATTAATGCAGGTCTTGACCACGAACAGAAAAGGTAAGACACTCGTTATGAACCATATCTTGTATTAAGATAAGGTCCCGACAAAGACCCAGAAAACATCTGTCGTCCCTCCCGAAAGGTAAGTCGATAGTTCTTCGCGACACTCGACCTTGACGTAGCCCGCTCCGCACGACCGTCGCATAAAGACCATGCGACCTCAACCAAGCTAACACATAACATAACTATTACGTTTGTTAAGTGTTTAATGCAGGAGTCAAAGACATTAAAGATCAACGGCTATAACCGATGAAATCAATTATTAGCATCTAATCCCGCATCGAAGACGACGACCGTTACAAACATCATTAAAGTCCTTAATGATCCAATTAAAGCTCCCGAAGACAATAAATATCAAGCTTCAACAATCAATTGAGGGGACAATCAGACACAAATCAATCAGAGGAGAGCAAACACAAGCACTCAAGCTCAGAAGAGCACTCACAGCAAAGAATTAACTCTCGAAGATCGCTCTCGACGCACGACAATCACGCAAGACAATTCATCTTTACACACGACGCACACTGTTTAAACACCGGAAACACTTGTACTTTACATTTCGAAGCATTTTCTTCATTTGTATTGTAACCATTGTACGATCGACACCAGTATCCAAGGACATCGCCCCTGATTGGCGACCATAGTGCAGCGACGACATCCCTTGTCGTCCGCAGGTTTTTTCCTCGATTGAGGTTTTTCCCGCGTCATCAAATTCTTTGTCTTCTTTATTTTTACCTTCGTTGAGAGGTTCCTTTATTTAGTTGATTAAGTCCACGTCGACCTTAAGTTGTTCCTTTGGTGCGATTTTTGGCATTAATAGCTGCGATCCATTCTGCATGGGTGGTGGCCTTATGTGCTGAGGAGGAACTGTCCCGAATTGGGGATTTGGGTTGAATGGCCCCGACTGCTGGTTCTGCATGAACGAACCTGGATGCTGATTCTGAGCGAACGGACCTAATCCTGGACCTGGATTATGCGCGAATGGTCGAGGACCATTCTGACCGAACGATCCTTGGCCTGGATTCTGAACGAATGGCCTAGGACCATTCTGAGGTCCAGCGGGATTCCTTAGTCGTGCGATCTCCTTAGCTGCTCTACGGCTTTGCTCTGCCAAGGCGTTGATTTGATTTTGAGCGACTTCAAGCTCCTGGTACATCTGGGCAATGACATGCTGCTGATCTCCAGGGGCTGCCATTTTTCTGCAACAGGGAACAAAGAAAACACCAAGAAAGCATTAGTAAAACGCACGTTTGTTGAAGATTTTCTCTAGATGGGGTCCCACGGATGGCGCCAAACTGTTAATGCCAAAAATCGCACCAAAGGGACAACTTAAGGTCGATGTGGACTTTAACAACTATAGAAAGGAATCGTTCGACAAAGGCGTGCGACAAAGATAAAAAATAGAGATGAGACAAAGGATTTGATGACGCAGGAAAAACCTCAACGAGGAAAAAACCTGCGGACGACAGTGGATGTCGTCGCTGCACTATGGTCACCAATTAGGGGCGATGTCCTTGGTGTTCCGGGTGTCGATCGTACAGAGATTACAATACAAATGAAGGGAAAGACATCGAAATGTAAAGTACAAGTGTTTGAAATGTAAAAACAGTGTGCGTCGTGTATGAAAACAACGTGTAAACTACTGGTCGAGAGTGAAAGTCGTGCGTGGAGAGCGATCTTCTATGAATGATCTCTTTGCTTCGAATGAATATTCTTCGAGTGTTTGCGTTAGCTTATGTTGTTCGATGTTCAGTGCTCTTGTTCTCCCTCTCTCCCTGTGTCATTCGATGTCCTGAAACTGAGGATTGAACTTGGGATTTATAGTCTTCCGATCCTTTTAATTGAATCATTAAGATCTTTGATGATTGTTGTAACGGTCGTCGTCTTCAATATGGGATTAGATGCTCATAACTGATTTAGTCGGTTATAGCCGTTGTCCATTAATGACTTTGACTCCTGCATTAATCACTGAACAAATATAACAGTCGTATAACGCGTTAGTCGGTCGAGGTCGTACGGTTTTGTGCGACGGTCGTGCGGAACGGGCGACGTCGAGGTCGAGTGTTGTGAGGAACTCTCGACTTACCTTTTAAGAGGGGCGACATAGGTTCTTTGGGTCTTTGTCGGGACCTTATCTTAATACAAGATATAGCTCATAACATGTGTCTTACCTTTTCTGGTCGTGGTCGAGACCTATGAAATTTTGCCCAAACAATTTGCGATTTATGGACTTTGTTTTTTGTGCTCGACTGTTGGCGATCGAGTTATGTAATGTAATAGTTGTTTTGATGAATGGAATCTTTATCTCGCATACCTCCCTGTTTTACATGCCTTATAAGTAATCATAAGTGTTTAATTGTGAATTTCAATGGTAGAAGAAAACATGCGACTTAGGCATTCACTGCAATACAATGATCAAGACATGTATCATACATTTGAATCATATTAACAATCATATGCGATTGACGTGTTCATCCAGATCATACAAATTTCCCTAGGTCTAAAGAACTTTGATCGAATGAATTTTAAACCCTACGATCGTATAACCATATCGTACGACGCTCGTGAATCGTGCGTCCCTACGACAGAGCGAGTCATAGACTTGAACATTTGTATAATGCGGCGAGATTTATAGTCGTATAGAAGACTTAATAACTAATATCGTGCGATACTGCGTTAAAACGATGTCAGAGGTTGGTCGTTGGCTAATCAACGACCCTACGATGCTTAAGTTAGTAATTGTCGCGATGAGAAAATCGTATGAAAGAGAAAAAAGACTTAGAAAAAATACCTTTTCAAATGTGTAGCATTCCAGCTACGTGGGACGTCTTGGTTGTCGAGGGTTTGGAGCCGATAGGCACCTTTACCAACAACTTCTGAGATACGATAAGGACCATCCCACTTGGTGGTAAGTTTACCTGCATTGAGTTCTTGAGTGTTTTGGAATACTCGACGGAGGACGTAGTCGCCTATTTGAAAGACTTTAATTTTGACATTTTTGTTGAAGTGTCGCTCGACCACTTGTTTTTGTGATGCCATTTTGATCAACGCTGACTCTCTGAGCTCTTTGAGGGCAGCGAGATCATAACTTAGATCGACTAGATTGTG
Source organism: Saussurea involucrata (assembly GCA_033807775.1). NCBI lineage: Eukaryota > Viridiplantae > Streptophyta > Magnoliopsida > Asterales > Asteraceae > Saussurea > Saussurea involucrata. The sequence continues at coordinate 102,099,419 of CM066314.1, read as the reverse complement.
GTCGACGAAAGTATGTCTTGATGTCGAGAGCTGAATTTCGACTGGTAGAACTGCTTCACAACCATAAACCAAGGAAAAGGGAGTTTGTCCTGTGGACGTATGAGGCGTCGTACGATTTGCCCACAGGACTGAAGGAAGCTCTTCGACCCACTTTCCTTTTGCGGCTTGTAGTCTCTTTTTGATTGAAGCAACGATGGTCTTATTGCTTGATTCAGCAAGTCCATTTGCCTGGGGATATCTGGGTGTCGAGGTCGTCAGCTTGATACTACGGTCTTCACAGAACTGTCGAGGCCTGTCGCTTATGAATTGAGACCCATTGTCGCAGACAATTTCGGATGGAATCCCAAACCTGCATATAATGTTAGTCTGGATAAAAGACACGACTTCCTTGTCCCGAACTTGGGAAAAGGCTGCTGCTTCTACCCATTTGGAGAAATAATCTGTAAGCACGAGGAGGAATACTTTTTGCCCAGAGGCAGGTGGTAGCTTGCCGACAATGTCCATACCCCATCTCATGAAAGGCCACCGGATCAGTGTCGAATGTAAGGGTTCATATTGTTTATGAGACGTACCTGAATGTCGTTGACAGGGATCACAGTTTTGGACATACCTGATAGCGTCTTGTCGTAGTGTCGGCCAAAAGTAACCTTGCCGAGAGATACGATTGGCCAGACTGCGACTTCCGGAGTGATTGCCACACTCTCCATCGTGCATTTCTTGGAGGATCTTTTGAACTTGACTCTTACTGACAAAACATCCCAGGTTTAATCCTATCGACGATCGTCGATAGAGCCTATCTTCGATCATGACATACCTGGATGCCTTGAATCTGATTTTTCGAGCTTCCATCTTGTCTTTTGGAAGTTGGTCGTGCATAAGAAAATTTCGAATGTCGCATGACCAATCATCTTCTAGTTCTTCGATATGGACGACATCGTCATTTTCGATGGACGATGCCGTCAGGTGCACCAGAGGAATATTGTTGAATATTGGTTCCACTAGGGTGGACCCAAGATTTTCTAAAGCGTCGGCTTGCGTATTCTGATCCCTTGGGATCTGTTCAATAGAAAAAGATTCAAATTTCTCTGACTTTTATTTTGCTATCTTTAAGTACGACGTCATTTTTGAATCTTTGGCTGTGAATTCTCCATTCATCTGGTTCACGACCAGAAGAGAATCGCTTTTTACGTGCAGCGAGGATGCCCCCGAGTCGCGGGCCATATCCATTCCTACAATCAGGGCTTCGTACTCAGCTTAGTTGTTGGTGGTTTTGAAGTCGCATCAGACTGAATATACCGTCTTTCCCCCCTGTGGCGAATTTAAGATGATGCCAAGTCCTGATCCTCTGATGTTGGATGATCCGTCGACATATAAGGTCCAAGGTACGTCGTCGTGAGTCGCCACAGTAGATACTTCGAGCTCAGTTTCTTTTCCCAACTCAGGACTAAAATCGGTGATAAAATCAGCTAGTGCTTGCGACTTGATTGCTGTACTGGGCTTGAAATCGATGTCGTAACTGATGAGATATATGCTCCATTTTGCCAATCGACCTGTCAACTCAGGTTTTCTCAAGACATACTTGATAGGATAGTTAATAACGACAGTAATCGGGTGTGATTCGAAATAATGTCGCAATTTTTTGGCGACTGTAACAAGCGACAAGAGTAATTTTTCCGTTGAGGAATACCTGGTTTCGGCGTCTAACAGGGATTTACTTACATAGTAGTTCGGCAGTTGCTGATTTTCTTCTTCCCGCGTCAGGACGGCACTCACTGCATTTGGACTAACGGCCAAATATAGCTGTAAGACCTCATGATCGCGAGGTTTCGACAACAAAGGAGGCAACGTCATGTACTCTTTTAATTTTTGGAGTGCTCGCTCATGATCGTATGTCCAGTCGAAGCCTCTGTTTTTCCTGAGGACATTGTAGAATAAATTACATCTATCTGAGGATCCAGAGATGAACCTGTTTAGAGCTGCCACTCGACCAGTGAGTTTTTGGACCTCCTTGAAATTTCTTGGAGATTTAATCTCAACAATGTCTTTGATCTGATCGGGGTTGGCCTCAATTCCTCGACGAGTGACCATGTAGCCTAGGAATTTCCCGGCACTAACACCGAAGGAACACTTCGTTGGGTTGAGTTTCATGCTATACTTGCGAAGGACGTCAAATGACTGCCTCAAATATGGGATTAGATGCTCATAACTGATTTAGTCGGTTATAGCCGTTGTCCATTAATGACTTTGACTCCTGCATTAATCACTGAACAAATATTACAGTCGTATAACGCGTTAGTCGGTCGAGGCCGTACGGTTTTGTGCGACGGTCGTGCGGAACGGGCGACGTCGAGGTCGAGTGTTGTGAGGAACTCTCGACTTACCTTTTAAGAGGGGCGACATAGGTTCTTTGGGTCTTTGTCGGGACCTTATCTTAATACAAGATATAGCTCATAACATGTGTCTTACCTTTTCTGGTCGTGGTCGAGACCTATGAAATTTTGCCCAAACAATTTGCGATTTATGGACTTTGTTTTTTGTGCTCGACTGTTGGCGATCGAGTTATGTAATGTAATAGTTGTTTTGATGAATAGAATCTTTATCTCGCATACCTCCCTGTTTTACATGCCTTATAAGTAATCATAAGTGTTTAATTGTGAATTTCAATGGTAGAAGAAAACATGCGACTTAGGCATTCACTGCAATACAATGATCAAGACATGTATCATACATTTGAATCATATTAACAATCATATGCGATTTACGTGTTCATCCATATCATACAAATTTCCCTAGGTCTTAAGAACTTTGATCGAATGAATTTTAAACCCTACGATCGTATAACCATATCGTACGACGCTCGTGAATCGTGCGTCCCTACGACAGAGCGAGTCATAGACTTGAACATTTGAATAATGCGGGGAGATTTATAGTCGTATAGAAGACTTAATAACTAATATCGTGCGATCCTGCGTTAAAACGATGTCAGAGGTTAGTCGTTGGCTAATCAACGACCCTCCGATGCTTAAGTTAGTAATTGTCGCGATGAGAAAATCGTATGAAAGAGAAAAAAGACTTAGAAAAAATACCTTTTCAAATGTGTAGCATTCCAGCTACGTGGGACGTCTTGGTTGTCGAGGGTTTGGAGCCGATAGGCACCTTTACCAACGACTTCTGAGATACGATAAGGACCTTCCCACTTGGTGGTAAGTTTACCTGCATTGAGTTCTTGAGTGTTTTGGAATACTCGACGGAGGACGTAGTCGCCTATTTGAAAGACTTTAATTTTGACATTTTTGTTGAAGTGTCGTTCGACCACTTGTTTTTGTGATGCCATTTTGATCAACGCTGACTCTCTGAGCTCTTTGAGGGCAGCGAGATCATAACTTAGATCGACTAGATTGTGGTCGACGAAAGTATGTCTTGATGTCGAGAGCTGAATTTCGACTGGTAGAACTGCTTCACAACCATAAACCAAGGAAAAGGGAGTTTGTCCTGTGGACGTAAGAGGCGTCGTACGATTTGCCCACAGGACTGAAGGAAGCTCTTCGACCCACTTTCCTTTTGCGGCTTGTAGTCTCTTTTTGATTGAAGCAACGATGGTCTTATTGCTTGATTCAGCAAGTCCATTTGCCTGGGGATATCTGGGTGTCGAGGTCGTCAGCTTGATACTACGGTCTTCACAGAACTGTCGAGGCCTGTCGCTTATGAATTGAGACCCATTGTCGCAGACAATTTCGGATGGAATCCCAAACCTGCATATAATGTTAGTCTGGATAAAAGACACGACTTCCTTGTCCCGAACTTGGGAAAAGGCTGCTGCTTCTACCCATTTGGAGAAATAATCTGTAAGCACGAGGAGGAATACTTTTTGCCCAGAGGCAGGTGGTAGCTTGCCGACAATGTCCATACCCCATCTCATGAAAGGCCACCGGATCAGTGTCGAATGTAAGGGTTCAGATGGTTTATGAGACGTACCTGAATGTCGTTGACAGGGATCACAGTTTTGGACATACCTGATAGCGTCTTGTCGTAGTGTCGGCCAAAAGTAACCTTGCCGAGAGATACGATTGGCCAGACTGCGACTTCCGGAGTGATTGCCACACTCTCCATCGTGCATTTCTTGGAGGATCTTTTGAACTTGACTCTTACTGACAAAACATCTCAGGTTTAACCCTATCGACGATCGTCGATAGAGCCTATCTTCGATCATGACATACCTAGATGCCTTGAATCTGATTTTTCGAGCTTCCATCTTGTCTTTTGGAAGTTGGTCGTGCATAAGAAAAATTCGAATGTCGCATGACCAATCATCTTCTAGTTCTTCGATCTGGACGACATCGTCATTTTCGATGGACGATGCCGTCAGGTGCACCAGAGGAATATTGTTTGTGAAATCCCAAATCTAGCTAGAAATCAAAAATGATATAGAGAGAAAATCTAGAGTACACGAGTCATCCATATATTGATCTTCAAAGTGTAAATGACAAAATGATTAAGTTGTTTCTAAAGGGATCTAGATTTTCTCATAACTAAGAACTAGACATGCCTATTTATACCCATAACATACAAGGTATAAAGGCACAGCTAACTAATACAGTACATTGACTTTACAGTAAATCTTGAATACAACAATGCTCTAACAATCTCCCCCTTTGGATTCAAGATTTAAAAAATATGACAGCAGTCTTCAGCTCTTTGTAAAGTCAATCTTCTCCAACAGACACTCTATCAAACCATCTTCAAATAGCTTTATCTCCACTAGTTCACGGCGAACTATATGCTTTGACACTCTTTAAGAACTCAGCTTTAAAGAATCTTCAGACAAACATGAAAAGTCATTGTCTTTTTCTTTGAAAAGTCAACCTTCTTCAATAAAATCTTCAACAGATTGTCTTCAAGTCTTGAATATGGAACAAGATGAATCAGAAACGATTAGAGTTTGGATCAGAAAGATGTGAAACCATCCACATTGTTGAACTTTTAGGTGTAAGCGCATTCCGAGAACCACTCAGAACTAAGATAACCAAATTCAGCAACATTTGGACTTCACATGATCCTTCTCCCCAATCTTCAGTCTTTGTTCACGAATCTTTGACTTGAAAGTTCTTTGACATGAAATATCTTTGACTTGAAAATTCTTTGACATGAAATTGAAATTAAACTTTTCTCCCCCTTTTTCGATGATGGTGAGCATCATAATCATCGAAAACCATTTTCAATTTCAGTCGTGTCTTTGAGTATTGCTAACAATCTCCTCCTTACAGAATAACCTTGCTCCCCCTCAAAATAAGAATTCTGGAGCAGTTTATTTTCTCCCCCTGAAAGTATGCATATATTTCAATAACGTACAGTATTTGAAATTGTAGCACAAATTTTAAAACAAATTTACACAAGGAAAATAAAATTCATTGAATTTCATTTTATAACAACAAACATTTGATCATTTGAAAACTTTACAAAAGAAATTCAACTTTATGAAATTAAATAGATTTTTCAATCAAATGAAATCAAATGCATGTGTTTGGATGCAAGAACAAGTCATCATTGTATATCAAGTTAAAAATGTTCAGTTTCAACCCCTTTATTAAATCTATTTGGTGTGCTAGCATGCGAAATATGATTAGCTTCAAGCATATGCAATTCTAAAACATATAAGAATACTTTGCTCTACTCACACTATTTGTCCAAAATCAGAATTTTCACAAATTTACGGGTTTATCGCGACTTTGTATTTTCCCAAGTTTCAAGAGATGTGTGCTCATTGGCATCTTTTGATTTTGTGCACATTGGCATCTTTTGATTTTGTGCTCATTGGCATCTTTTGATCAAAAAGTTTAGTAAGAATAAGATACACCGTTAAACATGACTTTCTATCTGGTTCTATAGCAGGATTTGGGTCAGCATATCCCAGACCAGTTGGCCTTAGGTGCTAGGTGACGAGCACCCCTTAGAACTTAATTTCCCAAACCAGAAAGGCCACATCGATATATCTTAAACCCATTTGTACCAGTAGAACATGGCTTTCTATCTGGTTCTATTGCAGGATTTGGGTCAGCCGATCCCAGACCAGTTGATCTTAGGGACTAGGTGTCGAGCACCCCTTAGGACTTACTCTCCCAAACCAAAAAGACCACAGGTACAAACTTTCAAACTAAATGATATTCTATATAAGTTCGGATTTCCATCACAAAATATGAATGATATCTCAATCACTTGGTTCTAAAACATAGTACTTCCCCCATATTTTCGTTTCCATTCATCATTCTGATAAATAGGATTTTTGAGCATTATATTCTATATAAGTCCAGATTCACATAACTTTGAGCATTCAGCATAATTTCATTCATGTTTTGCTGACCTTTCGATTTATTTCAGAGGTGAATAGTTGAAACAAATCTAACTCAGATAATACAAAAATACTTGTAAAATCATCTTTTAGCACACATTTAATTCATTGAATGAAAATTGAAAATTTTATCTCATTGAATTAAATTTGTAAAGATTCAAGTTTTCAAAGTGGTAGAAACAAAATATAATCCAATGTTACCTTTTACCACGTTCCTTGAAACAGAAAGATGTAACAGTTAAAGATATCACCTGAGAAGTGTGAGTTCTAAACTGATTTGTTTAGAAGTCTTAGTCTTTGAAGTACGGGTTTTGAACTGATATGTTCAAAAGCCAAAGACATTGAAGCACGGGTCCTGAATTGATGTATTCAGAAACCAAAATCTCTTTTAAGTGCGGGTCCTAAACTGATATGTTTAGAAACCATTGCCGTTGAAGCATGGGTTTTGAACTGATATGTTCAAAAGCCAATGTTCTTTGTCTCCCCCTTAATGGTACAAATATTCTTCAAAAAAAAAATCCACCGCTTCTTTTCTATTTTCAGTCATGTGTGTAGTATGAATTTACAAGTCAGTACAACACATGATAAACCTGCAAAACAGATTAAGCAGATTTTGGTACCCAACGGGACTTGGGTCCTAGTGTGTTAAGTAAACAAGAACACGAACTCCCCCTCAATGTCTTAAGGATTCAACATTCCTAGTTTGCTGATTAGAAAATTGAGCCTCTTTTCATCTAAAGGTTTTGTGAAAAGATCAGCAAGTTCTAGTTCTGTTGGTACAAAGTGCATTTCTATCGTTCCCTTCTCAACATGGTCTTTGATAAAATGGTACCTGACATCTATGTGTTTCGTTTTGGAATGCTGAACAGGATTTTCAGTTATTGCAATTGCGCTTTTTGAATCACAATAAATGGGGATCTTGTTGAAGATATATCCATAATCCTTTAGCTGAGTTTTCATCCAAATTACTTGTGAACAGCAACTAGCGGCGGCCACATACTCTGCTTCAGCCGTAGATGTTGATACACAAGTTTGCTTCTTTGATGACCAGCTTACAAGTTTATCTCCCAAGAATTGACAAGCACCAGATGTGCTTTTCCTGTCCATCATATTTCCCGCATGATATGCATCTGTGTAAGCAGTTAGTTCAAACCCAGAATCCTTAGGATACCAAAGACCCAAATTTTTTGTGCCTTTGAGATATCTAAAGATTCGCTTTACAGCCACAATGTGAGATTCCTTCGGGTTTGCTTGGAAACGTGCACAAAAAGATGTTGCAAACAAAATATCCGGTCTACTTGCCGTTAGATACAGTAAAGATCCAATCATGCCTCGGTATAACTTTTGATCAACTGATATACCAGATGAATCAGCGTTCAAAAGCTTACCGGTAGCCATGGGAGTTTTCATGGTGGAAGAGGAATTTAAGTCAAATTTCTTAAGCATATCATTTATATATTTTGATTGATTAATGAAAATGCCTTCATTTGACTGTGTCACTTGGAGACCAAGAAAATTTTTTAACTCTCCCATCATACTCATTTGAAAACGGCTTTTCATCACGTCTTCAAAATCTTTACACATATCTGGATTTGTAGATCCAAATATAATGTCGTCAACATATATTTGTACTAACATTAAATCTTTACCTTCTCTTTTGAGAAAAAGAGTTGTATCTATTGTACCTTTGGTGTATCCATTTTTAAGCAGATGAATAGTCAGAGTCTCATACCATGCCCTCGGAGCTTGTTTCAAACCGTAGAGTGCTTTGTCCAAAACATAGACATGGTTGGGATATTTTGGATCTATAAAACCCTCAGGTTGACTTACATAAACCTCTTCATGAAGTATTCCGTTCAGAAACGCAGATTTGACGTCCATTTGAAATACCTTCATGCTTTTATGTGCGGCATATGCAAGAAAAATTCTGATGGCTTCAATCCTTGCTACTGGTGCATAGGTTTCATCATAATCTATTCCTTCTTGTTGATTATACCCTTTTTGCAACCAGTCTTGCTTTGTTTCTGACTATAATTCCTGCTTCGTCTTTCTTGTTCCTAAAGACCCATTTAGTTCCAACAATGGTCTTGTCTTTAGGACGCTTCACCAAATGCCAAACTTCGTTACGCTTAAACTCATTTAACTCCTCTTGCATGGCGTTTATCCAATCTGGATCTTGTAAAGCTTCAGATGCTTTCTTGGGTTCTAACGTGCTTAGAAAGTTGACATACAAACATTCGTTGGTAGTCGCAGATCGTGTTTTCACTCCATCATTGATATCACCAATAATATCTGCTGGGGGTGTGCTTTTGTCCACTTATGTACACTGGGAAGAGTTGAAATCTCTACACGAGTGTTCGATGAATCATTCTCATCCATAACTGCAAGAATCTCTTCAGCAGATTCAGCTGAAGATACATGTGTTGGTTCTGGTACATTAACTTCTGGTTGTTGTATTTCATGTATAGGAACCTCCGATGATGTGTTTACTGAAACCGGAACTTCAGGCTGAATTTCAGGTTCAGAAACTGGAATAGTTGTAGGTACACTTGGAGTTTCGTTGGTTGTCCCAGAAGTACTAGCACCGACATCGTCAGATGGACCAGAGACATTCACACTCGTCTGTTGTGGAGATGCATTTACAGATGTGATGGGTTGTTCCATATCTGCACAATAATCCACAAATGCATCATGAAATAACAAATCTAAATCTTTAGTACTATTATTGTTTAATACAGAATTAGAAAACATTTTCGCCACAGGTTCTACTCCTTTTTTAGTAGAAACTTCAGATTTTTGTCCGAGTTCTGAACTGTGTTGTCCAGAAGTCAAAGTCACACTCTCGTCAAACGTAACGTTGATGCTCTCGATGACTGATTTTGTACGATTATTGTAGATCCGATATGCTTTAGAATTCAAGGAATATCCAATAAAAATCCCTTCATCAGCCTTGACTTGGAATTTTGCAAGGTGTTCTCTATCTTTTAGGACAAAACATCTGCATCCAAAAACACGCAAAAATTTGACGTTAGGTTTGCGATTATTGATTATTTCATATGCAGTTTTATTAAGACGTTTATTAATAATTGTCCTGTTTTGAGTGAAACATGCGGTTGAAACTGCTTCAGCCCATAAACTTGGTGGAAGACCCGAATAAGCAAGCATAGTCCGAGCTGCTTCCACAAGCGTCCTATTTTTTCTTTCAACTACTCCATTTTGTTGTGGAGTAATTGGTGCAGAAAAATTATGAGAGATGCCAACGGATTCAAGAAACGATTGAAGAGTTGCATTCTTGAATTCAGTTCCATTGTCGCTCCTTATCTTTTGAACTGGACGTTGTAGAAGAATTTGAATCCTTTTTATGAACTTAATTATTTGCTCAGGTGCTTCAGATTTGAGTCGAAGAAAATCCAACCAAGTGTAGCGTGAATACTCATCAATCATAACCAAGATATATTTCTTTCCTCCCATTGATTGAGTTCTCATAGGGCCACAGAGATCCATATGAATTAATTCCAAGACGTTGTTGCAGTTAGACAAAGTTTTGGATTTGTACGTGACGTGTTTCATCTTTCCCATTTCGCACGCCGGACAGATAGAAACTTTGTCAATCTTCAGTTCAGGAAGCCCGGAAACTAATCCATCTATTCTGAGCTTGTTGATGCTTCAAAAATTTTGATGTGAGAGTCTCATATGCCACAACCAACATTCATCTTGAGAGGCTTTTGAAACAAGACAAACTTGATTAGAAGCAACCAGAGTCGAAAAATCCATCATATATAGATCGCCGCATCGTTTTGCTCTGAAAATCTCTGACCAGTTCTCATCCACAACATAACAAAACTTCTTGTCAAATATTACCTTACAGTCCTTGTCACAAAACTGACTAATACTGAAAAGGTTATGCCCTAATCCTTCAACATACAAGATCTTTTCTATTTGCATCGAGTCATTCTTCAACGTTCCGTAGCCTCGAACGTGACCTTTAGAATCGTGCAATAAGTTCTTGTACCCCGTCATGTGTCTAGAAGCTACCGAATCAATGACCCACACATGACGATCCTGTAAAAAGATAATTACCTGATCTTAGGTACCCATATCCGTATGGGTCCTTTCTTGTTAGTACGGATCAGTTTGTTTATTACAGTTGATGAACCTTGAATTTTGCCTTTAAAGGTAAGGTTATTTTGTGAATTTGGTTTGTTAAGTTGATCTTTTGGAATCCAAACCATATTCACATCAACAGTTTTTGTTTCTTTCTTCTTATTCTGTTTCTTTGATCTGAAACCGAACATTTTAACAAATTTATTCGCTGAAGATTTTAAAGAAAAAGATGAAGTATTAGTCTTTTTGTTCTTTGGGTCATTTCTATTTAGCTTGAAATAGTTATCCCAACAATGAGCACAATGTATTCTTCTTTTTGCTTGTGTCAACAAGATAGAATTTGAAATTGCATAATTTTTATTTTCACAAACTTTGTAAACATTACACGAATGAATACAATTTTTATTTGAAGAAATACATTTCTCAGTATCAGTATTCCTATTCTCGCTATTCGAAATATTCTCCTTCAGATCCACGCACTTTTCTTCATCCATTTCTGAGAAAGAATGAGAAACATTGTTAGAAGTCTTAGAACTAGAAACATTATTTGGAAACACATTTGATTTTGTTTCGAATAATTTTTCTTTTTCTTTTCTTTTCAGTTCTTGTTCCTTTTTGGCATTAGATATATTTGATGAAAACTTTGTATGATATACTTCACAATATTTCAGTTCAATTTCAAGTTCAGTTCTTTCCTTTTGATGCTTCTCTTTCTCAAGAAAAAGCACTTTTTCAAAATCTAAAATTTGATTTGAAAGTTTTGCACATCTCAAAACAAGTGCTTTGTTATCTTCAAAAAGCTTATCTTTTTCTAAAGATACTTTTACACCAGAATCAATTGTACTTGAAGAAAAATTGTTAGAGCTTTTAGAGTTAGAAGAATCATTCGAACAAGAATTAGATTTGGTTCCGGATGATTCTCCTTTCTCATAACCTTCGAAAGAACATTTTTCTTTTACTTTGACCGAACTTGAAGAATTAGATTGATCTGTTGTTTCACTTTGATTTGAACACTTTTCACAAGTAATTGAATCTTTAGATTTTGATAATTCTAATATTCGGGATTCAAGTCGTCGAATCTCAACTTGAAGTTCAAGATTGACTTTTTGACTATGATCAAAATTTATCCCAATATTATCATGATCATTCTCTAATATTTCAAAATTTAATTGTAATTTAGAAATTTGATTTTCTAAATCAACAATTTTTCGTAAAGTAGAATCCAAATCAGGAAATTCAGAAGAGGTTTCTTGAACAAACTCCTTTTTGTCAGAATCTGAATTTGTATTTGACCCCATTTCAACATTAGATTCAGATTTAACAGGTTCAGGTTCATTGATATTGGAATCAAATGTTTTAGCCATAGATTCATTTGAGAATAATAAACTAAATTCAGTTAGTTCAACCTTTTTGGTTTTGTAACTGGAATTTAGTTCATCGTATTTAAAGTTTGTCGTATTGAATCTAGGCTTTTCTTCCGAACCTTTATCCGTCTTATCCTTATCTTTATTAGAATCCGGAGTTGAACATTCAGATTTAACAAATGTTTTGGATATAAGAGGTATTTCCTTTTTAATGGGTTCCTTTAAATCTTCATCCAATTTTGTAATTGTATACAAAATTTCAGGCGCTTTCTTTGATACCTCTACATCAGATAAACCAAGTCCCATTTTAGGATTAAAAAATCGTTTATCTTTTGGATTATTGGTTAATAATCTTAGAGTTTGCTCAGTCTGACCTCTTTTATAGTTTAACTCTTCAAGTTCTTTGATCTTTGCAAGAGCTTCTATTCTTTCTTCAGTGAGAATCTTAATTTTAAATTGACAGTCTATATTCTCATCACTTATATCAATCATTTTCTTCTTCAATTCAGAAATTTCAGATTCAAGTGTTTTAACTTTTGTTCTAATAACTTCCTTTTCATTTTCTCTATCTTCAGCAAGACATTTGTAAAGAAGTGCCTCATCGTGATATTTCATCATTGAACTTTTCTTATTTTCAAGTTCCTTTTGAACTTTTTCAAATTTCTTATTAAGTTCAATTATCACGAGTTGCATTTCTTCATATCTGTCATCTTCAGTTTCAGACTCATTATCAGAATTATCAGAATTATCAGAAGAATGAAGAGATGATACCTCGGATTCCTGGTCATCTTCATCTAGTTTAGCCATTAAGCTATGCTTTACTTGAGTAAAGTGAGCTTCTTCATCATTAGAGGAATCCATAAGCCAAATTTCTTCCTCAGCATTGACTGGCTTTCCACTTTCTTTTGCTTTTGCCAGATGTGCCTTTCGCTGATAATAGTCAGAATCCTTCACCTTCTTTAGCTTACAGTCTCTGGCATAATGACCTGGCTTTCCACAGTTAAAACAGTTTCGGTCATCTCTATCATTCGTTTCCTCTCTTTCCTTTTTCTCAACTCTCTCCTCTTTCTGCTATTTCTTTTCCTCCTTGTTCTCATATTTCTTCTCAAATCTTTTATACTTGTTAGCTTTGTTGTATTCAGGTTTGGTTTTTGAATAAAACTTCTTTTTGCCAAACTTGTTTTGAAATCTGTTTGTTAATAAAGCCAACTTCTCAGCTATATCAGTCATTTCATCTCCAGAACTGCCACTATCATCATCATCAGAACTTATCTTCTTCTTGCTCATCCCAGAAATCAAAGCTTTTGTTTTCATAGCTTCACTCTTCTTATGTTTACTCAAAAGGGCTAAAGATTCTTCGACCTTTTTATCCTTTTCTTTAACAACTTTTACTTTTTCTTCGTGTTGACCTAGAATACTGAAAATGTCGGTCAACTTTTCATCATCCATATACCTTGACATTTTGGAGCTGAATGGAGTAGGAATCCCATTCTGGTAGAAGATTCTTGACAAATTTGTAATTTATTTCTGATTCTGATTTGTCGACTCCATTTCTTCTCAATTTATTAAGGATGATATTGTATCTATTGTAGGTCTCTTTCAAAGGTTCGCCTTCTCTTGCTTTAAACCCTTCATAAGCATTGATGCTTTGATTCCTTTTGGTCTATTTAGACTTTGATGATCCCTCAAACTGCCTTTCTAACTCATCCCATATCTCTTTCGCTGAGTCACGACTATCTACTCGATTGTAGATATCATTTGGAATTGCCATAGTCAAATAAGTCAAAGCCAGTTCATCAATTGCAATCCTATCTTTGTCATTTTGATTAAAAAATCTGGGTTCTTTATCAATCCTTCTAGGAGCAATATACTGACTTGTAGCAGTTTCAGCTTGACCACCAACATCCATTTGTGGTGTGTGAGGACCTTCTTTGATTGAAACCATTAAATCTCTGTTCTGATGATTTAGAAACTGAGTCATTCTCTTCTTCCATTGGGCATATTCTTCCACTAGAAGAACTGGAGGCTTATTCTTTGATCCCATACTCATTAAATCTCTCGACATCTTTTCAAATAGCTAGGATAATTGATCGTTCAGAAGATCAAGCAGTAAGTGTAACAGATATTACACTTAGAATAAACTGTTCAAGAAAGAAATCAACACTTGGGTCCGAAACCAACACTTAGACAAATTCTGAGTGGTGTGAAACCTTCAGATTTCGGATGCTTTAGAATTCGAAACCTTCAGATTTCGGATGTAGTACGGTGCGAATTCCGTGAATTCGAATGCAACTGAGTACGAATTCCTTGAATTCGAATGCAACTGAATACGAAATCCTTGAATTCGAATTTAGCTTGGTGCGAAATCAATACTTGGCCAAAATCAAAACCAATTACACTCTTCAACTCAGAATTCGGATGTAGATGAGTGCGGAATCACGGAATTCGAACTTAACAGATACGAATTCAACACTTGTACACCAATTCGAAATCACCGGAATTCGGACTTAACTATGTTCGAAACCTCAAGAATTCGAACTTAACAGGGTGCGACACCACGGATTTCGGACTTAACTTGATCCGAAACCAATATTTGAGTACTTCGAAAGTCTTGAATGATGCGAATTCACCAAGAATAATCTGTATGAATGATCCAAATTTACTATGAATATTCCGAATTCACTTTGAATAATCCGAATTCTGCACTTCGACCATCAAAATCACTGAATCTGCCATATCTTCCTCAATTCTTGATCAATTAACACGAAATTTGTACTGGTTTGCTCGAAATCAAAATCCACACACTTTCTTAGTTAATCACAAGATCTAATTCAATCAATTTAATCGAATTAAAGTCTAAAACAATGAATTAGGGTTTTTGAACCAAAATCCAAAGAAATGATCAAGTCTAATGATTCTGTTTAGAAAATGATGATGATCCAAGAATTAATGTTGTTCAGATATCAATTCTGAGTTCAGTGATGCTAAGAAACGATCCAAGAAATCAAAATCCAGAAAAAATCTATGTCTGAATGATAAGTGTTTAGATGAACAGTGATGAACACCAGATCCGAATTCTTCGTGTTTAGTGTAAAAAATCTTCAATTTGGTCTTCGATCTGCTTGAATCTTCTGTTTTGCTCTGATACCAAATGTGAAATCCCAAATCTAGCTAGAAATCAAAAATGATATAGAGAGAAAATCTAGAGTACACAAGTCATCCATATATTGATCTTCAAAGTGTAAATGACAAAATGATTAAGTTGTTTCTAAAGGGATCTAGATTTTCTCATAACTAAGAACTAGACATGCCTATTTATACCCATAACATACAAGGTATAAAGGCACAGCTAACTAATACAGTACATTGACTTTGCAGTAAATCTTGAATACAACAATGCTCTAACATTGTTGAATATTGGTTCCACTAGGGTGGACCCAAGATTTGCTAAAGCGTCGGCTTGCGTATTCTGATCCCTTGGGATTTGTTCAATAGAAAAAGATTCAAATTTCTCTGACTTTTATTTTGCTATCTTTAAGTACGACGTCATTTTTGAATCTTTGGCTGTGAATTCTCCATTCATCTGGTTCACGACCAGAAGAGAATCGCTTTTTACGTGCAGCGAGGCTGCCCCCGAGTCGCGGGCCATATCCATTCCTACAATCAGGGCTTCTTACTCAGCTTCGTTGTTGGTGGTTTTGAAGTCGCATCAGACTGAATATACCGTCTTTCCCCCCTGTGGCGACTTTAAGATGATGCCATGTCCTGATCCTCTGATGTCGGATGATCCGTCGACGTATAAGGTCCAAGGTACGTCGTCGTGAGTCGCCACAGTAGATACTTCGAGCTCAGTTTCTTTTCCCAACTCAGGACTAAAATCGGTGATAAAATCAGCTAGTGCTTGCGACTTGATTGCTGTACTGTGCTTGAAATCGATGTCGTAACTGATGAGATATATGCTCCATTTTGGCAATCGACCTGTCAACTCAGGTTTTCTCAAGACAGACTTGATAGGATAGTTAATAACGACAGTAATCGGGTGTGATTCGAAATAATGTCGCAATTTTTTGGCGGCTGTAACAAGCGACAAGAGTAATTTTTCCGTTGAGGAATACCTGGTTCCGGCGTCTAACATGGATTTACTTACATAGTAGATCGGCAGTTGCTGCTTTTCTTCTTCCCGCGTCAGGACGGCACTCACTGCATTTGGACTAACGGCCAAATATAGCTGTAAGACCTCATGATCGCGAGGTTTCGACAACAAAGGAGGCAACGTCATGTACTCTTTTAATTTTTGGAGTGCTCGCTCATGATCGTATGTCCAGTCGAAGCCTCTGTTTTTCCTGAGGACATTGTAGAATAAATTACATCTATCTGAGGATCCAGAGATGAACCTGTTTAGAGCTGCCACTCGACCAGTGAGTTTTTGGACCTCCTTGAAATTTCTTGGAGATTTAATCTCAACAATGTCTTTGATCTGATCGGGGTTGGCCTCAATTCCTCGACGAGTGACCATGTAGCCTAGGAATTTCCGAGCACTAACACCGAAGGAACACTTCGTTGGGTTGAGTTTCATGCTATACTTGCGAAGGACATCAAATGACTGCCTCAAATGTTCGACGTGGTCGACTGCTTGCTTTGATTTGACGAGCATGTCGTCGATGTAAACCTCCATCGTGTCGCCGAGGTGATCTTTGAACATCTTTTTCACCAAGCGCTGGTAGGTAGAGCCTGCATTTTTTAGTCCAAAAGGCATAACCTTATAACAGTAGATACCTCGATCTGTCATGAATGCAGTTTTCTCCTGGTCCTCGACGTGCATCAGGATCTGATTGTATCCAGAATAAGCATCCATGAACGTCAATAGTTCATGACCCGTTGTGGCGTCGACCATGGCGTCGATATGTGGCAATGGGAAAGGGTCTTTAGGACAGGCTTTGTTGAGATCTGTGAAGTCGATACAGACTCTCCATTTGCCATTTTTCTTCGCCACGACTACGACGTTAGCAAGCCAATCGGGATATTTTACTTCTCGAATCTTCCCTGTCTTGAGGAGGTTGTCGACTTCGTCATTTGTCACCTTATTTCTTTCGGGAGCGAATTTCCTACGCTTTTGCTTAATAGGCTTGAACGATGGATCGACATTGAGCTTATGGGAAATGACGCCAGGATCAATACCGACCATGTCTTCGTGCGACCAGGCAAAACAATCGGCATGTTCCAGCAAGAAAGATATTAACATGCCCTTTAGGAATGGATCGAGGGACGATCCTACAAGGATCTTCTGGTTAGGTTTGCTCTGATCCAAGATGACTTCCTCCAAGCGATAATCGTCGAATGCCTTAGGAATATCTTGTGCATTCTCAAGCTTTTCATGCATCTGGGCGATGATATATTCTTGGACTCCATCATCTGCCATTTCCTGAAACAGAAAACAGAGGGGACTACAAGAAACTGTTAGTAGGACGCACGTTTGTCAAAGATTTTCTCTAGATGGGGCCCCACGGTGGGCGCCAAACTGTTAATGCCAAAAATCGTCCAGAAGGATAACTTAAGGTTGATTGTGGAGCTTAACAACTAAAGAAAGGAATCTTACGACAAAGCATGTGACAAGAACAAAAAATTGTAAAGAGACAAAGATTTGATGACGCGGGAAAAACCTCCACGAGGAAAAAACCCGCGGACGACAATGATGATGTCGTCGCTGCACTATGATCGCCTAACAGGGGCGATATCCTTTGTTTCAGGTGTCGAGGGTACGATGATTACAATACAAATGACTTGAAATGTAAAAATAACAAGTGTATCGAATGTAAAACGAGTGTGTCGTGTGCTAAGACTGCTGGTCGAGAGTGTAAGTCGTGCGTCGAGAGCGATCACTTGAGAGAAATTCCTTTGCTTCGGATGTTCTTGAGTATGCGGTGTGCTTCTGGAATTCGATGGTGATAGATGATCCGAGATGATAGCTTTGTCCTCGTATTTATAGTCTTCGAATGCTTTAATTGATTCGTTGAATGCTTCATGTAACTGTCGTAACGGTTTGCGGACTTAAATGCTCATAACTTACCTCGTCGGTTAAAGCCGTTTGATCATATATGAAGTTTGACCTGCATTAAACGATGAAAACATAACAGAAATGTCGCATGTTAGTCAGTCGAGGTTGTGTATTTCCACACGACCAGGTACTTTCGACTATGGCTTCCGTCCAAGGATAAAGTGTTGACGATTTAACTTTGTTACAAGAGAAGTGTAATAAATGTGTTTAACGTATTGGTCGTGGTCGAGGCTGGTGGATTTTAACCCAAACAGGATATATGCTCCATTTTGCTAAATGACCTGTCAACTCAGGTTTCCTCAAGACAGACTTAAGAGGAAAGTTAGTCACGATAGTAATAGGATGTGATTCAAAATAGTGTCGTAGTTTCTTTGCAGCTGTAACAAGCGATAACAGTAGTTTTTCCAGTGATGAATACCTGGTTTCGGCGTCCAAGAGAGATTTGCTTACATAGTAGATCGGCAGTTGTTGTTTTTCATCTTCTCTTGTCAGGACGACACTTACTGCATTTGGACTGACAGCTAAATATAGCTGCAAGACTTCATGATCGTGAGGCTTCGACAGCAAAGGCGGTGACGCCATATATTCTTTCAATTTTTGCAGTGCTTGCTCATGATCGTCGGTCCAATCGAAGCCTTTATTTTTCCTGAGGACATTGTAAAATAAATGACATATATCTGAGGATCGAGAGATAAACCTGTTCAGAGCTGCCACTCGACCAGTGAGCCTTTGGACCTCTTTGAAATTTCTAGGACTCTTGGTCTCGATAATAGCTTTGATTTGGTCGGGATTAGCCTCGATTCCCCGATGAGTGACCATGTAGCCCAGGAATTTCCCGGCACTGACACCAAAGGAACACTTCGTCGGGTTGAGCTTCATGCTATATGTCACACCCCGCTAAAGCGGAAACACGGAATGTGCAGCTCAAGTTTCATAGCAAAAGTTACAAGATCACAACAACCATCGAAATACATTCAAAGGTCAAACCTTGTCTTTTACAATTGTTTTTATGGAAGGGAAATGAACATGAAATTTAAAGATAGTAAAGAAAAGCTTCATCACGTGTAGCCTTCCTAAGTTCCAACCTTAAAGACGTTCTCCTGAAAAGCATGTAAATGAGAGTGTCAACTAATGCACTAGTTGGTGAGATCACAGGTTTAATGAGTATAACATTGTTTGCCATCACAAAATAGTTTAAATCCACACATGGGATAAAATAATACGGTTATAAAACCACTTGCTCGAGGTAATCATATGTAAAATGCTAAGTTATTGAGCCCGTTACCCGACCTATACCGACATAATTTGCCCCTACCACAACGGTGGAATCATTCCACATACGCGCATGTTCTATCACCAACATTACGCAATACAACAATAATTATGCACTCAAACAAGCGCTACTTGTGAGTGGGGGTGTCAACCCAAATAACGTTATTCATAATTACCAACGGCTCACACTCGTGAGTTAAACGGGTAACGTATACGTGAACGGGGACTTTATACATGATAGCAAAAGAAACTCAAACTTACAACATTTGCAACAACATAGATACCATAGAGCATAAATAAGCAAGCTTCATATTTTCAAGAAGACGAAATAATCGGTGTGTAAAATAGTTGTAGTAACCACATGCTTTTCACCCCAAAATATGTAAAACATTGAAAAAGGGGCTGTGAATACTCACTTGATACGTGACAGAATCCAGGAATCTCCCACAAATACTCCGAGATGGTCCTACTTCAAACCTATGAACGTAAGGTCACTAGTGAGTTCTCAATCTCGAAGGTTCGGTACTAATTATCCAAATCATCATAAAATGTCTTGTTGTGTTTTAATATTATAACGTAATAAACGTATACATTGTTCTCTTAGATTAAAGTTTCTACAATTTCGTCCCAATACGTAACGAAAAGGGTTTTAAAGAACATAAACATATATAGTACATATATATGTATAAACCGAAATTTTATCGTAACGACGATAAAATTAGGGGTCGTAAACGAAATGACAAATATTTAAACGTATAAATATATAAACATAATATATATTTATACTCCACTATTTCATCATAAAATGATGAAATGGGATCAAGAATAAAATGCATAAATATATATAAATATATTATATATATAAACATTCCACAATTTCATCATAAAGGATGAAAAAGGATAAAGAACAAATAAAATGCATAAATAAAGGACATAAATAAATTGCATAGATAAAAGATATACTTATATATTCCACTATTTCATCATAAAATGATGAAATGGGATTAGATATAGTCCTTAATAATAGTAATAATTTGTCCTTCACTGTCCAGAATTTGATGTCACTTTGTGTTCAACTTTTGGTAACTTCCAGGTATAATTAAATCAAGAAATTTTATGTCCATTAAGTTCAATGAGTTAGGAAACTTTTGATACTAGTTTCGTAGTTTTTGGAGAAGTATAACCACATGAAATAATACACGACGTAAAATCCGACAGAATACTTTGCGGTTTGCATCCGGATTTTGTGAGGAGTGTTTGATAAATGAAATCTTTGAGTTTTTAAATGAAACCACTTGCGTTTGAATCCTAACACACTAAAATGAATTCCAGAAAAAGAATAACTCCATTTGGAGTTAAAATGAGTGAGATATGACTCTTTGAAGTGAAGTGTAATTTCTGGCAGCAAGCTGTCCAATCAACACCTTGTGCATGTGCACCCAACTAGACTTTTAAACCAAAATTCTTATTCATTTGCATGAAAAATTCGATTTGACTCTCATTCATACAAATATTTTCAGTTCCCAAACATATTTATGATCCATTTAAAATGCATGCAAAACAACCATCAACTCAAGCTTTGAATACTTTTTGTAAAAGACCCAATATTGAAGATTGTTGATGTTCTTGCCAAGAACATCAACATGCAACCAAAAATTCAGTATTTTGAGCTCATGCATGTGGGTTTAAATGTGTTTTTAGTGGTTTTCAAAGATACATTCATAAGACTCTTGAACAAAAATGATGGATCTTTCAAGATTACTACATGCATGTGTTTAAAATGTTCATCTTTGATCTTAACTTTGGTTTGATTTTGGATTCGCCATCTTTTACTAACAAAAGATGTTATGATGGTAAATCTACAAACATTAAGACCCATAAAGATGATTTTAAAAGATGTGAAGAAAGTGTAACAAAAAGATGAAGATCATACTTTTAAAAATGCAAGAATATGAAAAGACTTAAAAGAATGTGTGTGGATTTTACCCAACACACTTATGTTTACCTTAGATTGCCTTGGACTCTTGTAGTATAAGAGTTTAGGGGTTGGAGTTGTGATGAAGGTTTGAAGGTTTGAAGATGAAGATATGAAGATTTGAAGGTGGAGAAAGAGAGGGATGATACTTGAGAGAAAATGCAAGTAAAAGAAATGATTCAAAAATGAAATGTAAGGTTTATTTTATAGAAATAGGGAGAGAGGGGGGGGGGGGCGGATTTCACCTGGGGGGGGGGGTTTATTAATAAAAAAAATATAAATACTAAAGATAAATGTTGTATTATTGGTTAGATATAAAAATACTTGTATTCTCCTAAACTTAAAATACCAAGTAATTATAAAACAAAGTACTTTCATATATAATATGATTGAAATATATAAATTATGAATTACATAAATACTTGTAGTATATAAATATTTTAGGTTGGCATTTTATGAGATTTATGGATAATTTCCTAATTCAAGGATTTCTTAGGCAAAATTTCTCAATTTTTCCTATTATACCGGGTTTACTCCTACAATTGCACTGTGTAAACTATGTCATAAAAAAAATAAGGTTTCCAAAACAGTTCTATCCTGAGATGTGAATTTGACAGTTGTCACACTATACTTCCGAAGGATGTTGAACGACTGCCTCAAATGTTCGACGTGGTCGACTACTAGCTTCGACTTGACCAACATGTCGTCGATATAGACTTCCATCGTGTCGCCAAGATGATCCTTGAAGATCTTGTTTACTAGACGCTGGTAAGTAGAACCTGCATTTTTTAGTCCAAAAGGCATGACCTTATAACAGTAAATACCTCGATCTGTCATGAATGCAGTTTTCTCCTGGTCCTCGACGTGCATCAGGATCTGATTATATCCAGAATAAGTATCCATGAACGTCAATAGTTCATGTCATGCGGTCGTGTCGACCATGGCATCAATATGTGGCAATGGGAATGGGTCTTTTGGACAAGCTTTGTTGAGATCTGTAAAATCGATACAGACCCTCCATTTGCCATTTTTCTTTGCTACGACCACGACATTAGCAAGCCAGTCGGGGTACTTTACTTCTCGAATCTTCCCCGTCTTGAAGAGGTTGTCGACCTCATCATTTATCACCTTATTCCTCTCAGGAGCAAATTTCCGCCGCCTTTGTTTGATAGGTTTAAATGACGGGTCAATATTGAGCTTATGGGAAATGACGCCAGGGTCTATGTCGGCCATGTCTTCGTGCGACCAGGCAAAACAATCGGCATGTTCCTGTAAGAAAAATATTAGCTTGTCTTTTAAGCAGGGATCGAGGGACGATCCAACAAGGACTTTCTGGCCAGGCTTGCTCTAGTCCAAGATGACTTCCTCCAGGCGATAGTCGTCGACTGTCCCAGGAGGATCATGTGCATTCTTAAGCTCCCCATGCACCTGGGCAATGATTTTCTCTTGGTTTCCGTGGGCTGCCATTTTCCTGAAACAAAGAGAAGAGGAAACTCCAAGAAACCGTTAGTAAGACGTACGTTTATCGAAGATTTTCTCTAGATGGGGCCCCACGGTGGGCGCCAAACTGTTGTTGCCAAAAATCGTCCAGAAGGATAACTTAAGGTTGATTGTGGAGCTTAACAACTAAAGAATAGGAATCACTCGACAAATCGTGCGACGAGGACAGAAAAAGTAAATAAGACAAAGATTTTGGTGACGCGGGAAAAATCTCGATGAGGAAAAAACCCGCGGACGACTTTGGGGGTCGTCGCTGCACTATGGTCGCCAAACAGGGGAGATATCCTTGTGTTTCAAGTGTCGAGATCATAGAGATTACAATACAAATGAAAGAAAGACTTTGAATGTAAAGTAACCAGTGTTTCGAATGTAAAAACAGATGTGTCGTTTGGAAAAAACTATGTGTCGTGTGTGTAAATCGTGCGTCGTGGGCGATCTTTTGAGAGAGAATTCTTTGCTTTGAGTGCTTTCGCTGAGAGTTCAATTGTTCCAAGATGTCAGAGATCTCCGCAAATGGTTATGAAACCTCTGTATTTATAGCCTTCGAGTGTCTTGAATGACTCCATAAAAACTGCTGATAACAGTCGTAACGGCTACTGTGTTAAATGCTCGTAATTGTCCTTGTCGGTTATTGTTAATGCCAAAAATCGCACCAAAGGGACAACTTAAGGTCGATGTGGACTTTAACAACTAAAGAAAGGAATCGTTCGACAAAGGCGTGCGACAAAGATAAAAAATAGAGATGAGACAAAGGATTTGATGACGCAGGAAAAACCTCAACGAGGAAAAAACCTGCGGACGACAGTGGATGTCGTCGCTGCACTATGGTCGCCAATAAGGGGCGATGTCCTTGGTGTTTCGGGTGTCGATCATACAGAGATTACAATACAAATGAAGGGAAAGACTTTGAAATGTAAAGTACACGTGTTTGAAATGTAAAAACAGTGTGCGTCGTGTGTGAAAACAATGTGTAAACTGTTGGTCGAGAGTGAAAGTCTTGCATCGAGAGCGATCTTCTATAAATGATCTCTTTGCTTCAAATGAATATTCTTCAAGTGTTTACGTTTGCTTCTGTTGTCCGATTTTCTGCTCTATCTTTCTCCCTGTGTTATTCGATGTCCTGAAACTAAGGATAAACTTGGGATTTATAGTCTTCGGATGCTTTTAATTGAATCATTAAGATCTTTGATGACTGCTGTAACGGTCGTCGTCTTCAATGTGGGATTAGATTCTCATAACTGATTTCGTCGGTTATAGCCGTTGTCCATTAATGACTTTGACTCCTGCATTAATCATTGAAGAAACATAACAGTCGTATATCGAGTTAGTCAAGGTCGTACGGTTTTGTACGACGGTCGTGCAAAGCGGGCGACGTCGAGGTCGAGTGTCGTGAGGAACTCTCGACTTACCTCTTAAGAGGGGCGACGGAGGTTCTTTGGGTCTTTGTCGGGACCTTATCTTAATACAAGTTATAGCTCATAACATGTGTCTTACCTTTTCTGGTCGTGGTCGAGACCTATGAAATTTTGCCCAAACAGTTTGCCCCCAAATTTTGAAAGTAGGATGGCAAATTCGAATTTTAAATTTTGCTTGTGGGGTGTTCAGGGTCTTGTGTTCAAAAATACCTTGGTTGTTTTGGAACTGAATCGGTTCAATTCAAACTAGGGAGGGAAATCGAAGAGAGGGTGGAGTCGTGACATCATGCCGACGCACGATGGTGCTTACCAGCTGTCGATGACAGGAGTCGATGATCTGTGTGGTCATACGAAAAGACGGGGACGCGTGGCGATCATCTGAGGACTCGAACTGACATGATCATTTGTATAAGTAAAGATCATGATTGATCTTCTTCTGTTTACGATCTCAGAGAGTTTTAAGTAAAGATTTCCTCTTGATATTCTTGCTGTTCTTCTTCGAATCCCTTCCAAATTTGCGAGAGACTATAGTGATTCAAGGCTTGGAGTGCCTATATAAGGCATTACTTTGTCACCTTCATCTGCATTGCTCCTCTCTTTTTTCTGATAAATAATGTCGTCTGAACCAAAGAGTTCTATCACGAGTCAGGAAGACTTAAATACCTTTAGGTGTTTAGCGAAAATACCTGCAGAGATAGAACTGATATGTCCAGGGAGTACACGTCCTAGGAGTTGTCCTGAAGGATACTTTGTAATATATGAGTATCCCTTCAAAATAGGGTTTAAATGGTCGTATTCGGCTTTATCCAAGGCTTTCATGCGAGATTTCGGTCTGTCGCCAGGACAGCTAATGCCCCAACTCTGGCGAGTTTTCCTAGTCATCGAGCGATTGTCCACAGGGTGGGAGTCGCCTATGATCATGAATGATTTCTTGTTGGCTTATCAAGTCAAGAGAGACAAGAACTGGCGTTATAGTTCTTATTCCAAGTATAAGGGTGATCGTTCTCTGGTTTTGAGAACCGGGGTCAACGATCGTGGGTGGAAATCTAGGCACGTATTTGTTCGTACTGATTCACTCGATTCTGATAGCAGCTGGATTCGTCCAGATTGGAATAAGACGGGTATGTTCGTTGTTCTGCATATTTGTCATTGAGTAGTTTTTATGATCTCCACTTAACTTTCTTCTTTTGTCGCCTTCAGAGATCCAGTTCGATGTCGTGAAGCCTAACGAGGATTCCCAAGCCAAGATCAATAGATTCTTGAATCTAGGGATCGATGATCGATCTTTCTTCGTAGGACAACCGGCGGTCGCGGACGAGGACGTGGTGAACATTGGAAACTCTGAAGAAAAAGAGGACAAACAGGAAGAGATGGCTGGTAAGCGTACCGTAGTTTTTTATTTTCTCCATTTATCTTGTCTGTCTGATGCTTTGTGTGTTTCCTTACCAGTGCCGACTGAGAGGAAATCGGTATCCAGGAAGAGAGGGGTGCAGATTATGCGTGCCCTTCGAGGCAAAAGAGAGAATGTATCGACAGCTGGGTCGAGGATTCCAAAGAAAACCAGGAAGACAGTCCTGAGGGAACCGTCTTCGAGGGCTGATGACTCATCGAGAGTTGTCACGCCTAAGAAGGCGAAGGGGTCATCCATCCTTTACGGTGCGATGGACGCGACACCGGCAAGTTCGGCGCCTCCGGCGACAGTGACGAAACCGGTGTCTAAGGTGTCGACCCCATCGTCTGCCGACAAAGGTGAGGGGTCGTCGGCCGAAGTTATGACGGTTAACTTTACGTTACCGTCTAACTTTATGGCGGATAGTGTCCTAGACGGGACGGCGTTGTTTCCTCACTTGGGGAAATATTTTCTCCCATCTTTCAAGGAATGTTTTCAGAGAGCTCCGATCAGGGAAGTGGGATCTCAGGTTGCCGGTTTGGCGTTCTCGGTAAGTCTTTCTTTCAAGACTTGGTTCATTTGTCGCTGTTGTCGTTGGATATTTAACGAACTTCCTACTTTTTACAGACATTTCAGTCATCTTTGGCGTTATATGCTGAGATGTCGAGAGTCGAAGATCTGGTGGCGTCTGCTATTGAAAGAGAGGATGCGACACTAGAAAGGGAGAGGGTGGCTTTGGACAGGGAGAAGTCGGCCTTGGCGCGCGCCGACGAGTTGACCTTTCAGCTTTACGACGCTTTGCACGAGCTAAAGGCTGTTAGTCGCGCGAAAGAGGCGGGCGATTCTCCTAAGTTTTAGGAAACTATTAACCTTTCCTTGCTTTTGTTGATTATTAGTGGTCGAACCACTTTCCTTTGGATTGTAAATCGACAGTTTATGAATGAAACTTAGATTTTTGTTGAACTTGCATCTTATATATTTGGCAAACAAATATCGCATCGACTGTCAAATTCATAAAGTATAAAATATACAAAGAATCGTGTGACTTAGGCATCATTGCAACACAATAACTGGGACGTAAGCCATAAGACTTTTAAATCGTGTATATAAATATAAGCACATGCGACTAAAGCATACATTCAGAGTATGGACGTAAGCCATAAGACTTAGATCATGAGATCGTTAGACTTCGCAATCGTACGACTAAGTAGTGCGATTAATTTAAATCGTGTGCCCCTGTAGAAGGATTGATCAAGTCATAGACATGATCCTTTATGTCGTGCGACCTTGCGAAACTAGAGTCGTTTGTTTATTGTCGTGCGATTCTGCGGAATAAACAATGTCAGAGGTTGGTCATTGGCTAACCAACAACCCTCCGATGCTTAAGTCAGTAACCATCGTTGTTAAAAAATCGTATGAAAAAATAGAAAAGGGTTTAGAAGACGTACCTTTTCTGACGCGTCGTGCCCAACTACGTGGGACGTCTTGATTATTGCTACCATCTTGCCCCCTTGTGGCGATTTTAAGACGATACACTAAATGTCGTCGTGAGTCGCCACAATAGAAGGTCTATTTTCGCGGCTTTAGAGTGGTTTTATAGCAATCACGAGCGACTTTCGGCTCACTTTTTATCTTCTGGATTCCCCATGGCGTAGGGAACTTCAGAGTCTGATGATACGTCGAGGGAATGGCTTTCATTTCATGGATCCATGGTCGACCTAAGATGATGTTATAGGCCGACGCATAGTCGATGACACTGAACTTGGTCTGCTTGTTGATTCCTCCGGCATAGACGGGCAAGATGATATCTCCAAAGGTGCTCGTCGCTTCTCCATTGAAACCGACCAAAGTTGTCGAACGTCGGGTGATTTCCGAACGATCGATTCCCATGGCCTTGATGGTGTCAATGAAAATGACGTTCGCTGAACTGCCCCCATCGATCAAGACTCGACAGGTTAAACAATTACCAACTATGAGTTGAATGATCAACCCGTCATGGTGCTTCTGATACGAGTCGCCGAGGTCGTCTTGGTCGAATACGATCTTCATAGCTTCCAACTCCAAATCTCCTTTGGGTCTCGATGAGCGCGGGATAGGTCGATCGTCAGGTGCTTGACTGGCGTGATGTTTGGCCACGGAATACGTCAGACCACATACGTCGGAACCACCGGTGATATAATTGACGACTTTCGCATGCTCGGGGGTTGGCGGTCGAACGTCGTTAGTTGGGGTAACGATGCCGTCGATGATATCTTTGAGATTTCCTTTCGAGACATGATACGCTAGTTCCTTTTTGAGAGCTATGCAATCATCCGTGACATGACCATGGTCGACATGAAAGTCACACCATTTAGATTTATCTTTCTTACCGTCGTCCTGATCGGACTTCTTAGGCCACCGGATGGTTGCCTGGGCGGTCTTCAGAGCTTCGACCAAATCCTTAGTGGATTCTTTGAATCCATAAGAGGATATCTTGGGGTACTGAGAAAACTTGGCCGCGGTCTTAGCCTCTGCTTTCGTCTTGAATCGGACGTTCGAGATCTGACGCGCGGGCTCTATTTTGGAAATTGCTTTTGTCTTAAACTCAGGATTTTTCACACCTAACGACCTTTTGTCGTCGGTATGCTTGCGACGAAAGGCAGCGTCGTCCTCTACTCTCATATACGCTAGGGTTCGAGCTCGGACGTCTTTGAAATTCTCCGGAGGATACTTGGTCAGGTCAGTGTATAAACCTGAGTTGTTGTCCAGACCACGCTTATAAGCTTCAATTGCAGTCTTGACGTCACAATTGCGAATGTTGATCATCTCCGCATTGAATCGATTGAAATAACTGCGGATAGACTCATTGATCTTCTGCACGACGTAATACAGGTCACTGGTCTGCTTCTCCATCTTGCGACTGTTGGCGAATTGCTGGGAGAATTGGTTGACCAATTCAGCGAACGACCCGATGGACTTGGGTTTGAGATTGATCAACCATTGGAGAGCAGGACCGGTGATAGTCGCACCGAAGCTTTTGCACATACAGACCTCCTGATACATGTGTGGGATCGAGATCGTCCATATGATCTGCTTATACAGCGCGACATGTTCTGTCGGATCAGTCACTCCCGAATACTTGGGCGTGAAGGCGGGGACGTTGTATTTCTTTGGGACCTCAACGGTCGCGATCTCATCGACGAAAGGCGACGCCTGATATCCTAATAGAGGCTCGACGTCGACGGGCATGGCTGCCCCAGGTAGCTTGGCGAGCAAAGATAGGATGCGCTCGTTCTGATCTTCTAACATTTTTCAATCGCTGGGCGACGGGGTCATTGGGGTCGAGATTTGCCCCTGCTTGCGGATTGATTCCTGAACTGGTGCCATTGCCATACGACGAGCCATTGGCATCTCCATTAAAAGGAACAAAATGCGGCTGCGACCCATTCTAAAATGGCTGCGACCCATTCTGAAATGGTTGCGATCCATTCTGCATGGGTGGTGGCCTTATGTGCCGAGGAGGAACCGTCCCGAACTGGGGATTCGGATTGAACGGTCCCGGCTGCTGGTTCTGCATGAACGGACCTGGATGTTGGTTCTGAGCGAACGGAGCTGATCCTGGACCTGGGTTATGCGTGAATGGTCGAGGACCATTCTGACCGAACGATCCTTGGCCTGGATTTTGAACGAATGGCTGTTTGGGTAAAAAATCACACCCTCGACCGACTTGGGAAATCCCCTCGACATGACCTATGGACATTGGTTACCCCCGATCGACAATGATAATACCCATTATTATCATATGCCCGACATACGTTAAATAACCACGATAATTGACATATTGGATCAATAGTCATATTACATCTCATGATCGCACGTCACGTATAGCACTTCGCACATCACTAGTCCTACATCACTAGTCTTATGTCGCCAGTTACGGCTCATCGGTCTTACGTCGACAGTCTCCTGTCATCGGTGTTATATCGCTCAGGTCCTACGACAACATCGTCCTGACATCCTGGTCCTACGACCAAATGGTCTTTTATTTTGGCATTAGTCGTATGTTCCATAAGACCGACATCCGAGACTTAAGACGGTCGTACGATTATACTAACCGTTAATAGTCAAACATCCTTTTCTTTTGTTTATTAATGCAGGTCTTGACCACGAACAGAAAAGGTAAGACTCTCGTTATGAACCATATCTTGTATTAAGATAAGGTCCCGACAAAGACCCAGAAAACATCCGTCGTCCCTCCCGAAAGGTAAGTCGAGAGTTCATCGTGACACTCGACCTTGACGTCGCCCGTCCGCACGACCGTCGCATAAAGACCATGCGACCTCAACCAAGCTAACACATAACATAACTGTTACGTTTGTTAAGTGTTTAATGCAGGAGTCAAAGACATTAAAGATCAACGGCTATAACCGACGAAATCTATTATGAGCATCTAATCCCGCATTGAAGACGACGACCGTTAGAAACATCATTAAAGTCTTTAATGTCAAAGACATTAAAGATCAACGGATATTGTTTGGGCAAAAAATCACGTCGTGCGACCACGACCAAAACAAGTAAGACACACGTTATAATCCAAATCTTGTATTAAGATAAGGTCTCGACAAGAACCCAGAAAACATCCGTCGTCTCCCGGAAAAGGTAAGTCGTACGTCTACCATGACGCACGACCATAGTATCGCCCGTCCCGTACGACCATCGCGTAAGATCATTGCACCTTCGACCAAATCTAATGTTAACCTTGACTGTTACGTTTGTTAAGTATTTAATGCAGGAGTCAAAGCCATTAACAGCAAGCAGCCGTAACGGACGAAGAACATTATGGATAATCACTCCGGCGACCGTTTCCAACCGTTGTAGCCGTTGATCAAATCATTAATGGAGCTAATTAATGACGCGAAGACTATAAAAGACAAGCTAAAGCTTCATTTCAAGACACATCAGTTAACATCCAATATACATCAGCGAACATCACCAAACAGCAGAGAAAATCATCCAAACTCGTAGCAAAGAACATTCAAACTCTGGAGATCAAGTATCGAAAGCCAGAACCTTACAGCGAACTCAAGAACACTCGAAGGAAAGCTCAAGTATCGCTCTCGACGCACGACAACAGCCCTCGACCAGAAGTTCACACTTTGTATTCACACACGACAAACACCTGTTTTTACATTTAAACACTTGTACTTTACATTTTGAAGTATTTCCTTCATTTTTATTGTAATCATCGTACGACCGACGCCAGTACCAAGGACGTCGCCCCTGATTGGCGACCATAGTGCAGCGACGACACCCACTGTCGTCCGCAGGTTTTTTCCTCGTTTGAGGTTTTTCCTGCGTCATCAAATCCCTTGTTTCTTTATTTCATTCCTCGTCGCACGTCTCGTCGAAAGATCCTTTCTTTAGTTGATTAAGTCCACATCGACCTTAAGTTGTCCCTTTGGTGCGATTTTTGGCCTTAACAATTTGGCGCCATCCGTGGGACCTCATCTAGAGAAAATCCTCGACGAACGTGCACCCTACTAACAGTTTCTTGGAGTTTTTTCTGCTCTCTATTACAGGAACAATGGCAGCCTCTGGAAATCAGCAGCAAGCTGTTGCTCAGATGTATCAGGAGCTCGAAGTCGCCATGAATCAGCTCAATGCAATGGCAGAGCAGAATCGCAGAGCAGCTGAGGAGATCGCGCGGTTAAGAAATTCTCTTGGGCCTCAAAATGGTCCTAGGCCATTCGTACAGAACCCAATTCCAATATCGTTCGACCAGAATGGCCCTAGACCATTTGTCCCGAATCCAGGTTCATCCTCGTAGAATCAGCATCCAGGAACGTTCATGCAGAATCAACAGTCAGGGTCGTTCAACCC
The DNA here is from genome assembly GCA_033807775.1 of Saussurea involucrata. Taxonomy (NCBI): domain Eukaryota; kingdom Viridiplantae; phylum Streptophyta; class Magnoliopsida; order Asterales; family Asteraceae; genus Saussurea; species Saussurea involucrata. Next base: position 102,068,139 of record CM066314.1, on the reverse strand, counting down.
AAATCCTCAGTTTGGGACAGTTTCTCCTCAGCACATAAGGCCGCCACCCGTGAATAATGGGTCTCAGCTATTACAAGGGTCACAGCCTTTCCAGCAGGGGTCGCAACCATTTCAGCAGCCATTTCAGAATGGACCGCAGCAATTCCAATATGGGTCGCAGCCATATTCTGTTCCGTTCAACGGGGACACCAATGGTTCGTCGCATGGTAATGGCACTATCCCAGGGACCAATCCCTCGACGGGGGCAAATCATGGTCTTAACGATCCCGTCGCCCAGCGTTTGAAGATGTTAGAATACCAGAATGAGCGCGTCCTGTCCTTGCTCGCCAAGTTTCCTGGGGCAGCCGTGCCTGTCGACGTCGAGCCTCGCTCGGGATATCAGGCGTCGCCTTTCATCGACGAGATCGCCACCGTCGAGGTCGTAAAGAAGTATAACATTCCTGCCTTCACTCCTAAATATTCTGGTGTGACTGATCCGACTGAGCACGTCGCGTAGTACAAGCAGCTCATGTGGACAATCTCGATCCCATTTATGTACCAGGAAGTATGCATGTGTAAGAGTTTCAGAGCAACTCTCACTGGTCCAGCTCTCCAATGGTTAATCAATCTCAAACCCAAGTTCATCGGGTCGTTTGCTGAGTTGGTTAATCCATTTTCCCAGCAATTCGCCAGTAGTCGTAAGATGGAGAAGCAGACCAGCGACCTGTATTACATCGTGCAGAAAGCTAATGAGTCTATTCGTAGTTATTTCAATAGATTCAATGCCGAAATGATCAGCATCCGCAATTGCGACGTCAAAATCGCGATCGAAGCCTATAAGCGTGGTCTGGACGATAGTTCGGGTCTATACATCGACCTGACCAAATATCCCCCAGAGAATTTCAAAGACGTCCGAGCTCGAACCTTAGCATATATGAGGGTAGAAGATGATGCCGCCTTTCGTCGCAAGCACACTGACGACAAGAAGTCGTTAGGCGTCAGAAAGCCAGAGTTCAAGACAAAGGCTGTTTCCAGAATAGAGCCAGCGCGCCAAATTTCAAATGTTCATTTCAAGACGAAAGCAGAGGCCAAGACCGCGACTAAGTTCACTCAGTACCCCAAGATATCCTCTTACGGATTCAAAGGATCCACAAAGGACCTAGTCGAAGCTCTGAAAAGTTCCCAAGCTACCATTCGATGGCCAAAGAAGTCCGACCTGGACGATGCTAAGAAAGACAAATCAAAGTGGTGCGACTTCCATACCGATCATGGTCATGCGACAGACGACTGTATCGCACTGAAGAAGGAACTAGCATATCATTTCCCGAAAGGAAATCTCAAGGATATCATCGACGATGTCGCTGTTCCAGCTAAAAGCCATCGACCGTCGACTCCCGAGCATGCAAAAGTTGTCAATTGAAATTCACTACGCCATGGGGAATCCAGGAGTCGCTCGTGAGTGCTACAGGTCTACCTTGAAGCCGCGAAAATAAACTGAAGTCGCAAGCTCAAGCTCCCGACAGGTTCGTTCTATCCCTAAATTATTATCTTTTCCACAGGGATAAATCTACTATGGTGCCTCGTCGCACGACAACATAGTCGACCGCAGGACAATATTTCTCCGTGTCATTCTGTCATTTAAAACCTATCTTTTCCTCCCGAAAAGGATACGGTAATAAATGACAGGGGGCAAATAGAGAGAGTCTGAAATGGTACGTTCTCTAACTCTTTCTCATACGATTTTTTATCACAAAACGTTTACTGACTTAAGCATCGGAGGGTCGTTGGCTAGCCAACGACCAACCCCCGACATCGTTTTATCGCAGAATCACACGACAGATTATCGCAGAATCGCACGATAGTAGTCATTAAGTCTACTATATGACTTTAATATCGCAAGGTCGAACGACATAAATGATCAGGTCTCTAACTTGATCATTTCTCCACAGGGGCATACGACACACTCACTGTACGATCTGGTCGTACGATCACAGAGTCTAAACGACTTTACCCCTAAGTTTCTTAACTTTCATACGCATGTTTTTATACTTATTTTACGTTCTTGTCATCGTATTACAATGAGTGCCTTAGTCGCATGATTTCATATGTATCTTATGTTCGACTTTATAATCAAACGTGATTCGAATAAAGCATAAGCAAAAGATATATATTCATTAAATAAAACATCATATACATACTCAACCCCCGATAGGTCAAGTGGCAATAACAACAAGGAAAGAAAAAATTCTAGACGATAGGAGGAACATTGGTCGTATCCCCACTCGAAGTCCCGACCTGAGGGCCTCCATCTGCCACTCCTACCGCACGAATCTCCTGCAGTTCATACTGAGCATCGAAAAGTTGGACGGCCAGCTCATCGGCACGCGCCATGGCCAACTTTTCCCTATCTAAAGCCGCTCTCTCCCTCTCCAACGCTTTTGCTTCCCTCTCAAGAGCAGATGCCACCAGATCTTCAACTCGTGACGTCTCAGCAAGTAACGCCAAGGAAGACTGGAATGTCTGTGAAAATTCAAGGTGCATTCAAGAACATTCGACAAAGATTACAAATTACACAAGTCATGAAAGATTGACACTCACCGTGAATGCCAGACTGGCAACTCGAGATCTCATCTCTCCGGCCGGAACTCCACGAAAACGCTCCTCGAAAGACGAGAGCAAATACTTCCCCAAATGAGGAAACGACGTCGTCCCGTCTAGGACATCATCCGCCATAAAGTCAGACGGCAATGTAAAATTGACAGTCATAACTTCGGCCGACGATCCCTCGCCCCTGTCAGCAGACGTTGGGATCGACACTTTGGACACCGGCTTCGTCCCCGTCGCCGGAAGCGTAAAACTTGCTGGTGTCGCGTCCATCGCGCCAGGACGGCTGGATGACGCCTTCGCCTTCTTAGGCAGAACAACTCCCAGTGAGTTATCAACCATCGACGACGGTTCCCTCAGGAATGTCCTCCGAGTTCTCTTTGCGCTCGACCCTGCTGTCGAAACATTTTCACCTCGAAGGGCACGCATGACCTGCTTCCCTCTCGCCCGAGAAACTGATTTCCTCTCGGTCGGCACTGATCAGGAGATACATGAAGCGTCAGACAGGCAGAATCAACAAGATAAAATAAAGACTACGGTACGCTTACCAGTCGCTTCTTCCTGCACGTCCTCATCTCCTTCTTCAATCACGTCCTCGTCCTTGGCCGTCGATTGCCACGTCGCGAAAGATCGGTCATCGACGCTAAGACCCAAGAACTTGTTAATCTTCGCATGGGAATCCACATTCGGCTTCACTTCGTCGAACTGAATCTCTGAAGGCAACAAGAGGAGAATGATAAGTAAAAATCATAAAAATGGATAAAACTCATAAATAAACAAAGCATACATGTCTTATTCCAGTCTGACCGCATCCAATCGCTGCTGGAATCCAATGACTCGGTAAGAACAAATACATACCTCGACTTCCACCCACGATCATTGACGCCAGTTCCCAAAACCAAGGCACGATCACCCCTGAACTTAGAATAAGGACTATAACGCCAGTTCTTATCCCTTTTAACTTGATACGCCGCCAAGAAATCATTCATGATCATAGGGGATTCCCATTTTGCGGACGCTCGGTCAATAACCAAAAGAACTCGCCAGAGTTGGGGCATCAGCTGCCCTGGCGACACATCAAAATCCTGCATGAATGACTTGGCTAAACCAGAAAACGGCCATTGAAACCCTATCTTAAAAGGATACTCATACAAAACGAGATATCCCTCAGGGCAATCCTTAGAACGAACAATCCCCGGACACCGCAACTCTTCACTTGCAGGAATTTTTGCTAAACTCCTAAAAGCATCTAAGTCTATGTGATTCATGGTAAGACTAGCAGGCTCCGTCGACTTTGTGAATCAAAGGACAGAACAAGGTCTTATATAAACGCTCTCGACTGCGGTTTGAAGATTTGCAACGATTCGAGTAAGTTCGGACGAAGAATGGAAAGGAATCAAGGCGAAATCTCTTCCCAAATAAACACTTCAAAAGTATAGCAAGAAAAGATCAGTCGTGATCTTTATTTATACAAACGATCGCATCAAGACGAATCCCTGGATGATTTCCCCGCGTCCGTGTCCTTTCGTATATCCGCCCGGATCTTCGACACCTGTCCTCGACAGCTGGGAAGCATCATCTTGTGTCAGTATGACGTCACGACCTCGTTCCCTTTTCAACTTCTTGTTCAGTTAGAAACGAACCAGTCTAGTTCCAAGGCGATTGAGGTAATTTCTAACTCTTGTCTTATTTCCTATGCGTCTGATTGACAAAATTTAAAACTCAAAATTGACATTCAATTTTCAAATTTTGGGGGCAAACTGTTTGGGCAAAAAATCACGTCGTGCGACCACGACCAAAACAAGTAAGACGCACGTTATAATCCAAATCTTGTATTAAGTTAAGGTCTCGACAAGAACCTAGAAAACATCCGTCGTCTCCCGGAAAAGGTAAGTCGTACGTCTACCATGACGCACGACCATAGTATCGCCCTTCTCGTACGACCATCGCGTAAGATCATTGCACCTTTGACCAAAGCTAACGTTAACCTTGACTGTTACGTTTGTTAAGTATTTAATGCAGGAGTCAAAGCCATTAACAACAAGCAGCCGTAACGGACGAAGAACATTATGGATAATCACTCCGGCGACCGTTTCTAGCCGTTGTAGTCGTTGATCAAATCATTAATGGAGCTAATTAATGACGCGAAGACTATAAAAGACAAGCTAAAGCTGCATTTCAAGACACATCAGTTAACATCCAATATACATCAGCGAACATCACCAAACAGCAGAAAAAATCATCCAAACTCGTAGCAAAGAACATTCAAACTCTAGAGATTAAGTATCGAAAGCCAGAACCTTACAGCGAACTCAAGAACACTCGAAGGAAAGCTCAAGTATCGCTCTCGACGCACGACAACAGCCCTCGACCAGAAGTTCACACTTTGTATTCACACACGACAAACACCTGTTTTTACATTTAAATACTTGTACTTTACATTTCGAAGTATTTCCTTCATTTGTATTGTAATCATCGTACGACCGACGCCAGTACCAAGGACGTCGCCCGTGATTGGCGACCATAGTGCAGCGACGACACCCACTGTCGTCCGCAGGTTTTTTCCTCGTTTGAGTTTTTTCCTGCGTCATCAAATCCCTTGTTTCTTTATTTCATTCCTCGTCGCACGTCTCGTCGAAATATCCTTTCTTTAGTTGATTAAGTCCACATCGACCTTAAGTTGTCCCTTTGGTGCGATTTTTGGCATTAACAGCTATAACCGACGAAATCAATTATGAGCATCAAATCCCGCATTGAAGACGACGACCGTTACAAACATCATTAAAGTCCTTAATGATCCAATTAAAGCTCCCGAAGACTATAAATATCAAGCTTTAACAATCAGTTGAGGGGACAATCAGACACATATCAATCAGAGGAGAGCAAACACAAGCACTCAAGCTCAGAAGAACACTCACAGCAAAGAATTCACTCTCGAAGATCGCTCTCGACGCACGACAATCACGCAAGACAATTCATCTTTACACACGACGCACACTGTTTAAACACCGAAAACACTTGTACTTTACATTTTTGAAGCGTTTTCTTCATTTGTGTTGTAACCACTGTACGATCGACACCAGTAACAAGGATATCGCCCCTGATTGGCGACCATAGTGCAGCGACGACATCCCTTGTCGTCCGCAGGTTTTTTCCTCGATTCAAGTTTTTCCTGCGTCATCAAATCCCTTGTTTCTTTCTTTAGTTGATTAAGTCCACATCGACCTTAAGTTGTACCTTTGGTGCGATTTTTGGCATTAACAGTTTGGCGCCATCCGTGGGACCTCATCTAGAGAAAATCCTCGACGAACGTGCACCTTACTAACGGTTTCTTGGAAGTTTCCTCTGTTCTCTGTTGCAAGAAAATGACAGATAAAAAAAATGCTCGGTAGATGTATCGCATGTATCGCATCATCCGAAGGACTCGGGGGCTCGGAACGCCCGTTACAAAATGGGAAACACCATATTTCGATTTCAAAAGTCCTTGGAAAAAAGGCGCTTCTCGACTCCAAGTTACGGTAACTGTGACATCCCGCGTGGATGGAATATGGTATAACAACTCTGTATATATATACTCTAAGTATATTTTCCTCATTCAATTATTTTAATCTAACATATAAATGTTGATTTAAGCATCAAAGGATCTTTGGTCAAACCAACGACCACCCCCGATTTTACATTGCAGGCTCGCAAGATTATATAAATACAGGTCTTACGATTTACATCATAAGAAACGAAAGTCTCTACGGCTTAAAACGCAGATCATACGATATACAGTCGTCGATAAAAGACGTCTCCCATTTTTTATCTTATGATCGCCAGCCATGACAAAACAGGATAAAATTCTCGGTCGCCAATAAAAGCGACTCGCATGTCGAAATCTCATGATCGCTAGTCATTACATATGTCGTCAATAAAGACAACTTGTACATTGAATCTCGCAATCACCAGTCATGATTCCAAGGGACCATAATACTCAAACCGACACTTTGGCAAACCTTGTGTATGCTTTGGTCGAACCAATACTCGACAGCATTCCAATGACCCATCTGGCGACGTCATCCATCGAAAATGGCGATGTCATCCAGATGGAAGACCAAGAAGATAATTGGTCGAGCGACATCCGAAATTGTCTGCGACAATGGATCCCAGTTCGTAATCAACAGGGCTCAATAGTTCTCTGAAGACCGCGACATCAAGATGTCAACCTCAACACCCAGGGGTAAGCGGTCGAACGACATTTCAACAGACGTCAAAGCTAAAAGTCTTTCAATAAGATGACTACGTCCTCCATCGAGTGTTCCAAAGCACTCAAGAGCTCAATACAGGTAAAAGGCTCTTATTGTATCTCAGAAGTCGTAGGTAAAAGTGCCTATCGGCTACAAACCCTCGACAATCGAGAAATCCCACGAAGCTGGAATGCAACGCATCTGAAAAGGTATTTCTTCTAAATCCTTTTCCTTCTTTCGTATAATTTTTTATCACGACGATTACTGACTTAAGCATCGGAGGGTCGATGGCTAGCCAACGACCAACCTCTGACATTGTTTTATCGCAGGATCGCACGACATTAGTTGCTAAAGTCTATTATATGACTTTAGTCTCGCAGGATCGAACGATATATAAGTCCATCGTACGATCTTAACCTCGCAAGGTCGCACGACCTAAGTAATCAGGTCTATGACTTGATCATTCCATCACAGGAACACATGATTCAAAGTTCATGGTATGATCAAATCACACGATCATAGGGTCTAGCGACCCCACAATCTAAATTCTTCAACTTAGAAAAACTTCATGTTCTGAATGAATGCTGTAGTCGCATGCGCTTATGTTTGCTCATACGATTCAAGAATATAAAAGTCTTATGACTTACGTTCTAGTCGTTGTATTACAATGGATGCCCAAGTCGCACGACTCTTTGTACTTAATGAATTTTTACAGTCGATATTACATGTGTCCATGACATGTATGAGTCAAAGTGATACTCAGGTTCAATAGAAAGGTAAACTTTTTACCGATTATCGCTAAAGCGGAATTTACACAACGTAACACAGGTCTCTAATGACCATATCGGCTCGGATCGCCAGACCATAGGTCTTCAATGACCATATCGGCTCGAAACGCCAGAACAAATGTCTCTAATGACCGTATCGGCTGTGAACGCTAGATCACAAGACCACGTCGACCGAGAACGCCAACCCGGCGACATGGCCCCCTGTCTCCTCGATAGGAAAAGGTTCCCTGAAAGACGGGAGCAAATATTTCCTCAGATGAAGAAACAACGTCGTCCCGTCTAGGACACCAACAACGTCGTCCCGTCTAGGACATAAACAACGTCGTCCCGCCTAGGACACCATCGGCCGATGACCCATCCCCCTTGTCGGCAGACGCTGGGGACAACACCTTGGACACTAGCTTCGTCACTATCGCCGAAAGCGCCGAACTTGTTGGTGTCGCGTCCATCACACCAGAACGGCTAGAGGACGCCCTCGCCTCTTTAGGCGTGACAACTCTCGACGAAACATCAGCCCGCGAAGACGGTTCTTTCAGGACTACCGTCCTTGTCTTCTTCAAGATTCCCGACCCAGCTGTCGGAGCATTCTTTCTTATTTCCCGGCCTCGAAGGGCAAGCACAACTTGCGTCGCCTTCTTTGGCTGACCAAGTCAGTTTTCCTCTGATGATCTTAGCAAAAATAACACGTCTCCGTAGCAACGCATTTTACTTTAGTGCGAGATCTGAAATTCCACTGGCTTTGAAATTCAGATCTCGGGGGGCTAACTGTTTGGGTAAAAAATCACACCCTCGACCGACTTGGGAAATCCCCTCGACAGGACCTATGGACATTGGTTACCCCCGACCAACAATGATAATACCCATTATTATCATATCCCCGACATACGTTAAATAACCACGATAATTGACATATTGGATCAATAGTCATATTACATCTCATGATCGCACGTCACGTATCGCACTTCGCACATCACTAGTCCTACATCACTAGTCTTATGTCGCCAGTTACGGCTCGTCGGTCTTACGTCGATAGTCTCTTGTCATCGGTGTTATATCGCTCTGGTCCTACGACAACATCGTCCTGACATCCTGGTCCTACGACCAAATGGTCTTATATTTTGGCGTTAGTCGTATGTTCCATAAGACCGACATCCGAGACTTAAGACGGTCGTACGATTATACTAACCGTTAACAGTCAAACATACTTTTCTTTTGTTTATTAATGCAGGTCTTGACCACAAACAGAAAAGGTAAGACTCTCGTTATGAACCATATCTTGTATTAAGATAAGGTCCCGACAAAGACCCAGAAAACATCTGGCGTCCCTCCCGAAAGGTAAGTCGAGAGTTCATCGCGACACTCGACCTTGACGTCGCCCGCTCCGCACGACCGTCGCATAAAGACCATGCGACCTAAACCAAGCTAACACATAACATAACTGTTACGTTTGTTAAGTGTTTAATGCAGGAGTCAAAGACATTAAAGATCAACGGCTATAACCGACGAAATCAATTATGAGCATCTAATCCCGCATTGAAGACGACGACCGTTACAAACATCATTAAAGTCCTTAATGATCCAATTAAATCTCCCGAAGACTATAAATATCAAGCTTTAACAATCAGTTGAGGGGACAATCAGACACAAATCAATCAGAGGAGAGCAAACACAAGCACTCAAGCTCAGAAGAACACTCACAACAAAGAATTCACTCTCGAAGATCGCTCTCGACGCACGACAATCACGCAAGACAATTCATCTTTACACACGACGCACATTGTTTAAACACCGAAAACATTTGTACTTTACATTTTCGAAGCATTTTCTTCATTTGTATTGTAACCACTGTACGATCGACACTAGTAACAAGGATATCGCCCCTGATTGGCGACCATAGTGCAGCGACGACATCCCTTGTCGTCCATAGGTTTTTCCTCGATTGAGGTTTTTCCTGCGTCATCAAATCCCTTGTTTCTTTATTTTATTCCTCGTCGCACGTCTCGTCGAAAGATCCTTTCTTTAGTTGATTAAGTCCACATCGACCTTAAGTTGTCCCTTTGGTGCGATTTTTGGCATTAACAATGGCCTAGGACCATTATGAGGTCCAAAGGGATTCCTTAGCCGTGCGATCTCCTCAGCTGCTCTACGGCTTTGCTCTGCCATGGCGTTGATTTGATTTCGAGCGACTTCAAGCTCCTGGTACATCTGGGCAATGACATGCTGCTGATCTCCAGGGGCTGCCATTTTTCTGAAACATAGAACAAAGAAAGCTCCAAGAAACTGTTAGTAAAACGCACGTTTATCGAATATTTTCTCTAGATGGGATCCCACGGATGGCGCCAAACTGTTAATGCCAAAAATCGCACCAAATGGACAACTTAAGGTCGATGTGGACTTTAACAACTAAAGAAAGGAATCGTTCGACAAAGTCGTGCGACAAAGATAAAAAATAGAGATGAGACAAAGGATTTGATGACGCAGGAAAAACCTCAACGAGGAAAAAACCTGTGGACGATAGTGGATGTCGTCGCTGCACTATGGTCGCAAATTAGGGGCGATGTCCTTGGTGTTCCGGGTGTCGATCGTACAGAGATTACAATACGAATGAAGGGAAAGACTTCGAAATGTAAAGTACAAGTGTTTGAAATGTAAAAACAGTGTGCGTCGTGTTTGAAATGTAAAAACAGTGTGCGTCGTGTGTGAAAACAAGGTATAAACTATTGGTCGAGAGTGAAAGTCTTGCATCGAGAGCGATCTTCTATGAATGATCTATTTGCTTCGAATGAATATTCTTCGAGTGTTTACGTTTGCTTCTGTTGTCCGATTTTCTGTTCTATCTTTCTCCCTATTTATTCGATGTCCTGAAACTGAGGATTAAACTTGGGATTTATAGTCTTCGGATGCTTTTAATTGAATCATTAAGATCTTTAATGACTGTTGTAACGGTCGTCGTCTTCAATGTGGGACTAGATGCTCATAACTGATTTCGTCGGTTATAGTCGTTGTCCATTAATGACTTTGACTCCTGCTTTAATCATTGAACAAACGTAACAGTCGTATATCGAGTTAGTCAAGGTCGTACGGTTTTGTACGACGGTCGTGCGGAGCGGGCGATGTCGAGGTCGAGTGTCGTGAGGAACTCTTGACTTACCTTTTAAGAGGGGCGACGGAGGTTCTTTGGGTCTTTGTCGGGACCTTATCTTAATACAAGATATAGCTCATAACATGTGTCTTACCTTTTCTGGTTGTGGTAGAGACCTATGGAATATTGCCCAAACAGTTATGTCCGTTGATCATAAATGACATTGATTCCTGCATTTAAACAGTGAAAATATAACCGAAATATTGCATGTTAGTCGGTCGAGGTCGCGATGGTCCATACGACGGTCGTGTGAGCTAGACGACGTCACGGTCGAGTGTCGTGAGGTGGATAACTTTTGATTTCGACTTTGATCAAAGGATAAAGTATTATGATTTTACCTTATTATGAAAAAGTGTAATAGATGTTTTCTCTATTTTGGTCGTGGTCGAGACTGGTGAAATTTTACCCAAACAGTGAGGTGTGAGTTTTTACCCAAACAGTACCTCTGTTGACTAATACCGTTTTGGGAGGGGGGCCTGAGCATATCCCTCGTCTAGACCTGGAAACATCTGACCCCGTTATGGAAGAGGTAACAGCGGAGACACGAATGATGGACAGAATGATGAAGGCCATGAACAAGGACATGGCTCAACAACAAGAGCAGTTTTTTAAACTTATGGAAGATAGAGACACGAACAACCGTAAGCACGAGATGGTTGCCGAGAACATTGTGGTGGCCAAATCTGGGGGCCCTGGCAATGGAAACCCTACTGATGGGCTGGGGACAACGGAAACTAGGCAAGCAGGAAAGGGTTGTTCCTTCAAAGCTTTTCTGAGTTGCAGACCATCGGAGTTCAAAGAGGCGGATGATCCGGTTGCCTGCATGAATTAGATCCGAGAAATGGAGCAAGCGTTTCGGACCAGTGAATGTGGGGAGAGCCAAAAAGCATGTTAGATCTGGGTTTTGTCAATAAACCAAGTGTTAAAGATCTGATGAGAAGGTTCAGATGTTCTGATATGAAGGGTCAGAGTTCTGAGTAAGAAGACTCAGAAGTATTACACGAAAAGTTACTAAAGAGAAGTCAGAAGTTCTGATATTCCTAATCAGATGAATGTTCAGAAGTTTTGAACAACCTGTTCAGAACTTATAACTAGATACTTTACTTTGTATTTAGTTAACTAATTAGGACACGTGTATTGTTCCTATTAGTCTTTCTTATATGTACTATAGCTTTAGTATTTCCGTTTCAGTATATATAGTGGTTAGCACTGTTACGCTAACTAACTTTTCCTGCATATTCTTGTATTCATATTTTGTAATCTTTGAGATACGCTCTCTCTAAGATCTGTAAATTTGTTCTTCATTGAATACAAGTGTTCTTGATCAAATTACTTCTCAATTACTATTCTATTCATTGTTATATTGATTGTAAGATTGTATCCTGGACTTACAATTGGTATTAGAGCCAATCAACAAACAAATTCGATCGAGATCGCATTCTTGAGGGTTTCCTGTTTGTGTTCTTGAAGATTTCTTGATCAATTCGAAAATTGATTCCGCTGCCACTCACTGTTCTTGAATTCTTAGCAATTCTTGAATTAATTGTTGTTTTTCGATCAAGGAATTTGAATTTGTCTTTCTGTTGAAGCTTTCTTACAATCATGTCTTCTAAAGAGTATCTAGCCATGGGATCTGAAACAAAACCACTTGTTCTAATACCTGAAGAGTACCAGCAATGGAAAATCCGTATGATCCAGTTCTTGGATAACATAGATGAAAATCTTATGGTCTCTATCCGATAAGGTCCTATCGAAGTGTATGTCGATGTCGCTGCAACTCCTGGAACAGAGTGAAGAAGAGTTTTCTCAGTATACAGCAGAACAGAAAAACAGACATGCTATAGACAAAAGAGCAATTACGTTGATGACTTTGGCTGTCCCAAATGAAGTTCTTAACAGGATTGATAGTGGATCATCTGCTAAGGAAATGTGGGATGAACTGGAAAGACAGATGTTAGGAACTGTGAGGTCTATTCAAGCAAAGTTAAATCAGAGCATAAATGCCTATGAAAGGTTCAAGGCTAAAGAGTCAGAAAGTTTGACTCAGACTTACAGTAAATTTTGTACTATTCTGAATGATTTGAGAAGAATGGGCTGAAGAAAACTAAGTCAGAAATAAATTACAAATTTCTGAACAGCCTAAACTCAAAATGGTCATCATTTGCTATAAGCCTGCAAATGAATAAAGATATGCGTGAAGAAGACCTCAATGATCTGTTATGTGTTCTTAATCAACATGAAGACTCTGTAAAGTTAGTGGTGGAAGAGAAGAAAAATGTTGCTGATCAGTTAGCATTTTTATCAAAGTCCAAAATAATCAAAGCACCCAAGAAGACTGCATATCTATCTGAGATACCAAAGCTGGAAGAATCTGACAAGGAAGAAGGATCAGAGGATGATGAAGATATCAAGATAATGGCTGAGAAACTAGCCTTGTTGACAAATACTTTCAACAAGAGGTATGGGAAGGGTAGATTTCAGGGAAATTACAAGAGAGAACAGGGGAGTTCAGATTATAAGAAAAGAGAAGACAGAGGAGAAAATAAGTTTGAGAAGAAAGTAGAGAGAAGTGAAGAAAAGAAAGAAGAGAAGGAAGAGAGAAAAGAAAACAATTTGTGTTTCAAGTGTGGAAAATCTGGCCACTATGCTAAGGACTGCAGAGTAAAGATTGTGAAAGATTATGAGTACTATACCAAGAAGGCTCAGCTTGCAAAGAAGAGAGATAATGAGATTGCTATGTTGGCTGAACAGGAGAATTGGCTGTACTGCACTTCAGATGAAGATGATCATATCAATTTTCCACAGATGCAAAGTTACATGGCCAAAATGAAGAATGAGGATGATTCTGACTATGAGGATGCTGATTCTGAGTCATCTACTGAGGTACATTATGCACTTGAAATAGACTTAGTGACACAGATTGGTGACATGAAAACTGAATTTGTTAATCTTAGAAAACAGATAAAAGGTGAAAGAAGTCTGGTTAACAAATTCAGAATTGAAAAAGAAGTAATAAGAGAACAATATGAGGAATCTGAGGCTGAGAAACAGAAAGTTAAAAATGAAAATTCTGAATTGTTAAAAAGGCTTTCTGAACTAAAAATTGAATTTTCAAAGATTAAGGATGAAAAGGGTGATTTACAAATAAAATTTGATATGGTATTTGAGGAAAGAAAGAATTTATACGCCAAAATCAAAGAATTAGAAGATCTAAATTTGAAAAGAGGTCAGACTCAGCAAACGTTAAATCTTCTAACAAGTAATGTTAAAGATACAAGATTTTACAATCCAAAGAAGGGATTGGGATTGGAAGAAAATGTTGTTTTAAGAAGAGCTCCAGTCAACTTGTATGATTTTGAAAAGCTTCAAGTTCCTAAGCCAAAAATCCCAGAAATTGTTGAAGTTTTTATCAGACCTGCAAGTTCTATAACAAGTTCTGACAATTTGCAGAAACCAAGTTCTAAAAAGACAGAGATAGTTTCTGATTCAAAAATAGAAAAGTCAGTTGTTTCAGAAGATAAGGTTAAGAAAGAAATTCCTAAACCAACAGATGAGAAACCAAAATACAATGACATTAAATTCAAGTATGATTCTTTAAATGTCAGTTACAAAAATAAACAACCAAGTTTTTCACATCATGACATTGAGAGCATATTTGATACAAGTAAGGTTTCTGAAACAGTTAATCAGAAGTTTGAAGCTTCTAGTCAGAACTCTGATTCTTGGAGTCAGAACTCTGAGTCTGAAGGTCAGACATCTGAGTCTGTTAATCAGAATTCTGATTCAGGTAGTCAGAAAAAGTCTGAGTCAACTGAATTTTCTGAAACAAAGTCAGATGACTTTTCAGAGCTTGAAAAGAGGTTTAATCTTGTAAGTCAAGAACTTGAGGACTTGAGGAAATCTTTTGATGAACTTGAAAATGATTACTGTGATGTGGATGTTAAACTTGATGAAGCTTTAAAAGAAAAGAACATCTTTATTCAGAAAATAACAGAGCTTGAGAAACTGAAGACTGAGTATGATCTTTTTAAAATTAATGCTCTAAAAGATAATGATAAATTCTTTAATGAATCAAATACATATGAAAAAGGCGAATCATCTACTTCTTCTTCTAACAAAAAGGGATTGAATTTTTCAGAAAAAAAGGAAAGCAAAAGGAAAGATGGTGTGAAAAGAGTTTCTGAGATGAGTGGATTGGTTCCTGCAACTGTACCAAATGCACAGAGTTATTGTGATAAATGTACTTGTACTTTGAAAACCAGCAATAAAAATGAAAAGGCTTATGGTACAGATCTGTTGTTACTTGCAAAGAAAAATCTTATTTGTGTTCAATGTGAAAGTGATTCATTCCAATATTCTCAGAAATGTCCAATCACAATAACCTCTGTTTCCTATATAAGAAATGACATTCAGAATACAGAAAAGAAAAATGTTTCTGTTCCTCAAACTCAGGAAAGAGAAATAATAAAAGAAGTGAAGCCTCAAATTAAAATCGTAGGAAAGAATGAAAAAATGTTTAATGTGAAAGAAAAGAAAGTTGAAACTTCTTCAACATCTAAATTTAAAACTTTCAAGAAGAAATTGAACAATTTTGTGAACAGAAAATGTTCTGACTTCATAAAAGTTCAAGGAAAGTGGTGTTTGAAGAAAGACTTTGAATGGAAAGTCAAAGGTACTTTTGTTAAATCAGATAAAAAGGCTAACAAAGAAGGACCCATTCCAAAATGGGTACCTAAATCTAACTGATTGTTGTTGCAGGGCTGTCATGTGTGGTTTTTAGATTCAGGAGCTTCAAGACACATGACAGGTCAGAAGTCTTTTCTATCAAATTTCACAGAAAAGGCTGGAGGAGCAGTAAACTTTGGAAATAACAGCAAAGGTCAAGTTAAAGGTTATGGGGATTTAACAAAAGGAGATCTGACAATTCAAAAAGTTTTCTATGTTGAAGGATTACAACATAATCTTTTCAACATAAGTCAGTTTTTAGACAGTCTTTGTCAAATCAAGTTCAAAATAACAGGTTGCATGATTTTAACTGAGAATGATCTTAAAGTCTTCTGGGCCAAAAGACACATGGACTTATTTGTGGTTAATTTTTCAAAAATACAAACATTAAATCCTATTTGTCTTTTATCAAACTCAATTGCAAATGAATGCTGGCTGTGGCATAGAAGATGTTCTCATTTAAACTTCAAAGATCTGAATAATCTTGTTACAAAACATCTGGTTAAAGGATTACCAAAGATTAAATTTGAAAAGGAATCATTATGCTCAGCTTGTGAAATGGGCAAGATGAAAAGGAGTTATCACAAATTAAAAATGGACTCATCTTGCAAAGCACCATTGGAAATGATTCATACTGATCTTTGTGGTCCTATTTCAGTTCAGTCTATGGGAGGAAAGAAGTATATGCTTGTAATTGTTGATGAATATTCCAGATACACATGGGTTGAATTCCTAAGAGCTAAGCTAGAAGCTGCTACTACATTGATAAACTTTATCAAAAGGATTCAAGTTCTCTTACAACTTCCAGTCCAGAAAATCAGAAGTGATAATGGAACAGAGTTCAGAAATGAGACTCTTCAGAATTTTTTAGAAAGTTCTGGGATTTCTCACAATTTCTCTGAAGTCAAAACTCCTCAACAAAATGGTGTTATTGAAAGGAAAAACAGGACTCTAGTTGAAGCTGCAAGAACCATGCTGGCTTATTCAAATCTTCCAACTTTCTTATGGGCTGAAGCAATTGCAACTGCCTGTTTTACACATAACAGAACTTTAATCAATAAAAGATTAAATAAGACTGCGTATGAACTGATAAATAAAAGAAAACCATTAATCAAATTCTTTCATGTTTTTGGTTGCAGATGCTATGTTCTTAAAGACAGAGAAAATCTTGGTAAGTTTGATAAAAAGGCAGATGAAGGATACTTTGTTGGTTATTCATTAACTTCCAAAGCATTCAGAATCTACAATAGAAGAACCAAGAGGATGATGGAAAGCATCAATGTAACATTTGATGAAGCCAGAATGAATACTTCTGAACAAGACAGTTCAGAACTCATGCAGAACAGGACAAAAATGACTTCTGATACAAACTCTAATCCTATTTGTTCAGAACTCAATTCACTGTTTAAGGATGCTTTTCTTGAACTGACTTTTGATTCTTATGCAGAATTTGAAAACCCAAAGATGATCAATGAGATGAAAAAAACTTCAGAAGTGGTTCAAACAACTGTAATTTCTTATAAAGGTCCATCTGAGGAGTGTCCAACTCTGATAAATACAAGTGATGAAAATCCTGACCGTGATACTCAGAATTCTGAACCTTGTATTCAGACTTCTGAACCTCGTATTCAGAACTCTTAACAAGTCACTCAGAACTCTGACTTCATTGTTCAGAATTTAAACTCAAATTTATCAGAACAAGGGGACAGTTCAGAATTACAAGCTATCATTGATGAGAATGATACAAACAACAATTATTCAGAGATTGATGTGCTTCCTAGTACAAACAAATGGACTAAAGATCATCCCATTCATCAAGTGATTGGTGATCTATCAGCAGGAGTAAAAACCAGATCAGCTACTGCAAATGAAGCAATGTTTGCAGGTTTCCTAAGTGTTATTGAACCTAAGAAAGCTAATGAAGCCTTAGAGGATCCAGATTGGATTTCAGCAATGCAAGAGAAATTGCTTCAATTTGAAAGGAACAAAGTCTGGAGACTCATTCCAAGGCCTGAAGGTAAATCTATCATTGGAACTAAATGGGTATTTAGAAATAAAAAGGATGAGTCATGTGTTGTCATCAGAAACAAGGCAAGATTGGTTGCTAAGGGATACTGTCAACGGGAAGGAATTGACTATGATGAGACATTTGCACTAGTGGCAAGAATAGAGGCCATCAGGATATTTTTGGCCTACGCTGCACACAAGAATTTCAAAGTATATCAGATGGATGTCAAATCGGCATTTCTGAATGGTATACTTAATGAAGAGGTGTATGTACATCAACCTGAAGGCTTTGTTGATTCAGAATTTCCTGACCATGTCTATATTTTAGATAATGGTTTATATGGTCTAAAACAAGCACCAAGAGCCTGGTATGACACTCTTACTCAACACTTGTTAGGTTCAGGCTACAAGAAAGGTAAGATTGACACAAGGTGAGGATTTGATTCTTGTTCAAATTTATGTTGATGACATAATATTTGGCTCTACCAGTGCAAAAATGTGTGATGATTTTTCTAAAATCATGAAATCTGAATTTGAAATGAGCATGATGGGTGAACTTAATTTTTTCCTTGGACTTCAAGTCAAACAATTACCAAATGGTATTTTTATAAATCAAGGAAAATATGTAAGGGACATCCTGAAAAGGTTCAAAATGTCTGATTGTGCTTCTATGATAACTCCTATGGCAACAAACATAAAGTTAGATGCTGATCTCAAAGGAGTTTCAGTAGATAACAAACTTTATAGAGGCATGATTGGATCATTACTATATCTGACTGCAAGTAGGCCAGACATCATGTTTTCTACCTGTTTTTGTGCAAGATTTCAATCCAATCCCAAAGAATCACATATGTTGGCTGTCAAAAGGATTCTCAGATATCTCAAAGGAACACCTGATCTTGGTTTATGGTATCCAAAGGAAACTGAATTTAAACTAACAACTTTCACTGATGATGATCATGCAGGAAGTAGAATGGACAGAAAGAGTACATCTGGTGCTTGTCACTTTCTAGGGGATAAAATCGTGAGTTGGGCATCAAAGAAGCAGAATTGTGTGTCCACATCAACTGCTGAGGCAGAGTATGTTGATACTGCTGCTTCATGTTCTCAAACCTTGTGGATGAGAACACAACTCATGGATTATGGGTGTCAGCTAAACAAAATTCCTATCTACTGTGATTCAGAAAGTGCAATAGCCATTACTCAGAACCCTGTTCACCATTCAAAGACTAAACACATAGATGTGAGGTATCATTTTATAAAAGACTATGTGGAAAAGGGAATAATAGAGATGCACTTTGTGCATACAAAGTATCAATTGGCTGACTTGTTCACAAAGCCTCTTGATCACAAAAGGTTCTCATTTCTCATATGTAAAATAGGAATGCTTAATCTGACTAATTGATCTTACTTGTTATTTGATTTTCAGAAATGTTAAATCCTGCTAAGTAAGATTTTCTGAGTAGTGTACTCAGAACTCTGAGTCTTGTAATCAGAATTCTGACTCTTGAGTTCAGACTTCTGAGTCTTGGGTTCAGCTCTTTTGAGTCAATACTTCAGAAATCCAACTTTCAAGATTTCATTTCTGAGAATTACAAGTACTTCAATTTTTGTGGATTATTTTCATTCTGTTATTTTTTCTATCTCATCTTTATGTCTAATATATGGTCAAGTACATGCTAAAGTCAAGGGGGAGCATTAACATCTTTTGGAAATCATTTCATGATGATTAAAAGGTTTGTTTTCATTTCTTATCTCTGATCATTCTAAGAAGAACAAGCTTTTAATGATAAAAAAATTTTCTCACTTGTTCAAACTTTATCTGAATCTCAAAATTTTCTTATTCAGATATAAGATTTTAAATGAGTTTCACAAATCATCACTATTTGAACATAATTCTGATGATAAAATGATTTTCTATCTGTTCAAACCTCTTCTGAATAATTAAAGTTTTTTACATTTGTCAGAAGTTGATTTTAAATAGTTTGGTTACAAGGCAAATTCTTCTGAATCATGGATTCAGAACTCTGAGTAGAATAATCAGATCTCTGATAAAGGAACGACAATCATCTGAGCGTGTTATTCAGATCTTTGACTTGTGTCAATATTCTATCCAATAACACGTGTCAGCTTCATATTTGGTTGATTATGCCACGCATTTCATTTCAATCCTCTGTGGCATTTCAAATGTGTTGACTCCATTATAACTTTGACCTCGTTTTTCCGTTAAACCTTTCAACTTCGCGGATTTTAAATAGGTCTTAAAATCCCACTTTCAAATTCTTTCAAATTTCAGAGCGAAAAGTGAGATACGAATCAATCCAGAGTTCTTTGAGTTTTTTTTTCTTAAATCATGTCTGAATTTCGAAGAAGTAGTCATATATCTCTGCATAGTACTAAGTCTTTAATGGAGGAATCTGATTCGGACAATGATGAAGTTCAAAATAGACCTATTGAAGAAGAAGCAGTAGGAAACGATGAAATAAATGCAGGAGATGAAGAAATGGCTGAATCTGAGGGGAATGCAGATGAGGGAAATATGAATGTCGAACATGAACAGAGTGCTGCAGGGTCAATGATGTCAAGAAGACCAAATTTAGTGGAAAGAATTGTTCCTGAAAGAGAATGGTTGAAGTTGTTAGAAAATAATTGTGTGTTATTGTTTGAGGAAAGTAGATTTAAGCCTGAACACGGGATCATAATGGAGTTATTCAAATATCATCCCTACAGGAAATGGTTTACAAGACACAAATCTGTCCTTGTTCAGTATATTCAACAATAGTTGAAATATCTTAGGTTAGAAGAGAATAAATTTGTATCTGAAATTGGAGGAGTAACAATCACTTTATCAATCCCTGCACTGAGGGAAATGCTCAATTTACCAGAAAAAGATGATGTACAACAAAGGACAGACTTTGAATACTCACATTTAACAGAAGAATTGATTGCAGAGTTTATGAGGTTAGGATACAATGAGGGGTTAAGGACTCTTAGTGGTTTCAGAAGGAACAAATTGCCACCAATTTGGGCATGTTTCTTTCATGTGATTAATAAATGTTTGTCAGGGAAGAATAGTTCTGCGGAACAGGGTTCAAAACAGATTCTTCAAATTTTTCAAGGTTTAGTGAAGAATAGGCATTATGACTATACTGCTATACTTTGGGAAGACATGAAGAATACATTTGAGAAAAATCAGAAGGCTATTCAGAGGAAAACAAAGGATACACCCCTGTCATATATACCTTACATAAGGTATTGGCAACTTGTGATTTGGTATGCAATGCAAGAAAACAGAACCATTCCAAGAAGATCAGATGAGCAGCATGGTCCCATTTTCTATTTGGGTAAGATGTCTTCTATTACTAATATTCAAAATTATCCTAATCACAAACTCTTGCCAAGATCACTTAGGAATTACATTCCAAGGGAGAGTGAGATTTTAAAAGCTTATTGCACCTCTATGGGAATTGAAGAACCTCAAATCCCTACCCATGAGGACCAACCTGAGAAGAGAGGTGAGGGGACTAGTCATGTTAGAGAGGGGGAGGATGTTCAAATGGGTGAACATTCTGAGAGAAATGAGGGGCAAAATTCTGAGAGCTCGGTTAGAATATGTGAGGAAAAACAGAATGAGGGTGGTAAGGATGAGAGAATGTCACCAGAGGTTCAAACAGAAAGAGATGCCTCGGTACTAGCTAATCTTAACCAGGTAACCACATCTGCTATTGAGACACAACTCTTGGTGTCCAATATTAAAAAAATCACCATGGACCTAGTGGTGGATCTTGAACAACCCATCTATACCCACTCAGAAGCAGTTCAACCTGCTACTGTTTCACATAAATCAGGGGAACCATCCCAAACTCGTTTGGAGGGAGGTGATAAATCCCAACCTATTTTTCATCACTTTGAGTCTAGATATCACAGTCCTATCCATATTGAGCCTGAAATTCCTTCTAACACTTGCACAAATCAGGAATTTCGTATTCCTGACAAAACATTCATAGACACTCCTAATTTTGGATGTCAAGGATTGGATGGAAGTCCTGGTGAGGTGAACATTACAAAAGCTTCATTAAAATGTGCATCTGTTGTACAAGATGAATTAGTGTTATCTACAGGCCATGAGTCCTCTGGACACATGAAAACTGGACCATCTGTTGGTTCAGGTTCACAGTTAGATTCTTCTGAATTTGTAAAGATTCAAAATCAAAACAAGGTGATGGGGGAAAAAGTAAAAAAAAAATTAGAGGAAAAGGTGGATGGACTGAATGATGAGGTAAAGGAGTTGAAAACTATGTTGGAGGGGAAGATGAAATCTGTTGAGACTAAGATAGATGATGTGAAGATATCTTTGGAATCTCATAAAAAGGAGATCAAGGATATTATTTATGAGTTTCAGAAGGATCTGAAGAAACAAATGAAGAGTATGCAAGACTCTATATTTCAAGTAATAAGTACTTCTTTGGCTACAACTTCAAAACCATTTGCAATTATTCCACTTGCAGAAGCTGAACCTGAGGTTAGTAATGTTCAGAACTCTAAAAGGAAGTTTGATGATGATGATTCTCATGATCATCAAAAGGGGGAGAAAAGGAAAAAGATGAGTTCTGATAATGATATCTGTGTAGAAGATTTTGAAATGGCAGATATGCAGTTGGTTCAGACAGAGGCAAATATTCAGAAAGTGGATACTCAGATTGTTCAGATTACAAGCTCAGATACAGAGGAAATGGAGATGGAATGTATGGATGGTAATGATTCTGATAAAACAGAGGAATTGAACTTAGATGCAGAAATGGACGTTAATTCTGATGAAACTGAAGCCATTGAGGAACCTGTTTTGGGGTCAGAGGAAATAGATGAAAGATTAGTGGTTGTGAACACTTTTACAGATATTGTCCCATATGTCAGAGTTGGCTTGTTGAATTCTGAACTGGAAGAAAGGAGATTGAATGAGATTTTGATCAGAAGGATGCACAGTGAGTTAGTTAGAGCACTCAATGTTCAGAAAATTCAAAGGGTTGTGAAGGTGGTAAGACCTATTGATCTGATGGGAGAAGAAGATAGTACTGTTGGCTATTCTAAGAAATTTCAAGAGGATTTTCATTTCAACTATGTGGATGACATTGTTGATGTTGAAGAAGAATATGAAAAAGTTAAAGAATACTTCATGCCTTCAGAATATCTATTCAGAAAGCCAATTGAGATTCCTAAGATTGACTTGCCAATGTTAGAAGAGCCTGTATGTGACTTTGTTCTGGAAATGAGTGATGTACCTCTTACTAGACAATTTCATGATGACATTTTTCCAGAGGAAACATATGAGAATCTTTATCACACAGAGGAAGACTATGAAGTTGTGGAAAACAATGTTGATGGTTTCATGTATGGGAGATCTCAGATGATTTATGCAGAAGCCTCAAACAGATTCAGAATTCCTGATTCAAGATTGCACGTTCAGAAAAAGATTGAAAAAGTACTGATGTTTCAAATAGAAGAGTTCGATGGTCTGAAATATGTAAGATTGGAAGTTCTGAAAGAAAGAAATGTAAAAGTGGTCATGTCTAGCTTTGATTTCCACAAATTGATACTTGATGATCAAATCTTCCTAGTAAAATTCTTTGCCAGTACTGAAGAGGCCTGGATAGAGATTGAATGCAGAAGACTTCTAGGCATCTATGTCAGGAACATGTACTTGTATGATTTTCAACTGGTCATTGAAGGAAGAAAAGAGAAATGCAACTTAAGTTGTCCAGTGATGGTTCCAGTGATTGGTGTAAATAAGCCAGGATTTATAAATGAAGGAATGGAATCAGAAGGATTTGCATATACAGTTCATGAAAGACTTGAACTATTCAGATTAAAGGATTTGGTGAAATATAGTAATGCAACTTTAAGTTGGTTACTAAATGAAATGAAATGGTATTCTGGAAATGAAAGAGAAAATCTTAAGAGAAGACGTGTGAAGTCTGTGAAAAGAAGATTGAGTCTCAGAAATAAGATCAGAAATTGTGGTGAATGGTTATTATCAGAAGTTAATCCTAAAAGAATGTTGCATAGTGATTTTGTGTTTCCAGCAGAATATGAGGTGAATGAGGTCTTTTCAGAAGAAATTCAAGAAGAAATTCAAGAGACAACTTCTCAGAGTGCTCAAATGACAAGTATTGATCAACCTGAACAGTCAGAACCAAAAGAAGATGAAAGATCTGTAGATGTGAATGGATATTTTCTGGAGTTTGATCTACCAAACTTCTTTAATCCAAGTGAAGTAAACTTTCTAAGTGTATATCATGACAAACCAAAAGAGACTCAGATTTGGTTGGCTGAGAAATCAAGATGTCTTGGAAAACCAAAGAAAGATGTGTATTCAGATTTTATAATCAATGGGATCAGAGAACTAAAGATCAAGCAGTTCAGAAAGCAAGAATACCTATCCTTTGAAGTATTGAGAGAAGATGGAAAGGTGTACTATTTTACTGATGCAGACTTTGAAAAGCTATCAGTAATGGATTTCTACAGACTACACAGTATGTTGTGCTTCAAAGAATCAAGCAAAGATAAGAATGAAAGGAAGGCAAGGAGTGTAGTGATTGAAGCTATGTTTTACATCCTAAGATGGTATTGTTATACAGATTTTTAAATAGCTCTGTATTTACAAAGGCCATGTGTCTATCTTTCAAGACCCATCACATATCATGATCAGAAGCAAGTATTAAGAACTGGAAGTGTGTCCAGACATCCAGAATTGGGAGTCTTTTTGAAAAACAAGAGTGAAAAGATCTTTTTCAGAGCAAAGGAGACTGCAAAATACTGCTCTGGAACTTTGAGATTCATCAAGCACAATTTGGAGAAAAAGATGTTGAAAACAAAGCAATCCAACATAACTCAGGAAGTGATGACTCAGCAGGTTGAAACTATTCAGGAAATTATTGATAGAATTGACAAGAGACTTACTCAGAGGAATGTGCTGTTACAGAAAATTGTTCCTGCATTGAAAGAGCTTGATGATACAAAGTACACGTTTATTTCACAAAAAGGGGGAGATTGTTAGATCTGGGTTTTGTCAATAAACCAAGTGTTAAAGATCTGATGAGAAGGTTCAGATGTTCTGATATGAAGGGTCAGAGTTCTGAGTAAGAAGACTCAGAAGTATTACATGGAAAGTTACTAAAGAGAAGTCAGAAGTTCTGATATGCCTAATCAAATGAATGTTCAGAAGTTCTGAACAACCTGTTCAGAACTTATAACTAGATACTTTACTTTGTATTTAGTTAACTAATTAGGACACGTGTATTGTTCCTATTAGTCTTTATTATATGTACTGTAGCTTTAGTATTTCTGTTTCAGTATATATAGTGGTTAGCACTGTTACGCTAACTAACTTTTCCCGCATATTCTTGTATTCATATTTTGTAATCTTTGAGATACGCTCTCTCTAAGATCTGTAAATCTGTTCTTCATTGAATACAAGTGTTCTTGATCAAATTACTTCTCAATTACTTTTCTATTCATTGTTATATTGATTGTAAGATTGTATCCTGGACTTACAAAGCAAAGTTTGGGTCTCAAATGTTAAGAGGGGCCGCTCTTATATGGTGGAATGTCTATTCTGCATCTCTAGAGGCCACGGTTTTGGAAAAACTAAGCTGGGCAACCTTCAAGGAAAAGGTGTTAGAGGAATATTGCAACGAGAGAGCTATGGACCGGATCGAGGAGGAGTTCCAGAATCTGAAGAAGGGAAACTTGGCGGTTAAGGACTACAACCGTTTGTTTATGGATAAGCTGGGATTTGTGGGACATCTGGTCCCGACAGAGAAAGAGAAGATCAAGGCCTACATCAAGGGTCTTCCATCGGACATGATGACTATGGTCCGAGTGTCTAAGGCCTCTACGCTTCGTGTGGCGGTGGAGGTAGCTCAATTGGTGGAAGATGCTTATGGCCAGGACAAGGAAGAGGTTGCTAGGGCGCCAGAGAAGAGGAGGTGGGAAGGGAAATCCATACCCTTCAAGAAACCGAGAACGTTTAACAACAATTACCGGGGGACCGACCCAAAGAGGGAGACTAGGTGGTGCTCTAAGTGCCGGAGCAAGCACTTCGGCCCGTGCAACGTTGTTCCGGGAAAGTGCTATAAGTGTGGCAAGACCGGGCATTCAATCATTTCTTGTCCCGTCAGGGGAACAATGTGCTTCGAGTGCAAGGAGAAGAGATTGCCCGAAGCTGAAGGTGGGAGGAAGCGGAGAACCGAAGGTGGAGCCTCCGAGAGAAACAGGAAGAGCTTTTCAGATGACAACCTAGGAGGCGAAGGCTTCGACGGACGTAGTGTCGGGTACGTTTCTTCTAAACTCCGTACCTACGCGTGTGTTGTTTGATTCGGGTGCAAGTTTTTCGTTTGTGTCGACCTCCTTTTGTCAAAAGTTGTCTATGCCCACTAGTTGTTTAGAAGAAGCTATAGTGGTAGAAATAGCCGATGGTGGACAAGTAGTAGTTCAGGATATTTTGCGGGGTTGCATGTTAGAAATCGAGGGAAGGAAATTATCAATTGATCTGATGCCAATGGTAATCGGGGATTTGATGTAGTGGTTGGAATGGATTGGTTAGCCTGGAATCAAGCCGAAATCTAATGCGCAAAGAAATTGATTCGAATACCTTCTTCGGACGTGAATAGTGTGGTCGTCTATGGTGAACGAAGGAAAGGAGATGTAGCAATCATCTCCATGCTAAAGGCATGCAAATGCTTAGTCAAGGGGTGTACGTCCTTCTTAGCATACGTAATCAATGCTAAATTGGAGAAGAAGAAGCTCGAGGACGTGAAGGTGGGATGTGTTAATGCCAAAAATCGCACCAAAGGGACAACTTAAGGTCGATGTGGACTTAAACAACTAAAGAAAGGATCTTTCGACGAGACGTGCGACGAGAATAAAAATAAAGAGACAAGGGATTTGATGACGCAGGAAAAACCTCAAACGAGGAAAAAACATGCGGACGACAGGGGGTGTCGTCGCTGCACTATGGTCGCCAATCAGGGGAGATGTCCTTGGATACTGGTGTCGATCGTACAGTGATTACAATACAAAAGAACAAAATGCTTCGAAATGTAAAGTACAAGTGTTTGAACGTAAAAATAGGTGTTTATCGTGTACGAAACAAAGTGCGAACTGCTGGTCGAGGGTTATTGTCGTGCGTCGAGAGCGATACTTAGAATAATGGTTCTTCACTTCAGGTGTTCTTGAATATTGTTTTGGTTGTTAATCGCCAGATATTCGATGTGTATCGGATGTTAACTGATGATCCTTGATGTGAAGACTTAGCTGGGTATTTATAGTCTTCGCGTCATTAATTAGCTCCATTAATGCTTTGATCAACGGCTACAACGACTGGAAACGGTTGTCGGAGTGATTATCCATAATGTTCTTCGTCCGTTACGGCTGCTTGTTGTTAATGGATTTGACTCCTGCATTAAATACTTAACAAACGTAACAGTCAAGGTTAACGTTAGCTTTGGTCGAAGGTGCAGTGATTTTACGCGATGGTCGTACGGGACGGGCGATGCTATGGTCGAGCGTCATGGGGGACGTACGACTTACCTTTTACGGGAGACGGCGGATGTTTTCTGGGTTCTTGTTGAGACCTTATCTTAATACAAGATATAGCTTAGGACATGCGTCTTACCTATTTTGGTCGTGATCGGGCGACGTGATTTCTTGCTCAAACAGTTTTCCCCCAAAATTTGAAAATTGAATGTCAAATTTAAGTTTTAAATTTTGCTTGTCGAACGCTTAGACTTATGACCTGGGTTGAGGGACTTACCTGGTTGTCGTGGAACTAGATCGGTTCGCCTTCAACTGAGCGAGAAGTTGAAAAGTTATGAAGTCATACTCACGCACGATGATGCTTACCAGCTGTCGAGGACAGGTGTCGAAGATCTATGAGGGTATGCGAAAAGATCGGGGATGCGCGGAAATCATCCAGGGATTCGATCCAACCCTGTTTTTCGGTCTAAATAGGGATTTTGACGGATCATTTCCTTATTTCGCCCTTGGAGAGTTTTGTGCTGTGATTTCCTTGCCATTCTTTGTCTGATATCTTCCGAACTTGTGAAAATCTTTGACCTGGTTAGGTTTCTTCGAGGATTAACGCGCCTATAAGTAAGGTACGATTTCTCTGACTTCTGCAAATTTTGTTTAGAAATGTCGAGGGATCCTGAGAGTGTTATTCAAGAGTCATCGGACCTCCAGGACTTTAGAAAGTTAGCGAAAATTCCTGCGTGGGTCGAATTGATCCATCCAGGCCAGATCCGATCAAACGAGTGTCCCGAAGGGTACATCGTAATCTATGAATACCCTTTTAAGATATGTTTCGAATGGCCTTTTTCTCCTTTGGCCAAGGCGTTTATGTTAGAGTTTGACTTGGCACCGAGTCAGTTGATGCCCCAGTTCTGGCGAGTCGTACGAGTGATCGAGCGTGCTACTAAGAAATGGGATTCTCCCATGAATGTACATGATCTCCTCTCGGCTTATCAAGCCAAGATGGACGGATGTCATCGATGTAGTTTACATTCTAGGTTCAAGGGCGATCGCCTTTTGGTCTTAGGGACGGGTGTGAACGACCGTGGGTGGAAGTCTCGATACGTTTTCATGCGTAAGTTGTCCCTTGACTCCGAGAGTGAGTGGATTAGGACGAGCCGGAATACGTCGGGTGAGCCTCGTTATTTCATCTGGCATGCGTTGTAGATGATTTACATATGATTTTTAACTTGTTTTTTGTATGTTGACAGCCATAAAATTCGAGGTCATGAAGCCAGATGCTAACTCTCAAGCGAAGATCAATTCGTTTTTAGAATTTAGCGTCGCCGAGAGGTCTTTCGTCGTGCAACACTCGGCGGATGACGACGATTTAGAATCTTCAGGAGAGAATCAGGGGGAGAAGTGTGAAGAGAAAGGAAGAGAAGAGGAAGAAGATAAGTCGAGAGGAAGGAGAGGGATGACGGGTAAGCTTTACTTTCCTTTTCTTCCTATGTTACCTCGAGTCTTTTTCCTTTGTGTGCTTTGTAACATTCTTTTTTTCCTGGAGAGTCTCAACCTAAAGTGTTGAATGTTTCTGCTAAGAGAGCAGCTGAGCTGGAGCGTGCTCGTCAGGGCAGAGAGAAGAGGCTAAAATCCATGTCTGTTGGTCCTGAAATTCCGAAGAAGACGAGGACGACGAGTCCGAGGGAGTCGTCGGCACGGGTTAATGACTCGTCGAGAGTCGTTACACCCGAAGAGGTAGGGGTCGCATCTCCCAAGAAGGTGATTGCAGCGACACCCATCAATTCTGCGCCTCTGGAGAAAACGGTGAAGTCCCCGTCTGCCGCGTCGAATCCTTTGTCAGCCGACAAGGGCAAGGAACACTCGACGGGAGGGGAGAAGGTCACGACGGTCAACTTTACGCTGCCATCGGACTTTATGACAGGTAATGTCCTAGACGGGACGAACCTGTTCCCTCACCTGGATAAATTCCTGCTTCCATCTTTCAGGGAGCGTTTTGAGGGGTTTCCTATCGAGGAGACGGGTGCCCATGTAGCCGGCTTGGTGTTCATGGTATGTCTTTATTTCAAGACTTACTTTGTCTAGGCCCAGACTTCGTTGTCGTTGTCCATTGATGATGTCTGTCTTTTATGATTTCGCAGGCACTTCAAGCTTCCTTGGCCTTGCGAAGTGGAACGGCGAAGGTGAAAGATCTCTTGTCTGTTGCACGCGAAAGGGAGAATGCAGCATTGGATCGAGCAAATGATGCTACTGGTCGCACGGAGGATATATCGAAGCGTCTTGCTGATGCTTTAAAACATAAGGATATCGTTAATCATGCGAAGGAGGATCTTAGCCATCGCATGACGCAGTCCTTGTCCATGACTGCCGAGCAGAGGGAGGATATGGATAAAATTAAGGAATCCTTGGCCGTTGTTTCAAAAGAGGCCGAAGATTATAAATCCAAGGTAGAGAGTTTGGAGAAAGAAGTGCAAGCTGCAAAGGACGAGGGCAAGTCGGTTTTTGCCTAGCTCGTCTGACTGCTCGGGCGGCGATCATGCGACGACATTTGCTGGGGAAAGACCCTCTTGCTTCGGCGAAGGAGGAGCTGGACATCTATCTGAATGGCGTCGGGATCGAGAGGGATCTTGACTCGGACAATGAGAAGGACGCTGAGGAGGAGGTGGCAGGCGAAAGCCTTCAGGACGGGACTTCGGGCTTGAATGCGACGGATGCTCCTCCTTTAATTTATGAATTTTATTTTGTTTGCTTTGCTGCTCGACTGTTGATGGTCGAGCGTGTACCTGACGATCTTTTCAGTAAATGCACTTTTTGTTTGAACTTGATGCTTTATCCAAACCATGTTTAATTTATGAATTTGAACATAGGAAATCATGCGACTGAGGCATACATTGTAATACGATGAGTAAAGCAAATATGTGAACACGCGATTAAAGCATTTTCTAAGTTAAGAGACTTAGGGGTAAAATCGTTTAGACTTTGCGATCGTACGATTAGATAATATAATGAGTTTGTATCGTATGCTCCTATAGAGGGATGATTAATGTTAGCTTCAATCTTCCTAATCAAAGAAGTACTTAGAAGTAGTGAAAAATAGGCTAAGTGAAGAAAGCCTCTTACAGAGGCTCTGCCGACATTACCGAGAAATCAAGGTCAAGAAGCTACAGAAGCAGCAGAGGCTTCCTACAGAACCTCTGTTGTACTCAAAGAAGACCCAAGACTCGGAAACAAAGGTGAAGACTGCTCCACAGAGGACCAGACCACAGAACCTCTGTAACTCATTACAGAGCCTCTGTGGTCCTCACTGAAAGACTTGAAGATATTTATAATATCTTGCTACTGTTACAGGACCCGTTCATCAACTTGCATGGTAGGATGCCCTGTCCAACGTCGACGTGTCAAACTCTGATTGGACTCAGTAGGGATTAGTACATATTAGACGTCTGCTGCATTAAATGCAATACAGCACGTCTGACTGTTCATGCCATCCTTGCAACTGTTCACGACATCCGTTCTACTATTCATAACGTACCTTTTGAATAGTAGCATATGCTTTATGGTCCCCTTTAGAGTAGTATATAAGGAAGACTCATGTTGAGTTCTTCCTTACAAACACACACACATAAAAACACACTTCAATCGAACATCAAGAACACAAAAGCTTATTCACCTTAAAAGTCATATCTGTTTTAAAGCTTTTCTTACTCACGGTTCATAAACCTGTTCTTGATATATATATTCAGTAAACTTTGAGATATAATATTCTGTTCACTGTTTATTTATGTTTTGTTCTAAATCTATCAAACTTATCTGTTAGTTCTTCAAATACGCTTCCGCATCAAACATTAACTTAAACTAATAGATCTGATAATCTTGTTTAAAGCAAAACGGGAACCAACAATTGGTATCAGAGCAAAGCTTGATTTTCAATATCAAGTGATCCTCGTTTTACAACTTTTATTTGATAGATTATTTTCTTTCTCTTCATCACCATATTTTTGGATATTAGTTGTACCCAGAAAACCTTCCAGATCTTCATACTTAGAAATCCTCCATCAGATTATCCTTTCCTCAAAATGACAAATACAAATAACTTTTTCACTGCTGGCTCACTAACCAAACCTCCTACTCTTCTTAGAGATGAGTATCCTCAATGGAAGATAAGAATGGTTCATTTCTTTGAGGGTACTGAAAAAACTCTCAAAGAATATCTTTACAATCTTCCTCCAGTTCCGATGATAACTATGCCACGTGTACCAGCTACTGCTGAATCTGCTGAAATCCCTGAACATCAAAAACCTAAGCCAAGAGAAGAATGGTCAAATGAAGATAAGGCAGAAGATGAAGTTGCACAGAAAACAAAAAGAATATTGATCATGGCAATTCCCAACGAACCTTTTCAATCCTTAGATGCATGCGAAACTGCTCACGATCTCTGGAAAGAATTAGAAAGACAATTGGAAGGGGGTGCTAAAACTCAGAAGAACCGAAGGGCACAATACATAAATGAATATCATGCTTTCAGAGCCTCTGCAACAGAATCTCTGCAAACAACATACGACCGGTTCAACTCTCTCATAAACAAATGCAAAAAGTCTGGTATTCACAGAACCACGGAAGAAAATAACGTCATGTTTCTAAAGAGCCTGAACGATGAGTGGCTTCAGTTGTCTATGTCTTTACAAACAAATCAAGATCTAGACTCCTGGACACTCTCTGATATCTATGGAACACTTGCTGCACAAGAGCCTCAAATAGCTCAAGCTAAAACACTAACCATTGTGCCATACGCATTGGTTAGTAAATCTACAGAGGCTGCAGACATACCAAGAAATGAGAGATCTACAGAGGAAAAAAAGAAGGAGAAAAAGAAGATGGTAATGGTTGATAGTGAAGAAGACGAGCTGATAGAGGAAGAGATAACTCTTGCGTCATTAGCTAAATCAATGGCTCTATTGACAAGAGAGTTTAGAAATAACCAAAGGAATTCTGGTAGAAGAGATGACGGAAGAAGAGAAGAATCAAGTGACCGACAGAGGTCAGACTACAGAAATGATGACCTACAGAGGTCGAGCGACATAAGCTACAGAGGAAATGATCGACAGAGATCAGATGACAAGGTAGGCCACACACAAGAATGCTACAAATGTGGTAAACCCGGTCATTACGCAAACGAATGCCGAACAGAGAAAGGTGGAGACCTACAGAAGTCTGACGACCGAACTGGAAACATCTCCCAAGGTTGTTTCAATTGCGGCAAGCCAGGTCATTTCGTAAAAGAATGCAGAAGTAGACCAAATCGCCCACAGAAGGACTCAGCTTTTTACAAAAAGAAGGCCGAGTATTACGCACAAAAATCTCTAATGGCGAACAAAGGGCATTCTGAGGCAAACAAAGAAGACTTCGAATCAGACTCTACCTCTGATGATGAATTTCCCACAAATGCCCTGTTCTGTGGCATGGCAGAAGTTGACTCCGGCACTGACAATGAGGTATCCATTTCAAACTCTGCCTCAAGTACTAATTCTGTAGATGATGATTTATTTAAACTTAACATTGAACTGAAAGATATAATTGAAAGCATTCAGAAAAAGTTGACCTTTAATGAGAGAGAAGTAAGGCTTCTCACTCAAGAAAAAGCCAAAATCTTTGAAGAAAAAGGAAAAGTCGAAAAATATTGGAGCAAAAATATAGATCCTTTAAAAAGACAAATTTCTGATTTAACCTATGCTTTAAAAATCAAAACAAAAGAACTTTTAGTTTCAAGAAGTGAAACTACAGACATAAGAGCTCTCAAAGAATACTTTCAAAAAGAAAGAGAGGTACTTTGGCAAGATCTTTTAAGAAGAGAAGTTTTAATTAAAAACTATAAAGATGCACAGAAGGTATATGAAAAGGTAAACTCTCAAATAGCAAGAAGAGGTATAGGGTACAGTGATATTACCTTAGGAGTTGAAAATAAACGACTAAAACCTCTGTCCTCTCTATTTGTTTTGGGAAAAACTAACAAACCAAACTTTCCAAACTTACTCTCTGTAAGTAAAAGGGTTAAAATCTCTGCAGAACCTCACTTGAGGAAACATACAAAGATGATCAATGTGTGGTTTGAAAACCCAGATTCATCATCTTCAACCTCTGTCAATAGAGGAATCAAACCAAAGAAATATCTGAAAACACAAGATCAGATTGGTATCTTTAAGTTTGGTAAACCAGAGACTCAAACACAGGTCGCTTTTGTCTGTATGATAAATGTCGAAAAAAAATTGTCAGCAGAAGCTCCTGAGTTTAAACCCATCTTTTCAGAAGAAAAACTTGAAGAATCTATTGAAAAAGAAATTTTGGAAGTTTTGAAATCAAATGTTTTAGAAAATCTCTGTACATCTTCTATAGATCAAAAACTCGCTGAAGAGATCTCATCAGAAACCTCTGCCATCTATGAAAGTTTTTCTACAGAGGAAGAAAGCTCGTATGATACATGCTCAGAAAATCCAGCCTCTGTCGAAAGAAATGACTCAACCTCTGCATATGAGGACGATTCATCCTCTGACGACTCAGAGACTGATTTCAAATCAGGGATAATTCACTCTGACACAGAGGATGTCAAATTCTCCTCTGAAGTTCTTAACAGAACAATTTCTCCAAAAGAGAAAATCACAGAGATACCTATCCATCCAGATTTTCTCAAAATGTGTATACAAGTCAAAACCTCTACAGAGCTTGAAAATCTGAAAAAGGCCTCTGAAAATCCAAAAAGCTTAAAATTTTCAAAACCTTTAAGGAAAATCAAAGAGAATCCCACTTGGTAACAAAAGGGAAAATGGCCTGAAGCTAACAAATATTTTTCCTCTGTGACAGTGAAGAAAGATGTTCACCACAGAAGAGAGTCAAAGAAGGCAGGAACTAAACAAGACTTTTGCAAACAACATTCTAGTATTCATAGATCTTCTTGTAATAGGAAATCTAATGTAAAGAAAGAGTGTAATGTCTCTATGGCTTAGTTCAAAGAATTCAATGAAAAGTTCAAACAAATCACATCTCATATTCAATACTGTCATTGTTTTGATCTTATGTTTAAATTGAATAAACACTTCTCAAGTCCAGATTGCTTTCTCACCACTGAAATTCGAAAGTCAGAACCAAAAGAGAAACAATCTGATTCTTCTACAAAAGATAAAATGTATTTCAAGAATGCTAAGGCAAACTTGAAGAATTCTAACAATATTGGACCCATGTGGATATGGGTACCTAAATCTCTGTGATTGTCTTACAGAAGCAACATGTGCCAATTTGGTATCTTGACTCCGGATGCTCAAGGCACATGACTGGCAACAGAAGATTACTATCCACATACAAAGAAACACACGATGGTGGATCTGTAACTTTTGGAGACAACATGAAGGGACACATCAAAGGCTATGGAGTCATACAGAAAGAAAATGTCTCTGTATACAAAGTTGCATATGTGAATGGCCTCAAACACAACCTACTAAGCGTAAGTCAACTCTGTGATACAGGATTCGATGTGTTATTCAAAAGAACTTTCTGCTCTCTACAGAGTGAAAACACAGGAATGGAACTTCTGCGAGCTGAAAGAAGAGGTGATCTATACCTAATGAATTTTACTTCAAAATCCAAGGACAAAGTTTGCCTAGTAGCCTGCAAAAGTGAAGAAGCTTGGTTATGGCACAACAGGTTATGTCACTTAAACTTTCACACCTTGGATAAACTAGTAAAACTCAATCTAGTTAAAGGTTTGCCAAATGTTAAATTCAATAAGGATCATTTGTGTTCGGCCTGTGAAATGGGAAAACACAGAAAGGCTTCCCACAAAGGCAAAACAGACGTGTCTTTCACTAGGCCTCTGTACATGCTTCATGTCGACCTCTGCTGTCCCATTGCCATACAGAGCCTAGGTGGCAAGAAATACATACTTGTCCTAATTGATGAGTATTCACGTTTCACAAGTTGAATTTGTTAAAAAGAAATCAGATGTTCCAAATGTATTGATAAATCTAATGAAAAGAATCCAAGTTCTTTATGACTGCAGAATACAGAAGTTAAGAAGTGACAGCGGCACAGAATTTAAAAACTGTGTCATTGAAGCATATCTTTCTACAGAAGGAATATCACAGAACTTCTCTGCCGCTCGCACTCCACAACAGAACGGTGTTGTCGAAAGAAAGAATCGAACACTTGTAGAAGCCGCAAGAACTATGTTGTCAGCATGCGGATTATCAATGAACTTTTGGGCAGAAGCAATTTCTACTGCGTGTTATACTCAGAATCGTTCAACCGTTGTGAAAAGACACCTCAAGACACCTTACGAATTGCTTAACAAAAGGCGGCCAAACATCAAATTTTTCCATGTATTTGGATGCAAATGCTTTGTCTTAAACGACAGAGATTCAAGAGGAAAGTTTGATGTAAAAGCTGATGAAGGCAAATTCATTGGATACTCTGCCACTTCCAAAGCCTACAGAACATTCCTTACAAAGTCTCACAAGATTGTAGAAAGCATCAATGTTTCTTTTGATGATTCATTCCAGATGACTTCTGAGCAAATCAGTTCAGAACTCGGAACTAAAGGAAAATCCTCTGACATCTCAAGAACAAAAGAAGATTTGGATCTTCTATTTTTGGAAATGTTCCACAATGACATTGATCCTTCTGTTGGAACCATTAGAGTTTCTGAAGAACCATCCTCTGTCGGACAAAATCCTACAGGTATGACTCTAACTGGTCCAAATAATGCTTCATCTTCTTCTATAAATACTACAGATGCAATTGCCGAAGCAGAAGAAAGTGCAGAAGATGAAACATCAAGAAAAATGACCACAGAAGCTGCACAAACCACAGAAGAACCAATTACAGAGGAAATCGAGGACCAAGACTATACGTCCTCAGAGGAACAAACTCCACCACCACTCATACCAATCATTCCACAAACGGTAGAATCATCTACCAAGGCACGAAGAACGACAGAGGCTACACAAGAAGAAACACAAGAAGCCTCTGAAGAAAGTTTGGATGACATTGATGATCATTTTCCACGCACAACTCAATGGACAAAAAGTCATCCGCAAAGCCAAATAATTGGAGAACCTTCTGACTCAGTAAAAACAAGGTCTGCCACTGCTAATTTTTGTTTCTTTACAAATTTTATTAGTGTGATAGAACCAAAGAAGATTTCTGAAGCCCTAGATGACCCAAACTGGATAGACGCCATGCAAGAAGAACTTCTACAATTTGAGCGTAACAGAGTCTGGACTTTAGTACCTCTGCCAAGAGGGAAACAGGCCATTGGGACTAAATGGGTCTACAGAAACAAGAAGGATGAAGATGGAGTGGTCATCAGAAACAAAGCAAGATTAGTAGCAAAAGGATATAGACAAGAAGAAGGCATAGACTACGATGAGACTTTTGCCCCTGTCGCACGGCTCGAAGCAATAAGAATATTCTTAGCCTTCACAGCCCACAGAGGTTTTAAAGTCTATCAGATGGACGTAAAATCAGCTTTTCTAAACGGTGAAATCCAATAAGAGGTTTACGTAAATCAGCCACCAGGTTTTGAAAGCTCAAAGTTCCCAAGGCATGTATACTACCTTGAAAAGGCTCTATACGGACTAAAACAGGCTCCAAGAGCGTGGTACGAACGACTTTCCACCTTTCTTCTAGAAAATGGCTACAACAGAGGTACAACAGATACTACATTATTTTATAAACGCAGAAATAGTGAGATAATGCTTGTACAAATATATGTAGATGACATAATTTTTGGGTCTACAAATTCAAAAGAGTGCAAAATTTTTGAAAAACTCGTGCAGAGTGAGTTTGAAATGAGTATGATGGGAGAATTAACATTCTTCCTCGGACTTCAAGTCAAACAATCTTCAGAGGGAATTTTTATAAATCAAGCCAAATATGTCTCTGACATACTTTTAAAATATAATCTCTCTGATACCTCTGCTATGAAGACTCCAATGGCCACTGGAAATAAGTTATTCTTAGATCCAAATGGTATTTCTGTAGAATGTACTCTCTACAGAGGTATGATTGGATCTCTGTTATACTTAACAGCAAGCAGACCTGACATTATGCTTGCCACATGTCTTTGTGCACGTTATCAAGCTAATCCAAAGAAATCACATTATGATGTTGTAAAGAGAATCTTTAGATACCTGAAGGGGACCAACAATCTTGGTCTCTGGTATCCAAAGAACTCTGGTTTTAGTCTTAAAGCTTATACAGATTCAGACTATGGAGGATGCATGCTCGACAGAAAGAGTACCTCTGGGAGTTGTCAATTCCTAGGTGGTAAACTAGTCAGTTGGACCTCAAAGAAGCAGAATTGTGTCTCCACATCCACTGCAGACGCTGAATACGTTGCTGCTGCTAGCTGTTGTTCTCAGGTTCTATGGATGAAGACTCAGCTAAAAGAGTACGGCCACATCCTATTCAAAATACCCATCTTCTGTGATTCCAAAAGTGCCATTGCTATCTCTGCCAACCCTGTGCAACACTCAAAAACCAAGCATATCGATATAAGGTACCATTTCTTGAAACATCATGTTGAATACGGTACAATCAAAATGCATTTCGTGCCCACAGAATATCAACTCGCTGACTTATTCACCAAAGCACTAGACGAGAAAAGATTCAACTTCTTTGTGGGTAAGTTAGGAATGATTAACATAGTGTGAAAATCCTCTATAAGTATAGCTTTATCTTCTGTAAATAAGTATAAATATCTATTATTACTTAAGTTATTGCTTTGATAAATTTATTTCTGTATAAATTTTTTTTGTGTGCAAAAATAATTCTTGGTTACAGAGCTTCTATGGGTCCGCTCAGATATTCTGATAACCCTTACAGAACCTCTGGTAAACATGATCTATGCTCAATACAAATCTTACCATTCTTTGAACCAAGAATAGATCAAGGGGGAGCAAAAGGAAAATTCTTGATCTATAGAAGTGATTAGATCAAGGGGGAGCAAAAGGGACCCTGAAATGATCTACAGAGGTAAATCTTTCAAAGGAAAGCCAAAGAAGAATGTCGATAATTCTCCATCGACAGAAGTAAGACAAAACTGCCGAGAACAGAAGAACCAAAAGGTATGTCTCTCGCACAAAAGGTTTTTGGAAAACAGTTTTCTAGGACAAGAATTGTCAAATATGTCCTAAATATACTATGAATAACATTTCAAAAATCAAAATTTCAAAAGGTTTAACAAAATTCGAAATAGGAGAAATTTAAGGTCATAGAGCTTCTGCTGAGCTCAACAGAGGTTCTGCAGGAAATATGCTCTGTGATCACAAATTAACCCGCTGTCGATCTTTTGGAATGTTATCTCGGAAACCAAAAACACACACCATGACCTTCTCGAACAAAACGTTTTTCAAAACAGTTTTCTCGGACACCAACTTTCAAATATATCCGAAAAACATCTCTTAAACCAGATCAAAAATTGGATGATAAGAAAATCTAATAGAATTTTAGTTATGAGATTTTTTTCCTCGTAGAGCTTCTGCTGGCCCTCACAGAGCTTCTGTAAGTTCCAACAGAGCCACAAAACCTCTGTGAGTCAAATTTCTTAACAAAATCCTATTGATCCTTTCCAATGTCTTTACAAACGTTTTCGTTCAAAGAAGAACCTACAGAGTCATGATAACAATGAGATATATGAGAAGAGGTTAAAAATCAAGATTTTCAAAATCACAGACCTTCTGTAAAACACAAAAGTTCTGCCATTTTGTTCTCTGGGCAAATTTTGTAGTAATAACGGTTACTTTTACTGAGAGTGAAACTCATGTGGCTAAAAACAACCTCACGCGCCTAGCATTAATGGGCCGCGCACGATGTCCTGTCATATTCTGACAAGGCCTACGTGTCCCATTTTCATTGAGCGTACATGGAACGTTTTTAATTTGGAAAGTTGAACCCGCCGCTCAAACTCGAGTACGGATTCCAAATGTTAATCCATTGCCATATATTTTACTCTTTCGATTTCTACCGTTTTATCCTCCTATAAAAACCAAGCTTACCCTCTCATAAAACCTTTTACAAACTCTTATCTTTTTCTCCGGCGAAACCCTGCAAAAGCTTGCACAAAACCTTGCTCTTAAAATCAAATGGCTTCATCTTCTAAAGCTATCTCCCAAGAACTCTCTCCGGCGAACTCACCTGAACACTCACCTGCCCATTCTGAACATTCAGAAAACCCCAACCTTGCAAGAACTATTGAACAACAAGATTCCGGGGACTCAGCAGAATTTGCTCCGACGACACACTTGCAAAACTTCATAGCAAAAGATCACTTCGAAACCATACTTCCTATCAAATCAAACAACTGCTATTTGGTCCCCTCACCCACTGCTTTCGGCGAAGCCCATGCTATTCTTCTGAACATAATGGAAAATCACATCCTCTTCCCTCTACTCTCAAGAACCCCAAACAAAATTCCAGTCCGTTATCTGAACCAATTTTGGCAAAGCTGCCGATTTGATAAAGACGATTCTCTTATCAAAGGGTACATTTCAAGACCTGATAAATCTGAGCATCTTGAAATCAAGTTCAACAGAACAATGTTCTCACTTGAATTCAACCTACCAACAAGGGGTCTTCTGGGATTAAAGAGTTATGCAGAGCAACCAACAGGCGAAGAGCTCTGTCGCTTCGTGGAAATGCTTGGGTACAACACCCAACTACGAAAGAGAAATGACTTCCGCAGAGGAAGATTGCCACCTCTGTGGAACACTTTGTTCTCTATTCTTAACAGGTGTCTGACAAGGAAAATAGGGAGTATTGACCAAAGCTCACATCAAATCTTGAGCATCATGTATGGGGTTTACTATGATCTTCCACTAGATTATGCGACCATAATGATGCAAGAGATCATAAACACCATCGACAGAAAGAACAACACGAGAAGGCTCAAAGAGAACGATCCCAACTTTCTACCACCTCTGCAATTCCAAAGAATATTGGGAGTACTGTTCGAACCTCTACTTCTAATCCAAAATTGGCCAATGGAAGGACCAACTCCCAAACAGTTCCCGATGAACAAGAATACCCCCACTGATCATACTGATGGCTACTCACACTGCAGACCTCTGTCAAAGAAGCTTCTGCGCTACGCATCGAATAAATCCCTTAAGAAAGAGTATATACGCGATCATAGAACTCCTAAACCGAGTCCTATGACACCCCCGCGTTTACGTGTCCCTCTAGGAACAATGATAGCAAAACCTCTTTCCACTCAAGAACAAAAGGATCAGAAGTTAGCAAAGCACATGGCTATTCAACTCAGCTTTATAGCCAAACGTGCAGAACTTATGGGAAAGAAGTCTTCATCAAGAACCTCTGCATCTACTCCAAAAGCTAAGAAGAGAAAAACTGCAGAAGGCACCTCAACAAGCGATGCAGAAGATCAACCTTCACCTCCTCATGCCACAGAAATTGGCTCCTCTGCTCCTCCCTCTTCCCCAAAAATGAAGAAGAAAAGATCGAAATCAACAGAGGAAGGGGCACCAAAACCTAAGAGAAGGAAAACCAAAAAGAAGCATGGTAAATCACTTGAAAAGTTGGTTACCATTGCAGAAGAGGAAACTACAGAAAAAGAAAATACAGAAGAAAGAACTGAAGAAGTTGCAGAAGAAGAAATGGCTACAGAAGAGTATCAATCACCCTATCAATCTCCAGATAGATTTGCTCACCAAGGAGACCTGAACGACTTCTTACATAACCCTGACATTGCCAACACCCTAAATACAGCAGGGTGGACGGCACAACCTCTCGACCACCACTCTCCAGAAGAACAAGATTTCTCCATCTCTGGCATTGACACACATCTGCAAGAAGATGACACAACACCCAAAGATCAACCAGCCAACACCCCTGTTATTTTACTGAACCCTTTCATTCAAGGATTGGACGTCCACATAAGGAGTCCAAACCAAGCTTTAGAAGAAATAGATCAAACAGAAGCTGAGTGGAATAGAGGTGAAATTACAGAGGCTTCTGAGAAAATAATGGAAGAAGAAAAAGAAAAAGGGGCCGAAGTTGTACAAAAAGAGGGATTTGCAACAACAGAGACAGAAATAGAAATCTCAGAGGTGGATTCAGATGAAGAAGAAGCTGCCTGGATACGTAAAGGTCTCTATCATCCACATGTCATGAGATTATACGGATCTCATCAAATGTATGACTTTTTACGACCAGAGCAAGAAACTTCAACAGAACCTAGGGAAGAAGCACCAAGCCGAAGGATAGCTACAGAGGATGAAATGATAGACAATGATGTAGTGCTTGGATGCTTAACAGAGGAAGAAGCAAGAAAAGATGCCTGGATAAATAGAGGCACACAACCAAAACCAACTCCCAGTGCCACCCACATTTCTAACTCCGCAGGTCTAGCTGCAGAAGGAATTATTGAAAAAGAGCAGCACAGCTCGATCCTAACCCAACCCATCCAGCCAGAGGTTACTCTTTCAACCTCTGTGCCCACAGAAACCGGGGAATCCATTCCTAGGGAGTCTCCTCAAAGAGACTCACCTATTGTTCGTGATCAATCGCCCCAGATCACCCTAGAACACCCTACAGAGGAATTCGTTTCCTCTGCCACGCACACATTAGGACCAAAACTTCTTTCAGAGAGAAGTAGTGAGCACGGAGACGAAGAGACTCTAGACAAGTCTCCTAGTCAACAGAAGGACATTCCAATACCCACCTCTGGAGTGGATTTGGACACTGTTCTTCACAGAACTTCTGTAGAGATCGAAACTCAGGTTTCTTCTCGAGGATCAGAAGGAAATCCTTCCACCCCCATCGTACAAACAAGGGTGAACGAAGGTGTCCCAGGAACAGGGACTCACTCTGGAGACGAATGTGTTCCTCCAGAGGTTACACAAGGAACACAAGTATCAAGGGATGAGTTCCAAACCCTTGTCACCTCTGTGAACCAAACAATGAAAGAGTTGCAAAGCTCTTTCAAATCCTTTACAGAGACAACATCTATGGCTATCCTAAATCTGAACACCAAAATGGACAATCTGTCCACAGAGGTAAAAATCGCCATCTCAGAGATGAAGTCTTCTGCCGAAACAACTGCCAAAGCTACAGCTACTTCTGCCGCTCAAG
Organism: Saussurea involucrata; assembly: GCA_033807775.1. Taxonomy (NCBI): domain Eukaryota; kingdom Viridiplantae; phylum Streptophyta; class Magnoliopsida; order Asterales; family Asteraceae; genus Saussurea; species Saussurea involucrata. The sequence goes on along the minus strand of CM066314.1, from coordinate 102,025,999 downwards.
AATTTGGAACAGCTGCAACTTCTGCGTTCAAAGACTCTGTCAAACACTTCCTTGAACAAGTGAATACGCAATCCAACAGAGCAGAGGGCATTACTCCTGCAGATCTACATAATGCCCTATCACAAGTCCAAGCAGAGGCAATACGCAACACGACAATGATGCAACCAAAAGACTATATGACCAGAGCACAGCTTACAGAGCTCGGACAGAACGTCATTAACCAGGTCACAGAAGTCATTGTCTCCTTCACAACTGCAAATGCCAACTATGTCAAGGATTTCAGAAAGAGTGTCGGCAGAATGCGTTTCAAAACAGAAGCAGAGCTCGCGACATTGATTGGCCTCTGCGATGATGTCTGTGCAAAGTTGATGGCAGCCGGAGCTGAATTACCGAAGAAGCCCAAGACTTCTTGCAGAGCAGAGGGTACTTCTGGTGAAAGTCAGGATGATTCTGATGATGACCAACCTGGTCCATCAGAAAATCCTGAGGGGGAGAATCTAAGGGAGAAAGCTACGAGCAAAGGAATACAAGGTCCACCAATCGCAGCAGAACCAATCAGCCAAGCCCCTCCAGAACAAACCCAACAACAACAAACTCAAAAGACCACAGAGACAACACCCATCTCTGTGGAATCATCTCCTGACGAAACCAAAATTCCAGAAGCAGATCAGCAAACCACAGAGGCAACAGTCGCCCCTGAGGTAATCATTTTGGAAGAAACAGATGAACAAACCACAGAGAAAACACCCACCTCTGTGGAAACACCCCAAACCATACAAAGAAGAAAGTCGATTGCCACCAAACCAAAGAAAGCAACGACCTCTGCTTCTGATGTTCTGAGGAAAATGCACGACACAATGACTGAACGGATGGCGCAGAGAGAAGAAGAAAGGCACAAGTTCACACTAGCATTCAAAATGGCAAGAAGATTCGATATCGAAACTTCAACAATAGAAACTGAGCTCACAGAAGAAGTAATCAAAAAACCTCCAACAGAGGTTACAGAGCAACTCAAGCCAACAGAACCATCGCCACGAAAGTCCTCTAAATCACAAATGTCAAAACCCACAGAGGCAATCCCCATCAAACCTACAGAAGTGCCAACCTCCAAACCTACAGAAGCAACAGCCTCTGCCCTGCCAAAAGGAAAAGACAATGGCAAAGGAATATTGACAGAAGAGCCTAAGAAGAAGAAATCATTGCCAAAGCCAACAGAGAAACTAATGAAGAGTGCGTTTGATGCCTTTCAAACTCCAAAACCTGAAGAAGTTGACTGGGCATATGGATTGAAGCCTCTGTCAGACATTCCTCTAACTGGTAGAGCTGCAGAAGTTGTTCAAAAGATGGAGAGTCTCAGAAGACGAGTACCACAACCTGGTCCAACACATGAAGAAATGGAAGAAGTGGTATACAAATACCTCTATAAACAATCCTTTCAGACCAATTATCCAACAGATCATGTGACAGATCCAAGGATCAGAGAAGAATTTGAGAACATCTTCACAAGGACAAAGCCAAGAACCAAAGCAGATGTCTTCTCAATCCACAAGATCAAAAAGGTAATCTTCTGCAAATTCTCCTTCACAAGAACCTATCCAAAGGTCAGGTACAATCTTTACAAAGTCAGAGGAGAAGACAATTCAGAAACTACCTTCGCTGATGCTGATTTAAGAAATATCAATCCTTATGATCTACCTGACCTTCTGCAATGGACAAAGGACAACTACAACACAGAGGCAAACACAAGAGCCTATCAAGTGTTGAGAAAAGCGATGAGGGAAAAGCTTCTGCTCTACAGCATGATAGATTTCCAGCTGGGAAAGGATCTTGGTCTCAAGCATCTGGATTTACGACCACCAGAGGATCGCTGCCCACCGGACGCCGTACCTAACTCAATCATCACAGAACCAAGGTTTGGGTTAGTATTTCAAAACCCTCAAGGCGAAACTAAACTATTTGTATGCATGGACTGTCAGAAGTACGCAACAAGTACTCTGAAAAAGTTCAGAGCAAGCCTTGTGAAATACAGAGGTACAAAGAAAATGGATAAAGATGTTGCAGATACTATCATCAGAGAGATTGACGCAAAAATTCACCTAAGAGAACTCTGTATCAGCTTCTACAAAGAGATCAGAAGAGTCGGAAGAGACAACAGAAGCTACAACGATTTCAAAGATGCCAAAATCTGATTCTCAGACCTCCAATCTCTGCAAACAAAGTTAAAGTTTATCTTTCATTGTACTCAAATGTAAAATGCCTCTGGCATATTTCTAAATGAAAGAAATTTCGAGGTATTCTTTAACCTCTGTCTTATCTAACTTAGCCTAACTTAACTCAAAGTTCAAATTTTTTATTTTTCACTACTTAGGGGGAGATTGTTAGCTTCAATCTTCCTAATCAAAGAAGTACTTAGAAGTAGTGAAAAATAGGCTAAGTGAAGAAAGCCTCTTACAGAGGCTCTGCCGACATTACTGAGAAATCAAGGTCAAGAAGCTACAGAAGCAGCAGAGGCTTCCTACAGAACCTCTGCTGTACTCAAAGAAGACCCAAGACTCGGAAACAAAGGTGAAGACTGCTCCACAGAGGACCAGACCACAGAACCTCTGTAACTCATTACAGAGCCTCTGTGGTCCTCACTGAAAGACTTGAAGATATTTATAATATCTTGCTACTGTTACAGGACCCGTTCATCAACTTTCATGGTAGCATGCCCTGTCCAACGTCGACGTGTCAAACTATGATTGGACTCAGTAGGGCTTAGTACATATTAGACGTCTGCTGCATTAAATGCAATACAGCACGTCTGACTGTTCATGCCATCCTTGCAACTGTTCACGACATCCGTTCTACTATTCATAACGTACCTTTTGAATAGTAGCATATGCTTTATGGTCCCCTTTAGAGTAGTATATAAGGAAGACTCATGTTGAGTTCTTCCTTACAAACACACACACATAAAAACACACTTCAATCGAACATCAAGAACACAAAAGCTTATTCACCTTAAAAGTCATATCGGTTTTAAAGCTTTTCTTACTCACGGTTCATAAACCTGTTCTTGATATATATATTCAGTAAACTTTGAGATATAATATTCTGTTCACTGTTTATTTATGTTTTATTCTAAATCTATCAAACTTATTCGTTAGTTCTTCAAATACGCTTCCGCATCAAACATTAACTTAAACTAATAGATCTGATAATCTTGTTTAAAGCAAAACGGGAACCAACAATTAAGTCACAGACCTGATCATGTATGTCGTGCGACCCTGCGAATTTAAAGTCATATAGTAGACTTAGTGATTATTGTCGTGCGATCCTGCGATAAAATGATGTCGGGGGTTGGTCGTTGGCTAACCAACGACCCTCCGATGCTTAAGTCAGTAAACGTTTTGTGAGAAAAAATCGTATGAAAAAGAGTTAGAGAACGTACCATTTCAGACTCTCTCTATTTGCCCCCTGTCATTTATTACCTTATTCTTTTTGGGAGGAAAGATAGGTTTTAAATGACAGAATGACACGGAGAAATATTGTCCTGCGTTGACTATGTTGTCGTGCGACCGGGCACCATAGTAGACTTATCTCTGTGAAAAAGATATTAATTTAGGGATAGAGGAGCGAACGTGTCGAGAGCCTGATCTTGTGACTTTGGTTTATTTTCGCGGCTTCAAGGTAGACTTGTAGCACTCACGAGCGACTTTTGGCTCACTCTTAATCTCCTGGATTCCCCATGGCGTAGGGAATTTCAACATTTGATGATACATCGAGGGAACGGCTTTCATATCATGGATCCATGGTCGTCCTAAGATGATGTTATAGGCCGACGCACAATCGATGACACTGAACTTGTTCTGCTTGTTGACTCCTCCGGCGTAGACGGGCAAGATTATCTCTCTGAAGGTGCTCGTCGCTTCTTCATTGAAACCGACCAAAGTCGTCGAACGTCGGCTGATTTCCGAGCGATCGATTCCCATGGCTTTGATGGTGTTGAGAAAAATAACATTTGCTGAGCTGCCCCCGTCGATCAAGAGTCGACGCGTTAGACAGTTACCGACCGTGATCTGAATGATCAACCCGTCGTGATGCTTCTGATACGATTCGCCAAGGTCGACGTGGTCGAACACAATCTTCATGGCTTCTAGCTCCAAATCTCCTTTGGGTCTAGACGAGCGAGGAATAGGCCGATCATCGGGCGCCTAACTGGCATGACGCTTGGCCGCTGAATACGTCAGACCACACACATCTGAACCACCGGTGATGCAATTGACGACCTTCGCATGCTCGGGGGTCGACGGTCGATGGCTATTAGCTGGAATAGTGACATCATCGATGATATCCTTGAGATTTCCTTTCGGGAAATGATACGCTAATTCCTTCTTCAATGCGATACAATCGTCTGTCGCATGACCATGATGGACGTGGAAGTCGCACCACTTTGATTTGTCTTTTTTAGCATCATCCAGGTCGGACTTCTTTGGCCACCGAATGGTTTCTTGGGTGGTCTTCAGAGCTTCGACTAAGTCTTTAGCTGACCCTTTGAACCCATAAGAGGAGATCTTGGGGTACGCGGCGAATTTAGTCGCGGTTTTAGCTTCTGCCTTCGTCTTGAAACGGACGTTTGAAATCTGACGCGCTGGCTCTATTCTGGATATGGTTTTCGGCTTGAATTCTGGCTTCTTGACACCTAACGGCTTCTTGTCGTCAATGTTTTTGCGACGAAAGGCTATGTCGTCTTCGACCCTCATATATGCTAAGGTTCGAGCTCGGACGTCTTCGAAATTCTCTGGGGGATATTTGGTCAGATCGGTGTATAGACCCGAACTATCGTCCAGACCACGCTTATAGGCTTCGATCGCAGTTTTGATGTCGCAATTGCGGATACTGATCATTTCGGCGTTGAATCTATTGAAATAACTTCGAATAGACTCATTGGTCTTTTGCATGACATAGTACAGATCGCAAGTCTGCTTTTCCATCTTACGACTACTAACGAATTGCTGGGAGAATTGGTTGACCAATTCGGCGAACGACCCGATAGATTTGGGTTTGAGATTGATCAACCACTGGAGAGCTGGACCAGTGAGAGTCGCCCCGAAACTGTTGCACATGCATACTTCCTGGTACATGTGTAGAATCGAGATTGTCCACATGAGCTGCTTATACTGCACGACATGCTCGGTTGGATCGGTCACACCCGAATACTTGGGAGTGAAGGCAGGAATGTTATACTTCTTTGGGACCTCGACGGTGGCGATCTCGTCGATGAAGGACGACACCTGATACCCCGAGCGAGGCTCGACGTCGACAAGCACGGCTGCCCCGGGCAACTTGGCGAGCAAGGACAGGACGCGCTCATTTTGGTCTTCTAACATCTTCAAACGCTGGGCGACGGGATCGTTAAGATCAAGATTGGACCCTGTCGAGGGATTGGTCCCTGGACTAGTGCCATTACCATTCGACGAACCATTGGTGTCCCCGTTGAACATGACAAAATATGGCTGCGACCCATAGTGGAATTGTTGCGGTCCATTCTGAAACGATTGTGGTCCTTGCTGGAATGGCTGCGATCCTTGCTGGAAAGGTTGCAAACCACTTTGGAACGGCTGAGAAAATGGCTGGGATTAATTCTGAAACGGCTAGGCGCCACCTTGCAATGGTTGGGATCCGTTGTTCAAGGGTGGTGGTCGGATGTGCGGAGGGGGAATCTGCCCAGACTGGGGATTCGGAATGAACGGACCCGGCTGTTGATTCTGCATGAATGGACCTGGATGCTGATTCTGCGCGGACGGGCCTGGTCCCAGACCTGGATTCTGAATGAATGGTCTAGGACCATTCTGGGGTCCAAAAGGATTCCCTAGCCGCGCGATCTCTTCAGTTGCCCTGCGATTCTGCTCTGCCATTGCATTGAGTTGATTCCTGGCAACCTCGAGCTCCTGATACATCTGAGCGATGGCTTGCTGCGGATTTCCAGGGGCTGCCATTTTCCTGCAACAGAAAATAGAAGAAACTCCAAGAAACTGTTAGTAGAATGCACGTTCGTCGAGGATTTTCTCTAGATGTAGTCCCACGGATGGCGCCAAACTGTTAATGCCAAAAATCGCACCAAAGGGACAACTTAAGGTCGATGTGGACTTAAACAACTAAAGAAAGGATCTTTCGACGAGACGTGCGACGAGAATAAAAATAAAGAGACAAGGGATTTGATGATGCAGGAAAAAACCTCAAACGAGGAAAAAACCTGCGGACGACAGGGGGTGTCGTCGCTGCACTATGGTCGCCAATCAGGGGCGATGTCCTTGGATACTGGTGTCGATCGTACAGTGATTACAATACAAATGAAGAAAATGCTTCGAAATGTAAAGTACAAGTGTTTGAACGTAAAAATAGGTGTTTGTCGTGTACGAAACAAAGTGCGAACTGCTGGTCGAGGGCTGTTGTCGTGCGTCGAGGGCGATACTTAGAATAATGGTTCTTCACTTCAGGTGTTCTTGAATATTGCTTCAGTTGTTAATCGCCGGATATTCGATGTGTATCGGATGTTAACTGATGATCCTTGATGTGAAGACTTAGCTGGGTATTTATAGTCTTCATGTCATTAATTAGCTCCAATAATGCTTTGATCAACGGCTGGAAACGGTTGCCGGAGTGATTATCCATAATGTTCTTCGTCCATTACGGCTGCTTGCTGTTAATGGCTTTGACTCCTGCATTAAATACTTAACAAATGTAACAGTCAAGGTTAACGTTAGCTTTGGTCGAAGGTGCAGTGATTTTACGCGATGGTCGTACGGGACGGGCGATGCTATGGTCGAGCGTCATGATGGGGGACGTACGACTTACCTTTTACGGGAGACGACGGATGTTTTCTGGGTTCTTGTTGAGACCTTATCTTAATACAAGATATAGCTTAGGACATGCGTCTTACCTGTTTTGGTCGTGGTCGGGCGACGTGATTTTTTGCCCAAACAGGACGCAAGTTTCCCGACGTGTTTCCGGAAGACTTTCTGGGCTTGCCATCGGATCCACAAGTGGAGTTCAAGATAGACTTGGTACCGGGAGCGGCTCCGATAGCTAGAGCTCCCTACCGCTTGGCTCCGTCCGAAATGCAAGAGATGATGGCATAACTCCAAGAGCTTTTGGAGAAGGGGTTTGTGAGACCAAGTTCATCTCCTTGGGCGCACCAGTCTTATTCATAAAGGAGAAGGATGGCACTATGAGGATCTGTATCGACTACTGGGAATTGAACAAGGTAACCGTGAAGAACAAGTATCCACTTCCTAGAATCGAAGACTTGTTCGACCAACTTCAAGGAGCGGGATTCTTCTCGAAAATCGACTTACGCTCGGGTTATCATCAAGAGAAGGTTAGAGAAGACGACATTCCAAAGACAGCATTCCGAACGCGGTATGGTCAATATGAGTTCCTGGTAATTCCGTTTGGGTTGACAAATGCACCGGCGATGTTCATGGATTTGAGGAATCGGGTGTGTCGACCCTTCCTCGATAAGTTGGTGATCGTTTTCATAGACGATATCTTAGTTTACTCCAAGGACGAAGTGGACCATGAACTTCATCTACGGGAGGTGTTGGAAGTCCTAAGGAAAGAAAAGCTATATGCAAAGTTCTCCAAGTGCGACTTTTGGTTGAGCGAGGTTCAATTCTTGGGTCAGGTGGTTACTCGAGATGGAGTGAAGGTGGACCCTTCCAAAATCAAGGCAATGATGAATTGGGAACCTCCTAAGAGTCCGGGTGAGATTCAAAGCTTCTTAGGTTTGGCGGGATACTACCGGAGATTCATTCAAGACTTCTCTAAGATTGCTTCTTCATTGACAGCGTTGACTCGGAAAAACGTGAAGTTTGTTTGGACCGAAGCGCAAGAGAAAGCATTCCGTACTCTACAAAAGAAATTGTGTGAAGCACCAATTTTATCCTTACCCGAAGGATCGGAAGACTTTGTGGTCTATAGCGACGCATCCAAAATGGGCTTGGGGTGTGTGCTAATGCAAAGGGGAAAAATGATCGCCTATGCTTCAAGGCAACTCAAGGTGCATGAAAAGAACTACCCTACGCATGATTTGGAATTGGCCGCGGTGGTATTCGCATTGAAGTTGTGGCGTCACTACCTTTACGGCACGAAATGGATGTTGTACACGGACCACAAGAGTTTGAAGTATGTGTTCGATCAAAAGCAATTAAATATGAGGCAACGGAGATGGTTGGAGTTACTCAAGGACTACGACTGCGAATTGCTTTACCATCCGGGTAAGGCCAATGCGGTCGCCGACGCCTTGAGTCGAAAGGAGTATAGTGGGAGTCTTCGCGCCAACCTCTCAAGGATTGACATCGTGTCAAGCTTAGTGGAACGGATTTGAGCAGCGCAATCCGAATCCTTAAAGGAGGAAAACCTCAAGGATGAGGTAATGGTGAAGCAAAAACAACTTTTAACGAAGGATAGTTGAGGGGTTATGTTGTTCAACGGGCGCATGTGGGTGCCCAAGATCGGTGGAAATCGGGAGCTACTTATGGATGAGGTTCATAAGTCAAAGTACTCCATTCATCCCGGAAGTACCAAAATGTATCGATATTTGAAGTTACATTATTGGTGGTCAGTCATGAAGTTGGATGTGGCGCACTACGTAGAACGTTGTGTGACTTGCTCGCAAGTAAAGGCTCAACATCAATTACACTATGGCAGTTTACGACCCTTGGAAATTCCCGAGTGGAAGTGGGAGAAAATCACGATGGATTTCGTGACCAAGTTGCCGAAAACATTGAAAGGTCACGACACCATTTGGGTGATAGTGGATCGGTTGACGAAAAGTGCACACTTCTTAGCGATGCGGGAAACCTTATCGATGGACAAGTTGGCAAAGCTCTATATTGATGAGGTCGTCTCGAGGCAAGGAGTACCCGTATCCATAGTCTCCGATCGGGATAGTAGATTCACGTCGAGATTTTGGCAAGCTTTGCAAGAAGAACTTGGTATGAGAGTGAATTTGAGCACGACATATCACCTCCAAACGGATGGCCAAAGTGAAAGAACTATCCAAACCTTGGAGGACATGTTAAGGGCGTGCGTGATCGATTTTGGGGGCAATTGGGATACTCATCTACTGTTAGTAGAGTTTGCTTAAAACAATAGTTACCACTCGAGCTTGAAGGCGACACCGTTTGAGGCCTTGTATGGGAGGAAGTGTAGGACTCCCGCGTGTTGGTTAGAGGCAGGGGAGAAACAATTTGTCGGACCGGAAATCATTCAAGAAACGACCGATAAAGTCAAGACCATTAGAGAACGTTTGAAGGCGGCCCAAGACCGACAAAAGAGCTACGCCGACAAGAAAAAGAGACCGGTAGAGTTCCAAGTGGGAGAACGGGTAATGTTGAAAGTATCCCCTTGGAAGGGACTGATTCGTTTCGGAAAGCGAAGGAAGTTAAGTCCCCGTTTCCTTGGATCATTCACTATTCTAAAACGTGTGGATTCGCAAGCCTACAAATTGGACTTGCCACCGGAAATGGACGGAATCCACCCAACCTTCCATGTGTGCTATTTGCAGAAGTGTCAAGCGGAGGAAGAGAGCGTGATACCATTGTCGGAGATCCGGGTTGACGACAATCGTTGCATAGAAGAGCTCGAAGCTATTTTGGAGAGGACCACCAAGAAACTTAGACACAAGGAAGTGGTTATGGTCAAAGTACAATGGAAACACTATCGGGGTACTAATGTGACTTGGGAAGCGGAAGAGGACATGAAGCGCAGATATCCTCGCTTGTTTGCAATAGCCTAAGATTTCGAGGACGAAATCATTTCCAAGTTGGGGAGGATTGTAACACCCCGAAAATTTGAATAATAATACATCTCTGGTTATTTCGTATGTTATTGTGTTATTATCGAGCTACATTGAGTATTGGCTTCAGTAGAATCAGATCGAGGTTTGGAAGAGGAGCCACTTGGGGCTCGGTACACTCTAGGCGATAGTGCCCGGCGAGAGTGCCATGGAACTATCGCATATGTAACAATCGCGGCATATGTACCGCAAGATTTGGGGTAGCGGGCGAGAGTGCCCCGGCGATAGTGACCATGTCACTATCGCGATGTCACTATCGCGGGTAGGCATCGGAGTATAAATTCGAGGTGCAGATGGGAGTTTTGTGGAAAATTACATTTTAGGGTTTCAAGGAGGTCGCTTTCTTCTCTCCATTGGTAAGTATACATCACCAACTTCCCTCTTCCATAAATGCTTCAAGTTACTTCATTAATGGACATTAATGGACATTAATGGACATTTTTAGGGCATTAAAGTGGTGCTAGACTTCAAGAGTTACTCTATTTCAAGGGATTCCTCCATTCTCATCTTAGGGTTTTGTCTAATAACCCTCTAAGGTGAGTTTCCTTCCATCTCACAACTAAATAATTGTATTCACTATGATTATAACTTGTTTACATCTTCTTATTCTCTAGTTTGTGGTTTTTACCTTGAATCAAAAAGGGTTTTTGAGAAACCTTAGGGTTGTGTTGGATAAATAAGTTGTAAAGGTGAAATACATGATAATCCTGGTTCTACCTAAGACAAATGTCTTGGATTTTCAATTTTACTTCATAAAACGATTTTGACCATTTTAGGTCAAAATTAGAGTTTTGATAAAAGATGTGTAACACCTCGAATTTCCATTATATTATATTTTAATATGAAAGAGGTCGAATTGTAATTTAGTCTATGTTGTGGACTAATTGTAAATGTAAACTCCAGGCTTGATTTTGTATTTTGACCAAAGCTTAAAGTTAATGTTGAAAATTAGAACTTGAGGGTCTGATGGGTCATTTCTTGAAAGTTGAGAATACTTCTGATTTGGGTAAGCTGAATTGAGATATTATCTCAATTCATTTGTGTTGAAGTCGGTCCAGAGAGAAAGAAGAAAAGAGAAAGAGAGGAGAAGAACTTGAACGGTAATTCTTGTGATTGTTGAATCAGAGAGAAGAAGGATTTGAGTGCTGGGTTAAAAGCTTCAAATAGGTGAGTTCATCTTCTTTCTTATTAATTGAAATTGAATAAGATTTCGGGGTACAAACTGTCTGAGTGATTTGGTATATATGTTTTGAAATGAAATCGATCAATAAACTGTATTCAGATGAGCTTTTAGAGAAATTTGACGTGTTAATGAATACCCAGTATCGAGGTTTCGGAATTTAGGCTTGGATCCGGTATGGATAAAGTTCCGGAAATAGGTTGGTTCCGGTATAGATTGGTTCCGGAATGGGTTAGGACCCGGTATTGAATGGTTCTGGAATGGGCTTAGGATCCGATATTGAGTGGTTCCGGAATGGGCTTAGGAAATCCGGAATTGAGGAGTTCCGGAATTGGGTGTGAAATCCGGAATTGAGGAGTTCCGGAACTGGGTGTGATCCGGAATGGATCCGGAATGTGTGTGATCCAGAATGGGATCCGGATTCGATAGGATTCGAAATGGGATCCGGTATGGATTCCGGATTTAGTGAGATCCGGTTTCGATTTAGAATCCGGTTTCAATTTAGAATCTGGTTTCGATTTAGGATCCGGTTTCGATTAGTTTCGGTCTCAATTGGAGTCCTGGTTCCGGATAGTTTTTGGACAAGGGATTTTCCGTATATAGTTTCCGGACAAGGGAACCCCCGTGCTAAGTCGCCGAAGGGGAACAGTTGAGAATACGGGTAGTTAGATTATTTGGAATCTTTAGCTTTGAGATTACGATATGAAGTGTTTAGTGCATTCGAGTAACTATGCACGTATGCTAAGAAGTGCAAAGGATCTATAGACACTAGTATCATTTAATGATTGAATATGCAGAGTAGAATTGCTATTCATGTAGAAATGATTGAATAGGCAAAGTAGAATTGCTATTCATGTATAAGTGATTGAATAGGCAAAGTAGAATTGCTATTCATGTTGAAATGATTGAATAGGCAAAGTAGAATTGCTATTCATGTTGAAATAATGGAATAGGCAAAGTATAATTGCTATTCTTGTTGAGAAGTGGAATAGGCAAAGTATAATTGCTATTCGTATTGACTGTAGTGAATAGGCAAAGTATAATTGCTAATTCTTAATTGAGACGTGGAAACGTGAGATAGACAAAGTATAATTGTTGTTTCTGTTTGCTTTCGGTGGATTAGAAATATATAAGTGATATTTATGCTTCCATTCCAAGAAAAAGGTATGGCGATTGAGTAAGTCCTTAGGCTTGATCAATAAACTAGAATTCGTGATGATTCGTAGTAGGCTCTCGAATATGATGATATGACTTTCTGAATGTTAGTCATACTCGTGGGATCGGGTATGTTCCCGTCATTATGAGACGAGTACGAGTACGGTAAGAATGGTGGCAAACCAGGTTTGTTTATATGCTTTGAATATATGAGTTTTCAAAGATGTTAATGTTTTAATTTGAAATTGGATGTTCTCACTAGGCGTAAGTGTAACACCCCCTTTCCGAGATGGAAAAGGAGGTTACGTTCAACTTAAAAAGAACTGCTAACAGAAACATACAGAGCACTATTAACCTCATTAAAATAAAAATAAACATCATAAAATATAACAATTATCTCTAACGATACATTTTCTTTCTTTCAAACTTTCTTTACAACATCAACTAAACTTACAATTTCTTACTCCTTAGATTCCCTTCGAATACCTGTCGCGAAGAAAGAAATGCGACTGAGCCAAACGCTCAGTGCACGAATACGATAGATAACATACAAATACTCGAACCAAACACCGAATAAAATCATGATTTAGGCAACGAACATACTCTAAAGACGAAACTCTAAGTGTTCATGAAATTTAGATTGAGTATAAAACACATAACATACAGATTCACCGGCAACATATGAGATACCCACAAGTAGGGAAACAAAATAAAAGACGTTGGATCGTGCAAATTGATTTTAACATGCTTATCAAGCCATAGCAAAATGAATATTTACAAATTCATAATATCAAAATCAGTAAATCTTGTCGAAGATCAAAACTGTCAAATCACAACAAATATTGTCAGCTAAATATCAAACGAATTTTAGAAACTTAACTCAAAATCATATCATATGATTGTATACCGAGCTCGAACAAATAATCGCATACACTTGCATATCAACCGACGTGTCAAGTGTCAGACATCTGGCCACAAAGGCCCGTACGTTGGGTAGAAAATCCACACGTACTAAATGTGAGATGCGGCGTTGGGCACTACACCGACATCCACCCTACAAACATATCACATAAACTAGGGTCGACCCATACACCTCCTGAACAAAATCATCCATCACACCATGGCCAGCTCTCACCAGAGCACAAAAATAAATCGAAAGGAGACGTCGTGGACAGATCACACCGCCACGGTGGTGTCACGCCATCGGTGCCACAATGACGTGCCTATGGTACCCCCATAGGTGGTTAGTAGCTCAGTATGCCATAACACATAACTTCAAAAGTATGTCACAACACATGTGATCACACTAGATGAATAACAAATCATACTCATTACAAAACAAATCAAAAAGGTATTTTAATGTACAAAAATATTGACTGCTCTCTTTAAAAACTTTATAATTTCGAATACACTTTATTGGACGACTTTCGAATTGAAAAGGAGTTTAAATAATACGATTGTCGTAAACCATTAACATAACTTCGCGTATGAACCTTTACAAAATATTTGAAAACAAAGACGTATGACAAATCAAATCCGAACGTAGACTAGGAATTTGACACACACAACATTTCAAATCGAGTCGGACTATTTTTAACACTTTACACGTTTACAAATCCAATATTTCATCATAATTCCAGTAAGTTTTATAAAATTATATCTAAACAAAAGTTTTACATAAAAGTCTTGTGATTCCGAAGAATCAATAATGAACTGAATCGGATTTAAAAAGAATTATATACGAATTTTTTAAAACAGTCGTGCTGTTCTGGTCTAAAACGAGACTAGTTTTGGAAAACACAGATTTTCGACCCCTTAACATAAAAAATCACAGTTTGCTCGTGTGACAATAAAGCGTTGTATACATCTCCAGGTTTTCGAAAACGTATCGTACGTGTTAATCCGATAAACTAGCGATTGGTTATGATTTTTACAATAACACAAAATTTTCAGAATAAAATTCAGCAGCTTTATAAATAAAATTTGATGTTTTAACGTATTCAAATCTCGATTTATCATATGCAAAACCAAGGAGAAATAACCCGAGGATAGACACGACCAAACGATCAACTAACGAATGGAAACACAATCAATTTAGTGGAAAAGAACACAATGTACACCCATCGAACGAAAGGAATTGAAAGGAAAGCAAGGAACCGTACACATATATAGCGAATCAAATATATATAAACAGGATTATCACATATACAACGAGTCAAATAAACACAAAGAAAGGGGAATATAAAGAATCCGTACTGTTAATCTATAACAGGATCTAATCAAGTATTCTAGAGAGAGAAATAGAGATCGTAGAGAGAGAATTTCATCAGTGTGTCATCTCTGATTAGAACAACTAGATACAAAAGAGTTCAACAGGGGTATTTATACCCTTGACTTACAAAAGTCAACAAACAAGCTAAAGCATAACATAAATAACCTTGATTACAATTAAAATGACATTAACAATCTCCCCCTTTGTAATCAAGGGCGCTCGAATCTTCGATGAAGTCTATTCTTTCCAATTAAGATCTCCAAGCGTCTTAAAGTCTCGAGTCGATTGTCTCCAAAGCTCGTCTCAGAAGTCTTATCTCTGGATTATCAATTTGGTATGAATTCTTTCTAGATTGAAGAAAGTATCTCACTGCTTCATTCAGTCTTTGCTCCAGTTGATATCTTATCACCTTTAACGTGCCATCTGAGAATCTTCCAATTTCATCAAACCTGAGGAAACATCTTTGAGAAGTTTGATTTCTGTAGACAACCCCATAAGGATTCTCCAAAATTGTGCAAAGTGGATATTCAGAAATGTTGGGTAGATCTCTGTTTGGTCTTGTTACATTCACAACTGGTTGAAAGCTTTCAACTGCAAGTTGAAAATCAAAACACCGATAAAATCTGACTTGACGGCGTAAGAAACGTTTGACCGCATCCAAAGCCCTTAAAATATCATCATTTCGAATGGTTAAATCTCTAAAATAATGATAAAGAACCTCGAAATCGTCAATTGAAAGATCATTAAAATCTGCTTCTGAAAACTGATATGTCACACAGTCTTGACGTTGAACGTAGAAGACTGGATACCAGTAACTGATAAATCTCACCATTTCAACCTTGCAAACAGTAACAATCTTGTGCTTTGAGTAAACAAAGAACTTCCCTTTGCGTTGACTCTTGATAAAATTCACATACTCATATATGAATTTGGGTGTCTCTTTCTCGATTCCAAGAATAGCACTTAAACTCACCCTCTTCTTCTTCTTTACAAAGATGCCACGTTCAGAGTCTTCAAGAAAAGCAGATCTCATTCTGACACTTTGATATTTTTCTTCGAGTCTTTGCATTCGTTGTTGAGCAGTCAAAGAAGGACCTGGTTCCAATATACTTGGAGGAATATTCACATTCACTTCAAAAACTTCAAATTGAGATTTAGAAGACTCACCACTTTCAAAAATGCTTGAAGGAGCAGTGGCAGTTGGAGCAGATACAACTGGAGTTTCAGACATAGGAGTTTGTTGAGCAGGAGCTTCTGATTCACGAGATACAACTGGAGTTTCATCATGAGGAATAGGAGACTGAGTAGATGGTGATTCAAAAATTTGTGACTCATGAACAGGAGATTCACCATATAACAGATTTACCAACTCAATGTCTTTTTCGTCTAACTCCACATCAACTTCAGAATCTGAAATTACAATGATGTCATCTTGTTCTTCTTCCTTTATCTTCCAAAACTTTTCAAATCTCGCATGCAAATCATCATCGGAATCTATCTCCACAGACTCAGAAAAGAAGTTTCTCATTTCTTCAAATCCTTCTGATTCTTGTTTAGTTGATCCTACTGGAATTTCAACAGATACTGGAGCAGAATTCGGATCAACATAAACAACTAACTGTAAATTGCTTTCAACTTTGGATTCTTCAAAAATGATGGCGGACGCCATTGCATTTAAATCAACTTCATTTAGTAAATGATCAACCAAATCTTCCGGAGTTACATCTTCGACTCTTTCCGAACAACCGGCAACCATTCCTTGAACTTCAACATTTGACACATCTGAGGCTCCTTCGGTTCTTTGTCTTTTTGCATTCTCCCCCTCATGGCCTTGATTACCTGAGTCATCACGGTCATGTGTTCTCTTATTAGAAGGACCTGCCTCAGATTGGCAAGTCTGGTTATGCTTTTCCATTCGTTCTGAAAGCATAGAAAAAGCATCGGTTAATAACTTCATGCCATTTTTAATTTCCTTAAAATCATCCTGAACCTCAGATCGAAAGATATTAAAATTAGAAATAAGAGTTGTGACACGCGCATCTGGAACATAATGTGGAACTGGAGTTGGAACTGGTACTGGAGTCGGAGTTGGAGTTGGCTGGAAGTTTCGTAACAACGACACCAAGTCACTATCTTGATGTTCCGGAGGAGACATGGATAGAAGTCGAGCATACAGCATGTCAGACAGCTCAGTCACCGGAATATCTTGAATTGATCTACCTGAAGGAATCTGAACAGTTTCAGGAGTCGGTTGCTGACGCAATACTGAAATGCTAGGCTGTTGTGGCGATGACGAAGGAATCTGACTAGCAGGTTCTCTGATTACAACCCCGTATGGACGTCTCAATGGAATAGCAAAAGGATTGACTTGAACATCTGCATCTGACATCTTTCCTTTTCCTTTAAGTGAATCTTTGATCCTATTTATTTCTTCATTCTTCGTTGCTTCCATTCGAGCATTCATCTTTTCCAAAAACTCAGAGAGAGGCATGTTTCCAGAAGATGGAATAGTATCAGTGTTTGCATCAATAGAATCTACCCCTGAACGCAACTCTTGTAAACCCACAGCTGAAGCAGTCGCATCTCGAATCTCTACCTCGTCTACAAGAATGTTGTCCACTCTTGAGTCAATAGGAGCCGTTTCAATACTATCAGCAATATTTCTAGAAAAAGAAACTTCTGGAGAGATGTTCTCAGAACGCTCTAACACACTTGTTTAAAGCTCAACTGTTTCTAACACAACTGTTTCTTGCACATCTGAATCTCGCACAGCTGATTCTCTTACTTCTGAAACTTGCACTGTGTTATCTTCTTGAAGATTAATATTATTAAAATCATCACCAACATCATTATCACCACCAACATCACCATCATCATCATCAACACTATCTGACCCACCATCACTATTTGAACCATCATCACTATCTGAACCACTCCACTATCATCACCATCTGAAGACGAGGAACTACTGGATGACTCTTCATTTTCTTCCTCCGCTACTGGAATTTGAATGTTATTTTCGTCACAGTAAGAAATAACGTCCTCATCAGTTAGATATGCATATCTGAGAATAAGATCCGGAGGAATGGGCATTGAATAAGCAAAACTCCGCTTCTGCCTTTGAATATACGACATCTCAAAGTCTATGGCTAGAGGCCAATCATTTCTTCGAGGAATCTCTTTGTTACTCTTGAGCATGCTCCAAACAATAAGTTCCAAGAACCTTATGTATGGAATGAACTTGCGCTTCTTGAGAGTTTCCTTGTCATTGACTCGATCCGATAATTCTTGCCAAAAAATGATAGTGTAATCGACATGCAAATCATAAATGATCGCATGGAATAAACGAAGGAATCGTAAGCTGGCATTGTCAGTACCCGAATGTTTGGAAGTAAGGCATCTGTTTAGAACAGAGAACAGAGCATACCACACGGGTGGTAATTTGGACTTCTCAAACTGGCTTACTTGAGTGAGATCACCAACATAGCCCAATGCTCGAATTCCAGCAAGAACATCTCCTTCAGATGGAAATGAATCAAAAGATGTGCGACCCGGTCTTGAATTCGCTTCAGGAAGTCTGAGGATCAGTCTTAGTCTTCTATAATACAACTTTGTTTCATACTGATCAATCTGGATATGAAAACAATGAGGAGTCGCACTCTCATTCTTGACAATGTAGTGCCATGCTTGTTGTAAATAACTTCAGGAATGCCCGTGCGTCCCCCCAGAGCATAAGAAATTGGATGCTCTCGTAGAATAGACCCAATCACTGAATTAATCCTGAGTTTATCAAGATTAACATAATGATTATTAGGTTTATACGGTAGAAGATACATCATTCTTGGAAAGACAGCATTTGGAGTATTGCGACGAGCGGATGTATCAGCTCCTGTAGATAACGTGGATGGTAAAGGATTATCACGAGAGGCATTATCGGATGGTGCCTCGAGATGTTCTTGAACTGTATTTTCATCTTCTCGAACTTGAGAATCAAAATCTTCATCAGAAGCCATGAATACACCTGGAAAGAAGTATAAAAGATACTCAATAAGAACAACGAATGAAGCACAACAACACATGAAAAACTTGGAAAAACTGAAAAAAAAAATTGCTCAAGTCTGGTTTGCGCTACCAACAGGTGGCGCAAAGCTCACTTTGCGCTACCAACGGGTGGCGCAAAGCTAGGTTTGCGCTACCAACGGGTGGCGCAAAGCTCACTTTGCGCTACCAACGGGTGGCGCAAAGCTGACTTAGCAAATCAGAGAAACCCTGAAGACGACCATGGCGCAAACCGAACCTGATCAAGATAAATCTACTGAAATCAAGAAATCGAAACCCTATATTTCAAAAGTGGTTCTAAGAAATGTACATAATCGATTTTGAAAGCCTAGATTTCGAGTGAGATAAAAAAAATAATAACTAGAATCGATTGAAACCCTAGGAATCGAAATCGATTTGAGAACCAATCCAATATCAAACATCCCAAACTGAAACAATCAGATACGAACATGATGTCGAAAATGCACAGAGAAGAAAGATGAGAAATCTTACCTGGAGTCGATGAATTCAGACGAAATGCATTCCAGAAAGATGAAATTGGAACAGTGGTCGTGCGTGATTATGAACAGAGGTCGAATGAGATGGAGGCAAACATAAGAATATGATTTCAAAAAAATATATATATATATATGCCCCCAAAAAAAATTAAAAATCTACTTAAAAAAAATAAAAAAAAATTGCTCCCCCTACACAAATGCAATAGATGATTTAAGAAAGATTTTACATTTGGAGAGTTTGCCAGACAAAAAGCTTTAGATGTACATACCTGGAAGATTTATCTGATTTGAGTTCTTGATTCTTTTAAAATTCAATTCCTGTGAATATCACAGAATCTCAGAACTTTGAACACAGAAAATCACAACTCATCATACCTTGCTCCCCCTCAAACACTGAACTCAGTATTTTTCTCCCCCTGAAATTAAGCAGTACTTCACAACAACACAGAATGAAATATCACACATGAAGGATCAGTAATAGAAAAGAAATACATCAAATTATATACTGTAACTACTAACTATAGATAATTTGAACACCAAAGAAAAGAAATTCAACTTAGTGAAGTCTGACAGATTTTTCAAACAAGAGAACTTGAATGCATGTTTTTGGATTAAAATACAAGTCATCGTTGCATATCAAGTTAAAAAATGTTCAGTTTCAGCCTCTTTATAAGATCTATTTGGTGTGCTAGCATGCGAAATATGATTTGCATCAATCAAATGTACTTCTGAAACCTATAAGAATACTGTGCTCTTACTCACACTATATGACTGAAATCAGAATTTCCACAAATTTATAAGTTTATCGCGACATTGTTATTTCCCCAAGATATACGAGATGTGTGCTCATTGGCATCTTTTATTTTGTGCACATTGGCATCTTTTTATCAAAAAGTTTATTAAGACTAAGATACACCGTAAACGTAACTTTCTATCTGGTTCTATAGCAGGATTTGGGTCAGCCAATCCCAGACCAGTTGGCCTTAGGGGCTAGGTGCCGAGCACCCCTTGGAACTTACTCTCCCAAACCAGAAAGGCTACATCGATATATCCTAATCCCATCTGTACCAGTAGGACATGGCTTTCTATCTGGTTCTATAGCAGGATTTGGGTCAGCCAATCCCAGACCAGTTGATCTTAGGGGCTAGGTATCAAGTACCCCTTAGGACTTAATTTCCCAAACCAGATAGGCCACAGGCACAAACTTTCAAACCTAATGATTTTTTTTTTATTTTTTTTATTGCATCTCAATCACTTGGTTATAAAACTTTGTGCTTCCCTCATATTTTCATTTCCATTCTTCATTCTGACAAATAGGCTTTGTGAGCATCGTATTGTTTATAAGTCTAGATTTACACAATTTTGCGCATATATCAATCTTTCATTCATGTTTTGCTGACCTTTCGATTTATATCAGAAGTGAAAGTTGAAACAAGTCTAACTAAGATATAACAAAAAAACTTGTAAAATAACCCTTGACACACATTTTATTCATTGAATGAAAATTGAAAGAATTTTCACTTCATTGAATTAAATTTGTGAGGATTCAAGCTTTCAAATTCAACATGCCGAGTTTAGATAAAAGGAAAGTGAAACGCTTTTCATCCAATGCCTTGGTGAAAATATCGGCAAGTTGATAGTCAGTAGGTACAAAATATAATTCAATAGTACCTTTTTCCACATGATCTTTTATGAAGTGATATCGCATGTCGATGTGCTTTGTTTTGGTATGATGAACAGGATTCACTGAGATGGCTATTGCAGATTTGCTATCACAATAGATTGGAATAGTTTTATACAACAACCCATAATCTTGCAACTGTGTCTTCATCCATAACACTTGAGAACAGCAACTTGCGGCAACGACATACTCCGCTTCAGCAGTTGAAATAGACACACAGTTTTGTTTCTTTGAAGCCCAACTTATTAGCCGATCTCCCAGAAATTGAACATGACCAGAAGTACTTTTCCGATCCAGTTGACTACCTCCATAATCATCATCAGAATAAGCATACAGCTTGTAATCCGAACCCTTTGGATACCACAATCCTAAGTATGGGGTTCCTTTTAGATATCTGAAAATGCGTTTGACAGCCATAAAATGAGATTCCTTTGGATGTGCCTGGAATCTGGCGCACAAACATGTGGAAAACATTATGTCTGGCCGACTAGCTGTGAGATACATTAGTGATCCGATCATGCCTCGATAGGTTCTGACATCAAAGTCCTTTCCATATGGATCCAGACCAATTTGTGCACCATGAGCCATTGGAGTGCCTATGGTAGTACATTTATCCATTTTGAATTTCTTCAAAATATCAAAAACGTACTTTGACTGATTGATGAAGATTCCATCAGGCAACTGCTTCACTTGAAGTCCGAGGAAAAAATTGATTTCCCCCATCATACTCATCTTGAACCTGGAAGCCATAAGATCAGAAAACCAAGTACATAAAGTTTTGTTAGTCGCACCAAAAATAATATCGTCTACATAAATTTGAACTAAGCAGATATCTTGTTCTTCACGTCGGATGAAAAGAGTTGTGTCAATGGCTCCCTTAACGAATCCGGATTTGAGCAGAAAGGTTGACAATTCATCGTACCATGCACGCGATGCTTGTTTCAAACCATATAAAGCTTTATCGAGACGAAACACGTAATCAGGTTTAGCTTTGTTAACAAACCCTTCTGGTTGAGATACATAAACTTCTTCCTTTAGTACCCCATTCAGAAAAGCTGTCTTCACATCCATCTGATATACAGTAAAGTCGCGAAAAGCTGCAAAGGCGAGAAACATTCTGATGGCTTCTAATCTTGCTACCGGTGCATACGTTTCATCATAATCTATTCCTTCTTGCTGTCGATAACCCTTTGCCACTAAACGATCTTTGTTTCTCACAATTATTCCATCCTTGTCCTTTTTGTTCTTGAAAATCCACTTAGTGCCGATTACGGTTTTTCCTGGAGGCCTAGGCACTAATCTCCACACCTTTAATGCTTCGAATTCATTCAGTTCCTCTTGCATTGCAATAACCCAGTCTGGATCATTCAAAGCTTCAGAAACCTTGGTTGGTTCAATGTTGCTTAAGAAGCAAGCAAATAAGCATTCATTCGGTGTTGCAGACTTGGATCTTGTGCTGACATTAGCGGACGGATCACCAATGATTTGGTGAATCGGATGTGCTTTTGTCCACTTGGTTGTATGAGGAAGAGGATCAATTGTTTCTTGAATCATTTCAAGTACTTGAGGAGGGGGTTCTGGTATATCAGATTCACTAGAGGACACAGGTATCACTTCATGAATCGGAGGAGATATCTCAACAACATCGTCTGATTCAGATTGATGAACTGGTTGTTGAATGACACCCGGATCCACTGTTTCTCTTTCATTAGATTGAACATCTCCGGTCGTTTCAAGAATGTGTGACGAATTCGTTTCTTCAGTCACAGGTGGCACTTCTAAATCTAAAGCTACTTCTTGTATCACAGGTTCAGATGTATCATGAACTGCATCGTTATCAGAGTTTTGTGCAGCGGAATTTGAGGTAGATGCGTTCGTATTTACCTGATTAGACACAATAGGTAGAACATTGGTGTTAGTAGAAGGTAAGTCATTGTTGAAATGTTCAAATAAAAAATCAAGATCAGTAAGAGTATTTGGAGACAGAGTAGGATCCTGATTTGTCGGTTGTAAAACAGGTTCTGAACTGATTTGTCCAGAAGCTAACACTCCTGACATAGCGGGAGCGGATCCCGTGTTGCCCGAAACCATTTCTTCGGATTCGTCAAATTTGACATTGACGCTCTCCACCACCTTTTTAATTGAAGTCAAATAAACTCTGTAAGCTGCTGAAGTATGAGCATAACCAAGAAAGATTCCCTCATCTGCTTTCGGACTGAATTTATTCAGATTTTCTCGATCATTTAGCACGAAACATTTACACCCAAAAGCTCGGAAATATGAAACATTTGGTTTGATGCCATTCATAAGCTCATACGGTGTCTTGTTGAATCTCCGGTGAATGATTGGTCTGTTTTGTGTGTGACAAGCCGTAGAAACTGCTTCGGCCCAATGAGATAGAGGAAGACCTGAGTATGCGAGCATAGTGCTAGCCGCTTCAACCAAAGTTCGATTGCGTCGCTCCACCACTCCGTTTTGTTCAGGTGTTCTTGCGGCAGAAAATTGTTGAGTGATCCCATTTGCTTCATAGAACTCTTGTAAAGTGTTGTTTTTGAATTCCATTCCATTGTCGGATCTGACCACCTTCACTGCCTTTTGTTTGTTAGTCTGAACAGTCTTAATGAGATTGATGAGATGGTCGGAAGTTTCATCCTTTGATTTGAGGAACTTCACCCAAGTATAACGTGAATAATCATCAACAATCACTAGGACATACCTTTTCTTTCCAATACTTCTTGTTTTCATCGGCCCACACAAATCTACATGCAAGAGATCCAGAATATCTTTTGTGCAAAATTCAGCTTTCGGTTTATGAGAAGCTTTCTTCATTTTTCCTTTCTCACAGTCATGACAGAGATGATCTTTCTCGAATCTGAGTGACGGAAGACCTCGAACAAGTTCATTCTTGGCTAACCTGTCCATGTAAATAAAGTTGAGATGAGCCAGTCTTCTATGCCACAGCCAACTTTGTTTCGTGGTCGCCTTTGTCACAAGACATATATCAGAAGGGGAATTTACTGTTGAGAGATCTATGGTATAAAGATTGGATCTTCTTTTCCCAACGAGTAAATCTTTTCCGACATTATTTTTAATAGCAACCCTTATTGATTTGAAACTGACTTCCAGATCCTTATCGCAAAATTGCCCTATACTGAACAAATTGTGTCTTAGACCTTCAACATAACTCACTCTCTTCACTGTGATATTCCCTTGAACTAAGTCTCCGTAACCGAGAATTGGAGATGTCGCGCAATTTCCAAATTTGACTCTTCCACAATCCTTTTCTTTAAAGTTAGATAATAAAGTCTTATTGCCAGTCATATGTTTGGTGCATCCAGAATCCAGATACCACAAATGACATGGCTTCAAAAAGAAACACATCAAGGAGATTTAGGTACCCATCTAGTTGTGGGTCCCTTCTTGTTAGTTCCAAAAGACTTTCTATCAAACACAGGATATTTTCTTTTCTTTGACAAACTTTTGTGTTTATAAAATGCATTTGAATCAAACATCGGATAATGAATTTTATATGTATCAGATGAATAAACATCACCACCAGAACTAAAACATGAGGAGCAACATAAACCACCATTGGCAATTCGAAACATTTGCTTTATTGAATATCTAAAAGAGTTTTTACAATTCTCTTTATTTTCAGCAAATGAACTAATTGAACAAGGGTTGTTGACTATGCTACTCTTCTCATCTGTTGAAGTATCTGGAGACAACTGCTTGACTTTCCAAACTTGTCTTGGTCTTTTCTTCACAAACCTATCTTAGAAAGTAGAAGAAGAAGCATCAGAATCAGTTCCAGGTTTTGAATCTTGTTTCTTAGATTTCTTTGACCTTCTTCTTTTTCTATGATTCTTTTTGTGAAAATTTGCATTTATAGTAAAAGAATCATCAATTTTCTCTGTTTCAACATCTAAATTAGAAGACATTACTTTGTGTAAGAAATCAAACTTTGAAACTTTTTCATTTAGACTTACCTCAGAGTTACTCTCCTTTTCTTTTTCAGAACAGTCAAAATCAGAATCAATTTTATCATCAGAAGAAGAGCTTTCATTAGAATCGTCTTCCATTGTGTCTTTCTCGGAATCAGATTGTACAACATTTTTATAATTTTCAAAAATATCTTGTTGATGTTTTATTTCTTCTTCAAAACTTAAAGTCATGAAGGTAGAAATTATGTCCTTTTCAAATTCACACAAGATATTTTGTTCTTCAAATTTAGCTTCAAGATCTAAAATTTTACACTCTAATACTAATGGTGGAATGTATCTTTTAGTATCATAAGATATTTGAGGTACATTCTTTTTATTAGTATTAATAGCGTAATTATCAAAATAATCGTTTGGTAATGAAGCTTTTTCGGACTTTGTGAAATTTGAAAATTTTCTAGAAAGTCTTGATTTTCTAGAATTTTGAGATTTGATGTTGTACTTTTCATTTTCTCGAGTGTATACAAATGGAAGTTGCATCTTTGTTGTAAGACTTCTTTTCTCTTCT
Organism: Saussurea involucrata; assembly: GCA_033807775.1. Classification (NCBI taxonomy): domain Eukaryota; kingdom Viridiplantae; phylum Streptophyta; class Magnoliopsida; order Asterales; family Asteraceae; genus Saussurea; species Saussurea involucrata. The sequence goes on along the minus strand of CM066314.1, from coordinate 102,000,802 downwards.
TCTAATTTTAAAATCTCATCATCATTTGTCCATTTAATTTTAAAATGAGGAGCATATTTGGCAAGAGTTAAAAACTCAAATTTATAAAGAGTAGGAACTTGCGTTTTAGCTTCTTCTAAAAAATGTGGATTTTCAAATCCAAGTCCCCATTTTTCTTTAATAGATGTGTAACTCCTTGGTTTGTTTAAATAAACCGTTTGTTCGGTTTGACCTCTCAAATAAAGTTTTTCTTCTAAAACAGTTATTTGTTTAGAAAGATTGTCTCTCATATCGGTCATTGATTTCCAAGATTCAAGATAAGATATGTTTAATTCTTCTAATTCTTCTATTTTCTTTAAAAATTTACCTTTTGTATCTTCTAAAATTTTCTTTTCATCTTTAAGGCAAATTTGTAATTTTTTCAATAGATTTTGAATGAATATTATTCTTTTCCTTTTCAGAAAGCAGTTTTGTGCGAAGTTCATGAATGGCAGTAGCCATGATGTTTATCTGATTCACAATAAATTCATAATCAAAAGTAGAAGGTACCTCAGATTCATCAGTTGAGCTTTCATTGTCATTCTCCTCATCATCACTAGCATCATCACCAATAAAGCACATGTTTTCCGCTTCATTATCAGAGTGATCTAGCCAGTATTCTTCTTCCGCTAACATAACTACACCGGTTTCCTTCTTTTCAGCCAATTCTAATTTCTTCTTGTAGTAGGCTGCATCCCTTACAACTTTCACTCTACAATCTCGAGAGAAATGACCGGGTTTTCCACAGTTGAAGCACACATCAGCTTTCTTTCCTTCCACCTTCTTGGTTTCCATGGGTTTTGGACCTTCAATCTTTTGTTCAAATGCCTTTGAACCACTAGCATCATAATCAACCCTTCTTGAACCAGATGAGACTCTCAGATTATTTGACCCTGGCCTGTTGAAATACTTCTTTTGAAAGTGCTTGGTCAAAAGAATCATAGCTTGTTGTAGCTCTTCACCATCATCTTCAGTCTGTCCATCATAAGCATTCTCTAATAGACTCTTTTCTGCCAACTGACTAGCAATTAAAGCAATTGGATCCACACTTGTGACTTTGTTCTTTTTATCCAACTTCTCTTTCTTTTCTTTGACCCTATCTTCATCAGTCATCAAAATTTCATATAGCTCTTGAATTTGCATAGTTGAGATTCTTACATCATTTCTCATCCTATGACACGGTTTGCTCCATTCAGGTTGAAGAGCATTAAGAAACTTCATATTAACTTCCAATTCGGTCTTTGTAACTTATATTTTCAGAAGATCATTAATAACTCCCCAAAACCGATCAAAAACACTCTTCAACGATTCCCCTTCCTTTGCCTTAAAACTCTCAAAATTGTTCATGAGCCGATTCTGTCTTAACTGAGTAGCAACTGCCGATCCAAGCATAATTTTCTCCAACTGAGTCCACATTAGCATCGGGTTGTATTTGAAACAGTCAATGCGATTGTAAATGTGGTTTGGAAGAGCAAGAATAAGATTCGACTTTGCTTCTTTGTCTGTTTAGCTCTCATTGCTTCTTCAGCAGTGTATTCTTCGACCCTTTTTAATTCTCTTGAAGCAGGCACAGTTGCTGTTGCGGGAATTACTTTGTAAGGTTGTACAAACGGACCTTCCGTGAAAGCTAACATCATGTTATCCCCATTTGGTTGTCTCTCGATAATATCAATAAACCTGTCTTGCCATTGTGAAAATTCATTTTCATTGATTAATACCGGTGGTCTGGTATCTGTTCCAAGAGACATCTGAATATCATTCCTATACAAACTTGCTTGAAGAGTCATGATGAACAGTAACAAACTGTGAATAATGAACAGTAACAGTGAACAGTACAGTGAACAGTAACAGAGAACAGAACGCTAAGGCTGATTTGCGCTAGAAGGGAATGACGCAAAGTAGAGGTTTGCGCTAGACGACCGTCGCGCAAAGTTCGGTTTGCGCTTGAGGCGAGTGGCGCAAAGTGGAGGTTGGCGCAAAGTGAACTTTGCGTAAAGAGGCAATGGCGCAAAGTAAGGTTCTCGCAACCCGTTAATCGCGCAAAGTGGAGTTCTCGCAAGCAGTTGATGGCGCAAAGTGGACTTGGCAGAAATCTTAACAATCAAAGATGAACTGGAACAAAGTTTGAATCTGACGCAAACTGACTAAAACCGATCCAAATCTTTCAAAAAGCGGAATTACACTTCCATATTCTTCAAATTTGATCGAAAAACAGTTTCTAACACAATCAATTAAAGCAGATTCATAGAAAAACTTGAAAAATTGCCTAAATCGAATGAACAGATCTGAAGAACTCGTATCGAACTCAAATCTTGAAAATCTTCAAATCGATCACCAAAATCGCAAAATTAGTCCATGATCCTTGAAACAAAGATGATCTTCTTCCAAAACCGAATCCAGCGATCACAAACTCGAATCCAAATTCACACAAACTTGTAAGAATTCAAGAAAAAAAGATTTTCTTGAAAAACAAGAAACTCGATCAATTTTTCTCTGAAAATCACAAATTTGATGGATGAATTTGAGAAATCTCTGCAGAATAATCCTTGATTACTTGCTCTGATACCAATTGTTAATCTATAACAGGATCTAATCAAGTATTCTAGAGAGAGAAATAGAGATCGTAAAGAGAGAATTTCATCAGTGTGACATCTCTGATTAGAACAACTAGATACAAAAGAGTTCAACAAGGGTATTTATATCCTTGACTTACAAAAGTCAACAAACAAGCTAAAGCATAACATAAATAACCTTGATTACAATTAAAATGACATTAACACGTACCTTAATTCACATCTAAAAATCGATAACGAAAATTCATCAGATTTTCTTCAACAAATCTCTAAAATCACGACCAAAACTTCCAACATGAATCCAACGTGACACCTAAAGATTTGAAACTTCAAATATTTCAACCCACAACTCTCGATTTATTTTCCATTCTGTAGATATCTTATGGAATGAAGCCAATTGGATTTAGTCAAGTTAAAATCCCAATTTTACTACAAAATTACCACGTGAAACATTGAACATATCCAAATCTGATAAGTTTTATCTTATTTATAAACTAGTCCCTCAAGTTTTATAAGACTTTCAAACTTGAATAAATAAATTTACTTATTACTTTCATATAAATTACGGGATATTACAGTAAGCCTAATCGTTCAAATTAAATTTTCTTACCAGGTACGAGTTCGGGGAGGTAATGGGAAGAGGGACGAGGGCTTTTGGTATTCGACTTTTGATGATAAGCGGAGAAATTAGCTGATGCGAGGAGGCTTTGGATGAATTGCTTAGATAACCAATTTAATCTAATTATAGTTGACCGGATTAGATTGATAGGTTATTTTGAGAATTCGAAATGTGTATATGAACCCTCATAGTTAATTCTCTGCTTATATATAAAAGTTTGGATGACATTGTGATTTACCTTGTTAAATTTTACAGTTTAAATTGGCCCTGATTTTAGGGTGTTACAAGATGGGCTTTTGATGTAAATGCTATGAAAAGGGATTCTAATGTTGGAAAGAGAATTTGTTATCAACTTTGGAATCCATGACTCTCAATACCTCATCTTTCTTATTCGTAAATGTAAGCTATAATTGGAAAGGTGATTGTTAGTGTTCATAATTATGAACTTATTATGTGGTAATGATGTTATTGACTCACTTGGAAGTTGTAAGTATGTCATTGAGTGTAATGGATCCATAGGCACTAGAGTCGTAGCACGGAATAGGCATCGTGATCCATGATAAGTAAGATGTGGACCTATATGGTCGAGCATCGTCACATGGACAGTAAGGTGTAATTCTAAAGTGCTTGTTTGTGGATTTAGAGTGACCCAATGTATAGACCTGGAGTGGTTGAAATTGGGGACTCACAAGTTATAGACTCCTCGGGGGGTTGCGCTTGTTTCCGTCTTATTGTTGAAATGCGATTATTACTACTAACAATTATGTGGTTACCATTGTCTTATGAAATTGCCTATTGATTACCAAGATTCCATCAACACTTGAGGCATTGGATGTTCAATGACTTCTACTATGGGGTTCACTATGTTTTCTATTGTACCCCTATTTAATCTTATTATAAATTGTTAGATTCTTACTCTCATCGTGTTGGTTAGGGGTGTTCAAAAAACCTTTGGATCGCTCAAACTGGTCGAACCAAGTCAAACCGGACCGTTTTTAGCGGTTTGAGCGATCTGGCTGTCCTGTCTGGTTTGAAATATTGCCAGACCGGGCAGTCTGGTCCGGTCTATGGTCTGGAGTTTTTTTAGGCGGTTTGGACCAAACCGACCGCCAACTATATATGTATATATGTTATATATATATATATATATATATATAGAGAGAGAGAGAGGGAGAGAGAGAGAGAGGGAGAGAAAGGTTCAAACGAGGAGCGTAACAATTTACGAGAAACGCGATGAGCACCGTCCATGTACAAAATCACATGTGATTCACATACAAAATCATATGTGATTAAAATTCGAACCCGCGCGGTTTGTCCCGCGGTTTGTACTGTGAATCACATGTGATTTTGTACATGGGCGGTGCTCCTCGCGTTTTCTTAAATTGTTACGCTCCTCGTTTGAACCCGCCTATATATATATATATATAACTCTAGTCTAGCCCCGTTTTTCATTTAAGCATGCAATCCATGATTTATATTTTAATTAGGTTTTTGGGGTTTCTATCTATTTGTTCTTCCTTAATTGTGTGTTTGGAAATATGGGTTTTCATTTGTTTATTTTTACTTATGCTGAATTGGGTATTAAATGCGTACATTTCTGTTGGTGGGTTTTATCTTTTTCTCTTTGATATGTTGAAAAGTTTGGGTTTCAATTTGTGGATAGTAACCTGGTATGATCAGCCTATGGTATCTAGATGATGCCAAAGAACTTGAGAATGGATAACAGGAGTACATGACACTTATGTCAACCAAAAAGAAATCTTTTCAGCTATGTTATCAAAAGTTGAGATAAGAATTATAAAGGCATGAAGAACATGCTACATTTGAATTCTTAAGTTTGCATATTCGCTAGTAGATTACCTGTTTATCCATCAAAATAATCGGCATTATGAATTACTTGCTAAACCGCCTAAACCGGTCGGACTAAACCACCTAAACCGTGGTCCGGTTTGACCGGTCTGGGTACTTGATGTCAAACCGCTCGGATTGAAAACTTAACAAACCGCCACTTGCGGTTTGGTTTGTGGTTTGAGGGGTTAAACCGCCCAAACCGTACCACGAACACCCCTAGTGTTAGTCTAACACTTCTTCTTTGGATGTGTTGGTAGGACTTCAAAGCGGTGGGGCTCCTCGGGCTTGAGTGAAGAGTCGTGACGAAGGATAGCATTTTTGGGAGTACTTAGAGGCGTACATGATAGAATGGCAATATAAATTTTTGGTAGCAGATAGACAACACCCGAATGTAATCTAAGAATTGTTAGTTTAGATTATTAGGTTGTTGGATCATGATTTGCTCGTTTTGGTCGCATTGTAAACGCCATACTTTATTTCCCCACTTATTGGGTGATTTCTTTCTATGTTAGCTATATAATTCCGTAATTCCGCAGGTTTTAAATTTTAACCAGTTTTATTTGGGTGTTACACATTAAAAACAACTATAACCCAACAATGGGTACGTTTGTACAACTAATAGTATTCAATATGATGAGACATAATATTAACAACCTACTTAATATAGACTATTGATAACTATATTAAAATGGGTGTCAGTATATCATCCAAAAGTATCACTCTTCACAAAAGATCCCAAAAAGCCCGACTCGTTAGGTGCTCCTAGTTGAATCGGTCGGCATCTCAAACCGTCCTAGAAGTGGGACCTGTAAATCATTTACACCACAACAAGTGTTAGGCTAGAAGCTTAGTGAGATCTTACATAAAAACATTTATACAAATAAAAGACATTTATACCCAATTTAAATATTACCCGTTCTGTATTGGTAGCACTTTACCGTAAATTACCAATTTCACACGATGTTCCACACTTGAACATATATGTAGAAGAAAACTCTTGAACTACGGGGGAGACCCGTTTTCATCAAGGCAACGAGAACACGTGAGTGGAGTCGCCTAATGATGTTATTGAGACTACACGTTAGGTTCTTGGTTTTAGTGTACGTTTCATCTAGGTATCACCTCAAACCCTCTCATACCTTTAGTGCTTACTCAACAAGTTACACTTGAAGGATTTAATGAACCTTAGTGCTTACCCAATCTAGATCTTGATAGGGGCAAATCACCATGCATGCCTATTGGAGATCTGAAACTAAGATTTGTTGAAGGCCATGGGATTGAGCCGTGTAGATACCCGACGAGGTTGTTGGTAATTAACAACCATAACTGGTATTGTTTAAGATGAAACGAGAAGCGTCACAACCTTCTCTTCTATCTTTCTTTCTTTCTATATATATACAAAGCAGCCGATTGTTGTAGGCTGATAGATTAATGTCGATATTATTTCATACTTTCTTTTTGGCAGCGGATAGAGTTTATTGCTATGATAAATTTAATTGATTGCAAAATATTCCCTCTTTCACACACTTTTCATAAGCCAAGGTATTCACGAAAGCAATTACCTCTCTTTAATGTAAGCCCCACTTTACAAAGAAATAAATATACAGGATTCGTTTGGTTTGGTTTGGCATGGCAGCCAGGAACTAAATAAACACCAGAATTATCAAGGAAATTCACTGATTTAAATGATCTCCTCCTAATGAGCATAAATTACAACAATCTGTCCAAGCTAGAGTTCAGCATTGGCAGCATCATCTACCAAAACCTTTATCAAAGTAACACAGAAACTAAACAGTCTTTCCCCTATAAATAATACACCTACCATTTTCTATAATAATAATATTATTATTTTCGTACACTTTTACAAAAGAATACCATCAAACCAACCCCACCTACCGATCATATCCCATGGCTACAACCCGCATCCGCACCTTGTGCCCTCTGCTTCCCTTCAACAAAACCTCTCCGAAACTGTAACTTCCAGTGACTGACCGAACCGTCAGAGTCACGCTGAACCTATGTGACGCACCTGGTTTTAGAGTCATGGCCCGAGGGCTTGTTTCAATGGCTATAGCCGGTGCCATTTTTGCGCTGATTGTATATGTTTCTTCTTCGTTCACATTTGTCACCGTTCGGGTTACGGTTTGAGTTCTGACGAGATGAGAGACCGTGATGGAAGGGGAGTTCAGATTGTATGGGTGGCCGAGGGTGTAGTTACAGGGTCGGTGGATGTAGTTAAGTAGCTCGTGATAGTTGATTCCGGGCGTTGTGCACAAGAATCCCAGATAGTCTTCGTAGCCTTTAAAAGATAACGGGAAATATGAAGACAAAAGAAGGTAAAACCAGTTGCTTCTTGGATTCTTTTTATACGGATTTCATCACCAATATATACCAAGAGGGAGGTTCAGAGGAAAACCTCACAAAAATGAAAAAAAATGTTCATCTGGACATCAGGATGGTATGCACATGCGCATGCAAGGAATTGAAGTTGTTTTTTGGTTTTTATGCACGTGTGCATGTTACAAATTACTTGTATGCACATGTGCATACCCTCCAGATGGACGGTTACCACAGTGTTCCTCAGTTCTTCATTTTTCTGATTTTTTATTTCATATTATCCTATAAACTATAAAGGGTTGTCAAAATTCACGTGAAAGCTTTTTAATTTCCGTTTAGAAACTAAAGATCGGAAGGTTCAAATTGACAAAATTGATCATCCCCAATGGGTGCGATTTCCATGATAACCCACAAACATTGTTGGAGAATAATCTAACGGGGTTTCACATATTTCCACAAAGATATTAGTAATGGAGGAAAACAAGTTCTTATATCTGTATATATGCAAAGGGCAGGGAAATATCGAACCTGCATCAAAGATGAGACCAGGATCGAGAGCAGCTCGGGGATTAACGTGACCGCTGCCGTAATCAAAAGGCGTTGCTGGAACGAACATCAATGTTTCTGATCCTGAATATTGTTCGGCTAGTATCGGTTTCTCGGCTCGGTCCAGTGTGTTTGCTGATGTCATTAAGGCTGACTTGATTGCCGCTGGGCTCCAATGAGGATGTTTTTGCTTTACAAGAGCTGCTATTCCTGATATATGCGGTGCAGCCATGCTCGTTCCGGAGATCATAGCAAAGTTTTCTCCTGCTCCAACAAAGTGTTGTCAATTTATTTATCGTTTTCATTTTGGTTATGTTTGGCAAACTAGCTGTTAGTTGATAGCTAGCTGATAAACTAGTTATGTTTGGTAATAACTAGTCCCTCCGTCCCAAAATAAATGTCCATAATGAAAAAAGGCATATAGTTTTAGAATAGGTAACTATTATACCTTTAAATGAAATAAAAGACAATTTTACCCTTGACAGCAAAGGGAGTAATGAACTTCTATCTCATAATTAAGGGTAGAATTGGAAACTATGCACTTACTTTTGAAAGTGGACACTTATTTCGGACAATCTATAAACTAAAATGTGGATACTCATTTTGGGACGGAGGTAGAGGTTGATAATCTATATCACAATGTAAAATAACCGGTTGAAAAATTAAATGGAAAAAATAAGGCCATAAGGGCATAACTGGAAAGAAAAAAAAGTGGAAACATGAAGCTTATTGAAGCGCTACTGAAGTAGCTTTTCACAAAGCTAGCTTATAACACCAAATGGGGCTTTTTAAATAAGCACAAAAAATAAGCTATCTTATGGTTGTCAAACAGGGCCTTTGTGGATCGAATATAAGTTAAGATGGGACCCATAAAATGAAGCAACCAAATCGAGATTTTACCTAAGTAATTAACCTCATCGGTGCCATTAGGAGACCAAGAAGCCCAAATTAAAGAACCGGGTGCTAGAATATCGGGTTTTAGAAGATCCGCATCACGAAAGCTATAATCTCTTATATTTGGCCCACGGGCAGAAAACAATGCGACTATTGGCGCCGATTTGTAAAGTATAGGCTCCAAACCATCTCCGATGGTTCCCGTAGCTTTGAAACTTTTCACTCGTCCAGTCCAGTCCCATGAAGTCGAGGCCTTGTAATAGTCTATAAGCTCCTGCAATAATCATGCAAAATTAGCATCTAGTTTTTAACAAACATGACTAGTTTATCGAGTAATTGCTAGTTTTTCAGCCAAAAGTCAGCTTATCGGCCAACGGCTGGCTTATCAGAATAGGGTCAGGTCAGGTTCAGGGGAAAACCTCAAAAAAAAGAAAACTGAAGAACACTTTGGTAGCCGTTCATCTGGACGGTATGCACCTGTATATACAAGTAAAGTAAGTTGTTTATTGGTTTTTATGCACATGTGCATATGCACGTGTGCATGTTACAAATAACTTGTATGCACAAGTGCATACCGTCTAGATGAAGGGCTACTAGGGTGTTCCTTAGTTTTCCATTTTTTTTGAGGTTTCCCCTGAACCTCCCACTATCAGAATAATATGCCAAACATAGGCAAAATGAACTAAAGATGTGCATTGACTACCATTGACTTGCTAACGTCGGTAATCAGAATCCCGGGCATGCCAGTCGGCACCGGATCAAATTTGGTTCCCGGTGAAACGTTTTCAACAGCAAGCACAAAGCCGATCGCACCAAGACTCCTTGCGGTTTCAGCGACTTTTTTAACCGATGCGGTACCGATAACGAAATTGAATGAATAACCACAGAGAAGAATGTTCCCTTTCACCATATTTTTGTTCAAAACTTCGGGCCTTTGGCAATCTGTAGGACTAAACTTCATAACCGAAGAATCCAACACAACATCATTAGCTGCAACCAGGGTATACTTCTTATTCAAAGTCGTAGCAGCTGCATTCAGACGTTATGAAGTACCAATAAGCAATAGATCACCTATGCACATGAATAATAAGCATCAACAGATTAAGGAGCGTGAAAATAAAATCAGATTTATACGACGCCAAAAATGTCCAAGTGTCCTAATAGACTGCTTTATAGGACTCAAGTGTCATATGTAAAAGTGTTAAAAATAAGGGTGTATGACGTTTTTGGGAATCGTAACGGGTTTACACTTATGAAAAAAAACGTCCTATCAAAAATAATTATGACATTATTTGAAAAAGGGTCTAATAAAACAAATGTCCTATAAAAAGATTTAAAACTGTCCTAAAAAACTTGTTAAGACTCCCAAAAGCGTTTACAAACTTATAATAATACTTTTACATAGGATACAAGTTGTTTGGTCTTAAAAACTCAAGTCCTATAAAGTAGTGTAATAGAACATTTACACATTTTTTGGCGTTCTAAAAAACCAATTTTGTTGCAGTGAAACTTACGTGACAAACCAAGTCCAGCTAGGATCTTGCCATTTCCCAGTGTGAGATGGTTTTTATATCGCCGATCATCAACAGCAGCAGCTACGGATACGATCCATGGACTATAAGACACTAAAGATTTGGCATAAGGTCCTCCATTTCCGGCTGCTTGTGCAACAAAGACTCCGGCTTTTACAGCCGAGAGAAGCGTAGCATCAAACGGGTTCAAAAATGTGGTTTTGGTGGTGGCCGGAGGACTGTTGGGCCCCACTGAAAGATTCAAGATGTCAACGCCATCATGAACCGCCTGCTCGATGGCAGCAACGACATCAGCAACAAATCCTCCAAAGAGCCTATAGAGGGACTTGTACACAGCAATCCTATTCATACATGTTATTCATAAAAGTGTGAAATAGAACCTGTATATGGGTGATAAAAGTTTATTCATTTTCGTGGATTTAAGCATATAAATGTCACCTGGCACGAGGAGCCATTCCACTTGCTTTTCCGAATTCGTATCCATGAACTCGCACTGGGATCCCGTTATTTCCAGCTGCAATTGCTGCAGTGTGACTGTGAAACAATATTAGCACGTTGACATGAATACACAAAGATTTTGAGGAAATTGTCGAAGTACAAGTAACATGTATTCAGGAATACTAAAATGAAAGATATGGTGATAAAATTTTAATAAATTCCATCTGAGTTTGAGAGTGTACTATGTTTGACCTCGAAAGTCAACACCAAAGATTCATTTCAACTTCAAAATAATACTGAATTCCACAATAATTCAAGGGAATTGTGATAAAGAACATTGTCCTTATAAAATGGACTACAAATATGAAAATCTTACGTAATTAACGAGTTTGTAATAAAGTTTGTAGGAATTTAAATGGTACGAGGTTTGACGTCAAAGTCAAAATGGACCTTTGTTAAAACATTTGGCTTATGGAGATGAAATGGGTTTGTTACCAACTTTAACATTCACAAGAATCCGAAAGAAGTTTGAGGAATTTGTGATAATGTAAATATGAACCTATGACACATACTATAACTACAAAGATTTTAATATTCGTAACTAACTCCATAGAATATGAAACTTACTAGGTTTGACCAACAAGTCAAACTACAATATTATTGAAATCAAACTAACCTTCCATGACCATCACCATCCATAGGTGAAGCAAAATCAACCGAAGGATTAAAAGCACCGGCTGCAATTGCAGCTTCTGCAAAATGTTGCGCTCCAACAATCTTTCCGTTGCAAAAACTCCTCTTTGTATCAGAATCAACTTCACATTTCCCTCTATACTTTGGAAGAGGCCCATATGGTGCGCTATTGTGATTCGCAAAGCTTGGATGATGTGGAAAAATACCCGAATCAATAAAACCAATCACAATGTCTTCACCAGCTCGATCAAATCCACCGCCAGTTGGCCAAACTCCAGTCGGAAGCCCAAGAAACTGCGGCGTGTGTGTCGTAAGTTTCCTCACTTTCCAATCTTTATCCACGGATTTCACGCCCGGGGCCCGCGTAAGTGTATCTGCCTACTAATATGTTAAGAAAGATTTAAGAAAATGTGATTTTAAGAGTAGGTAACCATGAATCTATGCATCTTCATTAATGAATCTATGCATCTTCATTAATGAATTCTTGTTACAAAAAGGAGTCATTGACTTTTTGACACGATACATTTGTATTTTTATTGCAAACAAAGTATCGTTCTTGGGAAAATGCAAAGAGAAGAGATAAAGAAACACCATGTTTTGCAAAAATGAGCAAGTTCTTTTTGCAATATAACGAATCTTTTTGAATTTTGACAAGAATGATGGTTAATTTGCAAGTGAAAACCAAATACGATGTTTCAAAAGAGAGATCAGTCAATGTAGAAGTAAAAAAGTCCCGGTTTTGACCTGTTGACGAGAAATGTGAACGGCAAAACCATTGATAAGATGCTTGTAACTGTAGAGTTTCTTGTAAGTTCCTTGATCGAATAACGTTTCAAGAAGAGCATCGTGCTTGAGTTCAAGGTGACGAGAGTATGATGTAACCAAATCACTGAGTCAATATCAAAGAGTAAAAAATGGTTAAAATAATTATATAACAAATACTATCTTTTCATTCCATTAAATTTGCAACATTTCCTTTGTGGGAAAATCACAAAGTATTGATTGTATGATTTTGGTCCACAAGTTTTCCTAATTTTATAACAATACCATAAAATCTTGCAATTTTAAAACAGTTTCAAGAACACTAACCTGGTGAAATCAAGCGTCTCGTCAGATTCGACAGCAGTGGCTTCAAAATCTTTGACACCACCTCTGTAACTCGTAACCGGCTCTCCTTCTATCGTTACAATATAAATCTCTGCTTTCACAATAACCAAAAGAACCAAGAAGATTATAGAGCGCTCAACCGTCCTCATTTTCAGTGATCCAACAACTGTAAACAACATCAGAACTCAACACCAGAATCACAATACAAATATTAAACTGAATTGAACTCCATTTTCGTATTTTATAAGATTTTTAGATAGCCCTGAACAATGCAATATGCAACATTACAACTTCAATTGTTAGAATCACTTATTCACACAAAAACAAATGATTCAAGAAAATGTCAAAGAATGGATTTGTTCATAAAATTAACCAGAAAACCACAGAGAGAAAGAGGTTGTATACCAATCTGATTCAATCTGAAACGGTCTCTTTCATTTGCATCTCATGACCCATGTGATCAACCTGCATATTATATTCACACACATAAACACAAACAAATAGATACAAATACATGTGTGGAGATATATATATATATATATATATATATATATATATATATATATATTTATATTTATAAGCATACATACATGTTGATGACTAAGATAGGAATCAAATAAAGATTATTGTGAACTTCACTTTTTCACTTAATTATCAAAACCCAGCTAAGATTTATCATTTTTAAAATCAAACCCAAATAAAAAAAAATTTAAGAACTTTACTCACATTGATCCAAGAAAAGAATCAAAACCCTAGCATCATCTTTACTTATCCACCTTAACTGAACATATAGCAAACAGATTTGATTCCCAAGGTGAAATAAACAGCTACATTACTGTATGATGATCAAGTATTTTAAAATCAAAGTGAAGAATGATCAAGAAAGTGCCTAATTTTGCAAATGAGGGTATATTTAAGGGAAAGAGTAAAGAGAGAGGTAGTTAGGGTTCTTCACTTTATGGGAACGCGCCACACAAGAGAACAAAGATGGTGGAGTCTTGATTGAAATTGATTAGAATTATCAATCATATGAATAAAATAATTTTTTGATATTTACGTCAAAATAAATCTTTGGTATTATATTAAGGAAAACTAGTGTTGGGCCGTGCGTGTACATTGACGATAATTTGTTTTTATAGATAATGCGTTGAATTAAAATGAAACGTAATTCATTAATTAATATATATATATATATATAAAAGAGTAATAAATTGTAAACCTCTAAGTGTGTGTAAACTTTGTAAACTTTAGATTTTATAGATTTTATTGATAAAATTGTTTCATGAAATTGTTTATTTTGATGAAAGTGTTTCATATAATTCATTTTTTCATGAAATTGTTTCATATATGTGTGTTTTTTATGTAAAAACGACAAAGTTTCATCAAACTGAAAAATATATAAAACAGTTTCATAGTAATGAAAAAAAATATATGAAACCACATAAAAACACAAATATATGAAACAATTTTATCAATAAAAATGAATGATATGAAACAATTTAATCAAAATAAACAATTTCATGAAACAATTTCATCAAGAAAACCTATAAAATCCAAAGTTTACAAGAAAAAAAGTTTACAAAATAGTGAGCCTATATATATATATAAAATAAACCAAATCTTCATCATTGATTATTTTTTATTTTGCACTATAATATTTACTATTTAGTTGATTTTGATTCCAACCATCGTTATAGATAACCATTCATCCATTTTTTTATACCCATCATTTTTTCTTCTAAATTATCATATTACCGCTAATGTGGGATAATTAAACATAACCTTATTTCAAGATTGAGGAATACTCAAACCTCATTTTTTTTTGAAAAGCCATGCAATTTTATTACCACCAATACTGAATGTAACAACAACAAACAACAACACCTACTGCTCCAAAAGCCAGCAGAGATGAGCCCGACATAATCCAAAACAAAAACCAAACTGAAAAGCACTTTGGTTCGCTAGGAACAAACCATCGCAGATACAAATAACGATACTCACGATTTTCTCGACCCAACTTATAGAGGAGACAGGACCGAGGGTTTTAAGACCCATCAGCCCTCCCCTTAAGCGCAGTGGCTGAATGGAGAGAAAACCCTGCAAGTAGCTGACCACGGACAGCCACCTGCACCCTTCAGCCCACTGCCCTGAATCCTTACGACAGCAACCTTGGCTCAGCTAGCCAGCTTCTCCAGTCTAGTTTCCTGTCTTTAACCCGGCAAGCTATCCAATCGAAGTACTTTCTTTGGAATTCGAAGAACCGATCCTCAAGTTTTGATTTGTCGACTTGGAAGACCACTCTATTCCTGTGCGTCCATATAAAATACAAAAAGCACCACGCAGTTTCTTTCCAGAACTTTGGTTGCGAGAACGAACCTGTTGCCGTAAAATTTGTATCGATCAAGTCTTGAAGAGAGTTAAAATTTCCTTCTTTTTTCTTCCACCATCGATGCACCACCTGCCATACTCTTTTAACCTCTGTGCAATGTAACAAAGTGTGTGTTGGACATAGTGTCCAGAGTCATTAACTATTGGTAATATTTCTAATAATAGCAGGGTCTTTTTGGGTTGCCCTTAAGACCCAAATAACAATCAGAAGAATGAAAGGGAGTTAAAGTAGTTAGTTTATTAATTTGTCATTTGATGATAAATTAATTATAATCTACAATATAATTAATTGGATTAATTATAGGGACTAAATGATAATTGGTTAAAAGAGTTTTTTTAACAAGCTTATCGTTTCAAGGGGGCTAGGTGTAAATAAGGGGATTATAAATAAACTACTAGGGATCAAACCCTAATGAGTTTTTTTATCAATCTCTCTCTCTATTGAGGCCGTAACCTCCCCTCTCCTCCCTCCCAAAATCGTAAACCCTAAATAAGGGTTTAGGGTTTAAAGCTTCAATCTTGATTGTTGGTTTGGTGTTCTTAAGTGTGAGCCACTAGAAGGATTCACACTATTGATCCTTGACATCCAAGAAGCAAAAACAAGGTTAATTCATCTTTGTGTTTTCGACAATCACGAGAAACAAGTAAGTGTTCTTGATTCTTTCTATTGTAGTTAATTGTAACATCCTGAATTTTCGTTATTAGTGTTTTAATAAGAAATTTGGATGTATTTGTTTTCTAGTTTAAACCTTGGATTATATGGAAGTGTTATAATTCAAGAAAAGGGGATTAAAATTCAAGTAATGAAAGTATGGTGGTACTTTTGAGAATAATGGATCTTGAGGGTATGTTTGGTTTTATTTAAAGTGTGTATATGGATAAAGCATTTGAGATAAGACGAATATCTCATTTACCTTGTGTGAGTCGGTTTAGAGAACCAGAGGAAGAGAAAAAGAGAGAAAAGAAGAAAAGCAAGTTTGGTATTCAGATCTGGTAAGGAATTTGTATTGGTTTGATAAAAGATTCATTGTCGATGTTAGATTATAAACAAACTTGTGTATTGGATGAATTTGCATAATCATAAACATCAGTTTGAAGTTCAGATTTTGTGCAGAAGTGGGTTTTTACTACAAGAGGTGAGTTCATTCGATTCGTTGTATAAATCAGTGTTTTTAAGTTGTACTAACCTTAATATAGCTGTATAAATTGATTGAGGACTGAATAGGAATACACAGATTGAACTGATTTTACCAGTTAAGTTAATTTGTGGACTTATTGAAATAAACTGGACGTAGCCCCGGTACTTATGAGTCCCGGTGCAGTCCCGGTAGTGAAGTCCCGGTAGTGGAAGTCCCGGTAGTGGCAGGTCCCGGTAGTTGGAAGTCCCGGTAGAGGCAAATCCCGGTACTTACGAGTTCCGGTGAAGTTCCGGTACATGTATTGAATAACGGGAGTTAGGGGTACCGGGAGTTGGGAATACCGGGAGTTGGATAAAAAAGAGTCAGTTTACAGATTTTGGTAATAGATCTTGGATATGAACTTAAGAATATAATGGTTAAGGTATCCAAAGATTTTGTATTATCTGTACTATTCTAGAAATTGGAAAGTATAGTTCGTTAATCGTGGAAAGGTGCGATTTAAGGATTGACATATACCTTATGTTGCTTGAACATACGTACCCTTGAAGAGTAGTATGTTAGGTTTATAGACTGCGCTAGTGTGATACTAGGCAGGAATGTGTTAAATGTGATTTGCCCATACGGTTGCTATGAGAAATCTATGTGAGATAAATAATTCGCTTATACGATTGCTATAATGAATTTATTAGGTATAAATATGATATTCGCTTATACGATTGCTATGAGTAATTTATATTGATTAAAAACCTGTATGAGTACAATTAGGTGATATGGATCCATAGGCACTAAAGTTTGGTAATCACATGGAATTGGCGTGTGGTATAACTCGTTTAATCGTTATTCCAGTGTGTGTGGGGAAATCATGGAATAGGCGTGTGGTATTAATCGTTATTCCTGATTTCTAAGGAAGAGAGTGAGGTTGACATAAGTGCTTGTAATCTCTACTTCCTTACCGATAAATGGGTGTGTGTAATCGCGATTTATTGGTGGAGAGCATTGATCTAGAGTCTGTAAAGATTCGTAGTGTGGCTCTGGAGAGCATTGATCTAGAGTCTGTAAAGATTCGTAGTGTGGCTCTGAGACGTGATATGATGATGGAATGTGTGTCAGTCATATTCATGGAATTGGGTAAAATCGTGTTAACGGAATAGAGTTACACGTGCGGTAAGAAAAGGGGAATCAGGTTTGTTATAACTTGTTTACATTGATTTTACAATTACTATCTTGGAAACGAATGTTCTCACTAGGCGTTGGCCTAATCGTTTCAAATGATGTTTTCTTACCAGGTACCAGCTCGGGGAGGTAAAGGGTTGTGGGACGAGCGTTTTGATATAGCAGAGGTGGATGAAATTAACAAAGAAGAGGTTTTGATGGATTGATAGATAACTTGATTAATCTGGTTGTAGTGACATAATTAGATTGATAGGTTATTTGAAGGATCTTGTAATGTGAATGTACTCTTGATGGTTAATCCATTACCTGTTTTTATAAGATGAAGTATTTATTGTCATAACCTGTTATAACTGGAGGTTTAAATTGGCTCGGATTTTGGGGTGTTACAATATGGTATCAGAGCACTAGTTTAAGCGAACTAAGTATGCTGATGAGATACTTAGACTTAAGCTGAGATGGAGTAGGTTATGATATGTGAGATATGGGTAGAAGTGTTGAGACGGGATGGTCTTAGGGTCAACGGGAATACGTGAAATTAGTACTGTGACAATGGTAACGAGGATTCTCCGGTACGATATATTCAGAATTACAATTAGCTACTGTTATTATGAATATATTGTTACGCGAGCATGTTTATTTCTAAATTGTTACAGTGACTAACGATCGGTAAAGTACGTTTTGTATATGTATAGGTGCATAACCATTTCTTATGATTATCCCTTTATGTTATAGTAGAACGATGGTGAATACGCCACCAAAGTCCTTTGGAGGACAGATCGGTAAATGATTGGGGGTTGGAAGGACAACCTGGAATTGGCGGG
Source organism: Saussurea involucrata (assembly GCA_033807775.1). Lineage (NCBI taxonomy): Eukaryota > Viridiplantae > Streptophyta > Magnoliopsida > Asterales > Asteraceae > Saussurea > Saussurea involucrata. The sequence goes on along the minus strand of CM066314.1, from coordinate 101,982,673 downwards.
ACTCATGAACGTTCGCCAAGGCAACCTTTAATAGGTGGATTGATATGTGTGGAGATAGAATATGAGATGATTGATCAAGATGAAAATAGTATGACATGGTTGATACGTGAATCGTGGAATGCATGTATAGCAAATGTCATAAGGACGAGAGGGCGACCATTGGTCGGAAGTAGAATGTCAATGATAAGTTACGTAAGTAAGACGATTGACCTCGTTTGAGTAAGTAGCCTTCAATTGCGAGGAAAGTTTTATGCCTGGTGTTTTAGTGTGTGTTACATGAGTTTTCATGATTTCAAACCAAATGCATAAATAACAGTTTTAGTCAAGGTTGAATTAGCATGTGCGAAAGTGTATTTAAAGAAAAGGCAATTCCATTTACGTCGCACAGCGAAATTTTTGAAGTTTTTACAAAGTATTTCTTACTTTACATGAAAAGTTGAATTGTAGCAAGAAAGCTTTGGTCAGCAAAACGTTTAATAACTAACAGGAGTATGGACCTATTAAACATCATATAAATAAGTGAGAGAACCGACTAGTTTATTTCGTGTCGGTCAAACTTTTTCGAACTGTTGTCGTACGAAGAGATTTTCATTTAGTATATTACCGTCGTAACAACACTGTTTTGGTTGAGAAGGATTGAGTTTTCAGAAATTTAATATGCAAACGATTCTCGAAATCGGTGTACAGTACTTTGGGGTATGTGTGCCCAAGTTGTTCCCAGTAGGGTTATTTAAAATGAGAAAATGTGCGAAATGATTTGTCATCCATAAAGGTTATGAACTCGCTAGGTCGTAGAGTATTACGTTATAAGCTAATAAAGAACTCCAAGAGTGGAGAGGTGTTGGATAAACCTTGGGAGAAAGTTTGTAGTTTTGGTAATTGTGTTCAAATGAGAGTCTGTACCCTTGTTCGCTGACTAGAAATACAGTTGCCGAAGGACGGTTGTGTCCGAGGGAAGAATTAGGTTCAGTTAGGGACCTTAAGGTTAAGGAAGTATCGACATGTCAAATTTTGACTTTGAAGTCGATAGTTGTGTCTGGTGTATGAGATCTTTCGTCTGTCATTGTGTGCGGTCTGGGTGCGTCCCGCGTATGCCTGTACGGGCAGGAACAAAACCGTGAGCGGTACCGGTATGCTGTTATGCAGACGGTATGCGCAAAGCAAATATTATTATGTACGACATAGTTAAGGATTTTGAGCGATTGACGAATAAATCACTAATGAAAGAAGTTTTGATTTATTGTTGCATAAGCGAAAGTTATGTAGTTAAAGCATGTTTTTTTAATGTTTATTGTGGATGTGCAATATTTATGATGTATTACGTTTTAAAAATGTGAACGTGTGGGTTGGGGGATTTTGGTAAATCCGACCATGTAAAGTTTTAAGAGTGGTAAACCTTTGTTTTGGGGCCGATGGCCAATTAAGGGATTAAAAAGGTAAAGATTTTGAGTAACAATGTATTTTGGTTTACGTAACCGTGTGAGCGACACATGTTTAACCAAACGTTTATTTTGGCCTTAAAGGCTTGATTTATATTCAAATGAGTCTTTTGAATGTTTGTCAGTTTTAGTGACTCGAGTTGGAGTCTTGGATGTGTTATATGCTTAACTGCATTTTATTTGATTGAGTACCGGTTTAAGTGTCGGTCTTAGGTGTGAAGACTGTTTGACAATTTACGTGTTCTTAGTACCTTTGGAACTAATGAACCTTGGCGAAATATATACATTGTGGAGTATAAAAAGAATTGCACATAAGAGTACATACAAATGCATATATGATTTGACTTCATTGGGAAAGTAGCAATGAAGGGGTCGTAGGATTATCATGCCTCGGAACGTGTGTTGCATAATGATCATTAGATCCTTTGAGTAGATGGCTCGGTTTTAAACTCAGTTGAGTCTTAAGAGTATTGACCCGATTTGATGAGCTCAACATGGGCTTGGGGTTGAAATTGCATGAACGGTATTGTAATTGAAGTTTACTTGACGTGAATGCATTGGTTATCCTTTTTGGGGTCATGTATGAATGTTAAGTCTTGAATAAGAAGTTTAAAAGTTGAAGGACCACCTTGTGGGGATAGTAAGAACAGTGAAGGACTGTTGTTTTTAGATAAGTGTTTTACTTATGATGTGGAAGATTTATAAAAGATGAAGTACTAGAGACGATCAAAGGGAAGTGTATAGAAAATCGTGAGTGGTAGTTCAACTAAAGTTGGGGAGGAGTTTTTTTTTGTGAAATAAACTCGGTTATTTGGGCGAGAAAACATGAATATAAAATGTTTTGTGTATGAGTCTATGAGAGACCTGGTCTGTGGTTAATGTTATGGGTGGAGATTGTACGAACGAGTAGTGACATGAATTGCCAAAATAGATGTGTCAACTAGTAGGTAATGTGAAGTTAGAAAGAGGAAACATTCGATGGAAGTCTTTTCGGGGATTCCAGATGAAGAGTACTAGTTGTCAATAAAGTTGTTAGAGCATGTGGTTTGTAAGATGACGTAGTGATATGGCTAATATCGGAATAGAATGTCGGAAAAGTAGTGGGTGTTTATCCCAAAGTGATTTTGGTTGTGTGAATTGCTAAGTAAGTTTATGATTTTGAATCATAGGAAGTTTAACATAGATGAGGAGGGTGTTAGTCAAATTGTGGTGTAATAGATGCAAAATCCTTAAGGAATGAGAGTTGCTTCTTATGTGTGAAAGAATTGTCCGAGAAAGTATTAGTTGCAGATTAAAGAATGTGTAGTAACTGTGGACGGTATGTCGTTTTAAGATAACTTAGTTGAATGCCTTAAGTTAGAATTTTGGTACAACTGTTTGGTTATGTATAGTAATGAGAAAATGTTATCGGTATGTGGAAAAGTTGGGAAAAAGAGACAAGTAATGATAGAAAGGTCGGACCTAAGAATGTAGTTATACTACAGGTTCAATTAAATTTATCACCCTTGATATACTACACTTTAGTACTTGGTTACAATGTGGTCGCATAGTGTGATAGTGGTGTGAGGATGTAATGATGATTTTCCGTAATTATCAAGGTATTCAAAAGTGAGTAAGTATATAAGACTAGAATGGAAAGGGATATATGACATGCTTTATATTGGTAGGATGTGATTCCATTTACTGAAGTAATATCGGATGAGAAAAGTCGTTATGTCCAAGAACTGGAAGTGATTGTAGAAGAAATCTTTTGGGAAATTTCGGTCTGAGAATGTGGTTATAAGTATAATGGTATTATATCTTTGAGTTGTTAGTATTACTTTAGAGTCGGAAGAAAGTATGTGAGATAGGTACCCTTCTTTGTTTACCTGACTCTGATTTCGAGGACGAAATCATTTTCAAGTTGGGGAGTATTGTAACATCCTGAATTTTCGTTATTAGTGTTTTAATAAGAAATTTGGATGTATTTGTTTTCTAGTTTAAACCTTGGATTATACGGAAGTGTTATAATTCAAGAAAAGGGGATTAAAATTCAAGTAATGAAAGTATGGTGGTACTTTTGAGAATAATGGATCTTGAGGGTATGTTTGGTTTTATTTAAAGTGTGTATATGGATAAAGCATTTGAGATAAGACGAATATCTCATTTACCTTGTGTGAGTCGGTTTAGAGAACCAGAGGAAGAGAAAAAGAGAGAAAAGAAGAAAAGCAAGTTTGGTATTCAGATCTGGTAAGGAATTTGTATTGGTTTGATAAAAGATTCATTGTCGATGTTAGATTATAAACAAACTTGTGTATTGGATGGATTTGCAGAATCATAAACATCAGTTTGAAGTTCAGATTTTGTGCAGAAGTGGGTTTTTACTACAAGAGGTGAGTTCATTCGATTCGTTGTATAAATCAGTGTTTTTAAGTTGTACTAACCTTAATATAGCTGTAAAAATTGATTGAGGACTGAATAGGAATACACATATTGAACTGATTTTACCAGTTAAGTTGATTTGTGGACTTATTGAAATAAACTGGACGTAGCCCCGGTACTTATGAGTCCCGGTGCAGTCCCGGTAGTGAAGTCCCGGTAGTGGAAGTCCCAGTAGTGGCAGGTCCCGGTAGTTGGAAGTCCCGGTAGAGGCAAATCCCGGTACTTACGAGTTCCGGTGAAGTTCCGGTACATGTATTGAATACCGGGAGTTAGGGGTACCGGGAGTTGGGAATACCGGGAGTTGGATAAAAAAGAGTCAGTTTACAGATTTTGGTAATAGATCTTGGATATGAACTTAAGAATATAATGGTTAAGGTATCCAGAGATTTTGTATTATCTGTACTATTCTAGAAATTGGAAAGTATAGTTCGTTAATCGTGGAAAGGTGCGATTTAAGGATTGACATATACCTTATGTTGCTTGAACATACGTACCCTTGAAGAGTAGTATGTTAGGTTTATAGACTGCGCTAGTGTGATACTAGGCAGGAATGTGTTAAATGTGATTTGCCCATACGGTTGCTATGAGAAATCTATGTGAGATAAATAATTCGCTTATACGATTGCTATAAGGAATTTATGAGGTATAAATATGATATTCGCTTATACGATTGCTATGAGGAATTTATATTGATTAAATACCTGTATGAGTACAATTAGGTGATATGGATCCATATGCACTAAAGTTTGGTAATCACATGGAATAGACGTGTGGTATAACTCGTTTAATCGTTATTCCAGTGTGTGTGGGGAAATCATGGAATAGGCGTGTGGTATTAATCGTTATTCCTGATTTCTAAGGAAGAGAGTGAGGTTGACATAAGTGCTTGTAATCTCTACTTCCTTACCGATAAATGGGCGTGTGTAATCGCGATTTATTGGTGGAGAGCATTGATCTAGAGTCTGTAAAGATTCGTAGTGTGGCTCTGGAGAGCATTGATCTAGAGTCTGTAAAGATTCGTAGTGTGGCACTGAGACATGATATGATGATGGAATGTGTGTCAGTCATATTCATGGAATTGGGTAAAATCGTGTTAACGGAATAGAGTTACACGTGCGGTAAGAAAAGGGGAATCAGGTTTGTTATAACTTGTTTACATTGATTTTACAATTACTATCTTGGAAACGAATGTTCTCACTAGGCGTTGGCCTAATCGTTTCAAATGATGTTTTCTTACCAGGTACCAGCTCGGGGAGGTAAAGGGTTGTGGGACGAGCGTTTTGATATAGCAGAGGTGGATGAAATTAACAAAGAAGAGGTTTTGATGGATTGATAGATAACTTGATTAATCTGGTTGTAGTGACATAATTAGATTGATAGGTTATTTGAAGGATGTTGTAATGTGAATGTACTCTTGATGGTTAATCCATTACCTGTTTTTATAAGATGAAGTATTTATTGTCATAACCTGTTATAACTGGAGGTTTAAATTGGCTCGGATTTTGGGGTGTTACATTAATCATCTAGAACGTATGCATCTTTATAAGTTGTTTGTTTGTATTGCCATGGATGATTCAATTCTAAATATGCTTCCGTTGCCTATATCATGTGGTAGTACGGTTTAACAAAACCTTTCAGTGGTATCAGAGCCAAAGTTCTTAGATTTTAGCTCAATAGCATAAAATTCGTATTGAATTTTCTGAAAAAACGCAACGAGCCGTTTTACCTATTCCCGGAGTTTGAACCGTCGGATCGTCGTGTTTTTTGGACAGTAGTTTTACGACATTCTGTTTTACCTTCTGGACGGTTGGATTAATCGTTTGAGTTCCAGAAGGCACCTGTTTTATTTTCGACATAGTGCAGTAAGTTTGTAGCCATTGAATTGCTTAATCCCTAAATTAGGGTTTCATGGTCATAACCTCAAAAGCTATAATTTTGGAAACTAGAAAAAATTCTTGCTTGCATGAAAAAGTTTCTATTTTTAGCGATTAAAGTTTTATTGGTATCCCTAAAGGGTATAGGGTAGTAGTCGTTTTTTATGCATGTTATACCATAATTGTGTATGGCGTAGTAGTCGTTTTATTTTTGCATGTTATACCATAATTATGTATGGCTAGTTTCCTAACTTGCCTAAGGAAAAACACATCAATAATAAGCTTTGGAAAATATTGAATGGATAATCTTAAATTGAATAGATAATCCTAATTATGTATGGCTAGTTTCCTAACTTGCCTAAGAAAACACATCAATAATAAGCTATGGTAAATATTGAATGGATAATCTTGAATTGAATAAGATAATCTTAAATACCTTCTTACAATAAGCAAATATATTCAAGTTTGAATAAATATTGTAAGATAAACATTGACATTATTTATATAGTGAATATAATTTATATGTCAAATATTTACATTAATTATTAGCATGTGTCCTCACATGTTTAATTGGAATCAAATATGGAAACAATTATATTAATTGTTAAATATGTGCTAACATGGTTAATTAGAATTAATTGGATAATCATAATTTTAAATTGTTTAAAATTTCATTCAATTTTTATATATATATTAGACCTCAATTATATATATATGATTAAATAATACATTGATAGTCAAACCGAGACTAGGCGTACTCACTATAAACACTCTAAGGGGGTTTAAGGAGGTTACCTATAATATGGTTACCGAATGAGTCAAGGGTTTTTAAAACGCCATGCGTTACCAAACTCACCGCCTCTTGTGTGGACTAGTGGAATTACCGAAAAGGTTTGATAGGTCAATGTGACAAGTTAAAAGTATTAACTATGAAGTATAAAACGAAAATCCCGTTTTAGATATACTAAGAAATGTGAAAGTCGTATGCTACACATGATGAAGAACACACATAATCTTATAGTTTGTTAACGGAGCGTGTGCGGTTTGCCGGCACGTTAATGTGAAACTATAGTTGAAAATGATGTGGCGCTCGTGATTCTCAAGCGTACTTGAGCCGAGGGGTCCATGTGTTTTTCTATGGTCGATTCACTATCTTGTTTGTGATCCTCGGCATCCCAGTCACAAAAGGAAGATAAGCATAATCGAGATTAACATGCCATTGACATAAGTCAATGAATCTCAAAAGACCTAGGAGTTTCATAGTGAATGAAATTAACAAATAGCATTTGTTTACCTAAAATAACCTTGTGATGTGATTACGGCATCCCTTTTCACATCATAAGATAAAATATGGATCCTAGCCTTGTTAAATATTTTTGGAAAATTATTTTAAGGGTTAAATACCAAACTAACGAAAAATCTATATCTACAGATGGCTGAAAATAATCCTCCTCCTCCTCCTTCTCACTCAACATCCAACCTTACGTTACTCTCTATCCTAAGTAAAGATAAGCTAACTGGGCCAAACTACTTGGATTGGATTCGTGCCTTGAGAATTGCCTTGAGGTACGAAGACAAAGAGTATTTGCTCGACGAGGATCTTCCTATACTTAATGATGATGCAAGCCCTGAAGCAGTAACTGAATACAATAAGCAATTCGCGGAATCCACAAAGGTCGCGTGTCTCATGTTGGCGTCCATGTCCCCAGAACTTCAAAAGAGTTTCGAGAACATGGGGGCGTTTGAACTAAATGAGCAACTTCGTGAAATGTTTCAGAAGCAAGCGAGGCAAGAAAGGTTCCAAGTCGTAAAATCGCTTATGGAATGTAAGCAACAGGACGGTGCCCCTGTATGTGCGCATGTGCAAAAGATGAAAGCGTACATTGACAGGTTAGGCAATCTAGGTGTCGATTTCCCAAGAGAGCTTGCCATTGACATGGTGCTAAACTCTCTTAGTGGGGCATATAAACAGTTCATAGTGAACTTCAATATGAATAATATGGACAAGACCTTGATGGAGCTCCATGGCATGTTGAGATCTGTTGAAGCAAGTATGGGTAAGACCCAAAGTGGTCACTCAACTGCTCCCGTCCTGGCCATTAGGGAAGGTGGCTATAAGAAGAAGAAAGTTTCTCATCCCAAAGGGAAGGGAAAGGCTAAAGTTGTTCCACGCAACCAAGGGCTTAAGAGAAAAGCCGATTCTTCTGACATACCACCCATAAGTGACCCTAAAGAGGCCATATGCTTTTACTGTCAAGGAAAGGGCCATTGGAAGAGAAGCTGCCCAAAATATCTGGAGGACTTGAAAATGAACAAGGTCAAAGGGTGTGGCACCTCAGGTATTTTTACAATTGAACTCCATAGTACTTCGATTTCTAACTCTTGGGTCCTTGATACGGGATGTGGTACTCATATTTGCTCTAATTTTTAGGGACTAAAGGGAAGTAGGACGTTGAAGCATGAGGAGCTGAATTTGATCATGGGAAACAGGATGACTGCCGTTGTTACCAAGATTGGAGATTTTGAGCTCGTGCTTAGTAGTGGTTTTTCAATAAAATTATTAGATTGTTGCTACTCGCCAAAAATGGCTCGAAACATTATTTCTTTTCATGCATTGTAAAAGGATGGTTTTGAATTTCAATTTGATAATAATGATGGTTGCATTTTGGTTTATAAACATGGTTGTTTTTATTTTAAAGCCTCTCCTTGTAATGGTGTGTATGAAAGCATGATTTGTGTTGGTAGAAATAATAATAACTTAACTCTAAATGTTGGTTCCTCCAATAGTAAATTGGATAAATCATCGTTATGGCATCATCGTCTTGGCCACATAAACAAGAAACGCATCGCCAAGCTCCAATCGGATGGGGTCTTGGAACCATTTGACTTAAAGTCTAATGAAGAATGCGAGTCTTGTTTACTTGGCAAGATGACGAAAGCACCTTTCAAAGGAAAAATGGAAAGGGGTAAGGATCTGTTGGACTTAATCCACACAGATGTATGTGGACCATTCAGATCTGCCACAAGAAACGGTGAAAGATACTTTGTTACCTTTACTGACGATTTCACTAGATATGGATTTATCTATCTGATGAAAAACAAATCGGACACCTTTGAAGTGTTCAAAGGATTCAAAAACGAAGTAGAAAACCAACTGGGCAAGAAGATCAAGATGCTCCGATCCGACAGGGGTGGAGAATACTTGAGTCATGAATTCTACGACTATCTAAGGGATTGTGGAATAGTTTCGCAATTATCTCCTCCCAGAACACCACAACTCAATGGTGTTGCTGAGAGAAGAAATCGAACGCTACTTGATATGGTTCGGTCCATGATGAGTCGTGCTACACTTCCAATATCGTTCTGGGACTATGCCTTAGAAAATGCAGCTCATATCTTAAACCTCGTTCCAACTAAGAAGGTTGCAAAGACACCCTCTAAAATGTGGACTGGGACTCGTCCCTCGTTGGCACATATAAAGGTCTGGGGTTGTGAAGTCTTCGTTCGGCGCGAAACTAACGACAAGCTAGAACCTAGAGCAGAGAAGTATCGGTTCATTGGTTATCCCTACAAATCCTTTGGATATATATTTTACAAACCTTCGGAGAACAAAGTGTTTGTAGCTAGAAGGAGAGTCTTCCAAGAAAGGGAGCTCATTTCCAAAAAGGATAGTGGGAGCAACATTGATCTTGAAGAAATTCAAGAAACAACCAATGATGAACCTATAGTTGACACTAGCCCTCAACATTAGGTTGAACCACCTGTTGAGGAAACTAACATACCTCCACCACCTCTTCGCAGAACTAGTAGAGTAAGTCAACTTCCTGAGTTTTACTATGGTTTTCATATTACAAAGGAAGGAGACACACTAGTCAATGATAAAACATTTGATAGTGCGGATGAGCCATCCAACTACGAGGAAGCGATGGCAGGCCCTGAGGCTGCCAAATGGAAAGAGGTAATGGAAAGCGAGATTCAATCTATGTACGATAACCAAGTTTGGAAACTGGTTGATCACACACCAGGTCGCAAGACAGTTGGGTGTAAGTGGATCTTCTAAAAGAAGACCGACATGGATGGGAATGTGCACACATTCAAGGCTAGACTAGTTGCAAAAGGTTACACTCAAACTCAAGGAATTGATTATGATGAAACCTTCTCACCAGTGGCAAATATTAAGTCTATCAAGATATTGCTTGCCATAGCTGCATTTCATGACTATGAAGTATGGCAAATGGATGTAAAAACCGCTTTCCTCAATGGGAAACTTGATGAGGATGTGTATATGGCACAACCTGAAGGTTTTGTACATACCGAGTATCCAGATAAGGTGTGTAAGCTTGAAAGATCCATTTATGGACTTAAAAAAGCGTCTCGTAGCTGGAATCTTTGTTTTCATGAAAAGGTCAAGGAATTTGGATTTTCTCGAAGCGAAGATGAGTCCTGCGTATATGTTAAGGCTAGTGGGAGTAATGTTGTATTTCTAGTCTTTTATGTTGATGACATACTTGTTAGTGCAATATGTCTTCAAGGTTTAAATATAGAAAGGTCAAAGTCAAAGTCAATGTATTGAGTTGTATTGTGTTGTTTACACCTTGTATTGTGTTTAGTATAAATAGGTTTTGTTGTGTGTTAGTTTAGGACTCTTGGAAACACTCTCATTATTCATAACTCATATCTTAGAGAGAGAAAGTGCTAAACTCATATCTTGTATACAATGTGTTCTTATCCAATGGATGACGAATTCATATCTTCTCTATCTTGATTAGATCTTGGTTTTACAATTGGTATCAGAGCAGGATCTTAGATTCAGAGAGTGTTTCTATGATCATACAAAAATTCTCGTGAAGATTATCAAGAAAATTTGATCGATTTCTTGAATTTTCTCAAGAAATCTCGTTTTCTTGAGATTTTTTTCAAAAATTTTTGTTTGTGATCGAATTGCTTCAAATTTGGTATCAATAGATTCGTGATCTGATGTGGAACGTGATTAAAGAAGGGTTCGAAGGCCAATTTCATCGATTTGAGGTTCAATTTTGAAGATTTGTGAGATTTTTGGAGTTCGAACTTGAGGTTCTGTTCGATCTACAAGGATTGCAATTCAGACGTTTTCAGTGATTGTTGTGTGAAGAAAGTACATTCAGACTGTTTTTTCGAGCATTTCTGTGAAATTTCGTGCAGAGATATTCAGATTTCAGACGTTTTTGAGGATTTTTGTGAACTTTTCGCAAGATCTGTGGTTTTCGCAAGACTCATCGTGGTTTTCGCAAGACTCATAGAACTTTTCGCAAGTTCATCATCTTTTGAAGGTTTTCAGAATCCAAGTGGAGTTTTCGCATCCCAAAGACACGAGAACAGGAACTTTTCGCAAGCTTCATTCACGAGAACAGGAACTTTTCGCAACCCACAGTCGCGCAAACTTCTCTTCAAGAATTTCCAAGTCAACTTTTCGCAACCCTCTGTCACGCAAACAGTGACTTTTCGCAACCCAAAGGCACGCAAACCTCAGATATCTTTAAAAAATTTCTAAGTCAACTTTTCGCAACCGTTGCTTGCGAAAACTTTGACTTTTCGCAACCGTTGCTTGCGAAAACTTTGACTTTTCGCAACCGTTGCTTGCGAAAACTGACACTTAGTCGATTTTCTGGAGTATTAAAAAAAAAGTATTTTGAGAATATTTTTTATACTGAAATTTTTTCTATAGTGTATTTCATACATTTTAAGAGTTTTTCAAGAAAAAGTTTTATATAATTTTTTTTTCAAGATGAATTATCAAGCTTCAGGTAATCGTCCTCCGGTGCTAATCAAAGAATCAGATTTTGATCAATGGACGATTTCATTTATCGATTTTATTTCAAGGAAAGAAAATGGTGATTTCATGATACAATCTTTCTCCGAAGGTCCGTTGATCATTTATAAACGGGAAGAAGATTTTTCTGAAGAAGAAATTAATCGAAAGAAAGCCGATAGAGACGCGGTATCCAATTTGATCTATGCAATTTCCAAACTTCCACACAAAGACTACAGTCGAATTGAATGTTTCAAAAACAATCCAATGCTTTTGTGGAATGAATTAACGAAGCTTATGCATGGATCAAAGGTTGAATTCAAGAGAAAAGAAGAGAAGAAAGTTGAAAGGGAAGATGATAAAGAGAAGATTATCGAGATTACAAGGAAATTGCAAGAGATGGAAAATCTTTTGAATATGGAAAGAGAAGATTTCAAGAAAGAAAGAATGGGTCTTGCTAAAAGGGTTTCGGAACTTGAAATGGCGTTGAAGTTAAAGACTAAAGAAATTGATGACAAGAAAGATGTTGAGCTCAAATGTCTAACACTTTCCAAGCAGAACTCAGATTTTCAGAAAGTCTTATTTTTAGAGAAGGAAAAGTTGGAAAAGGAAAGGATTGATTTTGAGGTTCAAAGGAAAGGGTTTGAAGCAAAGAATGCTAAGATGACTGAGAAAATTTCTGAAATACAAATGGAGTTGGATAGAGAAAGTGAAGAACTTGAGAAGATGAAGAAAGCGGATTTTCAGTCAAAGAGCGTAAAGGATGTTTTTTCCATTGAGAGGAAGATTTTTCAGCAAGAAATTCGGAAACTCACGAAGAATTTGGCGGGTTTATCTACAGATATCATGAAGGAAAAGAGGGTGAATTGTGATATTCAGAAGAAACTCGAGTTGATGACAAAGGAACGAAATGCCTTAAAAGACAAAGTGAGGTCGTTCAACAACTCCGAGTGTTTTTCAGAATGTCCGATGCGTCCTTCTAACATTTTCTACGAGCATTCTGTGGATATGTCTTCCAAATACTATGCTGATCTTCCTTCCTACAAAAGAGTCAACATGCAATGGAAGGTAAAAGGTAAATTTCCTGGAAAAGATGTACCAAAATCATCATTTCCAAATAAGAATTTTACAACGAAAGTTAATTCTTTTGTTAATTCTTATTGCGGAAATAATGATTTTGTTAATAATAATTATGTTCAATATTGGTATGGTACTTACCATTTTCCTTCTTATAGAGCTTCGCTTAACGTGTCAGGACCCAAGACTCGTTGGGTACCAAAATCTACTTAATCTGTTTTGCAGATTTAGAGACACGCGTTGAACTCTCGGAAGATGAAGTACTTGTGCTTTCAAAGAAGACATTGAACATCACATGATTTCAGGGAGTTTTCTATCTTTTAATATATACATGGGATATTTGGTAAATCTTTTGGTATTTTGTAGGGGGAGAGATATAAAATATAATGGCTTTTGAACAAATCAGTTCAAAACCCGCACTTCAACGGTAATGGCTTTTGAACACATCAGTTCAAAACCCGCACTTCAACGGTAATGGCTTTTGAACAAATCAGTTCAAAACCCGCACTTCAACGGTAAAGGCTTCTAAACAAATCAGTTTAGAACCCGTACTTCAAAGGCTATGACTTCTAAACATATCAGTTTAGAACTCGTACTTATCAGGTGATATCCTTTCACTGTCATATCTTTCTATTTTTAGGACATGTGCTTAAAGGTAACATTATGTTATATTTTATGTCTACTAACGTTGAAAGTTTGAACCTTCACAAATTTAATTCAATGAAGTGAAAAATTCTTCAATTTTTCATTCAATGAATAAAATGTATGTTAAGGATGATTTTACGAGCATTTTTGTATAGTCAGAGTTATATTTGTTTCTACTTTCGCTTCTGAAACAAGTCGAAAGGTCAGCGAAACATGTTTGAGATTTTGATATAAGCGCAAAATTGTGTAAATCTAGACTTATTTAGAATACAATGCTCACAAAGCCTATTCGTCTTAATCATGAATGGAAACGAAAATATGGGGGAAGCACTACGTTTTTTTTGAACCAAGTGATTGAGATGCTATAATAAAAAAAAAACAGTTTGATAGTCTGTGCCTGTGGCCTATCTGGTTTGGGAGATTAAGTCCCAAGAGGTACTCGTTACCTAGCCCCTAAGATCAACTGATCTGGGATTGGCTGACCCAAATCCTGCTATAGAACCAGGTAGAAAGCCATGTTCTACTGGTACAGATGGGATTAAGGTATATCGATGTAGCCTTTCTGGTTCGGGAGAGTAAGTTCCAAGGGGTGCTTGTCACCTAGCCCCTAAGGCCAACTGGTCTGGGATCGGCTGACCCAAATCCTGCTATAGGACCAGTTAGAAAGTTACGTTTACGGTGTATCTTAGTCTTAATGAACTGTTTGATTATAAAAGATGCCAATGAGCACATAATAAAAGTTGCCAATGTGCACAATATGAAAAGACGCCTAAGAGCACACATCTCTTGAAACTTGGGGAAAATACAAAGTCGCGATAAACCTGTAAATTTGTGAAAATTCTGTTTTTGGACAAATAGTGTGAGTAAGAGCAAAGTATTCTTATAGGTTTTAGAGGTGCATTTGCTTGTTGCTAATCATATTTCGCATGCTAGTCAACCAAATAGATTTTATAAAGGGGTTGAAATTGAACTTTTGTAACTCGATATGCGATGATGTCTTGTTTTTGAATCCAAACACATGCATTTGATTTCACTTGATGGAAATATCTGTTACATTTCATTAAGTTGAATTTCTTTTGTTTGGTGTTCAAATGATTAAATGTTAGTAGTTATAAAATGTTGTTCAATGAATTCTATTTTCTTTATATAAGTTTGTTAAAATGTGCGCTTATATGATTTTTATGCAAATTTTCAGGGGGAGAAAATCATCTTGCTCTACAATTCTTATTTTTAGGGGGAGCAAGATCTTTCGTTTATGGGGAGATTGTTCGTGTTTTTCAAGGGGAAGAAATATTTTTGAAGAGGGAGATTGTTCGTGACTGAAATTGAGAAGATTTTCGATGCTCGTGATGCTCACTTTCATCGAAAAAGGGGGAGAATGTCTACATCAATTTCATGTCAAAGAAAGTTTAAAATCAAAGATTCGTTTTAATGTCAACGGGGAGATTTGTAGAAAGAAGATGTCGTTTCAAGAAATGATAGGGGGAGTTTTATTCTTCAAGAGTTTTTAAGAAATCGATTGATCATTTCAGTGATCTCTTTCTTTTGAACTCGCGCGTTTATGAAGATCGACACTGAAGAATGAAATTATCAAGTCAATGGAAATGGGGAGAATTCTTCAAGAGTTTGAGGAAAATCGATTGATCCTTTCAGTGATCTTTTTTTCTTGAACTTGTGCTTAAGTGTATTAAAAAGCTTTGTGTGAAGATTCATATTCTCCTGTTCGAAGAAAGAAGTTCGTTATTTGCCGTTTGAAGATTGGATGGCGTTTTGAATTTGACAAGCTTTGATGAAGTCCGAAGATTCAAGAAAGCTAAAGCTTGCTGATCGCATTTGTTTAAACCTTGAATCCAAGGGGGAGATTGTTAGTGCAATATGTCTTCAAGGTTTAAATATAGAAAGGTCAAAGTCAAAGTCAATGTATTGAGTTGTATTGTGTTGTTTACACCTTGTATTGTGTTTAGTATAAATAGGTTTTGTTGTGTGTTAGTTTAGGACTCTTGGAAACACTCTCATTATTCATAACTCATATCTTAGAGAGAGAAAGTGCTAAACTCATATCTTGTATACAATGTGTTCTTGATCAATGGATGACGAATTCATATCTTCTCTATCTTGATTAGATCTTGGTTTTACAATACTACTCATAGGAAACAATATTTCGATGTTGTAAGATGTAAAGGTCTGGCTCGGGAAATGTTCCGCTATGAAAGATTTGGGAAATGCAGCATACATACTTGGAATAAGAATTTATCGAGATAGAACCAAGCGTTTAATTGGACTTAGCCAAAGTACATACCTGGATAAGATATTGAAGAAATTCAATATGAGTGAATCCAAGAAAGGGTATTTGCCCATGCAACATGGCATAAGATTGAGTAAAGATCAATGTCCCAGCACTAGTAAAGAACTGGACATAATGAGTCGAATTCCATATGCATCTGCTATAGGATCGATCACGTATGCCATGACATGTACTAGACCTGATGTCTCATTTGCTTTAAGCATGGTGAGTAGATATCAAGGGAACCCAGGCGAAAGTCATTGGACGGCTGTAAAGAGCATTCTTAAGTATCTTCGGAGGACTAAAGATGTGTTCTTAGTCTATGGTGGAAAAGATGAATTACGAGTAACAGGTTATACTGATGCGAGTTTCCAGATAGATCGGGATGATTCCCGCTCGCAGTCAGGATAGGTGTTCTTGTTGAATGGTGGGGCTGTGACTTGGAAAAGTTCCAAGCAGGACACGGTGGGGGAGTATCATACTGAAGCCATAGGTGTTAGAATTATCAAAATACCTTGAATGTTTTAGTTGTTAGTTTGATGTATTGAAAACGTAATAAATTGTATTTGATTTGGAGATTATTATATGGAGATTATAATATATGCTGGATTGCGTCCATTTACATTTAATTTATTATCGTGTTTTGTTTTGCATGTTTAGAACCAACATCCTGAGTATTAATTTACTTAAACCTCCACAGTCAGTCATACTCCTGGAAGTAAGTAGTGATTCAAGACTGTCATGGAGTGTTACAAGCATAGAGAATGCAACTAACGCTCATGAGTACTTAATGGTGATTTTGGTATTGGAACGACCCGCACTCAAAAGTTTACTTCATGGATTAAGTCAGAGTAATTTTGAGATGATAATATTTTATGTTCTTCAAATAGAGATGCATAGAGTTTTGCTCTAGGATTCTGTTATGCTTTGGTGTGCTCCAACGCTGACCGTGACTGGCAGTTATACAGGGTATGTCCATGTATAATATGATGAATAGAAATGAACTGTGTAGTCAAAGTTTATTTGTTCCTTCTGCCTAAACAGGAGAAGCGATATCCATGGGCCCCTCGATGATTTTGTGTTGATACTAAGTGTTTGGCCAAACCCTGACTAGAATTGATGTGTTCAATTGAGTAGTCTGATGAATTCAACACATATCGGAAATTGGGAAACATAATCTTGATCCATGAGATAGACATTTATCCATGTCTCAGGTTCATATGATATCTTGTAGAACAAAGGAACATTAAATCACTTATCTTAGGACCGAATCTTTATCAGAGTTCGGCAGCTGCATTGGATGGCTTGCTCTCTGCTGATTATTTGAAAGCGTTAAACCAAATAGAGTTAATAACTTGTCCAAGGGGGAGACTGTTGGACATAGTGTCCAGAGTCATTAACTATTGGTAATATTTCTAATAATAGCAGGGTCCTTTTGGGTTGCCCTTAAGACCCAAATAACAATCAGGAGAATGAAAGGGAGTTAAAGTAGTTAGTTTATTAATTTGTCATTTGATGATAAATTAATTATAAGCTACAATATAATTAATTGGATTAATTATAGGGACTAAATGATAATTGGTTAAAATAGTTTTTTAACAAGCTTATCGTTTCAAGGGGGCTAGGTGTAAATAAGGGGATTATAAATAAACTACTAGGGATCAAACCCTAATGAGTTTTTTTTTTGATCAATCTCTCTCTCTCTATTGAGGCCGTAACCTCCCCTCTCCTCCCTCCCAAAATCGTAAACCCTAAATAAGGGTTTAGGGTTTAAAGCTTCAATCTTGATTGTTGGTTTGGTGTTCTTAAGTGTGAGCCACTAGAGGGATTCACACTATTGATCCTTGACATCCAAGAAGCAAGAACAAGGTTAATTCATCTTTGTGTTTTCGACAATCACGAGAAACAAGTAAGTGTTCTTGATTCTTTCTATTGTAGTTAATCATCTAGAACATATGCATCTTTATAAGTTGTTTGTTTGTATTGCCATGGATGATTCAATCCTAAATATGCTTCTGTTGCCTATATCATGTGGTAGTACGGTTTAACAAAACCTTTCAGTGTGTTCTATAGATTCCGGTTCTTCCCCACATCTTGGGCATAGCGTCGAATTTAGATCTACCCCCATTTTGTCAAGAATCACTCTCGTCGGTAGCCTCCCTTGCTTAGCTTTCCAAACGAAAATGAAACCTTTTTAGGAACTAGCTTGGACCACGATGTTTCCACGCACGGTTCCCTTTGTGTCGATAGTCTTTCCTCAATTAGCTCCTTTAAATCTTGGACCGAGAAGATCCCATCCCCTCCTCCTATCCACCGAAACATATCTCTACCGTCTCGTTTAGGTTCCCACCCAAGTAGAATCTCCTTAAGATCTTCTAACTCACCCGCCTCTCTTCCCCTCGGTTCTCTCCTCCAACTCTACTTCCATTGCCAACACCCTCCTTCCCATTACCCCTTTTCAGCTATGGTTCCTTCCTTGTTTGTTTCAAGAAGGAATAACCGTTTGAAACTCCCGTCTATCCTCTCGTTCCCCCTCCATCTATCTACCCAAAAACACGTCTCCTCCCCCCTCCCTATTTCTTTCCCGAACGTGGCACTAAAATTCAACCCTATCTTCTCCATTTCGTGACCCATCTTGATAATATTCCCCCATACCGACCTTCCCCCCTTTCCCAAATTATGATCCTCACCACCCAAGCCTCCCTCTCTCCCATAAAGGCTCTCAATCACCTTTACCCATAGCGCCTCCCTTTCTCGCCCAACCCTCCACCACCACTTTCCCAAAAGACCCCAATTTGATGTTTGAAGGCTCCCCACGTTTAAACCACCCCATTTAAAGCTCCTCACCACACGATCCCATTTTACCCAAGGAATCCCTTTATTTGAGTTTGGCCCTTTCCCCCTCCCCAAAAGAAATTCGATCTCACCCTCTCGAGTTCACTAATCACTCCTCTCAGGGCTCTAAAAAGCGAGAAAAAAAAATACAAAACGGTACTACCTAGTACCGACTTTACCAAAGTAAGCCTCCCACCATGAGAAATTAGTTTTAGTTTCCAATTTGAGAGTTTATTTTGCACCTTTTTTATTGCTTCCTTCCAATTTTCAATTTTGTTCATGTTGCTTCCCACCGGAAGCCCAAGATAAAGGAAAGGTAGCTCACCAAAGCCGCATCCCAAGCCTCCCGACCATGCTTGGACCTCCTCAATTCCCACACCCAAGCCGAATAAAGTACTCTTCCATAAATTAATCTTCAACCCCGACGCCAAGAAAAAAGCACTCTAGAATTTTCACCAAATTCTTTAAATTCTTGATGCTCCATTTCCCGAAAAAAATGGCGTCATCGGCGTATTGCAAATGAGTCACCTCTAGCTCATTTTGCCCGATCTTCAAGCCTTCGAATATTCCTTTTTCTCTAGCCTCAAGCATCATTACATTCAAGCTTTCGGCCACCACGAGAAATAAAAAAGGGGCTAGTGGGTCTCCTGGTCTAAGACCTTTACCCATTTTAAACTCTTTAGTTGGAGAACCGTTTACCAAAACCGACACAGAGGCGGATTCCAAACATGCTTTGACCCATTTGCACCATTTGTCTCCAAACCCCATCTTAGTTAATGTTTCAATTAGGAAAGCCCACTCCACATTGTCATACGCCTTCTCAAAGTCCACCTTAAAAATTAAACCTTTCTTTTTCGATCTCCTCATGCATTCCACCACTTCGTTCGCTACCAAAACCCCATCTAGGATGTATCTACCCTTTATGAATGCGGCTTGGGTTTCTCCTATTATATTGCCCATTATCTTCTTCATCCTTTCCGCGAACATCTTTGAAAGTATCTTGTAGAACGCCCCGAGCTAGTACCTGGTAAGAAAAATTAATTTGAAAAGATTAGGCTTACGCCTAGCGAGAACATCCAATTTTCAAATTAAAACTTCATAAGCTTTGAAAACCAAATGTAAACAAAGCATATAACAAACCTGGTTGTCATCTTTCTTACCGTACACATAACATCTTTCGATGACGGGAAATATACCCGATTCCATGAATATGACATACACTAAGTAAGTCATAGCATCACGTTCAAGAGTCCACTACGAATCACTAAGGATTCTAGATCATTACTCATATCCAAGAAATTACAATTAACTCATGCCTATTTCTTGGGGTGGAAGTAGAGATTACAATTAACTCATGCCTATCTCTTATCTTCCCATAGAAATCAGGAATTACGATTAACTCACGTCTATTCTAAGATTTCATGTCACAAAACGAAATGGGAATTAAAATTTAACTCATGCCTATTCCTCATTTCACATCAACGGGAATTACAATTTAACTCATGCCTATTCCACGTTTTCAATTATTGCCAGTGCCAATGGATCCATTACACTTACTAGCATACGTGCATAACAACTTAAACACATAACATTTCATATCATAACCTTATTCAAGTTATTACTATGTTCGTACCGTTAACATCGCATTATGTTTCATTTTCATCAAACTTATCTGAACAATTCATCACTTCACAGAAACTATTCAAGTAAAATTGTCCAGTAAACTATTCCAGAACTAAATCATACAAACAGTCTGGAATTCTATCCGGAAACCAATCCGGAACATTTATCCGGTAACATCCAGAAAATACGAGAATCCGGTAACATCCGAAAAAGCATTCCGGACTCAAAGTCTGGAACCATCCGAGATCAAATCCGGTATCCGGTACATCTATTCCAGAAACCATTTGGTATCCCAATTTGGGAAACCAAAATTCCGGACCTATCCGGAATCTGGTAAATTCCGGTATCCGGAACCATCCGGAATCCGGAACCATTCCGGTAAACTACCCGGAATCCGGGACTGCCCTGGAATTCATCTTCTGGACTTCTCAATTTTACCCAGTTCAATTTACAGTTTCCATTCCAAATCTTTCCAATAAGCTTTTATTGATCATTTCAAATAGATATCATTTTAACAATTTGCTTATTTAACTCAAATAGATAGATGAACTCACCTTAGAAATCAGGATTCAAACACTCTTCTGCAAAAACACTTCGATCCAGTACTCCAATTTCAAACTTGATTCTCACTGATTTAAAATCTAATCAAAAGCCAAACTTTACTCCAACTATCAATCTTAGTGAATTGGATTTGTAAAGGATTATCAATTCTTACCGATTAAGGGTTTCCAACACTTGATTTCACTTTCCTTGTTAGAACCGACTTCAGGAACCCAATTGAGATATTTCTCAACCATTCAGCTGACTCAAGCTTTAAATACAAAGCAACTATCAACTAATGACAAAACCCACCCCGAAGTTTTGCATTTTGTAATTAGTCCATAACTTTGACTAATTTCTTTTTCGACCCCTTTACATCAAAACATTACATAATGGTAATTCGAGGTGTTACATTAGGAAAATATTTTTCACTCCGAGGTCCAGAGCTACCTAAAAGTCGATCACACTGAAGTACAATAGCATTTCTGTAATACCCCGGGTAAGTTCGTTAGTTAAAATCTCCTTTCTGTTAAATAAAGTTAACTTTAAAGTTAGATGTTTAGGGTATGTTTGGATAAATTATAAGTTTAGGGGTGTTTGGGTCATTATTGAGAAGTTCAAGGTTTAAAATGAAAATAGGTTGATATTACCCCTTTAGGAGTTCAGATATGTCACAACTCAGAAATATCTAAACTAAGGTATGTGTGTGTGTGTGTTCTTGGAGCTAAGAAGAAGAAAGAAAGAGCTTTGTGGTCAAGACATCAATTGGTGAGCTTTGGAAGTGAATTAAGGTATGTTCCTTTGTATTTTGTGTTTGTAATTGCTTTTAGAAGGGTTCTATCGGAGTAGAATAGTTAGAATTACATCTGGTAATGAATCAGCCAATTTCTGGGTGAAAAATGGGTAAACCGACAGTGGTGTCCAGATAAAGAAGAAGGTGTCGGGTAGATTCTTGGGTGGTGTCCGGGTAAGTTGTTGATAGAGTCCGGACGATTTGATTGACGGTTTCCGGCTGATTTAGAGACCGGATGGCATCCTGATTCCTTTGTTGTCCGGATTAGTCTGTGGTGTCCGGATTCCTTTGTTGTCTGGATTAGTCTGTGGTGTCCGGATTCCTTGTGTTGTTCGGATAAATTGTGTTGTCCGGATTCTTTATGCTGTCCGGAAAAGTTGGGTTGTCCGGGTGGCTTTGGGCTGTCCAGAAACTATAGCTGTTTGGTTATTTTGATGGCGAGAGTTAGGTAGATTTATCTAGAGTTCACGTGTTCAAATGGTAAGGGGATATTTGTATTTAATTTGTTTCAGATTCCGTGGATTTGGATTGAAAGACTGAATCTTTTGGAGAAAAGCTTGGAAGTGTTTATGGATAAGCGATCGAGGTGAGTTTTGCTTTAAAACGTTTTTGAACTGGGATACATATATATGTGTATATATATATATGAGATGATTATGTGGTAGAAATATGATTATGTGTATATAAATGACAATATGATGTAATGAGATATATATTGTATTTATATAAGCTTTGCACTACACGAGTGCACTTGTTACCGGGTTCCGGTGAGCGGACCGGTGTGTAGCCGGGTTCCGGTGTGCGGACCGGTGAGTAGTCGGGTTCCGGTGAGCGGACCGACGGGTAGTCGGGTTCCGGTGAGCAGACCGGTTGTTGATTTATTAGTTGGCTTGCTACCAACTAATATGGCCATTTGTGGAGGAATAAGGTGAATGAGATGTACACGATGCACGAGTCTGGATTGGTATTTAAATACGTGTGGTATGTTTATATTTTACGAAAGAAATTCCAAAGGTTTATCTAAACTATTTTGATACAAAGGATTTACATGAAAGGTTTTATAATGATTTTGGAAAGGACCGGGATTAACTCACTAGACCCGTTTGGTCTAACCCTCATTTTGTTTTCAAAAATATGTTTTCCAGGTTAAGGATCGGCAGGAGAGGATGAAGTGTAGGAAGCTTTTGATGGATGTTGATTAGGAGGCTTTTATATATATTTTGTAATTTATGAGACCGAAGGGACCGTACTTGGTTTGTTATGTAACTTTTGTCGTAAATCAATGATATGTATTCATGTTATGTTATTTGTTGTATGTTTGGGAAACCGGGTTGTTACAAATGGTATCAGAGCCCTAGTTTAAGGGATTTAGGTATTTGGATTTATACCTAGACTTAAACTGTATGTGAAGTAGGATGTCCTTATTATTTTAGAACCTTGGGATGTTAAATATAAAAAGGTAGAAGGAACATCATGTAAGGTATTTTCAAATTACACCTAGCCAGTGTAATCATGAACTTACAAGTACATGTTGAACCAGAATATCTTGTTATATTGGGTATGTGCTTACGTGTATATTAACCTTGTTGAATCAACAAAGTGGCAAGTCGAACTCGACGTATGGATAGAGATGAAGACAGGTATATTTCTATAAACTTTATACGTGCTAAAGTGTTATTTGACTTCGGTGCAAACCGATTCTTTTGTGTTTTCAATTTTATTATTTGTGTTAGAAAAATATTTGATAATTGTGTTAGAGATATAGAAGGGTGTGCTTAATTATTGTTGTTCTAATTTGTTAGTGTGTAGAATGTGATGAATTGTGTGTGGAAGGTAACGATAGTGTGTGAAGTCTTGACCTAGTCATGAAGGCGACAGTTTAGTATGTTGTGTAGATTATACTTAATATGATTGTTGACGCTATCAAGAAAGGTATTGTTTAAATGTGTGGGGTAATGTGGATAAGATGGTGGCAGTTTATAATTAGTGAATGTGCAAGGTGTAGTAGTAATGAATTTCGTGAGATTAAGTGGTGGATTTGTGATGATATGGGGTGAGTATAAGTGGAAACCTCTGCTCGGAATTTTGTTTGTAAGTTGTGTAGAGGTGCCAAAAGTATGTGGGGAGAGGTATGGATGTCTAGGCGGTGTGTAGTAGTGTTATTCAAGAATAAGAGAATGGAGTGGCAGTAGATGGTTAGCTAAAGAATGGAGTGTTACCGTTTGAGAAATGGAAAATGTGTAGTTGTTTTGAGCATTGAGTGTGATTTCGGATTGACTCGATTAAGTTTCTGATATGAGGTATGTTGAAGTTGTTAGTAAAGTATAGTAATTGTTGAAATTAGGTGCGTGCAATTGGTTGGAGGTGAAAGAAAGCTAGCTCATAGGATCCGTTAAGAGTGACTACCTCCTAGTGAGCTATCCTTGGAGAAAACGTGTTTTATGTTGAGAAGAGAGTGGGAGAAAGTAGTCGAATGTAATGATCAGAGTGAAGGACCATTGGATAGGACATGATAGTAGTTACCCTCGTTTATTACTTAACCGAATTCCGGGACGGAATTCTTTTAAGGGGGAGATAATGTAATACCCCGGGTAAGTTCGTTAGTTAAAATCTCCTTTCCGTTAAATAAAGTTAACTTTAAAGTTAGATGTTTAGGGTATGTTTGGATAAATTATAAGTTTAGGGGTGTTTGGGTCATTATTGAGAAGTTCAAGGTTTAAAATGAAAATAGGTTGATATTACCCCTTTAGGAGTTCAGATATGTCACAACTCAGAAATATCTAAACTAAGGTATGTGTGTTTGTGTTCTTGGAGCTAAGAAGAAGAAAGAAAGAGCTTTGTGGTTAAGACATCAATTGGTGAGCTTTGGAAGTGAATTAAGGTATGTTCCTTTGTATTTTGTGTTTGTAATTGCTTTTAGAAGGGTTCTATCGGAGTAGAATAGTTAGAATTACATCTGGTAATGAATCAGCCAATTTCTGGGTGAAAAATGGGTAAACCGACAGTGGTGTCCGGATAAAGAAGAAGGTGTCCGGGTAGATTCTTGGGTGGTGCCGGGTAAGTTGTTGATAGAGTCCGGACGATTTGATTGATGGTTTCCGGATGATTTAGAGACCGGATGGCATCCGGATTCCTTTGTTGTCCGGATTAGTCTGTGGTGTCCAGATTCCTTTGTTGTCCGGATTAGTCTGTGGTGTCCGGATTCCTTGTGTTGTCCGGATAAATTGTGTTGTCCGGATTCTTTATGCTGTCCGGAAAAGTTGGGTTGTCCGGGTGGCTTTGGGCTGTCCAGAAACTATAGCTGTTTGGTTGTTTTGATGGCGAGAGTTAGGTAGATTTATCTAGAGTTCACGTGTTCAAATGGTAAGGGGATATTTGTATTTAATTTGTTTCAGTTTCCGTGGATTTGGATTGAAAGACTGAATCTTTTGGAGAAAAGCTTGGAAGTGTTTATTGATAAGCGATCGAGGTGAGTTTTGCTTTAAAACGTTTTTGAACTGGGATACATATATGTGTATATATATATATATATATGAGATGATTATGTGGTAGAAATATGATTATGTGTATATAAATGACAATATGATGTAATGAGATATATATTGTATTTATATAAGCTTTGCACTACACAAGTGCACTTGTTACCGGGTTCCGGTGAGCGGACCAGTGTGTAGCCGGGTTCCGGTGTGCGGAC
This sequence comes from Saussurea involucrata, assembly GCA_033807775.1. Classification (NCBI taxonomy): domain Eukaryota; kingdom Viridiplantae; phylum Streptophyta; class Magnoliopsida; order Asterales; family Asteraceae; genus Saussurea; species Saussurea involucrata. The sequence goes on along the minus strand of CM066314.1, from coordinate 101,957,660 downwards.
CGGTGAGTAGTCGGGTTCCGGTGAGCGGACCGACGGGTAGCCGGGTTCCGGTGAGCGGACCGGTTGTTGATTTATTAGTTGGCTTGCTACCAACTAATATGGCCATTTGTGGAGGAATAAGGTGAATGAGATGTACACGATGCACGAGTCTGGATTGGTATTTAAATACGTGTGGTATGTTTATATTTTACGAAAGAAATTCCAAAGGTTTATCTAAACTATTTTGATACAAAGGATTTACATGAAAGGTTTTATAATGATTTTGGAAAGGACCGGGATTAACTCACTAGACCCGTTTGGTCTAACCCTCATTTTGTTTTCAAAAATATGTTTTCCAGGTTAAGGATCGGCATGAGAGGATGAAGTGTAGGAAGCTTTTGATGGATGTTGATTAGGAGGCTTTTATATATATTTTGTAATTTATGAGACCGAAGGGACCGTACTTGGTTTGTTATGTAACTTTTGTTGTAAATCAATGATATGTATTCATGTTATGTTATTTGTTTTATGTTTGGGAAACCGGGTTGTTACAATTTCCCTCATGAAGGTTCTGACGGCGTTGTAAGCTTTTCTGTGCTCAACTCTCCTATACGCGTATAGACCTTCCGCCCAGGTATAAAGTTCTACGAGATCAAAAGGGTGAAGATTCCTTAAGTCTGCATCTGTGAACTTTTGTTTTCCATCCTCCCTCTTTACAATATATTGATTGTACCAGAAGTTCTTGCAGGTAGTGTGAAGAAGTTTAACTCCCAAGACCTCTTTGATTTTTGAGTTCGAGAATACATGATCTGGCTTCTGTGCTTTATCTCTGAAGAACTTGTCCTTGAGTTCTCCAACTATTCTCTCATTCAGAGTGGGTTTGGGCAGAGGGTCGTTCAGGCCTCTGCTGTACAGGTAGTTATAAACTACTTCTTCCATGTCACGTTTGGGTGCAGGGGGAGGAGGCATAGGTTTTCTTAAAGCATCCATCTCTCTAAGAACTTGGGATACCCTATCTTCTGTAGGTTTTGCAGTAGGGTCAAGGGTTGGGTTGGTTGACAGAGGTGGTCCATACACCCAGTCCTCTTCCTCTGGTTTGGGAGTAATAAAGGAGTCGAATGCACTCTTCATTAACTTTTCAGTTGGTTGAGGCTTTGGTTTGGGTTTCAGATCCTCTGTGGCTATTCCCTTTCCTTTGTCTTTTGCAATAGTCTTTTGTTTAGCTTGGGAAGCCTCTGATATGGTTTTGAATTGGGTTTTGGGTGGAGGTACCTCTGCTGGTTTGATCTTCTGTAGAGTGCTCTGAGGCTTTTGTGTTGTTACTTTTTGGTTTAGGTTGGGTTTGGGTCTTGGATTGTACCTTCGGTAGAGCTTATGTAAGGGTTGGTTGTGGAGTTGGTTTTGGTGCAGGTTGTGGTTGACTCTGAGCTTGAACTTCTGAAGGTTTGTCAGTTGGGTTCTTCTTTGTCAGATAGGATCTGGGTTTATTGGCTAAGGTTTTGACCCTTGGTGTTTTAGGTCGGGGTTGATCTTCTTTTGGAGTTGGGGAGGGTAAGTTCGTCTATGTCGAGGGTGTAGGAGGTGTTGGTGATGGTAAGTCTTGATTTACATTTGTCTCCACAAAGGTGGGTGTTGCCTCTGTGATCTTCTTAGGTGAGGTTAAGGTTGATTGGTTTCCTTGGATTTGTCGAAGAGGTAAAATGTTTAATGGTTGGTTTGAGGATGCACCCGTTCTTCCGCCTTTGCTCTCCCCCACATGATTACTTGAGGACCCATCATTGTCGTTCTCAGGGTCATCATGTTTCTTCTTCTGACCTGCTTCTGCTTGGCAAGAAGTAGGTTCCTTGGTTGACTTGCCCCAGTACCAAGCATTTTGGCATAGAGATCGTCACATATTCCCAGAACGTATGCAACTTCTGCCTCAAAATTGAATCTCAGCTTACCCACACTTGCTTGAAAATATTTTACATAGTTAGCGTTGGCAACGGTGAAGGCTTTGATGAACTCTGTGATGTCGCTGAGAACGCTCTGTCCTAGTTCTGTCAGTTGGGCTCGGGTGATGTAGTCCTTAGGTTTCAGAGCCTGCATCTGATCTGTAGTAGTTTCTTGGACCTGCTTTAGAGACTTACGAACATCTTCTATTGTCAAGGCTGGAGAGGTATGTTTTGTTAGAGCCTCTATTATGGCTCTGGCTTCTTTGAGCTCGTTGGCGAGTTTATCAATGGAGGATTGAGTAGTAGAGGGTGGAGAGTTATGTGTAGAGGAGTTCTTTAAATCATTGATCATGGAAGTGTTGGCTTTGACTTCTTTGGATAGAGCATCTAGCTTGGTGGACAGAGTATCGTATGCCTTCTGAGAACTCTCTGCAAAAGATTTGACCAAGATTTTCAACTCAGTAAGTTGGTTGGTTACAGAGGTAACGAAGGTTTGGAACTCGTCCTTCATAACATGTGAACCAAGTGTAACCTCTGCGGGAATACATCCTTCCACAAAGTGGACCTCTGTTCCTGAGGTGCATGTTTTCGACCCTGTTTTGATGATGAGGTCGACAGGATTTCCATCCAATCCTCAAGGAGAGTCTTTAGAATGCTCTTTCTCTATGGATGTTCTGCCAAGATCCGTACTCTGAGCCACTCCAGAGGTGGGCACAGAGGGGACCATGGGTTGAGTTGGGGATTTGTCTAGAATCCCTTCGTCGATGTGCATTCTATGTTCCTCTAAAGAACATTGGGTCCCTAGTGTGTGCATGTCAGAGGAAACGAATTCCTCTGTTGGGATTTCGGGTGTGACTTGGGGAAAAATGTCACCAAAAATGTTTGTGCCTTGTAGAGAGGACACAACCTGTTAGGCTTTCCCGGATAAAGTGGGCGCAAAAGAAGAAAAAGGTTCCTCTGGCCGGCTAGCTTGGTTGGGGTTCGAGCCGTGCTGCTCTGTTTCAATAGTCTCATCTGCCACTAGACTAGCGAGACTAGGAATGTAGGTTGCACTGGGAGGGAGCGTAGGATATGTGCCTCTTCCATCTACGACATCTTTTATGCTCTGTTATTCCCCTATAGGCCCTAGAACTTCTGGTATATCTATCCTAGACTCTACTTCTTCATCCCATAGTCCTTCTGTAACCTCTAATTCCTCTGTGTGCTCAAGATTTGGATCAAATTCGGTGAGTTGAGGAGAGGTTATGGGTTCAGTTATTGCAAAGGTTATTGGAGATTCTGCGACCATAACTTCTGCTGCATCTTCTGCCCGTTCCAGATCTGAATCCATGTCTTCCACCGTGAAATCAGGAACATTTTTGATATTCCACCCTGAGGTATCAAGGGTGGTGTCCATAGTAGCTCTTTCGAGAAATGCGCCAAGAGGTTCTGTGTTGGGGTAGAGGTCTTCTTGGGTGTTAGGGATGGTAGAGGGTTGTACTCCAGAATCTGCAAAGCGTAGAGGAGTTGGGGATCTTAGTTCTTCTTGAACTCGGGTCTCTTCCTCTACAATTGCTTGCAGAGGGGACTTGGGTTTTCTCGTTTTCTTCCTTTTTGGTTTAGGAGCACCTTCCTCTAAGGACTTAGATTTCCTCTTTTTCTTCTTCTCCTTCAGAGGAGAAGGTGCAGAGGGCTCAACTTGAGTTTGCTTAGGGATTTGGGTTTCAGGATTGGCAGAGGATGGTGCTTCTGTAGGTTTGGCCCTTGTTGTCTTTTTCTTCTTTTGAGCTTGTTTTGCTGGGGAAGGGGGTTGTTCTGTTACTTGGGGTGGAGTGGCAGAGGATGATTTAGTTTCCCTCACTTTCTTCACCTTTTCCAACTTCAGCCTATGTTTTTCTACGGCTATCTTATGCTCTTCAGGGGCCATCCTCTCAACTACCTCTGTGCCTATGGGGACACCTAGGCATGGGGGGGGGGGGGGGGTCATAGGACTCAGTTTGGGAGTCCTATGTACACACATGTATTCTTCTGCTAGGGCTCTGTCACTCGCATAGACTAACATCTTTTCACTCAGAGGCCTACAATGTGTGTATCCAGAGGCATGTTTGGTAGGGGTCATCTTCTGTAGAGGGTAGGTTTTTACCGTGGGTCCTTCGAAGCTCCATCCTTCCTTATCTAGCAGAGGTTCCAAGATAATGCCAAGTAATCTCTGAAGCTGCAGGGCTGGTAGAGTCCCTTTGGCCTTCTGTGTGCCCTTCTTGTGTTCAATAGTGGCGACCAACTCTTGCAGAACTAGACGAGCATAGTCTAGTGGAAGGTCATAGTATATGCCATACATGATGACAAGTATTTGGTGAGAGCTCTGATAAGGACTTCCAGTTTTTCCTGGCAGGCAACGGTTAAGGATTGAAAAAAGGGTATTCCACAGGGGGGGAGGCGGTTCCTTCTGAAGTCATTCCTCTTTGTCAATGGTTCATTGTAGCCTAGCATTACTGCGAATTTACAGAGCTCTTCATCAGATGGGTCTTCTGCATATTGTTTTATTCCTAGGAGGCCTCTGGTGGATAGGTCAAATTCGATGGAGATCATAGTTCTGTTGATTCCTAAGGTTAGGTTCTTAGAATTATCTGGTTTTGACATGTACCCAACCACAGAGTTGATGTCTTCATCAAAGTGACAACTCTGCCAGAGCTGATTTAGGTACCTTGCGGGGATGTTCTTCACATTTCTGGTCAGAATGTTTCGGAAGGGATGGTTTTCCAGGATGTTGATCAGAATAGCCTGTTCTTGGCCAAAATTGTTTGTATTCAGAACCAAGTAGTGGTTGTTCGGTTTCAGAGGTAGGGGGTCTCATACCAGTTATTGTCGATGAAGTTTTGCAGGTTAGTTAATGGTTGGTTATGAACAGATTCTCCACTGTGCGAGTGTTCCTATTGGTTTCTGGGTAGAATAGGATTCTGAGATTGTTGGGAGTGAGCAGGGGAGTTGTTGGTTGTCATTGAAGGTAGTTCTTGGAGTTTTCTTGAAGAGATAATAAAGAAAATGCAGATTTTGCTCTTAGAGTTGCAGGTTCGCCGGAAAAATCAAAGAGAAGAAAGATTGGAAAAGTGGAGAAGAAGGGTAAATGCGGGGTTTATAATGAGTAAAAGGGATAAGATTTGGGCGGTAAAAATTTATTTACATAAATTTTGGGTTCCGCACTCGAGTGTACAACTGTTCTAGAAGACGTTTCAGTACTGACGGTACAGTCCACATTGAATCAGAGAGTGCCACGTCAGAAGTGACGGTGCACGATGGAACGTCGTGCACCTCCCGATAACTCTACGCGCGTGGCATTTGCTAAAGATATATGGCAGTGATTTTCAAAATAACCCGCACCTCAAACATATTCAAAACACATAAGTGTCAAGAATTACAGAAGCTCTGTGGTGGAGTGAGCTTCTGTGGTCTGAGATCTTTCTCCATATGCACAAGATTTCACCTTTTTGTTTACCAAAAACTTTTGAAAAACATTGAGATGATCGAGAGAGTTGTCACGAGAAAAGATTCATGATCGCAGAGACCTCTATGGCACAAATGCTCTGTGAAACGTCATAGAGGCTCTGTGACCAAACATTTCTAATTATGGAAAGCTCTCAAAAGATTTTGATCATCCAAAATTTTGACTAGTTTAAATAGGTAATCTAGGACATATTTGGAAAGTTGTGTCCGAGAAAAGTGTTTTGAAAAGTGGCTTTGTGCGGTGAGCTTACCAAAAATCTCTCACTAGTCTCGGCATGATCACCTTCTTTTGTGGATTGTCTCGAACAATGGACTTCTTTGGCTCCCCCTTGAATGATCAACTTCTATAGATCATTACAAGGTCTCCTTCTGCTCTCCCTTGATCTATGCTTTGGTAAGATAATAATAAGTAGTACACAAAACATAGATCAATCTCCCAAGAGTCTCTGTGACAATGACCAGAGGTTCTGTGCTATTTCACAGAAGCTCTGTTGGATACATAAACTTTTAAGGTTAAGATTGTACATACTGAAAGATTGAAATATTTACATATATATATATATATATATATATATATATATATATATATATATATATATATATATATATATATATATATATATATATATATAGAAGAGGATATATATACACTTACATAGGTTTCATTGATCAAATCATATTCAGCATGCCCAACTTACCAATCAAGAATAGGAATCTTTTCTCGTCTAGAGCTTTGGTAAATAAGTCAGCAAGCTGATACTTTGTAGGCACAAAGTACATCTCGATTGTACCCTGTTCGACATGATGCTTCAAGAAATGGTACCTGATGTCTATGTGCTTTGTTTTTTAGTGCTGAACAGGATTGGCAGAGATAGCTATGGCGCTATTGGAATCACAGAGGATGTGTATCTTTTCGTACTTAGACTATAGTCTTTTAGCTGAGTTCTTATCCACAAAACTTGTAGGCAGCTGCTAGTAGCAGCAACGTATTCAGCTTCTGCCGTAGATGTGGACACGCAATTCTGCTTCTTTGAAGTCCAACTTAATAGTTTACCACGTAGGAATTGACAACTCCCAGAGGTACTTTTTCTGTCTAACTTGCATCCTCCATAGTCTGAATATGTATAAGCCGTTAGATCAAAGCCAGAGTTCTTTGGATACCAGAGACCAAGATTTTTGGTTTCTTTAAGGTATCTAAAGATTCTCTTGACAGCATAGAGGTGAGATTCCTTGGGATTTGCTTGATATCTTGCACAAAGACATGTAGCATACATGATATCTGGCCTACTAGCAGTTAAGTATAAAAGAGACCCAATCATGCCTCTGTAGAGCTTGCACTCGACAGATTTTCCCTCTGGATCTGAGTGTAACTTAGATCCAGTGGCCATGGGGGTCTTCATGATAGAGCAATCAGAGAGTTTGAATTTTGAAAGAATGCCAGAGTCATATTTGGATTGGTTGATGAAAATTCCCTCTGACGATTGTTTGACTTGAAGCCCGAGGAAGAAAGTTAATTCTCCTATCATGCTCATTTCAAACTCGCTCTACATGAGTTTTTCAAATTATGTGCATTGGTTTGCATTAGTAGAACCAAATATGATGTCATCCACATATATTTGGACAAGCAGGATCTCATCACCTTTTCTCTTGTAAAACAAAGTAGTGTCAGTTGTACCTCTTTCGAAACTGTTGACAAGAAGGAAGTTTGAGAGTCTTTCATACCATGCTCTTGGGGCCTTTTTGAGTCCATACAGAGCCTTATCCAGATAGTAGACATGATTAGGGTATTTCGCACTCTCAAACCCTGGTGGTTGTTGGACGTAAACTTCTTCTTGAATCTGTCCATTCAGGAAGGCAGATTTGACATCCATTTGGTACACCTTAAATCCTCTGTGGGCTGCGAAGGCTAAGAAGATCCTTATAGCTTTGAGTCGTGCAACAGGGGCAAAGGTCTCCTCGTAGTCAATGCCTTCTGCTTGACAGTATCCTTTAGCCACCAATCTTGCCTTGTTTCTTATAACCACTCCATCCTCATCCTTCTTGTTTCTAAAAACCCATTTGGTCCGTATTGTTGTTTTGCCTCTTGGCAGATGTACTAGGGACCATACTTTGTTGCGCTCAAATTGAAAAAGCTCCTCTTGCATGGCTTCTACCCAATTTGGATCGTCTAGGGCTTCAGAAACTTTCTTGGGTTCGATCATACTGATAAAGTTTGTGAAGAAACAAAAGTTAGCAGTTGCTGATCGAGTCTTCACATTGCTTGAACGGTCACCAATAATTTGGCTCTGAGGATAATCCTTTGTCCACTTGGACATTCTTGGAAGATGGTCATTGGAAGCATCAAGTTGAACTTCTGTAGGTATGCTTGATTGCTCATGCATACCTTCTATCGTTGAAGGTACTTCCTCTGTACTTGTGAGTGGAATTTCTATGAGAGTTGGAACTGAGTCCTCTGTCGGTGTAGATGTGACTCCTCTTTCTGCTCTGGTGTTGATTCCTCTGTAGTCACATGATAAGGATCCTCTGTCATGGAGTCCTTGTTCATTGTATCCTCTGCTTGCTCCCCCTCAAATGTTGTACCTGCACAATTAGTGGAAGAGGGTGAAGTATTTGAGGGACCAATTAGAGATATACCTTGACTTATCTGGTCCGCAAAGGATGGCTCTCCAGAGGTTCTGTGAATTTCAGCAGAGGGATCAACTTCGTCGTTGAACATCTATTCAAATAACAGATTTAACTCTGTATGTCATGATGTTGAGACGCTAGAGGCTTCATTGCTTATCCCGAGTTCTGAATTTATTTACTCAGAAGTCTTTTGGAATGAGTCATCAAAAGAAACATTAATGCTTTCCACAATGGTTCGAGTCCTCAAAACATAAATTCTATAAGCTTTGGAAGTGGCAGAGTGAACTTCCCCTCATCTGCCTTTCGATCGAACTTCCCAAGGTGTTCTCTGTCGTTTAGGACAAAGCACCTACACCCAAACACGTGAAAGAATTTGATGTTTGGCTTCCTTTGGTTTATCAAATGATACGGTGTCTTGATGTACCACTTCACTACTGTTGATCGATTTTGAGTGAAGCATGCAATAGAAACAGCTTCTGCCCAGAAAGAAGTGGGTAATCCAGATGCTGTGAGCATAGTTCTTGCAACTTCCACCAGCGTGCGATTTTTATGTTCAACCACGCCATTCTGTTGTAGAGTTCGTGCAGTAGAGAAGTTTTGTGAGATTCCTTCCTCTGTGAGATATGCTTCGATGGTAGAGTTTTTGAACTCTGTGCCATTGTCGTTTCTCAGCTTCTGCACCCTGCACTCATAGAGAACCTGGATTCTTTTCATTAGATTGATCAAGATGTGTGGAACATCTGACTTCTTTCGGATAAACTCTACCCAAGTATATCTTGAGTATTCATCAACCAATACAAGCATATACCTTTTGCCACCTAGGCTCTGTGTAGCAATAGGACCGCAGAGGTCGACATGAAGCATGTACAGAGGCCTAGTGCAAGACACATCAAATTTTCCTTTATGGGAAGCTCTTTTGAGTTTTCCCATTTCGCAGGCTGAGCAGAGATGATCTCTGTCAAATTTAACATTTGGCAAACCGCTTACCAGATTAAGCTTCACAAGTTTATCAAGAGTGTGGAAGTTTAGATGACAGAACCTGTTATGCCATAACCATGCTTCTTCATTTTTAGTTGACACAAGACAGAGCTTTGTCACTTTGGTTTTTGTCCTTGAAATTCATGAGGTACAAATCACCTCTTCTTTCAGCTCTCAGAAGTTCTATGTTTGTGTCCTCTCCAAGTAGAGAGCAATAAGTTCTTTTGAACTTCACATCGAAACCTGTGTCGCTGAGTTGGCTTACACTAAGTAGGTTGTGCTTGAGGCCATCCACATATGCAACATTGCACACGGTCACATCTTCCTTTTTGATGACTCCATAGCCTCTGATGTACCTCTTTTTATTGTCTCCAAAGGTTACAGATCCTCCTCTAAGTTTATCTTTATACGAGGATAGTAAATCTCTGTCGCCAGTCATGTGCCTAGAGCACCCGGAGTCTAGGTACCAAATAGGCACATACTGCTTCTGCAATACAATTAGAGAGATTTAGGTACCCATTTCCAAATGGGTCCAATCTTGTTAGGGGACTTTAAGGTTGCCTTAGCATCCTTAGCTTTGGTTTTAACTTCTTTAGAAGAACCATTTTGTTTCTTCTTTCCCTTGAATTTTGCATTCTTTGCTTTGGGTCTAGAGAGGAAACAGTGAGGACCAGAGAAATGTTGATTTTATTGATACATAAGTTCAAAGCAATGACAATAATCAACATGTGAAGAAACTTGCTTAAACTTCTCATTAAAAACATCGAAAATGGGTACAGAGGCTTTATGATTGCAATCTCTCCTAGCATCAGACTTTCTTTTACCGAATGACCTATCTAGGCTAGATTTATTTTTATAAAAATCTCTCTTCAGAGGAGCCTTCGGTTACCCATCTTCTGTGGTGAACTTCTGTCGATTTCACTGTCACATTAGAAAAAGACTTGTTATTTTCAATCTATTTTCCCTTTTGTTGCCATGTAAGTTTTTCTTGATTTAGCCTTAAAAGTTTTGAAGCTGTTGGAGTATGAGAGGATTTTTCCTTTTGTTCCTTAATCTTTTCAAGCTCAAGAGAAGTTTTAGCTTGTACGCACATGTCTAGAAAATCTGGACAGATAGGAATTCTTGTGAATTTATCCTTTGGAGGAATTGTTCTGTTAAGAATGCCAGAGGGAAGTTTAAATCCCTCTGATTCACAAGGTACTATCTCTGAATCGTCAGAATCAGTCTCCGAGTTGACAGAGGTTGAATCATCCACATATTCAGAGTCTGGGTCAAGGGAGTCTCTGTCGACAAAGGCAGGATTTTCAGGACATGTGCAGTATTCACTTTCTTCCTTGCTCTTAGAAATATCTGAATCTTTTGAAATACAAGGAGCATCCTCTATGGTCTCAAAAGAGTCCATAGAGTCCTTTTCACAAAGATCTTGTTCGACAGAGGCGTTTTCATGATTTTCAATAAATTGGTTTTCACAGGTTTCCTTTAAGACATTTTTAGAATCATTTTGCATCCTATCTTCTGTGGACGAAGGTATGAACTCAGGTGCCTCTGCGCATAACTCCTTTTCAGGGTTTATCATGCATACAAAGGCGACTTGGGTTTGTATCTCCGGATCCCCAAACTTGAAGAGACCTATCTGATCCTGAGTTTTCAGATATTTCTTTGGTTTGGATGCTCTTTTGACAGAGTCCAAAGATGGCAAATCTGCGTTATGATACCACACATTTATCATCTTCAGAGGTTTCCTCTTGTGAGGTTCTCTAGAGGGTTTTCGCCTTTTGTTCACAGAGAGTAAGTTAGGAAAACCTGGTTTTACAACATCCCCAACGCAGAATAGGGAAGATAAGGCCTTGTTTCTTTTGGTTCCTGTATAAGGATCCAAATCGCAGAAGCCAATTCCTCTTCTGCCTATTTGAGTATTTACCTCTTCATGCACCTTCTGTGCGTCTTGATATTTTTTAATCATGAGGTCTCTGTCAAGTAGGTCTTGGTGAAAAACTTCTCTTTCTTTTTGAAAAAAGTTTTTGAGAGCAAGTATAATCAGTCTGTCACTCTCATTATTCAAAAGCTCTTTGTTTTTGGCTTTTAAGGCTAAATCTAGGTAAGAAATACTTTCTTTTAAAGGGTTTATTTCTTTATACCATTCCATTTCAAGATTTTCCTTTTCCAAAGCTATATTTGCCTTTTCCTGAGTGAGAAGTCTGGCTCCTCTCTCATAGAAGGCAAGTTTTTTCTTTATGTCAACACAAGTATTTTCATGTTCATTATAGTCTTCTGTTAGTTTAAGTAAATTTGCTTCTGTGTCATTTGAGGATGAACTAGAAGTGGATACCTCACAGTCGGAGTCGGAGCTGCTAACCTCTGCCATCCCACGGAATCGCGCATTCTTCTTTTCTTCCTCATCAGAAGACTCGTCAGACACCCAGTTCTCCTATTCTACCATAGGAGATTTTTGAGCATAATATTTTGTCTTTTTCTTGTAAAAGGCAGAATCTCTCTGGGGTCTGGTGGGCTGGCTTCGGCATTCTGCCGCATAGTGGCCTGGCTTGCCACACTTGAAGCACCCTAAGTTCTGTGGAGCCGTGGCAGCCTTATCTTGAGCTCTGTGCTCCTCCCTAGGCATACCCCTATGTGGGTAATCAGTCTGCCTCTGTTGATGTTCACCTCCTCCCTTCTGCTCGTATCCTCTGTTGTCATACATCCTCTGCTGGTCGTGGAACTCCTCTCTACCTTGAGTTCTCTGCTAATATCCCTGCGGTGGCCCATAGTTTTGATACTTTCCACCTCTGTCATCTCTCCCATCTCTGTCATTCATCCCTCTGTTTAATTCTGACTTCTTCTTGAACCCTCTATTCCCAAATTCCTTGGTCAGCAAAGCTAAAGATTTAGCTATTGAGGCCATTGTTGCCTCATCCTCATCCATTATCTATTCTTCATCGCTGTCAACAACCAAAACGTTCTTTTTCTTCTTCTCTTTCTCCTACAGAGCCTTGTCCTTCTTTGGCTTGTCTTGTACCTCTGTGGCTTTACCTACGAGTGCCATAGGTCCACCCTGTTGGGCTTAAGTCTGGGCTATTTGACTTTCCTGTGCAGCCAGAGTGCCATAGAGGTCTGTGAGAGTCCAAGTGTCCAAGTCTTGGTTTGTTTGTAGAGACATGGATAGTTGAAGCCACTCATCATTTAAGCTCTTGAGGAACATGACGTTGTTTTCCTCTGAAGTTCTGTGAATTCCAAACTTCTTGCATTTATTAATCAAGGAGTTGAATTTGTCGTAAGTGCTCTGTAGGGATTCTGATGGCAGAGCTTTGAACGCATAATACTCGTTTATGCATTGAGCTCTTCTGTTCTTTTGGGTCTTCGCCCCCCCTTCTAGTTGTTTTTCGAGCTCTTTCCACAACTCGTATGCAGATTCACAGGCGTCTAAGGACTGGAAGAGGTCATTTGGTATTGCCATGATCAGAAGACGTTTGGTTTTCTTTGCCCATTCATACTTTTCCCAATCTTGTGTGGACCATTTGTCAATGTCCTTTGGTTTTTCATATTCAGGTACTTCTGGTGATGTTGGAGTTTCTGTTAGGTGTCATGTTAGTTGAATTAAAGTGTAGGGGCTAGTTTTGCCATTTCTTGTAAATATCCTTTTCAGGATATAAATAGTTTTCTTAGCTTTCAGATTAGGGTTAATGACCTAATCATAGTTTCTAATTACCTTGTATACGGCTACTGCATTCTAAAGCTTTCTGTTCATCAATACAAGTAAGATATATGACGTTAATACTGATTTGTATTGATTCTTTACATGGCATTTGTTAATCTGGGATCCACAATTGGTATCAGAGAAAAAAGACGATTGATTCAAAGGTAAATTCATTCAATTCTGGTCATTCAAACTTTGTCGATTGTTTCTTGTTCAAAGGCTATTCTTTTGTTTTGAATCTTGTGTTAAAACTTGAAATTGATGCTTAAGAAAGTCTTTTCATTGCGATTCTAGAGTCATATCAGAGTTTCTTCGTGTTTAATCTAGTTTGAGTTAGTCAATTTTTGAGATTTCTAGTTTCTGGGTTGCTACACTCTGTTTCTTGAAAAATCTGATTTTTTTGCTCAAAAGTGCTTCAATAATCTATTTGGTTAGTTGTTTGTGAGCTAGTTAGTTGTTGGTGTAATTGTTTAAGTGTTTGCAGAAGTTCCCCAAAGGTTTTCAGCCAAAAAGTTGCGATTTTGAGACTTCAGGTACGTATTTCTTTTCTGCAAATCGTTTGAATACGAGACTCAAGTTTTGAGTTCCGGTTCCTATTTTCGTACCGGATCCATACACATACTGGATCTCCATCCGGTTCCGTCTAATACCGGATCTCTTTATACCAGATCTAAATCCGGTTCCGTATTATACCGGTTCTGGTACTTAACCCGAATCCGGTCCCGATTTTGACTCCGGTATTTGTCCAATCCGGATCCCGTGTGATTCCGGTTCCGTTTTTCAATCCGGATCTCCTTGATTCTGGTTCCGGATTCTCCCATACCGGATCCTCAAATTCCGTATTTCACAATCCAGATCTCTATACCGGATCTCAAATCCGGATCTCCTATTCTAGAACTATGTCTGCACACTCAAGTAAGTTCCTCTTTGCATTTTTTTTGAATCTGTTTCCTTTCTTTCCGTGTTTGTTTCCTTAATTATTCATAGGATTGCGTTAGTCTCTCACTCCCTTAGGATTTTGCATTAGATTGTGCGTTAGATCACTCTGTTTACCTTTGAATCACCCTATTCGTCTTACGATCACACACAAGTGCCCGAAAATGAACACTCAAGACGCTTTAACCATAGGATCTGAACTCAAACCTCCGATCCTATACCGAGGGGAGTACAATGTCTGGATAGACCGCTTCATGTGCTTCATAGAGACCAAGCCTATGTATGACGAGATTCTCTGATCGTTGACCTTCGGACCTAGTGTTCCACCCATGATGGATGTTCCAGCGCAAGAAGGCGGAGCCCCAGCTCGTCGAGTGGTCAAACCATATGACAAGCTAACAGTCGAAGAGAAGAGGAAGTAGATGGAGATAGACTGGCGAAGACTTATCTTATCTACAGTCTTCCAAACAACATCTACTGTAGCATCGATAGCCATAAAGACACCGCCAAAGGAATGTGGGACCAGCTGGCAAAGATCATCCAAGGAAGTCGCGAGGGAAATCAGCTGAAGATAACCAACTGCCTCACTCGATATGAAGAATTCAAAGCTAAACGAGGGGAATCACACACCGAGACCTACGAACGTTTCTTCATGCTCATCAACGATCTTCACAAGAACAACATCTTTAAGACGAACCTCGAGTATAACATCAAGTTCTTAAACAACCTTCAATCTGAATGGAAGGGATTTGTCCTCCATATTCGTTACAACCGTTCCTTAGAGAATGTTCCACTGCACGAGCTCTACGAGATGTTGCTACAAGACGAAGATGATGTTCGTGATCTAATGGGAGATCAGAAGTCTTGGTGAAAAGTCAAAAGAAGACCCTCTTGCTCTCATATCTCACAAAAAGGACAAGCAAGTCCAACGAAGTTCTTACAGAGAGGAAGCACAAAGTGAGTCTGAGCATGAAGAGGAAGACCCTGAAAGTGATTCCAATCCAGAGCTTGATGGCATCAAGAAAGTTGTTGTCCTACTATCCCGGGAGTACGCTAGGAAGAAGTTCTTCAAGAAACCATCCAACAACAACCAGCGTTACTCCACCAACACGAAGCGCCGAGACTACAGAGATAAGTATGAAGGGAAGCGCAAGTCTGACGAAGGAAGGAGAAGAACGATGAAGGAAATAAATCAGAAGGGAAGTCAGATGACCGACATACCGATGAACCAGTGAAGTGTTACAACTGCGGAAAATGAGGACACTTTGCCAAAGACTGCCATAAACCTGTGGTAAGCAATGCCGAGTACTACAAGAACAAGATGTTATTGGCAAGGCAAAAAGAAGCGGGAAAAGCCTTACTGGTGGAAGATGATCACTGGCTCGTACTGACTGAAGATGAAGACGACGACGACGAAGCTCACATGTGCTACACCAGCATCAACCCGGAAGAATCCGAATTCACGTAAAAGTTAGAAAAGTCTCAAGAGGAGTATTCTAAGAGTGTTGTTCTTTAAGAAAACGTTCAAAAAGAAAATGAGTTGTTGACCACTAAGCTAAGGGATCTAGAATCCAAACTTTATAAACTTGGTCAATCGGAACAAACCATCCACTTGAATAAACCAAAGGAATTCAAGTATTACAACTCACAATGGGGACTCAGATATGATAATCCGTGTTACCTCAAGAAAATCTTATCAAAGGTTCCCACCCTTTATGAATTTAATTTCATGGGCCTAGATAAGCAATATCCCGAGTATAAGATCAAGTGGACTAAGCCGTCCCAGGAGGATGAGGAAAAGGAAGATCTTAAACGAAAAACATGTATTATTCTACCAAAAGTAGAGGCAAAGTCTAAAACTGGTAATTCTAATTCTGAAGTTAACACTAAATCGGAAGATGAGCCACCTAGAAAGAACATAAATGTACAAGTTCCTTTCGTGTATGAAACTCTAAATGCGTCTTATTTAAAAAGCAAAACCCCTTACCTCTCAAATGATTACTTCGACATCTGTTCTCTTGCTAAAACTGTGGAAACTCCGGTTCCCGTTACGACAACACCAAATGTTGAGTCTAACGATAAATCAGGGTTCAAACGTTATGTTCCACCTCTGATTTTGGAAAACATAAATTTTAAACTCGAAGAATCAATTGTGAGGGATAAGATTATTTTTGAAACCGAAAGGACTGTACTTTTATCCACTATAGACAAGCTCAAACAGAACAAAACCAAGTCATTATCCGAATCAGAAAGAGCGAGTTATAAAACCGAGATTGCAAGAGTAACTTCTCAACTGTCCGCCTTGGCGGCAGAAGCGTTAACAGGAAGAATGGCTAAGGAAAGTCCTGAGGATACTCCAATGAAGCCTGCCTCTCCTGACACCATCTCGGTTGACCCGTCACCTATCTGTTTGGATAGTTCCTCGTGTAAAGCTTTTCTAGGAGAGTCTAAAGACACCAATGAAAAAAAATTGAGCTACAAAGATAAAGGTAAGGCAACTCAACCCGATTATGTTAAAAGGAATCTTTTTCCAGTTTTTGATAATCCCTTTGCGGATGACTCCTCGTCCGACTCTGATGGTGAAACCCCACTTGACTCTGCACGACGGTTTTTTGAGTTTATGAATTCCTCTGCTTGTCATGATGATGATGTTTCAAAGATTGATTTTGCTCCAAAGCTTGCTAGTCACACTCAATTTTTAGAAAAAAATGCCCACACCGGTTAATTTTGAAAAAGGAGAGTGTTCCAACTCTAAAACCGTTTCTGAGACCATTTCTAAATCTAAATCTTAACGTCGGTTCAAGAAACGAGCTAAAACCGGTAAGCGTTCTAAAAGACAACCATATTACTCCAGCTCCTCTGACAATAACTCTAATGTCATTTCAGATAGACCGGGTCGGGGGAAAGCTGTTCGAAGAGAGTGGGTAGTCAAGAAGCCTAAGTCAAGCCAAGAGAAGACCAAAGTTTTTAATTCATTTTCGCATATTAGGAAGAACAATACTAGTCGGACAAGATTTTCAATTTCCATTTAAACTTAATTCAGTTCAAGAGTTAATTCAAATTTCTCGTGATTGTGTTTGTTGTTCCTTGTGTGGCTTGAATGACTTTATTTACTCTAAACATGAATCTGATTGGTTTGGTACATATCATGTGTTTAATTCAAATGCTATTCGTAAATCTTCTCGTTAAAGGCCCAAATCTAAATGGGCCCCAAGCAAAGGTGCTGCACCTAACACATCAGGACCCATTTACAAATGGGTACCTAAAACCCCTTAATTTCTGTTTTGCAGCCCGATCTGGTGTGGTTTCTAGATTCCGGTTGCTCCAAACACATGACTGGTAAACGGGAGCTGCTCACCAACTTCAAGGAGAAGTACTGCGGTGACGTACGATTTAGGAATAATAATGTAGCCCCAATCATGGGCTATGGTGACCTCGTTCAGGACAACCTCACGATCAAATGGGTGTCCTACGTTGAAGGATTGGGTCACAGCCTCCTCAGCATCGGCCAGTTCTGCGACAAGAATCTTGAAGTCAATTTCAAGGCGAAGTGGTGCAGTATTCGTAACGAAGACGGAACAGAGATCCTTGCTGGAACTCGAAGGTCGAATCTCAACACCATCAACCTTGCCTCCGTGAAGACCGATAAAGCCGTTTGCCTCCTTTCCAAAGCTACTACTCAGCAGAACTGGGTGTGGCATCGACGACTTTCACATCTGAACTTCAAGCACATAAACATGCTGGTGCTCGGTGGACTCGTCAAAAGTATGCCCAAACTACGATTCGCGAAAGAACATCTCTGCTCCGTATGCGAGATGGGAAAAATGAAGAAGGTGTCTCACAAACCGAAGGCAGTTCCTAGCACGTCCAGACCTTTGGAGCTGATTCATATGGATCTCTGTGGCCCTATGCGCGTCCAAAGCATAAGCCACAAGAAGTATGTACTGGTGATGGTGGACGACTTCTCGCGATACACCTGGGTCAAATTCCTCCGGTCAAAGGACGAGACTCCTGGGGTAATAGTCAACCATCTGAAGGGTGTCCAAAACAACCTACAACTATCCGTAATATCAATTCGAACGGACAACGACACTGAGTTCAAGAACCGCGTCATGGGTGAATATCTCACATCGACTGGGATTTCCCACACTTTCTCTGCTGCCAGGACTCCTCAACAAAACGGCATGGTGGAACGTCGCAACCGCACCTTGGTGGAAGCGGCACGAACCATGCTGACTCAGTACAACCTTCCTATGTTTCTCTGGGCTGAAGCTATTGCGACAACATGCTATACACAGAACAGATCCATCGTCAACAAATGTTTTGAGAAGACGCCATACGAGCTCATCAACAAACGCACCCCCAACATCAGCTACTTTCATGCGTTCGGGTGCAAGTGTTTCGTGCTGAACGACAAAGATGATCTCGGCAAGCTCAAGCCAAAGGCAGACGAAGGAATCTTCATCGGCTATTCTACCTCTTCGAAAGCATACCGAGTCTACAATAAGAGGACAAAGAGTGTTATTGAAAGCGTCAATGTGACCTTCGACGAATTGGTCGATTTGGCTTCTGAACAAGCCAGTTCAGAACTCGTGCTTACTGGAGTGCTGGCTTCCGATCACTTTAGATCGGAACCCAAGCACACTATAGTAGATCCTTCGTTGTCCAATACGTCGAAGTCACATCATTATGAGTTAGATCTACTATTTGAACATTTCTAAAATGATTTCAATATTTCCCCTGTATCTACTAATGTTTCTATGAATGTAGATGGAGCTGTAGTGGTGTCGTCACACATCTTTGGTCCTCGACCAACCCCCAACACTACTTCGTCGGATGAATTACCCCCTTCACCCATGATAGAGACGACGCCACCTTCAAGCACATATACGGTGACTGCGACTGCATCTCCAGTGGCTCTACCCACTCTGTCTTCCTCCGGATCAAGCAGCAACACTGACACAACCGCCGAATCTTCGTCAATGGTTGTTCTTCCACAACCAGCGGCCGCCGTCCGATTACATTCGACCCCATCTTTAGAAGCGGTTCAAGATATACCCTTAGGCTCATACATTGATGCCGACAATTCTCAACCACTCACGGACACGCTACCCCACACATGGAAGTGGACTCGAGCGCATCCACCTGAGCAAATCATCGGAGATCCGTCTGCTCCCGTTCAAACTAGAGCAACGACAGAAACCGAAGACGCTGCCCCCGCACTTCTGAGTAACACTAAAAAACGGGCGGCAACAGGAAATGAGTGCCTCTTTTCCATCTTCCTCAGCAACGTGGAACCTGCAACCATAAGAGACGCCTTGAACGACCTGGACTGGGTGATCGCCATGCAGGAGGAGTTGAACGAGTTTGAAAGCCTCAAAGTATGGCGCCTGGTCCCTCACCCCAAGCACAAGACTGTTATCGGAATGAAGTGGATCTTCAAGAACAAGAAGGACGAGAACGGGATCGTTGTTCGTAACAAGGCTCGCTTGGTAGCGAAAGGGTATCGACAACAAGAAGGGATTGACTACGAAGAGACGTTCGCACCGGTCGCTCGAATCGAAGCCATCCGGATGTTCCTCGCGTACGCCGCTCACAAAAATTTCACCGTCATTCAAATGGACGTGAAAATAACGTTTCTAAATGGCAAACTCAAGGAGGACTACGTCTCCCAGCCGGACGGGTTCTTCAGTCAAGCTCACCCCAATCATGTGTATCTCCTCGACAAAGCCCTGTACGGACTCAAGCAAGCACCGAGAGTCTGGTATGACGTATTATCGACTTTTCTCACAAATGCCGGCTTCTCGAATGGTAAAATAGACACAACCCTTTTCATCAAAAGGGAAGGTGAGGATATCATTTTAATTCAATTCTATGTCGATGACATTATTTTCGGCTCTACGAACCCACAATACTGTTACAACTTTTCAGTACTCATGAAAGCCCATTTTAAAATGAGTATGATGGGACATATGAATTTCTTTCTCGGTCTTCAAGTTAAACAACTGTCGACCGTGATATTCATCAATCAATCTAAGTACATCGTGGATATTCTTCAGAAATTCAAGATGGAACAGTGTACGCCCATGAAAACTCAAATGTCACCTGTTATGAAGTTACACGCCGATCCTGACGGAAAGGACGTGAATACTACTACCTATAGAGGAATGATAGGTTCATTGAAGTATTTAACGGCAAGTAGGCCGGACATAATGTTCTCTACCTTTTTGTGTGCTCGGTTTCAACCTAAACAAAAGGAGTCACATCTTATAGAAGTTAAGCGTATTATCTGTTATTTAAAAGGTACTGCTAATCTTAGCCTTTGGTACCCTAAGGACACACGTTTTGAACTCACAGCATTCTCAGATGCTGACCATGCGGGAAGTATGCTTGACCGGAAGAGTACCACGGGTCACGTCCAGTTCCTTGGCGATAAGTTGGTTAGCTGGGCCTCTAAGAAGCAAACGTGCGTCTCCACCTCCACGGCGGAAGCGGAGTACGTGGCCATAACTAGTTGCTGCTCCCAAGTCATCTGGATGCGTACGCAACTGAAGGATTATGGGTTTCACTACTCGAACATCCCGATCTATTAGGATTCCAAGAGTGCCATAACAATCACGAGCAATCCGGTACAACATACGAAAACAAAGCATATTGACGTGCGCTATCACTTCATCAAAGACCATATGGAACGAGGTACGGTGGAACTCTACTTCGTAAGTACAGAAAATCAATTAGCAGACCTGTTTACCAAAGCTTTAGACGAAAAACGGTTCAATAAACTCGTGTGCAAGCTGGGTATGCTTAATTTGAAAGTTTGAGTCAATGTTGTACTTGTCACACCTTTTCTTCACTACGGGATAATTGTCTGTTGAACAGTTACACTTGTCTCACAATGTATTTTCGGTGTTTCAAGCACATCGGTGACTTGTACTCTGTATTTACTTTATAGTGTTTCGTTTTACTTTTTATTTTTCCGAGTCACTAACCTACTGTTCTACAAGGATTATCACCAAAGATCAAGTCTCCAAAGTAAGTTCTCCATTATTATTTTGTCAAAGTTGAGGGGGAGAGTTTCAATTTTTTAAAAGTTCAGGGGGAGAGTTGCAATTTTGAAAAGTTGAGGGAGAGAGTTGCAATTTTTGAAAAGTTGAGGGGGAGAGTTGTCATTTTGACAAGTTGAGGGGGAGAAATTTAAATTTTCTAAACCTGAGGGGCCAAATTGTAATTATTTTAAACTCAGGGTACTCTTTTAAAGTTTTTCAAACTTTAGGGGTAAATCTTGCCTTTTTCCCAAAGTTGAGTTAAGTTGGAAACGGGAGAGGTAAGGAACCGGTACCGGGTTCACTCCCGGTATTGACCGATATAAATATCGGATTTTGCCTAACGGTTCCGCACTTTTTCAAATTTCTCGCGCCATACCTCTCCTAAACCAACTTCGTCTCTCAAACTAATGATTTTTGCTCCAATCAGTCTCCGATCGTCATCAAACCCACAGGTATGTGTTCTAATATGTACTTATTCGTAATCGAGTATTCAAATCGATCCATTTAGAGTCGAAAATCGTTCGATTAGACCGATTTATATTCGGTCGGCGCCGAGTAGGGTTCATCGACCCTTCGGCATGCTAAATCGAACTCACTCCGAAGTTTTGCGCCCATAATCGTCTCAAATCGACGCATTGGATCGATTTCGACCCTCGAATCACCTTCGACAGTGTTTAATTTCTGGTTTCATGTCGATCGAACTCCCGATGTGGAGTCCCGAATTGGGTTCTAGGGTTGCGAAGTACCGGACTTAATCGAGTTCCGGGTTCCGCCTCTTCCGGATCCGGTTCCGGTTCTTTGACTGAGTTCCGATTTGGATGTGTCCCAGTGTTGAGTTCTGGTTTCGGAAGGTATAGGTTCCGGATATGTTTCCGAGTCCCGGTCCTGATTCCAGTTTCCGGAGTCCATTCCGAGTCCCGGTCTCCAATCCGTTTCCGGTTTCCATTCCGGATCCGGATCACATACATACCGGGAGCACTGATTTTTTTAAAAATTTAATCTATTTGGTATTGAGTTATCTAATTGCATTTAACCACTCACTCCAGGCTCGTTAAGACCCGGGTAGTGACTTGTTTTGGACTGTCATCGACTCTCGGTTTTCTCAAATCCGAGAATACGAGCCCCGAAACATGCGCTTGGTTTACATTAGCCAGGAAAACTCAACACCATTAGTTCTTTAACAGGTACGATCATGGTACAACCAAACCAACCCCAAGGCGATGCCCCGCTCCTCCCCGTTGGTCCAAACTTACCGATCCAGCCGAACAGTTTCAATTTGGACACGGCAAACATCATATGTCAATGCCCGGTCATCGTGGAGATCCTCAAGCGCCACCCACTCAGCCGCGCCTTGACGGCTACCGCCAATGTTCCCACAGTTTACGTGCAGCAACTCTGGAGGTCCCTCACCTCCATCGCACGCGGCCAAGACCTCGACCTCCAACGTCGCATCGGTGACTCTCCGGTGCTCATTACTCCAGAAATTTTCCGCCGGATACTTGCTCTTCCAGAGGCGACAACTGTTCCAGGCCGAGTTCATTTTGATGCGGCGGTCTCCGATGCTGTACTATGCCAGGAATTGCGCGCCCTCGGCTATGCTTCCGAGCTTAACCACCCGTCGCGCTTCTCCAGAATTCATCTCCAACCAATATGGTACACCCTGTTCACTATCCTGAACCGGTGTTTATCATCCATCATTAAAGGCATCGACCAGGCGACCGTCAACTTGCTCCGACTATTCCACGGCGTAGTGTACAACCGCCACATCGACTACGCGTCAATCCTTTGGACCGAACTGCTCGAGAAGGTCCAGAAGAAGGAATGTAACAAACGCCTCACGTTTCTACCGTTCCCGAGATTCCTGCAGCTGATCATCGCCCATTTCATGGCTGCAGACCCTACGATTCGACGACACGCCAATCACAAGGTACTTTTATCAACCCGAATGACTAGGATTCAGAATAAACAGCTGATCCTTGACCTAGTCCCTATGCTGATACCCAACGACTTGCTAGCTATCGCAGACCAATCGGCACTGAGAGTGATAGCTTATAGGCGTGAGAATAATTTAGTCGCTCCGATGGTCCAGCCAGATCCGGCAGGACCTACCCAAGGAGCGCGCCCCGAGAGACGTGAGGGTCCCCGTACTAGAGGTGGAAGGGTCCAGAGAGCAGGGGCTCCCGGACAGGGTGTGATGAGAGAACAAATAGTGAGGGGACACGACATGGGCAGTGCTGAAAGGTCTACACGCGAAGCTAGCTCGTCCCATCGCCAACCCACCCCACCTCATTCACCTCAACTAGAAGAACCTGAATTACATGAGGTAGAGGTGGTGAATATCATGCGTGAACATGATTAGGTACAAGTAGAAGAGGCAACCTCCTCTTCCAGCTCCGAGTCCGGCTCAGCCTCCGGATCAGCTTCTGAGTCCGCCTCTGGCTCAGAGTCGGGATTCGAATCAGGTTCGAAATCTGGTCCCGAGTCAGGGTCCGAGGAACCAGAAAGTGAGTCAACTGAGTCGGACGACAACAACGACGATCAGTTCCACATGGAACCCAACCCCTGAACCATAGCCAAATCTGGAGATATAAGGAGAGCGGAGGGAGTTGAAGTCGACAAAGAAGTTACAAGTGAGCAAGTGCGTGAACGGAGAAGTAAGAAAAAGAATGAGAGCATTCGAGTGATGGAGCAATCTACTCAGGTTGCTCCCAACCGGCCTCCATTTAGCCAGACAGCCACATCTACTACCCAGTCTCATATGTTAGGACTGGGTACAAGACATCGTGGGCCTAGCGACGCATTTGCACACCCCAACCAGCCACTCAGTCTCCTCTCAAAACATAACCGTTTCAACTTCTCATGGGGACGTAGCACATCTACCACCGGTCTCTCACTTGGAGAGTCTAGAGAGATTTGCTTATATTATTTCTTTGGCTAGGACACAGAATATATCAACTGCTAACGTCGAGATTCTTTGTGACTCGACCGGAACACCCAGAGTAAGTCTACCTTCTGGTGGCTTGCAAGGACATGGTGAAAGACCTTCCATGGCTATCATCAAGCCAACTGTGATCGCAGACGGTACTGCGGTGCATTCTACCGTAGTCAATACAACTGGTAAGGTAAGTGCTCCATGTGTTAGTGTCCCGAAGTTCGTCTCTAAGGAAGTTATGGACGACGCCTTAAAGGTTGTCCAAGCAGAGATTTTGAGAAATCATTCAGAGGAAATGAATTTCATCAAGAGGTCCATCAAGGGAAAGGAAGGAGCTTCAGCGGATCCCCCTACGCAACCACATATCACACTTACTCACCCAACCCCAAATCTGCAACACATGAGCATCGAGGCACTCAAAGCCGCACTCCTCGATAAGCTCCTGTCCCAATCTAACACCGACGCATCCTCTGAAGCAGATCTGGTGAGTATTCTTCACTCACAAGCCCAAACACAACCCTCGGTCACTCCTACAGATGCCCAGACCCAAATAAACATCAAGCTTGACACCCTTACAACAACCCTAACCGATGTTAAACGCACCCTCGAAACTCTATCCGAGAGGGTTTCCAGCCTAGAAACCACCTGCAAGGGTCAAGCCCAGGGCACGAAACGAAGACATGATGATCAAGAGGATCCTGAACAACATGAGGGGGAGAAAAGACTAAGAATGACCGAGCTGTCAACCTCAGCGACAATACTAGTATCTAAAACTCCAACTTCAATTGAGCTGAACCAACAGGCAGACGACTCAGACATGGTTCAGGATATGGAGATGTCCACACCGGTCAGAGATTCAGTGCCAGAGTCAGCAGGCCTAACGGTTGAAAAGCCCGAGGGAGAACCAGAAGATATCTTAATGCTGACGGTTCCGGAAAGGCCAGTCCTGGAATTTATTGATGAGGACTCCGATGGCAATCCGGAATTGGAAATAGAATGGAGAGAGAAAGCAGTTTCAGCCATCCAATCTGAGACGGATGCTCTTTGGAATTTCTCAGATGAAGATGAGTTCATGAACGACGATGACTATGACCAGTTCCTTCTTCAAAGCGAACAGGTATCAGTTTCTCAGCACGACTTACACGATACTGCAGGTACATCCGAACTTCCAACTCTAGACCCGGAAAGGGCTCAACCCCAACCTGTTTAACCAGCTCGTTGGGAGAGAGTCCGAATCTTGGTCCCATTCTTAGAGGAATCGCAGAAAAAGATCTTTGCTCACTGGATTAGACCACTTGACCCGGTTATGTGCCATGGGGTCTCACATCTGAAAGATCCGATTCGCTCACAGTACTTGGAAGTTATGAAAAGAAGCAGAATGGTCTACGAAGTCCGAACAAGTCAAAGAATTACAGAAATCGTGGAGATCGTGTTCGATAGAGTTCTGAAGGTATGGTTCCCAATTTTCACGGTTAAAAGGGATGATGGAAATGAATGGGTATTTTCTAAAGCCGACTTCAGACATCTAAATCTGAACGACTTCCCGGTATTACTGAAAGAGCTGAAGACCCGAACCATCCGACCATTACCTTACACCAAAGCCCTCGAAACCTTAAAGCGATTCATGAAGTGCACTATTACCCTCGCGTACATCAAAGACTTTCAGTTGGGTTTAGAAAGCAATCAGAAGAAGATCAACATTTTGAAGCCCAATCTGAATCTTCCCGATGCCGAAGACGTACAGGTACATACTCTCCTACCCAAACAAGAAATAGGGATCGTGGATCTGAATGACAAAAGGGAGAAACGATTCATGAGGAGTAGCGAGGTGCATAAGTTCAGTAAGGGAACTTTGATGAAAGTTCAGAACGTGCTGAAGAAGATCATTGAAGAAGAAAAAAGAGACTCGTCAGAGAAGTACGCAAATATCCGAAAATATCTTGCCAAAGAGCTTCTCAAGGTGATTGAAGAAAGGCTAGAATTCAGAAAATCCATCCGGCACTTCGAGATTTTATTTGCAATCACGAAGCGTTATGTCCCTAACTGGCGTGAGATTGAACTTTAATTCAAAGGGGGAGATTGTTAGGTCTCATGTTAGTTGAATTAAAGCATCGGGACTAGTTTTTCCATTTCTCGTAAATATCCTTTTCAGGATATAAATAGTTTGCTTAGCTTTCAGATTAGGGTTAATGACCTAATCATAGTTTCTAATTACCTTGTGTATGGCCACTGCATTCAAAAGCTTTATGTTCATCAATACAAGTAAGATTTATGACGTTAATACTGATTTGTGTTGATTCGTTACATTGCACTTGTTAATCTGGGATCCACAGTTTCAGGTACCCTAGGGATAGTAACCATGGGGATATAAGGAGGGTTATGAATGTAAGTCAAAAGCTCTTTGTCAACACCTTCAAGAAAATGGATCATTCAAATTTTCCATCGTGGATATTCGTCTCTAAGAAGGGTTGGTGGCTTGGTTAAAGAGCCAGCAGTGAAGAAGTTTGCTGTATTTGCCATTTTTTTTATGAAAATGGAATTTTCGAAAAGAAGCAAAAAATAGAGTATGGAACAGAAACCTTTAATCGATGGAACAGACTTGAAATATGAGTTTGAACTTAGGAAGAATTGAACAAAGCACCAAATGGAAAGATTTTAAAGAGAAAACAGTTCCTATTTGTGTGTCAAAATCAAGCTAGTTGAAAATAACACAAAACAATGGCTGTTTCGTGAAGTTGAAGAATAGTTCAAAAATCAGTCCATAAATCTACCAAAAACAGATCGAAATCATTGCAGAGTGGATCCTTTGATATTGAGAATCAAAGATAGCTATGATACCAATTATTGATCCCATATTTGATCTCAACAATGATATTTAAACCGAAACCTTATAAAACAGAGTATGAAAAAGTTTAAGTGCGGAAGGGTTTAACAAACTGTTTGGTTTAACTGTTTTGGTAGAAAACACACATGAGAATAATGAAGACAACCTAAATAACAATAAGTAAGCTCAAAGATTCATCTTCATTGATTCACCACTGATTTACACCAAGAACACCACAAAGTGTGTGTTTCTCTCTATAATAGCTATCTTTCTAGGTGTGAGTGTATGTGTGCTTCGTTACCAGAAAAGGTCTAGTGGAGACCTCTATTTATATAGGACAAGGGGACAAAAGGTACAAGAGACAAGAGCGTGGGACGCTTCATAGTACAACTACGAGTTTGTGAGCCGAGGAATAGTACACTGGAAAAGTTATCGCCTCTCAGAAGATGACACGTGGAAAGATGAGGAGCGTGGCTTATACTATTTGATCTTCAGAATCTTCGTATAATAGAGGCACGTGAGATGCACACTTGTCTTGGTCTTCAAGAGAGCCTTGATCTTCATCATCATCATCTTCAGTTCCACAGAGGCTCTGTCAGGTTTCACAGAGCCTCTGTGGTCTTGATCTTTGTCCTGGACTTGTTCCTCGGATGATGATCGACAGAGGCTTCTGTGGCCTCGGTATATACGGTAGAGGATTCTGCCAGATTTGTCCTTAAGCCTATTTTTCAATACTTCTAAGAGCTATACTATTGGAGCTAACAATCTTCCCCTAAGTATTGAAAAATAAAATGTAAAAAGTTGCATAGAGCTTAGGCTAAAAGGACAAGAGGTGAAAGATTCAACATCTGTAAAAAGGAGTATTTTCATTAAGATGCATGCCAGAGGCATTTACAGAAGTTTTGGAAATTGAAATTACAATGCTTGAAAAGATAAATGAGGTTAAGTACAAAAGAAATCAACAAAGCCTATATCTTGGCATCTGGAAAGTCATATATCTTCTTTCCCCATGCACTTTCCTTTTTCAACTGTGTATAGTAAAATACGCACATGTCTCTGAAATGGAAGGTTGCCTCGATGGCCTCTATGAGTCGATCCGCGCACTCAAGGTTTACGAATTCCGATTAGTTTCTTAGATTCAATCTTCATTATCTCCTTGTCAGTTCTTACCTAATCGATATTCTGATCCTTGTTTTTCATCACATGAATAAATTCTATCTGGTGAAGTGATGGCATCTTCTCAATGGAGTACAACTTTACTAGATCTATAGGTTGAACATTTTTCACAAATAGATCTCTTCGGATATCTTCTTGAAACGGTGTCAAGATTCTTATTCTGTGCCATCTTCTCTCCAAGTTTGGTTCTCTTTCAATTAACTGTTGGAACATTCTGATTTCAGCCTTGGAAACTGGATCTTTGATTGTGCCATCAAGAACTACAGGAATGTCTAACTCACGAATATCAATAATCGGATCATCTTGTTGTAACACCTGACCATATTCATCACCATCGGAATCTTGAGATTGTACATTCACAACATCAAACACATCATCTAACTCCTCTTTAATCTTTGTAACAATTCTTTCTAGATCATCCTCAGAGTCAATATAAATGATGTCTTGAATCATATTATCAACCATCTTTTCTTCCTCAGTTCTATTATCACCACCATCAATCTTTTCAACCATAGGTGTGATATCATCTAGACCTTCCAAGGCAATTTCATCAGCCTGCCTTTTAGATTGATCACCCCTCATGGTGATCAGGATCATCCTGATCATCATGCTTTCTCTTAGTAGATTGAGCTTGAGACTTACAATACTGTTCAAGTACAACAACCCTATCTAAAAGTGCTTCAAATCTAGAAGTCATAGCTTAGGTTAACTATTGAATATATTGTTGATTGGCTTGTATATCTGACTTAGACGGCATCTGAGAATGGATCTTCGTTTCTTTTCTCAAAAGACCAACTATTTCAAATTCTCCAGAATCAACGTTTTCACCTTGCTCAAGTAGTCTAGCAAGTAGTTGTGATTTCAGCTCATCGGTAGGGATGGTTTGTTCTGGTTGAGTAGATGTGCCAGTAATAGATATAGTGATATGGGATATTGGCTGAGTATTAGATGGTGTTTGAGTTACAGGTTCAGTTTCAGGCTGGGTGGTAGGTGTTTCCATAACAGACTTGCCTTTCAGAGCTCTTTCTACTTCCTTAGAAAATTTGGCAACAATTTTGTTCATTTCCACCGTTTGCTTTTTGTAAGAGACATTTAAAGAATCCAATGCCACTTTTAGTTGGTCCACCGTCACAAAATGTGGTGGCGGTCCCATCATTTGTCGAAGTTGTTCAGCTCTAACATGGGAACCCAATCCACGTAGGATACCGGTTATCATGACAGTTGAAGAAATTACATGGCCTGTGTTCAGCGCTGGCATAGTGTTAACACTGATAGGTCTTCCACCCGGTCCTTATGAAGCACCAATAAATGGCAACGATACTCTATGTGTTCTGATTGGAGCATGAAAGATGCCAATTGACTGTGTCACTATCACTGAAGTGACTGGCGGACGTGTCCTAGGAAAAGATGTATAACCGAATGGCTCTAGACTCAATGTGCATTGAAATGAAGTCAATGGCGGGGGCAACACCCTATCTGTTTCAATACTAGCAAACACCGAGTGTGTTTCCGATAGAGTTTGTGCTGAATACCCGTGAGAAGTTGAAACATCAACTTGTTGAGAAGTTGAGGAGTGGCTGAGTGGGGTTGTGCATTGCATAGCTGGGTCCACTACATCTTTTTCATTACCTGACGGCGACAAACACCCGTCGGTAGTAGATGTGGCTACTCGGCTAGACACGGTTTGGGAAGGATCATTATCTTCAATTCTTTTCAATCCTGTCTCACAGTCTGCATTTTCTTTTCTTCCTATCTCTCGGCTCACTGTTATTTCTGTTTCAACCAATACTCCCTCATCCGTCCTTATATCTCATTGAGAACCGGTGTTTTCAATGTTCCAAGTTGAGTTAGAACTTTCAACATGTGGTCTCTGGCCAACATGTTTAGGAATTCAGGAAATATCGACATCATGATCTGAATCTGAATCACCATCGGAGTCACTATCATTCCCACCAGTATTAGGCATATTATCATCATCGAAAGTCGAAGTAGAAATTACCTTATCCGGATCATCTCGAGAATCAAGAGATGTGTCATCAGCAGATTCATCGTCTGAGAATAATGACATAGATGCATGACCAATAGCACCCCCATCTCCAGTTACCCTCATGGACTATTTTCTCTCATCTCAACTCGATCAAGAACCCCTTGTTCTTGACCCTACTCTATTCTTTGAATACCCTCACCACCTAATTAGTTTGCATGTGGGGCAGGTCTCTCCGGCTCTGGTTGGACCATAGGTGCATTGCCTAACCTACAAGCTATCACAAATGGTGACTGTTGGTCTGCATATGCTAGAACATCTTCAGGAATAACCGCAAAATGATCGAATGCAATGTTAGATGGTACCTTCAAGAAGTGCATCCACTGTTGTGGTCCTTGAATAGAATCTTTCCGTCGTGGAATGTCTCGATTTGATTCCATGATTCCATGAATAAGCAATTGCAGATATCCTTGAAATGGAATAAAGGTTCTGGCCTTTATCGCCTATGACTTATCCCCAACCAGTTCAATTAACTCATTCTAGATCAAAGCATCATAGTCAATCTTCTTATTGAAAGCAACCGCATGGAACATCCTCAGCACTGAAATGTTGCACTTGTCAAGGCCTATGTGCTTAGGCATGCATCTATTCAGGATGCTGAATAAAGTGTACCAAACAGGTGGTAGGAACTTCCTCCTCTGTAACGATGATCGTGTTAATGGACCTTTGACACTATCTTTGTAGCCTAGAGACATTACATCTCTACACAAGCCAACTTCCATGATCAGATCCTCAAAATTAGATTGCCTTGGCAGTTCCAAAGCATTCCTCAGTCTATTTAGAGTGATCATGGCATCAAAGTCATCCACTTTGGCAGTGAAATACTGGTTTCTCTCATTCACAGGATGAAATTGGATGGTATGCCAAAACTGTTGCATGAAGATCAGTGGAACAGTAATCGTCTTTGTTAAAGCAGTTCTAAGTGGATGGCCTTTCAAAATCTCCAGAATGATTTTGTGATCGAGATTCACACTCAGGTCAAGTGTGTAGTTGTTATCAGCGAGCTTCAAATGTTTAGATATTGGAAGAAGCTCATCATCCAAGTTTCAGGCATTCACAGATGGAAGTGATGATCTGTGAGATGGCATAGGGGTATTCTCGTCTGGAGAGTTGCCATCAAATTGCACAACAAAGCCCTTGGAATCATGTGTGATGAAAGATTAGCCAAAGTACAATTGTCTGACTTTTTAGAAAAAGTTTCCTAAAAATTGCCTAAGTCTGGGGTTTATCACATACCACAGAAAGGTTTTATCGCATGACACTGTTTATCACATGGAACATGTACGACAAAATTTTGTTGCAGAATGCACATGCGATAAAGATGAACACTGAGACATGCGATAACATTGAATGTTTGAATACATTTGGTGTGCGATAACTTTGAACATTCGAGCCTATATGAATTGTTCAACCCATATTTCTAAGATAATGAATAATAGGCTATGAAATTCAAACCCTATTGTCGATTCACTACCAGAAGACCTATCTTATCATTTTAACATGAAACACTAACATTAAGAGTGATTTTCAACTCAGAATATGAAAAGTTACAAGGAAGTCGAATAAAGAAACCTAACAGATCGATTTATGGCACTAAAACAGTAAAAATTAGATGAAAGATCGATTTAAAACAAACTTGGATTGAAATCTGAGTGGAATGCAAGTGAAAATACTTCAATCCTTTAAGAAATCTTCGAAAATCTTTAGAATGCAGAAGAGAGTTTTTGGTGATCGAAAAGTTGTAATGTTTGAATAACCGCCCTATTTATTTGAACCTAGGGTAAATGACACATGGCACTGAATGATTGGTCCAAGGTTTGACTGGCCAACAAGTCAAACTTATCGAACGAACAATTGTTCGATAAGCCCAGATTTTATCGTATAAGATATGCGCGATAAAAGGGTAAAAGGTTTAATCGCACACGAAGCATGCGATAAACACTGTTTATGTGATTTTATCGCACACCACATGCGCGATAAACACTGTTATCGAAGTTTTATCGCACAACACGTGCGTGATAAACATTGTGCATGCATGTTGTCGCATAAGTCACGTTCGATGATTTTTTTATCGTGCAAGCTATGTGCGATAACATCAACTCTTAGACATTTTTTCAAATTTTTTTCAATAAATGCAAAATTTTTACCACATTAAAAGATGTCCAACTTTTAATTGTGTTCGCTCGAATCTTTCTATAAATAGAAGTATTGAAAAATAGGCTAAGTATAGAAGTGTTCGACAGAGGCTCTGCCGAGTAGCCGAGTAACCGAGAAGACAGAAGTCTTCGACAGAGGCTCTGCCGGGTTAACCAAGAAGACCGAAGTAAAGAAGCAACAGAAGACACTTCTAAGCGGACAAGTCCACAGAGCTTCTGTCATACTTGACAGAGCTTCTGTGGTAAAAAGAAGATCTACGCAAAAGATCTTAACAAGGACGAACATGCTTCTTACAATATCTGCCATTCGAAGGTTGTAAAGATCAATCGTACAAAGGCGTGACCTGACAACTCCACGTGTCAAACTCTGATAGGTTTCCGCCTAAAGCTGAATACGGAGCATTTAATGAACGTTGTATCTGCAACAGTTGCAGAATAGTGTTTTGTACCTTCTAGCTACTATTCCTCAACAGTGTCTTTGTACCTTCAGTCCTTATTGTCCCCTTTAGAAGTAGTATAAATAGAAGGCTCATGTGAGCTCTTCTATTAAGCTTTTGAAAAACACACACACCATTAGAACAGATTCTTGTTAAACCTTTCGGTGTTCTTGGTATTCTTGATATATCAAATACAGTGAATCATTAAGCTATTTATCTGTCTTATTTACATTACTTGTATTTGATATTGTGTGTTATTCTACCATATTATATCTGTTTACTTCGTCAAATACGCTTCCGCATTACATCTTATTTGAACTATTAGATATAAACATCATTGTTAAGCAAAACAGGAACCGACAATTGGTATCAGAGCAAACTTTTATTTTCTATATCAAAGTGATCCTCACTTGCAATGATTTTTGGTAGAAACTTGGGCTGATTTTAACCTATTATTCATTCTTCAAAACAGCTTCTGTTTTTCTGCCACTCTCGACCTGTTCGACTTTGGTAAACTTATAGAACCTGTTACTTCGGTTAAAACTCCATTTTAGTACACTGCTCAAAAGCTCATAAACATTATTCAAAGTACAAACTTCATCTTTAGAAAGCTTACTACTCATACCCTATTTTATGGAATTACCACTCTCTCAAAATGACAAACTCAAACAACTATTTTTATGTCGGTTCTTTAACAAAACCACCCACTCTACTCAGAGATGAGTACCCTAAGTGGAAAATACGAATGACTCATTTTTTTGAGGGTACTGACAAAGTAGCATTTCACTATATCAACAATCCTCCTTTCGTTCCTATGCTATCTGTACCACGTGTACCTCAAACAGATGACACTCCAGAGATTCCTGCGCACGAGTAACCAAAGACAAAAGCTAAATGGTCTGACACTGACTGGGCAAAATACGAATTGGCACAGAAGGCAAAACGACTTCTGGTAATGGCCATCCCCAATGACCTTTTCCAATCCTTGGATGCGTGTGAATCTGCACACGATCTATGGAAGGAACTGGAGAAACAATTGGAAGGAGGGGCTAAAACTCAGAAAAATCGCAGAGCCCAATGTATCAATGAATATTACTCATTCAAAGCTCTGCCGACAGAACCTCTGCAGACAACATATGATCGGTTCAACTCTCTAATCAACAAGTGCAAGAAGTTCGGAATCCACAGAACTTCTGAGGAAAATAATGTCATGTTCCTAAAAAGTCTCAATGATGAATGGCTCCAGTTGTCTATGTCTCTGCAAACAAATCAAGACTTAGACTCCTGGACTCTATCAGACCTCTATGGAACATTGGCAGCACAAGAACCACAAATCGCACAAATCAGTGCACCGCTTGCACTGGTCGGTAAGACCACAGAAGCTAAAGAGAAGCCGAAGGAGAAAGCTACAGAGGAAAAGAAGGAGAAGAAAAAGAAAATCTTGATCGTTGATAGTGAAGATGAGGAGATGGTGGAAGAAGAATAGGAGACATCAATGGCCTCTATTGCTAAATCGTTAGCCCTTTTAACAAGGGAATTCAGCAGAGGTTACCAGAAAAAGTCTGGTAATGAACGCTATGGAAGAGATGATCGAAGAAGAGAAGGGTCAAATGAAAGGAACGACAAAGGTAGCGACCAACATAGGTCGACTGACAGAGGTGGTGACCGACAGAGGTCAGAAGATAAAACTGGCAACACTCCACAGAACCAAGTATGTTACAACTGTGGTAAGCCAGGCCACTACTCCAATGAATGCAGAAATGAAAGAGGTGGTGACCGACAGAAGTCGGACGACATAGCTGGCAACGGTTCCTAGAACCAAGGATGTTTTAACTATGGCAAGCCAGGCCATTATGCTGCTGACTGCAGGAGCAAATCAAACCGCCCTCAGAGGGACTCTGCTTACTACAAAAAGAAAGCGGAATTTTATGCTCAGAAGTCGCTTATGGTGAATCAGGAGAACTGGCTGTCAGACGAATCATCTGATGAAGGCAACAAAAACGCCTTGTTATGTGGAATGGCAGAGGTCAGCTCATCCGACTCCGATAGTGAGGTATCCACTTCTAACTCTAACTCTAGTCAAGCAGAAGCTGATTTGCTCAAACTAAACATTGAATACACAGAACTTAATAGGACTTGCGAAAGTGTTCAAAAGAAGCTTACCTTCTTTGAGAGAGAAGCTAGATTTCTCACTCAAGAAAAAGCTAAAATCTTTCAAGAAAAGGAAGAAATTGAAACAAACTGGAACAAACACCTAAATCCTTTGAAAGAAAAGATTTCTGAACTTAACTCTGCATTGAAAACAAAATCTAAAGAGCTTATGGACGTTGAGACCGACAGAATGAACATTCTAGCTCTTAAACATTATTTTCAAAAGGAAAGAGAAGTCCTCTGTCAAGATTTACTAAGAAGAGATTTGTTAATAAAGAAATATCAAGATGCACAGAAGGTGTACGAGAAAATTAATACACAAATATGGAGACAGGGAATTGGCTTCTGTGATATAGATCCATACACCGGAAACAAAAGAAACAAATCTCTATCATCTCTATTTCTCTCTGGAAGTACAAGAAAACCTGGTTTTCCAAATCTACTCTCTGTTAGCAAAAGACGAAAAGTCTCTGGGGAACCTCACATAAGGAAACCCTTGAAAATGATAAATGTGTGGTTTAAAAACACAGATTTATCATCTTCAGCCTCTGTCAAAAGAATTTCCAAACCTAAGAAGTATCTAAAAACTCAAGATCAGATTGGAATCTTTAAGTTTGGTAAACCCGAGACTCAATCCCAGGTTGCCTTTGTCTGCACTATAGATTCTGAGAAGAAACTATCGGCAGAGGCACCTGAGTTCTTGCCTGCTTCCACAGAAGAAAAACCAACTCATATTTCTGAAAAGAAACTATTGGAAATCGGTGAAAACAACTTTAATGAACACTCCAGTACTTCAAATATTAGTCAAAATATCTCTAAGGAAACCATGACAAACACCTCTGTTGATTTAGAAAATAATCAAGAAAAGGATGAAAGTAAGTATATCACATGCTCTGAAAGTCTAGCCTCTGTCGAAAGAGAACCAAGTGACTCAACCTCTGTATATGAGGACGATTCATCGTCTGACGAATCAGAGACTGACTCTAAGTCAGAGATAGTACCTTGTGACTCAGAGGATTTTAAACTACCCTCTGGAGTTCTTAACAGAACTATTCCTCCCAAGGAGAAAATCACAAAAGTTCCTATCTGTCCAGATTTTTTGGACATGTGTACACAAATCAAAACCTCTCTTGAGCTTGAGAAAATTAAACAGCAAAAATAAATGTCCTCTCAAAACCCAAAAAGGTCAAAGTTTTCAAAACCCTCAAAGCCTATTAAAGAACAACTAACATGGCAACAGAAGGGAAAGTGGATTGACAATAACAAAACTTTTTCTTCTGTGATAGTGAAACCTGCAGATGTTCACCACAGAAGAGGTCCACAGAAGGTTGCTCTCAACAAAGGATTTTACAAACAACAATCTAGCCTACATAGGTCTTCTTGTAATAGGAAGTCAAATGTTAGGATAGAATGTAATGCCTCTGTGCCCCCATTTAATGTTTTCAATAAAAAGTTCAAGCAAATCTCTTCGCACATTAATTATTGTCATTGCTTTGATCTTATGCATCAACTAAGCCAACACTTCTCAAGTACTCACTGTTTCCTCTCAATACCCAAAAAGAATGCTAAATTCAAGGGTAAGAAGAAACAAAATGACTCTTCAACTGAAGCAAAAACCAAACCCAAGAATGCTAAGACAAACTTGAAGACCCCTAACAAAACTGGACCCATTTGGATATGGGTACGTAAAACTCTCTGATTGTCTTGCAGAAGCAGTATGTGCAAATCTGGTATCTTGACTCCGGATGCTCGAGGCACATGACTGGCGACGGAGGTCAACTATCCTCCTATAAAGATAAACTCGATGGAGGATTTGTGACCTTTGGTGACAACAAGAAGGGGTATATAAAAGGCTACGGAGTCATCAAGAAAGAAAACATAACCGTATGCAAAGTTGCATATGTGGATGGCCTTAAGCACAATCTTCTCAGTGTTAGTCAACTCTGCGATACGGGATCCTACGTTATGTTCAAAAGAACCTTCTACTCTCTACAAGGTGAGGACACAGGAGTCGAACTTCTGCGAACCGAACGAAGAGGTGATCTTTACCTCATGAACTTCTCTGCAAAGAACAAGAAAGACAAACTATGCCTTGTTGCCAGCAAAAGCGAAGAAGCCTGGTTATGGCATAACAGGTTCTGCCATCTAAACTTTCATACTCTAGAAAAGCTTGTCAAACTTGATCTAGTCAAAGGTCAGCCAAATGTTAAATTTAATAAAGATCATTTGTGCTCTGCTTGTGAAATGGGAAAACTCAAAAGAGCTTCCCATAAAGGCAAAACTGATGTGTCTTGCCCTAGGCCTCTGTACATGCTTCATGTAGACCTCTGCGGTCCAATCGCTACACAGAGCCTAGGTTGCAAGAAATATATACTTGTTTTAATCGATGAATATTCAAGATTTACATGGGTTGAATTTGTCAGAAAGAAATCAGATGTTCCAAACATTCTGATAAATTTAATGAAAAGAATCCAAGTTCTGTATGAGTGCAGGATTCAGAAGCTAAGGAGCGACAATGGCACATAATTCAAAAACTCCGTCATTGAAGCCTATCTTACAGAAGATGGCATATCACAAAACTTCTCTGCTGCACGCACCCCACAACAGAATGGCGTGGTAGAACGAAAGAACCGCACGCTTGTGGAGGCTGCAAGAACTATGCTAACCGCATCTGGATTACCAATGACTTTTTAGGCAGAAGCAGTATCAACCGCTTGCTACACCCAAAATCGATCAACCATTGTAAAGAGACACATCAAAACACCATATCACTTGATCAACAAAAGGCGACCAAACATCAAGTTCTTTCATGTATTCGGATGCAAGTGCTTCGTCTTAAATGATAGAGAAGCAAGAGGAAAGTTTGAGGTGAAAGCAGATGAAGGAAAGTTCATAGGATACTCTGCCACTTCAAAAGCTTACAGAGTGTACCTTCTGAAGTCACGATCCATCGTAGAAAGCATCAATGTATCTTTTGACGATTCCTTTAAAAAGACTTCTGAACAAGTCAGTTCAGAACTCGGTCGAAAGAAGGAATCCTCTGACATCTCAAAAACAAGAGAAGCAGACCTAAATCTGCTATTTGAAGAGATGTTCCACGACGATATTGATCCCTCTGCCGGAGCTGCCAGAGCCTCTGGAGAAACATCTTCTGCAGGCCAGACTGAGTCAGGTATATCTCTAACTGGTCCATTAAATACTTCATCCTCTTATGTGAATCATACAGATGCACTTGTTGAGGGGGAGCCAACAGAAGATGAAACGACCAAAGACCCAACAACAGAGGCTCCTGAAAAACCTACTCCAGCAACTACAGAGGAATCAATACAAGAGGAAAACGTAGACTCAGTCTCTACTTCCTCAGAGGAACAAATTCCAACTCTCATTCCAATCCTTCCACAAGCTGAAGAGCCAAGTTCAAGCATTGCAGTGCCATCTACTACAGAGGGTGTACCAGAACCACAGGGTGCACCCACAGAAGTTCAACTAGATGACTCAAATGACCATCTTCCAAGAACAACACAGTGGACGAAAAGCCATCCTCCAAGCCTTATAATCGGCGACCCTTCTGAAAAGGTCAAGACAAGATCAGCCACTCCTAATTTTTGTTTCTTTACAAATTTTATCAGTATGATCGAGCCAAAAAGAATTTCTGAAGCCTTAGATGATCCAAACTGGGTAGATGCTATGCAAGAAGAACTTCTGCAGTTTGAAAGAAACAAGGTATGGACTCTTGTACCTCTGCCACGAGGGAAACAAGCCATAGGGACAAAATAGGTCTTCAGAAACAAAAAGGACGAGGATGGGGTGGTCATCAGAAACAAAGCAAGATTGGTGGCCAAGGGATATCGCCAAGAAGAAGGCATAAATTACGATGAGACTTTTGCCCCTGTCGCACGGTTCGAAGCAATAAGAATCTTCTTAGCGTTCGTAGCTCACAGAGGATTCAAAGTTTTCAAATAGATGTAAAATCTGCTTTTCTGAATGGTGAAATCCAAGAAGAAGTATATGTCCAGCAGCCACCAGGGTTTGAAAGTTCCAAGTACCCAAAATACGTGTACTTCCTCGAAAAAGCTCTATATGGACTGAAACAGGCTCCAAGAGCATGGTACGAAAGACTTTCAACCTTTCTTCTCAATAATGAATTCGACAGAGGTACAACCGATACTACGTTGTTTTACAAACGAAAAGGTGATGAGATTCTGTTTGTACAGATCTATATGAATGACATTATTTTTGGGTCTACAAATGCACAACAGTGCAAAGATTTCGAAAAACTCATGCAGAGTGAATTTGAAATAAGTATGATAGGAGAATTAACTTTCTTCCTCGGACTCCAAGTAAAACAATCATCAGAGGGAATTTTTATAAATCAAGCTAAATATGTCATTGACATACTTTCAAAATACAGTCTCTCTGATGCCTCTGTAACGAAGACCCCAATGGCAACTGGAAATAAGTTAGACGCAGATCCAAATGGCATATCTGTGGAGTGCAAGCTCTACAGAGGTATGATTGGGTCTCTGTTATACTTAACCGCTAGTAGGCCTGATATAATGTTTGCCACATGCCTCTGTGCAAGATATCAAGCTAACCCAAAGGAATCCCACTATATTGCTGTAAAGAGGATCATCAGATACCTTAAAGGGACCAAAAATCTTGGACTCTGGTATCCAAAGAACTCTGGTTATGGTCTTAAGGCTTACACAGATTCAGATTATGGAGGATGCAAGCTTGATCGAAAGAGTACCTCTGGGAGTTGTCAATTCCTAGAAGGTAAACTAGTCAGCTGGACTTCAAAGAAGCAGAATTGTGTGTCCACATCTACTGCAGAAACTGAATATGTTGCTGCTGCTAGCTGTTGCTCCCAAGTTCTGTGGATGAAAACTCAGCTAAAGGACTATGGTCACAACATATACAAGATACCCATCTTCTATGATTCAAAAAGCGCCATTGCCATCTCTGCCAATCCAGTACAGCACTAAAAAACAAAGCATATCGACATATGTACCACTTTCTGAAGCCTCATGTTGAATATGGCACAATCGAAATGCACTTTGTATCCACAGAATATCAGCTTGCAGACTTATTCACCAAAGCACTTGATGAGAAAAGATTCATTTTCTTGGTGGGTAAGTTGGGAATGATTAACATGAGTTAAATCCTCTGTAAGTAAGATTTGATTTTCTTGTAAATATGTATATAATCAAACTTCTGAATGTAAATTCTTAAATCACCAAAAGTTCTATGACCAACAGAGCTTCTGTGGGATTGTCCAGAAACTCGGATAATTCTTCACAGAACCTCTGATGAACTTGACCTATGTTCTGTGCACTACTTATCTCATTTGAACCAAGCATAGGTCAAGGGGGAGCAGAAGGAGACCTTGAACTGATCTACAGAGGTTGATCATTCAAGGGGGAGCCAAAGAAGAGATATAATCAATAATAAACCACAGAAGTGAAGATTGGTTACCGAACAAGGGAGAGCCAAAAGGTAAGTATCTCGTACAAATCCTTTTTGGAAACATTTTTCTAGGACACCAACTTCCAAAAACGTCCTAGAAACATTGTTTAAGACATACCAATCAAGAAATGATCAAAAAGATTTTCGAGTATTCCTTTATGAGAAATTTAAGTTCATAGAGCTTCTGTTGAGCTCAACAGAGCCTCTGTAAGCCGGATCCTCTATAACTACAAATTTCATACTGGACCTCTATCGATCAACGTCAAATGTCTTCTTTAAAAGTTTCGTACGTACAAATTGCACACACATAGATACTGGAAGAAAGTCTGTTGGTCGAAGAGCTTGTTCCACCAAAGAGTCTCTGTTACCAAATCAAGAAGATCTTAAAGTAAATGTCTCGCACAAAATCAATTTCCAAAACAGTTTTCAAGGACACAAAATTCCATAGGAATCCTAAAAACAGTGTTTAAAACAATTAAAACTTTGGATGATCAAAATGTTTTACGGATCTCTAGTTATTAGAAATTTGGACTCATATAGCTTCTGCTGGCTTCAACAGAGCTCCAAAACCTCTGTGGGTACAAAATTCTGAACTAAAGTTCTCTCGATCCTCTCCAATGTATTTTTCACACTTTTGGTAAAGGTATAAGCAACAGAGGAGACAAAAGGACAAATTTCAGATCAGAGAGCACACTCCACTACAGAGCTTCTGTTGACTCTGACACTTGACCTTTTTATGAAAATTCTGTAACAATGCGGGATATTTACTGCGAGTGACAGACCCCTGGAAGAGGAAAGACCCACACGCCTAGCATTAATGGGCCGCACACGCCATCTAATCGTACTCTGACACTTTTGACGTGGCATTGTCCCATTGGACGTATGTGGCACACGTTCTCCTGGAAAGTTGAACCAACCGTATATACTCAATTACGGATCCGAAATTTTATTCAATTTCATATATTTACCCTTTCAGATTCTACCATTCTCTTCAGTATAAAACCAAACTTACCACAACCTCTAAAAGTTTACGAACTTACTCTCTTTATCTTCTCCGGCGAACCTTGCAATAACCTGCAACTTCTCCATTTTACTCCATTTAGCAAGAAATCTCAAATGGCTTCCACCTCCAACGCTCCGGTGAACTCTCCATCTAATTCAGAGCATTCCCAAAACCAAGAAATAGCCAGAAACTTACAACAAGATAACTCCGGCGACACAATAGCTTTCTCTCCGACCACCCACGAGAAAAACTTCATCGCTCATGAACACTTTGAAAGTGTTCTTCCCCTCAAACCCAATAACTACTATCTGGTACCCTCAAAAACCGCATTTGGGAAAGCACAAGCCGTCCTTCTTAACAATCTGGAAAACCACTACCTTTACCCCCTTTTATCCAAAACAGTCAACAAAATCCCGGCGAGATACCTGAATCAATTCTGGCAAAGCAGCAGATTTGATCCCGAAGATAGACAAATTAAAGGCTACATCTCCAAACCCAACAAATCCGAGCATCTTGAACTCAAATTCAACAGAACAATGTTCTCATTGGAGTTCAGTCTACCCACCAGAGGTCTGCTTGGGATAAAGGCCTATGCAGAGGAACCAACAGACGAAGAGCTCTGCCGTTTTGTTGAAATGTTGGGGTATAACACAACCCTAAGAAAAAGGAACAGTTTCAGAAGAAATCGACTTCCCCCTCTGTGGAATACCCTCTTCTCAATTCTTAACAGGTGCCTAACAGGGAAAGTGGGCAGTCCAGACCAAACCTCTCACCAAATCTTGACCATAATGTACGGGGTATATTATGATCTACCTCTGGACTACTCCACCATCATGATGCAGGAAATGGTCAATACCATTGACAGAAGAATCTCTTCTCAGAAGGCCAAGGGAAGATCGAAAGATGCTCTACCTCCTCTGCAATATCAGCTTATCCTGGGTGTCCTACTAGAGCCTCTGCTACGTCTACAAAAATGGCCAATGGATGGACCGACGGCCAGACTGTATCCCTTGAACAAAAACACCCCAACAGAGCACGAAGTTGAATACCCATTCTGCAGACCTCTGCCAAAGCTACTTCTGGACTATGC
The DNA here is from genome assembly GCA_033807775.1 of Saussurea involucrata. Taxonomy (NCBI): domain Eukaryota; kingdom Viridiplantae; phylum Streptophyta; class Magnoliopsida; order Asterales; family Asteraceae; genus Saussurea; species Saussurea involucrata. Next base: position 101,915,712 of record CM066314.1, on the reverse strand, counting down.
TACCGACGAAACCCTTAAGTTAGAATAAATACGCGATCATAGGACTCCAGAACCGAGTCCTGTGACACCCCCGCGTCTAGGAGCCCCATTAGGATCTATGGTTGTAAAAAAGATGACAAATGAGCAATGGGCTGCAGCTTTGGCCAAACATGAGCTTGTACAGGCCAACTTTCACGCTCAAAGGGAAGCAATTCTCTCCCCTGCTAAAAATAGAAAATCCTCTGCCACCTCTCCCAAGAAGAAGAAGAAGAAAGCCCACAAGAAAACTACTGAGGGCACCTCTACCTCTGCTGCTCAACCATCCCCTCCTCGTGCAACAGAGGTTGGATCTTCTGTACCTCCCCCTCCTCCAAAAGAAAAGAAGAAAAGAAAACATAAGTCTTCTGAGGAGGGAGCCCCCAAACCAAAGAAAAGGAGGAGCAAGAAGAAATCCAAGAAACCTCACACTCCTCTGCGAACCATTGCAGAGGATGTTGAATTGATCGAAGAACCCCAAGACCAACCTCTACAATCGCCCTCACCTATCAACTATGCAGATCATCAGGGTGACTTCAACTCCTTCCTTGAGAATCCTGAAATAGCCAATACTCTGGATACCTCTGGCTGGAACGCAGAAGCCCTCTCCGGTCACTCAACAGAAGAAACAGACTTCAGAATCTCTTCCGACTTGGATGAGGATGACCAAACTCCAAGTGACGCTCAGAGTAAGACACCATAGGTACTATAGAACCCCTTTCTTCAAACAGGTTTTGATGTGTTAAGGGCAAGCCCAGAGGCAGAAGTAGCCACAGAGGACCATCACATGGACACCATGTTAGGAGGTCCAACAGAGGAGATGGTTGAAACTAGGGAGACTAGGGTAGAAGTCTCAGAAGTGGATTCTAATGTAGAGGAAGCTGACCAAATAAGAAAAGGTCTTTATCATCCCCACGTACAATAATTATTTGGATCACATCCAATGTACGACTCTCTATTAATTAGAGAAGAAGCTGCAACAGAAGCTAGGGAAGAAGCACCAAGCCATAGGGTAGCGACAGAGATTGAAACTATAGATAGTGAAGTCGTGCTTGGATGCCTAACAGAGGGAGAAACTAGAACAGAAGCCTGGAATAATAGAGGCTCTCAACAACAACCAACTCCCAGTGCAACCCACATACCTATTACCGCCAGTCTAGTGGCAGAAGGTAATATTGAACAAGAGCCGCAGAGCTCGAACCAACCCCAAACCAACCGGGCAGAGGAAACTCCTTCATCCTCTGTACCAATCATTCCCGGGGAATCCATTCCAGGGGAGTCCTCTCTAAAGAACTTGCCCTTAGTAAGTGATCAATTGCCCCAGATCACACCAGAAATCCCAACAGAGGAATTTGTTTCCTCTGACACGCACACTACATTAGGACCCACAGGCTCTTCCGAGGAGCCTAGAGTGCACATAGACGAAGGGATTCTAAACAAATCCTCGAGTCAACTTAAGGATACTCTTGTACCCACCTCTGGAGTGGATCAAGACACTGTCCTTAACAGAACATCTGTAGTTCATGAGGCCTCAAAACCCTCAGATAAAGGATCAGAAGGAAATCCTTCCATCCTCAACATATAAACAGGGATGAAAGAAGGTGTTCCAGGAACGGGAACTCACTCTGGGGACGAATGTGTTCCCCCAGAGGTTACACAACGTCCACAAGTATCAAGGGATGACTTCCAAACCCTTGTTACCTCTGTGGAGAATACATTGAAAGAGTTGCAAAGCTCTTTTAGTTCTTTTGCAGATACTACATCCAGGGCAATCACAAATCTAAACACCAAAATGGACAACCTGTCCACAGAGGTGCAAAAAGCCTTAGCCCAGATGCAGACAAATGCTACGACCTCTGCCACCTCTGCTGCTGAGTTTGAGAAGGTCACAACCTCTGCCTTCCAAACTTCTGTCAAAGATCTCTTGGCTCAACTCAAAGATCAAGCCTCCACCCCCAAGGGCCTTACTCCTGAAGATTTAAAGAAGGCCCTCGACCAAGTTCAAGAGCAAACAATAGAAGCAACTCTGGCCATGAAGCCCTCAGATTATATGACCAGAGCTCAGCTCACAGAACTTGGCCAAAGCGTGATCGATCAGGTAACAGAAATGATCAGAGCTTTCACTACTGCCAACGCAAATTACGTGAAAGATTTCAGAGAAAGCGTCGGCAGAATGCGCTATAACACAGAAGCAGAGCTCTAAACTCTTGTTGGACTCTGTGATGATGTATGCGCAAAACTAATAGCCGTAGGTGCAACTCCTCCAAAGAAACCAGATACATCTTGCAGGGCAGAGGGTACAACAGATAAGGGTCAGGATGACTCTGATGATGATTCTGACGATTCATCAGATCATCCCGAGGGGGAGAAACAAAGGGAAGAAGCTGCAAACAGAGGTCTACCAGCTCCACAGGTATCCGCAGAACCCATAAACCAAGTTCCCCCCAACTCAAACCCAAGGAAGACAACAACAAACCACAGAGACAACAACCACCTCTGTGGAAACAACCCATGAAGAAACCCCAGCTGAAACCCAAATACCTAAACCAATGAAAACCAACAACAGACCACAAAGGAAATACCCACCTCTATGGAATTCCCCTCTGTATTCGGAGAAGATGTCCAAACCCAAGAAAACTTCCAAATTCTCACATCTTCTGAAGAAGAACTACCTTCCCCAAAACCTAAAACCAACCCAAGAATCAAAACCATTGCTCAAAAAACAGAGAAAATATCTGAGCAAAACACCTGAAGCCTCTCCAACAAAACCCACATCACCAACCAAGCCCTCTGAAACTCAAGTGTCAAATCCAACAGAGGCAACCCTCACAGAACCTCCTACAACCAAACCCTCTGAAGCTCAAATACTAAAACCCATAGAGGAAATCCCATCTCTACAAGCAGACAAACCAATGGCGAAAGACAAAGGCAAAGGGATTATGACAGAGGAACCGCAGAAGAAAAAGGCCAAGCATCAGCCTCCAACAGAAAAACTGATTAAGAGCTCTTTCGATGCTTATGTTACACCAAAACCAGAAGAAGAAGACTGGGCTTTTGGTGCCACCCCTCTGTCAAACATACCGGTTCTGGATCCAAAGAAAAAGCTCACAGAGGATCGAGTGGCAGAAATTAAGAAGAAAATGGATGCTCTGCGCAGACCCATGCCTCCACCTGGTGCACCTCCACCTCAAATGGAAGAAGTGGTGTACATGTATCTCTACAACAGAACTGCCAAAGATCCAATGCCACCAATGGTCCAAGATCCCGAACTTCGTGTTGACCTCGAAAACATCTTCATAAGAACAAAACCCAAGCCAAAACATGAAGTCTTCTCAATCGAGAAAATCGACAAGGTCATATACTATAAGTTTTCTCAAACCAGAACTACACCTAAGGTTTCCTATAATATATACAAGGTCAGAAGGGAGAACAGAACCATGAATCAATTCTCAGATGCTGATCTTCTACTCTGGACAAAAGAAAACTTCATAACAGATGCACATCGAAGGGCATATAGGGTAATAAGGAAAGCCAAATGTGAGAAACTTCTGCTATACAGCCTTGTCCACTTCCAATTAGCACGAGATCTCAGAGTAAGAAACCTCACACTCCGACCACCAGAAAACGACTGCCCATCCTCTGCCATACCAAACTCGATTATTACATCTCCAAGGTTTGGGTTAGTCTTTCAAGATCCTGCTGGGAAGTCCAGACTGTTCGTAGAGATGGACTGTCAGAAGTATGCAACAAGTACTTTGACAGGATTCAGAGCAAGCCTCGTAGAACACAGAGGATCAAAATTGATGGACACAACCTCTGCTGATAGACTGATACAGGTCATCGACTCAACAATCAACCTCCAAAACCTCTGCATCAGTTTCTATTACGAGCTTAGAGAAAAAGGATTCGACAACAGAAGTTTCAACGACTTCACAAACGCCAACATCTGAAGTCTTTTTTCAACCTCTGCAAACATTTCGTTTCATAATGTAAATCAATGTAAATGCCTCTGGCATATTTTATGTATGAAAGAAATGTAAATTTTTTTGAGGTATAATGTTTCACCTCTTGTTATGTACTTAGCCTAAAAATCTGCACTTTTCAATTTTTTTATTTTTCAATACTTAGGGGGAGATTGTTAGGTCCAATCTTTCTATAAATAGAAGTAGAAAAATAGGCTAAGTATAGAAGTGTTCGACAGAGGCTCTACCGAGTAGCCGAGTAACCGAGAAGACAGAAGTCTTCGACAGAGGCTCTGTCGGGTTAACCAAGAAGACCGAAGTAAAGAAGCAACAGAAGACACTTCTAAGCAGACAAGGCCACAGAGCTTCTGTCATACTTGACAGAGCTTCTGTGGTAAAAAGAAGATCTACGCAAAAGATCTTAACAAGGACGAACATGCTTCTTACAATATCTGCCATTCGAAGGTTCTAAAGATCAATCGTACAAAGGCGTGACCTGACAACTCCACGTGTCAAACTCTGATAGGTTTCCGCCTAAAGCTGAATACAGAGCATTTAATGAACGTTGTATCTGCAACAGTTGCAGAATAGTGTTTTGTACCCTCCAGCTGCTATTCCTCAACAGTGTCTTTGTACCTTCAGTCCTTATTGTCCCCTTTAGAAGTAGTATAAATAGAAGGCTCATGTGAGCTCTTCTATTAAGCTTTTGAAAAACACACACACCATTAGAACAGATTCTTGTTAAACCTTTCGGTGTTCTTGGTATTCTTGATATATCAAATACAGTGAATCATTAAGCTATTTATCTGTCTTATTTACATTACTTGTATTTGATATTGTGTGTTATTCTACCATATTATATCTGTTTAGTTCGTCAAATACGCTTCCGCATTACATATAAACATCGATGTTAAGCATACCGACTAGATATAAACATCATTGTTAAGCAAAACAGGAACCGACAAATTGGTTAATCTCACAAGGTTTAAAAACCAACATTTTACTCCCCCTAGAATGATGCATAGATTTTCAAAAATATTTTTCATCATCTAGGGTTTGTTAAAAAACAATTAGAAGTACTAACCTTGATGTCTTTTTGTGAGTCTCAGATCCGTGCAACGAACAATGAAATCAATAGATAATAAAAGAGAATTTATGATTTCAACTGGTCATCCATATACTGCTTTCAATCAGAGAGAATTACAATATGAGTTTAGGAAAGCAATGAACAACTTAGCCTAAAACAGAGGCTTAGAAAACTATTTATATGACGGGTCCGTGGTTAACAAGCCCACGGCCCGTTCACTAACTAAACTCAAAATAAAGAATTACAATACAAACCCTTGAACTTTAATTCAACAATAAATGACCCTAACAATCTCCCCCTTTGAATTGAAGTTCGAGTTGGCGCCAGTTTGCAACATATCTTTTTCGTAGCGCGAAGTATACCTCGAACATTCTGATAGCACGGCGATAGTCGATGCGTTCTTCAACCATTTCCAAGGCTTTCCGAGCAGTTGTTTCTTTTGGATTGGGAACATACGAAAGCCTTCGAGTTTCAGACTCGTGAGATATGATCTTTCGAAGAGCATCTTGAACTTTGAAGAGCGTGCCGTCGCAGAATCTGTCTACTTGACTGAAACGCAAAAATCTTTTCTCTTTCCATTCGTTGAAGTAGACAATCCCAAATTCAGGTTCTAGAATAAGAGTGTTCTCGGGATACATCTTCAATTCAGGAGCTTGCAGATTCGGCTTTATCAGATTTATCTTCTTTGCCCTGTTCTCGATTGCCATTTTGAAGTCCGTGAGATATGACATCATAATAGTATGGACCAGGAATCGACGAACAGCTTTGAGCGCCTTTGTAACTGGAAGCGGTTGGATAGTTCTTGAACGAAGGTCTTTCAGAATATCGTAGAAGTCGAACGGTCGGAGGTGCTGGAAGTCGGCTTCAGAAAATCTCCATTCATTCCCATCTCCGCGTCTGACGGTGAATACAGGATAAACAACTTTCATAATTCGGCCTGAATCGATGTTGAGCACTTCTGTGATCTGATGCTTGGTTCGTACTTGGCTAACTAGTAGACACCGCTTCATTGCACTAACGTACCGGCGTTGGTATTCGGGGTTAGAACTGTAAATACCAAGGCAGAAGGTCGGCTCGATTGGGCGTAGCTTGTGAACGAACAACTTCTTCAGGGATTCCTCCAGGTGAGGAATAAATATCGTGATCTTCTCCTAACGGATTTTTTGCTGTTGAGGAGGTGGGAGATCATAAGCTGTCGGTTGCAGAGGAGATGTCAGAATATCGGCGGTTGTAGTTTCAGGTCTTGTTGAAGTTTCAGCGGGTTGAGCATAGTGAACGGGGGTACCATATAAATTCTGGAGCAGAAACTGGTCGTAGTCTACATTGTCATCTTCATCAGTAGGGAAGACCAAACTAACCTGGAAATTTGCAGCACTGGGGGCTTTTTCATACCATGCATCTTCGGTTTCCGGGTTGGTCTTGCAGTCTGGATCTATCAGGTTGATTGTAGACTCAACTGATGTGTCAAAAGTAACCAGTTCCTGTTCTGTTCCCTCAGGCTTTTCAACCGTCGGGTCTTCATCATCCAAGATATCCATGTCAATTACCATCTCGGCTAAAGGTAACTCGGCTTCAGGTGCTTCTGATGTTGTTGCCGCAGTTGAGGGTTCCTGTTGAACCACAATAGTCGTGCTTGCGCTTTAGACCGCCTGCTTGACTCAGTTAGTCTTTGTCTTTTCTCCCCCTCACGGTGATCAGGATCATCCTGGTCATCGTGCTTGCGCTTTAGACCGCCTGCTTGACTCTAGCAGGTATCTTCGAGTGACCGGACTCTCTCGGACAACGTTGTGAGCGCTTGGTTGAAGTCCTTAAGAGTCGAGTCAATGGTATCCAAGCGAGTGGTAATGGATGACGAAGGAGCAGTGACCTGGGATTTCAGAACGAATAGCAGGTCTGCTTCGGTTGAGGCATCGGTTTCGGATTGTTGTAGCAGTTGGGCTAGAAGCATCGTCTTGAGGGTGTCCACCGAGTAGGTGGGTTGAGTAGGAGCCGGTGGAGGTGTAGGTGCGGTTTCAGCTTCATCAATCTTCTCTTTTCCTTTGATTAAGCTCTTGATTTTGGCGAGCTCAGCGGCGATGTGCTGCTCCATTACCTCGCGGACAGCCTTGAGGGTGCTGTCCAGGGACCCTTGTGACACAAAGTCTGGTAATGTAACTCCGGGATCACTTAGATTACCCGTTGAGGCATCTACCTGAGAGGCAGAGCCACCTACGTTCACGGTTTGCGCAAGGATAGCCGTGGTAGGATTTCCGTCCGATCCTCGTGTTCCGCTAGACGGAGACACTACAGACGTTCTGATCGAGTCACGAAGAGTCTCGATTTGGTGTTCCTCATCATGTGTCATAGCCGAAGAATGATCAATTTCAAATGGCTCTAGACTCGATGGTGCACGAAATGAAGTCAAGAACGGGGGCTGCTGGTCTCTTATTTCAACACCAGTACTCTCCGAGTGAGAGACCGGTGGAAGTTGTTCTTGATCCCCGTGAGAAACTGAAACATCCGTCTTTTGAGAGATGGATGAGTGGATAAGGGGGTTGTGCAATTGCTCCGATGGGTCCACAGAGGCTTATTCAATATCCTGTTCCAACAAATGAGACGGGATAGTAGATGTGGCTACGCGGATATCACTCGATTGGGTTCGCTCAGGAGCCTCTTTATCTTTACGGCTCAATCTTTCCTGGTTAGCTTTCGAATGCAGTTCTCTCATTCTCACATGTTCTAACTCGTCACCTAATACTACCTCGGGTCTCCTAGCAGGTTGAGAAGAAGTGGTAGGTGAGTCAAGTGGGATGCCTTCGGTAAAATCTGGGTTTGGTCCGATACCGTGAGGTATTAGGGATGCGCGCATGGCACGGTCAGTATCAGAATCTGTGGAGTCAGATCCCACGTCTTCAACTTGGTGGCTAGAACTAGGACGCGGATCAAATGCACCTTCTATTGCGGTTCCCCTCCCGATAATTCTCAACACACCCCACCCGGGAGTCCCAGCTGCCCGGGCCCTTCCTCCTCTTACTCTCGGACCCTCACGTCTCTCGGGTCTATGTCCCGGGGGAGGTCCCTTCGGCGCTGGCTGGACCATGGGATTTCCTAACTCTTCTCTATATGCTACTACTCCCGGTGCATTTGGGTCCGCGTGAGCGAGTAGGGCTTCAGGTATGGGCATGGCTATGGCATTGGATGGGTTACGGATTACCATATATTGTAGGTGGTGATGAGGACATACCGGATGGTTTAGGCGTCACGGTATGGCTGGATTGGCGTCCATATGTTGTCGCACCGCCAGTGAAAGGAAACACGGGTAGAGGAGGAACTTCTTTTGCTTGGAGCCTCCGATTTGTCGAATCACTTGGACCAGTTTTCGCCAGATGATCATTGTGAAGTCCACGTGGCGGTTGTAGCACACTGCATGAACTAATCGTAGGAAATCGTCGGTGCACTGGTCGATGCCCTTCCATCTGGATGAAAGACACCTGTTCAGAATCGTGAACAGTGTGTACTAGATGGGGGCCAGGTACTTTCAGTTGAACGCAGAAGGTCGATCGATAGCGCGGTTGTAACCGAGGGTGCGTACTTGAGCACACAAAGTCTGGTCATTGACCGCGGGGTCATAGCCTTGGTGTCCGCCGGCGTTGGCTCCAGGAAGTGAAAGTAGGCGGCAGAAGGCGTCATGTGTGAGCGTGAAAGGTTGGTTATCGATCCGTGCTGTGATCGTCTGTAAATTGCCTGCCGTGATAACTTGGGCAGAGAACCATACTTGAAGCACATACAGCAGAGGGACGGCGGCAGTAGCGGTGAGTGCCTCACGGAGAGGGTGACGCATAAGAATATCCACAACCACCCGGTGTTGTGGTTGTGGTCGGAACTGAGCCGGGTCCAGGTGATGGTTGTTTGGCTCTATCTCGGTGCCATGGTCTGGTTCGACCTAGGCGTTATCAGTAGCCTCATCTATGAATTCCTCTTGAGGAATTTGTTCACCGGGGTTTTGTGGATTATGTTCCTGATCCGCCATGTATTATCTGTAAAAGGAACACAATTAGATACTGAGGCGGATGAACAAGTATCAGTGTGTACCTTTGCATTAAATGGCTCAATCTGAGACAGATTGAGGACTGGCAGTGATAAAATAGGTACGGGATAGACAAAACAGGAGTGTCCGGACGAAAGTTGGGAAAAACAACACTTTCCGGACAAAACCAAGTATCCGGACAAAGGGTGTCCGGATAACAAATGAAACCGGGTGAAATGAAGGTGTCCGGATAAAATGCACAATCCGAACTGTTGATCCAAACCCTCAGTGATTTGATAATGACCCTCTCTTAAACACTTAGTGAAAATTGTAAGTAAACAATATGTATCAGAGTTTCACTATCGCTGATAAGTACTAAGACTTTACAGTACCGGTGATAGGAACTCTCATTCTTTAGATTAGATATTCAGCGAACACTGTTCATCATCATATAGCTCTGAGCCTGTTCAGTCTATGAGATGATCGCTGATAAGTTAGTTGTTTACTTATGATCCCTTAAGACAAGTTTCACGTCAACCAAAGTTCTACGCTGAAGTCGAAGATCAAGCTCAAGAACAAGCGACAAGTCTACTCATGAACTGATGCGGATATCAGCAAAGCAAGACCTGTCCATTCAACGTGAAGTATCAAGTAGAAGATTTCAGCAATTGCTGAACTTTATCATTCGCTGATAAAGATCCGACTCAACGAAAGCTGATCATGAAGTCTCCCTGCATGTTACTATTGTCTTACCTCCCTTGCACGTCTCCGTACGAACTGTCAGAACGGACATCCCTTTTGTCTGTAATCGTACAACAACTCTAATTCTACACTGTGCACCATGCGGCTACTAAGGTTGTCTACAAAGGTCAATGATATGCAACCACTCAGTTGCTGCCACGTGTAAAGCCATACTGCCATGCATTAAATGCATGCAGTATATAAGAAGATCCTTACTTCAGTTTTGAAGTGTGTTCGGACCATCTTCTTATATCTTATTGTTAAGTTATTATTCGTAATTTCTTTAACTCTTTCTAGTGCAAGAAACTTAGTGTTTCTCAAGACTTGTTAAGATTAGGTTTATCCTTAATCTTGTTCCGCAACAAGTTGTAAATTGTCTTGACTTATTAATAAACAATTTAGAAAAGTAAAAACGTGTGTTTGTATTTAACCCCCCCTTCTACAAACTTGTATAGCACTTCGGGACCAACAAGTGGTATCAGAGCGGATTTGTTTAATCTCATAAACAAGATCTGATCTATACTAAGATTTCTCTTCCTTGCTATTTCCTAAAATGGCTACCAACACAAACACAAACTATATTGACAACGGTTCTCTTGCAAAACCCCCTAGATTCTCCAGAGATAATTTTAATCTATGGAAAAATAGGATGATTCTCTTCTAAGAAGGTGTAGACCCTACTATGCCTTATTATCTTGAAAACGGCCCATATATTCTTGTAAGAATTGATGCTGCAGTTCCAGCCGCTGAGAATAGACCTGCTATTCCAGAAAGGCTGATTCCTAAGGAAATTCATATGTGGACTGATGAAGATAAGAAGAAAGTGGCTATCGACACCAAAGCTAGATCCATACTCTCCATGGCTCTTCCTGACGAAGTCTACCATTCCGTCATGAACCTAAAAACCTCAAAAGCTACGTGGGACACAATCTGTGTTCAGTATGAAGGTACTTCTGAAGTCCAGGACTCTCGAAAGATCAACCTGGTAAGACAGTATGAAAGCTTCATTTGGGGTAAGAATGAAACTCTCTCTGAAGTACATCAACGTTTTAACTGCTTAATAATAGATCTAAAAACTGTTGGTAAGGAATATTCTAACTTTGAAGTACTGACAAAGTTCTTAGAATGTTTACCTGAAATCTGGGACAGTTATTCTATGTGTCTCAAGTTGTCAAAGGATCTAAAATCAATGACCCTTTCTACCTTATATGGCACGATGCTGAATCATGAGCAATCGAGTCATCTTAAGAAGAATATTGTAAAAGATTCCAAAAGCACCCCTGTTGCTTTAATCTCAGAGTCACCTTCCACTCAGCGATCGACTATCACTGAGTTGGAAACTAACTCTGAAAGATCATCAGACTCTGACGTTTCAGATAACGATGAAACTCTGGCATTCCTGGCTAATAAGTTCAGGAGATTTGCTAGAAAGAGTAATTTCAAGAAGAATAAACCTCTTGCTATTACTGACAAGCCAAGATCATCAACCCCTGTTGATAAGGTTACTGCTACTTGCTATAACTGTGAAAAGATAGGACATTTTGCAAGCGAGTGCAGGTCAAAGAAAGTCTCTAGACCCTCAGTTTTTCCCAAGAAAAACTTTATTCCCAGGAATAGAGAAGAAAAATATAAAAAGCTGAAAGAAAGGTATGCAAAGCTGAAAACCTTTAAGAAGAAAGGCAAAGGCCTCATGGCTGACTATGATTAGGCTGCCTCTGACGAAGAAGAATCATATGACTCTGAAGATGATGATGAAGCCAATCTATGTCTCATGGCCAAACTTGAAGATGAGGAAGACAACTCTGACATTCCCTCTACTTCAACCTCTGCAACTCAGGTATCACCTTCCTTCTTTACCAATATTGCAAATATTGATGAAGCTGATTGTCTTCGAAAGATCGATCTCTTGACTAGAAGTTTATATGAAGCCATGAATGGCAAAACTGTAGTTGAAAATCAAAACCTTGATCTCGCTGAACAGCTTAAAAACTGTCACCTTCAAATAGAAAATCTTTCTAAAATTGAAGAAGATTTTAAAGATCAAGGTCACCTAAATCAGCTAGTCAAAATCGAGCGCGAAGAAGCTATCGCTGCATTGAAAGCTGAAAAAGCTACTGTTGATGGATGGTATAATTCCTCAACAAAGATCACTGAGATAATTAAGTCTCAGATTCCCCTGAGTGATAAACGTTGTTAGCTACAGTTGCTAACTCCTATATATACTGTAGAGAATAGCTAAAGCTACAGTACATATGAGAAACAGACTAATAGAACAATTACACGTGTCCTAATTAGTAACTGAATATAACAGAAAATCCAAGTCATAAGTTCTGAACATGTTGTTCAGAACTTCTGAACATACTTCTGAATAAGCGCTTCAGAACATTTGTCTTCATAGTCAGAAGTTCTGAGTCTCCTACTCAGAACTCTGAACCTTCTAGTCAGAATCCAACACTTAGAATCTTTTTGAGTCTTTTACTCAGAACTTCTGAGTCTTCTACTCAGAACTTCTGAGTCTTCTGAGTCTTCTTTAGTTTTCTTACTCAGAACTCAACACTTGTGTTTTTAACAAAACTCTAGACCTAACAATCTCCCCCTTTTTGTCAAACACACTTGTACTTTTCATCATCAAATTCTTAGAGCAGGAATAATCTTCAGAAGGAGCTCTTCTGAATGCTTTGACAACTTTTGCTCAGAATTCTGAATAATCTGAGTTAACAACTTCTGGTCAGTCTTTAATCAGCAGCAGCAACGATTTCCAAATTGATTTCTGTTATATATTTGCTTTTTCTTTGCTCCCCCTTGAAATGACAATTCTCATCTTCATTTCAGCTTTCATAAGATTTCTTTATAAGAAACAACCGATCAGTTTTCTTTTCCTCTTCTCCTTCTTAAAATAACATTTATCTCTTTTGTTATTTCTGTACAAAAACCATATCAATCTTCAAAATCTTTAGCTTTTCTCCCCCTAAAGTTTTGGAAAGCAAAATCATCTTCAAAATCTTTAGCTTTTCTCCCCCTTGATTTTCAAAACTTTAGCGATGCTTGTTAGGTCTAGAGTTTTGTCAAAAACACAAGTGTTGAGTTCTGAGTAAGAAGACTAAAGAAGACTCAGAAGACTCAGAAGTTCTGAGTAGAAGACTCAGAAGTTCTGAGTGAGAAATCTCAAAAAGATTCTAAGTGTTGGATTCTGACTAGAAGGTTCAGAGTTCTGAGTAGGAGACTCAGAACTTCTGACTATGAAGACAAATGTTCTGAAGCGCTTATTCAGAAGTATGTTCAGAATTCATATCTTGGGATATTCTCTGTTATATTCAGTTACTAATTAGGACACGTGTAATTGTTTTATTAGTCTGTTTCTCATATGTACTGTAGCTTTAGCTTTTCTCTACAGTATATATAGTGTTAGCAACAGTTTGCTAACTAATCTTTGATATAATCTTTGGTGAATCCATTTAGAGAAAAATTCATTGTAATATCTTGTAATTCACAGATTGTTAATAAATCATATGACCAGTTGCTGTGAATACGATCTTAATTGTTCATATTTGATTGTAAGAGTGTATCCTGGACTTTCAATTGGTATCAGAGCCAAATCGATGAATCTTTTCTCGATACGATCATCGGATCTCGACAATTCAAGTATTTTTGCCCGATCTACATGTAAGTTTGCTCAAATATCATATGCTCTTGAAGATTTTCTCGTTATTTGATTCCAGATCATCTCCAATTTTTAGAATCGAATTTCGACAAGTTTTGACGTTTTTCGAAATTTTCGAGAGTTTTTCGGTGTTCTTCGTGAAGATCTTAAGATCCGGAAAGTTTATCTTGCATGATTCGATTCTAGAGTTACAGATCCGTTTCTTTATTGTTTTTGGAGAATTCTCAACGATCAGATCTCAAAAATATGAAGATCTAAGTAACATTTGATTTTTAAAAAAAGTGACAGTAAGATCTCGAAGTTAATCACGATGGAGAAAATCAAAGTTGATATTTGAGTGTGTTTTTGATCGATTTATCATCACAAATCAATTATTTTATGGATTTCGAGCATTCTACATCTTTCAGAATCGAAATTCATCGAGAAATGAGTGAGAAATGTAGTCTGAAAGTTTGCTCGCCGGAATCTGCTAGTGTCGCCGGAATGCTCGCCGGAAAAACGTTTTTGGCTAGAAAAACGTTTTTTTGTTCTATTAAACCTCTTCAGATCTATTCGTTATGATTCTTTAGTCATCCATAAATCATTTGGCATGAAATTTCTAGCATGAAATCGAATATTTTTGAGTTGTTGGAAATCTCGCCGGAAAAACGGTTTTGGCCGGAATTCAAGTTTTCGTCGGAGTTTCGATGTTATTTCACCGCATATTTGCTCGATTTGATGTTTAGATCATTTAGCAATGGTTTGGTGCGAATTCCAGCAAGAATACGAAATTTTTGGTTGTTGGAAGAACTCGCCGGAAAAGGTTAGTTACGGTTGCCGGAAAAAGTAGTTACATCACCGGCGTGTGTTTCTAAAAATATCTTTCTTGGATGATTTGAAGTCATTAGAAACAAAAAGAATTGATTTTGTTTGTGAGAACCAAAAGAAAGTTGTTTTGACGTGGAGAATGAAAGCAAAATGGTGCAAGATATTAACAATGCTTGATGTGGAAGATATTGAATAGTGAAAATTAGAGGTTATCTCTCACGACCGCATGGTTCCTATTCTTCATTGAAAAATCATTTTTTATGATTTTAAACCATAATGGAACCAAAAGAAAGTGGTTTTGATCATCAAAATTGGAAGATAAATGGAGGTGTAATCCACAGTACGTGAATATCAAGTTTGTGAAGAAGATGAATAGTGCTAACATCTCAGTTAGTGGCCAGTTAGTTTTTCTAACATTTTTGGTCGAGATTCCGTTAGTTTTGTCAAAATTTGAGATTTTTGCTAACGGAACCCGTGTGGCATCACTCCTACATTTAGTTTGTCACACATTCATCTCCACGACATCGATTTGCGTACGATTCCTCGAAATCCCTACCGAGTAGCGCGTGTTTTTACCGTTCCTCCTTCGAGCAAATTCGGACCAAGCTCTTAAGCCGAATTCTTACTCAACTCGTGGTTCAACGACGGATTCTTTGTTTTAAACTAAGAATGCATTTGGCTTATCACTCAAAACTCACTCGTTATCATTCTTGTGGGCTTATCGGAACGAGCTCGAGTTTCTACATTTTGGAGATGTTTTTCGTGCACTTAGTCGGGGTTATGGAGTACATTGAATCTGATTTTTCAAGGTTGAAAATATGATGAATAAGAGCAACTTTCAAGGGGGAGCCGAGCCTACATTTGAAGAATGCACCGCTAAAGTTTTTCAAGAAAATCAAGGGGGAGAGGAGTTAAAGACTTTTAAGTGATTTTACTTTCCAAAACTTTAGGGGGGAATGTTAGGACATTTAAGTTGTCCTAAATAATTAGAAAGTTTTGTAAAGTAGTGGATTTGGGCCTAATGGGCTTAGACATGTAAATGGGCTTGGGCTTACTTGTTGTAACAAGGGACGTGGAGTATAAATAGATCTTGTATTGTAGAGTTGTAAATAACAAATTCCATAATACAAAATGTAGCTCTCTAATCTCACATTGTTCTCTCTAGATTAGATTTCCTTTTCTAATAAATAACTAGTCCTCTTCTACCTTATCTTGTTACAATTACTTGAAGTGTTTGATGAAATGCATGTGACAGATTTGATTAATTCTTGCATGTCCTAGATTTGTGTTGATTCTCATTTTTGATCATAATTCATAGTTGATATTCGAATTTGTCATTTCATCATGCCTGAGATTATTGAAGTTTTTGTGAGACCTGCAATTTCTATAACTAGTTCAGACAATTTACAAAAATTAAGTCCTGTAAAAGCAAAAGAAACAATTTCTGAACCAAAAACTGAGATTGTTCATTTTGAAAGCAAGATTGCTAATCTTCAAGCAAAACAAGAAGAATATGCAAAAGTTATAAAGATTTTGCAAAAAGAGAAATCTGATTTTCTAAAGGATTTTGAAAAGGTTCAAGAAAACATAAAGTTGTTAGAAAAAGAGAATGTTGATTTGAAAGAGAAAGACAATTTTAGAAGAAAGATGTTGACAGAGTCTGAAAATAGAATCAAATCATGTGAAATGAAAAATTGTCAACTCTTGAAACAGATCTATGATTTTGAACAAGTTCTTATACTTGAAAGAGTGAAATTTGAGAAAGAGAGAAGAGACTTTCAAACTGAGAGGAAAGGTTTTGAAACAAAGTCTGTTGAATTATCTTTGAAAATTTCTGATTTGGAGAAAATTCTTGCAAAAGAAAGAAAAGAGTTTGAATGCAAGAAAAATGTTTTTCAAAAAGAAAAGATTGGTTTTGAGAAAAAGAAAACAGGAATGTTAAATGAGTTTTCTGTAAAAATCAATGAGTTGGAGAAAGAGTTAGAAGATGGAAGGAAAGAGACTGAAAAGAAGAAGGTAAATGGCTTTAAAGAAAAATGCTTAAAAGATGAGTTTGAGAAGGAAAAGAAAGTTTTTCATTTGGAGATAAGGAGGCTTATTAATAAATTATCTGATTTATCAACTAAAATCATGATAGAGAGGAAGTCCAAATCTGATTTGCAGTCAAGGTTTGATTTGTATGTTAAAAAGTTTAGGGAATTTGAAACGAAAGTTGTTGACAAATCAAATCATAGTTCAAAAGACCAGATTCGTTCTTCTAATCTGTTTTATGATTCTGCTATTGATAAATCTTATAATTATTCTTTTAAAAAGATAAAAATGGAATGGAGAGTTAAAGGAACAACTTCCAAGAAAGAAGTGCCAAAATCAAAAGTTCCTAATTCAAATGTCAAGAAGAACAATACATTTCAAAGAAAATCTTTTGTTAAACCTGATGTGATTTATTCTGTAAATCAATTAGTCAGAGTTGCACAAAAGAAACTTTGTTGTTCATATTGTGGGACTAATGATTTTGTGAACAAGAATTTTATTCAGCACTGGTTTGGTTCTTATAGAATATCTGCATATGCTACTGCACCTAACAAACCTGGACCCAAGTTCATATGGGTACCAAAGTCAACTTAATCTGTTTTGCAGGTTATTCATGTGTAGAGCTGAATGATAATACTGACACATGACTTAAAACCGATGCTGTGCTTAAATTGAGAATCTTGACTTTTGAATAATTCAGTCCAAAACTCGATCTGAATGTAATTATGGATTTCTGATTCATATAGATCAATTTGTTGATCTTGAGGATTTTTTTGAAAAAGTTTTGTTTGCTATGAGGTTATCGAACTCATAGATGTGAGTGTTGGATTCTGACTAGAAGGTTCAGAGTTCTGAGTAGGAGACTCAGAACTTCTGACTATGAAGACAAATGTTCTGAAGCGCTTATTCAGAAGTATGTTCAGAATTCATATCTTGGGATATTCTCTGTTATATTCAGTTACTAATTAGGACACGTGTAATTGTTCTATTAGTCTGTTTCTCATATGTAATGTAGCTTTAGCTTTTCTCTACAGTATATATAGTGTTAGCAACAGTTTGCTAACTAATCTTTGATATAATCTTTGGTGAATCCATTTAGAGAAAAATTCATTGTAATATCTTGTAATTCACAGATTGTTAATAAATCATATGACCAGTTGCTGTGAATACGATCTTAATTGTTCATATTTGATTGTAAGAGTGTATCCTGGACTTTCAATGCTTTTTCTCCTCCTTAATGAATAACCTTGCCCCCCCTCAAAATAAGAATTCTTGAGCAAATTGTTTTCTCCCCCTGAAAGTATGCATGTATTTCATTAAAATTATTCATTTCAAATATAGTGCTTTAATGAAAACATTTATACAAGAAAAACAAGACTCACTGAACTACACTTGATAACTACTAACATTTGATCATTTGAAAATTTTACAAAAGAAATCCAACTTAATGAAATTTATCAGATTTTTCAATCAAATGAAATCAAATGCATGTGTTTGGATTCAAATACAAGTCATCATTGCATATCAAGTTAAAAATGTTCAGTTTTAAACCCTTTATTAAATCTATTTGGTGTGCTTAGCATGCGAAATATGATTAGCTTCAAGAATATGCAATTCTAAATACATATACGAATACTTTGCTCTACTCACACTATTTGTCCAAAATCAGGATTTTCACAAATTTACAGGTTTATTGCGACTTTGAATTTTCCCAAAGTTTCAAGAGATGTGTGCTCATTGGCATCTTTTAATTTTGTGCACATTGGCATCTTTTAATTTTGTGCACATTGGCATCTTTTAATTTTGTGCATATTGGTATCAGAGCCAATCAACAAACAAATTCGTCCAAGAGTGTGTTTGATCGCGTTCTTGAAGTTTCTTGATCAATTCGACAATTGATTCCGCTGCTTCTAACAATTCTTGAATTCCTAACAATTCTTGAATTCGTTTCTATCATTGATTCAAGAAATTTGAATTTGTCTTTCTGTTGAATCGATATCTTACAATCAAGTCATCCAAAGATTTTCTCTCTATGCTGATTAATTCTCGAAATTAAACAGAGATCACAGGTATGTTTTCGAAATTCTTGATTGGTTTCTTGATCAAGGTGATTATATCTGCTGCATGTTGATTAGTATTCAAATTTTTTGTTGAAAAGAAGATTTCATTAATTCATGTACTCTAACTGTTTGATAAAATGCATGTGACAGATTTGATTAGTTCTTGCATATTCTAGATCTATGTTGATTCTCAGTTTTGATCAAAATTCATAGTTGATATTTGAATTTTTCATTTCATCATGCCTGAGATTGTTGAAGTTTTTGTGAGACCTGCAAGTTCTATAACCAGTTCAGACAATTTAAAAAAATTAAGTCCTGTAAAAGCAAAAGAAACAATTTCTAAACCAAAAACTGAGATTGTTTATTTTGAAAGCAAGATTGCTAATCTTGAAGCCAAATTTGAGGAAAGTGCAAAAGTTGTTGTAAATTTGCAAAAAGAGAAATCTAATTTTCTAAAGGAATTTGAAAAGGTTCAAGAAAACATAAAATTGTTAGAAAAAGAGAATGTTGATTTGAAAGAGAAAGGAAATTTTAGAAGAAAGATGTTGACAGAGTCTGAAAATAGAATCAAATCATGTGAAATGAAAAATTGTCAACTCTTGAAACAGATCTATGATTTTGAACAAGTACTTATACTTGAAAGAGTGAAATTTGAGAAAGAGAGAAGAGACTTTCAAACTGAGAGGAAAGGTTTTGAAACAAAGATTCATTGTAATATCTTGTAATTCAAAGATTCTTAATAAATCATATGACCAGTTGCTGTGAATACGATCTTAATTGTTCATATTTGATTGTAAGAGTGAATCCTGGACTTACAAACGTGGTCTTGGTTACAAAGCTGATACTCTAGAACCAACCACTGATCGTTCCATGCTCTTATTTGGAACTTTCGTATCCCCAGTCGCTGATACTTCATCCTCTCAGTGTTCCTCTTCTAAACCGCCTATCCCTGAGGAAATCTCTACCTTTATCCAAAACCTACCTCAGTCTTTAAAAACAAAGGTAAAGTAATTGCTTTTAACCAAAATCCTCAGAAGGGTACCTCTGTACCAAAGCTGAACGCTTCTAAAGCTTCAGTGACTTATCCCTCTGATTCAAAGAATAAGATCTCTGGATTTATTCAGCGTGGATCTATTCAGCGATCTACTCCTAGAATCAAAGTGGAAATCATTGGTAAGAAATCCGAAGAACTAAATGTTCCTTCCATTTCAAAAGCCAATAGCTTACTTGGTGCTGGTCCTTCTAATTCAAAATCAAAAGCTCAGCATGCAAATGGTCCTAGAACTACTTTTGGTTATAGGAAATGTTATCATTGTGGACTTACAAATCATATTGCTAGTAAGTGCCCCACAGCCACCCAAGCTGAAAAGATAGCTAAGGTGAAGATCATTGCCCCCAAGGCAAAGAAGACCAGTGAGGTTAAGAAATTAACCAAAGTAAAGACTGACAAAGCTGAATCTTCAAATGCTGCGAAGACTGCTGAACCTTCCACCTCTTCTTCTAACCCCACTGACAAGTGTGTACACATGGTTAAGTAGGTACCCAAGAAAAACTAATCTTCTTTTGTAATGCAGGTTAAGAAGGGTATCTGGTATCTCGATAGCGAATGCTCTAGACACATGACTGGTATGAAGAACCTGCTCACTGAGTACAAAGAAGAGAAGGGTCCCTCTGTAACTTTCGGTGGAAATGGAAAAGGACATACCCGAGGGTTTGGTGTACTATATAATGGTACAACAACCTTCAGAAGAGTCGCATATGTTGAAGGGCTGAAGCATAATCTTCTAAGCATCAGTCAACTTTGCGACAAGGATAACAAAGTAATCTTTACTAAGGAATTCTGCTTTGTCGCTGACAAAAAGGAGAAGATAGCTCTCAGCGGTTATCGTTTGGAAAATTGTTTATGTAATAAACATGGACTCAACAACCACTGAGAACTCCTGTTTCTTCTCAAAAGCCTCATCTGATGTCAACTGGCTATGGCATAAGAGGCTCTCTCATCTAAACTTCAAGACACTGAACACCCTTTCTTCAAAAGAGTTAGTCACTGGTCTACCTCAGCACTCATACGCCAAAGAGTCCTTATGTTTAGCGTGTGAGAAAGGCAAGCAGACCAAAGCAAACTTTAAGTCAAAGCAAGTTTCCTCAGTATCATCTCCTCTACAACTTCTCCATATGGATTTGTTTGGCCCTGTTAACAAACAATCCATCGCTGGAAAAAAATATACGCTGGTCATAGTTGATGAATTCTCTCGCTATACGTAGGTTATGTTTCTCCGTTCTAAGAGTGACACCCCTGAAGAACTCATCACCTGTGTTCGGAAGATGGAAACCCTCAACAATTTGACAGTTCGCTCAATAAGGAGTGATCATGGGACTGAATTCAAAAACAGTTCTCTTGATTCCTTCTTTGAGAGTAAGGGTATTTCTCACAACTTTTCTTCAGTGAGAACACCACAACAAAACGGAGTCGCTAAAAGAAGAAATAGAACTATTATTGAAGCTGCACGTTCAATGCTCAGCGATTCTCACCTGCCTACTCAGTTTTGGGCAGAAGCTGTCAACACTGCTTGTTTTACGCAAAACAGGTCGCTGATAGTCAAAAGATATAAAACAGCCTATGAACTTTTTCATGGGAGAAAGCCTTCAGTTAGCTTTCTTCACATCTTTGGATGTCAGTGTTTCATACTGAACAACAGAGATGCCCTTGGAAAGTTTGATCCTAAGGTTGATGATGGAATCATTCTTGGATATTCTTCAATCTCCAAAGCCTTCAGAGTCTTCAATCGAAGAAGACAAACTGTTGAAGAAACTATTCACGTCACTGTTGACGAATCCCGTTCAGCGAATTCTAAAGCTTCTGCTAATACCGAAGAACTGAATCAATGGATGTTTTCTCATCTTGGTGATTCAGAAAATATTCCCACTCCTCACACTCATATAGTTGAAGATGATAGTCCTACTATCATCCCAAACATGCAGAATAGTGAAGCTGAAACATCACGGGTCTCAGCAGTTCCTTTAAACACTATACCTGCTTCTGAACCAAATGTCTCAGACATTCCATCTACTTCTCAACAATCAGTGAATGAGATGACATCTGCACCTACTCCTCTCTTGGCTGATATTCCAGAAGTTGTTGAAGCTTCATCTTCAGCTCCTCCAGTTCAATTTGAGTCAGCAACTTATGCTCCTGCTCAGCGATGGACTGTAAATCACCCAATTGATCAAATTCTTGGTGATCCAAACGCTGGTGTTCAGACTCGACGAAGTGCAGGTAATATTTGTTTATTTGTTAACTTTATTTCTCTGATTGAACCAAAGAAAATAGATGATGCCCTCAAAGATACAAACTGGGTCAGCGCCATGCAAGAAGAGCTGACTAAATTCGAAAGAAACAAGGTTTGGAAACTTGTTCGAAGACCAACTGACAAAACATTGATAGGCACTAAATGGGTCTATCGAAACAAGTTGGACGAACATGGAACTGTAACCCACAACAAGGCTCGTCTTGTTGCTCAGGGATACAGACAAGAGGAAGGAATAGATTACGACGAAACATTTGCTCCAGTAGAAAGACTAGAATCTATTCGTCTATTCTTAGCATATGCTGCACACAAAGACTTCAAAGTATATCAGATGGATGTTAAGTCAGCGTTTCTAAATGGAAAGCTAAATGAAGAAGTCTATGTGGAACAACCTCCAGGAATCTCAGATCCTAAGCGTCCAGGTTATGTTTATAAACTGGATAAGGCACTTTATGGCTTAAAGCAAGCTTCTCGTGCATGGTATGACACTCTCTCTACTTATCTCCACGTTGAACAATTTGAGCGTGGTAAAATCGATAAGACTCTATTCTTCAGGAAAGTAAAAGGTTATATTATTCTTGTTCAGATATATGTTGATGACATTATATTTGGTTCTACTAACCCTGACCTTTGTACTCGTTTCGCTGATAGAATGAAAGAAGAGTATAAAATGAGTATGATGGGTGAGCTAACATATTTCCTTGGTCTTCAGATAACGCAAAATGAAAAAGGAACTTTCATTAATCAGGGAAAGTATGTTAAAGATATGCTGAAGAAATTCGATTTAACTCAGAGTTCAGCTATGAAAACCCCTATGGCACCACCGCTGACACTAGACAAGGATTCAAATGGAATACCTGTTAATGTCACGCTGTATCGTGGGATGATCGACTCTCTCTTGTATCTTACAGCTAGCCGACCCGATATTATGTACGCAACCTGTTTGTGTGCACGATATCAAGCTGAACCTATGGAATCTCATATGATCGTTGTAAAGCGAAACTTTCGTTACCATAAGGGTACTATGAACCTAGGTCTTTGGTATCCCAAAGACTCAGGGTTCAGATAGTGATTTTGCAGGTTGCAAATTGGATAGGAAAAGCACCACAGGAGGCTGTCAGCTCCTGGGTGGAAAGCTGGTGAGTTGGACAAGTAAAAAGCAAAACTCAGTGTCCACCTCAACTGCTGAAGCTGAGTATGTAGCCGCTGGAAGCTGTTGTTCTCAGGTCTTGTGGATGAGAAATCAACTACTATACTATGACCTTCAGCTCTCGAAAATTCCAATCTATTGCGACAGCACAAGTGCCATCGCTATAGCCAACAATCCAGTGCTACACTCAAAGACAAAACACATCGAAATCATGTATCATTTTATCAGAGATCATGTGATAAATGGTGATATAGAACTTCATTTTATCCCAACTGACTATCAGTTAGATGATCTATTCACCAAACCTCTTGATGAGACAAGATTCAACTTTTTCATCAGCGAGCTTGGAATGCTGAACTTTGAAGAGTAAAATCTTCAGCGGTTCACATTTGATCAGCGATAGGATAAAATAAACTTGTATAACCCATTGTATCATTCTCTCTCTGAACATATTTGATTCACTGATATCAAGGTATGTTTTCTCTCTTACTCGCTGATGTTCGCCTAGAACTCAAAGATTTCAAAACATCTTGCTTCGCTAAATATCTCTTCCTTAACAGCGATACTTTGAAATTTCTTAAACCAACACTAATATTTCTATTCAGTGCTTCATATTTTCAAAAGTGTCCCTGAGCTTTCAAAACCTCAGAGACATGCTAAAATATGAAAGGACAGTTGTGACGTCATCGCAACGGATAAGCCCTGACACGTTATTTTTCTGACACACGATTGCACGTATCGTTTACCTTCCAATCAAATGCAAACACGTGTCCGTGTCATGATGAAAATCTTTTCCCGCTCAAGATTTTCTCTCTCTATACTCTCTTTATATAAACCATTTTGGGTTTATATTTTTCTCTTTACGCGAAAAACTTCTCCTCCAAGCAAGAAAAAGATTTACTGTTGCATTTTGAGCTCTCAAAATTTCTAGAAACTGTTCATCTTCTTCTTTGACGAACCAGGTTAATACTCTTATTATTTACCTACATTACTTGTTTATGATCTTATTCTTTGCTTTTAACAGATCAAACAAAAGAACTTTTATAAAATGAAATCATTTTCTGTTCATGATTTTATGAATACAACCTTCATGGTTGTTCTTCAAGTTTATATCAAAACTCGTAAACATGTTCTTCATATGTTTTCCAGAATTCCTTCTTCAAATGAAAACTGGAAAACACATAATCTCTACGTTTTGTAACTCTTTCTCAAAACAAGAAAAACCCTAATCTTTCTTAAAGGGATTTTTGGCTGAATGAAATGGACAAAATTCAAAAACATCTTATTGGAAAATATTTCCACATTAAGACTATTTGTTTTATTGATCTTTGGTTGAGCTGATTACAGAAATGGCTGCTCCTTCTACTGGTATTCCAACTGCTGAGAACACTACAGCTGCTGAGGAACTTGAAATCACCAAGGCTCCTCATGTCAAGTTCAAACTTGAGGAAATCTCATTTACAAAATCAAACAACCTCCATACGCTGTTCGATTTTCCTCCGAAGAAACAAGTCAAACATCTAGACGACGCTGTGAAATTTATGAAAACCTCTTGCCTCTCTACAGCCTTGACCATAACACCCCCTGCTAATCAGTTACTATTATCTCAATTCTGGTATACCGGCAGACACACTCAGCTACCATCATCCAAAGACCCTACCAAACTACTTGATGTCATCCTCTGTGACACTGATTTTGGCACCATCAAAATCAACCCTGCTATCATTCGAAAAGCACTGAATCACCCTGTTGCCACCAAAGATAAACCATTTGTTCCTTTTCCTGATCCCAAGAGACATGCTGATAGAGAAACACTCATTGCATTCTTTGATGCACTGAAGTACGTTTGGGATCAAGGGAGAGATGAAAAAGCCGAGAAGAAACCGACTGCAATCAAGAAGGCAAAGATGCCCAGTGAGATGAACTTCATCTTCACACACCTGATAAGCTGCATGACAGCGAAGAGTGGCTCCTCTGATCAAGTTGCTGAAGTGTCTCCATGTTGACTGGGCTTCGATAATCTACGACGATCTTGCGCTCAGAGTAGATTTTGCTGATAGACCATCATGGGTTCCATACCAAAGATTACTCAGCGCCGTCTTCCAAACCGGCCTTAAGGATAACTACCCAAAAGTAGGAGACCTGAAACTCTCTCAGGTTGGCCCTAAGGTGCTCGACTTCAAGCCCCTGCCAAACGAGGTATGTCTCTCTACTCTCTTATCTATTCTCAATCCTCCTTCTACTTCTGCGGCTCATTCAGTGGAAATCCCCACCGCTGATACCGCAGCTGCAACTTCCACTCCTTCTAGAAAAAGGAAACAATCTACTACCCAACTTGGTTCCAAAAGAATCAAGAAAACCAAGGAGCAACCCCCCCAGCATTTACATGCTGAAGACTCCTCAGCTCATCTTGAAGAGCTGATGGAAAGTTCAGTGGTACGCTCTGCCACAGCTGAACAAGCCACCCCTTCCATCCCAACTTTAGCGTCTCTAAACGCTGAAGTTATAAACTTGGAATCGACCCAACCTTCTTCAGTCTCTCATAGGACTGAAGAAGTGATTCTCAGTGGATCCAACACTGAATCAGCTCCACATCAAACCTTCTCAACCTTCGCTTGTCTCTCTACTCCATTGGACTCTAATCCAGTTTTCACCACGATCACTGGAGCACCCGTCATTCTTCCAGAAGCTAAAGCTGATACTTTTCAAGGAATGATGGATGCAGGACCTGCAGGAATGTCCATGCATACACGCACTCTAGCTGACGACATGGAACTTTTTTCAGGACATAGAAGTTTTGACGACTTCACCAGCCCTCCTGCAGGTATACACCAACCCATATATACTGTAACCAAACCCCAAAATTCTGAGCTTTCCTTTGTTCATAAGTACTTATCTGTTACAGGTCCTAATTTGGGAGACATCAACGTCTCTCTGAAGAACTTGGATATAAAGCTGACAGGTCTCACCACTACTCTCTCAGACAACTCTTCAGCTGTAACAAACGCTGGAGAAAATCTCAACAAGTTGACAAAAGTGGATGAACAGAATGCCTCCAAAGCTGATTTGGAGAAGGTTGATGGTACTCTTGGTGATTTTGCCAAAGTTCTTGGTGACATCTACACCGACCACACCTCTCTCAAAGCATCAGTTCAAACCATGTCCAACGAGGTCATAACGCTGAAGACATCGGTTGGAAATCTTCAGGGAGAGATGTCTGCTGTAAAGACTGACGTAAGTTCAGTGAAGACAATGGTGCAGCAGATCCTGAATCACATGACCGCCCCTGCCCCTACACCTTCACATTTTACTCCGGCGGATCGTGCTAAACTTTTCAAGATCACTGCTGCTATAACTGGCCTAGAAGACAGAGTAGCAGCGATTGAAAACTGCATAAGAATTACTGGCCAAGAAGACAGTAATCTTACTGCTGCTGCTGCTGAAAAGTCCGTTACCTTCCCCAACCATGATGTGGAAGAGGGGGAGAAGCCTAAAGAAGACCTTCCCCATAATGACGAGGGGGAGAAGAAAAATAAAGAATACCTTCCCCATGCTGAGTGGGAGGGTATTAAGACTAAAGCTGATGCTACCTCTTCAAAACCTCAGGGAGTTGAAAACCCTGAGGGAACCGAGAAACCTTCCTCTGTATCTGAGGGGGAGCAACTCGAAGAGCAGAACATTGAAGCTGCTACTAGTGTAACCTCACCCTACGCTAACGAGGTTGAATCTGATGAAGACGAAGCTGAAGACGATGAAGCTGTCGACATCTCTGATGATGAACCATCTTCTTCTCCAAAGAATGATGATGATGATGATGATGACTCCTTTATCGTCAAGCCTGTTCAGAAGACTACAGCTCTCAAAGGGATTTCGATAAACGAACCTTCAGGGGAGCAGACCAAGACAAAGCCTGCAGCGTCTGAAGCTGACAAAGGCAAAAACAAAGGCCTTGCTGCAGAAGACAATCTGATGATCTTGCTTCAAAAGCCAGTTTGTCAGGTACACTACCTCATATTCCCTTACACTGCATCCCTCCTCTATCCCTTCTCAATCTCAATCCTTCTATCCATAAAACCTCTATACACTTAACCACATTCTTTTCTCTATCTCTTTCTTCCCCAACTCTGCTTACTTAAACGATCACTCTGTTTCAGCTAGTCCTCTCCCCTGTTTGAGGATCCCGCTGAAGCTCCTTCGACTACACCAGGAATAATCCCAGCCACAAGAGCTGAAGAAATAATCCCTGTCTTGGATTTAACCACTGAGACTGATGAACCTGAAGAACAACAACTCTCTCACCAAAACAGACCTTCCTTGGCTCCTCAAAAGCTGAGTGAAGAGGATCAAGAAAAGAGAGATGCAATGATCAAGAGACTCGAAGATCGGTGAATCATCCTGAAGCGTGATCAACTTCCTTCTATTACTCCAAAGTTCAGACTTTCACAAAAGGAA
Organism: Saussurea involucrata; assembly: GCA_033807775.1. Classification (NCBI taxonomy): domain Eukaryota; kingdom Viridiplantae; phylum Streptophyta; class Magnoliopsida; order Asterales; family Asteraceae; genus Saussurea; species Saussurea involucrata. The sequence goes on along the minus strand of CM066314.1, from coordinate 101,888,432 downwards.
TACCAGGATCACCTCAGAGTTGAAAGGTTAATCGCTGAAAGAAGGGTAGCTGAAGAAAAAGACAGAGAACTCGCCATCCAACTTGTCCAACAATCGGTGAAAGACCCCGCGCTGAAAAGAACTCCCATTCAAGTCCAACGTCAGCTTTGGGAAGATGCTCGAAAGATTGTCGAGAAGAAAATTGAAGTATCTCAATCCACCCTCAAATGGTGTAAATATAAGGTACACTTCAGATATTTTCCAACAAGGATCAACAAGGTACACATCTCTGGAAGAACAACTATCGGAGTTCCTATTGTTGATATCCAATTGTTCAGAGAGAATGGCCAAACTGAAACCTTTGGTGCTGAAGCCGTCAAAAGGTATGGTCTCTCTGAATGGTTGGAGATGAGGATAACCATTCAGCAATCACATTCAAAATACAAGGATCATGTTGAGAAACTTATAAATCGACAGATCGACTTAGTCTCATCTGCTGTGGATATTCCTCCTCCTCCTGCTCTTAAATTGAAAAGAAAAAGGGCCTCTGCAAAGAAGAAGCTACAAGAATCAGATTCAGGTCCTCCCATACGAAATGAAACTGGTATTGGTTTCTCTCGCGCTAAAGTGCTTGGTCCTGACCCTGATCTATCTGCCCTTGACATATATCTGCCACCGGTGAACGTTTAATCCCTAGTAAAGTCATAAGTAATCCTTACGGTATATTCTTTAGTGACTACAAACTTGTATAGCCCTTCGGGACCAACACGAACAAAAGGGATTCCAGGCGAAAGATTGTCCTGGACAAATGGGAGTCCGTACGTATCAACAAATGTGTCCGGCCAACTAGGGTATCCAGATGTGGAGTGAGTTCGGACAAAATATATATTTTACGAGTGATACCGGACAAAAACATCCTAGACTTGAATGATTCCGGACACGACGAATGTGTCCGGACGAAGCTTAAATTAATTGGACTCAATATGGGTTTCGGACTATGTTCAATCGACCAAATCGATGGACGAGTTGTGCATTTGAGTGTGCGAAACGTAACTAATAACGATCAAGAGTGAAAATAGAACATCCTACCTGATTTCAAGACTGAAAACGAGTGAGAATCGAGAATTTGAGGAGAGTCCGAGCGAGAGAGAAACTCGAAGAGGGGTTTTGGGTTTTAGGTTTTAGGTTAAGATATTCCGGATAATAGAAAATGAGCGAGCCCGGACCCTTTTATACCGACAAGGTTATCCGGATGGGTCTACCCGGATACCCACCCGGTCCAGAAAGTTATTCGGAGTCAAGGGTATCCGGTGACTTGTCCGGACACTTTTGTCAATTTTAAATACATTCCATGTTTCATGAAAATGAAACCCTTCGGAATTCGACATAATAGTCTCTCGCTCCCCCTCAAACTGAGACTGAGGAACTACTTGCTCCCCCTCAGATAGTGCAATGGAGAGCCCGACACATAAAAACTTTTGAGCATTTAAAGAAAAACATTGTGTCGCTCCCCCTCAAATGATGAACAGTAGTTGAAAAACATATAGGAGTGCCCACACACAAAAAAGCTTTTTGACAGATGAAAGAAAAACTGTGTGTGACGCTCCCCCTCAACAATTGAGTAAACATACCTGATACCGCTGTGTGCTCCCCCTGAACACATGAACACTCGTGAAAGCACATATATAGACAAATAAAATTCAGACGACAGTATGAAATGAAAGGAAACACACGTAGAAAGAAAGAAAACAAACGAAATCTACCTATTAAATATAGAGACTAAATCTAACTGTGTAACTGAAACAAGTAGAATACAGGTGCGAGAAAGTGTATGCTCTATCAACAGGAGTGTAAACACCGGATGATAAGTAGACAGTTACTCGTAGATGTATGGAACTTATAACGGGCACACAATCGAATTAAGTATTTAGATTTAGCATACCTAACTTGGACACAAGAGTATTAAAACGTTTTTCGTCCAAGGGTTTTGTAAACAGGTAAGCTAACTAATGCTCAGTATTTACGAAGTAGAGTTCGACTGTACCTTTTTCCACGTGATCCTTAATGAAGTGATACCGAACGTCGATGTGCTTTGTTTTCATGTGTTGGACCGGGTTGCTGGATATAGCAATGGCGCTCTTCGAGTCGCAGTAAATTGGGACTTTGACATACGTAAAGCTGTAGTCCTTGAGTTGCGTTCGTATCCAGATTACTTGGGAACAGCAGCTCACGACGGCCACGTACTCCGCTTCGGCAGTCGCCGTAGATACGCATTGCTGCTTCTTGGACGCCCAACTCACCATGCTATCTCCCAAAAACTGGATATGTCCCGAGGTGCTCTTCCGGTCCATCATGCTACCCGTGTGATCCGCATCAGAATAAGCGGGTAACTCAAAACCTGTCTCCTTCGGGTACCACAAGCAAAGATCAGCAGTACCACGTAAATAACGAAAAATTCGTTTAACGACAGTTAAATGAGACTCTTTTGGTTTTGATTGAAACCGGGCACACAAAAATGTTGAAAACATGATATCCGGTCTACTCGCAGTAAGATACATCAAAGAACCGATCATACCCCGATACAGTTTAGTATCCACATCCGTTCCGTTAAGATCGGTGTGTAACTTAGTACCGGATGCCATAGGAGTTTTCATGGGTGAGGACTGTTCCATCTGGAGTTTCTTAAGAATATCCCGGATGTACTTAGCCTGGTTTATGAATATCCCGGTCGACAGTTGTTTAACTTGAAGACCAAGGAAGAAATTCATCTCACAAAGCATACTCATTTTAAAAAATTATCCCATTAGATTGGCAAAGTTCTTAGCATATGTGGGATTAGTAGAGCCGAAGATTATGTCATCTACATACACTTGAACTAGAACTATGTGACCCTTTTCGTTTTTGATAAACAAAGTAGAATCGATTTTATCTCGTGTGAATTTGGACTTTGTCAAAAACTTGGTCAGAGTGTCATACCAGGCGCGTGGAGCTTGCTTCAAACCGTACAGAGCCTTGTCCAGGATGTAGACATAACCAGGCTTCTTTCGTCCACGAACCCGTCCGGTTGAGACACATATACTTCCTTTTTGAGATCGCCGTTGAGGAATGCGGTCTTCACATCCGTTTGGAAGACCGTGAAATTCTTGTGCGCGGCGTAAGCGAGGAACATACGAATGGCTTCTATCCTTGCTACTGAAGCATATGGCTCGTCATAGTCGATCCCTTCTTGTTGTCGGTATCCCTTGGCCATGAGACGCGCCATGTTGCGGACAACGATTTCGTCTTCGTCCTTCTTGTTCTTGAAGATCCACTTGGTGCCGATCACCGTCTTGTGGGTTTGACGTGGGACCAGTCGCCATACCTTCAGAGCCTCGAATTGGTTGATCTCTTCTTTCATAGCTATGACCCAGTCCGGATCTTCAAGTGCTTCACGTACGTTCGTCGGCTCGATCTTGCTTAAGAAGCCGGAGAAGAGACAAAAGTTGGCAGAAGCGCCTCACGTTTGAACAGGAGTGGAGGGATTACCGTAGGGGATGAGCTTTAGTCCATTTGGTGGTGTGCGGAAGCGGCTGTTGAGTAGAGTGAGACGCGTCCGATTCCACATAATCACCAGAAGGTAGGTCTTGAACTGCTTCAAGTGTAGCAGGCTGGTTTCTTGAAGGAGATGGGGGAGGATTCGCCGAGGGTTGAACAACTTCTGGTTCCGAGGAGTTCAGAGGTTGATCGTCGGTTGTAGCAGATGACGAATCGTTAGAAGCGAACTCCGTGTTAGTGATTGGTTCCTCCAGGGGGACAATAGTATCAGATGAGGTTGATGATGACGGTTGAACTGTCTCTACAGTGATGGACGGCGTGCTTGTAGAAGGCGGCGGACCAGATAGATTCACTAAATCCTCATTACGAGGAGCTTCAAGTCAAGGTTGTACTGAGACATGAGTACAAGCGTTAAATATGTCATCATAAAAATACTTAAACAATAAATCTAAATCAGAAGAATCAACATTCGATGAAGATGCATGATTTGGATTTACTGTCGCTTGTGCAGATCCCGAACTTGGAGGTCCGGAAGCTAGCACGCCAGTTAAACCGGGTTCTGAACTGATGTGTTCGGAAGCCAGATCTGCGGCTTCGTCGAATGTCACGTTTACACTTTCAATAACGGTTTTAGTCCGTTTAGTGTAAACGCAATACGCCTTAGCCTGTATGGAGTATCCGATGAAGACTCCTTTATCCGCCTTTGGGCTGAATTTGCTGAGATCGTCTTTGTCGTTCAGTATGTAGCACGTGCATCCGAACACATGAAAATACTTGATGTTCGGAACACGGTTGTTCATGATCTCGTACGGTGTCTTGTTGAACCGCTTGTTGATGATTGAGCGGTTTTGCGTGTAACAATCCGTAGACACCGCTTCGGCCCACAGAAATAGCGGTAGATTGGATTGGGAAAGCATGGTGCGAGCTGCTTCGACAAGAGTACGGTTCCGTCGTTCCACCACTCCGTTTTGCTGAGGAGTGCGTGCGGCAGATAAGGTGTGCAAAATGCTGACTGAAGTCAGATAGTCATCCACCGTTTGATTCTTAAACTCCGTCCCGTTGTCGGTCCTTATGGTCTGAACATGTTGTTGCTTGTTCAGTTGGACGGTCTTCAGGTGATTGATGATCAACTCCGGAGTTTCGTCCTTCGAGCATAGAAACTTTACCCAAGTGTAGCGCGAGTAATCATCCACCATCACTAGAATATATTTCCGCTTGTTGATGCTTTGAACACGCATCGGTCCACACAAATCCATATGGATAAGTTCGAGGGACCGGGACGTGCTCGGAGCTGCCTTCGGCTGACGTGGCACGCGCTTCATCTTTCCCATTTCACATGCCCCGTAGAGACGATCCTTCACGAATTGAAGATTGGGCATGCCTTTCACGTGTCCGCCCAACACTAGTTTGTTGATACTTTTGAAGTTCAGGTGCGATAGTCTTCGATGCCAAATCCACGCTTGTTCGGAATTAGCCATCGACATGAGGCAGACGGGGTTATCGGGTTTCAGGGCTGCGAGGTCGATTGTGTAGAGGTTGGTCTTGCGTTTCCCAACCAGTAGCTCCTCTCCGTCGTCATTGAGGATTCTACACCTTTTAGCTTTGAACCGGACCTCGAGATCTTTGTCGCAGAATTGCCCGATGCAGAACAGATTGTGTCCCAATCCCGCGACATGTGATACCTTCTTGATTGTGATCTTATCTTGGACAATGTCGCTGTAGCCCACGATCGGCGCCTTGTCGTTGTTCCTAAATCTCACTTCTCCACCATATTCTTCTTTGTAGTTCGTGAGAAGCTCCCTCCTTCCGGTCATGTGCTTGGAGCATCCAGAATCTAAGTACCACACATGACCGTGCTGCAAAAACAGGTTTAACGGATTTTAGGTACCCATATTTGCATGGGTCCTGGAGGGTTAGGTTTGGCACCTCTCGGAGGAACTTGCTTTGACACAGATTTCCCCTTGGGTGTAGGTTGTACACCGTTTGTGGAAACTGGTTTTGGCACAGATTGCCTCTTAGGTGTAGAATTTACACCTTTCGGAGGAACAGGTTTTGTAGCAGGTTGCCTCTTGGGTGCCGGTTTAACCTCAGTAGGAGTAACCCGTTTAGGAATGGGTTTGGTCTCTCGCTGTGGTTTAACCTCTGATTGGGATCCCCGTTGTTTATAGTATGTTCTTTTGTTATTACGGGGTTTGCGTTTGGGTGTCGAATTATACATGTGATATGACCCAAACCAATCATTTATGTTAATTTCATCAAAATCATTCCAACCACAACTAGAACAACATAAACAATCACGCGATAAATGAATCAATTGGTGAACTGATTTAAGTTTAATCGGAAAAGAAACTTCAAAACGATTCCAATGATTCCAAGCACAATTGTCTTTGTTTATCCCAGAATTAAAAGCAGTAGGGAAAGACTTTGATGCAACATCCTTGACAGGTTCCTTGTTTAGCCACTTGGTTTTTTCTTGTTTTGCGCGACCAATTTTATCCTTAGCAACAGGGACAGAAAGATCAGTGACCTTTGAAGGAACAGGATTTTTGATAGGCAATCGGTCGGTCTTTTGCCTCGGCTATGATTGGTTTTGAGAAACAGGTTTAGTTTTGAAAATCTTAATCACAGCTGGGGTCTTCGTGTTTGAACAGACACCCTTTTCAAAGTTGACCGGTCGATTCACCACTGGTGATAGAAAATCAGTATGACTCGGAAGAGGTTTGTCGAAGGGGAACGACTCAAACTCTCCATCAGAATTGCCTTCGGAGTTCATGTATTCAGAAAAATCGATCTCCAGATTTCAGGACTTGGATTGGTCAAGGAAGGAGAGGAACACATAGTGTCAGTGTGCTTTGGGGAATTTGGTGCGGAAGCTAGGAAAAAATCAGAGTTCAAATTCCTTAAAACACTCTCGTCTTGAATATCTTTACCGTCTTGTGAAGTAGAAATCTTGCCTATAAATGCTTTGCACGAAGACGTATCAGATGAACTTGAGGAAAGTTCGGGTGAAATCTGCTTTTCAGATTGGAGTTGGTCAATTTGCTCTTGGAGCTGACCATTTCTCGTATACTCTTGCATCACATCTGTTGCCAAGGCAGCCAGTTTTGATGTGAGTTTGGTGATTTCTCCCCGAAGGATTTCCTATCCTTCATCCTATACAGATTCGGTTTTGACCGATTTAACATTCTCAAGTTCTTGGATAAGCGATTGCTTCTCCTTTTGAAAAACTGACCTTTCTTTCTCGAATGACTCCTCCAACTCGACTATCTTTGCTTCCAAGATGAGAGGGGGAACATAGAGCTTGAACTCGTCCGTCTCAGTCTTGGTTGCGGTTACTTGGACCTCATCCTTTTTGGAGGAATCCTTGGGCTTTGCAACCTTGTAGCAGTCGAAGTAGTCATTCGAGAGATACTTCTTGTTCTTTTGATAAGAATAATTTAAAGGCTCATAACAAAAAGGAAGTTGCATGTGTGACGTGTGTGCGCGCTTATATTCCTCAGTTGCCTCTTCCTTTTCAGGTTCAAGAGGACCAGTCCATTGAATAGCATATTCTGGATACTTTTTATCTAGCCCAAAACAGCCAAAATCATACAAAGTAGGTGTTTTGTAGATACCCCTTTTCAAATAGTGTGGGTTATCATATCTGATTCCCCATTCTTTGTTAAAGTACGTGAACTCTTTAGGTTTATTCATAAAGATGGTTTGATCGGTTTGACCTCTTTTGTGGAGTTTTGTTTCAAGATCGGTGATTTTATTAACAAACTCCTTGTGCTGAATTTGAAGAGCAGAACATTGATAAACAATATCTTCTTTCTCATTCAAACACTGAGCAAACTGAGACTGAAGATCAGATAATTTGGCATGTAAGTCCTTAGGTGCTATTGAAAGATTTTTGCATTTGTCTTTTAAATTAGCATTTTCAGACTTTTATTTTTCTGTTATTCTCTTTTGAACATCTAGCTTTTCGGTTAGAGAGCTAATCTCAAGCATTTGTTCTTTGGAGGTGGCCTTAAAGGAATCTGCATGTTCGGTAAGAGATTGCATTTGATTCAAGAAATCTTGTTGGCTAGAGTCACATACCTGACTTGTCTTTTCTTCATCATCAGAACGACCCAACCAGTAGTCGTTTTCCACAAGTAGAGCTTCTCCAGCTTCCTTCTGCTCAATCAGGTCGAGCTTAGCCTTGTAGTAATGAGAATTCTTTACCACAGGCGTCTTACAATCTTTAGCGAAGTGACCAAGTTTTCCGTAGTTGTAACATGTCACCGGTTCATCTTTCTTCTTACTTTCTACTTTCTCCGTCTTCTCCTTCTTCTCTGACTTATCTTGCTCATCAGCTTTCTTTTTTCCCTCATACTTGTTGTTGATCCAAACCCTCAGTGATTTGATAATGACCATCTCTTAAACACTTAGTGAAAATTGTAAGTAAACAATATGTATAAGAGTTTCACTATCGCTGATAAGTACTAAGACTTTATAGTACCGCTGATAGGAACTCTCACTCTTTAGATTAGATATTCAGCGAACACTGTTCATCATCATATAACTCTGAGCCTGTTCAGTTCTATTGATGATCGCTGATAGTTTAGTTTGTTTACTTATGATCCCTGAAGACAAGTTTCACGTCAACATATGTTCTACGCTGAAGTCGAAGATCAAGCTCAAGAACCAGCGACAAGTCTACTAATGAACTGATGCGGATATCAGCGAAGCCAAGATTTGTCCACTCAACGTGATGTATCAAGTAGAAGACTTCAGCAATCGCTGAAATTTATCATTCGCTGATAAAGATCTGACTCAACGAAAGCTGATCATGAAGTCTCCCTGCATGTTACTATTGTCTTACCTCCTTTGCACGTCTCCATACGAACTGTCAGAACGGACATCCCTTTTGTCTGTAATCGTACAACAACTCTGATTCTACACTGTGCACCATGCGGCTACTAAGGTTGTCTATAAAGGTCAATGACATGTAACCACTCAGCTGTTGCCACATATAAAGCCATACTGCCATGCATTAAATGCATGCAGTATATAAGAAGAACCTTACTTCAGAAATGAAGTGTGCTCGGACCATCTTCTTATTTCTCTCTTAGTGTTAAGTTATTATTCGTAATTTCTTTAACTCTTTCTAGTGCAAGAAACTTAGTGTTTCTCAAGACTTGTTTAGATTAGGTTTATCCTTAATCTTGTTCCGCAACAAGTTGTAAATTGTTTTGATTTATCAATAAACAATTTAGAAAAGTAAAATTGTGTGTTTGTATTCCACCCCCCTTCTACAAACTTGTATAACCCTTCGGGACCAACAAGTGGTATCAGAGCAGATTTGTTTAATCTCATAAACAAGATATGATCTATACTAAGATTTCTTTTCCTTGCTATTTCTTAAAATGGCTACCAACACAAACACCAACTATATTGACAACGGTTCTCTTGCAAACCCCCTAGATTTTCCAGAGATAATTTTAATCTATGGAAAAATAGGATGATTCTCTTCTTAGAAGGTGTAGACCCTACTATGCCTTACTATCTTGAAAACGGCCCATATATTCCTGTAAGAATTGATGCTGCAGTTCCAGCCGCTGAGAATAGACCTGCTATTCCAGAAAGGCTAATTCACAAAGAAATTCATATGTGGATTGATTAAGATAAGAAGAAAGTGGCTATCGACACCAAAGCCAGATCCATACTCTCCATGGCTCTTCCTGACGAAGTCTACCATTCCATCATGAACCTGAAAACCTCAAAAGCTATGTGGGACACAATCTGTGTTCAGTATGAAGGTATTTCTGAAGTCCAGGACTCTCGAAAGATCAACCTGGTAAGACAGTATGAAAGCTTCATTTGTGGTAAGAATAAAACTCTATCTGAAGTACACCAACATTTTAACTGCTTAATAATAGATCTGAAAACTGTTGGTAAGGAATATTCTAACTTTGAAGTACTGACAAAGTTCTTAGAATGTTTACCTGAAAGATGGGACAGTTATTCTGTGTGTCTCAAGCTGTCAAAGTATCTAAAACAATGACCCTTTCTACCTGATATGGCACGATGCTGAATCATGAGCAATCGAGTCATCTTAAGAAAAATCTTGTAAAAGATTCCAAAAGCACCCCTGTTGCTTTAATCTCAGAGTCACCTTCCACTATCACTGTCACTGAGTTGGAAACTAACTCTGAAAGATCATCAGACTCTGACGTTTCAGATAATGATGAAACTCTGGCATTCGTGGCTAATAAGTTCAGGAGATTTGCTAGAAAGAGTAATTTCAAGAAGAATAAACCTCTTGCTATTACTGACAAGCCAAGATCATCAACCCCTGTTGATAAGGCTACTGCTACTTGCTATAACTGTGAAAAGATAGGACATTTTGCAAGCGAGTGCAGGTCAAAGAAAGTCTCTAGACCCTCAGCTTTTCCCAAGAAAAACTTTATTCCCAGGAATATAGATGAAAAATATAAAAAGTTGAAAGAAAGTTATGCAAAGCTAAAATCCTTTATGAAGAAAGGCAAAGGCCTAATGGCTGACTATGATTGGGCTGCCTCTGACGAAGAAGAATCATCTGACTCTGAAGATGATGATGAAGCCAATCTATGTCTCATGGCCAAACTTGAAGATGAGGAAGACAACTCTGACATTCCCTCTACTTCAACCTCTGCAACGCAGGTATCACCTTCCTTCTTTACCAATATTGCAAATATTGATGAAGCCGATAGTCTTCGAAAGATTGATCTCTTGACTAGAAGTTTATATGAAGCCATGAATGGCAAAACTGTAGTTGAAAATCAAAACCTTGATCTCGCTGAACAACTTAAAAACTGTCACCTTCAAATAGAAAATCTTTCTAAAATTGAAGAAGATTTTAAAGATCAAGTTCACCTAAATCAGCTAGTCAAGATCGAGCGCGAAGAAGCTATCGCTGCATTAAAAGCTGAAAAAGCTACTGTTGATGGATGGTATAATTCCTCAATAAAGATCACTGAGATAATTAAGTCTCAGATTCCCCTGAGTGATAAACGTGGTCTTGGTTACAAAGCTGATACTCTAGAACCAACCACTGATCGTTCCATGCTCTTATTTGGAACTTTCGTATCCTTAGTCGCTGATACTTCATCCTCTCAGTGTTCCTCTTCTAAACCGCCTATCCCTGAGGAAATCTCTACCTTTATCCAAAACGTACCTCAGTCTTTAAAAACAAAGGTAAAGGAATTGCTTTTAACCAAAATCCTCAGAAGGGTACCTCTATAACAAAGCTGAACGCTTCTAAAGCTTCAGTGACTTATCCCTCTGATTCAAAGAATAAGATCTCTGGATTTATTCAGCAAGGATCTATTCAGCAATCTACTTCTAGAATCAAAGTGGAAATCATTGGTAAGAAATCCGAAGAACTAAATGTTCCTTCCATTTCAAAAGCCAATAGCTTACTTGGTGCTGGTCCTTCTAATTCAAAATCAAAAGCTCGGCATGAAATGGTCCTAGAACTACTTTTGGTTATAGGAAATGTTATCATTGTGGACTTACAAATCATATTGCTAGTAAGTGCCCCACAGCCACCCAAGCTGAAAAGATAGCTAAGGTGAAGATCATTGCCCCCAAGGCAAAGAAGACCACTGAGGTTAAGAAATTAACCAAAGTGAAGACTGACAAAGCTAAATCTTCAAATGATGCGAAGACTGCTGAACCTTCCACCTCTTCTTCTAACCCCACTGACAAGTGTGTACACATGGTTAAGTGGGTACCCAAGAAAAACTAATCTTCTTTTGTAATGCAGGTTAAGAAGGGTATCTGGTATCTCGATAGCGGATGCTCTAGACACATGACTGGTATGAAGAACCTGCTCACTGAGTACAAAGAAGAGAAGGGTCCCTCTGTAACTTTCGGTGGAAATGGAAAAGGAAATACCCGAGGGTTTGGTGTACTATCTAATGGTACAACAACCTTCAGAAGAGTCGCATATGTTGAAGGGCTGAAGCATAATCTTCTAAGCATCAGTCAGCTTTGCGACAAGGACAACAAAGTAATCTTTACTAAGGAATCCTGCTTTGTCGCTGACAAAAAGTAGAAGATAGCTCTCAGCAGTTATCGTTTGGAAAATGTTTATGTAATAAACATGGACTCAACAACCACTGAGAACTCATGTTTCTTCTCAAAAGCCTCATCTGATGTCAACTGGCTATGGCATAAGAGGCTCTCTCATCTAAACTTCAAGACACTGAACACTCTTTCTTCAAAAGAGTTAGTCACTGGTCTACCTCAGCACTCATACGCCAAAGAGTCCTTATGTTCAGCGTGTGAGAAAGGCAAGCAGACCAAAGCAAGCTTTAAGTAAAAGCAAGTTTCCTCAGTATCATCTCCTCTACAACTTCTCCATATGGATTTGTTTGGCCCTGTTAACAAACAATCCATCGCTGGAAAGAAATATACGCTGGTCATAGTTGATGAATTCTCTCGCTATACATGGGTTATGTTTCTCCGTTCTAAGAGTGACACCCCTGAAGAACTCATCACCTTTGTTCGGAAGATGGAAACCCTGAACAACTTGACCGTTCGCTCAATAAGGAGTGATCATGGGACTGAAATCAAAAACAGTTCTCTTGATTCCTTCTTTGAGAGTAAGGGTACTTCTCACAACTTTTCTTCAGTGAGAACACCGCAACAAAACGGAGTCGCTGAAAGAAGAAATAGAACTATTATTGAAGCTGCACGTTCAATGCTCAACGATTCTCACCTGCCTACTCAGTTTTGGGCAGAAGCTGTCAACACTGCTTGTTTTACGCAAAACAGGTCGCTGATAGTCAAAAGATTTAATAAAACAACCTATGAACTTTTTCATGGGAGAAAGCCTTCAATTAGCTTTCTTCACATCTTTGGATGTCAGTGTTTCATACTGAACAACAGAGATGCCCTTGGAAAGTGTTAGTGTCAGGATCGAATCTTTACAAGACTAATAATACTTAGAACTCAGAATTAAAGAATCTGCGGAATAGAACTTTAATTCACACAATCAAAGAACAATATATCAGAAAACACACAGCTATTTGTGTTCACTAATTCAACTCACAAGCTTACAACCAAACCTCAATCTTGATGAACAGGCTCAATCAAGACGACTTCTACTTCTCTAGAAATAGGGTTCTAAACCTTGAGGTTAATTCTCTCTAAAACAAAACGTATTCTGAAAAACTCGTATCGAATAGCTATCTATCACAATCTATTTATACAAAATAATTACAAGATAACTATCAAAACAAAATTGATCTTCAGAATATTATTTCACGCTTATCTTCAATCATTCCATCTTTATCTCCAACATTCTCGCATTCCAAACTTATGATCACAAGCAGCATTAACATCTTTATGCACGAGCAGTATTAACTTCATTCAGCATGAGCAGTACTAATATTCTCCAGCAGCATTAATTCATTCCAGCAGCATTAACTTGACTCAGCAGTACTAACCTTGCTTCAGCAGTATTAATCTTGACAAGCAGTACTAACTTCACTCTAGCAGTATTAATTATGCCCTGGCAGTATTAAATTTGTTCTGGCAGTACTATCCATACTTAGCAAATCTTCAGTTCCCAAGTCAGGATCGAATCTTAACAAGACTAATAATACTTAGAACTCAGAATTAAAGAATCTGCGGAATAGAACTTTAATTCACACAATCAAAGAACAATATATCAGAAAACACACAGCTGTTTGTATTCACTAATTCAACTCACAAGCTTACAACCAAACCTCAATCTTGATGAACAGGCTCAATCAAGACGACTTCTACTTCTTTAGAAATAGGGTTCTAAACCTTGAGGTTAATTCTCTCTAAAACAAAACGTATTCTGAAAAACTCGTATCGAATAGCTATCTATCACAATCTATTTATACAAAATAATTACAAGATAACTATCAAAACAAAATTGATCTTCAGAATATTTTTTCACGCTTATCTTCAATCATTCCATCTTTATCTCCAACATTCTCGCATTCCAAACTTATGATCACAAGCAGCATTAACATCTTTATGCACGAACAGTATTAACTTCATTCAGCATGAGCAGTACTAATATTCTCCAGCAGCATTAATTCATTCCAGCAGCATTAACTTGACTCAGCAATACTAACCTTGCTTCAGCAGTATTAATCTTGACAAGCAGTACTAACTTCACTCTAGCAGTATTAATTATGCCCTGTCAGTATTAAATTTGTTCTGGCAGTACTATCCATACTTAGCAAATCTTCAGTTCCCAACAATCTCCCCCTAACTTGACTTTTCAGGTTGAGAAGTCAAGTTCTTCAGATGATGATGCTTCCAAAACTTAATCTTGAACACACAATTCAGGATTCAATCCCAAACTTTGATTGATGATCCTTCTTACCAGGTATCTTGCCATCTTAGAATCTTTGTCACACACCAACTTAGCTTTTAGCATTCCATCCAACCTTGTCATGCTGTGCTTGTATATTTTGTCCACCAAATAATACTCATGATATGCATAGTCAAGTGTTATGACATACACACCACAGTTTTCAATAAGCATCCAGTTGGTAACAGCTTGAAATTGCCTTTATGTCAAATACTTAACTGCCTCTGTATTGAACATTAGACACAAGTATTCAAGTACCATTTTGGTGATGGACATTCCATTCTCAGTCAGCATATTTCCATACAGCTTCATTCCAACCTTGTACATCTCCTCTACGTCAGATCTAGAGCATATTCTGATAAGTCTTCCCCATGTAGAACAGACTTCAAACTTCCCATCTGCTCTTTTGATTCTAATGTACTCCTTTCTCTGCTCTATCAATGTGTCCCAGAAGATGATCTCAGGAGCCATAGAAGCTAATGGTTTAACGTTGATTGGACTAGTATCAACCACAGTAATATACATATCACATTGAGCATTTGTTTGTGATTGTACATTGCTTGGTTGACCTGATGGAGTTGCCACTTCTTCTTCAGCAACTTTTTGATCAGCTTTCTCTTTCACAACTTCCTCCTTAGCTTCTTCTACAATGGGTTCCACCCTAGGCTTCTTTACAACTTTCTTCTTTGAAGCTATAGACTTTGTTCTTGGTCTTTTGTTTGACACCATCTTGGTTCTTTTGAGTGATTTAACAGCTTCAGGAATGGTTTCAGCTGTTTCCTTTGTTTCTGCTGCTTCAGGGATGGTTTCTGCTGCCTTATGTTTTTCAGCAACATTAACCATTTTTGCTGCTAGAATGGTTTCTGTTGCTTTTTGACTAGCAGCATTAACCATTTCAGCTGCTCTATCTGTTACTGCTTCTTTTACTATCTTTGATACTGCTGCTTCAACACTATTCTTCACAATCTCAAATACCTCTGCTTCAATCTCAGATTTAGTTACTGTAGATACAGATACTGCTTCCTTCTCACTTTCAGATACTGCTGCATCAACAAGACTCTTCATAATTTCAGCTACTGCTGCTTCAATCTCAGATACTGCAGCATTAACTGTTTCTACTGCTTTTTCTGTGGTTTCTGCTGCTTGAAACTCAAATACTACTTGCTTCTTATTTTCTGCAGTTTCAGTTACTGCTGCTTTCTCACTTTCTGCTTCCTTTGCAACTTCTGCAACCTGCTCAGCCTCCCCCTCAACCTTATGCTCATTCTCCCCCTCAACCTTTGCATCCTCCATGTTTAGTTCAGTTTCTAACTCCCCCTTTTTGGAAGCATCAGTGGTTGATCTTCTCCTTTTCAGAACATACTGAGCTTTCTTCCTTCTTTGCAGCAGCTTGGTGATCATCTTCTTATTCTTCTCTATCTTGGTGTGTTGATAAAGAACCACCTTCGTAAGCTCATCAATCTCCTTCTGCTGATTCATGACATCAATGTTGATGTTGGAAATGGTTTCCATCAATTCCTCATAAGTATATCTATCCTCACCTGGTTTAGAAGTGTTTACCTCCCTTACAGGATCAATGGAAGTTTTAGTAGGCGTCTCTTGCCTAGCAAAAGCACAACCTACTCCCATGGTTTCTTGGCGCCTGGGTCCTCTGAATGTTTTCACATTCTGAGTTGCCGTGGGGAAGGTCTTAGTGATGTTACCACTGTCCTTCTCTTTGCTAGCAGAAGTAGTGGCAGCCTTGCAGCCCACATGCTCATCCTTCTCCTTAGAGAGCACCTTCTTGGGGTTGGGAGACACCCCTGTGGTTACCCTTTTGATATTCTCTATTGGAGAATGCTCCAATAGAGGGCTTGTAGGCTTTGGGCTATTAGGAGATACACCAAGGGAAGGAACCTTGTGTACCTTTCTTCTTTCAAACTTCTTGGTGATTTTGGGAGTGGGTCTTAAAAGAATGGACTGTGGGATTTCTTTGGTGATGGAAGGTTGGGATTGGCCATCAGTGGGTGTGTCTAATGGGGGCCTTGACCCTGATGCCATACTTTCAGTGGTGTGGGACACAACCATCATTGTAGAGAACAATGGTGTGTCAACTCCTTCCGAGTCCCTAGGAATTCTTCTCATATTTGAGAAAACCTTCCCTTTAGGGGGTTTTGGCACATATAACTCAGCAGACTGAGGTAAATCCGTCAATTCATGGTTAATTACTTCTTGGACAAACCTGGGATACATGTAAAAGCTCTTTTTGGATTCTAGGTTTGCCACAAGATCATTAAAAATCATTGCTGAAAAATTGAACTTTCTGGCAGTGGCTAAGCAGACCAAGGCATAAGCAATGGTACTGCTAAACTCACTCCATCCAGTTGTTTTCTTTGAAATACAGTGCATAAGAGTATGAACAAGAAATCGCCATTGGGTGAAAAACTTTGACTTGTAGAATTTAAAAATTCCAATGGGACCTTCATACCCCTAACAAGATTATTTTTTAACAAGTTTATTCATTGTTTTAAAATTCATGTGACACATCCTTCTGTGCCAAAGTGATGATTCATCTATTGAAGCTTTTGATACCAAACAATTTAGAGATGAATCAGATGAAACACTTTCTAAATCTAAACAATACACATTATCCTTTCTAGGAGTTCTCAATAGTATCATGTTTTCATCAACTACTTTGAATCAAGGAGCAAGAATAATGCATTCAGAATCAGTAAATAATATACTATGTTTCTTGTCACAGACCTGTGATACACTTAACAGGTTGTATCTCAATTGCTCAACATAGTAAACATCCTCAAATGTCATCTTACCTTTTGACACATCACCTTTACCACTTATCTTACCTCCTGCAGGATTATTTCCAAAAGCAACATGTCCTCCATCAATTCTTTTGAAATTCTTGAGGCAGGCCATGTTACCTGTCATGTGCCTGGAGCAACCACTATCAACATGCCAGATGCTCTTCCCCTTGAGCTGTTGGTTGCCCTGCACATCAGATAAATCAGTTAGTTTTTATTGGGAACCCAAGCCAAAGTGGTCTTGGGTCTCCCTTGCTCATCAAAGTACTTGCACTGGGTTTTGATGAGATTTTCAAACTTAGGTACTGCAATACTGGAGTACTTTGTCAATATGATTGGTCTAGCAGCACAAAAACTAGAAGCAGTATTAACCTTAGAAGAAGTACTAACAGTGTTAGCAGCACTAACACTGCTAGCAGCAGTATTCTCTTTAAAAGAAGTACTAACAGTGTTAGCATCACTAACACTGCTAGCAGCAGTATTGGCAGTAGTATTGCTTCTAGCAGTACTATCCTTGTCAGCAGTACTATCTTAGGTAGCAGTACTAACATTAGTGCTTTTGGGGACCCACATATTGACACATTCCTTTTCAGTCTGTTTTCTCATGTGGCTTTTGGATTCAGCTTGTTTCTTAGCCACATTATTCCTTGCAGGCTTCCTATAACCAGAAGATTTTTGAAAACTTCTTTGAAAACTTTTCTTTTGGTTAATAGGATTGAAATAACAGTGTTTGGCAAGATGATTCAATTTGCCACAAATAAAACAAGGTTTTGGTCTGTTAATCCTTTGCAAATCAACTCCTTGCTTTTGTGCCCACTGGTTATTCCAATTTCTTTGATTTCCCCTCTTTTTATCATGTTTTTGGGGCTTATTCTCTTGAGATTTCTTGCAAGAACAATGTTCACAAGTATTAGAGTTCACAACAGTGGTCTGTGTATAATGAACTCCCTTTCCCTTTCTAGTCCTTTTCATCTCATTGTTCTTAACACATGGACTTACACATTCCTCACCAGATCCTTCTTTTTCAGTCTTATCCTCAACAACTACTTCATCTAATGGATCTACTTCAGTGGCTCCTTCAGGTAAGTCCTTCCTATCCTTGGTTTCTAATAGGTCTGACTTAGGAGGGATGTAGGTGTTGTTGTAGGGTGGGGGTGTGGCATTGTACCCTAGGCCTGGTTTCAACTTACTATGGATTTGAGAGTTGATTATGTTGTCCATGACTTTAGAGGCACAATTAAACTTTTCTACATCAAGTTTAACTTTCTCAAGCTCTCCTTTTAGTTTCTCACACTCTTCCCTGGATTCTCTAAGCTGGAACTCTAGACCATCCTTTTCCCATTTCCAGTAGTTTGTATCATAGGAGTGTTGAAGTTCATTGGCTTGAAAAGCCCTAATCTGTTCTTCAAACTTCTCAACAATTACTACATAGTCTTTTCTGTCCTTTTCTAATCTCTTTAGGTCATCACACATTCCCTGATTGTGATCTCTATACCTTTTAACAGTGTCTATACAAGCTTGAGTACAGAGATTAGATTTTACCTCAGTGGGAAGATCTGAAACTTCAGCCATAAGTGCTTGATTTTGGATGGCCTCTTCTGCTTGATCACTCCAATCAAATCCCATTCCTTGTTGAGAGACAAGAGTTTGAATAGAGTTTCTGTTTTGATTAGAGCTTCCAGCCTGAGTTTGTTGATGGCTGTTGTGAGATGTTCCACCTCTGCATTCCCTGGCAAAGTGTCCCATCTTGTGACACTTGTAGCATTCAACTTTGGACTTGTCAAATCCAGCACCATCTTCTCTTCTTTGGGAAAATTTGTTTCTCCCTGTCCTCTTTATGAATCTCTTCACCCTCATAGACAGCATAGCCATCTGCCACTTGATATCCATCTCTTCAAGATCATCAGCATTAATCTGTTCTAAGTCATCATTAATCAATGAGGAATTAACATGACTAGAAAAGAAGGCTTCTAGTACTGAATCATTGGTCTTTTCCTGATTGACTCCTCCAGCAGCACTAACTGATTCAGGGTTAGCAGTAGAATCAGGTGATGCTGAAAGGAGTGCAACATTATGTACATATCCAGAGGGCTTCTTTTTGGCTTCAACCTCTGCTTCAAAGACTCTAAGATCATTGTAAAGATCATCAAGCTCTTTATCTTCCAATTGGTCATTCTGTCTGAAGGACACAGTATACATTGTCCACTCTTCACCTAATGATCTTAAGAACTTTCTGTTAACATCATCAGCCTCCATCTTGACTCCTACTGTGGCCAATTCTCCAATCAGCTTATTAAATCTATCAAAAGTTTGAGTCATAGACTCATTCTTAGTAGAAGTAAAGTTTTCATACTGCTGCTTGAGAATTGCCTTCTGATTCCTCTTGGTGCTTTTGGTGCCAGTGAATCTCTTTTCCAATGCATTCCACAGAGTCTGAGCATCAGTGTAGTGATGAAATTGATGCTGATATTCATTGGGGATAGCCAAAAGCAGAGTGCTTAAGGCCTTCATCTCTATTTGTCTGACTTTTCTCTCTGCATCAGTCTTTGGAGGAGGTCTTTTGCCATCTGGTCCAATTCTTCCTTCAGCACATGGACCATTCTCTATGATATCCCAGATGGAATAATCAGTAAGCAGAATATACTGCTTGATTCTAATTTTCCACATGTCAAACTCATTGGGTCTGAGCATGGGAACCTTAGAAACAAGAGTACTGTTTGATTCAATAGAATTGTCCATAATAATTGTAGAATTCTAAGAAACACAAGCTCTGATACCACTTGTCAGGATCGAATCTTAACAAGACTAATAATACTTAGAACTCAGAATTAAAGAATCTACGGAATAGAACTTTAATTCACACAATCAAAGAACAATATATCAGAAAACACACAGCTGTTTGTATTCACTAATTCAACTCACAAGCTTACAACCAAACCTCAATCTTGATGAACAGTCTCAATCAAGACGACTTATACTTCTCTAGAAATAGGGTTCTAAACCTTGAGGTTAATTCTCTCTAAAACAAAACGTATTCTGAAAAACTCGTATCGAATAGCTATCTATCACAATCTATTTATACAAAATAATTACAAGATGACTATCAAAACAAAATTGATCTTCAGAATATTATTTCACGCTTATCTTCAATCATTCCATCTTTATCTCCAACATTCTCGCATTCCAAACTTATGATCACAAGCAGCATTAACATCTTTATGCACGAGCAGTATTAACTTCATTCAGCATGAGCAGTACTAATATTCTCCAGCAGCATTAATTCATTCCAGCAGCATTACCTTGACTCATCAGTACTAACCTTGCTTCAGCAGTATTAATCTTGACAAGCAGTACTAACTTCACTCTAGCAGTATTAATTATGCCCTGGCAGTATTAAATTTGTTCTGGCAGTACTATCCATACTTAGCATATCTTCAGTTCCCAACAGTTAGCTTCAATCTTCCTAATCAAAGAAGTATTTAGAAGTAGTGAAAAATAGGCTAAGTGAAGAAAGCCTCTTACAGAGGCTCTGCCGGAATTACCGAGAGATCAAGATCAAGAATCTACAGAAGCTAAAGAGGCGCGCTACAGAAGCTCTGTCATACGCGCAAAGAAGATCAATAACTCGGAATCCGGGGAAGACTGCTCCACAGAGGACCAGACCGCAGAACCTCTGTAACTCTTTACAGAGCCTATGTGGTCCTCACAATAAGACTTGAAGATATTTACAATATCTTGCTACTGTTACAGGACCTGTTCATCAACTTGCATGGTAGCATGCCCTGTCCAACGTCGACGTGTCAAACTATGATTGGATTCAATAGGGCTTAGTACATAATAGACGTCTGCTGCATTAAATGCAATACATCACGTCTGATTGTTCATGCCACACTTGCAACTGTTCACGACATCCGTTCAACTATTCATCAGTACCGTCTGAATAGTAGCATATGCTTTATGGTCCCTTTTAGAGTAGTATATAAGGAAGACTCATGTTGAGTTCTTCCTTATCACATATATAAATCGAACATCACAAGAACACAAAAGCTTATTCACCTTAAAAGTCATATCTGTTTTGAAGCTTTTCTTACTCACAGTTCTTAAACATGTTCTTATTTTATATATTCAGTAAACTTTAAGATATAATATTCTGTTCACTGTTTATTTATATTTTGGTCTAAATCTATCAAACTTATCTGTTAGTTCTTCAAATACGCTTCCGCATCAAACATTAACTTGAACTAATAGATCTGATAATCTTGTTTAAACCAAAACGGGAACCAACAATTGGTATCAGAGCAAAGCTTGATTTTCAATATCAAGTGATCCTCGTTTTACAACTTTTATCTGATAGATTATTTTCTCTCTTCATCACCATATTTCTGGATATTAGTTGTACCCAGAAAAACTTTCAGATCTTCATACTAATAAATCCTCCATCAGATTATCCTTTTCTCAAAATGACAAATACCAATAACTTTTTTACTGCTGGCTCATTAACTAAACCTCCTACTCTTCTTAGAGATGAGTATCCTCAATGGAAAATAAGAATGGTTCATTTTTTTGAGGGTACTGAAAAAAATCTCAAACAATATCTTTATAATCTTCCTCCGGTTCCTATGATAACTATGCCACGTGTACCAGCTACTGATGAATCTCTTGAAAACCCTGAACATAAAAAACCTAAGCCAAAAGTAGACTGGTCAGATGAAGATAAGGCAGAAGATAAAGTTGCACAGAAAACGAAAAGAATATTAATCATGGCTATCCCCAACGAAATATTTCAATCTTTAGATGCATGCGAAACAGCGCACGATCTTTGGAAAGAATTAGAAAGACAACTGGAAGGGGGTGCTAAAACACAGAAGAATCGAAGAGCACAATACATAAACGAGTATCATGCCTTCAGAGCCTCTGCAACAGAATCTCTGCAAACAACATACGATCGGTTCAACTCTCTCATAAACAAATGCAGAAAGTCTGGTATTCACAGAACCACGAAAGAAAATAACGTCATGTTTCTAAAGAGCCTGAACAATGAGTGGCTTCAGTTGTCTATGTCTTTACAAACAAATCAAGATCGAGACTCCTGGACACTCTCTGATCTCTATGGAACACTAGCCGCACAAGAGCCTCAAATAGCTCAAGCTAAAACACTAACCATTGTACCATACGCATTGGTTAGTAAATCAACAGAGGCTACGTACAGACCAAGAAATGAGAGATCTACAGAGGAGAAAAAGAAGGAGAAAAAGAAGATGGTAATGATTGATAGCGAAGAAGACGAGCTGATAGAGGAAGAAATAACTCTTGCATCATTAGCTAAATTAATGGCTCTATTGACAAGAGAGTTTAGAAATAACCAAAGGAATTCTGGTAGAAGAGATGATGGAAGAAGAGAAGAATCAAGTAACCAACAGAGGTCAGACTACAGAAATGATGACCAACAGAGGTTGAGCGACAGAAGCTACAGAGGAAATGACCGACAGAGATCAGATGACAAGGTAGGCCACACACAAGAATGCTACAAATGTGGTAAGCCTGGTCATTATGCAAACGAATGCCGAATAGAGAAAGGTGGAGACCAACAGAAGTCCGAAGATCGAACTGGAAACACCTCCCAAGGTTGTTTCAACTGCGGCAAGCCAGGTCATTTCGCAAAAGAATGGAGAAGTAGACAAAATCGCCCACAGAAGGACTCAGCTTTTTACAAAAAGAAGGCTGAGTATTATGCGCAAAAATCCCTAATGGCGAACAGAGGGCATTCTGAGGCAAACAAGGAGGACTTCGAGTCAGACTCTACCTCTGACGATGAATTCCCCACCAATGCCCTGTTCTGTGGCATGGCAGAAGTTGACTCCGGCACTGACACTGAGGTATCCATTTCAAACTCTACCTCAAGTATTAATACTGTAGATGATGATTTATTTAAACTTAACATTGAACTGAAAGAAGTAAATAAAAGCATTCAGAAAAGGCTAACCTTTAATGAGAGAGAAGTAAGGCTTCTCACTCAAGAAAAAGCCAAAATCTTTGAAGAAAAAGAAAAAATCGAAAAATATTGGAGCAAAAATGTAGATCCTTTAAAAAGGCAAATTTCTGGTCTAACCTATGCACTAAAAATCAAAACAAAAGAACTTTCAGTTTCAAGAAGTGAAACAACAGACATAAGAGCTCTCAAAGAATACTTTCAAAAAGAAAGAGAGGTACTTTGGCAAGATCTTTTAAGAAGAGAAGTTTTACTTAAAAACTATAAAGATGCACAGAAGGTGTATGAAAAGGTAAACTCTCAAATAGCAAGACGAGGTATAAGGTACAGTGATATTACCTTAGGAGTTGAAAATAAACAACTAAAACCTCTGTCTTCTCTATTTGTTTTGGGAAAAACTAACAAACCAAACTTTCCAAACTTACTTTCTGTAAGTAAAAGGGTTAAAATCTCTGCAGAACCTCACTTGAGGAAACATACAAAGATGATCAATGTATGGTTTGAAAACACAGATTCACCATCTTCAACCTCTGTCGATAGAGGAATCAAACCAAAGAAATATCTGAAAACACAAGATCAGATTGGTATCTTTAAGTTTGGTAAACCGGAGACTCAAACACAGGTCGCTTTTGTCTGCATGATAAACGATGAAAAGATATTATCAGCAGAAGCTCCTGAGTTAAAACCCATTTTTCAGAAGAAAAACTTGAAAAATCTATTGAAAAAGAAATTTTGGAAGTTTTGAAATCAAATGTTTTAGAAAATCTCAGTACATCTTCTATAGATCAAATTCTCGCTGAAAAGATCTCATCAGATACCTCTGCCATCTATGAAAGTCATTCTACAGAGGAAGAAAGCTCGTACGATACTTGCTCAGAAAATCCAGCCTCTGTCGAAAGAGATGACTCAACCTCTGTATATGAGGACGATTCAACCTCTGACGACTCAGAGACTGATTCTAAATCAGGGATAGTTCACTATGACACAGAGGATGTTAAAATCTCCTCTGAAGTTCTTAACAGAACTATTTCTCCAAAATAGAAAATCATAGAGATACCTATCTGCCCAGATTTTCTGAACATGTATTTAAAAGTCAAAACCTCTGCTGAACTTGATATATTAAAGAAGACCTCTGTAGATCCTAAAAGTTCAAAATTTTCAAAACCTTTAAGGAAAATTAAAGAGAATCCCACTTGGCAACAAAATGGAAAATGGCCTGAAGCTAACAAATACTTTTCCTCTGTGACAGTGAAGAAAGATGTTCACCACATAAGAGAGTCACAGAAGGCAGGAACTAAACAAGACTTTTGCAAACAACATTCTAGTATTCATAGATCTTCTTGTAATAGGAAATCTAATGTAAAGAAAGAGTCTAATGCCTCTGTGGCTCAGTTCAATGAATTCAATGAAAAGTTCAAACGAATCACGTCTCATATTCAATACTGTCATTGTTTTGATCTTATGTTCAAATTGAATAAACACTTCTCAAGTCCAGATTGCTTACTCTCCACTAAAATTCAAACTCCAAAGTCAAAACCTAGAGAGAAACAATCTGATCTTTCTACAAAGGATAAAATATATTTCAAGAATGCTAAGGCAAACTTGAAAAATTCTAACAATATTGGACCCATATGGATATGGGTACCTAAGTCTCTGTGATTGTCTTACAGAAGAAACATGTGCCAATTTGGTATCTTGACTCTGGATGCTCAAGGCACATGACTGGCGACAGAAGATTACTATCCACATACAAAGAAACACACGATGGTGGATCTGTAACTTTTGGAGACAACAAGAAGGGACACATCAAAGGCTATGGAGTCATACAGAAAGAAAATGTCTCTGTATACAAAGTTGCATATGTGAATGGCCTCAAACACAACCTACTAAGTGTAAGTCAACTCTGTGATACAGGATTCGATGTGTTATTCAAAAGAACTTTCTGCTCTCTACAAAGTGAAAACACAGGAATGGAACTTCTACCAGCTAAAAGAAGAGGTGATCTATATCTAATGAACTTTACTTCAAAATCCAAGGACAAAGTTTGCCTAGTAGCCTGCAAAAGTGAAGAAGCATGGTTATGGAACAACAGGTTCTGTCACTTAAACTTTCACACCTTGGATAAACTAGTTAAACTCGATCTAGTTAAAGGTCTGCCAAATGTTAAATTCAATAAGGATCACTTGTGTTCGGCCTGTGAAATGGGAAAACACAGAAGGGCTTCCCACAAAGGAAAAACAGACGTGTCTTGCACTAGGCCTCTGTACATGCTTCATGTCGACCTCTGCGGTCCCATTGCTATACAGAGCCTAGGTGGCAAGAAATACATACTTGTCCTAATTGATGAGTATTCACGTTTCACATGGGTTGAATTTATTAGAAAGAAATCAGATGTTCCAATTATATTGATAAATCTAATGAAAAGAATCCAAGTTCTTTATGACTGCAGAATACAGAAGTTAAGAAGTGACAATGGCACAGAATTTAAAAACTGTGTCATTGAAGCCTATCTTTCTACAGAAGGAATATCACAGAACTTCTCTGCCGCTCGCACTCCACAACAGAACGGTGTAGTCGAAAGAAAGAATCGAACACTTGTGGAGGCCGCAAGAACTATGCTATCAGCATGCGGATTATCAATGAACTTTTGGGCAGAAGCAATTTCTACTTCGTGTTATACACAGAATCGTTCAACCATTGTGAAAAGACACCTCAAGACGCCTTACGAATTGCTTCACAAAAGGCGGCCAAACATCAAGTTTTTCCATGTATTCGGATGCAAATGCTTTGTTTTAAACGACTGAGATTCGAGAGGAAAGTTTGAAGTAAAAGCTGATGAAGGCAAATTCATTGGATACTCTGCCACTTCCAAAGCCTACAGAACCTTCCTTACAAAGTCTCGCAAGATTGTAGAAAGCATTAATGTTTCTTTTGATGATTCATTCCAAATGACTTCTGAGCAAATCAGTTCAGAACTCGGAATTAATGGGAAATCCTCTGACATCTCAAGAACAAAAGAAGATTTGGATCTTCTATTTTTAGAGGTGTTCCAACATGACATTGATCCTTCTGTTGGAACCATCAGAGTTTCTGAAGAACCATCCTCTGTCGGACAAAATCCTACAGGTATGACTCTAACTGGTCCAAATAATGCTTCATCTTCTTCTATAAATACTACAGAAGCAAATGCCGAAGAAGAAAATGCAGAAGATGAAACATCAAGAAAAACGACCACAGAAGCTGCTGAAAAACAAACTCCACAATCCACAGAAGAACCAATTACAGAGGAAATTGAGGACCAAGACTATACGTCCTCAGAGGAACAAACTCCACCACCACTCATACCAATCATTCCACAAACGGTAGAATCAACTACCAAGGCACAAAGAACGACAGAGGCTACACAAGAAGAAACACAAGAAGCCTCTGAAGAAAGGTTCGATGGCATTGATGATCATCTTCCACGCACAACTCAGTGGACAAAAAGCCATCCTCCAAGCCAAATAATCGGAGAACCTTCTGACTCAGTAAAAACCAGGTCTGCCACTGCTAATTTGTGTTTCTTTACTAACTTTATCAGTGTGATAGAACCAAAGAAGATTTCTGAAGCCCTAGATGACCCAAACTGGGTAGACGCCATGCAAGAAGAACTTCTGCAGTTTGAGCGTAACAAAGTATGGACTTTAGTACCTCTGCCACGAGGGAAACAGGCCATTGGGACTAAGTGGGTCTACAGAAACAAGAAGGATGAAGATGGAGTGGTCATCAGAAACAAAGCACGATTGGTAGCCAAGGGTTATAGACAAGAAGAAGGCATAGACTACGATGAGACTTTTTCCCCTGTCGCACGGCTCGAAGCAATAAGAATATTCTTAGCCTTCGCAGCCCACAGAGGTTTTAAAGTCTATCAGATGGACGTAAAATCAGCTTTTCTCAACGGTGAAATCCAAGAAGAGGTTTACGTAAATCAGCCACCAGGGTTTGAAAGCTCAAAGTTTCCAAGGCATGTATACTACCTTGAAAAGGCTCTATACGGACTGAAACAGGCTCCAAGAGCATGGTACGAACGACTTTCTACCTTTCTTCTAGTCAATGGCTACAACAGAGGTACAACAGATACTACCTTATTCTATTAACATAAAAAGGTGAGATAATGCTAGTACAAATCTATGTGGATGACATAATTTTCGGGTCTACTAATTTAGAAGAGTGTAAAAGTTTTGAAAAACTCATGCAGAGTGAGTTTGAAATGAGTATGATGGGAGAATTAACATTCTTCCTCGGACTTCAAGTCAAACAAACTTCAGAGGGAATTTTTATAAATCAAGCCAAATATGTCTCTAATATTCTGTCAAAATATAACCTCTCTGATACATCTGCAATGAAAACTCCAATGGCCACTGGAAATAAGTTATTCTTAGATCCAAATGGTATCTCTGTAGAATGCACTCTCTACAGAGGCATGATTGGATCTCTGTTATACTTAACAGCAAGCAGACCTGACATCATGCATGCCACATGTCTTTGTGCACGTTATCAAGCTAATCCTAAGAAATCACATTATGATGCTGTGAAGAGAATCTTTAGATACCTAAAGGGGACCAAAAATCTCGGTCTCTGGTATCCACAAAACTCTGGTTTCAGTCTTAAAGCTTATACAGATTCAGACTATGGAGGATGCATGCTCGACCGAAAGAGTAACTCTGGGAGTTGCCAATTCCTAGGTGGTAAACTAGTCAGTTGGACCTCCAAAAAGCAGAATTGTGTCTCAACATCCACTGCAGAAGCTGAATACGTTGCTGCTGCTAGCTGTTGTTCTCAGGTTCAATGGATGAAAACTCAGCTAAAAGACTACGGCCACATCCTATACAAAATACCCATCTTCTGTGATTCCAAAAGTGCCATTGCTATCTCTGCCAATCCTGTGCAACACTCAAAAACCAAGCATATCGATATAAGGTACCATTTCTTGAAACATCATGTTGAATACGGTACAATTGAAATGCATTTCGTACCAACAGAATATCAACTCGCTGACTTATTCACCAAAGCACTAGACGAGAAAAGATTCAACTTCTTGGTGGGTAAGTTAGGAATGATAAACATGGTGTGACAATCCTCTGTAAGTATATCTTTATATGTACAAATTTCCTTTATTTTTGCTTTAAATTAATTTATTTATTTATGTAAGTTCTCAATCTTAAATAGTTCTTAAAATCACAGAGCTTCTGTAAGTCAACTCAGAACCTCTGACGACCCCTACAGAACCTCTGGAAAACATGACCTATGTTCTATGCAAAACTTATCATTCTTTGATCCAAGCATAGGTCAAGGGGGAGCAAAAGGAAATTACTTGATCTACAGAGGTGATTAGATCAAGGGGGAGCAAAAGGGGACCCTGAAATGATCTAAAGAGATAAAACTTTCAAGGGAAAGCCAAAGAAGAATGTCGATGACTCCATATCGACAGAAGTCAGACATCACTGCCGAGAAAAGAAGAACCAAAAGGTATGTCTCTCGCACAAAAGGTATTATAAAACAGTTTTCTAGGGCAAGAATTGTCAAATATGTCCTAAATATACTGTGAATAACATTTCAAAAATCAAAAGCTCAAAAAGTTACACAAAATTCGAATTAGGAGAAATTTAAGGTCATAGAGCTTCTGCTGAGCTCAACAGAGGTTCTGCAAGAAATATGCTCTGTAATCGCAAATTAACCCTCTGTCGATCTTTTGGAATGTTATCTCGGAAACCGAAAACACAAACCATGACCTTCTCGAACAAACCGTTCTTTCATAACAGTTTTCTCGGACACAAACTTTCAAATATGTCCGAAAAACATCTCTTAAACCAAATCAAAAATTGGATGATCAGAAAATTTAATAAAATTTTTGTTATGAGATTTTTTCCCTCATAGAGCTTCTGCTGGCCCTCACAGAACTTCTGCAAGTTCCAACAGAGCCACAAAACCTCTGCGAGCAAATTTCTTGACTAAAAATCCTATTTGATCCTCTCCAATATCTTTACAAACGTTTTGGTTAAAGAAGAACCCCACAGAAGTCATGATAACAATGAGATATATGAAAAAGGGATAAACATCAAAGATTTTCAAGATCACAGAGCCTCTGTAAACTACAGAAGCTATGTCAATCTGTTACTTGGGCATCACTGTAGTAATAACGGTTACTTTTACTGAGAGTGAATTACATGTGGCTAAGAATAACCCCACGCGCCTAGCATTGATGGGGCGCGCACGACGTCCTGTCATCCTCTGACATGGCCTACGTGTCCTATTTTCAATGGGCGTACATGAAACGTTTTCTGTGGAAAGTTGAACCCGCCGTTCTAACTTGAGTACGGATTCCAAATTTTAATCCATTGCCATATATTTTACTCTTTCGAATTCTACCGTTTTACCCTCATATAAAAACCAAGCTTACCCTCTCATAAACCTTTTACAAACTCTCATTCATCTCCGGCGACACCCTGCAATAACCTGTAAGTTTCTTATTCTCAGTACCAAATGGCTTCATCTTCTCAAGCTATCTCCCCTGCACAATCTCCGGCGACCTCACCAGAACATTCACCGGCTCATTCTGAACATTCAGAAAACCCCAACCCTGCCCAAAACATTGAACTAGAAGATTTCGGCGACTCAGCAGACTTTGCTCCGACAACACATCTGCAAAACTTCATAGCAAAGGATCACTTCGAAAAGGTACTACCAATCAAATCCAACAACTGCTATTTGGTCCCCTCACCCACTGCTTTCGGCGAAGCCCATGCCATTCTTCTGAACATAATGGAAAATCACATCCTCTTCCCTCTACTCTCAAGAACCCCAAACAAAATACCAGTCAGATATCTGAACCAGTTTTGGCAAAGCTGCCGATTTGATAAAGACGATTCTATTATCAAAGGGTACATTTCAAGACCCGACAAATCTGAACATCTTGAAATCAAGTTCAACAGAACAATGTTCTCACTTGAGTTCAACCTACCCACAAGGGGTCTTCTTGGTTTGAAGAAATATGCAGAGCAACCAACAGGCGACGAGCTCTGTCTCTTCGTAGAAATGCTTGGATACAACACACAACTACGGAAGAGAAATGACTTCCGCAGAGGAAGATTACCACCTCTGTGGAACACTTTGTTCTCTATTCTTAACAGATGCCTGACAGGGAAGATAGGCAGTATTGACCAGAGCTCACATCAGATATTAACCATCATGTATGGGGTTTACTATGATCTACCATTGGATTACGCAACCATAATGATGCAAGAGATCATCAACACCATCGACATAAAGAACAACACCAGAAGGGTCAAAGAAAATGATCCTAAGTTTCTACCACCTCTGCAATTCCAACGAATACTGGGAGTCTTGTTCGAACCTCTGTTGCTGATACAGAAATGGCCAATGGAAGGGCCAATTCCCAAACAGTTCCCAATGAGCAAAAATACCCCCACTGATCATGTAGATGGTTACTCACACTGCAGACCTCTGTCAAAGAAACTTCTGAAGTATTCCTCGAATAAAACCCTTAAGAAAGAGTATATACGCGATCATAGAACTCCTAAACCGAGTCCTATGACACCCCCGCATTTAGGTGTCCCCCTAGGAACAATGATTGCAGAACCTCTTTCCACTCAAGAGGAAAAAGATAACAAATTAGCAAAACACATGGCTATTCAACTTAGCTTCATAGCCAAACGTGCAGAGCTCATGGGAAAGAAGTCCTCTTCAAAAACATCTGCATCTACTCCAAAAGAAAAGAAGAGAAAAACTGCAAAAGGCACCTCTACAAGCGCTGCAAAAGATCAACCTTCACCTCCTCATGCCACAGAAATTGGCTCCTCTGTTCCTCCATCTTCCCCAAAACAGAGGAAGAAAAGAAAATCGAAAATCACAGAGGAAGGGGCACCAAAACCCAAGAGGAGGAAAACCAAAAAGAAGCATGGTAAACCACTTGAAAAGTTGGTTACCATTGCAGAAGAAGAAGAAATCGCAGAAGAAAGAACTGCAGAAGAAGATGCAGAAGAAGGGATGGCAACAGAAGAATATCAATCACCCTATCAATCTCCAGATAGATTTGCTCACCAAGGAGACCTGAACGACTTCTTACAGAACCCTGACATTGCCAACACCCTAAATACAGCAGGGTGGACGGCACAACCTCTCGACCACCACTCCCCAGAAGAACAATATTTCTCCATTTCTGGCATT
Source organism: Saussurea involucrata (assembly GCA_033807775.1). Taxonomy (NCBI): domain Eukaryota; kingdom Viridiplantae; phylum Streptophyta; class Magnoliopsida; order Asterales; family Asteraceae; genus Saussurea; species Saussurea involucrata. Next base: position 101,857,543 of record CM066314.1, on the reverse strand, counting down.
GACACACATCTGCAAGAAGATGACACAACACCCAAAGATCAACCAGCTAACACACCTATTATCCTACAGAACCCCTTCATTCAACAAGGATTGGACGTCCACAGAAAGAGTCCAAGCACAGATACAGAAGAAGAAATAGAGGAAATAGACATGTCAGAAGAAGCTATCAAAGAACGGAATCAAAAGAACGCAACAGAGTGGAATAGAGAAAAGGTTAAGGAAATCATAGAGAAAATGGGAGAAAAAGAAAAGGGAAAAGAAAAAGATGCCGAAGTTGAAGAAGGCACAAATCCCTCACCCTTCCCAGTGCAACCCACATATCTAACTCCGCAGGTCTAGCTGCAGAAGGAGTTATTGAAATAGAGCAGCACAGCTCGATCCAAACCCAACCCAACCAGCCAGAAGTCACTCTTTCGACTTCTGCGCCCACAAAAACCGGGGAATCCATTCCTAGGGAGTCTCCTCAGAGAGACTCACCTATAGTTCGTGATCCATCGCCCCATATCACAACAGAACATCCTACAGAGGAATTCGTTTCCTCTGCCACACACACACAACTAGGGCCAACACTTCTTTCAGAGACAAGTAGTGAGCACAACGACAAAGAGACTCTAGACAAGTCTCCGAGTCAACAGAAGGATAATCTAGTACCCACCTCTGAAGTGGATCTAGACAATGTCATTCACAGAACTTCTGTAGAGTCTGAAGCACTAGATGCTTCTGCTCAAAGATCAGATGGAAATCCTTCCACCCCCATCGTACAAACAAGGGTGAACGAAGGTGTCCCAGGAACAAGGACTCACTCTGGAGACGAATGTGTTCCTCCAGAGGTTACACAAGGAACACAAGTATCAAGGGATGAGTTCCAAACCCTTGTCACCTCTGTGAACCAAACAATGAAAGAGTTGCAAAGCTCTTTCAAATCTTTTGCAGAGACAACATCGACGGCTATCCTGAAACTAAACACCAAAATGGACAATCTGTCCACAGAGGTGAAATCTGCCATCTCAGCGATGAAGTCTTCTGCCGAAACTACTGCCAAAGCAACAGCCACTTCTGCCGCTCAAGAATTCGGAACAACTGCAACTTCTGCGTTCAAGGACTCTGTCAAAAACTTCCTTGAACAAATGAATACGCAATTCAACAGAGCAGAGGGCATTACTCCTGCAGATCTACAGAATGCCCTAAAACAAGTACAAGCAGAGGCAATGCGCAACACGACAATGATGCAGCCAAAAGACTACATGACCAGAGCACAGATAACAGAGCTAGGACATAACGTCATAAACCAGGTCACAGAATTCATTGTCTCCTTCACAACAGCAAATGCCAACTTTGTCAAGGATTTCAGAAGAAGTGTTGGCAGAATGCGTTTTAAAACAGAGGCAGAGCTTGCGACTCTACTTGGCCTCTATGATGACGTCTGTGAAAAGTTGATAGCAGCAGGAGCAGAATTACCGAAGAAAACCAAAGCTTCTTGCAGAGCAGAGGGTAGTTCTGATAAGAGTCAGGATGATTCTGATGATGACCATCCTGGTCCATCAGATAATCCCGAGGGAGAGAATACAAGGGAGAAAGCTACGAGCAGAGGAATACAAACTCCACCAATCGCAGCTGAACCAATCAGTCAAGCTCCTCCAGAACAAACCCAAGATCAACAACAAACTCAACAGCCCACAGAGACAACACCCATCTCTGTGGAATCAAGTCCTGAAGAAACAAATATTCCAAAAGCTAATCAGCAACCCACAGAGGCAACAACCACCCCTGTGGTAATCATTTGGGAAGAAAGTCCTTCAACAAAATCAACAGAAAAACCCCCAACCATACCAAGAAGAAAGTCAATTGCCACCAAACCAAAAAGAGCAACGACCTCTGCTTCTGATATTCTGAAAAAGATGCACAATACAATGACTGATCGAATGCCACATAGAGAAGAAGAAAGGCACAGGTTCACACTAGCTTTCAAAATGGCAAGAAGATTCGACATACCTCAATCCAAAGAAACCGAGCTTACAGAAGAAATCACCAAAGAACCTCCTACAGAGGTTACAGAGCAAAGAAAGCCAACAGAACCAACGCCACAAAAGTCCTCTAAAAAACAAGTGTCAAAACCTACAGAGGCAACCCCCATCAAGCCAACAGAAGCACCAACCTCCAAACCTACAGAAGAAACAGGTTATGCACCTCCAAAAGCCAAAGATAAAGGCAAAGCAATACTGACAGAAGAGCCCAAGAAAAAGAAATCATTGCCCAAGCCTACAGAGAAATTGATGAAGAGCGCCTTTGATTCCTTCCAAACTCCAAAGCCTAAAGAAGAGGAATGGGCATATGGATTGAAGCCTCTGTCAGACATTCTTCCAACTGGTAGAACTGCAGAAGTTGTTCAAAAGATGGAGAGTCTCAGAAGACAAATACCACAACCTAGTCCAACACATGAAGAGATGGAAGAAGTGGTATACAAATACCTCTATAAACAATCCTTTCAGACCATTCATCCTACAGATCATGTGACAGATCCAAGGATCAGAGAAGAATTTGAGAACATCTTCACAAGGACAAAGCCAAAAACCAAAGAAGATGTCTTCTCAATCCACAAGATCAAAAATGTAATCTTCTGCAGGTTCTCCTTTACAAGAACCTATCCAAGGGTCAGGTACAATCTTTACAAAGTCAGAAGAGAGAACAATTCACAAACCACCTTCGTTGATGCTGACCTAAGAAATATTAATCCTTATGATCTACCTGACCTTCTGCAATGGACAAAAGACAACTACAACACAGAGCCAAACACCAGAGCCTATCAAGTGTTGAGAAAAGCGATGAGGGAAAAGCTTCTGCTCTACAACATGATAGATTTCCAGCTGGGAAAGGATCTTGGTCTCAAACATCTGGATTTACGACCACCAGAGGATCGCTGCCCACCAGACGCCGTACCTAACTCAATCATCACAAAACCACGGTTTGGGTTAGTATTTCAAAACCCACAAGGCGAAGTTAAACTGTTTGTGTGCATGGACTGTCAGAAGTACGCAACTAGTACTCTGAACAAGTTCAGAACAAGCCTTGTAAAATACAGAGGTACAGAGAAAATGGATAGAGATGCTGCAGATACTTTCATCAGAGAGATTGATGCCACAATCCGCCTAAGAGAACTCTGCATCAGTTTCTACAAAGAGATCAAAATAGTCGGAAGAGACAACAGAAGCTACAACGATTTCAAAGAAGCCAAAATCTGATTATCAGACCTCCAATCTCTGCAAACCAAGTCAAAGTTTATCTTTCATTGTACTCAAATGTAAAATGCCTCTGGCATATTTCTAAATGAAAGAACTTTCGAGGTATTGTTTAACCTCTGTCTTATCTAACTTAGCCTAACTAAACTCAAGTTCAACTTTTTATTTTTCACTACTTAGGGGGAGAGTGTTAGCTTCAATCTTCCTAAACAAAGAAGTATTTAGAAGTAGTGAAAAATAGGCTAAGTGAAGAAAGCCTCTTACAGAGGCTCTGCCGGACTTACCGAGAGATCAAGATCAAGAATCTACAGAAGCTAAAGAGGCGCGCTACAAAAGCTCTGTCATACGCGCAAAGAAGATCAATAACTCGGAATCCGGGGAAGACTGCTCCACAGAGGACCAGACCGCAGAACCTCTATAACTCTTTACAGAGCATCTGTGGTCCTCACAATAAGACTTGAAGATATTTACAATATCTTGCTACTGTTACAGGACCTGTTCATCAACTTGCATGGTAGCATGCCCTGTCCAACGTCGACGTGTCAAACTCTGATTGGATTCAATAGGGCTTAGTACATAATAGACGTCTGCTGCATTAAATGCAATACAGCACGTCTGACTGTTCATGCCATACTTGCAACTGTTCACGACATCCGTTCAACTATTCATCAGTACCGTCTGAATAGTAGCATATGCTTTATGGTCCCCTTTAGAGTAATATATAAGGAAGACTCATGTTGAGTTCTTCCTTATCACATATATAAATCGAACATCACAAGAACACAAAAGCTTATTCACCTTAAAAGTCATATCTGTTTTGAAGCTTTTCTTACTCACGGTTCTTAAACCTGTTCTTATTTTATATATTCAGTAAACTTTAAGATATAATATTCTGTTCACTGTTTATTTATATTTTAGTCTAAATCTATCAAACTTATCTGTTAGTTCTTCAAATACGTTTCCGCATCAAACATTAACTTGAACTAATAGATCTGATAATCTTGTTTAAAGCAAAACGGGAACCAACAGAAAGTTTGATCCTAAGGCTGATGATGGAATCTTTCTTGGATATTCTTCAATCTCCAAAGCCTTCAGAGTCTTCAATCGAAGAAGACAAACTGTTGAAGAAACTATTCACGTCACTTTTGACGAATCTCGTTCAGCGAATTCTCGACCTTCTGCTGATACTGAAGAACTAAATCAATGGATGTTTTCTCATATTGGTGATTCAGAAAATATTCACACTCCTCATACTCATACAGTTGAAGATGATAGTCCTACTATCATCCCAAAGATGCAGAATAGTGAAGCTGAAACATCATGGGTCTCAGCAGTTCCTTTAAACACTATACCTGCTTCTGAACCAAATGTCTCAGACATTCCATCCACTTCTCAGCAATCAGTGAATGAGATGACATCTGCACCTACTCCTCTCTTGGCTGATATTCCAGAAGTTGCTGAAGCTTCATCTTCAGCTCCTCCAGTTCAATTTGAGTCAGCGACTTATGCTCCTGCTCAGTGATGGACTGTAAATCACCCAATTGATCAAATTCTTGGTGATCCAAACGCTGGTGTTCAGACTCGACGAAGTGCATGTAATATTTGTTTATTTGTTAACTTTATTTCTCTGATTGAACCAAAGAAAATAGATGATGCCCTCAAAGATCCAAACTGGGTCAGCGCCATGCAAGAAGAGCTGACTGAATTCGAAAGAAACAAGGTTTGGAAACTTGTTCGAAGACCAACTGACAAAACAGTGATAGGCACTAAATGGGTCTATCGAAATAAGTTGGACGAACATGGAACTGTAACCCGCAACAAGGCTCGTCTTGTTGCTCAGGGATACAAACAAGAGGAAGGCTTAGATTACGACGAAACATTTTCTCCAGTAGCAAGACTAGAATCTATTCGTCTATTCTTAGCATACGCTGCACACAAAGGCTTCAAAGTATATCAGATGGATGTTAAGTCAGCGTTTCTAAATGGAAAGCTGAATGAAGAAGTCTATGTGGAACAACCTCCAGGATTCTCAGATCATAAGCGTCCAGGTTATGTTTATAAACTGGATAAGGCACTTTATGGCTTAAAGCAAGCTCCTCGTGCATGGTATGACACTCTCTCTACTTATCTCCATATTGAACAATTTGAGTGTGGTAAAATAGATAAGACTCTATTCTTCAGGAAAGTAAAAGGTCATATTATTCTTGTTCAGATATATGTTGATGATATTATATTTGGTTCTACTAACCCTAACCTTTGTACACGTTTCGCTGATAGAATGAAAGAAGAGTATAAAATGAGTATGATGGGTGAGCTAACATATTTCATTGGTCTTCAGATAAAGCAAAATGAAAAAGGAACTTTCATTAATCAGGGAAAGTATGTTAAAGATATGCTGAAGAAATTCGATTTAACTCAGAGTTCAGCTATGAAAAACCCTATGGCACCACCGCTGACACTAGACAAGGATTCAAATGGAATACCTGTTAATGTCACGCTGTACCGTGGGATGATCGGCTCTCTCTTGTATCTTACAGCTAGCCGACCCGATATTATGTACGCAACCTGTTTGTGTGCACGATATCAAGCTGATCCTAAGGAATCTCATATGATCGCTGTAAAGAGAATCTTTCGTTACCATAAGGGTACTATGAACCTAGGTCTTTGGTATCCCAAAGACTCAGGGTTTAATCTAATCTCCTATTCAGATAGTGATTTTGCAGGTTGCAAATTGGATAGGAAAAACACCACAGGAGGCTGTCAGCTCCTGGGTGGAAAGCTGGTGAGTTGGACAAGTAAAAAGCAAAACTCAGTATCCACCTCAACTGCTGAAGCTGAGTATGTAGCCGCTGGAAGCTGTTGTTCTCAGGTCTTTTGGATGAGAAATCAACTACTAGACTATGACCTTCATCTCTCGAAAATTCCAATCTATTGCGACAGCACAAGTGCCATCGCTATAGCCAACAATCCAGTGCTACACTCAAAGACAAAACACATCGAAATCAGGTATCATTTTATCAGAGATCATGTGATAAATGGTGATATAGAAGTTCATTTTATCCCAACTGACTATCAGTTAGCTGATCTATTCACCAAACCTCTTGATGAGACAAGATTCAACTTTCTCATCAGGAGCTTGGAATGCTGAACTTTGAAGAGTAAAATCTTCAGCGGTTCACATTTGATCAGCGATAGGATAAAATCAACTTGTATAACCCATTCTATCATTCTCTCTCTGAACATAATTGATTCGCTGATATCAAGGTATGTTTTCTCTCTTACTCGCTGACGTTCGCCTAGAACTCAAAGATTTCAAAACATCTTGCATCGCTGAATATCTCTTCCTTAACAGCGATACTTTGAAATTTCTTAAACCAACACTGGTATTTCTATTCAGTGCTTCATATTTTCAAAAGTGTCCCTGAGCTTTCAAAACCTCAGAGACATCCTAAAATATGAAAGGACAGTTGTGACGTCATCGCAACGGATAAGCCCTGGAACGTTCTTTTTCTGACACACGATTGCACGTTTCGTTTACCTTCCAATCAAATGCAAACATGTATCCGTGTCATGATGAAAATCTTTCCCCGCTCAAGATTTTCTCACTCTCTACTCTCTCTATATAAACCATTTTGGGTCTCAGCAGTTCCTTTAAACACTATACCTGCTTCTGAACCAAATGTCTCAGACATTCCATCCACTTCTCAGCAATCAGTGAATGAGATGACATCTGCACCTACTCCTCTCTTGGCTGATATTCCAGAAGTTGCTGAAGCTTCATCTTCAGCTCCTCCAGTTCAATTTGAGTCAGCGACTTATGCTCCTGCTCAGTGATGGACTGTAAATCACCCAATTGATCAAATTCTTGGTGATCCAAACGCTGGTGTTCAGACTCGACGAAGTGCATGTAATATTTGTTTATTTGTTAACTTTATTTCTCTGATTGAACCAAAGAAAATAGATGATGCCCTCAAAGATCCAAACTGGGTCAGCGCCATGCAAGAAGAGCTGACTGAATTCGAAAGAAACAAGGTTTGGAAACTTGTTCGAAGACCAACTGACAAAACAGTGATAGGCACTAAATGGGTCTATCGAAATAAGTTGGACGAACATGGAACTGTAACCCGCAACAAGGCTCGTCTTGTTGCTCAGGGATACAAACAAGAGGAAGGCTTAGATTACGACGAAACATTTTCTCCAGTAGCAAGACTAGAATCTATTCGTCTATTCTTAGCATACGCTGCACACAAAGGCTTCAAAGTATATCAGATGGATGTTAAGTCAGCGTTTCTAAATGGAAAGCTGAATGAAGAAGTCTATGTGGAACAACCTCCAGGATTCTCAGATCATAAGCGTCCAGGTTATGTTTATAAACTGGATAAGGCACTTTATGGCTTAAAGCAAGCTCCTCGTGCATGGTATGACACTCTCTCTACTTATCTCCATATTGAACAATTTGAGTGTGGTAAAATAGATAATACTCTATTCTTCAGGAAAGTAAAAGGTCATATTATTCTTGTTCAGATATATGTTGATGATATTATATTTGGTTCTACTAACCCTAACCTTTGTACACGTTTCGCTGATAGAATGAAAGAAGAGTATAAAATGAGTATGATGGGTGAGCTAACATATTTCATTGGTCTTCAGATAAAGCAAAATGAAAAAGGAACTTTCATTAATCAGGGAAAGTATGTTAAAGATATGCTGAAGAAATTCGATTTAACTCAGAGTTCAGCTATGAAAAACCCTATGGCACCACCGCTGACACTAGACAAGGATTCAAATGGAATACCTGTTAATGTCACGCTGTACCGTGGGATGATCGGCTCTCTCTTGTATCTTACAGCTAGCCGACCCGATATTATGTACGCAACCTGTTTGTGTGCACGATATCAAGCTGATCCTAAGGAATCTCATATGATCGCTGTAAAGAGAATCTTTCGTTACCATAAGGGTACTATGAACCTAGGTCTTTGGTATCCCAAAGACTCAGGGTTTAATCTAATCTTCTATTCAGATAGTGATTTTGCAGGTTGCAAATTGGATAGGAAAAACACCACAGGAGGCTGTCAGCTCCTGGGTGGAAAGCTGGTGAGTTGGACAAGTAAAAAAGCAAAACTCAGTATCCACCTCAACTGCTGAAGCTGAGTATGTAGCCGCTGGAAGCTGTTGTTCTCAGGTCTTTTGGATGAGAAATCAACTACTAGACTATGACCTTCATCTCTCGAAAATTCCAATCTATTGCGACAGCACAAGTGCCATCGCTATAGCCAACAATCCAGTGCTACACTCAAAGACAAAACACATCGAAATCAGGTATCATTTTATCAGATATCATGTGATAAATGGTGATATAGAACTTCATTTTATCCCAACTGACTATCAGTTAGCTGATCTATTCACCAAACCTCTTGATGAGACAAGATTCAACTTTCTCATCAGGAGCTTGGAATGCTGAACTTTGAAGAGTAAAATCTTCAGCGGTTCACATTTGATCAGCGATAGGATAAAATCAACTTGTATAACCCATTCTATCATTCTCTCTCTGAACATAATTGATTCGCTGATATCAAGGTATGTTTTCTCTCTTACTCGCTGACGTTCGCCTAGAACTCAAAGATTTCAAAACATCTTGCATCGCTGAATATCTCTTCCTTAACAGCGATACTTTGAAATTTCTTAAACCAACACTGGTATTTCTATTCAGTGCTTCATATTTTCAAAAGTGTCCCTGAGCTTTCAAAACCTCAGAGACATCCTAAAATATGAAAGGACAGTTGTGACGTCATCGCAACGGATAAGCCCTGGAACGTTCTTTTTCTGACACACGATTGCACGTTTCGTTTACCTTCCAATCAAATGCAAACATGTATCCGTGTCATGATTAAAATCTTTCCCCGCTCAAGATTTTCTCACTCTCTACTCTCTCTATATAAACCATTTTGGGTTTATATTTTTCTATTTACGCGAAAAACTTCTCCTCCAAGCAAGAAAAAGATTTACTGTTGCATTTTGAGCTCTCAAAATTTCCAGAAACTGTTCATCTTCTTCTTTGACGAACCAGGTTAATACTCTTATTATTTACCTACATTACTTGTTTATGATCTTATTCTTTGCTTTTAACAGATCAAACAAAAGAACTCTTATAAAATGAAATCATTTTCTGTTCATGATTTTATGAATACAACCTTCATGGTTGTTCTTCAAGTTTATATAAAAACTCGTAAACTTGTTATTCATATGTTTTTCCAGAATTCCTTCTTCAAATGAAAACTGGAAAACACATAATCTCTACGTTTTGTAACTCTTTCTCAAAACAAGAAACACACTAATATTTCTCAAAGGGATTTTTGGCTGAATGAAATGGACAAAATTCAAAAACAACTTATTGGAAAATATTTCCACATTAAGACTATTTGTTTTATTGATATATGGTTGAGTTGATTACAGAAATGGATGCTCCTTCTACTGGTATTCCAACTGCTGAGAACACTACTGCTGCTGAGGAACTTGAAATTACCAAGGCTCTTCAGGTCAAGTTCAAACTTGAGGAAATATCTTTTACAAAATCAAACAACCTCCATGCGCTGTTCGATTTTCCTCCGAAGAAACAAGTCAAACATCTAGACGACGCTGTGAAATTTCTGAAAACCTGTTGCCTCTCTACAGCCTTGAACATAACACCCCCTGCTAATCAGTTACTATTATCTCAATTCTGGTATACCGCCAGACACACTCAGCTACCATCATCCAAAGACCCTACCAAACTACTTGATGTCATCCTCTGTGACACTGATTTTGGCACCATCAAAATCAACCCTGCTATCATTCAAAAAGCACTAAATCTCCCTGTTGCCACCGAAGATAAACCATTTGTTCCTTTTCCTGATCCCAAGAGACATGCTGATAGAGAAACACTCATTGTATTCTTTGATGCAATGAAGTACGTTTGGGATCAAGGGAGAGATGAAAAAGCCGAGAAGAAACTGACTGCAATCAAGAAGTCAAAGATGCCCACCGAGATGAACTTCATCTTCGCACACCTGATAAGCTGCATGACAACAAAGAGTGGCTCCTCTAATCAAGCTGCTCAACCTCAGCAAGCCATGGGCTATGCATTGCTGAAGGGTCTTCATGTTGACTGGGCCTCGATAATCTACGACGATCTTGCGCTCAGAGTAGATTTTGCTGATAGACCATCATGGGTTCCATACCCAAGATTCCTCAGCGCCGTCTTCCAAACCGGCCTTAAGGATAACTATCCAAAAGTAGGAGACCTGAAACTCTCTCAGGTTAGCCCTAAGGTGCTCGACTTGAAGCCCCTGCCAAACGAGGTACGTCTCTCTACTCTCTTATCTATTCTCAATCCTCCTTCTTCTACTTCTACGGCTCATTCAGTGGAAATCCCCACCGCTGATACCCCAGCTGCAACCTCCACTCCTTCTAGAAAAAGGAAACAATCTACTACCCAACTTGGTTCCAAAAGAATCAAGAAAACCAAGGAGCAACCCCCCAGCATTTACATGCTGAAGACTCCTCAGCTCATCTTAAAGAGCTGATGGAAAGTTCAGTGGTACGCTCTGCCACAGCTGAACAAGCCACCCCTTCCATCCCAGCTTCAGCGTCTCTAAACGCTGAAGTTATAAACATAGAATCGACCCAACCTTCTTCAGTCTCTCATAGGATTGAAGAAGTGATTCTCAGTGGATCCAACACTGAATCAGCTCCACATCAAACCTTCTCAACCTTCGCTTCTCTCTCTACTCAATTGGACTCTAATCCAGTTTTCATCACGATCACTAGAGCATCCGTCATTCTTCCAGAAGCTAAAGCTGATACTCTTCAAGGAATGATGGATGCAGGACCTGCAGGAATGTCCATGCGTACACGCACTCTAGGTGACGACATGGAACTTTTTTCAGGACACATAAGTTTTGACGACTTAACCAGCCCTCCTGCAGGTATACACCAACCCATATATACTGTAACTAAACCCCAAACTTCTGAGCTTTCCTTTGTTCATAAGTACTTATCTGTTACAGGTCCTAATTGGGGAGACATCAACGCCTCTCTGAAGAACTTGGATACAAAGCTGACAAGTCTCACCACTACTCTCTCAGACAACTCTTCAGCTGTAATAAACGTTGGAGAAAATCTCAACAAGCTGAAAAAAGTGGTTGAACATAATGCCTCCAAAGCTGATTTGGAGAAGGTTGATGGTACTCTTGGTGTTTTTGCCAAAGTTCTTGCTGACATCTACACCAACCACACCTCTCCCAAAGCAACAGTTCAAACCATGTCCAGCGAGGTCATAACGCTGAAGACATCAGTTGGAAATCTTCAGGGAGAGATGTCTGCTATAAAGACTGACGTAAGTTCAGTGAAGACAATGGTGCAGCAGATCCTGAATAACATGACCGCCCCTGCCCCTGCACCTTCACATTTTACTCCGGCGGATCGTGCTGAACTTTTCAAGATCACTCCTGCTATAACTGGCCTAGAAGACAGAGTAGCAACGATTGAAAACTGCATAAGAATTACTGGCCAAGAAGACAGTAATCCTACTGCTGCTGCTGCTGCTGAAAAGTCCATTACCTCCCCCAACCATGATGTGGAAGAGGGGGAGAAGACTAAAGAAGACCTTCCCTATAATGACGAGGGGGAGAAGAAAAATAAAGAAGACCTTCCCCATGCTGAGTAGGAGGGTATTGAGACTGAAGCTGATGCTACTTCTTCAAAAACTCAGGGAGTTAAAAACCCTGAGGGAGCCGAGAAACCATCCTCTGTATCTGAGGGGGAGCAACTCGAAGAGCAGAACATTGAAGCTGCTACTGGTGTAACCTCACCCTACGCTGACGAGGTTGAATCGGATGAAGATGAAGCTGAAGACGATGAAGCTGTCGACATCTCTGATGATGAACCATCTTCTTCTCCGAAGAATGATGATGATGACGATGATGATGATGATAACTCCTTTATCATCAAGCCTGTTCAGAAGACTACAGCTCTCAAAGGGATTTCGATAAACGAACCTTCAGGGGAGCGGACCAAGACAAAGCCTGCAGCGTCTGAAGCTGACAAAGGCAAAAACAACGGCCTTGCTGCAGAAGACAATCTGATGATCTTGCTTCAAAAGCCAGTTTGTCAGGTACACTACCTCATATTCCCTTACACTGCATCCCTCCTCTATCCCTTCTCAATCTCAATCCTTCTATCCATAAAACCTCTATACACTTAACCACATTCTTTTCTCTATCTCTTTCTTCCCCAACTCTGCTTACTTAAACGATCGCTGTGTTTCAACTTGTCCTCTCCCCTGTTTGAGGATCCCGCTGAAGCTCCTTCGACTACACCAGGAATAATCACAGCCACAAGAGCTGAAGAAATAATCCCAGTCTTGGATTTAACCACTGAGACTGATGAACCTAAAGAACAACAACTCTCTCACCAAAACAGACCTTCCTTGGCTCCTCAAAAGCTGAGTGAAGAGGATCAAGAAAAGAGAGATGCAATGATCAAGAGACTCGAAGATCAGCGAATCATCCGGAAGCGTGATCAACTTCCTTCTATTCCTCCAAAGTTCAGACTTTCACAAAAGGAATACCAGGATCACCTCAGAGCTAAAAGGTTAATCGCTGAAAGAAGGGAAGCTGAAGAAAAAGACAGAGAACTCGCCATCCAGCTTGTCCAACAATCGGTGAAAGACCCCGCGCTGAAAAGAACTCCCATTCAAGTCCAACGTCAGCTTTGGGAAGATGCTCGAAAGATTGCCGAGAAAAAAACTGAAGTATCTCAATCCACCCTCAAATGGTGTAAAGAGAAGGTACACTTCAGATATCTTCCAGCGAGGATCAACAAGGTACACATCTCTGGAAGAACAACTATTGGAGTACCTATTGTTGATATCCAATTGTTCAGAGAGAATGGCCAAACTGAAACCTTTGGTGCTGAAGCCGTCACAAGGCATGGTCTATCTGAATGGTTGGAGATGAGGATAGCCATTCAACAATCACGTTCAAAGTACAAGGATCATGTTGAGAAACTTATAAATCGACAGATCGACTTGGTCTCATCTGCTGTGGATATTCCTCCTCCTCCTGCTCTTAAGCTGAAAAGAAAAAGGGCCTCTGCAAAGAAGAAGCTACAAGAATCAGATTCGGGTCCTCCCATACGAAATGAAACTAGTATTGGTTTCTCTCGCGCTGAAGTGCTTGGTCCTGACCCTGATCTATCTGCCCTTGACATATCTCTGCCACCCGGTAAACGTTTCATCCCTGGTAAAGTCATAAGTAATCCTTACGGTACATTCTTTAGTGACTACGAGGGACGAGAATGTTTTCAACGTATCGTTGAGCTACCAATCACTCCAATCGAACAGCTCAGAGATCTCATATACTGGTGTGAGTTCAGACAAGACCTTCTCGGACACTTCATGAAGCCGCTGATCTTCAAGGAAGCCCAAGAAAGAAGAAATCAGGGGGAAAAGTCCCTGACTGGATGATCCCTACAACCCAGACCCTTGATGAACTTCTCATCAAGGAAGAACCTCTATAAGCTGATAAGATCGCCCCATTCTTCTATTTTATTAGTTATTCTTTTGTACTTGTAATTTATTTCGCTTGTACTTATGATTTTTCTACTTCCCTTTGTAGTCTTATACGAAGTTTAAAGAAAGATTTCAGCGAAAGTACTTTACTCCATCAGTACAGAAAAGATCCCAGAAAAACAGTAAAAGGGACAAATATTTTATGAGTTCTTTTTATCCTTATGTTTTCATTAAATAGCAATTTTCTCTGTTGCTATGTCATAATCAAATAGGGGGAGATTGTTGATCCAAACCCTCAGTGGTTTGATAATGACCCTCTCTTAAACACTTAGTGAAAATTGTAAGTAAACAATATGTATCAGAGTTTCACTATCGCTGATAAGTACTAAGACTTTACAGTACCGCTGATAGGAACTCTCACTCTTTAGATTAGATATTCAGCGAACACTGTTCATCATCATATAACTCTAAGCTTGTTCCGTTCTATTCATGATCGCTGATAGTTTAGTTTGTTTACTTATGATCCCGGAAGACAAGTTTCACGTCAATATATGTTCTACGCTGAAGTCGAAGATCAAGCTCAAGAACCAGCGACAAGTCTACTAATGAACTGATGCGGATATCAGCGAAGCCAAGATTTGTCCACTCAACGTGAATTATCAAGTAGAAGACTTCAGCAATCGCTGAACTTTATCATTCGCTGATAAAGATCTGACTCAACAAAAGATGATCATGAAGTCTCCCTGCATGTTACTATTGTCTTACCTCCCTTGCACGTCTCCGTACGAACTGTCAGAACGGACATCCCTTTTGTCTGTAATCATACAACAACTCTGATTCTACACTGTGCACCATGCGGTTACTAAGGTTGTCTACAAAGGTCAATGACATGCAACCACTCAGCTGCTGCCACGTGTAAAGCCATACTGCCATGCATTAAATGCATGCAGTATATAAGAAGATCCTTACTTCAGTTTTGTAGTGTGCTCGGACCATCTTCTTATCTCTTATTGTTAAGTTATTATTCGTAATTTCTTTAACTCTTTCTAGTGCAAGAAACTTAGTGTTTCTCAAGACTTGTTAAGATTAGGTTTACCTTAATCTTGTTCCGCAACAAGTTGTAAATTGTCTTGATTTATCAATAAACAATTTAGAAAAGTAAAAATGTGTGTTTGTATTCAACCCCCCCCCCCCCCCCCTTATACAAACTGGTATAGCCCTTCGGGACCAACACGAACAAAAGGGATTCCAGGCGAAAGAGTGTTCCGGACAAATGGGAGTCCGGACGTATCAACAATCCGGTAGTTGAACTTACCGGAAACCCTTAGGTTTCCGGACAACTAGGGTATCCGGATGTGGAGTGAGTCCGGACAAAATATATATTTTACGAGTGATACCGGACAAAAACATCCTAGACTTAAATGATTCCGGACACGACGAATGTGTCCGGACGAAGCTTAAAATCGTCACTTGAGAGAAATAACATCCCAAACAGGTGTGCAAACATTTATGTAGTGTCGATTAACGTATATGAGTACACAGAATGTTCTAAATCTACCAAATGCACCTCGAATGAACCTGAAATCGATTGGACTCAATATGGGTTTCGGACTATGTTCAATCGACCAAATCGATGTACGAGTTGTGCATTTGAGTGCGCGAAACGTAACTAATAACGATCAAGAGTGAAAATAGAACATCATACCTGATTTCAGGACTGAAAACGAGTGAGAATCGAGAATTTGAGGAGAGTCCGAGCGAGAGAGAAACTCGGAGAGGGGTTTTGGGTTTTAGGTTATGATATTCCGGATAATAGAAAATGAGCGAGCCCGGACCCTTTTATACCGACAAGGTTATCCGGATGGGTCTACCCAGATACCCACCCGACCCTGAAAGCTATCCAGAGTCAAGGGTATCCGGTGACTTGTCCGGACACTTTTGTCAATTTTAAATACATTCCATGTTTCATGAAAATGAAACCCTTCGGATTTCGACAGAATAGTCTCTCGCTCCCCCTCAAACTGAGACTGAGGAACTACTTGCTCCCCCTCAGATAGTGCAATGGAGAGCCCGACACATAAAAACTTTTGAGCATTTAAAGAAAAACATTGTGTCGCTCCCCCTCAAATGATGAATAGTAGTTGAAAAACACATAGGAGTGCCCACACACAAAAAAAACTTTTTGACAGATTAAAGAAAAACTGTGTGTGACGCTACCCCTCAACAATTGAGTAAACTTACCTGATACCGCTGTGTGCTCCCCTGAACACATGAACACTCGTGAAAGCACAGATATAGACAAATAAAATTCAGACGACAGTATGAAATGAAAGGAAACACACGTAGAAAGAAAGGAAACAAACGAAATGTACCTATTAAATATAGAGACTAAATCTAACTGTGTAACTGAAACAAGTAGAATACAGGTGCGAGAAGGTGTATGCTCTATCAACAGGAGTGGAAACACCGGATGATAAGTAGACAGTTACTCGTAGATGTATGGAACTTGTAACGGGCACACAATCGAGTTAAGTCTTCAGATTTAGCATACCTAACTTGGACACAAGAGTATTAAAACGTTTTTCGTCCAAGGGTTTTGTAAACAGGTAAGCTAACTAATGCTCAGTATTTACGAAGTAGAGTTCAACTGTACCTTTTTTCAACGTGATCCTTAATGAAGTGATACCGAACGTCGATGTGCTTTGTTTTCGTGTGTTGGACCGGGTTGCTGGATATAGCAATGGCGCTCTTCGAGTCGCAGTAAATTGGGACTTTGACATACGTAAATCCGTAGTCCTTGAGTTGCGTCCGCATCCAGATTACTTGAGAACAGCAGCTCACGGCGGCCACGTACTCCACTTCGGCAGTCGACATAGACACTCATTGCTGCTTCTTGGACGCCCAACTCACCAGGCTATCTCCCAAAAACTGTATATGTCCCGAGGTGCTCTTCCGGTCCATCATGCTGCCTGCGTGATCCGCATCAGAATAAGCGGATAACTCAAAACCTGTCTCCTTTGGGTACCACAAGCCAAGATCAGCAGTACCACGTAAATAATGAAAAATTCGTTTAACGACAGTTAAATGAGACTCTTTAGGGTTTGATTGAAACCGGGCATACAAAAATGTTGAAAACATGATATCCGGTCTACTCGCAGTAAGATACATCAAAGAAGCGATCATACCCCGATACAGATTAGTGTCCACATCCGTTCCGTTAAGATCGGTGTGTAACCTAGTACCGGGTGCCATATGAGTTTTCATGGGTGAGGACTGTTCCATCTGGAGTTTCTTAAGAATATCCCGAAAGTACTTAGCCTGGTTTATGAATATCCCGGTCGACAGTTGTTTAACTTGAAGACCATGGAAGAAATTCATCTCACAAAGCATACTCATTTTAAAAAATTATCCCATTACATTGGCAAAGTTCTTAGCATATGTGGGATTACTAGAGCCGAAGATTATGTCATCTACATACAATTGAACTAGAACTATGTGACCCTTTTCGTTTTTGATAAACAAAGTAGAATCGATTTTACCTCGTGTGAATTTGGACTTTGTCAAAAACTTGGTCAGAGTGTCATACCAGGCGCGTGGAGCTTGCTTCAAACCGTAGAGAGCCTTTTCTAGGATGTAGACATAATCAGGCTTCTTTTCGTCCACGAACACGTCCGGTTGAGACACATATACTTCCTCCTTAAGATCGCCGTTGAGGAATGCGATCTTCACATCCATTTGGAAGACCGTGAAATTCTTGTGTACGACGTAAGCGAGGAACATACGAATGGCTTCTATCCTTGCTACCGAAGCGTATGTCTCGTCATAGTCGATCCCTTCTTGTTGTCGGTATCCCTTGGCCATGAGACGCGCCTTGTTGCGGACAACGATTCTGTCTTCGTCCTTCTTGTTCTTGAAGTTCCACTTGGTGCCGATCACCATCTTGTGGGTTGGACGTGGGACCAGTCGCCATACCTTCAAAGCCTCGAATTGGTTGAGCTCTTCTTGCATAGCTATGACCCAGTCCGGATCTTTAAGTGCTTCACGTACGTTCGTCGGCTCAATCTTGCTTAAGAAGCCGGAGAAGAGACAAAAGTTGGTGGAAGCGCCTCGCGTTTGAACAAAAGTGGAGGGATCACCGATGATTTGATGTAGGGGATGAGCTTTAGTCCATTTGGTGGTGTGCGAAAGCGGCTGTTGAGTAGAGTGAGACGCGTCCGAATCCACATAATCACCAGAAGGTAGGTCTTGAACTGCTTCAAGTGTAGCAGGCTGGTTTCTTAGAGGAGATGGGGGAGGATTCGCCGAGGGTTGAACAACTTCTGGTTCCGAGGAGTTCCGAGGTTGATCGTCGGTTGTAGCAGATGACGAATCGTTAGAAGCGAACTCCGTGTTAGTGATTGGTTCTTCCAGGGGGACAGTAGTATCAGACGAGGTTGATGATGACGGTTGAGCTGTCTCCACAGTGATGGACGACGTGCTTGTAGAAGGCGACAGACCAGATAGATTCGCCGAATCCTCATTACGAGCTGCTTGAAGTCGAGGTTGTGCTGAGACAGGAGTATAAGCGTTAAATATGTAATCATAAAAATACTTAAACAATAAATCTAAATCAGAAGAATCAACATTCGATGAAGATGCATGATTTGGATTTACTGTTGCTTGTGCAGATCCCGAACTTGGAGGTCCGGAAGCTAGCACGCCAGTTAAATCGGGTTCTGAACTGATATGTTCAGAAGCCAGATCTGCGGCTTCGTCGAATGTCATGTTTACACTTTCAATAACGGTTTTAGTCCGTTTATTGTAAACGCAATACGCCTTATCCTACATGGAGTATCCGATGAAGACTCCTTTATCCGCCTTTGGGCTGAATTTGCTGAGATCGTCTTTGTTGTTCAGTATGTAGCACGTGCATCCGAACGCATGAAAATACTTGATGTTCGGAACGCGGTTGTTCATGATCTCGTACGGTGTCTTGTTGAACCGCTTGTTGATGATTGAGCGGTTTTGCGTGTAACAAGCCGTAGACACCGCTTCGGCCCACAAAAATAGCTGTATATTGGATTGAGAAATCATGGTGCGAGTTGCTTTGACAAGAGTACGGTTGCGTCGTTCCACCACTCCGTTTTGCTGAGGAGTGCGTGCGGCAGAGAAGGTGTGCGAAATGCCGACTGAAGTCAGATAGTAGTCCACCGTTTGATTCTTAAACTCCTTCCCATTGTCGGTCCTTATGGTCTGAACTTGTTGTTGCTTGTTCAGTTGGACGATCTTCAGGTGATTGATGATCAGCTCCGGAGTTTCGTCCTTCGAGCATAGAAACTTCACCCAAGTGTGGTGCGAGTAATCATCCACCATCACTAGAACATATTTCCGCTTGTTGATGCTTTGAACACGCATCGGTCCACACAGATCCATATGGATAAGTTTGAGGGACCGGGACGTGCTCGGAGCTGCCTTCGGCTGATGTGGCACACACTTCATCTTTCCTATTTCACATGCCCCATAGAGACAATCCTTCATGAATTGAAGATCGGGCATGCCTTTCATGTGTCCGCCCAACACTAGTTTGTTGATACTTTTGAAGTTCAGGTGCGATAGTCTTCGATGCCAAATCCACGCTTGTTCAGAATTAGCCTTCGACATGAGGCAGATGGGGTTATCGGGTTTCAGGGCTGCGAGGTCGATTGTGTAGAGGTTGGTCTTGCGTTTCCCAACCAGTAGCTCCCCTACGTCGTCATTGAGGATTCTACACCTTTTAGATTTGAACCGGACCTCGAGATCTTTGTCACAGAATTGCCCGATGCTGAACAGATTGTGTCCCAATCCCGCGATATGTGATACCTTCTTGATTGTGATCTTATCTTGGACAATGTCGCCGTAGCCCACGATCGGGGCCTTGTCGTTGTTCCCAAATCTCACGTCTCCACCATATTCTTCTTTGTAGTTCGTGAGAAGCTCCCTCCTTCCGGTCATGTGCTTGGAGCATCCAGAATCTAAGTACCACCGTGCTGCAAAAATAGGTTTAACGGATTTTAAGTACCCATATTTGCATGGGTCCTGGAGGGTTAGGTTTGGCACCTCTCGGAGGAACTTGCTTTGACACAGATTTCCCCTTGGGTGTAGGTTGTACACCGTTTGTGGAAACTGGTTTTGGCACAGATTGCCTCTTAGGTGTAGAATTTACACCTTTCGGAGGAACAGGTTTTGTAGCAGGTTGCCTCTTGGGTGCCGGTTTAACCTCAGTAGGAGCAACCCGTTTAGGAATGGGTTTGGTCTCTCGCTGTGGTTTAACCTCTGATTGGGATCCCCGTTGTTTATAGTATATTCTTTTGTTATTACGGGGTTTGCGTTTGGGTGTCGAATTATACATGTGATATGACCCAAACCAATCATTTATGTTAATTTCATCAAAATCATTCCAACCACAACTAGAACAACATAAACAATCACGCGATAAATGAATCAATTGGTGAACTGATTTAAGTTTAATCGGAAAAGAAACTTCAAAATGATTCCAATGATTCCAAGCACAATTGTCTTTGTTTATCCTAGAATTAAAAGCAGTAGCGAAAGACTTTGATGCAGCATCCTTGACAGGTTCCTTGTTTAGCCACTTGGTTTTTTCTTGTTTTGCGCGACCAATTTTATCTTTAGCAACAGGGACAGAATGATCAGTGACCTTTGAAGGAACAAGATTTTTGATAGGCAATCGATCGTTCTTTTGCCTCGACTGTGATTGGTTTTGAGAAACAGGTTTAGTTTTGGAAATCATAATCACAGCTGGTGTCTTCGTGTTTGAACAGGCACCCTTTTGAAAGTTGACCGGTCGATTCCCCACTGGTGATAGAAAATCAGTATGACTCGGAAGAGGTTTGTCGAAGGGGAACGACTCAAACTCTCCATCAGAATTGCCTTCGGAGTTCATGTATTCAGAAAAATCGATCTCCGGAATTTCAGGACTTGGATTGGTCAAGGAAGGCGAGGAACACTTAGTGTCAGTGTGCTTTGGGGAATTTGGTGCGGAAGCTAGGAAAAAATCAAAGTTCAAATTCCTTAAAACACTCTCGTCTTGCGAATCTTTACCGTCTTGTGAAGTAGAAATCTTGCCTATAAATGCTTTGCACGAAGACGTATCAGATGAACTTGAGGAAAGTTCGGGTGAAATCTGCTTTTCAGATTGGAGTTGGTCAATTTGCTCTTGGAGCTGATCGTTTCTCGTATACTCTTGCATCGCATCTGTTGCCAAGGCAACTAGTTTTGATGTGAGTTTGGTGATTTCTCCCTGAAGGATTTCCTGTCCTTCATCCGATAAAGATTCGGTTTTGACCGATTTAACATTCTCAAGTTCTTAGATAAGCGCTTGCTTCTCCTTTTGAAAAACTGACATTTCTTTCTCGAGTGACTCCTCCAACTCGACTATCTTTGCTTCCAAGATAAGAAGGGGAACATAGAGCTTGAACTCGTCCGTCTCAGTCTTGGTTGCGGTTACTTGGACCTCATCCATTTTGGAGGAATCCCTGGGCTTTGCATCCTTGTAGCAGTCGAAGTAGTCATTCGAGAGATACTTCTTGTTCTTTTGATAAGAATAATTTAAAGGCTCATAACAAAAAGGAAGTTTCATGTGTGACGTGTGTGCGCGCTTATATTCCTCAGTTGCCTCTTCCTTTTCAGGTTCAAGAGGACCAGTCCATTGAATAGCATATTCCGGATACTTTTTATCTAGCCCAAAACAGCCAAAATCATACAAAGTAGGTGTTTTGTAGATACCCCTTTTCAAATAGTGTGGGTTATCATATCTGATTCCCCATTCTTTGTTAAAGTACGTGAACTCTTTGGGTTTATTCATAAAGATGGTTTGATCGGTTTGACCTCTTTTGTGGAGTTTTGTTTCAAGATTGGTGATTTTATTAACAAACTCCTTGTGCTGAATTTGAAGAGCAGAACATTGATAAACAATATATTTTTTCTCATTCAAACACTAAGCAAACTGAGACTGAAGATCAGATAATTTGGCCCGTAAGTCCTTAGGTGCTATTGAAAGATTTTTGCATTTGTCTTTTAAATTAGCATTTTCAGACTTATATTTTTCTGTTATTCTCTTTTGAACATCTAGCTTTTCGGTTAGAGAGATAATCTCAAGCATTTGTTCTTTAGAGGTGGCCTTAAAGGAATCTGCCTGTTCGGTAAGAGATTGGATTTGATTCAAGAAATCTTGTTGGCTAGAGTCACATACCTGACTTGTCTTTTCTTCATCGGCTGGAGAGTGATATCCCATGAAAGCATTAGCACCATCAGAATCACTTTCATCATCAGAACGACTCAACCAGTAGTCGTTTTCCACATGTAGAGCTTCTCCAGCTTCCTTCCGCTCAATCAGGGCGAGCTTAGCCTTGTAGTAATGAGAATTCTTTACCACAGGCCTCTTACAATCTTTAGCGAAGTGACCAAGTTTTCCGCAGTTGTAACACGTCACTGGTTCATCTTTCTTCTTACTTTCTACTTTCTCCGTCTTCTCCTTCTTCTCTGACTTATCTTTCTCATCAGCTTTCTTTTTTCCCTCATACTTGTTGTTGATCCAAACCCTCAGTGATTTGATAATGACCCTCTCTTAAACACTTAGTGAAAATTGTAAGTAAACAATATGTATTAGAGTTTCATTATCTCTGATAAGTACTAAGACTTTACAGTACCGCTGATAGGAACTCTCACTCTTTAGATTAGATATTCAGCGAACACTGTTCATCATCATAGAACTCTGAGCCTGTTCAGTTCTATTGATGATCGCTGATAGTTTAGTTTGTTTACTTATGATCCCTGAAGACAAGTTTCACGTCAACATATGTTCTACGCTGAAGTCGAAGATCAAGCTCAAGAACCAGCGACAAGTCTACTAATGAACTGATGCAGATATCAGCGAAGCCAAGATTTGTCCACTCAATGTGAAGTATCAAGTAGAAGACTTCAGCATTCGCTGATAAAGATCTGACTCAACGAAAGCTGATCATGAAGTCTCCCTGCATGTTACTATTGTCTTACCTCCCTTGCACGTCTCCGTACGAACTGTCAGAACGGACATCCCTTTTGTCTGTAATCATATAACAACTCTGATTCTACATTGTGCACCATGCGGCTACTAAGGTTGTCTACAAAGGTCAATGACATGCAACCACTCAGCTGCTGCCACGTGTAAAGCCATACTGCCATGCATTAAATGCATGCAGTATATAAGAAGAACCTTACTTCAGAAATGAAGTGTGCTCGGACCATCTTCTTATTTCTCTCTTAGTGTTAAGTTATTATTCGTAATTTCTTTAACTCTTTCTAGTGCAAGAAACTTAGTGTTTCTCAAGACTTGTTTAAATTAGGTTTATCCTTAATCTTGTTCCGCAACAAGTTGTAAATTGTCTTGATTTATCAATAAACAATTTAGAAAAGTAAAATCGTGTGTTTGTATTCAACCCCCCTTCTACAAACTTGTATAACCCTTCGGGACCAACAAGTGGTATAAGAGCAGATTTGTTTAATCTCATAAACAAGATCTGATCTATACTAAGATTTCTCTTCCTTGCTATTTCTTAAAATGGCTACCAACACAAACACCAACTATATTGACAACGGTTCTCTTGCAAACCCCCTAGATTCTCCAGAGATAATTTTAATCTATGGAAAAATAGGATGATTCTATTCTTAGAAGGTGTAGACCCTACTATGCCTTACTATCTTGAAAACGGCCCATATATTCCTGTAAGAATTGATGCTGCAGTTCCAGCCGCTGACAATAGACCTGCTATTCCAGAAAGGCTGATTCCCAAGGAAATTCATATGTGGACTGATTAAGATAAGAAGAAAGTGGCTATCGACACCAAAGCCAGATCCATACTCTCCATGGCTCTTCCTGACGAAGTCTACCATTCCGTCATGAACCTGAAAACCTCAAAAGCTATGTGGGACACAATCTATGTTCAGTATGAAGGTACTTCTGAAGTCCAAGACTCTCGAAAGATCAATCTGGTAAGACAGTATGAAAGCTTCATTTGTGGTAAGAATGAAACTCTCTCTGAAGTACACCAACGTTTTAACTGCTTAATAATAGATCTGAAAACTGTTGGTAAGGAATATTCTAACTTTGAAGTACTGACAAAGTTCTTAGAATGTTTACCTGAAAGCAGGGACAATTATTCTATGTGTCTCAAGCTGTCAAAGGATGTAAAATCAATGACCCTTTCTACCGTATATGGCACGATGCTGAATCATGAGCAATCGAGTCATCTTAAGAAGAATCTTGTAAAAGATTCCAAAAGCACCCTTGTTTCTTTAATCTCAGAGTCACCTTCCACTCAGCGATCGACTATCACTGTCACTAAGTTGGAAACTAACTCTGAAAGATCATCACACTCTGACATTTCATATAATGATGAAACTCTGGCATTCCTGGCTAATAAGTTCAGGAGATTTGATAAAAAGAGTAATTTCAAGAAGAATAAACCTCTTGCTATTTCTGACAAGCCAAGATCATCAACCCATGTTGATAAGGCTACTGCTACTTGCTATAACTGTGAAAAGATAGGACATTTTGCTAGCGAGTGCAGGTCAAAGAAAATCTCTAGACCCTCAGCTTTTCCCAAGAAAAACTTTACTCACAGGACTAGAGATGAAAAATACAAAAAGATGAAAGAAAGGTATTCAAAGCTAAAAACCTTTAAGAAGAAAGACAAAGGCCTTATGGCTGACTATGATTGGGCTGCCTCTGACGAAGAAGAATCATCTGACTCTGAAGATGATGAAGAAGCCAATCTATGTCTCATGGCCAAACTTGAAAATGAGGAAGAAAATTCTGACATTCCCTCTACTTCAACCTCTGCTACTAAGGTATCGCCTTCCTTCTTTACCAATATTTTAAATATTGATGAACCTGATAGTCTTCAAAAGATCGATCTCTTGACTAGAAGTTTATATGAAGCCATGAATGGAAAAACTGTGGTTGAAAATCAAAACCTTGATCTCGCTGAACAACTTAAAAATTGTCACCTTCTGTAAAGACCGTATCCCGGTATGTAATTTCTTTGTTTTAATTCTTTTTTAAAAGTTTTATTTATCATGGTTTCCGTTAGCGGGGTTAGACGAATTGGACCTAATAGTTAAATATGTCAAGACGTGGTTAGTTTGCGAGAAGGATGTAGTGAGGGACCAAAATTGTTAAGGGGCCAAAAAGTGAGAGTTTCGGCCCATGCAACCCAAACCAAACCCTTGTATCATTTTTTTGGTGTGGTGTTCGTGAGTAACAAGAAAAAAGGGACGGAGCTCAATATTTTCGTATTTTGAAAACCTAGCTGCAGAAAACTTCTGTTTCCCGGAGATTGAACGGTCGGATCGTCGTGATTTTTGGTGAGCAGCTTCACGACATCTTCATCAAAATTCTGGATGGTGGGATCGTGGTTTTGAGGTCCGGAGGTCATGGTTTCGTGGGGTTCTGCACAGCAGTAACTTTGTGGTGATTTTTCTCCATTCTTGCTCTATTTTGGTTCCATACATCTTGATGTGCTTATTTCCAAGTGTATGATGGTTTTGTATGCCTCTAGTATAATCTAGAGAAGACTTTGTATTGCTCTAATATTGGTGGTAGTGGATTTGAAGCGGCTCTAGTAGTCCCGTGGTTTTTACTCTCGATTTTGAGGGGTTTTCCACGCTAAAATTTTGGGGTCTCATTGTGGTTGTTGATTGTATGTTTGGTGGTTGTTTTTACTTGCACTTAGAATACCCTATTTGTTTGCAACCTCAAAGGTTCATTCGGGTCTGTTTGGGTTAAGCTATGGCTTAATGGGTTACTAAGCATTATTTGTCATTTTATGTTAAACTGCAGTTTCTGTCCCTGTTTTTGTATCGAGTATAACTTCTGCTTGGAATGTCGGATTGGGATGAAACCAGTGCCAAAGGTTCCCTTTATGAGTCTAGTAAGTTTCTTATGTTTTGCGGAAAAACCAGTTCGGATCGTAGCTAGTGTCAAACCGCTGTTTTGTAATGAAAGGTGCTGTTTTTCGCTGTGCAGTTAACCGGTTTTGTAAAATCCATAATAAATTGTAGAAAAATCGTTAGAGCGCGTGCGATATGTCCCTGGAACCCTAAGACATGGGACTTTGTTATTATGGATTAATATTTCTGGATTTATCAGTTTACAAGGGGTTAAACAGGTCCCGAACAGACCTGTGTTTTTAGAGTAAAAGCTGGAATGTGTATGTTATAATTTAGTAGTCGTGGTTTTGGGTTGGGGCGTCACTTTGACATTTGTTAACACGTAATTAGGTGGGAGAAGGTGAGTGAAGTTGGCCGGCTTGTGATTGCGGTTGCGGATACTCGCGTTGCTTTAAGGTGAGTTCTCTCACTGTGTAGTTAGGGGTTGTATGCATGTCATAGTAGTTTGTATGTACTACTGTCTTTGTGGTGTGAACTAGTTGTTTGTGGTGTGTAATATTTGATTGGTTTAAATGCTTAGTATAAATGTTTTACATTACACCTCGGTGGGACCGAGGAAGTGGAAAGAAACGTTGTGGGAACTCGGCCTGACGAGTGTGTTACATTACAACTCGGTGGGACCGAGGGCTCGGTGGGACCGAGGAAGTGGAAAGAAACGTTGTGGGAACTCGGTGTGACGAGTGTGTTACATTACAACTCGGTGGGACCGAGGAAGTGGAAGGAAACGTTGTGGGAACTCGGTGTGACGAGTGTGTTACATTACAACTCGGTGGGACCGAGGGCTCGGTTGGACCGAGGTGTTGGATACATAATTACTTGTAGATGTTTACTCGTTTTATGTAACTGTGATGTTGTTGCTTATGTGCGGATAGGGGTGATGTGTATATAATTCCTATCTGCGCATGTGATGGAATTCACTAAGCTTCGTGCTTACCCCTTCCCAATATCTTATGATTTCAGGTGCGAGTAGCAGTCGGGCATGACGGTACACACGGGCGCAAGGCGAAGGCTGTTTAAGTTTAACTTTTTAAATGGGGATTTAATTATATAACTTTTCCGCTGCTTAAATTTCATTTGACGGTTTTAATTAACGACATTTATTTTTATTGTAATGGGATTTGTTAACTTATGGTTTGATTGTAACGAAATGCATTATTTTTAAAATTTTAAATTCATTGTAATTTTTGGGACGTTACAACTTGGTATCAGAGCACAGCTTGAGTGAATCAGACACATCTCGGTGTGTTTGGTCTCAAGTTGCGGCTATGAAATTTCAATTTCTTTTACTAAAATCTTTTAGAATAAAGGGAAAAGGAAAACCCGTTTGGGAAACGGTGATCGAGGGCGCAGTGTGTACAGTCAGCCGACGCTATTTGGGAAGGTACGGTTCTTAGTGTATTTATTGCTTTCTAGGCATAGGGTATGCATGCTAGATTGCCTATGTTGTTTACACTGTACTGTATGATGACTGCTTGCTGGTAGGAATCAATGCTAGTTATAGTAGGCTGTTAAGTGAAGTCCCTATAGGTTGTATGCAGTAAGAATCATATAGCCTTAGAATATTTGATTTAGTTCTATTGCGCAGCTCTTGTTTGAGTCCAACCGTTCTAGGATAGAATTTTGTATTCGAATGTCTATTTGATTCACGCTGCATGCGACTGGGAATTCGCGAGGCAACTCGTTATGGCTAACAGGGATTCCGTTGTAGCAAGGGTAGTGGGATGAGATGAAATTCCTAGTGAGCTGGGAAGAGTGTTTACATATGAGTATGTATGCTAGATTGCTTTCTAGAACATAGGAGTATGTGTGCTAGATTGTTTGGTGCTTATTACACTGTACTGCCTGTTTGTTGTTTGCTAATAGGAGTTCATGCTAGCCTTGATAAGTTGTTAAGTGAATGCACTATAGGTTGTATGCGGTAGGAACCAAATAGCCTTAGAATGTCGGATTTAGTTCTATTGCGCAGCTCTTGTTTGAGTCCAACCGTTGTAGGATAGAATCTTATATTCGAATGTCTATCTGCTTTTACACTGTGTGCGACTGTGCATTCGCGAGGCGACTTGTCATGACTAGTGGGGATTTCATCATCGCAAGGGTAGTGGAGTTGGGTGGAATTCCTAGGGAGCTAGGAAGAGTGTGTACATATGCCGGTGCGGGCATATGTGTGTAGTTATCGGCGAGAAACTAGTTGGACCCATCGGATGGAACTCAGAACGAGTGATGATAGGTGTGGAAGGTAGTAGTAGAGCTCCTACTATCGGAAACACAGGATCAATGCTCGAGTCGGAGAAAGTCACGAGGAATCCAAGGGGTTGAGCGTGAGCATTGGTAGTACGAGTTATTATGTGCTAATAACTCGTTGTAATATCTACCCAGAATAGCCATCACAAGGAGGAACGACTATAGTAAACCTACTAGTACAGGTGTGTACTTGATTTGCTTTGATGGGATGATCGTTGGGGTAGTGTCGAAGGTTATAAATTAGTAGTCGTTGGAATAAAAGGACGATTCTAGAATTAGTCACTTGGAGTGACGATGAGGATGATGTTTGTTTCGGGCCAAGATGGATGATTGTGCTAGAATCATAGGCTTATAGAGCCGACTTTGATTTGAGGAAAAATCGTAGGGATTATTTGACGTAATTTCTTAACTTGCCTAAGAGGTTTAAATGTCCGGATGACGTTAGTGGACCGGAGAGATTTGGAGGAGTAGGAGTCGAGGCGTAGAATGCCGACTAAGTCATTCACAAAGTTTGACTTTGAAATAGATTGCATTAACAAATTCTCGTGTTTCAAATCATTTTATGGATGGTGTTTTGGAATTTTGGGAAATGTTCAGCACACACACAAGATTTTGAAATATGGTTTTGGAAAGTGTATGAAATCGTTTTATCACGGGAGTGCAAACTTTGTTAGAATTTGTCTCATTTCATTATTTTTCCAACGGTTCTTTCGGGTAAGATGATATCCGTGTTTTGTGGTGTTTAAAATGTTGGGCAAGTGACTACGGCTTGTGACTTTAACATTGGAACTCCTCCACATATGTTAGAGTTGAGACGGAAAGTTACATTCCACGATGTCTGTATAAAGCTATTTGAGTGATTTCGTTAAATAAGTTTTGTTTTACGGCATGTTGAGTCGTGTCGGTTTAATTTCACGATGTGCATATCTTATTTGTTTATGTGACCATTTGGAGAAATCTTGGAAATCAATTTAAAGAACCCCACCTTTTGAGATTTAATGAGGTTTTAGTCGATATTTTCAAATGATGGAAACGGATTGGTTTTTATCTTTAAGTTTGAAACTTACACGAGACAGTTGTGTTTTAACAAAAATATATTTGTAAACCGTTTCAGCGTTTTGTATGACTAGCCGGCGCGCGCAAGATTTGTTGGTGAACCCTGTGCCACGACATTGAATGTTGAAAAAGAGAAATTTTGGGGTCAAATGTCGTGGAACTGATTTTGAAATTATGTGCACACTTTTGTCGCACCCGGTGTAAGGTCGAGCGGTTACTTTAAATACATGTCATGAGTCAATTCATACTAGAACCGTGACGGTTCATTTTCAAAGAAATTATTTATTTCACTTTACGTTTTGTGAGTAAACTAAGCTACAATGAAATGATTTTCAACATGATTTTCATATGTGGGACGAGCGTGTCCATTTTTGCGTAACTACCGACCTGGTAATAGTAGTTTTATTGCTTACGGTCTTTTTGAAATGAAAAATCTTGACGTTGAAAATATTTTGTAAATGATTTTGTAAACCATTTGGGAAGTGCGCTTATAAGTGTAATGTGTCATTTTGAGAATTTTAAGGGTGTGAGTCCTTTTGGAAAACTCTTTTGATTAACCCGTGTCGAGTTTGGGACTAATGTTGATTTTAGGGTATTGTTTGCTTAAACTTTATTTAAACGCGTTTTTGACCGACTATGGGTCTAGCAAGCGTGGAGCATTTTGCTCGGTTTTGACTTTGAGATAGTCAGGGGTCAATTGCACGGTTCTAATGGCTCGATGGGGAGTCTTGTTGTTGGATTGTTTTTGTTGCACAGTTTTGCACTTATTGCACGTTGAGTATTTACATGTTGGGTGAGTGAGTCATTCCGGGATAGGCATGTTGTTGGTAGACTGTTTTGCATTGGATCCCTGGTCACGTCAGTCAGTCGTTGGTAATGGTCGGTTGGGTATCTCGGGGTGGGACCTCGGTATTCATGTGTTATGACCTTGACCTTCCAGTAGGCACTAAGAGGATATAGTCTTGGGCACTTACCTGAGAGGTAGTTCCGATGTGCCGGGCCTTGAGACGTACCTGGGAGGTAGACGTTAAGGTGTATCTTGATACGTTGTAACTAGGCTTCGTAGAGCGAGTGTGGAGGATAAGTAGACGGTGGAGGATTGGGTATTCCACACGTGTTGTTAGTGTAGACCGAATTGTGTCGGTTAAGGGAAGGATGCCCTTTGTAATTAAGAGAATAAATGCGCAATAACCGTTTTGAAGTAAGTAGTATATTTAGGTGTCGACTTTTGGGCTTGAGGCCAAACACCTTTAGTGTAATCGGAGATTTGTAGCCGATTTGAAAATAATTATGATGATGGTAGTAGTAACCCTGAGATGCTTATTTGTGATGAATGGTTATGGTGGAATGACCTGCGTGGGTGATTATAAGTTTACTGGTTTGATGATCTGTGTGAAATAATTTTGGGAGTCTATTAGAACTCGTGGAAGTTAATCGGCAGTAATGGTAGGAATTATCGAATTCGAGTATCCTGTAGGGTATGTTGGTGAGCACCTTTAGGATGGTTAGAGCTTGCAAGTTGAATCAGGATGTATGGAACATCTAAGGTTGGGAGGCAACCGAAGTCGTTTGACTAGGAATGAATTCAGTTGTTGGAGTGTTCTTCCGATCATATTTCCAATGTCCGTGAAGGAGTTTTGTTAGTAAGAAAAGTATTCGAGAAATTCTAGACGGGGTGAGAAATTTAGATTCTAGTTGAGGAAAGTCCAGTGGCAACACAGAAAGGGCTCCGAGTGGACTTGGGAACCCGAGGTTAAGATGTGGTAAAGCTATCCAGAGCTGTTTGCGGACGTAGACTTCGAGGACGAAGTCTAATCCAAGTGGGGGAGAGTTGTAAAGCCCGTATCCCGGTATGTAATTTCTTTGTTTTAATTCTTTTTTAAAAGTTTTATTTATCATGGTTTCCGTTAGCGGGGTTAGACGAATTGGACCTAATAGTTAAATATGTCAAGACGTGGTTAGTTTGCGAGAAGGATGTAGTGAGGGACCAAAATTGTTAAGGGGCCAAAAAGTGAGAGTTTCGGCCCATGCAACCCAAACCAAACCCTTGTATCATTTTTTTGGTGTGGTGTTCGTGAGTAACAAGAAAAAAGGGACGGAGCTCAATATTTTCGTATTTTGAAAACCTAGCTGCAGAAAACTTCTGTTTCCCGGAGATTGAACGGTCGGATCGTCGTGATTTTTGGTGAGCAGCTTCATGACATCTTCATCAAAATTCTGGACGGTGAGATTGTGGTTTTGAGGTCCGGAGGTCATGGTTTCGTGGGGTTCTGCACAGCAGTAACTTTGTGGTGATTTTTCTCCATTCTTGCTCTATTTTGGTTTCATACATCTTGATGTGCTTATTTCCAAGTGTATGATAGTTTTGTATGCCTCTAGTATAATCTAGAGAAGACTTTGTATTGCTCTAATATTGGTGGTAGTGGATTTGAAGCGGCTCTAGTAGTCCCGTGGTTTTTACTCTCGATTTTGAGGGGTTTTCCACGCTAAAATTTTGGGGTCTCATTGTGGTTGTTGATTGTATGTTTGGTGGTTGTTTTTACTTGCACTTAGAATACCCTATTTGTTTGCATCCTCAAAGGTTCATTCGGGTCTGTTTGGGTTAAGCTATGGCTTAATGGGTTACTAAGCATTATTTGTCATTTTATGTTAAACTGCAGTTTCTGTCCCTGTTTTTGTATCGAGTATAACTTCTGCTAGGAATGTCGGATTGGGATGAAACCAGTGCCAAAAGTTCCCTTTATGAGTCTAGTAAGTTTCTTATGTTTTGCGGAAAAACCAGTTCGGATCGTAGCTAGTGTCAAACCGCTGTTTTGTAATGAAAGGTGCTGTTTTTCGCTGTGCAGTTAACCGGTTTTGTAAAATCCATAATAAATTGTAGAAAAATCGTTAGAGCGCGTGCGATATGTCCCTGGAACCCTAAGACATGGGACTTTGTTATTATGGATTAATATTTCTGGATTTATCAGTTTACAAGGGGTTAAACAGGTCCCGAACAGACCTGTGTTTTTAGAGTAAAAGCTGGAATGTGTATGTTATAATTTAGTAGTCGTGGTTTTGGGTTGGGGCGTCACTTTGACATTTGTTAACACGTAATTAGGTGGGAGAAGGTGAGTGAAGTTGGCCGGCTTGTGATTGCGGTTGCGGATACTCGCGTTGCTTTAAGGTGAGTTCTCTCACTGTGTAGTTAGGGGTTGTATGCATGTCATAGTAGTTTGTATGTACTACTGTCTTTGTGGTGTGAACTAGTTGTTTGTGGTGTGTAATATTTGATTGGTTTAAATGCTTAGTATAAATGTTTTACATTACACCTCGGTGGGACCGAGGAAGTGGAAAGAAACGTTGTGGGAACTCGGCCTGACGAGTGTGTTACATTACAACTCGGTGGGACCGAGGGCTCGGTGGGACCGAGGAAGTGGAAAGAAACGTTGTGGGAACTCGGTGTGACGAGTGTGTTACATTACAACTCGGTGGGACCGAGGAAGTGGAAGGAAACGTTGTGGGAACTCGGTGTGACGAGTGTGTTACATTACAACTCGGTGGGACCGAGGGCTCGGTTGGACCGAGGTGTTGGATACATAATTACTTGTAGATGTTTACTCGTTTTATGTAACTGTGATGTTGTTGCTTATGTGCGGATAGGGGTGATGTGTATATAATTCCTATCTGCGCATGTGATGGAATTCACTAAGCTTCGTGCTTACCCCTTCCCAATATCTTATGATTTCAGGTGCGAGTAGCAGTCGGTCATGACGGTACACACGGGCGCAAGGCGAAGGCTGTTTAAGTTTAACTTTTTAAATGGGGATTTAATTATATAACTTTTCCGCTGCTTAAATTTCATTTGACGGTTTTAATTAACGACATTTATTTTTATTGTAATGGGATTTGTTAACTTATGGTTTGATTGTAACGAAATGCATTATTTTTAAAATTTTAAATTCATTGTAATTTTTGGGACGTTACACCTTCAAATAGAAAATCTTTCTAAAATTGAAGAGGATTTTAAAGATCAAGTTCACTTAAATCAGCTAGTCAAAATCGAGCGCGAAAAAGCTATCGCTGCATTAAAAGCTGAAAAAGCTAATGTTGATGGATGCTATAATTCCTCAACAAAGATCACTGAAATAATTAAGTCTCAAATTCCCCTGAGTGATAAACGTGGTCTTGGTTACAAAGCTGATACTCTAGAACCAACCACTGACCGTTCCATGCTTATGTTTGGAATGTTCGTATCCTCTATCCCTGACACTTTCTTATCTCACTGTTCCTCTTCTAAACCGCCTATCCCTGAGGAAATCTCTACCTTAACGTCTAAAGGTAAAGAAAAAGTTGTTTATTTAAAACCTACCTCAATCTTTAAAAACAAAGGTAAAGGAATTGCTTTTAACCAAAATCCTCAGAAGGGTACCTTTGTACCAAAGCTGAATGCTTCTAAAGCTTCAGTGACTTATCCCTCTGGTTCAAAGAATAAGATCCCTGGATCTATTCAGCGATCTACTCCTAGAATCAAAGTGGAAATTATTGGTATGAAATCTGAAGAACTGAATGTTCCTCCCATTTCAAAAGCCAATAGCTTACTTGGTGCTGGTCCTTCAAATTCAAAATCAAAATATCAGCATGCAAATGGTCCTAGAACTACTTTTAGTTATAGGAAATGTTATCATTGTGGACTTACCAATCATATTGCTAGTAAGTGCCCCACAACCACCCAAGCTGAAAAGATAGCTAAGGTGAAGATCATTGCCCCCAAGGCAAAGAAGACCACTGAGGTTAAGAAATTAACCAAAGTGAAGACTGACAAAGCTGAATCTTCAAATGCTGCGAAGATTGCTGAACCTTCCACCTCCTATTCTACCCCAACTGACAAGTGTGTACACATGGTTAAGTGGGTACCCAAGATAAACTAATCTTCCTTTGTAATGCAGGTTAAGAAGGGTATCTGGTATCTCGATAGCAGATGCTCTAGACACATGACTGGTATGAAGAACCTGCTCACTGAGTACAAAGAAGAGAAGGGTCCCTCTGTAACTTTCGGTGGAAATGGAAAAGGACATACCCGAGGGTTTGGTGTACTTTCTAATGGTACAACAACCTTCAGAAGAGTCGCATATGTTGATGGGCTGAAGCATAATCTTCTAAGCATCAGTAAGCTTTGTGACAAGGATAACAAAGTAATCTTAATAAGGAATCCTGCTTTGTCGCTGACAAAATGGAAAAGATAGCTCTCAGCGGTTATCGTTTGGAAAATGTTTATGTAATAAACATGGACTCAACACCCACTGAGAACTCCTGTTTCTTCTCAAAAGCCTCATCTGATGTCAACTGGTTATGGCATAAGAGGCTCTCTCATCTAATGTAGAAATCAGGATTCAATCTTACAATCAATTAAGATCAATCAAACAGTAAATGATAGAGAATTGGATCCAAAAGTATTGTATTCAATCAAGAACATATTACAAATCTAGAGAGAGAATCTCTCAAAGATTACAAAAGTGAATACAAAGATATGCGGAAAGTTATGCCAAAGATTAGTTAGCTTACAGTTGCTAACAACTATATATATTGTAAGGAAAAGCTAAAGCTACAGTACATATACATGAAAGTCTAATAGGAATATTACACGTGTCCTAATTAACTAACAATATACAAAGGAAAGTATCCTGTCATAAGTTCTGTTGTTCAGAACTTCTGAACAATCTTCTGACTAAGCATATCAAAACTTCCTTTAAAGCACTTGGTCTTTTTAACTTCTTCTTCAGAAGTTCTGAGTCTCCTACTCAGAACTCTGATCCTTCTGTTCAGACTTTCATACTTGTAATCTTTTCGAGACTTCTCAGCCAGAGCTTCTGAGTCTTTTACTCAGAACTCTGAGTCTTCTATCCAGAACCAATACTTGTAACTTTTGACAAAACTTCAGATCTAACATCTAAACTTCAAGACACTGAACACTCTTTCTTCTAAAGAGTTAGTCACTGGTCTACCTCAGCACTCATACGCCAAAGAATCCTTATGTTCAGCGTGTGAGAAAGGTAAGCAGACCAAAGCAAGCTTTAAGTCAAAGCAAGTTTCCTCAGTGTCATCTCCTCTACAACTTCTCCATATGGATTTGTTTGGCCCTGCTAACAAACAATCTATCGTTGGAAAGAAATATACACTGGTCATAGTTGATGAATTCTCTCGATATACATGGGTTATGTTTCTCCGTTCTAAGAGTGACACCCCTGAAGAACTCATCACCTTTGTCAGGAAGATGGAAACCCTGAACAACTTGACCGTTTGCTCAATAAGGAGTGATCATGGGACTGAATTTAAAAACAGTTCTCTTGATTCCTTCTTTGAGAGTAAGAGTATTTCTCACAACTTTTCTTCAGTGAGAACACCGCAACAGAACGGAGTAACTGAAAGAAGAAATAGAACTATTATTGAAGCTGCACGTTCAATGCTCAGCGATTCTCACCTGCCTACTCAGTTTTGGGCAGAAGCTATCAACACTGCTTGTTTTACGCAAAACAGGTCGCTGATAGTCAAAAGATTTAATAAAACAGCCTATGAACTTTTTCATGGGAGAAAGCCTTCAATTAGCTTTCTTCACATCTTTGGATGTCAGTGTTTCATATTGAACAACAGAGATGCCCTTGGAAAGTTTGATCCTAAGGCTGATGATGGAATCTTTCTTGGAAGCCTTCAGAGTCTTCAATCGAAGAAGACAAACTGTTGAAGAAACTATTCACGTCACTTTTGACGAATCCCGTTCAGCGAATTCTCGACCTTCTGCTGATACTGAAGAACTGAATCAATGGATGTTTTCTCATCTTGGTGATTCAGAAGATATTCCCACTCCTTATACTCATACCGTTGAAGATGATAGTCCTACTATCATCCCAAACATGCAGAATAGTGAAGCTGAAACATCATGGGTCTCAGCTGTTCCTTTAAACACTATGCCTGCTTCTGAACCAAATGTCTCAGACATTCCATCTACCTCTCAGTAATCAGTGAATGAGATAACATCTGCACCTACTCCTCTTTTAGCTGATATTCCAGAAGTTGCTGAAGCCTCATCTTCAGCTCCTCCAGTTCAAATTGAGTCAGCGATTTATGCTCCGGCTCAGCGATGGACTGTCAATCACCCAATTGATCAAATCCTTGGTGATCCAAACGCTGGTGTTCAGACTCGACGAAGTGCAGGTAATATTTGTTTATTTGTTAACTTTATTTCTCTGATTGAACCAAAGAAAATAGATGATGCCCTCAAAGATCCAAACTGGGTCAGCGCCATGCAAGAAGAGCTGACTGAATTCAAAAGAAACAAAGTTTGAAATCTTGTTCGAAGACCAACTGACAAGACAGTGATAGGCACTAAATGGGTCTATTGAAACAAGTTGGACGAACATGGAACTGTAACCCGCAACAATGCTCGACTTGTTACTCAGGGATACACACAAGAGGAAGGTATAGACTACGATGAAACATTTGCTCCAGTAGCAAGACTAGAATCTATTCGTCTATTCTTAGCATACGCTGTACACAAAGACTTCAAAGTATATAAAATGGATGTGAAGTCAGCATTTCTCAATGGAAAGCTGAATGAAGAAGTCTATGTGGAACAACCTCCATGATTCTCAGATCCTAAGTGTCCAGGTTATGTTTATAAACTGGATAAGGCACTTTGTGGCTTAAAGCAAGCTCCACGTGCATGGTATGACACTTTATCCTATTATCTCCTAATTGAAAATTTTGAGCGAGGTAAAATCGACAAAACTCTATTTTTCAGAATAGTGAAAGGTCATATCATTCTTGTTCAGATATATGTTGATGACATTATATTTGGTTCTACTAACCCTGACCTTTGTACTCGTTTCGCTGATAGAATGAAAGAAGAGTATAAAATGAGCATGATGGGTGAGCTAACATATTTCCTTGGTCTTCAGATAAAATAAAATCAAAAAGGAACTTTCATTAATTAGGGAAAGTATGTTAAAGATATGCTGAAGAAATTCGATTTAACTCAGAGTTCAGCTATGAAAACCCCTATGGTACCACCGCTGACACTAAACAAGGATTCAAATGGAATACCTGTTAATGTCACGCTGTACCGGGGGATGATCGGCTCTCTCTTGTATCTTACAGCTAGCCGACCCGATATTATGTACGCAACCTGTTTGTGTGCACGATATCAAGCTGAACCTAAGGAATCTCATATGATCGCTGTAAAGCGAATCTTTCGTTACCTTAAAGGTACTATGAACC
Source organism: Saussurea involucrata (assembly GCA_033807775.1). Lineage (NCBI taxonomy): Eukaryota > Viridiplantae > Streptophyta > Magnoliopsida > Asterales > Asteraceae > Saussurea > Saussurea involucrata. The sequence goes on along the minus strand of CM066314.1, from coordinate 101,820,241 downwards.
TAGGTCTTTGGTATCCCAAAGATTCAGGGTTTGATCTAATCGCCTATTCAGATAGTGATTTTGCAGGTTGCAAATTGGATAGGAAAAGCACCACAGGAGGCTGCCAGCTCCTGGGTGGAAAGCTGGTGAGTTGGACAAGTAAAAAGCAAAACTCAGTGTCCACCTCAACTGCTGAAGGTGAGTATGTAGCCGCTGGAAGCTGTTGTTCTCAAGTCTTGTGGATGAGTAATCAACTACTAGACTATGACCTTCAGCTCTCGAAAATTCCAATCTATTGCGACAGCACAAGTTCCGTCGCTATAGCCAACAATCCAGTGCTACACTCAAAGACCAAACATATCGAAATCAGGTATCATTTTATCAGAGATCATGTGATAAATGGTGATATAGAACTTCATTTTATCCCAACTGACTATCAGTTAGCTGATCTGTTCACCAAACCTCTTGATGAGACAAGATTCAACTTTCTCATCAGCGAGCTTGGAATGCTAAACTTTGAAGAGTAAAATCTTCAGTAGTTCACATTTGATCAGCGATTGGATAAAACCAACTTATATAACCCATTCTAGCATCTTCTCTCTGAACAAAATTAATTCACTGATATCAAGGTATGTTCTCTCTTTACTCGTTGACGTTCGCATTTAAATGCAAGATTTCAAAACAAATCACATCGCTGAATATCTCTTCCTTAACATCGATACTTTGAAATTTCTTAAACTAACACTGATATTTCTATTCAGTGCTTCATGTTTTTCAAAATAGTCCTTGAGCTTTCAAAACCTCAGAGACATCCTAAAATATGAAAGGACGTTTGTGACATCATCACAACGGATAAACCCTGGCACGTTCTTTTTCTGACACAAGTTTGCACGTTTTGTTTTCCCTCCAATCAAATGCAAACACGTGTCCGTGTCATGATGAAAAACTTTGATAGGATTTATATAAACCCTAAACCGGATCTTTAAGCTCAAGAATGATTAGTTCTAGATCATGGAATAAACATATACAAATCACAATATGAACAGCGGAATTAAACGACAGATTTGAATAGCTAACAAGGTTCATTAATTTAAACATACTGATTACATACTCACGCCCCAATTTGTTGACCTAAGTTATCAACAAACGAATACTTCTTCTCAAGTATTAGGATTACCTTGGGGCTCATGCACACATATCTACACGTTTTTGTTTAAATGTGGGTTTCAAGAACATCTAATTCTATATCTCTAGGTTTCTTTATATACTAGAAACCTAGATAAACTAGAAACTAGATAAATACCAATCCTAGATAAACTAGGAATCCTAGATAAACTAGAATTTACAAGGATAACTATAAAATAAACATATTACAATTCGAACCCTTGTAAGTTGAAGTTTTGACACATCAAATCTATATGAAATATTCCTAACAATCTTCCCCTATTTGATGATGACAAAACTTAGCATCAGAATCTTCAAGTAGCTCTTCCCCTTTTTGACATAATCAAATCCAAAACTTATCAAACTTGAATCTTCCCCTTGAATGATCAACACTTCTTCTTCCCCTGAATTTATGCTAACCATCCTTGTGTCTTCGAGGATATATCAATTACGTTGTAAAGAAAATCAACCATTATCTATTTGAAGTTGAAGTAAAAAACCAAACCTTGAGTCTTATATCCCGTAGAAACCAAGTGAACAACAACGTCATTCTCATGAATGAGGGGATCCCTGTCCTTCGACCAATCTTCTTCTCTAAGATTTCGTCAAATTGAAGTCACATTCTTCGAACAATTACGTTAATAATCTTCATAATATCACGGGTTATCTTTAACAGGTGAAGGATACCTTTAAAGATATGATAAGAACACAAACTCTAACTTTCACTTCTTCTTCAAACAAACTCTAATTAATCTTCCTTTTTGTAATCAACTGATGACGATCAAAGGGTAGTCATTTAAGCATTCTTCCTCTATCGTTCATCAAACCTTCATACCTTGTGTGTGTGAATTTTCTTGAAACAAACAAAAATCATCCTCCTTTTGTCGAGCATGATCCTAACATGGTGTGTGACATGTATTCTCCATTGCATCGCGGCTTTGATTTCATGGCTTTGAGGAATTCTGAGTGAAGAACAATTTTTATCAAGAAAAAAAACTGCTGGATTTCGAGAATTTCTGGGAGCGTTCTGGACGTCGTACGGCCAATCCAACCAGACATAATGTTAAACAATGTGTCCCGAAGCTGCTGTCCAAAAATCGCGACGATCCGACGGTTCAATCTCCGGGAATAGGCGAAACGGCCGGCTGTGATTTTCCAGAAAATTTCTGCGAAAAATCTGATTTTTCTTTCTTTCGTTCGTCTTCTTTCGTCTCTTCAAATCTTCCATTAAACCTTGTTTTTCTTGCAGATCAGAGAGCACCATGTGCTCTGATACCACCTGATAGGATTTATATAAACCCTAAACCGGATCTTTAAGCTCAAGAATGATTAGTTCTAGATCATGGAATAAACATATACAAATCACAATATGAACAGCGGAAATAAACGACAGATTTGTATAGCTAACAAGGTTCATTAATTTAAACATACTGATTACATACTCACGCCCCAATTTGTTGACCTAAGTTATCAACAAACGAATACTTCTTCTCAAGTATTAGGATTAAGAACCTTGGGGCTCATGCACACACATCTACACGTTTTTGTTTAAACGTGGGTTTCAAGAACATCTAATTCTATATCTCTAGGTTTCTTTATATACTAGAAACCTAGATAAACTAGACTCTAGATAAATACCAATCCTAGATAAACTAGGAATCCTAGATAAACTAGGAATCCTAGATAAACTAGAATTTACAAGGATAACTATAAAATAAACATATTACAATTCGAACCCTTGTAAGTTGAAGTTTTGACACATCAAATCTATATGAAATATTCCTAACAAACTTTCCCGCTCTAGTTTTTCTCTCTCTCAAATCTCTCTATATAAACTATTTCGAGTTTATATTTTTCCTTTACGCGAACAATACTTCTCCAAGAAAGAAAATATTTACCGTTGCTTATTTCCATAAATCTGTTCATCTCCTTCTTCGATTACCAGGTTAATATTCTTATTATTCATCTGCATAACTTGTTTTTGATCTTTGTGTTGCTTTTAACAGATCAAACAAAAGAAACCTTTTCTAAAATGAAATAATTTCTTTCATGGTTTTATGAACACAACCTTTTCATGGTTGTTCTTCAACTTTAAAACTCAAAATCTTAAACTTGTTCTTCATTCGTTTTTTTCTTGAATCCTTATCTAAAGGAAAATGGAAAACAAGACTTTTACTGAGTTTGTTTTTCCTTTTCAAAACAAGAAAACCCTAATCTTCATTAAGACATTTCTGTCTGAATGAAATGGACAAAATTCGAAAAACATCTTATTGGAAAATCTTTCCACCTTAAGACTGTATTTTTAATGATTAATGGTTGATATGTTAAACATAAATGGCATCTTCTACTCCTGCTCCTACCGCTGAGAAATCCACGGCTGCAAAGAAACTGACTCTCATCAAAGCTCCTCAGGTCAAGTTCAAGCTTGAGGAAATCGATTTTTCAAAATCGAACAACCTCCATGCGCTTTTCGAGTTTCCTCCTCGAAAGCAAGTCACACATCTGGATGATGCTGTGAATTACCTCAAAATATGTTGCTTATCTACAGCCCTGACTATTACACCCCTGCTCATCAATTCCTACTATCTCAGTTCTGGTATACTGCCAGAAGAGCTCAGGTACCCCATTCCAAAGACCCAACGAAGATCGTTGACTCCATTATGTGTGACACCAAATTTGGCACCACCAAAATCAACCCTGCTATTATTAGGAAAGCACTGAGTCTTCCTACCTCTACCAAAGAAAACCGCTTTGTCCCTCTCCCAAACCACAAAAACCATGCTGATTGGGAATCCATCACTGCATTCTTCGATGCAATGGGTTACGCATGGGACACTGGAAGGGACAAGAAACCTGAGAAGAAACTAACCATGATCAAGAAGTCCAAAATGCCCAGCGAGATGAACTTCATCTTCGCACATCTGATAAGCTGCATGACAGCGAAGAGTGGCTCTTCTGATCAAGCTGCTCAACCTCAGCAAGCAATGGGCTATGCATTGCTGAAAGGTCTAAATATTGATTGGGCCTCAATCATCTACGATGACCTTGCGTTCATAGTTAATATGGCTGAAAGATCTGCATGGGTTCCTTATCCCAGATTCATCAGCGCCGTCTTTCAACAAGGACTTTGCGAAAGGTACCCAACAGAGGGTGATCTGAGACTTTCTCAGGTTGGCCCTAAGATGATCGACTTCAAGCCGCTGGAAAACGAGGTACGTCTTTCTACTCTCTTGTCTCTTCTCAATCCTCCTTCTTCTACTTCTGCAGCTCATTCAGTGGAAATCCCCACCGCTGATACCACGCTGCACCCTCCACTCCTTCTCGAAAAAGGAAACAATCTACTTCCCACCTTGGTTCCAAAAGAATCAAGAAAACCAAGGAGCAACCCCCCCAGCATTTACATGCTGAAGACCCCGCAGCTCATCTTGAAGAGCTGATGGAAAGTTCCGTGGTACGCTCTGCCACAGCTGATCAAGCCACCCCTTCCATCCCGGCTTCAGCGTCTCTAAACGCTGAAGTTATAAACTTGGAAATGAACCCACCTCCTTCAGTCTCTCCACAGACTGAAGTGATTGTCAGCGGATCCAACGCTGAACCTCGCACCCAACCATCATTCTCATCCCTCATTCCTCCTACTCAATCTTTGGTCTCTCTACCAATTTTCCCAACTTTCTCAGGGACACCCTTCATCGTACATGACTCAGCTACAGACACTCTAAATACGATGATGGATGGAAACTTAGGATCTGCAGGCACCTCCATGCCCCAAGGTACTCTTGAAGGTGGCATGGAATATCATTCAGGACACAAAAGGGTACCCGCCTGCAGGTATACACACAATCCAAAACACTCCTCTCTCTCTACCCCAAACGTCTGAGCTTTCCTCTGTTCATAAGTTAATAACTGTTTCAGGTCCTAATTTGGGGGATATCACCACCTCCCTGAAGGCCCTGGAAACAAAGGTGGAGAATTACAACACCATTCTCTCCACGAACTCTTCAGCGGTTACAGACGCTGGAGAGAAACTCAAGAAGTTGATTGAGATCGTTGACATGAAAGCCTCCAAAACTGATCTGGATAAGGTGGATGGTAGCATTGCTCAATTTGATACCACCCTCGCTGACAATTCAACCGCCACCACCTCTCTTTCAACAAACTTCACCACTATGTCCAATGAAGTCACATCATTGAAGACAGAGGTTGGTTCTCTTAAAGGTGAAGTCTCCACGATCAAGGCTGAGGTCTCCGCTGTCAAAGAAATTGTTCAGAAAGTACTCGATCGCCTGAACGCCCCTACATCTCATTTTACTCAGGTCGATCGCGAAGCTCTTCAAAAGATCAATCCTGCTATAACTGGCCTGGAAGTCAGATTAGCAAAGATTGAGAACGGTGTTGGGATCTCTGGCCTGGAAGACAGAGACCAAATACACACTGTTGCTGCTGAACAATCCGTTACCTCCCCCAACCATAATGTGGAAGAGGGGGAGAAGACTAAAGAAGACCTTCCCCATAATGCTGAGGGGGAGGGTATTGAAACTGCTGCTGCTGCTACTTCTACTTCACGACCTCAGGGAGTTGAAAACCCTGAGGAAACCGAGAAACCTCCCTCTGTATTTGAGGGGGAGCAACTCTATGAGCAACTTAAGGAAGCTGCTGCTGACGTGACCGAACCTTATGCTGAAGAGGTCGAGTCTGAAGAAGAAGATGAAGACGATGAACCTGTCGACATCTCTGATGAAGAACCATCATCATCCCCCAAAGATGATGATGATGACGATGATGATGACGACTTCTTCTACGTCCAGTCTGTTTCAAAACCCCATCTCAAAAAGGGATCGAGATAAAAGAACCTTCAGGGGAGCGGACCAAGACAAAGCCTGCAGCGTCTGAAGCTGACAAAGGCAAAAACAAAGGCATCGCTGAAGAAGACAATCTGACGATCTTGCTTCAAAAGCCAGTTTGTCAGGTACACTAACTTCTATTTCCTTACACTGCATCCCTCCTCTATCCCTTCTCAATCTCAATCCTACTATCCTTAAAATCTCTATACACATAACCACATTCTTTTCTCTATCTCTTTTTTCCCATATTCTTATTTAAACAATCGCTGTGTTTTAGCTAGTTCTCTCCCCTGTTTGAGGATCCCGCTGAAGCTCCCACAACTACACCAGAAATAATCCCAGCCACAAGAGCTGAAGAAATAATCCCAGTCTTGGATTTAACCACTGAGACTGATGAACCTGAAGAACAGCTGCTCTCTCACAAAAACAGACCTTCCTTAGCTTCTAAAAAGCTAAGTGAAGAGGATCAAGAAAAGAGAGATGCAATGATCAAACAGCTTGAAGATCAGCGAATCATTCTTCCTCGTGACAAAATCCATGCTCCCACAAAGTTCAAGATTTCAAGGAAAGAATACAAGGATCATCTAAGAGCTGAAAGATTACTCGCCGAAAAGAAGAAAACTGAAGAAAAAGATAAGGCTCTTGCCATCCAGCTTATCCAACAATCGGTGAAAGACCCCGCGCTGAAAAGAACTCCCATTGATGTCCAGCGTCAGCTATGGGATGATGCCCAAAGGATCGTTGAAGAAAAGACTAAGGTATCTGATTCGACTTTGGAATGGTGTAAAGAAATGCTGAACTATCGATCTCGACCATCCAAAATCATCAAGGTAAATATTAGAGGAAAAATGTTCGTTGACGTTCCTGTTGTTGATGTTGACGTATTCAGAGAAGACAAAACCAAGCAAACTTTCTATGCTGCTAGTTTAGAGAAATTTGGTTACTCTGAATGGTTGGAAGTGAAATTAGCCATTCAGCGGTCTCGCACAAAGTTCAAGAGCCATGTCGAGAAAATTTTAAATACTCAGATCGACTTGGTTTCTTCTGCTGTGGATATTCCTCCTTCCACTCTTCTTCCTCCTCAACAAAGAAGAGCCTCTGCAATGGAAAAGAAAACCTCAGACTCAGGTCCTCCTATACGGAATGAAACAGGTATCAGTTTCTCTCGTGCTGAAGTTCTTGGTCCTGATGTTGACCTCTCAGCGCTTAACACCTCCCTACCACCTGGTGAAACTTTCATCCCTGGCAAAGTCGTAAGTGATCCCTATGGTATATTCTTTCTAGACTACCATGGAAATCAACACTTTCAACGCATCTCTGAGCTTCCAATCACTCCCATCGAACAGCGCAGAGACCTCATATACTGGTGTGAAGTCAGACGCGACATTCAGGCACGTCACCTCAAGCCCCTGATCTTTGAAAAAGCAAAGAACAAAAAGGATCAAGGTGTAACAGTCCCTAACTGGACGATTCCCACATCAAAGACCCTTGATGAACTTCTCATTAAGGAAGAACCTTTTGACGGATAGGATCGCCTTGTAATTCTTTCTATCCTTATCTGTCTACATCTTCTGTACTTGTAATTTTATTTGTTGTACTTGTAATTTTTCCACTTCCCACCGTAATCTTTACGATGTTTAAAGAAAAATATCAGCGAATGTACTTTACTCCATCAGTACTGAAAAGATCCCAGAAAACAGTAAAAGGGACAAATATTTAATCCTTATGTTATCATTAAATAGCAAGTTTCTCTGTTGTTATGTCATAATCAAATAGGGGGGGATTGTTGATCCAAACCCTCAGTGATTTGATAATGACCCTCTCTTAAACACTTAGTGAAAATTGTAAGTAAACAATATGTATTAGAGTTTCACTATCGCTGATAAGTACTAAGACTTTACAGTACCGCAGATAGGAACTCTCACTCTTTAGATTAGATATTCAGCGAACACTGTTCATCATCATATAACTCTGAGCCTGTTCAGTTCTATTGATGATCGCTGATAGTTTAGTTTGTTTACTTATGATCCCTGAAGACAAGTTTCACGTCAACATATGTTCTACGCTGAAGTCGAAGACCAAGCTCAAGAACCAGCGACAAGTCTACTAATGAACTGAAGCGGATATCAGCGAAGCCAATATTTGGCCACTCAACGTGAAGTATCAAGTAGAAGACTTCAGCAATCGTTGAACTTTATCATTCGCTGATAAAGATTTGACTCAACGAAAGCTGATCATGAAGTCTCCCTGCATGTTACTATTGTATTACCTCCCTTACACGTCTCCGTACGAACTGTCAGAACGGACATCCCTTTTGTCTGTAATCGTACAACAACTCTGATTCTACACTGTGCACCTTGCGGCTACTAAGGTTGTCTACAAAGGTCAATGACATGCAACCACTCAGCTGCTGCCACGTGTTAAGCCATACTGCCATGCATTAAATGCATGCAGTATATAAGAAGAACCTTACTTCAGAAATGAAGTGTGCTCGGACCATCTTCTTATTTCTCTCTTAGTGTTAAGTTATTATTCGTAATTTCTTTAACTCTTTCTAGTGCAAGAAACTTAGTGTTTCTCAATACGTGTTTAGATTAGGTTTATCCTTAATCTTGTTCCGCAACAAGTTACAAATTGTATTGATTTATCAATAAACAATTTAGAAAAGTAAAATCGTGTGTTTGTATTCAACCCCCCCCCCCCTTCTACAAACTTGTATAACCCTTCGGGACCAACACTTATCCTGATAATCATGGCGCTTGCTGGAGGAGGTGGAGTAGCGCTGATTATTGGACGAAGGCTTCTTATAGAACTTCTGTTGTTGGAAAGATTTAGTGAGCAGAGCTATCGCTTTCTTGAAGTAAGATACTTCATCATTAGAATCACTGTCTTCCTTTTCTTCAGATTCGGAAGAGCTTTGCTTTTGAGCACGTTTGGAGTGACGGGCAGAAGATTTCCCTTGCTTGGAGGACATAAGTGCAATAGGATCAGAAGCTTTCTTGGTTGCATCTTTCTTCTCTTTCAGAATTTCCATCACTTCATCTTCGTCTTGAAGAAGCATCTCATACAGCTCGTGAATACCGACCTTCTCCATTAAGTGGTTGTGCTTGACATGTGATGCAAACACTTTCCACTCAGGCAGAAGATTGTTACGGAACTTTATAGCATTTTCAGTGTTGGAACGAGTAATCTTGTTCTTGTGGAGCTAGTTAAGAAGAGAACAGAATCGTTCATAAGTTTGAGATAGGGATTCACCGGTGCGCTGTTTGAAACTGTCAAACTTCGTTATTGAACTATTAATCTTCAGCTGATTCCCGACTTCACTTCCTCGCATCATCTTCTCCACTTGATCCCACATACCCTTAGTTGTGTCTTTGTAGTTGTCGATTGCCGTATAGATCGCATTGGGGAGGGCTTGAACAAGATATCTCTTTGCATGCTTTTCTCCTTCAATCATGCCTCTTTCTTCTTCCATCAACGTCAGATAACGTCTTTTTCTCACGTCGAGCTAAAGTATTTGCAGTTGCAGGTATATCCTTCATGGGTTCTGGAATAGGCCCATTTTCTAACGCTCGCTGAATGTACTCGAAGTTGTCCTTCGACTCGATGAAGATTTTAAACCTATCGTGCCACTGGCTGTACTCACCTTGATAGATGCAAGGTGGTTTGGTGTCGGTACCGATTGCAAGGGCGTCACGCGAAGACATCTTTGGTTGCACTGGAGTGATCGTCAGACGAATTGATTGATTCAAAGTGTAAATCTAACGCAAGGCACTATGAGTGGTATCCGAACGCAGGTTCTATGACAGATTTGAACTAGGAACAGGTAAGATTTCTACTAAAATGAACTTACTAGATAGGAATCCGGATAAGAAGTCTGATCTGGAAGTGCCCGGATCAGATTAAGTGAGAACAGTTCAAAATCACAAGAGTTTCCGGATAACACAAAGAATCCGGATAGCCTGAGGTTTCCGGATAACAGAGGTTACCGGATAGCTATAGATTCCGAATGATAAAGGTAAAACAATACTTACCGGATGGTTGGTGTATCCGGATGAGAAGCTTCCCGGATGAGGAACTTACCGATTAAAAGGTTACCGGATGATGTGCTTTCCGGATGCAGATATGTCCGGTATGATATGTCACCGGAAACTTTGGGTTTCCGGAAGAGATATACCCGGAAAGATTGAGAGAATAAGACTTACCCGGAAAGTTGACCGTACCCGGAAAGAAATAACACAAACGTCCGGAAACTCTGAAAGTATCCGGAAAGAACGGCTGTTTACCCGGGAACTGCGGCTGTAGGTTTTAAATCGATTGGGAATCGACTAAGGTTGCTCAAAAATGTTCCTGAATGATTAGAAACACAAAAAATAACACTACCCAATTCGATTTTGAAGCAAAAAGAACACGTTTTGATGGTTAAAAATTCAAATTTTCTCAAGAACACACTCAAAACTTTTGAACTTTGATTTGCATAAAAAACCACTCAAATGATTTAAATAGATTACGAAAACTTGCAGAATCACTAGTAGCAATGATACTAACAATACCTAATAAACAAAATCGATCAATTTTACCAGAATCAAAGAATTGAGATTCAAGTAAGAACACAGACGAGAAAAAGTGAAAAATTACCAGAAATCAATATGAATACTTTGAATCGATTTTGTCCGTCTGCTCTGATACCAATTGTGAGTCTCAGATCCGTGCAACGAACAATGTAATCAATAGATAATAACAGAGAATTTATGATTTCAACTGGTCATCCATATACTGCTTTCTATCAGAGAGAATTACAATATGAGTTTAGGAAAGCAATGAACAACTTAGCCTAAAACAGAGGCATAGAAAACTATTTATATGACGGGCCTGTGGTTAACAAGCCCACGGCTCGTTCACTAACTAAGCTCAAAATGAAGAATTACAATACAGACCCTTCAACATTAATTCAACAATAAATGACCCTAACACTTTTTGCCAAAAATCATGTCATCTACACTCACAACAACAATTAACTATATGTACTCCTCCTAGACATATGAATATAGTTATAAAACTCCCCCTGAAAACATGAACACACCTCAGGCAGATACAAGTATCTTATATAAAAGAGATAAAGACAGGAAAGAAATAAAGGAGATTGAACAAAAATTTGTAAAAACAACAGAAACATAACAGTTTATAGAAACATATATTGAATATTTAATATGATGAAAATTTATGTGTATCAATCTGGATATTATATCTAGAGTGAAAAACAAATTTTTTTATCTATTAAATAAACAATATAGAGAACTTTAAATTTTCATGTTCAACATGCCGAGCTTGGATACTAAAAAATGAAAACGTTTTTCATCCAAGGCTTTTTTAAACAAGTCAGCAAGTTGATATTTAGTTGTAACAAAATAAAGTTCAATCGTACTTTTCTCAACATGGTCTTTTATAAAATGATACCTGATATCAATATGTTTGGTTTTGGTGTGTTGGACAGGGCTAGCAGAAATAGCAATCGCGCTTTTGCTGTCACAGTAGATGGGTATCTTCTTGTATTTGAATCCATAATCCATAAGCTGGGTTTTCATCCAAAGAACTTGTGAACAACAACCGGCATCTGCTACATATTTAGCCTCCGCAATCGATGTTGAAACGCAATTCTGTTTCTTTGATGCCCAACTCACAAGCTTATCACCCAAAAATTGAATGTGACCAGGCGTGCTCTTTCTGTCCAATAGAATCCCTCCATGGTCATCATCGAAGTACGCGGTTAGTTCGTATCCCACCCCCTTGGGATACCATAGGCCAAGATAAGGTGTTCCTTTCAAGTAACGAAAGATTCTTTTGACAACGCCAAGATGTGAGTCTTTTGGTTTGACCTGAAATCTTGCACAAAGACACGTATCGAACATAATATTTGGTCGACTTGCGGTTAGATACACTAAATAACCAATCATACCTTGATATGTCCGAAGATCGACGTCCTTACCGTCAGGATCCGGACCGATCTTGGTCCCTGGTGCCATCGGAGTACCAATAGTCATACAATTCTCCATCTTGAATTTCTTCAGGATGTCGAATACATACTTCGACTGATTGATAAAAATCCCGGTTGAGAATTGCTTGACTTGTAATCGGAGAAAGAAGTTAATCTCTTCCATCATACTCATCTGAAATTTGGTCACCATGAAGTTAGAAAACCAAATACATAACAAAAGATTAGTCGAACCAAAAATTATGTCATCAACGTAAATTTGAACAATGATAATATTACCTTTTTCACACTTGGTGAACAAAGTCGTATCAATCTTACCTTTGTCAAAACCAGACTTGAGCAGAAATGTAGATAATACCTCATACCATGCCCAAGGGGCTTGTTTAAGACCATAAAGCGCTTTGTCAAGTATATAAACATGATTCGGTTTATCCTTATCCACAAAGCCTTTGGGTTGTGAAACGTATTGTTGGTCCCGAAGGGTTATACAAGTTTGTAGAAGGGGGGGGGGGTTGAATTCAAACACACGATTTTTACTTTTCTAAATTGTTTATTGATAAATCAAGACTATTTACAACTTGTTGCGGACCAAGATTAAGGACTAATCCTAATCTAAACAAGTTAAGAACACTAAGTTTCTTGCACTAGAATAAGATAGAAAGGAGATAAGGAAATTACGAGTAATAACCTAACACACAGTAGTAAGGAAGAATAAGAAGATGGCTGAGCACACTTCATTTCTGAAGTAGGGTTCTTCTTATATACTGCATGCATTTAATAGATGGCAGTGTTGCTTTACACGTGGCAGCAACTGAGTGGTTGCATGTCATTGACCTTTGTGGACAACCTTAGTAGCCGCATGGTGCACAGTGTAGAATCATAGTTTGTTGTACGATTCTAGACAGAAGGGATGTCCGTTCTGACATTTCGTACGGAGACGTGCAAGGGGGAAAAGACAAAAATAACTTGTAGAGGAAGACTTCATGATCAGCTTTCGTTGAATCAGTACTTTATCAGCGAATGATAAAGCTCAGCGATTGCTGAAGTCTTCTACTTGTAACTTCACGTTGAGTGGACAAATCTTGGCTTCGCTGATATCCGCATCAGTTCATTAGTAGACTTGTCGCTTTTCTTGAGCTTGATTTTCTACTTCAGCGTAGAACATATGTTGACGTGAAACTTGTCTTCAGGGATCATAAGTAAACAACTAACTTATCAGCGATTATCACAGAGACTGAACAGGCTCAGAGCTACTGGATGAATAGTGTTTGCTGAACTTAAAACTTAAAAAGTGTAATACCCCGGGTAAGTTCGTTAGTTAAATCCTAGTTCCGTTAAATTTAGTTAACTTTAAAGTTTGATGTTTAGGGTAAGTTTGGGTTAATTTATAAGTTAAGGGTGTTTGGGTCATTATTGAGAAGTTCAAGGTATATATGGTAAGTATGGATAGATATTATCCCTTAAAGATATCCAGATATTTTTCATTTCAACAACTGTCCAGAAACATTAGAGTGTGTGAGTGTGTGTTTGTGAGGCAAACGAAGAGAAAAGAAGAAAGATAGGGTTAAGGCTTCAATTGGGTTGCTTGGAAACGATTTAAGGTATGTTCTGTAATAACCAGATATTTTATCTAATTTAAAATTGGAATTTTATAAGTCTTGATTTTTGTATTTTATGGAGTTAAGAAATTAAGGGATAAGTTTTTATTGTATAATAGAAGCTTAGGGGTGTGTTTTGTCAAGTGAAGCAAGTTTAGGGTTTAGTTGGTATTTTACCCAATCTCTTTAAAACCACAAACCGACTCAGTAGTTAAGTATAGGAAATATCTCATTTGGGATTTAATAGCAAAACCCAAATAGTGTGTGTGTGTGTGTGAAATTGTTCACGGCAGAGAGAAAGAGAGAGAAGAAGAACCGTAGAAGAAGAAGAAGAAGAAAGATACTCAGCTGGGATTTTTGTTTGGTGCAGTAAATCCAAGAGGTAATCTTCTTATTTAACTCTCTTTTATGAGAATTAGGTTTCATTTGGATTTTAAAGTGGGTTTAGGTAATTTTAGATGAATTGGTGAATTTTAGTTACAATTTAAGGTGTTAAAAGGAGTTTAGAACATCTCTGTGCAAAATCTGGGAAAAAAGAGGGATTCCTGAAATTTAACTGAACTTTTCTGAAAAAGACGATGAACAGTGTTTTTGTGAAAAGTAGGAATTCGCAAGCCTTGGTTGCGAAAAGTCCACTTTTCGCAAGTAGCTAAAACGCATAGTTAAGTTTTCGTATCTGTTGGTTATGAAAAGTAGGGAACTCGCAACTGTGGTTTGCGAGAAGTGAGGTTTTCGTATCTGTTGGTTGCGAAAAGTAAGGAACTCGCTACTGTGGGTTGCGAAAAGTTAGGTTTTCGTAATAGTGGGTTGCGAAAAGTGTGAATTACCTGTTTACGTGTTAAAGAGTATGTATACTTTAATTTGTTTCAGATACTAAGGATCAGGGTTAAAAGATAATCTGTTTTGAGGAAAGTTTGAAGGACCTTTGCTAAAAAGATCAGGTGAGTTTTACTTTAAAAAGTATTTTACTGGAATGCATTATCTGAATAGCAAATGTTAAATAAAGTGTATGAATATGTCATACGTGGGTGATTATAATATATTGAGATATTATAATTACGTGAGTATTATATGAAAATATAATACGTGGCCGGGCTTTGGACCGGTGTGTTAAATTGGCTCACAACCAATTGATATTGGCCATTGGTGGAGGGATAAGGTTGGATGAGACGGGTATGATGTAGCAATCTTGACTGGTATTAATTTACGTGTGAAATATGTGTAATTATATAAAGAGTGTTTTATATAAATGAAACTTTAATGATTTTCAAATGTCAGGGATTTCCTCACTAGACCTTTAGGTCTAACCCTCATTTTCTGTTTTAAAATATGTATTCCAGGTGGTGGATCTAGTAATACCAAGTGATTAGAAAACTTGTTGCATAGCTTTTGAGGAGATGATCGATAAGAGAAATGTGGATGCTTTTGTACTTATAAATTGTTGTTAGTTATTATGTAATTTAAAGTGAATCAAATTGTACTGAATTTTTATTATGTCTAGACTTTTGTTGGGACCAAATGTGGAATGTGATGTACTTTTGTTGCAAACATATAAATATATGATAATATGTACTTTTGGATATGTGGGATGTTACATGTTCCCTGTGTATTTTGTGTTGGTAATTACTAGTTAATGGTTCCTATCGGAGTAGAAACACTGATTTCGTATCTGGGGTTAGTTCTGTTGATTTCTGGGTAAAAATAGGGATGAACAGCAGCAGTTTCCGGACACCATGAATATGTCCGGGTGGTTTGGTTGGTAGTGTCCGGGTAATATAGATGTGGTGTCCGGATGATGTTTAAAGGTGTCCGGACAACTCAAATATCCGGGTAAGTCTCTTTTTCTATAGTTTCCGGATGAGTCAAGATACCGGATGCTGTCCGGATTACTTGGTGTCCGGATGACGTCCAGATTATATATGTTGTCCGGAAAAGTAGTGCTATCCGAAAAAGTAGTGTTGTCCGGATAACTTATGGTATCCGGATACTTTTGCTATTTGGCCAATATTGAGAATTTAGATGCTGTCGAGTATCCAGTAACCTGTATTTTGTTAACCATTAGATAGGGAATGAATGAGGATTGACTATTCTGTGGTATTGACTTGAGTGCGGGTTTGGGGGCAACATTTGAGGATTTGAGTTTGAAAGTACAGGATCTAATCTTACAATCAATATAGAAAGCAGTAATTGAGAAGTTGTATGATCAAGCCCAATTGTATTCAATGATGAACAGGATTACAGATCTAAGAGAGAGAGAATCTCAAAGATTACAAAGAATGAATACAAAGATACACGGGAAAATCAACCAGTTAGCAACGTAGTGCTAACCACTCTATTTATACTGTAACGGACATGTTAAAGCTACAGTACAAATAAGAAAGACTAATAAGAACATAACACGTGTCCTAATTAGTTTACTAAATACTAAGTAAAGTATGTAGTCATAAGTTCTGAACAGGTAGTTCAGAACTTCTGAACATTCTTCTGATAACGCTTCTCAGAGCTTCTGACTCTTTCTCTCAGAACTCTGACTTCTCTTCTCAGATCTCTGACTCCTCTACTCAGAACATCTGAGTCTTCTTATCAGATCTTCAACACTTGGTTTATTGACAAAACTTCAGATCTAACAATCTCCCCCTTCTTGTCAAATAAACTTGAATTTAGCATCATCCAGGTCTTTCAGAGCAGGAACGATTTTCTGAAGTAGCACATTTCTCAGATTAAGCCTCTTATCAATTTTGACAATGATTTCTTGAATAATTTCAACTTGCTGATTGATTACTTCTTGAATTATATTTGCTTCCTTCACTTTCAGCATATTTTTCTCCAAATTATGCTTTATGATTCTTAAAGTTCCAGAACAGTATTTTGCAGTTTCCTTTGCTCTGAAGAAGATCTTTCCACTTTTGTTTTTCAAAAATACTCCCAAATCTGGATATTTGTGAACACTTCCAGTCTTTAACACCTTTTCTGTTCATGATCTGGGTTGGGATTTGCCAGATAAACACATGGCTTTTGTAAGTACAAAGCTATTTGGAAATCTGTATAACAGTGCCACCTTAAGATGTAGAACATGGGCTCAATCACCACACTTCTTGCCTTCCTTTCATTTCTGTCTTTGCTTGACTCTTTGAAGCATAGAAAGCTGTGTAATCTGTAGAAGTCAACCACTGATAGTTTCTCAAAATCTGCATCAGTAAAGTAATAAACCTTGCCATCTTCTCTCAGAACTTCAAATGATAAGTACTCCATCTTTCTGAATTGTTTGACTTTCAGTTCTCTAATTCCTGTGATTAAGAAATCTGAATAAACAGCTTGCTTTGATTTGCCAAGACATCTTGATTTTTCAGCCAACCAGATCTGAGTCTCCTTAGGTCTATCATAATACACATCCAAAAATTGTACTTCTTTTGGTTTGAAGAACTCAGGCAGATCAAATTCAAGAAAGTATCCATTTAGATCAATGGATATTTCATCTTCTTTGGGTTCAGACTGTTCAGTTTGATCAAAACTAGTTATCTGCACATTCTGAGGTGTTGTGTCCTGAACTTCTTCAACTTCATCTGACAAAATTTCATTCACTTCATACTCAGCAGGAAACACGAAATCACTATGTAACATCTTCTTGGGATTAACTTCAGATAGCAGCCATTCACCACAACTTCTGATTTTTCTTCTGAGATTCAACCTTCTTTTCATAGAGTTTACACATCTTTTCTTTAAATTCACTCTTTCAGTTTTAGCACTTACTTTCATTTCAATCAGTAACCAACTCAGAGTTGCATCACTATATTTTACCAGTTCTTTCAGTTTGAACATTTCAAGTCTCTCTTGAACTTTATATACAAACCCTTCAGATTCCATTCCTTCATTTACAAATCCCTTCATACACACATCAAATCCTGTAATATTTGTTGGACACCTCAGATTGCACTTCTCTTTTCTTCCTTCAATGGCTAGTTGAAAATCATACAAATACATGTTTCTGACATAGATACCCAGAAGTCTTCTGCATTCAATTTCCATCAAGGCTTCTTTAGTACTAGAAAAGAACTTGACTAGAAAGATCTTATCATCAAGTGTTAGTCTGTGGAAATCAAAACTGGACATGAAAATCTTTGTATTCCTTTCTTTCAGTACTTCCATTCTTACAAATATCAAACCATTGAATTCTTCTTGTTGGAACATTAGAACTTTCTCAATTCTTTTCTGGATATGCAGTCTTGAGTCAGGAATTCTGAATCTGGTTGAGGCTTCTGTATAAATCATCTGAGCTCTTTCATCCATGAAACCATCAATATTGCTCTCTAAAAGCTCATATTCTCCTTCTGTGTGGTAGAGGTTTTCATACATTTCCTCAGGAAAAATGTCATCATGAAATTTTCTGGCCAAAGGTACATCACTTAATTCCAGGATAAAATCACAGATAGGTTCTTCTAAAATCTGTAAGTCAATCTTGGGAATCTCAATTGGTTTTCTGAATACATACTCAGAAGGCATAAAGTAATCTTCTAGTTTCTCATATTCTTCTTCTGTGTTCATCTCATCAGCATAGTTATATCTGAACTCATGCTTAAAATTCTGAGAATAATCAACAGTTCTATCTTCTTCTCCCAACAGATCAATAGGCCTTATCAGTTTTAACCCTTGTTGAATTTTCTGAATATTAAGTGCTCTGACTACCTCATTTTGCATTCTTCTGATCAATTCTTCACTCAACCTCCTTTCTTCTGATTCAGAATTCATCACATTTTCTTTGTTATACACCACAATATCTGTACACATGTTGACCACTTCACTTTCCACTGTCTTTTCTGATCTTAATACAGATTCCTCAATAGCTTCAGTTTCATATGAGTTTCCATCCATTTCTGTGTCTAAGTTCAATTCCTCTGTTTTATCTGAATCACCACCATCTGTACTTTCCAACTCCATTTCCTCTGTATCTGAGCTATCAATCTGAACTATCTGAGTTATTGCCTTTAACTTTTCTTGTGTCTGATCTTCTGAACTTTTTGTACTGGCTAAGTGCATATCTGCTATCTCAAAATCTTCTATGCCAATGTCATCATTAGAACTTAACCTCTGTCTTTTCTCCCCCTTTTGATGATCATGAGGCTCATTATCATCAAACTTTCTTTTCAAGTTCTGATTAAAAGTAACTTCAGGTTCAGCTTCTGCAATAGGAACAGGATCAAGAGGCTTTGAAGTAGAAGCCAATGATACACTCAGTGCTTTCAGTATAGATTCCTGCATACCTTTCATTTGTTTTAACATATCTTTTTGAAAACCAGACATTATATCCATGATCTCCTTTTTGTGAGAATCCAAGGATTTCTTTACATCATCTACTTTGGTTTCAACAGAAATCAACTTTTTCTCCAACATAACTTTCAAATCTGGCATCTCATCATTCAAATCCTCCACCTTCTTCTCCAAATTTTCTACTTTTTCCCCCATCTCCTTGTTTTGTTTCTGAATCTTTTCAAATTCAGAAGTTTCTAACAGTGAACCTGAACCAACAGATGGTCCAGTTTTCATGTGCCCAGAGGGCTCATGGCCTGTAGATAACACAAAGTCATCTTGTACAACAGATGCACGTTTGAATGAGGCTTTTGTAATGTTCACCTCACCAGGACTTCCATCCAATCCTCGACACCCAACATTAGGTATGTCTATGAATGTTGTTTCAGGAATACGAAATTCCTGATTTGTGCAAGTGTCAGAAGGAATTTCAGGCTCAATATGAATAGGACTGTGATATTCAGACTCAATGTGTTGAAAAATAAATTGGGATTTATCACCTCCCTCCAAATGAGTTTGGGATGGTTCCCCGGATTTGTGTGAAACAGTAGCATGTTGAAATGCTTCTGAGTGGGTATGGATGGGTTGTTCAAGATCCACCACTAGGTCCATGGTGTTTGTTTCAATATTGGACACCAAGAGATGTGAACCAATAGCATTTGTGGTTACCTGGCCAAGATTAGCTGGTTCAGAGGCATCTCTTTCTGTTTGAACCTCTGTTGACAATCTCTCATCCTCACCACTCTCATTCTGTTTTTCCTCACCAAGTCTAACCAAGCTCTCAGAATTTTCCCCCTCAAGTCTCTCAGAATGTTCACCCATCTGAACATCCTCCCCCTCTCTAATTCGACTAGACCCCTCACCTCTCTTCTCAGGTTGGTCCTCTTGGGTAGGGATTTGAGGTAATTCAATTCCCATAGAGGTGCAATAAGCTTTTAAAATCCCACTCTCCCTTGGAATATAATTCCTATGTGATTTTGGCAACAGTTTATGATTGGGATAGTTTTCAAGTCTTGTTACTGAGGTCATCTTACCCAAATAAAATGTGGGACCATGCTCTTCATTTGTTCTTCTTGAGATTGTGCTGTTTTCCTGCATGGCATACCAAATAACAATTTGCCAGTACCTTATATAAGGAATGTATGTCAGTGGAGCATCCTTTGTTTTCCTCTGAATTGCTTTCTGATTCTTCTCAAATGTATTCTTCATGTCTTCCCAAAGTATTAAAGTATAGTCATAATGCCTATTCTTCACTAAGCCCTGAAAGATCTGAAGAATTTGTTTAGAACCTTGATCAGCAGAACTATTCTTCCCTGACAAACATTTGTTTACCACATGAAAGAAGCAAGCCCAAATAGGTGGTAATTTGTTTCTTCTGAACAAACTGAGAGTCCTCAATCCTTCATTGTATCCCAATTTCATAAATTCTGCTATTAATTCCTCTGTTAGGGGTGAGTCTTCAAAATCTGTCCTTCTTTGTACATCATCTTTCTCTGGTAGATTCAGCATTTCTCTTAGTGCAGAGATAGATAAGGCAAATGTCACTCCTCCAATTTCAGACACAAACTTACAATCTTCTAACCTCAGATGTTTCCACCATTGTTGTATGTACTGAACAGTAACATTTTTGCTTCTTGTAAACCATTTTCTATAAGGATGATGTTTGAATAACTCCATGATAATTCTGTGTTCAGGTTTAAATCGA
Organism: Saussurea involucrata; assembly: GCA_033807775.1. Classification (NCBI taxonomy): domain Eukaryota; kingdom Viridiplantae; phylum Streptophyta; class Magnoliopsida; order Asterales; family Asteraceae; genus Saussurea; species Saussurea involucrata. The sequence goes on along the minus strand of CM066314.1, from coordinate 101,799,658 downwards.
CTTTCCTCAAACAATATAACACAATTATTTTCAGACAATTTCAACCATTTACTCTCAGGAACAGCCCTTTCCACGAAAATAGGTCTATCTGACATAATCGACCCAGCAGCACTCTGTTCATGTTCAATATTAATGTTTACCTCATCTGCATTTCCTTCTGATTCATCCATTTGTTCATCTTCTTTATCATTTCTTATTGCCTCTTCCTCTACAGCTCTATTATGTACTTCATCATTATCCGAATCAGATGAATCCATTATCGATTTTGTAGGATGTAGCGAAATTGGACCACTCCTTCGTATTCCAGACATGATTTAGGAAGAAAACTAACTCAAAGAACTCTGGATTTGATTCGTATCTCACTTTTCGCTCTGGAATTTGAAAAGATTTGAAATAGGGATTTTAAGACCTATTTAAAATCCGCGAAGTTGAAAGGTTTAACGGAAAAGCGAAATCAATGTTATAACGGAGTCAACACATTTGAAATGCCACAGAGGATTTAAATGAAATGTGTGGCATAATCAAACAAATATGAAGCTGACACGTGTTAGTGGATAGAATTTTGACTCAAGTCAAAGATCTGAATAACACGCTCAGATGTTTTGACTTTCCTTTATCAGATATCTGATTGTTCTACTCAGAGTTCTGATTCCATAACTCAGAAGAATTTTGCCTTGTAACCAAAATGTCATTTAAAATCAACTTCTGACAAATATAAAACATTTTGATTATTCAGAAGAGGTTTGAACAGATAGAAACACTTTTTATCATCAAAATTCTGTTCATATTATGATGATTTTAAAAAAATCATTTAAAATCTTATATCTGAATATGAAATTTTTTAATTCAGATATAGTTTGAACAACAACAAAAAATATTTATCATTAAAAGCTTGTTCTTCTTAGAATGATCAGAGATAAGAAATGAAAACAAACCTTTTTAAGCATCACAAAATAATTTCCAAACAAATTTTTTTTTGATGCTCCCCCTTGACTTGAGCATGCATTTGACTATTTATGATACATAAAGATGAGATAAAAAGATAATAGAAGAAGCATAATCCACACAGTTGAAGTTTTTGTATTTCTCAAAAATAAATTTTTGAAAGTTAGATTGCTTAAGTATTGACTCAGAATCTCTGACCTTAAGACTCAGAAGTTCTGATCTCAAGACTCAGAAGTTCTGAACTTAAGACTCATAAGTTCTGATCTCAGTACTCAGAAGTTCTGAAGTTAAGACTCAGAGTTCTGAGTACACTACTCAGACAATTTTACTTAGAAAAATTTAGCATTTTTAAGAAAAACAAATATTTTCAATTAGTCAGATTAAGCATTCCTATTTTACATATGAGAAAAGAGAACCTTTTGTGATCAAGTGGCTTTGTGAACAAGTTAGCCAATTGATACTTTGTATGCACAAAGTGCATCTCTATAGTTCCTTTTTCCACATAGTCCTTTATAAAATGATACCTCACATCTATATGCTTAGTCTTTGAATGTTGAACAGGGTTCTGAGTAATGGCAATTGCACTTTCTGAGTCACAATAGATGGGAATCTTGTTAAGATGATATCCATAGTCCATGAGTTGTGTTCTCATCCACAGTGTTTGAGAGCATGAAGCAGCAGCAGCAACATACTCTGCTTCAGCAGTTGAAGTGGACACACAATTCTGCTTCTTTGATGCCCAGCTCACTATTTTATCTCCCAAAAAGTGACAAGCACCAGATGTACTCTTTCTGTCCAACCTACTTCCTGCATGATCAGCATCAGTGAAAGCAGTCAATTTGAAGTCAGTTTCTTTTGGATACCATAAACCTAGATCAGGTGTTCCTTTGAGATATCTTAAAATCCTTTTGACAGCCAACATATGTGATTCTTTTGGGTTAGATTGAAATCTAGCACAGAAACCGGTAGAAAACATGATATCTGGTCTACTTGCAGTCAAATAAAGTAATGATCCAATCATGCCTCTATAGAGTTTGATATTTGCTGAAACACCTTTGAGATCAACATCTAACTTTATGTTAGTTGCCATAGGTGTTCTCATAGAAGCACAATCAGACATTTTGAACTTTTTCAGAATGTCTCTGACATATTTTCCTTGATTTATAAAAATACCTTTTGGTAATTGTTTGACTTGAAGACCAAGGAAAAAATTCAGCTCACCCATCATGCTCATTTCAAATTCAGATGACATGATTTTTGAAAAATTATCACATAATTCTGGACTGGTAGAACCAAATATTATGTCATCAACATAAATCTGAATCAGAATTAAATCATCACCCTGTTTCTTTAAAAACAAAGTTGTGTCAATCTTACCTTTCTTGAACCCTGAACCTAACAAGTGTTTAGTAAGAGTGTCATACCAGGCTCGTGGTGCTTGTTTTAGACCATATAAATCTTTGTCTAAAATATAAACATGATCAGGGAATTCTGGATCAACAAAACCTTCAGGTTGATGAACATACACCTCTTCATTAAGTTTGCCATTTAGAAAGGCTGATTTGACATCCATCTGATACACCTTGAAGTTTTTGTGTGCAGCATAGGCCAAAAATATTCTGATTGCCTATATTCTTGCCACTGGTGCAAATGTCTCATCATTATCAATTCCCTCTTGTTGACAGTATCCCTTAGCAACCAATCTTGCCTTGTTTCTGATGACAACACCTGATTCATCCTTTTTGTTTCTGAACACCCATTTAGTTCCAATAATAGATTTACCTTCAGGCTTTGGAATGAGTCTCCAAACTTTATTTCTTTCAAATTGGAGCAATTCCTCTTGCATTGCTGAAATCCAGTCTGGATCCTCTAGGGCTTCATTAGCTTTCTTTGGTTCAATCACACTTAAGAAACCAGCAAACATTGCTTCATTTGCTGTAGCTGATCTGGTCTTTACTCCTGCTGATGGATCACCTATTACTTGATGAATAGGATGATTTTTAGTCCATTTATTAGCACTAGGGAGTACATCAATCTCTGAATAATTGTTGTTTGCATCATTCTCATCAATGATTGCTTGTAATTCTGAACTGTCCCTTGTTCTGATGTATGAGTAGGAGTTGCATCCAAGTTTGGGTTCTGAGCAATGAATTCAGAATTCTGAGTGACTTGTTCAGAGTTCTGAGTACAAGAATCAGAATTCTGATTACAAGGTTCAGAATTTCCACCACTTGTATTTATTAGATTTGGACATTCCTCTGATGGACCTTTGTCAGAAATTACAGTTGATTGAACTATTTCTGGAGTCTTATTTTTCATCTCTTTTACCATCTTTGGGTTTTCATATTCTGCATAAGAATCAGAAATTAGTTCATTAAAAGCATCCTTAAACAGTAAATTGAGTTCTGAACAAATAGGATTAGAATTTGTATCAGAAGTCATGTTTGTCTTGTTCTGCATGAGTTCTGAACTGTCTTGTTCAGAAGTCCTGTTTCTGGCTTCATCAAAAGTTACATTTATGCTCTCCATCATCCTCTTAGTTCTTCTATTGTAAATTCTGAATGCTTTGGAAGTTAAAGAATAACCCACAAAGTATCCTTCATCTGCCTTTTTATCGAATTTGGCAAGAAATTCTCTGTCTCTAAGAATATAGCACCTGTAACCAAAAACATGAAAGAATTTGATTAATGGTTTTCTTTTATTTATCAGTTCATAAGCAGTCTTATTTAATCTCTTATTGATTAAAGTTCTATTCTGGAGTTGCAATTGCTTCAGCCCATAGGAAGGTAGGAAGATTTGCATAAGCCAGCATTGTTCTCGCAGCTTTAACTAGAGTTCTATTTTTCCTTTCAATAACACCATTTTGTTGAGGAGTTCTGACAGCAGAAAAATTGTGAGAAATCCCAGAACTTTCTAAAAAATTCTGAAGAGTCTCATTTCTGAACTCTGTTCCATTATCACTTCTGATTTTCTGAACTGGAAGTTGTAAGAGAACTTGAATCCTTTTGATAAAATTTATCAATGTAGTAGCAGCTTCTGACTTAGCTCTTAGGAACTCAACCCATGTGTATCTGGAGAATTCATCAACAATCACAAGCATATATTTCTTTCCTCCCATAGAATGAACTGAAATTGGACCACAAAGATCAGTATGAATCATTTCTAATGGTGCTTTGCAAGATGAGTCCATTTTTAATTTGTGAGAACTCTTTTTCATCTTGCCCATTTCACAAGCTGAGCATAATGATTCTTTTTCAAATTTAAGCTTTGGTAATCCTTTAACCAGATGTTTTGCAACAAGATTATTAAGATCTTTGAAATTTAGATGAGAACATCTTCTGTGCCAAAGCCAGCATTCATTTGCAGTTGACTTTGATAAAAGACAAAATGTATTTAATGTTTTCAATTTTGAAAAATTAACTACAAATAAGTCCATATGTCTTTTGGCCCAGAAGACTTTAACATCATTTTCAGTTAAAATCATGCAACCTGTTATTTGAAACTTGATTTGACAAAGACTGTCTAAAAACTGACTTATGCTGAAAAGATTATGTTGTAATCCTTCAACATAGAAAACCTTTTGGATAGTCAGATCCCCTTTAGTTAAATCCCCATAACCTTTGACTTGTCTTTTGCTGTTATTTCCAAAGTTTACTGCTCCTCCAGCCTTTTCTGTGAAGCTTGATAGAAAAGACTTCTGACCTGTCATGTGTCTTGAAGCTCCTGAATCTAAAAACCACACATGACAGCCCTGCAAAAGGATCAGTTAGTTTTAGGTACCCATTTTGGAATGGGTCCATCTTTGTTAGCTTTGTCATTGGATTTAACATTAGTACCTTTTACTCTCCACTCAAAATCTTTCTTCAAACACCACTTTCCTTGAACTTTTATGAAGTCAGAACATTTTCTGCTTACAAACTTGTTCAAATTCTTTTTGAAAGTTGTAACTTTTGGTTTTGCAATATTTTCAACTTTCTTTTCTTTTATCTTATCTTTCTTCTGAGTCTGAGGAACAGAAACTTTCTTCTTTTCTGTATTCTGAGGAACAGAAACATTCTTCTTTTCTGTTTTCTGAATAGCTTTTCTTATAAAAGAAACAGATGTTATTGTGATTGAACATTTATGAGAATATTGAAAAGAGTTACTTTTACAACGAACACAACTAAGATTTTTCTTTGCAAGTAACAACAGATCTGTACCATAAGCTTTTTCATTTTTATTGCTGTTTTTCAAAGTACAAGTACATTTATCACAATAACTATGTGCTTTTGGTACAGTTGCAGGAACCTCTTCATTCATCTCAGAAGTTCTTTTCACACCATCTTTCCTTTTGCTTTCTTCTTTTTCTGAAAAATTCAACTCCTTTTTGTTAGAAGAATTAGATGATTCACCTTTTTCATATGTACTTGATTCATTAAAGAATTTATCATTTTCTTTTAGAGCATTAATTTTAAAAAAATCATACTCAGTCTTCAGTTTTTCAAGCTCTGTTATTTTCTGAATAAAAATATTCTTTTCTTTCAAAGCTTCTTCAATTTTAATATCCACCTCACAGAAATCATTTTCAAGTTCATCATAAGCTTTCCTTAAGTCCTCAAGTTCTTGACTCACAAGATTAAATCTCTTTTCAAGTTGTAAAAATTCATCTGACTTTGTTTCAGAAAATCCAGTTGAATCAGACTTCTGACTACCTGAGTTAGAGTTCTGATTTACAGACTCAGATGTCTGATCTTTAGACTCAGAGTTCTGACTACAAAGTTTAGAATCCTGACTAGAAGTTTCAGACTTCTGATTGACTGTTTCAGAATTTTTACTTTTGTCAAATATGCTCTCAATGTCATGATATGAAAAACTTGGTTGTTTTTTTTTTGTAGCTGACATTTAAAGAATCATACTTGAATTTAGTATCATTGTATTTTGGCTTCTCATCTGTTGGTTTAGAAACTTCTTTCTTAACCTTTTCTTCTGAAACAACTAACTTTTCTGTTTTAGACTCAGAAATTTTCTCATCTGACTTTTTAGAGTCTGGTCTTTGCAAATTGTCAGAACTTGTTATAGAACTAGCAGGTCTTATGAAAACTTCAACAATTTCTGGGATTTTTTGCTTAGAAACTTGAAGTTTTTCATACAAGTTGATTGGAGCTCTTTTTAAAGTGACATTTTTCTTCCAATCCCAATCCCTTCTTTGGGTTGTAAAATCTTGTATCTTTAACATTGCTTAATAAAAGATTTAATGTTTGCTGCGTCTGACCCCTTTTCAAATTCAGATCTTCCAATTCTTTGATTTTGGTGTATAAATTCTTTCTTTCCTCAAATAACATATCAAATTTTATTTGTAAATCACCTTTTTCATCCTTTATTTTTGAAAACTCAACTTTTAGTTCAGAGATCTTTTTCAATAATTCAGAATTTTCATCTTTAACTTTCTGTTTCTCAGCCTCAGATTCTTCATATTGTTCTTTTATTACTTCTTTTTCAATTCTGAATTTGTTAACCAAATTTCTTTCTCCTTTTATCTGTTTTCTTAGATTAGCAAATTCAGTTTTCATTTCACCAATCTGAGTCATTAACTCTATTTCAAGTGAAGAATGTACCTCAGCAGATGACTCAGAATCAGCATCTTCAAAATCAGAATCATCCTCATTCCTCATTTTTGCCATATAGCTTTGCATCTGTGGAAAGTTGATATGATCATCTTCATCAGAAGTGTAGTACAACCAATTCTCATGTTCAGCCAATAAAGCAATTTTATCATCTCTCTTCTTTGCAAGCTGAGCCTTCTTGGTGTAGTACTCATAGTCTTTCACAATTTTAACTCTGCAATCCTTAGCATAGTGGACAAAATTTCCACACTTGAAACACAGATTCTTTTCTTTTCTCTCATCCTTCTCTTCTTTGTTTTCTTCACTTCTCTCTACTCTCTTTTCAGACTTATTTTCTTCTCTGTCTTCTTTCTTCTTATAATCTGAACTCCCAACTCTCTTATAATTTCCTTGAAATCTACCCTTCCTATACCTTTTGTTGAAAGTATTTGTCAACACAGCTAGTTTCTCAGCCATTATCTTGATATCTTCATCATCTTCTGATCCTTCTTCCTTGTCAGATTCTTCCAGATTAGGTATCTCTGATAGATATGCAGTCTTTTTGGGTGCTTTGATTGCTTTGGACTTTGATAAGAACGCTAACTGATCAGCAACATTTTTCTTCTCTTCCACAACTAACTTGACAGAGTCTTCATGTTGATTAAGAACACAGAACAGATCATTTAAGTCTTCTTCACACATATCCTTGTTCATTTGCAGACTTATGGCAAATGATGACCATTCTGAATTTAGACTGTTCAGAAATTTGTAATTTATTTCTGACTTCGTTTTCTTCAGTCCATTTCTTCTCAAGTCATTTAGAATAGTGCAAAATTTACTGTATGTCTGTGTCAAACTTTCTGACTCTTTTGCTTTGAACATTTCATAAGCATTTATGCTTTGTTTTAACTTTGCCTGAATAGATCTCACAGTTCCTAACATCTGCCTTTCCAATTCGTCCCACATTTCTTTAGCTGATGATCCACTGTCAATCCTGTTAAGAACCTCATTTGGGACAGCCAAAGTCATCAAAGTAATTGCTCTTTTGTCAATAGCATGCCTATTCTTCTGTTCAGCTGTGTATTGGGAATAATTCTTCTTCACCCTGGTCGCTGGAATTTCTGGAGTTGTCTCTGTAGCAGGGGTTGCGGAAACATCGATATACACTTCAATTGGACCTTCTCGAATGGAGATCATAAGATTTTCATCAATGTTGTCTAGGAATTGAATCATACGAATTTTCCATTGTTGATACTCTTCTGGTATAAGAACAGGCGGTTTGGTTTCAGATCCCATGGCTAGATATTCTTTAGAAGTCTTGATTGTAAGAAAATTCAACAGAAAGACAAATTCGAGTTTCTTGATCGAATTGTAACAGGTAATTCAAGAATTGCCAAGAATTCAAGAACTAGCCCTAGCAGCGGAATCGATTTTTGAATGAATCAAGAAATCTTCAAGAAATTGATCAATCGATCTTCGCAATCACAATCTTGAATGAATTTGTTTGTTGATTGGCTCTGATACCAATTGAAAGTACAGGATCTAATCTTACAATCAATATAGAAAGCAGTAATTGAGAAGTTGTATGATCAAGCCCAATTGTATTCAATGATGAACAGGATTACATATCTAAGAGAGAGAGAATCTCAAAGATTACAAAGAATGAATACAAAGATACACGGGAAAATCAATCAGTTAGCAACGTAGTGCTAACCACTCTATTTATACTGTAACGGACATGTTAAAGCTACAGTACAAATAAGAAAGACTAATAAGAACATAACACGTGTCCTAATTAGTTTACTAAATACTAAGTAAAGTATGTAGTCATAAGTTTTGAACAGGTAGTTCAGAACTTCTGAACATTCTTCTGATAACGCTTCTCAGAGCTTCTGACTCTTTCTCTCAGAACTCTGACTTCTCTTCTCAGATCTCTGACTCCTCTACTCAGAACATCTGAGTCTTCTTATCAGATCTTCAACACTTGGTTTATTGACAAAACTTCAGATCTAACAGAGTTCTTTAGATTTCTTAGCCTTAGTAAGACTTATGTGTTTTATGTGGTAAAGAGATATCTGTATCTATTTGTTACAGATCCTGTGAATTTTGGGTAAAGGACTGAACCTGTTTAGAAGACTTGGAAACGTGTTGATAAGCAATTAGGTGAGTTTTACTTCAAAATGTTTTTAAACTGGAATACATGTACGTGTAGACTGAAAAGGTGATAGATGATGTGAATAGATGTTCATAAATGACAATGTGATATATTGAGATATATTTTGTATTTATATGTGCATTCCACTACACGAGTATATGTTAGCCGAAACAATAGTCGGCGGAGTTTGCTGTAGTTGTTGTACAGCGGTGTTGCTGTAGTTGTTGTACAACGGTGTTAGCTGTAGTTGTTTTACAGCGGATTAGTTGGCTCGCAACCAACTAACATGGCCAGGGGAAATGAGAATGAGAAAGAGGATGGGTTGAAAACAGTGCACGAGTCTTGATTGGTATTTAATTACGTGTAATATATGTGTGTTTATATAATGGATTTTATATAAATGGATTTTATAATGATTGTGAAATGACAGGGATTTTCTCACTTAGACCGCTAGGGCTAACCCTCATTTTGTTTTAAAAATATGTATTCCAGGTGATGGATCGGGTAAGAGGAAATGAATAGAGTAATGGATGGATAGCTTTTGTGAAGACTTTTGTAATGAAGATCATGATGTGTTTTTGTACTTATGGCTTTGTTGTTAGTCATAATGTAAATTAATTAGTCAAAAAGTTTGTACTGAAATTCTTATTATGTTTAGTAAGACTATGGGACCGAATATGAAATATGATGTATCTTTTTGAGATGAAATTATGTTGTGAAATGTATATTATTTGTATATATGGAAATCGGGATGTTACAGATGGTATCAGAGCCCTAGTTTAAGGGATTTAGGTATTAGTATCTGTACCTAGACTTAAACTGCATGTGAAGTAGGATGTCCCTATTATTGTAGAACCTTGGGATGATAAATATAAAAAAGTAGAAGGAACATCATGTAAGCTAAATTCATTATTACACCTGGCCAGTGTAATTGTGATCTTACATGTACATGTTTGAACTGGAATACCTTGTTATATGGAGTATGTGCTTATGTGTATATTAACCTTGTCTGAATCTACATAATGGCAAGTGGTACTAGAAAAACGAATCGGGAAGGAGGAGGAAATCCGAATAGAACGAACCCAACAGCCGGAGGAAGGGGAAGAGGGGGAGAAAGAGGTAGAGGTAGAACAGGAGGCAGAGTCCAGGGGCGCGACACGGAATTTGTTACAAGAGATGACTTAGCAGCGGAAATGGGAAGATTGCAAGCCAATATCCAAGCTATGTTCAACCAAACTCATAATACTGAAACATATAGACCAGATCCTTCACATGAAGAAGAGATGCCTATTACTCCTACTGTCGGACCAGTAATAAGAAAGTGTGATTATAAAATGTTTCTCAGTTGTAAGCCTCCTACTTACTCAGGAGACCGGGACAGTGAAAGCGATGAGATGGCTGAAGGAAATAGAAGTTATCTTCAAAACTAGTAAGTGTGCTGAGGAAGACAAAGTACTTTATGGAACCGCGATGTTGAAGGGCGATGCTTTATACTGGTGGGAAGCTCATATGTCAATAGGAGAGCCTGACATATACTCTACCTTTTCTTGGGAGTAATTTGTTATAGCTTTCAGGAAACAATTTTGTCCTCATGCAGCGATTAAACAATTGGAAAGAGAATTCATGAACTTACAGCAAGGGAACTTATCAGTTCGGGACTACACCGCTAGTTTTCTAGAAAAATCTCGATTCGCGGAATACTACGTTGCCACTGAGGCAATGAAGACATAAAGGTTTATCTTCGGGTTAAATTCAGATGTCAGAAAGCTAGTAACTGCAAAAGGACCCGTTACCTTCTCAGCCGCAGTAGATGCCACAGAAGATGTGGAGCGAGATAATAGGAGGGATGCTAGTGATAAAGGTATGGGGAAGAGAAAGTGGGAAGGACCACAGTATGACCCAAAGAAGTCCAGGTTTCAGAGATACGATAACCGCTCGCCGTTTCGTCCAACAGAAAAACCTTGTCCGAAGTGCAACCGTGTGCACCAAAGAAATTGTCAAGCTGACCCTCGGATTTGTTATAAGTGTGGGAAGACCGGGCATATTGCTAAAAACTATCCAGTACTGTGGCTTTGTTTCTTGTGTAATTCTCCGGATCACATTCAGTCGGATTGTCCGCGGGGAAGAATACAGCAGGGTGGTACATCAGGGAGACCAGTGGTTGTTAGACCAGTAGTGCCAAGACTAGAACCACCAAGAACAAGGGGTCGTACATTTCAGATGACAGCAAAAGAAGCGGAGGAAACCCCAGATGTGGTTACAGGTACATTTTTCATAAACTCTACACGTGCTAAAGTGTTATTTGACTTCGGTGCAAACCGATCGTTTGTGTCTCCTTCATTTGCTGCTTATATGCATTTAAACCCTAAAGTATTAGATCTTGCATTGATGGTAGATACGGCAAATGATAAACAAGTGTCGGTTAATGAAGTTTTTGATAAGTGTGTGATAAATATCGAGGGATGCGAAGTACCTATACAATTATTCCCTATAGCCTTCTTGATCGAGTTTGATGTGGTAGTGGGAATGGATTGGTTAGCTGAGAATCAGGCTAACATAGTTTGTGATAAGAAAATAATTAATGTTGTCTTACCTGAGAGAGGACCGGTAGTGATTTATGGTGATCGTAGAAATCATCAGTCTTGCCTTATATCTATGATAAAAGCCCGTAAGTGTGTTAATAAGGGTTGCCAGATTTACTTAGCTTATGTGATAGATATTAAGTCAGAAAAGAATAAGTTGGAAGATATTCCGATTGTTAGTGAATTTCCTGAAGTGTTCCCTGAAGACTTGAATAGTCTTCCGCCCGTTAGACAAGTAGAGTTTGGTATAGATCTGATTCCTGGAGCCGCTCCTATTGCCCGTGCACCGTATCGTCTGGAACCTCCAGAGATGAAAGAGATGATGACACAACTACAAGACCTATCCGACAAAAGCTTCATCAGACCTAGTTCTTCGCCGTGGGGAGCGCCAGTTTTGTTTGTGAAAAAGAAGGATGGTTCGATGAGAATGTGTATCGACTACCGGGAACTGAATAAGCGCACGATCAAGAACAAGTATCCGCTTCCTAGAATTGATGACCTCTTTGATCAACTAGTTGGAGCTTGCTATTTCTCCAAGATTGATTTGAGATCTTGTTACCATCAGCTGAAGGTGAAAGAAGGAGATGTTCTAAAAACTGCTTTTCGCACAAGGTATGGTCATTATGAATTCTTAGTGATGCCGTTTGGATTGACGAACGCTCCAGCTGCTTTTATGGATTTAATGAATCGGGTATGTAAGCCGTATCTCGATAAATTTGTAATTGTATTTATCGATGATATACTTATCTATTCCCGATCCAAAGAAGAGTACGTACAACATATTCGTTTGATTCTAGAGTTGCTGAAGAAAGAAAAGTTGTACGCTAAGTTCTCTAAATGTGAATTCTAGTTACGAGAAGTTCAGTTTCTGGAGAATGTAGAAGCAATTGAAAAGTGGGAACTGCCGAGAACGCCAACCGAAGTACGTAGTTTTCTGGGTCTAGCCGGTTACTATCGAAAGTTTATAAAAGACTTCTCTCGTATCGTGACGCCTTTGACTAAGCTGACTCGAAAGAATCTAAAGTTCGAATGGAAAGCAGAACAGGATGAAGCATTCCGAATTTTTAAAGAGAAACTTTGCAGCGCGCCGATTTTGTCATTACCTGAAGGTTCTGAAGACTTTGTTGTTTACAGTGATGCTTCCAAACCAGGATTGGGATGTGTACTTATGCTGCGTGGAAAGGTTACGCACGACATGGAGCTTGCAGCAGTTGTCTTCGCATTGAAGATTTAGAGACATTATCTTTATGGTTCTAAATGTCAAATCTTTACCGATCATAAGAGTCTCCAACATCTTTTTGACCAGAAGGAATTAAATATGAGACAAAGACGATGGCTAGAACTGGTGAATGATTACGACTGCGAAATTCTTTATCATCCGGGAAAGGCAAACGTGGTAGCTGATGCACTGAGTCATCAAGAAAGAAGCGGGACAATAAAAGCCATTGCACTACGAGTTGAACTCCTACCCAACATCTTTGACGAATTGCTGAAGTGTCAATTAGAAGCCTATCAGGAAAAACATTTGAAAACAGAACGGTTAGTGGGGTTATCAGCATTGCTAGTAAAAGATGACCGTGGGTTGTTGTGTCTAGGGAACAGAATTTGGGTGCCTCGTTTGGGTGGTTTACGTGATCGGGTACTTCAAGAAGCTCATCAATCTCGTTTCTCTATTCATCCAGGTACGAACAAGATGTATAAAGATCTGAAACAATTCTATTGGTGGCCGGGAATAAAAAGAAGCATTGCTCAGTATGTGGAAGGTTGTACTACTTGTAAGAAGGTAAAGATTGAGCATCAGAAGCCGTTCGGGCAATTGCAGCGTTTAGAAATACCTATGTGGAAATGGGATCATATTACGACATATTTCATCATGAAGCTACCAAGGACCCCGAAAGGATTTGATGCTATTTGGGTGATTGTTGATAGATTAACGAAGTCTGCTCACTTCTTACCGATAAGGAAACTGATTCGATGGAACGATTAGCCAAATTGTACATTGACGAAGTAGTAACTCGACATGGAGTTCCAATCTCGATCATTTCAGATCGGGATAGCCGTTTTACTTCAAGATTCTGGAGAAGTTTTCAAAAGGAGATGGGGACGCAGATAAAGTTAAGTACATCTTATCATCCTCAAACTGACGGTCAGAGTGAACGAACAATTCAGACATTAGAAGATATGCTCCGGGCTTGCATTGTTGACTTTGGGGGATCGTGGGATAAGCATTTGCCATTGATCGAATTTGCCTACAACAATAGTTACCATTCCAGCATACAAGCGGCACCGTTTGAAGTTCTGTATGGTAGAAAATGTCAAATGCCTCTGTGTTGGAACGAAGTGGGAGAGAAACAGTTAGCAGGGCCATATATAGTTCAGTTAACCGCGGATAAGATTACTCAGATTCGGGAAAGATTGAAAGTGGCTCAAGACAGATAGAAAAGCTACGCCGACCGACGCCGAAAGCCGTTAGAATTCCAAGTTGGAGATTTTATGATGTTAAAAGTCTCACCTTGGAAAGGAGTCATCCGATTTGGGAAACAAGGTAAACTGAACCCGAGGTACATTGGACCGTTTGCAATCATAGAAAGGATTGGTGAAGTATCCTACAGGTTAGATCTTCCGCCAGAGTTATGCAGAATCCACAATGTGTTCCACGTATCCAATTTCCGAAAGTGTTTGGTTACGCCAGACCAGGCAGTGTCTCTACCCGAAATACAGGTCAATGAAAAGTTGAATTATGTTGAAGAACCAGAAGCCATTGTTGACAACAAAGTTAAAGTGTTGCGGAACAAAGTAATCAGACAAGTGAAAGTTCAGTGGAGACATCATAAGGGTCAGGATGCTACTTGGGAATCGGAATCGGAAATGAGAACTAAGTACCCGTACCTTTTTGCCTAATCGAATTCCGGGACGGAATTCTTCTAAGGGGGAGATGATGTAATACCCCGGGTAAGTTCGTTAGTTAAATCCTAGTTCCGTTAAATTTAGTTAACTTTAAAGTTGGATGTTTAGGGTAAGTTTGGGTTAATTTATAAGTTAAGGGTGTTTGGGTCATTATTGAGAAGTTCAAGGTCTATATGGTAAGTATGGATAGATATTATCCCTTAAAGATATCCAGATATTTTTCATTTCAGCAACTGTCCAGAAACATTAGAGTGTGTGAGTGTGTGTTTGTGAGGCAAAAGAAGAGAAAAGAAGAAAGCTAGGGTTAAGGCTTCAATTGGATTGCTTGGAAACGATTTAAGGTATGTTCCCTGTGTATTTTGTGTTGGTAATTACTAGTTAATGGTTCCCATCGGAGTAGAAACACTGATTTCGTATCTGGGGTTAGTTCTGTTGATTTTTGGGTAAAAATAGGGATGAACAGCAGTAGTTTCCGGACACCATGAATGTGTCCGGGTTGTTTGGTTGGTAGTGTCCAAGTAATATAGCTGTGGTTTCCGGATGATGTTTAAAGGTGTCCGGACAACTCAAATATCCGGGTAAGTCTCTTTTTCTATAGTTTTCGGGTGAGTTAAGATACCGGATGCTGTCCGGATTACTTGGTGTCTGGATGACGTCCGGATTATATATGTTGTCCAGAAAAGTAGTACTATACGGAAAAGTAGTGTTGTCCGGATAACTTATGGTATCCGGATACTTTTGCTGTTTGGCCAATATTGAGAATTTAGATGCTGTCGAGTATCCAGTAACCTGTATTTTGTTAACCATTAGATATGGAATGAATGAGGACTGACTATTCTGTGGTCTTGACTTGAGTGCGGGTTTAGGGGCAACATTTGAGGATTTGAGTTCTTAGCCTTAGTAAGACTTATGTGTTTTATGTGGTAAAGAGATATCTGTATCTATTTGTTACAGATCCTGTGAATTCTGGGTAAAGGACTGAACCTGTTTAGAAGACTTGGAAACGTGTTGATAAGCAATCAGGTGAGTTTTACTTCAAAATGTTTTTAAACTGGAATACATGTACGTGTAGACTGAAAAGGTGATAGATGATGTGAATAGATGTTCATAAATGACAATGTGATATATTGAGATATATATTGTATTTATATGTGCATTCCACTACACGAGTATATGTTAGCCAAAAATATAGTCGGCGGAGTTTGCTGTAGTTGTTGTACAGCGGTGTTGTTGTAGTTGTTGTACAGCGATGTTAGCTGTAGTTGTTGTACAGCAGATTAGTTGGCTCGCAACAACTAACATAGCCAGGGGAAATGAGAATGAAAAAGAGGATGGGTTGAACACAGTGCACGAGTCTTTATTGGTATTTAATTACGTGTAATATATGTGTGTTTATATAATGGATTTTATATAAATGGATTTTATATAAATGGATTTTATAACGATTGTGAAATGACAGGGATTTTCTCACTTAGACCGCTAGGTCTAACCCTCATTTTGTTTTAAAAATATGTATTCCAGGTGATGGATCGGGTAAGAGCAAATGAATAGAGTAATGGATGGATAGCTTTTGTGAAGACTTTTGTAATGAAGATCATGATGTGTTTTTGTACATATGGCTTTGTTGTTAGTCATAATGTAAATTAATTAGTCAAAAAGTTTGTACTGAAATTCTTATTATGTTTAGTAAGACTATGGGACCGAATATGAAATATGATGTATCTTTTTGAGATGAAATTATGTTGTGAAATGTATATTATTTGTATATATGGAAATCGGGATGTTACAAAAAGCGAGAGTTCCTATCAGCGGTACTGTAAAGTCTTAGTACTTATCAGCGATAGAGAAACTCTAATACATATTGTTTACTTACAATTTTCACTAAGTGTTTTAAGAGAGGGTCATTATCAAATCACTGAGGGGTTGGATCAACAATCCCCCCCTATTTGATTATGACATAGCAACAAAGAAAATTGCTATGTATGAAAACATAAGGATAAAAAGAACTCATAAAATATTTGTCCCTTTTACTGTTTTCTGTGATCTTTTCAGTACTGATGGAGTAAAGTACATTCGCTGAAATTTTTCTTTAAACTTCATAAAGATTACAAAGGGAAGTGGAAAAATTACAAGTACAACAAATAAAATTACAAGTACAGAAGATATAGACAGATAAGGATAGAAGAATTATGAGAGAGATCCTATCCGTCAATGGGTTCTTCCTTAATGAGAAGTTCATCAAGGGTCTTTGATGTGGGAATCATCCAGTCAGGAACCGTTACTCCTTGATCCTTTTTGTTCTTTGCTTCTTCAAAAATTAAGGGCTTAAGGTATCGAGCCTGAAGGTCGCGTCTGAATTCACACCAGTAGATGAGGTCTCTGAGCTGTTCGATGGGAGTGATGGGAAGCTCAGATATGCGTTGAAAGTGTTGTCTTCCATCATAGTCTAAAAAGAAGATACCATAGGGTTCGCTTAAGACTTTTCCAGGGATGAAAGTTTCACCAGGAGGCAGAGAGGTGTCAAGCGCTGAGAGGTCAAGGTCAGGACCAAGTACTTCAGCACGAGAGAAACCAATACCTGTTTCGTTCTATATAGGAGGACCTAAGCCTGAAGGTTTCAGATTTTTCTTTGCAGAGGCCCTTCTTTGTTGAGTTGGAAGAGGAGAGGGAGGAGGAATATCCACAACAGAAGAAACCAAGTCGATCTGAGAATTTACAATCTTCTCGACATGGCTCTTGAATTTTGAGCGAGATCACTGAATGGCTATTCGTATCTCCAACCATTCAGAGAAACCAAACTTCTATAATGAAGTAGCGTAAAAGGTTTGCTTGGTCTCGTCTTCTCTGAATACGTCAACTTCAACAACAGGAACGTCTACAAACGTTTTTCGTCTGATATTTACCTTGTTGATTCTGGATGGTCGAGATCGATAGTTCAGTCTTTCGTTGCACCATTCCAAAGTAGAATCAGATACCTTGGTCTTTTCTTCAACGATTTTCTGGGCGTCTTCCCATAACTGACGTTGGACTTCGATGGGAGTTCTTTTCAGCGCTGGGTCTTTCACCGATTGTTGGGCAAGCTGTATGGCAAGAGCCTTATCTTTTTTTTCAGCTTCCTTCTTTTCGGCGAGTAATCTTACAGCTTTGAGGTGATCAGTGAATTCTTTCTTCGTAAGTCTGAACTTTGTAGGAACGGGAATTTTTTCACGAGGAAGAATGATTTGCCGATCTTCAAGCTGTTTGATCATTGCATCTCTCCTTTCTTGATCCTCTTCACTTAGCTTTTGAGGAGCCAACGAAGGTCTATTTTTGTGAGAGAGCAGCTGTTCTTCAGGTTCATCACTCTCAGTGGTTAAATCCAAGACTGTGATTATTTCTTCAGCTCTTGTAGCTTAGAGTATTGTTGGTGTAGTTGTAGGAGCTTCAGCGAGATCCTCAAACAGGGGAGAGGACTAGCTGAAACACAACGATTGTTTAAGTAAGAACATGGGAAGAAGGAAATAGAAAAGAATGGGGTTTAAGTGTATAGAGGTTTTATGGATAGAAGGATTGAGATTGAGAAGGGATAGAGGAGGGATGCAGTATAAGGGAAGAGAAGATATTGTACCTGACAAGATGGCTTAATCTGAAGGATAGCCAGATTGCCTTCTGCAGTGAGTCCTTTGTTTTTGCCTTTGTCAGGTTCAGACGCTGCAGGCTTTGTCTTAGTCGTCTCCCCTGAAGGTTCATTTATCGAAATCCCTTTCTCAGGGGCCTTCTTGGGCTCAATGAAGAAGAAGTCTTCATCGTAATCATCTTTAGGGGACGATGATGGTTCTTCATCATCAATATCGATGGGTTCTTCGTCTTCATCTTCATCTTCTTCAGACTCGACCTCATCAGCGTAAGGTACGGTCACATCAGCAACGGCTTCTTTGTGTTGCTCTTCGAGTTGCTCCCCCTCAGATACAGAGGGAGGTTTCTCTGTTCCCTCAGGGTTTTCAACTCCCTGAGGTTTTGAAGTAGAAGCAGCAGTTTCATTTTTCTTCTCCCCCTCATCATTATGGGGAAGGTCTTCAGCTCTCTTCTCCCCCTCTTCCACATGATGAGGAGGGGAGGCAAGAGGAATATCAGCAACATCAGTAGTATGAGAATCACTGTCTTCTTGGCCAGTGAGTCCCATACAAAGTTCAACCACTACTAATCTGTCGTCGAGGCCAGATATAGCAGGGGCGAGTTTTCGAAGATCCTCTCTATCAGCCTGAGTAAAGTGAGACTTTGGGGCATCCAGGTGATTGAGTATCTGCTGAAGGGGATCTTTGACCGTGGCGACCTCACCCTTAAGAGTACCAACCTCTGTCTTCAATGATGTGACTTCATTGGACAGAGTGGTGAAGTTTGTTGCGAGGGTGGTGTTGGTGAGGTTGAGATTGTTGACATTGGTGGAGGTTTCAGCAAGGGTGGTAGAAAAAGTTCCTAGCTACCATCCACCTTCTCCATATCAGCTTTGGAGGCTTTCCTTTCAACAACCTCGGTCAGCTTTTTGAGGTTCTCTCCAGCGTCTGTAACCGCTGAAGAGTTTGTGGAGAGAGTGGTGTTGTAAGATTCCACCTTTGTTTCCAGGGCCTTCAGGGAGGTGTTGATATCCTCCAAATTAGGACCTAAAACAGTTATTAACTTATGAACAGAGGAAAGCTCAGAAGTTTGGGGTTGAGAGAGAGAAGTGTTTGGGATAATGTGTATACCTACAGGCAGGTTGGCGAAGTTTTCGAAGCCTCGTAACCCTGAGAAAGTTTCATAGTCGTCTTCAATAGTTCCCTGACGACTGGAAGTACCTGCAGGTCCTGTGTTTTGTTCTATCATCCTCTGAAGATGTTCAGCAGTAGTGTCGTTGAGGAAGATGTTTGTTGAGGAGAATAAGGGAAGAGATTGAGTGACCAAAGGAGAGGTAGGAGGAATGATGGTTGAGAAAGTGGGTTGGGTGTGCGGTTCAGCGTTGGATCCGCTGTCAATCACTTCAATCACTAGAGGGACTGAAGGAGGTGGGTTCTGTTCCAAGTTTATAACTTCAGCGTTTAGAGACGTTGAAGCTGGGATGGAAGGGGTGGCTTGATCAGCTGTGGCAGAGCGTACCACTGAACTATCCATCAGCTCTTCAAGATGAGATGTGGAGTCTTCAGCATGTGAATGCTGGGGGGGTTGCTCCTTGGTTTTCTTGATCCTTTTGGAACCAAGTTGGGAAGTAGATTGTTTCCTTTTTCGAGAAGGAGTAGAGGGTGCATCTTGGGTATCAGTGGTGGGGATTTTCACTGAATGAGCGGCAGAAGTAGAAGAAGGACGATTAAGAATAGATAAAAGAGTAGTAAGACGTACCTCGTTTGCCAGCGGCTTGAAGTCGAGCACCTTAGGGCCAACCTGAGAGAGTCTCAGATCACCCTCTTTTGGGTACTTGTCCCCAAGTCCCTGTTGAAAGACGGCGCTGATGAATCTGGGATATGGAACCCATGAAGGTCTATAAGCCATATCTACTCTAAATACAAGGTCATCATAGATGATTGAGGCCCAGTCAACATGTAGACCTTTCAGCAATGCATAGCCCATTGCTTGCTGAGGTTGAGCAACTTGATCAGAGGAGCCACTCTTCGCTGTCATGAAGCTTATCAGGTGTGCGAAGATGAAGTTCATCTCGCTTGGCATTTTGGACTTCTTGATCAGGGTCAGTTTCTTCTCAATCTCCTTGTCCCTCCATGTGTCCCATGCGTAACCCATTGCATCAAAGAATGCAGTGATGGCTTCCCTATCAGCATGGTTTTTGTGGTTTGAGAGACAGACAAAGGGTTTTTCTTTAGTGGCAGTAGGTAGGCTGAGTGCTCGCCTGATAATGGCAGGGTTGATTTTGGTTGTGCCAAATTTGGTGTCACAGAGAATGACATCAAGGAGTTTCTTAGGGTCTTTAGATGAAGAAACCTGAGTGTGTCTGGCATTATAACAGAACCGAGATAGAAGGAATTTATGGGCAGGGTGTACGAAGGATAAGGCTTTGAATAAGCTGCAGGTTTGGAGAAAATTCACAGCTTCATTCAGATGTGTGACTTGCTTTGGAGGAGGAAAATCGAAAAGCGCATAGAGGTTGTTTGATTTCGAAAAGTCTACTTTCTCAAGCGTAAACTTTACCCGAGGAGCCTTTGGTAGAGTCAGTTTCTCCGTTGCAGGAGATTTCTCAGCGGTAGGAGCAGTAGTTGAAGATGTTATTTATGTTTAACATATTGTTAGTGCATAAAATGTATTCAAGATTTAATGTGTATTTGTATAAATGTAAGGAGTCAAATGTAATAGTCAAAGGTCAGAATAAGGGTGTTGATAGTCAAAGTCAATGCTATTAAGTGACTTAGTCAAAGTGTATAAATAGGAAGTTTGTAATAGAAGTCTTTGTGTAAGTCATTCATACGTGTAATTCATATATGAGAAATAGAGAGAGGGATGACTTGTTACAGAGAGAACTTATAGAGAGAAAGTCTTTCTCATTCTAATGAAGTGTTCTTGAATTACATCATTGTTACCTGACTGAATCTGGGATCACAAGTGGTATCAGAGCAGAATTGAAGATATTTCTTCGATACGATCATTCGAATCTCGACAATTCAAGTGAAAAAGTGCCGATTTTTTTGAAGATTTTGGAGTTCGATCTTCAAGTAAGTGTGTTCTAATCACTTGATCTATTAAATATCTGTTCGTTGTTCAATTCTAGTTTAATTCCTATATTCATAATCGATCAACGTGAACAATTCGGTGATTTAGAAAGGTTTTGAGTTTTTCGAAAAATCTTAGATCTAGAAGATTTTGATGTGCATGGATTGATTTTAGCCAATCAGATCATTTTCTGCATTGAATGTGAAGAGATTGCAACAATCAGATCCCAATTTGGTGAAGAAATGTGTGAGTTACGATTTCTGATATGAACAGTGCCTAGCCTCGCCGGAAAAACGATTTTGGCCGGAATTTGGATTTTTCACTGGGGATTTGATGTTAGTTGCTCACAGATCTATTCGGTATGAAGTAACTATCTGTTTGCAGTAATTTGGTGTGGAATTCAGCAAGAAATCGAGGTTTTTGGGCTGATAAAAGTGTTCGTCGGAATTGTTCGTAACTGTCGCACGATGATACTCATAACTGTCGGACAACAAAGACATTCATATATTCATAACTGTCGTACGCTTAAGTGTTCATCATACTCATAACTGTCGCACGATACTAAAACTCATAATTGTCGTACAACCTTTAGCCGACTTCACATTTTAGTCGCACACGACACGTACAACAGTTACTATTCATTGGGTCTAGTCGTACAAGAAGCATACGACTTCTACTGTTCATGTGCGCTAGTCGTACAAGTGGCATACGACTACGACTGTTCTTTTGCGCTAGTCGTACAAGAGGCATACGACTATGACTGTTCATTAGCGCTAGTCTTACAAGACCCATACGGCAGTTACTGTTCACCTGAGTTAGTCGTACAAGACCCCTACGACAGTTACTGTTCTTTAGCGGAACCCCCGTGCTAAGTCTCGGGAGGGGGACATTTTTCTTGGATTTGATCATAAAGCGTGGATGCTACATGTCGCTTCCTCCTTCGAGCAAATCCGAACCAAGCTCTTAAGCCGAATTCCTACTCAACCCGCGGTTCATTGACGGATTCTTTGTTATAAACTGTGATTGCACTATGTTTTGTCACTTAAAACTCGCTTGTTATCTTTCTGGTGAGCTTATCGGAACGAACTTGAGTTTCTACTTTTTGAAGATGTACTCGTGCATCCAGTCGAGGTTATGGTGCACATCGAATCCGGTTTTTCATGGTTGAAAATTAGAAGAGTAAGAGCTTCTTTCAAGGGGGAGCCTAGACTTCATTCGAAGAAAAAGCATCGCTAAAGTTTTTCCAAGAAAATCAAGGGGGAGAGGTGCTAAAGCTTTTGAAGATTGATATGATTTTGCTTTACAAAACTTTAGGCGGAGAATGTTAGGACCAAAAATGTCCTAATTATGTGAAAGTTTTGTAAAGCTTGTGTAAAGCTTGCTATGCCTTGTTATGACTATAAATAGTGGTGGTAAGGTCATTTTGAAAAGTGTGGCACAATGTAAAGAGCATAATTCTAGAGAGAAAGAGCGAGTCTTCCATGTACTAAAATGATTAACATCTAATATGAGGATGACGTTTGTATCTCGAACTCTCCCTAATACTTGAATTGTTGTTGATTTCTGGGATCACACATATATAAACATGAAGAAGAGATGAAGAACAATGTCTTAATGTGGAAAGAATTTCCAATAAGATGTTGTTGAATTTTGTACATTTCATTCAGACAAAGATGTATTAATGAAGATTAGGGTTTTCTTTGTTTTGAATAAGAAATACAAAACAGTAAATGCCTTGTTTCCCAGTTTCCTTTAGAGAGAAGGATTCTGGAAAAACATATGAAGAACAAGTTTAAGATTTTGTTTGAAACTTGAAGAACAACCATGAAAAGGTTGTGTTTATAAAACCATGAAAGAAATGATTTCATTTTTCAGAAGTTCATTTGTTTGATCCGTTAAAATCAATAATAAGATCATAAACAAGGCAAAGTAGGTAAATAATAAGAATATTAACCTTACAAACGTTGAAGAAGATGAACAGTTTTCTGGAAAACATGAGTTCAAAATGCAACAGTAGTTTTTCTTGCTTGGAGAAGAAGTTCGCGTAAAGGAAAAATATAAACTCGAAATGGTTTATACAGACAAAATAGAGAGAGAAAAACTATGAGCGGGAAAGTTTTTCATCATGACACGGACACGTGTTTGCATTTGATTGGATGGTAAACGAAACGTGCAAACGTGTGTCAGAAAAAGAACGTGTCAGGGTTTATCCGTTGTGATGATGTCACAAACATCCTTTCATATTTTAGGATGTCTCTGAGGTTTTGAAAGCTCAGGGACATTTTGAAAACATGAAGCACTGAATAGAAATATCAATGGTAGTTTTAGAAATTTCAAAATATCGCTGTTAAGGAAGAGATATTCAACGATGTGATTTGTTTTGAAATCTTGCATTCATTTGCGAACGTCAGCGAGTAAAGATAGAGCGTATCTTGATATCAGTGAATCAACTTTGAAGATGATAGAATGGGTTATATAAGTTGGTTTTTTCCGGTCGCTGATCAAATGTGAACCACTGAAGATTTTACTCTTCAAAGTTCAGCATTCCAAGCTCACTGATGAGAAAATTGAATCTTGTCTCATCAATAGGTTTGGTGAAAAGATCAGCTAACTGAAAATCAGTTGGGATAAAATGAAGTTCTATATCACCATTTATCACATGATCTCTAATAAAATGATACCTGATTTCGATATGTTTGGTCTTTGAGTGTAGTACTGGATTGTTGGCTATAGCGATGGCACTAGTGTTGTCGCAATAGATTGGAATTTTCGAGAGCTGAAGGTCATAGTCTAGTAGTTGATTTCTCATCCATAAGACCTGAGAACAACAGCTTCCAGCGGCTACATACTCAACTTCAGCTGTAGAGGTAGACACTGAGTTTTGCTTTTTACTTGTCCAACTCACTAGCTTTCCACCCAGGAGCTGACAGCATCCTGTGGTGCTTTTCCTATCCAATTTGCAACCTGCAAAAATCACTATCTGAATAGGCGATTAGATCAAACCCTGTGTCTTTGGGATACCAAAGATCTAGGTTGGGAGTACCCTTAAGGTAACGAAAGATTCACATTACAGCGATCATATGAGATTTCTTAGGTTCATCTTGATATCGTGCACACAAACAAGTTGCATACATAATATCAGGTCGGCTAGCTGTAAGATACAAAAGAGAGCCGATCATCCCACGGTATGTCGTGACATTAACAGGTATTCCAGAAGAATCCTTGTTTAGTGTCAGCGGTGGTGCCATAGGGGTTTTCATAGCTGAACTCTGAGTTAAATCAAATTTCTTCAGCATATCTTTAACATACTTTCCCTGATTTATGAAAGTTCCTTTTTCATTTTGCTTTATCTGAAGACCAAGGAAATATGTTAGCTCACACATCATACTCATTTTATACTCTGCTTTCATTCTATCAGCGAAACGAGTACAAAGGTCGGGGTTAGTGGAACCAAATATAATGTCATCAACATATATCTGAACGAGAATAATATGACCTTTTACTTTCCTGAAGAATAGAGTCTTATCGATTTTACCACGCTCAAAATGTTCAATATGGAGATAAGTAGAGAGAGTGTCATACCATGTACGAGGAGCTTGCTTCAAGCCATAAAGTGCCTTATCCAGTTTATAAACATAACCTGGATGCTTAAGATCTGAGAATCCTACAGGTTGTTCCACATAGACTTCTTTATTCAGCTTTCCATTAAGAAACGCTGACTTAACATCCATTTGATAAACTTTGAAGTCTCTGTGTACAGCGTAGGCTAAGAATAGACGAATAGATTCTAGTCTTGCTACTGGAGCAAATGTTTCGTCGTGGTATATACCTTCCTCTTGTCTGTAACCCTG
Source organism: Saussurea involucrata (assembly GCA_033807775.1). NCBI lineage: Eukaryota > Viridiplantae > Streptophyta > Magnoliopsida > Asterales > Asteraceae > Saussurea > Saussurea involucrata. The sequence continues at coordinate 101,774,967 of CM066314.1, read as the reverse complement.
AGCAACAAGATGAGCCTTGTTGCGGGTTACAGTTCCATGTCCGTCCAACTTGTTTCGATAGACCCATTTAGTGCCTATCACTGTCTTGTTAGTTGGTCTTCGAACAAGATTCCAAACTTTGTTTCTTTCAAATTCTGTCAGCTCTTCTTGCATAGTGCTGACCCAGTTTGGATCTCTGAGGGCATCATCTATTTTCTTTGGTTCAATCAGAAAAATAAAGTTAACAAATAAATAAATATTACCTGCACTTCATCGAGTCTGAACACCAGCGTTTAGATCACCAAGTATTTGATCAATTGGGTGATTAACAGTCCATCGCTGAGCCGGAGCATGAATCGCTGACTCAACCTGAACTGGAGGGGCTGAAGATGAGGCTTCAGCAACTTCTGGAATATCAGCCAAGAGAGGAGTAGGTGCAGATGTCATTATATTTACTGATTGCTGAGAAGTAGATGGAATGTCTGAGACATTTTGTTCAGAAGCAGTCATAGTGTTTAGAGGAACAGCTGAGACCCATGAAGTTTCAGCTTCTCTAGTCTGCGTGTTTGGGATGATAGTAGGACCATCATCTTCAACGGTATGAGTATGAGGAGTGGGAATATCTTCTGAATCACCAATATGAGAAAACATCCATTGATTCAGTTCTTCAGTATCAACTGAAGGTCGAGAATTCGCTGAACGGGATTCGTCAAAAGTGACGTGAATAGTTTCTTCAACAGTCTGTCTTCTTCGATTGAAGACTCTGAAAGCTTTGGAGATTGAAGAATGTCTAAGAAAGATTCCATCATCAGCCTTAGGATCAAACTTTCCAAGGGCATCTCTGTTGTTCAGTATGAAACATTAACATCCAAAGATGTGAAGAAAGCTAATTGAAGGCTTTCTCATATGAAAAAGTTCATAGGTTGTTTTATTAAATCTTTTGACTATCAGCGACCTGTTTTGCATAAAACTAGCAGTGTTGACAGCTTCTACCCAAAACTGAGTAGCCAGGTGAGAATCGCTGAGCATTGAACGTGCAGCTTATTGAGTGAACGGTCAAGTTGTTTTTGAATTCAGTCCCATGATCACTCCCATGATCACTCCTTATTGAAGGAATCAAGAGAACTGTTTTTGAATTCAGTCCCATGATCACTCCTTATTGAGTGAACGGTCAAGTTGTTCAGGACTTCCATTTTCCTGACAAAGGTGATGAGTTCTTCAGGCGTGTCACTCTTAGAACGGAGAAACATTACCCATGTATAGTGAGAGAATTCATCAACTATGACCAGCGTATATTTCTTTCCAGCGATGGATTGTTTGTTAACATGGGCAAACAAATCCATATGGAGAAGTTGTAGAGGAGATGACACTGAGGAAACTTGCTTAGACTTAAAGCTTGCTTTGGTCTGCTTCCCTTTCTCACACGCTGAACGTAAGGACTCTTTGGCGTATGAGTGTTGAGGTAGACTAGTGACTAACTCTTTAGAAGAAAGAGTGTTCAGTGTCTTGAAGTTTAGATAAGAGAGCCTCTTATGCCATAGCCAGTTGACATCAGATGAGGCTTTTGAGAAGAAACAGGAGTTCTCAGTGGTTGTTGAGTCCATGTTTATTACATAAACATTTTCCAAACGATAACCGCTGAGAGCTATCTTCTCCTTTTTGTCAGCGACAAAGTAGGATTCCTTACGAAAAATTACTTTGTTATCCATGTCGCAAAGCTGACTGATGCTTAGAAGATTATGCTTCAGCCCTTCAACACATGCGACTCTTCTGAATGTTTTTGTACCATTAGAGAGTACACCAAACCCTCTGGCATGTCCTTTTCCGTTTCCACTGAAAGTTACAGAGGGACCCTTCTCTTCCTTGTACTCAGTGAGCAGGTTCTTCTTACCAGTCATGTGTCTAGAGCATCCGCTATCGAGATACCAGATACCCTTCTTAACCTGCATTATAAAGGAAGATTAGTTTGTCTTGGGTACCCACTTAACCATGTGTAAACACTTGTCAGTGGGTTTATGTAATAACCAGGTATGTTATTGGTTTATTTAAAAGTATTATTTTAATTAAGTATTATGGAGTTAGAAGTTAAGGGGTAAGTTTTAATTTTTATTTGGAAGTTTGGAGGTAAGTGTTGCCAAATAGAATAAGTGTGGGGTTTGTTTGGTGAGAGTGGAGATATTATCCACCATCACCGCCATATTCACTTGAGACACAAGGAGGTGTCATCCTTATGCACTATTAGCAAATACTAAGTGTGTATGTGTGTGTTTTCGATTGAGAGAGTGAGAGAGCCGTAGAAAGGAAAAGAAGAGAAGGAAAAGATTGTTGCTGAAATTGGAAGGTTCATCTTGTGAAGATTAAAGGTATGTAACCTCTTAATCTTTTTTTTTGTTTAGATAAAGTTTTGTGTAAGTTGTTAGATGGGTTTTGATGATTTAGGGATGTTTTGGAAAATCTAAGCTCAAGGTTAGGTTATGTTAATAGTCTTAAACATACCTGCATAATTTCAGTAACATGCATAGCTTAAAAGATTAGAATTCTGGGTTTAGATGAACACAGTGGACTGAGACATTCAAGCAAGTCGCAACAGTGGGTTACGACATGGTTGAATGTTATGATCTTCATGAATGTCGCAACCTTGAGTTGCGACTTGCTCATGAAGTCGCAATAGTGGGTTGCGACTTGGTGCTATGTCGCAATAGTTGGTTGCGACTTGAGGGGGTTGTCGCAACAGTTGGTTACGACATGAAGGAGAAGTCGCAGTAGTTAGTTGCGACTTGGTACTGTGTCGCAGTAGTTGATTGCGACTTGGTGTAGTGTATTGCGACATAGAGTAATTCCATAGTTGGTTGCGACTTGAGTCGAGGATTTCAGAACTTAGAGATTTTTTAGTCTTAAAAAGAAATATTTGTATTTATTTGATACAGATTCTGTGAAACTAAACTGAAGGATTTGGAGTGCTCGGTAAATAGCTTGGGAGGATTTTTTTGGAATTAAGCGAAACAAGTGAGTTTTTACTTAAAATGTTTTCAAATGGAATACGTGTATGTGAATGAATGTAATATTGTGCATATGGTGTTTATATGAGTATTACATTGCATGGGTGCTAGTTGGTCGGGCTTAGGACCGGTGAAAGTTGGCTGTACAGAGGGACAGTGGTGTTGGCTGTATTTGGTACAGCGGTGTATATTAATTAATTGGCTTGCTACCAATTAATATGGCCAAGATAAAGAGAAAGAGAAAGAGATGGAAAGATACATGATGCATGAGTCATAGTTGGTATTCTTATGTGAATTATGTGTATGATGTTGTGCAAATGTTTTCTTTAACTAACGGGGATTTCTCACTAGACCTCAAGGTCTAACCCTCATTTTTGTTTTAAAATATGTATTCCAGGTCAAGGAGCAAATAAGGGACAGTGATAGGATATATCATGTTTAGCTTTTTGGATGATGCATGATTATGAAGATTCGAGATGTGTTTTGTATCTGTTATGTTATTATGATATTATGTACTTCGTTATTTGTGAAAATGTTTGTAACGCCCCAAAATTTCAAGGAATTTAAAATTTTTAATTAACCGCTTTATATAAAAACTCCATAAATAATTCCAACATATTAATTGCAAGGACATAAATACTGTTCAAGTAATCAGAAACCAGCGGAAACAAAGTTCAATAATTAAAACAAATATCAGTCAGCTCATCCCGCGCGCCAGTGTGTACCCGTCACGCCTTAGAGCCACTCGTACCTGAAACCACAGATTATTGGGAAAGGGTAAGCACGAAGCTTAGTGAATTCAAACACATGCACAGGTAGGAATTATATACACATCATCCCTACCCGCACATAAGCAACAATATCACAGATACATAAAATGAGTAAACATCTACAGGTATTTATGTATCCAACCACCTCAGTACCATCGAGGCCTCGGTCCCACCGAATTGTAATATAACCAGCACCTCAGTACCATCGAGGCCTCGGTCTCACCGAATTGTAACATAACCGACACCTCAGTACCATCGAGGCCTCGGTCTCACCGAATTGTAACATAACCGACACCTCAGTACCATCGAGGCCTCGGTCTCACCGAATTGTAACATAACCGACACCTCAGTACCATCGAGGCCTCGGTCCCACCGAAACGTAAGGTAACACATTTATACCAAGCATACAAACCAATCAAATATTACACACCGCAACAACTAGTTCACACCACAAGGACAGTAGTACATACAAACTATTATGACATGCATACAACCCCTAACTACACAGTGAGAGAACTCACCTCAAATGCGCGCCTAGCTTAATCAACACGAATCAAGCTTCACAATCACGGTCACCTTCCATCACCTAAACGCATGTCAAAACGTGTCAATACGAGACCCGGACCCTAAGACACGACACACGCTTAAAACGTCACTAAAACTAATTTCCGATCACCCAAAACAGGTCTGTTCGGGACCCGTTTCGACCCTCTTAAATCTAGAAAAATCCCAATATTATTTCATGACCAGAAAGTCCTCTGAGTTGGGGTTCCAAGGACATATTATACGCCTCTTAACGCTTTTTCTACAATTTACTATGAATTAATTACGAACGGTTACCAAAACTGCCAGTTTCGGTCCAGCCTGCATAAACAGTCCAAACAGCCTAGCTACGGTTTAAATCAGACTTTCGGCAAAACACGAAAAACCTTCCCGACTCGAATAGGGAACTATGGCCACCAAAATCACCTCAAAACGAGTTACGAGTAAAAAGTTACGGTCCACGCAAAACAGTGGCAGATTCCAGGAAAATTCACATAAAATGACGAACCGCAGAAATTGCGACCACTTTTTCTCCCAACTCGAGGCCGAACCAGTTTTCCGCCAAAACACAGAAAACGTACTCGGTCCCGAGCTCGAAGTGTGGGCGCCAGTTTCGGCTCAAACGGAGTTACGACGGAGAAGTTATTGCCGTCACAAAACAGGGGCTGGACCATTTTTTCGCATAAAAAGAATGATTTTAGAAGCAACGGTTTAAAATATACGGCTTAACGATTAAGTCACAGTTTTAGGCTCTGTAGCTACTAAGGTCTGGTTACGGCCACTCGCCACCCACTGCCATCTCCGGCAGTGGTGGTTGCCGGTGGCGACCGGCGGCGGCCAGCGGCGGCCGGCGGTGGATTTTCGATTACGAACGCACGAGACAACACCCGACCATTCTCTCTCTCTCTCTCTCGGCCATTCTCACGCACACGCACCCACATCGACAGCCACGGCCGTCCATCCACCACCGCCACAGCGGCGGCGAACGGCGGCGGCGACGGGAACGAGAAGGAAAGAAAGCGAAACAAGAAAAGTGATTACCTTACGACGACGCTACGTAAACGCACACGATCCTCCCTCCCTCGAAACTCCGGCGAACAGCAGGTCACGAAAACAGTGACCTCCGGCGGTCTCCCTCACTTTCCGGCGAACAGCAAGCAGGTCACGCTCCCTTCTCTCTCACGGTTTCTTCTCTATCTCACTCTCTCTCATCTTCCTTTTCTCTCGCAGCCGCACCTCACCACAAAGAAGAGTTACTAGGGTTGAGGAGAAACGATTTGGTTGATTGGCTAACAAAGAAACCGAACACAAAATATTGGATCCGGCCATGGGCCAAAAACCCATGCAAAGCTTTTCCACAATTTGCCTTTTAGCCCCTCAACTATCCTCCCTTCACAATCTATCCTAGGAAATATGGATTTTAGCATTTGGTCCTTAACGACATCAAACCCCGACTCCAAAACAATTAACGGTACACGCTTTAAATAATTAAATAAATAAAAGAAAAACGTACCGGGACACGGGCTTTACAACTCTCCCCCACTTGGATTAGACTTCGTCCTCGAAGTCTCTGCCTACGAATAACTCTGGATAGTTCTCCCTCATCTCAACCTCAGGTTCCCAAGCCCACTTGAAGCCCCTTCGAAACTTCTCGAATACGATTCTTACTAACGTACACTTTCTAAGACACTGGGATTATGATCGGCAGAACACCCCGACACTTGAATTCATTCCTAGCCAAGCGACTACGGTTGTCCCCCAACCTTAGATATCCCATACATCCCAAGTCAAATCTCCAGCTCTAACCATTCTAAAGCTGCTCACGGAATACCCTATTTGATACTCGACTACGATCATTCCTACTCTTAACTGTCGATTAGCTACCACGAATTCTAATAGATTCCAAAGATTTTCAGTAACTCATGTCAACAAAAACATCGACCACTTGCCGAACATCGGTCCAACCGATCACAATAACAAACATCGGCCACCCGCCGAACATCGGTCCAACCGATTACAATAACCAACATCGGCCACCCGCCGAACATCGGTCCAACCGATTACAATAACAAACATCGGTGTGGTATTATCCTAGACACTAACACAAATAGGTAACCCCCACAACCAAAATCACTAACACACCCGTAGGTCATTCCACCATAACCATCCATCACAAGAGATCATTTCAGGGTTACTTCTACCATCACCATGATTATCTTAAAATCGGCTACAACTCTCCGATTATACTAAAGGTGTTTGGCCTCAAGCCCAAAAGTCGACACCTAGATATACCACCTACCTCAAAATGGTTGATGCGCATTTATTCTCCTAATAATAAAGGGCCTCAATCCCTTAACCGATACTATTCGTCCTACATTACTAACGCGCGTGGAATACCTATCTTCCACCGATGACGTATCATCCACACTTGCTCTAAGAAGCCAAGTCACACCGCATCGAGGATACACCCTGACGTCTACCTCCCAGGTAACGTCTCAAGTCCCAGCACGCCGGAACTACCTCCCAGGTAAGTGCCCACAACTATATCCTCCTAGTACCTACTGGAAAGTCTAGGTTAGAACACATGAATACCGGGGTCTCACCCCGAGATACCCAACCGACCATTAGCAACGACTGACTAACGCGTCTAAGGATTCAAAGCAAACAGCCTACCAACAACATGCATATTCCTGATTGTCTCCTTCCCCCAAACGTGTATATACTCGACGTACAATGAATGCCAAACGGTGTGACAAAACAATTTATCAACCAGACTCCACCTTGAGTCATTAAAACCGGGCAATTGGCCCATGACTAACTCCAAGTCAAAACCGAGCAAAATGCTCCACGCTTGCTAGACCCATAGGTCGGATAAATACGTTTAAACAAAGTTTAAGCAAGCAATACTTTGAAATCAACCTTAGTCTCAGACTCAACACGGGTTAAACAAAAGAGTTTTCCAAAAGGACTCACAACTAAAAAAAAATTCTCGAGATGACACATGACACTTAAAAGCACATTTTCCCAAATGGTTTACCAAAATCATTTCCAAAATATTTCCCACATCAGGATTTTCATCTCAAAAGATCGCATGTAATAAAAACTACCATTACCTGATCGATAGTTATGCAAAACTGGACACGCTCGTCCCACATAGAAAAATCATGTTGAAAATCGTTCCATTGTAGTTCAGTTTAGTCACACAAAAGCAGGTGTAATAAATAATTTCTGTAGAATGAACCGTTTCGATTTCGGTATGGATTGACTCCTGACGTGCACTTAAGGTAACCGCTTGACCTTAAATAGGGTGCGACAAGGTGTGCACGTAGTTTCAAAATCAGTTACACGATATTTGACCCCAAAATTCCTCCTTTTCAACAAAAATGTCGTGGCACATGGTTAACTAACAAATCTCACGCGCGTCGGGTAGTCATACAAAACGATGAAACGGTTTACAAATATATTTTTGTTAAAACACAACTGTCTCGTGTAAGTTTCAAACTTAAAGATAAAAACCAATCCGTTTCCATCATTTGAAAATATCGATTAAAATCTCATAAAATCTCAAAATGTGGGGTTCTTTAAATTGATTTCCGAGATTTCCCCAAATGGTCACACAAACAAATAAGATATGCACCCCGTGACATTAAACCCACACGACTCGACATGCCGTAGAACAAAACTTATTTTAACCAAATCATTCAATTAGCTTTATACAGACACCGTGGGATGTAACTTTTCGTCTCAACTTTATCATATGTGGAGGAGTTCCGATGTTAAAGTCACAAGCCGTAGTCACTTGCCCCACATTTAAAACACCACAAAACACAGATATCATCTTACCCGAAAGGACCGTTGGAAAAATAACGAAAATGAGACAAATTCTAACAAAGTTTGCACTCCCGCGATAAAACGATTTCATACACTTTCAAAACCATCCGAAAATTTTTGTGTGTGCTGAACAATTCCCAAAATCCCAAAACACAATCCATAAAGGATTGGAAACACAAGATTTAATTAATGCAATTTTATTTTTAAAATCACTTTGTGCATGACTCATTCGGCATTCAACGTCTCGACCCATACTACTCCGGAACTCTCCGGTCTACTATTGTCATCCAGACATTTAAACCTCTTAAGGCAAGTTGGGAATTCACATCAAATCATCTTACGGGTTTTCCTCAAATCAAAGTCGGCTCAAATGCCTATGATTCTAACACAAATGCCAATCTTTGACCCGAATTGGTCTACAAATATCACCTCAGCAACCTCATCTACAAGTGTGAGGCACGAATTAATGGGTAGCCCCGCTATCAAACATCACTACAGCAGACACCGAGTTAACTAAGAACGTACTTAAACACACAGCTTAAGCAAAAAGCAACCACATACCAATATCAAGCGATGAAATATACCTGTCACCACTTTAAGCGTGGCCTGTGCCTCTTCCACCGTCAGTTATGAACTCTATCTCGGCCGCCTCGGGCCCAGCCTGACCCACACGACCAACAGTAATACGCAAGGGAGCAGCCGCAGAAGTTCCTGGTGCTCCGTCCCCAACAGTAACCCTCGGATTCGGGCAGTTGACCTTCACGTGGCCCATCTGTTTGCAGTTAAAACAGACCACGTGTGGTGGTTCCTTGCAGTCGCGACCGTAGTGCCCCACCTGGCCACACCGGAAACATTTGACATTCCTCCTTCCGCTACCATTCATGGTTTTAAACCTACCGCTCCCTTGATTCAAGACCGAGTCCGAAAACCTCGCTTTCTTTGGAACTGCCGGTTCCGGTGCAACGGCCAGCGCTGTTTTCCTCTTCTTAGTCTGTTCCTCTGACCCAGGGTCTTGGCTCCGAGCGGCCTCCATCATCGCTACTACCTCAACACAAACGGCGGTAAAAATCTCGGGGATTGCCTTCCTAATAGCATGCTTTACTTCAGCCGTGATCCACTCACGTATCTGCTCAGTAGTGATCCCGGCGCCAATCCCTGGCTCAGTAGTTTCGTTTCCCTCAGTGATGGCCATTTCTGGGGTAAAATTACAACGAGTTATTAGCACATAATAACTCACACTAACAATACTCACGCTCAACTCCTTGGATTCCTCGCGACTTTCCCGACTCGAGCATTGATCCTGTGCTTCCGGTAGTAGGAGCTCTACTACTACCATCCACGCCTATCATTGCCCGTTCCGAGTCCCATCCCGAGGGTCCAAGTAGTTTCTCGCCGAAACTATACACATAATATAATTAATCCACACATGCCAGTTCAAGAACATATCCTAAACAGGCAACTCATACAACTACTGTATATATAAAACCATCGGTCTCCCCGATTAGACAGCCACGATTGTATACTTAATAAACCATCGGTCACCCCGATCATACAACAACAATTAAATATATAATTAACCGTATGCCTGCACCAGCATATATATACATCCACCCTTCCTAGCTCCCTAGGAACTTCCATCCCAATCACTACCCCCTTGCTACTAATGAATCCTTACTAATCATAAAAAGTGGCCTCGCGAATACCCGATTACATGCAGTGCAAAACAAATAGACCGTCGAATACAAAATTCTATCCTAGAACGGTTGGACTCAAACAAGAGCTGCGCAATAGGACTAAATCGAATATTCTAAGGCTATAAGTCTCTTACTGCATACAACCTAGAGGGCATTCACTTAGTAACCTATCATAATTAGCATAAACTCCTAATAGCAAGCAATTCAACATACCGCATAGTGTCAACAACAGACAATCTAGCATGCATACTCTATGATCTAGAAAGCAATAAAACACTAAGCATTGTACCTTTCCCTTCGGCTCCGGCTGACTGTACACACTGCGCCCTCGATCACCGTTCCTCGAACGGGTTTTTACTTTTTCTTTTATTTCCAAAAGATTTAATAAAGAATTTGAAAATTTCCCAGCCGCAACTTGAGACCAAACACACCGAGGTGCGTTTGATTCACTCAAGCTGTGCTCTGATACCAAGTTGTAACGCCCCAAAATTTCAAGGAATTTAAAAATTTTAATTAACCGCTTTATATAAAAACTCCATAAATAATTCCAACATATTAATTGCAAGGACATAAATACTGTTCAAGTAATCAGAAACCAGCGGAAACAAAGTTCAATAATTAAAACAAATATCAGTCAGCTCATCCCGCGCGCCAGTGTGTACCCGTCACGCCTTAGAGCCACTCGTACCTGAAACCACAGATTATTGGGAAAGGGTAAGCACGAAGCTTAGTGAATTCAAACACATGCACAGGTAGGAATTATATACACATCATCCCTACCCGCACATAAGCAACAATATCACAGATACATAAAATGAGTAAACATCTACAGGTATTTATGTATCCAACCACCTCAGTACCATCGAGGCCTCGGTCCCACCGAATTGTAATATAACCAGCACCTCAGTACCATCGAGGCCTCGGTCTCACCGAATTGTAACATAACCGACACCTCAGTACCATCGAGGCCTCGGTCTCACCGAATTGTAACATAACCGACACCTCAGTACCATCGAGGCCTCGGTCTCACCGAATTGTAACATAACCGACACCTCAGTACCATCGAGGCCTCGGTCCCACCGAAACGTAAGGTAACACATTTATACCAAGCATACAAACCAATCAAATATTACACACCGCAACAACTAGTTCACACCACAAGGACAGTAGTACATACAAACTATTATGACATGCATACAACCCCTAACTACACAGTGAGAGAACTCACCTCAAATGCGCGCCTAGCTTAATCAACACGAATCAAGCTTCACAATCACGGTCACTTTCCAGCACCTAAACGCATGTCAAAACGTGTCAATACGAGACCCGGACCCTAAGACACGACACACGCTTAAAACGTCACTAAAACTAATTTCCGATCACCCAAAACAGGTCTGTTCGGGACCCGTTTCGACCCTCTTAAATCTAGAAAAATCCCAATATTATTTCATGACCAGAAAGTCCTCTGAGTTGGGGTTCCAAGGACATATTATACGCCTCTTAACGCTTTTTCTACAATTTACTATGAATTAATTACGAACGGTTACCAAAACTGCCAGTTTCGGTCCAGCCTGCATAAACAGTCCAAACAGCCTAGCTACGGTTTAAATCAGACTTTCGGCAAAACACGAAAAACCTTCCCGACTCGAATAGGGAACTATGGCCACCAAAATCACCTCAAAACGAGTTACGAGTAAAAAGTTACGGTCCACGCAAAAGAGTGGCAGATTCCAGGAAAATTCACATAAAATGACGAACCGCAGAAATTGCGACCACTTTTTCTCCCAACTCGAGGCCGAACCAGTTTTCCGCCAAAACACAGAAAACGTACTCGGTCTCGAGCTCGAAGCGTGGGCGCCAGTTTCGGCTCAAACGGAGTTACGACGGAGAAGTTATTGCCGTCACAAAACAGGGGCTGGACCATTTTTTCGCATAAAAAGAATGATTTTAGAAGCAACGGTTTAAAATATACGGCTTAACGATTAAGTCACAGTTTAAGGCTCTGTAGCTACTAAGGTCTGGTTACGGCCACTCGCCACCCACTGCCATCTCCGGCAGTGGTGGTTGCCGGTGGCGACCGGCGGCGGCCAGCGGTGGATTTTCGATTACGAACGCACGAGACAACACCCGACCATTCTCTCTCTCTCTCTCTCGGCCATTCTCACGCACACGCACCCACATCGACAGCCACGGCCGTCCATCCACCACCGCCACAGCGGCGGCGAACGGCGGCGGCGACGGGAACGAGAAGGAAAGAAAGCGAAACAAGAAAAGTGATTACCTTACGACGACGCTACGTAAACGCACACGATCCTCCCTCCCTCGAAACTCCGGCGAACAGCAGGTCACGAAAACAGTGACCTCCGGCGGTCTCCCTCACTTTCCGGCGAACAGCAAGCAGGTCACGCTCCCTTCTCTCTCACGGTTTCTTCTCTATCTCACTCTCTCTCATCTTCCTTTTCTCTCGCAGCCGCACCTCACCACAAAGAAGAGTTACTAGGGTTGAGGAGAAACGATTTGGTTGATTGGCTAACAAAGAAACCGAACACAAAATATTGGATCCGGCCATGGGCCAAAAACCCATGCAAAGCTTTTCCACAATTTGCCTTTTAGCCCCTCAACTATCCTCCCTTCACAATCTATCCTAGGAAATATGGATTTTAGCATTTGGTCCTTAACGACATCAAACCCCGACTCCAAAACAATTAACGGTACACGCTTTAAATAATTAAATACATAAAAGAAAAATGTACCGGGACACGGGCTTTACAATGTTTGTACTGAAAGACCTATCTTCTTAAGCTAAGGGACCGTAAATGAAACAAAATGTATTTTGTGGTGAAATTATGTTATGAAATATATGTTATTTATATATTGGGAAACCTAGTTTAAGGGATTTAGGTATTAGTATCTGTACCTAGACTTAAACTGCATGTGAAGTAGGATGTCCCTGTTATTATAGAACCTTGGGATGTTAAATATAAAAAGGTAGAAGGAACATCATGTAAGGTAATTTCTGATTACACCTGGCCAGTGTAATTGTGATCTTATAGGTACATGTTTGGACTGGAATACCTTGTTATATGGGGAATGTGTTTATGTGTATAATTAACCTTGTTTGAATCAACAGAATGGCAAGTGGTACGAGACGAACAAATCGGGAAGGGGAAGGAAATCCAAATAGAACCAATCCAACAGCCGGAGGAATGGGAAGAGGGGGAGAAAGAGGCAGAGGCAGAAGTGGGGGCAGAGTTCAGGGACGCGGTACGGAGTTTGTTACGAGAGAAGATTTAGCGGCCGAAATGGGAAGATTATAGGAAAATATTCAGGCTATGTTTAACAAGACTCATAATACCGAAACGGAAAGACAAGATCCCACACATGAAGAGGAGATGCCTATTACCGCTACCGTTAGACCCGTAATGAAAAAGTGTGGTTACAAAATGTTTCTTAGTTGTAAGCCTCCGACCTATTCAGGAGATCGGGATCCAGTGAAAGCTATGCGATGGTTGAAGAAAATAGAATCCATATTCAAGACTAGCAAGTGCGCGGAAGAGGATATGGTACTTTATGGAACCGCAATGTTGAAGGGTGACGCTTTGTATTGGTGGGAAGCACATATATCGTCGGGAGGTTCGGATATATATTCTACCTTTTCGTGGGAGGAATTTGTCATAGCTTTCCGGAAGCAGTTATGTCCTCATACACCTGTTAAACAACTAGAAGGGGAGTTTGTGAATTTGCAGCAAGGAAACTTATCTGTTCGGGACTACACTTCTCGGTTTCTAGAAAAAATCTCGTTTTGCAGAGTATTACGTTGCCACGGAGGCAATGAAAGTGGAGAGGTTTATCTTCGGGTTGAATTCAGATGTTAGAAGGCTAGTAGCTGCGAAGGGACCCGATACTTTCTCAGCCGCAGTAGATGCCGTGGAAGATGTGGAGCGAGATAATAGGAGGGATGTTGGTGATAAAAGTATGGGAATGAGAAAATGGGAAGGACCACCACAAGATCCGAAGAAGTCAAGGTTTCAGCGATTTGATAGCCGTCCACCTTTTCGACCAGTTGAAAGGCCTTGCCCAAAGTGCCATCGTTTTCATCAAGGAAGCTGTCAAGTGGATCCCAGAAACTGTTATAAGTGCGGAAAAGTCGGTCACATTGCTAAAGATTATCGAGTTGTTGGATTTTGTTATTCGTGCAATTCTCCTGATCATCTTCAGTCCGATTGTCCACTAGAAGAATACAATCAGGGGGTACGTCAGTAAGACCGACGAGTGTCACACCAGTAGTACCGAGACTAGAACCTGCAAGAACAAGGGGTCGTTCATTTCAGATGATAGCAAAGGAAGCTGAGGAAAATCCGAACGTGGTTACAGGTACATTCCTAATAAATTCTACACGTGCTAAGGTGTTATTTGATTCCGGTGCAAACCGATCGTTTGTATCTCTTTCATTTGCTGCTTATATGCATTTAAAGCTTAAAGTGTTAGATCAGGCTTTAATGGTAGATACTGCAAATGATAATCAAGTGTCGGTTAAAGAAGTAGTTGATAGCTGTGTGATAGATATAGAAGGGTGCGGAGTACCGATTCAGTTATTTCCAATAGCCCTGGTCGAGTTTGATGTGGTAGTAGAAATGGATTGGTTAGCCGAGAATCAAGCTAACATAATTTGTGATAAGAAGTTAATAAATGTTGTGTTACCTGAGAAGGGGCCAGTAGTGATTTATGGTGATCGTAGAAATCACCAGTCTAGTCTTATATCTATGATAATAGCCCGTAAGTGTGTTAATAAAGGTTGCCCGAGTTACTTAGCTTATGTGATAGATACTAAGCTGGAGAAGAGCAAGTTGGAAGATATTCCGATTGTTAGTGAATTTCAGGAAGTGTTCCCGGAAGACCTGAATAGTCTTCCGCCCATTAGACAAGTAGAGTTTGGTATAGATCTGATTCCTGGAGCCGCTCCTGTTGCCCGAGCACCGTATCGTTTGGCTCCTCCAGAGATGAAAGAGATGATGACACAACTGCAAGATCTGTCCGATAAAGGTTTCATTAGACCGAGTTCTTCGCCGTGGGGAGCACCAGTTTTATTTGTGAAAAAGAAGGATGGTTCGATGAGAATGTGTATCGACTACCAGGAATTGAATAAGCGTACGATCAAGAATAAGTATCCGTTAACCAGAATTGATGACCTTTTCGATCAGTTAGTTGGAGCTTGTTATTTCTCCAAGATTGATCTAAGATCCGGTTATCATCAGTTGAAGGTTAAAGAAGAAGACGTTCTGAAGACTGCTTTTCGCACAAGATATGGTCATTATGAATTCTTAGTGATGCCGTTTGGTTTGACGAATGCTCCAGTTGCCTTTATGTATTTAATGAATCGGGTATATAAGCAGTATCTTGATAAATTCGTGATTGTATTTATCGATGATATACTTATCTATTCCCGATCCAAGGAAGAGCACGCTCAACATCTTCGTTTGGTTCTAGAACTATTGAAGCAAGAAAAGTTGTATGCTAAATTTTCAAAATGTGAATTCTGGCTGCTAGAAGTTCAGTTTCTGGGGCATGTAGTTTCCGAGAAACAAGTTGATCCAATGAAAGTAGAAGCGATTGAAAAGTGGGAACCGCCGAGAACGCCAACCGAAGTACGTAGTTTTCTGGGTTTAGCTGGTTACTATCGAAAGTTTATAAAAGACTTCTCTCGTATCGCGACGCCTTTGACAAAGCTGATTCAAAAGAATCTGAAGTTTGAATGGAAAGCAGAACAGGATGAAGCATTTCGAATATTGAAAGAGAAACTGTGCAGCGCACCGATTTTATCGCTACCTGAAGGTTCTTAAGACTTTGTTGTTTATAATGATGCTTCTAAACTGGGATTGGGATGTGTACTTATGCAGCATGTGAAAGTTATTGCTTATGCTTTTCGTCAACTAAAAAATCATGAACGACAGTATCCAACACACGACATGGAGCTTGCAGCAGTTGTATTCGCGCTAAAGATTTGGAGGCATTATCTTTACGGCTCTAAATGTCAAATCTTTACTGATCATAAGAGTCTTCAACATCTCTTCGATCAAAAGGAATTAAATATGAGGCAAAGAAGATGGCTAGAACTGGTGAATGATTATGACTGTGAAAATCTTTATCATCTGGGAAAGGCGAACGTGGTAGCTGATGCACTGAGTCGTCAAGAAAGGAGTGGAATGATAAAAACCATTGCACTTCGAGCGGAGCTTTTACCTAACATTTTTGACGATTTGCTGAAGTGTCAAATAGAAGCCTATCAGGAAGAACAGTTGAAATCAGAACGGTTAGTGGGGTTATTAGCATTGCTAGTAAAGGATGAGCGTGGGTTGTTGTGTTTGGGAAACATAATTTGGGTGCCTCGTTTGGGTGGTTTACGTGACCGGGTACTTCAAGAAGCTCATCAGTCTCGATTCTCTATACATCCAGGTACGAATAAGATGTATAAAGATCTGAAACAATTTTATTGGTGGTCAGGAATCAAAAGAAGCATTGCGCAGTATGTGGAATATTGTACTACTTTCAAGAAGGTAAAGATTGAACATCAAAAGCCGGTTGGTCAGTTACAACGATTGGAAATACCGATGTGGAAATGGGATCAGATTACAACAGATTTCATCACAAAGCTACCCAAGACTCCGAAGGGATTTGATTCTATTTGGGTGATTGTTGATAGATTAACGAAGTCTGCTCACTTCTTACCGATAAAGGAAACTGATTCGATGGAACGCTTAGCCAAATTGTACATTGACGAAATAGTGACTCGACATGGAGTTCGAATCTCAATTATTTCAGATCGGGATAGTCGTTTTACTTCAAGGTTCTGGAGAAGTTTTCAAAAGGAGATGGGAACACAGATAAAGTTAAGTACAACTTATCATCCTCAAACTGACGGTCAGAGTGAACGAACGATTCAGACATTAGAAGATATGCTCCGGGCTTGCATTATTGACTTTGGGGGATCGTGGGATAAGCATTTACCATTGATCGAATTTGCCTACAACAACAGTTATCATTTCAGCATACAAGCGGCACCGTTTGAAGTTTTGTATGGTAGAAAATGTCGAACGCCTCTGTGTTGGAATGAAGTGGGAGAGAAACAGTTATCAGGACCAGATATAGTACAGTTAACAGCGGATAAGGTTACTCATATTTGGGAAAGATTGAAGGTGGCTCAAGACAGACAGAAAAGTTATGCCGACCGACGCCGGAAACCGTTAGAGTTCCAAGTTGGAGATTTTGTAATGTTAAAAGTCTCACCTTGGAAAGGAGTCATTCGATTTGGAAAGCAAGGTAAACTTAGCCCGAGATATATTGGACCGTTTGCAATTACCGAAAGAATTGGGGAAGTAGCTTACCGATTAGATTTACCACCAGAGTTAAACAGAATTCACAATGCCTTTCATGTGTCAAATTTTCGAAAGTGTTTGGTTACACCAGATCAGGCAGTGTCTCTACCGGATATACAAGTTGATTAAAAGCTGAATTATGTGGAGGAACCTAAAGCTATTGTTGACCGAAAAGTCAAGGTTCTACGGAATAAGGAGATAAGACAAGTAAAAGTTCAGTGGTGACATCATAGGGGTCAGGATGATACGTGGGAATCAGAGTTAGAAATGAGGACCAAATACCCTCATCTTTTCGCTTAACTGAATTCCGGGACGGAATTCTTTTAAGGGGGAGATGTTGTAATAACCAGGTATGTTATTGGTTTATTTAAAAGTATTATTTTAATTAAGTATTATGGAGTTAGAAGTTAAGGGGTAAGTTTTAATTTTTATTTGGAAGTTTGGGGGTAAGTCTTGCCAAATAGAATAAGTGTGGGGTTTATTTGGTGAGAGTGGAGATATTATCCACCATCACCGCCATATTCACTTGAGACACAATGAGGTGTCATCCTTAGGCACTATTAGCAAAATACTAAGTGTGTATGTGTGTGTTTTCGATTGAGATAGTGAGAGAGCCGTAGAAAGGAAAAGAAGAGAAGGAAAAGATTGTTGCTGAAATTGGAAGGTTCATCTTGTGAAGATTAAAGGTATGTAACCTCTTCATCTTTCCTTTTTGTTTAGATAAAGTTTTGTGTAAGTTGTTAGATGGGTTTTGATGATTTAGGGATGTTTTGGAAAATCTGAGCTCATGGTTAGGTTATGTTAATAGTCTTAAACATACCTGCATAATTTCAGTAACATGCATAGCTTAAAAGATTAGAATTATGGGTTTAGATGAACACAGTGGACTGAGACATTCAAGCAAGTCGCAACAGTGGGTTGCGACATGGTTGAATGTTATGATCTTCATGAATGTCGCAACCTTGAGTTGTGACTTGCTCATGAAGTCGCAACAGTGGGTTGCGACTTGGTGCTATGTCGCAACAGTTGGTTGCGACTTGAGGGGGCTGTCGCAACAGTTGGTTGCGACATGAAGGGGAAGTCGCAGTAGTTAGTTGCGACTTGGTACTGTGTCGCAGTAGTTGATTGCGACTTGGTGTAGTGTATTGCGACATAGAGTAATTCCATAGTTGATTGCGACTTGAGTCGAGGATTTCAGAACTTAGAGATTTTTTAGTCTTAAAAAGAAATATTTGTATTTATTTGATACAAATTCTGTGAAACTGAACTGAAGGATTTGGAGTGCTCGGTAAATAGCTTGGGAGGATTTTTTTGGAATTAAGCGAAACAAGTGAGTTTTTACTTAAAATGTTTTCAAATGGAATACGCGTGTGTGAATGAATGTAATATTGTGCATATGGTGTTTATATGAGTATTACATTGCATGGGTGCTAGTTGGTCGGGCTTAGGACCGGTGAAAGTTGGCTGTACAGAGGGACAGTGGTGTTGGTTGTATTTAGTACAACGATGTATATTAATTAATTGGCTTGCTACCAATTAATATGGCCAAGAGAGAGAGAAAGAGAAAGAGATGGAAAGATACATGATGCATGAGTCATAGTTGGTATTCTTATGTGAATTATGTGTATGATGTTGTGCAAATGTTTTCTTTAACTAACGGGGATTTCTCACTAGACCTCAAGGTCTAACCCTCATTTTTGTTTTAAAATATGTATTCCAGGTCAAGGAGAAAATAAGGGACGGTGATAGGATATATCATGTTTAACTTTTTGGAAGATGCATGATTATGAAGATTCGAGATGTGTTTTGTATCTGTTATGTTATTATGATATTATGTACTTCGTTATTTGTGAAAAAGTTTGTACTGAAAGACCTATCTTGTTAAGCTAAGGGACCGTAAATGAAACATAATGTATTTTGTGATGAAATTATGTTATGAAATATATGTTATTTGTATATTGGGAAATCGGGTTGTTATAGTTTAGAAGAGGAGGTGGAAGGTTCTGCAATCTTCGCAGCATTTGAAGATTCAGCTTTGCCAGTCTTCACTTTGGTTAATTTCTTAACCTCAGTGGTCTTCTTTGCGTTGGGGGCAATGATCTTCACCTTAGCTATCTTTTCAGCTTGGGTGGCTGTGGGGCACTTACTAGAAATATGATTGGTAAGTCCACAATGATAACATTTCCTATAACTAAAATTAGTTCTAGGACCATTTGCATGCTGAGCTTTTGATTTTGAATTAGAAGGACCATCACCAAGTAAACTTT
Organism: Saussurea involucrata; assembly: GCA_033807775.1. Classification (NCBI taxonomy): domain Eukaryota; kingdom Viridiplantae; phylum Streptophyta; class Magnoliopsida; order Asterales; family Asteraceae; genus Saussurea; species Saussurea involucrata. Next base: position 101,755,511 of record CM066314.1, on the reverse strand, counting down.
TAGTATTTGAAATAGGAGGAACATTCAGTTTTTCGGATTTCTTACCAATGGTATCCACTTTGATTCTAGGAGTAGATCGCTGAATGGATCCACGCTGAATAAATCCAGGAATCTTATTCTTTGAACCAGAGGGATAAGTCACTGAAGCTTTAGAAGCATTCAGCTTAGGTACAAAGGTACCCTTCTAAGGAAAAGCAATTCCTTTACCTTTATTTTTAAACACTGAGGTAGGTTTTGGATAAACAATTTTCTCTTTACCTTTAGAAGTTAAGATAGAGATTTCCTCAGGGATAGGAGGTTTTGAAGAGGAACACTGAGATGAGAAAGTGTCAGGGATAGAGGATACGAACATTCCAAACTTAAGCATGGAACGGTCAGTGGTTTGTTCTAGAGTATCAGCTTTGTAACCAAGACCACGTTTATCACTTAGGGGAATCTGAGACTTAATTATCTCAGTGATCTTTGTTGAGGAGTTATACCATCCGTCAACAGTAGCTTTTTCAGCTTTTAATGCAGCGATAGCTTCTTCGCGTTCGATTTTGACTAGCTGTTTTAAATGAACTTGATCTTTAAAATCTTCTTCAAATTTAGAAAGCTTTTCTATTTGAAGGTGACAGTTTTTAAGCTGTTCAGCGAGATCAAGGTTTTGATTTTCAATAACATATTTGCCATTCATGGCTTCATATAAACTTTTAGTCAAGAGATAGATCTTTTGAAGATTATCAACTTCATCAATATTTAAAATATTGGTAAAGAAGGAAGGTGATACCTTAGTAGCAGAGGTTGAAGTAGAGGGAATGTCAGAATTTTCCTCCTCATCTTCAATTTTGGCCATGAGACATAGATTGGCTTCATCATCATCTTCAGAGTCAGACGATTCTTCTTCGTCAGAGGCAGCCCAATCATAGTCAGCCATCAGGCCTTTGCCTTTCTTCTTAAAGGTTTTCAGCTTTGAATACCTTTCTTTCAGCTTTTTGTATTTTTCATCTCTAGTCCTGGGAGTAAAGTTTTTCTTGGGAAAAGCTGAGGATCTAGAGATTTTCTTTGACCTGCACTCGCTAGCAAAATGTCCTATCTTTTCACACTTATAGCAAGTAGCAGTAGCCTTATCAACAGGGGTTGATGATCTTGGCTTGTCAGTAATAGCAAGAGGTTTGTTCTTTCTGAAATTACACTTTCTAGCAAATCTCCTGAACTTATTAGCCAGGAATGCCAGAGTTTCATCATCATCTGAAGCGTCAGAATCTGATGAACGTTCAGAGTTAGTCTCCAACTCAGTGACAGTGATAGTAGATTGCTGAGTTGAAGGCAACTCTGAGAGTAAAGCAACAAGGGTGCTTTTGGAATCTTTTACAAGATTCTTCTTAAGATGACTTGATTGCTCATGATTAAGCATCGTGCCATATAAGGTAGAAAGAGTCATGGATTTTAGATCCTTTGATAGCTTGAGACACATTGAATAATTGTCCCAGCTTTCAGGTAAACATTCTATGAACTTTGTCAGTACTTCAAAGTTAGAATATTCCTTACCAACAGTTTTCAGATCTATTATTAAGCAGTTAAAACGTTGGTGTACTTGAGAGAGAGATTCATTCTTACCACAAATGAAGCTTTCGTACTGTCTTACCAGGTTGATCTTGCGTGAGTCCTGGACTTCAGAAGTACCTTCATACTGAACACAGATCGTGTACCACATGGCTTTTGAGGTTTTTAGGTTCATGACGGAATGGTAGACTTCGTCAGGAAGAGCCATGGAAAGTATGGATCTGGATTTGGTGTCAAGAGCCACTTTCTTCTTATCTTCATCAGTCCACATATGAATTTCCATGGGGACCAACCTTTCTGGAATAGCAGCTCTATTCTCAGCGGCTGGAACTTCAGGATCAATTCTTATAGAAATATATGGGCCATTTTCGATGTAATAAGGTATAGTTGGGTCTACACCTTCTAAGAAGAGAATCATCCTATTTTTCCACAGATTAAAGTTATCTCTGGAGAATCTAGGGGTTTTGCAATAGAACCGTTGTCAATATAGTTAGTGTTTGTATTGGTAGCCATTTTAAGAAATAGCAAGGAAGAGAAAAGATTAGTATAGATAAGATCTTGTTTATGAGATTAAAAAATCTGATCTGATACCACTTGTTGGTCCCGAAAGGTTATACAAGTTTGTAGAAGGGGGGGTTGAATACAAACACACGATTTTTACTTTTCTAAATTGTTTATTGATAAATCAAGACAATTTATAACTTGTTGCGGAACAAGATTAAGGACTAATCCTAATCTAAACAAGTTAAGAACACTAAGTTTCCTGCACTAGAATAAGATAGAAAGGAGATAAGGAAATTACGAGTAATAACCTAACACATAGTAGTAAGGAAGAATAAGAAGATGGCTGGGCACACTTCATTTCTGAAGTAGGGTTCTTCTTATATACTGCATGCATTTAATGCATGGCAGTATTGCTTTACACGTGGCAGCACCTGAGTGGTTGCATGTCATTGACCTTTGTAGACAACCTTAGTAGCCGCATGGTGCACAGTGTAGAATCAGAGTTTGTTGTACGATTCTAGACAGAAGGGATGTCCGTTATGACATTTCGTACGGAGACGTGCAAGGGGGGAAAGACAAAAATAACTTGTAGAGGAAAACTTCATGATCAGCTTTCGTTGAATCAGTACTTTATCAGCGAATGATAAAGCTCAGCGATTGCTGAAGTCTTGTACTTGTAATTTCACGTTGAGTGGACAAATCTTGGCTTCGCTGATATCCGCATCAGTTCATTAGTAGACTTGTCGCTGTTCTTGAGCTTGATCTTTGACTTCAGCGTAGAACATATGTTGACGTGAAACTTGTCTTCAGGGATCATAAGTAAACAACTAACTTATCAGCGATTATCACAGAGACTGAACAGGCTCAGCGCTACTGGATGAATAGTGTTCGCTGAACTTTAAACCTAAAAGGCGAGAGTTCCTATCAGCGGTACTGTAAAGTCTTAGTACTTATCAGCGATAGAGAAACTCAAATACATATTGTTTACTTACAATTTTCAATAAGTGTTTTAAGAGAGGGTCATTATCAAATCACTGAGGGTTTGGATCAACACGTATACTTCTTCTTTTAGTATGTCGTTCAAGAAAGCAATCTTTACGTCCATTTGATAAACGGTAAAGTTTTTGTGGGACGCAAAAGCTAAGAAAATCCTAATTGTTTCAATTCGAGCAACATGAGCATTTCGTCATAATCAATGCTCTCTTGCTGACGATAACCTTTTGCTATAAGTCTCACTTTGTTTCTAACGACAATGCCATCTTCGTATTTCTTATTCTTGAAAACCCACTTGGTACCTATGATACTTTTCCCTTTGGGTCTAGGTACTAAATGCCATACCTTTAATGCTTCAAATTGATTAAGTTCATCCTACATTGCGATCACCTAGTCTGGGTCTTCTAAACTTGCGGAACTGTAGTCGGTTCAATATTACTTAGAAAAACCGCGAACAAGCACTCATTTGCAGTAGATGATCTTGTTTTCACATGATCAGACACTTCACTAATCACTTGATGTAATGGATGGTTTCTTGTCCACTTGGTAGAGTGCGGGTGTGGGGAAATTGAATCTTGATTGGGGTCAACCAATGATTGGTCTTCTTCGGTGGTGGCTAACTTATCAATGTAGGTTCAGATTGAGGCACTAAGTCTTGATTGTTTGAAACAATAGGGTCCTCCTCAGTAATTTCCTCAGAAGATACCTCAGGTGTAGTGTGTTAGTGTTGTTTTTATATGTTGTATCCAAGTTGAAGGGCCATTTGTGTAAGCATTCCTAAGTATTCAAGAGCATCTCATTGTAAACTCTCTCTGTACTTGTGACTATGACATAATATCAATATAGAGATGAGTTGTGCTATTTGATCTTCATTCATTACATACTTGTTTCTGGGATCACAAGTGGTATTAGAGCAATCAAATCAAAGCAAAAGAGTGCAAAATTTAGTGAATTTTTGAGGTTTTTGAGCATTTTTGAAGTTTTCGGCTGTGAGATTGATTTTGGTGATTTTGGATGTTTTCTGGATAGAATCTGATACAGAGTAGTTTGAATTGGATAGGTGAAGTGTTCAGTGCAATCAATTTGATAAAAAGATTAAGTTTGGATCGAATTCAGTCGGTTTTTTGGAGTTTTGGTTCGAAAAACAGTCACCTACTGTTTTAGGATCAAAATCGTTGATTTTGATAGTTTTTGGTCATAGTATAAACAATAAACTTCTTCAGAATCATTGTGCGAACCTTCGTGCAATATTTCAGATCAATTGTACTTCATTTGATTGGGTTGTGTTAGATTTTTTAGACTTAGAAAAGTTTATGTTCGATACTCAAAATTATCGCATAAGGAAGATTTTCAAACTTCAAAGTTTTCGCACAACCTTGACATTCATCTTAATCGCACATCGTTTGAGCGATTAAATTTGACTGTGTTCTTGATCGCATAAGTGGTGACCGAGAACTCCTGTTTATCGCACAAGTCTTATGCGATCAATGTCCTTCATCGCATAAGAATTGACTGACAACTTTCCTCATCGCATGTGTTTTGACCGATAACTTGATTTAGTCGCACAATACTTGACCGATAACCTCACTTCATCGCACAACACCTAACCGAGAACTACTGTTCATTAATCCTCATCGCATAACCTTTGTGCGAGAACTTTCTGAATTTACTTTGTGTGGTATTGCTTGATTTGTTTAAAGATCGGCAACAAGTATTTTGTAAAGATGTCTAAAAACGAAATGATGATGGCTCTTGGTTACGAAACCAGACCTCCTGTTCTATTCGAAGGAGAATATGATCAGTGGAATGACATATTCATAGATTTTATTGAATGACAATGTAATGGAACAAACACCATGATATCTCTAAGGGAAGGTCCCATGCAAAGACTCCGATGGGTAGTTCCTGCTATTCAAGGTAGAGCCGAGTTTGAAGACTGGAAACTGATAGAAAGTTATACGGCTGAAGAGACTTTAAGGTATGATGCAGATAGGAAGGCGAAGTCGTATCTGATCATGGGTATTCCAAATGAGATATACAATAAGATTGATAGTTTTAAGGAGAATGCAAAGATGATGTGGGACCAACTCGATAAAATGATGCAAGGATCTCAAATAGAAAACCAAATGAAAATGACACTGTGCATCAATAGATATGAGGAATTCAAAGCGAAGGAAGATGAACATTTGACACAGACTTATGATCGGTTTGTTACTTTGCTGAATGAGCTGAGTAAGAATAAGATAAACAAGACTGTGATAGAAAACAATGTCAAGTTTTTAAATGTTCTTCAACCTGAATGGAAGAGTGTTAGTCGCCGAATGAAACAGAATCCTAGGTTATCTACGATGCCGTTACACGAACTATTTGACCTTTCAACAAGATGAAGAAGAGGTTGATGAAATAAAAGAGAAGAAGAATAGGAAAAATAAGAAGTCCATTCCTAATCTAGTTTCTTTAATGGTGGATAAGCATGCTAGAAGCTATCTGAATGAGCTATCTGATAGTGGGGAAGCTGAGTACACGGGAAATATTTTAGATGATGGTGCTGAGATGGAGCAAGCAATGATTTTAATAACAATACATTTTCAAAAGAAGTTTTTATAGGAAACCAACTTCTAACAACATGAGGTACTCTTCTGGGTCTAGGAATTATGATGGAAAGAACAAGGATAACAGATTTGAGGGTAAAAGGAATGATGAGAGAAAGTATGAAGATAGAAAGACTGAGGATAGAAAGTTTGAAGATAGAAAATGAGATGATGGTAAGAAGAGGTTTGAAGAGAAAAAGCCTGTTGAAACTCCAAAATGCTATAATTGTGGCATGCCTAGTCATTTCGCGAAATATTTCTGGAAGAAAGTGGTTCGTAATTCTGATTATTACAAGACCAAGCTGATATTGGTGAAACAAAAAGAAGCCGGTAAAGCATTGTTGGTGGAGGATGAATACTGGTTGGATTTCACTGATGAAGCCGACAATGAAGAACAAGCCAACATGTGCCTAGCTGAGGATGTTTCTGATGACGAGAGCAATTCTGACTGCAGTTCTGAGGTAAGTTTAAACTCTTCAAATTACTTTATGAACCACAAAAGAAGAAAATGCAAGTCTAAATTAAACTCTTCTTGACATTAACCTCGAGAAGGGCAAAAAAAAATGATCGAATTAAATATCTCGAAGGTCAAAAAGAAAAGTTTTACGAGGATAAGAAAATTTTTAATCATCAATTGTCTGAAATGACTAAGAAAGTTAAAGAATTGGAAGACAAGAAAAGTGAGAGTGAAATTTCTTTGAAATATCTTAACACTCTAAATGCGGATTTTTCGGACAAAATAAAAGTTTTGCAAAAGAAGCTTTACATGAGAGGTCAATCTGATCAAACTATTCATTTGAACAAACCAAGGGAAGTTAATTATTTTAACAAAAAATGGGGTATTGGATATAAATATCCTGGATATTTAGCAAAGGCAAATGCGTATGTTCCAACTTTATATGAATTTAAGTTTTTAAACCTTGCTAAACATTACCCTAAATGTGCTTTACAATGGATAAATTCAGAGGAAATTGATGAACTCGAAAAGATCAAAAGAGAAAATACCACGAAAATGCAATTTCCGTTTTGTTACTCAAAAGAAAACAGAAAGCATGAAAAGAATCCGAAAGATTCTGTGGATCCCAGATTAGTGCAATTTAGTAGAAATCAATAAGAAATAATCAATACGAACAATGATTTCAAGTCGTCATCCATATAACATTCATAAACCTTCAGAGTGTTTACAATGTGGTTACAATTCAGATTATGACGATTAACCTAAACAATAGGCTAAACAAAACTATTTATATCTAGGCTAAGATATTGAGGCCCATGGCCCATTACATGTTCAAAGCCCAAATACAAAGTTACAATTTAAACCTTGAACTTCTATTCAACAAGATTTTAATCCCAACAATATCCCCTTTGAATCGAAGTTCAATCTCGTGCCAGTTCGAAACGTATCTCTTCCGGAGTGCAAAAAGAATCTCGAAGCTTCGGATGGCTTTGCGAAACTCAATGCGGTCTTCAACAATTTCAAGGCGTCTCGGGCGTTTGTTTTGTTTAGACTTACGGCAAACGAAATCCGGAGTTTATTTTCCTTGGTAATTATGTCTCTTAGCGCATCTCTGACCTTTAACAGAGTCCCGTCGCAGAATCTTTCAACTTGACTGAAGAAGAGAAACTTTTTTTCGTTCTGTTCGTTGAGATATATGATTCCGAATTCTGGTTGTAGCAGCAAACTGTTGACAGGATACATCTTCAATTCTGGGGCTTTCTGATCGGGTTTCAGTAGGTTGATCTTTTTCATCCGGTGCTCGACTCCCATCTGAAAATCAGTAATATATGACATTGTTACCTTGTGTTTCAGGAATCGCTTTATAGCTTCAAGCGCTTTGGTGATGTGGAGCGGTCGAATCGTTCGTGTTCGGAGGTCTTTGAGGATGGCGTAAAAGTCGTTCAGTCGGAGATTCTTGAAGTCGGCTTCGGAGAATATCCATTCTTTCCCAACTTCTCGTTTGACAGTAAAGACTGGATACCAGATCTTCAGAATTCGGCCAGATCGGATGTTGATAACTTCGCTGATCTTGTGCTTGGTTCTGACCTGACTGACTGGTAGACACCTTTTCATGAACTCTAAATACTGTTTCTTGTAAGCATCAACGAACTTTGCTATACAAGGCAGAAGGCTGGATCAAGCACTCGTAGTTTGTAGACGAACAACCTCATCAGGGAGTCTTCAAGGAAAGGAATCAGTACTATGATTTTCTCCCATCTGACAGGTTGTGGTGGTTGATCAGAAGTGGTTTGTTGCTGAGGAGATGTCGGAGGTGCTGAAGTAGAAGCCTCAGGAAACAGTTCAGCATAGGCGGATGTACTCTGAATGGATTGCAACAAGAACTGATCATAGTCAAATTCGTCGTCGGCATCGGTAGGGAAGATCAAGTTTACCTCGGAGTTTATTGCACTGGCGACTTTTTCATACCATGCATTTTCCATTTCTGGGTCGATCTCCGAGTCAAGATCTATCATTTCAAATTCTGGCCTTTCCGGTGCGGTGTAGACGATCAATTCTTGAGATTCTCCCCCAGGCTTTTCAACCGTTGGGTCTTCATCATCTGAGATGTCCATGTCAATGACCATCTCAGCTAAACTTTGATGTGTTTGTGGCTGATCTTCTGATGGTGCCACATTGGTTGATGGTTCCGGTTGAACCATTGGAGTAGAATCAATGTTGATTGGCTCAGACTCTGATAATCTTTGATGCTTGTTCTCCCCCTCACGATGATCAGGATCATCCTGGTCATCGTGGGAGAGTTTGAGTCTGCCAGCTTGACTCTTGTAGGTTTCTTCGAGTGAGGCGACCCTGTCGGACAAGGTTGTAAGGGCGTTCTTAACGTTCTTCAGGGTTGTATAAAGCTGGTCCAATCGGGTTGTGTCGGATGATGGTTGAGCAGATGCTTGTGATCGGAGTATGGAAACTAGATCAGCTTCGGTTGAGGAGTCAGTGTTGATGTGTTGGAGTAGTTGGGCTAGGAGCATGGTCTTTAGGTCATCCACCGAATATGATTGTTGAGCAGGTGTTGGTGCGGTTTCGGGTTCTACCACTTTCTCCTTCCCTTTGAGTAAGGTCATGACCTTGTCGAGCTCTGTTCTGAACTCCTTTTCCATCGCTTCGCGGAGAGCCTTTAAGGCGCCGTCCAGATATTTCCTTGGCACAAAGTCAGGTAAATCACCGCCGGGATCACTTAGATTACCCGTTGAGGTCACAACTGTTGAATCAACAGAAGTGCCACCTACGTTCATAGCTGGCGTGACATTAACTATGGTAGAATTTCCATCCGATCCTCGTAATCCGCTCAATGGCAGACTTACTACGGATGTTCCGATCGGTTCACTTAATTCACCGATATTAGCAGTCTCGATCTGTGTCCTAGCCAAAGAAGATGTTATAAAATCAAAGGGCTCTAGGCTCAATGGTGCACTGAAAGAAGTCGAGAACATGGGAGGCTGTTCTCTAGTTTCAGTATCGAAACTCTCTGAGTGAGAGAACGATAGACTTTGTGCTAAGTCCGCGTGAGAAATTGAAATAACTAGCTGTTGAGAGCTAGTTGAGTGGCTGGGGGGTTGTGCAATCACGTCGCTAGGCCCACGACGTCTTCTTCAATGTCTCGTCCCAACGGATGAGACGAGGCGGCAGATGTGGCTACCTGGGCGACACGGGCTCGGTTACGCTCATTCTCCGCTCTATTTTGGAGACTCACTCTCTCGTTATTCCTTTTCGATCTCCATTCTCTCCATCTCACTTGTTCTAAATTTTCTACTAAATCTTCCTCCTCTCTCCTTATGTCTCCCATAATAGGCTTGGATGTAGGGATTTCGGAGGGTGTAGGTGAGTTGGATGGAGTTTCTTCAGTCATAGGCGGGCGACGTCCAATACGGGGTGGTATCATTGTTATACGGATGGGTGTACGGCGACATGGGTTCAGTGGTGTCAGTTATGGGGTCTCGATCAAGCATTGGGGCAGTGACGACCGGGATCTCGTGTAGAGTATTCAATGGTTCGGCGTCATCGGTGGTATGGGTGGTCGAGGTAGTATGTGGAGGGGTAGGTGGTCTATTTGTAGATGGTCGGGAAGGTTGGATTGTGGAGGGTCGGGTGGCATGGCTTGTACTGGCACGCGAATCCTCTGCACCGCCCGCTTCGGTTCCCGTCACAGAGTGTACTCTCAGCACGCCTCGTCCGGGAGCCCCAGCTGCCCGGACTCTACCACCTCTTGTCCTTGGACCCTCACGTCGCTCGGGCCTAGCTCCGTGGGGAGGTCCCTCCGGCTCTAGCTAGACCATAGGAGCACCTAACGCTCGCCTATATTCTATTACACTCGGTGCTTGCGGATCCGTGTATGCCAGTAAGGCTTCGGGTATACGCATAGCTTGTGCGTTGGACGTGTTGCGAATTACAAGGTAGTGTAAGCTAAAAAGAGGACATACCGGATGGTTAATGCGGCGTGGGATGTCCGGGTTCGCATCCATGTGTTGACGGATAGCATGCTGAAGGAATCGGAGGTATGGAATGAACTTGCGTTCTTTAGTTCCGCCGATGGCGCGTATGGTCTGAACGAGTTCGCACCAGAGTTTGTACCCCACTACCTGAATTTTGGCACAAAGGGTGTCGTCATTGATAGCAGGGTCGTATACAGCTCGGCCACCGGAAGTGGCTACTGGTAGAGATAGTAATTGTCGGAAAGCCTCCGGTGTGAGTTCGAATGGATAATGATCGATTGTCGTAGTGATCGTCTGAGTGTTGTCGCCGGTGACTACTCGGATAGTGTTCCAGACTTGCTGTAAGTAGAGTACCAGGGCGTCGGTAGTCGCCGTGAGGGCATGGCAGAGTGGATGGCCAAGTAGAATGTCCACGACCACACGATGTTGTGGTCGAAACTCGGAAGCATCGAGGTGATGATTGTTGCCCCCGATTTCAGAAACGTGGTCCGGTGGAACTAAGGCGTTGTCGACCTCTTCATCTATGAACTTGTCATGAGGAGGGGTGCCTTGTTATTGTTGATCCACCATTTGTGTACCTGAAAGACATGGTATTAGACTATTGGCGGGAGAAAAGTGTCGGTGCGTACCTTGGCGATAATTGGCTCAATCTGGAACAGATTGAGGAATGGTAGTGAGGAACACGGTACTGGAACGGCCAAGGTGTCCGGAAACTAGAAGTATCCAGGAAAATGGGGTGTCCGGATACAATGGTCACCGGATAACTAAGGTTACCGGGTAGATTAGTATCCGGATACACAGACTTTCAGGACAACTTATATTAATTCGGACAAATGAAACTTACTGGACAAGGAAACTTACCAGACAAAGACACTTACCTGGATAGTTGAACTTAACGGACAAAGGAACTTACCCGGATAGTTGAACTTACTGGACAAAGGAACTTACCCGGATAGTTGAACTTACTGGAAACCATGAATGTTTCCGGACAACTTGGGTTACCGGGTGGGATGCTTTCCGGTGAAAATGAGGTTACCGGACGAGATGGTTACCGGATAAAATATCTTACTTGACGATGGTGTCCGAGTACCTTGAATGTGTCTGAATAGTTTGAAACTACCCGGACGACATCCGGTTAGATCTAAACGAGTCAAATCGAACAAATAAACCAAATCTAAGTAAACCATGCTAGTTAAAACTCCTAAGTAAGCAACATAATGACAAGAATCAGGCCAAAACACCTCCAATCGATCGGAATATGAACCAACATACGGTCGGTGGGCCAAAGGGTCCAATCGATTGACAAATCGATCAATTTGGGGTGCTTTTTGTGTGCGATAACATGCGAAACAAGTATAGATTCGAGAAATTAGTACATACCATGATTCAAGATGAAATGTAAGATCGATTTGAGCGAAAAATGATTGATCTGAGGGTTTTAGTTCGAGAGGTGGTTGAGGACAAAGGTTTCCGGGAAAAATGAACAGGGATGGGTCCGAGTCTATATACAGGGCAAGTGGTATCCGGGTGGGTCGTCCGGAAACCTACCCGGTCCGGATACCTGTCCGGATAATTTGAAACTTTTCAAAAAAATACCCTGGTATTTTCAAAATTTGATTTTTCTTTCCCCGAAACATTTAGAGATTTTTGAAACACGCTCCCCTCAACTTTTGGACAATAAGAAACATGCTCCCCCTTGGATTGTGCAAGTGGTGCTTTTAGGAAAAAACATCGGGTTGAGCCACACACAAAAAAAGACACCCCCCTCAAACGTAGAACATACTTACTTGAAGAAATGACGCTATTTTCTCCCCCTAGACACATGAACAAAGTTTTGAAATGCACATATGAATCAAAAAATCATGTAGACGACAGTAATGAAACATGAAAGGAAATCACAAACGAATTGAAAGCAAACAAACGAAATCTACCTAATTAATACATAGATTTAAATGAGATGTGCACGATACAAGTAGGATATAAATACGAGAAAGTGTATAGTTGATCATTTGGAAACCAGATGATTGGGATACAGTTGCACGTGAGTGTATGGAACTTGTATCGGGCGCAAAGTCAGGTTAAATCTTCAGATTTAGCATACCTAGCTTGGACACAAGATAGTTAAAGCGTTTTTCGTCCTAGGGTTTTGTAAATAGGTCAGATAACTGATGTTCTGTATTAACGAAGTAGAGTTCGATTGTACCTCTGTCGACGTGATCCTTGATAAAATGGTACCGAACGTCTATGTGCTTCGTCTTAGTGTGCTGAACCGAATTGCTTGAAATGGCAATTGCGCTCTTCGAGTCGCAGTAGATGGGCACATTCGAGTAGGTGAAGCCATAGTCCTTGAGCTGGGTGCGCATCCAGATGACTTGAGAACAGCAGCTCGGGCATCCACGTATTCCGCCTCGGCAGTAGATGTGGAGACGCACTGCTGCTTCTTGGATGCCCAGTTGACTAAGCTATCGCCCAAGAACTGCACGTGTCCCGATGTGTTCTGCCGATCCAACATGCTTCATGCGTGGTCCGCGTCTGAATACGCCATGAGCTCAAAACCTGTCTCTTTCGGGTACCACAAGCCAAGATCAGCAGTACCTTTTAAGTAATGAAATATTCGTTTGACCGCAATTAAATGAGACTCTTTTGGTTTTGACTGAAAAAGGGCGCACAAGAATGTTGAGAACATGATATCCGGTCTACTTGCCATCAAGTACATCAAAGAACCTATCATCCCTCGGTAGCTTTTGGTATCCACTTCCTTTCCGTTAGGATCAGCATGTAACCGTGTACCGGGGGTCATGAGAGTTTTCATTGGTGAGGACTGTTCCATCTGGTATTTCCGAAGAATATCCCAGATGTACTTAGCCTGGTTTATGAATATGCCGGTCGACAGTTGCTTAACTTGAAGACCGAGGAAAAAATTCATCTTACTTAACATGCTCATTTGAAAATACTCTCCCATGAGTTTTGAAAAATTCTTACAGTACTGAGGGTTAGTGGAACCGAAAATGATATCATCAACATAGACTTGGACTAAGATTATGTGACCTTTTTCATTCTTAATAAACTAAGTAGTATTGATTTTACCTTTATAAAAACCTAATTTGATTAAGAATTTAGACAGAGAATCATACCAGGCACGTGGAGCTTGTTTGAGACCGTGTAGAGCCTTATCGAGGATATACACATGGTTTGGCTTGGAGTCATCCACGAACCCGTCCGGTTGCGATACGTACACTTTTTCCTTGATAACGCCGTTGAGGAAGGCGGTCTTGACATCCATATGGAAGACCGTGAAATTCTTGTGCGCGACGTATGCAAGGCGAATATACGAATGGCCTCGATTCTTGCACCAGAGCGTATGTCTCATCGTAGTCGATTCCCTCTTGCTGGCGGTATCCTTTGGCCATGAGGCGTGCCTTGTTGCGAACAACGATGCCATCTTAGTCTTTCTTGTTCTTGAAAATCGACTTGGTTCCGATAACCGTCTTGTTGGTTGGACGTGGGACGAGTCGCTATACCTTGAGGGCCTCAAATTGGTTGAGTTCCTCTTGCATCGCCATGACCCAGTCCGGATCATTGAGAGCTTCAGAGACGGTGTTTGGCTCGATTTTGCTTAGGAAGCCGGAAAATAAGTAGAAGTTGGCAGAGGCACCTCGCGTCTGAACCGGAGTGGAAGGATCGCTGATGATCTGGTGGAGAGGGTGTGCTTTTGTCCATTTGGTGGTGTGTGGAAGCGGATGATGAGTCGCATGATAGTTGTCCGGGTCCACATACTCACCGGGAGGAAGATCTTGAACGGCTTCAAGAGATAACGGACGGTTCCTTGGAAGAAAAGGAGAGGGCTTCGTCATTGGTTGAGCAACTTCCGGTTCCGAGGAATCCAGAGGTTGATCCTTTTGAGTTGTTGAGGACGAATCTTCAAGAGCGATCTCCGGAATGGGCACAGGTTCCTCCGAGGGATTAGCCGTTTCAGTAGTCGTGTCCGTTGAACTTTGAGGAGATTCCAGAGTAAGGGCTAGAGTGCTTATTGAAGGCGGCGGACCGGAGAGATTCGTCGAGTTATCAATTTGAGTAGCTTCATTCCTAGGTTGCACAATTACACGAGGAGTAGGCATATTAAAGAATTCATCGTAAAGGTGCTCAAAAAGTAAATCTAAATCAGAAATATGTGATATTGACGTAGATGCATGATTTGGATTTACTAGGTTTTGTGTAGATCCCGAACAAGAGTGTTCGGAAGCTAACACGCCAGTTAAAGCGGGTTCTGAACCGATTCTTCGAATGATTATTTGACATATATTCCATTAAACCAAAATGTGAACAACCGTTTGAAGCCAAACGATATGTTCCACCTTTAGTTTTGGAATGCAAAATAATGGAACTTGAGGATACTATTCTTGAACAAAGGATAAGGTTTGAAATGGAAAAATACATTCTTTCAACTATTTTCAAAAATAGTTTTAAGGAAGCTCTTATTGATCAAGAAATATCTTTTGACATTGAAAAAGAAGTTATTTCAACTGTTTTCTCTTATACCAAAGTAGAAGTTGATACCAAACATGTAGAAACACCTGAATCAACTGATTCAGATGCGTCTTCATGCAAGGCATTTGTGGGAGATTCTAATTTTGAAAATATATCATTTAAAAAGGATTTTGATGTTCATTCTTTTGACTCTGATGAAGAATTTGATTCTTATGAAGCCGATTTTGAATCATATGAATTTGATGTTGATGAAGATTTTAAAGTTGATTTTGTAACTGAATTTGTTTCTAAGGAGAAACCAAAACCTAGGGTTTGTGAAAAAGGAAAAGCTTGTGAATTTGATTTCTCTGAAAAGCTTCCGGATCATACTGACTTTGTTTAAAAGATGAAGAATGTTGATCCCGATATTACTTAACAATGATATTATCTCTATTAATTCGAATAAATGAGTATGTGGAAGCGTTTTAAAGAACTAAAGAGATGATCGGTAGAATTATCACACATAATCAAACAGATGAAGTATTAATAAACACAAGTTTAGCTCAAAGATTTACTGTATATTGATTCTTTATAAGACACCAAGAACACCGTAATGTGTGTGTAAAATGATAAGAACAACTCTAATCAGGTGTGTGTGAAGATGTGCAAAGTTGATAGAAGAGCTCTACATGAGCCTTCTATTTATACTATTCTACAGGGGACAATTGGGAAACAAGAAGTACTAAGGGTACAAAGGCAACATCATGGAATGCCATCAGGTATAACGTTAATATAGTGCGCCATTTTCTGCAAAGGCGGCAACCCATCAGAGGTGGACACGTGGAATGTGCAGGGCACGCCTTGTACGAATGATCTTCAGGATCTTCGTACAGCAGAGGCACGTGAGAGGCACGATCGTCTTTGTCTTGATCTTCAGATTATCTTCAGTCTTCTAAGTCTTCCTACCGCAGAGGCTCTATCAAGTGTGACAGAGGCTCTGTGGCCTTGTCCTTTGAGAACGTCTTCTGTAGAGTCTTCTCTTGGTGTCTTGGGAGAGGCTTTGTTGATGTTTTTACCCTTAGCCTATTTTTCAATACTTCTTTAAACATAGAAGTTGGAGCTAACAATCTCCCCTAAGTATTGAAAAATAATAAATTGAAAAATGCATGGTTTTCTAAGGTAAGAACACGACAACAGGTATTTGACCTCTGTAGAAGGTTTAGTTTTCATATAAGGTTATGCCAGAGGCACTTACATTCGATTGCAGTACAAGATATGAAAAGCAAACAGAGAATGGTTGAGGATGTCAGACTCTGGCATTTGGGAAGTCGTTGATTTTGCCACCCGTGAGTCCTCCATCCTTGAGTTCACGATATATGCTGATGCAGAGGTTTCTGAAGCTTATGATAGAGTGGATGACCTCTATTAATCTGTCGGCAAGTGCTCGATCCATGAAATTTGTTCCTCTGTGCTCCAGGAGATTGGCTCTGAACTCGACCAGAGTGCGTGTTGCGTATTTCTGACAGTCAATCTCTTGGAACAACTTCAACTTTCCAGTAGTATCTCGATAGACGTACCCAAACTTTGGACTTGTGATGATGGAGTTTGGTGTAATGTCCGTAGAGGAGGGGCAGTCATCTTCTGGTAGTCGGAGATTTATTTGCCTTCTCCAAGGTCGAGTCCCACTTGGAAGTCTGTCAGGCTATACAGCATAAGCTTTTCATGCATGGTTTTCTTGATCACACCATATGCTCTCTGAACTTCAAGTCTGGTGTTATAATTCTTTCTTGCCCAGCTCAGAAGTTCGGGCAAGTCATAGGGACTCAGATTCCTTAAATCCGCATCTGAGAACTTGTTTTCGGTTATGTCAGCCCTTCTGACGTGATATATGTTGTAGTGAATCTGGGTGCTTCTGGTGCTAGAGAGCTTGCAGTATATGACCTTCTCAGTTCTTGAATTTGAGAAGACTTGGTTGATGGGTTTGGCTTTGTCCCTATAAAAGTCATCACTTAGCTGCTTCAGAAAATCAGGCTTCAGAATGGATGGTGGCAGAGGATCGTTGATAGCTCTGCTGTATAGTCTTCCATTTTTCTTGGAGGTGCAATGTGTGGAGGCATGGGTTTCTGCAGAGCATCAAGATTGCTAATTAGTTGGGCCACCCGATCTTCTGATGGCTTAGCCTTAGGATCTATTACGGGCTTGGTTGATAGAGGCGTATGTCCGAAAGCCTAGTCTTCTTCGTTTGGATTTGGGGTGACAAAAGCGTAAAAGGCACTTTTCATCAGTTTCTTTGTGGGTTGATGCTTTGGATTTTTATTTTTTGGTTCCTCTGTCGCTATCCCCTTTCCCTTGTCTTTTGCCTTCAGCTTTTGTTGTTCTGTTTGTTGGGATTGGGTTGCCTCTGTTGGTTTTATATTTTGAGTTTTTGAGGGCTTGGATGGGGGTGCTTCTGCAGTTTTTGGTGGGGTTGCCTCTGTTGGTTTGACAGTGGACTTGGTAGGTGGTGTGGGTTTGGTTGGAGATGCTTCTGTGGTTCTGCTCACATATTTCCTTTTTTGAGCTAAGGTTTTGGTTCTGGGTTTGGTTTTGGGCTCTTCTGTTGTTTTGGGTGTTCAAGATGGAGATTTCGTCTTTTCAGCTTCTGGTGTAGGGGGTGGTAGTTTTTCTTCGGATGGTTTTGGTTTTGGTGAAGTGAGGTTGCTTTCTTCTGTTGGTTTTGGTTTTGGTGAAGTGAGGTTGCTTTCTTCTGTTGGTTTTGGTGTTGGGGAAGGGGGTTGTCTTCTGAGGTTGATGTTAGGATTTGGACCTCTTCTGTTGGTTTGGGAGTTGGTGATGGTAAGTCTTCAACTGTTATATGGGTTGTTTCCACAGAGGTGGGTGTTTCCTCTGTGGTCTTCTGTTGGGTTCCTTGGGTTTCAGACGATGGTACCTGGGTTAGGGGTTTTGCTGATAATGGTGGTGCAGATAAACCTCTGTTTGCAGCTCTCTTTGTCCTCTTCTCCCCCTCAGGATGATCTGATGGTCCTTCTGAATCATCATCAGAATCATCCTGCTTTTGACCCGAAGTCCCCTCTGCTCGACATGTGGAGGATGTCTTCTTCGGTTGAGTGGCCCCTGCTGCTATCATCTTAGCACAGAGGTCGTCACATATTCTGAGCAGATAGGCAACCTTTGCTTCTGAGTTGAACCTGAGTCTTCCCATACTTTCCTGGAAATCTTTCACGTAGTTTGCATTGGCTGTGATGAAGGCTTTGATGAATTCTGTCATCTCGTCGAGTATCCCTTGCCCAAGCTCTGTAATCTGTGCTCTGGTCATGTAGTCGGAGGGCTTCATGGCCTGAGTTTCTCTGGTAGTGTGTTCCTGGACTTGCTCTAGGGCCTTCTTTAGATCTTCTGGTGTAAAACCCGTAGAAGCAGGGGTTTGTTCTTTCTTCATCTGCTCAAGGAGATCTTTGACAGAAGCCTGAAATACAGTGGTGGTTACCTTTTCGAATTCGGAGGCGGCAGTAGCAGCAGAGGTTGTTGCAGTTGTGTTCATCTGGGCACAGGCATTTTTCACCTCTGTGGACAGGTTGTCCACTTTGGTGGTCAGATCAGTGATTGCCCTAGAAGTGGATTATGCAAAATAGTCAAAAGAGCTTTTCAACTCTTTCAACGAGTTGTTCACAGAGGTGACAAGGGTTTGGAACTCACCACTTGCGACATGTGAACCAAGTGTAACCTCTGGGGGAACACATTCATCCCAGAGTTTGTCCTTGTTCCTTGGACACCTTCTTTCACCCTTGTATTGATGTTGAGGGTTGAAGGATTTCCTTCTGATCCTTGAGCAGAGGTTTTTGAGGCCTCATACTCTACAGAAGTTCTGTTGAGAACATTGTCCTGATCTACTCCAGAGATGGGTACAGGAATATCCTTAAGTTGACTTGAGGACTTGTTTAGAGTCCCTTTGTCTCTATGCGCACTAAGCTCCTCTGAAGAGCTGATTGGTCCTAAGTGTGTGCGTGTTGCAGAGGAAACAAATTCCTCTGCGGGGATTTCGAATGTGACCTTGGGCGACTGATCACGAACTAAAGGCGAGTCCGTTGGAGAGGACTCCCTTGGAATGGATTCTGTTAATGCCAAAAATCGCACCAAAGGGACAACTTAAGGTCGATGTGGACTTAAACAACTAAAGAAAGAATTTTTCGACGAAACGTGCGATGAGGATAAAAATAAAGAAACAAGGGATTTGATGACGCAGGAAAAACCTCAATCGAGGAAAAAACCTGCGGACGACAGGGGGTGTTGTCGTTGCACTATGATCGCCAATCAGGGGCGATGTCCTTGGTACTGGCGTCGGTCGTACGATGATTACAGTACAAATGAAGAAAATGCTTCAAAATGTAAAGTACAAGTGTTTAAAGTATAAAACAGGTGTTTTTCATGTGAATACAAGTGCAAACAACTGTTGGTCGAAAGCTATTGGCGTGCGTCGAGAGCGATGACTTGAGCTTTTCTTCGAGTGTTCTTGAGTTCGCTGTAGGGTTCTGGCTTTCAATACTTGATTTCCAGAGTTTGAGGGTTCTTAGCTATGAGCATGAATATTTTTCTCTGCCGTTCGGTGATGTTCGCTGATGATTGCTGATGTGTATCGGATGTTAACTGATGATCCTTGATGTGAAGACTTAGCTTCGTATTTATAGTCTTCGCGTCATTAATTAGCTCCATTAATGCTTTGATCAACGGCTACAACGGCTGGAAACGGTTGCCGGAGTGATTATCCATAATGTTCTTCGTCCGTTACGGCTACTTGCTGTTAATGGCTTTGACTCCTGCATTAAATACTTAACAAACGTAACAGTCAAGGTTAACGTTAGCTTTGGTCGAAGGTGCAGTGATTTTACGCGATGGTCGTACGGGACGGGTGATGCTATGGTCGAGCGTCATGGGGGACGTATGACTTACCTTTTACGGGAGACGACGGATGTTTTATGGGTTCTTGTTGAGACCTTATCTTAATACAAGATATAGCTTAGGACATGCGTCTTACCTGTTTTGGTCGTGGTCGGGCGACGTGATTTTTTGCCCAAACAGTTTGCCCCCAAAATTTGAAAATTGAATGTCAAATTTAAGTTTTAAAATTTTCTTGTCGAACGCTTAGACTTATGACCTAGGTTGAGGGACTTACCTGGTTGTCGTGGAATTAGACCGGTTCGCCTTTAACTGAGGGAGAAGTTGAAAAGTTATGACGTCATACTGACGCACGATGATGCTTACCAGCTGTCAAGGACAGGTGTCGAAGATCTATGAGGGTATGCGAAAAGATCGGGGACGCGCGGAAATCATCCAGGGATTCGATCCAACCCTGTTTTTCGGTCTTGAAGAGTTTTCTGCTTTGATTTCCTTGCCATTCTTTGTCAGATATCTTCCGAACTTGTGAAAATCTTTGACCTGGTTAGGTTTCTTCAAGGATTAACGCGCCTATAAGTAAGGTATGATTTCTCTGACTTCTGCAAATTTTGTTTAGAAATGTCGAGGGATCTTGAGAGTGTTATTCAGAGTTATCGGACCTCCAGGACTTTAGAAAGTTAGCGAAAATTCCTGCGTGGGTCAAATTGATCCGTCCAGGCCAGATCCGATCAAACGAGTGTCCCGAGGGGTACATCGTAATCTATGAATACCCTTTTAAGATAGGTTTCGAATGGCCTTTTTCTCCTCTGGCCAAGGCGTTTATGTTAGAGTTTGACTTGGCACCGAGTTAGTTGATGTCCCAGTTCTAGCGAGTCGTACGAGTGATCGAGCGTGCTACTAAGAAATGGGATTCTCCCATGAATGTACATGATCTCCTCTCGGCTTATCAAGCCATGATGGACGGATGTCATCGATGAAGTTTACATTCTAGGTTCAAGGGCGATCGCGTTTTGGTCTTAGGGACGGGTGTGAATGACCGTGGGTGGAAGTGTTGGTCGTTTAGTTTAAACAAGATTAACAAATCTATTAGTTCGAGTTTATGTTTGATGTGGAAGCATATTTGAAGAACTAACAGATAAGTTTGTGTAGAAACAATACAAAATATAAGGAAACAGTGATCAGAATTTGATATCTCAAAGATTACTGAGTTTCAATATATAATAAGAACATCAAGAACAGATTAAGAACTATTTGGTGAAAGTGTAATGCTTAACAGGTTTGACGATATAAAGTGTAAGCATGAAACTTAGATTCTTAGATAAGTCCTTAAGATTGTTAAGGAAGATCTCAACAAGAGACTTCCTTTTATACTACTCTAGGGGACCATAAAGCATAAGCTACTGTTAGAACGGATGGCATGAACAGTTGTACGTGCTGTATTGCATTTAATGGCGCAGACGTCTAGGATGTACTAAGCCCTATTGAGTCTACTCAGAGTTTGACACGTGTTGCAGTTGGACAGGGCATGCTATCATGCAAGTTGATGTACAGGAACAGTACCAAGATATTTCTTCAACAGTGGCAAGATATTATAAATATCTTCCAAGTCTTCAGTCTGAACCGCAGAGGCTCTGTAAAGGGTTACAGAGATTCTGAGGTCTGGTCTTCTGTAGAGCAGTCTTCACCGGGTTCCGAGTCTTGGTCTTCTTTGTGCGTAAGACAGAGGTTCTGTAGGACACCTCTGTAACTTATGTAGCTTCTAGACCTTGATCTTTCGGAAGTGGCAGAGCCTCTGTAAGAGGCTTTCTTTACTCAGCCTATTTTTCACTACTTCTAAATACTTCTATAATGAGGAAGATTGAAGCTAACAATCTCCCCCTAAGTAGTGAAAAATAAAAATTTGACATTTAAGTACTTTAGGCTAAGTTAGATAAGACAGAGGTTAAACAATACCTCGAAAGTTCTTTCATTCAAAAATATGCCAGAGGCATTTTACATTTGAGTATTATGAAAGATAAAACTGAAAATGGTTTGCAGAGATTTTGTTTGAGAATCAGACGTTGGCGTCTTTGAAATCGTTGTAGCTTCTGTTGTCTCTTCCGACTTCTCTGATCTCGTTGTAGAAACTGACGCAGAGTTCTCTTCAGCGGATTGTAGCATCAATCTCTCTGATGAAAGCATCTGCAGCTTCTCTATCCATTTGCTCGGTATCTCTGTATTTTACAAGGTTTGCTCTGAACATATTCAGAGTACTGGTTGCGTACTTCTGACAGTCCATGGTCACAAAAAGTTTGACTTCCCCTTGTGGGTTTTGAAATACTAACCCGAACCTTGGTTCTGTAATGATTAAGTTGGGCACTACGTCAGGTGGGCAGCGATCCTCTGGTGGCCGAAGGTTCAGATGTTTGAGACCAAGATCCTTTCCTAGCTGAAAGTCTGTCAAACTGTAGATCAGAAGCCTTTCCCTCATTGCTTTTCTCAACACTTGATAGGCTCTGGTGTTTGGCTCTGTGTTATAGTTGTCCTTTGTCCATTGCAGAAGTTTAGGTAGATCATAGGGATTCAGATTCGTTAGGTCAGCATCAGCGAAGGTGGTTTCTGAAATGTCTACCCTTTTGACTCTGTAAAGATTGTACCTGACCCTTGGATAGGTTCTTGTAAAGGAGTACCTACAGAAGATTACCTTTTTGATTTTGTGGATTGAGAAGAGTTCTGCTCTGGCTCTTGGCTTTATTTTGGAGAAGATGTTCTCAAATTCTTCTCTGATCTTTGGATATGTGACGTGATCTTTTGGATGATTGGTCTGAAAGGGTTGTTTGTAGAGGTATTTGTATACCACTTCTTCCATTTCTTCGTATGTTTGACCATGTGGTGGTGCTTGTTTTCTGAGATTCTCCATCTGTCGAACAACTTCTGCAGCTCTACCTGTTAGTGGAATGTCTGACAGAGGCTTCAATCCATATGCCCAGTCCTCTTCTTCAGGCTTTTGGAGTTTGGAAGGCATCAAAGGCGCTCTTCATCAATTTCTCTGTAGGCTTGGGCAATGATTTCTTTTTCTTGGGCTCTTCTGTCAGTTTCGCCTTTCCCTTATCTTTGGCCTTTGGATGCTCAGAACCTGTTGCCTCTGTAGGTTTGGGTGTTGGTGCTTCTGTTGGAATGATGGGTGTTGCCTCTGTAGGTTTTGACACTTATGTTTTAGAGGACTTTTGTGGCGTTGGTTCTGTTGGCTTGATTGGCTCTGCAACCTCTGTTGGAGGTTCTTTGATGACTTCTTCTGTGAGCTTGGTTTCTGTGGTTTGAGGAATGTCGAATCTTCTTGCCATTCGAAAAGATGTTGTAAACCTCCGTCTTTCTTCTGCTCTTTGCGCCATTCGTTCAGTCATTGTGTTGTGCATATTTCTTAGAACAGAAGAAGCAGAGGTCTTTGCCCTTTTTGGTTTGTGGGCAATAGACTTTCTTCTTGGGATGGATTGGGGTTTTTCTATTGGTTTTGTAGTTGGGGAGGGAAGATCTTCTGAGGAGCAGGACGACAGATGTTGAACATCTACTCCAAACGTTGTAGGGAATTCCACAGAGGTGGGTGTTTCCTCTGTGGTCTTTTGAGCTTCTGTTCCTCCGGGTTGTTGGTTTGTCGGTCTTTCTTCCAAGATGATTACCACAGAGGTGGTTGTTGCCTCTGTGGTCTTTTTAGCAGTTTCTTGTACATGGGTTTCTTCAGCAGTTGATTCCACAGAGATGGGTGTTGTCTCTGTGGTCTGTTGAGTTTGTTGTTGTTGGGTTTGTTCTGGAGGGGCTTGGTTGATGGGTTCTGCGGCTATTGGTGCTTCTGGAAGTCCTCTGCTAGTAGCTTTCTCCCTTGTATTCTCTCCCTCAGGATGATCTGATGGACCAGGGTGGTCATCATCAGAGTCATCCTGACCCTTATCAGAAGTACCCTCTGCTCTGCAAGAAGCTTTGGGTTTCTTTGGTAGTTCTGCTCCTGCGGCCATTAACTTTGCGCATACATCATCACAGAGGCCGAATAGAGTTGCAAGCTCTGCTTCTATGTTGAAGCGCATTCTTCCGACACTTGCTCTAAAATCTTTAACGTAGTTGGCATTTGCAGTAGTGAAGGAGACGATGACTTCTGTGACCTGCTTTATCACATTCTTCCCGAGCTCTGTTAGCTGTGCTCTGGTCATGTAGTCTTTAGGCTGCATCAGCATAGTGTTGCGCATTGCTTCTTCTTGTACGTGTTTCAGGGTGTTCTGTAGATCTGCAGGTGTAATGCACTTTGCTTTGTCGGATTTCTTGTTCCGTTGTTCAAGGAAATGTTTGACTGATTCCTTGAATGCAGAAGTTGCGGCTATCCCGAATTCTTTGGCGGCAGAAGTGGTAGTTGTTTCAGCAGAAGACTTCATCTGAGTAATAGCGGATTTCACCTCTGTGGACAGATTGTCCATTTTGGTGTTCAGGTTTAGTAAGGCCGTCGATGTTGTCTCTGCAAAAGATTTGAAAGAGATTTGCAACTCTTTCATGGTTTGGTTCACAGAGGTGACAAGGGTTTTGAACTCATCCCTTGATACTTGTGTTCCTGTGGTAACCTCTGGAGGAACACATTCGTCTCCAGAGTGAGTCCCTGCTCCTGGGACACCTTCGTTCACCCTTGTTTGTACGTTGGGGGTGGAAGGATTTCCTTCTGATCTTCGAGAAGAAACAAGAGTTTCAATCTCTACAGAAGTTATGCGAAGAACAGTGTCCAAATCCACTCCAGAGGTGGGTATCGGAATGTTCTTCTGTTGACTCGGAGACTTGTCTAGAGTCTCTTCGTCTTTGTGCTCACTACTTCTCTCTAAAAGAAGTTTTGGCCCTAAATTGTGCGTGGCAGAGGAAACGAATTCCTCTGTAGGGTGTTCTAGTGTGATCTGGGGCGATTGATCACGAACTATAGGTGAGTCTCTCTGAGGAGACTCCCTAGGAATGGATTCCCCGGTTTCTGTGAGCGCAGAGGTTGAAAGAACAACCTCTGGCTGGATGGGTTGGGTTTGGATCGGGTTGTGCTGCTCTTGTTCAATAACACCTTCTGCAGCTAGACCTGCGGTGTTAGAAGTGTGGGTTGCAGTGGGAGGGGTTTGAGGATGTGTGCCTTCTACTTCTACGACATCTTTTTCTCTTTCTTTTTCTTTTCCACCCATTTTATCTAATGCTTCTGTAACCTCATCTTTATTCCACTCAGCTTCTGTTTGTAGCCTAATCCTTTCCCTAGTTGCATCATCTGACATATCGATTTCTTCTGTGCCTTCTTCTGCAACTTCTTATGTGGTGTGGTGGTCAAGAGGTGGTGCATTCCACCCAGCTGTATTTAGGGTGTTAGAAATGCCAGGGTGTTGAAGAAAATCATTTAAGCTACCTTGATGAGCGAATCGATCAGGGGATTGATTTGGTGATTGATATCCCTCTACTGCAACTTCTTCTTCTGCAGTCTCTTCCTCAGCAGTTTCTTCGACCCGAGTCTCTTCAACCTCTTCTTCAACAACTTCTTATGCTGCCACTTCTGCGATGATAACCATTTGATCAAGTGGTTTCCCATGCTTCTTTTTGGTCTTCCTCCTCTTGGGTTTTGGTGCCCCTTCTTTTGTGGGTTTTGATTTCCTTTTCTTCTTTTGTTTTGGAGAAGAGGGAGGAGCAGAGGAGCCAACTTCTGTGGCATGAGGAGGTGAAGGTTGAGTTTCTGTAATGCTTGTAGAGGTGCCTTCTGCAGTTTTCCTCTTCTTTGTTTTTGGGGTAGAGGCAGATGCTTTTGTAGAAGACTTCTCTCCCATGAGCTCGGCTCGTTTGGCTATAAAACTAAGTTGGATAGCCATGTGTTTTGCCAGTTTCTGCGTCTTCGCTTCTGTAGAGAGGGGTTCTGCAACTTTTGTTCCTAGGGGGACACCTAAACGCGGGGGTGTGACAAGGCTCGGTTTTGGAGTTCTATGACCGCGTATATACTCTAACTTAAGGGTTTTGTTCTTGGCATACTTCCGAAGCTTCTGTGACAGAGGTCTGCAGTGGGTGTAGCCATCTATATGATCGGTGGGGATGTTTTTGTTCATTAGGAACTGTTTGGGAGTTGGCCCTTCCATTGGCCAGTTCTGCATCATCAGCAGAGGTTCGAACAGGACTCCCAATATCCTTTGGAATTGCAGAGGCGGTAGATACTTAGGGTCGTTCTCTCTTGCCTTTTTGGTGTTGTTCTTTCTGTCGATCGTATTGATGATCTCCTGCATCATGATGGTCGAGTAATCGAGTGGGAGATCGTAGTAGACCACGTACATGATGGTTAAGATCTGATGCGAGCTCTGGTCAATGCTGCCTATCTTCCCTGTAAGGCATCTGTTTAGGATCGAAAACAAGGTGTTCCACAGAGGTGGTAGTCTGCCTCTGCGGAAGTCATTTCTCTTCCTTAGGTGGGTGTTGTACCCAAGCATTTCTACAAAACGACAGATCTCGTCGTCTGTTGGTTGTTCTGCATACTTTTTCAGTCCAAGAAGACCCCTTGTTGGTAGATTGAACTCCAGAGAAAACATTGTTCTATTGAATTTGAGTTCCAAATGTTCGGATTTGTCTGGCTTTGAGATGTACCCTTTGATAAGAGAATCATCATTATCATATCCGTAACTTTGCCAAAATTGGTTCAAATACCTAACAAGTATTTTCTTTGGGGTTCTTGAGAGTAAAGGAAAGAGAATATGGTTTTCCATGATGTGTAGAAGAAGGGCATGGGCTTCGCCGAAAGCAGTTGGTGAGGGGACCAAGTACCAGTTATTTGACTTTATGGGTAGTACCTTGTCAAAATGTTCTTGAGCAATGAAGTTCTGGAGATGGGTGGTCGGAGCAAATTCTGCTGAGTCGCCGGAATCTTCTTGTTCGGCGTTTTTGGCGAGATGGGGGTTTTCTGAGTGTTCAGACTGAGCAGGGGAGTGTTCTTGAGAGTTCGCCGGAGAGTGTGCAGGGGAGATAGCTTGAGAAGATGAAGCCATTTGTAATGAGAATAAGATACTTGCAGGTATTTGCAGGGTTTCGCCGGAGAAGAGTGAGGGTTCGTAAAGATTTTATGAGAGGGTAAGCTTGGGTTTTATAGGTGAGTAAAACGGTAGAATTCGAAAGGGTAAAGACATTTGGCAATGGATAAATATTTGGAATCCGTACTTGAGTTAGAACGGCGGGTTCAACTTTCCATACTAAAACGTGCCATGTACGCCCAATGAAAATGAGACACGTAGGCCATGTCAGAGGATGACAGGACGTCGTGCGCGGCCCATTAATGCTAGGCGCGTGGGGTTGTTCTTAGCCACATGATTTTCACTCTCAGTAAAAGTAACCATTACTGTTACAGAAATGCCCAATTACCAAATTCACAGAAGCTCTGTGGTTTACAGAAGATCTGTGATTTTGACAATCTTGGATTTTCACCCTTTTCTCATATATCTCATTGTTATCATGACTCTGTAAGTTCTATTTTGACCAAAACATTTGAAAAAGCATTGGAGAGGTTTATTAGGATTTTAGTGAAGAAATTTCGTTCACAGAGGTTTTGAGGATCTGTAGGACTTGCAGAAGCTCTGTCAGGGGCAGCAGAAGCTCTATGTGTGAAAATTTCTCATAACTAAAAATCTATTAACATTTTTCGATCATCCAAGTTCGCCGGAAAGTTTTGTGCGAGAAGGTCATGGTGTGTGTATTTGTGCGTAATCGGTTTCCGAGTTAAATTTGTGATTACCGAGCAGTGTTCTTGCAGAACTTCTGTTGAGCTCAGCATAAGCTCTATGACCTCAAATTTCTCATAACTCAAAAATTATTAAAAGTTTTAATAATTTTATTTTTGAAATGTTATTCCCAGTATTTTTAGGACGTTTTTGACAAATTTGTCCCAGAAAACTGTTTCCAAAAACCTTTTGTACAAGACATACCTTTTGGTTCTTCTTTTCTCGGCAGTGATGTCTGACTTCTGACGATATAGATTCATCGACACACTTCTTTGGCTTCCCCTTGAAATATTAACCTCTGTAGGTCATTTCAAGGTTTATTTTGCTCCCCCTTGATCTAACCATTTCTGTCGATCAAGTTACTTTCTTTTGCTCCCCCTTGAACTAACCATCTCTGTAGATCAAGTAATTTCCTTCTGCTCCCCCTTGACCTATGCTTGGATCAAAATAGGATAAGTTTTGCATAGTACATAGGTCATGTTTACCAGAGGTTCTGAGCAGACCCACAGATGCTCTGTGATTTCAAGAACTATTTGAGATTGAGAATTTACATACAGAAAGAAATCAATCAAAGCAATAAATAAAGCAATATAATTATACACATATTTACAGAAGATAAGCTATACTTACAGAGGATTTTCACGTCATATTGATCATTCCTAACTTACCGACCAAGAAATTGAATCTTTTCTCGTCTAAAGCTTTGGTGAATAAGTCCGCGAGTTGGTATTCTGTGGGCACGAAATGCATCTCGATTGTACCGTATTCAACATGATGTTTCAAGAAGTGGTACCTTATATCGATATGCTTGGTTTTTGAATGTTGCACAGGATTGGCAGAGATGGCAATGGCACTTTTGGAATCACAGAAGATGGGTATCTTGAATAGGATGTGGCCGTAGTCTTTTAGCTGAGTCTTCATCCACAGAACCTGAGAACAACAGCTAGCAGCAGCAACGTATTCAGCTTCTACCGTAGATGTTGACACACAACTCTGCTTCTTGGAGGTCCAACTGACTAGCTTACCACCTAGAAATTGACAACTCCCAGAGGTACTCTTTCTGTCGAGCATGCATCCTCCATAGTCTGAATCTGTATAAGCTTTAAGACAAAAGCCAGAGTTCTTTGGATACCAGAGACCAAGATTTTTGGTCCCCTTTAGGTATCTAAAGATTCTCTTAACCGCATCATAATGTGATTTCTTAGGATTAGCTTGATAACGTGCACAAAGACATCTGGCATGCATAATGTCAGGTCTGCTAGCAGTTAAGTATAACATAGATTCAATCATGCCTCTGTAGAGAGTGCATTCTACAGAGATGCCATCTGGATCTAAGTATAACTTATTTCCAGTGGCCATTGGAGTTTTCATGGCAGAGGTATCAGAGAGGCTATACTTGGAAAGAATGTCAGAGACATATTTGGCCTGATTTATAAAAATTCCCTCTGATGATTGTTTGACTTGGAGTCCGAGGAATAATGTTAATTCTCCCATCATACTCATTTCAAACTCACTTTGCATGAGTTTTTAAAAACTTTTGCACTATTCTGTATTAGTAGATCCAAAAATTATGTCGTCCACATAGATTTGTACAATCATTATTTCACTGTTTTTACGTTTATATAATAAGGTAGTATCTGTTGTACCTCTGTCGTAGCCATTGACTAGAAGAAAGGCAGAAAGTCGTTCGTACCATGCTCTTGGAGCCTGTTTCAGTCCGTACAGGGCCTTTTCAAGGTAGTACACATGCCTTGGGAACTTTGAGCTTTCAAACCCTGGTGGCTGATTTACGTAAACCTATTCTTGGATTTCACCGTTGAGAAAAGCTGATTTTTCGTCCATCTGATAGACTTTGAAACCTCGGTGGGCTGCGAAGGCTAAGAATATTCTTATTGCTTCGAGCCGTGCAACAGGGGCAAAAGTCTCATCGTAGTCTATGCCTTCTTCTTGTCTATATCCCTTGACTACTAATTGTGCTTTGTTTCTGATGACCACTCCATCTTCATCCTTCTTATTTATGTAGACCCACTTAGTCCCAATGACCTGTTTCCCCCGTGGCAGAGGTACTAGAGTCCAGACTTTGTTGCGCTCGAACTGCAGAAGCTCATCTTGCATGGCGTCTACCCAGTTTGGGTCGTCAAGGGCTTCAGAAATCTTCTTTGGCTCTATCACACTAATAAAGTTCATAAAGAAACAAAAATTAGCAGTGGCAGACCTTGTTTTTACCTTGTCAGAGGGTTCACCAATTATTTGGCTTGGAGGATGGCTTTTTGTCCACTGAGTTGTGCGTGGATAATGGTCACCAATGTCATCGAATTGTTCTTCAGAGGCTTCTTCTTCTTCTTCTTCTTCTTCTTCTTCTTCTTCTGGTGTAGCCTCTATCATTGTGCGTGTCTTCGTAGTTGATCCTACAGTTTGTGGAATGATTGGTATGAGTGGTGGTGGAGTTTGTTCCTCTGAAGGCGTATAGACTTGGTCCTCTATATCCTCTGTTATTGGTTCTTCAGTGGATTGTGGAGTATGTTCTTCAGCAGCTTCTGTGGTCGATTTCCTTTGTGTTTCATCTTCTGTAGATTCTTCCTCACCTGTAGCATTTACAGAAGAAGATGACGCATTATTTGGACCAGTTAGAGTCATACCTGTAGGATTTTGAGCGACAGAATATTGTTTTGCAGAAGCTCTGATTGTTCCAACAGAGGGATCACTGTCGTCGTGGAACATCTCTAGAAATAGAAGATTTAAGTCTTCTTTTGTTTGTGAGATGCCAGAGGATTCCCCTTTAAGTCCGAGTTCTGAACTGATTTGCTCAGAAGTCTTTTGGAATGAATCATCAAAAGAAACATTGATGCTTTCTACGATCTTGCGAGACTTTGTAAGGTATATTCTGTAGGCTTTGGAAGTGGCAGAGTATCCAATGAATTTTCCTTCGTCAGCTTTTACCTCAAACTTTCCTCTGGAATCTCTGTCGTTTAAAACAAAGCATTTACATCCAAACACATGAAAAAACTTGATGTTTGGCCGCCTTTTGTTGATCAGTTCGTAAGGAGTCTTGATGTGTCTTTTCACAATGGTTGAACGATTCTGTGTATAACAAGCGGTAGAAATCGCTTCTGCCCAAAAGTTCATCGGTAATCCGCATGCTGTTAGCATAGTTCTTGCGGCCTCCACGAGCGTTCGATTCTTTCTTTCGACTACGCCGTTCTACTGTGGAGTGCGTGCAACAGAGAAGTTCTGTGATATTCCTTCTGTAGAAAGATAGGCTTCAATGACAGAGTTTTTAAATTCTGTGCAATTGTCACTTCTTAACTTCTGTATTCTGCATTCATAAAGAACTTGAATTCTTTTCATTAGATTAACAAGATGATTGGAACATCTGATTTCTTTCGGACAAATTCAACCCATGTGAATCGTGAATACTCATCAATTAAGACAAGTATGTATTTCTTGCCACCTAAGCTCTGTATGGCAATGGGACCGCAGAGGTCGACATGAAGCATGTACAGAGGCCTAGTGTAAGACACATCTGTTTTGCCTCTGTGGGAAGCTCTTCTGAGTTTTCCCATTTCACAGGCAGAGCACAAATGATCCTTATTAAATTTAACATTAGGCAAACCTTTAACTAGATCAAGTTTGACCAGTTTATCCAAGGTGTGAAAGTTCAAGTGACAGAACATGTTATGCCATAACCAGGCTTCCTCACTTTTGCAGGCTACAAGGCAAACTTTGTCCTTGTTCTTGGAACTGAAATTCATCAGATATAGATCACCTCTTCTTTCGGCTCGCAGAAGTTCTATTCCTGTGTCTTCACTTTTCAGAGAGCAGAAAGTTCTTTTGAATAACACATCGAATCCTGTATCACAAAGTTGGCTTACACTAAGTAGGTTGTGTTTAAGGCCATCCACATATGCAACTTTGTATACATAAATGTTTTATTTCTTTATGACTCCATAGCCTTTGATGTGTCCCTTCTTGTCGTCTCCAAAAGTTACAGATCCACTATCGAGTGTTTCTTTGTACGTGGATAGTAAACTTCTGTCGCCAGTCATGTGCCTTGAGCATCCGGAGTCTAGATACCAGATTGGCACATGCCGCTTCTGCAAGACAACCATAGAGACTTAGGTACCCATATCCACATGGGTCCAATATTGTTAGAATTTTTCAAGTTTGCCTTAGCATTCTTGAAATACATTTTATCTTTAGAAGAATCAGATTGTTTCTTTGTAGGTTTTGACTTTTGAATTTGAGTAGAGAGTAAACAATCTTGACTGGAGAAGTGATTATTTAGTTTGAACATAAGATCAAAGCAATGACAATATTGAATATGAGACGTAATTTGCTTGAACTTTTCATTGAATCCATTGAACTGAGCCACAGAGGCATTACATTCTTTCTTAACACTAGATTTCCTATTACAAGAAGATCTATGAATACTAGAATGTTGTTTGCAAAAGCTTTGTTTAGTTCCTGCCTTCTGTGAGTCCCTTCTGTGGTGAACATCTTTCTTCACTGTCACAGAGGAAAAAGATTTGTTAACTTTAGCCCATTTTTCCTTTTGTTGCCAAGTGGGATTTTCGTTAATTTGCCTTAAAGGTTTTGAAAATTTTGAACTTTTAGGATCTACATAGGTCTTCTTTTTAAGATTTAACATATCAAGCTCAGTAGAGGTTTTGACTTGTAGATACAAGTGTGGAAAATCTGGGCAGATAGGTATCTCTATGATTTTCTCTTTTGGAGAAATAGTTCTGTTAAGAACTTCAGAGGAGAATTTAACATCCTCTGTGTCATAGTGAACTATCCCTGATGTAACATCTGTCTCTCAGTCGTCAGAAGATGAATCGTCCTCATATACAGAGGTTGGGTCATTTCTTTCGACAGAGGCTGGATTTTCCGAGCATGTATCGTACGAGCTTTCTTCCTCTGTAGAATAACTTTCATAGACGGCAGAGGTTTCTGATAAGATCTCTTCAGCGAGAATTTTATCTACAGAAGATGTACAGAGGTTTTCTAAAACGTTTGTTTTCCATACTTCCAAAATTTCCTTTTCAATTGTTTCTTTAAGTTTTTCTTCTGAAAAGGTGGGTTTAAACTCAGGAGCTTCTGCCGATAATTTCTTTTCGACATTTATCATACAGACAAAATCAACCTGCGTTTGAGTCTCTGGTTTACCAAACTTAAAGATACCAATCTAATCTTGTGCTTTCAGATATTTCTTTGGTTTGATTCCTCTATTGATAGAGGTTGACGATGATGAATCTGTGTTTTCAAACCACACATTGATCATCTTTGTATGTTTCCTCAAGTGAGGTTCCTCAGAGATTTTTGCCCTTTTACTTACAGAGAGTAAGTTTGGAAAATCTGGTTTGTTCGTTTTTCCTAACACAAACAGAGAAGACAGAGGTTTAATTCTTTTGCCTTCAACACCTAGGGTAATATCATTGTACCCTATACCCCGTCTTCCTATTTGTGAGTTTACTTTCTCATACACATTCTGGGCATCTTTATAGTTTTTAAGTAAAACATCTCTTTTGTTTTGATTTTTAGAGTAGAGGTTAATTCAGAAATTTTCCTTTTTAAAGGATCTAGATTTTTGTTCCAATTCTTTTCTACTCTTTCCTTTTCTTCAAAAATTTTGGCTTTTCTTGAGTGAGAAGCCTTACTTTTCTCTCATTAAAGGTGAGTCTTTTCTGAATGCTTTCATTTTTCTCTTTTAGTTCAATCAGTTCAATGTTAACTTTAAGTAAATTATCATCTACAAAATTAGTACAAGAGGTAGAGTTTGAAGTGGATACCTCAGTGTCAGTGCCGGAGTCGACATCTGCCATGCCACAGAATAGGGAATTGGTGGTGTATTCATCGTCAGAGGTAGAGTCTGACTTGAAGTCCTCCTTGTTCGCCTCAGAATGCCCTTTGTTCGCCATTAGGGATTTTTGCGCATAATATTCAGCCTTCTTTTTGTAAAAAGCTGAGTCCTTCTGAGGGCGATTTGGTTTACTTCTGCATTCATTTGAGAAATGGCCTGGCTTCCCGCAGTTGCTACAACCTTGGGAAGTGTTTCCAGCATGATCGTCGGACTTCTGTCGGTCTCCACCTTTCTCAGTTCGGCATTCGTTTGCGTAATTACCAGGCTTGCCACACTTGTAGCATTCTTGTTGTGTGTGGCTCACCTTGTCATCTGACCTCTGTC
Organism: Saussurea involucrata; assembly: GCA_033807775.1. Classification (NCBI taxonomy): domain Eukaryota; kingdom Viridiplantae; phylum Streptophyta; class Magnoliopsida; order Asterales; family Asteraceae; genus Saussurea; species Saussurea involucrata. Next base: position 101,722,167 of record CM066314.1, on the reverse strand, counting down.
GGTCATTACCTCTGTAGTTTCTGTCGCTTGACCTCTGTCGGTCATTTCTATCGTCTGACCTCTGTCGATCACTCGATTCATCTCTTCTTCCATCATCTCTTCTATCACCTCGGTTGTATCTGCCATATCGATCAATTCCTGAACCCCTCTGGTTTCCTCTGAAGTCTCTTGTCAACAGAGCTAATGATTTAGCTAATGACGCAAGAGTTATCTCTTCTTCTATCAGCTCGTCTTCTTCGCTGTCAACTATCACTATCTTCTTTTTCTCTTTCTTCTTCTCCTCTGTTGCTCTCTCATTTCTCGGTCTCTCTGCAGCCTCTGTAGATTTACTAACCAATGCGTATGGTGCAATGGTTAGTGTTTTAGCCTGTGCTATTTGAGGCTCCTGTGCGGCTAGTGTTCCATAGAGATCAGAGAGTGTCCAGGAGTCTAGATCTTGGTTTGTTTGTAAAGACATAGACAACTGGAGCCACTCATCATTCAGGCTTTTTAGAAACATGACATTATTTTCTTCCGAGGTTCTGTGAATGCCAGACTTTCTACATTTGATTATGAGAGAGTTGAACCTATCGTACGTCGTTTGCAGAGATTCTGTTGTAGAGGCTCTGAAGGCATGATATTCATTTATGTATTGTGCCCTTCGGTTCTTCTGCGTTTTATCACCCCCTTCCAACTGTCTTTCTAATTCTTTCCAAAGATCGTGCGTTGTTTCGCATGCATCTACGGATTGAAAAAGTTCGTTGGGGATAGCCATGATCAATAATCTTTTTGTTTTCTGTGCAACTTCATCTTCTGTCCTATCTTCATCTGACCATTCTCCTTTTGGCTTAGGTTTTTGATGTTCAGGGATTTCAAGAGATTCAGCAGTAGCTGGTACTCGTGGTACCATTGTCATGGGAACTTGAGGAGGGTTGTAAAGATATTGTACGAGAGATTTTTCAGTACCCTCAAAGAAATGGATCATTCTTATCTTCCATTGAGGATACTCATCTCGAAGGAGAGTAGGAGGCTTGTTTAGTGAACAAGCAGTGAAAAAGTTATTTGTATTTGTCATTGTAAGAGTTTCGAAGGTTTTGAAAAGATAATATGACGAAAGAGTATGAGTCTGATGATCTGGAAGGTTTTCTGGGTTTTAACAGTTCCCAGAGTGCACTTTAATGGAGTTTTAATCTGGAAAAAATAGTTTCTTTGAAGAATACCACTTTTCGAATAAATCGAAAGATGATAGGAAAACAGAAACTTTTCAATGAAATGAAGATGTTGATCCAAACCCTCAGTGATTTGATAATGACCCTCTCTTATATACTTAGTGAAAATTGTAAGTAAACAATATGTATCAGAGTTTCACTATCGCTGATAAGTACTAAGATCTTACAGTACCGCTGATTAGAACTCTCGCTCTTTAAATTAAACATTCAGCGAACACTATTCACCATTAATATTATGAGTCTGTTCGGTCATTATGATGATCGCTGATAAGTTAGTTGTTTACTTATGATCCCTGAAGACAAGTTTCACGTCAACAAAGGTTCTACGCTGAAGTCGAAGATCAAGCTCAAGAACCAGCGACAAGTCTCCTAATGAACTGATGCGGATCAGCGAAGACTCAGATTTGTCCACTCAACGTGAAGTATCAAGTACAAGACTTCAGCTATCGCTGAACTTTATCATTCGCTGAATAGATAATGATAATGCTCTGAATCAACGAAAGCTGATCATGAAGTCCTCCGTACAAAGTACTTTTGTCTTAACCATCCTTGCACGACTCCATACGAAATGTCAGAAAAGAACCTCCGAATGTCTGAAATCGTACAACCACTCTGATACTACACTGTTCATCCATGCGGCTACTAAGGTTGTCGACAAAGGTCAATGACATGCAACCAACCAGCTGATGACACGTGTAAAGTGTATACTTACTTGCATTAAATGCATGCAGTATATAAAGAGATGAACCCACTTCATTTGAAGTAACTTGCTAACTCTGGACAAGTTCAATCTCTTATCTCAAGATAGGTTATTATTAGTAATTTCCTTATCTCTCTTAGTGCAAGAAACCTTAGTGTTCCAACTTGTTTAGATTTAGGTTTATCCTTAATCTTGTTTCCGCAACAAGCTGTAAATTGTTAATGATTTATCAATAAACAATTTTGAAAAGTAAAATCTGTGTTTTTGTATTCAACCCCCCCCCCTTCTACAAACTTGTATAGGCCTTCGGGACCAACAAGTGGTATCAGAGCGGATTTGTTTAATCTCATAAACAAGATCTAATCTAAGATATTTCTCTTCCTTGCTATTATCTGAAAATGGCCACCAACACAAACACAAATTATATAGACAATGGTTCTCTTGCTAAACCCCCTAGATTTTCCAAAGATAACTTCAACTTATGGAAAAATAGGATGACACTCTTCTTAGAAGGTGCAGACCCTACTATGCCTTACTATCTCGAGAATGGTCCATTCATTCCTGTAAGAATTGATGCTGTTCTTCCAGCCGCTGAGAATAGACCTGCTATTCCAGAAAGGCTGGTCCCTAAGTAAATCTTTCAATGGACCGACGAAGATAAGAAGAAAGTGGCTATAGATACAAAAGCCAGATCCATACTATCCATGGCTCTTCCTGATGAAGTCTACCATTCCGTCATGAATCTGAAAACATCAAAAGCCATGTGGGACACAATATGTGTTCAGTATGAAGGAACGTCTGAAGTCCAGGACTCAAGAAAGATCAACCTGGTAAGACAATACGAAAGCTTCATTTCTGGTAAGAATGAATCTCTCTCTGAAGTTCACCAACGTTTTAATTGTTTAATTATAAATCTGAAAACTGTTGGTAAGGAATATTCTAACTTTGAAGTTCTGACAAAGTTTCTAGAATGTTTACCTGAAAGCTGGGACAATTATTCTATGTGTCTCAAGCTGTCAAAGGATCTAAAATCAATGACCCTTTGAACCTTATATGGCACGTTGCTGTATCATGAGCAATCGAGCCATCTTAAGAAGAATCTTGTAAAAGACTCCAAAAGCACCCTTGTTGCTTTAATCTCAGAGGAACCTTCTACTCAGCGACCCTCGGTCACTATCACTGAGTTAGAAAGTAACTCTGAAAGGTCATCAGATTCTGATTCTTCAGATGATGATGAATCTTTGGCTCTCCTAACTAAAAAGTTCAGGAGATTTGCCAAAAAGAAAATGTTTAGAAGGAACAAACCTCTTTCCATAACTGACAAGCCTAGATCATCAGCTTTTGTTGATAAGGCTACTGCTACTTGTTTTAACTGCGAAAAGACAGGACATTTCGCTAACGAGTGCAGGTCTAAGAAAGTTTCTAGACCCTCAGCTTTTACAAAGAAATCCTTTGTTCCAAGGAATAAAGATGACAAATATTCAAAGCTGAAAGAAAAATATGCTAAGCTGAAAAGCTTTAAGAAGAAGAGTAAAGGCCTGATGGCTAACTATGATTGGGCTGCTTCTGATGAAGAAGCATCATCATCTGACTCTGAAGATGATGAAGCAAATCTATGTCTTATGGCCAAGATTGTAGAAGAGAAAGAAAGTTCAGACATTCCCTCCACTTCAACCTCTGCTATTCAGGTATCACCTTCCTTCTTTACCAATATTGCAAATATTGATGAAGCTGATAGTCTCCGTAAGATCGATCTCTTGACTAGAAGTTTATACGAAGCCATGAACAGCAAAACTGTGGTTGAAAACCAAAACCTTGATCTCGCTGAAAAGCTTAAAACTGCCACCTTCAAATAGAAAAGCCTTCTAAAATTGAAGAAGATTTTTAAGATCAAGTATATTTAAATCAGCTAGTCAAAATCGAACGAGCAGAAGCTATCGCTGCATTAAAAGCTGAAAAAGCTACTGTTGAAGGATGGTGTAATTCTTCAACAAAGATCACTGAGATAATAAAGTCTCAGATTCCCCTAAGTGATAAACGTGGTCTGGGTTACAAATATGATACTCCAAAACCAACCACTGAGCGTTCAATGCTTAAATTTGGAACGTTCGTATCCTCAGTCGCTGGTACTTCATCTTCTCAGTGCTCCTCGTCCAATACACCAATCCCTGAGGAAACTCCTACCTCCTCAAAAGGCAAGGAGAAAATGGTTTATTCAAAACCTACCTCTGTCTCTAAAGACAAAGGTAAAGGAATTGTTATTTACCAGAATCCTCAGAAGGGTACCTTAGTACCAAAGCTGAATGCTTCTAAAGTTTCAGTTGCTCATCCCTCTGGATCAAGGAAGCAGATCTCTGGATCTATTCAGCGATCTACTCCTAGACTCAGAGTGGATGTCCTTGGTAAGAAATCTAAAGAACTGAATGTTCGTCCCATTTCTAAAGTCAATAGTTTACTTGGTGCTGGCACTTCTAATTCGAAATCAAAAGCTCAGCATTCAAATGGTCCTATAACTACTTTTAGTTATAGGAAATGTTATCACTGTGGACTTACCGATCATATTGCTAGTAAGTGCCCCACAACCACCAAAGCTGAGAAGATAGCTAAGGTGAAGATTGCCCCCAAGGCAAAGAAGACCAACCCTGGTGCAAATCAGGTCAAGGTGAATCCTACCACTGAGATTAAGAAATTAACCAAAGTGAAGAAAGACAAAGCTGAATCTTCAAATGCTGCGAAGACTGCTGAATCTTCCATTCCAACTACTTCCACTGACAAATGTATATACATGGTTAAGTGGGTACCCAAGAAAAACTAATCTTCCTTTGTATTGCAGGTTAAGAAGGGTATCTGGTATCTCGATAGCGGATGCTCTAGACACATGACTGGAAAGAAAAGCCTGCTCGCTGAATACAAGGAAGAGAAGGGTCCCTCTGTGACTTTCGGTGGAAATGGAAAAGGACATACCCGAGGGTATGGTGTACTTTCAAAAGGTACAACCTCCTTCAGAAGAGTCGTATATGTTGAAGGGCTGAAGCATAATCTTCTAAGCATCAGTCAGCTTTGCGACATGGATAACAAAGTAATCTTTACTAAGGAATCCTGCTTTGTCGCTGACAAAAAGGAGAAGATAGCTCTCAGCGGTTATCGTTTGGAAAATGTTTATGTAATAAACATGGACTCAACAACCACTGAGAACTCCTGTTTCTTCTCAAAGGCCTCATCTGATGTCAACTGGCTATGGCATAAGAGGCTATCTCATCTAAATTTCAAGACACTGAACACTCTTTCTTCAAAAGAGTTAGTCACTAGTCTACCTCAGTATTCATACGCCAAAGAGTCTTTATGTTCAGCGTGTGAAAAACGGAAGCAGACCAAAGCAAGCTTTAAATCAAAGCAAGTTTCATCAGTGTCATCTCCTCTACAACTACTCCATATGGATTTGTTTGGCCCTGTTAACAAACAATCCATCGCTGGAAAGAAATATACGCTGGTCATAGTTGATGAATTCTCTCCCTTCACTTGGGTAATGTTTCTCCATTCTAAGAGTGACACCCCTGAAGAACTCATCACCTTTGTTCGGAAGATGGAAACCCTGAACAATCTGACCGTTCGCTCAATAACGAGTGATCATAGGACTGAATTCAAAAACAGTTCTCTTGATTCCTTCCTTGAGAGTAAGGGTATTTCTCACAACTTCTCTTCAGTGAGAACACCGCAACAAAATGGAGTCGCTGAAAGAAGAAATAGAACAATTATTGAAGCTGCACGTTCAATGCTCAGCGATTCTCACATGCCTACTCAGTTTTGGGCAGAAGCTGTCAACACTGCTTGTTTTACGCAAAACAGGTCGCTGATAGTTAAAAGATTCAAAAAGACAGCCTATGAACTCTTTCATGGGAGAAAGCCTTCAATCAGCTTTCTTCACATCTTTGGATGTCAGTGCTTCATACTGAACAACAGAGATGCTCTTGAAAAGTTTGATCCTAAGGATGATGATGGAATCTTTCTTGGATACTCCTCAGTTTCCAAAGCCTTCAGAGTCATCAATCGTAGAAGACAAACTGTAGAAGAAACTATTCACGTCACATTTGACGAATCCCGTTCAGCGAACTCTAAACAGTCCGCTGATACTGAAGAACTGAATCAATGGATGTTTTCTCATCTTGGTGATTCAGAAGATATTCCCACTCCTCATGCTCATCCAGTAGAAGATGATAGTCCTCCTATCATTCCAAACATGCAGAATAGTGAAGCTGAAACATCATGGGTCTCAGCTGTTCCTATAAACACTATACCTACCGCTGAACCAAATGCCTCAGACATTCCATCTATCTCCCAGCAATCAGTAAATGAAATGACAAATGCAAGTATTCCTCTCTTAGCTGAAACTCCAGAAGTAGCTGAAGCCTCATCTTCAGCTCCTTCAGTTCAAGATGAGTCAGCGACTTATGCTCCGGCTCAGCGATGGACCGTAAATCATCCAATTGATCAAATTCTTGGTGATCCAAACGCTGGTGTTCAGACTCGACGAAGTGCATGTAATATTTGTTTATTTGTTAACTTTATTTCTCTAACTGAACCAAAGAAAATAGATGATGCCCTCAAAGATCCAAACTGGGTCAGCGCCATGCAAAAAGAGCTGACTGAATTCGAAAGAAACAATGTTTGGAAACTTGTTCGGAGACCAACTGATAAAACAGTAATAGGCACTAAATGGGTCTATCGAAACAAGTTGGACGAACATGGTACTGTAACCCGCAACAAAGCTCGTCTTGTTTCTCAGGGATACAGACAAGAGGAAGGTATAGATTATGACGAAACATTTGCTCCAGTAGCAAGACTTGAATCTATTCGTCTATTCTTAGCATATGATGTACACAAAAACTTCAAAGTACATCAGATGTATGTTAAGTCAGCGTTTCTGAATGGAAAGCTGAATGAAGAAGTGTATGTGGAACAACCTCCAGGATTCTCAGATTCTAAGCGTCCAGGTTATGTTTATAAACTGGATAAGGCACTTTATGGCTTGAAGCAAGATCCTCGTGCATGGATTCTCAGATTCTAAGCGTCCAGGTTATCTTTCTACTTATCTCCATATTGAAAAATCTGAGCGAGGTAAGATTGACAAAACTCTATTTTTTAGAAAAGTGAAAGGTCATATCATTCTAGTTCAAATATATGTTGATGACATTATATTTGGTTCTACTAACCCTGAGCTTTGTACTCGTTTCGCTGATAGAATGAAAGATGAGTATAAAATGAGCATGATGGGTGAACTAACATAGTTCCTTGGTCTTCAGATTAAGCAAACTGAAAAAGGAACTTTTATTAAGCAGGGAAAGTATGTTAAAGATATGCTGAAGAAATTTGATTTAACTCATAGTTCAGCTATGAAAACCCCTATGGCACCAACGCTGACACTTGACAAGGATTCAAAGGGAATACCTGTTAATGTCACGATGTACCGTGGGATGATCGGCTCTCTCTTGTATCTTACAGCTAGCCGACCCGATATTATGTATGCAACATGTTTGTGTGCACGATATCAAGCTGAACCTATGCTATCTCATATGAAAGCTGTAAAGCGAATCTTTCGATACCTTAAGGGTACAACGAACCTAGGTCTTTGGTATCCCAAAGATTCAGGATTCGATCTAACCGCCTATTCAGATAGTGATTTTGCAGGTTGCAAATTGGATAGGAAAAGCACCACAGGAGGATGTCAGCTCCTGGGTGGAAAGCAGGTAAGTTGGACAAGTAAAAAGCAAAATTCAGTATCCACTTCCACAACTGAAGCTGAATATGTAGTTGCTGGAAGCTGTTGTTCTCAAGTCTTGTGGATGAGAAATCAGCTACTAGACTATGATCTTCAGCTCTCCAAAATTCCAATCTATTGCGACAACACAAGTGCCATCGCTATAGCAAACAATCCAGTACTACATTCAAAGACCAAACACATAGAAATCAGATATCATTTTATCAGAGATCATGTGATGAATGGTGATATAGAACTTCATTTTATCCCAACTGATTATCAGTTAGCTGATTTATTTACCAAACCTCTTGATGAGACAGGATTCAACTTTCTCATCAGCGAGCTTGGAATGCTGAACTTTGAAGGGTAAAATCCTCAACGGTTCACATTGATCAGCGATAGGATAAAATCAACTCGTATAACCTATTCAATCATCTTCTCTCTGAATAAAACTTGGTTAAGATGATATCAAGGTATGTTTTCTCTCTCCGACAAACGCATGAAAATGCAAGATTTCAAAACAAAATGCATCGCTGAATATCTCTTCCTTAACAGCGATATTTTGAAATTTCTTAAAACCATCACTGATACTTTCATTCAGTGCTTCATGTTTGTAAAAGAGTCCCTGAGCTTTCAAAACCTCAGAGACATCCTAAAAGAACATGAAAGGACAGTTGTGACGTCATTACAACGGATAAACCCCGGCACGTTTCTCTTTCTGACACACGTTTGCACGTCTCGTTCAAACTTCCAATCAAATGCAAACACGTGTCCGTGTCATGATGAAAATCTTTTCCCGCTCAAGATTTTCTCTCTCTAATCTCTCTATATAAACAAACTCGTGGTTTATATTTTTCTTTTACGCGAACAATCTTCCTCCACAAGAAAGAATTCACTGTTGCATTTGTACTTTCTAAAACTTCAAGAACTGTTCATCATCTTCTTCATCAAACATCAAGGTTAATATGTTCTTATTTATTATCGAATGCGTATAACTTGTTTCCGATCTTTTCCTTGTTTTAACAAGATCAAACAAAAGAACTTCTTAAAAATGAAATCATTTTTTTCATGGTTTTATGAACACAACCATTTCATGGTTGTTCTTCAAGTTTAAATGCAAAAATCTTAAACTTGTTCTTCATTCGTTTCCAGAATCTATTTCTTCATAGAAAACTGGATAACAAGAATAAATGGGTTTTACTTTTCGTTTCTTAAAATCAAGAAAAACCCTAATCTTCATTAAGACATTTGTGTCTGAATGAAATGGATAAAATTTGAACCATCTTAATGGAAAATCTTTCCACATTAAGATTATTCTTATTTGTTAACATCTTTGGTTGAACTGATAATACAGAGAAATGGCAACGTCTGACATTCCTGCTACCGCTGAGAACATCTCCGCTGATTCTGAGGAAGTGGAATTTATCAAGGCTCCTCAGGTTAAGTTCACTCTGGAACAACTAGATTGGACCAAAACGAACAACCTTTCTACGCTTCTCGAGTTTCCTCCTCGAAAGCAAGTCACACATTTGAAAGATGCTGTGAATTTCCTAAATAATTGCTGCATTTCAACAGCTCTGACCATCTCACCTCCTGCAAGTCAGCTACTACTATCCCAGTTCTGGTACACTGCCAGACACTCTCAGTTACCATCCGCCAAAGATCCCTCCAAAACAATTGATTGTATCCTCAGCGATACTGAGTATGGCACGATAAAGATCACACCTGCCATCATTCGCAAGGCTCTGAACTTTCCCAACGCTACAAAAGAAAAGCCTTTTGTTCCTTTCCCTGACCATAAGAAACTCGCTGACAAAGAAGCTCTTATTGCATTTTTCGATGCAATGGGCTATGTATGGGAAATTGGCAGAGACAAGAAGCCCGAGAAGAAGCTGACCCTGCTAAAGAAGTCGAAAATGCCCAGCGAGATGAACTTCATCTTCGCTCACTTAATCAGCTGCATGACTGCCAAGACCGGCTCCTCTGACCAAGCCGCTCAACCTCAGCAAGCAATGGGATACGCTCTGCTGAAAGGTATACACATTGACTGGGCATCTCTTATCTATGATGACTTGGTGCAAAGAGTAGACTCTGCCGCTGACAGACCTCCATGGGTTCCTTACCCTCGATTCATCAGCGCCATCTTCCAATATGGCCTGAAGGACAGCTACCCGCAAGAGGGCGACCTGAAACTCTCTCAGGTTGGCCCTAAGGTACTTGACATCAAACCAGTTGAAAATGAGGTACGTCTTTCTACCCTTTTAACTCTTCTCAACCCTTCTTCTTCTACTTTTGTGGCTCCTTCAGCGACAATACCCATCGCTGATACCCTGGCCACAAAATCCTCTCCTTCTAAGAAAAGGAAACAATCATCTACCCCACTTGGTTCTAAAAGGATCAAGAAAACAAAGGAGCAACCCCAGCAATTTCATGCTGAAGACTCCTCAGCTCTTATTGCAGAGCTGAAGGAACGTTCAGTGGTACGCTCTGCCACACCTGAACAACCCATCCATTCCATCCCAACTTCAGCGTCTCTAAACGCTGAGGTTACAAACTTGGAACCTACCCAACCTCCTTCAGTCTCTCAAAAGACTGATGAAGTGATTTTCAGCGAATCCAACGCTGAACTCAGAACCCAACCTCCATTCTTATCATTCGCTCCTCCCTCTACTCATTTGGTCTCTCCTCCAGTTTTCGCTGGAGATGCCATCATTTCTACGGAAACTAAAGCTGATACTCCAGGAATGATGAAGACAGGACCTGCAGGACAATCCATGGGCACTTTTGAAGATGACATGGAACATTTTTCAGGAACCTGTAATTTTGACGAGTTCATCAATCCTCCTGCAGGTACACACCAACCCATAAACACTGTCACTAAACCCCAAACTTCTGAGCTTTCCTATGTTCACAAGTTCTTATATGTTACAGGTCCTAATTTGGGAGACATCAACGCCTCTCTAAAGTTCGTGGAGACAAAGCTGACAGGTCTCACCACTACTCTTTCAAATAACTCTACAGCTGTAACAAACGCTGTAGAGAATCTTACAAAGCTGACAACGGTGGTGGAGAAGAAGGCTTCCACAGATGACATGAAGCAGGTTGATAAAACTCTCAGCGACTTCGCCAAGGTGCTCGCTGACATCTACACAGACTACACCTCTCTCAAAAATTCAGTTTCATCCATGTCCAGCGAGGTCACAACGCTGAAGACATCGGTTGGACAACTAGAGGGAGATATGTCTACTGTAAAGACTGACTTATGCTTTGTAAAGGCCGATGTTAGTTCGATGAAAACGATGATCGAGCAGCTACTACATAAAGCGCATACTCCTGCTCCTGCCCCTGTCCCTGCATCTGACAATTTCACAGCGGCGGATCGCACTGAGCTGGAGAAGATCAATCCTGCTATTTCTGGCCTTCGAGACAGAATAGCAAAGATTGAAGTTTGTATAGGTATATCTGGCCAAGAAGACAGAGAACCTGCCAACGCTGATGAGTCAACTCATTCCTTCCCCACTCATCATGAGAAAGAGGGGGAGAAGAGCGCTGGAGATCTCTCCAAGAGCGCTGAAGACCTTTACCATGATGAATCAATCAGGGAGAGAAGAAGGATGCTGAAGAAACCACCGCTGGACCTCAGGGAGATGAAAACCCTGAGGAAACCGAGACCGCTGGACCTCAGGTAGATGAAAACCCTGAGGAAACCGAGAAGCTCGCCTCTGTATCTGAGGGGGAGCAACTCGAAGAAAAACTGATAAAACCGAATCCGAACCAGAAGATGATGAAGCCGTCGACATCCATGATAATGAACCATCCTCTTCTCCAAAGAATGATGATGATGATGACGAAGATGACGATGACTTCTTTATCGTCAAACCTGCTCCGAGGATCAAAGTTCTTAAGGGAATCTCGATAAATGAACCTTCAGGGGAGCGGACAAAGACAAAGCCCTCAGCCTCTGGAGCTGAGAAAGGCAAAGGCAAAAGCGTCGCTGAAGATGACAATCTGACGATATTGCTTGAAAAGCCGGTTTGTCAGGTACACTACACATCTCTCACTCCATCCCTCCTCTATCATACACTATCAGTTCTACTACCCAAGCCTATACACTTGAACAAATTTTCTCACTCTGATTCTACCCAAGTTCTTACTTGTAAGATCACTGTGATTCAGCTAGTCCTCTCCCATGTTTGAGGATATCGCTGAAGGTTCCACAACTGCGACTTCACCAATAATACCAGCTGCTGCTGAAGAAATAATCCCAGTCTTAGATTTAATCTCTGAGACTAATGAACCTGAAGAACAGCTACTCTCGCACAGACGCAGACCTTCCTTAGCTCCTCAAAAGCTAAGTGAAGAGGATCAGAAAAGAAGAGAAGAGATAATAAAGCAATTCGAGGATCAGCGAATCATTCTGAGGCATGATCAACTTCCTTCAGTTCCTCAAAAGTTCAGAATTTCCCAAAAGGAATACAAGGATCACCTCAGAGCTGAAAGATTAATCGCTGAAAGAAAGGAAGCTGAAGAAAAGGACAGAGAATACGCCATCCAGCTTTCTAAACGATCAGTGAAAGACCCCAAGCTGAAAAGAGTTCCTATTGAAGTTCAACGTCAGCTCTGGGAAGACGCCAAGATAATAACTGAAGAAAAGAGAACTGTGTCTCAGTCCACTTTAGCCTGGTGCAAAAAAAAGGTCAACTATAGACTCTCTCCTGCCAAAATCAAGAAGGTATTCATCTCTGGAAGAACAACCCTTGTTTCAATCGCTGAAGTCGAGATATTCAAAGAAGATAAGAAGTACGAAAAATTCTATGCTGAAGCCATAACGAAGTATGGTCTCTCTGAATGGTTGGAGATCAGGTTAGCCATCCAGAAGTCTCAGTCGAAGTACAAGGAACATGTTGAAAAGCTGATCAATAAACAAATCGACTTAGTCTACTCCTGTGTGGATATTCCTCCTCCTCCTCCTCTCGAAAGTCAGAAAAGAAAGGCCTCAGCGAAGAAGAAGAAATCTAAATCTTCAATTGATGGCCCTGTCATACGAAATGAAATAGGTATTGGTTTTTCACGTGCTGAAGTCCTTGGTCCTTATCCTGATCTTTGCATGCTTGACACATCTCTTCCTCCTGGTGAGACTTTCATCCCTGGAAAAGTCATAAGCGAACCCTACGGGATATTTTCCCATGACTACGATGGTGGAAAGCATTTTCAACGCATCTCTGAATTTCACATCACTCCCATCGAACAGCTGAGAGATCTCATCTACTGGTGTGACTTCAGGAATGACCCTCAGGCACGACATCTGAAACCCTTGATTTTTTAAGAAGCGTTGATCAAAAGAAAACAAGGAGTAACCGTTCCTGACTGGATGATTCCCAGCACATCAATGACCCTTGATGAACTACTCATTAAGGAAGAACCCTTTACAAACTGATATGATCGCCTATTTCTCTATTGTATCAGTTATTCTTTTGTACTTGTAATTTATTTCGCTTGTACTTGTAATCTTTCCATTTCTCTTTGTAACCTGATTCAAAGTTTTAAAGAAAGATTTCAGCGAATGTACTTTACTCCATCAGTACTGAAAAGATCCCAAAAAACAGTAAAAGGGACAAATATTTTATGAGTTCTTTTTATCCTTATGTTTTCATTAAATAGCAATTTTCTTTGTTGCTATGTCATAATCAAATAGGGAGAGATTGTTGATCCAAACACTCAGTGATTTGATAATGACCCTCTCTTATATACATAGTGAAAATTGTAAGTAAACAATATGTATCAGAGTTTCACTATCGCTGATAAGTACTAAGATCTTACAGTACCGCTGATAGGAACTCTTGCTCTTTAAATTAAACATTCAGCGAACACTGTTCACCATTAATGCTCTGAGTCTGTTCAGTCATTATGATGATCGCTGATAAGTTAGTTGTTTACTTATGATCCCTGAAGACAAGTTTCACGTCAACAAAGGTTCTACGCTGAAGTCGAAGATCAAGCTCAAGAACCAGCGACAAGTCTCCTAATGAACTGATGCGGATCAGCGAAGACTCAGATTTGTCCACTCAACGTGAAGTATCAAGTACAAGACTTCAGCTATCGCTGAACTTTATCATTCGCTGAATAGATAATGACAATGCTCTGAATCAACGAAAGCTGATCATGAAGTCCTCCGTACAAAGTACTTTTGTCTTAACCACCCTTGCACGACTCCGTACGAAATGTCAGAAAAGAACCTCCGAATGTCTGAAATCGTACAACCACTCTGATACTACACTGTTCATCCATGCAGCTACTAAGGTTGTCAACAAAGGTCAATGACATGCAACCAACCAACTGATGACACGTGTAAAGTGTATAATGACTTGCATTAAATGCATGCAGTATATAAAGAGATGAACCCACTTCATTTGAAGTAACTTGCTAACTCTGGACAAGTTCAATCTCTTATCTCAAGATAGGTTATTATTAGTAATTTCCTTATCTCTCTTAGTGCAAGAAACCTTAGTGTTCCAACTTGTTTAGATTTAGGTTTATCCTTAATCTTGTTTCCGCAACAAGCTGTAAATTGTCAATGATTTTTCAATAAACAATTTAGAAAAGTAAAATCTGTGTGTTTGTATTCAACCCCCCCCCCCCCCCCCCCCTTCTACAAACTTGTATAGGCATTCGGGACCAACAGAAGAACAGTTTAAAACAGAATGATGTCTACCACAAATCTTGAAACAAAGAGGATCACTTGATATTAAAAATCAAGGAAAGCTCTGATACCAGTTGTTGGTTCCCGTTTAGTTTAAACAAGATTAACAAATATATTAGTTCGAGTTTATGTTTGATGCGGAAGCGTATTTGAAGAACTAACAGATAAGTTTGTGTAGAAACAATACAGAATATAAAGAAACAGTGATCAGAATATGATATCTCAAAGATTACTGAGTTTCAATATATAATAAGAACATCAAGAACAGATTAAGAACTATTTGGTGAAAGTGTAATGCTTAACAGGTTTGACGATATAAAGTGTAAGCATGAAACTTAGATTCTTAGATAAGTCCTTAAGATTGTTAAGGAATATCTCAACAAGAGACTTCCTTTTATACTACTCTAGGGGACCATAAAACATAAGCTGCTGTTAGAACGGATGGCATGAACAGTCGAACGGATCGCATGAACAGTTGTAAGTGTTGTATTGCATTTAATGGCGCAGACGTCTAAGTTGTACTAAGCCATATTGAGTCCACTCAGAGTTTGACACGTGTTGCAGTTGGACAGGGCATGCTATCATGCAAGTTGATGTACAGGAACAGTACCAAGATATTTCTTCAACAGTGGCAAGATATTATAAATATCTTCCAAGTCTTCAGTCTGAACCGCAGAGGCTCTGTAAAGGGTTACAGAGATTCTGAGGTCTGGTCTTCTGTAGAGCAGTCTTCACCGGGTTCCGAGTCTTGGTCTTCTTTGTGCGTAAGACAGAGGTTCTGTAGGACACCTCTGTAACTTCAGTAGCTTCTAGACCTTGATCTTTCGGAAGTGGCAGAGCCAGAGGCTTTCTTCACTTAGCCTATTTTTCACTACTTCTATAATGAGGAAGATTGAAGCTAACAGGAAGTCTCGATACGTTTTCGTGCGTAAATTGTCCCTTGACTCTGAGAGTGAGTGGATTAGGACGAGCCGGAATACGTCGGGTGAGCCTCGTTATTTCATCTGGCGTGCGATGTAGATCATTTACATATGATTTTTAACTTGGTTTTTGTATGTTGACAGCCATAAAATTTGAGGTCATGAAGCCAGATGCTAACTCTCAAGCGAAGATCAATTCGTTTTTAGAATTTAGCGTCGCCGAGAAGTCTTTCGTCGTGTGACACTCGGCGGATGACGACGATTTAGAATCTTCAGGAGAGAATCAGGGGGAGAAGTGTGAAGAGAAAGGAAGAGAAGAGGAAGAAGATAAGTCAAGAGGAAGGAGAGGGATGACGGGTAAGCTTTACTTTCCTTTTCTTCCTATGTTACCTCGATTCTTTTTCCTTTGTGTGCTTTGTAACATTCCTTTTTTCCAGGAGAGTCTCAACCTAAAGTGTTGAATGTTTCTGCTAAGAGAGCAGCTGAGCTGGAGCGTGCTCGTCAGGGCAGAGAGAAGAGGCTAAAAGCCATGTCTGCTGGACCTGAAATTCTGAAGAAGACGAGGACGACGACTCCGAGGGAGTCATCGGCAGGGGTTAATGACTCGTCGAGAGTCGTTATACCCGGAGAGATAGGGGTTGCATCTCCCAAGAAGGTGATTGCAGTGACACCCATCAATTCTGCGCCTCCGGCGAAAATGGTGAAGTCCTCGTCTGCCCCATCGAATCCTTTGTCAGCCGACAAGGGCAAGGAACACTCGACGGGAGGGGAGAAGGTCACGACGGTCAACTTTACGCTGCCATCAGACTTTATGACAGGTAATGTCCTAGACGGGACGAACCTGTTCCCTCACCTGGATAAATTCCTGCTTCCATCTTTCAGGGAGCGTTTTGAGGGGTTTCCTATCGAGGAGACGGGTGCCCATGTAGCCGGCTTGGTGTTCATGGTAAGTCTTTCTTTCAAGACTTAGTTTGTCTAGGCCCAGACTTCGTTGTCGTTGTCATTGTCGTTGTCGTTGTCGTTGTCCACTGATGATGTCTGTCTTTTATGGTTTCGCAGGCACTTCAAGCTTCCTTGGCCTTGCGAAGTGGAACGGCGAAGGTGAAAGATCTCTTGTCTGCTGCGCGCGAAAGGTAGAATGCAACATTGGATCAAGCAAACGATGCTACTGGTCGCACGGAGGATCTATCGAAGCGTCTTGCTGACGCTTTAAAACATATGGAGATCGTTAATCACGCGAAGGAGGATCTTAGCCATCGCTTGACGCAGTCCTTGTCCATGACTACCGAGCAGAGGGAGGAGATGGATAAAATTAAGGAATTCTTGGCCGCTGTTTCAAAAGAGGCCGAGGATTATAAATCCAAGGTAGAGAGTTTGGAGAAAGAAGTGCAAGATGCAAAGGACGAGGGCAAGTCGGTTTTTTCCATAGCTCGTCTGACTGCTCGAGCGGCGATCATGCGACGACATTTGCTGGGGAAAGACCCTCTTGCTTCGGCGAAGGAGGAGCTGGACATCTATCTAAATGGCGTCGGGACCGAGAGGGATCTTGACTCGGATGATGAGAAGGACACTGAGGAGGAGGTGGCAGGCGAAAGCCTTCAGGACGGGACTTCGGGCATGAATGCGACGGATGCTCCTCCTTTAATTTAGGAATTTTATTTTGTTTGCTTTGCTGCTCGACTGTTGATGGTCGAGCGTGTACCTGACGATCTTTTCAGTAAATGCACTTTTTTTTTGAACTTGATGCTTTATCCAAACCATGTTTAATTTATGAATTTGAACATAGGACACATAGGAAATCATGCGACTGAGGCATACATTGTAATACGATGAGTAAAGCAAATATGTGAACACGCGATTAAAGCATTTTCTAAGTTAAGAGACTTAGGGGTAAAATCGTTTAGACTTTGCGATCGTACGATTAGATCGTATAATGACTTTGTATCGTATGCCCCTATGGAGGGATGATCAAGTCACATACCTGATCATGTATGTCGTGCGACCCTGCGAATATAAAGTCATATAGTAGATTTAGTGATTATTGTCGTGCGATCCTGCGATAAAATGATGTCGGGGGTTGGTCGTTGGCTAACCAACGACCCTCCGATGCTTAAGTCAGTAAACGTTTTGTGAGAAAAAATTGTATGAAAAAGAGTTAGAGAACGTACCATTTCAGACTCTCTCTATTTGCCCCCTGTCATTTATTACCTTATTCTTTTTGGGAGGAAAAGATAGGTTTTAAATGACAGAATGACACGGAGAAATATTGTCCTGTGTTGACTATGTTATCGTGCGACCGGGCACCATAGTAGACTTATCTCTGTGAAAAAGATATTAATTTAGGGATAGAGGAACGAACCTGTCGACTTTTGGCACACTCTTAATCTCCTGGATTCCCCATGACGTAGGGAATTTCAACATTTGATGATACGTCGAGGGAACGGCTTTCATTTCATGAATCCATGGTCGTCCTAAGATGATGTTATAGGCTGACACACAGTCGATAACACTGAACTTAGTCTGCTTATTGACTCCTCCGGCGTAGACGGGCAAGATTATCTCTCCGAAGGTGCTCGTCGCTTCTCCATTGAAACCGACCAAAGTTGTCGAACGTCGGGTGATTTCCGAGCGATAGATTCCCATGGCTTTGATGGTGTTGAGAAAAATGACATTTGCTGAGCTGCCCCCGTCGATCAAGACTCGACGCGTTAGACAGTTACCGACTGTGATGCTTCTGATACGAGTCGCCCAGGTCGACGTGGTCGAACACAATCTTCATGGCTTATAGCTCCAAATCTCCTTTGGGTCTAGACGAGCGAGGAATAGGCCGATCATCGGGCGCCTTACTGGAATGACGCTTGGCCGCTGAATACGTCAGACCACACACATCTGAACCACCGGTGATGCAATTGACGACCTCCGCATTCTCGGGGGTCGTCGTTCGATGTCCGTCAGCTGAAATAGCGACATCGTCGATGATATCTTTGAGATTTCCTTTCGGGAAATGATACGCTAATTCCTTCTTCAATGCGATACAATCGTCTGTCGCATGACCATGATCGACGTGGAAATCGCACCACTTTGATTTGTCTTTTTTAGCATCGTCCAGTCGGAATTCTTTGGCCACCGGATGGTTGCTTGGGTGGTCTTCAAATCTTCGACTAAGTGTTTAGCTGACCCTTTGAACCCATAAGAGGAGATCTGGGGGTACACGGGGAATTTAGTCGCGGTTTTAGCTTCTGCCTTCGTCTTGAAACGAACGTTTGAAATCTGACGCGCTGGCTCTATTCTGGATATGGCTTTCGACTTGAATTCTGGCTTCTTGACACCTAACGGCTTCTTGTCGTCAGTGTGTTTGCGACGAAAGGCTATGTCGTTATCGACCCTCATATATGCTAAGGTTCGAGCTCAGACGTCTTCGAAATTCTCTGAGGGATATTTGGTCAGATCGTTGTATAGACCCGAACTATCGTCCAGACCACGCTTATAGGCTTCGATCGCAGTTTTGATGTCACAATTGCGGATACTGATCATTTCGACATTGAATCTATTGAAATAACTTTGAATAGACTCATTGGTATTTTGCATGACATAGTACAGATCGCTAGTCTGCTTTTCCATCTTACGACTGCTGGTGAATTGCCGGGAGAATTGGTTGACCAATTCGGTGAACGACCCGATAGATTTGGGTTTGAGATTGATCAACCACTGGAGAGCTGGACCAGTGAGAGTCGCCCCGAAACTCTTGCACATGCATACTTCCTGGTACATGTGTGGAATCGAGATTGTCCACATGAGCTGCTTATACTGCGCGAATACTTGGGAGTGAAGGCAGGAATGTTATACTTCTTTGGGACCTCGATGGTGGCGATCTCGTTGATGAAGGGCGACGCCCAATACCCTGAGCGAGGCTCGACTTCGACAGGCACGGTTGCCCCGGGCAACTTGTCGAGCAAGGACAGGACGCGCTCATTTTGGTCTTCTAACATCTTCAAACGCTGGGCGACGGGATCGTTAAGATCAGGATTTGCCCCTGTCGAGGGATTGGTCCCTGGACTAGTGCCATTACCATGCGACGAACCATTGGTGTCCCCGTTGAACGGGACAAAATATGGCTCCGACCCATAGTGGAATTGTTGCGGTCCATTCTGAAATGATTGTGGTCCCTGCTGAAATGGCTACGATCTCTGCTGGAAAGATTGCGATCCTTGCTGGAAAGGTTGCGAACCACTTTGGAACGGTTGGGATTCATTCTGAAACGGCTGGGCGCCACCTTGCAATGGTTGGGATCCGTTGTTCAAGGGTGGTGGTCGGATGTGCTGAGGGGGAATCTACCCAGACTGGGGATTCGGAATGAATGGACCCGGCTGCTGATTCTGCATGAATGGACCTGGATGCTGATTCTGCGTGGTCGGGCCTGGTCCCGGACCTGGATTCTGGATGAATGGCCAAGGACCATTCTAGGGTCCAAAAGGATTCCCTAGTCGCGCGATCTCTTCAGCTGCTCTGCGATTCTGCTCTGCCATTGCATTGAGTTGATTCCTGGCAACCTCGAGATCCTGATACATCTGAGAGACGGCTTGCTGCGGATTTCCAAGGGCTGCCATTTTCCTGCAATAGAAAATAGAAGAAACTCCAAGAAACTATTAGTAGAATGCACGTTCGTCGAGGATTTTCTCTAGATGTAGTCCCATGGATGGCGCCAAACTGTTAATGCTAAAAATCGCACCAAAGGGACAACTTAAGGTCGATGTGGATTTAAACAACTAAAGAAAGAATCTTTCGACGAAACGTGCGATGAGGATAAAAATAAAGAAACAAGAGATTTGATGATGCAAGAAAAACCTCAATCGAGGAAAAAACTTGCGGATGACAGGGGGTGTCGTCGCTGCACTACGATCGGCAATCAGGGGCGATGTCCTTGGTACTGGCGTCGGTCGTACGATGATTACAGTATAAATGAAGAAAATGCTTCAAAATGTAAAGTACAAGTGTTTAAAGTATAAAACAGGTGTTTGTCGTGTGAATACAAGTGCAAAGAACTGTTGGTCGAAAGCTGTTGGCGTGCGTCGAGAGCGATGACTTGAGCTTTTCTTCGAGTGTTCTTGAGATTGCTGTAGGGTTCTGGCTTTCAATACTTGATTTCCAGAGTTTGAGGGTTCTTAGCTATGAGCTTGAATGTTTTTCTCTGCTGTTCGGTGATGTTCGCTGATGATTGCTGATGTGTATCGGATGTTAACTGATGATCCTTGATGTGAAGACTTAGCTTGGTATTTATAGTCTTCGCGTCATTAATTAGCTCTATTAATGCTTTGATCAACGGCTACAATGGCTGGAAACGGTTGCTGGAGTGATTATCCATAATGTTCTTCGTCCGTTACGGGTGCTTGCTGTTAATGGCTTTGACTCCGTCATTAAATACTTAACAAACGTAACAGTCAAGGTTAACGTTAGCTTTGGTCAAAGGTGCAGTGATTTTACGCGATGGTCGTACAGGACGGGCGATGCTATGGTCGAGCGTCATGGGGGACGTACGACTTACCTTTTACGGGAGACGACAGATGTTTTCTGGGTTCTTGTTGAGACCTTATCTTTATACAAGATATAGCTTATAACATGCGTCTTACTTATTTTTGTCGTTGTCGGGCGACGTGATTTTTTGCCCAAACATATTCCCGGGATAATAATGGCACAGAGGACGAAAGAAGTTCCTCTGTGAAGTTTGCAGGGGTTGGGCTCGAGTTGTGTTGCTCTGTTTCAATGATTCCTTCTGCCACTATACTGGCGGAATCAGAAGTATGGGTTGCACTGGGAGGTGGTTGGGGTTGTGTGCCTCTACTTACTTTGGCATCTTTTCTTGCTTCTTCCTCTGTCATACTTCCTAACTCTATATCTATCTGTGTGCCTTCGGTTTCTACCATAATCTCTGGGCTCTTTCGTAGTGAATCATAGCAGGGATGATTGGGATAGAGTAAAGGATTCATGTATACTTCTGGGGTATTTGCCTGAATACCCTCAGGGGTTCTATCATCTTCCTCCAAATCATAATCAATTTCTGAGATTCTGAAGTCTGGGTTTTCAGTTGTCCAATTGGAGAGGGCTTTTGCTTTCCATCCTGAGGTATCCAAGGTATCTGCAAAATCATGGTGTTCAAGGAAGGCAGAGAAGTCACCCTGATCTGCATAATGTATTGGAGTGGGGGAGGGCAGAGGTTGTTCAAGGGCTTCTTTTTCATTTTCTGCTTCCTCTGCGATGGTCTGCAGAGGTGTTTGGGGTTTCTTGGTTTTCTTGTTTTTCTTGCATTTTGGTTTGGGGGCTCCCTCCTCAGAAGTTTTGGATTTTCTTTTCTTCTTCTTTTCTTTAGGAGGAGGGGGAGGTGCAGAGGATCCAATCATGGTTTCTGCTGGTGGTGATTGTTGGAGAGGTGAGACACTTGTAGAAGTGCCCTCTGTGGGTTTCTTTGCTTTGGGTGCCTTCTTAGATTTGGAGGTTGTAGCAGTGGTTTTACTTTTGGAAGCAGAGGTTCCAATTGTGCTTCGCAGAAGATGGAATCTTTGTTGTACCTGCTCGTGCTTAGCTAAGGCCGCTGCCCATTTCTCATCACTCATCCTCTCCACTACCAGAGATCTAATAGGGGCTCCTAGACGTGGGGGTATCACCGGACTCGGTTCTGGAGTCCTGTGATCGCGTATGTAATCTAACCTAAGTTGCTCACCATTTGCATATGACAGAAGGGCGGATGGTAGAGGTCTGCAAAAATTATAACCGTCCACATGCTCTGTTGGGCTATTCTTTGCCATAGCGTAGGTTTTGACAACTGGTCCCTCCATTGGCCATTTTTCTATAAGTAGCAGATGTAACATTCGGCAAAAAAATCGAAACTTCCAGGTTAGCATCTGTTAAGCCCTCACTAATGTTAATAAAGAGAATATACCCTAATAGGACTCATCCAGAAAATATTAAAGCGAAAAATCGCTAAAATTCCCGGTAGTAGCTTAAAAGACCCGGTTTTGACCCAAGACTAACCGGAACACCTTGTGAAATGCCAAAATACCATAAATAACATATAACCTATATAAAATATAGGGTTTTACTTTATATACAAATCTTTCTTTTTACAAGATTTAATAAAAAAAAAAAAAACAAGAAGGTATTTTAGAAGCTTGTTTTTGCAATTAAAAGTCTAGTAAAGAAATTTGTTGTACAAAATTGGTTTTGGGCTAAAGTTTTAAAAAAAAATAAAAATTCATCAAGGGTTGGGGGGGCCATGAAGGGGCCGGCCACCCCCCTCCCCTCTATTAACTTCTTTTTTTTTCTTCTTATTTGCTACTTCATTTTAAACTTCATCAAGAAACCATCCATCTTCCTCTTCTCTCTCTCTACCCTTCTCCTTCTTTTCTTCTTCACTCTTCTTCAACCAAAGATACCTCAAAACTCCAGAAAATTTCAGTTCTAATACAAGTATCCAAATACGAAATTTCAAGGTTTAAAGTACTTGCATTATCCTCCCAAGGTAAGAACACTAAACTAAGTGTCATTTATGCTCTTTTGGCATCTTTTATGCCATTTTCCTACCTTGCTCTACATTTTTAATCCATCCAAATGGATGAACTCTTTTTCTTGTTCTAGAAGTGAGATAAAACACCAAGGACATGAGAAATGTCCATAAAATGGTGAAAATCTATGAACTTCCATTATGAACTTAAGAAAAACAAGCAAAAATCATCAAAAATGTCCTTCTTGTATTACAATCTGAGTTGTAGACTTATGCATGCACATTTTGTTTTATATTCTGGGTTTTTGGCCTTCAAATGATGTTATATGATGTTGGGATTAAGTCCTTAACAAAGGAACCCACATCTACTAATAATAGAAGGCCTAAAATGCGATTTCCTTGTGAAAGTTAAAATTCCAGAATCTGCCAGATTTATTGCATGCACTTTGGACGACCATATCTTGGTCAAATCATGTCCAAATTCCTCCATTTTTCTTCTGGAGTAAGGTTTAATGAGTTGGGAGTCGAACCCCACTGGTATCATGCAAAAACATTGAGTTTTGAGCCTTAAACTCCTTAGAACAAAATTGGTGTGCAGCAGTTAGTCTGACAGATTTTTGTGTCAGTTTATTTTGTATATAACTCTTTGAAAAATGCATAAAACTTTCTCATTTTTCTTCTGGAAGCTACTTATATGAGTTAAGTTTCACATGCAGTTGGTTTCATAAAAATATATGGTGTTTTGGTCACTCAAACAATTTTTACAAGTCAAGTGTGTCAATCTGTCCAAGATTGACAGATTGGTACATGCAACTTCATTTGGCCATAACTCCCTCAAAACTTATCAATAATTTATGAGTCTTTTTCCATGAGATGCTTCTATGTGTTAGGTTTCCAGAGCATGTAAAAACTCTGCATAATGTTGAGTTTTGACCTTCCAAAGGTCTGTTTTTCACAGAAGGGTGCAATCTGTTTTAGACCCTGTATAACACAAGTTAATAAAAATTATTTGGACCCCTTAAACACCTTCAAAATTTATGAAATTTGGTCAAAATAGCCTTAACTCAGTATAGTACTACATATAAAAAAATGAGTAAATTTGTCATTCCAGAAAGTATATTTTAATAACCATTTTTGAGGAACAAAGTTTCTGCCAGATTAAGTATTTTGGAAAAAGTGTGGGATTTTATTATTTTAACCTTATAGGTACATATACATGATTAAAACATTGGGAAAATGTTAAATTCATCATTTCAAATTAAATACTAAAGCAAAGGCATTTCACAAGAGGTGGACTAAATTAGCTAAGTTCAACCTTGAGTAGCTATGAAGGACTTATAGAGCTTATTTGACTTTATAGGAGACCCGTAAGGCATTAAGCGATCAAGCTTGCGCAACTTCGCGTCTACACGTTAAGGTGAGTAATCACAGCCCCGTTTTTACTTGTTTAAATGTTTGGGGTGAAAAGCATGTTATGTTTTTAAAATGCTAAATGATTCATGATATTAAATTGTGGATATTTATGCTTTGAAGAATGAGTACTAAAGAATGGACAATTGTACATAAGTGATAAAGATATGTTGAGTGATAATGAAAATGGTAAGTCCCCAGTAAATACACTACTTATTAACTCGTAACGAGCCGGTGATACTTGTGGATAGCGCTATTTGGTTTGACAAACCCACCTTAACTGACGAGTAGGGGTGCACTTTATCTGGTAATAATGTTCTTCTCACGTGGGTTAGTATACCACCTCTGAGGTAGTTCGCGGGGCGTAGATTGTCGGAGGCTTAGTAGTGGCTCAACCCTATTATATCTTAAAAAAATCACTCATTGTAAATTGTACTCATAAACCTTTTAACTTTGGAGCTTGTCATGAACGAACGTTTCATGAGAGTAACCATTGGAAGAAAAATTGTTGTGTATGGAAAAACCTGTGAACTCACCAACTCTTTGTAGTTGACCTTTTGTTTTAAACACGCTTTTCAGGGGCTAAGAAGGTAACTGACAAGGTTTAATTTAGCATGCATGTCGACATCAACCGAGACTCGTCTTTTGTCATATCTTGATAAAAACATTATTTTGGGTTACATGTAAACTTTGGGATTGTAAACCCTTAACTTTAAATTTTTGGGACTTTGTAATGTATACTTTGTGTAATTGTATGGTTGGTGTTGTTTATTTCCTAATGCTATGAAACTCTATCTGTTACATCTCGTGTTTCCGCTTTAGCGGGGTGTGACAGAAATTGGTATCAGAGCTATAGGTTATAGAGAATGCCGGTTTTCTTATGGAAACCACATCTATAACCCAACCATAACGCAAACTATCTTCAAAACGGTTTTCGAAAGGATTGTCTAAAATCTGGAGCATGTTGCTAATATAACCAAGTCGAATGTCACATTATTATACCTCAATTAAACAAAGCCTGATCACCTATGTTTAATTCGGGTAACTATAATGAGAGACTCGGGTTGGTCATAATGGAAGTATGCTTAAAATAAATTTTCTACTTGAAATGGGAAAACATGATTTTGCGTGTGTCTGTATAAACATTGCATATTTTAGGCACTTACAATAACACACTTAATAACAAAGTCTACTATTATCGCAGCTCACTATGTCGTCTGAATATGACCCGTCCGAGCACACCCCTTCGGAGCATACCCATTCCGAGCACTCGTACTTGGCAGACCCCTCCGGCTATGTTACTGGCCGACCAAGGGGCAATGCACCGGTTGTAGTTGAGAGAGACCCGTATGAAGACGACCAGGAAGAATCCAGTGCACCACTCACTTTGTCCCCTCCACGTATCCTACGAGGACCAAGAGTTAGAGCCACGGCAAGGAAGAGTGTCCCATTACCTAGACGTGTGAGTCTTACCCAACCACCTAGAGGCGAAGGAGGGACCTCCCGATCCGGAGTGCAGCGAGGAAACCCCCAGGTAGTAACCGGAGTGCCTGTGGCTCACCCTCCTGGCATGACTGCCCAGGAAAGCCATTGGGTTCTAATGATGTCTCACGACATACAACTCCATGGTGAGAGGTTGGACCAGCAGCACCAAACACTGAATGGAGTGATGGAAGTACTGAAATCACATAGTGAAGCCTCAGACCGAACTATGGAGATCATTGACATCACAAGGAGGGAGGTGAGGGCCCTACGTAGGTACCTGGCTTGGGTGATAGGAGCCTTGGTTTTGGTGTTGGGACTGCTGTTGTGGGCACTGATGCATTAGAGGACCACTATTAGAAGCTTTTGGGGATTTATTTAAAACTTGAACTTATATTTTTGGGGCATGTAGCCATTAAATTCCAAACATTGAAATTTTTTGTTAATTGTTTCTGTTGGAATTTGAATATTTATGGTTTATGAATGAAATGCTTGGTTAATGTTTACGTATCTCAAGTACTTTTAGATGCATGATTGTGAAATTATGGTATGTTGTTATGACAATACGTGTAGATAACAAAGATAGTATGCATGAAGTAGTACCATAACTTAGATTAACATAACAAGTAGGAAGTGTAACCAAATAATAGTATTAGTAACCATGCGACTAAACCTTTAATTAAAACCATAGCTGTAGGACTATGCCTCCAAGAAGAGAGAATCCTGAAGTCGCACGGCTCGTGGCGGAGCAATTTATGGCTGCACTTCCGAACATTGTCAGCCAAGTAGCAGCTGGGCTGAATGCTAATTCAAGCAATGCGGGAGCGACTGGAAATCGGGAATGCACATATAAGACCTTTAGGGGCTGCAACCCTAAAGAATTCCATGGAACTGAAGGAGCTGTGGGATTACTGACATGGATTGAGGGTATGGAATCCGTTCTTCATATCAGCAAGTGCACAGAAGGAAACAAAGTAGAATTTGCTGCTTGTTTGTTGCAAGGCCGAGCACTAACATGGTGGAACACACAAGTACAAACCCGTGGACGGGAAGCGGCTTACAACCTTACGTGGGAAGAGTTCAAGAAGCTACTCAAGGGAGAGTATTGCCCAAGAAGTGAAATCCAGAAGCTGGAGGCAGAACTGTGGAATCATGAAATGAAGGGAAACGATATAGACTCTTACACTGCCCGTTTCCATGAGTTGGCAAAGCTGGTGCCACATTTGGTGACGCCCGAGGAAAACAGAGTGGATAGGTATGTGTGGGGTTTATCTGAAGGAATCAGAGGAAATGTCACTTCAGCTGACCCAAAGACTCTCCAAGAAGTAGTAAATTTAGCAACAAGACTCACCAACAACGCGAATCGTTCAAGAACATCAGGGAATGACAAGGCCGCTGGGAAAAGAAAGATAGAAGAGCCTGCAAGAAGGCAGTTTGGGGGAAGAACAGACAAGGGTCATAGGGTGACAGGAAATTTTGGGGTTCAAGCACAGGTCGAAGAGAAGGAAAGAGGGCTATGCCCAAGATGCACCAAGTGCAATAATCGACACCTCGGAAGATGCATCATTTGCTCCAAGTGTAGCAAAGGAGGCCATGTCGCTAAAGATTGCAAGAGCGGAGGAAGGCGAACATGTCACGAGTGTGGGAGCCCTGATCACTATCGGAACGCATGTCCGAGACTGAACCGAAGGCCTAATACAAATCAAGCGCGACCATTTAATCAAGGGAATCAAGGAGGTCAGGCACGAGGCCGAGTGTTTGAAATTGGAGCAGATGAGGCAAGACGAAACCCAGATGTAGTCACAGGTACGTTTCTCTTGAATAATCATTATGCAACAGTACTATTTGATTCGGGAGCAGATAGGAGCTTTGTATCACTAGAATTTAGGCCGAAAATTGACTTGGAACCTCAAAAGTTGAAAGAAGCCTATATTATAGAATTTGCTAATGGACAAGAAGTTAGGGCCAAAGATGTAATTATGAACTGTACCTTAAAATTGGCGGAAAAAGATTTTAGCATAGATTTAATTCCAATCAGATTAGGAAGCTTCGATATAGTCGTAGGTATGGATTGGTTATCAAAGAATCGCGCTGAGATCGTTTGCTCCGAAAAGATCGTCCGAATACCCCAAACCGAAGGAAGAGTACTGGAAATACAGGGAGACAGCTCTGGGAGGAAATTCAAAATAGTGTCGGGTATGAAGATGCGAAAATATTTGCGAAAAGATTGTGTTGCGTTTCTGACACACGTGGTGGATAAGGAGATCAAAGAGAAGAATATTCAAGACTTTCCAATAGTACGAGATTTTCCTGAGGTATTCCCAGATGAATTACCTGGATTACCACCACCAAGACAAGTCGAATTTCATATCGACTTAATTCCAGGAGCGGCACCCGTAGCGAAGTCACCGTACCGGTTAGCACCTTCCGAAATGCAGGAGTTGTCAGAACAACTTAAGGAGCTACTCAATAAAGGATTCATCAGACCCAGCTCTTCACCCTGGGGAGCTCCAGTTTTATTCGTTAAAAAGAAAGATGGTTCTTTTCGAATGTGTATCGACTACAGGGAACTTAATAAGCTGACCATCAAGAACCGATATCCTCTTCCTCGAATCGATGACCTGTTCGACCAACTTCAAGGCGCTACGTACTTTTCAAAGATTGACCTTCGGTCTGGATACCATCAAATGAGGGTTCGGGAGGAGGACATTTCCAAGACAGCGTTTAGGACTCGATATGGACATTATGAGTTCCTAGTCATGCCTTTTGGACTAACAAACGCTCCAGCAGTCTTTATGGACCTAATGAACAGAGTATGTCGACCGTACTTGGACAAGTTCGTAATTGTGTTCATAGATGACATATTGATTTATTCGCAAAGCAAGAAGGAGCATGAGCAACATTTGAAGCTGATACTAGAACTGCTCAAAGACCAGAAGCTGTATGCTAAACTTTCCAAATGCGAATTTTGGATTCGTGAAGTGCAATTTCTTGGGCATGTAGTTAATAAAGATGGAATTCATGTCGATCCGGCCAAGATAGAAGCCATCAAGAAGTGGGAAGCCCCAAAGACTCCGACAGAAATTCGTTCGTTTCTTGGTTTAGCGGGTTACTATCGGCGTTTCATTGCAAATTTCTCTAAGATTGCGCAACCATTGACGGCATTAACCCAGAAAGATAAAAAGTTCGATTGGGGAGAAAAACAAGAGGAAGCCTTTCAGACGCTTAAGCATAAGTTATGCAATGCACCGATCTTAGCTTTACCAGAGGGAGTTGACAACTTTGTGGTTTACTGCGATGCCTCACACCAAGGATTGGGGTGTGTGCTAATGCAAAAAGACAAGGTTATTGCCTACGCATCAAGGAAACTTAAGGTTCATGAAAAGAATTATACCACCCATGATTTGGAGCTAGGAGCCGTAGTGTTCTCACTCAAGATTTGGAGACACTATCTCTACGGCACTAAATGTACCGTCTTTACCGATCACAAGAGCTTACAACACATTTTTGATCAGAAAATGCTGAATATGCGACAACGGAGATGGGTTGAACTGCTTAGCGACTACGATTGCGAGATAAAGTACCATCCGGGCAAAGCTAATGTTGTGGCTGACGCGTTAAGCCGAAAGGAAAGGGTGAAACCATCAAGGGCAAGAGCCATGGGAACGATGGTCCGGACGAGCCTTAAGGATCAAATCCTCGAAGCACAAGAAGAAGCATTAAAAGGGGAGAATTTGAAGGGCGAAACTCTACATCATCTGGAAAAGGAATTTGATACACAACCAGACGGGGTGCGTTACTTCCGAAATAGAGTTTGGGTACCTAAGGTTGTCAATCTGCGATCAATAATCCTGGATGAAGCCCATAAATCAAGATATTCAATTCACCCCGGAGCCGATAAAATGTATAAGGATCTGAAGGAATATTATTGGTGGCCAGGAATGAAGAAAGATGTGGCTATGTATGTAAGCAAGTGCCAAACTTGTGCCCTGGTTAAGGCTGAACATCAGAAACCATCAGGTCTTCTTCAGCAACCGGAGATTCCCGAATGGAAATGGGAACAGATAAGCATGGATTTCATAACCAAGTTACCCAGAACTGGGAAAGGACATGATTCAATCTGGGTTATAGTGGACCGACTGACGAAATCTGCACATTTTCTGCCTATTCGGGAAGATTTCAAGGTAGAAAAACTCGCTCAAATTTACGTCAACGAAATCGTTATGCGTCATGGAGTACCCACTGCTATAATCTCAGACAGAGATAGCCGTTTTACGTCACGCCTTTGGCGGTCAGTCCAGAAAGCGTTGGGCACACGTTTGGACTTGAGCACTGCCTACCACCCGCAGACGGACGGTCAGACGGAAAGGACTATACAAACACTGGAAGACATGCTGCGAGCCTGTGTACTAGATTTTGGGGGAAATTGGGATACTCACTTACCGCTGGTTGAATTCTCTTACAACAATAGCTACCATACCAGCTTAAAGTGCGCACCATACGAAGCCTTATATGGACGCAAATGTAGATCCCCACTCAGCTGGTTGGAGGTTGGTGACAGGCAGCTGTTAAGACCCGACATAATACAGGAGACCACGGACAAGATCGTAACCATTCAGGAAAGACTGAAAGTTGCCAGAACTCGTCAGAAGAGTTATGCAGATAATCGCAGGAAGCCATTGGAATTTCAGGTGGGCGATAAGGTACTATTAAAGGTATCACCATGGAAAGGATTAGTACGTTTTGGGAAGAAGGGCAAGTTGAGCCCAAGATATATCGGTCCGTTTGAGATACTGGAAAAGATTGCACCAGTTGCTTACAGACTCAAACTACCACAAGAGTTAAGCGTTATTCACGACACATTTCATGTGTCGAATCTGAAGAAATGCCTATCGGATGAATCATTGGTGCTACTATTGGAAGATATTCAAGTGAGCGAGCAGTTACGCATTATAGAAGAACCCGTGGAGATACTTGACCGAGATGTTAAGCGGTTAAGACGTAGCAAAATCCCGATCGTAAAAGTTCGATGGAGTGCAAGGCATGGACCAGAATACACTTGGGAGCGGGAGGATTTTATGAAAAGTAAATATCCTCAGCTGTTCGTCAAGGAACTAACTGGGAATGCCAGTCATTAAATTTCGGGACGAAATTTCTCTAACGGGGGAAAACTGTAACATTCGGCAAAAAAATCGAAACTTCCAGGTTAGCATCTGTTAAGCCCTCACTAATGTTAATAAAGAGAATATACCCTAATAGGACTCATCCAGAAAATATTAAAGCGAAAAATCGCTAAAATTCCCGGTAGTAGCTTAAAAGACCCGGTTTTGACCCAAGACTAACCGGAACACCTTGTGAAATGCCAAAATACCATAAATAACATATAACCTATATAAAATATAGGGTTTTATTTTATATACAAATCTTTCTTTTTACAAGATTTAATAAAAAAAAAAACAAGAAGGTATTTTAGAAGCTTGTTTTTGCAATTAAAAGTCTAGTAAAGAAATTTGTTGTACAAAATTGGTTTTGGGCTAAAGTTTTAAAAAAAAAAAAAAATTCATCAAGGGTTGGGGGGCCCATGAAGGGGCCGGCCACCCCCCTCCCCTCTATTAACTTCTTTTTTTTTCTTCTTATTTGCTACTTCATTTCAAACTTCATCAAGAAACCATCCATCTTCCTCTTCTCTCTCTCTACCCTTCTCCTTCTTTTCTTCTTCACTCTTCTTCAACCAAAGATACCTCAAAACTCCAGAAAATTTCAGTTCTAATACAAGTATCCAAATACGAAATTTCAAGGTTTAAAGTACTTGCATTATCCTCCCAAGGTAAGAACACTAAACTAAGTGTCATTTATGCTCTTTTGGCATCTTTTATGCCATTTTCCTACCTTGCTCTACATTTTTAATCCATCCAAATGGATGAACTCTTTTTCTTGTTCTAGAAGTGAGATAAAACACCAAGGACATGAGAAATGTCCATAAAATGGTGAAAATCTATGAACTTCCATTATGAACTTAAGAAAAACAAGCAAAAATCATCAAAAATGTGGGTTTCCTTCTTGTATTACAATCTGAGTTGTAGACTTATGCATGCACATTTTGTTTTATATTCTGGGTTTTTGGCCTTCAAATGATGTTATATGATGTTGGGATTAAGTCCTTAACAAAGGAACCCACATCTACTAATAATAGAAGGCCTAAAATGCGATTTCCTTGTGAAAGTTAAAATTCCAGAATCTGCCAGATTTATTGCATGCACTTTGGACGACCATATCTTGGTCAAATCATGTCCAAATTCCTCCATTTTTCTTCTGGAGTAAGGTTTAATGAGTTGGGAGTCGAACCCCACTGGTCTCATGCAAAAACATTGAGTTTTGAGCCTTAAACTCCTTAGAACAAAATTGGTGTGCAGCAGTTAGTCTGACAGATTTTTGTGTCAGTTTATTTTGTATATAACTCTTTGAAAAATGCATAAAACTTTCTCATTTTTCTTCTGGAAGCTACTTATACGAGTTAAGTTTCACATGCAGTTGGTTTCATAAAAATATATGGTGTTTTGGTCACTCAAACAATTTTTACAAGTCAAGTGTGTCAATCTGTCCAAGATTGACAGATTGGTACATGCAACTTCATTTGGCCATAACTCCCTCAAAACTTATCAATAATTTATGAGTCTTTTTCCATGAGATGCTTCTATGTGTTAGGTTTCCAGAGCATGTAAAAACTCTGCATAATGTTGAGTTTTGACCTTCCAAAGGTCTGTTTTTCACAGAAGGGTGCAATCTGTTTTAGACCCTGTATAACACAAGTTAATAAAAATTATTTGGACCCCTTAAACACCTTCAAAATTTATGAAATTTGGTCAAAATAGCCTTAACTCAGTATAGTACTACATATAAAAAAATGAGTAAATTTGTCATTCCAGAAAGTATATTTTAATAACCATTTTTGAGGAACAAAGTTTCTGCCAGATTAAGTATTTTGGAAAAAGTGTGGGATTTTATTATTTTAACCTTATAGGTACATATACATGATTAAAACATTGGGAAAATGTTAAATTCATCATTTCAAATTAAATACTAAAGCAAAGGCATTTCACAAGAGGTGGACTAAATTAGCTAAGTTCAACCTTGAGTAGCTATGAAGGACTTATAGAGCTTATTTGACTTTATAGGAGACCCGTAAGGCATTAAGCGATCAAGCTTGCGCAACTTCGCGTCTACACGTTAAGGTGAGTAATCACAGCCCCGTTTTTACTTGTTTAAATGTTTGGGGTGAAAAGCATGTTATGTTTTTAAAATGCTAAATGATTCATGATATTAAATTGTGGATATTTATGCTTTGAAGAATGAGTACTAAAGAATGGACAATTGTACATAAGTGATAAAGATATGTTGAGTGATAATGAAAATGGTAAGTCCCCAGTAAATACACTACTTATTAACTCGTAACGAGCCGGTGATACTTGTGGATAGCGCTATTTGGTTTGACAAACCCACCTTAACTGACGAGTAGGGGTGCACTTTATCTGGTAATAATGTTCTTCTCACGTGGGTTAGTATACCACCTCTGAGGTAGTTCGCGGGGCGTAGATTGTCGGAGGCTTAGTAGTGGCTCAACCCTATTATATCTTAAAAAAATCACTCATTGTAAATTGTACTCATAAACCTTTTAACTTTGGAGCTTGTCATGAACGAACGTTTCATGAGAGTAACCATTGGAAGAAAAATTGTTGTGTATGGAAAAACCTGTGAACTCACCAACTCTTTGTAGTTGACCTTTTGTTTTAAACACGCTTTTCAGGGGCTAAGAAGGTAACTGACAAGGTTTAATTTAGCATGCATGTCGACATCAACCGAGACTCGTCTTTTGTCATATCTTGATAAAAACATTATTTTGGGTTACATGTAAACTTTGGGATTGTAAACCCTTAACTTTAAATTTTTGGGACTTTGTAATGTATACTTTGTGT
Organism: Saussurea involucrata; assembly: GCA_033807775.1. Lineage (NCBI taxonomy): Eukaryota > Viridiplantae > Streptophyta > Magnoliopsida > Asterales > Asteraceae > Saussurea > Saussurea involucrata. The sequence continues at coordinate 101,688,524 of CM066314.1, read as the reverse complement.
AATTGTATGGTTGGTGTTGTTTATTTCATAATGCTATGAAACTCTATCTGTTACATCTCGTGTTTCCGCTTTAGCGGGGTGTGACAGCAGAGGTTCTAGTATTACTCCTATGGTCCTCTGAAACTGTAGAGTAGGGAGTTCTTTGCTTTTGGACCCCTTTGCCTTTTGCGTGGAGATTATGTGGTCAATGGTGTTTACCAGCTCCTGCATCATAAGTGTGGCATAGTCCAGAGGCAAATCATGGTACACCCTTACATGATTGCCATAATCTGGTGAGAGGTTTGATCAAGGCTGCCCACTTTTCCAGACAGGCATCTGTTGAGGATGGAGAAGAGAGTATTCCATAGAGGGGGAGCCTGTTTCTTCTGAAGTCGTTTCTCTTCTTTAAATGAGTATTGTAGCCCAACATTTCTGTGAATTAACAGAGCTCTGAGTTTGAGGGACCTCTACGTAACTCTTGATGCCTAGAATTCCTCTGGTAGGAAGGCCAAATTCAAGGGAAAGCATGGTTCTGTTGAATTTCAGTTCTATGGTTTCTGAGTCGTCAGGTTTGGATATGTAGCCCTTGATTTGTCTACTTTCTTGGTCGTAGTAGCAGCTCTGCCAGAGTTGGTTGAGGTATCTGGCAGGGATTCTTTTGACGTTCTTGGTTAACAGAGGGTATAGGTAGTGGTTTTCAAGGATATTCAACAGAACGGCGTGTTCATCCCCAAAAGCTGTTCTTGAGGGTACCAAGTAATGGTTGTTTGGTTTGAGAGGAAGGATATTCTCATACTAGTCATGGTCAAAGAAATCTTGCAGGTGGGTGGTCGGAGCAAAGTCCACTGAGTTACCTGAATGGTCTTGCTCAAGGTTTCTGGCCATGGATGGGTTTTGTGAGTGCTCAGATTGAGCTGGGGAGTTCACCGGAGATTTGGAGGTGGAAGCCATGGAAGATTTCTTGAAAGAAAGGAGTAGAATATGGAGAAGTTGCAGGTTTTACAATGTTCGCCGGAGGTAATAAGGAGAAAGAAGTTCGTAAAATAAGGAAGGAGAACTAAATGGGGTTTTATACTGGAGTGAAACGGCAGAATCTGAAGCGGTAATAGGTAAGATTGAATAACCTTTGGGGTCCACACTCGAGCACTACGGCTGTGTGCACGTTTCAGAGGAACGTGTGGCATGCACGTACAGTGATAATGTGCCACGTCAGAGGTGTCAAAACACGATTAGACGTCGTGCGCGACCCATTAATGCCTGGTGCGTGGGCGTTTCTACTTCCAGATGTCTGTCACTCTCATAAATAACCCGCATGTTACATAATTTCCCTAAAAATCCCAAGTATCAGAATCGACAGAAGCTCTGTGGTGGAATGAGCTCTGTGATCTGAAACCTACTTTTTATCTATTCTGAGCTTGCACCTTTACGAAGAACAGTTGAAAAAGTACATTGGAAGTGATCGATAGAATTTTCGTACAAAATTTGCATTCACAGAGGCTCTGTTGAGCTCAGCAAAGGCTCTATGAGTGAAAATTTCATATAACAGAAAATTCATAAAACGTTTTGATTATCCAAAGTTTTAATTGTTTTAAACTGTGTTTTTAGGACATATTTGGAAATTGGTGTCCTAGAAAACTGTTTTGGAAAAAGGTTTTGTGCGAGACATTCTCCTTTTGATTCACCTTTGCTTGGCAAAGTACCTGACTTTTGTGGATTTGGTTGATCACTACTCTTCTTTGGCTCCCCCTTGAATTAACCACTTATGTAGATTAATTCAAGGTCCCCTTCTGCTCCCCCTTGACCTATGCTTGGATCAGATGTGATAAGTAATGTATAGAACATAGGTCAAACTCACCAGAGGCTCTGTGGAGATTGTCAGAGGTTCTGAGAATTCCCACAGAGGCTCTGTTGGGTACAGAACTTTTGATGATAAAGAATTTAAATGCAAGTGAGTTTAAATATATACATACTTACAAGAGGATCAAGTCTCACTTATAGAGGGATCAACTCATGTTTAACATACCTAGCTTACCCAACAAGAAGAGGAATCTTTTCACATCTAGTGCCTTGGTGATTAAGTCCGCAAGCTAGAATTCAGTGGACACAAAGTACATCTCAATTGTGCCTTGTTCAACATGATGCTTTAAGAAGTGGTACCGAATGTCAATATGCTTTATTTTAGAATGCTGTACTGGATTGGCAGAGATCGCAATGGCACTCTTTGAATCACAGAGGATTTAAATCTTCTGTATGTCAAGACCGTAGTCCTTTAGTTGAGTTCGCATCCACAGAACCTGGGAGCAACAGCTAGCAGCAGCAACATATTCGGCTTCTGCTGTAGATGTCGACACACAATTCTGTTTCTTTGAAGTCCAACTGACTAATTTGCCTCCCATAAATTGGCAACTCCTAGAGGTACTTTTTCGGTCGAGCTTACATCCTCCGTAGTCTGAATCTGTATAAGCCATGAGATCGAATCCAGAGTTCTTTGGATACCAGAGGCCAAGATTCTTGGTTCCCTTTAGGTATCTAAAGATCCTATTTATAGCAAGAAGGTGGGATTCCTTTGGGTTAGCTTGATATCTTGCACATAGGCATGTGGCATACATTATATCAGGTCTACTGGCAGTTAAGTATAAAAGAGACCCAATCATGCCTCTGTAAAGCTTGCACTCTACAGATTTACCACCTGGATCTGAGTGTAACTTATTTCCAGTTGACATGGGGGTCTTCATTACAGAGGCATCAGATAGTTTGAACTTAGAAAGAATGTCAGAGACATATTTTGCTTGATTGATAAAAATTCCCTCTGATGATTGTTTGACTTGGAGTCCGAGGAAGAAGTTTAGTTCTCCCATCATACTCATTTCAAACTCACTCTACATGAGTTTTACGAAATCTGTGGAGTGTTGTGCATTTGTAGAACCAAAAATAATGTCGTCCACATAAATCTGCACAAGCAGAATTTCCTCACCTTTACTTTTATAAAACAAAGTAGTATCGACTGTACCTCTTTCGAAATCATTACCGACTTTACTTTTATGCTCTTGGAGCCTGTTTCAGTCCATACAGAGCTTTGTCAAGATAGTAGACGTAGTTTGGGTACTTGGCACTTTCAAACCCTGGTGGCTGCTGGACGTATACTTCTTCTTGGATTTGACCATTCAGAAAAGCGGATTTGACATCCATTTGGAAAACCTTAAAACCTCTGTGGGCTGCGAAGGCTAAGGAGATCCTAATCGCTTCGAGTCGTGCGACAGGGGCAAAGGTCTCATCGTAGTCAATGCCTTCTGCTTGGCAATATCCCTTGGCCACCAATCTCGCCTTGTTTCTAATGTCCACCCCATCCTCATCCTTCTTGTTCCTAATGACCCATTTTGTCCCTATAGATTGTTTCCCTTTTGGCAGAGGAACTAGGGTCTATACCTTGTTTCTCTCAAACTGTAGAAGCTCTTCTTGCATTGCATTTACCCAGTTTGGGTCATCTAGGGCTTCAGAAACACGTTTTGGCTCGATCACACTGATAAAGTTTGTAAAGAAACAAAAAATAGAAGTGGCTGATCTTGTCTTGATCTTTTCATAAGGATCGCCAATAATTTGGCTCTGACGATGACTCTTCGTCCATTTTGTCATCTTAGGGAGATGGTCATTAGCATCATTTAGTTGAACCTCTGTGGTTGCACTCTGTGGTTCTTGTGCAACCTCTATAGTGGATGGTACTTTTTGTGCTTGAACTTGGTGTTGCAACTTGTGGAGGTAGTTCGATAAGAGTTGGAATTGATTCCTCTGGGGATGTAGAGACAGAATCCTCATTTTCCTCTGGTATTGTTTCCTCTGTAGTAGCTAGAGTTGGTAATTCCAGTGCCTCTGTAGTAGAATCATTGCTTGTATCATCTTCTGTTCGCTCCCCCTCATCACTTGCATCTGCACGATTCACAGATGAGGATGAAATATTTAATAGACTAGTTAGAGAAATACCTGACTCAGTCTGGTTGGCAGACTATGTTTCTCCAGAGGCTCTGATGGCTCCAGCAGAAGGACCAATATCATCATGGAACTTCTCTTCAAATAGAAGATTCAGTTCTGCTTCTCTTGTCTTTGAGATGCCAGAGGATTCCTTTTTCAGACCGAGTTCTGAACTGATTTGTTCATAAGTCTTCTGAAAAGAATCATCAAAATGACATTGATACTCTCCACAATGGTTCGAGACCGCAGAAGGTAAACTCTGTAAGCCTTTCAGGTAGCAGAGTACCCTATGAACTTCCCTTCGTCTGCTTTCACGTCAAACTTCCCTCTAGCTTCTCTGTCGTTTAGGAGGAAGCATTTGCATCCAAAGACATGGAAGAACTTGATGTTTGGTCGCCTTTGATTGATCAAGTGGTAAGGTGTCTTGATGTGTCTTTTTACTATCGTTGATCGATTTTAGGTGTAGCAAGCGGTTGATACTGCTTCTGCCCAAAAAGAAATGGGCAATCCAGATGCCGTCAGCATAGTTCTAGCAGCCTCCACAAGCGTGCGGTTCTTTCGTTCAACCACGCCGTTCTGTTGTGGGGTGCGTGCCGCAGAGAAGTTATGCGATATGCCTTCTTCTGTAAGGTAAGTGTTAGTGCAATATGTCTTCAAGGTTTAAATATAGAAAGGTCAAAGTCAAAGTCAATGTATTCGGTTGTATTGTGTTGTTTACACCTTGTAACGTGCTTAGGTATAAATAGCTTTGTTTAGACTATTCTTGTAAGGCTTTTGGACATAACTCTCATATTCTAATACAGAGCCGACATGAATACATTCTAAGCTTTCTCTCTCTACTCTCTCTCTCTAGAATTTCTCTCTAATCTTGATAGATCTTGGTTTAACAGTAAGCTTCAATGACAGAGTTTTTAAATTCTGTGCCATTGTCGCTTCTTAACTTTTGAATCCTGCACTCATACAGAACCTGGATTCTTTTCATCAGATTTATCAGAATGTTTGGAACATCTGATTTCTTTCTGACAAATTCCACCCATGTATATCTCGAGTATTCATCAATCAACACAAGTATATATTTCTTGCCGCCTAGGCTCTGTGTAGCGATTGGACCGCTGAGGTCAACCTGTAGCATATACAGAGGCCTAGGGAAAGACACATCAGTCTTCCCTTTATGGGAAGCTCTTTTGAGTTTACCCATTTCGCAAGAAAAACACAAATGATCTTTACTGAATTTGACATTTGGCAAACCTTTAACAAGATCAAGTTTAACAAGCTTATCTAGAGTATGAAAGTTAAGATGGCATAACCTGTTATGCCATAACCAAGCTTCTTCGTTCTTACAGGCAACAAAGCAAAGCTTGTCTTTCTTGTTCTTGACACTAAAGTTCATGAGGTACAGATCGCCCTTTCGTTCGGCTCGCAGAAGTTCAACTCTTGTATCTTCCCCTTGCAGAGAGCAGAAAGTTCTTTTGAACATGACGTCGAAACCCGTATCACAAAGTTGGCTAACACTGAGAAGGCTGTGTTTAAGGCCATCCACATATGCAACTTTGCAAACGGTTACGTTTTCCTTTTTGATGACTCCATAGCCTTTTATATACACCTTTTTGTTGTCTCCAAAGGTTACAGATCCTCCATCGAGTTTGTCTTTGTAAGAGGATAGTAGACCTCTGTCGCACCCGGAGTCTAGATACCAGATCGGCACATACTGCTTTTGTAACACAATTAGAGTGTTTTAGGTACCCATATCCAAATGGGTCCAGCTCTGTTAGGGGTCTTCAAGGTTGCCTTAGCATCCTTGGGTTTGGTTTTAACTTCAGATGAAGAACCATGTTGTTTCTTCTTACCCTTGAATTTTGCATTCTTTTTGGGTTTAGAGAGGAAACATTGCGGACTAGAGAAGTGTTTGTTTAATTGATGCATAAACTCAAAACAATGACAATAATGTATATGCGAAGAAGACCTATGTAGACTAGATTGTTGTTTGAACTTTTCATTAAAAACACTGAATAGGGGTACATAGGCTTTATTATTACAGTCTACCCTAGCATTTGACCTCCTATTACAAGAATACCTATGTAGACTAGATTGTTGTTTTGAAAATTCTCTGTTGAGAGTAGCCTTCTGTGGACCCCTTCCTCTGTGGTGAACTTCTGATGGTTTCACTGTCACAGAAGTAAAAGACTTGTTATTTTCCACCCATTTTCCCTTTTGTTGCCAAGTTAGTTTTTCTTGAAAAGGCCTTAGGGGCTTTGGTGCTTTCGAACTTGTTGGATTTTGAGAAGACTTTTCCTTTTCAACTTTGATTTTTTCAAGCTCAAGAGAGGTTTTGGCTTGTATACACATGTCCAAAAAGTCTGGACAGATAGGAATCCTTGTGATTTTCTCCTTAGGAGGAATGGTTCTGTTAAGAATTCCAGAGGGAAGATTAAATCACTCTGAATCATAAGGGACTATCTCTGACTCAATTCAGTCAGTCTCAGATTTGTCAGAGGATGAATCGTCCTCGTATACAGAGGTTGAGTCACTGAGATCTCTGTCGACAGAGGCTGGAGTTTCTGAGCATGTGCCATACTCGCTTTCTTCCTTTTCTTTGGGACTATCTTCCAAGTTAACAGAAGTATTTGTCAAGATTTCCTCGGAGAGTTTTTGTCCGACAGAGGATGTACAAAGGTTCTCATAAAAGTTGTGTTTGCCGATTTCCATTAACTTATTTTCAGAAACGTGTTTCAGTTTTTCTTCTGATGAAGCATGCATGAACTCAGGTGCCTCTGCCGATACAGTCTTTTCAGAGTCTATTGTGCCGACAAAAGCAACCTGGGTCTGAGTCTCTGGGTCATCAAACATGAAGATTCCTATCTGATCTTGAGTTTTCAGATATCTTTTGGGTTTAGAGGCTCTTTTGACAGAGGCTGAGGGTGATAAATCTGTGTTTTGATACCACACATTTATCATCTTCAGGGGTTTCCTCTTGTGCGGTTCCCCAGAGGTTTTATGCCTTTTGCTTACAGAGAGTAAATTAGGAAAACCGGGTTTTCTTGTACTTCCAATACAAAATAGAGAAGACATGGACTTGTCTCTTTTGGTTCCAGTATATGGATCTATATCACAGAAGCCAATTCCCCTTCTTCCTATTTGTGTATTTATTTTCCAGTACACCTTCTGTGCATCTTGATATTTCTTAATTAACAAATCTCTGTTGAGTAGGTCTTGATGTAAGACTTCTCTTTCCTTTTGAAAGAAGTTCTTAAGAGCAAGAATGTTCATTCTGTCACTCTCATTGTCCAAAAGTTCTTTGGTCTTAGCTTTAAGGGCAGAATTTAGTTCTGAAATATTTTCTTTTAAATGATTTAAATGTTTATGCCAATTGGTTTCAATTTCTTCCTTTTCCAAATATATTTTTTCCTTTTCTTGAGTGAGAAGTTTAGCTTCTCTCTCAAAGAATGCAAGCTTTTTCTTAATGTTGTCACAGATCTTTTTCAGTTCAGAGTAATCTTCTCTCAATTTAAGCAAATTAGCTTCTGTTTCATTAGAGTAAGAGTCAGAAGTGGATACCTCACTGTCAGAATCGTAGGAGCTGACTTCTGCCATACCGCAGAACAAGGTGTTTTTTTTCTCACCTTCATCAGAAGATTCATCGGATAGCCAGTTCTCTTGCTCCACCTTGAGCGACTTCTGAGCATAGTAATCTTCCTTCTTTTTATAGAAAGCAGAGTCCCTCTGAGGGTGATTTGGTTTGCTCCTGTAGTCTGCAGTATAGTGGCTTGGCTTGCCACAAATGAAGCATCCTTGGTTCTGGGTTGCATTCCCAGCTCTGTCACCTGACCTCTATTGGTCACCACCTCTGTCACCTCTATCATTTGACCTTTGTTGGTCATTCCCATCTTCTCTTCCCTGATTCCTTGGCTCATACTTCCATCCTCTATCATCTCTCCCATCACGTTCATTTCCACCCTTCTTCCGGTATCCTCTGCTAAACTCTCTTGTTAAAAGAGCTAATGATTTGGCTATTGAGGCCATTGTTGCCTCTTCTTCTTCCACCAATTCCTCTTCCTCACTGCCAACAACTAACACCTTCTTCTTCTTCTCTTTCTTCTCCTCCACATACTTCTCCTTCTTTGGTTTCTCCTTTGCTTCTGTAGCCTTACCAACAAGTGCAAGAGGCCAACCGGTTTGAGCTTTTGCCTATGCAATCTGAGGTTCTTGGGCAGCCAGTGTTCCGTAAAGATCTGACAGAGTCCAGGTGTCTAAGTCCTGATTAGTTTGCAGAGACATAGACAACTGGAGCCATTCTTCGTTTAGGCTCTTTAAGAACATGACGTTGTTCTCTGCAGAAGTTATGTGAATTCTAAACTTCTAACACTTGTTGATAAGAGAGTTGAACTTGTCGTATGTTGACTGTAGAGATTCTGTCGACAGAGCTTTGAATGCGTAGTATTCGTTGATGCATTGGGCTCTGCGGTTCTTCTGAGTCTTGGCCCCTCCCTCCAATTGTTTCTCCAGTTCCTTCCGTAGATCGTATGCAGATTCACGCGCATCTAGGGATTGGAAGAGGTCATTGGGTATGGCCATTATCAGAAGTCGCTTGGCCTTCTGAGCAATCTCGTATTTCTCCCAGTCAACAGGAGTCCATTTATCCTTCGTCTTTGGTTTTTCGTACTCAGCAACCTCTGGAGTATCATCTGTGGCAGGTACCCATGGTACTGTGACCATAGGAGCATAAGGTGGATTTCGGATATAAGTGAGGAGATCTTTATCAGTACCCTCGAAGAAATGAATCATTCGTATCTTCCATTGGGGGTACTCATTTCTTAGCAGAGTAGGTGGCTTGGTTAAAGAACCAGCAATAAAGAAGTTGATCGTGTTTGCCATTTTGAGCAGATTTGTGAGTACCAAAAAAACAGGGTATTGTTGGTTCCCGTTTTGTTTAAACAAGATTATCAGATCTATTAGTTCAAGTTTAAGTATGATGCGGAAGCGTATTTGAAGAACTAACATATATGTTTGATAGATTTAGAACACAATATAAACAAACAGTGAACTGGAAATAATATCTCAAAGTTTACTGAATATATATATATCAAGAACAGATTCAAGAACAGTGAGTAAGCAAAGCTTTAAAACAGATATGACTCTCAAAGTATATAAGCTATGTGTTCTTGAAGTTTTTCTCTCTTAATTCTCGATTCTTGATTAGGAAGAACTCAACTTGAGTCTCCTTTTATACTACTCAAAGGGGACCATAAAGCATGAGCTACTATTCAGAACGGACGGTATGAATAGTTGGAAGGATGGCATGAACAGTTGGATGTGCTGAATTGCATTTAATGCAGCAGACGTCTATTATGTACTAAGCCTTATTGAGTCCACTCAGATTTTGACACGTTGAAGTTGGACAGGGTACGTTGCCAGGCAAGTTGATGAACAGGTCCAGGAACAGTAGCAAGATATTATAAATATCTTTGAAGTCTTTGTTGAAGACCGCAGAGGCTCTGTGAAGTGTCACAGAGGTTCTGCGGTTTGGTCCTTTGTAGAGCAGTCTTCACCGGATTCCGAGTCTTTGGTCTTCTTTGCGCGTCTGACAGAGCTTCTGTAGGACGCCTCTTTAGCTTCTGTAGCTTCTCGACCTTGATCTCTCGGTAAGTTCGGCAGAGCCTCTGTAAGAGGCTTTCTTTACTTAGCCTATTTTTCACTACTTCTAAATACTTCTATGATTAGGAAGATTGAAGCTAACAATCTCCCCCTAAGTAGTGAAAAATAAAAAAAATGAACTTGAGTTTAGTTAGGCTAAGTTAGATAAGACAGAGGTTAAACAATACCTCGAAAGTTCTTTCATTCAGAAATATGCCAGAGGCATTTTACATTTGAGTTCAATGAAAGATAGACTTTGACTTGGTTTACAGAGATTTGAGGTTTGAGAATCAGATTTTGGCATCTTTGAAATCGTTGTAGCTTCTGTTGTCTCTTCCGAATCTTCTGATCTCTTTGTAGAAACTGATGCAAAGTTCTCTTAGGCGGATTGTGGCATCAATCTCTCTGATGAAAGTATCTGCAGCATCTCTATTCATTTTCTCTGTATCTTTGTATTTTACAAGGCTTGCTCTGAACTTGTTCAGAGTACTAGTTGCGTACTTCTGACAGTCCATGCACACAAACAGTTTGACTTCGCCTTGTGGGTTTTGAAATACTAACCCGAATCTTGGTTCTGTAATGATAGAGTTGGGCACGGCGTCGGGTGGGCAGCGATCTTCTGGTGGTCGTAAATTCAGATGTTTGAGACCAAGATCCTTTCCCAGTTGAAAATCTATCATACTGTAGACCAGAAGCTTTTCCCTCATTGCTTTTCTCAACACTTGATAGGCTCTGGTGTTTGGCTCTGTGTTGTAGTTGTCCTTTGTCCATTGCATAAGTTCAGGTAGATCATAGGGATTCAGATTCCTTATGTCAGCATCAGCGAAGGTGGTTTCTGAATTGTTTACCCTTTTGACTCTGTAAAGATTGTACCTGACTCTTGGATAGGTTCTTGTGAAGGAGAATCTGCAGAAGATTACCTTTTTGATTTTATGAATTGAGAAGACTTCTGCTTTGGTTCTTGGCTTTGTTCTGCTGAAGATGTTCTCAAATTCTTCTCTGATGTTTGGATTTGTGATTTGGTCTGTTGGATGGAGGTTCTGAAAGGGTTGTTTGTAGATATATTTGTACACCACTTCTTCCATTTCTTCGTATGTTGGACCATGTGGTGGTACTCGTCTTCTGAGACTCTCCATCTGTTGAACAACTTCTGCAGCTCTTCCTGATAGAGGAATGTCTGATAGAGGCTTCAATCCATATGCCCAGTCCTCTTCTTCAGGCTTTGGAGTTTGAAAGGCATCAAAGGAGCTTTTCATCAGTTTTTCTGTAGGATTGGGTACTGATTTCTTTTTCTTGGGCTCTTCTGTCATTTTTGCCTTTCCCTTGTCTTTGACTTTTGGAGGTGCAGAACCTGTTGCTTCTGTAGGATTGGTTGTTGGTGCTTCTGTTGGAATGATGGGAGTTGCCTCTGTAAGTTTTGACACTTGTGTTTGAGAGGACTTATGTGGCGTTGGTTCTGTTGGCTTGTTTTGCTCTATAACCTCTGTGGGAGGTTCTTTTGTGACTTCTTCTGTGAGCTTGGTTTCTGTGGATTGAGGTATGTCGAATCTTCTTCCCATTCGGAAAGCTAAAGTGAACCTGTGCCTTTCTTCTTCTCTCTGCGACATTCGATCAGACAGTTTATTGTGCATCTTTCTCAGAATAGAAGAAGCAGAGATCGTTGCTCTTTTTGGTTTGGTGGCAATTGACTTTCTTCTTGGTATGGTTTGGGGTTTTCTTTTGATTTTGTTGAAGGTCTTTCTTCCAAGTTGATTACCACAGGGGTGGTTGTTGCCTCTGTGGTTTGCTGATCAGCTTCTGGAATGTTGGTTTCTTCAGAAGTTGATTCCCCAGAGATGGGTGTTATCTCTGTGGTGTTTTGATCTTGGGTTTGTTCTGGAGGGGCTTGGCTGATTGGTTCTGCTGCGATTGGTGGAGCGTCTAGTCCTCTGGTCGTAGCTTTCTCCCTTAAATTCTCCCCATCAGGATGATCTGATGGACCAGGATGGTCATCATCAGAGTCATCCTGACTCTTATCAGAAGTACCCTCTGCTCTGCAGGAAGCTTTGGGTTTCTTTGGTAGTTCTGCTCCTGCGGCCATCAACTTTGCACATACATCATCACAGAGGCCGATTAGAGTTGCAAGCTCTGCTTCTGTGTTGAAGCGCATTCTGCCGACACTTTTTCTGAACTCTTTGACGTAGTTGGCATTTGCAGTAGTGAAGGAGACAATGACTTATGTGACCTTGTTTATGACATTCTGCCCGAGCTCTGTCAGCTGTGCTCTGGTCATGTAATCTTTTGGCTGCATCATTGTAGTGTTGCGCATTGCCTCTTCTTGAACGTTTTGCAGAGCCTTCTGTAGTTCTGCAGGTGTGATGCTCTGTGATTTGTTGGATTGCTTGTTCATTTGTTCAAGGAAATGTTTGACTGATTCCTTGAATGCAGATGTTGCAGCTATTCCAAAATCTTTAGCAGCAGAAGTGGTTGTAGTTGTGGCAGTTGTTTGAGCAGAAGATTTCATCTCTGTGATGGCCGTTTTCACCTCTGTGGACAGCTTGTCCATTTTGGTGTTCAGATTCAGCAAGGTCGTTGATGTTTTCTCTGCAAAAGATGTGAAAGAGATTTGCAACTCTTTCATTGTTTGGTTCACAGAGGTGACAAGGGTTTGGAACTCATCCCTTGATACTTGTGTCCCTGGTGTAACCTCTGGAGGAACACATTCGTCTCCAGAGTGAGTCCCTGCTCCAGGGACACCTTCGTTCACCCTTGTTTGTACGATGGGGGTGGAAGGATTTCCATCTGATCTTCTGTAACATCCCACATATCCAAAAGTACATATAATCATATATTTCATTATATGTTTGAAACAAAAGTACATCACGTTCCACATTTGGTCCCAACTAAAGTCTAGACATAATAAAAATTCAGTACAATTTGATTCACTTTAAATTACATAATAACTAACAACAATTTATAAGTACAAAAGCATCCACATTTCTCTTATCGATCATCTCCTCAAAAGCTATGCAACAAGTTTTCTAATCACTTGGTATTACTGGATCCACCACCTGGAATACATATTTTAAAACAGAAAATGAGGGTTAGACCTAAAGGTCTAGTGAGGAAATCCCTGACATTTGAAAATCATTAAAGTTTCATTTATATAAAACACTCTTTATATAATTACACATATTTCACACGTAAATTAATACCAGTCAAGATTGCTACATCATACCTGTCTCATCCAACCTTATCCCTCCACCAATGGCCAATATAAATTGGTTGCGAGCCAATTTAACACACCGGTCCAAAGCCCGGCCACGTATTATATTTTCATATAATACTCACGTAATTATAATATCTCAATATATTATAATCACTCACGTATGACATATTCATACACTTTATTTAACATTTGTTATTCACATAATGCATTCCAGTAAAATACTTTTTAAAGTAAAACTCACCTTATCTTTTTAGCAAGGTCCTTCAAACTTTCCTCAAAACAGATTAACTTTTAACCCCGATCCTTAGTATCTTAAACAAATTAAAGTATACATACTTTTTAACACATAAACAGGTAATCCAACTTTTCGCAACCCACTATTACGAAAATCTTACTTTTCGCAACCCATAGTTGCGAGTTCCTTACTTTTCGCAACCAACAGATACGAAAACCTCACTTCTCGCAAACCACAGTTGCGAGTTCCTTACTTTTCGTAACCAACAGATGCGAAATCTTTACTATGCGTTTTAGCTACTTGCGCAAAGTGGACTTTTCGCAACCAAGGCTTGCGAATTCCTACTTTTCGCAAAAACACTGTTAATCGTCTTTTTCAAAAAAGTTCAGTTCATTTGCAGGAATCCATCCTTTACCCAGATTTTGCACAGAAGTGTTCTAAACTCTTTTTAACACCCTAATTGTAACTAAAATTCACAAATTCTTCTAAAATTACCTAAACCCACTTCAAATTCCAAAAGAAACCTAATTCTCATAAAAGAGAGTTTAAATCAGAAACTTACCTCTTTGATGTTACTGCACCAAACACAAAATCCCAAATGAGTAACTTTAATCTTCTTCTTCTTCTTCGATGGTTCTTCTTCTCTCTCTCTCTGCCGTGAACAAATTCACACACACACACACACACACACTATTTAGGTTTTTTCTTTAATATCTCAAATTGGGATATTTCCTATACTTTAAACTACTGAGTCGGTTTTGGCTAACAAGGTTTGGGTAAAATACCAAACAAACCCTAAACTTGCTTCACTTGACAAAACACACCCTTAAGCTTCTATTGTACAATAAAAACTTATCCCTTAATTTCTTAACTCCATAAAATACAAAAATCAAGACTTATAAAATTCCAATTTTAATTTAGATAAAATACCTGGTTATTACAACATCTCCCCCTTAAAAGAATTTCGTCCCGGAATTCAGTTAAGAGAACAGATGAGGGTATTTGGCTCTCATTTCCGACTCCGATTCCCACGTCGCATCCTGACCTTTATGATGTTTCCACTGGACCTTTACCTGTCTGATTTCTTTGTTCCTCAATACTTTGACTTTGTGATCAACTATAGCTTCTGGTTCCTCCACATAGTTCAGCTTTTCATCAACCTGGATATCTGGTAGAGAGACTGCCTGGTCTGAAGTCACCAAACATTTCCTAAAATTCGATACATGGAACGCGTTGTGAATCCTGCTTAATTCTGGAGGTAAATCTAGTCGGTAAGCCACTTCCCCAATTCTTTCGGAAATTGCAAACGCACCAATATACCTCGGACTGAGTTTACCTTGCTTCCCAAAACGTATGCCTCCTTTCCAGGGCGATACTTTCAACATTACAAAATCCCCAACCTGAAACTCTAACGGTTTCCGGCGTCGATCTGCATAACATTTTTGTCTGTCTTGAGCCACTTTTAATCTGTCCCGAATCTGAGTAATCCTATCCGCTGTTAACTGTACTATTTCTGGCCCTGCTAATTGTTTCTCCCCCACTTCATTCCAACACAGAGGCGTTCGGCATTTTCTACCATACAATACTTCAAACGGTGCCGCTTGAATGCTAGAATGATAACTGTTGTTGTAGGCGAATTCTATCAAAGGCAGATGTTTATCCCATGATCCCCCAAAATCAACTATACAAGCCCGGAGCATATCTTCTAAAGTCTGAATTGTTCTTTCACTCTGTCCGTCAGTCTGTGGATGATATGCTGTACTCAATTTTATTTGTGTTCCCATCTCTTTTTGAAAGCTTCTCCAAAATCTAGAAGTAAATCGACTATCTCGATCGGAAATAATCGAGATTGGAACTCCATGTCGAGTTACTATTTCATTAATGTACAATTTAGCTAAACGTTCCAAGGAATCAGTTTCTTTTATCGGCAAGAAATGAGAAGACTTCGTCAATCTATCCACAATCACCCAAATAGAATCGAATCCCTTTGAAGTTCTAGGCAACTTGGTAATAAAATCAGTAGTGATCTGATCCCATTTCCACATTGGTATATCTAGTCGTTGTAACTGACCAAACGGTTTCTGATGCTCAATCTTTACTTTCTTGCAGGTAGTACAATCTTCCACATACTTAGCAACACTTCTCTTCATTCCCGGCCACCAATAGAATTGTTTCAAATCTCTATACATTTTATTTGTACCTGGATGAATAGAAAATCGAGATTGATGTGCTTCTTGTAGTACACGATCACGTAATCCACCCAAACGAGGCACCCATATTATGTTTCCCATACACCATAACCCACGGTCATCTTTCCCAAGCAATACTGATATTCCTACTAACCGTTCTGATTTCAAACTTTCTTCCTGATAAGCATCTATCTGGCACTTCAGTAATTCGTCAAAGATATTTGGGAGGAGTTCAGCTCGTAGCGATATCGCCTTTATTGTTCCACTTCTTTCTTGACGACTTAAGGCGTCTGCTACTACGTTCGCCTTTCTGGGGTGATAAAGGATTTCACAATCGTAATCATTTACCAATTCCAACCATCTTCTTTGCCTCATATTCAGTTCCTTCTGATCGAAAAGATGTTGGAGACTCTTATGGTCAGTGAAAATTTGGCATTTAGAACCATAAAGATAATGTCTCTAAATCTTCAATGCAAAGACAACCGCTGTAAGTTCCATATCGTGAGTAGGATATTGTCTTTCATGATCCTTTAGCTGACGAGAAGCATAGGAAATCACCTTTCCACGTTGCATAAGTACACATCCCAAACCCAGCTTAGAAGCGTCACTGTAGACCACAAAATCATCGGAACCTTCTGGCAATGCTAATATCGGCGCACTGCAGAGTTTCTCCTTCAATATTCTGAATGCCTCATCTTGCTCTGCTTTCCATTCGAACTTTAAATTCTTCCGAGTTAGCTTAGTCAATGGCGTCGCGATTCGAGAAAAGTCTTTTATAAATTTTCGATAGTATCCAGCTAGACCCAGAAAACTACGTACTTCGGTTGCCGTCTTCGGCGGTTCCCATCTTTCAATTGCTTCCACTTTCGCTGGATCGACTTGTATACCCTTCTCTGAAACTACATGACCCAAAAACTGAACTTCCCGCAACCAGAATTCACATTTAGAGAACTTAGCGTACAGCTTTTCTTTCTTCAATAACTCCAAAATCAAACGAAGATGTTGCGCATGATCCTCTTTGGATCGGGAATAAATAAGTATATCATCGATAAACACAATGACAAATTTATCGAGATAAGGCTTACATACCCGGTTCATTAGATCCATAAAAGCGGCTGGAGCGTTCGTCAATCCGAAAGGCATTACTAAAAATTCATAGTGGCCGTATCTTGTGCGAAATGCAGTCTTTAAAACATCCTCTTCCTTAACCTTCAACTGATGGTAGCCAGATCTGAGATCAATCTTGGAGAAGTAACAAGCTCCAACTAATTGATCAAACAGGTCATCAATTCTTGGAAGTGGATACTTGTTCTTGATCGTGCGCTTGTTCAGCTCCCGGTAATCGATACACATTCTCATTGAACCGTCTTTCTTCTTCACAAATAAAACTGGTGCACCCCACGGCGAAGAGCTAGGTCTGATGAAGCCCTTATCAGATAAATCTTGAAGCTGTGCCATCGTTTCTTTCATTTCTGGTGGTGCCAATCGATACGGCGCGCGAGCAATAGGAGTGGCTCCAGGGATTAAGTCAATACCAAATTCTACTTGTCTAACAGGAGGAAGACTATTCAAGTCTTCAGGAAAAACCTCAGGATATTCATTAACAATGGAAATATCTTCCAGCTTACTCTTTTCAGGCCTACTATCTATCACATAGGCTAAATAACTCGAGCAACCCTTACTAACACATTTTCGGGCTTTTATCATAGATATAAGACTGGACTGATGATTCTTACGATCACCATAGATCACTACTGCCCTCTTATCAGGTAAAACAACGTTGATTATTTTCTTATCACAAACTATGTTAGCCCGATTCTCAGCTAACCAATCCATTCCTACTACCACATCAAATTCGATCAACTCTATTGGGAATAGTTGTATCGGTACTCCACACCCCTCTATGTTTATCATACAACAATCAAAAACCTCTTTAACTGCCACTTGTTTATCATTCGCAGTATCTACTAATAAGGCATGTTTTAACATTTTAGGCTCTAAATGCATGTGAGCAGCAAAGGAGGGAGACACAAAAGATCGGTTTGCACCAGAATCAAATAACACTTTAGCACGCGTGGAGTTTATGAAAAATGTACCTGTGACCACATCCGGAGTTTCCTCCGCCTCTTTAGCTGTCATTTGAAATGTACGACACCTCGTTCTGGGCGGTTCTATTCTTGGAACCACTGGTCTAGTAATGGCCGGCTTCCCGGATGTACCCCCTTGTTGTATTCTACCTCGCGGACAATCAGATTGGAGGTGATCCGGAGAGTTGCACAAAAAGCAAAACCGTGTTACTCGACAATCTTTAACAACATGACCGGTTTTCCCACACTTAAAACAAACCCGCGACTCCACTTGACAATTTCCCTGATAGTAGCGATTACATCTTGGACATGGTCTATCTACTGGTCGAAACGACGGACGATTATCGAACCTTTGAAATCTAGGCATCCTTGAATCCTGTGATGGTCCTTCCCATTTCCTTTTCCCCAAGCTCTTGTCACCAGCATCTCTTTTATTATCTCTTTCCACATTTTCTGCAGCATCCACCGCAGCTGTAAAAGTATTTGGCCACGTGGCAGTCACCAACCTTCGGACCTCTGCATTTAATCCATAAATAAATCTCTCCATTTTCATCTTATCTGTAGCAACATAATATCCCGCAAAACGAGACTTTTCTAAAAATCGTGCAGTATAATCTATAACCGACAGATTCCCTTGTTGTAGATTCATAAATTCCTCTTCCAATTGTCTGACAGCAGCTTGTGGACAGAAGTGTGTTGTGAATGCTAACACGAATTCCTCCCATGAAAAGGTAGTATATACATCCGTTCCTCTCGATTCTGTATGAGCCTCCCACCAATACAGAACATCACCTTTTAGCATTGCAGTTCCATAAAGCACTTTATCTTGCTCAGCACATTTACACGTTTTGAAGATAGCCTCGATTTCTTTCAGCCATCTCATAGCTTTTACCGGATCCCGATCTCCTAAGAAACATTTTATAGTCACATCTTTTCATTACCGGTAAAATAGTGGAGGTAAGTGGCATTTCTATTTCATGTTCCGGATCTGGTCTTTCAGTTTCATTATGACGAGTACGTTCGAACATGGCTTGAATGCTATCCTGTAATCTCCCCATTTCAGCGGTCAGATCATCCCGGGTAACAAACTCTGTACCATGTTGTTGTGTTCTACCTCCAGTTCGGCCCCCAGTTCCCTTTCCGGTCCTGCCTCTACCACGATCTCCTCCTCTTCCCCCTGTTCCTATTGGTGGATTCTCTCCACCCGAATTCCTTCCTCCTCTTTGATTCCTTTGTCTAGTGCCACTTTCCATTCTGTAGATTCAAACAAAGTTAATATACACATAAGCACATACCCTATATAACAAGGTATTCCAGTTCAAACATGCACCTGTAAGATCATAATTACACTGGCCTGGTGTAATTTGAAATTAACTTACATGATGTTCCTTCCACCTTTTATACTTAGCATCCCCAGGTTCTAAAAATAATAGGGACATCCTACTTCACATGCAGTTTAAGTCTAGGTACAGATACTAATACCTAAATCCCTTAAACTAGGGCTCTGATACCATCTGTAACATCCCACATATCCAAAAGTACATACAATCATATATTTCATTATATGTTTGCAACAAAAGTACATCACGTTCCACATTTGGTCCCAACTAAAGTCTAGACATAATAAAAAATCAGTACAATTTGATTCACTTTAAATTACATAATAACTAACAACAATTTATAAGTACAAAAGCATCCACATTTCTCTTATCGATCATCTCCTCAAAAGCTATGCAACAAGTTTTCTAATCACTTGGTATTACTGGATCCACCACCTGGAATACATATTTTAAAACAGAAAATGAGGGTTAGACCTAAAGGTCTAGTGAGGAAATCCCTGACATTTGAAAATCATTAAAGTTTCATTTATATAAAACACTCTTTATATAATTACACATATTTCACACGTAAATTAATACCAGTCAAGATTGCTACATCATACCTGTCTCATCCAACCTTATCCCTCCACCAATGGCCAATATCAATTGGTTGCGAGCCAATTTAACACACCGGTCCAAAGCCCGGCCACGTATTATATTTTCATATAATACTCACGTAATTATAATATGTCAATATATTATAATCAGTCACGTATGACATATTCATACACTTTATTTAACATTTGTTATTCACATAATGCATTCCAGTAAAATACTTTTAAAAGTAAAACTCACCTTATCTTTTTAGCAAGGTTCTTCAAACTTTCCTCAAAACAGATTAACTTTTAACCCCGATCCTTAGTATCTGAAACAAATTAAAGTATACATACTTTTTAACACATAAACAGGTATTCCAACTTTTCGCAACCCACTATTACGAAAATCTTACTTTTCGCAACCCATAGTTGCGAGTTCCTTACTTTTCGCAACCAACAGATACGAAAACCTCACTACTCGCAAACCACAGTTGCGAGTTCCCTACTTTTCGTAACCAACAGATACGAAATCTTTACTATGTGTTTTAGCTACTTGCGCAAAGTGGACTTTTCGCAACCAAGGCTTGCGAATTCCTACTTTTCGCAAAAACACTGTTCATCGTCTTTTTCAGAAAAGTTCAGTTCATTTGCAGGAATCCATCTTTTACCCAGATTTTGCACAGAAGTGTTCTAAACTCTTTTTAACACCCCAATTGTAACTAAAATTCACAAATTCTTCTAAAATTACCTAAACCCACTTCAAATTCCAAAAGATACCTAATTCTCATAAAAGATAGTTTAAATCAGAAACTTACCTCTTTGATGTTACTGCACCAAACACAAAATCCCAGCTGAGTAACTTTAATCTTCTTCTTCTTCTTCGATGGTTCTTCTTCTCTCTCTCTATGCCGTGAACAAATTCACACACACACACACTATTTGGGTTTTTGCTTTAATATCTCAAATTGGGATATTTCCTATACTTTAAACTACTGAGTCGGTTTTGGCTAACAAGGTTTGGGTAAAATACCAAACAAACCCTAAACTTGCTTCATTTGACAAAACACACCCTTAAGCTTCTATTATACAATAAAAACTTATCCCTTAATTTCTTAACTCCATAAAATACAAAAATCAAGACTTATAAAATTCCAATTTTAATTTAGATAAAATACCTAGTTATTACATCTTCGAGCAGAAGCATCTAGTGCTTCAGACTCTACAGAAGTTCTGTGAATGACATTGTCTAGATCCACTTCAGAGGTGGGTACTAGATTATCGTTCTGTTGACTCGGAGACTTGTCTAGAGTCTCTTCGTCGTTGTGCTCACTACTTCTCTCTGAAAGAAGGGTTGGCCCTATTTCGTGCGTGGCAGAGGAAACGAATTCCTCTGTAGGGTGTTCTAGTGTGATCTGGGGCGATTGATCACGAACAATAGGTGAGTCTCTTTGAGGAGACTCCCTAAGAATGGATTCCCCGGTTTCTGTGGGCGCAGAAGTCGAAAGAGTGACTTCTGGCTGGATGGGTTGGATTTGGATCGAGCTGTGCTGCTCTTTTTCAATAACTCCTTCTGCAGCTAGACCTGCGGAGTTAGATGTGTGGGTTGCACTGGGAGTTGGTTTTTGTTGTGTGCCTCTATTAATCCAGGCATCTTTTCTTGTTTATTCCTCAGTTAAGCATCCAAGCACTACATCACTTTCTACCAATTCAGCTTCTATAGCTATCCGATGGCTTGGTGCTTCTTCCCTAGCTTCTGTTGAAGTTCCTTGCTCTGTGCTTAAGAAGTCGTACATTTGATGAGAACCGTTAAATCTCATGACATGTGGATGATAGAGACCTTTTCGTATCCAGACAGCTTCTTCTTCATCTGAATCTACATCTGAGACCTCCATTCTTGTCTCCCTTGTTTCAAATCCCTCTTCTTGTACAACTTCGGCCTTTTTTCCTTTTTCTGTTATTTTCCCTAAAGCCTCTGTTACTTCATCTCTATTCCACTGAGCTTATGTTTGTTCTATTTCTTCTGAAGCTGGGCTTGGACTCCTTCTGTGGACGTCCAATCCTTGTTGAATAAAGGGGTTCTGTAGAATAACAGGTGTCTCAGCTGATTGATCTCTGGGTGTTTGATCATCTTCTTGCAGATGTGTGTCAATGCCAGAAATAGAGAAGTATTGTTCTTCTGGGGAGTGGTGGTCGAGTGGTTGTGCCGTCCACCCTGCTGTATTTAGAGTGTGGGCAATGTCAGGGTTCTGTAGGAAATCGTTTAAGTTTCCTTGGTGAGCAAAACGATCTGGGGATTGATAGGGTGATTGATATCCCTCTTCTGTCATTTCTACTTCGGCATCTTCTTCTTCTGCAGTTCTTTCTTCTGCGATTTCTTCTTCTATGGTAACCAATTTTTCAAGTGATTTCCCATGCTTCTTTGTGGTGTTCCTCCTCTTAGGTTTTGGTGCCCCTTCCTCTGTAGTTTTCGATTTTCTTTTCTTCTTCTGTTTTGGAGAAGAGGGAGGAGCAGTGGAGCCAATTTCTGTGTCATGAGGAGGTGAAGGTTGATCTTTTGTAGCGCTTGTGGAGGTGTCTTCTTTAGTTTTCCTCTTCTTTGATTTTGGAGTAGAGGTAGAAGATTTCGAAGAGGACTTCTTTCCTATTAGCTCTGCACGTTTGGCTAAGAAGCTAAGTTGAATAGCCATGTGTTTTGCTAGTTTGTGATCTTTTTATTCTTGAGTGGAAAGAGGTTCTGCAATCATTGTTCCTTGGGGACACCTAAACGCGGAGGTGTCATAGGACTCGGTTTTGGAGTTCTATGATCGCGTATGTACTCTTTCTTAAGGGTTTTATTCGTGGCATACTTCAAAAGGTTCTTTGACAAAGGTCTGCAGTGTGTGTAGCCATCTACATAATCAGTGGGGGTATTTTTGTTCATTGGGAACTGTTTGGGAATTGGCCATTCCATTGGCCAGTTCTGTATCAGCAACAGAGGTTCGAACAAAACTCCCATTATTCTTTGGAATTGCAGAGGTGGTAGAAAGTTAGGATCGTTCTCTTTGACCCTTCTGCATTGTTCTTTCTGTCGATGGTGTTGATGATCTCTTGCATCATTATGGTCGCGTAATCCAGTGGGAGATCATAGTAAACCCCATACATGATGGTTAATATCTGATGTGAGCTCTGGTCAATACTGCCTATCTTCCCTGTCAGGCATCTGTTAAGAATTGAGAAAAAGGTGTTCCACAGAGGTGGTAATCTGCCTCTGCGGAAGTCATTTCTCTTCCTCAGTTGGGTGTTGTACCCAAGCATTTCTACGAAACGACAGATCTCGTCGTCTGTTGGTTGCTCTGCATATTTCTTCAATCCAAGAAGACCCCTTGTTGGTAGGTTGAATTCAAGTGAGAACATTGTTCTATTGAACTTGATTTCCAGATGTTTAGATTTGTCAGGTCTTGAAATGTACCCTTTGATAAGAGAATCATCTTTATCAAATCGGCAACTTTGCCAAAACTGGTTCAAATATCTAACTGGAATTTTGTTTGGGGTTCTTGAGAGTAGAGGGAAGAGGATATGATTTTCCATTATGTTTAGAAGAATGGCATGGGCTTCGCCGAAAGCAGTGGGTGAGGGGACCAAATAGCAATTGTTGGATTTGATAGGTAGTACTTTTTCGAAATGATCATTTGCTATGAAGTTTTGAAGATGTGTGGTCGTAGCAAATTCTGCTGAATCGCCGGAATCTTCTAGTTCAATACTTTTGGCAAGGTGGGGGTTTTCTGAATGTTCAGAATGAGCAGGTGAATGTTCTGGTGAGTTCGCCGGAGAGTGTGCAGGGGAGATAGCTTGAGAAGATGAAGCCATTGGTAATGAGAATAAGATACTTGCAGGTTTTTGCAGGGTTTCGCCGGAGAAGAATGAGGGTTTGTAAAAAGTTTATGAGAGGGTAAGCTTGGTTTTTATAGAAGGGTAAAATGGTAGAATTCGAAAGAGTAAAATATATGGCAATGGATTAAAAATTTGGAATCCGTACTCAAGTTAGAACGGCGGGTTCAACTTTCCACAGAAAACGTTCCATGTACGCTCAATAAAAATGGGACACGTAGGCCATGTCAGAGGATGACAGGACGTCGTGCGCGGCCCATTAATGCTAGGCGCGTGGGGTTGTTGTTAGCCACATGAGATTCACTCTCAGTAAAAGTAACCGTTATTACTACAGAAATGCCCAAGTAACAGATTGACAGAACTTCTGTGGTTTACAGAAGCTCTGTGATTTTGAAAATCTTGATGTTTATCCCTTTCTCATATATCTTATTGTTATCATGACTTCTGTGGGTTCTTCTTTAACCAAAACGTTTGCAAAGGCACTTGAGAGGATCAATAGGATTTTTAGTTAAGAATTTTTACCCGCAGAGGTTTTGTGGCTCTGTGGGAACTTGCAGAAGCTCTGTGAGGGCTAGTAGAAGCTCTATGAGGGAAAAAATCTCATAACAAAAATTCTATTAAATTTTCTGATCATCCAATTTTTGATCTGTTTTAAGAGATGTTTTTCGGACATATTTGAAAGTTGGTGTCCGAGAAAACTGTTATGGAAAAAGTTTTGTTCGTGAAGGTCATGGTGTATATATTCGGTTTCCGAGATAACATTCCAAAAGATAGATAGAGGGTTAATTTGTGATCACAGAGCATATTTCTGGCAGAGCCTCTGTTGAGCTCAGCAGAGGCTCTATGACCTC
Organism: Saussurea involucrata; assembly: GCA_033807775.1. NCBI lineage: Eukaryota > Viridiplantae > Streptophyta > Magnoliopsida > Asterales > Asteraceae > Saussurea > Saussurea involucrata. The sequence goes on along the minus strand of CM066314.1, from coordinate 101,664,596 downwards.
AAATTTCTCATAACTCAAATTTTATGAAACTTTTTTATCTTTTGATTTTTGAAATGTTATCCACAGTATATTTAGGACATATTTGACAATTTGTGTCCCAGAAAACTGTTTTCAATAACCTTTTGTACGAGAGACATACCTTTTTGGTTCTTCTTTTCTCGGCAGTGATGTCTGCCTTCTGTCGATATAGATTCATCGACATTTTTCTTTGGCTTCCCCTTGAAAGTTTTACCTATGTAGATCATTTCAGGGTCCCTTTTTGCTCCTCCTTGATCTAATCACCTTTGTAGATCAAGTAATTTCCTTTTGCTCCCCCTTAACCTATGCTTGGATCAAAGAATGATAAGATTTGTATTGAGCATAGGTCTTGTTTTTCCAGAGGTTCTGTGGAGTTCGTCAGAGGTTCTGAGCAGACTTACAGAAGCTCTGTGATATCAAGAACTATTTAATATTGAGAATTTACATACAGAAATAAATCAATCAAAGCAATAAGTAAAGTAAAATAGAAATATATACTTATTTACAGAAGATAAAGTTATACTTACAGAGGATTTTCACATCATATTAATCATTCCTAACTTACCCACCAAGAAATTAAATCTTTTCTCGTCTAAGGCTTTGGTGAATAAGTCTGCAAGTTGATATTCTGTTGGCACGAAATGCATCTCGATTGTACCGTGTTCAACATGATGTTTCAAGAAATGGTACCTTATATCGATATGCTTGGTTTTGGAATGTTGCACAGGATTGGCAGAGATGGCAATGACACTTTTGGAATCACAGAAGATGGGTATTTTGAATAGAATGTGGCCATAGTCTTTTAGCTGAGTCTTCATCCATAGAACCTGAGAACAACAGCTAGCAGCAACAACGTAATCAGCTTCTGCCGTAGATGTTGATACACAGTTATGCTTTTTGGAGGTCCAACTGACTAGCTTACCACCTAGGAATTGACAACTCCCAGAGGTACTCTTTCTGTCGAGCATGCGTCCTCCATAGTCTGAATCTGTATAAGCTTTAAGACAAAAGCCAGAGTTCTGTGGATACCAGAGACCAAGATTTTTGGTCCCCTTTAGGTATCTAAAGATTCTCTTAACAGCATCATAATGTGATTTCTTAGGATTAGCTTGATAACATGCACAAAGACATCTGGCATGCATAATGTCAGGTCTGCTAGCAGTTAAGTATAATAGAGATCCAATCATGCCTCTGTAGAGAGTGCATTCTACAGAGATGCCATCTGGATCTAAGGATAAGTTATTTCCGGTGGCCATTGGAGTTTTCATTGCAGAGGTATCAGAGAGGCTATATTTGGCCTGATTTATAAAAATTCCCTCTAATGTTTGTTTGACTTGGAGTCTGAGGAAAAATGTTAATTCTCCCATCATACTCATTTCAAACTCACTCTGCATGAGTTTTTCAAAACTTTTGCACTCTTCTGTATTAGTAGACCCAAAAATTATGTCGTCCACATAGATTTGTACAAGCATTATTTCACTGTTTTTACGTTTATAGAATAGGGTAGTATCTGTTGTACCTCTGTTGTATCCATTTACTAGAAGAAAGGTAGAAAGTCGTTCGTACCATGCTCTTGGAGCCTGTTTCAGTCCGTACAGAGCCTTTTCAAGGTAGTATACATGCCTTGGGAATTTTGAGCTTTCAAACCCTGGTGGCTGATTTACGTAAACCTCTTCTTGGATTTCACCGTTGAGAAAAGCTGATTTTACGTCCGTCTGATAAACTTTAAATCCTCTGTGGGCTGCGAAGGCTAAGAATATTGTTATTGCTTCGAGCCGTGCGACAGGGGCAAAAGTCTCATCGTAGTCTATGCCTTCTTCTTGTCTATAACCTTTGGCCACCAATCGTGCTTTGTTTCTGATGACCACTCCATCTTCATCCTTCTTATTTCTATAGACCCACTTAGTCCCAATGGCCTATTTCCCTCGTGGCAGAGGTACTAAAGTCCATACTCTGTTACGCTCAAACTGCAGAAGTTCTTCTTGCATGGCGTCTACCCAGTTTGGGTCATCTAGGGCTTCAGAAATCTTCTTTGGTTCTATCACACTAATAAAATTTGTAAAGAAACAAAAATTAGCAGTGGCAGACCTGGTTTTTACTGAGTCAGAAGGTTCTCCAACTATTTGGCTTGGAGGATGGTTTTTTGTCCACTGAGTGGTGCGTGGAAGATGCTCATCAATGTCATCGAACCTTTCTTCAGAAGCTTCTTGTGGATCTTCTTCTTGTATAGCCTTTGTCGTTCTTCTTGCCTTGGGATAAGATTCTACCATTTATGGAATGATTGGTATGAGTGGTGGTGGAGTTTGTTCCTCTGAGGACGTATAGTCTTGGTCCTCAATTTCCTCTGTAATTGGTTCTTCTGTGGATTGTGGAGTTTGTTTTTCAGCAGCTTCTGTGGTCGTTTTTCTTGATGTTTCATCTTCTGCATTTTCTTCTTCGGCAAATGCATCTGTAGTATTTACAGAAGAAGATGAAGCATTATTTGGACCAGTTAGAGTCATACCTGTAGGATTTTGTCCGACAGAGGATGGTTCTTCAGAAACTCTGATGGTTCCAACAGAATGATCAATGTCATCGTGGAACATCTCTAAAAATAGAAGATTTAAGTCTTCTTTCGTTTGTGAGATGTCAGAGGTTTCCCTTTTAAGTTTGAGTTTTGAACTGATTTGCTCAAAAGTCATTTGGAATGAATCATCAAAAGAAACATTGATACTTTCTACGATTTTGCGAGATCTTGTAAGGAACGCTCTGTAGGCTTTGGAAGTGGCAGAGTATCCAATGAATTTGCCTTCGTCAGCTTTTACCTCAAACTTTCCTTTTGAATCTCTGTCGTTTAAAACAAAGCATTTACATCCGAACACATGAAAAAATTTGATGTTTGGCCGCCTTTTGTTGATCAATTCGTAAGGAGTCTTGAGGTGTCTTTTCACAATGGTTGAACGATTTTGTGTATAACATGCAGTAGAAATCGCTTCTGCCCAAAAGTTCATCGATAATCCGCATGCTGATAGCATAGCTCTTGCTGCCTCCACGAGCGTTCGATTCTTCCTTTCGACTACGCCGTTCTGCTGTGGAGTGCGTGCTGCAGAGAAGTTCTGTGATATTCCTTCTGTAGAAAGATAGGCTTCAATGACAGAGTTTTTAAATTCTGTGCCATTGTCACTTCTTAACTTCTGTATTCTGCATTCATAAAGAACTTGGATTATTTTCATTAGATTAATCAAGATGATTGGAACATCCGATTTCTTTCGAATAAATTCAACCCATGTGAAACGCGAATACTCATCAATTAAGACAAGTATGTATTTCTTGCCACCTAGGCTCTGTATGGCAATAGGACCGCAGAGGTCAACATGAAGCATGTACAGAGGTGTAGTGCAAGACACATCTGTTTTGCCTCTGTGGGAGGCTCTTCTGAGTTTTCCCATTTCACAGGCAGAACACAAGTGATCCTTATTAAATTTAACATTAGGCAAACCTTTAACTAGATCAAGTTTTACCAGTTTATCTAATGTGTGAAAGTTCATGTGACAGAACTTGTTATGCCATAACCAGGCTTCTTTACTTTCGCAAGCTACAAGGCAAACTTTGTCCTTGGTTGTTGAACAAAAATTAATCAGATACAGATCACCTTTTCTTTCGGCTCGCAGAAGTTTCATTCCTGTGTCTTCACTTTGCAGAGAGCAAAAAGTTCTTTTGAATAACACATCGAATCCTGTATCACAGAGTTGACTAATACTGAGTAGATTGTGTTTAAGGCCATTCACATATGGAACTTTGTATATAGAGACGTTTTCCTTCTGTATGACTCCATAGCCTTTGATGTGTCCCTTCTTGTCGTCTCCAAAAGTTACAGATCCACCATCGTGTGTTTCTTTGTACGTGGATAGTAAACTTCTGTCGCCAGTCATGTGCCTTGAGCATCCGGAGTCAAGATACCAAATTGGCACAAACCGCTTCTGTAAGACAATCACAGAGACTTAGGTACCCATATCCATATGGGTCCAATATTGTTAGAATTTTTCAAGTTTGCCTTAGTATTCTTGAAATACATTTTATCTTTTGTAGAAAAATCAGATTGTTTCTCTCTAGGTTCTGACTTTGGAGTTTGAATTTTAGTGGAGAGTAAGCAATCTGGACTTGAGAAGTGATTATTCAATTTGAACATAAGATCAAAACAATGACAGTATTTAATATGAGACGTGATTTGTTTGAACTTTTCATTGAATTTATTGAACTGAACCGCAGAGGCATTACATTCTTTCTTAACATTAGATTTCCTATTACAAGAAGATCTATGAATACTAGAATGTTGTTTGCAAAAGTCTTGTTTAGGTCGTGCCTTCTGTGAGTCTCTTCTGTGGTGAACATCTTTCTTCACTGTCACAGAGGAAAAATATTTGTTAGCTTCAGACCTTTTCCCTTTTGTTGCCAAGTGGGATTCTCTTTAATTTGCTTTAAAGGTTTTGAAAATTTTGAGCTTTTAGGATTTTTAGAGGTCTTTTTCAGATTTTCAAGCTCTGTAGAGGTTTTGACTTGTATACACATTTTGAGAAAATCTGGACAGATAGGTATCTCTGTGATTTTCTCTTTTGGAGAAATTGTTCTGTTAAGAACCTCAGAGGAGAATTTAACATCCTCTGTGTCACAGTGAATTATCCCTGATTTAGAATCAGTCTCTGAGTCGTCAGAGGATGAATCGTCCTCATATACAGATGCTGGATTTTCTGAGCATGTATCGTACGAGCTTTCTTCCTATGTAGAATAACTTTCATAGATAGCAGAGGTTTCTGATGAGATCTCTTCAGCGAGAATTTGATCTATAGAAGATGTATAGAGATTTTCTAAAACATTTGATTTCAAAACTTCCAAAATTTCTTTTTCAATTGTTTCTTTAAGTTTTTTTTTCTGAAAAGATGGGTTTAAACTCAGGAGCTTTTGCAGATAATTTCTTTTCGACATTTATCATACAGACAAAAGCGACCTGTGTTTGAGTCTCTGGTTTACCAAACTTAAAAATACCAATCTGATCTTGTGTTTACAGATATTTCTTTGGTTTGATTCCTCTATTGATAGAGGTTGAAGATGATGAATCTGTGTTTTCAAACCACACATTGATCATCTTCGTATGTTTCCTCAAGTGAGGTTCTGTAGAGATTTTAACCCTTTTACTTACAGAGAGTAAGTTTGGAAAAATTGGTTTATTTGTTTTTCCTATCACAAACAGAGAAGACAGAGGTTTAAGTCTCTTGCCTTCAACACCTAGAGTAATATCATCGTACCCTATACCTCGTCTTCCTATTTGTGAGCTTACTTTCTCATACACCTTCTGTGCATCTTTATAGTTTTTAAGTAAAACTTATTTTCTGAGTAGATCTTGCCAAAGTACCTCTCTCTCTTTTTGAAAGTATTCTTTGAGAGCTCTTATGTCAGTTGTTTCACTCCTAGAAACTGAAATCTCTTTTGTTTTGATTTTTAAAGCATAGGTTAATTCAGAAATTTGCCTTTTTAAAGGATCTATATTATTTCTCCAATATTTTTCTACTCTTTCCTTTTCTTCAAAAATTTTGGCTTTTTCTTGAGTGAGAAGCCTTACTTCTCTCTCATTAAAGGTGAGTCTTTTCTGAATGCTTTCATTTATCTCCTTTAGTTCAATCAGTTCAATGTTAAGTTTAATTGAATCATTATCTACAGATTTAGTACAAGAGGTAGAGTTTGAAATGGATACCTCATTGTCAGTGCCGGAGTCGACTTCTGCCATGCCACAGAACAGGGCATTGGTGGTGAATTCATCATCAGAGGTAGAGTCTGACTCGAAGTCCTCCTTGTTTGTTTCAGAATGCCCTTTGTTCGCCATTAGGGATTTTTGCGCATAATATTCAGCCTTCTTTTTGTAAAAAGCTGTGTCCTTCTGTGGGCGATTTTGTCTACTTCTGCATTCTTTTGCGAAATGGCCTGGCTTGCCGCAGTTGAAAAAACCTTCAGAGGTGTTTCCAGTTCGATCGTCGGACTTCTGTTGATCTCCACCTTTCTCTGTTCGGCATTCGTTTGCGTAATGACCAGGCTTACCACATTTGTAGCATTCTTGTGTGTGGCCTACCTTGTCATCTGACCTCTGTCGGTCATTTCCTCTGTAGTTTCTGGCGCTCGACCTCTGTCGGTCACTTCTGTAGTCTGACCTCTGTCGGTCACTTGATTCTTCTCTTCTTCCATCATCTCTTCTATCTCTCTGGGTGTCTCTGCTATATCTGTCATTTCCAAAATTTATTTGGTTACCTTTGAACTCTCTTGTCAATAGAGCCAATGATTTAGCTAATGACGCAAGAGTTATTTCTTCCTCTATCAGCTCGTCTTCTTCGCTATCAACCATCACCATTTTCTTCTTCTCCTTTTTCTTCTCCTCTGTTGCTCTCTCATTTCTCGGTCTTTCTTTAGCCTCTGTTGATTTACTAACCAATGCATATGGTGCAATGGTTATTGTTTTAGCCTGTGCTATTTGAGGCTCTTGTGCAGCTAGTGTTCCATAGAGATCAGAGAGTGTCCATGAGTCTAGATCTTGGTTTGTTTGTAAAGACATAGACAATTGAAGCCACTCATCATTCTGGCTCTTTAGAAACATGACGTTATTTTCTTCCGAGGTTCTGTGAATGCCAGACTTTCTGCATTTGTTTATGAGAGAGTTGAACCTGTCGTACGTCGTTTGCAGAGATTCTGTTGCAGAGGCTCTGAATGCATGATATTCATATATGTACTGTGCCCTTCGGTTCTTCTGTGTTTTAGCACCCCCTTACAACTGTCTTTCTAATTCATTCCAAAGATCGTGCGCAGTTTCGCATGCATCTAAGGATTGAAAAAGTTCGTTGGGGATAGCCATTATCAAGATTCCTTTTGTTTTCTGTGCAACTTCATCTTCTGCCTTATCTTCATTTGACCATTCTTCTTTTCGCTTCGGTTTTTGATGTTCAGGGATTTCAGGAGATTCAGCAGTAACTGGTACTCGTGGTACTACTATCATGGGAACAGGAGGAAGGTTGTAAAGATATTGTACTAGATTTTTTTCAATACCCTCAAAGAAATGAACCATTCTTATCTTCCATTGAGGATACTCATCTCGAAGGAGAGTAGGAGGCTTGGTGAGTGAACCAGCAGTAAAGAAGTTATTTGTATTTGTCATTGTAAAGGTTCTGAAAAGATAGTATGATTAAAGAGTATGAGTCTGATGATCTGGAAAATTTTCTGGGTTTGAACAGTTCCCAGAGTACACTTTAATGGAGTTTTAACCTAGAAATGAGGAATAGGTTAAAAAAAAGGAATGATGTCTATCACCAATCTTGTAACAAAGAGGATCACTTGATATTGAAAATCAAGCTTTGCTCTGATACCAATTGTTGGTTCCCGTTTTGTTTAAACAAGATTATCAGATCTATTAGTTCAAGTTTAAGTATGATGCGGAAGCGTATTTGAAGAACTAACAGATATGTTTGATAAATTTAGAACACAATATAAATAAACAGTGAACAAGAAATAATATTTCAAAGTTTACTGAATATATATATCAAGAACAGATTCAAGAACAGCGAGTAAGCAAAGCTTTAAAACAGATATGACTCTCAAAGTATATAAGCTATGTGTTCTTGAAGTTTTTCTCTCTTAATTCTCGATTCTTGATTAGGAAGAACTCAACTTGAGTCTTCCTTTTATACTACTCAAAGGGGACCATAAAGCATGAGCTACTATTCAGAACGGACGGTATGAATAGTTTGAAGGATGGCATGAACAGTTGGATGTGCTGAATTGCATTTAATGCAGCAGACGTCTATTATGTACTAAGCCCTATTGGGTCTACTCAGATTTTGACACGTTGAAGTTGGACAGGGTACGTTAGCATGCAAGTTGATGAACAGGTCCAGGAACAGTAGCAAGATATTATAAATATCTTTGAAGTCTTTGTTGAAGACCGCAGAGGCTCTGTGAAGTGTCACAGAGGTTCTGCGGTTTGGTCCTTTGTAGAGCAGTCTTCACCGGATTCCGAGTCTTTGGTCTTCTTTGCGCGTATGACAGAGCTTCTGTAGGACGCCTCTTTAGCTTCTGTAGCTTCTCGACCTTGATCTCTCGGTAAGTTCGGCAGAGCCTCTGTAAGAGGCTTTCTTTACTTAGCCTATTTTTCACTACTTCTAAATACTTCTATGATTAGGAAGATTGAAGCTAACAGGTATAAACTGAAAGTTTTCAAATGATGGTACAGATTCTTCGAAAAGAGTTTATAAGCTTAAAAACCTTGAACAATGCACTAAATGAAAGATTTGACCGAAGAAACAGTTTTTGTTAGTTTACTAAAGTCGAACTAGTCGAGAATAGCAGAAAAACAGGGGTTGTTCGTATTAAAATGAAGAACAAGTCAAAATCAATCCAAGTTTCTACCGAAAGGAGTTGAAATCATTGTCAAAGTGGATCTCTTGATATAGAAAATCAAGGATGGCTCTGATACCAATAGTTGATCCCGATATTACTCAACAATGATATTATCTTTATTAATTCGAACAAATGAGTATGCGGAAGCGTTTTAAAGAACTAAAGAGATGCTCGGTAGAATTATCACACCGAATCAAACAGATGAAGTATTAATAAACACAAGTTTAGCTCAAAGATTCACTGTATATTGATTCTTTATAAGACACCAAGAACACCGTAATGTGTGTGTAAAATAATAAGAACAACTCTAATCAGGTGTGTGTGAAGATGTACAAACTTGATAGAAGAGCTCTACATGAGCCTTCTATTTATACTATTCTATAGGGGACAATTGGGAGACAAGAAGTACTAAGGGTACAAAGACAACATCGTGGAATGCCATCAGGTACAACGTTAATATAGTGCGCCATTTTCTGCAAAGGCTGCAGCCCATCAGAGGTAGACACGTGGAATGTGCAGGACACGCCTTGTACGAATGATCTCTTCAGGATCTTCGTACAGCAGAGGCACGTGAGAGGCACGGTGGTCTTTGTCCTGATCTTCAGATTATCTTCAGTCTTCTAAGTCTTCCTATCGCAGAGGCTCTGTCAAGTGTGACAGAGGCTTTGTGGCCTTGTCCTCTGAGAACGTCTTCTATAGAGCCTTCTCTTGGTGTCTTGGCAGAGGCTCTGTCGATGTTTTTACACTTACCCTATTTTTCAATACTTCTTTAAACATAGAAGTTGGAGCTAACAAAGAACCTCCTAGTATTTTATGTGACGGTGAGTGTTCCAGTTCAAAGAATGATAATTCTACGTCTAAAAAGCAATCACAAAAATGACGAAGGAATCGAAAGTCAAAGAAGAAAAATCCTCACAATTCTCAATCGTCTAATTCTAAATTATATGGTTTTTCAGATAATTTTGTGAATCAAAGTGAGTGAAGCAAGAATGGAGGGTGAAGAAAAAGTCATCTTCACCGGACAAGCAATTTGAGAAAAACAGTTCTTTTTCATTTGTACCAAAATCAGTTGCAAATAACAAACAAAAACTTGTAAATTCTTACAAGAAATATTCAAATAAGCAATTGATTGGTTTTGCAAATGTTGAATGGTTTTGCTCTGCTTGTGGTTGGAGTGATTTTTCTGCTAAACCTGGTTCATGCTGTTGGTTTAATTCCTATTATATTCGTGCTCCAAGTTACAAAAAGGATTTTTCAAAGAGAAAGAGACATTCTATTTTCAAAAAGGTGTCTAGCACAACTAACTACAAAGGACCCATCTTCAGATGGGTACCTAAAACTGCTTGATTTGGTTGCTTGCAGACCAATAATATATGGTACTTAGACTCAGGGTGTTCGAAACACATGACCGACCGGAAAGAAATCTTGTCGAATTATAAAGAGAAAAACGGTGGTCGAGTCAGATTTGGAAACAATCAGTTCTCTCCTATTCTTGGATATGGTGACATTGTGCAAGACAATCTTAAAATCAAGAAAGTAAGCTATGTTGAAGGACTTGGACCCAATATCTTCAGTATCAGACAGTTTTGTGCTAAAGATCTGGAAGTAAATTTCAAGGCGAAACGATATTGTGTAAGAACCGAAGAAGGTAAAGAACTCTTGGTTGGCACAAGGAAATCCAATCTTTATACAGTCAACTTGTCGGCGGTTAAACCTGAAGGAGATGTGTGTCTTCTATCGAAAGCTTATGTTCAACAAAGTTAGTTGTGGCACTGGTGTAATAACCAAGTTGTTCTATCTTAAAGAATATAAGTTGGTGGGGGAAAAGATGAAATCTTGTGTTGACGGACCATAATATAATTCTGGAAGAGGGTATAAAAACCCTCAAAGTGGGCACAAAACCCTAGAAGGGTATTATTTCTTCTTTGGCGGCTTGGGAGTGAGAGCAGAGAAGGAGAAACAAGCTACATTATGCAATTTTGAAGAATAGGAGGAGATTTTCAAATCAATCAATTAAAGGTAATAATCTAGACTCATTCTTCTCAGCTTCTATCAATTTAGTTTTGGGATAAATGAGATTTTGAGAACATTTTTGGTTAAGGGAAGTTCAGTTTCTACGTTACGTGGTGTCGGCGGACGGTATCAAAGTGGACCCCGCTAAGATCGAAGATATTAAGGATTGAGAGTCACCAAAGTCGCCATCAGAGGTGAGAAGTTTTCTTGGGTTAGCAGGCTACTATAGGAAGTTCATTCAGAACTTCTCTCATATAGCCACACCGTTGACTGCATTGACGAGGAAGAACGTCAAGTTCGTTTGGACCGAAACTCAAGAGGCCGCATTTGAGAGGTTGAAGGAAAGTCTGAGCAGCGCTCCAATTTTTTCATTTCCAGACAGATCATAAGGTTTTGTAATTTACAGCGATGCTTCTAAGCTTGGGTTAGGATGCGTACTGATGCAGACTGGGAGGGTGATTGCCTACGCATCTCGACAGTTGAAAGATCATGAGAATAACTACCCGACTAAGGACATGGAATTAGCGGCAGTGGTGTTCGCTTTAAAGATATGGCGACACTACTTGTATGGAGTGAAGTGTCAGATCTACACCGACTACAAGAGTCTTAAGCAACTTTTTGATCAAAAGGAATTGATCATGAGGAAGAGGAGATGGATGGAACTATTCGATTACGACTGCGAAATCCATTACCACCCAGGTAAGGCGAATGTGGTAGCTGACGCGTTGAGTCAGAAAGGGCGAGGAGAATTGACAAAAGTGGTGGCCTTCAGAGTCAAGGCGACATCGTACATCCTGGACGAGATCAAGAAGTCCCAAGAGGAGGCGTTGTTAAAAGAGAATGTAAAGAGTGAAAGGATCGTTGGGATTACGTCTTTGCTCAATGTCAACAATGGTGGATTGAGGTGTATAAAGGACCGGGTGTGGGTTCCTAAGTTGGGGAACTTAAGAGTAAGCATTTTGGAAGAAGCACATAAGTCGCGATATTCTATGCACCCGGGGACGAATAACATGTACCGGGACTTAAGACAGTTTTATTGGTGGCCAGGAATGAAGAAAGACATCGCCCACTTTGTGGAGCGATGTGTGACATGTCTGAAGGTTATGGCAGAGCACCATAGACCGTATGGAGAACTTCAGTCTTTAGAAATACCAGTATGGAAATGGATTGTGAGTCCATGATCTTCAACAAATCAAGTAATGTCTAACAAGATTAGGTAGAGAAGGACTAATTGTTTATTAGAAAAGGAAATCTAATCTAGAGAGAATAATGTGAGATTTAGAGATCTACATTTTGAATTATGAACTTGTTATTACAACAATACATGAAATGCTCTATTTATAGCCCTTCCCCCTTGTTACACCAAGAAAGCCCAAGCCCATTTACATGTCAAAGGCCATTAGGCCCAAAACTATTACTTTACAAAACTTTCTAATTAATTAGGACAACTTAAATGTCCTAACATTCTCCCCCTAAAGTTTTGGAAAGTAAAATCACTTAAACTTTAACTCCTTTCCCCCTTGATTTTCTTGAAAAACTTTAGCGGTGTATTCTTCAAATGTAGGCTCGGCTCCCCCTTGAAAGTTGCTCTTATTCATCATATTTTCAACTTTGAAAAATCGGATCCAATGTACTCCATAACCCCGACTAAATGCACTAAAATCATCTTCAAAGTGTATGCATTTAGTGTAAAACAGAGAATCCTTCGTTGGTCCACGAGTTGAGTAAGAATTCGGCTTAAGAGCTTGGTCCGAATTTGCTCGAAGAAGGAACGATAAAACACGGGCTACTCGGTAGGGATTTCGAGGAATCCTACACAAATCGATGTCGAGGAGATGGATTTGTGACAAACGAGATGTAGGAGTGATGCCACATGAGTTTCATTAGCAACATCCTCGCCTTTGATGAATTTAATGGAATTTGGACCAAAAATGTTAGAAAACTAACTGGCCACTAACTGTTCTGTTAAGTTACTATTCATTGTCTTCCAAAATCACCCACTCACGTACTGTTGCTTTCCTTTTCACTTTTCTTTAATATTCCACCACTAAAACCATTTCCAATTGTTCCATAGTGACTAAAAATCATCAAATAAGTATTTTACATGAAGATTATTGCCATGTCACGTGAAATTTCTTCATCACCAAGTACCAACGATTTGATGAAGTTTAGCTTCTCATTTATTGAATTCCTCACGATCAAAATTCTTTCCTTTAGTTTCTTAAGACTGCAAATCAACAAAGGAATAGATAGCATCCGAAATATGAGAACATGCACCGAGATAATAAACTGTTGCAAACCACCGGCGATGTAACAAACATTTTCCGGTGAGCAACAAATTTTTCCGTCAACTCACTTAGATATGATTTCATGCTGGAAATTTACTCCAAATTGTTGCAAGCTTATCGATAAAGCAAATCAATGAGATATGTGAAGAAAATACATCAACTCTTCGGCAAAAACTTCAATTTCCGGCAAAAACGTTTTTCCGGTGACATTTTTCCGGCAAGTAATATCCAACAGCTCTAAAAGTTACGAATTCATGCTGGATATTACACCAAAACGATTGCAAACTGATTGCAATATCGATACAAATAGATCTGAGATGGATTGATTGCAAAATATCGACAAATGCTCAATTTTCCGGTCAAAACCGTTTTTCCGGCGAGATGTTCATTTTTTCGATCTGTCGACATTCGAAAGCTAGATCTCACTGATTACTTGACCAATTTCAATTGTAAATCTTGCAAAACGTTCCAGAAGCATAAAAAAATTATCTAAGAAGAATATATAGCAAAACCTCCACGAAAAAACAATTAACTCCGGCGAATCTCCGATGAATACGTTTTTCCGGCGAGATGAAGCTGTTGACTTGCAAATATCATATCTCACTGATTTTTCAACCAAAATTAGATCTGAAAGTGGCTAGCTGATCGAAATCAATATATACATTGGATTCTGGGAGAATAATTGATCAAAACTTCCAAGAGCTGAAGATCAATCCATGAACACCGAAACAATTCATATCGAAAAAAAATCGAATTCTATGATTGTTGAAGAGATTTTCAGATCTGATTGCATCACATTCTCCAAAAACAATATAGAAAAAGATCTGAGTAGATCAAATCGAATCATGCACCAAAAAATATCCGAATCTTAAGAATACTTGCGAAGAACACCGAAAAACTCTCGAAATTTTCGAAAATCATCAAAACTTATCGAAATTCGATTCTAAAAATTGGAGATGATCTGGAATCGAATAACGAACAAATCTTCAAGAGCATAAGAGATTTGAGCAAACTTACATGTAGATCGGGCTAATTTACTTGAAATGTCGAGATCCGATGATCGTATCGAGAAAAGATTCGTCGATTTGGCTTTGATACCAATTGTTAGTCCATGATCTTCAACACTTCAAGTAATTGTAACAAGATAAGGAAGAAGAGAACATTTTATTATAGAAATGTAAACCTAATCTAGAGAGAGAACACAAAAGTGTTTAAGAGCTACATTTTGTATTATGGAAGTTGTTCTTACAAACATACATGAAATGCTCTATTTATAGCCCTTCCCCCTTGTTACACCAAGAAAGCCCAAGCCCATTTACATGTCAAAGCCCATTAGGCCCAAAACTATTACTTTACAAAACTTTCTAATTAATTAGGACAACTTAAATGTCCTAACATGGGACCGCATAACTATGGATTTTGTTACGAAGTTACCAAGGACTCCGAAGGGTAACGATGCGATATGGGTGATTGTGGATAGTCTCGCCAAGTCCGAGCATTTCCTACCAATCAGGGAGTCAGATCCATTGGAGAAGCTAGCACAGTTGTATATTAATAAGATCATATCAAGGCACGGGGTGCCGCGATCGATTGTGTCCGATCGGGATAGACTGTTTACGTCATCGTTCGGGAGAAGTCTTCAGTGAGAGTTGGGTTTGCAACTGAAGTTGAGCACAACATATCATCCCCAAACGGATAGCCAGAGCGAAAGGACTATTCAAACGTTAGAGGATATGTTCCGAGCTTGCTTGATCGATTTCAAGGGTTCTTGGGAAGTACATCTACCTTTGATAGAGTTCTCATATAACAACAGTTAGTACGCGAGCATTCAAACAGCTCCATTTGAAGCCTTGTACGGACGGAAGTGTTGAACGCCGTTGTGTTGGAATGAAGTGGGAGAAAGGCAGTTAGTAGGTCCAAAAATTGTGCAAATGACTGCGGATAAGATAGCTAATCCGTGAGAAAATGAGGATCGCGCAGGATAGGCAAAGAAAGTATGCAAACCGAAGAAGGAAACCCATCGAGTTTCAAGTAGGTGACAAAGTAATGCTGAAAGTCTCGCCTTGGAAGGGAGTAGTACATTTCGGGAAGAAAAGAAAGTTGAGACCGAGGTATGTGGGGCCTTTCGTTTTTTCTGAACGGGTCGGGGCAGTAGCCTACAAGTTGGACTTGCCAGAGCAATTAAAAGGAGTTCATCCGACGTTTCATGTCTCGAACCTAAAGAAGTGTTTGGCAGAAACAGATGTGGCTATTCCTTTGGAAGATATCAGTGTCGATGAGAGATAGACGTACACAGAGGAACCAGTGGAGATTGTGGATAGAAAGGTTCGAAAGTTAAAGAACAAGGAGATCAGATTAGTAAAAGTTTAGTGGCAGTTTCGTAAAGGCCAAGATGCGACTTGGGGGGTATAATCGGACATGAGGTCCAAGTACTCTCATCTGCTCGACAATGGAATTCCGGGGACGGAATTCTTTTGAGGGGGAGGTATTTTAATAACCAGTTTCTATCTTAAGGAATATAAGTTGGTGGGGAAAAGATGAAATCTTGTTGTTGAGGGACCATAATGTAATTCTGGAAGAGGGTATAAAAACCCTCAAAGTGGGCATAAAACCCTAGAAGGGTATTATTTCTTCTTTGGCGGCTTGAGAGTTAGAGCAGAGAAGGAGAAACAAGCTACATTCTACATTTTTGAAGAATAGGAGGAGATTTTCAAATCAATCAATTAAAGGTAATAATCTAGACTCATTTTCTCAGCTTCTATCAATTTAGTTTTGGGATAAATGAGATTTTGAGAAAATTGGGACTTCTGGGTAATTTTGTGAGGATGAGCTGCCCACTTGTGTTTTCAATGTTGAGATATGTTTGCCTTATGAAAGTAATCTCATGTAGAGGTTTATTTGATTTGATAAAGACTATTCGTGGTTAAGCTTGTACGTAGTCGATTACCGAATAGCATGCCTTTTTCTGGAATTTAAGTTCCGGTATTGTAGTTCCGGATTTGTCGAGATCCGGTATGGGATCTGGAGTAGCATAGGGACGGGAATCAGGATAGGATCCGGTATAAGGACCGAAATCCGGGATTTGATCCGATAGAGGGCCCGAATCCAGGATTGAATCCGGATCAGGAGCGAAGTCCGAGACTTTGGTTCCGGGTTCGGCTATTCTGTTGAGTAAAGTTTTAGGGATATGTTCCGGTTATTGTGAGCGATATGTTAAGCCTTATTATTCTTAATCTTTTCAAACTCATAGGTGTCCCATCTAGAATCCGAGAGAGTACGCGAGAGGTATTTTGCAAGCCGACAGGTGAGTTTTTTCTAACTGGGCATGTGTTTAAAACGTGATATCTGAAGTAAGAGCCTATGAATTAATGTTTTTTTATTTTATGAATTCGCAAGTATAAAAGTTTAATTGAGATGCATGCATACATTGTTGCTAGACGTGAATTGGCTAAGTCGGGGGGTGTGGCCTGCTAGTGCTCATCCCGGGGGGGTGTCCAATTTATGCCGTGGGAGCTGTGACCCAGTAAGGCAGTGCGAGACTGACACGTTGTCACTTCCGTGTGACTTCAGTGTGCCATTTACGAGTGTGATGTTACTTGAAAGCTTTATTTACAGTTATTATTTTTGAATGTTATGAACTATTTTAAATGTGTATTTTGAACTGGTGTTTCTTGAGGGAACTCACTAGACCTTGTGGTCTAACCCTCGCTTTTTTCCAAAACTAAACCTTTTCAGGGAAGCTGATAGTAGGAAGCTCCGGTAAGAGTCAAGAGAAGAGTTAGAGTACGGACGCTTCTAGAGATAGTGTTTTACTTTCATGTTATAGACTTTATTTATTCTTAGTTGTGAATAGGTTGTTTCCGCCAACCTAGTTTTGGGACAGATGTATTGAAAATTTTGAGACCGGTTTTGGGATGTTTTATATTTTATGAAATGCTCTACTTTATTTTGCTAGGTTGTTACAACCGGAGATTATCTCACTTAAATTTCAGGTATATGTAGAAATTGGTAAAGGGTGAGTTAGTGTGTGGTCTTCCTTAGTTGAAGTTTGGTGCAGATAGTCTGTGTGATGCCTGTGAAAAGGGGAAAATGAATAGAGTTCCTCAGAAGCCAAAACCTGAACCAACAACAAAACGTGTCTTGGAGTTGATACATGTTGACTTATGTGGACCAATGAAGACTCAAAGTATTAATGGTAGGAAATATGTCCTGGTGGTTGTTGATGATTATTATAGATACACATGGGTAAAGTTTCTTCGCTCAAAGGACGAAACATCTGACCATCTAATCAACATCATCAAGTCAGCATAAAACAACATGCAGATGTCTGTTAAGATTGTTCGTTCAGATAATGGCACGGAGTTTAAAAACAGTGTCTTGGGAGATTTTTATGAATCTAACGGGATTACTCAATAATTCTCTGCTGCTAGAACACATGAACAGAATGGCGTAGTTGAACGGCGCAATAGGACCTTAGTGGAATCGACGCGTACTATGCTGACATACTCTAAACTACCTTTATTCTTATAGGCATAAGTTGTGGCAACTGCATGTTATACTCAGAATCGTTCGATTATTCATCGACGATTTGGCAAGACTCCCTATGAGATCACGAATAACAAGAAACCTACCATAAAACATCTTCATGTTTTTCGGTGTAAGTGTTTCGTCTTAAATGAAACACCCTAAAATTTACAATAAATTTAAACCTTAAATTTATCAGAGTTTACGACAACATCTTCCAAAACTTTCATTCACAAATGGAGAATTAGTGACAAGGTTCATAATTACAAGTGAAAGGTTCATAATTACAAGTGAACTATTATAAATAACCTACTAATCTAATCCATAACATACATGATCAGATTAAAAGGGTTGTCTATAATATCTTCTAAAATATCTTCGATTCCACTAATTCTCCATTACATCTCCAAAATTATGATTCTGATACCCTCTTTACTCATCCCTTCAATTCCCTGCCCGAGCTAGTACCTGGTAAGAAAATTAATTTTGGAAATATTAGGCTTGCGTCTAGTGAAAACATCCAATTTTAAAATCAAAACCTTTATAAGCTTTGAAAACCAAATTTGTAAACAAAGCATATAAAATAACCTTTTCGCAATTTCCTTAACGTACGCATAACATCTTTCGATGACGGGAATCATACCCGATTCCATGTGTATGACGAACACTAAGTAAGTCATAGTATCATGTTTAAGAGCGCTACTACGAATCACTGAGGATTCTAGATTTCAGCTCATGTCCAAGAAATTACAATTAAGCCATGCCTATTTCTTGGTATGGAAGTAGGGATTACTATAAAGCCATGCATATCCCTTATCTTCCACTAGAAAACGGGAATTTCAATTTACCTTGCCTATTCCACGTTTTCTCGTCACAATAAACGGGAATTCCAATTTACCTTGTCTATTCCACGTTTATCAAATAATGCCAGTGCCTATAGATCCATTACAGTTAATAGCATACGTGCGCACCAAATCAAAACATATATCAAATCGTAACATCCCGAATTTGGGTTATCATTGCGTTCGTAAAATTCAACTACTGCAGTTATGATCAAAATGATCAAGGAATATCACATGTCAAAAAGTTACAGAAAACAATCTTTCCCGGGTAATACCGGAAAGTCATTATTTTATCCGGACCTTACCGGAACTTAGAGTATACAGGATTGTACCGGTAATTAAGGGTTACCGGATACTATCGAAAATCCGGATACTTCCGGGAAACATTACCGGGTACCTCCGAGCAACATAGTTTACCGGGTACTTCCGGGAAACATAGTTTATCGGGTACTATCGAACTCTACAATTCATCTTCTTCTTAAAACCCACTATAAGTCAAATCTAAATCATTTACATATCACTAAAGTATTTCCAAAACACCTAGGCAATTTAAAATCATAGGAATCATTCAATTTCAATTGCATAAACTTTGAAAGTGAGAATGAGCTCACCTGAAAAACTTCAACTCAATGTCTGGGTGAAAACAACTCAAATCCTTTCCACCAACTGATTTCAATAACTAAATCGAAAACCAATTTAATTTGTGATTATCAATTCTTAAGAAATTTAATTGAAGAAGATGATTGAATTCCTTACCGTATGAAACCTAGGACTCGGTCTTTCTTCTTCTCTCGGAAGCCGACTTCACAGAATTGAAATTGAGATATTTCTCAATTTAACCGACTATCCTGGTTTATACCTCAATTACAATTCAAATTTAACCTTATACCTTCAAAAATGATAAAACTAACCCCAAGTTTCACATTTTACAACTAATCCAAACACTTTGGCTAATTACTCTTTTGGTCCTTTGGCATCCAATTATAACATAGCTTCCAAAGTTAACATAACTCACAAGAAATTAACATCCTCCATAACAACGTACTTTAATGTAACATCCTAAATTTTTGTTATTAGTATTTTAATAAGAATTGGGATGTTTTCGTATTTGTTGTAACCATGGGATTTTATGGAAGTCTTATAATCCAATTTAAGGTTGAAATGCAAAAGATGAAAGTTTAGTGTAACTTTTGGAAAGAATTAAACTTAGAGGTATGTTTGGTGATTTCCTAAATGTGTGTGTGGATAAAGGCTGAGGATGAGAAATTATCTCATTCATGTCTGTTTGAGTCGGCAACAAAGAGAAAAGACAGAGAGAAAGAAGGAGAACAGAAGAAATCGAGAAATTGATTTCATTCGAATCATATTCAAAAGATTGAAGTTCTTGTTTGTGCAGAAGTCGGTTTCACAGCATAAGGTGAGTTCATTCTATTCGTTGTACAAATCAGTGTTTTTAAGTTATACTAACCTTAATATAGTTGTATAAATTGATTGAGGACTGAATGGAATACATAGATTGAACTGATTTCATGTTTTAAATCGATTTGAGGACTTGTTGAACGGACAGTACGCAAAACCTTGAAAGTCCCGGTAGTGGAATGTCCCGGTAGTGCAAGTCCCGGTAGTGGAATGTCCCGGTAGTGGAATGTCCCGGTAGTGGCAAGTCCCGGTAGTGGCAAGTCCCGGTAGAGGCAAGTCCCGATACAGGTGAGTCCCGGTACAGCATATCAGGAGTTGAGTAAAGAAACCAGTATATCTAAATGGTATCAAAATTAGATATGGCTCAAGGATCTGATAAGTGAAGTATCTAGAGGCCTTGAATTATATGTATCTTTCCAGATGTAATGAAATGTGCATTTATGTAAATCGTGGAGATATGCGATTTAGGAATTGTGATGGGAATTATATAGCTTGAACATACATACCCTTGAAAAGTAGTATGTTAGGTTTATAGACTACGCTAGTCGATACTAGGCAGGAATATAATGTTATATTAAATAAAATTTATATGTGATTCGCTCATACAGTTGCTATGAGGAATCTGTGCGATATATACATATATATATATATATATATATATATATATATATATATATATATATATATATATATATGATTTGCTCATACTGAATGATATGAGGAATCTACGAGGTATAAATATAATTCGCTTATACGGTTGCTATGAGGAATTTATATTGAGTAAATACCTATATGAGTACAATTAGGTGATATGGATCCATATGCACTAAAGTTTGGTAATCACATGGAATAGGCGTGTGGTATTACTCGTTTAATCGTTATTCCAGTGTGTGTGGGAAATCATGGAATAGGCATGTGGTATTAATCGTTATTCCTGATTTCTAAGGAAGAGAGTGAGATTGACATAAGTGCTTGTGATCTCTGCTTCCTTACCGATAAATAGGCGTGTGTAATCGCGATTTATTGGTTGAGAGCATTAATCTAGAATCCGCGAGGATTCGTAGTGTGGCTCTAGGGCGTGATATGATGACGGAATTATTGTCAGTCATATTCATGAAATGGGGAAATAGGCAAGTGTGCATTGCAATTTCTTGAATGTGGAAATGGGCAAGTGTACATTGCAATTTCTGGAATAGATGTGTACGGAAATGGGCATGTGTATATTGCGATTTCTGGATTAAGAGCATTACTCTAGAATCAGTAAAGATTCGTAGTGTGGCTCTGAGACATGATATGATGATGGAATGTGTGTCAGTCATATTCATGGAATTGGGTAAAATCGTGTTAACGGAATAGAGTTACACGTTTGGTAAGAAAAGGGGAATCAGGTTTGTTATAACTTGTTTACATTGATTTTACAATTATTATCTTGGAAACGAATGTTCTCACTAGGCGTTGGCCTAATCGTTTCAAATGATGTTTTCTTACCAGGTACTAGCTCGGGGAGGTAAAGGGTTGTGGGACGAGCGTTTTGATATAGCAGAGGTGGATGAAATTAACAAAGAAGAGGTTATGATGGATTGATAGATAACTTGATTAATCTGGTTGTAGTGATATAATTAGATTGATAGGTTATTTGAAGGATCTTGTAATGTGAATATACTCTTGATGGTTAATCCACTGCCTGTTTTTATAAGTTGAAGTATTTATTGTCATAACCTGTTATAACTTGAGGTTTAAATTGGCTCGGATTTTGGGGTGTTACAATATGGTATCAGAGCACTAGTTTAAGCGAACTAAGTATGTTGATGAGATACCTAGACTTAAGCTGAGATGGAGTAGGTTATGATATGTGAGATATGGGTAGAAGTGTTGAGACGGGATGGTCTTAGGGTCAACGGGAATACGTGAAATTAGTACTGTGACAATGGTAACGAGGATTCTCCGGTACGATATATTCACAATTACAATTAGCTACTGTTATTATGAATATATTGTTACGCGAGCATGCTTATTTCTAAATTGTTACAGTGACTAACGATCGGTAAAGTACGTTTTGTATATGAATAGGTGCATAACCATTTCTTATGATTATCCCTTTATGTTATAGTAGAACGATGGTGAATACGCCACCAAAGTCCTTTGGAGGATAGATCGGTAAATGATTGGGGGTTGGAAGGACAACCTGGAATTGGCGGGACTCATGAACGTTC
Organism: Saussurea involucrata; assembly: GCA_033807775.1. NCBI lineage: Eukaryota > Viridiplantae > Streptophyta > Magnoliopsida > Asterales > Asteraceae > Saussurea > Saussurea involucrata. The sequence goes on along the minus strand of CM066314.1, from coordinate 101,642,867 downwards.
GCCAAGGCAACCTTTAATAGGTGGATTGATATGTGTGGAGATAGAATATGAGATGATTGATCAAGATGAAAATAGTATGACATGGTTGATACGTGAATCGTGGAATGCATGTATAGCAAACGTCATAAGGTCGAGAGGGCGACCACCGGTCGGAAGTAGAGTGTCAATGATAAGTTACGTAAGTAAGGCGATTGACCTTGTTTGAGTAAGTATCCTTCAAATTGCGAGTAAAGTTTTATGCCTGGTGTTCTAGTGTGTGTTACATGAGTTTTCATGATTTCAAACCAAATGCATAAATAACAGTTTTAGTCAAGGTTATGTTAGTATGTGCAAGTGCGTATTTAAATAAAAAAAAGGCAATCCCATTTACGTCGCACAACGAAATTTTTTGAAGTTTTTACAAAGTATTTCTTACTTTACATGAAAAGTTGAATTGTAGCAAGAAAGCGTTGGTCAGCAAAAAGTTTAATAACCAACAGGAGTATTGACCTAATAAACATCATATAAATAAGTGAGAGAACGGCTAGTTTATTTCGTGTCGGTCAAACTTTCTCGAACTGTTGTCGTACGAAGAGATTTTCATTTAGTATATTACCGTCGTAACAACACTGTTTTGGTTGAGACAGATTGAGTTTTTCGGAAATTTATTATGCAAGCGATTCTTGAGATCGTTGTGCAGTGCATTGGGGTTATGTGAGCCCAAGTTGTTCCAAGTGGGGTTATTTAAAATGAGAAAATGTGCGAAATGATTTGTCATGCATGAAGGCTATGAACTCGCTAGGTCGTAGAGTATTACGTTATAAGCTAAGAAAGAACTCCAAGAGTGGAGAGGTGTTGGATAAACCTTGGGAGAAAGTTTGTAGTTTTGGTAATTGTGTTCAAATGAGAGATGAACAGTGGGAGAGTCGAAAGTGGACTTTAGTGTCGGTTGTATGAGAGTCTGTACCCTTGTTCGCTGACTAGAAATACAGTTGCCGAGGGACGGTTGTGTTCGGGGGAAGAATTAGGTTCAATTAGGGACCTTAAGGTTAAGGAAGTGTCGACATGTCAATTTTTGACTTTGAAGTCGATAGTTGTGTAAGGTGTATGAGACCTTTCGTCTGTCATTGGGTGCGGTCTGGGTGCGTCCCGCGTATGCCTGTGCGGACAAGAACAAAGACCGTGAGCGGTACCGGTATGCTGTTATGCATAGGGTATGCGCAAAGCATATTTTATCGTGTACGACATAGTTAAGGATTTTGAGCTATTGACGAATAAATCACTAATGAAAGAAGTTTTGATTTATTGTTGCATAAGCGAAAGTTATGTAGTTAAAGCACGTTTTTAATGTTTATTGCTGATGTGCAATATTTCTGATGTATTACGTTTTAAAAATGTGAATGTGTGGGTTGGGGGATTTTGGTAAATCCGACCATGTAAAGTTTTAAGAGTGGTAAACCTTGTTTTGGGGCCGATGGCCAATTAAGGGATTAAAAAGTTAAAGATTTTGAGTAACAGTGTATTTTGGTTTACGTAACCGTGTGAGCGACACATGTTTAACCAAACGTTTATTTTGGCCTTAAAGGCTTGATTTTTATTCCAATGAGTCTTTTGAATGTTTGTCAGTTTTAGTGACTCGAGTTGGAGTCTTGGATGTGTTATATGCTTAAATGCATTTTATTTGATTGAGTACCGGTTTAAGTGTCGGTCTTAGGTGTGAAGACTGTTTGATAATTTACGTGTTCATAGTACCTTTGGAACTAATGAACCTTGGCGTATTATATACATTGTGGAGTATAAAAAGAATTGCACATAAGAGTACATACAAATGCATATATGAATTGACTTCATTGGGAAAGTAGCAATGAAGGGGTCGTAGGATTATCATGCCTCGGAACGTGTATTGCATAATGATCATTAGATCCTTTAGTAGATGGCTCGGTTTTAAACTCAATCGAGTCTTAAGAGTATTGACCTGATTTGATGAGCTCAACGTAGGCTTGGGGTTGAAATTGCATGAACGGTATTGTAATTGAAGTTTACTTGACGTAAATGCATTGGTTATCCTTTTTGGGGTCATGTATGAATGTTAAGTCTTGAATCAGAAGTTTAAAAGTTGAAGGACCACCTTGTGGGGATGTTAAGAACAGTGAGGGATTGTACCATGTTTTTGTTTTGGTTTGGAATCACAAGGAGCTAGTATGAACGAATAAGTTCAAGTTAATAAAAAAACCGTGAGTGGTAGTTCAACTAAAGTTGGGGAGGAGATATTTAGTGAAATAAACTCGGTTTTTAGGCGAGAAAACAGGAATATAAAATGTTTTGTGTACGAGTCTATGAGAGACCTGGTCTGTGGTTAATGTTATGGGTGGAGATTGTACGAACGAATAGTGGCATGAATTGCTAAAATAGATATGTCAACTAGTATGTAATGTGAAGTCAGAAAGAGGGAGTATCCGAATGGAAGTTTTCGGGGATTCCGGGTGGAAAGTACTATTTGTCAATAAATTTGATGGAGCATGTGGCTGGTAAGTTGGTGTGGTGTAGTGGAGGCAAAATCGTTAAGGAAGGTAAGTTGCTCCTTATGTGTGAAAGAATTGTACGAGATAGTATTACTTAAAGATCAAGGAATAGGTAGTAACTTTGAACGGTAATATCATTTCAAGATAACTTGGTCGAATATTTTAAGTTAGAAATCTTGGTGAAACTGTTTGGTTATGTTCGTAATGAGAAAATACTATCGGTGTGTGAAAAGTTGGGAGAAAGAGACAAGTGATACTTGAAAGATAGTATTCCACGTTAACGTGGGGAAGCAATGATAGAAAGCTTTGGACTTAAGAATGTAGTCATACTACGAGTTCAATGGAGTTATCACCTTTGATATACAACCCTTTAGTGCTTGGTTGCAACGTGTTTGTATGGTGCGATAGTGATGTGAGAAGGTGATAGCATTTTGTGTTGAAGAAACGTGTAAGTCATGGATGCAATGATGGGTTGCCGTAGTTATTGAAGCATAATTGATGAGAAAAGTTGTTATGTGAAGGAGCGGGAATCGATTTTAGAAAAATCGTTTGATAAATTACAATCTAAGAGGGTGATTATAGGTATAATGATATTATATCTTTGAGTTGTTAGTATGACTTTAGAGTCGGAAGAAAGTATGTGAGATAGGTACTCTTCTTTGTTTACCTGATTTTGATTTCGGGGACGAAATCATTTTCAAGTTGGGGAGTATTGTAACATGCTAAATTTTCGTTATTAGTATTTTAATAAGAATTGGGATGTTTTCGTATTTGTTGTAACCTTGGGATTTTATGGAAGTCTTATAATCCAATTTAAGGTTGAAATGCAAAAGATGAAAGTTTAGTGTAACTTTTGGAAAGAATTAAACTTAGAGGTATGTTTGGTCATTTCCTAAATGTGTGTGTGGATAAAGGCTGAGGATGAGAAATTATCTCATTCATGTCTGTTTGAGTCGGCAACAAAGAGAAAAGACAGAGAGAGAGAAGGAGAACAGAAGAAATCGAGAAAATGATTTCATTCGAATCATATTCAAAAGATTGAAGTTTTTGTTTGTGCAGAAGTCGGTTTCACAGCATAAGGTGAGTTCATTCGATTCGTTGTACAAATCAGTGTTTTTAAGTTATACTAACCTTAATATAGCTGTATAAATTGATTGAGGACTGAATGGAATACATAGATTGAACTGATTTCATGTATTAAATCGATTTGAGGACTTGTTGAACGGACAGTACGCAAAACCTTGAAAGTCCCGGTAGTGGAATGTCCCGGTAGTGCAAGTCCCGGTAGTGGAATGTCCCGGTAGTGGAATGTCCCGATAGTGGCAAGTCCCGGTAGAGGCAAGTCCCGGTACAGGTGAGTCCCGGTACAACATATCAGGAGTTGAGTAAAGAAACCAGTATATCTAAATGGTATCAAAATTAGATATGGCTCAAGGATCTGATAAGTGAAGTATCTAGAGGCCTTGAATTATATGTATCTTTCCGGATGTAATGAAATGTGCATTTATGTAAATCGTGGAGATATGCGATTTAGGAATTGTGATGGGAATTATATAGCTTGAACATACATACCCTTGAAAAGTAGTATGTTAGGTTTATAGACTGCGCTAGTCGATACTAGGTAGGAATATAATGTTATATTAAATAAGATTTATATGTGATTCGCTCATACAGTTGCTATGAGGAATCTGTGCGATATATACATATATATATATATATATATATATATATATATATATATATATATATATATATATATATATATATATATATATATATATATATATATATATATATATATAAATATAATTCGCTTATACGGTTGCTATGAGGAATTTATATTGAGTAAATACCTATATGAGTACAATTAGGTGATATGGATCCATAGACACTAAAGTTTGGTAATCACATGGAATAGGCGTGTGGTATTACTCGTTTAATCGTTATTCCAGTGTGTGTGGGAAATCATGGAATAGGCGTGTGGTATTAATCGTTATTCCTGATTTCTAAGGAAGAGAGTGAGATTGACATAAGTGCTTGTGATCTCTGCTTCCTTACCGATAAATGGGCGTGTGTAATCGCGATTTATTGGTTGAGAGCATTAATCTAGAATCCGTGAGGATTCGTAGTGTGGCTCTAGGGCGTGATATGATGCCGGAATTATTGTCAGTCATATTCATGAAATTGGGAAATAGGCAAGTGTGCATTGCAATTTCTGGAATGTGGAAATGGGCAAGTGTACATTGCAATTTCTGGAATAGATGTGTACGGAAATGGGCATGTGTAAATTGCGATTTCTGGATTAAGAGCATTACTCTAGAATCAGTAAAGATTCGTAGTGTGGCTCTGAGACATGATATGATGATGGAATGTGTGTCAGTTATATTCATGGAATTGGGTAAAATCGTGTTAACGGAATAGAGTTACACGTTTGGTAAGAAAAGGGGAATCAGGTTTGTTATAACTTGTTTACATTGATTTTACAATTATTATCTTGGAAACGAATGTTCTCACTAGGCATTGGCCTAATCGTTTCAAATGATGTTTTCTTACCAGGTACTAGCTCGGGGAGGTAAAGGGTTGTGGGACGAGCGTTTTGATATAGCAGAGGTGGATGAAATTAACAAAGAAGAGGTTATGATTGATTGATAGATAACATGATTAATCTGGTTGTAGTGACATAATTAGATTGATAGGTTATTTGAAGGATCTTTTAATGTGAATATACTCTTGATGGTTAATCCACTGCCTGTTTTTATAAGTTGAAGTATTTATTGTCATAACCTGTTATAACTTGAGGTTTAAATTGGCTCGGATTTTGGGGTGTTACATTTAATCATGCAAAAATTCGAGGTGTTGCAAATCTCCCCAACTTGAAAATGATTTCGTCCTCGAAATCAAAGTTAGGTAAATAAATGAGGATGTCTATTCTTCATATCCTCTTCAGCTTCCCAAGTCACGTTGGCACCTCTATGATGTTTCCACTGTACTTTAACCATGATAACTTCTTTATGGCGTAGCTTCTTAGTCGTCCTTTCCAAAATTGCTTCAGGTTCCTCTACGTAACGATTTTTCTCGTCAACTTTTATTTCATACATTGGTATAACATTATTTTCTTCAGCTAGACATTTTTGAAGATAACACACATGAAAAGTATCATGGATCCCTTCCAACTAGGGTGGAAGATCTAACTGATACGCTTGAAGTCCCACTCTCTTGGTTATAGTGAAAGGCCCAAGAAAACGAGGACTTAACTTTCCACGTTTTCCAAATCCTATTGTGCCTTTCCACGGGGATACCTTTAGCATCACCCGCTCCCCAACTTGAAATTCTTTAGGTCTCTTTTTCTGATCGGCGTAACTCTTTTGTCGATCTTGAGCCGCCTTCAAGTGTTTCCGAATTTCCTTAACCTTATCAGCCATTTGTTGCACAATTTTGGGACCAGCAAATTGCTTTTCTCCAACTTCCAACCAACATACCGGAGACCTTGTGAATCCTAGTTTGATCAGGTAACAGTAAATCAGTAAACAATAAAACGAACAATTGATTATTTCAATTTGTCATCCCTCTCGTATTCAGAAATCAAGATAGTTACAAAGGTTAGAATGAAGAACACAACTATATCTCTCTCTCTCTATTGAATCTCTTGGATGGCTAATCAATTGCTAACCTAATTCTAAAGGTTAACATAACCTTAAATACATAGGCCTTAAACACAATGGCCCATGGCCCAACAATCTAATCTAAGCCCAATTAATAATAATTAAGGCTTTTATAATAATAAACCACTATAATTAAACTAATTACGCTTTATATAATTATTTATATATCTTTCTAATATGTAGGACAATTATGGTCCTAACAATCTCCCCCTAAAGATATATAAATAAAAATCGGTGTTGAAATCTTCATATCTTGATCTTCTCTCCTTCTTTTGAATCATTGGAAGACTTCGGTGTTGCTTGTCTTCAAGTCTTTTAATGCTCCCCCTTGAATAAAGCTCTTGGTCTTTAAATCTTCAACGAATCTGTCTTTGACCCGCGAGTTGAATTTGCTTTCACCTTCAACGTTAAGAACTTGTACACCAAATATGCTCGGAACAGATCAATCATTCGATTAAGAATTGATCAACAGTTACTCCCCCTCGGCTTTTGCATGGGGACTTCTTTACTCCCCCTCGGCTTTTGCTAACTCCCCCTCAACTTAATATTCGGTGTCTTTGAATCTGTACCCTTTCTCCCCCTCATGATGAGTAGGAGAATCCGGAGTATCATGTTCAAAGACAATAGTGACGAGTAGCAAAAAAATCCGATCAAACGTTAAGTAACCAGAATAGGGTAAAAAGCTGACACAGAAACACGTTAGTAACTGTTATCACAACAATTAAAAAAATGTGTGGCCTATGTTCAGAGTTGGCAATGAGGTATCTCTGATAGGACTTCCAGTTATCACTGAAGTAAAATATAAAAAATTACATCTCAAACTGTTCCGACAATATCACAAAGATATGCAATTGGAATCACAAAGACTCGTGCATGTGTGAAAGAAAATAAATGATATCTGTTAGGCTCAAAAATTGATTTAACTTGGGACGCAAGTAAAAAATCAATTGACACAGTGAATAGAATATCAAGTTCGGAGACCGGAGCTGGTATCTTCCTTTTTCAATATCTAAGACCTCCGAGTGAGGAATAGATAGATTATGTGCTAATCTCCGTGAATATATGAAACAAGCAACTGTTGGGAGATACTTGAGTGGCTGGGTGGGGTGACACAAGTTAACGACACTGGGTCCATGTCTGTTTCAATACTCATCTCCAAAGAACGAGAATGAATATATTGTGTGGTTACCCGGATAACTGACTCGGTTTGGTAAGGAACAATATTTCTTTTAAGTCCTGTCACAGCCTCACCATATTCTTTTCTCTCCAAACTCATCTATCATCTAGACCCCTCACTGATGTCTATAATGGATGTGTTTCTTGGGTAGGTCCTTCCGGTTCAGGATAAACCATAGAAACGATGTTAATCCTAACACTCATTTCATGCATTGAGTAAAGCATTTAAGTAAACAGTGAAATACGAGTTCTAAACTGAAATGTTTAGAAGTCAACGCATTTAAGAACGAGTCCTGATCTGAGTTGATCAGAAGTCATTGTTGAAAATGAAAGAATTTCAAAGAGACAAAATCAAGCGCAAGACAGAATGACTCAGTAAGCACAACATTTTGCAAGAAATGAGACAACGATTAGAATGTTTAATTGTGAAGAACAAGTCACAATTATTATATCAGATAAGAATGAAATCATTAGCAAGAATTAGCAAACTTGGAAAACAACTGGGAATTCAAACGAGTGTATTTCCATCGAAAAATCAACACATATGTGAGACATGGAAATAACTAAGTCAAGAAAATATTGGACGTGGCAATCATGAAGATTAGAATTGGAGAATAACAAACACAAGTAAGTTATTCAGAATGATTTACCACAGTCTTTGAATTCAGTTGAAGTTCACTTACCTTTCATAGTACACCCCCTCGAATGTGGCATAACCTTTGAATGCTCGTCATGTGATGTGAATAATAGAAATTAAAACCGCACATGACATTCCTGCAAAACCGATTAGACAGATTTTGGTATCCATCTTTTGATGGACCCTTGTTGGTTAAATGCCCTATGAGGACCTGGGAAACTATAAGTGCCATACCAATAGTTAGCACGATCTTTCTTTACAAACTCACTTGTTTCACAATAAGAACAACACAACTTCTGAGTAGATAATCTGATCAGCTTATTAACAGAGTAAGCACGATCAGATTTCACAAAAGGTTTAGCATGAAAAGCATTGTTGTTCTTGTCACTCTTAACATCGACGAATGGCTTTGGAGCAGGAGCAGATCCTTTAACTCTCCAAACCATGTTTACTTTCTTGAAAGATTGATTATCTTTATTATCAACACGAGAATTATAGAAAAGATTGGAAGGTCGAATCTGATCCTTTGAAAAATCATTTGATTTGACAAAATTCTTTGAAGAACGATTTGTAGAAAATAAACTTGAAGCATAAGAAGGTTGAACACCTTTGATCTTGCTTTCATCAAGTTTATTGACTTTAACGGATAAATCATTTTGTTCTTTGAGAATTAAATCAAATTTCTTTTGTAAATTAGACTTAACCATTTGTTCCTTCAAAATCTCGGTTGCTAATCTAGATAATCTCTGTGTAAGTGTTAGCTTCAATCTTCCTAATCATAGAAGTATTTAGAAGTAGTGAAATAGGCTAAGTGAAGAAAGCCTCTTACAGAGGCTCTGCCGAACTTACCGAGAGATCAAGGTCGAGAAGCTACAGAAGCTAAAGAGGCGTCCTACAGACTCGGAATTCGGTGAAGACTGCTCTTCTAAGGACCAAACCGCAGAACCTCTGTGACACTTCACAGAGCCTCTGCGGTCTTCAACAAAGACTTCAAAGATATTTATAATATCTTGCTACTGTTCCTGGACCTGTTCATCAACTTGCATGGCAACGTACCCTGTCCAACTTCAACGTGTCAAAATCTGAGTGGACCCAATAGGGCTTAGTACATAATAGACGTCTGATGCATTAAATGCAATACAGCACATCCAACTGTTCAAGCCATCCTTCCAACTATTCATACCGTCCGTTCTGAATAGTAGCTCATGCTTTATGGTCCCCTTTGAGTAGTATAAAAGGAAGACTCACGTTGAGTTCTTCCTAATCAAGAATCAAGAAATATAAAAAAACAAGAAAACAAGAGAGAAAAACATCACAAGAACACACAGCTTAAACACTTTAAGAGTCATATCTGTTTTAAAGCTTTGCTTACTCACTGCTCTTAAATTTGTTCTTGATATATATATATATTCAGTAAACTTTGAGATATTATTTCCTGTTCACTGTTTATTTATATTGTGTTCTAAATCTATCAAACATATCTGTTAGTTCTTCAAATACGCTTCCGCATCAAACATAAACTCGAACTAATAGATTTGACAATCTTGTATAAGCAAAACGGGAACCAACAATTGGTATCAGAGCAAAGCTTGATTTTCAATATCAAGTGATCCTCTTTATTACAAGATTGGTGATAGACATCATTCCACTTTTAACCTATTCCTCATTTCTAGATTAAAACTCCATTAAAGTGTACTCTGGGAACTGTTCAAACCCAGAAAACTTTCCAGATCATCAGACTCATACTCTTTAATCATTCTATCTTTTCAGAACCTTAACAATGACAAATACAAACAACTTCTTTACTGCTGGTTCACTCACCAAGCCTCCTACTCTCCTACGAGATGAGTATCCTCAATGGAAAAAAAGAATGGTTCATTTCTTTGAGGGTACTGAAAAAAATCTAGTACAATATCTTTACAACCTTCCTCCTGTTCCCATAATAATAGTACCACGTGTACCAGCTACTGCTGAATCTCCTGAAATCCCTGAACATCAAAAACCGAAGCGAAAAGAAGAATGGTCAAATGAAGATAAGGCAGAAGATGAAGTTGCACAGAAAACAAAAAGAATCTTGATAATGGCTATCCCCAACGAACTTTTTCAATCCTTAGATGCATGTGAAACAGTGCACGATCTTTGGAAAGAATTAGAAAGACAATTGGAAGGGGGTGCTAAAACACAGAAGAACCGAAGGGCACAGTACATAAATGAATATCATGCATTCAGAGCCTCTGCAACAGAATCTCTGCAAACGACGTACGACAGGTTCAACTCTCTCATAAACAAATGCAGAAAGTGTGGCATTCACAGAACCTCGGAAGAAAATAACGTCATGTTTCTAAAGAGCCTGAATGATTAGTGGCTTCAATTATCTATGTCTTTACAAACAAACCAAGATCTAGACTCATGGACACTCTCTGATCTCTATGGAACACTAGCTGCACAAGAGCCTCAAATAGCACAGGCTAAAACACTAACCATTGCACCATACGCATTGGTTAGTAAATCGACAGAGGCTAAAGAAAGACCGAGAAATGAGAGAGCAATAGAGGAGAAGAAAAAGGAGAAGAAGAAAATGGTAATGGTTGATAGCGAAGAAGACGAGCTGATAGAGGAAGAAATAACTCTCGCGTCATTAGCTAAATCATTGGCTCTATTGACAAGAGAGTTCAAAGGTAACCAAAGAAATTTTGGAAATGACAGATATAGTAGAGACAACCAGAGAGATAGAAGAGATGATGGAAGAAGAGAAGAATCAAGTGACCGACAGAGATCAGACTACAGAAGTGACCAACAGAGGTCGAACGATAGAAACTACAGAGAAAATGACCGACAGAGGTCAGATGACATGGTAGGCCACACACAAGAATGCTACAAATGTGGTAAGCCTGGTCATTACGCAAACGAATGTCGAACAGAGAAAGGTGGAGATCAACAGAAGTCCGACGATCGATCTGGAAACACTTCTCAAGGTTGTTTCAACTGCGGCAAGCCAGGCCATTTCGCAAAAGAATGCAGAAGTAGACAAAATCGCCCACAGAAGGACTCAGCTTTTTACAAAAAGAAGGCTGGATATTATGCGCAAAAATCCCTAATGGCGAACAAAGGGCATTCTGAAGCAAACAAGGAGGACTTCGAGTCAGACTCTACCTCTGATGATGAATTCACCACCAATGCCCTGTTCTGTGGCATGGCAGAAGTCGACTCCGACACTAACAATGAGAAGCGGTGTGTGCCAATTTGGTATCTTGACTCCGGATGCTCAAGGCACACGACTGGCAACAGAAGTTTACTATCCACGTACAAAGAAACACACAATGGTGGATCTGTAACTTTTGGAGACAACAAAAAGGGACACATCAAAGGCTATGGAGTCATACAGAAGGAAAACATCTCTGTATACAAAGTTGCATATGTGAATGGCCTTAAACACAACCTACTCAGTGTAAGTCAACTCTGTGATACAGGATTTGATGTCTTGTTCAAAAGAACTTTATGCTCTCTGCAAAGTGAAGACACAGGAATGGAACTTCTACGAGCCAAAAGAAAAGGTGATCTGTATCTAATGAACTTTTGTTCAACAACCAAGGACAAAGTTTGCCTTGTAGCTTGCGAAAGTAAAGAAGCCTGGTTATGGCATAACAGGTTCTGTCACTTGAACTTTCACACCTTGGATAAACTGGTCAAACTTGAACTAGTTAAAGGTTTGCCTAATGTTAAATTTAATAAGGATCACTTATGTTCTGCCTGTGAAATGGGAAAACTCAGAAGAGCTTCCCACAGAGGCAAGACAGATGTGTCTTGCACTAGGCCTCTGTACATGCTTCATGTCGACCTCTGCGGTCCCATTGCCATACAAAGCCTAGGTGGCAAGAAATACATACTTGTCTTAACTGATGAGTACTCGCGTTTCACATGGGTTGAATTTATTCGAAAGAAATCGGATGTTCCAATCATCTTGATTAATCTAATGAAAAGAATCCAAGTTCATTATGAATGCATAATACAGAAGTTAAGAAGTGACAATGGCACAGAATTAAAAAATTCTGTCATTGAAGCCTATCTTTCCACAGAAGGAATATCACAGAACTTCTCTGCCGCACGCACTCCACAGCAGAATGGCGTAGTCGAAAGGAAGAATCGAACGCTCGTGGAGGCCGCAAGAACTATGCTATCAGCATACGGATTACCGATGAACTTTTGGGCAGAAGCAATTTCTACCGCTTGTTACACACAGAATCGGTCAACCATTGTGAAAAGACACATCAAGACTCCTTACGAACTGATCAACAAAAGGCGGCCAAACATCAAGTTTTTCCATGTGTTTGGATGTAAATGCTTTGTTTTAAACGACAGAGATTCCAGAGGAAAGTTTGAAGTAAAAGCTAACGAAGAAAAATTCATTGGATACTGTGCCACTTCCAAAGCCTACAGAGTATACCTTTCAAGATCTCGCAAAATCGTAGAAAATATCAATGTTTCTTTTGATGATTCATTCCAGATGACTTCTGAGCAAATCATTTCAGAACTCGAACTTAAAAGAGAAACCTCTGGAATCTCGCAAACGAAAGAAGACTTGAATCTTCTATTTTTAGAGATGTTCCACGATGACATTGATCCTTCTGTTGGAACCATTAGAGTTTCTGAAGAACCATCCTCTGTTGGACAAAATCCTACAGGTATGACTCTAACTGGTCCAAATAATGGTTCATCTTCTTCTATAAATACTACAGATGCAAATGCCGAAGAAGAAAATGCAGAAGATGAAACATCAAGAAAAACGACCACAGAAGCTGCTGAAAAACAAACTCCACAATCCACAGAAGAACCAATTACAGAGGAAAGTGAGGACCAAGACTATACGTCCTCAGAGGAACAAACTCTACCACCACTCATACCAATCATTCCACAAATGGTAGAATCTTCTACCAAGGTAAGAAGAACGATAGAGGCTATACAAGAAAAAGATCCACAAGAAGCTTGTGAAGAAAGATTCGATGACATTGATGACCATCTTCCACGCACCACTCAGTGGACAAAAAGCCATCCTCCAAGCCAAATAATTGGAGAACCTTCTGACTCAGTAAAAACCAGGTCTGCCACTGCAAATTTTTGTTTCTTTACAAATTTTATTAGTGTGATAGAACCAAAGGAGATTTCTGAAGCACTAGATGACCCAAACTGGGTAGACGCCATGCAAGAAGAACTTCTGCAGTTTGAGCGTAACAGAGTATGGACGTTAGTACCTCTGCCATGAGGGAAACAGGCAATTGGGACTAAGTGGGTCTACAGAAATAAGAAGGATGAAGATGGAGTGGTCATCAGAAACAAAGCACGATTGGTGGCCAAGGGTTATAGACAAGAAGAAGGCATAGATTACGATGAGACTTTTGCTCCTGTCGCACGGCTCGAAGCAATAAGAATATTCTTAGCCTTCGCAGCCCACAGAGGTTTTAAAGTCTATCAGATGGACGTAAAATCAGCTTTTCTCAACGGTGAAATCCAAGAAGAGGTTTACGTAAATCAGCCACCAGGGTTTGAAAGCTCAAAGTTCCCAAGGCATGTATACTACCTTGAAAAGGCTCTGTACGGACTGAAACAGGCTCCAAGAGCATGGTACGAACGACTTTCTACCTTTCTTCTAGTCAATGGTTACGACAGAGGTACAACAGATACTACCTTATTCCATAAACGTAAAAACAGTGAAATAATGCTTGTACAAATCTATGTAGACGACATAATTTTTGGGTCTTCTAACACAGAAGAGTGCAAAAGTTTTGAAAAACTCATGCAGAGTGAGTTTGAAATGAGTATGATGGGAGAACTAACATTCTTCCTCGGACTCCAAGTCAAACAAACATCAGAGGGAATTTTTATAAATCAGGCCAAATATGTCTCTGACATTCTTTTCAAGTATAGCCTCTCTGATACCTCTGCAATGAAAACTCCAATGGCCACTGGAAATAAGTTATCCTTAGATCCAAATGGCATCTCTGTAGAATGCACTCTCTACAGAGGCATGATTGGATCTCTGTTATACTTAACTGCAAGCAGACCTGACATTATGCATGCCACATGTCTTTGTGCACGTTATCAAGCTAATCCAAAGAAATCACACTATGATGTTGTGAAAAGAATCTTTAGATATCTAAAGGGGACCAAAAATCTCGGTCTCTGGTATCCACAGAACTCTGGTTTTAGTCTTAAAGCTTATACAGATTCAGACTATGGAGGATTCATGCTCGACAGAAAAAGTACCTCTGGGAGTTGTCAATTCCTAGGTGGTAAACTAGTCAGTTGGACCTCCAAGAAGCAAAATTGTGTCTCAACATCCACTGCAGAAGCTGAATACGTTGCTGCTGCAAGCTGTTGTTCTCAGGTTCTATGGATGAAGACTATGCTAAAAGACTACGGCCACATCCTATTCAAAATACCCATCTTCTGGGATTCCAAAAGTGTCATTGCTATCTCTGCCAATCCTGTGCAACACTCAAAAACCAAGCATATCGATATAAGATACCATTTCTTGAAACATCATGTTGAATACGGTACAATCGAGATGCATTTCGTGCCCACAGAATACCAACTCGCGGACTTATTCACCAAAGCTTTAGACGAGAAAAGATTCAATTTCTTGGTGGGTAAGTTAGGAATGATCAATATGACGTGAAAATCGTCTGTAAGTATAGCTTTATATTCTGTAAATATGTATATATTTCTAATTATTTTTGCTTTAATTATGTTATTTCTGTATGTAAGTTCTCAATCTTAAATAGTTCTAAAAATCACAGAGCTTCTGTAAGTCTACTCAGAACCTCTAACAACCCCTACAGAACCTCTGGAAAATATGACCTATGTTCTATGCAAAACTTATCATTCTTTGATCCAAGCATAGGTCAAGGGGGAGCAAAAGGAAATCATTGCCCAAGCCTACAGAAAAATTGATGAAAAGCGCTTTTGATGCCTTTCAAACTCCAAAGCCTGAAGAAGAGGACTGGGCATATGGATTAAAGCCTTTGACAGACATTCCTCTAACTGGCAGAGCTGCATAAATTGTTCAATAGATGGAGAGTCTCAGAAGACAAGTACCACAACCTGGTCCAACACATGAAGAGATGGAAGAAGTGGTATACAAATACCTCTATAAAAAAACCTTTCAGACCAATCATCCAACAGATCATGTGACAGATTCAAGGATCAGAGAAGAATTTGAGAACATCTTCACAAGGACAAAGCCAAGAACCAAAGCAGATGTCTTCTCAATCCACAAGATCAAAAAGGTAATCTTCTGCAGGTTCTCCTTTACAAGAACCTATCCAAGGGTCAGGTACAATCTTTACAAAGTCAGAAGAGAAGACAATTCAGAAACCACCTTCGCTGATGCTGACCTAAGAAATATCAATTCGTATGATCTACCTGACCTTCTGCAATGGACAAAGGACAACTACAACACAGAGGCAAACACCAGAGCCTATCAAGTGTTATGAAAAGCAATGAGGGAAAAGCTTCTGATCTTCAGTATGATAGATTTTCAACTGGGAAAGGATCTTGGTCTCAAACATCTAAATTTACGACCACCAGAAGATCGATGCCCACCCAACGCCATGCCCAACTCTATCATTACAGAACCAAGATTCGGGTTAGTATTTCAAAACCCACAAGGCGAAATCAAACTATTTGTGTGCATGGATTGTCAGAAGTACGCAATTAGTACTCTGAACAAGTTCAGAGCAAGCCTTGTAAAATACAGAGGTACAGAGAAAAAGGATAGAGATGTTGCAGATACTTTCATCAGAGAGATTGATGCCACAATCCGTCTAAGAGAACTCTGCATCAGTTTCTACAAAGAGATCAGAAGAATCGGAAGAGACAACAGAAGCTACAACGATTTCAAAGATGCCAAAATATGATTCTCAAACCTCAAATCTCTGCAAACCAAGTCAAAATTTTATCTTTCATTGTACTCAAATGTAAATTGCCTTTGGCATATTTCTGAATGAAAGAACTTTCGAGGTATTGTTTAACCCCTGTCTTATCTAACTTAGCCTAATTAAACTCAAGTTCAATTTTTTATTTTTTACTACTTAGGGAGAGATTGTTAGCTTCAATCTTCCTAATCATAGAAGTATTTAGAAGTAGTGAAAAATAGGCTAAGTGAAGAAAGCCTCTTACAGAGGCTCTGCCGAACTTACCGAGAGATCAAGGTCGAGAAGCTACAGAAGCTAAAGAGGCGTCCTACAGAAGCTTTGTCATACGCGCAAAGAAGACCAAAGACTCGGAATTCGGTGAAGACTGCTCTTCTAAGGACCAAACCGCAGAACCTCTGTGACACTTCACAGAGCCTCTGCGGTCTTCAACAAAGACTTCAAAGATATTTATAATATCTTGCTACTGTTCCTGGACTTGTTCATCAACTTGCCTGGCAACGTACCCTGTCCAACTTCAACGTGTCAAAATCTGAGTGGACCCAATAGGGCTTAGTACATAATAGACGTCTGTTGCATTAAATGCAATACATCACATCCAACTGTTCATGTCATCCTTCCAACTATTCATACCGTCCGTTCTGAATAGTAGCTCATGCTTTATGGTCCCCTTTGAGTAGTATAAAAGGAAGACTCACGTTGAGTTCTTCCTAATCAAGAATCAAGAAATATAAAAAAACAAGAAAACAAGAGAGAAAAACATCACAAGAACACACAGCTTAAACACTTTAAGAGTCATATCTGTTTTAAAGCTTTGCTTACTCACTGTTCTTAAATCTGTTCTTGATATATATATATTCAGTAAACTTTGAGATATTATTTCCTGTTCACTATTTATTTATATCGTGTTCTAAATCTATCAAACATATCTGTTAGTTCTTCAAATACGCTTCCGCATCAAACATAAACTCGAACTAATAGATCTGACAATCTTGTATAAGCAAAACGGGAACCAACAGTAAGTTTAGAAATCTCATTCTGAAAGATCTTTCTCTCTTTTGTAAAATCATCTTTCAAACATTTAGCCCTAAATCCTTCAACTTTCCTCTTTTAAGTCTCTTCGCTTAGAATGTCTAATTCTTTCTCCAAATCAGTTATTTTTAAAGAAAGTTATCCATTCTTTTTAGTAAAAGATTTGCGTTCAGTTTCAAATTTCTCTCTTTCTAAAATCAAAACTTTTTCAAAGTCGGAGATTTGTTTTGAAAGTTTTAGACACATAAGCTCAAGTCTCTTCTTTTTTTCAAGAGATTTGGTTGAAAGACTAGATTGCTTTTGAATAAGCATCTGTCTTTCTTTTTCAAAACTTTCCTTTTCCTTTTCAAAAACCTTTTCAAGAGTATTTAGTTAATTTTAAGCTCAAGGTTTTCACAGTTTAGAAGTTTACCTTTCTCTTCTTCTTCAGTCAGCTTCTCAGAACTATTCCAGATTTGAGATTTTAGTTCCTTCAGTTCTTAGACGTACTTGCTGATCAAATCATCTTTCTGCTTGATATTCTTTTCATATAGCCTTGTTTGCTATTCTTCAGTCTTCTCCTTCTTATCAGGCTGCTTGTGCTCATCTACCTTCTTATTCACTGGTTCATTCTTCTTCTTACTTTCTACTTTCTCCGTCTTCTCCTTCTTCTCTGACTTATCTTGCTCGTCAGCTTTCTTCTTTCCCTCATACTGGTCCTGATAATCGTGGCGCTTGTTGGAGGAGGTAGAGTAGCGCTGATTATTGGACGAAGGCTTTTTATAGAATTTCTGTTGTTGGAAAGATTTAGTGAGCAGAGCTATCGATTTCTTAAAGGTTGTGTATTCATCATCAGAATCCTGAAGAGCTGCTTCAAACTGAGATGAATAAGACATTTGTTACCTGAAAATTATGATCGTTAATCGGTGTTACTTTGAAGAAAAATTGTGGAAGAAAAATCAAAAATTAAATCAGAAAAACAAATCTATAAAATAAATTAGTTTTAAAATTTTAAAATCTGATTATTATCGAATTCGAACGAACAAAATCACTCTTCGAAAGTGAAATCTGCAAGATAAACAAATCACGTTAGATCAAAGACGTCAACTAAAATCACGTAAAATGATAATAGTCGCTAATAATTGCAAATCGACGCAAATAATCTCACAACGTCACAAAAAAAATCAAATCGATCGTTAAAAAAATATTGCAACTTTCGTTAAAACTTTCAATCACGAGACGTGCGGTAACTCGGGTACCGTCGAGAACTTATCAATCAAAGACTTACCAGGTGATGATGCTTACCGGGTGATATGTAGTTTCCGGATGTGGTTACCGGACACAAGTTACCAAGCAAAATAAACGAGACAAGGCTTACCGGATGGAAAGAAAGTGAGACTTACCGGATGCGATGTACTTTCCGGACAAAGATGGTTCCCGGATAAAATTAAAATCAAGTGAACTTACCGGGTGAAAAATAGCTTACCGGACAAATACACTTACCAATCAAAAACTTACTTACCAGATGAAAAATAAACCAAGAAAAAAACAAACAATAATAAAAAAATAGTCAAGTGACAAACTTCTTGGTCAATAACTACGGCTCAAATAAAATAAAATAATAAAAAAAAATCCGGAAAGTTTAGTTTTCATTCGGACAGATTTGTTTCATCCGGATAGATATGATTCATCCGGACAGTTTTGATTCATCCGGACATAAGTGATTTGACCAAAAAGAATGAGGTGTCCGGAGAATTTGTGAGGTTACCGGGTAAACTTTATCCGGGAAGAAAATTTTAACCGATAACTTGAGATAATAGGAAACTTACCCGGATACTGCGGCTGTGGTTGCAATTCTGATCTGAATTCGATAGAGTTGCTTGATTTCAATCCTGTAGGGTTAAATTTTGACAAAAAACACAAAAACAGACACACCCAAATCGATTTATAAGCAAAATATGTCATCTTTATCAATAATCACCACAAAAACTTGAAGAACACCAAAAACTCAAGAATTGATTTTTTTATTTTTTTTTAAAAAAATTGAAAGATTAAAAACATTGAAAACCGATGTTAACGCAGATAAACAGCAAGTAAAAACGAGTAAACAATCGAGATCAAACAAACAAATTAATAAATCAACGAAAGACTTTGCAAACCCGATTGAAGAACAATTTTCTCAAGAAAAATCTGCTGTATGTCGAAAATAATCTGGGCAACTTGTGGACCTCAAACGATTAATCCAACCGTTCAGAATGTAAAACGGAATGTCATTAAGCTACTGTCCAAAAATTGCGACAATCCGACGGTTCAATCTCCGGAAATAATCGAAACGGCTCGCTGCGATTTTCCAGAAAATTCACTACGAATTTTAAACTTTTTCTCGCTTTCGTTCGATTTCTTTCGTATCTTCAAATCACCGATTCTGCTCTGATACCAATTGTGAATCCCAGTTTGATCAGGTAACAATAAATCAGTAAACAATAACACGAACAATTGATTATTTCAATCTGTCATCCCTCTCGTATTCAGAAATCAAGATAGTTACAAAGGTTAGAATTAAGAACACAACTATCTCTCTCTCTAATGAATCTCTTGGATGGCTAATCAATTGCTAACCTAATTTCAAAGGTTAACATAACCTTAAATACCTAGGCCTTAAACACAATGGCCAATGGCCCAACAATCTAATCTAAGCTCAATTAATAATAATTAAACTAATTACGCTTTATATAATTATTTATATATCTTTCTAATATGTAGGACATTTATGGTCCTAACAGACCTACATTTCCGCCCATATAAGGCTTCGAAAGGTGCCCTTCCGATACTGGAATGATAACTATTATTATACACAAACTCTACTAAGGGTAAATGCGTATCCCAGTTACTTTCAAAATCAATTATACAAGATCTTAGCATGTCTTATAAAGTATGAATTGTTCTTTCACTTTTCCCATCCGTTTGTGGATGGTATGCGGTACTCAGATTTACTCTTGTACCCAATTCTTCTTGCAGTGACCGCCAAAATCTTGAAGTAAATCGACTATCGCGGTCTGATACTATAGACACAGGTATGCCATGCCTTGATACCACTTCATCAATGTATAATTTGGCTAGCTTATCTATTGTTGAATCTTCTTTCATTGGTAAGAAGTGAGCACTTTTAGTTAAGCGATTCATGATTACCCAAATGGTATCATTACCTTTTAAAGTCTTCGGTAACTTAGTCACAAAATCCATGGTAATCTTGTCCTATTTCCATTTAGGAATTCCCAAAGATTGTAGGCTCCCATGAGGTCGTTGATGTTCGGTCTTTACCAATGAACACGTTACACATTTCTCTACACATCGTGCCACATCTAACTTCATAGCCGGCCACCAATAGTGTAGCTTCAAATCTCTATACATCTTAGTACTCCCAGGATGTATAGAATATTTGGATGTGTGGGCGTCTTCAAGAAGTAACTCCCGGTTTCTCCCAATCTTTGGAACCCAAATACGGCGTTGGAAGAGTTTAACTCCTCGACCATCTTCAGTCAGTTGAAGATGTTGCTTAACCATAACTTCATATTTAAGATTTTCTTCTAATAAAGCTTCCGTTTGTGCCACTTTGATCCTTTCAATCAGTCCTGACATCACATCAATTCTGGTGTTGGTCGCTTTTAAATATCCACTGTATTCTTTTCTACTCAACGCATCAGCTACTACATTTGCTTTACCCGGATGGTAATGCAATTCACAATCATAATCCTTAAGTAGTTCCCGTTAATGTCATTTTCATTGTAATCAAGGTTATTTATGTTAATCAAGTATTCTAGAGAGAGAAATAGAGATCGTAGAGAGAGAAAACCATCAGTGCGCCATCTCTGATTAGAACAACTGATTACAAAAGAGTTCTACAAGGGTATTTATACCCTTGACTTACAAAAGTCAACATAAAAGCTAAAGCTTAACATAAATAACCTTGATTACAATTAAAATGACATTAACAATCTCCCCCTTTGTAATCAAGGGGGCTCGAATCTTCGATGAAGTCTATTCTTTCCAATTAAGATCTCCAAGCGTCTTAAAGTGTTTCTGAAATTGAGTCTCGAGTCTTTTGTAATCAGTTGTTCTAATCAGAGATGGCGCACTGATGTTTTTCTCTCTCTACGATCTCTATTTCTCTCTCTAGAATACTTTATTAGAACCTGTTATAGATTAACAATTGGTATCAGAGCAAGTGATCGAGTGTTTTTCTGCAGAGATTTCTCAAATTCATCCATCAAATTTGTGATTTTTAGAGAAAAATCGATCGAGTTTCTTGTTTTTCAAGAAAATCTCTTTTTCTTGAATTCTTACAAGTTTGTGTGAATTTGGATTCGAGTTTGTGATCGCTGGATTCGGTTTTGAAAGAAGAACATTTTTGTTTCAAGGATCATGGACTGATTTTGCGGATTTGGTGTTCGATTTGAGGATTTTCAAGAATTTTGTTCTGTTCGAGTTTTTCAGATCTGTTCATCCGATTTTGGCACTTTTTCGAGTTATTCTGTGAATCTGCTTTATTTGATTGTGTTAGAAACTGTTTTTCCTTCAAAATTGCAGAATTTGGAAGTGTATTTCTACATTTTGAGAGATTTGGATCGTTTTTTGGTCAGTTTGCGCCAGATTCAAACTTTGCGCCAGTTCATCATTCGTTTCTGAGATTTATGCCAAGTCCACTTTGCGCCATCAACAGGTTGCGCAAACTCCACTTTGCGCTACCAGCGGGTTGCGAAAACCGTACTTTGCGCCACTGACGTCTTGCGCAGACTTCCACTTTGTGCCAACCTCTACTTTGCGCCATTCACCTCTAGCGCAAACCGTACTTTGCGCCACTGTCGTCTAGCGCAAACCTCCACTTTGCGCCATTCCCTTCTAGCGCAAACCAGCCTTAGCGTTTGTGGTTTCTGTTCACTGTTCACTGTTCATCATGAATCTTCAAGCAAGATTGTATAGGAATGATATTCAGATGTCTCTTGGAACAGATACCAGACCACCGGTATTAATCAATGAAAATGAATTTTCACAATGGCAAGACTGGTTTATTGATTTTATCGAGAGACAACCAAATGGGGATAACATGATGTTAGCTTTCATGGAAGGTCCTTTTGTGCAACCTTACAAAGTAATTCCCACAACAGCAACTGTGCTTGCTTCAAGAGAATTAAAAAGAGTCGAAGAATACACTGCTGTAGAAGCAATGAGAGCTAAAGCAGACAAAGAAGCAAAGTCGAATCTTATCCTTGCTCTTCCAAACCACATTTACAATCGCATTGACTGTTTCAAATACAACCCAATGCTAATGTGGACTCAGTTGGAGAAAATTATGCTTCGATCGGCAGTTGCTACTCAGTTAAGACAAAATCCGTTCATGAACAATTTTGAGAGTTTTAAGGCAAAGGAAGGGGAATCGTTGAAGAGTGTTTTTGATCGGTTTTGGGGAGTTATTAATAATCTTCTGAAAATAAAAGTTACAAAGACCGAATTGGAAGCTAATCTAAAGTTTCTTAATGCTCTTCAACCTGAATGGAGCAAACCGTGTCATAGGATGAGGAATGATGTAAGAATCTCAACTATGCAAATTCAAGAGCTATATGAAATTTTAATGACTGATGAAGATAGGGTCAAAGAAAAGAAAGAGAAGTTGGATTAAAAGAACAAAGTCACAAGTGTGGATCCAATTGCTTTGATTGCTAGCCAGTTGGCAGAAAAGAGTCTATTAGAGAACGCTTATGATGGACAGACTGAAGATGATGGTGAAGAGCTACAACAAGCTATGATTCTTTTGACCAAGCACTTTCAAAAGAAGTACTTCAACAGGCCAGGGTCAAATAATCTGAGAGTCTCATCTGGTTCAAGAAGAGTTGATTCTCATGCTAGTGGTTCAAAGGCATTTGAACAAAAGTTTGAAGGTCCAAAACACATGGAAACCAAGAAGGTGGAAGGAAAGAAAGCTGATGTTTGCTTCAACTGTGGAAAACCCGGTCATTTCTCCCGAGACTGTAGAGTGAAAGTTGTAAGGGATGCAGTCTACTACAAGAAGAAATTAGAATTGGATGAAAAGAAGGAAACCGATACAGTTATGTTAGCGGAAGAAGAATACTGGCTAGATCACTCTGATAATGAAGCGGATGATAGAATTGGATGAAAAGAAGGCAACCGATACAGTTATGTTAGAATTGGTGATGATGCCAGTGATGATGAGGAGAATGACAATGCAAGCTCAACTGATGATTCTGAGGTACCTTCTACTTTTGATCATGAATTTATTGTGAATCAGATGAACATCATGACTACTGCCATTCATGAACTTCGCACAAAACTGCTTTCTGAAAAGGAAAAGAATAATATTCACTCAAAATCTATTGAAAAATTACAAATTTTCCTTGAAGATGAAAAGAAAATTTTAGAAGATACAAAAGGTAAATTTGTAAAGAAAATAGAAGAATTGGAAGAATTAAACAGATCTTATCTGGAATCTTGGAAATCATTGACCGATATGAGAGATAATATTTCTAAACAAATAACTGTTTTAGAAGAAAAACTTTATTTGAGAGGTCAAACCGAACAAACGGTTTATTTAAATAAACCAAGGAGTTACACATCTATTAAAGAAAAATGGGGACTTGGATTTGAAAATCCACATTTTTTAGAAGAAGCTAAAACACAAGTTCATACACTTTATGAATTTGAGTTTTTAACTCTTGCCAAATATGCTCCTCATTTTAAAATTAAATGGACAAATGATGATGAGACTTTAAAGTTAGAAGAAGAGAAAAGAAGTCTTACAACAAAGATGCAACTTCCATTTGTATACACTCGTGAAAATGAAAAGTACAACATCAAATCTCAAAATTCTAGAAAATCAAGACTTTCTAGAAAATTTTCAAATTTCACAAAGTCCGAAAAAGCTTCATTACGAAACGATTATTTTGATAGTTACGCTATTAATACTAATAAAAAGAATGTACCTCAAATATCTTATGATACTAAAAGATACATTCCACCATTAGTATTAGAGTGTAAAATTTTAGATCTTGAAGCTAAATTGGAAGAACAAAATATCTTGTTTGAATTTGAAAAGGACATAATTTCTACCTTCATGACTTTAAGTTTTGAAGAAGAAATAAAACTTCAACAAGATACTTTTGAAAAATATAAAAATGTTGTACAATCTGATTCCGAGAAAGACACAATGGAAGACGATTCTAACGAAAGCTTTTCTTCTGATGATAAAATTGATTCTGATTTTGACTGTTCTGAAAAAGAAAAGGAGAGTAACTCTGAGGAAAGTTTAAATGAAAAAGTTTCAAAGTTTGATTTCTTACACAAAGTAATGTCTTCTAATTCAGATGTTGAAACAACGAAAATTGATGATTCTTTTACTATAAATGCAAATTTTCACAAAAGGAATCATAGAAAAAGGAGAATGTCAAAGAAATCTAAGACACAAGATTCAAAATCTGGAACTGATTCTGATGCTTCTTATTCTACTTTCTCAGATAGGTTTGTGAAGAAAAGACCAAGACAAGTTTGGAAAGTCAAGCAGTTGTCTCCAGATACTTCAACAGATGAGAAGAGTAGCATAGTCAACATCCCTTGTTCAATTAGTTCATTTGCTGAAAATAAAGAGAATTGAAAAAACTCTTTTAGATATTCAATAAAGCAAATGTTTCGAATTGCCAATGGTGGTTTATGTTGATCCTCATGTTGTAGTTCTGGTGGTGATGTTTATTCATCTGATACATATAAATTTCATTATCCGATGTTTGATTCAAATGCATTTTATAAACAAAAAAGTTTTTCAAAGAAAAGAAAACATCCTGTGTTTGATAGGAAGTCTTTTGGAACTAACAAGAAGGGACCCACAACTAGATGGGTACCTAAATCTCCTTGATGTGTTTCTTTTTGCAGCCATGTCATTTGTGGTATATGGATTCTAGATGCACCAAACATATGACTGGCAATAAGACTTTATTATCTAATTTTAAAGAAAAGGATTGTGGAAGAGTCAAATTTGGAAATTGCGCGACATCTCCAATTCTCGGTTACGGAGACTTAGTTCAAGGGAATATCACAGTGAAGAGAGTGAGTTATGTTGAAGGTCTTAGCCACAATTTGTTCAGTATAGGGCAATTTTGCGATAAGGATCTGGAAGTCAGTTTTAAATCAACAAGGGTTGCTATTAAAAATAATGACGGAAAAGATTTACTTGTTGGGAAAAGAAGATCCAATCTTTATACCATATATCTCTCAACACTAAATTCTCCTTCTGATATCTGTCTTGTGACAAAGGCGACCACAAAACAAAGCTGGTTGTGGCATAGAAGACTGGCTCATCTCAACTTTATTTACATGGACAGGTTAGCCAAGAATGAACTTGTTCGAGGTCTCCCGTCACTCAGATTCGAGAAAGATCATCTCTGTCATGATTGTGAGAAGGGAAAAATGAAGAAAGCTTCTCATAAACCAAAAGCTGAATTTTGCACAAAAGATATTTTGGATCTCATGCATGTAGATTTGTGTGGGCCGATGAAAACAAAAAGTATTGGAAAGAAGAGGTATGTCCTAGTGATTGTTGATGATTTTTCACGTTATACTTGGGTGAAGTTCCTCAAATCAAAGGATGAAACTTCCGACCATCTCATCAATCTCATTAAGACTATTCAGACTAACAAACAAAAGACAGTGAAGGTTGTCAGATCCGACAATGGAACGGAATTCAAAAACAACACTTTACAAGCGTTCTATGAAGCAAATGGGATCACTCAACAATTTTCTGCCGCAAGAACACCTGGACAAAACGGAGTGGTGGAGCGACGCAATCGAACTTTGGTTGAAGCGGCTCGCACTATGCTCACATACTCAGGTCTTCCTCTATCTCATTGGGCCGAAGCAGTTTCTACGGTATGTCACACACAAAACAGATCAATCATTCATCAGAGATTCAACAAGACACCGTATGAGCTTATGAATGGCATCAAACCAAATGTTTCATATTTCCGAGCTTTTGGGTGTAAATGTTTTGTGCTAAACGATCGAGAAAATCTGAATAAATTCAGTCCGAAAGCAGATGAGGGAATCTTCCTTGGTTATGCTCTTTCTTCAGCAGCTTACAGAGTATATTTGACTTCAGCTAAAAAGGTGGTGGAGAGCGTCAATGTCAAATTTGATGAATCCGAAGAAATGGTTTCGGGCAACACAGGATCCGCTCCCGTTATGTCAGGAGTGTTAGCTTCTGGACAAATCAGTTCAGAACCTGTTTTACAACCGACAAATCAGGATCCTACTCTGTCTCCTAATACTCTTACTGATCTTGATTTTTTATTTGAACATTTCTACAATGACTTACCTTCTACTAACACCAATGTTCTACCTATTGTGTCTAACCAGGAAAATACGAACGCATCTACCTCAAATTCCGCTGCACAAAACTTTGATAACGATGCAGTTCATGATACATCTGAACCTGTGATACAAGAAGTAGCTTTGGATTTAGAAGTGCCACCTGTGACTGAAGAAACGAATTCGTCACAAATTCTTGAAAGTGAAACAGTGGATCCGAGTGTCATTCAACAAGCAATTCATCAATCTGAATCATATGATGTTGTTGAACTATCTCCTCCGATCCCTGAAGTGATACATGTGTCCTCTAGTGAATCTGATATTCCAGAACCCCCTCCTCAAGTACTTGAAATGATTCAAGAAACAGTTGATCCACTTCCTCATATAACCAAGTGGACAAAAGCTCATCCGATTCACCAAATCATTGGTGATCCGTCCGCTAATGTCAGCACGAGATCTAAGTCTGCATCACCGAATGAATGCTTATTTACTTGCTTCATAAGCAACATTGAACCAACCAAGGTTTCTGAAGCTTTGAATGATCCAGACTGGGTTATTGCAATTCAAGAGGAACTGAATGAATTCGAAGCATTAAAGGTGTGGAGATTAGTGCCTAGGCCTCCAGGAAAAAGCGTAATTGGCACTAAGTGGATTTTCAAGAACAAAAAGGACAAGGATGGAATAATTGTGAGAAACAAAGCTCGTTTAGTGGCGAAGGGTTATCGACAGCAAGAAGGAATAGATTATGATCAAACGTACGCACCGGTAGCAAGATTAGAAGCCATCAGAATGTTTCTCGCCTTTGCAGCTTTTCGCGACTTTACTGTATATCAGTTGGATGTGAAGACAGCCTTTCTGAATGGGGTACTAAAGGAAGAAGTATATGTATCTCAACCAGAAGGGTTTGTTAACAAAGCTAAACCTGATTACGTGTTTCATCTCGATAAAGCTTTATATGGTTTGAAACAAGCACCGCGTGCATGGTACGATGAATTGTCAACCTTTCTGCTCAAATCCGGATTCGTTAAGGGAGCCATTAACACAACTCTTTTCATCCGACGTGAAGAACAAGATATCTGCTTAGTTCAAATTTATGTAGATGATATTATTTTTGGTGCGACTAACAAAACTTTATGTACTTGGTTTTCTGATCTTATGGCTTCCAGGTTTAAGATGAGCATGATCGGGGAAATCAATTTTTTCCTCGGACTTCAAGTGAAGCAGTTGCCTGATGGAATCTTCATCAATCAGTCAAAGTACGTTTTTTATATTTTGAAGAAATTCAAAATGGATAAATGTACTACCATAGGCACTCCAATGGCTCTTGGTGCAAAAGTTGGTCTGGATCCATATGGAAAGGACTTTGATGTCAGAACCTATCGAGGCATGATCAGATCACTAATGTATCTCACAGCTATGGAATCTCATTTTATGGCTGTCAAACGCATTTTCAGATATCTGAAAGGAACCCCATACTTAGGATTATGGTATCCAAAGGGTTCGGATTACAAGCTGTGTGCTTATTATGGAGGTAGTCAACTGGATCGGAAAAGTACTTCTGGTCATGTACAATTTCTAGGAGATCGGCTAATAAGTTGGGCTTCAAAGAAACAAAACTGTGTGTCCATTTCAACTGCTGAAGCGGAGTATGTCGCTGCAGCAAGTTGCTGTTCCCAAGTATTATGGATGAAGACACAGTTGCAAGATTATGGGTTGCTGTGTAAAACAATTCCAATCTATTGTGACCGCAAATCTGCAATAGCCATCTCAGTGAATCCTGTTCAGCATACTAAAACAAAGCACATCGACATGCGATATCACTTCATAAAAGATCATGTGGAAAAAGGTAATATTGAGGTATATTTTGTACCTACTGACTATCAACATGCCGATATTTTCACCAAGGCATTGGATGAAAAGCGTTTCACTTTCCTTTTATCAAAACTCGGCATGTTGAATTTGAAAGCTTGAATCCTCACAAATTTAATTCAATGAAGTGAAAATTCTTTCAATTTGCATTCAATGAATAAAATGTGCGTCAAGGGTGATTTTACAAGTTTTTTGTTATATCTGAGTTACACTTGTTTCAACTTTCACTTCTGATATAAATCGAAAGGTCAGCAAAACATGAATGAAATTATGCTGAATGCTCGAAATTGTGCAAATCTGAACTTATATAGAATACAATGCTCAAAAAGCCTTTTTGTCAGAATGATGGATGGAAACGAAAATATGGGGGAAGCACTATGTTGTAGAACCTAGCGATTGAGATGCTCAATGTTTTTAATTCCAATCATTTAGTTTGAAAGTTTGTGCTTATGGCCTTTCTGGTTTGGGAGATTAAGTCCTAAGGGGTGCTCGACACCTAGCCCCTAAGACCAATTGGTCTGGGATTGGCTGACCCAAATGCTGCTATAGAACCAGATAGAAAGCCATGTTCTACTGGTATAAATGGGTTTAAGATATATCGATGTGGCCTTTCTGGTTTGGGAAAGTAAGTTCCAAGGGGTGCTCGACACCTAGCCCCTAAGACTAACTGGTCTGGGATTGGCTGACCCAAATCCTGCTATAGAACCAGTTAGAAAGTCATGTTTAATGGTGTATCTTATTCTTACTAAACTTTGTGATTAAAGATGCCAATGTGCACAATATCAAAAGTTGCCAATGTGCACAAAATCAAAGGATGCCAATGAGCACAAAAGAAAAGATGCCAATGAGCACACATCTCCTGATACTCGGGGAAAATACAAAGTCGCGATAAACCCGTAAATTTGTGAAAATTCTGATTTTGGACAAATAGTGTGAGTAAGAGCAAAGTATTCTTATATGTTATAGAAATGCATATGATTGAAGCTGATCATATTTCGCATGCTAGCACACCAAATAGATTTAATAAAGAGGCTGACACTGAACAATTTTTAACTTGATATGCAATGATGACTTGTATTTAAATCCAAAAACATGCATTCAAGTTCATTTCTTTGAAAAATATGTCAGATTTCACTAAGTTGAATTTCTTTTGTTTGGTGTTCAAATTATCTATAGTTAGTAGTTACAGTATATAATTTAATGTATTTCTTTTCTACTACTGATTTTTCATGTGTGATATTTCATTCTGTGTTTTTGTGAAGTATTGCTTAATTTCAGGGGGAGAAAAGTACTGGGTTCAGTGTTTGAGGGGGAGCAAGGTATGATGAGTTGTGATTTTCTGTGTTCAAAGTTCTGAGATTTTGTGATATTCACAGGAATTGAAGTTTAAAAGAATCAAGAACTCAAATCAGATAAATCTTCCAGGTATGTACTTCTGAAGCTTTTTGTCTGGCAAACTCTCCAAATGTAAAATATTTCTTAAAACATCTATTGCATTTGTGTAGGGGGAGCAAAAATGAGATTTTCAAAGTAAATTTTAATTTTTTTTGGGGCATATATATATACATATTTTGAATTCATATTCTTATGTTTGCCTCCATCATCTCAAACGACCTCTGTTCTGATTTCTTTCTGGTTTGCGATTAGTCTGAGATCATCGACACCAGGTAAGATTTCTTATTTTATTTCTCTGTGTATTAACGACATCAGATGTGTTTCCATGCTTAGATCGCTATGTATCTGCTTGTTTCATTTTAGGATGATGAAATTGGAATGGTACTCAAATCGATTTCGATTTCTAGGGTTCAATTGATTTCGATTTCTAGGGTTTTATTTTGATTTCAATCGCTGTGTATCGGCTTGCTCATTCGATTTTTGATCTGATGATTGTTAGGGTTTTTGTTGATTTTTGTGCATTGGTCGTCTAAAAGTTTTCTCAGGTTTTGCCAAGTCATCTTTGCGCCACCCGTTGGTAGCGCAAAGTGAGCTTTGCGCCACCCGTTGGTAGCGCAAAGTGAGCTTTGCGCCACCCGCTGGTAGCGGAAACCTAGCTTTGCGCCACCTATTGGTAGCGCAAACCAGACTTGAGAAATATTTTGTTTGTCTAAGGTTTTTCATGTGTTTTCGTGATTCATTCGTTGTTCTTATTGAGGATCTTTTATACTTCATTCCAGGTGTATTCATGGCTTCTAATGAAGATTTTGATTCTCAAGTTCGAGAAGATGAAAATACGGTTCAAGAACATCTTGAGGCACCATCTGATAATGCCTCTCGTGACAATCCTTTACCAGCCACGTTATCTTCAGGAGCTGATCCATCTGCTCGTCGCAATACTCCAAATGCTGTCTTTCCAAGAATGGTGTATCTTCTACCGTATAAACCTAATAATCATTATGTTAATCTTGATAAACTCAGGATTAATTCAGTGATTGGGTCTATTCTACGAGGACATCCAATTTCATATGCTCTGGGGGGACGCACGGGCATTCCTGAAGTTTATCTACAACAAGCATGGCACTACATTGTCAAGAATGAGAGCGCGAATCCTCATTATTTCATATCCAGATTGATCAGTATGAAACAGAGTTGTATTATAGAAGACTAAGACTGATCCTCAGACTTCCTGAAGCGGATTCTAGACCAGGTCGCACATCTTTTGATTCATTTCCATCTAAAGGAGATGTTCTTGCTGGAATTCAAGCATTGAGCTATGTTGGTGATCTCACTCAAGTAAGCCAGTTTGAGAAGTCCAAACTACCACCCGTGTGGTATGCTCTGTTCTTTGTTCTAAACAGATGCCTATCTTCCAAACATTCTGGTACTGACAATGCCAGTTTACGTTTTCTTCGTTTATTCCATGCGATCATTTACGATTTGCATGTCGATTACACTATCATTTTCTGGCAAGAATTTTCGGATCGAGTTAATGACAAGGAAACTCTCAAGAAGCGCAAGTTCATTCCATATATAAGGTTCTTGGAACTTATTGTTTGGAGCATGCTCAGCAGTAACAAAGAGATTCCTCGAAGAAATGATTGGCCCCTAGACATAGACTTTGAGATGTCGTATATTCAAAGGCAGAAGAGGAGTTTTGCTTATTCAATGCCCATTCCTCCGGATCTTATTCTCAGATATACAGATCTAACTGATGAGGATGTTACTTAGTACTGTGAAGATAATAACATTCAAATTCCCGTAGCGGAGGAAGGAAATGAAGAGACATCTAGTAGTTCTTCGTCTTCAGATGGTGATGATAGTGAAGATGGTGATGGTGGTTCAGACAGTGATGGTGGTTCAGATAGTGATAATAGTGATAATGGTGATGATGGTGATGCTGGTGATGATAATAGTGTTGGTGATGATTTTAATAATGACAATCTTCAAGTACATAACACAGTGCAAGTTTCAAATGTGTTAGAAACAGTTGTGCTACAAACAAGTGTGTTAGAGCATTCTGAGAACATCTCTCTAGAAGTTTCATTATCTATAAATATTGCTGATAGTGTTGAAACGGCTCCTATTGACTCAAGAGTGGACAACATTCTTGTGGACGAGGTAGAGCTTCGAGATGCGACTGCTTCTGCTGTGGGTTTACAAGAGTTGCGTTCAGGGGTAGATTCAATTGATGCAAACACTGATACTATTCCATTTTCTGGAAACATGCCTCTCTCTGAGTTTTTGGAAAAGATGACTGCACAAATGGAGGCAACGAAGAATGAAGAAATAAACCGATGCAAACACTGATACTGTTCCAGATGCGCGTGTAACAACACTTATTACTGATTTTAATTCCTTTCGATCTGAGGTTCGGGATGATTTCAAGGAAATTAAAAATGGCATGAAGTTATTAACCGATGCTTTTTCTATGCTTTCAGAAAGAATGGAAAAGCATAATCAGACTTGCCAATCTGAGGCAGGTCCTTCTAATAAGAGAACACATGACCGTGATGACCCAGGTCATCAAGGCCATGAGGGGGAGAATGCAAAAAGACAAAGAACCGAAGGAACCTCAGATGTGTCAAATGTTGAAGTTCAAGGAATGGTTGCCGGTTGTTCGGAAAGAGTCGAAGATGTAACTCCGGAAGATTTGGTTGATCATATGCTTAATGAAGTTGATTTAAATGCAATGGCGTCGGCTATCATTTTTTAAGAATCCAGATTTTATCGGTGTTTTAATTTTCAACTTGCAGTTGAAAGCTTTCAACCAGTTGTTAATGTGACAAGACCAAACAAAGATCTACCCAATATTTCTGAATATCCACTTTGCACAGTTTTGGAGAATCCTTATGGGGTTGTCTACAGATATCAAACTTCTCAAAGATGCTTCCTCAGGTTTGATGAAATTGGAAGATTCTCAGATGGCACTTTAAAGGTGATAAGATATCAACTGGAGCAAAGACTGAATGAAGCAGTGAGATCTTTTCTTCAATCTAGAAAGATTTCATACCAAATTGATAATCCAGAGATAAGACTTCTGAGACGAGCTTTGGAGACAATCGACTCGAGACTCAATTTCAGAAACACTTTAAGACGCTTGGAGATCTTAATTGGAAAGAATAGACTTCATCGAAGATTCGAGCGCCCTTGATTACAAATGGGGAGATTGTTAATGTCATTTTATTTGTAATCAAGGTTATTTATGTTAAGCTTTAGCTTTTATGTTGACTTTTGTAAGTCAAGTGTATAAATACCCTTGTAGAACTCTTTTGTAATCAGTTGTTCTAATCAGAGATGGCGCACTGATGTTTCTCTCTCTCTACGATCTCTATTTCTCTCTCTAGAATACTCGATTAGATCCTGTTATAGATTAACAGTTCCAACCAACGCCGTTGCCTCGTATTCAGCTCTTTCTGATCAAAAACATATTTCAGACTTTTATGATCAGTGCAAAGATTACACTTCATCCCATACAAGTAATGCCGCCATAGCTTTAAAGCAAACACTACTGCTGCCAGTTCTAAATCATGGGTAGGATAATTCTTTTCATGCTCTTTAAGTTGTCTTGATGCGTAAGCAATCACTTTGCCGTATTGCATCAATACACACCCCAAACCCATCTTTGATGCATCACTATATACAACCAAATCTTCTGTTCCTTCCGGTAGTGCAAGGACAAGAGCTTCACATAACTTCTTTTGTAAAGTCCTAAAAGATGACTTTTGCTTTTCAGTCCATACAAACTTTACATTCTTACGTGTTAGAACTGTCAGGGAAGAGGCAAACTTAGAAAAGTCCTTTATGAATCTTCGGTAATAGCCTGCCAAACCCAAGAAACTCCATATATCCAATGAGTTCTTCAGTGTTTCCCAATTCATCATTGCTTCTATCTTCGCCGGATCCACTTTGACTCCTTCAGAAGTGATTACGTGACCAAGAAATTGCACATCCTTTAACCAAAATTCACATTTGGAGAATTTGGCGTTCAATTTCTCCTTTCTTTGAACATCTAAGACTTCACGAAGGTGACATTCATGGTCGGCTTCATTCTTTGAATAAACAAGTATGTCATCTATAAATACAATAACTGACTTGTCTAAGAAAGGTCGACACACCCTGTTCATTAAATCCATGAACACAACAGGAGCATTTGTCAACCCAAAAGGCATCACGAGGAATTCATAATGCCCATACCGTGTTCTAAACGCCGTCTTGGGAACATATTCATCCCTCACCCTTACTTGGTGATAGCCCGACCTTAAATCAATCTTGGAAAACCATCCCGCACCTTGGAGTTGATCGAACAAGTCATCAATCATTGGGAGTGGATACTTATTCTTAATAGACACTTTGTTCAATTATCGGTAGTCAATGGACATTCTCATAGTGCCATCTTTCTTCTTAACGAATAACACTGGAGCTCCACAGGGTGACGAGCATGGCCTAACAAAACCTATTTCAAGCAGTTCTTGCCATTGAGACATCATCTCCTTCATTTCGGCCGGTGCTAATCGATATGGTGCACGTGCTATTGGTGTTGCTCCTGGAACAAGATCAATCTTGAATTCTACTTGTCGTTCTGGTGGTAAGACTGGAAGATCACCAGAAAACACTTCTGGAAATTCACATACCACCTTTATATCCTCCTTCCGCTTCTTCTCTACTTTAGCATCCAATACGTTTGCTAGATATGATGAACATCCTTTTATTAAACACTTATGCGCTTTGGCTATCGAAATCAACGGAACATCCCCCTTTTCTCTTTTCCCCATAGATGAGTACAACATCATTTTCGGGCGTAGGGATCCGAATTAATTTCTTAGCACAAAGAATTTCTGCCTGGTTACTCACCAACCAATTCATACCAACAACTATATCGAACCCACCTATTTCCATCAAAATCAAATCAATCGGGGATTCCTTTTCTTCTACTATAACTGTACTACCCTCAAGGCTTTCCCGAACTTGGACTTGAACCCCATTAGCTATTTCAACTACTAAGGCATCTTCCAAGGTAGTGACAGGTATAGCTAACTTTTGATAAAACGATTGCGATTCAAAAGACATGTTGGCACCACAATCAAATAGTACACGTGCAGGTATTGAATTAACAAAGAATGTACAAGAAACTACATCCGCCGATTCCTTAGCTTATTCTGCCATCATGTGAAAAGCTCGGCCCGTTGGTTTTAGGGTATTGGGTTTCCTCTCTTAATTCCCACTATTCTTTAGCTTTGGGCAATACCTTCGATAATGACCGGGCTTCTTACATTCAAAGAAGGTTGGTCCTTGAATGGGATAATTCCCAATTTGATGACCACTCTTTCCACATCTAAAACATTCTTTTGAAACCACCCAACACGACCCAAAATGTTTGCTCCTACACTTCTGACACCAGTTCGGTTCTCGTCGAGGCTCAAAACGAGTATTCTTGACAAAAGGCGTTGCTTTCTAGGAAGATTCTGACTGACCCTCCCACTTTCTTTTCTCTCCCACTTGCGCTTTCTCCGCTTTATCTCTAGCATACACTTCCTCTATTATCTTAGCTTCTTTAATCGTTTCCCTCATAGTCGAAGCTTTAGAATTTCGGACTCTAGACATCATATCTGCCGGCAAGCCTTTCAAGTAAGCTTTAATATTTTCTTTTTCGGTTGGGGCCACATGCCCCACTAAGTTCAACTTCACCAGGAAGATACGAGTATATTTTTTTATAGACGAATTACCCATCTTAAGCGTTCGAAACTCTTCTTCAATGCGATTCATTTCATTTTCGTTGCAATATTCTTCCAATATTCTGCCAAAAACCGGTGCCGTCACAGTTGATGTCACAATATTCCACCATGTTAAAGCATTTCCTCTTAACATTTTGGATCCAAACCTGACCTTCGATTCTTCGTCACATTCACAGGCTCTAAATGCTTGTTCCATTTCTATAATCCAATTCATGCACACAAATGGATTATCTGATCCAGCAAATTCTGGTGGCTTGCAACTTAAAAACGTCTTGCAACTTAACAGGTGGAGTTACAGTACCGGTACCCATTTTTGGTCTCTGTGATTCGGCACTTCTGTCATTCAGCACTTTCATAAACATCTCTTGTTGTTGAGTCAGTGCAGCATTCATGACTCGCATCATATTTTCCATCATACGGGACTCCATGGTAGATTCCGTCGTCACCGGATTAGGAGTACCGACATTAGTTCGATAAGTTTGACTTCCTCCTTCCCCCAGGATAGGTGGCCTTGGGGGACTTGTATTAGCCCCACCCCATTCAGGTTGATTCTCCACAAGTTCATTTGCCACCCGATCCTCTGAAAAAGTAGAAGATCTATTTGGTGTATTAACCATAGTATTTTGTTAAACACATAAAGATAACCATAAGAAATGGCTATACGCAACCCAAACACAAAGAAACGTACTTTAACGTTCGTTAATTGCCATAACAATTAGAAACAAGTTTACTTACGTAACAATATCTTCATAATAAAGTAGCTAATTGAAATTATGAACATACTACACATAAGAATTGTCGTTACCATCATCACAGTTCTTAATTCACGTATTTCCGTCGACTCTAAGACTATCTCGTCTTAGTATTTCTACCCAATCTCACCAATCAAAACTTACTCATCTCAGCTTAAGTCTAGGTATCTTACGATCATACTTAGTTCACTTAAACTATAGCTCTGATACCAAACTGAAACACCCTAAAATTTACAATAAACTTAAACCTTAAATTTATCAGAGTTTACTACAACATCTTCCAAAACTTTCATTCACAAATGGAGAATTAGAGACAAGTTTCATCATTACAAGTGAACTATTATAAATAACCTACTAATCTAATCCATAACGTACATGATCAGATTAAAAGGGTTGTCTATAATATCTTCCAAAATATCTTCGATTCCACTAGTTCTCCATTACATCTCCAAAATTTTGATTCTGGTACCCTCTTCACTCATCCCTTCAATTCCCTGCCTGAGCTAGTACTTGGTAAGAAAATTAGTTTTGGAAATATTAGGCTTGCACCTAGTGAGAACATCCAATTTTAAAATCAAAACCTTTATAAGCTTTGAAAACCCAAATTGTAAACAACGCATATAAAATAACCTTTTCGCAATTTCCATAACCTACACATAACATCTTTCGATGACGGGAATCATACCCGATTCCATAAGTATGACGAACACTAAGTAAATCATAGTATCATGTTTAAGAGCACCACTATGAATCACTGAGAATCCTAGATTTCAGCTCATGTCCAAGAAATTACAATTAAGCCATGCCTATTTCTTGGTATGGAAGTAGGGATTACAATTAAGCCATGCCTATCCCTTATCTTCCACTATAAAATGGGAATTTCAATTTACCTTATGTGGATCCTAGATTAGTGCAGTAACAATAATAATCAATGAGCAATAGCAAGAACAATCAATTCTTTCAACCTGTCATCCATCTATTTCATTCAAAAGTATAAACCGTTCAGAGAGTTTTACAATAGAGAATTTGGAACGATTTGGGATGATTAACCTAATTCAAGGTTTAAAGCAAACTATTTATACCTAGGGCTTAATCCCTATAGCCCATGGCCCATTAAGCTAAACTAAGCCTATTTATCAATTATAAGGCTTTTACAAATATAATCCAAACTAATCTTTTCTTTATATCACTTTCTATTTTATAGGACATTTGTAGTCCTAACAATCTCCCCTTAAAGTTATATAAAGAAAAAACATGATCTTGAAATCTTCAGGTCTTGATCTTATTTCCCTCTTGAATCTTTAACAAACTTTGGTGTTGCTTGTCTTCATGTCTTTCCAAGCCCCCCCTTGCATAAAGCTCTTATATTCAGTTTCAACTTTATAACCAGATTCATTATACGTTAATCTTGACTGAATGCACTATTAAGCAGCTTTCAACGGTAGAAACTCAACACATCAGATAAGCACACAAGAAAGGTAATGTGCGAGTTAGGTGGCATTCCACAGTGCATCTTTAGTTTAAAATAAAGAATTTGTCTTTGAAACGCGAGTTGAATTTGCTTTCAGCTTCAGCTTTAAGAACTTGTAGAACCAATATGTGATCCCAGAAACAAGTAAACACAGATATGATCAAGAATCGCTGGTCATCTCTCATTAACATCAAGGTATGGTTACAATATGTAGAGAGAAAGTACAAGTGTATTGAATGTAGTAGTTATGAAAGTTATAGAAAATAAGCTCGAACTAGGCTATTTATACATAGGCTAGAAATTACAAAGAAACCCGTTAACAATCTCCCCCTTTGTATCCATAGGCTACATTTTAAGCACTAACAATCTCCCCCTATTTATACATAGGCTAGAAATTACATAGGCTACATTTTAAGCACTAACAATCTCCCCCTTTGTATCCAAGTAAGAAGAACACAAAATTTAAACAAGTTGCTCAGGAGGAATATATTTCTTCCTTAATCCAAAGATGATCTCAAATCTTCCAAGCGTGTTCCTGTATTCCAATCTATCTTCAATAGCTTTCAGAGCTCTGTTGATCAGTATCTTCTCCTTATCTTTCCAAGGCACCAAGTTTTTGTTCATCCAATCTGAGCTTTTCTGTCAACCGAATTTTTAACACTCTGAGCGTACCATCACAATACTTGTTGATTTCAATCAACCTCATAAACTTCTTCTTTTTCTGCCCGTTAAAGTAGATAACCCCAAATTATGGTTTCTCCAACACTGTGTAAACCGGAATGCCTCGAGCATCACGAAATCTTCTATTAGGCCTCAAAACGTTTACTCTGATCTGACCTCCTTCTAAAGCCATTTGAAATTCAGTCAAGTAAGCAAGTTTTAATAGATTCTTCATAAACCTCTTCACTACTTGATAAGCCTCATACCATGTTTTGTTCTTGTTCGGAAGTCTGGCAAGAATGTCGTATAGTCTGAAAACGTATTCATAGTTCAAAGACTTGAAATCTGCTTCGCTAAATGACCATTCTTTACCATCTATATGGTAGAATGTGAACCTCGGATACCATACATTCAGTATTCTCTCAGACTCGATCTTTGTAATCTTCATAATCTCCTTATCCGTTCTAACAAACTTCAACTCACGGTCTTTGTTTTTCATCAAAAGAAGATATTCAATCTGGTGTAAAGGTGGTAGCTTTTCAATGGAGTACAACTTTATCTTGTCGATTGGTTGAACTTTGCTCACGAACAAATCATTTCTAATATCCTCTTAAAACGGAGTGATAATCCTTATTCTATGCCATCGTCTTTCGATCAAGGATTCTCCGTCAATTAACATCTGAAATACCCTCATTACTGCCTCTGATACCAGATCTTTTATCTTCCTTTCAGGTAGATCAGGTATTACTGGAACATCAATTACAGGATCAGCAGGTTTTGGAACATCAGGAATATTTTCATCATCAGAATCAACTTCACCTGGTTGTACATTTATCGCATCAAATACATCAGCAAGTTCCTCCATTATCTTCATAGCTGTATTCTCAGGTTCATCCTCCGAATCCACATAGATGATATCCTGAATTAGATCATCAGCCATTCTCTCCTCTTCAGTTCTGTTATCACTTCAACCAGGATTTTCCACCGTAGGAATGATATCATCCAGAACACCAAGTACATCACTTTCTTGTACATTTCCACGACCACCACTGCTTGTACCAATACCCACAACAACTGTTTCAGTTTGAGTACCCGAACCACTAGTTTCCCCCACTTTCTGCCTCTTACTCATCTCCCCCTCATGGTGATCACAATCAAGATCTTGATCATCATGCTTTTGGTTACTGTTTTGGGCTTGAGCACCACATGATTGCTTTAAAACGGTTATACGGTCAGAAAGGGTTTTGAATCCAAAGGAAATAGATTCGGTCATGTCAGAGATTGACTTTTGTAGGGTTTGGATACCATCTTGGGTGGGTAGTTGGGATTGTTGTTCAATTTGTCTTCTAAGGAGACCAAGTACATACACTTCCTCTCCAGAATTATTGTCACCTTGTTCTAATAAACGGGTAAATACCTGAGATTTAAGCTCATGTAACGGAAGGTTAGGAAATACCTTGCTTGGTGAGATAGGATGAGATTTCGGATCAGGTTGAGCTTCGGCTGCCGTGGATGGAGTTTCTGTAATTGATTTCCCTTTCACAGCTCGACTCACTTCAGCAGCCAAATTAGAAACTATCTATTTTAATTCTGCAGTCTGAGCTTTATACGAATTATTCAGTGAACTGATTGCTAACTCCAATAGCTTGACTGAAACAAAGTTATAGGGAGGAGGACCCATCAATGATCTTATCTATTGAGCCTGAACCGGGGTAACACCCAGACCACTTAGGTTACTGGTTTGCATGACAGTCAAAGAGACTGCATGGCCTGTGTTCAACGCTGGCATGGTGTTAACGTTGACAGGACTTCCACCCGATCCTCGTAAAGCACTAACAAATGGCGGAAATACTCTGGGCGTTCCGATTGGATCACGAAGAATTCCAATGTTTTGTGTCACCAACTGTGTTGTGACTGGCATCATAAGTGTCATAGGAAATGAAGTTGTTCCAAAGGGCTCTAGACTCAAAGTGCGTACAAATGAAGTCGGTGTCCGGGGCAACTGCCTACCTGTTTCAATACCAGCAAACACCGATTGTGTTGCCGATATAGTTTGTGCTAATCCCCTGTGAGAAAGTGAAACATCAACTTGTTGAGAAGTTGACGAGTGGCCGAGTGGGGTTGTGCATTGCATAGATGGGTCCACTATGTCTTTTTCAATGTCTAATGGCGACGAACGCTCACTGACAGTAGATGTGGCTACACGGATATAATCGGTTTGGATAGGATCAGTAGTTATAACTTTGGTTGATCTTGCTCACACTCACCATCTTTTTTTCTTTCCTTCTCACATAACCTCACCTGTAATTCTGTTTCAACTAAATCTCCCTCAGAACACCTTGTATCTCCTTGAGCACCAGAGTTAAGCTCAAAATGAACAACGATCTCAAAGTCATTATGATCATCTGGTTGATCATCATCATTATCATCATCTGAACTATCCATCCCTTTTTCATCATCAGCTTCGTCTGAACTAGTGCTAGTAGAATATACATTGGCCGGATCATCAATGTCATAAAAATTGTCATTAGTTTCTTGCTCGAAGTCGGAAGAACCAAGGCTTTCTTCATCTAGAGCACGGGACGACCGACCAGGAGCACCCCCTTCTCCAGTTCCCCTTACATCATTTTTACCTCTCAACTCACCCAGTTCAGGTACCTCAGTATCCTGAACCCTCTCCTATAATGCTATACCCTTACTCCTCTCACCTAATTGGTTGGCACTCTGGGTAGGCCCCTCCGGTCCTGGATGGGGCATAAGTGCATTTTGTTCTCTATACTCACTCACAAATGGTGACTCCTGGTCAGCGTAAGCGAGTACAACTTCGGGTAAGACGATCACACGATCAAAGTGCATATTCTTGGGTAGTCTGAGATAGTGCATCCATTGGGCTGGACCAAGTACGGCTCCTTGACGTCTCGGTATCTCTCGATTTGCATCCATAATGTATTGAATGACTATCTGAAGAAACCTCTGAAACGGTACAAAGTTCCTTGCCTTGGAAGGTTTAGATTTATCTGTAACGACCTCGATCAGTTCATTCCAGATAAGAACCGCAAAATCAATCTTTCGATCATAGACAATAGCATGAAACATCCGTAGAACAGAAATACTGAATCTATCAAGTCCAGTATGTTTGGAAGTCATACATCTGTTCACAATGTATAATAGATAGGCGACATATACTTCCTCTTGAAATTTGAAGCACGGACTAGAATACCATCAACAGTATCATTATATCCCAGTTCTATAATATCTCGGCACATATCCACCTCAGAAATCATATCAGCAAAGTTGTGAAAGAATTTGTTCAAAATCGATTTTCATAAAATCAAGAAACATTGCAACGGAAGCTTAAAAATTTTGAACAACAAATGAGATCTATTTGCATGCAATTAAAGTTTCAACAAAACAAACTAGGTGAAAAGAAAGTAACAACCTTTGTAGTCCTTTGAATCCTCTCGGGAGGTTGGAAGTTGATGGTGAATGTAGAACCCAAAATAGAGCTCATCCATCGGTATCCACCACAAGCACCGACACCTTTTAGAATGCTAGTTCTTTTTCTTGAAGATGCAAATATGGAGCTTTTAATCAAATCTACAAGAGATTTGAATAGCAAAATAACACAAAACCACCACCACTTGGTGGTTTCGGCCAAGATGGAGAGAAAGAGAAATAGAAGAGTAAAAATTCAAGTAGTGTATATTTCCTAAGTATTCTCTTTTTAAGTCAAAAGACAATCTATGTACACAAGCAACCATTACTTGGCCACATAAAAGCTCCAATGAGAATAAGGCAAAAGGAGGTCCAATGAGAAAGAAGCTAGCCATGCAAATTTCCCTTTTAAACCCTCCTAGTTTGATTTAGTTAAAATCATTATTTTAACTATTTAAACTTATTACATATAGTCCCTCCTTTTAACTTCTAGTTAAATGTGAACTCATCATATTTTAATCAACAAGAATCTTTATTTGCATCTGATATTATGAATCATATTTAATTATGTTTTAGAATTAATAATATTTATCAAGAATCAAATTCATATAAATATTAATTCGGTGTCTACTTGTTGTTCGGTGTGACCCTATAGGATCATAAATTACCGGTAATATTATTTTATAATCATTCTTGAGCATATAGAACCAACAATCTCCCACTTGCTCAAGACTGCATTATAGAATGATATAGACAGTGGTGAACGTCTAGCAACATCTCACTTTCCCCAGCAATGTATGACTGTAAGTGCCATTCAACAACATCCAATTCCCATAAGCTAATGGTTTCAATTGATGTATGAGGTGTGGTATTAGTTACCCCTTTGTTCGGACATCATGTTGAACGTGAGACATGGATCGCTATCATTCCCATCTGTTGTTCAACTTTTGGTAAGGAGCCTTAGATGTCTCACTCTTAAATCATTTAGAGGAACAAATCCCCTCTTCAATACATACGCCTCTTATGTAGTTCACACTATACCTAATAATGGCCTTTATAACTGCCTTGTACTCCCCACACTCAAGTCCCTAATATGCATCTCAGGTCGAAGGATACAAAGATACAACCTTTATTCAAGAATCACTTATGACGACGATCCATGAAGTGATCTTGAAGCGGGTCAGGTCCAGTACTTATTCCATGAAGTACCTATGAACTTGGTTGCAACACTTTTTGTAATAACCAGGTATGTCATTGATTTATTTTATGTTATTATTTTAATTTAAGAAAGGTTTGGAGTTAGTTTTATAAATGTTAGTTGAGTATTTATGGAGTTAGAAGTTAAGGGATAAGTTTTAATTATAATATAGAAGTATAAGGGTATGTTTTGCCAATTAGGATAAGTTCAGGGTTTGTTTGGTAAATGTGAAAATATCTTTTCACATCCACCGCCCTTTTTGTGTTAATCTAGAATGAGGTGTCTCATTGAGACACAAGTAAAAAATTAGCAAAAGTGTGTGTGTGTGTGGTTACTTTCGGCAATGACCAAGAGAGAGAGAGAGAACCGTAAAGAAGAAGGAGAAGTAAACAAGATTGTAAGCTGGAATTAGAGGGTTCAAGCTTGTGAAATCAAAGGTATGTTCCTAGTTAAAATTTATCTCTTTATGTGTACTAGGTTTATATGAGTTTTAAAAGTGGGTTTTGATGATTTAGAGATGTTTTGGAAAATCTGAGCACATGGTTAGGTTATGTTAATGGTCTTAAACATATCTGCATATTTACAGCAACATGTATAACTTAAAAGATTAAATTTTTGGGTTTTAGGATGAACAGTGGACTGAGACATTCATGCATGTCGCAATAGTGGGTTGCGACATGGTTGAATGTTGCGATCTTCATGAATGTCGCAACCTTGAGTTGCGACTTGCTCGTGATGTCGCAACAGTGGGTTGCGACATGGTGCTATGTCTCAACAGTTGGTTGCAACATAAGGGAGTTGTCGCAGTAGTTGATTGTGACTTGGTACTGTGTCGCAGTAGTTGATTGCGACTTGATACTGTGTCGCAGTAGTTGGTTGCGACATGAGGAAGATGTCGCAATAGTTGGTTGCGACTTGGTGTAGTGTATTGCGACTTGAGTCGAGGATTTCAGGATTTTAGAGATTTTAGTCTTTAAAAGAAATACTTGTATTATAATTGTTCCAGATTCTGTAAATTTTGGGTGAAGGATTGGATTTCTCGAGAAAAGCTTGGAAGAAGTTTTGATAAATAATCGAGGTGAGTTTTACTTTAAAACGTTTTCAAACTGGAATACGTATATGTGTGGATTGGGTATGTGATAGATGTGTGATTATGTGTTTATATTAAAATGGATATGTGGTTGAAAATTGATGACGTTTTTATAAATGAAAATATGATATATTGAGATATATATTTTATTTATATGTGCATTACACTACACGAATATACGTTAGCCGAAACTATAGTCGGCGGAGGTGTTTGTTGTAGTTGTTGTACAGTGGTGCTGTAATTGTTGTACATCGGTGTTGTTGGCTCGCAACCAACTAATATGACCATGGGGAATGAGGATGAGGAGTTATGCACGATACACGAGTCTTGATTGGTATATGTGTGTTTATACGAATGGTTTTATATAAACTATTTTAATAAAATGGTTTTATATACATTGGTTTTATAACGATTTTTGAAATGACAGGGATTATCTCACTAGACCGTTTGGTCTAACCCTTATTTTGTTTTCAAAAATATGTATTCCAGGTCGAGGAAATTATAGCGGCAAAGGAAAGGATAAAGAGTAGGATGCTTTTTGGATGACTGATGTTGATTAGGAAGATTTCTGTATTGTATAGTTTTGAGACTTTGGGACCGAATGTGAATTATCATGTATTTTGGTTATGAAAGTAATGATGTTGTGTATGAAATGTTAATTGTTATATATATTATGTATGTTATGGGATACCGGGTCGTTACAGATGGTATCAGAGCCCTAGTTTAAGAGATTTAGGTATACGGATCTATACCTAGACTTAAACTGCATGTGTGTAACAACTCGAATCCCTTATACACAACAAATCACATAATGTAACGTAACATTGATATAACAAACGAAACATCATATT
Organism: Saussurea involucrata; assembly: GCA_033807775.1. Lineage (NCBI taxonomy): Eukaryota > Viridiplantae > Streptophyta > Magnoliopsida > Asterales > Asteraceae > Saussurea > Saussurea involucrata. The sequence goes on along the minus strand of CM066314.1, from coordinate 101,598,088 downwards.
ACAAGTACGGTCCCGTAGTCTTTTGCAATCAGAAGAAACCATTCTACTACAAACTTCATACTAAATACATACATAACATTTAATCATTACAATACAACTGTTAAACATGCCAAAATCTTCATCATACATTCCTTCACAAAAGCCATCCCTCGATTACTCTAATTACTTGCTCTTACCCGATCCGCCACCTGGAATACATATTTTTAAAACAAAATGAGGGTTAGACACGATGGTCTAAGTGAGAAAATCCCTGTTAGTTTGAAACCATTTATATAACTTCATTCATGTAAATCACGCAACACAATCACATATATCCAATTAAGCTCACATATCATGTACCTTCCCTTCTCATTCCTCCTGGCCATATTAGTTGGTAGCAAGCCAACTAATAATTTACAACGCTATACGGATTCTATAGCCAAACACATCGGTCCTAAGCCCGGCCAAAGTATTATAACACATTATAATACTCATGTAAATATAATACCTCAATATATTATAATTCACATATAAACACATAATCACCAATTATCACATTCCCAAACCATACATATATGTATTCCAGTTAAAAACGCTTTTAAAGTAAAACTCACCTGTTTCGCTTATCAAAAACGCTCGCAAGCTTCTTTCAAAAAAGATTATATCTTTCACTTCTACTCCACAGTATCTGAAACAATTTGAAATACATATATCGCTTTACTAGCCAATTACATAAAGCCTAACAAGTTCCTATCCTCAACTGTCCCATTACACACTGTACTTAACCCACTACCGGGACTACACAGGGTACCGGGACTACACAGTACCGGGACTCATTGGCACCGGGAGTTCGATCACCGGAAGTTGCTAATTCCGGGAGTTCACACTACCAGGAGTTCACTATACCGGGAGTTCACTATACCAGGTGTTCACTATACCGGGAGTTCACTATACCGGGACTCCATTTTATCGGGAGTCTACCGGGACTTCCCCGGGGCTCTTCAAGAACACAGTCGGTTTCAAAATACCAAGATTCGATTGAAATCAATACCAATCATTGAAATCGTAACTTCTAACCCGATGGATATCTTCTATTACTGATTACCAACACAAAATATAAAAGAGCTTACCTCAAAATCGAATCCAACCCAATCGATTGATGCGATAACCGTAACTTTCTTCCTCTGCTTCTTTTCGCCTCCACACACACACGAACACTTTCTAAGTTTAGGTTATCAGAATACCATCTGATGTTAAGAGGTAATATCAAACCACAACTTACCAAATGAACCTTGAACTTCTCAAATATAACCCAAACATCCCCAAGCATATAGATTTACCCATAATTACCCTAAACACCAAATATAGAGTAAGTAACATTAACGGAATAGGGAATTCAACTAACGGTCTTACCCAGGATATTACATCATCTCCCCCTTAAAAGAATTCCGTCCCGGAATTCAGTAAAGTAAAAAGATAAGGGTATTTGGATCTCATTTCTGTCTCTGATTCCCATGTAGCATCTTGACCTCTATGATGCCTCCACTGAACTTTCACTTTCCTGATCTCCTTATTCCGCAGCACTTTACCTTTATGATCAACTATAGCTTCCGGCTCTTCCACATAATTCAATCTTTCATCGACTTGTATCTCTAGTAGGGAGACTGCCTGATCTTGAGTAACCAGACACTTTCGGAAGTTTGATACGTGAAACGCATTATGGATCCTGCTCAATTCTGATGGAAGATCTAATCGGTAAGCTACTTCACCGATCCTTTCTGTAATTGCAAACGGTCCGATATACCTTTTGCTAAGTTTACCTTGTCGTCCAAATCGGATGACTCCTTTCCACGGCGAAACCTTTAACATTACGTAATTCCCAAGTTGAAATTCCAATGGCTTTCGGCGTCGGTCAGCGTAGCTTTTCTGTCTATCTTGAGCCACTTTCAATCGTTCACGAATCTGAATAACCTTATCGGTAGTTAATTGAACTATTTCCGGCACCGCTAACTGTTTCTCTCCCACTTCATTCCAACATAGAGGCGTTCGGCATTTCCTACCATACAGTACTTCGAATGGTGCCGCTTGTATGCTGGAATGATAACTATTGTTGTAAGTGAATTCGATCAACGGTAAATGCTTATCCTACGATCCCCCAAAATCAACAATGCAAGCCCGAAGCATATCTTCTAAAGTCTGAATCGTTCGTTCACTTTGACCATCTGTTTGGGGATGATACGTTGTACTTAACTTTATCTGTGTCCCCATTTCCCTTTGAAAACTTCTCCAAAATCTTGAAGTAAAACGACTATCACGATCAGAAATGATAGAGATTGGAACTCCATGTCGAGTTACTATTTCGTCAATGTATAACTTAGCTAATCGCTCCATCGAATCGGTTTCCTTTATCGATAGAAAGTGTGCAGACTTTGTCAATCTGTCGAAGATCACCCAAATAGAATCAAATCCCTTTGGAGTCCTTGGTAACTTCGTGATGAAATCTGTGGTAATCTGCTCCCACTTCCACATAGGTATTTCTAGCCGTTGTAGTTGACCAAACGGCTTTTGATGTTCGATCTTTACTTTCTTACAAGTATGACATCTTTCCACATACCGAGCAATCCCTCTTTTTATCCCCGACCACCAATAGAATTGCTTTGGGTCTTTATACATCTTGTTCGTACATGGGTGAATAGAGAAACGGGATTGATGAGCTTCTTGTAAAACACGATCACGTAATCCACCCAAACGAGGTACCCACACTCTGTTTCCCAGACACAATAACCCACGATCATCTTTTACTAGCAATGCTGACATCCCCGCTCACCGTTCTGATTTCAGACGTTCATCCTGATAAGCCTCCACTTGGCACTTCTGCAATTCGTCAAATATTTTGGGTAGGAGTTCAGTTCGTAGCGAAATAACATTTATTGTTCCACCCCTTTCTTGACCACTCAATGCATCAGCTACCACATTTGCCTTTCCCGGATGATAAAGGATTTCACAATCGTAATCATTCAGCAATTCTAGCCATCTTCTTTGTCTCATATTTAGTTCTTTCTGATCAAAGAGGTGTTGGAGACTCTTATGATCGGTATAAATCTGACATTTGGAACCATACAGATAACGTCTCCAAATCTTTAACGCGAAGACGACTGCTGCAAGCTCCATGTCATGCGTAGGAGATACTGTCTTTCATGATCCTTTAATTGACGAGAAGCATAAGCAATAACCTTTCCACGCTGCATAAGTACACATCCCAAACCCAGTTTTGACGCATCACTATAAACAACAAAGTCTTCCGAACCTTCAGGTAGTGATAGAATCGGTGCGCTGCACAGTTTCTCTTTCAATATCCGGAATGCCTCGTCTTGTTCTGCTTTCCATTCAAACTTCAGGTTCTTCCGGGTCAGCTTAGTCAAAGGCGTGGCAATACGAGAGAAGTCTTTTATGAATTTCCGATAGTAGCCGGCTAAACCCAGAAAACTTCGTACTTCCGTTGCTGTCTTCGGCGGTTCCCACTTTTCAACTGCTTCCACTTTCATCGGATCAACTTGTATACCTTTCTCAGAAACCACGTGCCCCAGAAACTGAACTTTCCGTAGCCAGAATTCACATTTATAAAATTTTGCATACAACTTTTCCTTCTTCAGTAGCTCCAGAATCAAACGAAGATGTTGCGCATGCTCTTCCTTGGATCCGGAATAGATAAGTATATCATCTATAAATACAATTACAAATTTATCGAGATACGGCTTACATACCCGATTCATTAAATCCATAAAAGCAGCTGGAGCGTTCGTCAGTCCAAACGACATCACTAAGAATTCGTGATGACCATACCTTGTTCGAAAGGCAGTCTTTAGAACGTCTTCCTCTTTAACTTTCAACTGGTGATAACCGGATCTTAGATCAATCTTGGAGAAAGAGCAAGCTCCAACTAACTGATCGAAAAGGTCATCAATTCGGGGTAACGGATACTTGTTCTTTATCGTGCGCTTATTCAGTTCTCGGTAGTCGATACACATTCTCATCGAACCGTCCTTCTTTTTTACAAATAACACTGCTGCTCCCTACGGTGAAGAACTAGGTCTGATGAAGCCTTTAACGGATAGATCTTGTAGTTGTGCCATCATCTCTTTCATCTCTGGAGGTGCCAGACGATAAGGTGCACGGGCTACAGGAGTGGCTCCAGGAATCAGGTCTATACCGAACTCTACTTGTCTAACAGGCGGAAGACTATTCAAGTCTTCGGGGAATACTTCAGGGAATTCACTAACAATAGGAATATCTTCCATCCTATTCATTTCTGGCTTAATATCTATCACGTAAGCCAAGTAACTCTGACAACCCTTATTCACACACTTACGGGCTTTTATCATAGATATAAGGCTAGACTGATGATTCCTACGATCACCATAAATCACTACTGGTCCCTTCTCAGGTAATATCACATTTATTAACTTCTTATCACACACTATGTTAGCCTGATTCTCGGCTAACCAGTCCATTCCCACTACGACGTCAAACTCTATCAAAGTTATAGGAAACAATTGTATTGGCACTCTACACCCCTCTATATTTATCACACAGCCATCAAATACTTCTCTAACCGACACTTGATTATCATTTGCCGTATCTACTGATAGAGCATGTTCTAGCATTTTAGGTTTCAAACATAGGCAAGCAGCAAATGTAGGAGACATAAACGATCGGTTTGCACCGGAATCAAATAACACCTTAGCACGTGTAGAGTTTATTAAAAATGTATCTGTGACCACATCCGGAGTTTCCTCCGCTTCTTTCTCAGTCATTTGAAATGCGCGACCCCTGGTTACTAGCGGTTCCAGTCTTGGTATTACTGGTTTAACAATCGTTGGCCTGCCTGATGATCCACCTTGCTGTATCCTCCCCCGCGGACAGTCCGACTGAAGGTGATCCGGAGAATTGCATAAGAAACATAACTGCGTTACCTTACAATCTTTAATGACGTGTCCGATCTTCCCACACTTATAACCCGCTCGTAAATCACCTTGGCAATTTCCTTGGTGGACACGGTTGCACTTCTGACATGGTCTTTCCGCTGGTCGAAACGGTGGACGGTTATCATACCTCTGAAATCGGGGCTTCTTCGGATCGTGTTGTGGTCCTTCCCACTTTCTCTTCCCAATACTTTTATCGCCAGCATCTCTTCTAATATCTCGTTCAACATTCTTCGCGGCATCAACTGCAGCTGAGAAGGTATCGGGTCCCTTTGCAGTCACTAGTCTTCTGACTTCTGAGTTCAGCCCAAAGACAAACCTTTCCATCTTCATCGTCTCCGTAGCAACGTAGTATTCTGCGAACAGAGACTTTTCCAGAAAGCTAGCGGTGTAATCTCGAACGGATAAGTTCCCTTGTTGCAAGTTCATAAATTCCCCTTCCAGTTGTTTGACGGCTGCTTGGTGACAAAATGCGTTCCTGTAGGCTATCACAAATTCTTCCCAAGAGAGGGTATAATAAACATCAAATCCTTTAGAATGAATAAAAGATTCCCACCAATACAAAGCATCCCCTTTTAACATTGCTGCCCCGTACAATACCCTATCTTCATCTGCACACTTGCTTGTCTTGAAAATAGCTTCTACTTCCTTCATTCATCTCATTGCTTTCACGGGATCCCTGTCTCCTGAATAGGTCGGAGGTTTACAGCTTAAAAACATTCCTCCTTTGTACTGGTACAACAGTAGGTGTGATAGCCATTTCATCTTCCGGTCCGGGATCCGGTATTTCAGTTTCATTATGACGGTTTCGATCAAACATTGTTTGTATACTAGTTTGCAGTCTTCCCATTTCTGCCATCAAGTCATCCCTTGTAACAAACTCTGTACCTCGTGGCTGAGCTCTGCCCCCTGTTCGACCTCCAGTTCTGCCCCTGGTTCTACCCCCGACTCTGCCCCCAGTTCTGCCTCCCCTGTCCCCTGTTCCTATCGGCGGATTAGTACTATTCGAATTCCCTCCTCCTTGGTTCTTTCGTCTAGTACAACTTGCCATTCTGTAGATTCAAACAAAATTAATACACACATAAGCACATACCCTATATAACAAGGTATTCTGGTTCAAACATGTACCTGTAAGATCATGATTACACTGGCCAGGCGTAATTTGAAATTACCTTACATGAGGTTCCTTCTTCCCTTTTATACTTCATCATCCCAAGGTTCTATAATGATAGGGACATCCTACTTCACATGCAGTTTAAGTCTAGGTACATATACAAATACCTAAATCCCTTAAACTAAGGCTCTGATACCATTTGTAACAACCCAAATCCCTTATACACAACAAATCACATAATGTAACGTAACATTGATATAACAAACGAAACATCATATTACAAGTACGGTCCCGTAGTCTTTTACAATCAGAAGAAACCATTCTACTACAAACTTCATACTAAATACATACATAACATTTAACCATTACAATACAACTGTTAAACATGCCAAAATCTTCATCATATATTCCTTCACAAAAGCCATCCCTCGATTACTCTAATTACTTGCTCTTACCCGATCCGCCACCTGGAATACATATTTTTAAAACAAAATGAGGGTTAGACACGATGGTCTAAGTGAGAAAATCCCTGTTAGTTTGAAACCATTTATATAACTTCATTCATGTAAATCACGCAACACAATCACATATATCCAATTAAGCTCACATATCATGTACCTTCCCTTCTCATTCCTCCTGGCCATATTAGTTGGTAGCAAGCCAACTAATAATTTACAACGCTGTACAACATCTAAAGCCAAACAACGCTATACGGATTCTATAGCCAAACACACCGGTCCTAAGCCCGGCCAAAGTATTATAACACATTATAATACTCATGTAAATATAATACCTCAATATATTATAATTCACATATAAACACATAATCACCAATTATCACATTCCTAAACCATACATATATGTATTCCAGTTAAAAACGCTTTTAAAGTAAAACTCACCTGTTTCGCTTATCAAAAACGCTCGCAAGCTTCTTTCAAAAAAGATTATATCTTTCACTTCTACTCCACAGTATCTGAAACAATTTGAAATACATATATCGCTTTACTAGCCAATTACATAAAGCCTAACAAGTTCATATCCTCAACTCTCCCATTACACACTGTACTTAACCCACTACCGGGACTACACAGGGTACCGGGACTACACAATACCGGGACTCATTGGCACTGGTAGTTCGATCACCGGAAGTTGCTAATATCGGGAGTTCACTATACCGGGAGTTCACTATACCGGGACTCCATTTTACCGGGAGTCTACCGGGACTTCCCCGGGACTCTTCAAGAACACAGTCGGTTTCAAAATACCTAGATTCGATTGAAATCAATACCAATCACTGAAATCGTAACTTCTAAACCGATGGATATCTTCTATTACTGATTACCAACACAAAATATAAAAGAGCTTACCTCAAAATCGAATCCAACCCAATCGATTGATGCGATAACCGTAACTTTCTTCTTCTGCTTCTTTTCGCCTCCACACACACATGTACACTTTCTAAGTTTAGGTTATCAGAATACCATCTGATGTTAAGAGGTAATATCAAACCACAACTTACCAAATGAACCTTGAACTTCTCAAATATAACCCAAACATCCCCAAGCTTATAGATTTACCCATAATTACCCTAAACACCAAATATAGAGTAAGTAACATTAACGGAATAGGGAATTCAACTAACGGTCTTACCCAGGGTATTACAATGTGAAGTAGGATGTCCCTATTATTTTTAGAACCTTGGGATGTTAAGTATAAAAAGGTAGAAGGAACATCATGTAAGGTAATTTCGAATTACACCTGGCCAGTGTAATTGTGAACTTACAGTTACATGTTTCGACTGTAATACCTTATTATATTGGGTATGTGCTTACGTGTATATTAACCTTATTGAAATCAACAGAGTGGCAAGTCGGTCATGACATATGGATAGAGACGAAGACAGGTATATTTCTATAAACTCTATACGTGCTAAAGTGGTAATTGACTCCGATGCAATTGATTAAGTGTGACTCCTTAATTGCCGTTTATCTGTATTAGAAAAATATTTGATAATTGTGTTAAAGTTATAGACGGGTATGGAGTATATATTAAGTTAATTTTGATGGTCTTGTTGGAGTTTGATGTAGTAAGTAAGAACAAAGTAACCGTATCTTTTCGCTTGACCGAATTCCGGGACAGAATTCTTTTAAGGGGGAGATGTTGTAATAACCAGGTATGTCATTGATTTATTTTATGTTATTATTTTAATTTAAGAAAGGTTTGGAGTTTGTTTTATAAATGTTAGTTGAGTATTTATGGAGTTAGAAGTTAAGGGATATGTTTTAATTATAATATAGAAGTATAAGGGTATGTTTTGCCAATTAGGATAAGTTCAGGGTTTGTTTGGTAAATGTGAAAATATCTTTTCACATCCACCGCCCTTTTTGTGTTAAGCTAGAATGAGGTGTCTCATTGAGACACAAGTAACAAATTAGCAAAAGTGTGTGTGTATGTGGTTACTTTCGGCAAAGACCAAGAGAGAGAGAGAGAACCGTGAAGGAGAAGAAGGAGAAGTAAACAAGATTGTAAGCTGGAATTAGAGGGTTCAAGCTTGTGAAATCAAAGGTATGTTCCTAGTTAAAATTTCTCTCTTTATGTGTACTAGGTTTATATGAGTTTTAGAAGTGGGTTTTGATGATTTAGAGATGTTTTGGAAAATCTGAGCATATGGTTAGGTTATGTTAATGGTCTTGAACATATCTGCATATTTACAGCAACATGCATAGCTTAAAAGATTAAATTTCTGGGTTTTAGGATGAACAGTGGACTGAGACATTCATGCATGTCGCAATAGTAGGTTGCGACATGGTTGAATGTTGCGATCTTCATGAATGTCGCAACCTTGAGTTGTGACTTGCTCGTGGTGTCGCAACAGTGGGTTGCGACTTAGTGCTATGTCGCAACAGTTGGTTGCGACATTAAGGAGTTTTCGCAGTAGTTGATTGTGACTTGGTACTGTGTCGCAGTAGTTGATTGCGACTTGGTACTGTGTCGCAGTAGTTGGTTGCGACATGAGGAAGATGTCGCAATAGTTGGTTGCGACTTGGTGTAGTGTATTGCGACTTGAGTCGAGGATTTCAGGATTTTAGAGATTTTAGTCTTTAAAAGAAATACTTGTATTTTAATTGTTCCAAATGCTTGGAAGAAGTTTTGATAAACAATCGAGGTGAGTTTTACTTTAAAACGTTTTGAAACTGGAATACGTATATGTGTGGATTGGGTATGTGATAGATGTGTGATTATGTGTTTATATTAAAATGGACATGTGGTTGAAAAGTGATGACGTTTTTATAAATGAAAATATGATATATTGAGATATATATTTTATTTATATGTGCATTACACTACACGAATATACGTTAGCCGAAACTATAGTCGGCGGAGGTGTTTGCTGTAGTTGTTGTACAGTGGTGCTATAATTGTTGTACATCGGTGTTGTTGGCTCGCAACCAACTAATATGGCCATGGGGAATGAGGATGAGGAGTTGTGCACGATACACGAGTCTTGATTGGTATACGTGTGTTTATACGAATGGTTTTATATAAACTATTTTAATACAAATGGTTTTATATACATTGGTTTTATAACGATTTTTGAAATGACAGGGATTATCTCACTAGACCGTTTGGTCTAACCCTCATTTTGTTTTAAAAAATATGTATTCCAGGTCGAGGAAATTATAGCGGCAAGGGAAAGGACAAAGAGTGGGATGCTTTTTGGATGACTGATGTTGATTAGGAAGCTTTCTGTATTGTATAGTTTTGAGACTTTTGGACCGAATGTGAATTATCATGTATTTTGGTTATGAAAGTAACGACGTTGTGTATGAAATGTTAATTGTTATATATATTATGTATGTTATGGGATACCGGGTCGTTACACTTTGCCACTTTTACTCTTAAAAGTTAACCAATCCAATTCATATTAGTCTTTCTTCATGGTTTCTCCCACAACTATGATCGACTATGGACATTTAGAATAATTGGTTTATTCAAGGATTAAAACATGCTAATATAGATCACAACGAGTATGAAAATGATCATATCCTATATATCTAACTAAATACTATACTTGTTGCTTAACTTGTTCCAATATCCAAATACTAAATCCAAATCAAATCCCATCACTAGAATAACGAAGTCCTATAGCTCAAACATGACCCTTCAATTTTAGCTTATGAAATGAGCTTCGTAAATGGGTCTGTCAAAAGAAAAGAAAAAAACTTGATTTGTGTGAACTTTGTGAATACTAATATCTCCATCTCTAACTTTATTCCGAATATAGTTAAATGTTTGGAGTAGATGCTTGGTACTCTGATGTGACATAGGGTCCTTTAGCTTGTGTAATGGCACCCATATTGTCATAAAAGATTTCTAGGTGATCCTGAATGGTAGACATCTACCTAGCTTTTCAATGAACTCTTTCATCCAAGCATCCTTCCCTTTTGCAGCTTCTAAAGCAGCAATGTATTCTTATTTTGTAGTGTATTTGAAAGTCCAGGATACACTCTTACAAACAAATATGAACAATATAAGATCGTATTCACAGCAACTGGTCATATGATTTATTAACAATCTGTGAATTGCAAGATATTACAATGAGTTTCTCTCTCAAAAGATATGCGTGAAAAGTTATGTAAAAGATTAGCCAAAGATTATATCAAAGATTTTGTTAGCTACAGTTGCTAACTCCTATATATACTGTAGAGAAAGGCTAAAGCTACAGTACATATAAGAAACAGACTAATAGAACAATTACACGTGTCCTAATTAGTAACTGAATATAACAGAGAATATCCCAAGATATGAATTCTGAACATACTTCTGAATAGGTGCTTCAGAACATTTGACTTCATAGTCAGAAGTTCTGAGTCTCCTACTCAGAACTCTGAACCTTCTAGTTAGAATCCAACACTTAGAATCTTTTTGAGATTTCTCACTCAGAACTTCTGAGTCTTCTACTCAGAACTTCTGAGTCTTCTGAGTCTTCTTTAGTCTTGTTACTCAGAAATCAACACTTGTGTTTTTGACAAAACTCTAGACCTAACAATCTCCCCCTTTTTGTCAAACACACTTGTACTTTTCATCATCAAATTCTTAGAGCAGGAACAATCTTCAGAAGGATCTCTTCTGAATGCTTTGACAACTTCTGCTCAGAACTCTGAATAATTTGAGTTTAACAACTTCTTGTCAGTCTTTAATCAGCAGCAGCAACGATTTCCAAATTGATTTCTGTTATATATTTGCTTTTTCTTTGCTCCCCCTTGAAATGACAATTCTCACCTTTATGTCAACTTTCATAAGATTTCTTTATAAGAAACAACATATCAGTTTCCTTTTCCTCTTCTTCTTCTTAAAATAACATTTCTCTCTTTTGTTATTTCTGTACAAAAATCATCTTCAAAATCTTTAGCTTTTCTCCCCCTAATGTTTTGGAAAACAGAAACATATCAATCTCCAAAATCTTTAGCTTTTCTCCCCCTAAAGTTTTGGAAAGCAAAATCATCATTAAAATCTTTAGCGATGCTTTTTCTTCGAATGAAGTCTATGCTTTTTCTCCTCCTTAATGAATAACCTTGCTCCCCCTCAAAATAAGAATTCTGAGCAAATTGTTTTCTCCCCCTGAAAGTATTCATATATTTCATTAAAATTATTCATTTCAAATATAGTGCATTAATGAAAACATTTATACAAGAAAAATTAGATTCACTGAACTACATTTGATAACTACTAACATTTGATCATTTGAAAATTTTACAAAAGAAATCCAACTTAATGAAATTTATCAGATTTTTCAATCAAATGAAATCAAATGCATGTGTTTGGATTCAAATACAAGTCATCATTGTATATCGAGTTAAAAATGTTCAGTTTCAATCCCTTTATTAAATCTATTTGGTGTGCTTAGCATGCGAAATATGATTAGCTTCAAGAATATGCATTTCTAAAAACATATACGAATACTTTGCTCTACTTACACTATTTGTCCAAAAACAGGATTTTCACAAATTTACAGGTTTATTGCGACTTTGAATTTTCCCAAAGTTTCAAGAGATGTGTGCTCATTGGCATCTTTTAATTTTGTGCTCAGTGACATCTTTTAATTTTGTGCACATTGGCATCTTTTAATCAAAAAGTTTAGTAAGAATAAGATACATCGTTAAACATGACTTTCTATCTGGTTCTATAGCAGGATTTGGGTCAGCATATCCCAGACCAGTTGGTCTTAGGTGCTAGGTGACAAGCACCCCTTGGAACTTAATTTCCCAAACCAGAAAGGCCACATCGATATATCTCAAACCCATTTGTACCAGTAGAACATGGCTTTCTATCTGGTTCTATAGAAGGATTTGGGTCAGCCGATCCCAGACCAGTTGGCCTTAGGGACTAGGTGTCGAGCACCCCTTAGGACTTACTCTCCCAAACCAGAAAGGCCACAGGTACAAACTTTCAAACTAAATGATTTTTTTTTTTATATATATATTTATTTCATCTCAATCACTTGGTTCTAAAACGTAGTACTTCCCCCATATTTTCGTTTCCATCCAACATTCTAACATTTAGGCTTTTTGAACATTATATTCTATATAAGTCTAAATTTACATAACATTGAGCATTCAGTATAATTTCATTCATGTTTTGCTTACCTTTTGATTTATTTCAGAAGTGAAAGTTGAAACAAATATAGCTCAGATAATACAAAATACTTGTAAAATCACTCTTTGACACACATTTATTCATTGAATGAAAATTAAAAAAATTTCATATCATTGAATGTAACGTCCCAAAAATTACAAGCAAACTTAAATTTTTAAATAAACATTTCATTTATAACAACTCATTAAATGATCCCAACGTTTCGTTTGTAAACTCATAATTAATATCTTCATAATAACAACCAGCGGAGTAAACGTTTAATTATTAAAAACCATAAAGTAACCAGCTCTCCTCGCGCGCCAGTGTGTACTCGTCACGCCTTGGAGCCGCCCGTACCTGAAACCACAGTTTATTGGGAAAGGGTAAGCACGAAGCTTAGTGAATTCAACACCATAAGTAACACAGTTATTTCCACACCACCATAAACAGATAATTGCACATAAACAACATACAAGTCTACGAACAAATCATAGACGTGCATACTCACACCAACCCACCTAATAGGCAAACGTCGGTCCCACCGACCACACGACAACCGTGCAAACGCAACCCGGCACCCCCGGGTTCATACGCCACCCGCGTATACAACCTTCGCAACCCGGCACCCCCGGGTTCATACGCCACCCGCGTATACAACCTTTGGCCCCACCAAGTCACTACGCCACCCGCGTATAAAATCTCCGGCCCCGCCGGATCCTCGGTCGCACCGAGTTAACGTAACAACATAGTATCAACTAGACACCCCACTATCTGGTTCCACAACACAATCACATAAAGCTACCACACACGTACTATAGCAATGATAAAACAACCGTTATTAGATCCGACTATACACCCCACGATTTAACCCCACACCACAAGCAAATAGAACTACCACACATACACACAACGTAATGTAAAAATAACCGACATTAGTTATAAATGTGTTATAATACGTTGAATAGGGTTTCTTTGTTGTGTCGATGGAATAAACAAGAAATACAGATACTGATTTGGGTTGTGTGTGCAGCAAGGAAACGAGAGGAAGAGAAAAGAGGTCACGGTCCTCCAAGTGCATGGGCCGAAACCCATGCCCAAAATTGCCTAAATTCACGAATAGCCCCCCAAACTTTCATCAATTTGCCTTAAACTAAATAACTTAAGGAAATTAACAAAGAGGCTAACGGTGCTACTCTCGATAACGCAAAATATTACTAAAAACCATTAAATATAAAAACTGAGCAGAAGAGAAACATAAATTAATGAACCATACCAGGACATGGGCTTTACAACTCTCCCCCACTTGGATTAGACTTCGTCCCCGAAGTCTACGTCCGCAAACAGCTCTTAATAATTCTCTCGCATTTGATGATATCCCAAACTCAACCCACTTTCAAGCTTTAACCATTCTAAAGCTGCTCACAGTATACCCTACACGATACTCGACTACGATCATTCCTACCCTTAACTGTCGATTAACTTCCACGAATTCTAATAGACTCCAAAGATTTTCAATAACTTATATTAACAAAACATCGACCTCCTGCCGAACATCTGTCCAACCGATTACAATAACAAACATCGGCCACCCGCCGAACATCGGTCCAACCGATTACAATAACAAACATCGGCCACCCGCCGAACATCGGTCCAACCGATTACGATAACAAACATCGGCCACCCGCCGAACATCGGTCCAACCGATTACGATAACAATCATCGGCCACCCGCCGAACATCGGTCCAACCGATTACAATAAATCACATAAGCGTAGTATTATCCTAGACACTAACACAAATAGATATCCCCCACAATCAAGTCAACTAACACACACGTAGGTCATTCCCTTGACCGATACTACCCGGCCTACATTACCAACACGCGTGGAATACCCAACCTCCCACCGTCGACGTATCCCCCATAGTCGCTCTACAAAGCTAATTTATCTGAACCGAGGATACACCCTGACGCCTACCTCTCAGGTAACGCCTCAGGGCCCCTTATGTAACAACCCATGTCCCATATACACAACATAACACGCAATATAACACAAATAGATATAACAAACAAACTTCACTTTTCAAGTACGGTCCAGTAGTCTTTTACAATAGAAAGAAAACATTTGAAATACAATCCTTGTACTATTTACATACATAACATTTAACATTTCAATACAACTACTAAATAAGTCAAAAGCTTCATCTTATAGCCCTTCTCACTAGCCTTCCAATTCGTACTCTACTTACTTGCCCTTACTTGATCCGCCACCTGGAATACATATTTTTAAAACAAAATGAGGGTTAGACCCGATGGTCTAAGTGAAAAACCCCTGTTCGTTTAAAAACCATTTATATAAACTTCATTCATATAAATCACACAATATAATTACATATATCCAATTAAGCTCACACATCATGTACCTTTCCTTCTCATTTCTTCATGGCCATATTAGTGGTAGCAAGCCAACTAATAATATACAACGCTGTACAACATCTACAGCCAAACAACGCTATACAGGTTCTATAGCCAATCACACCGGTCTTAAACCCGGTCAACGTATTATAACACATTTATAATACACATGTAAATATAATACCTCACTATATTACAATTCACATATAAACACATAGTCATCAACTATTTCATTCCCAATCCACACATATACGTATTCCAGTTAAAAACATTTTTAAAGTAAAACTCACCTGATTGCTTATCAACATGTTCCCAAGCCTTCTAAACAGGTTCAGTCTTTTACCCAGAATTCACAGGATCTGTAACACATAGATACAGATATCTCTTTACCACATAAAACACATAAGTCTTACTAAGGCTAAGAACTCTATAGAACTCAAATCCTCAAATGTTCCCCTAAGGCGACTTAACACGGGGGTTCCGCTAAAAATAACCAAACAGCTAAAGTATCCGGATACCTCAACTTTTCCGGACAACATAACTTTTCCGGACAACAGGACTTTTCCGGATAACTTATATAATCCGGACGTCATCCGGACACCAAAGTGATCCGGGTACTACCCGGAATCCAATTCTATCCGGTAAACATAGGAAAAAGAAACTTACCCGGATAAAAGAATCGTTCGGACACCACTATTATACCATCCGGACACCAACGACAGAACTACCCGGACACTTCCAATAGTGCTATCCGGACACCTTCATCGTATCCGGACACCACTGTCGGTTTACCCAAAATTCACCCAGAATTCGGCTGAGGTTTACACCAGATCGATTATGTTGATTCTAGACCGATAGAAACAATCTACTAACCATTATAAACATAATTAGTAAAGGAAACATACCTGTAACTACTTCCAATTGCACCAAATTGAAACCCTAACTCCAAAACCTCTTTTCTTCTTTTTTCTTCCTTTCTCCACAAAACACACACACACCTTATGATAATATCTGAGTTTCTGATATTTTTGAATTATCTGATTACCAAGAGATAATATCTAACCAATATTTATCCTCTAAACCCTAAACTATCCATTAATGACCCAAAACACCCTTAACTCCTAATTTAACCCAAACTTACCCTAAACTTCCAACTTTAAAGTTAATTAAATTTAACGGAATGGGGATTTAACTAACGGACTTACCCGGGGTATTACATCATCTCCCCCTTAAAATAATTTCATCCTGGAATTCGGTTAAGCAAAAAGGTGAGGGTATTTGGTTCTCATTTCGGATTCCGATTCCCAGGTAGCATCTTGCCCTCTGTGATGTCTCCACTGAACTTTCACTTGTCTGATCTCTTTATTTCGCAACACTTTAACTTTGTGGTCGACTATGGCTTCAGGTTCCTCCACATAATTCAGCTTTTCATCAACTTGTATATCTGGTAGGGAAACTGCCTGATCCGGCGTAGCCAAACACTTTCGGAAATTCGATACGTGAAATGCATTATGAATTCTGCTCAACTCCGGCGGAAGATCTAATCGGTAAGCCACTTCACCGATCCTTTATGTAATTGCGAATGGTCCGATATACCTTGGGCTAAGTTTACCTTGTCGTCCAAATCTGATGACTCCTTTCCACGGCAAAACTTTTAACATTACGTAATCCCCAACCTGAAATTCCAATGGCTTTCGGCGTCGGTCAGCGTAGTTTTTCTGTCTATCTTGAGCCACTTTCAATCGTTCACGAATCTGAGTAACCTTATCGGCGGTTAACTGAACTATTTCCGGCACCGCTAGCTGTTTTTCTCCCAGTTCGTTCCAACACAGAGGTGTTCGTCATTTCCTACCGTACAGTACTTCAAACGGTGCCGCTTGTATGCTGGAATGATAACTGTTGTTGTAAGCGAATTCGATTAACGGTAAATGCTAATCCCATGATCCCCGAAAATCAATAATGCAAGCCCGGAGCATATCTTCTAATGTCTGAATCGTTCGTTCACTCTGACCATCTGTTTGGGGATGATACGCCGTACTTAACTTTATCTGTGTCCCCATTTCCCTTTGAAAACTTCTCCAAAATCTTGAAGTAAAACGACTATCACGATCAGAAATGATCGAGATTGGAACTCCATGTCGAGTTACTATTTCATTAATGTACAACTTAGCTAATCGCTCCATCGAATCGGTTTCCTTTATCGGTAGGAAGTGTGCACACTTTGTCAACCTGTCGACGATCACCCAAATAGAATCAAATCCTTTCGGAGTTCTTGGTAGCTTCGTGATGAAGTCTGTAGTAATCTGCTCCCACTTCCACATAGGTATTTCTAGTCGTTGAAGTTGCCCAAACGGCTTTTGGTGTTCGATTTTTACTTTCTTACAAGTATCACATTTTTCCACATACTGAGCAATCCCTCTTTTTATCCCCGGCCACCAATAGAATTGCTTCAGATCTTTATACATCTTGTTTGTACCTGGGTGAATAGAGAAACGGGATTGATGAGCTTCTTGTAAAACACGATCACGTAACCCACCCAAACGAGGTACCCACACTCTGTTTCCCAGACACAATAACCCACGATCATCTTTTACTAGTAATGCTGACATCCCCGCTAACCGTTCTGATTTCAGATGTTCATCCTGATAAGCCTCCACTTGACACTTCTGTAATTCGTCAAATATGTTGGGTAGGAGTTCAGTTCGTAACGAAATAACTTTTATTGTCCCACTCCTTTCTTGACGACTCAATGCATCAGCTACCACATTTGCCTTTCCCGGGTGATAAAGGATTTCGCAGTCATAATCGTTCAGCAATTCTAGCCATCTCCTTTGTCTCATATTCAGTTCCTTCTGATCAAAGAGGTGTTGGAGACTCTTATGATCAGTATAAATCTGACATTTGGAACCATACAGATAATGTCTCCAAATCTTTAACGCATAAACGACCGCAACAAGCTCCATATCGTGCGTAGGGTACTGTCTTTCATGATCCTTCAGTTGGCGAGAAGCATAAGCTATAACCTTTCCGCGCTGCATAAGCACACAACCCAATCCCAATTTAGACGCATCACTGTAGACGACAAAGTCTTCAGAACCTTCAGGTAGTGATAGAATTGGCGCGCTGCACAGTTTCTCTTTCAATATTCTGAATGCCTCGTCCTGTTCCGCTTTCCATTCGAACTTTAAATTTTTCCGGGTCAGCTTAGTCAAAGGTGTTGCAATACGAGAGAAGTCTTTTATAAATTTTCGATAGTAACCGGCTAAACCCAGAAAACTGCGTACCTCTGTTGCTGTCTTAGGTTGTTCCCACTTTTCAACTGCTTCTACTTTCATCGGATCAACATGTATACCTTTCTCAGAAACCACGTGCCCCAGAAATTGTACTTTCCGTAGCCAGAATTCACATTTAGAAAATTTCGCATACAACTTTTCCTTCTTCAGTAGCTCTAAAATCAAACGAAGATGCTGCGCGTGCTCTTCCTTGGATCGAGAATAAATAAGAATGTCATCGATAAATACAATTACAAATTTATCGAGATACGGCTTACATACTCGATTCATTAAATCCATAAAGACAGCTGGAGCGTTCGTTAATCCAAATGGCATTACTAAAAATTCATGATGACCATACCTCGTTCGAAAAGCAGTCTTTAAAACGTCTTCTTCTTTAACCTTCAACTGGTGATAACCGGACCTTAGATCAATCTTGGAGAAATAGCAAGCTCCAACTAACTGATCAAAGAGATCATCAATTCGGGGTAGCGGATACTTGTTCTTTATCGCGCGTTTATTCAATTCTCGGTAGTCAATACACATTCTCATCGACCCATCTTTCTTTTTCACAAATAACACTGGTGCTCCCCACGGCGAAGAACTAGGTCTGATGAAACCCTTATCGGATAGATCTTGTAGTTGTGCCATCATCTCTTTCATCTCTGGAGGTGCCAAACGGTACGGTGCACGGGCTACAGGAGTGGCTCCAGGAATTAGGTCTATACCGAACTCTACTTGTCTAACCGGCGGAAGATTGTTCAAGTCTTCAGGGAATACTTCAGGGAATTCACTAACGATAGGAATACTTCAAGTCTTCAGGGAATACTTGAGGCAAGACTGATGATTCCTACGATCACCATAAATCACTACCGGTCCCTTCTCTGGCAATACAACATTTATTATCTTTTTATCACACACTATATTAGCCTGATTCTCAGCTAACCAGTCCATTCCCACTACTACGTCAAACTCTATTAAAGTTATAGGAAACAATTGTATAGGCACTCCACACCCCTCTATATTAATCACACAACCATCAAATACTTCACTAACCGACACTTGGTTGTCATTTGCAATATCTACTAATAGAGCATGTTCTAACATTTTAGGTTTCAAACACAGACAAGTAGCAAATGCAGGAGACACAAACGATCGGTTCGCACCGGAATCAAATAACACCTTAGCACGTGTAGAGTTTATCAAAAATGTACCTGTGACCACGTCCGGAGTTTCCTCCGCTTCTTTCTCAGTCATTTGAAACGCGCGACCCCTGGTTTCTGGCGGTTCCAGTCTGGGTACTACTGGTTTAACAATCACTGGCCTACCCGATGACCCACCTTGCTGTATCCTCCCCCGCAGACAGTTTGACTGAAGATGATCCGGAGAATTACATAAGAAACATAGTCGCGTTACCTTACAATCCTTGATGACGTGTCCGGTCTTCCCACACTTATAGCATGCTCGTAAATCACCTTGACAGTTTCCCTGATGGACACGGTTGCACTTCGGACATGGTCTTTCCGCTGGTCGAAACGGCAGCCGGTTATCATACCTCTTAAATCGGGACCTCTTCGGATCATATTGTGGTCCTTCCCACTTTCTCTTTCCGATACTCTTATCCCCAGCATCTCTTCTCATATCTCGTTCAACATTTTCCGCGGCATCAACTGCAGCTGAAAAGGTATCGGGTCCATTTGCAGTCACTAACCTTCTAATCTCTGAGTTCAACGCAAAGATAAACCGTTCCGTCTTCATTGCTTCCGTAGCAACATAGTATTCTGCGAACCGAGACTTTTCCAAAAAGCTAGCAGTATAATCTCGAACGGACAAGCTTCCTTGTTGTAGATTCATAAATTCCCCTTCCAGTTGTTTGACGGCTGCTTGGGGACAAAATGCGTTCCGGTAGGCTAACACAAATTCTTCCCAAGAGAGGGTAGAATATACGTCAGATCCTTTAGAATGTATAAAAGATTCCCACCAATACAATGCATCTCCTTTTAGCATGGCTGCCCCGTACAACACTCTATCTTCATCCGCACATTTGCTTGTTTTGAAAATGGCTTCAATTTCCTTCATCCATCTCATTGCTTTCACTGGATCCCGATCCCCTGAAAACGTAGGAGGCCTGCAGCTAAGAAACATCTTGTAATCACATTTTCTCATTACCGGTAAGACCGTAGGGGTGATTGGCATCTCCTCTTCATGGGTAGGGTCTGGTCCTTCTGTTTCAGTATTATGAGTTTGGTTGAACATAGCTTGAATATTGTCTTGTAGTCTTCCCATTTCTGCCATTAAATCAGCCCTGGTAATGAAATCTATACTATTCTGTTGGGTTCTGTCTCCGGCTCGACCTCCAGCTCTACCTCCAGTTCTACCCCCGACTTTGCCCCCCGTTCTGCCTCCCCTGTCCCCTGTTGCTACTGACGGATTAGTTCTGTTTGGATTTCTTCCTCCTCCTCGATTCGAATTTCTTGTACCGCTTGCCATTATGTGGATTTAAACAGGATTAATATACACATAAGCACATACCCCATATAACAAGGTATTCCAGTTCAGACATGTACCTGTAAGATCACAATTACACTGGCCAGGTGTAGTGTGAAAATACCTTACACGACGTTCCTTCTACCTTTTATACTTAGTATCCCGAGGTTCTACAATAATAGGGACATCCTACTTCACATGCAGTTTAAGTCTAGGTATAGATACTAATACCTAAATCTCTTAAACTAAGGCTCTGATACCATTTGTAACAACCCATGTCCCATATACACAACATAACACGCAATATAACACAAATAGATATAACAAACAAACTTCACTTTTCAAGTACGGTCCAGTAGTCTTTTACAATAGAAAGAAAACATTTGAAATACAATCCTTGTACTATTTACATACATAACATTTAACATTTCAATACAACTACTAAATAAGTCAAAAGCTTCATCTTATAGCCCTTCTCACTAGCCTTCCAATTCGTACTCTACTTACTTGCCCTTACTTGATCCGCCACCTGGAATACATAGTTTTAAAACAAAATGAGGGTTAGACCCGATGGTCTAAGTGAAAAACCCCTGTTAGTTTAAAAACCATTTATATAAACTTCATTCATATAAATCACACAATATAATTACATATATCCAATTAAGCTCACACATCATGTACCTTTCCTTCTCATCTTAGTGGTAGCAAGCCAACTAATAATATACAACGCTGTACAACATCTACAGCCAAACAACGCTATACAGGTTCTATAGCCAATCACAACGGTCTTAAACCCGGTCAACGTATTATAACACATTTATAATACACATGTAAATATAATACCTCACTATATTATAATTCACATATAAACACATAGTCATCAACTATTTCATTCCCAATCCACACATATACGTATTCCAGTTAAAAACGTTTTTAAAGTAAAACTCACCTGATTGCTTATCAACACGTTCCCAAGCCTTCTAAACAGGTTCAGTCTTTTACCCAGAATTCACAGGATATGTAACACATAGATACAGATATCTCTTTACCACATAAAACACATAAGTCTTACTAAGGCTAAGAACTCTATAGAACTCAAATCCTCAAATGTTCCCCTAAGGCGACTTAACACGGGGGTTCCGCTAAAAATAACCAAACAGCTAAAGTATCCGGATACCTCAACTTTTCCGGACAACATAACTTTTCCGGACAACAGGACTTTTCCGGATAACTTATATAATCCGGACGTCATCCGGACACCAAAGTGATCCGGGTACTTCCCGGAATCCAATTCTATCCGGTAAACATAGGAAAAAGAAACTTACCCGGATAAAAGAATCGTCCGGACACCACTATTATACCATCCGGACACCAACGACAGAACTACCCGGACACTACCAACAGTGCTATCCGGACACCTTCAACGTATCCGGACACCACTGTCGGTTTACCTAAAATTCACCCAGAATTCGGCTGAGGTGTACACCAGATCGATTATGTTGATTCTAGACCGATAGAAACAATCTACTAACCATTATAAACATAATTAGTAAAGGAAACATACCTGTAACTACTTCCAATTGCACCAAATTGAAACCCTAACTCCAAAACCTCTTTTCTTCTTTTTTCTTCCTTTCTCCACAAAACACACACACACCTTATGATAATATCTGAGTTTCTGATATTTTTGAATTATCTGATTACCAAGAGATAATATCTAACCAATATTTATCCTCTAAACCCTAAACTATCCATTAATGACCCAAAACACCCTTAACTCCTAATTTAACCCAAACTTACCCTAAACTTCCAACTTTAAAGTTAATTAAATTTAACGGAATGGGGATTTAACTAACGGACTTACCCGGGGTATTACACCTCACATCGGAATTACCTCCCAGGTAAGCGCCCACAACTATATCCTCCTAGCACCTACTAGAAAGCCTAGGCTATAACACCTGAACACCGGGGCCTCACCCCGAGATTCCCAACCGACCACTACCAGTGACTGACTATCGTGCCTAAGGATCCAAAGTAAAACATCCTACCCACAAGTGCCTATCTCGGATTGTCTCCCTCACCCAAACGTGTAAATACTCGACGTGCAATGAATGCCAAACGGTGCGCAAAACAATTCATCAACAAGACTGCCCCTCGAGTCATTAAAACCGGGCAATTAGCCCATGACTAACTCCAAGTCAAAACCGAGCAAAATGCTCCACGCTTGCTAGACCCATAAGTCGGTCAAAAACGCGTTTAAATAAAGTTTAAGCAAGCAATACTCTTAAATAACATTAGTCCCAAACTCGACACGAGTTAAACAAAAGCGTTTTCCAAAAGGACTCACACCCTTAAAATTCTCAAAATGACACATAACACTTATAAACGCACTTCCCAAATGGTTTACAAAATCATTTACAAAATATTCTCAACGTCAAGATTTTTCATTTCAAAAAGACCGTAAGCACTATTACCAGGTCGGTAATTACACAAAAATGGACACGCTCGTCCCACATATGAAAATCATGTTTAAAATCATCTCATTGCAGCTTAATTTACTCACAAAACGTAAGCGAAATAAATAATTTCTTTGAAAATGAACCGTCACGGTTCTAGTATGAATTGACTCATGACATGTATTTAAAGTAACCGTTCGACCTTACACCGGGTGCGACAAAAGTGGGCACATAATTTCAAAGTCAGTTCCACGACGTTTGACCCCAAAATTTCTCTTTTTAAACATAAAATGTCGTGGCACAGGGTTCACTAACAAATCTTACGCACGTCGGCTAGTCATACAAAACGATAAAACGGTTTACAAATATATTTTTGTTAAAACACAACTGTCTCGTGTAAGTTTCAAACTTAAGATAAAAACCAATCCGTTTCCACCATTTGAAAATATCGACTAAAACCTCATAAAATCTCAAAAGGTGGGGTTCTTTAAATTGATTTCCAAGATTTCCCCAAATGGTTACATGAACAAATAAGATATGCACCACGTGAAATTAAACCCACACGACTCAACATGCCGTAAAACAGAACTTATCTTAACCAACTCACTCAAATAGCTTTATACAGACATCATGGAATGTAACTTTCCGTCTCAACTCTAACATATGTGGAGGAGTTCCAATGTTAAAGTCACAAGCCGTAGTCACTTGCCCAACATTTTAAACACCACAAAACACGGATATCATCTTACCCGTAAGAACCGTTGGAAAAATAAAGAAATGAGACAAATTCTAACAAAGTTTGCACCCCCGTAATAAAACGATTTCATACATTTTCAAAACCATATTTTCAAAATCTTGTGCGTGTGCTAAACACTTCCCAAAATTTCAAAACACCATCCATAAAAATGATTTGAAACACAAGAATTTGTTAATGCAATCTATTTCAAAATCAAACTTTGTGCATGACTCAGTCGGCATTCTACGCCTCGACTCCTACTCCTCCAAATCTCTCCGATCCACTAACGTCATCCGGACATTTAAACCTCTTAGGCAAGTTGGGAAATTACGCCAAATAATCCCTGCGATTTTTCCTCAAATCAATGTCGGCTCTATAAGCCTATGATTCTAGCACAATCATCCTCATCGCCACTCCAAGTGATTAATACTAGAATCGTCCTTTTATTCCAACGACCACTAATTTACAACCTTCGTCACTACCCCAACGATCATCCCATCAAAGCACATCAAGTACACACCTGTACCAGTGGATCTACTATAGTTGTCTCTCCTCGTGACGGCTATTCTGGGTAGATAATACAACGCGTTATCAGCACATAACAACGCACACTAACAACACTCACGCCCAACTCCTTGGATTCCTCGTGACTTCCCCGACTCGAGCATTGATCATGTGCCTCCGGTAGTAGGAGCTCTACTACTACCATCCACACCTATCATCGCCCGTTCCGAGTTCCATCCCAAAGGGTCCAAGTAGCTCCTTGCCGATAACTATACCCATATGCCCGCATCAGCATATGTACACACTCTTCCTAGCTTCCTAGGAATTCCACCCCCAAACACTACCCTTGCTACAACGAAATTTCTACTAGTCATGACGAGTCGCCTCGCGAATGCACAGTCGCACACAGTGCAAACCAGATAGACATTCGAATGTAAGATTCTATCCAACAACGGTTGGACTCAAACAAGAGCTGCGCAATAGAACTAAATCCGACATTCTAAGGATATTCGGTTCCTACCGCATACGACCTATGGTGCATTCACCTAACAACCTATCAAGGCTAGCATAACCTCCTATTAGCAAGCAACAAACATGCAATACAGTGTAATAAGCACCAAGCAATTTAGCATACATACTCCTATGTTCTAGAAAGCAATCTAGCACACATACTCATACATAAACACCCTTCCCAGCTCTCTAGGAACTTCCTCTTATCCCACTACCCTTGCTACTACCGAATCCCTACTAATTATAACGAGCGACCTCGCGAATACCCGATTATATGCAGTGCGAAATAAATAGACATTCGAATACAAGATTCTATCCTAGAACGGTTGGACTCAAACAAGAGCTGCGCAATAGAACTAAATCAAATATTCTAAGGCTATAAATCTCTTACTGCATACAACCTAGAGGGCATCCAGTTAGTAACCTATCATAATTAGCATAAATTCCTAATAGCAAGCAGTACAACATACATCATAGTGTCCACAACAGGCAATCTAGCATGCATACTCTATGATCTAGAAAGCAATAAAACACTAAGTACTGTACCTTTCCCCTTTGGCTCCGGCTGACTGTACACACTGCGCCTCCGATCACCGTTTCTCAAACGGATTTTTCCTTCTTTTTATTTCCCAAAAACTTTAAAGAAAATTTCTATAGCCACAAACTTGAGATCAAACACACCGAAATGCGTTTGATTCACTCAAGCCGTGCTCTGATACCAAGTTGTAACGTCCCAAAAATTACAAGCAAATTTAAATTTTTAAATAAACATTTCATTTATAACAACTCATTAAATGATCCCAACGTTTCGTTTGTAAACTCATAATTAATATCTTCATAATAACAACCAGCGGAATAAACGTTTAATTATTAAAAACCATAAAGTAACCAGCTCTCCTGGCGCGCCAGTGTGTACTCGTCACGCCTTGGAGCCGCCCGTACCTGAAACCACAGTTTATTGGGAAAGGGTAAGCACGAAGCTTAGTGAATTCAACACCATAAGTAACACAGTTATTTCCACACCACCATAAACAGATAATTGCACATAAACAGCATACAAGTCTACGAACAAATCATAGACGTGCATACTCACACCAACCCACCTAATAGGCAAACGTCGGTCCCACCGACCACACGACAACCGTGCAAACGCAACCCGACACCCCCGGGTTCATACGCCACCCGCGTATACAACCTTCGCAACCCGGCACCCCCGGGTTCATACGCCACCCGCGTATACAACCTTTGGCCCCACCAAGTCACTACTCCACCCGCGTATAAAATCTCCGGCCCCGCCGGATCCTCGGTCCCACCGAGTTAACGTAACAACATAGTATCAACTAGACACCCCACTATCTGGTTCCACAACACAATCACATAAAGCTACCACACACGTACTATAGCAATGATAAAACAACCGTTATTAGATCCGACTAGACACCCCACGATTTAACCCCACACCACAAGCAAATAGAACTACCACACATACACACAACGTAATGTAAAAATAACCGACATTAGTTATAGTGAGAGAACTCACCTCGAACGCGCGCCTAGATTAACAATACAATTCAAGCTTCACAATTTCGGTCACTTCCCAGCACCTAAACGCATGTTAAAACGTGTCAATACGAGACCCGGACCCTACGACACGACACACGCTTAAACCCGTCACTAAAACTGTTTTCCGTTCTCGCCAAACAGGTCTGTTCGGGACCTGTTTCGACCCCTTTAAACCCAGAAAATTCCCAATATTATTTCATGATTAGAAAGTACTCTGAGATAGGGTTTCAAGTACATATTATACGCCTCCTAACGATTTTTCTACAATTTATTATGAATTAAATACGAACGACCCCAAAAACTGTCCGTTTTCGGACCAGCCGCGCAAACTGCCCAAAACAGCCTAGCTACGGGTTTAATCAGACTTTCAGCAAAACACGAAAAACCTCCCCAACTCAAATTGGGAACTTTGGGCACCAATTTCACGTCAAAACGAGTTACGAGTGAAAAGTTAAGGCTTTCGCAAGATCAAGGCAGATTCCAGAAATTTTCACATGAAATGACGAATCACCGAACTTGCGACCACTTTTTCGCCCAGCTAGAGACCGAACCCGTTTTCTGCTAAAACACGGAAAACGTGCCCGACCCCGAACTTGAACCGTGCGCGCCGGTTTCGGCTCAAACGGAGTTACGACGGAAAAGTTGTAGCCGTCGCAAAAACAGTGGCTGCACCATTTTCCACATGAATTGATGATTATAAAAACGACGGTTTTAACAAAACGGCTTAAACGATTAAGTCAAGGCTTAACGGATTCTACGGTGATTAATAATAAGACATGGCCACGCACCACCCTCTGCCCTCCGGCCGTGGTGGTCGCCGGCGGCGGCCGGCGGCGGTTACGAAAACCCAACGAGACAAGATTAAAACGGGCCCTTAGACTGCCCCGACTTCCCTATACCCCCACACACCCACCCGGCTCACTACCCTCGACCACGCACCACGCCGCCCTGCGCTGGCGGTGCACGCTGGTGGCCACGCCGCCGGCAGCCAAGGCAGCAGCGGCGGCGGTGGTGGTTTGCGGCTGATGGTGTCGACGAAACAGAAACGAGAAGAGACGTTACCTTTCTCGCAAGAACGCAGCAGCAGCAGCCTTCGTCTCGACGGCCACGCTCTTCCCGATCGACTCTTCTTCTCTCCCTCGCTCTCGCCGGCGGCAAGTGGCTGCGGATGGTGGTTGCGGGTGGTTCACGGCGGCAGGGAAAAGGAAGAAACCGGTGTTTCGTTCTTCCCTTGCGTGCGGCAGAAATCCCGAAACAAGAGTGGTGGTTGAATAGGGTTTCTTTGTTGTGTCGATGGAATAAACAAGAAATAGAGATACTGATTTGGGTTGTGTGTGCAGCAAGGAAACGAGAGGAAGAGAAAAGAGGTCACGGTCCTCCAAGTGCATGGGCCGAAACCCATGTCCAAATTTGCCTAAATTCACGAATAGCCCCCCAAACTTTCATCAATTTGCCTTAAACTAAATAACTTAAGGAAATTAACAAAGAGGCTAACGGTGCTACTCTCGATAACGCAAAATATTACTAAAAACCATTAAATATAAAAACTGAGCAGAAGAGAAACATAAATTAATGAACCATACCAGGACATGGGCTTTACAACTCTCCCCCACTTGGATTAGACTTCGTCCCCGAAGTCTACGTCCGCAAACAACTCTTAATAATTCTCTCGCATTTGATGATATCCCAAACTCAACCCACTTTCAAGCTTTAACCATTCTAAAGCTGCTCACAGTATACCCTACAGGATACTCGACTACGATCATTCCTACCCTTAACTGTCGATTAACTTCCACGAATTCTAATAGACTCCAAAGATTTTCAATAACTTATATTAACAAAACATCGACCTCCTGCCGAACATCTGTCCAACCGATTACAATAACAAACATCGGCCACCCGCCGAACATCGGTCCAACCGATTACAATAACAAACATCGGCCACCCGCTGAACATCGGTCCAACCGATTTCAATAACAAACATCGGCCACCCGCCGAACATCGGTCCAACCGATTACGATAACAAACATCGGCCACCCGCCGAACATCGGTCCAACCGATTACGATAACAAACATCGGCCACCCGCCGAACATCGGTCCAACCGATTACAATAAATCACATAAGCGTAGTATTATCCTAGACACTAACACAAATAGATATCCCCCACAATCAAGTCAACTAACACACACGTAGGTCATTCCCTTGACCGATACTACCCGACCTACATTACCAACACGCGTGGAATACCCAACCTCCTACCGTCGACGTATCCCCCATACTCGCTCTACAAAGCTAATTTATCTGAACCGAGGATACACCCTGACGCCTACCTCTCAGGTAACGCCTCAGGGCCCCTCACATCAGAATTACCTCCCAGGTAAGTGCCCCCAACTATATCCTCCTAGCACCTACTAGAAAGCCTAGGCTATAACACCTGAACACCGGGGCCTCACCCCGAGATACCCAACCGACCACTACCAGCGACTGACTAACGTGCCTAAGGATCCAAAGTAAAACATCCTACCCACAAGTGCCTATCTCGGATTTTCTCCCTCACCCAAACGTGTAAATACTCGACGTGCAATGAATGCCAAACGGTGCGACAAAACAATTCATCTACAAGACTCCCCCTCGAGTCATTAAAACCGGGCAATTAGCCCATGACTAACTCCAAGTCAAAACCGAGCAAAATGCTCCACGCTTGCTAGACCCATAAGTCGGTCAAAAAACGCGTTTAAATAAAGTTTAAGCAAGCAATACTCTTAAATAACATTAGCCCCAAACTCGACACGAGTTAAACAAAAGCGTTTTCCAAAAGGACTCACACCCTTAAAATTCTCAAAATGACACATAACACTTATAAACGCACTTCCCAAATGGTTTACAAAATCATTTACAAAATATTCTCAACGTCAAGATTTTTCATTTCAAAAAGACCGTAAGCACTATTACCAGGTCGGTAATTACGCAAAAATGGACACGCTCGTCCCACATATGAAAATCATGTTGAAAATCATCTCATTGCAGCTTAATTTACTCACAAAACGTAAGCGAAATAAATAATTTCTTTGAAAATGAACCGTCACGGTTCTAGTATGAATTGACTCATGACATGTATTTAAAGTAACCGCTCGACCTTACACCGGGTGCGACAAAAGTGTGCGCATAATTTCAAAGTCAGTTCCACGACGTTTGACCCCAAAATTTCTCTTTTTTAAACATAAAATGTCGTGGCACAGGGTTCACTAACAAATCTTACGCACGTCGGCTAGTCATACAAAACGATAAAACGGTTTACAAATATATTTTTGTTAAAACACAACTGTCTCGTGTAAGTTTCAAACTTAAGATAAAAACCAATCCGTTTCCACCATTTGAAAATATCGACTAAAACCTCATAAAATCTCAAAAGGTGGGGTTCTTTAAATTGATTTCCAAGATTTCCCCAAATGGTCACATGAACAAAAAAGATATGCACCACGTGAAATTAAACCCACACGACTCAACATGCCGTAAAACAGAACTTATCTTAACCAACTCACTCAAATAGCTTTATACAGACATCATGGAATGTAACTTTCCGTCTCAACTCTAACATATGTGGAGGAGTTCCAATGTTAAAGTCACAAGCCGTAGTCACTTGCCCAACATTTTAAACACCACAAAACACGGATATCATCTTACCCGTAAGAACCGTTGGAAAAATAAAGAAATGAGACAAATTCTAACAAAGTTTGCACCCCCGTAATAAAACGATTTCATACGTTTTCAAAACCATATTTTCAAAATCTTGTGCGTGTGCTAAACACTTCCCAAAATTTCAAAACACCATCCATAAAAATGATTTGAAACACAAGAATTTGTTAATGCAATCTATTTCAAAATCAAACTTTTTGCATGACTCAGTCGGCATTCTACGCCTCGACTCCTACTCCTCCAAATCTCTCCGATCCACTAACGTCATCCGGACATTTAAACCTCTTAGGCAAGTTGGGAAATTACGCCAAATAATCCCTGCGATTTTTCCTCAAATCAAAGTCGGCTCTATAAGCCTATGATTCTAGCACAATCATCCTCATCGCCACTCCAAGTGATTAATACTAGAATCGTCCTTTTATTCCAACGACTACTAATTTACAACCTTCGTCACTACCCCAACGATCATCCCATCAAAGCACATCAAGTACACACCTGTACCAGTGGATCTACTATAGTTGTCTCTCCTCGTGACGGCAATTCTGGGTAGATAATACAACGCGTTATCAGCACATAACAACGCACACTAACAACACTCACGCCCAACTCCTTGGATTCCTCGTGACTTCCCCGAATCGAGCATTGATCTTGTGCCTCCGGTAGTAGGAGCTCTACTACTACCATCCACACCTATCATCGCCCGTTCCGAGTTCCATCCCAAAGGGTCCAAGTAGCTCCTTGCCGATAACTATACCCATATGCCCGCATCAGCATATGTACACACTCTTCCTAGCTCCCTAGGAATTCCACCCCCAAACACTACCCTTGCTACAACGAAATTTCTACTAGTCATGACGAGTCGCCTCGCGAATGCACAGTCGCACACAGTGCAAACCAGATAGACATTCGAATGTAAGATTCTATCCTACAACGGTTTGACTCAAACAAGAGCTGCGCAATAGAACTAAATCCGACATTCTAAGGCTATTCGGTTCCTACCGCATACGACCTATAGTGCATTCACCTAACAACCTATCAAGGCTAGCATAACCTCCTATTAGCAAGCAACAAACATGCAATACAGTGTAATAAGCACCAAGCAATTTAGCATACATACTCCTATGTTCTAGAAAGCAATCTAGCACACATACTCATACATAAACACCCTTCCCAGCTCTCTAGGAACTTCCTCTTATCCCACTACCCTTGCTACTACCGAATCCCTACTAATTATAACGAGCGACCTCGCGAATACCCGATTATATGCAGTGCGAAATAAATAGACATTCGAATACAAGATTCTATCCTAGAACGGTTGGACTCAAACAAGAGTTGCGCAATAGAACTAAATCAAATATTCTAAGGGCTATAAATCTCTTACTGCATACAACCTAGAGGGCATCCACTTAGTAACCTATCATAATTAGCATAAATTCCTAATAGCAAGCAGTACAACATACATCATAGTGTCCACAACAGGCAATCTAGCATGCATACTCTATGATCTAGAAAGCAATAAAACACTAAGTACTGTACCTTTCCCCTTTGGCTCCGGCTGACTGTACACACTGCGCCTCCGATCACCGTTTCTCAAACGGATTTTTCCTTCTTTTTATTTCCCAAAAACTTTAAAGAAAATTTCTATAGCCGCAAACTTGAGATCAAACACACCGAAATGCGTTTGATTCACTCAAGCCGTGCTCTGATACCAAGTTGTAACGTCCCAAAAATTACAAGCAAATTTAAATTTTTAAATAAACATTTCATTTATAACAACTCATTAAATGATCCCAACGTTTCGTTTGTAAACTCATAATTAATATCTTCATAATAACAACCATCGGAATAAACGTTTAATTATTAAAAACCATAAAGTAACCAGCTCTCCTCGCGCGCCAGTGTGTACTCGCCACGCCTTGGAGCCGCCCGTACCTGAAACCACAGTTTATTGGGAAAGGGTAAGCACGAAGCTTAGTGAATTCAACACCATAAGTAACACAGTTATTTCCACACCACCATAAACAGATAATTGCACATAAACAGCATACAAGTCTACGAACAAATCATAGACGTGCATACTCACACCAACCCACCTAATAGGCAAACGTCGGTCCCACCGACCACACGACAACCGTGCAAACGCAACCCGGCACCCCCGGGTTCATACGCCACCCGCGTATACAACCTTCGCAACCCGGCACCCCCGGGTTCATACGCCACCCGCGTATACAACCTTTGGCCCCACCAAGTCACTACGCCACCCGCGTATAAAATCTCCGGCCCCGCCGGATCCTCGGTCCCACCGAGTTAACGTAACAACATAGTATCAACTAGACACCCCACTATCTGGTTCCACAACACAATCACATAAAACTACCACACACGTACTATAGCAATAATAAAACAAACGTTATTAGATCCGACTAGACACCCCACGATTTAACCCCACACCACAAGCAAATAGAACTACCACACATACACACAACGTAATGTAAAAATAACCGACATTAGTTATAGTGAGAGAACTCACCTCGAACGCGCGCCTAGCTTAACAATACAATTCAAGCTTCACAATTACGGTCACTTCCCAGCACCTAAACGCATGTTAAAACGTGTCAATACGAGACCCGGACCCTACGACACGACACACGCTTAAACCCGTCACTAAAACTGTTTTCCGTTCTCGCCAAACAGGTCTGTTCGGGACCTGTTTCGACCCCTTTAAACCCAGAAAATTCCAAATATTATTTCATGATTAGAAAGTACTCTGAGATAGGGTTTCAAGGACATATTATACGCCTCCAAACGATTTTTCTACAATTTATTATGAATTAAATACGAACGACCCCAAAAATTGTCCGTTTTCGGACCAGCCGCGCAAACAGCCTAGCTACGAGTTTAATCAGACTTTCGGCAAAACACGAAAAACCTCCCCAACTCCAATTGGGAACTTTGGGCACCAATTTTACGTCAAAACAAGTTACGAGTGAAAAGTTAAGGCTTTCGCAAAATCAAGGCAGATTCCAGAAATTTTCACATGAAATGACGAATCACCGAACTTGCGACCACTTTTTCGCCCAGCTAGAGACCGAACCAGTTTTCCGCTAAAACACGGAAAACGTGCCCGACCCCGAACTTGAACCGTGGGCGCCAGTTTCGGCTCAAACGGAGTTACGACGGAAAAGTTGTAGCCGTCGCAAAAACAGTGGCTGCACCATTTTCCACATGAATTGATGATTATAAAAACGACGGTTTTAACAAAACGGCTTAAACGATTAATTCAAGGCTTAACGGATTCTACGGTGATTAATAATAAGACATGGCCACACACCACCCTCTGCCCTCCGGCCGTGGTGGTCGCCGGCGGCGGCCGGCGGCGGTTACGAAAACCCAACGAGACAAGATTAAAACGGGCCCTTAGACTACCCCGACTTCCCTATACCCCCACACACCCACCCGGCTCACTACCCTCGACCACGCACCACGCCGCCCTGCGCTGGCGGTGCACGCTGGTGGCCACGCCGCCGGCAGCCAAGGCTGCAGCGGCAGTGGTGGTGGTTTGCGGCTGATGGTGTCGACGAAACAGAAACGAGAAGAGACGTTACCTTTCTCGCAAGAACGCAGCAGCAGCAGCCTTCGTCTCGACGGCCACGCTCTTCCCGATCGACTCTTCTTCTCTCCCTCGCTCTCGCCGGTGGCAAGTGGCTACGGATGGTGGTTGCGGGTGGTTCACGGCGGCAGGGAAAAGGAAGAAACCGGTGTTTCGTTCTTCCCATGCGTGCGGCAGAAATCCCGAAACAAGAGTGGTGGTTGAATAGGGTTTCTTTGTTGTGTCGATGGAATAAACAAGAAATAGAGATACTGATTTGGGTTGTGTGTGCAGCAAGGAAACGAGAGGAAGAGAAAAGAGGTCACGGTCCTCCAAGTGCATGGGCCGAAACCCATGCCCAAAATTGCCTAAATTCACGAATAGCCCCCCAAACTTTCATCAATTTGCCTTAAACTAAATAACTTAAGGAAATTAACAAAGAGGCTAACGGTGCTACTCTCGATAACGCAAAATATTACTAAAAACCATTAAATATAAAAACTGAGCAGAAGAGAAACATAAATTAATGAACCATACCAGGACAAGGGCTTTACAACTCTCCCCCACTTGGATTAGACTTCGTCCCCGAAGTCTACGTCCGCAAACAGCTCTTAATAATTCTCTCGCATTTGATGATATCCCAAACTCAACCCACTTTCAAGATTTAACCATTCTAAAGCTGCTCACAGTATACCCTACAGGATACTCGACTACGATCATTCCTACCCTTAACTGTCGATTAACTTCCACGAATTCTAATAGACTCCAAAGATTTTCAATAACTTATATTAACAAAACATCGACCTCCTGCCGAACATCTGTCCAACCGATTACAATAACAAACATCGGCCACCCGCCGAACATCGGTCCAACCGATTACAATAACAAACATCGGCCACCCGCCGAACATCGGTCCAACCGATTACGATAACAAACATCGGCCACCCGCCGAACATCGGTCCAACCGATTACGATAACAAACATCGGCTACCCGCCGAACATCGGTCCCACCGATTACCATAACAAACATCGGCCACCCGCCGAACATCGGTCCAACCGATTACAATAAATCACATAAACGTAGTATTATCCTAGACACTAACACAAATAGATATCCCCCACAATCAAGTCAACTAACACACACGTAGGTCATTCCCTTGACCGATACTACCCGGCCTACATTACCAACACGCGTGGAATACCCAACCTCCCACCGTCGACGTATCCCCCATACTCGCTCTACAAAGCTAATTTATCTGAACCGAGGATACACCCTGACGCCTACCTCTCAGGTAACGCCTCAGGGCCCCTCACATCGGAATTACCTCCCAGGTAAGTGCCCACAACTATATCCTCCTAGCACCTACTAGAAAGCCTAGGCTATAACACCTGAACACCGGGGCCTCACCCCGAGATACCCTACCGACCACTACCTGCGACTGACTAACGTGCCTAAGGATCCAAAGTAAAACATCCTACCCACAAGTGCCTATCTCGGATTGTCTCCCTCACCCAAACGTGTAAATACTCGACGTGCAATGAATGCCAAACGGTGCGACAAAACAATTCATCAACAAGACTCCCCCTCGAGTCATTAAAACCGGGCAATTAGCCCATGACTAACTCCAAGTCAAAACCGAGCAAAATGCTCCACGCTTGCTAGACCCATAAGTCGGTCAAAAACGCGTTTAAATAAAGTTTAAGCAAGCAATACTCTTAAATAACATTAGTCCCAAACTCGACACGAGTTAAACAAAAGCGTTTTCCAAAAGGACTCACACCCTTAAAATTCTCAAAATGACACATAACACTTATAAACGCACTTCCCAAATGGTTTACAAAATCATTTACAAAATATTCTCAACGTCAAGATTTTTCATTTCAAAAAGACCGTAAGCACTATTACCAGGTCGGTAATTACGCAAAAATGGACACGCTCGTCCCACATATGAAAATCATGTTGAAAATCCTCTCATTGCAGCTTAATTTACTCACAAAACGTAAGCGAAATAAATAATTTCTTTGAAAATGAACCGTCACGGTTCTAGTATGAATTGACTCATGACATGTATTTAAAGTAACCGCTCGACCTTACACCGGGTGCGACAAAAGTGTGCACATAATTTCAAAGTCAGTTCCACGACGTTTGACCCCAAAATTTCTCTTTTTAAACATAAAATGTCGTGGCACAGGGTTCACTAACAAATCTTACGCACGTCGGCTAGTCATAAAAAACGATAAAACGGTTTACAAATATATTTTTCTTAAAACACAACTGTCTCGTGTAAGTTTCAAACTTAAGATAAAAGCCAATCCGTTTCCACCATTTGAAAATATCGACTAAAACCTCATAAAATCTCAAAAGGTGGGGTTCTTTAAATTGATTTCCAAGATTTCCCCAAATGGTCACATGAACAAATAAGATATGCACCACGTGAAATTAAACCCACACGACTCAACATGCCGTAAAACAGAACTTATCTTAACCAACTCACTCAAATAGCTTTATACAAACATCATGGAATGTAACTTTCTGTCTCAACTCTAACATATGTGGAGGAGTTCTAATGTTAAAGTCACAAGCCGTAGTCACTTGCCCAACATTTTAAACACCACAAAACACGGATATCATCTTACCCGTAAGAACCGTTGGAAAAATAAAGAAATGAGACAAATTCTAACAAAGTTTGCACCCCCGTAATAAAACGATTTCATACATTTTCAAAACCATATTTTCAAAATCTTGTGCGTGTGCTAAACACTTCCCAAAATTTCAAAACACCATCCATAAAAATGATTTGAAACACAAGAATTTGTTAATGCAATCTATTTCAAAATCAAACTTTTTGCATGACTCAGTCGGCATTCTACGCCTCGACTCCTACTCCTCCAAATCTCTCCGATCCACTAACGTCATCCGGACATTTAAACCTCTTAGGCAAGTTGGGAAATTACGCCAAATAATCCCTGCGATTTTTCCTCAAATCAAAGTCGGCTCTATAAGCCTATGATTCTAGCACAATCATCCTCATCGCCACTCCAAGTGATTAATAATAGAATCGTCCTTTTATTCCAACGACTACTAATTTACAACCTTCGTCACTACCCCAACGATCATTGTTGGTTCCCGTTTTGCTTTAAACAAGATTATCAGATCTATTAGTTCAGGTTTAAGGTTTTATGCGGAAGCGTATTTGAAGAACTAACAGATATGTTTGATAGATTTAGAACACAATATAAATAAACAGTGAACAGGAAATAATATCTCAAAGTTTACTGAATATATATATATCAAGAACAGATTTAAGAACAGTGAGTATGCAAAGCTTTAAACATATATGACTCTAAATGTGCATAAGCTATGTGTTCTTGATGTTTGATTGAAGTGTTCTTGTTTTTCTGTTTTTGTGTGTTGTTGTGTGTTAGGAAGAACTCAACATGAGTCTTCCTTTTATACTACTCTTAGAAGACTATGAAGTAGGTCACTGTTCCTTTTACGGCATGAATAGTGTACTGGATGGTGTGAACAGTTGTTTGAGCCATGCGCATTTAATGGAGCAAATGTACTATTGGTAAATGCATTAAATGGCGCAGACGTCTATTTTGTACCATGCCCTATTGAGTCCACTCAGAGTTTGACACGTGTTGAAGTTGGACAGGGCAAGTTGCCATGCAAGTTGATGAACAGGTCTTGGAACAGTAGCAAGATATTATAAATATCTTCCTAGTCTTTTGAGGACCATAGAGGCTCTGTAATGTGTTACAGAGGTTCTGCGGTCTGGTTCCTCTGTAAAGTAGTCTTCACCGGATTCCGAGTCTTTGGTTGTTTACTTCTGCAGAGCTTCTGTCAAGGGTGGCAGAGGTTCTGAGGCTCGGTCCTCTGAAGTCTTCTTGGTTCCTTGTCTTCTGATGTTGTCCGCAGAGGCTCTGTTATTGGTAACAGAGGTTCTGCGGTCTTGGTCTTCTGAAAGCGTCCTTCTGTAGTTTCCTCGGTCTTTGATCACTCTTGATCAAACTTCCTTTGATTCTTCTGAGATGCCCGGCAGAGCTTCTGTTGCACTCAGCAGAGCTTCTTTTGAAGTTCTTCTGTACTTGGCCATTTTTCAATACTTCTAATATTTCAGAATATTGGAGCTAACAATCTCCCCCTAAGTATTAAAAAATAAAAGGTTGAATTTATGCATTTTTACCTAAGTAAAGAAGAGGTTAAACAATACCTCAGAAGATTATTTCATTCATTTTGGAATTTATGCCAGAGGCATTTACATTTGAGTACACAGAAATAAACGTTGACAGAGGTTCTTTGAAGAGACTCAGATTTTTGCATTTGGGAAGTCGTTGAACTTTCTGTTGTCTTTTCCTACTTCCTTGAGTTCTTCATAGAATTTGAGGCAGAGATTTCGTAAGCCGAGTGTATCATCAATCTCTTTGATCATCATCAGAGAAGATTCTTCGTTCATAAGCTCTGTTGCTTTATTCTCCTCTAGTATCTTTCTGAACATGTTCAGAGTATGGGTTGTGTACTTCTGACAGTCCATTGTCACAAACAGTTTCAGTTGATCAGCAGGATTCTTGAATACTAACCCGTACCTTGGAGTTTTGATGATTGAATTGGGTATGGCATTGGGTGGGCAGAAATCCTCTGGTGGTCTGATACTTAGAGTAGTTATGCCCAGATCGATGGCTAGTTGAATGTCGAGCATGCTGTAGATTAGGAGCTTTTAACGCATCGCCTTTCTGAGAACTCGATAAGACCTTTTGTGGCAGTCGTCTTTGAAGTTGTCTTTTGTCCATTGCAGAAGGTCAGGTAAGTCATTGGGATTGAGGTTTCGGATATCAGCATCAGAGAATTGATTCTCTGATCTGTCAGACCTTTTGACTTTCCAGATGGTATACACCGTATGAGGATAGGTTCTCATTTTGGAGTATTTGCAATAGATTACCTTCTTTATTTTGTGAATGGAGTAAACTTGATTGACTGGTTTTGACTTTGTAGAGGTGAAGATTGCATCGAATTCCTCTCTGAGCTTCTGATCTCGGACATGGGCTGGCAGATCGCTCTAGAAGTGTTGTCTGTAGAGATAACTGTAGACTTGTTCTTCCATTTTTCAATGGTTGAAGTAGATCTTGGAATTGGTCTCCTTAGCTCATCCATCTTTCGAGTGATGTCTG
The DNA here is from genome assembly GCA_033807775.1 of Saussurea involucrata. Taxonomy (NCBI): domain Eukaryota; kingdom Viridiplantae; phylum Streptophyta; class Magnoliopsida; order Asterales; family Asteraceae; genus Saussurea; species Saussurea involucrata. Next base: position 101,558,979 of record CM066314.1, on the reverse strand, counting down.
CTACTCTACCTTCTGTTACCTTAGCTGTGGGATTCAGGGATGGGTTTTCTGACAGAGGATTCAAGTTGAATGCCCAGTCTTCCTCTTCGGGTTTAGGAGTGACGAAGGCATTAAATGCACCTTTCATCAATTTCTCTGTAGCAACTGGCATCTTCTTCTTTGGCTCTTCTTATGTCATTATTCCCTTGCCTTTATCTTTTGGCTTTGAGGTTTCAGATATTGGGTTTTGGATTTGTGTGGTTGGAACCTCTGTTGATTTGACAGTTGGAGGTTCTTTGGGTTTTGGGGTTGGATGCTCTGATGTTTTGGTTGTTGTCTCTAAAGGTTTTGATACTTCGGGTTGAGAGAACTCTGTTGGTGAAGAATTTTCGGGTCTTGGAGGTGGGATGTCAAAACGCTTTGCTGATTGAAAAGCAGATACAAATTCCATTCTGCGAAGAATGAATTCTGCAGTGCGTTTTGGTCTTTTGGGTTTTCGAGCTATGGATTTTACTCTTGTTTTGCGCAGGATTGTTTGTGAGGTTGGTGTTGGTTCTTTGGGTGAGGGTGGAGTTTGTTCTGAGGATGAGGATGCAAGATTGATTACCTTAAGTTCTGTGGTTGGTGCATCCTCTGGTGAGATAGAGGTGTTTTGCCTCTGTTGTTTTCCCTTCTGGGTTTCTGTCGTAGAGGGTTCTGCAGTTTTCTCTGTAGTTTTTGCAGAAGCAGCCTCCGTTGTTTCCTTTGTTTTCTCCCCCTCAGGATGACCAGATGCTCCATCATCAGGATCATCCTGCCTTCTTTTAGCAGCAACTTCTGTTCTGCAGGTGTCTTGAGCTGCTTGCCTTGCTGCATTTTTCTTCATTTTTTCAAAGTAGATTGCGATCGAAGTTTTGAAGGCTTTGGTCGCACTTTTCTCGAACTCTGCAGCGGTTGTTTTGGCAATGTTAGTGGCAGAGGCGATGGCAGCAACAGCAGAAGTTTCTGTAGTTGACTTCATTTCTGCAAGGGCTGCTTTAACCTCTGTGGATAAGGTATCCACTTTGGTATTTAATCCTGTAAGTGCGCCTGAAGTTGACTCTGTAAAAGACGTGAATGAGCTTTGCAACTCATTCAATGTTTGAGTTACAGAGGTTACAAAGGCTTGGAACTCATCCTTCGTAACATGTTCCTCTTGGGTAACCTCTGGAGGAACAACTCCTTCTCCAGAGTGAGTCCCTGTTCCTGGGACACCTTCGTTCACCCTTGTTTGTACGTTGGGGGTGGAAGGATTTCCATCTGATCCTCGAGAAGAAACCTGAGTTTCAGTCTCTACAGAAGTTCTGTGAAGAATATTGTCCAAATCCACTCCAGAGGTGGGTATCGGAATATTCTTCTGTTGACTTGGAGACTTGTCTAGAGTCTCTTCGTCATGGTGCTCTCTACTTCTCTCTGAAAGAAGTTTTGGCCCTATATTGTGCGTGTCAGAGGAAACTAATTCCTCTGAAGGGTGTTCTAGTGTGATCTGGGGCAATGGATCACGAACTATAGATGAGTCTCTCTGAGGAGACTCCCTAGGAATGGATTCCCCGGCTTCTGTGGGCACAGAGGTTGAAAGAGTAACCTCTGGCTGGATGGGTTGGGTGAGGTTCGAGCTGTGCTGCTCTTTTTCAATGACACCTTCTGCAGCTAGACCTGCGGTGTCAGATGTGTGGGTTGCACTGGGAGGGGTTGAGGGAGGTGTGCCTTCTGCAACTTCGGCATCTTTTTCTTTTTCATTTTGTTTTCCTTCAGACATTTCTACCCTATCCTCTAAACCTATTTGCACCTCTTCTTCTGCAGTCTCTTGTCTTGGCAGAAGTGTATTACGACCCTCTATAATTATTTGGGTTTGCAGAGGTGAAGGTTGAGGTTGTGATTTGGGTTGTTCTTCTTCGATTCCCTCTGAAATTGATTGCAGAGGAGAAGATGGTTTCTTCTTCTTTGATTTCCTCTTCTTTGGTTTTGGTGCTCCCTCCTCTGTAGATTTTGACTTTCTTTTTCTTTTGGAAGAGGGAGGGGCAGAGGGACCTTGGATTTGTGGTGAAGATGAGGGTTCTGTGGGATGTTCAGTGGGTGGAGAAGATGGTTCTGCCGGAGTTTGTTGGATAGCAGAAGCAGAGGCAAGTTGTTCCTCTGTAGGGGTCTTGGTTTTCTTTCCCTTTTTCTTCTTCTTCTCTTTAGATCCCTCAGAAGACTTCCTCTTTGAAGAATAGAGGTTTTTCCTTATATCTCTGAAGTTCTTCTGGTTGGCCTTGTGTTTAGCCAATTTTATCTTCCATTCTTCTTCTGTAAGTTTCTCTACTACATTACCTCCTATGGGCATTCCTATACGCGGGGGTATTACAGAACTGGGTTCAGGAGTTCTGTAAACGCGTGTGTACTCACTAACTAGTTCTTCATCACTAGCATAACCTAACATTACCTTTGATAGTGGCCTGATGTGTGGGTAGCCATCCTCATGTTCTGTAGGGGTGTTCTTGGACATAGGAAATTGCTTAGGTTTGGGACCGTCCATTGGCCATTTTTGGATAAGGAGTAGGGGTTCGAAAAGTACACTGAGGATTCGCTGGAACTGCAGAGAGGGTAATCAGTTGTGATCAGATATTTTGGCTTTCTGGGAGGCGATTTTGCGATCGATGGTGTTGATGATCTCTTGCATCATTATGGTGGCATAATCTAGGGGTAGATCATAGTATACACCATACATGATTGAGAGAATTTGAGATGAGCTTTGATCGATGCTCCCGATTTTTCCCGTGAGGCAACGATTTAGGATGGAGAATAAGGTATTCCACAGAGGAGGTAGTCTTGCTCTGCGGAAATCGTTCCTCTTTTTCAACTGTTGGTTGTACCCTAACATGTGCAGAAAGTCGACAAGTTCTTCATTTGTTGGTTGGGGTGCATACTTTTTGATTCCCATGAGTCCTCTTGTTGGAAGGCCAAATTCTAATGAGAACATGGTGCGATTGATCATCAGTTCAAGGCTCTTACTTTGGTCAGGTTTAGAAATGTAGCCTCTGATCAAATCGGTGTCAGCGTCATAACGACAAGATTGCCAAAACTGATGTAGGTAACGTACTGGTATTTGTTCAACGGTTTTGCTCAGAAGAGGGTAAAGAAAATGGTTCTCTAGGATGTTTAGCAGGATGGCATGTTCTTTGCCAAATGCCGTAGGAGAAGGAACAAGATAACAGTTGTTCGATTTAATGGGAAGGGTTTGCTCGAAATGGTCATTTGAGAAAAATTGTTGCAGGTGGGTAGTGGGTACGAAGGATGCCTCGTCGCCGGAGTCATGTCTGTCGGCATCGGCGGCGATGTGTGGGTTGTGGGAGTGCTCAGAATGCACTGGAGAGGATGTCGGAGTGTTCGTTGGTGAAACGTGAGCATATTTGGAACTGGAAGCCATTTGTAGGTTTGAAAGTTCTAGGATTTCAGAAAGAAATAAGCAAGTTCGCCGGAGAAGATGAGAGAATAGTAAAGTTTTGAAAGTGATTTTAACTTGGGTTTTATACTGTGGTAACGGATAGAATTCGGAACGGTGAAAATGTGAGAAAGTTAATAAAATTTTGAGGTCCACACTTGAGTTCATTCGGCGTGGTGCAAGTTTCTAGGACGACGTGATATGTACGTCAATGAAAACTTGACACGTCATCAATGTCAGTGACGACGAGACGTCGTGGGCGGCCACATTAAATGAAAAACGCGTGGGTTTTAAATTTTCACCACAGAAAAGTTACCGTTACAGATACAGAAATTCCCAAGTGGAAATCTTTACAGAGGCTCTGTGGGTACAGAAGCTCTGTGATTTTGAAAAACGTTTATCTCTGTAGATTGTATCTTTAATGAAAATCGTTTGAAAAAAAACGCGGAGAGGATTAATAAATTTTTAGTAGAGAGAAATTATCCTACAGAGGTTTTTGGACCTCTGCCAGAGCCAGCAGAGGCTCTGCGACAGGAAATTTCTAATAACTAATAATTTATAAACATTTTTAATCATCCAAGTTTTTGATCAGTTTTAACAATGTATTTAGGACTTATTTGAAAGTTGGTGTCCTAGAAAATTGTAAATCTCAAAGATTTTGTGCAGCAGAAGTCATTTGAATGATTTGAGTGATCTACAGAGGTTCTTTGGTTGAAAGAACTCTGTGGCTTATGACTTCTGTGGCATTGTTTGAGTGCGAGATACCAACCTATTTTTCTTCTTGATCGACGAATGTGATCTCTTCTGTCGTATTCTTAGCTTCCCCTTGACTTATAAATCTCGGTAGATTCAGCAAGGTCTCCTTTTTCGCTCCCCCTTGATCTAACAACCTCTGTAGGATTGATCTCTGTGGTTTGAAACCTGCCTTTTTATCTCTTGAAGCTTGTACTTTTACCAAAAACGTTTGAAAAACATTGGAGAGGATCGATAAATCTTTAGTAGAGAGAAATTTTCCTACAGAGGTTTTTGGACCTCTGTCAGAGCCAGCAGAGGCTCTGTTATAGGAAATTTCTAATAACTAATAATTCATAAACCTTCTTGATCATCCAAAGTTTTTATGTTTTTAAACATTGTTTTTAGGACATATTTAGAAATTTTTGTCCTGGAAAACTGTTTTGGAAAAAGATTTTGTGCGACACATACCTTTTAGAGTGTCTAGTTTGGACGACAGAGACTCTTGTTGATCATAATCCTCCTTTGGCTCCCCCTTGAATGATTAACCTCTTCAGAGGTTCTGTGGAGATTGTCATAGAAACTTTGAAGGATGAGTCTTAAACAAAGTGTTTAAGAGTCATAGTGAACTTTGATGCCTGAGTCCTTAATAGAAGTATTAAGGAGTCCATTTTTTTTGCTGAAGAGTGAGTCCTGATCTGTAATGGTCAGAAGTCATTTTCTGATGAAGCTCGAGTCTTAAACTGATTTGTTTAAGAGTCTTTTTCACTAAAGTGTGAGTCCAAAACTGATGTGTTTAGAAGTCCTTTTCACCTTTGAAGAGCGAGTCCTGATCTGTAATAATCATAAGTCCTATTACCTGCATGACAGATCAAAGAATTTTTGGTACCCATATTCAAATGGGTCCTTTTTTGTTAGGATTTGGAGCTGTCTTTAGGTCCTCTGGTTTTCCAATCTCTGTTGGTTTGCCAATTTTCTTTCTATGACCTTTCTCATTTTGGGTCTTTGGATTTTTCTTTTGAAATGACCCATTTTGTACACAGAAAGATTTAGAGAAAAGGTTTCTTAATTGAAGCAGAAGATCAAAGCATTTATATGAATGAAAAGATGAAGGCTTTGTAGAAACAAATGGTTTTGGAGCATTTTTGTCAGGAATAGAGTTTTTGACTTTCCAAACCATTTTCATCTTTTTGTAAACAGGATTATTTGAATTTTTAGCACAAGAGTTTGCTAAGACAAGGTCTTTAAGCCTTTTAGCTAAAACATCTTTTTCTTTAAGGTTTAAATCAAATTTTCTTAGAAGATCTGATTTATACCTCTTCTCCAACATAATCTTGTTTGACAAATCGAATAGTCTCTTTGTTAAATTTGACATTTCAGCTTTAAAGACCTTTCTTTCCTTCTCAAACTTGCCTTTCAAACACTTTGTTTGAAATCCTTCTCTCTTCACCTTTTCAGACTCTTTTCTTTCAAAATCCTGCTCTTTCCTCTCTTTTTCAAGAGATTTCTGTAATTTTGAGATTTTGAAAGAAAGTTCCATATTCTTTGTCTCAAGAAGAGTTTTCTCTTTTCCAAACTTTTCATTTTCACTGATTATAAGTTTTTCAAAGTTGGAAATCAGTTTAGAAAAGTTTAGACACTTAAGCTCAAGGCTTTTCTTCTCTTCTTTAAAAACAGTCTTAACTTCCTCAAACTTCTCTTTCTCCTTTTTACCAAGCTCTTCTGACTCAGATAGTTTCTTTTTTAGTTCAAGATTTCACAGTTTAGGAGTTTACCTGATTCTTCAAGCTTGGCAATGTTGTCTGAGTCAATAAGAATACTCTTGTTTCTTTCCTCTAATTCTTTCTCAAGAGTAGGAATTATTTTCTTAAAATTTGTGCTGAGTTTGAAATAATAATGAAAATCAGCATCAGCACTAAATTTTAGTCTTGACATTTTGAATGAAGTTTTTAACGAAATAAACAGTTTCTTGGATGTTACCAGATCGAATAAATCGAAAATGGCAGTAAAACAGAATCTGTTTGATGGAATGAAGAATAGGTTAAGAACAAATAGTTTCTATCAAGAATCTTGTCTAAACGAGGATCACTTGATATTGAAAACCAAGCTTTGCTCTGATACCAATTGTTGGTTCTCGTTTTGCTTTAAACAAGATTATCAGATCTATTAGTTCAGGTTTAAGGTTTGATGCGGAAGCGTATTTGAAGAACTAACAGATATGTTTGATAGATTTAGAACACAATATAAATAAACAGTGAACAGGAAATAATATCTCAAAGTTTACTGAATATATATATATATCAAGAACAGATTTAAGAACAGTGAGTATGCAAAGCTTTAAACAGATATGACTCTAAATGTGCATAAGCTATGTGTTCTTGATGTTTGATTGAAGTGTTCTTGTTTTTCTGTTTTTGTGTGTTGTTGTGTGTTAGGAAGAACTCAACATGAGTCTTCCTTTTATACTACTCTTAGAAGACTATGAAGTAGGTCACTGTTCCTTTTACAGCATGAATAGTATACTGGATGGTGTGAACAGTTGTTTGAGCCATGCGCATTTAATGGAGCAGATGTACTATTGGTAAATGCATTAAATGGCGCATACGTCTATTTTGTACCATGCCCTATTGAGTCCACTCAGAGTTTGACACGTGTTGAAGTTGGACAGGGCAAGTTGCCATGCAAGTTGATGAACAGGTCTTGGAACAGTAGCAAGATATTATAAATATATTCCTAGTCTTTTGAGGACCATAAAGGCTCTGTAATGTGTTACAGAGGTTCTGCGGTCTGGTTCCTCTGTAAAGTAGTCTTCACCGGATTCCGAGTCTTTGGTTGTTTACTTCTGCAGAGCTTCTGTCAAGGGTGGCAGAGGTTCTGAGGCTCGGTCCTCTGAAGTCTTCTTGGTTCCTTGTCTTCTGATGTTTTCCGCAGAGGCTCTGTTATTGGTAACAGAGGTTCTGCGGTCTTGGTCTTCTGAAAGCGTCCTTCTGTAGTTTCCTCGGTCTTTGATCACTCTTGATCAAACTTCCTTTGATTCTTCTGAGATGCCCGGCAGAGCTTCTGTTGCACTCAGCAGAGCTTCTTTGGAAGTTCTTCTGTACTTGGCCATTTTTCAATACTTCTAATATTTCAGATTATTGGAGCTAACAATCATCCCATCAAAGCACATCAAGTACACACCTGTACCAGTGGATCTACTATAGTTGTCTCTCCTCGTGACGGCTATTCTGGGTAGATAATACAACGCGTTATCAGCACATAACAACGCACACTAACAACACTCACGCCCAACTCCTTGGATTCCTCGTGACTTCCCCGACTCGAGCATTGATCTTGTGACTCCGGTAGTAGGAGCTCTACTACTACCATCCACACCTATCATCGCCCGTTCCGAGTTCCATCCCAAAGGGTCCAAGTAGCTCCTTGCCGATAACTATACCCATATGCCCGCATCAGCATATGTACACACTCTTCCTAGCTCCCTAGGAATTCCACCCCCAAACACTACCCTTGCTACAACGAAATTTCTACTAGTCATGACGAGTCGCCTCGCGAATGCACAGTCGCACACAGTGCAAACCAGATAGACATTCGAATGTAAGATTCTATCCTACAACGGTTGGACTCAAACAAGAGCTGCGCAATAGAACTAAATCCGACATTCTAAGGCTATTCGGTTCCTACCGCATACGACCTATAGTGCATTCACCTAACAACCTATCAAGGCTAGCATAACCTTCTATTAGCAAGCAACAAACATGCAATACAGTGTAATAAGCACCAAGCAATTTAGCATACATACTCCTATGTTCTAGAAAGCAATCTAGCACACATACTCATACATAAACACCCTTCCCAGCTCTCTAGGAACTTCCTCTTATCCCACTACCCTTGCTACTACCGAATCCCTACTAATTATAACGAGCGACCTCGCGAATACCCGATTATATGCAGTGCGAAATAAATAGACATTCGAATACAAGATTCTATCCTAGAACGGTTGGACTCAAACAAGAGCTGCGCAATAGAACTAAATCAAATATTCTAGAGGGCATCCACTTAGTAACCTATCATAATTAGCATAAATTCCTAATAGCAAGCAGTACAACATACATCATAGTGTCCACAACAGGCAATCTAGCATGCATACTCTATGATCTAGAAAGCAATAAAACACTAAGTACTGTACCTTTCCCCTTTGGCTCCGGCTGACTGTACACACTGCGCCTCCGATCACCGTTTCATCAAACGGATTTTTCCTTCTTTTTATTTCCCAAAAACTTTAAAGAAAATTTCTATAGCCGCAAACTTGAGATCAAACACACCGAAATGCGTTTGATTCACTCAAGCCGTGCTCTGATACCAAGTTGTAACGTCCCAAAAATTACAAGCAAATTTAAATTTTTAAATAAACATTTCATTTATAACAACTCATTAAATGATCCCAACATTTCGTTTGTAAACTCATAATTAATATCTTCATAATAACAACCAGCGGAATAAACGTTTAATTATTAAAAACCATAAAGTAACCAGCTCTCCTCGCGCGCCAGTGTGTACTCGTCACGCCTTAGTGAATTCAACACCATAAGTAACACAGTTATTTCCACACCACCATAAACAGATAATTGCACATAAACAGCATACAAGTCTACGAACAAATCATAGACGTGCATACTCACACCAACACACCTAATAGGCAAACGTCGGTCCCACCGACCACACGACAACCGTGCAAACGCAACCCGGCACCCCCGGGTTCATACGCCACCCGCGTATACAACCTTCGGCCCCACCAAGTCACTACGCCACCCGCGTATAAAATCTCCGGCCCCGCCGGATCCTCGGTCCCACCGAGTTAACGTAACAACATAGTATCAACTAGACACCCCACTATCTGGTTCCACAACACAATCACATAAAGCTACCACACACGTACTATAGCAATGATAAAACAACCGTTATTAGATCCGACTAGACACCCCACGATTTAACCCCACACCACAAGCAAATAGAACTACCACACATACACACAACGTAATGTAAAAATAACCGACATTAGTTATAGTGAGAGAACTCACCTCGAACGCGCGCCTAGCTTAACAATACAATTCAAGCTTCACAATTACGGTCACTTCCCAGCACCTAAACGTATGTTAAAACGTGTCAATACGAGACCCGGACCCTACGACACGACACACGCTTAAACCCGTCACTAAAACTGTTTTCCGTTCTCGCCAAACAGGTCTGTTCGGGACCTGTTTCGACCCCTTTAAACCCAGAAAATTCCAAATATTATTTCATGATTAGAAAGTACTCTGAGATAGGGTTTCAAGGACATATTATACGCCTCCTAACGATTTTTCTACAATTTATTATGAATTAAATACGAACGACCCCAAAAACTGTCCGTTTTCGGACTAGCCGCGCAAACAGCCCAAAACAACCTAGCTACGGGTTTAATCAGACTTTCGGCAAAACACGAAAAACGTCCCCAACTCAAATTGGGAACTTAGGGCACCAATTTCACTTCAAAACGAGTTACGAGTAAAAAGTTAAGGCTTTCGCAAATCAAGACAGATTCCAGAAATTTTCCCATGAAATGACGAATCACCGAACTTGCGACCACTTTTTCGCCCAGCTAGAGACCGAACCAGATTTCCACATGAAACGACGGTTTTAACAAAACGGCTTAAACGATTAAGTCAAGGCTTAACGGATTCTACGGTGATTAATAATAAGACATGGCCACGCACCACCCTCTGCCCTCCGGCCGTGGTGGTCGCCGGCGGCGGTTACGAAAACCCAACGAGACAAGATTAAAACAGGCCCTTAGACTACCCCGACTTCCCTATACCCCCACACACCCACCCGGCTCACTACCCTCGACCACGCACTACGCCGCCCTGCGCTGGTGGTGCACGCTGGTGGTTTGCGGCTGATGGTGTCGACGAAACAGAAACGAGAAGAGACGTTACCTTTCTCGCAAGAACGCAGCAGCAGCAGCCTTCGTCTCGATGGCCACGCTCTTCCCGATCGACTCTTCTTCTCTCCCTCTCTCTCGCCGGCGGCAAGTGGCTGCGGATGGTGGTTGCGGGTGGTTCACGGCGGCAAGGAAAAGGAAGAAACCGGTGTTTCGTTCTTCCCTTGCGTGCGGCAGAAATCCCGAAACAAGAGTGGTGGTTGAATAGGGTTTCTTTGTTGTGTCGATGGAATAAACAAGAAATAGAGATACTGATTTGGGTTGTGTGTGCAGCAAGGAAACGAGAGGAAGAGAAAAGAGGTCACGGTCCTCCAAGTGCATGGGCCGAAACCCATGCCCAAAATTGCCTAAATTCACGAATAGCCCCCCAAACTTTCATCAATTTGCCTTAAACTAAATAACTTAAGGAAATTAACAAAGAGGCTAACGGTGCTACTCTCGATAACGCAAAATATTACTAAAAACCATTAAATATAAAAACTGAGCAGAAGAGAAACATAAATTAATGAACCATACCAGGACATGGGCTTTACATTGAATTAAATTTGTTAAGATTCAAACATTCAAAGCAATAGAAATAAACGTAATGCAATGTTACCTTTCACCACTTGTTCCTTGAAACATAAAAATATGACAGTTAAGGATATCACCTGAGAAATATGAGTTCTAAACTGATTTGTTTAGAAGTCTTAGTCTCTGAAGTACGGGTCCTGAACTGAATTATTCAGAAGCCATATTCATTTAAGTACGAGTTATGAACTGATATGTTCAAAAACCTAAAACGTTGAATCACGGGTTTTCAACATTATCTTGAAACAATCAGATCAAATTTTGAGTCAATACTTCATCTGAAATCAAGATAATCCTGCAAAATCAAGAGATTTTGGTAATCATCTACGATGATTCCTCATTAGTTATCAAAAAAAATTCTGAGTAGTAGAGTCAGAATTCTGATTAGAAGAGTCAGAATTCTGAGTAACTTGCTCAAAATTCTAAGTATCAGAGTCAGAATTCTGATTAGTTGAGTCAGAATTCTGAGTAGTAGAGTCAGAACTTCTGATAAAACTATCCAGAGAAAATGCCTTAGAAAAATGTTTGGATTTTGTGATTTTTGAACATTCTGAACTTCAAATCACCATATCTTGCTCAAAAATCAGAATTTTTCAACCAAAATTTGTAGGGTTGCTTAAAATGTGATTCTGAACACATTCTCTGGAAATGTTTTCTACGAAAAACACTCACATCTATGAGTTCGATAACCTCATAGCAAACAGAACTTTTTCAAAAAAAATCTTCAAAATCAACAAATTGATCTATATGAATCAGAAATCCATAATTACATTCAGATCGAGTTTTGGACTGAATTATCCAAAAGTCAAAATTCTCAATTAAGCACAACATCTGTTTTCGGTCATGTGTCGGTATGGATCATTCATTCAGCTTTACACAAGAATAACCTGCAAAACAGATTAAGTTGACTTTGGTACCCATATGAACTTAGGTCCAGGTTTGTTAGGTGCAGTAGCATATGCAGATATTTTATAAGAACCATACCAGTGCTGAATAAAATTCTTGTTCACAAAATCATTAGTCCCACAATATGAACAACAAAGTTTCTTTTGTGCAACTCTGACTAATTGATTTACAGGATAAATCACATCAGGTTTAACAAAAGATTTTCTTTGAAATGTATTGTTCTTTTTAACATTTGAATTAGGAACTTTTGATTTTGGCACTTCTTTCTTGGAAGTTGTTCCTTTAACTCTCCATTCCATTTTTATCTATTTAAAAGAACAATTATAAGATTTATCAATAGCAGAATCATAAAAAGGATTAGAAGAACGAATCTGATCTTTTGAACTATGATTTGATTTGTCAACAACTTTCGTTTCAAATTCCCTAAACTTTTTAACATACAAATCAAACCTTGACTGCAAATCAGATTTGGACTTCCTCTCTATCATGATTTTAGTTGATAAATCAGATAATTTCTTAATAAGCCTCCTTATCTCCAAATGAAAAACTTTCTTTTCCTTCTCAAACTCATCTTTTAAGCATTTTTCTTTAAAGCCATTTACCTTCTTCTTTTCAGTCTCTTTCCTTCCATCTTCTAACTCTTTCTCCAACTCATTGATTTTTACAGAAAACTCATTTAACATTCCTGTTTTCTTTTTCTCAAAACCATTCTTTTCTTTTTGAAAAACATTTTTCTTGCATTCAAACTCTTTTCTTTCTTTTGCAAGAATTTTCTCCAAATCAGAAATTTTCAAAGATAATTCAACAGACTTTGTTTCAAAACCTTTCCTCTCAGTTTGAAAGTCTCTTCTTTCTTTCTCAAATTTCACTCTTTCAAGTATAAGTACTTGTTCAAAATCATAGATCTGTTTCAAGAGTTGACAATTTTTCATTTCACATGATTTGATTCTATTTTCAGACTCTGTCAACATCTTTCTTCTAAAATTTCCTTTCTCTTTCAAATCAACATTCTCTTTTTCTAACAATTTTATGTTTTCTTGAACCTTTTCAAAATTGAAAGTACAGGATCTAATCTTACAATCAATATAGAAAGCAGTAATTGAGAAGTTGTATGATCAAGCCCAATTGTATTCAATGATGAACAGGATTACAGATCTAAGAGAGAGAGAATCTCAAAGATTACAAAGAATGAATACAAAGATATACGGGAAAATCAATCAGTTAGCAACGTAGTGCTAACCACTCTATTTATACTGCAACGGACATGTTAAAGCTACAGTACAAATAAGAAAGACTAATAAGAACATAACACGTGTCCTAATTAGTTTACTAAATACTAAGTAAAGCATGTAGTCATAAGTTCTGAACAGGTAGTTCAGAACTTCTGAACATTCTTCTGATAATGCTTCTCAGAGCTTCTGACTCTTTCTCTCAGAACTCTGACTTCTCTTCTCAGATCTCTGACTCCTCTACTCAGAACATCTGAGTCTTCTTATCAGATCTTCAACACTTGGTTTATTGACAAAACTTCAGATCTAACAATCTCCCCCTTTTTGTCAAATAAACTTGAATTTAGCATCATCCAGGTCTTTCAGAGCAGGAACGATTTTCTGAAGTAGCACATTTCTCAGATTAAGCCTCTTATCAATTTTGACAATGATTTCTTGAATAATTTCAACTTGCTGATTGATTACTTCTTGAATTATATTTGCTTCCTTCACTTTCAGCATCTTTTTCTCCAAATTATGCTTTATGATTCTTAAAGTTCCAGAACAGTATTTTTGCAGTTTCCTTTGCTCTGAAGAAGATCTTTCCACTTTTGTTTTTCAAAAATACTCCCAAATCTGGATATTTGTGAACACTTCCAGTCTTTAACACCTTTTTCTGTTCATGATCTGTGTTGGGATTTGCCAGATAAACACATGGCTTTTGTAAGTACAAAGCTATTTGGAAATCTGTATAACAGTTCCACCTTAAGATGTAGAACATGGCCTCAATCACCACACTTCTTGCCTTCCTTTCATTTCTGTCTTTGCTTGACTCTTTGAAGCATAGAAAGCTGTGTAATCTGTAGAAGTCAACCACTGATAGTTTCTCAAAATCTGCATCAGTAAAATAATAAACCTTGCCATCTTCTCTCAGAACTTCAAAGGATAAGTACTCTATCTTTCTGAATTTCTTAACCTTCAATTCTCTGATTCCAGTGATTGGAAAATCTGAGTAAACAACTTGCTTTGTTTTGCCAAGACATCTTGATTTTTCAGCCAACCAGATCTGAGTCTCCTTAGGTCTATCATAATACACATCCAAGAATTGTACTTCTTTTGATTTGAAGAACTCAGGCAAATCAAATTCAAGAAAGTATCCATTTAGATCAATGGATATTTCATCTTCTTTGGGTTCAGACTGTTCAGCTTGATCAAAACTAGTTATCTGCACATTCTGAGGTGTTGTGTTCTAGACTTCTTCAACTTCATCTGACAGAATTTCATTCACTTCATACTCAGCAGGAAACACAAAATCATTATGTAGAATCTTTTTGGGATTCACCTCAGATAGCAACCATTCACTACAGTTTCTGATTTTTCTTCTAAGATCCAACCTCCTCTTCACAGAGTTCATACATCTCTTCTTTAAACTCTCTCTTTCAGTTTCCACACTTATTTCCATTTTAATCAGTAACCAATTCAGAGTTGCATCACTGTACTTCACCAACTCTTTTAATCTGAACATTTCAAGCCTTTCGTGAACTGTATATGTGAACCCTTCTGTCTCCATTCCTTCATTCACAAATCCCTTCAAATATAAACCAATTTCTGTTTTCTTTGTGGGAGAACTCAGATTACACTTCTCTTTTCTTTCTTCAATAGCTAATTGGAAGTCATACAAGTGTATATTTCTGACATAGATACCCAGAAGTCTTCTGCATTCAATTTCCATCAAGGCTTCTTCAGTGCTGGCAAAGAACTTGACTAGAAAGATCTGATCATCAAGAGTCAATCTGTGAAAATCAAAAGTAGACATGGAAACCTTTGTATTTCTTTCTTTCAGTACTTCCATTCTAACCAACATTAAACCATTGAATTCTTCTTGTTGAAACATCAGAACTTTCTCAATTCTTTTCTGAATATGCAGTTTTGAGTCAGGAACTCTGAATCTGTTAGAAGCTTCTGAGTAGACTATCTGAGCTCTGTCATCCATAAAACCATCAATATTACTTTCCAAAAGCTCATACTCTCCTTCTGTGTAGTAGAGATTATCATACATTTCCTCAGGAAAAATATCATCATGAAATTGTCTGGCTAATGGCACATCACTTAACTCTAGGATGAAATCACATACAGGTTCTTCTAGTCTTTGCAAGTTAATCTTTGGGATCTCAATTGGTTTTCTGAATACATACTCAGAAGGCATAAAGTAGTCTTTCACTTTCACATACTCTTCTTCTGTATTTAACTCATCACAAAAGTTTAATATAAAATCATCTTCAAAATCCTGAGTATAATTCACAGTTCTGTCTTCTTCTCCCATTAGATCAATAGGTCTTACCATTTTTATTCCTTGCTGAACTTTTTGAACATTCAAAGCTCTGACTAAATTATTATTCATCCTTCTGATCAACTCTTCACTTAACCTCCTTTCTTCTAATTCAGAATCCGTCATATTTTCTTTGTTATACACCACAATATCTGTACACATGTTGACCACTTCACTTTCCACTGTCTTTTCTGGTCTCAATACAGATTCCTCAATAGCTTCAGTTTCATCTGAGTTTCCTTCCATCTCTGTGTCTAAGTTCAATTCCTCTGTTTTATCTGAATCACCACCATCTGTACTTTCCAACTCCATTTCCTCTGTATCTGAACTATCAATCTGAACTATCTGAGTTATTGCCTTTAACTTTTCTTGTGTCTGATCTTCTGAACTTTTTGTACTGGCTAAGTGCATATCTGCTATCTCAAAATCTTCTATGCCAATGTCATCATCAGAACTTAACCTCTGTCTTTTTCTCCCCCTTTTGATGATCATGAGGCTCATTATCATCAAACTTTCTTTTCAAGTTCTGATTAAAAGTAACTTCAGGTTCAGCTTCTGCAATAGGAACAGGATCAAGAGGCTTTGAAGTAGAAGCCAATGATACACTTAGTGCTTTCAGTATAGATTCCTGCATACCTTGCATTTGTTTTAACATATCTTTTTGAAAACCAGACATTATATCCGTGATCTCCTTTTTGTGAGAATCCAAGGATTTCTTTACATCATCTACTTTGGTTTCAACAGAAATCAACTTTTTCTCCAACACAACTTTCAAATCTGACATCTCATCATTCAAATCCTCCACCTTCTTCTCCAAATTTTCTACTTTTTCCCCCATCTCCTCGTTTTGTTTCTGAATCTTTTCAAATTCAGAAGTTTCTAACAGTGAACCTGAACCAACAGATGGTCCAGTTTTCATGTGCCCAGAGGGCTCATGGCCTGTAGATAACACAAAGTCATCTTGTACAACAGATGCACGTTTGAATGAGGCTTTTGTAATGTTCACCTCACCAGGACTTCCATCCAATCCTCGACACCCAACATTAGGTATGTCTATGAATGTTGTTTCAGGAATACGAAATTCCTGATTTGTGCAAGTGTCAGAAGGAATTTCAGGCCAATATGAATAGGACTGTGATATTCAGACTCAATGTGTTGAAAAATAGATTGGGATTTATCACCTCTCTCCAAATGAGTTTGGGATGGTTCCCCGGATTTGTGTGAAACAGTAGCATGTTGAAATGCTTCTGAGTGGATATGGATGGGTTGTTCAAGATCCACCACTAGGTCCATGGTGTTTGTTTCAATATGGGACAACAAGAGATGTGAACCAATAGCATTTGTGGTTACCTGGTCAAGATTAGTTGGTTCAGAGGCATCTCTTTCTGTTTGAATCTCTGTTGACAATCTCTCATCCTCACCACTCTCATTCTGTTTTTCCTCACCAAATCTAACCAAGCTCTCAGAATTTTCCCCCTCAAGTCTCTCAGAATGTTCACCCATCTGAACATCCTCCCCCTCTCTAATTCGACTAGACCCCTCACCTCTCTTCTCAGGTTTTCCTCTGAATTGCTTTCCGATTCTTCTCAAATGTATTCTTCATGTCTTCCCAAAGTATTAAAGTATAGTCATAATGCCTATTCTTCACTAAGCCCTGAAAGATCTGAAGAATTTGTTTAGAACCTTGATCATCAGAACTATTCTTCCCTGACAAACATTTATTTACCACATGAAAGAAGCAAGCCCAAATAGGTGGTAATTTGTTTCTTCTGAACAAACTGAGAGTCCTCAATCCTTCATTGTATCCCAATTTCATAAATTCTGCTATTAATTCCTCTGTTAGGGGTGAGTCTTCAAAATCTGTCCTTCTTTGTACATCATCTTTCTCTGGTAGATTCAGCATTTCTCTTAGTGCAGAGATAGATAAGGCAAATGTCACTCCTCCAATTTCAGACACAAACTTATTATCTTCTAACCTAAGATGTTTCCACCATTGTTGTATGTACTGAACAGGAACATTTTTGCTTCTTGTAAACCATTTTCTATAAGGATGATATTTGAATAACTCCATGATAATTCTGTGTTCAGGTTTAAATCGACTTTCCTCAAACAATATAACACAGTTAATTTCAGATAATTTCATCCATTCACTCTGACATAATAGAACCTGCAGCACTCTGTTCATGTTCAATATTAACGTTTACCTCATCCGCATTTCCTTCAGATTCACCCATTTGTTCATCTTCTCCATCATTTCTTATTGCCCCTTCCTCTGCAACTCTATTTTGTACTTCATCATTTTCCGAATCGGATGAATCCATTATCGATTTTGTAGAATGTAGAGAAATTGGACCACTTCTTCGTATTTCAGACATGATTTAAGAAGAAAACAGACTCAATGAACTCTGGATTTGATTCGTATATCACGTTTCGCTCTGGAATTTGAAAAGATTTGAAATAGGGATTTTAAGACCTATTTAAAATCCGCGAAGTTGAAAGGTTTAACGGAAAAGCGAAATCAATGTTATAAAGGAGTCAACACATTTGAAATGCCACAGAGGATTTAAATGAAATGCGTGGCATAATCAAACAAATATGAAGCTGACACGTGTTAGTGGATAGAATTTTGACTCAAGTCAAAGATCTGAATAACACGCTCAGATGTTTTGACTTTTCTTTATCAGATATCTGCTTGTTCTACTCAGAGTTCTGATTCCATAACTCAGAAGAATTTTTCCTTGAAACCAAAATGTCATTTAAAATCAACTTCTGACAAATATAAAACATTTTGATTATTCAGAAGAGGTTTGAACAGATAGAAACACTTTTTATCATCAAAATTCTGTTCATATTATGATGATTTTTAAAATAAATCATTTAAAATCTTATATCTGAATATGAAATTTTTTTAATTCAGATATACTTTCAACAACAACAAAAAAATATTTATCATTAAAAGCTTGTTCTTCTTAGAATGATCAGAGATAAGAAATGAAAACAAATCTTTTAAGCATCACAAAATGATTTCCAAAAGAATTTTGATGCTCCCCCTTGACTTGAGCATGCATTTGATTATTAATGATACATAAAGATGAGATAAAAAGATAATAGAAGAAGCATAATCCACACAGTTGAAGTATTTGTATTTCTCAAAAATAAATTTTTGAAGTTAGATTGCTGAAGTATCGACTCAGAATTTTTGACCTTAAGACTCAGAAGTTCTGATCTCAAGACTCAGAAGTTCTGAACTTAAGACTCAGAGTTCTGAGTACGCTACTCAGACAATTTTACTTAGAAAAATTTAGCATTTTTAAGAAAAACAAATATTTTCAATTAGTCAAATTAAGCATTCCTATTTTACATATGAGAAAAGAGAATCTTTTGTGATCAAGAGGCTTTGTGAACAAGTCAGCCAATTGATACTTTGTATGCACAAAGTGCATCTCTATAGTTCCTTTTTCCACATAGTCCTTTATAAAATGATACCTCACATCTATATGCTTAGTCTTTGAATGTTGAACAGGGTTCTGAGTAATGGCAATTGCACTTTCTGAGTCACAATAGATGGGAATCTTGTTAAGCTGATATCCATAGTCCATGAGTTGTGTTCTCATCCACAATGTTTGAGAGCATGAAGCAGCAACAACAACATACTCTGCTTCAACAGTTGAAGTGGACACACAATTCTGCTTCTTTGATGCCCAACTCACTATTTTATCTCCCAAAAAGTGACAAGCACCAGATGTACTCTTTCTGTCCAACCTTCTTCCTGCATGATCAGCATCAGTGAAAGCAGTCAATTTGAAGTCAGTTTATTTTGGATACCATAAACCTAGATCAGGTGTTCCTATGAGATATCTTAAAATCCTTTTGACAGCCAACATATGTGATTCTTTTGGGTTAGATTGAAATCTAGCACAGAAACAGGTAGAAAACATGATATCTGGTCTACTTGCAGTCAAATAAAGTAATGATCCAATCATGCCTCTATAGAGTTTGATATCTGCTGAAACACCTTTGAGATCAGCATCTAACTTTTAGTTAGTTGCCATAGGTGTTCTCATAGAAGCACAATCAGACATTTTGAACTTTTTCAGAATGTCTCTGGCATATTTTCCTTGATTTATAAAAATACCTTTTGGTAATTGTTTGACTTGAAGACCAAGGAAAAAATTCAGCTCACCCATCATGCTCATTTCAAATTCAGAAGACATGATTTTTGAAAAATTATCACATAATTCTGGACTGGTAGAACCAAATATTATGTCATCAACATAAATCTGAATCAGAATTAAATCATCACCCTGTTTCTTTAAAAACAAAGTTGTGTCAATCTTACCTTTCTTGAACCCTGAACCTAACAAGTGTTTAGTAAGAGTGTCATACCAGGCTCGTGGTGCTTGTTTTAGACCATATAAAGCTTTGTCTAAACTATAAACATGGTCAGGGAATTCTGGATCAACAAAACCTTCAGGTTGATGAACATACACCTCTTCATTAAGTTTGCCATTTAGAAAGGCTGATTTGACATCCATTTGATACACCTTGAAGTTTTTATGTGCAGTATAGGCCAAAAATATTCTGATTGCCTCTATTCTTGCCACTGGTGCAAATGTCTCATCATAATCAATTCACTCTTGTTGACAGTATCCCTTAGCAACCAATCTTGCCTTGTTTCTAATGACAAAACCTGATTCATCCTTTTTGTTTCTGAACACCCATTTAGTTCCAATAATAGATTTACCTTCAGGCTTTGGAATGAGTCTCCAAACTTTATTTCTTTCAAATTGAAGCAATTCCTCTTGCATTGCTGAAATCCAGTCTGGATCCTCTAGGGCTTCATTAGCTTTCTTTGGTTCAATCACACTCAAGAAACCAGCAAACATTGCTTCATTTGCTGTAGCTGATCTGGTTTTTACTCCTGCTGATGGATCACCTATTACTTGATGAATAGGATGATTTTTAGTCCATTTATTTGCACTAGGGAGTACATCAATCTCTGAATAATTGTTGTTTGCATCATTCTCATCAATGATTACTTGTAATTCTGAACTGTCCCCTTGTTCTGATGTATGAGTAGGAGTTACATCCAAGTTTGGGTTCTGATCAATGAAGTCAGAATTCTGAGTGACTTGTTCAGAGTTCTGAGTACAAGAATCAGAATTCTGATTACAAGGTTCAGAATTTTCACCACTTGTATTTATTAGATTTGGACATTCCTCTGATGGACCTTTGTCAGAAATTACAGTTGATTGAACCATTTCTGGAGTCTTATTTTTCATCTCTTTGACCATCTTTGGATTTTCATATTCTGCATAAGAATCAGAAATTAGTTCACTAAAAGCATCCTTAAACAGTAAATTGAGTTCTGAACAAATAGGATTAGAATTTGTATCAGAAGTCATATTTGTCTTGTTCAGCATGAGTTCTGAACTGTCTTGTTCAGAAGTCCTCATTCTGGCTTCATCAAAAGTTACATTTATGCTCTCCATCATCCTCTTGGTTCTTCTATTGTAGATTCTGAATGCTTTGGAAGTTAAAGAATAACCCACAAAGTATCCTTCATCTGCCTTTTTATCGAATTTGGCAAGATTTTCTCTGTCTCTAAGAACATAGCACCTGCAACCAAAAACATGAAAGAATTTGATTAATGGTTTTCTTTTATTTATCAGTTCATAAGCAGTCTTATTTAATCTCTTATTGATTAAAGTTCTATTCTGTGTAAAACAAGCAGTTGCAATCGCTTCAGCCCATAGGAAAGTAGGAAGATTTGCATAAGCCAGCATTGTTCTCGCAGCTTCAACTAGAGTTCTATTTTTCCTTTCAACAACACCATTTTGTTGAGAAGTTCTGACAGCAGAAAAATTGTGAGAAATCCCAGAACTTTCTAAAAAATTCTGAAGAGTCTCATTTCTGAACTCTGTTACATTATCACTTCTGATTTTCTGAACTGGAAGTTGTAAGAGAACTTGAATCCTTTTGATAAAATTTATCAATGTAGTAGCAGCTTCTGACTTAGCTCTTAGGAACTCAACCCATGTGTATCTGGAGAATTCATCAACAATCACAAGCATATATTTCTTTCCTCCCATAGATTGAACTGAAATTGGACCACAAAGATCAGTATGAATCATTTCTAATGGTGCTTTGCAAGATGAGTCCATTTTTAATTTGTGAGAACTCTTTTTCATCTTGCCCATTTCACAAGCTGAGCATAATGATTCTTTTTCAAATTTAAGCTTTGGTAAGCCTTTAACCAGATGTTTTGCAACAAGATTATTAAGATATTTGAAATTTAGATGAGAACATCTTCTGTGCCAAAGCCAGCATTCATTTGCAGTTGACTTTGATAAAAGACAAACTGTATTTAATGTTTTCAATTTTGAAAAATTAACTACAAATAAGTCCATATGTCTTTTGGCCCAGAAGACTTTATCCTCATTTTCAGTTAAAATCATGCAACCTGTTATTTGAAACTTGATTTGACAAAGACTGTCTAAAAACTGACTTATGCTGAAAAGATTATGCTGTAATCCTTCAACATAGAAAACCTTTTGGATAGTCAGATCCCCTTTAGTTAAATCCCCATAACCTTTGACTTGTCCTTTGCTGTTATTTCCAAAGTTTACTGCTCCTACAGCCTTTTCTGTGAAGTTTGATAGAAAAGACTTCTGACCTGTCATGTGTCTTGAAGCTCCTAAATCTAAAAACCACACATGACAGCCCTGCAAAAGGATCAGTTAGTTTTAGGTACCCATTTTGGAATGGGTCCATCTTTGTTAGCTTTGTCATTGGATTTAACATTAGTACCTTTTACTCTCCACTCAAAATCTTTCTTCAAACACCACTTTCCTTGAACTTTTATGAAGTCAGAACATTTTCTGCTTACAAACTTATTCACTTTCTTTTTGAAAGTTGTATCTTTTGATTTTGCAACATTTTCAACTTTCTTTTCTTTTATCTTTTCTTTCTTCTCAGTCTGAGGAACAAAAATTTTCTTCTTTTCTGTATTCTAATGAACAGAAACAATTTTCTTTTCTGAATTCTGAATATCTTTTCTTATGTATGAAACAGAAGTTATTTTGACTTGACATTTATGAGAATATTGGAATGAATCATTTTTACATCTAACACAAACAAGATTTTTCTTTGCAAGTGACAATAAATCTGAAACATAGGTCATTTCATTTTTATTGATACTGTTCAGAGTACAATTGCCCTTATTATAAGAATTTCTAGCTTTGAGTTCAGAAGTAGATTTCATTCTAAGCTTCTCAAGATCCCTTTTCAGATCATTCAACTTTGCAAGATCATCTTTCCTTTTGCTTTCTTCTTTTTCTGAAAAATTCAAGTCCTTTTTGTTAGAAGAATTAGATGATTCACCTTTTTCATATGTACTTGATTCATTAAAGAATTTATCATTTTCTCTTGGAGCATTAATTTTAAAAAGATCATACTCAGTCTTCAGTTTTTCAAGCTCTGTTATTTTCTGAATAAAAATATTCTTTTCTTTCAAAGCTTCTTCAAGTTTAATATCCACCTCACAGAAATCATTTTCAAGTTCATCATAAGCTTTCCTTAAGTCCTCAAGTTCTTGACTCACAAGATTAAATCTCTTTGAAGTTGTAAAAATTCATCTGACTTTGTTTCAAAAAATCCAGTTGAATCAGACTTCTGGCTACCTGAGTCAGAGTTCTGATTTACAGACTCAGATGTCTGATCTTTAGACTCAGAGTTCTGACTAAAAAGTTCAGAATCCTGACTAGAAGTTTCAGACTTCTGATTGACTGTTTCAGAATTTTTACTTGTGTCAAATATGCTCTCAATGTCATGATATGAAAAACTTGGTTGTTTATTTTTGTAGCTAACATTTAAAGAATCATACTTGAATTTAGTACCATTGTATTTTGGCTTCTCATCTGTTGGTTTAGAAACTTCTTTCTTAACCTTTTCTTCTGAACCAACTGACTTTTCTGTTTTAGACTCAGAAATTTTCTCATCTGACTTTTTAGAGTTTGGTCTTTGCAAATTGTCAGAACTTGTTATAGAACTAGCAGGTCTTATGAAAACTTCAACAATTTCTGGGATTTTTGGCTTAGAAACTTGAAGTTTTTCATACAAGTTGATTGGAGCTCTTTTTAAAGTGACATTTTCTTCCAATCCCAATCCCTTCTTTGGGTTGTAAAATCTTGTATCTTTAACATTGCTTAATAAAAGATTTAATGTTTGCTGAGTCTGACCCCTTTTCAAATTCAGATCTTCCAATTCTTTGATTTTGGTGTATAAATTCTTTCTTTCTTCAAATAACATATCAAATTTTATTTGTAAATCACCTTTTTCATCCTTTATTTTTGAAAACTCAACTTTTAGTTCAGAAAGCTTTTTCAACAATTTAGAATTTTCATCTTTAACTTTCTGTTTCTCAGCCTCAGATTCTTCATATTGTTCTTTTATTACTTCTTTTTCAATTCTGAATTTGTTAACCAAATTTCTTTCTCCTTTTATCTGTTTTCTTAGATTAGCAAATTCAGTTTTCATTTCACCAATCTGTGTCATTAACTCTATTTCAAGTGAAGAATGTACCTCAGCAGATGACTCAGAATCAGCATCTTCAAAATCAGAATCATCCTCATTCCTCATTTTTGCCATATAGCTTTGCATCTGTGGAAAGTTGATATGATCATCTTCATCAGAAGTGTAGTACAACCAATTCTCCTGTTCAGCCAATAAAGCAATTTTATCATCTCTCTTCTTTGCAAGCTGAGCCTTCTTGGTGTAGTACTCATAGTCTTTCACAATTTTAACTCTGCAATCCTTAGCATAGTGGCCAGATTTTCCACACTTGAAACACAGATTCTTTTCTTTTCTCTCATCCTTCTCTTCTTTGTTTTCTTCACTTCTTTCTACTCTCTTTTCAAACTTATTTTCTTCTCTGTATTCTTTCTTCTTATAATCTGAACTCCCAACTCTCTTATAATTTCCTTGAAATCTACCCTTCCCATACCTTTTGTTGAAAGTATTTGTCAACAAAGCTAGTTTCTCAGCCATTATCTTGATATCTTCATCATCTTCTGATCCTTCTTCCTTGTCAGATTCTTCCAGATTAGGTATCTCTGATAGATATGCAGTCTTTTTGGGTGCTTTGATTGCTTTGGACTTTGATAAGAACGCTAACTGATCAGCAACATTTTTCTTCTCTTCCACAACTAACTTGACAGAGTCTTCATGTTGATTAAGAACCAGAACAGATCATTTAAGTCTTCTTCACACATATCCTTGTTCATTTGCAGACTTATGGCAAATGATGACCATTCTGAATTTAGACTGTTCAGAAATTTGTAATTTATTTCTGACTTCGTTTTCTTCAGTCCATTTCTTCTCAAGTCATCTAGAATAGTGCAAAATTTACTGTATGTCTGTGTCAAACTTTCTGACTCTTTTGCTTTGAACCTTTCATAAGCATTTATGCTTTGATTTAACTTTGCCTGAATAGATCTCACAGTTCCTAACATCTGCCTTTCCAATTCGTCCCACATTTCTTTAGCTGATGATCCACTATCAATCCTGTTAAGAACCTCATTTGGGACAGCTAAAGTCATCAAAGTAATTGCTCTTTTGTCAATAGCATGCCTATTCTTCTGTTCAGCTGTGTATTGGGAATAACTCTTCTTCACCCTGGTCGCTGGAATTTCTGGAGTTGTCTCTGTAGCAGGGGTTGCGGCAACATCGATATACACTTCAATTGGACCTTCTCGAATGGAGATCATAAGATTTTCATCAATGTTGTCTAGGAATTGGATCATACGAATTTTCCATTGCTGATACTCTTCAGGTATAAGAACAGGCGGTTTGGTTTCAGATCCCATGGCTAGATATTCTTTAGAAGACTTGATTGTAAGAAAATTCAACAGAAAGACAAATTCGAGTTTCTTGATCGAAATGTAACAGGTAATTCAAGAATTGCCAAGAATTCAAGAACTAGCCCTAGCAGCGGAATCGAATTTTGAATGAATCAAGAAATCTTCAAGAAATTGATCAATCGATCTTCGCGATAACAATCTTGAACGAATTTGTTTGTTGATTGGCTCTGATACCAATTGAAAGTACAGGATCTAATCTTACAATCAATATAGAAAGCAGTAATTGAGAAGTTGTATGATCAAGCCCAATTGTATTCAATGATGAACAGGATTACAGATCTAAGAGAGAGAGAATCTCAAAGATTACTAAGAATGAATACAAAGATGTACGGGAAAATCAATCAGTTAGCAACGTAGTGCTAACCACTCTATTTATACTACAACGGACATGTTAAAGCTACAGTACAAATAAGAAAGACTAATAAGAACATAACACGTGTCCTAATTAGTTTACTAAATACTAAGTAAAGTATGTAGTCATAAGTTCTGAACAGGTAGTTCAGAACTTCTGAACATTCTTCTGATAATGCTTCTCAGAGCTTCTGACTCTTTCTCTCAGAACTCTGACTTCTCTTATCAGATCTTCAACACTTGGTTTATTGACAAAACTTCAGATCTAACAAAAATCCTTTAGAAAATCAGATTTCTCTTTTTGCAAAATCTTTATAACTTTTGCATTTTCTTCTTGTTTTGCTTGAAGATTAGCAATCTTGCTTTCAAAATGAACAATCTCAGTTTTTGGTTCAGAAATTGTTTCTTTTGCTTTTACATGACTTAATTTTTGTAAATTGTCTGAACTGGTTATAGAAATTGCAGGTCTCCCAAAAACTTCAATAATCTCAGGCATGATGAAATGAAAAATTCAAATATCAACTATGAAATATGATCAAAAATGAGAATCAACACAAATCCAGAACATGCAAGAATTAATCAAATCTGTCACATGCATTTCATCAAACAGTTAGAGTACATGAATTAATGAAATCTTCTTTTCAACAAAAAAATTTGAATACTAATCAACATGCAGCAGATATAATCACTTTGATCAAGAAACCAACCAAGAATTTCGAAAACATACTTGTAACCTTTGTTTAATTTCGAGAATTAATCAGCATAGAGAGAAAATCTTTGGATGACTTGATTGTAAGATCGTATTCAACAGAAAGACAAATTCAAATTTCTTGAATCAATGATAGAAACGAATTCAAGAATTGTTAGGAATTCAAGAATTGTTAGCAGCAGCGGAATCAATTGTCGAATTGATCAAGAAACTTCAAGAACGCGATCAACACACTCTTGGACAAATTTGTTTGTTGATTGGCTCTGATACCAATTGTAAGTCCCATAATTGAAGCAACAATCAAGAATACTCCATAGAAAGTAGAATAGAGATAGACATGAAGAACAATTTATTGAATGATCTCTATTCATATACTTGAAATATAATGGAGGGAGAAATTGATATACGACTCTTTCAAGACTCACTGTGTATTCTCTTAATTGTCTCAAAGTCTCAAATGACAATGTAAGCCCAAGACACCTACTTATAGTGTCTAATTACATGATATGGGCCCAAGCCCATTTAACTCCCTTTAAACTCCCAAAGCCCAAAATACTTACAAAGCTAATTACAACACATTTGACTTTACATGGACTTTATAAAACTTTCTATATAATTGGGGCTTTCTAGACCCAACAATCTCCCCTAAAGTTTTATAAAGAAAGCATCTTAAAATGATCCCCCCCTTGATTTCTTTGAAAACTTTAATGTTGCATATCTCCACGCCTTGCAAATCTATCCAAGCTCCCCCTCAAAATTTGCTCTTCTTCTTCACAAATTACAACTTTAAAATCGAATCCCATGTGCAATAAGCTCGACTGAAACAACCTCAGTTTATAATAAGGAATTCGTCCTTGAAATTCGAGTTGTATGATCATTAAGCTCAAGAGCTTAATCCATTAAGATCATAGGAGGGAGTGTCTTCATACACTTCAATAACTCAGCTTGGATCCACAAAAAATAGAAGACAAAACATCTTTCTGAAAGTTGGGAGAAATATCGTGAAAAACGTTGCTTCGGTCCAGCAGCTATACACTGACTTCGACACAGAATCTGACAATTAAGCACATTGATTCAGAACAAACTTAAAACATGAAAAGTGTTCATCTGTGTCTTAGGAAATCAGCGCGTCTTAAATCGTCAAATTTCGAGCTTCGAGGAGGGTGTTATGATCAAAATACAACAAGTGCGCAAAGCTGTTGAAAAATTCTGAAATGCACCTTTACTCAGAAAAATACTAAGTAAAATTTCTGAGAAGACCACTCAGACCTCTGAGTAAGTCAATCAGATATCTGATCCTTAAAGAATTTTTTTTTAAAAAAAAAATTCTAAGTCTGAAAGTTCTGACTCTTCACGATAAAGTTCTGACTCTTGGAGTCAGAATTCTGATTAAGCTTCGAAAAAATAGTTCTGAACCATCATTTGATTTCTGAATTCAATGACAAACTTCTGAATGGTCTGAATATGATCGATTGCATCTGAAGGAGACTAAGTATAAATCTGAACCCTCTTGATCAGAAATCTGAATAGCCACAACCACAACTCTCGTACATCTTTGAATAGTTTCTGAACTCCAAATCAGAATTCTGAGTATTGAAGTCAGATTTCTGAATACACACGATCAATTCTGAACAAATTCAATTCTGATTACATTGTATCCGACTCTTGAACTGATCTGTTAGTTTTGTTTACCATCAAACTACATCTGAACTCGCACTCTTTCTGTTTCAATTTAAGAAGAACAACCGCAACTTTCTGTTTTCTGTTTTAGAACTCAACAACGGCTATCTTTTCAACTTTCTGTTATGAACCAGCAGCTTTAATTTTCTGTTTAACTGCAACAAAACAGCAGCAAATTTTCTGGACAGTTCCAACAGCAAAGAACTTGCTGTTTTGACAGCAAACATCATCGATTTTCTGAATTTTCAGCTCCAAACAGCACCAAACTGTTTTGACAGCAAGCAAACAGCACCAAACAGTTTTGACAGCAAGCAAACAGCACCAAACAGCAAGCTATTATGCGCTCACAACACCGCATAAGCTGTCAAATTAAGACTTTCTGAATTTGCTGTTTTGTACGGCTTTCTGTGGACAGCACTAATCTGTTTTGAGCTCTAATAACAACTAACATAACTCTTCCAATCTTCTAAAATCCAGATTCAACAAGAGTAAAATCTGAATTGCCTTTAGTCTCGGATCAGAATTCTGAACATTGAATTCAGAAATCTGAATACTCATGATCGAAATCAGAACTTCTTAGTTGTCTTGTGCAATCTCTTAGCAATCCTCTAAACACAAAAGTAAACTCTTGAAAACTTCAACATCGAATTCACTTTGAAATCCTCCAAATGAAATAAATGCTCACAAACTTGATTTGATGTAGACGAACAAATCGATCTCCTTATATCTTCTTAGAACAAAGATTGCAGAAACTTAAGTTTCGGATTGATCACTTCAGAAAGTTAAGTTTAATCAATCGAAGATCCAAAAATAGTTTCAGATCTGACTTTGAACAATTAACACATCATCAAACTTTTCTCAGACAATTCATCGAGCATTTGGCGTGCAGAAATTGATTAAGAAGTAGATCTAGAACATCATACCTCTTCTTTTGTCCAAGAACCATCAAGATCTATAAAATCTTCTCCAAAACACAAAATCAATCTTCAAGATGTATAAGATCACAGAGAATTTACCTTGAATTGTAACATACGAATAAGAACAATCTTGAATCTCTAAATCTTCAAATTAGATCTTGAAAGCTTGAATTGTTGCAAAATTGATCGTATCGAATTAAAATTGATTCGATGTGGCTCTGATACCAATTGAAAGTCCAGGATACACTCTTACAAACAAATATGAACAATTAAGATCGTATTCACAGCAACTGGCCATATGATTTATTAACAATCTGTGAATTGCAAGATATTACAATGAGTTTCTCTCTCAAAAGATATGCGTGAAAAGTTATGTGAAAGATTAGCCAAAGATTATATCAAAGATTTTGTTAGCTACAGTTGCTAACTCCTATATATACTGTAGAGAAAGGCTAAAGCTACAGTACATATAAGAAACAGACTAATAGAACAATTACACGTGTCCTAATTACAGCTTCTGTGTTGAAGAGCAATCTGCCGACGCTTGCTTGAAACTCTCTGACATAGTTTGCGTTGGCAGCGGTGAAAGCTCTGATGAATTCGGTCATCTGATCAAGTATTCCCTGGCCGAGTTCTGTAACTTGAGCTCTTGTCATGTAGTCAGAAGGCTTCATGGCCTGAGTATTTCTGGTTGTTTGCTCTTGAACTTCGTCTAAGGCCTTCTTCAGGTCTTCAGGTGTAAGACTCTTAGATTTTGAGGATTGCTCTTTTAGTTGTTGAAGAAAGTGCTTGACAGACTCTTTGAATGCAGAGTTTGCGGCTTTTCCAAATTCAGTTGCTGCAGAGGTAGTAGTGGTGGTAGCAGTTGACTTCATCTGGGTTACGACATTTTTCACCTCTGTGGACAGTTTGTCCATTTTGGTGTTCAGATCAAGAATTGCCCTAGATGATGTTTTTGCAGAATATTTGAAAGAGCTTTGAAACTCCTTCAGTGTTTGGTTCACAGAGGTGACAAGGGTTTGGAACTCATCCCTTGATACATGTGAACTCGTTGTAACCTCCGGGGGAACACATTCGTCCCCAGAGTGAGTCTCCGTTCCTGAGACACCTTCTTTCGCCCTTGTTTTGATGTTGGGGGCGGAAGGCATTCCTTTTGATCCTCGAGCAGAAGCATCTAGTGCTTCAGACTCTACAGAAGTTCTGAGAATGACATTGTCTAGATCCACTCCAGAGGTGGCTAAAGAGATGTTTGGATCTAGTTGTGTGTGTGTGGCAGAGGAAACAAATTCCTCTGCAAGGATTTATGTTGTGATCCGGGGCAATAGATCACTTACTACGGATGAATCCTTTAGAGAGGATTCCCCTGGAAT
The DNA here is from genome assembly GCA_033807775.1 of Saussurea involucrata. Classification (NCBI taxonomy): domain Eukaryota; kingdom Viridiplantae; phylum Streptophyta; class Magnoliopsida; order Asterales; family Asteraceae; genus Saussurea; species Saussurea involucrata. The sequence continues at coordinate 101,528,883 of CM066314.1, read as the reverse complement.
GGTTTCCCCGGTTATTAATGGTACAGAGGACGGAAGAATTTCCTCTGTCCGGATGGTTTGGGTTGGGGTCGAGCCGTGCTGCTCTTTTTCATTATTGCCCTCTGCCACTAGACTGGCGGCAATAGAAGTGTGGGTTGCACTGGGAGTTGCTTTTGGTTGTGTGCCTCTATTAATCCAGGCATCTTTTCTTGCTTCTGCTTCTGTGAAGCATCCAACCATTTGTTCTCCATCTATGGTCTCAACCTCTGGTGCTACCATATGGATTGAGACTTCTACCATAGTCTCCCCTTCTTCTGTTACCTCTTCTTCCCCTGGACCTAGGGAGTCATACATATGATGAGTACCAAAAAGTTGTTGTGCTTGGGGGTGCATAACCTGTGTAACGTCAGAGGCAGAGTTTACTTGCTCTGGGCTTCTTCTGTGAATATCAAGGCCAGGTTGAAGGAAGGGGTTCTGCAGTACCTCTGGGGTCCAGTTCTCTTCTTGCTCTTTCTCCTCTTGGGTTTAGGTGCCCCTTCCTCTGAGGCTTTGGATTTTCTCTTCATTTTGTGCTTTAGAGGAAAGGGAGGTGCAGATGATCCAACCTCTGTTGCATGAGGTGGAGATTGTTGAGCTTTGACAGCAGAAGTTGAAGTACCCTCTGTGGTTTTCCTCTTTGTTTTCTTTTTAGGAGTTGAGGCAGAGTAGAGGGATTTCCTCTGAGCAAGGAACTTGGTTTGAACTTCTTCATGCTTCTGGAAAGCCTTAGCCCATTCTTCATCTGTCATTCTTTCAAGTACCCTAGTTTCTAAAGGCACACCTAAATGCGGGGGTGTCACAGGGCTCGGTTCTGGAGTCCTATGATCGCGTATGTAAGCTAACCTTAGGGTTTCATCTGTAGCATATCCAGAAGTCTTGATGGCAGAGGTCTGCAGAAAGTATATCCATCGACGTGCTCATTTGGAACATTTTTGTCATGGCATATATTTTGGCAGTTGGACCTTCTAAAGACCATTTTTCTAGAAGGAGTAGGGGCTCCAGAAGTACTCCAAGAATTCGTTGATACTGCAAAGGAGATAGAGATGATTTTGAGCATACTTTGGCTTTCTGGTTGGAGATTTTTCTGTCAATGGTATTTATCATTTCTTGCATCATCAAGGTCGAGTAGTCCAGAGGCAGATCATAATATACCCCGTACATTATGGATAGAATCTGATGGGAGGTTTGATCTGGACTACCGATTTTGCCAGTGAGGCATCTGTTTAGAATTGAGAAGAGGGTATTCCACAGAGGGGGTAATCGACCTCTTCTGAAGTCGTTCCTTTTTCTTAGGGTTGTGTTGTACCCTAACATTTCAACAAATCAACATAGTTCTTCGTCTGTAGGTGCTTCAGCGTAATTCTTTATACCTAGCAGACCTCTGGTTGGAAGACTAAACTCAAGTGAGAACATCAGGTTTAGAAATGTAGCCCTTGATTTGTCGGTCCGCTGGGTCATATCTGCTTCTTTGCCAAAATTTGTTTAGATATCTTGCTGGTATTTTGCTGACGGTTTTTGTCAACAAGGGGAAGAGGTAATATTTCTCCAAAATGTGAAGGTGAATCGCATGAGATTCCCCAAAAGTGGTTCTTGAAGGAACAAGATAATAGTTGTTGGGTTTGAGAGGAAGAACACTTTCAAAGTGTTCATTTGCGATGAAGTTTTTCTCGTGGGTGGTTGGAGAGAAATTTGCTTCATCGCCGGAGTTATCTATTTCAAGGTCTGCGGCTATATTTGGATTTTGGGAATGCTCAGATTGAGCAGGTGAGTTTTCTTGAATAGGGGAGTCTTCAGGAATGTTGGAAGATGATGCCATTGTTGTTTATCTTGAAGAAAGAGAATGAAAAATAGGTAGGTTGCAGGTTTTGCACGGTTCGCCGGAGAAGTAGATGATAGTTCGTAAAGGTTTATGAGGAGTGGTAACTTGAGTTTTATAGTGAGAGGTAACGGTTAGAATTCTGAAGAGGTAAATATATGGAAGTGAATAAAATTTGGAATCCGTACTCGAGTGTAAACGGCTGGTTTCAACTTTCCAGAAGAACGTGTGCCAAGTACGCCCAATGAAAATGAGACACGTCAGCAGTGTTAGAGTATGACAGGACGTCGTGCGCGGCCCATTAATGCTTGGCGTGTGGGTTTCCGTTCCTTCACATAATTTTCACTCGCAGTAAAAATAGCCATTACTGTTACAGAGTTTCTCAATTTTGAAAATGACAGAAGCTCTGTTGAGATAGAGATCTGTTGTTTGAAACTCTCTTTGTATCCTCTGTTGCTTGCACCTTTTACCAAAAATGTTTGAAAAGCATTGGAGAGGATCGATAGATTTATAGTAGAAATTTCTTTCACAGAGGTTATGAAGCTCTGTCAGAGCCAGCAGAGGCTCTATGAGATGAAATTTCTCATATCTAAAAATCTATTAAACTTTTTGATCATCCAAGTTTTTAATTGTTTTTGACAATGTTTTTAGGACATATTTGGAAGTTGGTGTCCTAGAAAATTGTTTGTTAAGAGGTTTTGTGCGAGAGATTCTTTTAAAAGCCTGTGTTGGTCAACAGAGTTTCTTTAGTGGAATGGGCTATGTGACCAACAACCTTTTAGAATCTCAAAGTGTGCATTTGTGCGAAAGAAATCTTTTGAGATGACATTCAAACCGATCGAAAGAGATTAAATTTACGATCATGGAGATTTTCTCTAGCAGAGCCTCTGTTGAGCTCAGCAGAGGCTCTATGATCTCAAATTTTCATAACTCAAAATTTATGCATCCTTTTGATCATTTGAAGTTTGAAATGTTTTTAACATTGTTTTTAGGACAAGTTTGGAAATTTGTGTCCTAGAAAACTGTTTTAAAAACTGTTTGCATGAGATACTTATTTTTGACTCTTCTGACCTCGGCTTAGTACCTGACTTCTGTGGATAATGTCGATCGAAATTCTTCTTTGGCTCTCCCTTGAACTGTCAACTTCTGTAGATCAATTCAAAGTCTCCTTCTGCTCCCCCTTGACCTATGCTTGGATCAAATAAGATAAGTTGCGCATATAACATAGATCAAGATTTTCAGAGGTTCTGTAAGGACTGTCAGAGGTTCTGAGCAATCCTATAGAAGCTATGTTGAGTATTGAACACTTGGTGATTGAGAATTTACATGCGGAAGTAAAATAAAGTAAATAAAACAATAGAAACATGTATATATATTTACAGAAGATTTAAGTTATACTTGCAGAGGTTTTAACTCATGTTTGTCATTCCTAACTTACCCACCAAGAAAAGAAATCTTTTCTCATCTAGTGCGTTGGTGAATAAGTCTGCAAGCTGGTACTCTGTAGACACGAAGTGCATTTCGATTGTCCCATATTCAACATGGTGTTTTAGAAAGTGGGAACGGATGTCGATATGCTTTGTTTTAGAATGTTGTACTGGATTGGCAGAGATTGCTATGGCGCTCTTTGAGTCACAGAAGATGGGAATCTTGAATATGACGTGGCCATAGTCCTTAAGCTGAGTTTTCATCCACAGAACTTGGGAGCAACAGCTAGCAGCAGCAACGTATTCGGCTTCTGATGTAGATGTGGATACGCAGTTCTACTTTTTAGAGGTCCAGCTGACTAGTTTACCACATTGGAATTGACAACTCCCAGAGGTACTCTTTACGTCGAGCATGCATCCTCCATAATCTGAATCTGTGTAAGCTTTAAGACCAAAACCAAAGTTCTTTGGATACCAGAGGCCAAGATTTTTGGTCCCTTTGAGGTATCTGAAGATCCTCTTTACAGCATTATAATGGGATTCCTTCGGGTTAGTTTGATATCTTGCACAGAGGCATGTGGCATGCATTATGTCAGGTCTACTTGCAGTTAAGTATAACAGAGACCCAATCATTCCTCTGTAGAGTGTGCACTCTATAGGTATGTCAGAGACATATTTAGCTTGATTTATGAAATTTCCCTCTGATGATTGTTTTACTTGGAGTCCGAGGAAGAAAGTTAATTCTCCCATCATACTCATTTCAAACTCACTCTGCATGAGTTTTTCAAACTTTTTGCACTCTTCTGTATTTGTAGACCCAAAAATTATGTCGTCCACATATATTTGTACAAGCATAATTTCATCACATTTTCGTTTATAAAACAAAGTTGTATCCGTCGTACCTCTGTCGTAACCATTATCGAGAAGAAAGGTAGAAAGTCTTTCGTACCATGCTCTTGGAGCCTGTTTCAGTCCATACAGAGCTTTGTCGAGGTAGTACACGTATTTTGGGTACTTAGAGCTTTCAAACCCTGGTGGCTGTTGGACGTATACTTCCTCTTGGATTTCGCCAATTAGAAAAGCAGATTTTCGTCCATTTGAAATACTTTAAAACCTCTGTGGGTTGCGAAGGCTAAGAATATTCTTATGGCTTCGAGCCGTGCGACAGGGGCAAAAGTTTGCCTTATTTTTGGCGATATCCCTTGGCCACCAATCTTGCTTTGTTTCTTATGACTACTCCATCTTCATCCTTCTTATTTCTGAAGAACCATTTAGTTCCTATGGCTTGGTTTCCTCGTGGCAAAGGAACTAAAGTCCAGACTTTGTTTCGTTCAAACTGTAGAAGCTCTTCTTGCATAGCATCTACCCAGTTTGGGTCATCAAGGGCTTCAAGGATCCTTTTTGGCTCGATCACACTAATAAAGTTTGTAAAGAAACAAAAGTTAGAAGTGGCAGATCTTGTTTTTACCTTTTCAGAAGGTTCGCCGATTATAAGACTTGGAGGATGGCTCTTTGTCCACTTTTTTGTTCTTGGGAGATGGTCATCGATTTCATCAAGTTGATCTTCAGAGGTTTCTATTTGTTGTTCTGGTGTAGCCTCTGTTGTAGATTTTGCTTTCGTGCTTGATCCTACAGATTGTGGAATGATTGGAATGAGTGGCGGTGTTTGTTCCTCTGAGGAAGTATAGACCGAGTATTCTTGTTCCTCTGTTATTGGTTCCTCTGTGGTTTCTGGAGTTGGTTCTTCAGTAGCTTCTGTGGTTGTTTTCCTTGTTGTATCATCTTCTGTTGGCTCTCCCTCGGCATTTGCATCTGTATGATTAACAGAGGCAGATGAATTATTTAAGGGACCAGTTAGAGAGATACCTATTGCGTTCTGGCTGGCAGAAGATGATTCTCCAGAGGCTCTGACGGCTCCAGCAGAGGGATGAATGTTGTCATGGAACATCTCTTGAAATAGAAGATTTAAGTCTTCTTCTCTTGTTTTTGAGATGCCAGAGGATTCCCCTTTTAGACCGAGTTCTGAACTGATTTGTTCAGAAGTCTTTTGGAAGGTGTCGTCAAAAGAAACATTTATGCTTTCTACGATCGTTCGAGACCGCAGAAGATAAACTCTGTAGGCCTTGGAAGTTGTAGAGTATCCTATGAACTTGCCTTCATCTGCCTTTACTTCAAACTTTCCTCTTGCTTCTCTATCATTTAAGACGAAGCACTTGCATCCAAATACATGGAAGAACTTGATGTTTGGTCGTCTTTTGTTTATCAAATGATATGGTGTTTTGATGTGTCTCTTTACAATGGTTGACATATTTTGGGTATAGCAAGCGGTTGATACTGCTTCTGCCCAAAATGTCATTGGTAATCCACATGCGGTCAGCATAGTTCTGGCGGCCTCCACAAATGTGCGATTCTTTCGTTCGACCACGCCATTCTGTTGTGGGGTGCGTGTTGGTTCTATATGCTCAAGAATGATTATAAAATAATATTACCGGTAATATATGATCCTATAGGGTCACACCGAATAACAAGTAGACACCGGATAAATATTTATAAGGATTTGATTCTTGATAAATATTATTATTTCTTAATAAATATTATTAATTATATTATTGAATATAATTTATAATATTAGATGCAAACAATAAATTTTAGTTTGTTAATACATATGATGGATTAATTAAGTAACTAAAATTAGAAGGAGGGACTTTGAGGAAAAGTTTAAAATAGTTAAAATGGGATTTTAACCATTTTAAACTAGAAGGGTTAAATTGAAAGATTGCATGTTATCTAATTGGCTATTTTGGGTGGCAAAGTGATGGAAGCATGTGCATATATTTTGAACTTGGTCATACATGCAAACGATCAAAGAAAAACAACTAGCTTTTACTCTTTCTCTCCCTCTCCTCTTGGTTTCGGCCGAAAACAAAGAACACACAAAGTGTGTTCTTTGTTTTTGCTTCCTTTTGTTCTCAAGTCTATTATCTACTTGAGATTAGAAATTTCTCTTTGCATCAAAGTTCAAGAAGGTACTAGCATACATCAAGGTGTTGGAGCTTGTTGGTGGACTTCTCTAGAGGAACTCTTCATTGAGTTCTTGCCATCTCCATCTTCATCAAACTAGAAGATTTTGCAAAGGACTACAAAGGTTGTACTTTCTAAAACTCTCTATGTTTTATTTAATCTTTCATGTTCATGCAAATGGATCCTTGGTGGGTGTTAAAATGTTTTAATGTTGTTCAAAATTTTAAAGCTTCCGTTGCACATTTTATGATTCTTGAAATCTTGTTTTGAATAAAACCCAACAAGTGGTATCAGAGCCAGGTTTTGCATGCATGTTTAGATTTTTTTGTTGATATGAAAAATGCTTGGTTTTTGGAAGCCATGGATGATTTTTCATTTTGTATGAAGAAGTTCATACATGGCATCTTTGGCAAAAAAATTTAGTCTATAATTGTTATTTTATGTGGCCAAAATTTTACATGCATTTTTGGTCATAAAAGTTGCCTTAGAAAAACAAAGTGTTTGTTTGTTTTATTTATTTTTATTGCATATGAATGATATGTATAAACAAGCCAAGACCCCTTGTTTTATGGTTGTAATTTTATTATTCATGTTGGTTTGTAATAGTAAATAGGATTTATTATTCTCCATTATTTTTTTTAGATTAGTTTAGAAATAGTTTTTTTATTTTATAAACAACAAAGAAATGGAGATCAACATGGAGCATGAAGATGGAGCTTGGTGACTTCTTTGCATAGAGATGACAAATCAAGTGGGAGCATGAAGTTTTTTTATTTTTTGGTCCCTTAGGAATGGACTTGACATTCTTGTTTGGTTCACAAGAATTGTCATTAGTTTTTTGGCTTGGTTTATATGTTTATATTTTATGTTGATATTATCATGTATGATTGAAATAGGTTCTTGCATGCTAGATAATATTTTGAACATAAAATAAATCATCTTTTGGAGTTTGGGTTTCAAAATAACATTTTAAAGTAAAGTGATAAAAATGAGTTTTAAATAAAAGGAGTTTATTTTAAAAGGTAACATTTTAAAAGTAAAATGGTTAAAATGGGTTTTATAAATAAAATGAGTTTTATTCTAAAAACCCATAAAAATTTGAAATGTCAAAGTAAATTTAAATGACGATTTTAAAAACTCTTACAAACTCCAAGTGTCATGTGATATTGGATGCATGCATTATACATGACATTATATGATTATAAAACTCTAGATTTTATTTGCTTTAAAATATAGGATATTTTAGAGGAACATAAAATTGGTTCAAAAGCGTTTATTTAAAGATCGTTTAAAATTGAAGCGACAAGTTTTAAAATTAGATTTTATAATGAACCTAGTTTTAAAATAGAGATTTTAAAATTAACCAAATTATTTAAAATAGAGATTTTAAATTTATTATGAGAAATAGTTTCTTAAAAGAACACATTGATTATTGGATGCATGCAATAATATGGTACCATGAGTTTTAAAAATTAAAATTGAGATTTTAAATGGAAATTTCAAAACTTATACAAACTCATAGTCTAGTATTAATAAAAATGTTTATTAAGAGACTATAAATGGTTCTTATAGTGCTCAAACTCAAAAAATAATATTTGATATTAAAAATTGATGACACATACTTAGTTGATAAAATTAAGATTTTATTTAAACTAATAGGAACCATTTAATGAGAAATAAGTTTGTACCATATATTGTTAAATGCATGCAATACTAAAATGTTTTTAAAACTAGAATTATAAAACATTATAAATCTCTTTTTCAAAACGCAAGTCATATGCCGTCCTTTTGAAAAACACTCAATACGTCACTATGACACCCTTGTGGGATAAAGGTCACCTAACCACTTGGATTGTCTTGTGATGGATGAGGTGATTCTTATGTCTTTGTGGGATAAAGGTCATCTAACCGCATGGATGTAAGTTTCACACGTTGTTTCAAGTAGGATGACTTGATTGGGAATCTTTTGTGATAAAGGTCACCTAAGCGTTAGAAACCCAAGGCATAGATGGGATCAAACATGCAAATTAACAATCAAGTTGTTAAGGATCCCATAACGCTAGGAATTACATTCGATGTAATCGATAAACGTTATCTACCTTGTTGGATTAAATGGACGGGATAAAGGTCACCTAACCGTTTCATTTGTTTTGCAACGTTGGATCCTAGATTTTATGCAAATTAATGTTTTTAGAAAACTAAAGGGTAATTAATTTGATAAAAATTAATATTGAAAATACTATATTAACTTTGTTAAATTTTGTAGATGGCCTAAAATGCAAACACTACAATTAACACATCCCTAAAACCTTTTCTTTTGGAAGAAAAGTTAACCACTCATAACTTTCCGATTTGGTTTCACAAATTGAGACACGTTCTCAGACGTGAAAACAAATCATACGCACTTATCGTACCTCGTCCTGAAGAACCTCCTCTTACCTCCATAGAAGCTAACGATACTTGATTGAAACATAATTCAATCAAGGTATCAAGTCTTATGCTTGAAACCATGGTTCCATCCTTACTAGAAAGAATGAAAACGTTTCCACTTAGGGCATTTGACATGGTAAACCGATTACCAAAATATTACCAAATGTATATGGTCCGTGAACGCTTCTATACAACTGGACAAAGACCAATATGTAAGCTCTCATATTCACAAAATGAGGACGCACCTTGACTATTTGGATAGACTTGGCTATCCTTATTCCAATGGGAGAGCCGTAGATGTGATCCTTAAATCTCTGACCAACGCATTTGATGTTTTTGTCGAGAATATGAATGTAGTGATATATGAGGCAACATTGGTCATAGAAGAGGAGATTGTCCTTCTGAGAAATAAATGTTTTCTAACGAAGGAAAGTCCTTCAGGTATCAATATTTAAGATAGAACTTTTACTTTTCTATCTTACACTTGTGTATTTGATACTAAGTGTAGAACTCACTTTTGTAATATGTTACAAATAATCAAGAAAGGTAAATGACTGAAAGACAAGCAAAATGGTGATCCATATAAGCAAGGAAGCAAGATTGCGTACCAAGCTTATAGGAGATTTTATTATGAAACCATATGGCTTGTATTGTTGAACAAGTTTGTCTCGAACAATGTTTAAATTTAGTTTGACTAAATTATTGTTTTCCAGTCACATGTTTATTGATTGAATGAAATTCACTTAACCGTTTTGGAAACGATTATATTCATATTCAAAATGAATTATTCTATTTCGAGAAATAGTTCTCTTAATTGAATAATAAAGTGAATCTGAAAAGCCTTCTAAAACATAATTCTATATAAACACCATAAGACTCAAATGTGTTTTGAATCAAGTCTACACATGAAATAGTCAACTTAATCAAGAAAATTAAACGCATATCTTATTTTTTCAAAACTGTGGTATTTTGAAACTAAATATAAATATTTTCATTTGATATATGCGATCTTGATAAAGTTGAATATATCTCTTTTCTCTAATTCATAAAGAATTTTTTTTTGAATTGATGCATGTTGATGTATATGGTCTCTCAAAACCAAGTCTAGATATGGTGATAGATAATACCTTCACTGACGATTTCAATTGTTGAAATTTATGGAACATAAAGATGAAGCATTTGATGTAATTCAAGTTGTTTCAAAGTGAAGATTAAGAAAACAACTCAGCAGGACCATTAAAGTCTTTTCTGATATATGAGGATAGTAACTAAACCAAGAACTCTTGGATCATCATAGAAATTGTATACATCCGAAAGGATGAACCGAACCTTATTAAATATGGTTCGCTCTATGATGAGTAGAAGTACTATTCCTATATCAAATTCGGAATTATGCCTTAGTTAAAGTAATCCGTACTTTTTGACGCCAACCAAAAAGGTAGACAAAACACCTTATAAGATTTCGTATGAAAAGTTTTTTCATCCTTAATCTTAGTTGAAGGCGTGGGTTTATGAAGCTCATGTGAGACAATAAGCTTAAAGTAAACTCGACCCAATATCTACCAAATGCATATGTTGTAGAATATACTATAAATTGTTTTATATACGGATTCTACAAACCCACAAACAATAAAATTGTTTATTGTTCCAAAGCCAAGTTCTTAGAAAGCAAGTTTTTTTATGGACAAGGCAAGTGGGAGTGTTAAGGAACTTGAAGGGAATCAAGAACTTCATAACCTAATGAACTTATTGGTTGGCACTAGTTATCAAACAAAGGTCGTTGAAAACTGAGCGATTTGATTGATCAGAAACTTAGTAAAAAACCAAGTGTTCGCAAATCTAGTAGAATCATTCAGAAAATTCGAGAGATATCAATCTCTTATAAAGAATGATGTATGACTGGGTTCTAGTAAACCCATCAACTGCTAAAGTGCTATGTCAGATTCTGAATCTGGTGAGTGGCTTAGAGTCATGAACACTAAGATACAATCCATTCATGGATCAGTACAAAGTATCTCAAAACTGGAATCTTTATTTTAACAGGAAAATTAAAAGTTTAATTTTCATCAAAATAAAAGATGACTCATGTATTTACTAAAACTAGTGGGAGCGCTGTAAAATTCCTAAACCTATATGAGCAAGACATACTAGTTTTTGGAAATTAACTTTCCGACATAGCAAAACATCATGTTTCGGCTCGGACAATATTTCCTCAATAAAAGACTTAGAAAGGGCTAATTTTATTCTTGGAATAAAAATCTTTAGAGATTAGATCAAGACGACTTATAGGTTTAAGTCAAAGTGCATATGTTGACATGATTTTGAAAGATTCAAGATGCAAGACTCTAAAGGTAGTTTCTTGCAAATATGATATGACATCATTTTGAGCATGTCTCAATATTCTAGCACAAAAGATGAGCTAGATAAAATGATTAGTATTCCATATGCTTCGGAAATTGGATTTATCATATATGCCATGACATGTACTAGATCGAGCGTGTCAAAATGCTTTAGAGCATTAGAAAACGATACCTACGAAAAACGAGGGAAGGTCATTAGATGACTATAAAGAACGATTTAAGGTACTTAGAAAGAACCAAGGAAGTGTTCTTTAACTGAGGAATGGAAGAAGATCATAGCAAAATGCTGCACTAATGATAGCTTCCATAAAGATTGAGAAGGTTCTCAATCACAAACGGGGAAATGTCTTCATTGTGAATGAAAAACTAGTTCGTTTGAAAAGGTTCAAGGCGAAGGTCAAATTGCATAATACACTACAAATAAGAACACACTGCCGCTTTAGAAGCCGCAAAAGAAAGATGCTTGGATGAAAGAGTTCATTGAAAAGCTAGGTAGATGCCTCCCATTCAGGATCATATAGAAATTCTTTGTGAGAATATGGGTGCCATTACGCAAGCTAAAGGACCCTATCTCACATCAGAGTACCAAGCATCTACTCCAAACATTTAACTATATTTGGGATAAAGTTAAAGGGAGATGTTAGTGTTCACAAAGTTTACCCAAATCAAGTTTCTGGATGAACCTATTCACGAAGCTCCTTATATAAGCTAAACTTGAAGGGTCATGTTTGAGCTTTAGGACTTCGTTATTCTAGTGATGGGATTTGTTTTGAATTTAGTATTTGGATATGGAACAGGTTAAGCAACAAGTATAGTATTTAGTTAGATATATAGGATTTGATCTTATTCATACTCGTTGTGTTCTATATTAGCATGTTTAAATCCTTGAATAAATTAATTATTCTAAATGTCCATAGTCGATCATAGTTGTGGGAGCAACTATGAAGTAAGACTAATATGAATTGGATTGGTTGACTTTTAAGAGTAAAAGTGGCAAAGTGTTGCAACCAAGTTCATAGGTACTTGTTAGGGAACGAGTACTGGACCTGACCCGCTTCAAGATCACCTCATGGATCGTCGTCATAAGTGATTCTTGAATAAAGGTAGGATCTTTATATCCTTCGACCTAAGATGCATATTAGGGACTTGAGTGTAGGGAGTACTATGCCTTGATATGGTTAAACGCTGATCTTTAACAAGGCAGTTATAAAGACCATCATTAGGCATGGCATGAGCTGCATGAGAGGCGTATGTATTCAAGAGGGGATTTGTTCCTCTTAATGTTTTAAGAGTGAGACATCTAAGGCGCCTTACCAAAAGTTGAACAACAGATGAGAATGATAGCGATCCATGTCTCATGTTCAACATGATGTCCGAACAAAGGGATAACTGATACCATACCTTATATATCAATTGAAGCTATGAGCTTATGGGAATTGGATGTTGTTGAATGGCACTTACAGTCATACATTGTTGGGGGCAGTGAGATGTTGCTAGACGTCCACCACTGTCTATATCATTCTATAATGCAATCTTGAGCAAGTGGGAGATTGTTGGTTCTATATGCTCAAGAATGATTATAAAATAACATTACCGGTAATATATGATCCTATAGGGTCACACCGAATAACAAGTAGACACCGGATAAATATTTATAAGGATTTGATTCTTGATAAATATTATTATTTCTTAATAAATATTATTAATTATATTATTGAATATAATTTATAATATTAGATGCAAACAATAAATTTTAGTGTGTTAATACATATGATGGATTAATTAAGTAACTAAAATTAGAAGGAGGGACTTTGAGGAAAAGTTTAAAATAGTTAAAATGAGATTTTAACCATTTTAAACTAGAAGGGTTAAATTGAAAGATTGCATGTTATCTAATTGGCTATTTTGGGTGGCAAAGTGATGGAAGCATGTGCATATATTTTGAACTTGGTCATGCATGCAAACGATCAAAGAAAAACAACTAGCTTTTACTCTTTCTCTCCCTCTCCTCTTGGTTTCGGCCGAAAACAAAGAACACACAAAGTGTGTTCTTTGTTTTTGCTTCCTTTTGTTCTCAAGTCTATTATATACTTGAGATTAGAAATTTCTCTTTGCATCAAAGTTCAAGAAGGTACTAGCATACATCAAGGTATTGGAGCTTGTTGGTGGACTTCTCTAGAGGAACTCTTCCTTGAGTTCTTGCCATCTCCATCTTCATCAAACTAGAAGATTTTGCAAAGGACTACAAAGGTTGTACTTTCTAAAACTCTCTATGTTTTATTTAATCTTTCATGTTCATGCAAATGGATCCTTGGTGGGTGTTAAAATTTTTTAATGTTGTTCAAAATTTTAAAGCTTCCGTTGCACATTTTATGATTCTTGAAATCTTGTTTTGAATAAAACCCAACAGTGCGTGCAACAGAGAAGTTCTGTGAAATTTCTTCTTTTGTAAGATAGGCTTCAATGACAGAGTTTTTGAATTCTGTGCCATTGTCGCTTCTCAGTTTTTGAATCCTGCACTCATACAGAACTTGGATTCTCTTCATTAAGTTTATCATTATGTTTGGAACATCTGATTTCTTTCTGTTATTGTAAATCTTGAGAATTCATCGATCAAAACAAGCAGATATTTCTTGCCACCTAGGCTCTGTGTAGATATTGGACCGCAGAGGTCAATATGTAGCATGTACAGAGGTCTAGGGCAAGATACATCAGGTTTGCCTTTATGGGAAGCTCTTTTGAGTTTTCCCATTTCGCAGGTAGAGCAAAGATGATCTTTATTAAATTTAACGTTTGGTAGACCTTTGACTAGATCAAGTTTTACAAGTTTATCAAGAGTATGAAAGTTTAAATGGCAGAACCTGTTGTGCCATAACCAGGCTTCTTCGCTTTTGCATGCAACAAGGCAGATTTTGTCTTTCTTGTTCTTTGCATTGAAGTTCATGAGATATAGATCTCCTCTTCTTTCGGCTCGCAGAAGTTCAATTCCTGTGTCCTAGCTTTGTAGAGAGCAAAAGGTTCTTTTCAACATTACGTCGAATCCCGTATCGCATAGTTGACTAACACTGAGAAGATTGTGTTTAAGGCCATCAACATATGCAACTTTGCATACGGTTATATTTTCCTTCTTTATGACTCCGTAGCCTTTGATGTACCCCTTTTTATTGTCTCCAAAGGTCACAGATCCACCATCGTTATTTTCTTTGTATGTGGATAGAAGACCTCTGTCGCCAGTCATGTGCCTTGAGCATCCGGAGTGTAGATACCAGATTGACACATATTGCTTCTGCAAGACAATTAGAGAGTTTTAGGCACCCATATCCACATGGGTCCAGTTTTGTCAGGGGTCTTTGTTTTAGCTTCTGTTGAAGAAGCATTTTGTTTCTTCTTACCCTTGGATTTATCTTTTGCTTTGGGTACAGAGAGAAGACAGTGTGGACTTTTGAAATGTTGGTTTATTTTAAACATAAGATCAAAGCAATGACATTATTGAATATGTGAAGAGATTTGCTTGAACTTTTCATTAAATACATTAAATGGGGGCATAGAGGCATTACAATTTATCCTAACATTAGACTTTCTATTACAAGAAGGTTTATGTAGGCTAGATCGTTGTTTGCAAAATCCTTTGTTGAGTGCGGCCTTCTGTGTTCCCCTTCTGTGGTGAACTTCTGTAGATTTCACTGTCACATAAGAAAAAGATATGTTAATTTTAGTCCATTTACCCTACTGTTGCCATGTTAGTTTTTCTTTAACAGATTTTAAGGGTTTTAAAATCTTTGAACTCGTTGGAATTTGAGTGGACATTAACTTCTGTTGTTTGAAATTTTCAAGCTCAAGAGAGGTTTTGGCTTGTATGCACATATTCAAAAAGTCTGGACAGATAGGAATTCCAGTGATTTTCTCCTTGGGAGGAATAGTTCTGTTAAGAACTTTAGAGGTTAGTTTAATATCCTCTGTGTCACTAGGTCCTATCTCTGACTTAGAGTCAGTCTCTGATTCGTCAGAGGATGAATCGTCCTCATATACAGAGGTTGAGTCACTTGGTTCTCTTTCGACAGAGGCTGGACTTTCAGAACATGTGTCATACTCACTTTCTTCCTTTTCTAAGGAACTATCTTCTAAGTTAACAGAAGTATTTGTTAATTTTCTTCAGAGAGATCTTGATCGTTGGAAGATGTACAAACGTTTTCTTCAGAGATATGAAGTTTTTCTTCTGTAATTTTTGGCTTGAACTCAGGTGCCTCTGCTGATAATTTTTTTTTCCAGAATTCATCATGCAGACAAATGCAACTTGAGTTTGAGTCTCGGGATTACCAAACTTGAAGATTCCTATCTGATCTTTTGTTTTTCAGATACGTCTTAGGTTTGGATTCTCTTTTGACATAGATTGAAGGTGACAAATATGTGTTTTCAAACCACACATTTGTCATCTTCAGAGGTTTCCTCTTGTGAGGTTCCCCAGAGACTTTTTGCCTTTTACTTACAGAGAGAAGAGTTGGAAATCCAGGTTTTCTTGTATCTCCAATGTGAAATAGAGAGGACACAGACTTGTCTCTTTTGGTTCCGGTATAAGGATCTATATCACAGACGCCAATACTCCGTCTCCCTATTTGTGTGTTTATTTTTTCGTACACCTTCTGAGCATCTTGAATTTTTTTTATTTGAAGATCTCTTCTGAGTAAATCCTGACAGAGGACTTCTCTTTCCTTTTGGAAATAATTTTTAAGAGATAGGATGTTCATTCTGTCACACTCAACGTCCATTAGTTCTTTAGACTTTGTTTTCAAAGAAGAATTAAGTTCATAAATCTTTTCTTTTAAAGGATTTAACTTTTTGTTCCAGCCCATTTCAATTTCTTCTTTTTCTTTAAAGATTTTAGCTTTTTCTTGAGTGAGAAGTCTAGCTTCTCTCTCATAGAAGGTGAGCTTTTTCTGAATGTTTTCACATGTCTTTTTCATTTCAGCTTATTCAATGTTAAGTTTAATCAAATCATCTTCTGCAGTATTAGAGTTAGAGGTAGAAGTGGATACCTCACTGTCGGAGTCGGAGCTGACTTCTGCCATGCCACAGAATAGAGCATTCGTTGTTTCGCCTTCTTCAGAGGATGTGTCTGACTCCTAGATTTCTTTGTTCACTATTAGTGACTTCTGAGCATAGTATTCAGCTTTCTTTTTGTAGAAAGTTGCATCCCTCTGAGGTCGATTTGACTTTCTCCTGCATTCGTTGGCAAAGTGACCTGGCTTTCCACATTTGTAACACTCTTGAATCTGTGGAGTGTTGCCAGCTTTGTCTTCCGACCGCTGTCGGTCATTTCCTCTGTCATTTCTATCACTTGACCTCTGTCGGTCACCACTTCTGTCGTTTGACCCTACTCTTTCTCGATTATCTCTTTCATATCGTTCATTACCAGATTTCTTCTGTTATCCTCTGCTGAATTCCCTAGTCAAGAGAGCTAAAGATTTAGCTATCGAGGCCAGGGTCGTTTCTTCTTCTGCTGCTACTTCCCCTTCTTCTTCACTTTCCACCATCATGTTTTTCTTCTTCTTCTCCTTTCTTTCCTCTATTGCTTTCTCTTTCTTTGGTTTCTCTCTAGCCTCTGCAGTCTTACCAACCAATGCAAGAGGTGCAATGATCTGGACTTTTGCTTGTGCTACCTGAGGCTCTTGTGCTGCCAATGTTCCATAGAGGTCTGATAGGGTCCAGGAATCAAAGTCTTGATTTGTTTGCAGAGTCATAGATAACTGAAGTCATTCTTCATTCAGAGACTTTAAGAACATAACGTTGTTTTCTTCAGAGGTTCTGTGGATGCCGAACTTCTTGCACTTGTTTATTAGAAAGTTGAACCTATCATACGTAGTTTGCAGAGATTCGGTTGGCAGAGCTTTAAAGGCATAGTATTCATTTATGTATTGAGCTCTGCGGTTCTTCTGGGTTTTGACTCCTCCTTCTAGTTGTTTTTCCAGTTCTTTCCATAGATCATATGCAGATTCACATGCATCCATGGACTGGAAAAGGTCATTTGGAATGGCCATAATCAGAATTCTCTTAGTTTTCTGAGCAACTTCGTATTTAGCCCAATCAGAATCAGACCAATTTTCCTGGGTCTTTGGTTTCGTGTGTTCTGGGATTTCTAGTGTGTCGTCTGTGCTAGGAACACGAGGTACAGTTATCATGGGAATGAAAGGAGGGTTACGGATATAATAAACCAATTCTTTGTTAGTACCCTCAAAGAAGTGAATCATTCGCATTTTCCATTGAGGGTATTCTTCTCTAAGAAGAGTGGGAGGTTTGGTTAAGGAACCAGCAGAGAGGAAGTTGTTTGTACTCGTCATTTTTAGAGAGATAAATTATCCAGAAAGGGGTTTGAACAGTAAACTTTTCAGAGTATGAAGTGGATGCTTCGTATGAGGTTTTTAAGCTTAAAAGCTTTAAGCTGAGCACTAAAATGGTGTTTTTAACCAGAATAACAGATTCTATAAATTTACCAAAGTTCGAATGAATCGAAGATGGCAGAAAAACAGAAACTGTTTGAATAATATGAAGAATAGGTTAAAAATCCATGTTTCTACCAAAGATCATAGTTTTAGAGTGGATCTGTAGAAATCTGCACATTTGAAGCATAGAAAGCTGTGTAATCTGTAGAAGTCAACCACTGATAGTTTCTCAAAATCTGCATCAGTAAAGTAATAAACCTTGCCATCTTCTCTCAGAACTTCAAAGGATAAGTACTCCATCTTTCTGAATTTCTTAACCTTCAATTCTCTGATTCCAGTGATTAGAAAATCTGAGTAAACAGCTTGCTTTGTTTTGCCAAGACATCTTGATTTTTCAGCCAACCAGATCTGAGTCTCCTTAGGTCTATCATAGTACACATCCAAGAATTGTACTTCTTTTGGTTTGAAGAACTCAGGCAGATCAAATTCAAGAAAGTATCCATTTAGATCAATGGATATTTCATCTTCTTTGGGTTCAGACTGTTCAGCTTTATCAAAACTTGTTATCTGCACATTATGAGGTGTTGTGTCCTGAACTTCTTCAACTTCATCTGACAGAATTTCATTCACTTCATACTCAGCAGGAAACACAAAATCATTATGTAGAATCTTTTTGGGATTCACCTCAGATAGCAACCATTCACTACAGTTTCTGATTTTTCTTCTAAGATCCAACCTTCTCTTCACAGAGTTCATACATCTCTTCTTTAAACTCTCTCTTTCAGTTTCCACACTTACTTCCATTTCAATCAATAACCAATTTAGAGTTGCATCACTGTACTTCACCAACTCTTTTAATCTGAACATTTCAAGCCTCCCATGAACTGTATATGTGAACCCTTCTATCTCCATTCCTTCATTCACAAATCCCTTCAATTCTACACCAATTTCTGTTTTCTTTGTGGGAGAACTCAGATTACACTTCTCTTTTCTTCCTTCAATGGATAATTGGAAACCATACAAGTGTATATTTCTGACATAGATACCCAGAAGTCTTCTGCATTCAATTTCCATTAAGGCTTCTTCAGTACTGGCAAAGAACTTGACTAAAAAGATCTGATCATCAAGAGTCAATCTGTGAAAATCAAAAGTAGACATGGACACCTTTGTATTTCTTTCTTTCAGCACTTCCATTCTAACAAACATTAAACCACTGAATTCTTCTTGTTGAAACATCAGAACTTTCTCAATTCTTTTCTGGATATGCAGTCTTGAGTCAGGAACTCTGAATCTGTTAGAAGCTTCTGAGTAGACTATCTGAGCTCTGTCATCCATAAAACCATCAATGTTACTTTCCAAAAGCTCATACTCTCCTTCTGTGTAGTAGAGATTATCATATATTTCCTCAGGAAAAATATCATCATGAAATTGTCTGGCTAATGGCACATCACTTAACTCTAGAATGAAATCACATACAGGTTCTTCTAGTCTCTGCAAGTTAATCTTTGGGATCTCAATTGGTTTTCTGAATACATACTCTGAAGGCATAAAGTAGTCTTTCACTTTCACATTCTCTCCTTCTGTATTTAACTCATCACAAAAGTTAAATCTAAACTCATTTTCAAAATCCTGAGTATAATTCAGAGTTCTGTCTTCTTCTCCCATTAGATCAATAGGTCTTACCATTTTTATTCCTTGCTGAACTTTTTGAACATTCAAAGCTCTGACTAAATTATTATGCATCCTTCTGATCAACTCTTCACTCAACCTCCTTTCTTCTGATTCAGTACTTATCAATTCTTCACTTATCCTTCTTTTGTTATAAACAATGATATCTGTACACCTGTTTACCACTGCACTTTCCACTGTTTCTTCTGATCTCAATACAGATTCTTCAACAGTTTCAGTTTCAACAGAATTTCCTTCCATTTCTGTATCCAAGTTTAATTCTTCTGTTTTATCTGTGTCATTACCATCAATATTTTCCAACTCCATTTCCTCTGTATCTGAGCTGTCAACCTGAACTATCTGAATCATTTCCTTTAAATTTTCATGTGTCTGATCTTCTGAACTTTTTGTACTGGCTAAATGCATATCTGCTATCTCAAAATCTTCTATGCCAATGTCATCATCAGAACTTAACCTCTGTCTTTTCTCCCCCTTTTGATGATCACGAGGTTCATTATCATCAAACTTTCTCTTCAAGTTCTGATTAGAAGTACCTTCAGGTTCAGCTTCTGCAATAGGAACAGGATCAAGAGGCTTTGAAGTAGAAGCCAGTGATACACTCAGTGCTTTCAGTATAGATTCCTGCATACCTTGCATTTGTTTTAACATATCTTTTTGAAAACCAGACATTATATCCATGATCTCCTTTTTGGGAGAATCCAAGGATTTCTTTACATCATCTACTTTAGTTTCAACAGAGATCAACTTTTTCTCCAACACAACTTTCAAATCTGACACCTCATCATTCAAATCCTCCACCTTCTTCTCCAAATTTTCTACTTTTTCCCCCATCTCCTTGTTTTGTTTCTGAATCTTTTCAAATTCAGAAGTTTCTAACAGTGAATCTGAACCAACCGATGGTCCAGTTTTCATGTGCCCAGAGGGCTCATGGCCTGTAGATAACACAAAGTCATCTTGTACAACAGATGCACGTTTGAATGAGGCTTTTGTAATGTTCACCTCACCAGGACTTCCATCCAATCCTCGACACCCAACATTAGGTATGTCTATGAATGTTGTTTCAGGAATACGAAATTCCTGATTTGTGCAAGTGTCAGAAGGAATTTCAGGCTCAATATGAATAGGACTGTGATATTCAGACTCAATGTGTTGAAAAATAGATTGGGATTTATCACCTCCCTCCAAATGAGTTTGGGATGGTTCCCCGGATTTGTGTGAAACAGTAGCATGTTGAAATGCTTCTGAGTGGGTATGGATAAGTTGTTCAAGATCCACCACTAGGTCCATGGCGTTTGTTTCAATATTGGACACCAAGAGATGTGAACCAATAGCATTTATGGTTACCTGGCCAAGATTAGCTGGTTCAGAGGCATCTCTTTCTGTTTGAACCTCTGTTGACAATCTCGCATCCTCACCACTCTCATTCTGTTTTTCCTCACCAAGTCTAACCAAGCTCTCAGAATTTTCCCCCTCAAGTCTCTCAGAATGTTCACCCATCTGAACATCCTCCCCCTCTCTAATTCGACTAGACCCCTCACCTCTCTTCTCAGGTTGGTCCTCTTGGGTAGGGATTTGAGGTAATTCAATTCCCATAGAGGTGCAATAAGCTTTTAAAATCTCACTCTCCCTTGGAATATAATTCCTAAGTGATTTTGGCAACAGTTTATGATTGGGATAGTTTTCAAGTCTTGTTACTGAGGTCATCTTACCCAAATAAAATGTGGGACCATGCTCTTCATTTGTTCTTCTTGAGATTGTTCTGTTTTCCTGCATGGCATACCAAATAACAATTTGCCAGTACCTTATATAAGGAATGTATGTCAGTGGAGCATCCTTTGTTTTCCTCTGAATTGCTTTCTGATTCTTCTCTAATGTATTCTTCATGTCTTCCCAAAGTATTAAAGTATAGTCATAATGCCTATTCTTCACTAAGCCCTGAAAGATCTGAAGAATTTGTTTAGAACCTTGATCAGCAGAACTATTCTTCCCTGACAAACATTTATTTACCACATGAAAGAAGCAAGCCCAAATAGGTGGTAATTTGTTTCTTCTGAACAAACTGAGAGTCCTCAATCCTTCATTGTATCCCAATTTCATAAATTCAGCTATTAATTCCTCTGTTAGGGGTGAGTCTTCAAAATATGTCCTTCTTTGTACATCATCTTTCTCTGGTAGATTCAGCATTTCTCGTAGTGCAGAGATAGATAAGGCAAATGTCACTCCTCCAATTTCAGACACAAATTTATTATCCTCTAACCTAAGATGTTTCCACCATTGTTGTATGTACTGAACAGGAACATTTTTACTTCGTGTAAACCATTTTCTGTACGGATGGTGTTTGAATAACTCCATGATAATTCTGTGTTCAGGCTTAAATCGACTTTCCTCAAATAAGATAACACAGTTATTTTCAGATAATTTCAGCCATTCACTTTCAGGAACAGCCCTTTCCACGAAAATAGGTCTATCTGACATAATCGACCCTGCAGCACTCTGTTCATGTTCAATATTAATGTTTACCTCATCTGCATTTCCTTCTGATTCATCCATTTGTTCATCTTCTTCATTATTTCTTATTGCCTCTTCCTCTACAACTCTATTCTGTACTTCATCATTATCCGAATCAGATGAATCCATTATCGATTTTGTAGAATGTAGCGAAATTGGACCACTCCTTCGTATTCCAGACATGATTTAAGAAGAAAACAAACTCAAAGAACTCTGGATTTGATTCGTATCTCACTTTTCGCTCTGGAATTTGAAAAGATTTGAAATAGGGATTTTAAGACCTATTTAAAATCCGCGAAGTTGAAAGGTTTAACGGAAAAGCGAAATCAATGTTATAACGGAGTCAACACATTTGAAATGCCACAGAGGATTTAAATGAAATGCGTGGCATAATCAAACAAATATGAAGCTGACACGTGTTAGTGGATAGAATTTTGACTCAAGTCAAAGATCTGAATAACACGCTCAGATGTTTTGACTTTCCTTTATCAGATATCTGATTGTTCTACTCAGAGTTCTGATTCCATAACTCAGAGGAATTTTGCCTTGTAACCAAAATTTCATTTAAAATCAACTTCTGACAAATATAAAACATCTTGATTATTCAGAAGAGGTTTGAACAGATAGAAACACTTTTTATCATCAAAATTTTGTTCATATTATGATGATTTTCAAAAAAAAAATTCATTTAAAATCTTATATCTGAATATGAATTTTTTTTTAATTCAGATATAGTTTGAACAATAAAAATTTACCATTAAAAGCTTGTTCTTCTTAGAATGATCAGAGATAAGAAATGAAAACAAACCTTTTAAGCATCACAAAATGATTTCCAAACAAGAAATTTTGATGCTCCCCCTTGACTTGAGCATGCATTTGACTATTTATGATACATAAAGATGAGATAAAAAGATAATAGAAGAAGCATAATCCACACAGTTGAAGTATTTGTATTTCTCAAAAATAAATTTTTGAAAGTTAGATTGTTGAAGTATCGACTCAGAATCTCTGACCTTAAGACACAGTTCTGAACTCAAGACTCAGAAGTTCTGAACTCAAGACTCAGAAGTTCTGATCTCAGTACTCAGAAGTTCTGAACTTAAGACTCAGAGTTTTGAGTACACTACTTAGAAACATTTAACATTTTTAAGAAAAACAAATATTTTCAATTAGTCAGATTAAGCATTCTTATTTTACATATGAGAAAAGAGAACCTTTTGTGATCAAGAGGCTTTGTGAACAAGTCAGCCAATTGATACTTTGTATGCACAAAGTGCATCTCTATAGTTCCTTTTTCCACATAGTCCTTTATAAAATGATACCTCACATCTATATGCTTAGTCTTTGAATGTTGAACAAGGTTCTAAGTAATGGCAATTGCACTCTCTGAGTCACAATAGATGGGAATCTTGTTAAGCTGATATCCATAGTCCATGAGTTGTGTTCTCATCCACAATGTTTGAGAGCATGAAGCAGCAGCAGCAACATACTCTGCTTCAGCAGTTGAAGTGGACACACAATTCTGCTTCTTTGATGCCCAACTCACTATTTTATCTCCCAAAAAGTGACATGCACCAGATGTACTCTTTCTGTCCAACCTACTTCCTGCATGATCAGCATCAGTGAAAGCAGTCAATTTGAAGTCAGTTTCTTTTGGATACCATAAACCTAGATCAGGTGTTCCTTTGAGATATCTTAAAATCCTTTTGACAGCCAACATATGTGATTCTTTTGGGTTAGATTGAAATCTAGCACAGAAAAAGGTAGAAAACATGATATCTGGTCTACTTGCAGTCAGATAAAGTAATGATCCAATCATGCCTCTATAGAGTTTGATATCTGCTGAAACACCTTTGAGATCAGCATCTAACTTTATGTTAGTTGCCATAGGTGTTCTCATAGAAGCACAATCAGACATTTTGAACTTTTTCAGAATGTCTCTGACATATTTTCCTTGATTTATAAAAATACCTTTTGGTAATTGTTTGACTTGAAGACCAAGGAAAAAATTCAGCTCACCCATCATGCTCATTTCAAATTCAGATGACATGATTTTTTAAAAATTATCACATAATTCTGGACTGGTAGAACCAAATATTATGTCATCAACATAAATCTGAATCAGAATTAAATCATCACCATGTTTCTTTAAAAACAAAGTTGTGCAATCTTACCTTTCTTGAACCATGAACCTAACAAGTGTTTAGTAAGAGTGTCATACCAGGCTCGTGGTGCTTGTTTTAGACCATATAAAGCTTTGTCTAAAATATAAACATGATCAGGGAATTCTGGATCAACAAAACCTTCAGGTTGATGAACATACACCTCTTCATTAAGTTTGCCATTTAGAAAGGCTGATTTGACATCCATCTGATACACCTTGAAGTTTTTGTGTGCAGCATAGGCCAAAAATATTCTAATTGCCTCTATTCTTGCCACTGGTGCAAATGTCTCATTATAATCAATTCCCTCTTGTTGACAGTATCCCTTAGCAACCAATCTTGCCTTGTTTCTGATGAGAACACCTGACTCATCCTTTTTTTTTCTGAACACCCATTTAGTTCCAATAATAGATTTACCTTCAGGCTTTGGAATGAGTCTCCAAACTTTATTTCTTTCAAATTGGAGCAATTCCTCTTGCATTGCTGAAATCCAGTCTGGATCCTCTAGGGCTTCAATAGCTTTCTTTGGTTCAATCACACTTAAGAAACCAGCAAACATTGCTTCATTTGCTGTAGCTGATCTGGTCTTTACTCCTGCTGATGGATCACCTATTACTTGATGAATAGGATGATTTTTAGTCCATTTATTTGCACTAGGGAGTACATCAATCTCTTAATAATTGTTGTTTGCATCATTCTCATCAATGATTGCTTGTAATTCTGAACTGTCCCCTTGTTCTGATATATGTGTAGGAGTTCCATGTGTGTTTGTATTCTGAGTAATGAAGTCAGACTTCTGAGTGACTTGACCAGAGTCTGTGAAATCCCAAATCTCTAGCAATAAGATATGAATGTAGTGAGAGAGAATCTAGAGAGCAAATATATCATCCATATATTGAGCTCAAAGGATTACAAAAGGTTTCTAAAGTGTTTTAAAGTGTTACTAACAAATGGTCTAGACAAGCCTATTTATACCCATAACATACAAGGTATAAAGGCATTCACAATACTGTATAGACTCATACAGTACATTGACTTTACAGTAAATCTTGAATACAACAATGCTCTAACAGAGTCTGACTACAAGGTTCAGAATTCTGATTACAAGGTTCAGAATTCTGAATACATGGTTCAGAATTCTCACTACTTGTATTTATCAGATTTGGACATTCCTCAGATGGACCTTTATCAGAAATTACAGTTGATTGAACTATTTCTGGAGTCTTATTTATCATCTCTTTGACCATCTTTGGGTTTTCATATTCTGCATAAGAATCAGAAATTAGTTCAATAAAAGCATCCTTAAACAGTAAATTGAGTTCTGAACAAATAGGATTAGAATTTGTATCAGAAGTCATTTTTGTCTTGCTCTGCATGAGTTATGAACTGTCTTGTTCAGAAGTCCTCATTCTGGCTTCATCAAAAGTTACATTTATGCTCTCCATCATCCTCTTGGTTCTTCTATTGTAGATTCTGAATGCTTTGGAAGTTAAAGAATAACCCACAAAGTATCCTTCATCTGCCTTTTTATCGAATTTGGCAAGATTTTCTCTGTCTCTAAGAACATAGCATCTACAACCAAAAACATGAAAGAATTTGATTAATGGTTTTTCTTTTATTTATCAGTTCATAAGCAGTCTTATTTAATCTCTTATTGATTAAAGTTCTATTCTGTGTAAAACAAGCAGTTGCAATTGCTTCAGCCCATAGGAAGGTAGGAAGATTTGCATAAGCCAGCATTGTTCTCGCAGCTTCAACTAGAGTTCTGTTTTTCCTTTCAACAACACCATTTTGTTGAGGAGTTCTGACACCAGAAATTTTTTGAGAAATCCCAGAACTTTCTAAAAAAATCTGAAGAGTCTCATTTCTGAACTCTGTTCCATTATCACTTCTGATTTTCTGAACTGGAAGTTGTAAGAGAACTTGAATCCTTTTGATAAAATTTGTCAATGTAGTAGCAGCTTCTGACTTAGCTCTTAGAAATTCAACCCATGTGTATCTGGAGTATTCATCAACAATCACAAGCATATATTTCTTTCCTCCCATAGACTGAACTGAAATAGGACCACAAAGATCAGTATGAATCATTTCTAATGGTGCTTTGCAAGATGAGTCCATTTTTAATTTGTGAGAACTCTTTTTCATCTTGCCCATTTCACAAGCTGAGCATAATGATTCTTTTTCAAATTTAATTTCTGGTAAACCTTTAACCAGATGTTTTGCAACAAGATTATTAAGATCTTTGAAATTTAGATGAAAACATCTTCTGTGCCAAAGCCAGCATTCATTTGCAGTTGAATTTGATAAAAGACAAACTGTATTTAATGTTTTTAATTTTGAAAATTTTACTACAAATAAGTCCATATGTCTTTTGGCCCAGAAGACTTTAACATCATTTTCAGTTAAAATCATACAACCTGTTATTTGAAACTTGATTTGACAAAGACTGTCTAAAAACTGACTTATGCTGAAAAGATTATGCTGTAATCCTTCAACATAGAAAACCTTTTGGATAGTCAGATCCCCTTTAGTTAAATCCCCATAACCTTTGACTTGTCCTTTGCTATTATTTCCAAAGTTTACTGCTCCTCCAGCCTTTTCTGTGAAGTTTGATAGAAAAGACTTCTGACCTGCCATGTGTCTTGAAGCTCCTGAATCTAAAAACCACACATGACAGCCCTGCAAAAGGATCAGTTAGTTTTAGGTACCCATTTTGGAATGGGTCCATCTTTGTTAGCTTTGTCATTGGATTTAACATTAGTACCTTTTACTTTCCACTCAAAATCTTTCTTCAAACACCACTTTCCTTGAACTTTTATGAAGTCAGAACATTTTCTGCTTACAAACTTGTTTAATTTCTTTTTGAAAGTTGTAACTTTTGATTTTGCAACATTTTCAACTTTCTTTTCTTTTGTCTTTTCTTTCTTCTGAGTCTGAGAAACAGAAACTTTCTTCTTTTCTGTATTCTGATGAACAGAAACATTTTTCTTTTCTGTTTTCTGAATATCTTTTCTTATGAAAGAAACAGATGTTATTGTGATTGGACATTTCTGAGAATATTGAAAAGAATTACTTTTACATTGAACACAACTAAGATTTTTCTTTGCAAGTAACAACAGATCTGTACCATAAGCTTTTTCATTTTTATTGCTGTTTTCAAAGTACAAGTACATTTATCACAATAACTATGTGCTTTTGGTACAGTTGCAGGAACCTCTTCATTCATCTCAGAAATTTTTTTCACACCATCTTTCCTTTTGCTTTCTTCTTTTTCTGAAAAATTCAACTCCTTTTTGTTAGAAGAATTAGATGATTCACCTTTTTCATATGTACTTGATTCATTAAAGAATTTATCATTTTCTTTTAGAGCATTAATTTTAAAAAGATCATACTCAGTCTTCAGTTTTTCAAGCTCTGTTATTTTCTGAATAAAAATATTCTTTTCTTTCAAAGCTTCTTCAAGTTTAATATCCACCTCACAGTAATCATTTTCAAGTTCATCATAAGCTTTCCTTAAGTCCTCAAGTTCTTGACTTACAAGATTAAACCTCTTTTCAAGTTCTAAAAATTCATCTGACTTTGTTTCAGAAAATCCAGTTGAATTAGACTTCTGAGTACTTGAGTCAGAGTTTTGATTTACATACTCAGATGTCTGATCTTTAGACTCAGAGATCTGACTACAAAGTTCAGAATTCTGACTAGAAGTTTCAGACTTCTGATTGACTGTTTCAGAATTTTTACTTGTGTCAAATATGTTCTCAATGTCATGATATGAAAAACTTGGTTGTTTATTTTTGTAGCTGACATTTAAAGAATCATACTTGAATTTAGTATCATTGTATTTTGTCTTCTCATCTGTTGGTTTAGAAACTTCTTTCTTAACCTTTTCTTCTGAAACAACTGACTTTTCTGTTTTAGACTCAGAAATTTTCTCATCTGACTTTTTAGAGTTTGGTCTTTGCAAATTGTCAGAACTTGTTATAGAACTAGCAGGTCTTATGAAAACTTCAACAGTTTCTGGGATTTTTGGCTTAGGAACTTGAAGTTTTTCATACAAGTTGATTGGAGCTCTTTTTAAAGTTGATTGGAGCTCTTTTTCAAGTGAAGAATGTACCTCAGCAGATGACTCAGAATCAGCATCTTCAAAATCAGAATCATCTTCATTCCTCATTTTTGCCATATAGCTTTGCATCTGTGGAAAGTTGATATGATCATCTTCATCAGAAGTGTAGTACAACCAATTCTCCTGTTCAGCCAATAAAGCAATTTCATCATCTCTCTTCTTTGCAAGCTGAGCCTTCTTGGTGTAGTACTCATAGTCTTTCACAATTTTAACTCTGCAATCCTTAGCATAGTGGCCAGATTTTCCACACTTGAAACACAGATTCTTTTCTTTTCTCTCTTCCTTCTCTTCTTTGTTTTCTTCACTTCTCTCTACTCTCTTTTCAAACTTATTTTCTTCTCTGACTTCTTTCTTCTTATAATCTGAACTCCCAACTCTCTTATAATTTCCTTGAAATCTACCCTTCCCATACCTCTTGTTGAAAGTATTTGTCAGCAAAGCTAGCTTCTCAGCTATTATCTTGATATCTTCATCATCTTCTGATCCTTCTTCCTTGTCAGATTCCTCCAGATTAGGTATCTCTGATAGATATGCAGTCTTTTTGGGTGCTTTGATTGCTTTGGACTTTGATAAGAATGCTAACTGATCAACAACATTTTTCTTCTCTTCCACGACTAACTTGACAGAGTCTTCATGTTGATTAAGAACACAGAACAGATCATTTAAGTCTTCTTCACACATATCCTTGTTCATTTGCAGACTTATGGCAAATGATGACCATTCTGAATTTAGACTGTTCAGAAATTTGTAATTTATTTCTGACTTCGTTTTCTTCAGTCCATTTCTTCTCAAATCATTTAGAATAGTACAAAATTTACTGTATGTCTGTGTCAAACTTTCTGACTCTTTTGCTTTGAACCTTTCATAAGCATTTATGCTTTGATTTAACTTTGCTTGAATAGATCTCACAGTTCCTAACATCTGCCTTTCCAATTCGTCCCACATTTCTTTAGCTGATGATCCACTGTCAATCTTGTTAAGAACCTCATTTGGGACAGCCAAAGTCATCAAAGTAATTGCTCTTTTGTCGATAGCATGCCTATTCTTCTGTTCAGCTGTGTATTGGGAATAATTCTTCTTCACCCTGGTCGCTGGAATTTCTGGAGTTGTCTCTGTAGCAGGGGTTGCAGCAACATCGATATACACTTCAATTGGACCTTCTCGAATAGAGACCATAAGATTTTCATCAATGTTTTCTAGGAATTGGATCATACGAATATTCCATTGCTGATACTCTTCTGGTATAAGAACAGGCGGTTTGGTTTCAGATCCCATGGCTAGATATTCTTTAGAAGACATGATTGTAAGAAAATTCAACAGAAAGACAAATTTGAGTTTCTTGATCGAAATGTAACAGGTAATTCAAGAATTGCCAAGAATTCAAGAACTAGCCCTAGCAGCGGAATCGATTTTTGAACGAGTCAAGAAATCTTCAAGAAATTGATCAATCGATCTTCGTAATCACAATCTTAAATGAATTTGTTTGTTGATTTGATCTGATACCAATTGCAAGTACAGGATCTAATCTTACAATCAATATAGAAAGCAGTAATTGAGAAGTTGTATGATCAAGCCCAATTGTATTCAATGATGAACAGAATTACAGATCTAAGAGAGAGGGAATCTCAAAGATTACAAAGAATGAATACAAAGATATACGGGAAAATCAATCAGTTAGCAACGTAGTGCTAACCACTCTATTTATACTGCAACGGACATGTTAAAGCTACAGTACAAATAAGAAAGACTAATAAGAACATAACACGTGTCCTAATTAGTTTACTAAATACTAAGTAAAGTATGTAGTCATAAGTTCTGAACAGGTTGTTCAGAACTTCTGAACATTCTTCTGATAACGCTTCTCAGAGCTTCTGACTCTTTCTCTCAGAACTCTGACTTCTCTTCTCAGATCTCTGACTCCTCTACTCAGAACATCTGAGTCTTCTTATCAGATCTTCAACACTTGGTTTATTGACAAAACTTCAGATCTAACAACCGCCCTTTTTGTGTTAAGCTAGAATGAGGTGTCTCATTGAGACACAAGTAACAAATTAGCAAAAGTGTGTGTGTGTGTGGTTACTTTCGGCAAAGACCAAGAAAGAGAGAGAGAACCGTGAAGGAGAAGAAGGAGAAGTAAACATGATTGTATGCTGGAATTAGAGGGTTCAAGCTTGTGAAATCAAAGGTATGTTCATAGTTAAAATTTCTCTCTTTATGTGTACTAGGTTTATATGAGTTTTAGAAGTGGGTTTTGATGATTTAGAGATGTTTTGGAAAATCTGAGCATATGGTTAGGTTATGTTAATGGTCTTAAACATATCTGCATATTTACAGCAACATGCATAGCTTAAAAGATTAAATTTCTGGGTTTTAGGATGTACAGTGGACTGAGACATTCATGCATGTCGCAATAGTGGGTTGCGACATGGTTGAATGTTGCGATCTTCATGAATGTCGCAACCTTGAGTTGCGACTTGCTCGTGATGTCGCAACCTTGAGTTGCGACTTGCTCATGATGTCGCAACAGTGGGTTGCGACTTAGTGCTATGTCGCAACAGTTGGTTGCGACATAAGGGAGTTGTCGCAGTAGTTGATTGCGACTTGGTACTGTGTCGCAGTAGTTGATTGCGACTTGGTACTGTGTCGCAGTAGTTGGTTGCGACATGAGGAAGATGTCGCAATAGTTGGTTGCGACTTGGTGTAGTGTATTGCGACTTGAGTCGAGGATTTCTGGATTTTAGAGATTTTAGTCTTTAAAAGAAATACTTGTATTTTAATTGTTCCAGATTCTGTAAATTTTGGGTGAAGGATTGGATTTCTCGAGAAATGCTTGGAAGAAGTTTTGATAAACAATCGAGGTGAGTTTTACTTTAAAACGATTTCAAACTGGAATACGTATATGTGTGGATTGGGTATGTGATAGATGTGTGATTATGTGTTTATATTAAAATGGACATGTGGTTGAAAAGTGATGACGTTTTTATGAATGAAAATATGATATATTGAGATATATATTTTATTTATATGTGCATTACACTACACGAATATACGTTAGCCGAAACTATAGTCGGCGGAGGTGTTTGCTGTAGTTGTTGTACAGTGGTGCTGTAATTGTTGTACATCGGTGTTGTTGGCTCGCAACCAACTAATATGGCCATGGGGAATGAGGATGAGGAGTTGTGCACGATACACGAGTCTTGATTGGTATATGTGTGTTTATACGAATGGTTTTATACAAACTATTTTAATACAAATGGTTTTATATACATTGGTTTTATAACGATTTTTGAAATGACAGGGATTATCTCACTAGACCGTTTGGTCTAACCCTCATTTTGTTTTAAAAAATATGTATTCCACGTCAAGGAAATTATAGCGGCAAGGGAAAGGATAAAGAGTGGGATGCTTTTTGGATGACTGATGTTGATTAGGAAGCTTTCTGTATTGTATAGTTTTGAGACTTTGGGACTGAATGTGAATTATCATGTATTTTGGTCATGAAAGTAACGAAGTTGTGTATGAAATGTTAATTCTGATATATATTATGTATGTTATGGGATACCGGGTCGTTACACTTTGCCACTTTTACTCTTAAAAGTTAACCAATCCAATTCATATTAGTCTTTCTTCATGGTTTCTCCCACAACTATGATCGACTATGGAAATTTAGAATAATTGGTTTATTCAAGGATTAAAACATGCTAATATAGAACACAACGAGTATGAAAAAGATCATATCCTATATATCTAACTAAATACTATACTTGTTGCTTAACTTGTTCCAATATCCAAATACTAAATCCAAATCAAATCCCATCACTAGAATAACGAAGTCCTATAGCTCAAACATGACCCTTCAATTTTAGCTTATGAAATGAGCTTCGTAAATGGGTCTGTCAAAAGAAAAGAAAAAAACTTGATTTGTGTGAACTTTGTGAATACTAACATCTCCATCTCTAACTTTATTCCGAATATAGTTAAATGTTTGGAGTAGATGCTTGGTACTCTGATGTGACATAGGGTCCTTTAGCTTGTGTAATGGCACCCATATTGTCATAAAAGATTTCTAGGTGATCCTGAATGGTAGACATCTACCTAACTTTTCAATGAACTCTTTCATCCAAGCATCCTTCCCTTTTGCATCTTCTAAAGCAACAATGTATTCTTATTTTGTAGTCTATTGTGCAATTTATCTTCGCTTGGAACCTTTTCAAACGAACTACTTCTTCATTCATAATGAAGACATTTCCCTTTTGTGGTCGAGAACCTTCTCGATCTTTATGGAAGCTATCATCAGTGTAACATTTTACAATAAACTTCTTCCAACCCTCAATTAAGGAACACTTCTTTGGTTCTTCGTAAGTACCTTAGAATGTTCTTTATAGTCATTCAATGACCTTCCCTCGTATTTTATTGGTATCTTCTTCTAATGCTCTAAAGCATTATGACACACTCGGTCTAGTGCAAATCATGGCATATATGATAGATCCAAATGCCGAAGCATGTGGAATACAAATCATTTTATCTAGCTCAGCCTTTGTGCTAGAACATTGAGACATGCTCAAAATGATGTCATATCATACTTGCAAGAGACTACCTTTAGAGCCTTGCGTCTTGAATCTTTCAAGATCTTGTCAATATATGCACTTTGACTTAAACCTATAAGTCGTCTTGATCTAACTCTAAAGATCTTTATTTCAAGAACATAATTAGCCTTTTCTAAGTCTTTTATTAAGGAAATACTGTTTGAGCCAAAACATTATGTCCTGCTAAGTCGGAAAGTTAATTTCCAAATACTAGTATGTGTTGCACATACAACATTAGGAATTTTACTGCGCTCCCACTAGCTTTTTTAGTAAATGCATGAGTCATCTTTTATTTTGGTGAAAATTAAAACTTTTAATTTTCTTGTCAAAATGAAGATCCCAGCTTTGAGATGCTTGTACTGATCCATGAATGGATTGCATCTTGGTGTTCATGACTCTAAGCCACTTATCAGATTCAAAATCTGACATAGCACTTTAGTAGTTGATGGGTTTACTAGAACCCAATCATACATCATTCTTCATTAGTCATGAGAAATCGATATCTCTCGGATTTCTGAATGATTCTACTAGATTTTTGAACACTTGGTGCTTTTACTAAGTCTCTGATCAATCAAACTGTTCAGATTCAACAATCTTTGTTTGATAACTAGTGCCAACCAATAAGTGCATTAGGTTATAAGGTTCTTGATTTCCTTCAAGTTCCTTAATCCTCCCATTTGCCTTGCCCATTCAAAAAAACTTGTTTTCTAAGAACTTGGCTTTGGAACAATAAACAATTTTATTATTTGTGGGATTGTAGAATCGGTATCCTTGACAATTTTTAGTATGTTCTGTTGGTTCTATATTGTCAAGAATGATTATAAAATAATATTACCGGTAATATATGATCATATAGGGTCACACCGAACAACAAGTAGACACCGGATTAATATTTATAAGAATTTGATTCTTGATAAATATTATTATTTCTTGATAAATATTATTAATTATATTATTGAATATAATTCTTGATATGTGATGCAAATAAAGATTCTTATTTATTAAAATAAGAAGAGTTAATATTTAACTAGAAGTTAAAAGGAGGGATTTAAAGGAGAAAGTTTAAAATAGTTAAAATGTTATTTTAACCATTTTAAACTAGAAGGGTTAAAAGTATAAAGTTGCATGGCTTTCTTTTATTTCATTGGCCATGTTGGGTGGCAATATGCACACCATTGGACCCTTTTGTGGTCCAATAGAAAATGAAAAGTTTGTCTTGTGTTTTGACAAAAAGAGAGAAGACTTGGAATTTGAAAGAGATTTTCAAAAATCACTCTCCTCTCTCCCTCTCCTGACTTCGGCCGAAAACCACCATTCTTGGTGGGTTTTTGCTTCTTCTCATTTCAAGTCTATTGTAGAGTTGAACTAGAAGCTGTCTTTTGCATCTTTCTTCAAGAAGGTACTAGCATACATGTGGTGCTGGAGCTTGTTGGTGGATTACTCTAGAGGAGCTCTTGCTTAAGTTCTTGCCATCTCCATCTTCTCCAACTAGAAGACTTTGCAAAGGACTTCAAAGGTTGTATTTTCTAATAACCCCCTATGGTTGTTTTAATCTTTCATGTTCATGCAAATGGATCCTTGGTGGGTGTTGAAATGTTTTAATGTTGTTCAAAATTTTAAGCTTCCGTTGCAAAATGTTTTGATTTTTGAAATCGTTTTTGAACAAAATCCCAACAAGTGGTATCAGAGCCACTTTTGCATGCATGTTAAGATTTCTTGTTTATATGAAAAACTTGGTTTTTGGAAGCCATGGGTGATTTTTCATCTTGCATGAAGAAGTTCATGCTTGGCATCTTTGGCAAAAAAAAAAATTGTTTATAATTGTTATTTTATGTGACCAAAATTTACATGAATTTTTTGTCATAAAAGTTTCCTTAGAAAAACAAAGTGTTTGTTTATTTTTGTTGTATGTAAATGATGTGTATAAACAAGCCAATGACCCCTTGTGATGATGGTTGTGTTGTTTATTCAAATGGTTGTAATATTTATTTATTCATAAAATATGTAATAGTAAATATGCATTCTTTCCTTTTGTTAATTTTTGTATTAGATAGATTAATGTTAGATTAGTTTATTTATATAAAAATGTAACAAGTTTGAAGAATGAAGACCATTTGGAGACTTTTAAGGAGCAAACACACACACCATGGAGTTCCTAGAAGATTTTGCATGCAATGGTTGTCTTGGCAAGTGGGAGCTAGAAGACCTCTTTTCGAGTTTTGGTCTTTAGTCCCTTAGGAATGGACTTGACATTCTTGTTTGGTTCACAAGAATTGTCACTAGAATTTTTGGCTTGGTTTATACACTTTTTACATAATGTTGATAATGTTTATGTTGATATTATCATGTGTGGTTGAAATAGGATTTTGCATGCTAGATAATATGTTGAACATAAAAGTAAATCATCTTTTGGAGTTTGGCTTTTCAAAATAACATTTTAAAGTAAAATGATAAAATTGAGTTTTTTTTTTAAATAAAAGGAGTTTTATTCTAAAACTCTTAAACTTTTTGAAATGGTAAAATGAGTTAAAATTATGATTTTAAAACTCATCCAAACTGCATATCTAAATAATAAAAGATTGTTTTATTAAAAGACTAAAATTGGTTCTAATGCGCTCAAACTCGAACATTAATAGAGGATATTAGTTTAAAATTGATCGCAACGAAATAGTTAATAAAATGGAGATTTTATTTTGAACTAAAGAACCAATAAAAGAAAAATATGATTTTAAATTTATTTTCTTGAGAAATAGTTTCTTTTTCTTAAAAAAGAGTACCTTGATTATTGCATGCATGCAATAATATGGTACTATGAGTTTTAAGACTAAAATTAAGATTTTATGAAAGAGTTTAAAATGGAGTTTTCAAAACTCTAACAAACTCATAGTCTTAATAAAAGTGTTTATTAAGAGACTATAAATGGTTCTTATTGTGTTCAAACTCAAACTCAAACGTTAATATATGATATTAATAATTGACCACAAATAATTAGTTGATAAAATAAAGATTTTATTTAACTAAAAGGAACCATTTGATGATAAATAAGATTTTATTTAAATACCATGCATTACTGAATGCATGTAAAATCACATGATACTAGAATGTTTTCAAAACTAGCTTTGTAAAACATATAAATCCCTTTTAAAATACAAGTCTATGCCGTCCTTTTGAGAAACACTCAATACGTCACTATGACACCCTTGTGGGATAAAGGTCACCTAACCACTTGGATTGTCTTGAGATGGATGAGGTTCTGTGAGGGCCAGCAGAAGCTCTATGAGAGAAAAAATCTCATAAAATAAATTTTATTAGTATTTTTGATCATCCAATTTTTGATTTGGTTTAAGAGATGTTTTTCGAACATATTTGAAAGTTTGTGTCCGAGAAAACTGTTAAAAAAAACGGTTTGTTCGAGAAGGTCATGGTCTGCGTTTTCGGTTTCCGAGATAACATTCCAAAGGATCGACAGAAGGTTAATTTGTGATCACGGAGCATATTTCCTGCAGAAGCTCTGTTGAGCTCAGCAGAAGCTCTATGACCTTAAATTTCTCCTAATTCGAATTTTGTGAAACTTTTTGAACTTTTGATTTTTGAAATGTTATTCACAGTATATTTAGGACATATTTGACAATTCTTGTCCTAGAAAATTGTTTTCCAAAAACCTTTTGTGCGAGAGACATACCTTTTGGTTCTTCTTTTCTCGGTAGTGATATCTGACTTCTGTCGATATGGAGTCATCGACATTTTTCTTTGGCTTTCACTTGAAAGTTTTATCTCTTTAGATCATTTCAGGATTCCCTTCTGCTCCCCCTTGATCTAATCACCTCTGTAGATCAAGTAATTTCCTTTTGCTCCCCCTTGACCTAATCACCTCTGTAGATCAAGTAATTTCCTTTTGCTCCCCCTTGACCTATGCTTGGATAAAAGAATGATAAGTTTTGCATAGAACATAGGTCATGGTCTTTCAGAGGTTCTGTAGGGGTCGTCAGAGGTTCTGAGTTGACTTACAGAAGCTCTGTGATTTTAAGAACTATTTAAGGTTTTAAGAATTTACATACAGAAGTAGAATCAATCAAAGCAATAAATTAAGCAATGTATTTACTTGTTATTTACAGAAGATAGAGCTATACTTACAGAGGATTTTCATACCATGTTAATCATTCCTAACTTACCCACCAAGAAGTTGAATCTTTTCTCGTCTAATGCTTTGGTGAATAAGTCAGCGAGTTGATATTCTGTGGGCACGAAATGCATTTCGATTGTACCGTATTCAACATGATGTTTCAAGAAATGATACCTTATATCGATATGCTTGGTTTTTGAGTGTTGCACAGGGTTGGCAGAGATAGCAATAGCACTTTTGGAATCACAGAAGATGGGTATTTTGAACAGAATGTGGCCGTAGTCTTTTAGCTGAGTCTTCATCCATAGAACCTGAGAACAACAGCTAGCGGCAGCAACGTATTCAGCTTCTGCAGTGGATGTGGAGACACAATTCTGCTTCTTGGAGGTCCAACTGACTAGTTTACCACCTAGGAATTGACAACTCCCAGAGGTACTCTTTCTGTCGAGCATGCATCCTCCATAGTCTGAATCTGTATAAGCTTTAAGACTAAAACCAGAGTTCTGTGGATACCAGAGACCAAGATTGTTGGTCCCCTTCAGGTATCTCAAGATTCTTTTTACAGCATCATAATGTGATTTCTTTGGATTAGCTTGATAACGTGCACAAAGACATGTGGCATGCATAATGTCAGGTCTGCTTGCTGTTAAGTATAACAGAGATCCAATCATGCCTCTGTAGAGAGTACATTCTACAGAAATACCATTTGGATCTAAGAACAACTTATTTCCGGTGGCCATTGGAGTCTTCATTGCAGAGATATCAGAGAGATTATATTTTAAAAGTATGTCAGAGACATATTTGGTTTGATTTATAAAAATTCCCTCTGAAGATTGTTTGACTTGAAGTCCGAGGAAGAATGTTAATTCTCCCATCATACTCATTTCAAACTCACTCTGCATGAGTTTTTCAAAAATTTTGCACTCTTCTGAATTTGTAGACCCAAAAATTATGTCATCTACGTATATTTGTACAAGCATTATCTCACTATTTTTGCGTTTATAGAATAAGGTAGTATTTGTTGTACCTCTGTTGTAGCCATTGACTAGAAGGAAGGTAGAAAGTCGTTCGTACCATGCTCTTGGAGCCTGTTTCAGTCCGTATAGAGCCTTTTCAAGGTAGTATACATGCCTTGGAAACTTTGAGCTTTCAAAACCTGGTGGCTGATTTACGTAAACCTCTTCTTGGATTTCACCGTTTAGAAAAGCTGATTTTACGTCCATCTGATAGACTTTAAAACCTCGGTGGGCTGCGAAGGCTAAGAATATTCTTATTGCTTCGAGACGTGCGACAAGGGCAAAAGTCTCATCGTAGTCTATGCCTTCTTCTTGTCTATATCCTTTTGCTACTAATCTTGCTTTGTTTCTGACGACCACTCCATCTTCATCCTTCTTGTTTCTGTAGACCCATTTAGTCCCAATGGCCTGTTTCCCTCTTGGCAGAGGTACTAAAATCCATTCTCTGTTACGCTCAAATTGCAGAAGTTCTTCTTGCATGGCGTCTACCCAGTTTGGGTCATCTAGGGCTTCAGAAATCTTCTTTGGTTCTATAACACTAATAAAATTTGTAAAGAAACAAAAATTAGCAGTGGCGGACCTTGTTTTTACTGAGTCAGAAGGTTCTCCAATTATTTGGCTTGGAGGATGGCTTTTTGTCCACTGAGTTGTGCGTGGAAGATGATCATCAATGTCATCAAAACTTTCTTCAGAGGCTTCTTGTGTTTCTTGTTGTGCAGCCTCTGATGTTCTTCGTGCCTTGGTAGTTGATTCTACCGTTTGTGGAATGATTGGTACGAGTGGTGGTGGAGTTTGTTCCTCTGAGGATGTATAGTCTTGGTCCTCGATCCCTTCTGTAATTGGTTCTTCTGTGGTTTGTGCAGCTTCTGTGGTCGTTTTTCTTGATGTTTCATCTTCTGCACTTTCTTCTGCTTCGGCAATTGCATCTGTAGTATTTATAGAAGAAGATGAAGTATTATTTGGACCAGTTAGAGTCATACCTGTAGGATTTTGTCCGACAGAGGATGGTTCTTCAGAAACTCTGATGGTTCCGACAGAAGGATCAATGTCATTGTGGAACATCTCCAAAAATAGAAGATTCAAATCTTCTTTTGTTCTTGAGATGTCAGAGAATTTCCCTTTAATTCCGAGTTCTGAACTTATTTGCTCAGAAGTCATTTGGAATGAATCATCAAAAGAAACATTGATGCTTTCTACAATCTTGTGAGACTTTGTAAGGAATGTTCTGTAGGCTTTGGAAGTGGCAGAGTATCCAATGAAATTGCCTTCATCTGCTTTTACATCAAACTTTCCTCTTGAATCTCTGTCGTTTAAGACGAAGCATTTGCATCCGAATACATGAAAAAATTTGATGTTTGGCCGCCGTTTGTTAAGCAATTCGTAAGGCGTCTTGAGGTGTCTTTTCACAATGGTTGATCGATTTTGAGTATAACACGCAGTAGAAATTGCTTCTGCCCAAAAGTTCATTGATAATCCGCATGCTGACATCATAGTTCTTGCGGCTTCCACAAGTGTTCGTTTCTTTCTTTCGACAACACCGTTCTGTTGTGGAGTGCGAGCTGCAGAGAAGTTCTGTGATATTCCTTCTGTTGAAAGATAGGCTTCAATGACAGAGTTTTTAAATTTTGTGCCATTGTCACTTCTTAACTTCTGTATTCTGCAATTATAAAGAACTTGGATTCTTTTCATTAGATTTATCAATATATTTGGAACATCTGATTTCTTTCTAACGAATTCAACCCATGTGAAACGCGAATACTCATCAATTAGGACAAGTATGTATTTCTTGCCACCTAGGCTCTGTATGGCAATGGGACCGCAGAGGTCGACATGAAGCATGTACAGAGGTCTAGTGCAAGATACATCTGTTTTGCCTTTGTGGGAAGCTCTTTTGAGTTTTCCCATCTCACAGGCAGAACATAAATGATCCTTATTGAATTTAACATTTGGCAAACCTTTAACTAGATCAAGTTTGACCAGTTTTTCCAATGTGTGAAAATTCAAGTGAAAGAACCTGTTGTGCCATAACCAGGCTTCTTCACTTTTGCAGGCAACAAGGCAAACTTTGTCTTTGTTCTTTGAGTTGAAGTTCATTAGATATAGATCACCTATTCTTTCAGCTCGCAGAAGTTCCATACTTGTTTCTTCACTTTGTAGAGAGCAGAAAGTTCTTTTGAACAACACATTGAATCCTGTATCACAAAGTTGACTTACACTGAGTAGGTTGTGCTTAAGGCCATCCACATATGCAACTTTGTATATAGAAACGTCTTCTTTCCTTATGACTCCATAGCCTTTTATGTGTCCTTTCTTGTTGTCTCCAAAAGTCACAGATCCACCATCTTGTGTTTCTTTGTACGTGGATAGTGCACTTCTGTCACCTGTCATGTGCCTTGAGCATCCGGAGTCTAGATACCAGATTGGCACATACTTCTTCTGCAGGACAATCACAGAGATTTAGGTACCCATATTCATATGGGTCCAATATTGTTAGAGTTTTTCAAGTTTGCCTTGGCATTCTTGAAATACATTTTGTTCTCTGCAGAAGAGTCAGATTGTTTCTTTGTGGGATTTGACTTTTGAATTGTCGTAGAGAGTAAGCAGACTTGACTTGAAAAATGATTATTAAGTTTAGACATAAGATCAAAGCAATGACAGCATTGAATATGAGATGTAATTTGCTTGAACTTTTCATTAAACTTTTTAAACTCAGCCACAGAGGCATTACATTCTTTCTTTACATTAGATTTCCTATTACTAGAAGATCTATGAATACTCGAATGTTGTTTGCAAAAGCTCTGTTTAGGACCTGCCTTCTGTGGGTTGCTTCTGTGGTGAACTTCTTTCATCACTGTCACAGAAGAAAAAGATTTATTAACCTTGGGTTTTGAAAATCTAGAACTTATAGGATCAATAGAGGTCTTCTGTAACATTTTAAGCTCAACGGAGGTTTTGATATGTAGATTCAATCTTAGAAAATCTTGGCAGATTGGAATCTCTGTGAGTTTCTCTTTTGGAGAAATAGTTCTGTGAGGAACTTCAGAGGAGAATTTGACATCCTCTGTGTCACAGTAAATTATCCCTGATTTGAAATCAGTCTCTGAGTTGTCAGAGGATGAATCGTCCTCGTATACAGAGGTTGAGTCAATTCTTTCAATAGAGGCTGGATTTTCTGAGCATGTATCGTACGAGCTTTCTTCCTCTGTAGAATAGTTTTCATAGATTGCAGAGGTTTCTAATAAGATTTCTTCAGTGAGAGTTTTATCTATAGAAGATGTACAGAAATTTTCTAAAACGCTTGATTTCCATATTTCCAAAATTTCTTTTTCAATTAAATTTTTAAAGTTTTCTTCTGAAAAAATGGGTTTAAACTCAGGAGCTTCTGCTGATAATTTCTTTTCAACGTTTATCAAACAGACAAAAGCAACCTGTGTTTGGGTCTCTGGTTTACCAAACTTGAAGATACCAATCTGATCTTGTGTTTTCAGATATTTCTTTGGTTTAATACCTCTATTGACAGAGGTTGAGGATGATGAGTCTGTGTTTTCAAACCACACGTTAATCATCTTCTTATGTTTCTTCAAGTAAGGATCCACAAAGATTTTCGCCCTTTTGCTTACAGAGATTAGATTTGGAAAACCTGGTTTGTTCGTTTTTCCAATCACAAATAAAGAGGACAGAGGTCTGTTTCTTTTGCCTTCAACACCTAGGGTGATATCATCATACCCTATACCTCGTCTCCCTATTTGTGAGTTTACTTTTTCATAAACTTTCTGTGCATCTTTATAGTTTTTAAGCAAAACTTCTCTTCTGAGTAAATCTTGCCATAATACCTCTCTTTCTCTTTGAAAGTATTCTTTAAGAGCTCTTATGTCAGTAGTTTCGCTCCTTGAAACTGAAAATTCTTTTGTTTTATCTTTTAAAGTATTGGTTAATTCAGAAATTTGTTTTTTTAAAGGATCTAGAGTTTTGTTCCAATTCTTTTCTATTCTCTCTTTTTCCTCAAAAATCTTTGCTTTTTCTTAAGTGAGAAGCCGTACTTCTCTCTCATTGAAAGTGAGTCTTTTCTGAATACTTTGATTTATCTTTTTCAGTTCCATTAATTCAATGTTAATTCTAAGTGTATTATCATCTACAGAGGTAATACAAGAGTTGGAATTTGAAGTAGATACCTCAGAGTCAGTGCAGGAGTCGACTTCTGCCATGCCACAGAAGAGGGCATTAGTGGTATGTTCATCGTCAGAAGTAGAGTCTGACTGGAAGTCTTATGTGTTCTCCTCAGAATGTCCTTTTGCCATTAAGGATTTTTGAGCATAATATTCGGCTTTCTTTTTGTAGAAAGCAGAGTCCCTCTGTGGGCGATTTGATCTGCTTCTGCATTCATTCGCAAAATGGCCTGGTTTTCCGTAGTTAAAACACCCTTGAGGAGTGTTTCCTGTTCGATCATTGGACTTCTGTAGGTCTCCGCCTTTCTCTGATCTACATTCATTTGCATAGTGACCAGGTTTGCCGCACTTGTAGCATTCTTGCTGCGTGTGGCTTACCGAGTCATCTGACCTCTGTCGGTCATTCCCTCTGTAATTTCTATCGCTTGACCTCTGTCGGACACTTGATTCTTCTCCTCTTCTGTCATCTCTTCTGTTGTCTCTTCTGTCATCCTGGTTGTCTCTATCATATCTTTCATTTCCGGAACCTCTTCTGTTTCCTCTGAACTCTTTTGTCAATAGAGCTAAAGATTTAGCTAGTGACGCAAGAGTTATTTCCTTTTCTGCTTGCTCTTCTTCTTCACTGTCAATTATTACCATCTTCTTCTTCTCCTTCTTCTTCTCCTCTGTGGCTTTATCATTTCTTGGTCTCTGTGCATCCTCTTTAGTTTTACTAACCAATGCATATGGTGCAATGGTTAGTGTTTTAGCCTGTGCTATCTGAGGTTCTTGTGCGGCTAATGTTCCGTAAAGATCAGAGAGAGTCCAGGTGTCTATATCCTGATTTGTCTGTAGGGACATAGACAGCTGGAGCCATTCTTCATTTAGACTTTTTAAAAACATGACATTGTTTTCTTCAGAAGTTTTGTCAATGCCTGATTTTCTGCACTTGTTGATTAGAGAGTTGAATCTGTCGTATGTTGTTTGCAGAGATTCTGTTGTAGAGGCTCTGAATGCATGATATTCATTGATGTACTGTGCTCTTCGGTTTTTTTGTGTTTTAGCACCTCCTTCCAACTGTCTTTCCAGTTCTTTCCACAGATCATGCGCTGTTTCACATGAATCCAAGGATTGAAAGAGTTCGTTGGGTATTGCCATAATTAATGTCCTCTTGGTTTTCTGAGCAACTTCATCTTCTGCTTTATCTTCGGTTGACCACTCCCCTTTTGGCTTTGGTTTTTGATGTTCGGGGATTTCGGCAGATTCAGCAGTAGCAGGTATACGAGGTACTACTGTCATGGGAATAGGAGGAGGATTGTACAGATATTGTACTTGATTTTTTTCAGTGCCCTCGAAAAAATGGACCATTCTTATTTTCCACTGAGGATACTCATCTCGAAGGAGAGTGGGAGGTTTAGTGAGAGAACCAGTAGTAAAGAAATTATTTGTATTTGTCATTTGAAGATTTTGAGAAAGAAAGTATGACTAAAGAGTTACTTCGATGAGCTTGAAGATTTTCTGGGTTTAAGCAGTTTCCAGACACAATT
The DNA here is from genome assembly GCA_033807775.1 of Saussurea involucrata. Lineage (NCBI taxonomy): Eukaryota > Viridiplantae > Streptophyta > Magnoliopsida > Asterales > Asteraceae > Saussurea > Saussurea involucrata. The sequence goes on along the minus strand of CM066314.1, from coordinate 101,485,475 downwards.
TTAAATCTCAATAATATCTATCACGAGTCTTGATAAGTGGATCACTTGATATTGAAAATCAAGGAAGGCTCTGATACCAATTGTTGGATCCCAGATTCACTTAATCAAGATTAACAATCTATTAGTGGAGTTTAGAGTTTGATGCGGAAGCGTATTAAACTAACAGATATGTTTGATAGATATTAGAACGCACATATATAAAGAAAACAGTAAAGAATGAAAAGGATTTCTTGAACAGTTACTGTTATTCAATATATAATAACAACACGAAGAACAGATTAAGAACTGTTGGTGTGTGTTAGAATATAACACTCAGATGTTTGACAATAAAGCTTGAGAGTATTAGTGATTCCTTGTGTATTCGTCCTTAGGAAGATCTCAACATGAGACTTCCTTTTATACTACTCTTAGAAGACTATGAAGTAGGTCACTGTTCCTTTCACGGCATGAATAGTAAACTGGATGGTGTGAACAGTGGACTGGATTGTGTGAGCAGTTGTTTGAGCCATGCGCATTTAATGGAGCAAATGTACTTTTGGTAAATGCATTAAATGGCGCAGACGTCTATTTTGTACCTTGCCCTATTGAGTCCACTCAGAGCTTGACACGTGTTTTGATAGTACTTTTCCATGCAAGTTGATGAACGTATCCAGTAATATCTTCCAAGTCTTCATTGAGGACCACAGAGGCTCTGTAATGAATTACAGAGGTTCTGCGGTCTGGTCCTCTGTGGAGCAGTCTTCGCCGGATTCCGAGTCTTTGGTCTTCTTTGTGCGTATGACAGAGCTTCTGTAGGAAGCCTCTACTGCTTCTGTAGCTTCTTGACCTTGATTTCTCGGTAATGTCGGCAGAGCCTCTGTAAGAGGCTTTCTTCACTTAGCCTATTTTTCACTACTTCTAAATACTTCTAGGATTAGGAAGATTGAAGCTAACATACTGTTTGCCGTATCTTTGTAACTTTCAATCTTATTGAACACCTCATTCGGAATCCCCATAATCACATATGATATTGCCTTCTTGTCAGCATCGAATCTTGATTTTTGATTAACAGTGTACTCGGAAAGAGGAACCAATCTATTATCTGGTTCTGGTGCACCTTCAACACGATAATCCTTAAGAACAGGTTTCATTAGACCATTATGAAGAGAATCTATCAAGTGATCACCATTCGATTGTCTTTCAAGGAAATCCTCAAACCTCTCTTTCCATTGTTCATACTCTTTTTCGATCAAAATCGGAGGTCTAGTATCACTTCCCAAAGAATTCATTATGTCGTTTCTATTCATCTTGAAAATTACTTGTATTGATCTTTACACAGAAAATTGAATTTGTGAAATTTTGACAAACTGTCGGGCAAAAACGTACGACTGTCGTATAGTACGTGTGCGATAGTACAAGTGAACAGTGACTGTCATACATAATGTGTACGACTTGGACTCAGCAATAGTAACTCTCGTACAACAAGTGTGCAACTTGGACCAACTCTCGTACGGACCTTATACGACTTGGTCAGGTAAACAGTAACTATCGTATGGAACTTGTGCGACTAAGCTTTGTGTACAGTAACTCTCGTACAACACTTGTATGACTAAAAATGTAGTCGGGCAAGGATCGTGCGACGGTTATGATGCTAAGTATCGTGCGACAGTTATGAACACCAAGAATAGTTACATGTACGACAATTATGAGTTTTAACGTGAAAAATTTCTAAGTGCTTAAAATTCTCAAATCAACTCCAATTGATTTGAAACTTCGTAGGGTAGGTCGCAAGGACTTTCTGAACACCTTTTGTTCAGCGAGAAACACCAAGAAACTAACAGAAATCTGCCAAATCGATCTGAACAGTAAACATATTCAAAAACTCCAAATCTGCCAAATCTTTTGATTTTGTTGTTTTGAGTCTGAATCCTTGCACGAATTGATCTAGATAATCAATTCTAATAAGTTTGTGCCTATAGCTCTATCCAAAACAGCCTCAAATCCTAGAATCCATGTAAAACCCGAAAATATCAAAAAGTGCCCAAAAACTTCAAAAATCTTCACAAATTCGATCTGCTAGGGTCTGATACCACTTGTTATCCCAATTAACAAGTAATGAAATCAAGATCTATCCAAAACTCTGTCCATCTCTCATTAACACCAAGATCAAGTAATACAATGTAGAGAGAAACTCACAGAGAGTTATAAGGATATGAATATCAAAAGTGTTAGTGAAAATGAGCTAAACTAGGCTATTTATACCTAGGCTCACAATTTACAAAATAACCCCTCAACTTGAATACAACATATAAAATTGACACTAACACATAATACACTACAAAATAGGAATACACTGCTGCTTTAGAAGCTGCAAAAGGAAAGATGCTTGGATGAAAGAGTTCATTGAAAAGCTAGGTAGATGCCTTCCATTCAGGATCACCTAGAAATCTTTTGTGAGAATGTGGGTGCCATTACGCAAGTTAAAGGACCCGAGGTCACATCAGAGTACCAAGAATCTACTCCAAACATTTAACTATATTTGGAAGAAAGTTAAAAGTGGAGATGTTAGTATTCACAAAGTTCACACAAATCATGTTTTTTTAAAGGACCCATTCACAAAACTCCTTTAATAAGCCAAACTTGAAGGGTCATGTTTGAGCTATAGGACTTCGTTATTCTAGTGATTTGGATTTAGTATTTGGATATTGGAGCAAGTTAAGCAACAAGTATAGTATTTAGTTAGATGTAAAGGATATGATCATTTACATACTCGTTGTGTTCCACATTTAGCATGTTTTAATCCTTGAATAAACCAGTTATTCTAAAATGTCCATTGTCGATCATAGTTGTGGGAGCAACCATGAAGTAAGACTAATATGAATTGGATTGGCTGACTTTTAAAGGTAAAAGTGGCAAGGTGTTGCAACCAAGTTCATAGGTACTTGTTAAGGGAACAAGTACTGGACCTGACCCGCTTCAAGATCACTTCATGGATCGTCGTCATAAGTGATTCTTGAATAAAAGGTAGTATCTTTGTATCCTTAGATCTGAGATGCATATTTGGGACTCAAGTGTAGGGAGTGTTATGCTTTGATATGGTTAACCGTTGTTCTTGAAAAAGGCAGCTATAAAGGCCATTATTGGGCATGCCATGAACTGCATGAGAGGCGTATGTAGTCAAGATGGGATTTGTTTCTCTAAATATGTTAAGAGTGAGACATTTAAGGCGCCTTACCAAAAGTTGAACAATAGATGAGAATGATTGTGATCCATGTCTCATGTTCAACATGATGTCCAAACAAAGGGATAACTGATACCACACCTTATATATATCAATTGAACCTATGAGCTTATGGGAATTGGATGTTGTTGAATGGCACTTACAATCATACATTGCTGGGGGCAGTGAGATGTTGCTAGACGTCCATCACTGTCTATATCATTCTATAATGCAATCTTGAGCAAGTGGGAGATTGTTTGTTCTATATGCTCCAGAATGATTATAAAATAATATTACCGGTAATATATGATCCTATAGGGTCACACCGAACAACAAGTAGACACCGAATTAATATTTATAAGAATTTGATTCTTGATAAATATTATTATTTCTTGATAAATATTATTAATTATATTATTGAATATAATTCTTGATATGTGATGCAAATAAAGATTCTTATTTATTAAAATAAGAAGAGTTAATATTTAACTAGAAGTTAAAAGGAGGGATTTAAAGGAGAAAGTTTAAAATAGTTAAAATGTGATTTTAACCATTTTAAACTAGAAGGGTTAAAAGTATAAAGTTGCATGGCTTTCTTTTATTTCATTGGCCATGTTGGGTGGCAATATGCACACCATTGGACCCTTTTGTGGTCCAATAGAGAATGAATAGTTTGTCTTGTGTTTTGACAAAAAGAGAGAAGACTTGGAATTTGAAAGAGATTTTGAAAAAATCACTCTCCTCTCTCCCTCTCTTGACTTCGGCCGAAAATCACCATTCTTGGTGGGTTTTTGCTTCTTCTCATTTCGAGTCTATTGTAGAGTTGAACTAGAAGCTCTCTTTTGCATCTTTCTTCAAGAAGGTACTAGCATATATTTGGTGTTGGAGCTTGTTGGTGGACTACTCTAGAGGATCTCTTGCTTGAGTTCTTGCCATCTCCATCTTCTCCAAGTAGAAGACTTTGCAAAGGACTTCAAAGGTTGTATTTTCTAATAACCCCCTATGGTTGTTTTAATCTGTCATGTTCATGCAAATGGATCCTTGGTGGGTGTTGAAGTGTTTTAATGTAGTTCAAATTTTTAAGCTTCCGTTGCAAAATGTTTTGACTTTTGAAATCGTTTTTGAACAAAATCCCAACATGTTCTACAATATATGCATTTAGCAGATTTTGGGTCGAGTTTGCTTGAAGCTTATTGTCTTACATGAGCTTCATAAACCCACACCTTCAACTAAGACAAAGGATGAAAAACTTTCATACGAAATCTTATAAGGTGTGTTGTCTACCTCTTGATTGGTGTCATAAAATACGGTTTACAATAACTAGGGCAGAAATTCCGAATTGATATAGGAATAGTACTCCTACTCATTATAGAGCGAACCATATTTAATAATGTTCGGTTCATCCTTTCGGAAACATATAATGAAGGGGTGTTACGTGTGGACTAAGTTGTGAGACTAACCCACACCTTCTAAGATGATCCAAGAGTTCTTGGTTTAGTTACTATCCTCCTATATCAAAAAGACTTTAATGGTCCTGCTGAGTTGTTTTCTTAATCTTCACTTTGAAACAACTTGACTCATATCAAATGCTTCATGCTTGTGTTTCATAAACATAACTCCAACGTTTGAAATCGTCAGTGAAGATATTGTATTATCTATCACCATATCTAGACTTGGTTTTGAAAAACCATATACATCAACATGTATCATTCTTTACAAAAAACGTTTCTCTTTTACTACAACTAGAGAAAGGACATATATTCAACTTATCAAGACTCGTATATATCAAATGAAACGTTCTCATTTGCCTTTAAAATAACACACTTTTGAAGTTGAGATATGCGTTTAATATTTACTTGATTAAGTTGACTATTTCATGTGTAGATTTGATTCAAATCACATTTGAGTCTTATGGTGTTTATATAGAACTATGTTTTAGAAAGCTTTTGAGATTCACTTTATTATTCAATTAAGAGGACTAGTTCTCGAAATAGAATAATTCATTTTTGAATATGAATATAATCGTTTCCAAAACGGTTAAGTGAATATCATCCAATCAATAAACATGCGACTGAAAAACAATAATTTAGTCAAACTAAATTTAAACATTGTTCGAAACAAAACATTGTTTAACAATACAAGCCATATGGTTTCAAAATAAAATCTCCTATAAGCTTGGTATGCAATCTTGCTTCCTTGCTTACAAGGATCACCATTTTGCTTGTCTTTCAGTCACTTACCTTTCTTGATCATCTGTAACATATTACAAAAGTGAGTTCTACACTTAGTATCAAATACACAAGTGCAAGATAGAAAGGTAAAAGTTCTATCTATCATATAAATACCTGAAGGACTTTCCTTCGTTAGAAAACTTTTATTTCACAGAAGGACAATCTCCTCTTCTATGACCAATGTTGCCACATCTAACACATGTAACTGTTACAATGGGAATATTCCTTTCAGCAGTTTCTTGCATCGTATGGAATTCTGGGACTGAAAAATTCTGGCGGCCCATATTCAAGTTCTTGACAAAAACATCAAAAAATTTGGTCAAGGATCTGAGGATCACATCTACGGTTAGCACATCGGGATAAGGATAACCAAGTTTATCCAAATAGTCAAGGTGCGTCCTTATCCTCTTAATATGGGAGCTTATATTTTGGCCTTCCTCCATCTTAGTATGGAGAAGTGCCTGAAGAGTTTTCAAGCGTTCAGAGAACACATGTCTTTCATGAAGCTCATGTAATTGGTTTATCATCTCATATGCCGTATATGAAAATATCTCCATTCTTTCCTGTAAGAATGGATCCATAGTTTCAAGCATGAGGCGTGATACATCGATTGAATCATCATTATGTTTCAACCAAGCATTGTGAGCTTCTAGGGAGGTAAGAGGAGGTTATTGAGGAAGAAGTACGAGAAATACGTATGTTTTCCTTTCATGTCTGAGAACGTGTCTCAATTTCTTAAACCATGATGGGAAATTTTGAGCGGTTAACTTTTCTTCCAAAATAAAAGCTCTTAGGGATGTGTTAATTGCAGTGTTTGCATTTTTAACCATCTACAAAATTTAACAAGGTTCGTTCAGTATTTTCAATATTTAATTTTTTAGCAAATTAATTACCCTTTTCGTTTTCTAAACATTAATTTGCATAAAATCTAGGATCCAAGTTGCGAAACAAATGAAACGGTTAGGTGACCTTTATCCCGTCCATTTAATCCAACAAGGTTGATAACGTTTATCGATTACATCGAATGTAATTCCTAGCGTTATGGGATCCATTAACAACTTATTTGTTAAAGATGGCATGTTTGATCCCATCTATGCCTTGGGTCTCTAATGCTTAGGTGACCTTTATCACAAAAGATTCCCAATCAAGCCATCCTACTTGAAACAACATGTGAAACTCACATCCATGCGGTTAGGTGACCTTTATCCCACAAAGACATAAGAATCACCTCATCCATCTCAAAACAATCCAAGTGGTTAGGTAACCTTTATCCCACAAGGGTGTCATAGTGACGTATTGAGTGTTTCTCAAAAGGACGGCATAGACATGCATTTTGAAAGGGATTTAAATGTTCTACAATTATAGTTTTGGAAAACATTTTAGTATCATGTGTTATTGCATGCATCCAATAATACATGGTACTTTATTAATTAAAATCTTTTTTCTCATCAAATGGTTCCTTTTAGTTAAATAAAATCTCTATTTTATCTACTAATTATTTGTGGTCAATTATTAATATCATATATTAACGTTTGAGTTTGACCACGATAAAAACCATTTATAGTCTCTTAATAAACACTTTTATTATTTAGACTGCGAGCTTGGTTGTGTTTTTAAAATCTCCATCTGAACTCTTTTCATCAATTTCAAAATTTTAATTTTAGTATTAAAACTCATAGTACCATATTATTGCATCCAATAATCAAGGTACTCCTTTTTAAGAAAAAGAAACTATTTCTCAAAATGAATAAATTTAAAATCTCCATTTAAAATAATTTGGTTCAATTAAAATCCAATTTTAAAGTTAGGTGGTTTTTCAATAAACAATTTTATATAAAACATAGTGTGAGTCTCAGATCCGTGTATCGAACAATGAAATCAATAGATAATAACAGAGATGTTTATGATTTCAACTGGTCATCCATATAATGCTTTCAATCAGAGAGTTTTACAATACGAGAGTAGGAAAGCAAATGAACAACTTGCCTATTTTTCTAAGGCTAATACAATATATATATATATATGACGGGCCCGTGGTTAACAAGCCCACGGCCCATTCACTAACAAGGCTTAAAATAAAGAAATACAATACAGACCCTTGACCTTTAATTCAACAGTAAATGACACTAACAATCTCCCCCTTTGAATTGAAGTTCGAGTTGGCGCCAGTTTGCAACATATCTTTTTCGTAGCGCGAAGTGTACCTCGAACATTCTGATAGCACAACGATAGTCGATGCATTCTTCAACCATTTCCAAGGCTTTCCGAGCAGTTGTTTATTCTGGATTAGGAAAATACGAAAGCCTTCAGGTTTCAGACTCGTGAGATATGATCTTTCGAAGAGCATCTTGAACTTTGAAGAGCGTGCCATCGCAGAATCTGTCTACTAGACTAAAATGCATAAATCTTTTCTCTTTCTGTTCGTTGAAGTAGAGAATCCCAAATTCAGGTTCAAGAAGCACAGCGTTCTCGGGATACATCTTCAATTCAGGAGCTTGCAGATCCGGCTTTATCAGATTTACCTTCTTTGCCCTGTTCTCGATTGCCATTTAGAAGTCCGTGAGATATGACATCATAATAGTACGGACCAGGAATCGAAGAACAACTTTCATAATTCGGAATAGCGATTGGATAGTTCTTGAGCGAAGGTCTTTCAGAATAGCGTAGAAGTCGAATGGTCGGAGGTGCTTGAAGTCGGCTTCCGAAAATCTCCATTCATTCCCGTCTTCACGTCTGACGGTGAATACATGATAAACAACTTTCATAATTCGGCCTGACTCGATGTTGAGCACTTCTGTGATCTGATGCTTGGTTCGTACTTGGCTAATTGGTAGACACCGCTTCATTGCACTTACGTACCGGCGTTGGTATTTGGGGTTGGAACTGTAAATACCAATGCAGAAGGTCGGCTCGATTGGGCGTATCTTGTGGACGAACAACTTCTTCAGAGATTCCTCCCGGTGAGGAATAAATATCGGGATCTTCTCCCAACGGATTTGTTGCTGTTGACGTGGTGGGAGATCAGAAGCTGTCAGTTGTTGAGGAGATGTTGGAATATTAGCAGTTGTGGTCTCGGGTCTTGTTGAAGTTTCAGTGGGTTGAGCATCGTGAAGGGGGGTTCCATATAAATTCTGGAGCAGGAACTGATCGTAGTCTACATTGTCATCTTCATCAGTAGGGAAGACCAAATTAACCTGGAAATTTGCGGCACTGGCGGCTTTTTCATACCATGCATCTTCTGTTTCTGGGTTGGTCTCGCAGTCTGGATCAATCATATCCAATATCGGCATATCTGATGAGTCATCTGTAACCAGTTCCTGTGTTGAACCCTCAAGCTTTTCAACCGTCGGGTCTTCATCATCTGAAATTTCCATGTCTATTACCATCTCGGCTAATGGCAACTCAGCTTCGTGTGCGTCTTCGGTTGTCGTTGCCGCAGTTGAGGGTTACGGGTGAACCACGGTTGTAGTTTCGGTGAGGATCAGGGCGGTCTCGGTTAGTCTTTGTCTTTTCTCCCCCTCGCGGTGATCAGAATCATCCTGGTCATCGTGCTTGCGTTTCAGACCGCTTGCTTGACTCTTGCAGGTATCTTCGAGTGAACGGACTCTCTCGGACAGCGTAGTGAGCGCTTGTTTGAAGTCCTTAAGAGTCGAGTCAATGGTATCCAGTCGAGTGGTAATGGATGATGAAGGAGCAGTGACCTGTGATTTCAGAACGGATAGTAGGTCTGCTTCGGTAGAGGCGTCGGTTTCGGATTGTTGGAGCAGTTGGGCTAGAAGCATCGTCTTGAGGGTGTCCACCGAGTAGGTAAGCTGAGCAGGAGCCGGTGGAGGTGTAGGGGCGGTTTCAGCTTCGACGATCTTCTCTTTTCCTTTGATTAAGCTCTTGATTTTGGCGAGCTCGGCGGCCATGTGCTGCTCCATTGCTTCGCAGACACCCTTGAGGGTGCTGTCTAGGGACCCTTGTGACACAAAGTCGGGTAAAGTAACACCAGGATCACTTAGATTGCCCGTTGAAGCATCCACCTGAGAGGAAGAGCCACCTACGTTCATAGTTGGCAATTTGGTAGCTGTGGTAGGATTTCCGTCCGATCCTCGTGTTTCGCCAGACGGAGACACTACAGACGTTCCGATCGAGTCACGAAAAGTCTCGATTTGTTGTTCCTCATCATGTGTCCTAGGCGAAGAATGTTCAATTTCAAATGGCTCTAGACTCGATGGTGCACGAAATGAAGTCGAGACCAAGGGCTGTTGGTCTCGTATTTCAACACCAGAACTCTCCGAGTGAGAGATCGGTGGAAGTTGTGCTTGATCCCCGTGAGAAACTGAAACATCCGTCTTTTGAGAGACGGATGAGTGGATAAGGGGTTGTGCAATTGCTCCGCTGGGTCCACAGAGGCTTCTTCAATACCCCGTCCCAACGTATGAGACGGGATAGCAGATGTGGCTACCCGGATATCGCTTGGTTGGGTTCGCTCAGGAGCCTCTTTATCTTTACGGCTCAATCTTTCCTGGTTCGCTTTCGAACGCAGTTCTCTCCTTTTCACATGTTCTAACTCGTCACCTAGAATTGCCTCGGGTATCCAAGTATCTCCCATAGCATGTTGGGGAGTAGAGGTAGGTGAGTAAAGTGGGATTCCTTCGGTGAAGTCCGGGTTGGGTCCGATACCATGAGGGATTAATTTCAGGCGGATGTTACGGTTCGTATCGGATGCCGTGGAGTCAGATTCCACGTTTTCAACTTGACGGGGTGGTGAAGGCGGGTCAGATAAATAAGGCTCGGAGTCACGGTGGAGCATCGGTCGTGAAGACGATGTTCCGGCTTCGCCTGTCGCCTGGGTTATGGGAATTATGGGTTGTTGGCTAGAACTGGGACGCGATTCCACTGCACCACTTACTCCAGATCCCATTCCCCGAATTCTCAACACACCCTGCCCGGGAGCCCCTACTGCCCGGGCCCTTCCACCTCTTACTCTCAGACCCTTACGTCTCTTAGGTCTAGGTCACTGGGCAGGTCCCTCCGGCACTGGCTGGACCATGGGATTCCCTAACGCTTCCCTATAAGCTACTACACTCGGTGAAGTGGGATCGGAGTGAGCCAGAAGGGCTTCGGGTAAGGGCATGGCTACTGCGTGTGAAGGGTTACGAATTACCATATATTGTAGGTGGTGAGGAGGACATATCGGATGGTTAGGACGTCGCGGTATGGCTGGGTTCGCGTCCATGTGTTGTCGCACAGCCAGAGAAAGGAAACGAGGGTAGGGGAGGAACTTCTTTTGCTTTGTCCCTCCGATGTGACAAATAGCGGTAACTAACTCCCGCCAGATGATCATTGCAGTGACAACGTGGCGGTTGTAGCACACAGCATGAAATAGTCTCAAGAAATCGTCGGTGCACTGATCAATACCTTTCCATCTGGATGAAAAACACCTGTTCAGAATCGTGAACAGTGTGTACCAGATGGGGGCCAGGTATTTCCGATTGAACGCGGAAGGACGGTTGAGAGCGTAGTTGTATCCAAGAGCTCGGACTTGGGCGCAAAGAGAATCGTCGTTGACCGCGGGGTCATAGCCTTGATGTCCGCCGGCGTTGGCTTCTGGCAGTGATAGAAGTCGGTGGAAAGAATCAGGTGTCAGCGTGAATTGCTGGTTGTCAATTTGAGCGGTGATTGTCTGTGAATTGCCGACCGTGATAACTTGGGCAGAGAACCATACTTGAAGCACATACAGCAACGGGACGTCGGCAGTGGCGGTAAGGGCCTCACGGAAAGGGTGACGCATCAGAATATCCACAAGTACTCGATGTTGTGGTTGTGGACGGAACTGAGTCGGGTCCAGGTGATGGTTGTTTGGCTCTATCTCCATGCCATGGTCAGGTTCGACTAAGGCGTTGTCAGCTGCCTCGTCTATACATTCCTCTTGAGGAATTTGTTCTTCCGGATGTTGTGGAGGATTTTGCTCCTGATCCGCCATGAGATATCTATAAAATAACCAGAGTTAGTATTTTAGGCGGAAGAACAATTATCGGCGCGTACCTTTGTGATAAATGGCTCAATTTGAGACAAATTGAGGACTGATAGTGATAAGACATGTACGGGATAGACAAAACAGGGGTGTCCAGATAGACACAAGTGTCCGGACAAAGGGTGTCCGGACAACAAAGGTTACCGGATGTCATGACAGTTTCCGGACAAAATGGACAAACCGGACAAATAGGTTTCCGGTTGACAGAGGATTCCGGACAATCGAGGATATCGGACACAACAACAATCCGGTAGTTGAACTTACCAGAAACCCTGAGGTTTCCGGACAACTAGGGTATCCGGATGGTGAGTGAGTCCGGACAAAATATCTATGTGACGAGTGATACTGGACAAAACATCTTAATGTTGAACGTGTCCGAACACGACGAATGTGTCCGAACGAGTCCCAAATCAACCAATGGAGTAAAATATAGCTCTAAACATGTATGAAAGCAATAATGTTGTATCGATTGACGCAATAGAGCACACATAATGATCTAAATCTACCAACACCACATTGAATGGACCCGAAGTCATTTGGACTCAAAAGTGAGTTTCGGATGCGTGTAATCGACCAAATTGGGAGTCGATTTGGGGTGAGAAATGAGCGAAACTTAACTACACATGATCAGTATGAAGTTTCGAATAGCATACCTGAAGTTGGAACGAGATGCGAGTGAAATCCGAGAATGGGGAGTGAGGTCGAGCAAGAGAGAAACACGAATGGTTTAGGGTTTTAGTTCGAATGTCCGGATAACTGAGATGAACAAACCCGGACGATAAATATATGTCGACCCATGAATCCCGGATAGACCACCCGGATAGGAAACCCGGGTACCCATCCGGTCCGGAAAGTCATCTGGATAGATGGGTGTCCGGACACTTTAAAATAAATCATTTTTCACAAAAAATTATAAAACCCTTAGGATTTTGAAAAACATTTATTTCTCGCTCCCCCTCAAACTGAGAATGGGGAAAACTTTCTCCCCCTCGGATATTGCAGTGGAGAGTCCGACACAAAAAAGCTTTTAGGCAATTAAAGAAAAACTGTGACGCTCCCCCTCAAATGATGAACATACGATGAAATCCACACGGGAGTGCCCACACACAATTTTTTTAACAATTTTAAGAAAAACTATGTGTGACGCTCCCCCTCAACAAATGATTAAACTAACCTGATACTGCTTTGTGCTCCCCCTGAACACATGAACACATCGTGAAAGCACATATATACATAAATAAAATTAGACGACAATATGAAATAAAAGGAAACACACGAAGAAAGAAAGTAAACAAATGAAAGCTACCTAATAAATACAGAGACTAAATCTAACCGTGTAACTGAAAAAAGTAGAATACAAGTGCGAGTAAGGGTATGCTCAATCATCAGGAGTGTAAACACCGGATGATGAGTAAACAGTTACCCGTAGATGTATGGAACTTGTAACGGGCACACAATCGGATTAAGTCTTCAGATTTAGCATACCTAACTTGGACACTAGGGTATTAAAACGTTTTTTGTCCAATGGTTTTGTAAACAGGTCTGCTAACTGATGCTCAGTATTTACGAAGTAGAGTTCGATTGTACCTCTTTCGACGTGATTCTTAATGAAGTGATACCGAACGTCGATGTGCTTGGTCTTAGTGTGTTGGACCGGGTTTCTTGATATGGCAATGGCGCTCTTTGAGTCACAGTAGATGGGCACCTTGACATACGTGAAGCCGTAGTCTTTGAGTTGCGTCCGCATCCAGATTACTTGTGAACAGCAACTTGCGGCGGCCACATACTCCGCCTCAGCAGTTGATGTTGAAACGCATTGTCGTTTCTTGGACGCCCAACTCACTAGACTATCTCCTAAAAATTGGATATGTCTCGAGGTGCTCTTCCGGTCCATCATGCAGCCCGCGTGATCCGCATCAGAATAAGCGGATAACTCAAAACCTGTCTCCTTCGGGTACCATAAACCAAGATCAGCAGTACCACGTAAATAACGAAAAATTCGTTTAACGGCAGTTAAATGAGACTCTTTAGGCTTCGATTGATACCGGGCACACAAAAATGTTGAAAAGATGATATCCGGTCTACTCACAGTAAGATACATAAAAGAACCGATCATACCCCGATACAGTTTAGTGTCCACATCCGTTCCGTTAAGATCGGTGTGTAAGTTTGTTGGTTCCTGTGTTCTGGGATTTCTGGTGTGTCGTCTGTGCTAGGAACACGAGGTACAGTTATCATGGGAACGAAAGGAGGGTTACGGATATAATAAACCAATTCTTTATATGTACCCTCAAAGAAGTGAATCATCTGTATTTTCCATTGAGGGTATTCTTCTCTAAGAAGAGTGGGAGGTTTGGTTAAGGAACCAGCAGAGAGGAAGTTGTTTGTACTCGTCATTTTTAGAGAGATAAATTATCCAGAAAGGGGTTTGAACAGTAAACTTTTCAGAGTATGAAGTGGATGCTTCGTATGAGGTTTTTAAGCTTAAAACCTTTAAGTTGAGCACTAAAATGGTGTTTTTAACCAGAATAACAGATTCTATAAATTTACCAAAGTTCGAATGAATCGAAGATGGCAGAAAAACAGAAACTGTTTGAATAATATGAAGAATAGGTTAAAAATCCAAGTTTCTACCAAAGATCATAGTTGTAGAGTGGATCCCTTGATATTAAAAATCAAGATTTGCTCTAATACCAATTGTTGGTTCCTGTTTTGCTTAAACAATGATCTTACCTTTCAGTTAGTTCAGATTTAGATATGGTGCGGAAGCGTATTTAAGAACTGAAAGATAATGTAAGGTAGAAGAACACACAATATCAAATAAACAGTATGTAAGAACAGATAAATATCTCCAAGATTACTGTATTTGATATATATTAAGAACACCAAGAACTTCAAAGGATTAACAAGAAATATGGAGTTAATGGTGTGTGTGAGAAGTGCAAAGCTTAATGATATGTGTGTATTTTCGTGGTATTAAGCTTAATAGAAGAGTTCACATGAACCTTCTATTTATACTACTCCTAAAAGGGACAATAAGGACTGAAGGTACAAAGACACTGTTCTGGAACAGTAGCTGGAAGGTACAAAACAATATTCTGGAACTGTTGCAGATACAACGTTCATTAAATGCTCTGTATTCAGCTATTGGCGGAAACCTATCAGAGTTTGACCCGTGGAGTTGTCAGGTCACGCCTTTGTATGATTGATCTTTAGAACCTTCGAATGGTAGATATTGTAAGAAGCATGTTCGTCCTTGTTAAGATCTTTTGCAAAGATCTTCTTTTTACCACAGAAGCTCTGTCAAGTATGACAGAAGCTCTGTGGTCTTGTCCGCTTAGAAGTGTCTTCTATTGCTTCTTTACTTCGGTCTTTTTGGTTAACCTGGCAGAGCCTCTGTCGAAGACTTCTGTCTTCTTGGTTACTCGGCTACTCGGCAAAGCCTCTGTCGAACACTTCTATACTTAGCCTATTTTTCACTACTTTCATAAACTGAAAGATTGGAGCTAACAATCTCCCCTAAGTAGTGAAAAATGAATAATTGAAAAGTGCATGGATTTTTAGGCTAAGTACATAATAAGAACACTTTTCTTTTCACATTTGATTATGCCAGAGGCATTTATATATGATTGTATTGAAAAGAAGATATTACATAGGATCTGTTTGACTGACTTAGACGTTGGGATCCTTGATGTCATTGAAACTTCTGCGGTCGAGTCCTTCTTATATGAGTTCGTGATAGAAGCTGATGCATGGAGTTCGGAAGTTGATTGTCGCATCGATAACCTCTATCAGTCTGTCAGCAAGACTTTGATTCATGAGCTTTGTTCCTCTGTGCTCCACTAGTATCGCTCTAAACTCTATCAAAGTACTTGTTGCATACTTCTGACAGTCTATCTCTACGAACAACTTTGATTTACCAGAAGGATCTTGAAATACTAACCCGACCCTTGGATTTGTGATGATTGACTTTGGTGTAGCAGAGGGAGGGCAGTAGTCTTCTGGTGGTTGAACGTTTAAGCTTTTCACTCCAAGATCTCGAGCCAATTGGAAATCTACCATGCTGTATAGCAGAAGCTTTTCGCGTATGGCCTTTCTAATTACCATGTAGGCTCTGCGAACTTCGTCGGTTGTGAAGTTCTCTTTCGTCAATTCCAGAAGATCAGGTAGATTATAAGGATTGAGATTCCTAAGATCTGCATCTGCAAATTGGTTCTCTGATCTGTCCTCTCTTTTGACCTTGTAGATGTTGTAAGAGAGTTTAGGCCAGGTTCTGGTTCTTGATAACTTATAATATAGGACCTTGACGATCTTGGATGTTGAGAAGACTTCGTGTTTAGGCTTGGGTTTTGTTCTGGTGAAGAGGTTTGTGAGGTCAGCACGGAAGTCAGGGTCTTGAATGGTTGGTTCTGATTGATCCATTATGCCCATTCTGCTGTATAAGTACCTGTATACGACTTCTTCCATTTGTGGTGGTGGTGGTTGAGGTAAGGTTTTGCGCAGAGCATCTAATTGGTTCTTGACTTCTGTCACTCGATCCTCTGAAGGTTTTGTCTTTGGATCCAGAATAGGAATATTTGACAGAGGTGTAGTGCCGAAAGCCCAGTCTTCTTCTTCAGGCTTTGGTGTCTTATACGCATTGAAAGAGCTCTTCATCAGTTTTTCTGTCGAAGGTTGATGCTTGGGCTTTTTCTTCTATGGTTCTTCTGTCATAATCCTGTTTCCCTTACCTTTTGCCTTCGGCTGTTCTGCTTGTTGAGATGGGGTTGCCTCTGTAGGATTTGACCCTTGAGTCTCAGAGGGCTTTGTTGTTGATGTTTCTATTGGTTTGGGGATTGCTTCTGTTGGTTCTGACACTTGAATTTTAGAGGGCTTGATTGGTGATTTAGGTTCTATTGGAGAGGTTTCAGGTGTTTTGCTCAGATATTTTCTTTTGTGAGCAATGGTTTTGGTTCTTGGGTTGGTTTTGGGTGTTGGGGAAGGTAGTTCGTCTTCGGAGGATGTCAGAAGTTGGACCTCTTCTTGGATTTGGACATCTTCTCCAAATACAGAAGAAAATTCCACAGAGGTGGGTGTTGCCTCTGTGGTCTTCTGTTGAACTGTTGTTTTGGGTACTTGGGTTTCTTCAGTAATGGATTCCACAGAGATGGTTGTTGTCTTTGTGGTTTTGTTTCTGCTTTGGGTTTCATGTTTTTGGGTTTTAGCAGGGGTTTCTTCAGAGATCATTTCCACAGAAGTGATTGTTGCCTCTGTGGACTGTTGTTGATTTTCTCCTTGGTTTTGAGTTGGGGGAATTTGGTTCAGGGGTTCTGCGGATACTGGTGGTTCTGGTAGACCTCTGCTTGCAGCTACTTCCCTTTGTTTCTCCCTTTTATTCTCCCCCTCAGGATGATCTGATAAGTCGTCAGAATCATCATCAGAGTCATCCTGACCCTTATCTGTTTTACCTTCTGCCCTGCAAGATGTATCTGGTTTCTTTAGTGGAACAGCCCCTGCAGCAATCATCTTTGCGCATAAGTCATCACAGAGGCCGATCAGTGTTTCAACCTCTGCTTCTGTGTTGAAGCGCAATCTGCCGACGCTTGCTTGAAACACTCTGACATAGTTTGCGTTGGCAGCGGTGAAAGCTCTGATGAATTCGGTCATCTGATCAAGTATTCCCTGGCCGAGTTCTGTAACTTTAGCTCTTGTCATGTAGTCAGAAGGCTTCATGGCCTGAGTATTTCTGGTTGTTTGCTATTGAACTTCGTCTAAGGCCTTCTTCAGGTCTTCAGGTGTAAGACCCTTAGATTTTGAGGATTGCTCTTTTAGTTGTTGAAGAAAGTGCTTGACAGACTCTTTGAATGCAGAGTTTGCGGCTTTTCCCAATTCAGTTGCTGCAGAGGTAGTAGTGGTGGTAGCAGTTGACTTCATCTGGGTTACGGCATTTTGCACCTCTGTGGACAGTTTGTCCATTTTGGTGTTCAGATCAAGAATTGCACTGGATGATGTTTCTGCAAAATATTTGAAAGAGCTTTGCAACTCCTTCAGTGTTTGGTTCACAGAGGTGACAAGGGTTTGGAACTCATCCCTTGATATATGTGAACTCGTTGTAACCTCTGGGGGAACACATTCGTCCCCAGAGTGAGTCTCCGTTCCTGAGACACCTTCTTTCGCCCTTGTTTTGATGTTAGGGGCGGAAGGCATTCCTTCTGATCCTCGAGCAGAAGCATCTAGTGCTTCAGACTCTACAGAAGTTCTGAGAATGACATTGTCTAGATCCACTCCAGAGGTGGGTACTAGATTATCCTTCTGTTGACTCGGAGACTTGTCTAGAGTCTCTCCGTCTTTGTGCACTCTAATCTCCTCTGAAGAGATGTTTGGATCTAGTTGTGTGTGTGTGGCAGAGGAAACAAATTCCTCTGCAAGGATTTATGTTGTGATCCAGGGCAATAGATCACTTACTACGGATGAATCCTTTAGAGAGGATTCCCCTGGAATGGTTTCCCGGGTTATTAATGGTACAGAGGACGAAAGAATTTCCTCTGTCCGGATGGTTTGGGTTGGGGTCGAGCCGTGCTGCTCTTTTTCATTATTTCCCTCTGCCACTAGACTGGCGGCAATAGAAGTGTGGGTTGCACTAGGAGTTGGTTTTAGGTGTGTGCCTCTATTAATCCAGGCATCTTTTCTTGCTTCTTCTTCTGGGAAGCATCCAACCATTTGTTCTCCATCTATGGTCTCAACCTCTGGTGCTACCATATGGGTTGAGACTTCTACCCTAGTCTCCCCTTCTTCTGTTACCTCTTCTTCCCCTGGACCTAGGGAGTCGTACATAGGATGAGTACCAAAAAGTTGTTGTACTTGGGGGTGCATAACCTGTGTAACGTCAGAGGCAGAGATTACTTTCTCTGGGCTTCTTCTGTGAATATCAAGGCCAGGTTGAAGGAAGGGGTTCTGCAGTACCTCTGGGGTCTCAGCCGGATTGTCCCTTGGAGTTTGATCATCATCATTAAGATCAGAATCAACTCCAGAGATTGTGAAAACTGGATCTTCTGGGGTGTATGTGGTTTCACGTGACAGAGCTTCTGCAGTCCATCCAGCAGTGTCAAGAGTGTTGGCAAATTCAGGACGTTGGAGGAAGTCAGATAAATCCCCATGGTGTGCATAGTTGAGAGGAGTTGGGGAAAGCACAAGTGATTTTTGGGTTTGTTCTTCTGTGATTTCTTCTGTCACCTCTTCTGCCACTGTATCTGTTGGTTCCCAGATTCACGTCGTATCACGATAATGGTAGTTAAATAGACAGCGGAAGCATTTAAATATAAAGCCATTAAAGTGAGTGATTGTATGAGACGATATGTAAACTGTGATATCAAATATAGAACAGGAATATGATAACAAGATCAAATAAGAAACGCTGCTCGTATATTGATAAAGATAACACCAAGAACAAGATCAATGGTGTATCAAGAAATCACAGAGACAATATCGTACGGGATAGTGCTATGAGGATATGACAGTGTGCTTTTACAATTGTGGAAAACTATTCTTCCAAAAGCTTACAATTGTTTGTTCCACTACCTCGCTATATATAGCCTCATAAAGTGTAGACAGTGTACTATCGTACCCTGGAATGACACGTGGAAAGTGTGTCTCCAATCTTTAGGGCATACGTGGAAAGGTGTGGACACGTATCTGACACTTTGGATTTCTACGAGACTTGGGCATAACAGAGGTCTTCACTTCATCAGAGCGTGTTATGACAGAACTCTGTTGGTCTTCGGGTATGAACAGTTCTTCTGTTGATCTTCTGCCAGAGCTCTGTTGAGCTCCGTTGGTTCCACCAGAACTCTGTTGAGTTCTGTTGGTCTTCTTTGTTGGTCTTCTAAGTCTTCTGCTTTATCTCTGTAGGTCTTCTAACTTGGTTTTATTTTCAATACTTTCATTTTACAGATACTTGGAGCTAACAATCTCCCCCTAAGTATTGAAAATAAAAAATTGGAAATGACAAGAGATTGAAAACAAAAGAACAGAGAACTTTACCCTATGTTACCCTGTGCACTATTCTTTTAAGATTTTACAATGGAAAGAACAAGTACAATCAAGCGTAATTATCTCCCCTAAGGATTCTGTCGAATCTTCTGATTAGCTAACGGAAGTCAAGCATCAGATTAATTATGTTGATGAAGGACCTTTGCTGTTCTTCCGGACACTTGTTCCTCGGGAGACTTTGAACTTTGTTTTTGAGATATGCTAGCGACTCACTTGTGTACTTATGAGCTTCAGCAGATCTGATGGCTTTCTTTGTCCCTTTCTGTTGGCAGATAAAGACTGGAGGATCTTCAACTACAGTTCCAGTTCTAAAATGTCGATAGCCCTCAAGATCTTCGTTTGGTGGTGCAATCGCCAGTTTCTCAATTTCAAACTCTATGCCTAGCTGAAAATCTGTCTGAGTTCTGAGATTGATGTGCTCTTGCATAGCTAGTTTGACTTCAGGTAAGGCTGTTCTTGCTGGAGTATATCTGTCAGAGAAGTTCAAGCAGTAGGCATGAAGCACAGTTAGATCGTACGGATTTAGAAGGACAAGATCGTTGTCGTTGAAGAATTCGTTCTTTCCTTCTGTTGATTCCACAGTGTACTCATGATAGGTCATTCTGTTGTGCTGGAACTTCTTATGCTTGATGTCTAGGATTCTCTTGATACTGAAGTGTGAGTTGATGTTTCTGTTCAGATTGGACTTGTTTCGGATGAACATCCGCCTTGCTTCAGTAATGGTGTTTATTCTGATTGGGTTAAGGTAAGGATTTATGGGTACGGCATTTGCAGGAATGATATCTCTGTCAGCATAAAGAAATGCAAATACCGTTTCCAAGGCAGGTTTATCGGTGTGTTGGGTGGATGATTCTGGGTTTTGTTCTGGTATCATTGGGTTTGGGTCTTCATGAGTTTCAGCCATAAGAGTATCGATATGAACATATTCTTGAGCAGCTTCTGTTTGGCTTTGTTCATCAGCAGAGATTGGGATTGATCTCTCTGGTTCAGTCCTTGGTGAAGTAGGAGGGGTATCCAGGCAGATAATCTCTGGTGGTTCTTGTGTTGACTCTTCTGTCGGTTTGATGACTCGATTTTTGAACATGTAGTCGAATTCCACCGTAGGTATATCTTCTTCTGTTATCCCCATATCTTCTGTCCCGGCCTCTTCTGTTAATTTCTCTTTGCCTCTTTCAGTAGGCATTTCAGCCTCTCTCTCTTCTTCTTTATCTGTCTCTGTTTCTTTCTCCTTTTCTTTCTCTTTCTCTGTCTCTTTCTCTTTCTCTTTCTCCTTCTCTTTCTCCTTCTCTTTCTCCTTCTCCTTCTCCTTCTCCCCCTTTTGTTGACCCGAGGACTCACCCAAATTACTATCTGATGCAGCATCGTGGAAATCATCATCATCAGAGGAGTCTTCATCAGAGAGTCTGGAGACAATGGGTGAGAATTGGTCAACAAACTTACGTCTTTTGCCAAAAGGCTCTCCCTCTGGTGCTTTCTCAGCAGATCGTTTCTGTATGACAGATTGTAAGATTGCATCTGTGAAAGTAGGAACTGCTTTCTTCAAGGTGTCTTCCACTTCTGCTGCAGCACCTCTGATTTCCTCGACTTGGCTCACAAAGTTGAATTTGTGGGAGTCCAGTGATTCCTTCACAAGTGCTTTTGTTGCCTGGGCTATCATGACAAATTTGGACGAGATTGTCATCATTTTCTTTACGACGTCCCTTCTGAAGTCGCCCATTTGACCGACTGTCATTGGCAAACTGTTTGGGTTGGGGCTGGAGATGTTAAGAGGATCAGCATCTGACGTTGTGGCTTCTTTTATGGATTTCTTAACAGAGTTATCAATGAGCTCTGTCAAGGTTCTGATGTTGGATTCTGATAGGATAACTGTTGGGACTGGCAGAGTTCTGTTCATTTGAGCTGTATGGTTGTCGATCACAAGTCTTTTCAGGTCAGCTACTTCTGCCGATACCTTTGTGTTCTCTTCTGCTCTGACAGTTCATAGATCTGCTATCTCTGTAGCCAGTCTGCCAATTTCCTCTCCTCTTGTCTGTTCAGCTTCTGTTCTGATCCTTTCAGTGTCAATGTATTTCTGATGAAGTTCGGCATATTTCTCTGACAGTTTCTCCAGTTCGTCTCTGAGAGAAATATTTTCCTTAAGGATCAGTTTCTCCTTTTGAGAATTGATAAGTTTATACTCATTCAAGGAGTTGTTGATACTATCACAGAAGCTTGTGAACTCTGTTTTGTGACAGTGTCAACGGGGGTAACCCTGGTACCAACTAATGGATCCAGTTCTGCCTCGAGTTCAGAGGCGCCTGCATCAAGAGTTGTTTTGATGTTGGCTCTTGCAGGACTTCCACCCGATCCTTGATGTTCCTTTTGAGGGGAATCACCTACAGGTGTTCTGATCAGAAGTTCCTCCTCCAGCTCAGGTTCTGAGGAAGGAAATCTGATATGATGAGAAGCATTTGGATCAAGCAAATGTTTCCCTTGTTCAACTATGGTCTCATACTGTCCCTGAGTCGGACAGATGCTACGTGAGATTACAAAAATCTCGGGTCTATGTTGTGTTCCGACTACATGAGCCATAGAGGCGTCATTATGTGTAGGTGACCTGTCGATGTTCTGGGGCGAATGAACATCACTAGCAAGACTAGCTTCCCCGGCTTCGTGCGTACCCGAGGCATGAAGAGTTGCCTCTGATGGGTCTGGCTGGTTAAGGTTCGAGGTGTGCACCTCTGTTTCAATAGTCCCTTGGTCTTGATCACCAGGATTAGGTAATGTGGTAGCACTGGGAGTTTGGTTAGGATCTCGCACAGATGTGTCAACTTGGACATCTTGTTCTATACTCACATTTCCCTCGGTTTCTAGGGTTTGAGAATTCTCTGGTGAGCTCTCTATCTCATGAATCTCTACACTGCCAGAAGGGTGCGATCTCTCTGTCACCACTTCTGCAGTCTCTTCTGCTCCCTCTTGAACAGTCTCCCTAGGGGATGCTCTGTTCACTACTTCCTCCTCCATTACTCTAGAGGAAGACCCCACTTCGGGTACTCTGTCCTCTGGTCTATTTTCTTCTTCTTCTATTTCCTCACTCGCACTCTCCACAGAAGGCTCAGAACCTATATATGATGGGGTTCTCACCTCAGGTTCTTGAGGTTGAGCAGCAGTTCTATAGTTTTGGATAGAGATGTGGGTTGGATTGATCAGAGCAATCATTGTACCTGGAATTCTTCTGATGAAAGGGTAATCTCCTGAAGTTGTTGGTTGGAATCTTGCCATGGTCCAGACAGGAGTAGAACGACCCTGATGTGTCAGTTCCAGTCTGTCGAATGCCCTTCTGATCACCAAACTGATAAAGCGAGGAAACTTGATGGCTTTAAGGGATTTGTGTCTTCCAACTTCTCCACCTCTGGCTAGAGCAGTGGTTTTAGTGTTGACAGCATCTAGAAGTGCATTGTAGAGGATCCCTGCATAGTTGAAGTTTCTGTTGAAGAACAGACCATACATGATTTCGAGGATTTCAGTGCTCGCTTGGTCTTGACTGCCGGATTTGCAGGTGAGGGTTCTGTTGAGGGTTGAGAACATGAAATTCCACATTTGTGGTAGATTTTGTCTTCTGAAGGCTCCTATTTTCTCTAACTCTTTGTTGTAACCCAAAAACTTCACGAAGTCGAGAAGAACAGCAACAGAAGGTGGTTTCTCATAGGCATCAATACCTAGCTGTCTTTTAATTTTCATCCCAAAAGTTCTTCTGAGAGTTCTTTCACGAATCCTTATTGTTCCTGATCCTCCATTACCAGAGTTGACACTTCCGACTATTCCGCTTCTGACGCCGTCTTCAATGTATTGGCATGTGGTCCACCATTGTTGGACATATATTGCAAGAAGATGATCGTCAAAGGCTGTTAGGGCTGTAAAAACTTATGAGTTTCGGAAAAACTCAATATAGATGTGGTAAAGGGGTAAATAGAGTGCTGGATTGGGATCAAAACGGTAGTTGTTATCAGCCAACTCGTATGGTAGAATAACGATGTTATCTACGGGTTCGTTGTTACTGGAATCATCAGAGTTCTGGGGTTGGTTTTCGGGTTCAGCCATTGTTGCAGGTTAGGGTTATTCTTGAGAACCACAAGGTATAGGTTTCTGAGAGGGAAAAGATGAAGGGTTTGAAATGGTTGTTAAGCGTAAGAGTGAAATGGGTTGAAGTTGGGTGTTTATACGGGAAACATGTGGGTGGGGAAACAACGTAGGGACTGTAGGCACTTGAGTGTCAGAAAGTGGAACGGCCTGAACAGTGTATCGTGGGAACACCTAGTGGTTTGTCTTTCAATCAGAGGATGCCACGTAAGATTTTGTTCTTACAATCGTAGGACAAGTAAACCGTCACGGTTAGAGATATGCGGGTGACAAGTGGGTGATTTTCAAAGAATGACCCGCTTCTCTGCTGACGTGTTTCTGATGATGGGGCAGAGAAACTAACAGAGCTCTGGTGGAGCTCAATTTTTTTTTTAAGCTCATATTTCTCTGTTGAAATGATCTTTTCAACTTTGCTCAGTGACCAATCATGTTTCACCTTTACCCAAAAACATTTTAAAATTCTGTATCTGATGTGAAGAATCAAAGAACAAGGACATAATTGACCAACAATTTTCAACAGAGATCTGATGAGGAACAACAGAGGCTCCAGTGAGAATATCAGGGTTCTGCTAAGTTCGACTTTCTCAAAAGAATTTCATCAGAACAGGTTTTCCCTCCTTCAAAAAGATTTTTCTTTCAAGATCAAGAGAGCCAAGTCATATGAATTTGAAATCAGATTTTTTTTTTTTTTGACTTGCTCCCCCTAAAACCATGCATATTTTCTTTTATAAGCTCCCCCTAGAAATATGAGCTTAAAAAAAAACTTGCTAAAAGAAATATTTACAGAGATATATACAAACGAATTCACTGGAAGCTTGTTGAAAAAGTATGTTTTACAGAGCTCTGGTGAATGACAGAGGCTCTGTTGAACTATCATACCCAACTATTTTGACAGATCTCTGGTAGGAACATCAGAGTTCTGTTGAGTGATAAATAGTGTTAGGACATGTTCAGCATACCCAATTTGCTGATTAAGAAGTTAAATCTCCTTTCATCAAGGGATTTTGTAAAAAGATCAGCAAGTTGGAAGTCTGTTGAAACGAAATACATTTCAATAGTCCATTTTTCAACATTATCTTTTATGAAGTGATACCTTATATCGATATGCTTGGTCTTTGAGTGTTGAACTGGATTAGCTGTGATTGCTATTGCGCTTTTGGAGTCACACAAAATTGGAATTCTGTCATACTCCAAGCCGTAATCCTTGAGTTGAGTTTTCATCCAGAGAACTTGAGAACAACAACTAGCAGCAGCAACGTATTCTGCTTCTGCTGTAGAGGTGGACACGCAGTTCTGTTTCTTGGATGTCCAACTTACTAACTTCTCTCCAAGAAATTGACAGCTACCAGACGTACTCTTTCTGTCGTTCTTGCATCCTCCATAGTCTGAATCTGTATATGCTACAAGCTCGAAACCAGAATTCAGAGGATACCAGAGACCCAAAAATTGAGTCCCTTTCAGATATTTAAATATGCGCTTGACGGCAGAGAAATGCGAAACTTTAGGATTAGCCTGAAATCTAGCACAGAGACACGTTGCAAACATTATATCGGGTCTACTGGCAGTTAAGTACAGAAGTGACCCTATCATACCTCTGTAGCTCTTGACATCTGTTGGTTCACCATTAAGGTCAGGGTCAAGCTTAACTCCAGTGGCAATAGGAGTTTTCATTGAATTTGAGTTGTGAAAATTGTACTTTTTCAAAATGTCAGAGATATATTTGGACTGACTTATGAAAGTCCCTTTGTCGGTTTGTTTTACTTGTAAACCAAGGAAGAAAGAAAGTTCTCCCATCATGCTCATTTTGAATTCACTTTTCATCAAATCCTCAAACTTATCACAGTACTCTTGCCGTGTTGACCCAAAAATAATGTCATCAACATATATTTGTACCAGAAGTATATCATTCTTGTATCTCCTAAAGAATAGAGTTTTATCGACAGTACCTTTCTCGAAGTGATTAACCAACAGAAAATTGGACAGAGTTTCATACCAGGCTCTGGGAGCTTGCTTAAGCCCATACAGAGCTTTGTCTAGCTTGTAAACGTGGTCTGGAAACTCCGAATTTTCAAAACCAGGTGGTTGCTGGACATAGACTTCTTCTTGTAGTCTGCCATTTAGGAAGGCAGATTTGACGTCCATTTGGTAGACCTTGAAACCCTTGTGAGCAGCATAAGCTAAGAAGATTCTGATTGCTTCTAGCCTAGCCACAGGAGCAAAAGTCTCGTCATAGTCAATTCCTTCTTCTTGACAATATCCTTTTGCAACCAGACGGGCTTTGTTTCTGATGATAATCCCATCTTCACCCTTCTTGTTTCTAAACACCCACTTGGTTCCAATGGCTGATTTGCCTTTTGGGAGTGGAACCAAGGACCAAACTTTATTTCTCTCGAATTCAAGAAGCTCTTCTTGCATAGCTTCGATCCAGTTTGGGTCTTCAAGTGCTTCAGAAATTCTTTTCGGCTCAATCATGCTCAAAAAGTTAACAAAGAAAGCTTCGTTGATTGTAGCCGATCTTGTCTTGACACCATCTTCAGCAGCACCAATTATAAGATGTTGGGGGTGATCCTTAGTCCATTTTGTCATGGGAGCATGGACAACGGGAGGGGTTTGTGCTTCAGATGAGAAAAGACGATCTTCAGCAACAGAGCTCTGAGGGTTGGTGCCAGGGTTCTGTGGCACACAACTCTGAAGAGTGGCCTCATTGCTCTGTGGATTGCCAACAGGGCTCTGCGAAGGTGAACTTTCAAGCAGGGAGTTTCTGCCGATATTTGTTAGCAGAGGTGATGATGGCTCTTGTGTAGGTTCTGGTTCTGGTTGTGGTTCCTCGTTTCTCTGAATTATACCTGTAGACAGAGAAGTAGATGGTGAAATATTGGAGGGACCAGTAAGAGTTGTACCTGTCAGATTTTGTTCTGTTGAACTTTGAGCTTGATCTCCTCTGTTGATGTTGACAGAGGAATCATCATCATCATCGAAGAAATCGTCGAATAGGAGATTGATATCTTCTTCCCTTGATTTTGAAGAACTAGGCTTTTTCTGTTCTGTTGGTGTCCCCTATGTTGATTTGCGATCAGAGGTACTTGATGTACTTTCATCAAAGGACACGTTCACGCTTTCTTGAATGACGCGAGTTCTGGTGTTGTAGACTCTGTAGGCTCTAGAGGTCAGGGAATAACCAATAAAGATTCCTTCGTCCGCTTTCTTGTCAAATTTACCCAGCTGTTCTCGGTCGTTCAAGACATAACATTTACACCCAAAAACATGAAAATATTTCACGTTTGGTCTTCTGTTATTGATGAGTTCATAAGGCGTCTTTTTAAATCTTTTCACTATTGCAGCTCTGTTTTGAACAAAACAAGCGGTTGAGACTGCTTCTGCCCAAAAGTTGATGGGAAGGACAGAACCGGCCAACATGGTTCTGGCGGCCTCTACCAGAGTTCTGTTCTTTCTCTCCACTACGCCATTCTGTTGTGGAGTTCTGGTAGCTGAAAAGTTTTGGGAAATTCCTTCTTCTGATAGATAAGAATCTATTCGAGTATTTTTGAATTCTGTCCCATTGTCACTTCTCAACTTTTGCACTTTTAGTCCTAACAGAACCTGTATCCTTCTCAATAAACTTATCAGAATTTCTGGGACATCAGATTTTGCTCTGATGAACTCAATCCAAGTATACCTAGAATATTCATCAATAAGCACAAGAATATACTTCTTGCCAGACAGACTTTGCACAGAGATTGGACCACAGATATCCACATGAAGCATATGCAAAGGTCTTAAGCAATTGTGATCACTCATGGTTCTGTGTGAGGATCTTTTCATTTTTCCAAACTCACAAGCAGAGCATAGATGGTCTTTGTCAAATTTCAGCGAAGGAAGACCTTTTACCAAGTTCAATTTCACGAGTTTGTCAAGATTTGAAAATTTTAAGTGAGCAAATCTTTTATGCCAGAGCCAGGCATCTTCTTTGTTCAAAGAGACTAAACAGAGTTTCTCTGTTGTAGTTCCCTGGTTTGGATTAAAATTCATTTTATAAAGATTGCCTTTTATGTCGGCTCTTAAAAGTTCTTGACCAGACTCAGAAAGTAATAATGAACAAAACTTCTTCCTGAAATTGACATCGAACCCATGATCACAGAGTTGACTTATACTGAGAAGATTATGATTTAATCCTTCAACATAAGCAACTTCGGAAACTGAAACACCACCATTTACCAGAGTACCATAACCTCTAATTTGTCCTCCATTGTCTCCTCCAAAGGTGACTGCACTTCCTTTTTTGTTCTTGAATGAAGTCAGCAGCTCCTTATTGCCTGTCATGTGCCTGGAACATCCTGAATCTAGGTACCGGATCTGCACATGAGGCTTCTGCAAGACAGATTAGTTTCTTTTAGGTACCCATTGCATGATGGGTCCTTTCTTGTTAGGCTTTGATGGGTTAACAGTCTTTCTTACAAGCTTTACATTCTTTGATGTTGTGCCAGAGGTTTTCTTCTGTGTGGTCTGATCAGTCTTGGGATTTATCATCTTTTGTGACTGATTCAGAACACAGTGAGGTCCACTCATATGATTTTGCAGTTTTCTTAACAGATGAACACAATTGCAATTGATGGAACATGAGGATTGATGCAAGTTGTTATTCAAGAATCGTTTATTAGATGGAGTTTGATTCTGAAAAGCTTTAGGACCATGCATTATGTTTGAACTATTTTTTGAGACAGATTCTCTTTTCTCAAAATTGATATCTTGATTTCTACCAGAATTGGAAGTATGTCTGTCATTTACTATCCATTTTCCCTTCTGTTCTGGTGTAAATCTGATTGGTTTAAAAGTTGGAACAAAGGTGTTGTTAAGTAAAGTACTTGCCTTCACCTTACCTTTTACTTCTGTTGAGTTAGAAGCAAGAATTCTAAATTCTTTGTTATTAAACTCAGTTACCGGTATAAATCTTGATTGTTTCTTGAAAAATGATATGTCTTCTTTTAAATCAAAGGATCCAGCCGGTATCTGTTTAGGTTTGTGCAAAGCATTTGGTTGAGTACAGAAAATTTGCTCATCTACCTCAGGGTCAGAGTCACTGTCAGAGGCTAGAAAGTCTCTGGTGGCTCTGTTGGAGGTGTTACTCACAGAAACAGGCTTTGTAGAATCAGGTTTTGCAGTTTTAAACCTTCTCATCTTGGGTTTTAAAGCATCAGAAACAGCATTTTCTTTAAGAACTTTCATGAGATCTTCTTCAAAAGATGTTCTTATCGTTTCAGAAGTAGGAGAGAAGACTGGTGCTTCAGGGTTGAGCTTGCTCTGTGGTATTTCAACAAAGGATTCAGCCTCAGAAGTGACAGGCTTCTGTTCCTTGAAAGAATTAAAGTTGAAAATCTCTTTTGGATCCAGACTTTCGACAGAGTTAGGAATTAAGATTCTAGCTCTTCCTTGATCAAGAATAAACTTTGAAGATGGTTTAAGAACCTTGTCATGATCCTAGGAGTCATAGCTGACATTCCTAAAGTCAAGCCTTTTCGTCCTCTTGTAAACGTCCGAGGTTTTAATTCTTTTGAAAACAGCATTACCAGAGATAACATTCTCTTGGATTTTCCCAGCACAGAAAGTAGTCAACAGAGATGTTTTCTTCTTTCCGTTCCAGGGAGCAAGGTCTGAGAAACCAAGACCTTGCGTATCCATCTGAGAATTTATCTTAACATGCACATCCTGTGCATCCTGATACTTTTTGATTTGAAGTTCTTTTCTCTGTAGGGACTGATGTAAGATTTCCCTTTCTTTTTGAAAAAAGTCTTTTAAAGCGACAGAGTTAAGTCTTTCATTCTCAGACTTCTTCATTTCTTCGGTTTTCTGTTTTAACAGATTTTCGTACTCTTTAACCTTTTTAGAAAAAGTAATTTTCTCTTTCTGCTGTAAGATCTCTAACTCAGATTTCTCCTTGAAGATATCTTCCTTTTCTTGTTCCAAGAGAGTTTTCTCTCTCTTGTAGAAGGACAGATCCTTCTGAGCTAGCTTTCTTAGCTCTTTTTCCTCAGAAAGCTTTTGTTTCAGTAATTGAAATTCCTCAGTTAATTGCGAAACATGCATTTCCAGTTCTGAGTCAGACTTGGATTCGGAGGAACATACCTTGGCACTGGGTTTAATGGTCTACAGCGCTCTGTCGTCTGGCTCTGTTACAGTAAGAGCGAATGCATGAGCTATATCTTCTTCTTCTGTTCTCTCTATTCGTTCTCCAGTCATCCAGTCAACCTCTGTCATACTTTCATCATCTACAGCAACATTGGCTTGCTCTGGTTCATCATTAGAGGATGAGTCAGAGATCCAATTCTCCATCTCGGCGACATAACTCCTTTCTCTGTAGTTGTACTTGTATTTGTTCTTGTAGTAGTCTTGATCTTTTACAAGTTTTCCTCTACAGTTAGCAGAGAAATGGCCAGGTTTGCCACATCTGAAACAACGACCATCGTTTTGGTTGATGGGTTGTGCAGCATCAGTCTTTTGTGGACCAGGAGCGTTGTACTTCTGTTGAGGTTGAGGTCTCTGTTCTGGTGATTCTGTTGAGGTGTAGTATAACTTCTGTCACCTTTTTCTTCTCTTTCGTACCTTTTTATTCTGTCAAATGTCCTGTTGCCAAATCTCTGGGTAAATTGTTGAGTTATTAACGCAAGAGATTTAGCAAAGGCATTTATATCACTATCCTCATCTGATGAACTCCTTTCATCATCACTTTCTGCAACCAAGCTCTTCTTCCCTTTCTTTTTCTCTCTTTTCTTATCTCTGCTAGGGCCATCTCTGTTGAGTTTCTCTTTTGCTGAGTTCTTAGATTCTGAAATCAAAGCGATAGGACATGCAATGGTGGATTTGCCTTTTTGCTTGACAACATCCTTCTCTTGTGCGGCCAGAGTGCCATACACATCAGTAAGAGACCATGCATCTAAGTCCTGATTAGCTTGTAAAGACATGGACAGATTCAACCATTCATCATTTAAACTTTTCAAAAACAGAACATTGTTATCTTCCTTCGACCTAACAACCCCACACTTTTTACATTTGTTAATCAGAATATTAAATCTGTTGTAGGTCTGTTGTAAGGTTTCCGCAGGAAGTGCCTTGAAATCATTGTATTCATTTATACACTGGGTCCTTCTGTTCTTTTGGGTTTTGATACCACCCTCAAGTTGATTTAGAAGTTGATCCCAGATTTCCTTGGCAGTAACACATGAGTCTAGTTCTTGAAATATATCGTTCGGAATGGCCATAATCAGAAGTCTCACTGCTTTAAGGTCATTTTCCATTTTGCTCTTTTCTTCCTCGGTAATCCCAGTGGTTTTGGGTTCGAAGTGAGCAGGAATCTCATCAGTGGTTTCTGTTGCGGGTACACGTGGGACATAAACCATGGGTTGGAATGGTCCATTCGTGACAGATCGCATTAAGTCCTTATCCATTCCATCAAGGAAGTTGACCATCCTAATCTTCCATTGAGGGTATTCTTCCCTCAGAAGAGTAGGAGGCTTGGTCAGAGAACCAACAGTATAAATGGCGTTGATGTTTGCCATTTTTTGAAAAGAAAACAGAGTATGAGAGTTTCAAATGGTCTATAATGAGAATAAGCTAAAGTATGAGGAACAGTAACCAATGAAATAGTAGAACAGATGTTTTAATCTAGACTGGAAAGCTTAGTATGATATTAAATGAACTGAGAAGATGTAAAATACTTTAAGCAGTAAAACAGAGTATAATGAGGCTTTTAAACACACACACAATCAACAACAGTGAATCAACCTTGGTAGATTGGATGCCTTGATTTGAGCAAATCAAGCAAGCTCTGATACCAATTGTTGGTTCCCAGATTCACGTCGTATCACGATAATGGTAGTTAAATAGACAGCGGAAGCATTTAAATATAAAGCCATTAAAGTGAGTGATTGTATGAGACGATATGTAAACTATGATATCAAATATAGAACAGGAATATGATAACAAGATCAAATAAGAAACGCTGCTCGTATATTGATAAAGATAACACCAAGAACAAGATCAATGGTGTATCAAGAAATCACAGAGACAATATCGTACGGGATAGTGCTATGAGGATATGACAGTGTGCTTTTACAATTGTGGAAAACTATTCTTCCAAAAGCTTACAATTGTTTGTTCCACTACCTCGCTATATATAGCCTCATAAAGTGTAGACAGTGTACTATCGTACCCTGGAATGACACGTGGAAAGTGTGTCTCCAATCTTTAGGGCATACGTGGAAAGGTGTGGACACGTATCTGACACTTCGGATTTCTACGAGACTTGGGCATAACAGAGGTCTTCACTTCAACAGAGCGTGTTATGACAGAACTCTGTTGGTCTTCGGGTATGAACAGTTCTTCTGTTGATCTTCTGCCAGAGCTCTGTTGAGCTCCGTTGGTTCCACCAGAACTCTGTTGAGTTCTGTTGGTCTTCTTTGTTGGTCTTCTAAGTCTTCTGCTTTATCTCTGTAGGTCTTCTGACTTGGTTTTATTTTCAATACTTTCATTTTACAGATACTTGGAGCTAACAGTATCCTCTGCAATTGTTTGCATAGGAGACAGAGGTTTCCCAGTTCTCTTCTTGCTCTTTCTCCTCTTTGGTTTAGGTGCCCCTTCCTCTGAGGCTTAGGATTTTCTCTTCTTTTTGTGCTTTAGAGGAAAGGGAGGTGCAGATGGTCCAACCTCTGTTGCATGAGGTGGAGATTGTTGAGCTTTGACAGCAGAAGTTGAAGTACCCTCTGTGGTTTTCCTCTTTGTTTTCTTTTTAGGAGTTGAGGCAGAGTAGATGGATTTCCTCTGAGCGAGGAACTAGGTTTGAACTTCTTCATGCTTCTGGAAAGCCTTAGCCCATTCTTCATCTGTCATTATTTCAACTACCCTAGTTTCTAAAGGCACACCTAAACGCGGGGGTGTCACACGGCTCGGTTCTGGAGTCCTATGATCGCGTATGTAAGCTAACCTTAGGGTTTCATCTGTAGCATATCCAGAAGTCTTGATGGCAGAGGTCTACAGAAAGGATATCCATCGACGTGCTCAGTTGGAACATTTTTTGTCATGGCATATATTTTGGCAGTTGGACCTTCTAAAGACCATTTTTCTAGAAGGAGTAGGGGCTCCAGAAGTACTCCAAGAATTCGTTGATACTGCAGAGGAGGTAGAGATGATTTTGAGCGTACTTTGGCTTTCTGGTTGGAGATTTTTCTGTTAATGGTATTTATCATTTCTTGCATCATCAAGGTCGAGTAGTCCAGAGGCAGATCATAATATACCCCGTACATTATGGATAGAATCTGATGGGAGGTTTGATCTGGAATACCGATTTTGCCAGTGAGGCATCTGTTTAGAATTGAGAAGAGGGTATTCCACAGAAGGGGTAATCGACCTCTTCTGAAGTCGTTCCTTTTTCTTAGGGTTGTGTTGTACCCTAACATTTCAACAAATCTACATAGTTCTTCGTCTGTCGGTGCTTCAGCGTAATTCTTTATACCTAGCAGACCTCTGGTTGGAAGACTAAACTCAAGTGAGAACATCATCTATTGAACTTGAGTTCCATGTGTTGGGTTTTATCAGGTTTAGAAATGTAGCCCTTGATTTGTCGGTCCGCTGGGTCATATCTGCTGCTTTGCCAAAATTGGTTTAGATATCTTGCTGGTATTTTGCTGACAATTTTTGTCAACAAGGTGAAGAGGTAATGTTTCTCCAAAATGTGAAGGAGAATCGCATGAGATTCCCCAAAATTGGTTCTTGAAGGAACAAGATAATAGTTGTTGGGTTTGAGAGGAAGAACACTTTCAAAGTGTTCATTTGCGATGAAATTTTTCTCGTGGGTGGTTGGAGAGAAATTTGCTTCATCGCCAGAGTTATCTTTTTCAAGGTCTGCGGCTATATTTGGATTTTGGGAATGCTCAGATTGAGCAGGTGAGTTTTCTTGAATAGGGGAGTCTTCAAGAATGTTGGAAGAAGATGCCATTGTTGTTTATCTTGAAGAAAGAGAATGAAAAATAGGTAGGTTGCAGGTTTTGCACGGTTCGCCGGAGAAGAAGATGATAGTTCGTAAAGGTTTATGAGGAGTGGTAACTTGAGTTTTATAGTGAGAGGTAACGGTTAGAATTCTGAAGAGGTAAATATATGGAAGTGAATAAAATTTGGAATCTGTACTCGAGTGTAAATGGCTGGTTTCAACTTTCCAGAAGAACGTGTGCCATGTACGCCCAATGAAAATGAGACACGTCAGCAGTGTTAGAGTATGACAGGACGTCGTGCGCGGCCCATTAATGCTTGGCGTGTGGGTTTCCGTTCCTCCACATAATTTTCACTCGCAGTAAAAATAGCCATTACTGTTACAGAGTTTCTCAATTTTGAAAATGATAGAAGCTCTGTTGAGATAGAGCTCTGTTGTTTGAAACTCTCTTTGTATCCTCTGTTGCTTGCACCTTTTACCAAAAATGTTTGAAAAGCATTGGAGAGGATCGATAGATTTATAGTAGAAATTTCTTTCACAGAGGTTATGAAGCTCTGTCAGAGCCAGCAGAGGCTCTATGAGATGAAATTTCTCATATCTAAAAATCTATTAAACTTTTTGATCATACAAGTTTTTAATTGGTTTTGACAATGTTTTTAGGACCTATTTGGAAGTTGGTGTCCTAGAAAATTGTTTGTTAAGAGGTTTTGTGCGAGAGATTCTTTTAAAAGCCTGTGTTGGTCAACAGAGTTTCTTTAGTGGAATGGGCTCTGTGACCAACAACCTTTTAGAATCTCAAAGTGTGCATTTGTGCGAAAGAAATCTTTTGAGATGACATTCAAACCGATCGAAAGAGTTTAAATTTACGATCATAGAGATTTTCTCTGGCAGAGGCTCTATGATCTCAAATTTCTCATAACTCAAAATTTATGCATCCTTTTGATCATTTGAAGTTTGAAATGTTTTTAACATTGTTTTTAGGACAAGTTTGGAAATTTGTGTCCTAGAAAACTGTTTTAAAAAACTGTTTGCATGAGATACTTATTTTTGACTCTTCTGACCTCGGCTTAGTACCTGACTTCTGTGGATAATGTCGATCGAAATTCTTCTTTGGCTCCCCCTTGAACTGTCAACTTCTGTAGATCAGTTCAAAGTCTCCTTCTGCTCCCCCTTGACCTATGCTTGGATCAAATAAGATAAGTTGTGCATATAACATAGATCAAGATTTTCAGAGGTTCTGTAAGGACTGTCAGAGGTTCTGAGCAATCCTATAGAAGCTATGTTGAGTATTGAACACTTGGTGATTGAGAATTTACATGCGGAAGTAAAATAAAGTAAATAAAACAACAGAAACATGTATATATATATTTACAGAAGATTTAAGTTATACTTGCAGAGGTTTTAACTCATGTTTATCATTCCTAACTTACCCACCAAGAAAATAAATCTTTTCTCATCTAGTGCGTTGGTTAATAAGTCTGCAAGCTGGTACTCTGTAGACACGAAGTGCATTTCGATTGTCCCATATTCAACATGGTGTTTTAGAAAGTGGTAACGGATGTCGATATGCTTTGTTTTAGAATGCTATACTGGATTGGCAGAGATTGCTATGGCGCTCTTTGAGTCACAGAAGATGGGAATCTTGAATATGATGTGGCCATAGTCCTTAAGCTGAGTTTTCATCCACAGAACTTGGGAGCAACAGCTAGCAGCAGCAACGTATTCGGCTTCTGATGTAGATGTGGATACGCAGTTCTACTTTTTAGAGGTCCAGCTGACTAGTTTACCACATTGGAATTGACAACTCCCAGAGGTACTCTTTATGTCGAGCATGCATCCTCCATAACCTGAATCTGTGTAAGCTTTAAGACCAAAACCAAAGTTCTTTGGATACCAGAGGCCAAGATTTTTGGTCCCTTTGAGGTATCTGAAGATCCTCTTTACAGCATTATAATGGGATTCCTTCGGGTTAGCTTGATATCTTGCACAGAGGCATGTGGCATGCATTATGTCAGGTCTACTTGCAGTTAAGTATAACAGAGACCCAATCATTCCTCTGTAGAGCGTGCACTCTATAGGTATGTCAGAGACATATTTAGCTTGATTTATGAAAATTCCCTCTGATGATTGTTTTACTTGGAGTCCGAGGAAGAAAGTTAATTCTCCCATCATACTCATTTAAAACTCACTCTGCATGAGTTTTTCAAACTTTTTGCACTCTTCTGTATTTGTAGACCCAAAAATTATGTCGTCCACATATATTTGTACAAGCATAATTTCATCACATTTTCGTTTATAAAATAAAGTTGTATCCGTCGTACCTCTGTCGTAACCATTATCGAGAAGAAAGGTAGAAAGTCTTTCGTACCATGCTCTTGGAGCCTGTTTCAGTCCATACAGAGCTTTGTCGAGGTAGTACACGTATTTTGGGTACTTAGAGCTTTCAAACCCTGGTGGCTGTTGGACGTATACTTCTTCTTGGATTTCGCCATTTAGAAAAGCAGATTTTCGTCCATTTGAAATACTTTAAAACCTCTGTGGGCTGCGAAGGCTAAAAATATTCTTATGGCTTCGAGCCGTGCGACAGGGGCAAAAGTTTGCCTTCTTTTTGGCGATATCCCTTGGCCACCAATCTTGCTTTGTTTCTTATGACCACCCATTTAGTTCCTATGGCTTGGTTTCCTCGTGGCAGAGGAACTAAAGTCCAGACTTTGTTTCGTTCAAACTGTAGAAGCTCTTCTTGCATAGCATCTACCCAGTTTGGGTCGTCAAGGGCTTCAGAGATCCTTTTTGGCTCGATCACACTAATAAAGTTTGTAAAGAAACAAAAGTTAGCAGTGGCAGATCTTGTTTTTACCTTTTCAGAAGGTTCGCCGATTATAAGACTTGGAGGATGGCTCTTTGTTCACTTTTTTGTTCTTGGGAGATGGTCATCGATTTCATCAAGTTGATCTTCAAAGGTTTCAATTTGTTGTTCTGGTGTAGCCTCTGTTGTAGATTTTGCTTTCGTACTTGATCCTACAGATTGTAGAATGATTGGAATGAGTGGCGGTGTTTGTTCCTCTGAGGAAGTATAGACCGAGTCTTCTTGTTCCTCTGTTATTGGTTCCTCTGTGGTTTCTGGAATTGGTTCTTCAGTAGCTTCTGTGGTTGTTTTCCTTGTTGTATCATCTTCTGTTGGCTCTCCCTCGGCATTTGCATCTGTATGATTAACAGAGGAAGATGAATTATTTATGGGACCAGTTAGAGAGATACCTATTGCGTTCTGGCTGTCAGAAGATGATTCTCCAGAGGCTCTGACAGCTCCAGCAGAGGGATGAATGTCGTCATGGAACATCTCTTGAAATAGAAGATTTAAGTCTTCTTCTCTTGTTTTTGAGATGCCAGAGGATTCCCCTTTTAGACCGAGTTCTGAACTGATTTGTTCAGAAGTCTTTTGGAAGGTGTCGTCAAAAGAAACATTTATGCTTTCTACGATCGTTCGAGACCGCAGAAGATAAACTCTGTAGGCCTTGGAAGTTGCAGAGTATCCTATGAACTTGCCTTCATCTGCCTTTACTTCAAACTTTCCTCTTGCTTCTCTATCATTTAAGACGAAGCACTTGCATCCAAATACATGGAAGAACTTGATGTTTGGTCATCTTTTGTTTATCAAATGATAGGGTGTTTTGATGTGTCTCTTTACAATGGTTGACCTATTTTGGGTATAGCAAGCGGTTGATACTGCTTCTGTCCAAAATGTCATTGGTAATCCACATGCGGTCAGCATAGTTCTGGTGGCCTCCACAAGTGTGCGATTCTTTCGTTCGACCACGCCATTCTGTTGTGGGGTGCGTGCAACAGAGAAGTTCTGTGAAATTCCTTCTTCTGTAAGATAGGCTTCAATGACAGAGTTTTTGAATTCTGTGCCATTGTCGCTTCTCAGTTTTTGAATCCTGCACTCATACAGAACTTGGATTCTCTTCATTAAGTTTATCATTATGTTTGGAACATCTGATTTCTTCCTGACAAATTCAACCCATGTAAATCTTGAGAATTCATTGATCAAAACAAGTAGATATTTCTTGCCACCTAGGCTCTGTGTAGATATTGGACCGCAGAGGTCAACATGTAGCATGTACAGAGGTATAGGGCAAGATACATCAGTTTTGCCTTTATGGGAAGCTCTTTTGAGTTTTCCCATTTCGCAGGCAGAGCAAAGATGATCTTTATTAAATTTAACGTTTGGTAGACCTTTGACTAGATCAAGTTTTACAAGTTTATCAAGAGTATGAAAGTCTAAATGGCAGAACCTGTTGTGCCATAACCAGGTTTCTTCGCTTTTGCATGCAACAAGGCAAATTTTGTCTTTCTTCTTCTTTGCATTGAAGTTCATGAGATATACATCTCCTCTTCTTTCGGCTCGCAGAAGTTCAATTCCTGTGTCCTCGCTTTGTAGAGAGCAAAAGGTTCTTTTGAACATTACGTCGAATCCCGTATCGCAGAGTTGACTAACACTGAGAAGATTGTGTTTAAGGCCATCAACATATGCAACTTTGCATTCGCTTATATTTTCCTTCTTTATGACTCTGTAGCCTTTGATGTACCCATTTTTATTGTATCCAAAGGTCACAGATCCACCATCGTTCTTTTCTTTGTATGTGGATAGAAGACCTCTGTCGCCAGTCATGTGCCTTGAACATCCGGAGTCTAGATACCAGATTGGCACATATTGCTTCTACAAGACAATTAGAGAGTTTTAGGTACCCATATCCACATGGGTCCAGTTTTGTCAGGGGTCTTTGTTTTAGCTTCTGTTGAAGAAGCATTTTGTTTCTTCTTACCCTTGGATTTATCTTTTGCTTTGGGTACAGAGAGAAGACAGTGTGGACTTTTGAACTGTTGGCTTATTTTAAACATAAGATCAAAGCAATGACAGTATTGAATGTGCGAAGAGATTTGCTTGAACTTTTCATTAAATACATTAAATGGGGGCACAGAGGCATTACAATTTATCCTAACATTAGACTTTCTATTACAAGATGGTTTATGTAGGCTAGATCGTTGTTTGCAAAATCCTTTGTTGAGTGCGGCCTTCTGTGTTCCCCTTCTGTGGTGAACTTCTGTAGATTTCACTGTCACATAAGAAAAAGATATGTTAATTTTAGTCCATTTACCCTACTGTTGCCATGTTAGTTTTTCTTTAACAGGTTTTATGGGTTTTAAAATCTTTGAACTCGTTGGAATTTGAGTGGACACTAACTTCTGTTGTTTGAAATTTTCAAGCTCAAGAGAGGTTTTGGCTTGTATGCACATATTCAAAAAGTCTGGACAGATAGGTTTTGGCTTGTATGCACATAGCTCAAGAGAGGTTTTGTTAAGTTTTCTTCAGAGAGATCTTGATCGCTGGAAGATGTACAGATGTTTTCTTCAGAGATGTCAAGTTTTTCTTCTGTAATTTTTGGCTTGAACTCAAGTGCCTCTGCTGATAATTTTTTTTCAGAATTCATCATGCAGACAAATGCAACTTGAGTTTGAGTCTCGGGATTACCAAACTTGAAAATTCCTATCTGATCTTTTGTTTTCAGATACGTCTTAGGTTTGGATTCTCTTTTGACAGAGATTGAAGGTGACAAATCTGTGTTTTCAAACCACACATTTGTCATCTTCAGAGGTTTCCTCTTGTGAGGTTCCCCAGAGACTTTTTGCCTTTTACTTACGGAGAGAAGATTTGGAAATCCAGGTTTTCTTGTATCTCCGATGTGAAATAGAGAGGACAGAGACTTGTCTCTTTTGGTTCCGGTATAAGGATCTATATCACAGAAGCCAATACCCCGTCTCCCTATTTGTGTGTTTATTTTTTCGTACACCTTCTGAGCATCTTGAAATTTTTTTATTTGAAGATCTCTTCTGAGTAAATCCTGACAGAGGACTTCTCTTTCCTTTTGGAAATAAATTTTAAGAGCTAGGATGTTCATTCTGTCACACTCAACGTCCATTAGTTCTTTAGACTTTGTTTTCAAAGAAGAATTAAGTTCATAAATCTTTTCTTTTAAAGGATTTAACTTTTTGTTCCAGTCCAGTCCATTTCAATTTCTTCTTTTTCTTTAAAGATTTTAGCTTTTTCTTGAGTGAGAAGTCTAGCTTCTCTCTCATAGAAGGTGAGCTTTTTCTGAATGTTTTCATATTTCTTTTTCATTTCAGCGTATTCAATGTTAAGTTTAATCAAATCATCTTCTGCAGTATTAGAGTTAGAGGTAGAAGTGGATACCTCACTGTCGGAGTCGGAGCTGACTTCTGCCATGCCACAGAATAGAGCATTCGTTGTTTCGCCTTCGTCAGATGATGTGTCTGACTCCCAGATTTCTTTGTTCACTATTAGTGACTTATGAGCATAGTATTCAGCTTTCTTTTTGTAGAAAGCTGCATCCCTCTGAGGTCGATTTGACTTTCTCCTGCATTCGTTGGCAAAGTGACCTGGCTTTCTACATTTGTAGCACTCTTGAATCTGTGGAGTGTTGCCAGCTTTGTCTCCCGACCTCTGTCAGTCATTTCCTTTGTCATTTCTATCACTTGACCTCTGTCGGTCACCACTTCTGTCGTTTGACCCTTCTCTTTCTCGATTATCTCTTTCATATCGTTCATTACCAGATTTCTTCGGGTATCCTCTGCTGAATTCCCTAGTCAAGAGAGCTAAAGATTTAGCTATCGAGGCCAGGGTCGTTTCTTCTTCTGCTGCTACTTCCCCTTCTTCTTCACGTTCCACCATCATTATTTTCTTCTTCTTCTCCTTTCTTTCCTCTATTGCTTTCTCTTTCTTTGGTTTCTCTCTAGCCTCTGTAGTCTTACCAACCAATGCAAGAGGTGCAATGATCTGGACTTTTGCTTGTGGTACCTGAGGCTCTTGTGATGCCAATGTTCCATAGAGGTCTGATAGGGTCCAGGAATCAAAGTCT
Source organism: Saussurea involucrata (assembly GCA_033807775.1). Lineage (NCBI taxonomy): Eukaryota > Viridiplantae > Streptophyta > Magnoliopsida > Asterales > Asteraceae > Saussurea > Saussurea involucrata. The sequence continues at coordinate 101,444,965 of CM066314.1, read as the reverse complement.
TGATTTGTTTGCAGAGTCATAGATAACTGAAGCCATTCTTCATATAGAGACTTTAGGAAAATAACGTTGTTTTCTTTAGAGGTTCTGTGGATGCCGAACTTCTTGCACTTGTTTATTACAGAGTTGAACCTATCATACGTAGTTTGCAGAGATTCGGTTGGCAGAGCTTTAAAGGCATAGTATTCATTTATGTATTGAGCTTTGCGGTTCTTCTTGGTTTTGACTCCTCCTTCTAGTTGTTTTTCCAGTTCTTTCCATAGATCATATGCAGATTCACATGCATCCATGGACTGGAAAATGTCATTTGGAATGGCCATAATCAGAATTCTCTTAGTTTTCTAAGCAACTTCGTATTTAGCCCAATTAGAATCAGACCAATTTTCCTGGGTCTTTGGTTTCGTGTGTTCTGGGATTTCTAGTGTGTCGTCTGTGCTAGGAACACGAGGTACAGTTATCATGGGAACGAAATGAGGGTTACTGATATAATAAACCAATTCTTTGTCAGTACCCTCAAAGAAGTGAATCATTCGTATTTTCCATTGAGGGTATTCTTCTCTAAGAAGAGTGGGAGGTTTGGTTAAGGAACCAGCAGAGATGAAGTTGTTTGTACTCGTCATTTTTAGAGAGATAAATTATCCAGAAAGGGGCTTGAACAGTAAACTTTTCAGAGTATGAAGTGGATGCTTCGTATGAGGTTTTTAAGCTTAAAAGCTTTAAGCTGATGGAATTAGACGTTAAGGGATACGTTTTAATGTTATTATGGAAGTTTAGGGGTAAGTTCTGTCAATTAGGATAAATCTAGGGTGGCTTGGTCACTTTTGCCAAACCCTTCTCTCAACCGACTCTAGTGAAATCAAATGGAAGATGATGTCTTCCTTTTTATTAACAAAACACAATTATCCTAAATATCCTAAGTGTGTGTGTGTGAGTTTCGGTTTTGAGAGAGAGAGTGAAAGAGATCGAAGGAATTGAAAGAAGAAGAAGGAGAAGTGTTAGATAATTGCTGCTGGAATTATAGAGTTCATATCAAAGGTAATAATCCATCCTAATTCTTCCTTTTGATGTATATTAGGTTTCTTTTGAACTTTGAAGTGGGTTTAGGTAATTTTAGATGAATTGGTGAATTTTAGTTACAATTTAGGGTGTTAAAAGGAGTTTAGAACGATTTTGTGCAATCTGGGTAAAAGTTGGAATTCCTGAATTTGAACTGAACTTTTCTGAAAAAAGACGATGAACAGTGATTTTGCGAAAAGTAGGAATTCGCAAGCCTTGGTTGCGAAAAGTCCACTTTTCGCAAGTAGCTAAAGCGCATAGTTAGGTTTTCATATCTGTTGGTTACGAAAAGTAGGGAACTTGCAACTGTGGGTTGTGAGAAGTGAGGTTTTCGCATCTGTGGGTTGCGAGAAGTGAGGTTTTCGCATCTGTCTGTTGCGAAAAGTGAGGTTTTCGCATCTGTTGGTTGCGAAAAGTAAACTTTTCGTAATAGTGGGTTGCGAAAAGTTGGGTTTTCTGGATTATGTGTTAAAGAGTATGTATACTTTAATTTGTTTCAGATATTAAGGATCTGGGTTAAAAGATAATCTATTTTGAAGAAAGTTTGAAGGACCTTGCTTAAAAGATCAGGTGAGTTTTATTTTAAAGAGTATTTTTACTGGAATACGATATGTGAATAATGAATTGTGATAAGTGTATGAATATGTCATACGTGAGTGATTATAATGGGATATTATAATTACGTGAGTATTATATGAAAATATAATACGTGGCCGGGCTTTGGATCGGTGTGATAAATTGGCTCGCAACCAATTGATATTGGCCATTGGTGGAGGGATAAGGTGGGACGAGACAGGTATGATGCATAAATGTTAATTGGTATTAACTTACGTGTGAGGTATGTGTAATTATATAAAGTGCGTTTTATATAAATAAATTTTAATAAATTACAAATGACAGGGATTTACTCACTAGACCCTTAGGTCTAACCCTCATTGTCTGTTTTAAAAATTATGTATTCCAGGTGGTGATTCCAGTAAGAACAAGTAAATAGAATACTTGTTGGCTAACTTTGGAGAAGATTATCATCATGATGTTACGGATGTTTTATTAGTTATAATTTTGTTATTACCATGTAATTCAAAGTGGATCAAGTTGTAATGAATTTTTATGTTCAGACTTTAGATGGGTCCAAATGTGAAAGGATGAAGTACTTTGATGTAAACATATTATGAATTATATGTTATATGTATGTTTAGTTTTACGGGATGTTACAGATGGTATCAGAGCCCTAGTTTAAGGGATTTAGGTATTAGTATCTGTACCTAGACTTAAACTGCATGTGAAGTAGGATGTCCCTAGTATTTTAAAACCTGGGAATGCTAAGTATAAAAGGTAGAAGGAACATCATGTAAGGTAATTTCAAATTACACCAGGCCAGTGTAATTATGATCTTACAGGTGCATGCTTGAACTGGAATACCTTATTATATGGGGTATGTGCTTATGTGTATATTAACTTTGGTTGAATCTACAGAATGGCAAGTGGTACTAGACAAAGGAATCAGAGAGGAGGAAGAAATTCAAGTGGAGAGAATCCACCAATAGGAAGAGGGGGAAGAGGAGGAGATCGAGGTAGAGGCAGAATCGGCAGGGGAACTGGGGGTCGAACTGGAGATGGAACACAACCGCAGGGTACAGAGTTTGTTACACGGAATGATCTGATGGCTGAAATGGGAAGATTGCAGGATAATATTCAAGCTATGTTCGAAAATAATCGCCATAATGAAACTGAAAGACCAATTCCAGAACATGAAGTCGAAATGCCAATTTCCTCTACTGTCATACCGGTAATGAAAAGGTGCGACTATAAGATATTTCTTAGTTGCAAGCCCCCTACATACTCAGGAGATCGGGATCCGGTAAAAGCTATGAGATGGCTGAAAGAAATCGAGGCTATCTTCAAAACGTGTAAATGTGTTGAGCAAGATAAAGTGCTTTATGGAACTGCTATGCTAAAAGGTGATGCCTTGTATTGGTGGGAAGCTCATACAGAATCGAGAGGGACAGATGTGTATACTACCTTTTCATGGGAGGAATTTGTGTTGGCATTCACAACACATTTCTGTCCACAAGCTGCGGTCAGACAACTAGAGGAAGAGTTTATGAATCTACAACAAGGGAACTTATCGGTTAGAGATTATACTGCACGATTTTTGGAGAAGTCTAGTTTTGCAGGATATTATGTTGCTACAGAAAAGATGAAAATGGAGAGGTTTATTTATGGGTTGAATTCCAAGGTTCGAAGATTGGTGACTGCCACAGGGCCAAATACTTTTACAGCTGCGGTGGATGCTGCCGAGAATGTGGAGAGAGATAATAAAAGAGATGCTGGTGATAAGAGCTTGGGGAAAAGGAAATAGGAAGGACCACCACAAGATTCGAGGAAACCTAGATTTCAGAGGTTTGACAACCGTCCGTCAGTTCGACCAACAGAAAGACCTTGTCCAAGATGTAATCGTTATCATCAGGGAAATTGCCAAGTAGAGTCGCGGGTTTGTTTTAAATGTGGAAAAACCGGTCATGTTGTTAAAGATTGTCGATCAACGCGGTTTTGCTTTTTGTGTAATTCTCCGGATCACCTCCAATCAGATTGTCCGCGAGGTAGAATGCAATCAGGGGGTACATCGGGGAAACCAACCATTACTAGACCGGTGGTTCCAAGAATAGAGCCGCCCAGAACGAGGGGTCGTACATTCCTAATGACAGCTAAAGAGGCGGAGGAAACTCCGGATGTGGTCACAGGTACATTTTTCATAAACTCCACGCGTGCTAAAGTGTTATTTGATTCCGGTGCAAACCGATCTTTTGTGTCTCCCTCATTTGCTGCTCACATGCATTTAGAGCCTAAAATGTTAAAACATGCTTTATTAGTAGACACTGCAAATGATAAACAAGTGGCAGTTAAAGAGGTTTTTGATCGTTGTATGATAAACATAGAGGGGTGTGGAGTACCGATACAACTATTCCCAATAGCTTTGATTGAATTTGATGTGGTAGTAGGAATGGATTGGCTAGCTGAGAATCAGGCTAATATAGTTTGTGATAAGAAAATAATCAATGTCGTTTTACCTGATAAGAGATCGGTAGTGATCTATGGAGATCGAGAGAATCATCAGTCCAGTCTTATATCTATGGTAAAAGCCCGTAAATGTGTCAATAAGGGATGCTCTAGTTATTTAGCCTATGTGATAGATAGTAGGCCTGAAAAGATTAAGCTGGAAGATATTTCTATCGTTAGCGAATACCCAGAAGTTTTTGCTGAAGACTTGAATAGTCTTCCTCCAATAAGACAAGTAGAATTTGGTATAGACTTAGTACCTGGAGCCACTCCAATTGCTCGTGCGCCGTACAGACTAGCACCACCAGAAATGAAAGAAATGATGGCACAGCTTCAAGATTTAACTGATAAGGGCTTCATCAGACCTAGCTCTTCGCCGTGGGGTGCACCAGTTTTATTTGTGAAGAAGAAAGACGGTTCAATGAGAATGTGTATCGATTACCGGGAGCTGAACAAGCGCACAATCAAGAACAAGTATCCACTTCCAAGAATTGATGACCTTTTTGATCAATTAGTTGGAGCTTGTTATTTCATCAAGATTGATCTCAGATCCAGCTACCATCAGTTGAAGGTTAAGGAAGAGGATGTTTTAAAGACTGCATTTCGCACAAGATACGGCCACTACGAATTTTTGGTAATGCCTTTCGGATTGACGAACGCTCCAGCCGCTTTTATGGATCTAATGAATCGGTTTCAGAGAAGGGTATACAAGTTGATCCAGCGAAAGTGGAAGCAATTGAAAGATGGGAACCGCCGAAGACGGCAACTGAAGTACGCAGTTTTCTGGGTCTAGCTGGATACTATCGGAAATTTATAAAAGACTTTTCTCGAATTGCGACGCCATTGACTAAGCTAACTCGGAAGAATCTAAAGTTTGAATGGAAAGCAGAACAAGATGAGGCATTCAGGATACTAAAGGAGAAACTCTGCAGCGCGCTGATATTAGCATTGCCAGAAGGTTCGGATGATTTTGTGGTCTACAGTGATGCTTCTAAGTTAGGATTGGGTTGTGTGCTTATGCAACGGGGAAAGGTGATTGCTTATGCTTCTCGTCAATTAAAGGATCACGAAAGGCAATATCCTACTCATGATATGGAGCTTGCAGCAGTTGTCTTCGCATTAAAGATTTGGAGGCATTATCTTTATGGTTCCAAGTGTCAAATTTTCATGGACCATAAAAGTCTCCAACATCTTTTTGATCAGAAGGGACTGAATATGAGACAAAGAAGGTGGTTAGAATTGGTGAATGATTATGACTGTGAAATCCTTTATCACCCATGGAAAGCGAATGGGGTGGCAGATGCGTTAAGTCGTCAAGAAAGAAGTGGAACAATAAAAGCTATATCGTTACGAGCTGAACTTCTTCCTAATATTTTTGACAAATTACTGAAGTGCCAAATTGATGCTTATCAAGAAGAAAGTTTGAAGTCAGAACGGTTGGTTGGGATATCAGCATTGCTTGGGAAAGATGACCGTGGGTTGTTGTGTTTGGGGAACATGATTTGGGTGCCTCGTTTGGGTGAATTGCGTAATCGTGTATTACAAGAAGCTCATCAATCGCGATTTTCTATTCATCCAGGTACAAACAAAATGTATAGGGATTTGAAACAGTTCTATTGGTGGTCGGGAATGAAGAGAAGTGTTGCTAAGTATGTGGAAGATTGTACTACCTGCAAGAAAGTAAAGATCGAGCACCAGAAGCCGTTTGGTCAGTTACAACGACTAGATATACCAATGTGGAAATGGGATCAGATCACTACTGATTTCATTACCAAGTTGCCTAGGACTTCAAAAGGATTCGATTCTATTTGGGTGATTGTGGATAGGTTGACGAAGTCTGCTCATTTCTTGCCGATCAAGGAAACTGATTCTTTAGAACGTTTGGCCAAATTGTACATAAATGAAATAGTAACTCGACATGGAGTTCCAATCTCGATTATTTCCGATCGAGATAGTCGTTTTACTTCTAGATTTTGGAGAAGTTTTCAAAAGGAGATGGGGACGCAGATAAAGTTGAGCACAACATATCATCCACAGACTGATGGGCAGAGTGAAAGAACAATCCAGACTTTAGAAGATATGCTCCGGGCTTGTATAGTTGATTTTGGGGGATCATGGGATAAACATTTGCCTTTGATAGAATTCGCCTACAACAACAGTTATCATGCCAGCATTCAGGCGGCTCTGTTTGAAGTATTGTATGGTAGAAAATGCCGAACGCCTCTGTGTTGGAATGAAGTGGGGGAGAAACAATTAGCAGGGCCAGAAATAGTACAGTTAACAGCGGATAAGATTACTCAGATTCGGGATAGATTGAAAACGGCTCAAGACAGACAGAAAAGTTATGCAGATCGACGCCGGAAACCGTTAGAGTTCCAAGTCGGGGAACTTGTGATGTTGAAAGTTTTGCCCTGGAAAGGAGTTATACGTTTTGGGAAGCAAGGTAAACTCAGTCCGCGATATATTGGGCCATTTGAAATTACGGAAACAATTGGTGAAGTAGCTTACAGATTGAATCTTCCACCAGAATTAAGCAGAATTCACAACGCGTTTCATGTATCGAATTTTCGAAAGTGTTTGGTGACATCAGATCAGGCAGTCTCCTTACCAGATATCCAAGTTGATGAAAAGTTAAACTACGTGGAGGAACCGGAAGCTATAGTTGATCACAAGGTCAAAGTATTGAGAAACAAAGAGATTAGACAGGTAAAGGTTCAGTGGAAACATCATAAGGGTCAGGATGCGACGTGGGAATCAGAGTCGGAAATGAAAGCCAAATACCCTCATCTGTTCTCTTAACTGAATTCCGGGACGGAATTCTTTTAAGGGGGAGATGTTGTAATAACCAGGTATTTTATCTAATTTAAAATTGGAATTTTATAAGTTTTATGTGGGTATTTTATGGAATTAGACGTTAAGGGATAAGTTTTAATGTTATTATGGAAGTTTAGGGGTAAGTTCTGTCAATTAGGATAAATCTAGGGTTGCTTGGTCACTTTTGCCAAACCCTTCTCTCAACCGACTCTAGTGAAATCAAATTGAAGATGATGTCTTCCTTTTTATTAACAAAACACAAATATCCTAAATATCCTAAGTGTGTGTGTGTGAGTTTCGGTTTTGAGAGAGAGAGTGAAAGAGATCGAAGGAATTGGAAGAAGAAGAAGGAGAAGTGTTAGATAATTGCTGCTGGAATTATAGAGTTCATATCATAGGTAATAATCCATCCTAATTCTTCCTTTTGATGTATATTAGGTTTCTTTTGAACTTTGAAGTGGGTTTTAGTTACAATTTAGGGTGTTAAAAGGAGTTTAGAACGATTCTGTGCAATATGGGTAAAAGTTGGAATTCCTGAATTTGAACTGAACTTTTCTGAAAAAAGACAATGAACAGTGATTTTGCGAAAAGTAGGAATTCTCAAGCCTTGGTTGCGAAAAGTCCACTTTTCGCAAGTAGCTAAAGCGCATAGTTAGGTTTTCATATCTGTTGGTTACGAAAAGTAGGGAACTCGCAACTGTGGGTTGCGAGAAGTGAGATTTTCGCATCTGTGGGTTGCGAGAAGTGAGGTTTTCGCATCTGTTGGTTGCGAAAAGTGAGGTTTTCGCATCTGTTGGTTGCGAAAAGTAAACTTTTCGTAATAGTGGGTTGCGAAAAGTTGGGTTTTCTGGATTATGTGTTAAAGAGTATGTATACTTTAATTTGTTTCAGATATTAAGGATCTGGGTTAAAAGATAATCTATTTTGAAGAAAGTTTGAAGGACATTGCTTAAAAGATCAGGTGAGTTTAATTTTAAAGGGTATTTTTACTGGAATACGATATGTGAATAATGAATTGTGATAAGTGTATGAATATGTCATACGTGAGTGATTATAATGGGATATTATAATTACGTGAGTATTATATGAAAATATAATACGTGGCCGGGCTTTGGACCGGTGTGATAAATTGGCTCCCAACCAATTGATATTGGCCATTGGTGGAGGGATAAGGTGGGACGAGACAGGTATGATGCATAAATGTTAATTGGTATTAACTTACGTTTGAGGTATGTGTAATTATATAAAGTGCGTTTTATATAAATAAATTTTAATAAATTACAAATGACAGGGATTTACTCACTAGGCCCTAAGGTCTAACCCTCATTTTCTGTTTTAAAAATTATGTATTCCAGGTGGTGATTCCAGTAAGAACAAGTAAATAGAATACTTGTTGGCTAACTTTGGAGAAGATTATCATCATGATGCTACAGATGTTTTATTAGTTATAATTTTGTTATTACCATGTAATTCAAAGTGGATCAAGTTGTAATGAATTTTTATGTTCAGACTTTAGATGGGTCCAAATGTGAAAGGATGAAGTACTTTGATGTAAACATATTATGAATTATATGTTTAGTTTTACGGGATGTTACAGCTGAGCACTAAAATGGTGTTTTTAACCAGAATAACAGATTCTATAAATTTACCAAAGTTCGAATGAATCGAAGATGGCAGAAAAATATAAACTATTTGAATAATATGAAGAATGGGTTAAAAATCCATGTTTCCACCAAAGATCATAGTTTTAGAGTGGATACCTTGATATTAAAAATCAAGGTTTGCTCTGATACCAATTGTTGGTTCCTGTTTTGCTTAAACAATGATCTTAACTTTCAGTTAGTTCAGATTTAGATATGGTGCGGAAGCGTATTTAAGAACTGAAATATAATGTAAGGTAGAAGAACACACAATATCAAATAAACAGTATCTAAGAACAGATAAATATCTCCAAGATTACTGTATTTGATATATATTAAGAACACCAAGAACTTCAAAGGATTAACAAGAAATCTGCAGTTAATGGTGTGTGTGAGAAGTGCAAAGCTTAATGATATATGTGTATTTTCGTGGTATTAAGCTTAATAGAAGAGTTCACATGAACCTTCTATTTATACTACTCCTAAAGGGGAAAATAAGGACTAAAGGTACAAATACACTGTTCTGGAAAAGTAGCTGGAAGGTACAAAACACTATTCTGGAACTGTTGCAGATACAACGTTCATTAAATGCTCCGTATTCAGCTTTAGGCGGAAACCTATCAGTGTTTGACACGTGGAGTTGTCAGGTTACGCCTTTGTACGATTGATCTTTAGAACCTTCGAATGGTAGATATTGTAAGAAGCATGTTCGTCCTTGTTAAGATCTTTTGCGTAGATCTTCTTTTTACCACGGAAGCTCTGTCAAGTATGACATAAGCTCTGTGGTCTTGTCCGCTTAGAAGTGTCTTCTGTTGCTTCTTTACTTCGGTGTTTTTGGTTAACCCGACAGAGCCTCTGTCGAAGACTTCTGTCTTCTTGGTTACTCGGCTACTCGACAGAGCCTTTGTCGAACACTTCTATACTTAGCCTATTTTTCACTACTTTCATAAACTGAAAGATTGGAGCTAACAACTTAGTACCGGGTGCCATATGAGTTTTCATGGGTGAGGACTGTTCCATCTGGAATTTCTTAAGAATATCCCGGATGTACTTAGCCTGGTTTATGAATATCCTGGTCGACAGTTGTTTAACTTGAAGACCAAGGAAGAAATTCATCTCACAAAGCATACTCATTTTAAAAAATTCTCCTATTAGATTGGCAAAGTTCTTAGCATATGTGGGAATAGTAGAGCCGGAGATTATGTCATCTACATACACTTGAACTAGAACTATGTGACCTTTTTTGTTTTTGATAAACAAAGTAGAATCGATTTTACCTCGTGTGAATTTGGACTTTAACAAAAACTCGGACAAAGTGTTGTACCAGGCTCACAGAGCTTGCTTTAGACCGTAAAGCGCCTTGTCTAGTACGTAGACATTATCAGGTTTCGAATCATCCACGAATCCTTCAGGTTGTGACACGTACACCTCTTCCTTGATATCGCCTTAGAGGAATGCGGTCTTCACATCTATTTGGAAGACCGTGAAGTTCTTGTGCGCGGCGTAGGCAAGAAACATACGTATGGCTTCGATTCGTGCGACTGGAGCATAGGTCTCATCATAATCAATCCCTTCTTGTTGACGGTACCCCTTGGCCATGAGACGTGCCTTGTTGCCTACGACGATGCCGTCTTCGTCTTTCTTATTTTTAAAGATCCACTTGGTGCCGATCACCGTCTTGTGGGTTGGACGTGGGACCAGTCGCCATACCTTTAGAGCCTCGAATTGATTGAGCTCTTCTTGCATAGCGATGATCCAGTCCGGATCTGCAAGTGCTTCACGTACGTTCGTCGGCTCGATCTTACTTAAGAAGCCGGAGAATAGACAGAAGTTGGCGGATGCACCTCGTGTTTGAACAGGAGTTGAGGGATCACCGATGATTTGATGAAGGGGATGAGCTCTCGTCCACTTGGTGGTGTGTGGAAGCGGCTGTTGAGTAGAGTGAGACGTATCCGGACCCACATAGTCACCAGAGGGTAGGTCTTGAACTGCTTCAAGTGTGGCAGGTTGGTTTCTTGGAGGAGATGGGGGAGGATTCGCCGAGGGTTGAACAACTTCTGGTTCCGAGGAGTTCAGTGGTTGATCGTCGGTTGTAGCAGATGACGAATCGTTAGGAGCGATCTCCGGATTTGTAACAGGTTCCTCCGGGGGGACAGTAGTATCAGTAGAGGTCGATGATGACGGTTGTGCTATCTCCACAGTAATGGACTGCGTGCTTGTAGAAGGCGGCGGACCGGATAGATTCGCCGAATCTTCAGTACGAGCAGCTTCAAGTCGAGGTTGTGCTGAGATAGGAGTAGAAGCGTTAAATATGTCATCATAAAAATACTTAAACAATAAATCTAAATCAGAAGAATCAGCATTCGATGAAGATGGATGATTTGGATTTACTATCGCTTGTGCAGATCCCGAACATGGAGGTCCGGAAGCTAGCACGCTAGTTAAACCGATTTGTTCAGAAACCAAATCTGCGGCTTCGTCGAATGTCACGTTTACACTCTCGGCAACGGTTTTATTCCGTTTGATGTAAACGCGATACGCTTGAGCCTGCATGGAATATCCTATAAATACTCCCTCATCCGCCTTTGGGCTGAATTTGCCGATATCGTCCTTGTCATTTAAGACGTAGCACGTGCATCCAAACGCATGAAAGTACTTGATGTTCGGAACGCGGTTGGTCATGATCTCGTACGGTGTCTTGTTGAACCGCTTGTTGATGATTGAGCGGTTTTGTGTGTAACAAGCCGTACACACCGATTCGGCCCACAGAAATAGCGGTAGATTGGATTGGGAAAGCATGGTGCGAGCTGCTTCGACAAGAGTACAGTTACGTCATTCCACCACTTCGTTTTGTTTAGGAGTGCATGCGGCAGAGAAGGTGTGCGAAATGCCGACTGAAGTCAGATAGTCATCCACCGTTTGATTCTTAAACTCCATCCCATTTTCGGTCCTTATAGTCTGAACTTGTTGTTGCTTGTTCAGTTGGACGGTCTTCAGGTGATTGATGATCAGCTCTGGTGTTTCGTCCTTCAAGCGTAGAAACTTCACCCAAGTGTAGCGCGAGTAATCATCCACCATCACTAGAACATATTTCCGCGTGTTGATGCTTTGAACACGCATCGGTCTACACAGATCCATATGGATAAGTTTGAGGGACCGGGACGGGCTCAGAACTTCCTTCGGCTGATGTGGCCCTCGCTTAATATTTCCCATTTCACATGCCCCGCATAAACGATCCTTCACGAATTGAAGATCGGGCATGCCTTTCACGTGTCCGCCCAGCACCAGTTTGTTGATACTCTTGAAGTTCAGGTGCGATAGTCTTCGATGCCAAATCCATGCTTGTTCGGAATTAGCCTTCGACATGAGGCAGACGGGGTTATCGGGTTTCAGGGCTGCGAGGTCGATTGTGTAGAGGTTGGTCTTGCGTTTCCCAACCAGTAGCTCCTCTCCGTCGTCATTGAGGATTCTACACCGTTTTGCTTTGAATCGAACCTCGAGATCTTTGTCGCAGAATTGACCGATGCTGAACAGATTGTGTCCCAATCCCGTGACGTGTGATACCTTCTTGATTGTGATCTTATCTTGGATAATGTCGCCGTAGCCCACGATCGGTGCCTTGTCGTTGTTACCAAATCTCACGTCTCCACCATATTCTTCTTTGTAGTTCGTGAGAAGCTCCCTCCTTCCGGTCATGTGCTTGGAGCATCCAGAATCTAAGTACCACACATGACTGTGCTGCAAAAACGAGTTTAACGGATTTTAGGTACCCAGATTTGCCTGGGTCCATGAGGGTTAGGTTTGGCACCTCGTGGAGGAACTTGCTTCGACACAGACTTCCCCTTAGGTGTAGATTGTATACCGTTTGGAATAACTGGTTTTGCCACATGTTGCCTCTTAGGTGTAGAATTTACACCTTTTGGAGGAACAGTTTTTGTAGCAGGTTGCCTCTTGGGTGCCGGTCTAACCTCAGTAGGAGAAGCCCGTTTAGGAATGGGTTTGGTCTCCCGCTGTGGTTTAACCTCTGATTGGAAACCCCATTGTTTATAGTATTTTCTTTTGATATTACGGGGTTTGCATTTGGGTGTCGAATTATACATGTGATATGACCCAAACCAATCATTTAAGTTGATTGTATCAAAATCATTCCAACCGCAACTAGAACAACATAAACAATCACGCGATAACTGAATCAATTGATGAACGGAATTAATTTTAATCAGAAAAGAAACTTCAAAACGGTTCCAATGATTCCAAGCACAATTGTCTCTGTTTATCCTAGAATTAAAAGCAGTGGGAAACGACTTTGATGCAGCATCCTTGACAGGTTCCTTGTTTAGCCATTCGGGTTTTTCTTGTTTTGCGCGACCATTTTTATCTGTAGCAACAGGGACAGAATGATCAGTGACCTTTTAAGGAAGAGGATTTTTGATAGGCAATCGCTCGGTCTTTTGCCTTGGCTGTGATTGATTTTGAGAAACAGGTTTAGATTTGGCGATCTGAATCACAGCTGGGGCTTTTGTGTTAGAACAAGTTCCCTTTAGAAAATTGACCGGTTGATTGACTATTGGTGATAGAAAATCTGTATGGCTCGGAAGAGGTTTGTCGAAAGGGAACGACTCAAACTCTCCATCAGAATTACCTTCAGAGTTCATATATTCTGAAAAATCGACTTCCGGAATTACAGGACTCGGATCGGTCAAGGAAGGCGAGGAACACTTAGTGTCAGTGTGCTTTGGAGAATTTGGTGCGGAAGCGTTTGAAAAATCAGAGTTTAAATTCCTTTTAGCACACTCATCTTGAGAAACGTTCTTGTGAATAGATATTTCCTTTTAAATTTGGTGCGGAAGCGTTCTTGTGAATAGATATTTCCTATGAAAGCTATACACGAGGATGTGTCAGATGAGTTTGAGGAAAGTTCAGGTGAAATCTGCTTCGCATTTTGGAGCAGGTCAATATGCACTTGGAGTTGACCATTTCTTATGTGCTCTTTCATCGTTTCTCTTGTCATGTCAGACAGTTTCGATGAGAGCTTATTGATTTCACACTGAAGAGTTTCCTTTTCTTCATTTGACACAACTTCGTTTTTCTCAGATTTGAGTTTCTCAAGCTCAGAGATTAGCACTTACTTTTCCATTTGAAAAACTGACCTTTCTTTCTCGAGTGACTCCTCCAACTCGACTATCTTTGCTTCCAAAAAGAGAGGGGGAACATAGAGCTTGTACTCATCCGTCTCAGTCTTGGTTGCGGTTGCTTGGACCTCATCCTTTTTGGAGGAATCCTTGGGCGTAGCAACCTTATTGGGGTCGAAGTAGTCATTGGAGAGATACTTTTTGTTCTTTTGATAGGAATAATTCAAAGGCTCATAACAAAATGGAAGTTGTATTCCTCGGTTGTGTGCGCCCTTATATTCCTCGGGTTCCTCTTCCTTTTCCGGTTCAAGAGGACCAGTCCATTGATTGGCATATTCCGGATACTTTTTATCTAACCCAAAACAACAAAAATCATACAAAGTAGGTGTTTTGTAGATACCCTTTTTCAAATAGTGTGGGTTATCGTATCCGATTCCCCATTCTTTGTTAAAGTACGTGAACTCTTTGGGTTTATTCATAAAGATGGTTTGATCGGGTTGACCTCTTTTGTGGAATTTTGTTTCAGGATTGGTGATTTTATTAACAAACTCCTTGTGCTGAATTTGAAGAGCAGTACATTTATAAACAATATCTTCTTTCTCATTCAAACATTGAGCAAACTAAGACTGAAGATCATATAATTTGGCCCGTAAGTCTTTAGGTGCTATTGAAAGATTTTTGCATTTGTCTTTTAAATTAGCATTTTCAGACTTATAGTTTTCTGTTATTCTCGTTTGAACATCTAGCTTTTCGGTTAGAGATCTAATCTCATGCTTTTGTTCTTTAGAGGTGGCCTTAAAGGAATCTGCCTGTTCGGTAAGAGATTGCATTTGATTTAAGAAATATTGTTGGCTAGAATCACATACCTGACTTGTCTTTTCTTCATCGGCTGGAGAGTGATATCCCATGAAAGCATCAGCACCAGCAGAATCGCTTTCATCATCAGAACGACCCAACCAGTAGTCGTTTTCCACAAGTAGAGCTTCTCCAGCTTCCTTCTGCTCAATCAGGGCTAGCTTAGCCTTGTAGTAATGAGAATTCTTTACCACATAACTCTTACAATCTTTAGCGAAGTGACCAAGCTTTCCGCAGTTGTAACATGTCACTGGTTCATCTTTCTTCTTACTTTCTACTTTCTCCGTCTTCTTCTTCTTCTCTGACTTATCTTGCTCATCATCCTTCTTCTTTCCCTCATACTTGTCTTGATGATCATGGCACTTGATATAGGAGGTGGAGTAGCGCTGATTATTGGACGAAGGCTTCTTATGGAACTTTTGTTGTTGGAAAGATTTAGTGAGTAGAGTTATCGCTTTCTTGAAGTCAGATACTTCATCATTAGAGTCATTGTCTTCCTTTTCTTCAGATTCGGAAGAGCTTTGCTTTTGAGAACGTTTGGAGTGACGGCCCGAAGATTTCCCTTGCTTTGAGGACATGAGTGCAATAGGATCAGCAGCTGGCTTTGATGCAGTCTTCTTCTCACTCAGAAGTTCATTCACTTCATCTTCGTCTTGAAGAAGCGTCTCATAAAGTTCATTGATGCACATGTTCTCTATCTAGTTGTTGTGCTTGACATGAGAAGCAAACACCTTCCATTCTGGCAGCAGATTGTTGAGGAACTTGAGCGCGTTTTCCGTGTTGCAGTGAGTGATTTTATTCTTGTTCAGTTCATTAAGACGTAAGCAAAAACGTTCATAGGCCTGGGTGAGAGATTCGCCGGCGCGCTGCTTGAAACCATCGAACTTGGTTATTGCACTGTTGATCTTTAGTTAATTTCCGACATCGCTCCCACGCATCATTCTGGCCACTTGATCCCACATGCCCTTTGATGTGTCTTTGTAACTATCGATGGTAGTGTAGATCGTGTTGGGGAGGGCTTGAACAAGATATCTCTTTGCATGTTTTTCACCTTCAATCATGCCTCTTTCATCTTCGGTCATGTTGGTGAGAGTCTGTTCCTCACGACGAGCTTCTGCATTTGCAGTTGCTGCTATGGTCTTCATCGGCAAAGAGATTGGACCCTTTTCAAGAGCTCTCTTGATATACATGTTGGAACCCAGATTCACTTAATCAAGATTAACAGTCTATTAGTTGAGTTTAGAGTTTGATGCGGAAGCGTATTAAACTAACAGATATGTTTGATAGATATTAGAACGCACGTATATAAAGAAAACAGTAAGGAATAAAAAGGATTTCTTGAACAGTTACTGTTATTCAATATATAATAAGAACACGAAGAACAGATTAAGAACTGTTGGTGTGTGTGAGAATATAACACTCAGATATTTGACAATAAAGTTTGAGAGTATTAGTGATTCCTTGTGTATTCGTTCTTAGGAAGATCTCAACATGAGACTTCCTTTTATACTACTCTTAGAAGACTATGAAGTAGGTCACTGTTCCTTTTACGGCATGAATAGTGAACTGAATGGTGTGAACAGTGGACTGGATGGTGTGAGCAGTTGTTTGAGCCATGCGCATTTAATGGAGCAGATGTACTATTGGTAAATGCATTAAATGGCGCAGACGTCTATTTTGTACCATGCCCTATTGAGTCCACTCAGAGCTTGACACGTGTTTTGACAGTACTTTTCCATGCCAGTTGATGAACGTATCCAGTAATATCTTCCAAGTCTTCATAGCAGACCACAGAGGCTCTGTAAGGTATTACAGAGGTTCTATGGTCTGACCTTCTGTGGAGCAGTCCACTTGTTTCCGAGTCGATCTTCTTCTTGCGCACTATAGAGGTTCTGTGATTACCTCTGTAGCTTCTGTGGCTTTCTGGACTTGATCTTCTGGAAGAAGTGGCAGAGCCTCTGTGAGAGGCTTTTCTATACTTAGACTATTTTTCACTACTTCTAAGTATTTCTATGATTAGGAAGATTGAAGCTAACAATCTCCCCCTAAGTAGTAAAAAATAAAAATTTGACTTTGAGTTTAGTTAGGCTAAGTTGGATAAGACAGAGGTTAAACAATACCTCGAAATTTCTTTCATTTAGAAATATGCCAGAGACATTTTACATTTGAGTACAATGAAAGATAAACTTTTAACTTTGTTTGCAGAGATTGGAGGTCTAAGAATCAGATTTTGGCATCTTTGAAATCATTGTAGCTTCTGTTGTCTCTTCCAACTTTTCTGATCTCTTTGTAGAATCTGATGCAGAGTTCTCTTAGGCGAATTGTTGCGTCAATCTCTCTTATGATAGTATCTGCAGCATCTTTTTCCATTTTCTTTGAACCTCTGTATTTCACAAGGCTTGCTCTGAACTTGTTCAGAGTATTTGTTGCGTACTTCTGACAGTCCATGCATACAAATAGTTTAGTTTCGCCTTGAGGGTTTTGAAATACTAACCCAAACCGTGGTTCTGTGATGATTGAGTTTGGTATGGCGTCTGGTGGGCAGCGATCCTCTGGTGGTCGTAGATCCAGATGTTTGAGACCGAGATCCTTTCCCAGCTGGAAATCTATCATGCTGTAGAGCATAAGCTTTTCCCTCATCGCTTTTCTCAATACTTGATAGGCTCTGGTGTTTGCCTCTGTGTTGTAGTTGTCCTTTGTCCATTGCAGAAGGTCAGGTAGATCGTAAGGATTGATGTTTCTTAAGTCAGCATCAGCGAAGGTAGATTCTGAATTGTTCTCTCTTCTGACTCTGTAAAGATTGTACCTGACCCTTGGATAGGTTCTAGTGAAGGAGAATCTGCAGAAGATCACCTTTTTGATTTTGTGAATTGAGAAGACATCTACTTTGGCTCTTGGCTTTGTTCTCGTGAAGATGTTCTCAAATTCTTCTCTGATCCTTGGATCTGTCACATGATCTGTTGGATAGTTTGTCTGAAAGGATTGTTTGTAGAGGTATTTGTATACCACTTCTTCCATTTCTTCATGTGTTGGACCAGGTCGTGGAATTTGTCTTCTGAGACTCTCCATCTGTTGAACAACTTCTGCAGCTCTACCAGTTAAAGGAATTTCTGACAGAGGCTTCAATCCATGTGCCCAGTCAACTTCTTCGGGTTTTGGGGTTTGAAAGGCGTCAAACGCACTCTTCATCAGTTTTTCTGTTGGCTTTGACAATGTTTTCTTCTTCTTAGGATCTTCTGTCAGTATCCCTTTGCCTTTATCTTTTGTTGTCGTGGCAGAACCTGTTGCTTCTGTGGGATTTGAGGTTTGCACTTCTGTAGGTTTGATGGAGGTTGCCTCTGTGGATTTTGACGATTGTGACTTAGAGGACTTTTGTGGCGATGGTTCTGTTGGCTTGACTTGCTCTGTAACCTCTGTTGGAGGTTGTTTGGTGACTTCTTCTGTGAGCTCAGTTTCTATTGATGAAGTGTTGTCATTGAATCTTCTTGCCATTCTGAAAGCTAAAGTGAACATGTGCCTTTCTTCTTCTCTCTTCACCATTGAAAGAACAGGATCTAATCTCACAATCAATATAGAAAGCAGTAATTGAGAAGTTGTATGATCAAACCCAATTGTATTCAATGATGAACAGAAATACAGATCTATGAGAGAGAGAATCTCAAAGATTACAGAGAATGAATACAAAGTTATACGGGAAAAATCAATCAGTTAGCAACATAGAGCTAACTACTATTTATACTGCAACAAACATCTTAAAGCTACAGTACAAATAAGAAAG
Source organism: Saussurea involucrata (assembly GCA_033807775.1). Lineage (NCBI taxonomy): Eukaryota > Viridiplantae > Streptophyta > Magnoliopsida > Asterales > Asteraceae > Saussurea > Saussurea involucrata. The sequence continues at coordinate 101,426,633 of CM066314.1, read as the reverse complement.
ACTAATAAGAACATAACACGTGTCCTAATTAGTTTATAAAATACTAAGTAAAGTATCTTGTCATAAGTTCTGAACAGGTAGTTCAGAACTTCTGAACATTCTTCTGATAAAGCTTCTCAGATCTTCTGACTCCTCTACTCAGATTATCTGAGTCTTCTACTCAGACCATCTGACTCTTCTTATCAGACATCTGACTTCTCTTTCCACCGATCAATACTTCTGTCTTCACAGTCAGACCTCTGACTTCTCTACTCAGAACATCTGAGTCCTCTTATCAGATCTTCAACACTTGATTTATTGACAAAACTTCAGATCTAACAATCTCCCCCTTTTTGTCAAATAAACTTAAACTTTGCGTCATCCAGTTCTTTCAGAGCAGGAACAATCTTCTGAAGTAGCACATTTCTCAGATTAAGCCTTTTATCAATTTTGTCAATGATTTCTTGAATAATCTCAACTTGCTGATTAATTACTTCTTGAATCATGTTTGCTTCCTTCACTTTCAGCATCTTTTTCTCCAAATTGTGCTTTATGATTCTTAAAGTTCCAAAACAGTATTTTGCGGTTTCCTTTGCTCTGAAGAAGATCTTTCCACTTTTGTTTTTCAAAAATACTCCCAACTCTGGATATCTGTGAACACTTCCAGTCTTTAAATTCTTTTTCTGCTCATGATCTGTGTTGGGATTTGCCAGATAAACACATGACTTTTGTAGGTACAAAGCTATTTGAAAATCTGTATAGCAGTGCCACCTCAAGATGTAGAACATGGCCTCAATTACCACACTTCTGGCCTTTCTTTCATTTCTGTCTTTGCTCGACTCTTTGAAGCATAGAAAACTGTGTAATCTGTAGAAGTCAACTACTGATAGTTTCTCAAAATCTGCATCAGTAAAGTAATAAACCTTGCCATCTTCTCTCAGAACTTCAAAAGATAAGTACTCCATCTTTCTGAATTTCTTAACCCTCAACTCTCTGATTCCAGTGATTAAAAAATCTGAGTAAACAGCTTGCTTTGTTTTGCCAAGACATCTTAATTTTTCAGCCAACCAGATCTGAGTCTCCTTAGGTCTATCATAATACACATCCAAGAATTGTACCTCTTTTGGTTTGAAGAACTCAGGTAAATCAAATTCAAGAAAGTATCCATTTAGATCAATGGATATTTCATCTTCTTTTGGTTCAGACTGTTCAGTTTGATCAAAACTAGTTATCTGCACATTCTGAGATATTGTGTTCTGCATTTCTTCAGCTTCATCTGACAAAATTCCATTCACTTCATACTCAGCCGGGAACACAAAATCATTATGTAGAATCTTTTTGGGATTCACCTCAGATAGCAACCATTCACTACTGTTTCTGATTTTTCTTCTAAAATCCAACCTCCTCTTCACACAGTTTATGCATCTCTTCTTTAAACTCTCTTTTTCAGCATCCATACTTACTTCCATTCTAATCAACAACCAATTCAGAGTTGCATCACTGTACTTCACCAACTCTTTTAATCTGAACAATTCAAGTCTTTCGTGAACCATATATGTGAACCCTTCTGTCTCCATTCCTTCATTCACAAAACCCTTCACATGCAGATCAACTTCTGTTTTCTTTGTGGGAGAACTCAGATTGCACTTTTCTTTTCTTTCTTCAATAGCCAACTGGAAGTCATACAAGTATATATTTCTGACATAAATACCCAGAAGTCTTCTGCATTCAATTTCTATCAAGGCTTCTTCAGTGCTAGCAAAGAACTTGACTAGAAAGATCTGATCATCAAGAGTCAATCTGTAAAAATCAAATGTAGACATGGAAACCTTTGTATTTCTTTCTTTCAGTATTTCCATTCTAACGAACATTAAACCATTGAATTCATCTTGTTGAAACATCAGAACTTTCTCGATTCTTTTCTGAATATGCAGTTTTGAGTCAGGAACTCTGAACATGTTAGAAGCTTCTGAGTAGACCATCTGAGCTCTGTCATCCATAAAACCATCAATGTTACTTTCCAAAAGCTCATACTCTCCTTCTGTGTAGTAGAGATTATCATATATTTCCTCAGGAAAAATATCATCATGAAATTGTCTGGCTAATGGCACATCACTTAACTCTAGAATGAAGTCACACACAGGTTCTTCTAGTCTTTGCAATTTAATCTTTGGAATCTCAATTGGTTTTCTGAATACATATTCAGAAGGCATAAAGAAGTCTTTCACTTTCACATACTCTTCTTCTGTATTTAACTCATCACAAAAGTTAAACCTAAAATCATCTTTAAAATCCTGAGTGTAATCCACAGTTCTGTCTTCTTCTCCCATTAGATCAATGGGTCTTATCACTTTTATTCCTTTATGAATTTTCTGAACACTCAAAGCTCTGACTACTTCATTATGCATTCTTCTGATCAATTCTTCATTCAACCTCCTTTCTTCTGATTCAGACTCCATTGCCCTTTCACTGTTATAAACCACAATATCTGTACACCTGTTTACCACTGTACTTTCCACTATTTCTTCTATTCTCAAATCAGATTCCTCAATGGCTACAGTTTCATCTGAGTTTCCTTCCATCTCAGTATCCAAGTTCAATTCCTCTGTTTTATCTGATTCATTACTATCAATACTTCCCAACTCCATTTCTTCTGTATCTGAACTGTCAAGCTGTACTATCTGAATCATCTCCTTTAAATTTTCCTGTGTCTGATCTTCTGAACTTTTTGTATTGGCTAAGTGCATGTCTGCTATCTCAAAATCTTCTATGCCAATATCATCATCAGAACTTAACCTTTGTCTTTTCTCCCCCTTTTGATGATCATGAGGATCATTATCATCAAACTTCCTTTTCAAGTTCTGATTAAAAGCAACTTCAGGTTCAGCTTCTGCAATAGGAACAAGATCAAGAGGCTTTGAAGTAGAAGCCAAAGATACACTCAGTGCTTTCAATATAGATTCCTGCATACCTTGCATCTGTTTTAACATATCTTTTTGAAAACCAGACATTATATCCACGATCTCCTTTTTGTGAGAATCCAAGGATTTCTTTACATCATCTACCTTGGTTTCAACAGAAATCAACTTTTTCTCCAACACAACTTTCAAATCTGATACTTCATCATTCAAATCCTCCATCCTCTTCTCCAAATTTTCTACTTTTTCCCCCATCTCCTTGTTTTGTTTCTGAATCTTTTCAAATTCAGAAGTTTCTAACAGTGAACCTGAACCAACAGATGGTCCAGTTTTCATGTGCCCAGAGAGCTCATGGCCTGTAGATAACACACAGTCATCTTGTACAACAGATGCACGTTTGAATGAGGCTTTTGTAATGTTCACCTCACCAGGACTTCCATCCAATCCTCGACACCCAACATTAGGTATGTCTATGAATGTTGTTTCAGGAATACGAAATTCCTGATTTGTGCAAGTGTCAAAAGGAATTTCAGGCTCAATATGAATAGGACTGTGGTATTCAGACTCAATGTGTTGAAAAATAAATTGGGATTTATCACCTCCCTCCAAATGAGTTTGGGATGGTTCCCCGGATTCGTGTGAAACAGTAGCATGTTGAAATGCTTCTGAGTGGGTATGGATGGGTTGTTCAAGATCCACCACTAGGTCCATGGTGTTTGTTTCAATATTGGACACCAAGAGATGTGAACCAATAGCATTTGTGGTTACCTGGTCAAGATTAGCTGGTTCAGAGGCATCTCTTTCTGTTTGAACCTCTGTTGACAATCTCTCATCCTCATCACTCTCATTCTGTTTTTCCTCACCAAATCTAACCAAGCTCTCAGAATTTTCCCTCTCAGGTCTCTCAGAATGTTCACCCATCTGAACATCCTCCCCCTCTCTAATTCGACTAGACTCCTCACCTCTCTTCTCAGGTTGGTCCTCTTGGGTAGGGATTTGAGGTAATTCAATTCCCATAGAGGTGCAATAAGCTTTTAAAATCTCACTCTCCCTTGGAATATAGTTCCTAAGTGATTTTGGCAATAGTTTATGATTGGGATAGTTTTCAAGTCTTGTTACTGAGGTCATCTTACCCAAATAAAATGTAGGACCATGCTCTTCATTTGTTCTTCTTGAGATTGTTCTGTTTTCCTGCATGGCATACCAAATAACAATTTGCCAGTACCTTATGTAGGGAATGTATGTCAGTGGAGCATCCTTTGTCTTCTTCTGAATTGCTTTCTGATTCTTCTCAAATGTATTCTTCATATCTTCCCAAAGTATTAAAGTATAGTCATAATGCCTATTCTTCACTAAACCTTGAAATATCTGAAGAATTTGTTTAGAACCTTGATCAGCAGAACTATTTTTCCCTGACAAACATTTATTTACCACATGAAAGAAGCAAGCCCAAATAGGTGGTAATTTGTTTCTTCTGAACAAACTGAGAGTCCTCAATCCTTCATTGTATCCCAACTTCATAAACTCTGCTATTAATTCCTCTGTTAGGGGTAAATCCTCAAAATCTGTTCTTCTTTGTACATCATCTTTCTCTGGTAGATTCAGCATTTCTCTTAGTGCAGAGATAGATAAGACAAATGTCACTCCTCCAATTTCAGACACAAACTTATTATCTTCTAACCTAAGATATTTCCACCATTGTTGTATGTACTGAACAGGCACATTTTTACTTCTTGTAAACCATTTTCTGTACGGATGATGTTTGAATAACTCCATGATAATTCTGTGTTCAGGCTTAAAACGACTTTCCTCAAACAATATAACACAGTTATTTTCAGATAATTTCAACCATTCACTCTCAGGAACAACTCTTTCCACTAGAATAGATCTATCTGACATAATAGAACCTGCAGCACTCTGTTCATGTTCAATATTAACGTTTACCTCATCCGCATTTCCTTCAGATTCATCCATTTGTTCATCTTCTTCATCATTTCTTATTGCCCCTTCCTCTGCAACTCTATTTTGTACTTCATCATTTTCCGAATCGGATGAATCCATTATCGATTTTGTAGAATGTAGAGAAATTGGACCACTTCTTCGTATTTCAGACATGATTTAAGAAGAAAACAGATTCAAAGAACTCTGGATTTGATTCGTATCTCACGTTTCGCTCTGGAATTTGAAAGAAATTTGAAATAGGGATTTTAAGACCTATTTAAAATCCGCGAAGTTGAAAGGTTTAACGGAAAAGCGAAATCAATGTTATAACGGAGTCAACACATGTGAAATACCACAAAGGATTTAAATGAAATACGTGGCATTGTCAAACAAATATGAAGCTGACACGTGTTAGTGGATAGAATTTTGACTCAAGTCAAAGATCTGAATAACACGCACAGATGTTCTGATTCCATGACTCAGAAGAATTTTACCTTGTAACCAACATGTCTTTTAAAATCAACTTCTGACCAATATAAAACATTTTGATTATTCAGAAGAGGTTTGAACAGATAAGAAATGAAAACAAATCTTTTAAGCATCACAAAATGATTTCCAAAAGAATTTTGATGCTCCCCCTTGACTTGAGCATGCATTTGAGTATTAATGATACATAAAGATGAGATAAAAAGATAATCGAAGAAGCATAATCCATACAGTTGAAGTTATTTGTATTTCTCAAAAATAAATTTTTGAAAGTTAGATTGCTGAAGTATTGACTCAGAATTTCTGACCTTAAGATTCAGAGGTTCTGATCTCAAGACTCAGAAGTTCTGAACTCAAGACTCAGAAGTTCTGAACTCAAGATTCAGAAGTTCTGAACTCAAGACTCAGAAGTTCTGAATACACTACTCAGACAAGTTTACTTAGAAAAATTTAGCATTTTTAAGAAAAAAATATTTTCAACTAGGCAGATTAAGCATTCCTATTTTACATATGAGAAAAGAAAACCTTTTGTGATCAAGAGGCTTTGTGAACAAGTCAGCCAATTGATACTTTGTATGCACAAAGTGCATCTCTATAGTTCCTTTTTCCACATAGTCCTTTATAAAATGATACCTCACATCTATATGCTTAGTCTTCGAATGTTGAACAGGGTTCTGAGTAATAGCAATTGCACTTTCTGAGTCACAATAGATGGGAATCTTATTAAGCTGATATCCATAGTCCATGAGTTGTGTTCTCATCCACAATGTTTGAGAGCATGAAGCAGCAGCAGCAACATACTCTGCTTCAGCAGTTGAAGTGGATACACAGTTCTGTTTCTTTGATGCCCAACTCACTATTTTATCTCCCAAAAAGTGACAAGCACCAGATGTACTCTTTCTGTCCAACCTACTTCCTGCATGATCAGCATCAGTGAAAGCAGTCAATTTGAAGTCAGTTTCTTTTGGATACCATAAACCTAGATCAGGTGTTCCTTTGAGATATCTTAAAATCCTTTTGACAGCCAACATATGTGATTCTTTCGGGTTAGATTGAAATCTAGCACAGAAACAGGTAGAAAACATGATATCTGGTCTACTTGCAGTCAAATAAAGTAATGATCCAATCATGCCTCTATAAAGTTTGATATCTGCTGAAACACCTTTGAGATCAGCATCTAACTTTATGTTAGTTGCCATAGGTGTTCTCATAGAAGCACAATCAGACATTTTGAACTTTTTCAGAATATCTCTGACATATTTTCCTTGATTTATGAAAATACCTTTTGGTAGTTGTTTGACTTGAAGACCAAGGAAAAAATTCAGTTCACCCATCATGCTCATTTCAAATTCAGATGACATGATTTTTGAAAAATTATCACATAATTCTGGACTGGTAGAACCAAATATTATGTCATCAACATAAATCTGAATCAGAATCAAATCATTACCCTGTTTCTTTAAAAACAAAGTTGTGTCAATCTTACCTTTCTTGAATCCTGAACCTAACAGGTGTTTAGTAAGAGTGTCATACCAGGCTCATGGTGCTTGTTTTAGACCATATAAAGCTTTGTCTAAAATATAAACATGATTAGGGAATTCTGGATCAACAAAACCTTCAGGTTGATGGACATACACCTCTTCATTAAGTTTGCCATTTAGAAAGGCTGATTTGACATCCATTTGATACACCTTGAAGTTTTTATGTGCAGCATAGGCTAAAAATATTCTGATTGCCTCTATTCTTGCCACTGGTGCAAATGTCTCATCATAATCGATTCCCTCTTGTTGACAGTATCCCTTAGCAACCAATCTTGCCTTGTTTCTGATGACAACACCTGATTCATCCTTTTTGTTTCTGAACACCCATTTAGTTCCAATAATAGATTTACCTTCAGGCTTTGGAATGAGTCTCCAGACTTTATTTCTTTCAAATTGAAGCAATTCCTCTTGCATTGCTGAAATCCAGTCTGGATCCTCTAAGGCTTCATTAGCTTTCTTTGGTTCAATCACACTCAAGAAACCAGCAAACATTGCTTCATTTGCTGTAGCTGATCTGGTTTTTACTCCTGCTGAAGGATCACCTATTACTTGATGAATAGGATGATTTTTAGTCCATTTATTTGCACTAGGAAGTACATCAATCTCTGAATAATTGTTGTTTGCATCATTCTCATCAATGATTGATTGTAATTCTGAACTGTCCCCTTGTTCTGATGTATGAATAGGAGTCATATCCAAGTTTGGGTTCTGATTAATTAAGTCAGAATTCAGAGTGACTTGTTCAGAGTTCTGAGTACAAGAATCAGAATTCTGATTACAAGGTTCAGAATTTTCACCACTTGTATGTATTAGATTTGGACATTCCTCTGATGGACCTTTGTCAGAAATTACAGTTGATTGAACTATTTCTGGAGTCTTATTTTTCATCTCTTTGACCATCTTTGGGTTTTCATATTCTGCATAAGAATCAGAAATTAGTTCACTAAAAGCATCCTTAAATAGTAAATTGAGTTCTGAACAAATAGGATTAGAATTTGTATCAGAAGTCATTTTTGTCTTGTTCAGCATGAGTTCTGAACTGTCTTGTTCAGAAGTCCGCATTCTGGCTTCATCAAAAGTTACATTTATGCTCTCCATCATCCTCTTGGTTCTTCTATTGTAGATTCTGAATGCTTTGGAAGTTAAAGAATAACCCACAAAGTATCCTTCATCTGCCTTTTTATCGAATTTGGCAAGATTTTCTCTGTCTCTGAGAACATAGCACCTGCAACCAAAAACATGAAAGAATTTGATTAATGGTTTTCTTTTATTTATCAGTTCATAAGCAGTCTTATTTAATCTCTTATTGATTAAAGTTCTATTTTGTGTAAAACAAGCAGTTGCAATTGCTTCAGCCCATAGGAAAGTAGGAAGATTTGCATAAGCCAGCATTGTTCTCGCAGCTTCAACTAGAGTTCTATTCTTCCTTTCAACAACACCATTTTGTTGAGGAGTTCTGACAGCAGAAAAATTGTGAGAAATCCCAGAACTTTCTAAAAAATTCTGAAGAGTCTCATTTCTGAACTCTGTTCCATTATCACTTCTGATTTTCTGAACTTGAAGTTGTAAGAGAACTTGAATCCTTTTGATAAAATTTATCAATGTAGTAGCAGCTTCTGACTTAGCTCTTAGGAACTCAACCCACGTGTATCTGGATAATTCATCAACAATCACAAGCATATATTTCTTTCCTCCCATCGATTGAACTTTTGGATAGTCAGATCCCCTTTAGTTAAATCCCCATAACCTTTGACTTGTCCTTTGCTGTTATTTCCAAAGTTTACTGCTCCTCCAGCCTTTTCTGTGAAGTTTGATAGAAAAGACTTCTGACCTGTCATGTGTCTTGAGGCTCCTGAATCTAAAAACCACACATGACAGCCCTGCAAAAGGATCAGTTAGGTTTAGGTACCCATTTTGGAATGGGTCCATCTTTGTTAGCTTTGTCATTGGATTTAACATTAGTACCTTTTACTCTCCACTCAAAATCTTTCTTCAAACACCACTTTCCTTGAACTTTTATGAAGTCAGAACATTTTCTGCTTACAAGCTTGTTCAAATTCTTTTTGAGAGTTGTAACTTTTGGTTTTGCTATATTTTCAACTTTCTTTTCTTTTATCTTTTCTTTCTTCTGAGTCTGAGGAACAGAAATTTTCTTCTTTTCTGTATTTTGAGAAACAGAAACTTTCTGAATATCTTTTCTTATGTATGAAACAGAAGTTATTTTGACTTGACATTTATGAGAATATTGGAATGAATCATTTTTACATCTAACACAAACAAGATTTTTCTTTGCAAGTGACAATAAATCTGAAACATAGATCATTTCATTTTTATTTATACTGTTCAGAGTACAATTGCCCTTATTACAAGAATTTCTAGCGTTTAGTTCAGAAGTAGATTTCATTCTAAGCTTCTCAAGTTCCCTTTTCAGATCATTCAACTTTGCAAGATCATCTTTCCTTTTGCTTTCTTCTTTTTCTGAAAAATTCAAGTTCTTTTTGTTAGAAGAATTAGATGATTCACCTTTTTCATATGTACTTGATTCATTAAAGAATTTATCATTTTCTCTTGAAGCATTAATTTTAAAAAGATCATACTCAGTCTTCAGTTTTTCAAGCTCTGTTATTTTCTGAATAAAAATATTCTTTTCTTTCAAAACTTCTTCAAGTTTAATATCCACCTCACAGAAATCATTTTCAAGTTCATCATAAGCTTTCCTTAAATCCTCAAGTTCTTGACTCACAAGATTAAATCTCTTTTCAAGTTGCAAAAATTCATCTGATTTTGTTTCAGAAAATCCAGTTGAATCAGACTTCTGACTACCTGAGTCAGAGTTCTGATTTACAGACTCAGATGTCTGATACACGTGGAAGATCATAGTGGAAGATCATAGTAAACCCCATACATGATGCTCAAGATTTGATGTGAGCTCTGGTCAATACTCCCTATCTTTCCTGTCAGGCATCTGTTAAGAATAGAGAACAAAGTGTTCCACAGAGGTGGCAATCGGCCTCTGCGGAAGTCATTTCTCTTCCGTAGTTGGGTGTTGTACCCAAGCATTTCCACGAATCGACAGAGCTCTTCGTCTGTTGGTTGCTCTGCATAACTTTTCAATCCCAGAAGACCCCTTGTTGGTAGGTTGAATTCAAGTGAGAACATTGTTCTGTTGAACTTGATTTCAAGATGCTCAGATTTATCAGGTCTTGAAATGTACCCTTTGATAAGAGAATCGTCTTTATCAAATCGGCAGCTTTGCCAAAATTGGTTCAAATAACGGACTGGAATTTTGTTAGGGGTTCTTGATAGTAGAGGGAAGAGGATATGGTTTTCCATGATGTTCAGAAGTATGGCATGGGCTTCGCCGAAAGTAGTGGGTGAGGGGACCAAATAGCAGTTGTTGGATTTGATAGGAAGAGTGGCTTCGAAATGATCCTTAGCTATGAAGTTTTGCAAGTGTGTCGTCGGAGCAAAGTCTGCGGAGTCCCCGGAATCTTGTTGTTCAATGTCTCTTGCAAGGCTGGGGTTTTCAGAATGTTCTGAATGAGCAGGGGAGTTTTCCGTTGAGTTCGCCGGAGAGAGTTCAGAGGATGTAGCTCGAGAAGATGAAGCCATTTGATCTTAAGAATAAGATTTTGCAAATGTTTTGCAGGGTATCGCCGGAGAAGAAGATGAGAGTTTGTAAAAAGTTTTATGAGACGGTAAGCTTTGTTTTTATAGGATGGTAAAACGGTAGAATTCGAAAGAGTAAAATATATGCCAATGGATTAAAGTTTGGAATCCGCACTCGAGTTTGAGCGGCGGGTTCAACTTTCCAAATAAAAACGTTCCATGTACGCCCAATGAAAATGGGACACGTAGGCCTTGTCAGAATATGACAGGACGTCGTGCGCGGCCCATTAATGCTAGACGCGTGAGGTTGATTTTAGCCATATGAGTTTCACTCGCAGTAATAGTAACCGTTATTACCACAGATAACAAAATGGCAGAACTTTTGTGTTTTACAGAAGCTCTGTGATTTTGAAAATCTTGAGTTTTAACCTTCTCATATATCTCATTGTTGTCATGACTCTGAAGGTTCTTCTTTGAACGAAAACGTTTGTAAAGACATTGGAGAGGATCAATGGGATTTTGTCAAGAAATTTTACTCACAGAGGTTTTGTAGCTCTGATGGAACTTGCAGAAGCTCTGTGAGAGCCAGCAGAAGCTCTATGAGAGAAAAAAATCTTATAACTTGAATTCTATTAATTTTCTGATCATCCAATTTTTGATCTGTGTTAAGAGATGTTTTTCGCACATTTTTGAAGGTTGGTGTCCGAGAAAACTATTTTGATAAACGTTTTGTTCGAGAAGGTCATGGTGTGTGTTGTCGGTTTTCGAGATAACATTCCAAAAGATCGACAGAGGGTTATTTTTTGATCACAGAGCATATTTCCTGCAGAAGCTCTGTTGAGCTCAGAAGAAGCTCTATGACCTTAAATTTCTCCTATTTCGAATTTTGTTAAATCTTTTGAACTTTTGATTTTTGAAATGTTATTCACAGTATATTTAGGACATATTTGACAATTCTTGTCCTAGAAAACTGTTTTCTAAAAACCTTTCATGCGAGAGACATACCTTTTGGTTCTTCTGTTCTCGGCAGTTTTGTCTTTCTTCTGTCGATGGAGAATTATCGACATTCTTCTTCGGCTTTTCTTTGAGAGATTTACCTCTGTAGATCATCTCAGGGCCCCTTTTGCTCCCCCTTGATCTAATCACTTCTGTAGATCAAGAATTTTCCTTTTGCTCCCCCTTGATCTAATCACCTCTGTAGATCAAGAATTTTCCTTTTGCTCCCCCTTGATCTAATCACCTCTGTAGATCAAGAATTTTCCTTTTGCTCTCCCTTGATCTATGCTTGGATCAGAATATGATAAGTTTTGCATAGTACATAGGTCAAGTCTATCAGAGGTTCTGTGAAGGTTGTCAGAGGTTCTGAGCAGACCTTACAGAAGTTCTGTAGTTTCAAGAACTATTGAAGGTTTTAAGAATTTACATATAGAAGTAGAATCTTTCAAGACAATAATTTAAGCAATGTATTTACTTATTATTTACAGAAGATAAAACTATACTTACTGAGGATTTTCACACCATGTTAATCATTCCTATCTTACCCACCAAGAAGTTGAATCTTTTCTCGTCTAGTTCTTTGGTGAATAAGTCAGCGAGTTGATATTCTGTGGGCACAAAATGCATTTCGATTGTACCGTATTCAACATGATGTTTCAAGAAGTGATACCTTATATCGATATGCTTGGTTTTTGAGTGTTGCACAGGGTTGGCAGAGATAGCAATAGCACTTTTGGAATCGCAGAAGATGGGTATTTTGAACAAAATGTGGCCGTAGTCTTTTAGTTGAGTCTTCATCCATAGAACCTGAGAACAACAGCTACCGGCAGCAACGTATTCAGCTTCTGCAGTGGATGTGGAAACACAATTCTGCTTCTTGGAGGTCCAACTGACTAGTTTACCACCTAGGAATTGACAACTCCCAGAGGTACTCTTTCTGTCGAGCATGCATCCTCCATAGTCTGAATCTGTATAAGCTTTAAGACCAAAACCAGAGTTCTGTGGATACCAGAGACCAAGATTTTTGGTCCCTTTTAGGTATCTAAAGATTCTCTTTACGGCAACATAATGTGATTTCTTTGGATTAGCTTGATAGCGTGCACAGAGACATGTGGCATGCATAATGTCAGGTCTGCTTGCTGTTAAGTATAACATAGATCCAATCATGCCTCTGTAGAGAGTGCATTCTACAGAGATGCCATCTGAATCTAAGAATAACTTGTTTCCAGTGGCCATTGGAGTTTTCATTGCAGAGGCATCAGAGAAGCTATACTTGGAAAGAATGTCAGAGACATATTTATCTTGATTTATAAAAATTCCCTCTGATGATTGTTTGACTTGGAGTCCGAGGAAGAAAGTTAATTCTCCCATCATACTCATTTCAAACTCACTCTGCATGAGTTTTTCAAATCTTTTACACTCTTCTGAATTAGTAGACCCAAAAATTATGTCATCTACGTATATTTGTACAAGCATTATCTCATTACTTTTGCGTTTATAGAATAAGGTAGTATCTGTTGTACCTCTGTTGTAACCATTGACTAGAAGAAAGGTAGAAAGTCGTTCATACCATGCTCTTGGAGCCTGTTTCAGTCCATATAGAGCTTTTTCAAGGTAGTATACATGCCTTGGAAACTTTGAGCTTTCAAATCCTGGTGGCTGATTAACGTAGACCTCTTCTTGGATTTCACCGTTGATAAAAGCTGATTTTACGTCCATCTGATAGACTTTAAAACCTCTGTGGGCTGCGAAGGCTAAGAATATTCTTATTGCTTCGAGCCGTGCGACAGGGGCAAAAGTTTCATCGTAGTCTATGCCTTCTTCTTGTCTATATCCCTTTGCTACTAATCTTGCTTTGTTTCTGATGACCACTCCATCTTCATCCTTCTTGTTTCTGTAGACCCATTTAGTCCCAATGGCCTGTTTTCCTCTTGGCAGAGGTACTAGAGTCCATACTCTGTTACGCTCAAATTGCAAAAGTTCTTCTTGCATGGCGTCTACCCAGTTTGGGTCATCTAGGGCTTCAGAAATCTTCTATGGTTCTATCACACTAATAAAATTTGTAAAGAAACAAAAGTTAGCAGTGGCAGACCTTGTTTTTACTGCGTCAGAAGGTTCTCCGATTATTTGGCTTGGAGGATGGCTTTTTGTCCATTGAGTTGTGCGTGGAAGATGATCATCAATGTCATTCAGACTTTCTTTAGAGACTTCTTGTGTTTCTTCTTGTGTAGCCTCTGTTGTTCTTCGTGCCTTGGTAGTTGATTCTACCGTTTGTGGAATGATTGGTATGAGTGGTGGTGGAGTTTGTTCCTCTGAGGACGTATAGTCTTGGTCCTCGATTTCCTCTGTAATTGGTTCTTCTGTGGTTTGTGCAACTTCTGTGGTCGTTTTCCTTGATGTTTCATCTTCTGCACTTTCTTCTGCTTCGGCAATTGCATCTGTAGTATTTACAGAAGAAGATGAAGCATTGTTAGGACCAGTTAGAGACAAACCTGTAGGATTTTGTCCGACAGAGGATGGTTCTTCAGAAACCCTGATTGTTCCAACAGAAGGATCAATGTTTTCGTGGAGCATCTCTAAAAATAGAAGATCCAAGTCTTCTTTTGCTTGTGAGATGACAGAGGATTTCCCTTTAATTCCGAGTTCTGAACTGATTTGTTCAGAAGTCATCTGGAATGAATCATCAAAAGAAACATTGATGCTTTCTACAATCTTGTGAGACTTTGTAAGGAATGTTCTGTAGGCTTTGGAAGTGGTAGAGTATCCAATGAATTTGCCTTCATCTGCTTTTACATCAAACTTTCCTCTTGAATCTCTGTCGTTTAAGACGAAGCATTTGCATCCGAATACATGGAAAAATTTGATGTTTGGCCGCCGTTTGTTAAGCAATTCGTAAGGCGTCTTGAGGTGTCTTTTCACAATGGTTGATCGATTTTGAGTATAACACGCAGTAGAAATTGCTTCTGCCCAAAAGTTCATTGATAATCCGGATGCTGACATCATAGTTCTTGCGGCTTCCACAAGTGTTCGATTTTTTCTTTCGACAACACCGTTCTGTTGTGGAGTGCGAGCTACATAGAAGTTCTGTGATATTCCTTCTGTTGAAAGATAGGCTTCAATGACAGAGTTTTTAAATTCTGTGCCATTGTCACTTCTTAACTTCTGTATTCTGCAATTATAAAGAACTTGGATTCTTTTCATTAGATTTATCAATATATTTGGAACATCTGATTTCTTTCTAACGAATTCAACCCATGTGAAACGCAAATACTCATCAATTAGGACAAGTATGTATTTCTTGCCACCTAGGCTCTGTATGGCAATGGGACCGCAGAGGTCGACATGAAGCATGTACAGAGGTCTAGTGCAAGATACATCTGTTTTGCCTTTGTGGGAAGCTCTTTTGAGTTTTCCCATCTCACAGGCAGAACATAAATGATCCCTATTGAATTTAACATTTGGCAAACCTTTAACTAGATCAAGTTTGACCAGTTTTTCCAATGTGTGAAAATTCAAGTGACAGAACCTGTTGTGCCATAACCAGGCTTCTTCACTTTTGCAGGCAACAAGGCAAACTTTTTCTTTGTTCTTTGAGTTGAAGTTCATTAGATATAGATCACCTATTCTTTCAGCTCGCAGAAGTTCCATACTTGTTTCTTCACTTTGTAGAGAGCATAAAGTTCTTTTGAACAACACATTGAATCCTGTATCACAAAGTTGACTTACACTGAGTAGGTTGTGCTTAAGGCCATCCACATATGCAACTTTGTATATAGAAACGTCTTCTTTCCTTATGACTCCATAGCCTTTTATGTGTCCTTTCTTGTTGTCTCCAAAAGTCACAGATCCACCATCTTGTGTTTCTTTGTACGTGGATAGTGCACTTATGTCACCACTCATGTGCCTTGAGCATCCGGAGTCTAGATACCAGATTGGCACATACTTCTTCTGCAGGACAATCACAGAGATTTAGGTACCCATATCCATATGGGTCCAATATTGTTAGAGTTTTTCAAGTTTGCCTTGGCATTCTTGAAATACATTTTGTTCTCTGCAGAAGAGTCAGATTGTTTCATTGTGGGATTTGACTTTTGAATTGTCGTAGAGAGTAAACAGACTTGACTTGAAAAATGATTATTAAGTTTAGACATAAGATCAAAGCAATGACAGTATTGAATATGAGATGTAATTTGCTTGAACTTTTCATTGAACTTTTTAAACTCAGCCACGGAGGCATTACATTCTTTCTTTACATTAGATTTACTATTACTAGAAGATCTATGAATACTCGAATGTTGTTTGCAAAAGCTCTGTTTAGGACCTGCCTTCTGTGGGTTGCTTCTGTGGTGAACTTCTTTCATCACTGTCACAGAAGAAAAAGATTTATTAACCTTGGGTTTTGAAAATCTAGAACTTATAGGATCAATAGAGGTCTTCTGTAACATTTTAAGCTCAGCAGAGGTTTTGATATGTAGATGCAATTTTAGAAAATCTTGGCAGATTGGAATCTCTGTGAGTTTCTCTTTTGGAGAAATAGTTCTGTGAGGAACTTCAGAGGAGAATTTGACATCCTCTGTGTCACAGTAAATTATCCCTGATTTGAAATCAGTCTCTGAGTTGTCAGAGGATGAATCGTCCTCGTATACAGAGGTTGAGTCAATTCTTTCAATAGAGGCTGGATTTTCTGAGCATGTATCGTACGAGCTTTCTTCCTCTGTAGAATAGTTTTCATAGATTGCAGAGGTTTCTAATAAGATTTCTTCAGTGATAGTTTTATCTATAGAAGATGTACAGAAATTTTCTAAAACGCTTGATTTCCATATTTCCAAAATTTCTTTTTCAATTAAATTTTTAAAGTTTTCTTCTGAAAAAATGGGTTTAAACTCAGGAGCTTCTGCTGATAATTTCTTTTCAACGTTTATCAAACAGACAAAAGCAACCGGTGTTTGGGTCTCTGGTTTACCAAACTTGAAGATACCAATCTGATCTTGTGTTTTCAAATATTTCTTTGGTTTGATACCTCTATTGACAGAGGTTGAAGATGATGAGTCTGTGTTTTCAAACCACACGTTAATCATCTTCTTATGTTTCTTCAAGTAAGGATCCACAGAGATTTTCGCCCTTTTTCTTAAAGAGATTAGATTTGGAAAATCTGGTTTGTTCGTTTTTCCAATCACAAATAAAGAGGACAGAGGTTTGTTTCTTTTGCCTTCAACACCTAGGGTGATATCATCATACCCTATACCTCGTCTTCCTATTTGTGAGTTTACTTTTTCATAAACTTTCTGTGCATCTTTATAGTTTTTAATCAAAACTTCTCTTCTGAGTAAATCTTGCCATAATACCTCTCTTTCTCTTTGAAAGTATTCTTTAAGAGCTCTTATGTCAGTAGTTTCGCTCCTTGAAACTGAAAGTTCTTTTGTTTTATCTTTTAAAGTATTGGTTAATTCATAAATTTGTTTTTTTAAAGGATCTAGAGTTTTGTTCCAATTCTTTTCTATTCTCTCTTTTTCCTCAAAAATCTTTGCTTTTTCTTGAGTGAGAAACCGTACTTCTCTCTCATTGAAGGTGAGTCTTTTCTGAATAATTTGATTTATCTCTTTCAGTTCAATTAATTCAATGTTAATTCTAAGTGTATTATTATCTAAAGAGGTAATACAAGAGTTGGAATTTGAAGTAGATACCTCAGAGTCAGTGCAGGAGTCGACTTCTACCATGCCACAGAAGAGGGCATTGGCGGTATGTTCATCGTCAGAAGTAGAGTCTGACTGGAAGTCTTCTGTGTTCTCCTCAGAATGTCCTTTTGCCATTAAGGATTTTTTAGCATAATACTCGGCTTTCTTTTTGTAGAAAGCAGAGTCCCTCTGTGGGCGATTTGATCTGCTTCTGCATTCATTCGCAAAATGGCCTGGTTTGCCGCAGTTAAAACATCCTTGAGGAGTGTTTCCTGTTCGATCATTGGACTTCTGTAGGTCTCCGCCTTTCTCTGATCTACATTCATTTGCATAGTGACCAGGTTTGCCGCATTTGTAGCATTCTTGCTGCGTGTGGCTTACCGAGTCATCTGACCTCTGTCGGTCATTTCCTCTGTAATGTCTTTCGCTTGACCTCTGTCGGCCACTCGATTCTTCTTCTCTTCTGTTTTCTCTATCATATCTTTCATTTCCGGAACCTCTTCTGTTTCCTCTGAACTCTTTTGTCAATAGAGCTAAAGATTTAGCTAGTGACGCAAGAGTTATTTCTTTTTCTGCTTGCTCTTCTTCTTCACTGTCTATTATCACCATCTTCTTCTTCTCCTTCTTCTTCTCCTCTGTGGCTTTTTCATTTCTTGGTCTCTGTGCATCTTCTTTAGTTTTACTAACCAATGCATATGGTACAATGGTTAGTGTTTTAGCCTGTGCTATCTGAGGTTCTTGTGCGGCTAATGTTCCGTAAAGATCAGAGAGAGTCCAGGTGTCTAGATCTTGATTTGTCTGTAGGGACATAGACAGTTGGAGCCATTCTTCATTTACTCTTTTTAAAAACATGACATTGTTTTCTTCAGAAGTTCTGTCAATGCCTGATTTTCTGCACTTGTTGATTAGAGAGTTGAATCTGTCGTATGTTGTTTGCAGAGATTCTGTTGAAGAGGCTCTGAATGCATGATATTCATTGATGTACTGTGCTCTTCGGTTTTTTTGTGTTTTAGCACCTCCTTCCAACTGTCTTTCCAGTTCTTTCCACAGATCATGCGCTGTTTCACATGAATCCAAGGATTGAAAGAGTTCGTTGGGTATTGCCATAATCAATGTCCTCTTGGTTTTCTGAGCAACTTCATCTTCTGCTTTATCTTCGGTTGACCACTCCCCTTTTGGCTTTGGTTTTTGATGTTCGGGGATTTCGGCAGATTCAGCAGTAGCAGGTGTACGAGGTACTACTGTCATGGGAATAGGAGGAGGATTGTACAGATATTGTACTTGATTTTTTTCAGTGCCCTCGAAAAAATGGACCATTCTTATTTTCCACTGAGGATACTCATCTCGAAGAAGACTAGGAGGTTTAGTGAGAGAACCAGTAGTAAAGAAATTATTTGTATTTGTCATTTTTGAAGATTTTAGAAAGAAGGTATGACTAAAAAGTTACTTCGATGAACTTGAAGATTTTCTGAGTTTAAGCAGTTTCCAGACACAATAATATCTATCACGAATCTTGATAAGTGGATCACTTGATATTGAAAATAAAGAGAGGCTCTGATACCAATTGTTGGAACCCAGATTCACTTAATCAAGATTAACAGTCTATTAGTTGAGTTTAGAGTTTGATGCGGAAGCGTATTAAACTAACATATATGTTTGATAGATATTAGAACGCACATATATAAAGAAAACAGTAAGGAATAAAAAGGATTTCTTGAACAGTTACTGTTATTCAATATATAATAAGAACACGAAGAACAGATTAAGAACTGTTGGTGTGTGTGAGAATATAACACTCAGATATTTGACAATAAAGTTTGAGAGTATTAGTGATTCCTTGTGTATTCTTTCTTAGGAAGATCTCAACATGAGACTTCCTTTTATACTACTCTTAGAAGACTATGAAGTAGGTCACTGTTCCTTTTACGGCATGAATAGTGAACTGAATGGTGTGAACAGTGGACTGGATGGTGTGAGCAGTTGTTTGAGCCATGCGCATTTAATGGAGCAGATGTACTATTGGTAAATGCATTAAATGGCGCAGACGTCTATTTTGTACCATGCCCTATTGAGTCCACTCAAAGCTTGACACGTGTTTTGACAGTACTTTTCCATGCAAGTTGATGAACGTATCCAGTAATATCTTCCAAGTCTTCATAGCAGACCACAGAGGCTCTGTAAGGTATTACAGAGGTTCTATGGTCTGACCTTCTGTGGAGCAGTCCACTTGTTTCCGAGTTGATCTTCTTCTTGCGCACTACAGAGGTTCTGTGATTATCTCTGTAGCTTCTGTGGCTTTCTGGACTTGATCTTCTGGAAGAAGTGGCAGAGCCTCTGTGAGAGGCTTTTCTATACTTAACCTATTTTTCACTACTTCTAAGTATTTCTATGATTAGGAAGATTGAAGCTAACAATACACGTTGTTGTCCTTGGACTCTATGAAGATCATGAATCTATCTCGCCACTGGTTGTACTCACCTTGATAGAGGCAAGGTGGTTTGGTGTCGGTTCCGATTGCAAGAGCGTCACGCGAAGACATCTTTGGTTGCACTGGAATGATCGTCAGACGAATTGATTGATTCAAAGTGTAAACCTAACGCAAGGCACTACAAGTGATATCCTAACGCAGGTTCTACGACAGACTTACATTAGTAACAGGTAAGATTTCAACAAACTGAACTTATCGGATAGAAATACAGATGAGAAGTCTGATCTAGAAGTGTCCGGATCAGATTAAGTGAAAACAGTTCAAAATCACAAAAGTATCCGGATAACACAAAGAGTCCGGATAGCCGAAGGTTTCCGGATAACGCAAGGGTTACCGGAAGACAATAGATACCGGGTAAACTCAATAGAGTAAAATGTACCAGATGCGGAGAGTTTCCGGATGACACAAGGAATCCGGACAGCCTTAGGTTTCCGGATAACAAAGGTTACCGGATAGCAAAAGTGTCCGAATAAAATCAACAAAGTAAAAACTTACCGGATGAAAACGCTTTCCGGATGCTGGAATGTCCGGGAAGATTGGTTACCGGGAACTTTGGGTTTCCGGAACTAATTTACCCGGAAATATTGGAGTTAAAGATACTTACCCGGAAAGATGGACGTACCGGAAAACTTACCCGGAAAGATGGACGTACCCGGAAAGAAGGAACACAAACGTCCGAAAAGCACTGCTACTATACGGAAAGTGCGACTGGTTTATCCGAGAACAGCGGCTGTAGGTTTCAAATCGATTGGGAATCGACTATGGTTGCTCAAAAACATTCCTGAATGATTAGAAACACAACCAAACACAAAAATAACACTACCCAATTCGATTTTGAAGCAAAAACAACGAGTTTTGATTATTAAAGATATGATTTTTCTCAAGAACAGACTCAAAACCTTTGATCTTAATTTTCTTTAAAACACACTCAAGTGATCGAATTAGAGTACGAAAATTTGCAAAATCACTAATAACAATGATACTAACAATACCCAATAAACGAAATCGATCAATTTTACTAGAATCAAATTTTTGATATTCAAGTAAGAACACAAACGAGTAAAAGTGAAAACTTACCAGAAATCACTTTGAATGCTTTGAATCAATTCTGTCCGTCTGCTCTGATACCAATTGTGAGTCTCAGATCCGTGCAACGAACAATGAAATCAATAGATAATAACAGAGATGTTTATGATTTCAACTGGTCATCCATATAATGCTTTCAATCAGAGAGTTTTACAATACGAGAGTAGGAAAGCAAATGAACAACTAGCCTATTTTTCTAAGGCTAATACAATATATATATGGCGGGCCCGTGGTTAACAAGCCCACGGCCCGTTCACTAACAAGGCTCAAAATAAAGAAATACAATACAGACCCTTGAACTTTAATTCAACAATAAATGATGTAACAACCCAAATCCCATAACATACATCATAATACATAACATTCATACATATCATTGATTTACAACAAAAGTTACATAATAAACCACAAACGGTCCCTTCGGTCTCGAAACTACAAAATACATTAAGCTTCCTAATCAACGCCCATCAAAAGCTCCTTACACTTAATCCTTTCCTTTGCCGATCCTTAACCTGGAAAACATATTTTTGAAAACAAAATGAGGGTTAGACCAAACGGGTCTAGTGAGTTAATCCCGGTCTTTTCCAAAATCAATATAAAACTCTTTTCACATAATACTTTGTATCAAAATAGTTTACATAAAACCTTTCGTATATGCACGCATATACCACACGTATATAAATACCACATTAGGACTCGAGCACCGCGTATCTCTCCTCATCTCATCTTCTTTCCCTTGGCCACATTAGTCGGTAGCAAGCCAACTAATTATCGTCACTGTACAATACAGTCGACTCCACTGTAATTACATACAGCCCCGCTGCAATTACCTACAGCTCCACTGCAATTTCATGCAGCCCCGCTGTATTTCCATACAGCTCCGCCAAATAATAATTCGGCTTACCTATACTCGTTTCGTGCAATATAAATACAATATATATCTCATTACATCATATCGTCATTTATAAACCTTTCATCATTTTTCCAACCATATATATATATATATATAAATATATACATATATCCTTTTAACATAAACATATAATCACACCTTGACACGTATCCGTCTCATATATATAAACACACATATATATATATTTCACACATACTCACATACATATATAAACACATATATGTATTTTAGTTGAAAACGTTTTAAAGTAAAACTCACCTCGATCGCTTATTCATAAACACTTCCAAGCTTTTCTCCAAAAGATTCAGTCTTTCAATCCAAATCCACAGAATCTGAAACCGATTAAATACAATTATCCCCTTACCATTTGAACACTTGAACCTTAGATAAATCTACCTAACTCTCTCCCTCAAAACAACCAAACAGTTATAGCTTCCGGACAGCCCAAAGCCACCCGGACAACCCAACTTTTCCGGACAGCATCACAAACCCAGATAACATGAATTATCCGGACAACTCGACTTTTCCAGACAACACAAGGAATCCGGACACCAAAGTAATCCGGACGTCATCCGGAAAACATAAGAAAATAGGAACTTACCCGGACAACTCCCTGTCCGGACACCTTCAGAAAGTCATTCGGACACCACTGTCGGTTTATCCCATTTTCACCCAGAAATCGACTGAATCATTAACAGATGTGATTTTGACTATTCTACTTCGATAGGAACTATCTAAAAGCAATTACAAACATAAAATACAAAGAGACATACCTCAGATTCATTTCCAAGCATACCAATTGAAGCCTTAACCTAGCTTTTCTTCTTTTCTCCTTCTTGCTCTCTCTCAACACACACACACACACACACACACACACACTAAGCTGAAATCTGGATAATAACTGAGTTGTGAAATATCTGATATGCTTAAGAGATACTATCAAACCTAATTACCACTTTGGTCCTTGAACTTCTCACTAATGGCCCAAACACCCTTAACTTATAATTTAACCCAATCTTACCCTAAACTCCAACTTTAAAGTTAACTTTACATAACGGAAAAAGGGATTTTAACCAACGGATTTACCCGGGGTATTACAACATCTCCCCCCTTAAAAGAATTCCGTCCCGGAATTCGGTTAAGCAATAAACTAGGGTAACTACTTATCACGTCCTATCCAATGGTCCTTCACTCTGATCATTACATTCGTCTACTTTCTCCCACTCTCTTCTCAACATAAAACACGTTTTCCCAAGGATAGCTCACTAGGAGGTACTCACTCTTAACGGATCCTATGAGCTAGCTTTCTTTCACCTCCAAACCAATTGCACGCACCCAATTTCAACAATTACTATACTTAACCAATAATTTCACCACACCTCATATCAGGAACTTAATCGAGTCAATCTGAAATCACACTCAATGCTCGAAACAACTATACATTTTCCATTTCTCAAACGGTAATACTTCATTCTTTAGCTAACCATCTACTGCCACTCCATTCTCTTATTCTTGAATAACACTACTACACACCGCCTAGACATCCATACCTCTCCACACATACTTTTGGCACATCTACACAACTTATAAACAAAATTCCGAGCAGAGGTTTCCACTTATACTCACCCCATATCATCATAAATCCACCACTTAATCTCACGAAATTCATTACTACTACACCTCGCACATTCACTAATTATAAACTGCCACCATCTTATCCACATCACCCCACACATTTAAACAATACCTTCTTTATAGCGTCAAGAATCACATTAAGTATAATCTTCACAACATACTAATTCGTCGCCTTCCTGACAAGGTCAAGACTTCACACATTACCGTTACTCTCCACACATAATCGTCACGTTCTACATACTGCTATTATTTTTTACACTCAAGCCATCACACTCCATTCTATATCTCTAACACAATTATCAAATATTTTTATAACACAAATGATAAAATTGAAAACACAAAAGAATCGGTTTGCACCGAAGTCAGATAACACCTTAGCACGTATAGAGTTTATAGAAATATACCTGTCTTCGCCTCTATTCATACATCGAGTCCGACTTGCCACTCTGTTGATTTCAACAAGGTTAATATACACGTAAGCACATACCCAATATAACAAGATATTCCGGTTCAACATGTACTTGTAAGTTCACGCTTACACTGGCCAGGTGTAATTTGAAAATACCTTACATGATGTTCCTTCTACCTTTTTATACTTAACATCCCAAGGTTCTAAATTAATAAGGACATCCTACTTCACATGCAGTTTAAGTCTAGGTATAAATCCAAATACCTAAATCCCTTAAACTAGGGATCTGATACCATTTGTAACAACCCAAATCCCATAACATACATCATAATACATAACATTCATACATATCATTGATTTACAACAAAAGTTACATAACAAACCACAAACGGTCCCTTCGTTCTCGAAACTACAAAATACATTAAGCTTCCTAATCAACGCCCATCAAAAGCTCCTTACACTTAATACTTTCCTTTGCCAATCCTTAACCTGGAAAACATATTTTTGAAAACAAAATGAGGGTTAGACCAAACGGGTCTAGTGAGTTAATCCTGGTCTTTTCCAAAATCAATATAAAACTCTTTTCACATAATACTTTGTATCAAAATAGTTTACATAAAACCTTTCGTATAAGCACGCATATACCACACGTATATAAATACCACATTAGGACTCGAGCACCGCGTATCTCTCCTCATCTCATCTTCTTTCCCTTGGCCACATTAGTCGGTAGCAAGCCAACTAATTATCGTCACTGTACAATACAGTCGACTCCACTGTAATTACATACAGCCCCGCTGCAATTACCTACAGCTCCACTGCAATTTCATGCAGCCCCGCTGTATTTCCATACAGCTCCGCCAAATAATAATTCGGCTCACCTATACTCGTTTCGTGCAATATAAATACAATATATATCTCATTACATCATATCGTCATTTATAAACCTTTCATCATTTTTCCAACCATATATATATATATATATATATATATATATATATATATATATATATATATATATATATATATATATATATAAATATATATATATATATATCCTTTTAACATAAACATATAATCACACCTTGACACGTATCCGTCTCATATATATAAACACACATATATATATTTCACACATACTCGCATACATATATAAACACATATATGTATTTTAGTTGAAAACGTTTTAAAGTAAAACTCACCTCGATTGCTTATTCATAAACACTTCCAAGCTTTTCTCCAAAAGATCCAGTCTTTCAATCCAAATCCACAGAATCTGAAACCGATTAAATACAAATATCCCCTTACCATTTGAACACTTGAACCTTAGATAAATCTACCTAACTCTCGCCCTCAAAACAACCAAACAGTTATAGCTTCCGGACAGCCCAAAGCCACCCGGATAACATGAATTATCCGGACAACTCGACTTTTCCGGACAACACAAGGAATCCGGACACCAAAGTAATCCGGACGTCATCCGGAAAACATAAGAAAATAGGAACTTACCCGGACAACTCCCTGTCCGGACACCTTCAGAAAGTCATCCGGACACCACTGTCGGTTTATCCCATTTTCACCCAGAAATCGACTGAATCATTAACAGATGTGATTTAGACTATTCTACTCCGATAGGAACTATCTAAAAGTAATTACAAACATAATATACAAAGAGACATACCTCAGATTCACTTCCAAGCATACCAATTGAAGCCTTAACCTAGCTTTTCTTCTTTTCTCCTTCTTGCTCTCTCTCAACACACACACACACTAAACTGAAATCTGGATAATAATTGAGTTGTGAAATATCTGATATGCTTAAGAGATAATATCAAACATAATTACCACTTTGGTCCTTGAACTTCTCACTAATGGCCCAAACACCCTTAACTTATAATTTAACCCAATCTTACCCTAAACTCCAACTTTAAAGTTAACTTTACATAACGGAAAAAGGGATTTTAACCAACGGATTTACCCGGGGTATTACAAATGACCCTAACACATATTTGAACCAATTTGCATTTCATCGATTTAAAATCTCTATTTTAAATATTGGTTGATTTAAAATTTGGCTCATTTCATTTTTAAAACTAATTTTAAAAGTTTGTCGCTTCAATTTTTAAACAATTTTAAAAAACACCTTTGAACCAATTTTTATGTTCTTTACTAGTTTGTAAAATATCCTATATTTTAAAGCAAATAAAGTAAGAACATAAACAACCATAACATGCAAAAGAATGTGCATAAACAAAGCCATCTCTAGTGACAATTCTTGTGAGCCAAAACAAGAAATGTCAAGTCTATTCCTAAGGGACAATAAAAAAGACTTAAAAAATGCTTCAAGCTCTCACTTGCTCTAACATCTCCATGCAAAGCAAGAAATCAAAGCTTCCATCTTCAAGCTCCATGTTGGTCTTCTTCTTGTTACATTTTACGAATAAAAAAAAAACTAGTTATAATAACTAATCTAATACTTACAAGATGAAAAAAAGAACATGAAATAATAAAACCTATTTATTATTACAAACCAACATAAATAAAAATTACAACCATATCGAATTTCCAACACACGCATTGAAGCATAAAAAGGTCCATGGCTTGTTTATGCACTAAAACTCATCAAAGAATTTTAACCAAACATTTTCATTGTTTTTCTAAGGCAACAATTTGTGACCCATCTTGCATGAAAAGATGGTCACAAAAAAAAATTGCCAAAGAAGCCATGCATGGACTTTCTTACTTGAAGAAATCGTCCATGGCTTCCAAAAACAATAAAAACTTGAAACCAAAAAGCATGCAAAGCCTTGGCTCTGATGCCACTTGAAAGAATTTGTTCAAAATCGATTTTCATAAAATCAAGAAACATTGCAACGGAAGCTTAAAAATTTTGAACAACAAATGAGATCTATTTGCATGCAATTAAAGTTTCAACAAAACAAACTAGGTGAAAAGAAAGTAACAACCTTTGTAGTCCTTTGAATCCTCTCGGGAGGTTGGAAGATGATGGTGAATACAGAACCCAAAATATAGCTCCTCTATCGGTATCCACCACAAGCACCGACACCTTTTAGAATGCTAGTTCCTTTTCTTGAAGATGCAAATATGGAGCTTTTAATCCAAATCTACGAGAGATTTGAATAGCAAAAGAACACAAAACCACCACCACTTGGTTGTTTCGGCCAAGATGGAGAGAAAGAGAAAGAGAAGAGTAATAATTCAAGTAGTGTATATTTCTCAAGTATTCTCTCTTTTTATGTAAAAGTCAAAAGACAATATATGTACACAAGCAACCATTACTTGGCCACATAAAAGGTCCAATGAGAATAAGGCAAAAGGAGGTCCAATGAGAAAGAAGCTAGCCATGCAAATTTCCCTTTTAAACCCTCCTAGTTTGAATAAGTTAAAATCATTATTTTAACTAATTAAACTTATTACATATAGTCCATCCTTTTAACTTCTAGTTAAATATGAACTCATCATACTTTAATAAACAAGAATCTATATTTACATCTCATATTATGAATCATATTCAATAATGTTTTAGAATTAATAATATTTATCAAGAATCAAATTCATATAAATATTAATTCGGTGTCTACTTGTTGTTTGGTGTGACCCTATAGGATCATATATTACCGGTAATATTATTTTATTATCATTCTTGAGTGTTAGAACTGAAGTTTGTCAAAAAGCCTAAGTGTTGGAAGTCTGAACTGAAGACTCAGAGTTCTGAGTAGGAGACTCAAAACTTCTGATCAGAGAATACTGCAAAGATTACTAAGTGATGAAGTCTGAACAGAAGGCTCAGAATTCTGAGTAGGAGACTCAGAACATCTGAATGAGAAGTTGAAAATGTCAAGTGTCCAAGTATATGGTTTGAAGTGTCTCAATCAGAAGGATGTTCAGAAGTTCTGAACATGTTTTTCAGAACTTATGTCTTAGGACATTTCCAGTTATATTCTGTTACTAATTAGAACACGTGTAATTGTTCTATTGGTTTGTCATGTATATGTACTGTAGCTTTAGCTTTTCTTTACAGTATATATAGGAGTTAGCAACTGTAAGCTAATTAACTTTCGCATAACTTTCGTATCACTTTGTATTCACTTTGTAATCTTTGAGAGATTATCTCTCTAGATCTGTAATCTGTTCTTAATCGAATACAAAGATTTTGAATCCAATTCTCTATTATTCTACTGTTTGATTGTTCTTGATTGATTAATTGATTGTAAGATCGAATCCTGGTTTCTTCAATTGGTATCAGAGCCAATCAACAAACAAATTTGTTCAAGATCGTGTTCTTGAGGGTTTCTTGATCGTGTTCTTGAAGATTTCTTGTTCAATTTGAAAATTGAATTCGGCCGCTGCTCGTAATTCTTGAATTCGTTCTATTTTTGTTCAAGAAATTAGAATTTGTCTTTCTGTTGAATCGATTCAATTCATCTTACAATCATGTCTTCTAAAGAATTTCTCTTGATGGGGTCTTAGACGAAGCCACCTGTTCTTATTCCTGAAAAGTATCAACAATTGAAGATCCGAATTATTCAATTCTTGGATAATATTGATGAGAATTTGATGATCTCAATCCGAGAAGGTCCAATTGAAGTGTATGTTGATGTTGCTGCTACACCTGCAACTAATACAACACCAGAAATTCCTGCTACCAGAGTAAGGAAGAATTTTTCTCAGTATACTGAAGCACAGAAACAGAGACATGCAATAAACAAGAGAGCTGTTAGTTTGTTGACTTTGGCAATTCCAAATGACATCTTCAATCGAATTGATAGTGGAACATCTGCAAAAGAAAAGTGGGATGAACTGGAGAAGCTGATGCTTGGTACAACCAAATCAATTCAAGCAAAACTGAATCAATGCATCAATGCATATTAAAGATTCAATGCTAAGGAAAGTGAGAGTTTAACTCAAACCTACAACAAGTTTTGTGTAATAACCAGGTATTTTATTTAATTTAAAATATAAGAATTTTATAAGTTTATATGGGTATTTTAAGGAATGAGAAGTTAAGGGGTAAGTTTTAATTTTAATAGAAGTTAGGGGTATATTTTGATAGGTGGAACAAGTTTAAGGTTTATTTGGTAATAAGGTGACACCTCCTCCTTGCCTTAACCGACCCTTGAGTAAACAATTAGGAGATGAAGTCTCCTTCTTAGCAAAATATCCCAAATATCCTAGTGTGTGTGTGTTTTTCGTGAAAAGAGAGAGAAGAGAGAGAAGAAGGAAAACTAAAGAAGAAGAAGGAAAGCTATAGGTTTTCTGCTGGAATTGTTTATAACAAGCTGAAGTAATCCAGGTAAACAATCCATACCTTTTGTGTTTTAATTCCTCATAGTGTTCTTAAATTTTCTAGTTTAAGTTCTTGGTGGGTTTTGTTAAAAAGGGGATGTTTTGGGAAATCTGAGCTTAAGGTTAGGTTATGTTTATAGTCTTAATCATAACTGCATCTTTATAGCAACATGTATAGAATAAAACTGTAAAAATCTGGGTTTTAGGATGAAACAGTAGGCTGAGACATTCATCGAAGTCGCAGTAGGCTAATATTCATCAAAGTCGCAATGGACGACTGCGACATTCATCGGAGTCGCAATGGTTGGTTGCGACTTGGGTATGAAGTCGCAATGGTCGTTTGCGACTTGGCTTGGAATCGCAGTAGTTGATTGCGATTCGGGTTTGGGATCGCAATAGTAGGTTGCGACTCCAGGGTGGAATCGCAGTGGTGGATTGCGACTTAGGGTGAAGTCGCAATAGTGGGTTGCGATTTTGGGGGTGAAGTCGCAGTAAGAGGTTGCGACTTTGCACTGTTCATCACGGTTGCGACTTTGTACTGTTCATCACGGTTGCGATTTGTACTGTTCATTGCGATTTCATGTCTTTTTGGGTTGCGACTTGGGTTGAGGATTTCGTGAGTTTAGTGTTAAGAGAAATATTTGGTATTTTGTGATTTCAGATTCGGTGAAGGGGCGACTTACGTGAATTACCTTGAAAGAGTTTTTGTAATAACGCACGAGGTGAGTTTTTATTTGAAATGTTTTCAAATGGAATACGTATATGTGATTTAATGTAATATGGTGCATATAGTGTTTATATGAATATTACATTGTATGAGTACTAGTTGGCCGGGCTTAGGACCGGTGAAAGTTGGCTGTACAAAGGGACAGTGGTGTTGGCTGTATTTAGTACAGCGGTGTTAATTAATTAATTGGCTTGCTACCAATTAATATGGCCAAGGAAAAGAAAAGAGATAGAGATGGAAAGATACATGATGCATGAGTCATATTTGGTATTCTTACGTGAATTATGTGAAAATGTTTTCTTTTACTAACGGGGATTTTTCTCACTAGACCTCAAGGTCTAACCCTCATTTTTGTTTTAAAATATGTATTCCAGGTCATGGAGCAAACAAGAGACAATGATAGGATTTATCATGTTAGCTTTTGTGGATGTTGAATGATTAGGAAGATTTCAGTTATAATTAGTAGTTGTTATGTATTTTACTTTATTCGAAAAAGTTGGTACTGAAAGACTTAATTGTAGAATTTAAGGGACCATATTTGGATTATGATATGTTATTTTGTGGTGAATTATATGAAACTTGTATGTTGGGATTAAGGGATGTTACAAATGGTATCAGAGCCTTAGTTTAAGAGATTTAGGTATTAGTATCTGTACCTAGACTTAAACTGCATGCGAAGTAGGAGGTCCTTGTTATTTTAGAACCCTGGGATGATAAATATAAAAAGGTAGAAGGAACCTCATGTAAGGTAATTTCAGATTTCACCTGGCCAGTGTAATTATGATCTTACAGGTACATGTTGGAACCATAATACTTTATTATATGGGGTATGTGCTTATGTGTATATTAACCTTGTTTGAATCAACAGAATGGCAAGTGGAACGAGACGAACAAACCGAGAAGGGGAAGGGAATCCGAATAGATCTAATCCAACAGCCGATGGAAGGGGAAGAGGGGGAGAAAGAGGTAGAGGTAGGTCAGGGGGCAGAGTACAGGGGCGAGGCACATAGTTTGTTACGAGAGACGACCTAGCGAATGAAATGGGAAGACTTCAGGCAAATATACAAGCTATGTTTAACCAGACTCACCATTCGGAAACAGAAATACCAGACCCTACCCTTGAAAACGAAGTGCCTATCGCACCTATTGTCACAACAGCACCCAGAAAGTGTGATTATAAAATGTTTTTAAGCTGTAAACCACCCAATTATGGAGGGGACAGAGACCCAGTAAAAGCAATGCGATGGCTGAAGGAGGTTGAAGCTGTATTTAAGACCAGTAAATGCGCGGAAGAAGATAAAGTGTTATATGGAACAGCAATGTTGAAAGCAGATGCCTTGTATTGGTGGGAAGCCCTTATTGACTCTGAAGGACCTGATGTGTATTCAACTTTTACTTGGGGCGAATTCTCGAGAGCATTTAAGGAACAGTTTTGCCCGCAAGCCGCAGTTAGACAGTTGGAAGAGGAATTCCTGAGCCTACAGCAAGGAAATTTATCGGTAAGAGACTACACTGCCCGTTTCTTGGAAAAGTCGCGTTTCGGAGAATATTATGTTGCCACAGAAAAGATGAAGATGGAAAGGTATGTATTCGGATTGAATTCGGAGATTAGAAAGTTGGTAACTGCAGCGAGACCTAATACTTTTTCAGAAGCAGTCAATGCTGCGGAAAATGTGGAGCGAGACAATAAGAGGGATATTGGGGATAAGAGTGCGGGAAAGAGAAAATGGGAAGGACCACCACACGATGTGAAGAAGTCTGGATTTCAGCGATTTGATAGTCGTCCACCTTTTAGAGCAGCTGAAAGACCTTGCCCAAAGTGCCACCGTTTTCACCAAGGAAGCTGTCAGGTAGATCCTAGAAACTGTTATAAGTGCGGGAAGTTTGGGCACATTGCTAAAGATTGTAGGGTGGTTAGATTTTGTTATTCATGCAATTCGCCAGATCATCTTCAATCAGATTGTCCACTGGGAAGAATACCATCAGGTGGCACGTCAACAAGAGCATCGGGTGTTAGACCAGCAGTACAGAGGTCAGAGCCAGCAATAGGCCGTTCATTTCAGATGACAGCAAAGGAAGCGGAGGAAACTCCGGACGTAGTTACAGGTACATTCTTAATAAATTCCACACGTGCTAAGGTGTTATTTGATTCTGGTGCAAACCAATCGTTTGTGTCTCCTTCATTTGCTGCTTACATGCGTTTAAAGCCGAAAGTGTTAGATCATGCTTTATTGGTAGATACGGAAAATGAAAATCAAGTATCAGTTAAAGAAGTATTTGATAGTTGCGTGATAGATATAGAAGGGTGCGGAGTACCGATTCAGTTATTTCCAATAGCCCTGGTAGAGTTTGATGTGGTAGTGGGAATGGACTGGTTAGCCGAGAACCAAGCTAATATAAATTGTGATAAGAAGTTAATAAACGTCGTGTTACCTGAAAAAGGGCCGGTAGTGATTTATGGCGATCGTAGGAATTATCA
Source organism: Saussurea involucrata (assembly GCA_033807775.1). Classification (NCBI taxonomy): domain Eukaryota; kingdom Viridiplantae; phylum Streptophyta; class Magnoliopsida; order Asterales; family Asteraceae; genus Saussurea; species Saussurea involucrata. Next base: position 101,394,444 of record CM066314.1, on the reverse strand, counting down.
GTATAATCTTATTAACATGATAAAAGCCCGTAAGTGTGTTAGTAAAGGTTGTCAGAGTTACTTAGCTTATGTAATAGATACTAAGCTAGAGAAGAGTAAGTTGGAAGGCATTCCAATTGTTAGTGATTTTCCAGAAGTATTTCCTGAAGACTTGAACAGTCTTCCGCCCGTTAGACAGGTAGAGTTCGGTATAGATCTAATTCCTGGAGCCACCCCTGTAGCCCGTGCACCGTATCGTTTGGCGCCACCAGAAATGAAAGAAATGATGGAACAACTGCAAGATCTATCCGTTAAGGGTTTCATCAGACCAAGTTCTTCACCGTGGGGAGCACCAGTCTTATTTGTGAAAAAGAAGGATGGTTCGATGAGAATGTGTATCGACTACAGAGAATTGAATAAGCGCACGATCAAAAACAAGTATCCTCTACCTAGAATTGATGACCTCTTCGATCAATTAGTTGGAGCATGTTGTTTCTCCAAGATTGATTTAAGATCCGGTTATCATCAGTTGAAGGTCAAAGAAGAAGACGTGTTGAAAACTGCTTTTCGCACCAGGTACGGTCACTATGAGTTTCTAGTAATGCCATTTGGATTGACAAACGCTCCAGCCACCTTTATGGATTTAATGAATCGGGTATGTAAGCAATATCTTGATAAATTCTTCATTGTATTTATCGATGATATACTTATTTATTCCCGATCCAAAGAGGATCATGCACGACATCTTCGTTTGATTTTGGAATTATTGAAGAAAGAAAAGTTGTATGCGAAATTTTCAAAGTGTGAATTCTGGTTGCGGGAAGTTCAGTTTTTGGGGCATATAGTTTCTGAAAAGGGTATACAAGTCGATCCGATGAAAGTGGAAGCAGTTGAAAAATGGGAACCACCAAAGACAGCAACAGAAGTACGAAGTTTTCTGGGTTTGGCCGGCTACTACCGAAAGTTTATAAAAGATTTCTCTCGTATTGCCACACCGTTGACGAAGCTGACTCGAAAGAATCTGAAGTTCGAATGGAAGGCAGAACAGGACGAGGCATTCAGGATATAAAAGGAGAAACTCTGCAGTGCGCCGATTTTAGCATTGCCAGAAGGTTCGGATGATTTTGTGGTCTACAGTGATGCTTCTAAGTTAGGTTTGGGATGTGTACTCATGCAACGTGGAAAAGTAATTTCCTATGCTTCTCGGCAATTAAAGGATCATGAAAGGCAATATCCTACTCACGATATGGAACTGGCAGCAGTTGTTTTCGCTTTGAAGATTTGGAGGCATTATCTTTATGGTTCCAAGTGTCAAATTTTTACGGACCATAAGAGTCTCCAACATCTTTTTGATCAGAAGGAACTGAACATGAGGCAAAGAAGGTGGCTAGAGTTAGTGAACGATTATGATTGTGAAATCCTTTATCATCCAGGAAAAGCGAATGTGGTGGCAGATGCACTAAGTTGACAAGAAAGAAGTGGAACGATAAAGGCGATATCTTTAAGAGCTGAACTTCTTCCAAACATTTTGACGAATTACTGAAGTGCCAAGTAGATGCTTATCAAGAAGAAAGTTTAAAATCTGAACGGTTGGTTGGGATATCAGCATTACTTGGGAAAGATAACCGTGGGTTGTTGTGTTTGGGGAATAGGATTTGGGTATCTCGTTTGGGTGGATTACGTGATCGTGTACTACAAGAAGCTCATCAATCTCGATTCTCCATCCATCCAGGTACAAATAAAATGTATAGAGATTTGAAACAATTCTATTGGTGGCCGGGGATGAAAAGAAGTATTGCTAAGCATGTGGAAGACTGCATTACCTGCAAGAAAGTAAAGATTGAGCATCAGAAACCGTTTGGTCAGTTACAACGCTTAGATATTCCAGTGTGGAAATGGGATCAGATCACAACTGATTTCATTACCAAGTTACCAAGAACTTCAAAGGGATTCGATTCTATTTGGGTGATTGTGAAATAGGTTGACGAAGTCTGCTCATTTCTTGCCGATAAAAGAAACCGATTCTTTGGAACGTTTGGCCAAACTGTACATTAATGAAATAGTAACTCGACATGGAGTACCAATTTCGATTATTTCTGATCGAGATAGTCGTTTTACTTCTAGATTCTGGAGAAGCTTTCAAAAAGAGATGGGAACACAAATCAAGTTGAGTACAGCATATCATCCTCAGACTGATGGACAAAGCGAAAGAACAATTCAGACGTTAGAAGATATGCTTCGGGCTTGTATAGTTGATTTTGGAGGATCATGGGATAAACATTTGCCTTTGATAGAGTTCGCTTACAACAACAGTTATCATTCTAGTATTCAGGCGGCACCGTTTGAAGTATTGTATGGTAGGAAATGTCGAACGCCTTTGTGTTGGAATGAAGTGGGGGAAAAGCAGTTAGCAGGGCCAGAAATAGTACAGTTAACAGCAGATAAGATTACTCAGATCCGGGATAGATTGAAAACGGCACAAGACGACAGAAAAGTTATGCAGATCGACGCCGGAAACCGTTAGAATTTCAGGTTGGGGAATTTGTGATGTTAAAAGTTTCACCTTGGAAAGGAGTCATACGTTTTGGGAAGCAAGGTAAACTCAGTCCGCGATATATTGGGCCATTTGAAATTATGGAAAGAATTGGTGAAGTAGCATACAGATTGGATCTTCTGTTGGAATTGAGCAGAATTCACAACGCGTTTCATGTGTCGAATTTTCGAAAATGTTTAGTCACGCCGGACCAGGCAGTATCTCTACCGGATATACAAGTGGATGAAAAGTTGAACTATGTGGAGGAACCGGAAGCGATAGTTGATCACAAGGTTAAAGTATTGAGGAATAAGGAGATCAGGCAGGTAAAGGTTCAATGGAAACATCATAGGGGTCAGGATGCGACATGGGAATCAGAGTCGGAGATGAGAGCCAAATACCCTCATCTGTTCACTTGACAGAATTCCGGGACGGAATTCTTTTAAGGGGGAGATGTTGTAATAACCAGGTATTTTATTTAATTTAAAATATAAGAATTTTATAAGTTTATATGGGTATTTTAAGGAATGAGAAGTTAAGGGGTAAGTTTTAATTTTAATAGAAGTTAGGGGTATATTTTGATAGGTGGAACAAGTTTAAGGTTTATTTGGTAATAAGGTGACACCTCCTCCTTGCCTTAACCGACCCTTGAGTAAACAATTAGGAGATGAAGTCTCCTTCTTAGCAAAATATCCCAAATATCATAGTGTGTGTGTGTTTTTCGTGAAAAGAGAGAGAAGAGAGAGAAGAAGGAAAACTAAAGAAGAAGAAGGAAAGCTATAGGTTTTCTGCTGGAATTGTTTATAACAAGCTGAAGTAATCCAGGTAAACAATCCATACCTTTTGTGTTTTAATTCCTCATAGTGTTCTTAAATTTTCTAGTTTAAGTTCTTGGTGGGTTTTGTTAAAAAGGGGATGTTTTGGGAAATCTGAGCTTAAGGTTAGGTTATGTTTATAGTCTTAATCATAACTGCATCTTTATAGCAACATGTATAGAATAAAACTGTAAAAATCTGGGTTTTAGGATGAAACAGTAGGCTGAGACATTCATCGAAGTCGCAGTAGGCTAATATTCATCGAAGTCGCAATGGACGACTGCGACATTCATCGGAGTCGCAATGGTTGGTTGCGACTTGGGTATGAAGTCGCAATAGTCGTTTGCGACTTGGCTTGGAATCGCAGTAGTAGATTGCGATTCGGGTTTGGGATCGCAATAGTAGGTTGCGACTCCAGGGTGGAATCGCAGTGGTGGATTGCGACTTAGGGTGAAGTCGCAATAGTGGGTTACGATTTCGGGGGTGAAGTCGCAGTAAGAGGTTGCGACTTTGCACTGTTCATCACGGTTGCGACTTTGTACTGTTCATCACGGTTGCGATTTGTACTGTTCATTGCGATTTCATGTCTTTTTGGGTTGCGACTTGGGTTGAGGATTTCGTGAGTTTAGTGTTAAGAGAAATATTTGGTATTTTGTGATTTCAGATTCGGTGAAGGGGCGACTTACGTGAATTACCTTGAAAGAGTTTTTGTAATAACGCACGAGGTGAGTTTTTATTTGAAATGTTTTCAAATGGAATACATATATGTGATTTAATGTAATATGGTGCATATAGTGTTTATATGAATATTACATTGTATGAGTACTAGTTGGCCGGGCTTAGGACCGGTGAAAGTTGGCTGTACAAAGGGACAATGGTGTTGGCTGTATTTAGTACAGTGGTGTAAATTAATTAATTGGCTTGCTACCAATTAATATGGCCAAGGAAAAGAAAAGAGATAGAGATGGAAAGATACATAATGCATGAGTCATATTTGGTATTCTTACGTGAATTATGTGCAAATGTTTTCTTTTACTAACGGGGATTTTTCTCACTAGACCTCAAGGTCTAACCCTCATTTTTGTTTTAAAATATGTATTCCAGGTCATGGAGCAAACAAGAGACAATGATAGGATTTATCATGTTAGCTTTTGTGGATGTTGAATGATTAGGAAGATTTCAGTTATAATTAGTAGTTGTTATGTATTTTACTTTATTCGAAAAAGTTGGTACTGAAAGACTTAATTGTAGAATTTAAGGGACCATATTTGGATTATGATATGTTATTTTGTGGTGAATTATATGAAACTTGTATGTTGGGATTAAGGGATGTTACATTTTGCACAATATTGAATGATCTTAGGAGGAATCGGCTGAAGAAGACTAAGTCAGAAATCAACTACAAATTTCTGAATTGTCTTAATTCAGAATGGTAATCATTTGCAATAAGTCTTCAAATGAATAAAGAAATGTGTGAAGAAGATCTGAATGATCTGTTTTGTGTTCTGAATCAGCATGAAGATTCTGTTAAGCAAGTTGTTGAGGAAAAGAAAAGTGTTTCTGATCAATTAGCTTTACTTTCAGAAAGAAAGACCAAGGTCACTATAACATCAAAGAAATCTATGTTTTTGTCTGAAATTCCAAAGTTAGAGGAAGAATCTGCTGAGGAAGAAGGATCTGATGAAGATGCTGATATCAAGTTAATTGCTGAGAAATTAGCTTTGTTGACTAATACTTTCAATAAAAGATATGGAAAGAAGAAGTTTGAAGGTAAGTTAAGAAGAGAAGGACAGGGGAGCTTAGAAGAGAGATACAAGAAGAAAGATGGTAGAGAAGAGAATAAGTATGAGAAGAAATAAGAGAAGGAATAGAGAAAAGAGAAGGATTTATGCTTTAAATGTGGAAAACCTGGTCATTTTGGAAGGGATTGCAGAGTGAAGGTTGTTAAAGACTATGAGTATTATGCAAAGAAAGCTCAGCTGGCCAAAACCAAAGACAGTGGGATTGCACTCCTAGCAGAACAAGAGAACTGGTTGTATTATTCATCTGATGAAGACGATTGCATTCACTTCTCACAAATGCAAAGTTACATGGCCAAAATGGGTGATGAAGATGATTCTGACTATGAAGAAGGACGTTCTGAGTCATCTGCTGAGGTACATTCTAGTCTTGAAATTGATTTAATGATTCAAATTGGAAATATGAAATATGAATTTGTTAATCTCAGAAAACAGATAAAAGGTGAAAGGATTCTGGTTAACAAATTCAGAATAGAAAAATATTTGCTTAAAGAAAGAGTTGAAGAAACTGAGAATGAGAAACAAGTAGTCAGAAAAGAGAATTCTGATCTTTTGAAAAAGAATTCTGAATTAAAAGATGAACTTTCAGAAGTAAAAGATGAAAAAGTTGATTTGCAAATTAAATTTGATATGTTACTTGATGAAAGAAAGAATTTATATACTAAAGTCAAAGAGTTAGAAGATCTTAATCTGAAAAGAGATCAAACTCAACAAACCTTGATTCTTCTCACAAGCAATGTTAAAGATACAAGATTTTATAATCCAAAAATGGGATTAGGTTTGGAGGAAAATGTTGTTTTGAAAAAGGCTCCAATAAATCTTTATGATTTTGAGAAGCTACAAGTTCCTAACCAGAAATTCTAGAGTTAGTTGAAATTTGTGTGAGACCTGCAAGTTCAATAACTAGTTCTGATAATCTACAAAAATCAAGTTCTGTAAAAGCAAAGGAAATCATTTCTGAACCAAAAGTTGAAAAATCATAAATTTCAGAAGACAAGGTTAAGAAAGAAATTTCAAAACCAACAGAAGAGAAACCAAGATACAATGATGCTAAATTCAAATATGACTCTCTGAATGTAAGTTACAAAGATAAACAACCAAGTTTTTCCTATACTGAAATTGAGAGTATATTTGAAGCAACCAAGGTTTCTGAAAACAAGGAGAATTCTGAAACAGTTAGTCAGAATTCTGATTCTTCTTGTCAGAATTCTGAGTTTGTAAGTCAGAACTCTGAGTCATCTGACAATTTTGAGTCAAATTCAGAAAGTTTCTCAGAACTTGAAAAGAGGTTTAAACTGGTTAACCAAGAACTTGAAGAGTTAAGAAAAAGTTTTGATGAACTTGAAGAAGTTTTAAAGGAAAACAAAACTTTTGTCCAGAAAATAACAGAGCTTGAGAAGTTAAAGGCTGAATATGACCTGTTTAAGATTAAAGCATTAGAAGAAAATAAGATTTTTTTTATGAATCAAGTACATTTGAGCATGGTAAATCATCTGGATCATCTACTAATTCTGAAAAGTTGAATGTTTCAGGAAAAGAGGAAAGCAAAAGGAAAGATGATCTGAAAAAGATTTCTGAGGAGATCTTATTGAATACTACTTCTGAACTCAAAGCTAGTAGTTCTTGTATTAGATGCAATTGTAATCTGAATACTATCAATAAAAGCAAAAAGTCTTTTGATTCAGATTTGTTGTCTCTTGCAAGAAAGAATCTTAAATGTGTTCATTGTGGTAGTCAATTATTTCAACTTTCTCAGAAGAAGATAACTCAAAAGTCTAAATCATCTTTTAAGACTAAAGCAAAACAGAATTCAGATAAGAAGACTGAAATGGTTTCTCAAACTCAGACAAAAGGAAAGAAGATTGAAAACATTTATCAATCTAAATCAAAAGGAAAGAAGAATGAAAAGTTGTTTCAATCTAAAGAAAAGAAGACTGAAAATGTTTCTCAGTCTCAATCTAAAGTTTTTAAAAAGAAAATAAACAATTTTGTGAACAGAAAATGTTCTGATTTCATAAAAGTACAAGGAAAATGGTGCTTAAAAGAGAATTATGAATGGAAAGTTAAAGGAACTTTAGTTAAATCTAATATTAAAGCTAACAATGAAGGACACATTCCAGTATGGGTACCTAAATCTAACTAAATGTTTTTGCAGGGCTGTCATGTGTGGTTTTTAGATTCTGGAGCTTCAAGACACGTGACAGGTCATAAGCCTTCTCTGACCAATTTCATAGAAAAAGCTGGTGGAGCAGTTAACTTTGGCAATAACAGTAAAGGACAAGTTAGAGGCTATGGGGATTTAACAAAGGGAGATTTAACTATTCAGAAAGTATTCTATGTAGAAGGATTACAACACAATTTGTTCAGTATAAGTCAGTTTTTGGATAGTCTCTATGATATCAAGTTCAGTATAACAGGATGCTTAATTCTAAGTGAAGATAAAATAAAAGTGTTTTGGGCTAACAAACACATGGACTTATTTGTGGTTAATTTTTCAAAGATTGAAGCTTTAACTCAAAAAGACACATGGATTTATGTCTACTGTCAAATGCAAGTGCAAATGAATGTTGGTTATGCCACAAAAGATGTTCTCACTTGAATTTTAAGGATCTAAACAATCTTGTTGGCAAACATTTAGTTAAAGGATTACCAAAGATCAAGTTTGAAAAGGACTCATTATGTTCAGCATGTGAAATGGGCAAAATGAAGAAGAGTTATCAGAAGTTGAAAATGGACTCATCATGCATATCACCATTAGAGATGCTACATACTGACTTATGTGGTCCTATTTCAGTTCAATCAATGGGAGGGAATAAGTATATACTTGTCATTGTTGATGAGTATTAAAGATATACATGGGTTGAATTCTTAAGAGCAAAATCTGAGGCTGTTGAAACACTGATTAACTTCAACAAAATAATTCAAGTGTTCTTACAACTTCCAGTTCAGAAGATCAGGAGTGACAATGGAACAGAATTCAGAAATGAGACTCTTCAGAACTTTCTACAAAGCTCTAGGATTTCTCATAATTTTTCTGCTGTCAGAACTCCTCAACAAAATGGTGTTGTTGAGAGAAAGAACAGGAGTATAGTTGAAGCAGCAAGAACAATGTTGGCCTATTCAAATCTTCCAACCTTCCTATGGGCTGAAGCAATTGCCACTGCTTGTTTTACTCAAAACAGAACTTTGATCAATAAAAGACTAAATAAAACTGCTTATGAACTGATTAACAAAAGAAAACCACTGATTAAATTCTTTCATGTTTTTGGCTGCAGATGCCATGTTCTCAAGGATAGAGAAAATCTTGGTAAATTTGACAAAAAGGCAGATGAAGGATACTTTGTTGATTATTCACTAACTTCCAAAGAATTCAGAATCTACAACAGAAGAACCAAGAGGATTATGGAAAGCATCAATGTTACATTTGATGAGTCAAGATTAAAGACTTCTAAACAAAACAGTTCAGGACTCAATCAGGATAAGACAAAAACAATGACCACTGAGTCAGATTCTAATCCTAACTGTTCAGAACTCAATTTATTGTTTAAGGATGCATTTCTGGAACTAACTTCTGAATCTTATGCAGATTTTGAGAATCCTAAATTGGTTCAAGAAATGAAAAAGGGAAGTTCAGAGGTTCAAACAACAGTAATTTATGATTCTGGTCCATCTAAGGAATGTCCAACTTTGATAAATACAAGTGGTGAACGATCTGAGTCAGGTACTCAGAATTCTGAACAAGATATTCAGAATTCTGGACAAGGTACTCACAATTCTGAACAAGGTACTCACAATTCTGAACAGGTTACTCAGAATTCTGACTCTATTACTCAGAATCCAGACTTAGATGTTACACCTCAACAACCCCCAGAATAAAGGGATAGTTCAGAATTACAAGCTGTTATTGATGAGAATGATACAAACAACATTTTTTCAGAGATTGATGTACTTCCAAGTTCAAACAAATGGACAAAAGACCACCCTATTCATCAAGTAATAGGAGATCCATCAGTGGGAGTGCAGACAAGATCAACAACAATAAATGAAGCTATGTTTGCAGGATTTCTTAGTATGATTGAACCTAAAAAAGCCACTGAAGCCCTAGAAGATCCAGACTGTATTTTAGCAATGCAAGATGAGTTGCTACAGTTTGAAAGAAATAAAGTCTAGAGACTCATTCCAAAACCTGAAGGAAAATCAATTATTGGAAGAAAATGGGTGTTCAGAAACAAGAAAGATGAGTCAGGTATTGTAGTCAGAAATATGGCTAGATTGGTTGCAAAGGGATATTCACAACAAGAAGGAATAGATTATGATGAGGCATTTGCACCAGTTGCAAGAATAGAGGCAATCAGAATATTCTTGGCATATACTGCACACAAGAACTTCAAAGTATATCAAATGGATGTCAAATCAGCATTTTTGAATGGTATACTCCATGAAGAAGTTTATGTCTATCAACCTGAAGGATTTGTTGATCCTGAGTTTCCAGATCATGTGTATGTTTTAGATAAAGCATTGTATGGTCTGAAACAAGCACCAAGAGCCTGGTATGACACTCTAACTCAATACTTATTAGAATCTGGCTTCAAGAAAGGTAAAATTGATACTACCTTATTTTTAAAGAAAGAAGGTGATGATTTAATTCTGATTCAGGTATATGTAGATGATATCATATTTGGTTCTACAAATGCAGAATTATGTGATGAATTCTCAGAAATCATGAAATCTAAATTTGAGATGAGCATGATGGGAGAATTGAACTTTTGCCTTGGTCTTCAAGTAAAACAATTACCAAATGGAATTTTTATAAATCAAGAAAAATATGTGAAAGATATTTTGAAAAAGTTTAGGATGTCTGATTGGGCTGCTATGAGAACACCTGTTGGTTCCTGTTTTGCTTAAACAATGATCTTAACTTTTAGTTAGTTCAGATTTAGATATGGTGCGGAAGCGTATTTAAGAACTGAAAGATTATGTAAGGTAGAAGAACACACAATATCAAATAAACAGTATGTAAGAACAGATGAATATCTCCAAGATTACTGTATTTGATATATATTAAGAACACCAAGAACTTTAAAGGATTAACAAGAAATCTGCAGTTAATGGTGTGTGTGAGAAGTGCGAAGCTTAATGATATATTTGTATTTTCGTGGTATTAAGCTTAATAGAAGAACTCAACATGAGTCTTCTATTTATACTACTTCTAAAGGGGACATACTTTAGACATAAAGGACTGATCTACAGTAGACAAGATCGTATGAACAGTAGCAGGTACAATGTTCATTTAATGCGCATGTTCCAATTCTGACAGAGCCCTATCAGAGTTTGACACGTGTAGTTGATGTCAGGGCACGCCTGGAACAAGTGGATGAACAGATCCTGGAATAGTAGAAAGATATTTGTAAATCTTCTAAGTCTTCAGTATAAACCGCAGAGGCTCTATCAAGGGTGACAGAGGTTATGCGGCTCGGTCCTCTGTGAGAAGTACTTTTGTTGATTCTTTCCTTCGGTATTCTTGGGTTATTCTGCAGAGCCTCTGTGGGTTACTTCTGTACTTAGACTATTTTCACTACTTTCACAAACAGAAAGATTGGAGCTAACAATCTCCCCTAAGTAGTGAAAATTAAATATTTGAAAGTGCAAGTATTTTCTAAGTACAAGAACATTTTCTTTTCACATTAGATTATGCCAGAGGCATTTACATTTGATTGTATTGAAAATAAAATATTACAGATGATCTGTTTGACTGACTCAGACGTTGGCATCCTTGAAGTCATTGAAACTTCTACGGTCGAGTACTTCTTGTATGAGCTCGTGATAGAAGCTGATGCAGAGAGTTCGGAAGTTGATTGTTGCATCGATAACCTCTATCAGTCTGTCGGCAAGACTTTGATTCATGAGCTTTGTTCCTCTATGCTCCACTAGGATCGCTCTAAACTCTGTCAAAGTACTTGTTGTGTACTTCTGACAGTCCATCTCTACGAACAACTTTGATTTACCAGAATCTTGGTCCCGAAGGGTGACACAAGTTTGTAGAAGGGTTTATTTTTCTAAATTGTTTATTGATAAATCATTAACAATTTACAGCTTGTTGCGGAAAGAAGATTAAGGATAAATCCTAAATCTAAACAAGTTGGAACACTAAGTTTCTTGCACTAAGAAGGAGAAGGAAATTACTAATAATAACCTATCTCAAGATAAGAAGGATGAACTTGTCCAGAGTTAGCAAGTTGCATACAAAATGAAGTGAGTTCTTCTTCTTATATACTGCATGCATTTAATGCATTGCAGTTTACACTTTACACGTGGCAGCAGTTGATTGGTTGCATGTCATTGACCTTTGTTGACAACCTTAGTAGCCGCATGTTTGAACAGTGTAGTATCAGAGTGGTTGTACGATCTCAGACAATAAGGGAGTTCTATTCTGACATATCGTACGGAGTCGTACAAGGGTGGATGAGACAAAAAGTACTTTGTACGGAAGACTTCATGATCAGCTTTTCGATGATTCAGCGATCTATCATTCTTCATCAGCGAATGATAGAGTTCAGCGATAGCTGAAGTCTTGTACTTGATACTTCACGTTGAGTGGAAAAATCTGAGTCTTCGCTGATCCGCATCAGCTCATTAGGAGACTTGTCGCTGGTTCTTGAGCTTGATCTTCGACTTCAGCGTAGAACCTATGTTGACGTAAAACTTGTCTTCAGGGATCATAAGTAAACAACTAACTTATCAGCGATCACCATAAGTACTGAACAGATTCAGAGTATTATGGTGAATAGTTTCGCTGAATGTTTAATCTAAAGAGCGAGAGTTCCTATCAGCGGTACTGGAAGATCTTAGTACTTATCAGCGATAGTGAAACTATGATACATATTGTTTACTTATAATTTTCACTAAGTATATATGAGAGGGTCATTATCAAATCACTGAGGGTTTGGATCAACAATCTCCCCCTATTTGATTATGACATAGCAACAGAGAAAATTGCTATATAATGAAAACATAAAGATAAACAAAGTACGTTCGCTAAATTTTTTCTTTAAACTTTGTAAAGATTACAGAGGGAAGTGGAAAAATTACAAGTACAGCGAATGAAATTACAAGTACAAAAGATGTAGACAGATAAGGATAGAAAGAATTACAAGGCGATCCTATCCGTCAAAAGGTTCTTCCTTAATGAGTTGTTCATCAAGGGTCATTGATGTGGCAATCATCCAATCAGGGACATCTACTCCTTGATTCTTTTTCTTCAGAGCTTCTTCAAAAATCAAGGGTTTCAGGTGTCTAGCTTTGATGTCGCGTCTGACTTCACACCAGTATAAGAGATCTCTGAGTTGTTCGATGGGAGCGAGGTGGAGCTCAGAGATATGTTGAAAGTGATGGTTTCCATCGTAGTCTAGAAAGAATATACCATATGGATCACTTACAATTGTGCCAGGAATGAAAGTTTCTCCAGGTGATAGGGAGGTATCAAGCGCTGAGAGATCAGCATCAGGGCCAAGAACATCAGCACGAGAGAAACCAATACCTGTTTCATTCTGTATAGGAGGACCTGAATCAGAGACTTTCTTTTTCTTAGCAGAGACTTTTCTTTGTTGAGGAAGAGTAGGAGGAATATCCACAGCAGAAGAAAGCAGGTCGATCTGTTTGTTTAAGATCTTCTCGACATGGCTTTTGAACTTTGAGCGCGATCCCTGAATGGCTAATTTTGTTTCTAACCATTCAGAGAGACCAAACTTTTCTAAGGTAACAGCATAGAAAGTTTGCTTGGTTTTGTTATCTCTGTAGACATCCACTTCAACAACAGGAACGTCGGCGTACAGTTTTCCTCTGATGTTTGCTTTGTGGATTTTGGATGGTCTAGATCGATAGGTCAACATTTGTTTAGCCCATTCCAAGGTCGTGTCAGAGACCTTAGTCTTTTCTATAATGATCTTTTGAGCATCATCCCATAGCTGACGTTGAACATCAATGGGAACTCTTTTCAGTTTGGGGTCTTTTATTGATCGTTGAGTAAGCTTGATGGCGTATTCTTTATCTTTTTCTTCAGCTTCCTTTCTTTCAGCGATTAAGCGTTCAGCTCTGAGGTGTTCCTTGTATTCCTTTTGGGAAACTCTGAACTTTGGAGGAACGGAAGGAAGTTGATCACGATTCAGAATGATTCGCTGATCTTCGAGTCTCTTGATCATTTCATCTCTCTTTTCTTGATCCTCTTCACTTAGCTTTTGAGGAGCCAAGAAAGGTTTGTTTTTGTGAGAGAGAGTATGTTCTTCAGGTTCATCAGTCTCAGAGATCAAGTGCAAGACTGGGATTATTTCTTCAGCATTGAGAGCTGGGATTGTTGTTGAAGTCGCAGCTGTAGGAACTTCAGCGATATCCTCAAACAGGGGAGAGGACTATCTGAAACGCATCGATCTTACAAGTAAGAACAGAGATGGAAAGAATGGGATTGTGTATAGAGGTTTGCAGAGGTAGAGAACTGATAAAGTGTATAGAGGAGGGATGTTGTGTAAGATTAATGTACCTGACAAACTGGCTTGTTAAGCAAGATCATCAGATTTTCATCTTCAGCGACACCTTTTCCTTTGCCTTTGTCAGCTTCAGATGCTGATGGCTTTGTCTTTGTCCGCTCCCCTGTAGGTTCATTTATCAGAATACCTTTAAGAGCTTTAGATCTTAGAGCAGGCTTGACGATAAAAGAATCATCATCATCGTCATCTTTGTCATCATCGTTCTTTGGAGAAGAGGATGGTTCATCATCAGATAAGTCGATGGCTTCTTCATCTTAAGCTTCAGACTCTGTTTCGTCAGCTTCTTCTTCGAGTTGCTCCCCCTCAGATACAGAGGCGAGCTTCTCGGTTCCCTCACAGTTTTCATCTCCCTGAGGTCCAGCGGCTGCTTCAGCTTCAATTGTCTTCTCACCCTCTTCAGTGAAGGTGAGGTCTTCAGTCTTCTCTCCCCTGATAGATTCATCATGGGAAAGGTCTTCAGCGCTTTTGGAGAGGTCTTCAGCGCTCTTCTCCCCCTCTTTAAAATGATGACTGGGGGAGGAATGAGAAGATTCAGCAGCTCGTGTGGTTTCCCTGTCTTCTTAGCCAGGGATCCCTATAAACATTTCAATCGCTGATAATTTGTTTACCATGTCAGAAATACGAGGATTGATCTTCACAAGTTCAGCACGATCCACCGCAGTAAAAGATGGAGGTGCAGGGGCAGGTGCAGGGGCGGTCGTGTTGGTCAGAATCTGCTTCAACAAGTTCTGAATTGAAGAGATGTCATTCTTCATCGTGTTGACATCAGTCTTCACAGAACTCATATCATTTTTTACTGAACTGACATCAGTCTTTACAGCAGACATATCACCTTCGAGTGTGCCAACCGATGTCTTCAGCATTGTGACTTCGCTGGACATGGTGTCTACAGATTTCTTGATGTCGAGGTAGTCTGTGTAGATGTCAGCGAGAACTTTGGCAAAGTTGCTCAGTGATTGATCAACCTTCTCCATGTCAGCTTTGGAGGCATTCGGTTGTAAGTTTTAAGAGATTTTCTCCAGCGGTTGTTACAGCTGAAGAGTTGTCGGAAAGAGTAGACGTGAGACCAGTCAGCGTTGTCTCTACTGTCTTCAGAGACGTGTTGATGTCTCTCAAATTAGGACCTATAACATATAAAAACTTATGAACAGAGGAAAGCTCAGATGTTTGGGGTTTAGTAACAGTGTATAGGGATTGGTGAGTACCTGCAGGAGGATTGGTGAATTCATCAAAATCACGGGTTCCTGAGTAAAGTTCCATATCGTCAGCGAGAGTACGTGAACGTATGGACAGCTCTGCAGGTCCTACTTCTGTCGTTCCTTTATCTTCTGGAGGAATAACAGGTGTAGCTGTGATAACTGGAGTGGTGTCCAAATGAGTGGAGGGAGAAGCAAAGGGTAAGAAAGGAGGTTGGTTACCGAGTTCAGCGTTGGAATCGCTGAGAATCACTTCATCAGTCTTTTGAGAGACTGAGGGAGGTTGGGTAGTTTCCAAGTTTGTAACCTCAACGTTTGGAGATGCTGAGGTCGGGATTAAAGGGATGGCTTGTTCAGGTGTGGCAGAGCGTACCACTGAACTTTCCTTCAGCTCAACAGGAGGAGCTGAGGAGTTTTTAGCAGGAGATTGCTTGGGTTGCTCCTTGGTCTTCTTAGTTCTTTTGGAACCAAGTTGGGTGTCAGAATGTTTCCTTTTAAGAGGAATGGTGGTAGCAGTTGGGGTATCAGCGGTGGGTTTGTCCGCTGAAGGAGCTGCAGTAGTAGAAGAAGTAGTAGGGTTAAGAAGAGTCAAGAGTGTAGAAAGACGTACCTCATTCGCCACTGGTTTGAAGTCGAGTATTTTAGGGCCGACCTGAGAGAGTTTCAGGTCACCCTCTTCTAGGTAGCTGTCTTTCAGGCCTCTTTGGAAAATAGCGCTGATGAACCGAGGATATGGAATCCATGGAGGTCTGTCAGCGACGGTGTCCACTCTGAGAACCATGTCATCATAGATAATCGAATCCCAGTCTATGTTGAGACCTTTCAACAAAGCATATCCCATTGCTTGCTGAGGCTTGGCGTCTTGGTCAGAGGAGCCGCTCTTGGCAGTCATGCAGCTGATCAAATGGGCGAAGATGAAATTCATCTCGGTGGGCATTTTCGATTTCTTGATAATCGTCAGCTTCTTCTCGGGCTTCATGTCTCTGCCGATTTCCCATACATAGCCCATTGCATCGAAAAATGCATTGATGGCTTCCCTGTCTGAGTTTTTCTTGGGGTCAGGGAGGGGAACAAACGGTTTTTCCTTGGTGGCGATAGGAAGGCTGAGAGCTTTGCGAATTATGGCAGGAGTAATCTTCATGGTGCCATATTCGATATCGCAGAGGATGCAATCGATTGTTTTGGAGGGGTCTTTTGCTGAGGGTAGCTGAGAGTGTCTGTAATACCCCGGGTAAGTCCGTTAGATAATTTAACTATAAAATATGATGTTCAGGGTAAGTTTGGGTAAATTATAAGTTTAAGGGTGTTTGGGTCATTAATGAGAAGTTCAAGGTCCATTTGGTAAGTGTGGTTTGATATTACCTCTTAAGCATCAGATAGTATTCAGATATCCTAAAAATAGAAAGAGTGTGTGTGCGGGAGTTCTGGAGGCGAAAAGAAGCAAGAAAGGAAACATACGGAGAAAGCATCGATTGATTTGGTTGAAGTTGATTTTGAGGTAAGTACCTTTATATTTTGTGTTGGTAATCAGTAATAGAAGATATCTATCGGTTTAGAAGTTGCGATTTCTGTGATTTGTATAGATTTCAATCGATTTCTGAGAAAATAACCGGCTGTGTTCTTGAGAGTCCCGGGGAAGTCCCGGTAGACTCCCGGTACTGACGACTCCCGGTGGAGTCCCCGTACTGACGACTCCCGGTGGAGTCCCGGTACTGACAACTCCCGATGGACTCCCGGTAGTGTGGAGTCCCGGTATAGTGAACTCCCGGTATTAGCAACTTCCGGTGATCGAACTCCCCGTACCAAAGAGTCCTGGTACTGAGAAGCCCGGTACTGAGAAGCCCGGTACTCTGTATAGTCCCGGTAGTTGTTAAGTTTAGTGATACAGTTGAGAATAGGAACTGGTAAGCTTTATACGTTGGCTAGTAAAGCAGTATATGTACCTTAAATTGTTTCAGATTCTGTGGAAGTCGTGGTAAGAGATAAGACCAGTTTGAAAGGAGCTTGCGAGCGTGTGTAATAATCAAAACAGGTGATTTTACTTTAAAACGCATTTTTAACTGGAATACATATATGTATGGTTTGGGAATGTGATAATTGGTGATTATGTGTCGATATGTGAATTATAATATATTGAGGTATTATATTTACATAAGTATTATAATGTGTTATAATGCTTTGGCCGGGCTTAGGACCGGTGTGTTTGGCTATAGAATCCGTATAGCGTTGTTTGGCTGTAGATGTTGTACAGCGTTGTATATTATTAGTTGGCTTGCTACCAACTAATATGGCCAGGAGGAATGAGAAGGGAAGATACATGATATGTGCGCTTGATTAGATATATATATGATTGTGTCGCGTGATTTATATGAATGAAGTTTATATAAATGGTTTGTAAACTAACAGGGATTATTCTCACTTAGACCACAAGGTCTAACCCTCATTTTTGTTTTAAAATATGTATTCCAGGTGATGGATCATGTAAGAGCAAGTAATTAGAGTAACCAAGGGATGGCTTTTGTGAAGGATTATAAGATGAAGATTTTGGCTTGTTTAGCAGTCGCATCATGATATTAAATGTTATGTATGTAAATAGTACAAAGTTTGGAGTACAATGGTTTCTTTTATTTGTAAAAGACTGCGGGACTGAAATTGTAACATGACGTTTCTTTTGTTATATGAATGTTATGTTACATTATGTGAATTATTATGTATATGGGAATTGGGTTGTTACAAATGGTATCAGAGCCTTAGTTTAAGGGATTTAGGTATTTGTATCTGTACCTAGACTTAAACTGCATGTGAAGTAGGATGTCCCTATTATTGTAGAACCACGGGATATTAAGTATAAAAGGTAGAAGGAACATCATGTAAGGTAATTTCATATTACACCTGCCAGTGTAATTGTGATCTTACAGGTACATGTTTGAACTGGAATACCTTGTTATACGGGGTATGTGCTTATGTGTATATTAATCTTGTTTAAATCTACAGAATGGCAAGCGGTACGCGAAATTCGAATCGAGGAGGAGGAAGAAATCCAAATAGAACTAATCCGCCAATAGGAACGGGGGACAGGGGAGGCAGAACAGGGGGCAGAGTCGGGGGTAGAACTGGGGGTAGAGTTGGAGGTCGAGCCGGAGGCAGAGTCCAGCCAAATAGTACAGAGTTCGTTACCAGGGCTGATCTAATGGCAGAAATGGGAAGACTGCAGGATAGCATACAAGCAATGTTTGAACAAAGTCGTAATAATGAAACTGATAGACCAAATCCGGAACCTGAAGTCGAATTACCAATCACCCCTACGGTCTTACCGGTAATGAGAAAATGTGATTACAAAATGTTTTTAAGCTGTAGACCTCCAACCTACTCAGGAGACAGGGATCCCGTGAAAGCAATGAGATGGATGAAGGAAATAGAAGCTATTTTCAAGACAAGCAAGTGTGCAGATGAAGATAGGGTATTGTACGGAGCAGCAATGTTAAAAGGGGATGCTTTGTATTGGTGGGAATCTTTTATTCATTCTAAAGGATCTGACGTTTATTCTACCCTCTCTTGGGAAGAATTTGTGATAGCCTACAGGAACGCATTTTGTCCCCAAGCAGCCGTCAAACAATTAGAAGGAGAATTTATGAACTTGCAACAAGGAAACTTATCCGTTCGAGATTACACCACTAGCTTTCTGGAAAAGTCTCAGTTCGCAGAATACTATGTCGCTACGAAGGCGATGAAGACGGAAAGGTTTATCTTTGGGCTGAACTCAGAAGTCAGAAGGCTAGTGACTGCAAAAGGACCCGATACCTTCTCAGCTGTAGTTGATGCCGCAGAAAATGTTGAAAGAGATATTAGAAGAGATGCTGGCGATAAAAGTATCGGGAAGAGAATGTAGGAAGGACCACAACACGATCCGAAGAAGTCCCGATTTCAGAGGTATGATAACCGTCCGCCGTTTCGACCAGCAGAAAGACCATGTCAGAAGTGCAACCGTGTCCACCAAGGGAATTGCCAAGGTGATTTACGAGCGTGTTATAAGTGTGGGACTGTCCGTTAGATAATTTAACTATAAAATATGATGTTCAGGGTAAGTTTGGGTAAATTATAAGTTTAAGGGTGTTTGGGTCCTTAATGAGAAGTTCAAGGTCCATTTGGTAAGTGTGGTTTGATATTACCTCTTAAGCATCAGATAGTATTCAGATATCCTAAAAATAGAAAGAGTGTGTGTGCGGGAGTTCTGGAGGCGAAAAGAAGCAAGAAAGGAAACATACGGAGAAAGCATCGATTGATTTGGTTGAAGTTGATTTTGAGGTAAGTACCTTTATATTTTGTGTTGGTAATTAGTAATAGAAGATATCTATCGGTTTAGAAGTTGCGATTTCTGTGATTTGTATAGATTTCAATCGATTTCTGAGAAAATAACCGACTGTGTTCTTGAGAGTCCCGGGGAAGTCCCGGTAGACTCCCGGTACTGACGACTCCCGGTGGACTCCCGGTAGTGTGGAGTCCCGGTATAGTGAACTCCCGGTATTAGCAACTTCCGGTGATCGAACTCCCCGTACCAAAGAGTCCCGGTACTGTGAAGTCCCGGTACTGAGAAGCCCGGTACTGAGAAGCCCGATACTCTGTATAGTCCCGGTAGTTGTTAAGTTTAGTGATACAGTTGAGAATAGGAACTGGTAAGCTTTATACGTTGGCTAGTAAAGCAGTATATGTACCTTAAATTGTTTCAGATTCTGTGGAAGTCATGGTAAGAGATAAGACCAGTTTGAAAGGAGCTTGCGAGCGTGTGTAATAATCAAAACAGGTGAGTTTTACTTTAAAAAGCATTTTTAACTGGAATACATATATGTATGGTTTGGGAATGTGATAATTGGTGATTATGTGTCGATATGTGAATTATAATATATCGAGGTATTATATTTACATAAATATTATAATGTGTTATAATGCTTTGGCCGGGCTTAGGACCGGTGTGTTTGGCTATAGAATCCGTATAGCGTTGTTTGGCTGTAGATGTTGTACAGCGTTGTATATTATTAGTTGGCTTGCTACCAACTAATATGGCCAAGAGGAATGAGAAGGGAAGGTACATGATATGTGCGCTTGATTAGATATATATATGATTGTGTCACGTGATTTATATGAATGAAGTTTATATAAATGGTTTGTAAACTAACAGGGATTATTCTCACTTAGACCACAAGGTCTAACCCTAATTTTTGTTTTAAAATATGTATTCCAGGTGATGGATCATGTAAGAGCAAGTAATTAGAGTAACCAAGGGATGGCTTTTGTGAAGGATTATAAGATGAAGATTTTGGCTTGTTTAGCAGTCGCATCATGATATTAAATGTTATATATGTAAATAGTACAAAGTTTGGAGTACAATGGTTTCTTTTATTTGTAAAAGACTGCGGGACTGAAATTGTAACATGACGTTTCTTTTGTTATATGAATGTTATGTTACATTATGTGAATTGTTGTGTATATGGGAATTGGGTTGTTACAGTGTATGGCTGAGTACCAGAATTGTGAGAGCAAAAGCTGATGTGCAGGAGGTGTTATGGTCAGGGCTGTGGAGATGCAGCAATTCTTTAGGAAGTTCACAGCATCAGCTAGATATGTGACTTGCTTTCGAGGAGGAAACTCGAGAAGCACATAGAGGTTGTTTACCTTAGTCCAATCCAGCTTGTCAAGAGAGAACTTGACCTGAGGAGCCTTTAGGATTTCCATTTCCTCAGCAGTGTCATCAGCAGAAGTGTTTTCAGCGTTGGTGTTCTTGGGAATGTCAGAAGATTCCATTTTCTGTATTATCAGTTCTACCAAAGGATTAACAAATAAGAATAATCTTAATGTGGAAAGATTTTCCAATAAAATGGTTCGAATTTTGTCCATTTCATTCAGACAAAATGTCTTAATGAAGATTAGGGTTTTTGTTTTTAAAAAAAACGAAATTTCAAACCCAATAAAAATCTTGTTTTCCAGTTTCCTTTGAAGATAGGGATTCTGGAAAAACGAATGTGTGAAGAACAAGTTTAAGATTTTTGCATTTAACCTTGAAGAACAACCATGAAATGGTTGTGTTCATAAAACCATGAAAGAAAATGATTTTATTTTTAAGAGGTTCTTTTGTTTGATCTTGTTAAAACAATGAGAAGATCAGAAACAAGTTATTTGCATTTGGTAAATAATAAGAACATATTAACCATTGATGTTTGAAGAAGATGAACAGTTGTTCTTGAAAAATCGAGAGCCAAATGCAACAGTGAATTATTTCTTTGCTTGGAGGAGAAGTTCGCGTAAGAGAAAAATATAAACGAATAATTTGTTTATATAGAGAGATTTTGGAAAGAGAAAATCTTGAGCGGGAAAAGATTTTCATCATGACACGGACACGTGTTTGCATTTTATTGGCAAGTAAACGAAACGTGCAAACGTGTGTCAGAAAGAAGAACGTGTCTGGGTTTATCCGTTGTAATGACGTCACAACTGTCCTTTCATATTCTTGGTTGTCTCTGAGGTTTTGAAAACTCAGGGACACTTTTGAAAACATGAAGCACTGAATAGAAATATCAGTTGGTTTTAAGAAATTTCAAAGTATCGCTAATAAGGAAGAGATATTCAGCGATGAGATTTGTTTTGAAATCTTGCATTTACATGCGATTTGTCAGAGAGAAAAACATACCTTGATATCAGCGAATCAAGATAGAGAGGAGGATAGAATGGGTTATACAAGTTGATTTTATCCTATCGCTGATCAAATGTGAACTGCTAAAGATTTTATCCTTCAAAGTTCAGCATTCCAAGCTTGCTGATGAGAAAGTTGCATCTTGTCTCATCAAGAGGTTTGGTGAACAGATCAGCTAACTGATAATCAGTTGGGATAAAGTGAAGTTCTATATCACCATTCATCACATGATCTCTGATAAAGTGATACCTGACTTCGATGTGTTTTGTCTTTGAGTGTAGCACTGGATTATTAGCTATAGCGATGGCACTTGTGCTGTCGCAATAGATTGGAATATTTGAGAGTTGAAGGTCATAGTCTAGTAGTTGATTTCTCATCCACAAGACCTGAGAACAACAGCTTCCAGCGGCTACATACTCAGCTTCAGCTGTGGAAGTGGACACTGAGTTTTGCTTTTTAGTTGTCCAGCTTACTAGCTTTCCACCCAGGAGCTGACATCCTCCTGTGGTGCTTTTCCTATCCATTATGCAACATGCAAAATCACTATCTGAATAGGCGATTAAATCGAATCCTGAGTCTTTGGGATACCAAAGACCTAGATTCGATGTACCCTTAAGATATCGAAAAATTCGCTTTACAGCTTTCATATGAGATATCTTAGGTTCAGCTTGATATCGTGCACACAAGCATGTTGCAAACATAATATCGGGTCGGCTAGCTGTAAGATACAATAGTGAGCCGATCATTCTACGGTACAGCGTGACATTGACAGGAACACCCTTAGTGTCCTTATCAAGTGTCAGCGGTGGTGCCATAGGGGTTTTCATAGCTGAACTTTCAGTTAAGTCGAATTTCTTCAGCATATCTTTAACATACTTTCCCTGATTAATGAAAGTTCCTTTTTATATTTGTTTTATCTGTAGACCAAGGAAATATGTTAGTTCACCCATCATGCTCATTTTATACTCATCTTTCATTCTATCAGCGAAACGAGTACAAAGATCAGGGTTAGTCGAGCCAAATATAATATCATCAACATATATTTAAACAAGAATGATATGACCTTTTACTTTCCTGAAAAATAGAGTTTTGTCTATTTTGCCTCGCTCAAATTTTCAATATGGAGATAAGTAGAAAGTGTGTCATACCATGCCCGTGGAGCTTGCTTTAAGCCATAAAGTGCCTTATCCAGTTTATAAACATAACCTGGATGCTTAGGATCTGAGAATCCTGGAGGTTGTTCCACATAGACTTCTTCATTCAGCTTTCCATTTAGAAACGCTGACTTAACATCCATCTGATATACTTTGAAGTCTTTGTGTACAGCGTATGCTAAGAATAGACGAATAGATTCTAATCTTGCTACTGGAGCAAATGTTTCGTCATAATCTATGCCTTCCTCTTGTCTGTATCCCTGAGCAACAAGACGAGCCTTGTTGCGGGTTACAGTTCCATGTTCGTCTTCCATGTTCGTCCAACTTGTTTCGATAGACCCATTTAGTGCCTATCACTGTTTTGTCAGTTGGTCTTCGAACAAGTTTCCAAACTTTGTTTCTTTCGAATTCTGTCAGCTCTTCTTGCATGGCGCTGACCCAGTTTGGATCTTTGAGGGCATCATCTACCTTCTTTGGTTCAGTTAGTGAAATAAAATTTACAAATAAACAAATATTACCTGCACTTCGTCGACTCTGAATACCAGCGTTTGGATCACCAAGAATTTGATCAATTGGGTGATTTATAGTCCATCGCTGAGCCGGAGCGGGAGACGCTGACTCAACCTGAACTGGAGGAGCTGAAGATGAAGCTTCAGCGACGTCTGGAGTATCAGCCAAGAGAGGAATGGATGCAGTTGTCATTATATTCACTGATTGCTGAGAAGTGGATGGAATATCTGAGATATTGGTTTCAGAAGCAGGTATAGTGTTTATAGGAACAATTGAGACCCATGATGTTTCAGCTTCACTATTCTGCATATTTGGAATGATAGTTGGACCATCATCTTCAACTATGTGAGCACGAGGAGTGGGAATATCTTCTGAATCACCAAGATGAGAAAACATCCATTGATTCAGTTCTTCAGTATCAGCGGACGGTTTAGAGTTCGCTGAACGGGACTCGTCAAACGTGACGTGAATTGTTTCTTCAACAGTTTGTCTTCTTCGATTAAAGACTCTGAAGGCTTTGGAAACTGAGGAGTATCCAAGAAAGATTCCTTTATCAGCTTTAGGATCAAACTTTCCAAGGGCATCTCGGTTGTTCAGTATGAAACACTGACATCCAAAGATGTGAAGAAAGCTGATTGAAGGCTTTCTCCCATGAAATAGTTCATAGGTTGTTTTATTGAATCTTTTGACTATCAGCGACCTGTTTTGCGTAAAACAAGCAGTGTTGACAGCTTCTGCCCAAAACTGAGTAGGCAGGTGAGAATCGCTGAGCATTGAACGTGCAGCTTCAATAATTGTTCTATTTCTTCTTTCAGCGACTACATTTTGTTGTGGTGTTCTCACTGAAGAAAAGTTGTGAGAAATACCCTTGCTCTCAAAGAAGGAATCAAGAGAACTGTTTTTGAATTCAGTCCCATGATCACTCCTTATTGAGTGAACGGTCAAAATTTTCAGGGTTTCCATCTTCCGAACAAATGTGATGAGTTCTTCAGTGGCGTCACTCTTGGAACGGAGAAACATAACCCATGTATAACGAGAGAATTCATCAACTATGACCAGTGTATATTTCTTTCCAGCGATGGATTGTTTGTTAACAGGGCCAAACAAATCTATATGGAGTAGTTGTAGAGGAGATGACACTGAGGAGACTTTCTTTGATTTAAAGCTTGCTTTGGTCTTCTTCCCTTTCTCACATGCTGAACATAAAGACTCTTTGGCATATGAGTGTTGAGGTAGACCAGTAACTAACTCTTTTGATGAAAGATAGTTCAGTGTCTTGAAATTCAGATGAGAGAGCCTCTTATGCCATAGCCAGTTGACATCATATGAGGATTTTGAGAAGAAACAGGAGTTCTCAGTGGTTGTTGAGTCCATGTTTATTACATAAACATTTTCCAAACGATAACCGCGGAGAGCTATCTTCTCCTTTTTGTCAGTGATAAAGCAGGATTCCTTGGTAAAGATTACATTGTTATCCTTGTCGCAAAGCTGACTGATGCTTAACAGATTATGCTTCAGCCCTTCAACATATGAGACTCTTCTGCAGGTGGTTGTACCATTAGAGAGTACCCCAAACCCTCGGGTATGTCCATTTCCATTTCCACCGAAAGTCACAGAGGGACCCTTCTCTTCCTTGTATTCAGCGAGCAGGCTTTTCTTTCCAGTCATATGTCTAGAGCATCCGCTATCGAGATACCAGATACCCTTCTGAACCTGCATCACAAAGGAAGATTAGTTTTTCTTGGGTACCTACTTAACCATATGTACACGTTTGTCAATGGAACCAGTTGTAATGGAAGGTTCAGCAATCTTCGCAGCATTTGAAGATTCAGCTTTGTCAGTCTTCACTTTGGTTATCTTCTTAACCTCAGTGGTCTTCTTTGCCTTGGGGGCGATCTTCACCTTAGCTATCTTATCAGCTTTGGTGGGTGTGGGGCACTTACTAGCAATATGATCAGTGAGTCCACAGTGATAACATTTCCTATAACTAAAAATAGTTCTAGGACTATTTGAATGCTGAGCTTTAGATTTTGAATTAGAAGGACCAGCACCAAATAATCTTTTGGCTTTAGAAATGGGAGGAACACTTGGTTCTTCAGATTTCTTACCAAGGACATCCACTCTAAGTCTAGGAGTAGATCGGTGAATAGACCTACGCTGAGTAGATCCAGAGATCTGATTTCTTAATCCAGAGGAATAAATCACTAAAGCTTTAGAAGCATTCAGCTTTGGTACTAAAGTACCCTTCTGAGGATATTTGTTCAACGCAATTCCTTTACCATTATCTTTAAAGACAGAGGTAGGTTTTGGATAAACCATTTTCTCTTTACCTTTTGAAGAGGCAGAGATTTCCTCAGGGATAGGCGGTCTGGAGGACGAACACTGAGAGGATGAAGTGTCAGCGACTGAGGATACGAAAGTTCCAAATAAGAGCATGGAACGATCAGTGGTTGGTTCTTGAGTTTCATATTTGTAACCAAGACCACGTTTATCACTCAGGGGTATCTGAGACTTGATTATATCAGTGATCTTTGTTGAAGAGTTACACGATCCTTCAACAGTAGCCTTTTCAGCTTTCAAATCAGCGATAGCTTCTGCTCGTTCGATTTTGACTAGCTGATTTAAATGCACTTGATCTTTAAAATCTTCTTCAATTTTAGAAAACTTTGCTATTTGAAGGTGACAGTTTTTAAGTTGTTCAGCGAGATCAAGGTTTTGGTTTTCAACTATAGTTTTGCCATTCATGGCTTCATACAAGCTTCGAGTCAAGAGATCGATTTTGCGGAGACTATCAGCTTCATCAATATTTTCAATATTTGTAAAGAAGGAAGGTGATACCTGAATAGCAGAGGTTGAAGTAGAGGGAATGTTTGAACTTTCTTCCTCATCCTCAATCTTTGCCATAAGACATAGATTGGCTTCATCATCTTCAGAGTCAGATGATGATTCTTCTTCTTCAGAAGCAGCCCAATCATAAACCATCAGGCCTTTGCCTTTCTTCTTGAAGTTTTTCAGCTTTGCATATTTTTCTTTCAGCTTAGAATATTTGTCATCTTTATTCCTGGGAATAGAAGATTTCTTGGGAAACGCTGAGTTTCTCGATACTTTCTTAGACCTGCACTCGTTAGCGAAATGTCCAATCTTTTCGCAGTTAAAACAAGTAGCAGTAGCCTTATCAACAGTAGCGATGATCTTGGCTTATCAGTTATAGAAAGAGGTTTGTTCTTTCTGAACATTTTCTTTTTGGCGAATCTCCTGAACTTTTTAGTTAGGAGAGCCAAAGATTCATCATCATCTGAAGAATCAGAATCTGATTACCTTTCAGAGTTACTCTCTAACTCAGTGATAGTGACCGAGGGTCGCTGAGTAGAAGGTTCCTCTGAGATTAAAGCAACATGGGTGCTTTTGGAATCTTTTACAAGATTCTTCTTAAGATGGCTTGATTGCTCATGATTCAGCATTGTGCCATATAAGGTAGCAAGAGTCATTGATCTTAGATCTTTTGACAGCTTGAGACACATAGAATAACTGTCCCAACTTTCAGGTAAACATTCTAGAAACTTTGTCAGCACTTCAAAGTTAGAATATTCCTTACCAACGGTTTTCAGATCTATTATTAAGCAATTAAAACGTTGGTGAACTTCAGTGAGAGTCTCATTCTTACCACAAATGAAACTTTCATACTGTCTTACCAGGTTGATCTTTCGAGAGTCCTGGACTTCAGCAGTACCTTCATACTGAACACATATTGTGTCCCACATGGCTTTTGAGGATTCCAGGTTCATGACGGAATGGTAGACTTCGTCAGGAAGAGCCATGGATAGTATGGATCTGGCTTTTGTGTCGATAGCCACTTTCTTCTTATCTTCATCAGTCCACGTATGAACATCTTTGGGTACCAGCTTTTCTGGAATAGCAGGTCTATTCTCAGCGGCAGGTACTGCGGCATCAATTCTTACAGGAATAAATGGGCCGTTTTCAAGATAATAAGGCATAGTAGGGTCTACACCTTCTAGGAAGAGAGTCATCCTATTTTTCCATAGATTAAAATTATCTCTGGAGAATTTATGGGGTTTTGCAAGAGAACCATTGTCTATATAGTTTGTGTTTGTGTTGGTGGCCATTTTCAGAAATAGCAAGGAAGAGAAATCTTAGTATAGATTAGATCTTGTTTATGAGTTTAAACAAATCCGCTCTGATACCACTTGTTGGTCCCGAAGGGTTATACAAGTTTGTAGAAGGGGGGGGGGTTGAATACAAACACACAGATTTTATTTTTCTAAATTGTTTATTGATAAATCATTAACAATTTACAGCTTGTTGCGGAAACAAGATTAAGGATAAATCCTAAATCTAAACAAGTTGGAACACTAAGTTTCTTGCACTAAGAAGGAGAAGGAAATTACTAATAATAACCTATCTCAAGATAAGAAGGATGAACTTGTCCAGAGTTAGCAAGTTGCATACAAAATGAAGTGAGTTCTTCTTCTTATATACTGCATGCATTTAATGCATTGCAGTTTACACTTTACACATGGCAGCAGCTGATTGGTTGCATGTCATTGACCTTGGTTGACAACCTTAGTAGCCGCATGTTTGAATAGTGTAGTATCAGAGTGGTTGTACGATTTCAGACAATAAGGAAGTTCTATTCTGACATATCGTACGGAGTCGTGCAAGGGTGGATGAGACAAAAAGTACTTTGTACGGAAGACTTCATGATCAACTTTTCGATGATTCAGCGATCTATCATTCTTCATCAGCGAATGATAGAGTTCAGCGATAGCTGAAGTCTTGTACTTGATACTTCACATTGAGTGGACAAATCTGAGTCTTCGCTGATCCGCATCAGTTCATTAGGAGACTTGTCGCTGGTTCTTGAGCTTGATCTTCGACTTCAGCGTAGAACCTATGTTGACGTGAAACTTGTCTTCAGGGATCATAAGTAAACAACTAACTTATCAGCGATCACCATAAGTACTGAACAGACTCAGAGTATTATGGTGAACAGTTTCGCTGGATGTTTAATCTAAAGAGCGAGTGTTCCTATCAGTGGTACTGGAAGATCTTAGTACTTATCAGCGATAGTGAAACTCTGATACATATTGTTTACTTATAATTTTCACTAAGGATATAAGAGAGGCTCGTTATCAAATCACTGAGGGTTTGGATCAACACAGAAGGATCTAGAAATACTAACCTGACCCTTGGATTTGTGATGATTGAGTTTGGTGTAGCAGAGGGAGGGCAGTAGTCTTCTGGTGGTTGAACGTTTAAGATTTTCACTCCAAGATCTCAAGCCAATTGGAAATCTACCATGCTGTATAGCAGAAGCTTTTCGCGTATGGCCTTTCATAGCACCCTGTAGGCTCTGCGAACTTCGTCGGTTGTGAAGTTCTCTTTCGTCCATTCCAGAAGATCAGGTAGATCATAAGGATTGAGATTCCTAAGATCTGCATCTGCAAATTGGTTCTCTGATATGTCCTCTCTTTTGACCTTGTAGATGTTGTAAGGGAGTTTAGGCCAGGTTCTGGTTCTTGAGAACTTACAATATAGGACTTTGAAGATTTTGGATGTTGAGAAGACTTCGTGTTTAGGCTTGGGTTTTGTTCTGGTGAAGAGGTTTTCGAGGTCAGCACGGAAGTAAGGTGTCACACCCCGCTAAAGCGGAAACACGAGATGTAACAGATAGAGTTTCATAGCATTAGGAAATAAACAACACCAACCATACAATTACACAAAGTATACATTACAAAGTCCCAAAAATTTAAAGTTAAGGGTTTACAATCCCAAAGTTTACATGTAACCCAAAATAATGTTTTTATCAAGATATGACAAAAGACGAGTCTCGGTTGATGTCGACATGCATGCTAAATTAAACCTTGTCAGTTACCTTCTTAGCCCCTGAAAAGCATGTTTAAAACAAAAGGTCAACTACAAAGAGTTGGTGAGTTCACAGGTTTTTTTCCATATTTATAACAATTTTTCTTCCAATGGTTACTCTCATGAAACGTTCGTTCATGACAAGCTCCAAAGTTAAAAGATTTATGAGTACAATTTACAATGAGTGATTTTTGTAAGATATATAAGTGTTGAGCCACTACTAAGCCTCCGACAATCTACGCCCCGCGAACTACCTCAGAGGTGGTATGATGGCCACATGAGAAGAACATTATTACCAGATAAAGTGCACCCCTACTCGTCAGTTAAGGTGGGTTTGTCAAACCAAATAGCGCTATCCACAAGTATCACCGGCTCGTTACGAGTTAATAAGTAGTGTACCTATTGGGGACTTACCATTTTCATTATCACTCAACATATCTTATCACTTATGTACAATTGTCCATTCATTAGTACTCATTCTTCAAAGCATAAATATCCACAATTTAATATCATGAATCATTTAGCATTTTAAAAACATAACATGCTTTTCACCCCAAACATTTAAACAAGTAAAACGGGGCTGTGATTACTCACCTTAACGTGTAGACGCGAAGTTGCGCAAGCTTGATTGCTTAATGCCTTACGGGTCTCCTATAAAGTCAAATAAGCTCTATAAGTCCTTCATAGCTACTCAAGGTTAAACTTAACTAATTTAGTCCACCTCTTGTGAAATACCTTTGTTTTAGTATTTAACTTGAAATGAAGAGTTTAACATTGTTCCCATGTTTTAATCATGTATATATATATCTACATAGGGTTATAATAATAAAATCTCATACTCTTTTAAAATGTTTAATCTGGTAGAAACTTTGTACTTCATAAATGGCTATGGAAATATACTTTCTGGAATGGCAAATTTACTCATTTTTTTATATGTAGTACTATACTGAGTTTAGGCTATTTTGACCAAATTTCATAAATTTTGAAGGTGTTTAAGGGGTCCAAATAATTTTTATTAACTTGTGTCATACAGGGCCTAAAACAGATTGCACCCTTCTGTGAAAAACAGACCTTTGGAAGGTCAAAACTCAACATTATGCAGAGTTTTTACATGCTCTGGAAACCTAACACATAGAAACATCTCATGGAAAAAGATTCATAAATTTTAGATAAGTTTTGAGGGAGTTATGGCCAAATGAAGTTGCATGTACCAATCTGTCAATCTTGGACAGCTTGACACACTTGACTTGTAAAAATCGTTTGAGTGACCAAAACACCATATATTTTTATGAAACCAATTGAATGTGAAACCTAACTCATATAAGGATCTTCCAGAAGAAAAATGAAGTACTTTTATGCATCCTACAGAAAGTTACATGCAAAACAAAGTGACACAAAAATCTGACAGATCATCTGCTGCACACCAACTTTGTTCTAAGGAGTTGAAAGCTCAAAACTCAATATTTTCGTATGAGACCAGTGGGGTTTGAACCCCAACTCATTAAACTTTACTCCAGAAGAAAAATCAAGGAATTTGGACATGAATTGACCAAGGTATGGTCGTCCAAAGTACATGCAACCAATCTGCCAGGTTCTGGAACTTATAGATTCTCAATAAAATTCATTTTTTTTTTTGGCACTTTAACATCCATAGATGTGGATCCTTTTGCTAGAGGTTCAATCCCCACATCATATGACATGTTTTTAAAAGAAAAATACTTTAAGCTTATAGAGAAAATGTGCATGCAAGGTCAAAATTTCCAGATTCTTATAAAAGAACAAAACCCATATTTTGATGATTTTTTTTTTCTCATTTTTCTCATGTTCATGATGGAAGTTCATAGATTTTCACCATATTATGGACATTTTTCATGTCCTTGGTGTTTTATCTCCCTTCTAGAACAAGAAAAGAGTTCATCCATTTGGATGGATTAGAAATGTAGAACAAGGTAGGAAAATGGCATAAAAGGTGCCAAAAGAGCATAAATGACACTTAGTTTAGTGTTCTTACCTTGGGAGGATAATGCAAGTACTTCAAACTTTGAAATTTCGTATTTGAATACTTGTTCTAGGGCTGGAATAATCTGGAGTTGAAGGTTTAAAGTGATGAAGAAGATGGAGAGGACAATTATCTTCAAGAGAGAGAGAGAGAGAGAGAGAGGAAGATGGATGGTTTTTCTTCAAATGTTTGAAATGAACAAGAAAATAAACAACAAGGAGGTTTAAGGGGGGGGGGGGTGGCCGGCCCCTATATGGGCCCCCAACCCTTGCACAATTTTTTTTTTATATAAAAATGAGCCCATAACTATGTCCTAAAAAAATCATTTTTATCTAAAATTTTAATTGTAAAATAAGCTTCTAAAATACCTTCTTGTGTTATTATTAAATCTTATAAAAAGAAAGATTTATGTATAAGGTAAAACCCTATATTTTATATAGGTTATATGTTATTTAAGGTATTTTGGCATTTCACAAGGTGTTCCGGTTAGTCTCGGGTCGAAACCGGGTCTTTTAAGCAACTACCGGGAATTTTAGCGATTTTTCGCTTTAATATTTTCTGGATGAGTCCTAATAGGGTGTATTCTCTCTATTAACATTAGTGAGGGCTTAACAGATGCTAACTTGGAAGTTTCGATTTTTGCCGAATGTTACAGTTTTCCCCCGTTAGAGAAATTTCGTCCCGAAATTTAATGACTGGCATTCCCAGTTAGTTCCTTGACGAACAGCTGAGGATATTTACTTTTCATAAAATCCTCCCGCTCCCAAGTGTATTCTGGTCCATGCCTTGCACTCCATCGAACTTTTACGATCGGGATTTTGCTACGTCTTAACCGCTTAACATCTCGGTCAAGTATCTCCACGGGTTCTTCTATAATGCGTAACTGCTCGCTCACTTGAATATCTTCCAATGGTAGCACCAATGATTCATCCGATAGGCATTTCTTCAGATTCGACACATGAAATGTGTCGTGAATAGCGCTTAACTCTTGTGGTAGTTTGAGTCTGTATGCAACGGGTCCAATCTTTTCCAGTATCTCAAACGGACCGATATATCTTGGGCTCAACTTGCCCTTCTTCCCAAATCGTACCAATCCTTTCCATGGTGATACCTTTAATAGTACCTTATCGCCCACCTGAAATTCCAATGGCTTCCTGCGATTATCTGCATAACTCTTCTGACGAGTTCTGGCAACTTTCAGTCTTTCTTGAATGGTTACGATCTTGTCTGTGGTCTCCTGTATTATGTCGGGTCTTATCAGCTGCCTGTCACCAACCTCCAACCAGCTGAGTGGTGATCTACACTTGCGTCCATATAAGGCTTCGTACGGCGCGCACTTTAAGCTGGTATGGTAGCTATTGTTGTAAGAGAATTCGACCAGCGGTAAGTGAGTATCCCAAAAGCTTCTAATAGTGGTCTTCTAATGCATTAGTGCCCACAACAGCAGTCCCATCACCAAAACCAAGGCTCCTATCACCCAAACTAGGTACCTACGTAGGGCTCTCACCTCCCTCCTAGTGATGTCAATGACCTCCATAGTTCGGTCTGAGACTTCACTATGTGATTTCAGTACTTCCATCACTCCATTCAGTGTTTGGTGCTGCTGGTCCAACCTCTCACCATGGAGTTGTATGTCGTGAGACATCATTAGAACCCAATGGCTTTCCTGGGCAGTCATGCCAGGAGGGTGAGCCACAGGTACTCCTGTTACCACCTGGGGGTTTCCTCGCTGCACTCCCGATCGGGAGGACTTTCCTTCGCCTCTTGGTGGTTGGGTAAGACTCACACGTCTAGGTAATGGGACACTCTTCCTTGCCGTGGCTCTAACTCTTGGTCCTCGTAGGATACGTGGAGGGGACAGAGTGAGTGGTGCACTGGATTCTTCCTGGTCGTCTTCATACGGGTCTCTCTCAACTACAACCGGTGCATTGCCCCTCGGTCGGCCAGTAATATAGCCGGAGGGGTCTGCCGAGTACGAGTGCTCGGAATGGGTATGCTCCGAAGGGGTGTGCTCTGATGAGGAGTGGGTGGATGACATAATGAACTGCGATAATAGTAAACTTAGTTATTAAGTGTGTTATTGTAAGTGCCTAAGATATGCAATGCTTATGCAGACACACACAAAATCATGTTTTCCCATTTCAAGTAGAAAATTTATTTTAAGCATACTTCCATTATGACCAACCCGAGTCTCTCATTATAGTTACCCGAATTAAACATAGGTGATCAGGCTTTGTTTAATTGAGGTATAATAATGTGACATTCGACTTGGTTATATTAGCAACATACTCCAGATTTTAGACAATCCTTTCGAAAACCGTTTTGAAGATAGTTTGCGTTATGGTTGGGTTATAGATGTGGTTTCCATAAGAAAACCGGCATTCTCTATAACCTATAGCTCTGATACCAATTTCTGTCACACCCCGCTAAAGCGGAAACACGAGATGTAACAGATAGAGTTTCATAGCATTAGGAAATAAACAACACCAACCATACAATTACACAAAGTATACATTACAAAGTCCCAAAAATTTAAAGTTAAGGGTTTACAATCCCAAAGTTTACATGTAACCCAAAATAATGTTTTTATCAAGATATGACAAAAGACGAGTCTCGGTTGATGTCGACATGCATGCTAAATTAAACCTTGTCAGTTACCTTCTTAGCCCCTGAAAAGCATGTTTAAAACAAAAGGTCAACTACAAAGAGTTGGTGAGTTCACAGGTTTTTTTCCATATTTATAACAATTTTTCTTCCAATGGTTACTCTCATGAAACGTTCGTTCATGACAAGCTCCAAAGTTAAAAGATTTATGAGTACAATTTACAATGAGTGATTTTTGTAAGATATATAAGTGTTGAGCCACTACTAAGCCTCCGACAATCTACGCCCCGCGAACTACCTCAGAGGTGGTATGATGGCCACATGAGAAGAACATTATTACCAGATAAAGTGCACCCCTACTCGTCAGTTAAGGTGGGTTTGTCAAACCAAATAGCGCTATCCACAAGTATCACCGGCTCGTTACGAGTTAATAAGTAGTGTACCTATTGGGGACTTACCATTTTCATTATCACTCAACATATCTTATCACTTATGTACAATTGTCCATTCATTAGTACTCATTCTTCAAAGCATAAATATCCACAATTTAATATCATGAATCATTTAGCATTTTAAAAACATAACATGCTTTTCACCCCAAACATTTAAACAAGTAAAACGGGGCTGTGATTACTCACCTTAACGTGTAGACGCGAAGTTGCGCAAGCTTGATTGCTTAATGCCTTACGGGTCTCCTATAAAGTCAAATAAGCTCTATAAGTCCTTCATAGCTACTCAAGGTTAAACTTAACTAATTTAGTCCACCTCTTGTGAAATACCTTTGTTTTAGTATTTAACTTGAAATGAAGAGTTTAACATTGTTCCCATGTTTTAATCATGTATATATATATCTACATAGGGTTATAATAATAAAATCTCATACTCTTTTAAAATGTTTAATCTGGCAGAAACTTTGTACTTCATAAATGGCTATGGAAATATACTTTCTGGAATGGCAAATTTACTCATTTTTTTATATGTAGTACTATACTGAGTTTAGGCTATTTTGACCAAATTTCATAAATTTTGAAGGTGTTTAAGGGGTCCAAATAATTTTTATTAACTTGTGTCATACAGGGCCTAAAACAGATTGCACCCTTCTGTGAAAAACAGACCTTTGGAAGGTCAAAACTCAACATTATGCAGAGTTTTTACATGCTCTGGAAACCTAACACATAGAAACATCTCATGGAAAAAGATTCATAAATTTTAGATAAGTTTTGAGGGAGTTATGGCCAAATGAAGTTGCATGTACCAATCTGTCAATCTTGGACAGCTTGACACACTTGACTTGTAAAAATCGTTTGAGTGACCAAAACACCATATATTTTTATGAAACCAATTGAATGTGAAACCTAACTCATATAAGGATCTTCCAGAAGAAAAATGAAGTACTTTTATGCATCCTACAGAAAGTTACATGCAAAACAAAGTGACACAAAAATCTGACAGATCATCTGCTGCACACCAAATTTGTTCTAAGGAGTTGAAAGCTCAAAACTCAATATTTTCGTATGAGACCAGTGGGGTTTGAACCCCAACTCATTAAACTTTACTCCAGAAGAAAAATCAAGGAATTTGGACATGAATTGACCAAGGTATGGTCGTCCAAAGTACATGCAACCAATCTGCCAGGTTCTGGAACTTATAGATTCTCAATAAAATTCAATTTTTTTTTTGGCACTTTAACATCCATAGATGTGGATCCTTTTGCTAGAGGTTCAATCCCCACATCATATGACATGTTTTTAAAAGAAAAATACTTTAAGCTTATAGAGAAAATGTGCATGCAAGGTCAAAATTTCCAGATTCTTATAAAAGAACAAAACCCATATTTTGATGATTTTTTTTTTCTCATTTTTCTCATGTTCATGATGGAAGTTCATAGATTTTCACCATATTATGGACATTTTTCATGTCCTTGGTGTTTTATCTCCCTTCTAGAACAAGAAAATAGTTCATCCATTTGGATGGATTAGAAATGTAGAACAAGGTAGGAAAATGGCATAAAAGGTGCCAAAAGAGCATAAATGACACTTAGTTTAGTGTTCTTACCTTGGGAGGATAATGCAAGTACTTCAAACTTTGAAATTTCGTATTTGAATACTTGTTCTAGGGCTGGAATAATCTGGAGTTGAAGGTTTAAAGTGATGAAGAAGATGGAGAGGACAATTATCTTCAAGAGAGAGAGAGAGAGAGAGGAAGATGGATGGTTTTTCTTCAAATGTTTGAAATGAACAAGAAAATAAACAACAAGGAGGTTTAAGGGGGGGGGGGGGGTGGCCGGCCCCTATATGGGCCCCCAACCCTTGCACAATTTTTTTTTATATAAAAATGAGCCCATAACTATGTCCTAAAAAAATCATTTTTATCTAAAATTTTAATTGTAAAATAAGCTTCTAAAATACCTTCTTGTGTTATTATTAAATCTTATAAAAAGAAAGATTTATGTATAAGGTAAAACCCTATATTTTATATAGGTTATATGTTATTTAAGGTATTTTGGCATTTCACAAGGTGTTCCGGTTAGTCTAGGGTCGAAACCGGGTCTTTTAAGCAACTACCGGGAATTTTAGCGATTTTTCGCTTTAATATTTTCTGGATGAGTCCTAATAGGGTGTATTCTCTCTATTAACATTAGTGAGGGCTTAACAGATGTTAACCTGGAAGTTTCGATTTTTGCCGAATGTTACATAAGGGTCTTGAATGGTTGGTTCTGATTGATCCATTATGCCTATTCTGCTGTATAAGTACATGTATACGACTTCTTCCATTTGTGGTGGTGGTGGTTGAGGTAAGGTTCTGCACATAGCATCTAATTGGTTCTTGACTTCTGCCACTCGATCCTCTGAAGATTTTGTCTTTGGATCCAGAACAGGAATATTTGACAGAGGTGTAGTGCTGAAAACCCAGTCTTCTTCTTCAGGCTCTTCATCAGTTTTTCTGTCGAAGGTTGATGCTTGGCCTTTTTCTTCTGCAGTTCTTCAGTTATAACCCCTTTTCCCTTGTCTTTTGCCTTCGACTGTTCTGCTTGTTGAGATGGGGTTGCCTCTGTAGGATTTGACGCTTGAGTCTCAGAGGGATTTGTTGTTGATGTTTCAGTTGGTTTGGGGATTGCCTCTGTTGGTTTTGACACCTGAGTTTCAGAGGGCCTGATTGGTGATTTGGGTTCTGTTGGAGAGATTTCAGGTGTTTTGCTCAGATATTTTCTTTTGTGAGCAATGGTTTTGGTTCTTGGG
Organism: Saussurea involucrata; assembly: GCA_033807775.1. NCBI lineage: Eukaryota > Viridiplantae > Streptophyta > Magnoliopsida > Asterales > Asteraceae > Saussurea > Saussurea involucrata. Next base: position 101,357,508 of record CM066314.1, on the reverse strand, counting down.
TTGGTTTTGGGTGTTGGGGAAGGTAGTTCGTCTTTGGAGGATGTCAGAAGTTGGACCTCTTCTTGGATTTGGACATCTTCTCCAAATACAGAAGGAAATTCCACAGAGGTGGGTGTTGCCTCTGTGGTCTTCTGTTGAACTGCTGTTTTGGGTACTTGGGTTTCTTCAGTAATGGATTCCACAGATATGGTTGTTGTCTCTGTGGTTTTGTTTCTGCTTTGGGTTTCAGATTTTTTAGTAGTAGCATGGGTTTCTTCAGAGATCATTTCCACAGAGGTGGTTGTTGCCTCTGTGGACTGTTGTTTGTTTCCTCCTTAGTTTTGAGTTGGGGGAATTTGGTTCAGGGGTTCTGCGGATACTGGTGGTTTTAGTAGACCTCTGCTTGCAGCTACTTCCCTTTGTTTCTCCCCTTGATTCTCCCCCCCAGGATGATCTGATGAATCGTCAGAATCATCATCAGAGTCATCCTGACCCTTATTTGTTGTACCCTCTGCCCTGCAAGATGTATCTGGTTTCTTTGGTGGAGTTGCACATGCATCTATTAATTTTGCGCATACATCATCACAGAGTCCAAGAAGAGTTTGGAGCTTTGCTACTGTGTTATAGCGCATTCTGCCGACGCTTTCTCTGAAGTCTTTCACGTAATTTGCGTTGACAGTGGTGAAGGCAACGATTACTTCTGTCACTTGGTTGATTACCCCTTGTCCAAGCTCTGTCAGCTGAGCTCTGGTCATGTAGTCAGAAGGCTGCATGGTCTGAGTGTTTCTGATAGTTTGCTCTTGGACCTCTTCTAAGGCCTTCTTTAGTTCTTCAGGTGTAAGGCCCTTAGAAGCAGAGGATTGTTGTTTTAGTTGTTGAAGGAAGTGCTTGACATATTCTTTGAATGCAGAGGTTGCGGCTTTTCCAAATTCAGTTGCTACAGAGGTAGTAGTGGTGGTAGCAGTTGACTTCATCTGGGTTACGGCATTTTGCACCTCTGTGGACAGTTTGTCCATTTTGGTGTTCAGATCAAGAATTGCCCTGGATGATGTTTCTGCAAAAGATTTGAAAGAGCTTTGCAACTCCTTCAATGTATTGTTTACAAAGGTGACAAGGGTTTGGAACTCATCCCTTGATACATGTAAACTAGTTGTAACCTCTGGGGGAACACATTCATCCCCAGAGTGAGTCTCTGTTCCTTAGACACCTTCTTTCGTCCCTATTTTGATGTTGAGGACGGAAGGATTTCCTTCTGATCTTCGAGCAGAAGCATCTAGTACTTCAGACTCTACATAAGTGCTGAGAATGACATTGTGTAGATCCACTCCAGAGGTGGGTACTAGATTATCCTTATGTTGACTCAGAGACTTGTCTAGAGTCTCTCCGTCTTTGTGCACTCTAATCTCCTCTGAAGAGATGTTTGGATCCAGTTGTGTGCGTGTGGCAGAGGAAACAAATTCCTCTGCAAGGATTTCTGTTGTGATCCGGGGCAATAGATCACTTACTACGGATGAATCCTTTAGAGAGGATTCCCCTGGAATGGTTTCCCCGGTTATTAATGGTACGGAGGATGAAAGAATTTCCTCTGTCCGGATGGTTTGGGTTGGGGTCGAGCCGTGCTGCTCTTTTTCAATATTGCCCTCTGCCACTAGACTGGCGGCAATAGAAGTGTGGGTTGCACTGGGAGTTGGTTTTGGTTGTGTGCCTCTATTAATCCAGGCATCTTTTCTTGCTTCTACTTCTGTGAAGCATCCAACCACTTGTTCTCCATCTATGGTCTCAACCTCTGTTGCTACCATATGGGTTGAGACTTCTACCCTAGTCTCCCCTTCTTCTGTTACCTCTTCTTCCCTTGGACCTAGGGAGTCGTACATAGGATGTGTACCAAAAAGTTGTTGTACCTAGGGGTGCGTTACCTGTGTACTGTCAGAGGCAAAAATTACTTGTTTTGGGCTTCTTCTGTGAATATCAAGGCCAGGTTGAAGGAAGGGATTCTGCAGTACCTCTGGGGTCTCAGCCGGATTGTCCTTTGGAGTTTGATCATCATCATCAAGATCAGAATCAACTCCAGAGATTGTGAAATCTGGATCTTCTGTGGCTTCTTCGTTTTAATGTGACAGAGCTTCTGCAGTCCATCCTGCAGTGTCAAGGGTGTTGGCAAATTCAGGGCGTTGAAGGAAGTCAGAGAAATTCCCATGATGTGCATAGTTGAGCGGATTTGGGGATTGCAGCGGGGATTCTTGTGCTACTTCTTCTGTTACCTGTTCCTCTACATCTTCTGCTACTCCTTCTGCAATTGTTTGCATAGGAGACAGAGGTTTCCCAGTTTTCTTCTTGCTCTTTCTTCTCATGGGTTTAGGTGCCCCTTCCTCTGAGGCTTTGGATTGTCTCTTCTTTTTGTGCTTTGGAGGAGAGGGAGGTGCAGATGATCCAACCTCTGTTGCATGAGGTGGAGATTGTTGAGCTTCGACAACAGAAGTTGAAGTACCCTCTGTGGTTTTCCTCTTTGTTTTCTTTTTAGGAGTTGAGGCAGAGTAGATGGATTTCCTCAGAGCAAGGAACTTGGTTTAAACTTCTTCATGCTTCTAGAAAGCCTTAGCCCATTCTTCATTTGTCATTCTTTCAACTACCCTAGTTTTTAAAGGCACACCTAAACGCGGGGGTGTCACAGGGCTCGGTTCTGGAGTCCTATGATCGCGTATGTAAGCTAACCTTAGGGTTTCATTTGTAGCATATCCTAGAAGTCTTGATGGCAGAGGTCTGTAGAAGGGATATCCAACGACGTTCTCAGTTGGAACGTTTTTTGTCATGGCATATATTTTGGCAGTTGGACCTTCTAAAGACCATTTTTCTATAAGGAGTAGGGGCTCCAGAAGTACTCCAAGAAATCGTTGACACTGCAGAGGATGTATAAATGGTTTTGAGCGTTCCTTGGCTTTCTGGGTGGAGATTTTTCTGTCAATGGTATTTATCATTTCTTGCATCATCAAGGTTTGATCTGGACTACCGATTTTGCCAGTGAGGCATCTGTTTAGAACTGAGAAGAGGGTATTCCACAGAGGGGGCAATCGACCTCTTCTGAAGTCGTTCCTTTTTCATAGGGTTGTGTTGTAACCTAACATTTCAACAAATCTACAGAGTTCTTCGTCTGTAGGTGCTTCAGTGTAATTCTTTATACCTAGCATACCTCTGGTTGGAAGACTGAACTCAAGTGAGAACATCGTTCTATTGAACTTGAGTTCCATGTGTTGGGTTTTATCAGGTTTAGAAATGTAGCCCTTGATCTGTCGGTCCGCTGGGTCATATCTGTTGCTTTGCCAAAATTGGTTTAGATATCTTGCTGGTATTTTGCTGACGGTTTTTGTCAACAGGGGGAAGAGGTAATGTTTCTCCAAAATGTGAAGGAGAATGGCATGAGATTCCCCAAAAGTGGTTCTTAAAGGAACAAGATAATAGTTGTTGGGTTTGAGTGGAAGAACACTTTCAAAGTGTTCATTTGCGATGAAGTTTTTCTCATGGGTGGTTGGAGAGAAATTTGCTTCATCGCCGGAGTTATCTTTTTCAAGGTCTGCGGCTATATTTGGATTTTGGGAATGCTCGGATTGAGCAGGTGAGTTTTCTTGAACAGGGGAGTCTTCAGGAATGTTGGAGGATGATGCCATTGTTGTTTATTTTGAAGAAAGAGAATGAAAAATAGGTAGGTTGCATGTTTTGCAAGGTTCGCCGGAGAAGAAGATGAGAGTTCGTAAAGGTTTATGAGGAGTGGTAACTTGGGTTTTATAGTGAGAGGTAATCGGTAGAATCTAAAGAGGTAAATATATGGAAGTGGATAATTTTTGGGGTCCGTACTTGAGTGTGAACGGCGGGTTCAACTTTCCAGGAAAACATGTGCCGTGTACGTCCAATGAAAATGTGACACGTCAGCGGTGTCAGAGCACGACTTGACGTCGTGCGCGGCCCATTTATGCTTGGCGCGTGTGTTTCTTTTCCTCCACATAATTTTCACTCGCAGTAAAATAGCCGTTACTGTTGCTGAATTTCCCCAAGTTTGCAAATGACCGAAGCTCTGTAGAGATAGAGCTCTCTTGTTTGAAACTCTCTTTGTATCCTCTGTTGCTTGCACCTTTACCAAAAACGTTTAAAAAGCATTGGAGAGGATCGATAGATTTATAGAGTAGAAATTTCTTTCACAGAGGTTATGAAGCTCTGTCAGAGCCAGCAGAAGCTCTATGAGAGGAAATTTCTCATAACTAAAAATCTATAAAACTTTTTGATCATCCAAAGTTTTTACTGCTTTATGAACTGTTTTTAGGACATTTTTGAAAATTTTTGTCGTAGAAAACTGTTTTGGAAAAGTTTTTGTGCGTGATGCTCCTTTTTGAGTGTCAAGATTGGTTGACAGAGATTTTTTTTATGGAATGAGCTCTTCGTCCCAAAAGACCTTCTTATGTAACCTTTTGTTCGAGTAAATCCTTAAAGAGAACATTTGAGTTTGATCGGTAGAGTTCTTGTATGAGATTTGTAGTTTATAGAGGATTCTGCATACAGAAGCTCTGTTAAGCTCAGCAGAAGCTCTATTACACTAAAAATCTCATAACAGAAGTCTCGTAAATATTTTTGATCAAAACTTGTTTGGTGTATTTTAAACAATGTTTCTAGGACATATTTTGAAATGTTTGTCCTAGAAAACTGTTTTCAAAAAGGATTTGTTCCGAGATACTTATCTTTTAGCTCTCTCTTGCTCGGTATAATACCTGATTTTTGTGAATCATGAGTGATCACTTCTCTTCTTTGGCTCCCCCTTGAATGATCAACTTCTGTAGATCATTTCAAGGTCTCCTTCTGCTCCCCCTTGATCTATGCTTGGGTCAAAATTTGATAAGTAATGCTTAGGGCATAAGTCAAGTTTCTCAGAGGTTCTATAAAGATTGTCAGAGGTTCTGAGCAATCCTACAGAAGCTTTGTTTTTGTGCAGAACATTCGGTGATTGAGAATTTACATATAGAAATGAAATAAAACAACGGAAACATGTATATACATATTTACAGAAGTTTTAAATTATATACTTACAGAGGTTTTAACTCATGTTTATCATTCCCAACTTACCCACCAAGAAAAGAATTCTTTTCTCATCTAGGGCCTTGGTGAATTAGTCTGCAAGCTGGTACTCTGTAGACACGAAGTGCATTTCGATTGTCCCATATTCAACATGGTGTTTCAGAAAGTGGTAACGGATATCGATATGCTTTGTTTTTGAGTGCTGTACTGGATTGGCAGAGATGGCTATGGCGCTCTTTGAGTCACAGAAGATTGGAATCTTGAATATGATGTGGCCATAGTCCTTAAGCTGAGTTTTCATCCACAGAACCTGGGAGCAACAACTAGCAGCAACAACGTATTCGGCTTCTGCTGTAGATGTGGATACGCAGTTCTGCTTTTTAGAGGTCAAGCTGACTAGTTTACCACCTAGGAATTGACAACTCCCATAGGTACTCTTTCTGTCGAGCTTGCATCCTCCATAATTTGAATCTGTATAAGCTTTAAGAGCAAAACCAGAGTTCTTCGGATACCAGAGGCCAAGATTTTTGGTCCCTTTGAGGTATCTGAAGATCCTCTTTACAGCATTATAATGGGATTCCTTCGGGTTAGCTTGATATCTTGCACAGAGACATGTGGCATGCATTATGTCAGGTCTACTTGCAGTTAAGTATAACATAGACCCAATCATTGCTCTGTAGAGCGTGCACTCTATAGGTATGCCATTTGGATCCGAGTCTAACTTATTTCCTGTGGCCATTGGAGTTCTCATTACATAGGCATCAGAGAGACTGTATTTTGAAAGTATGTCAGAGACATATTTAGCTTGATTTATGAAAATTCCCTTTGATGATTGTTTTACTTGAAGTCCGAGGAAGAAAGTTAATTCTCCCATCATACTCATTTCAAACTTACTCTGCATGAGTTTTTCAAAAAATTTGCACTCTTCTGTATTTGTAGACCCAAAAGTTATGTCGTCCACATATATTTGTACAAGCATAATTTCATCACTTTTTCGTTTATAAAACAAAGTTGTATCCATCGTACCTCTGTCGTAACCATTATCGAGAAGAAAGGTAGAAAGTCTTTCGTACCATGCTCTTGGAGCCTGTTTCAGTCCATACAGAGCTTTGTCGAGGTAGTACACGTATTTTGGGACTTAGAGCTTTCAAACCCTGGTGGCTGTTGGACGTATACTTCTTCTTGGATTTCGCCATTTAGAAAAGCAGATTTTACGTCCATTTGAAATACTTTAAAACCTCTGTGGGTTGCGAAGGCTAATAAGATTCTTATGGCTTCGAGCCGTGCGACAGGGGCAAAAGTTTCATCGTAATCTATGCCTTCTTCTTGGCGATATCCCTTGGCCACCAATTTTGCTTTGTTTCTTATGACCACTCCATCTTCATCCTTGTTATTTCTGAAGACTCATTTAGTCCCTATGGCTTGTTTTCCTCGTGGCAGAGGAACTAAAGTCCAGACTTTGTTTCGTTCAAACTGTAGAAGCTCTTCTTGCATCGCATCTACCCAGTTTGGGTCATCAAGGGCATCAAAGATCCTTTTTGGCTCGATCACACTAATAAAGTTTGTAAAGAAACAAAAGTTAGCAGTGGCATATCTTGTTTTTACCTTTTCAGAAGGTTCGCCGATTATAAGACTTGGAGGATGGCTCTTTGTCCACTTTGTTGTTCTTGGGAGATGGTCATCGATTTCATCAAGTTGATCTTCAGAGGTTTCTAATTGTTGTTCTGGTGTAGCCTCTGTTGTAGATTTTGCTTTCGTGCTTGATCCTACAGATTGTGGAATGATTGGAATGAGTGGCGGTGTTTGTTCCTCTGAGGAAGTATAGACTAAGTCTTCTTGTTCCTCTGTTATTGGTTCCTCTGTGGTTTCTGGAGTTGGTTCTTCAGTAGCTTATGCGGTTGTTTTCCTTGTTGTATCATCTTTTGTTGGCTCCCCCTCGGTATTTGCATCTGTATGATTAACAGAGGAAGATGAATTATTTAAGGGACCAGTTAGAGAGATACCTACCGCGTTCTGGCTGGTAGAAGGTGATTCTCCAGAGGCTCTGACGGCTCCAGCAGAGGGATCAATATCGTTATGGAACATCTCTTGAAATAGAAGATTTAAGTCTTCTTCTCTTGTTTTTGAGATGCCGGAGGATTCCCCTTTTAGGCCGAGTTCTGAACTGATTTGTCCAGAAGTCTTCTGGAAGGTGTCATCAAAAGAAACATTTATGCTTTCTACGATCGTTCGAGACCGCAGAAGATAAACTCTGTAAGCCTTGGAAGTTGCAGAGTATCCTATGAACTTGCCTTCATATGCCTTTACTTCAAACTTTCCTCTTGCTTTTCTATCATTTAAGATGAAGCACTTGCATCCAAATACATGGAAGAATTTGATGTTTGGCCGTCTTTTGTTGATCAAATGATATGGTGTTTTGATGTGTCTCTTTACGATGGTTGATCGATTTTGGGTATAGCAAGCGGTTGATACTGCTTCTGCCCAAAATGTCATTGGTAATCCACATGCGGTTAGCATAGTTCTGGTGGCTTCCACAAGCGTGTGATTCTTTCGTTCGACCACGCCATTCTGTTGTGGGGTGCGTGCATCAGAGAAGTTCTGTGAAATTCCTTCTTCTGTAAGATAGGCTTCAATGACAGAGTTTTTGAATTTTGTGCCATTGTCGCTTCTCAGTTTCTGAATCTTGCACTCATACAGAACTTGGATTCTTTTCATTAAATTTATCAAAATGTTTGGAACATCTGATTTCTTTCTGCAAATTCAACCCTTGTAAATCTTGAGAATTCATCGATCAAAACAAGCAGATATTTCTTGCCACCTAGAGTCTGTGTAAATATTAGACCGCAGAGGTCAACATGTAGCATGTACAGAGGTCTAGGGCAAGATACATCAGTTTTGCCTTTATGGGAAGCGCTTTTGAGTTTTCCCATTTCACAGGCAGAGCATAAATGATCTTTATTAAATTTAACGTTTGGTCGACCTTTGACTAGATCAAGTTTTACAAGTTTATCAAGAGTATGAAAGTTTAAATGGCAGAACCTGTTGTGCCATAACCAGGCTTCTTCGCTTTTGCATGCAACAAGGCAGATTTTGTCTTTCTTGTTCTTTGCATTGAAGTTCATGAGATATAGATCTCCTCTTCTTTCGGCTCGCAGAAGTTCAAGTCCTGTGTCCTCGCTTTGTAGAGAGCAAAAGGTTCTTTTGAACATTACGTTGAATCCCGTATCGCAGAGTTGACTAACACTGAGAAGATTGTGTTTAAGGCCATCAACATATGCAACTTTGCATACGGTTATATTTTCCTTCTTTATGACTCCGTAGCCTTCGATGTACCCCTTTTTATTGTCTCCAAAGGTCACAGATCCACCATCGTTCTTTTCTTTGTATGTGGATAGAAGACCTCTGTCGCCAGTCATGTGCCTCGAGCATCCGGAGTCTAGATACCAGATTGGCACATACTGCTTCTGCAAGACAATTATAGAGTTTTAGGTACCCATATCCACATGGGTCCAGTTTTGTCAGGGTCTTTGTTTTAGCTTCTGTTGAAGAAGCATTTTGTTTGTTCTTACCCTTGGATTTATCTTTTGCTTTGGGTACAGAGAGAAGACAGTGTGGACTTTTGAAATGTTGGTTTATTTTAAACATAAGATCAAAGCAATGACAGTATTGAATGTGCGAAGAGATTTGCTTGAACTTTTCATTAAGTACATTAAATGGGGGCACAGAGGCATTACAATTTATCCTAGCATTAGACTTTCTATTACAAGAAGGTTTATGTAGGCTAGATCGTTGTTTGAAAATTCCGTTGTTGAGTGCGGCCTTCTGTGTTCCCCTTCTGTGGTGAACTTATGTAGATTACACTGTCACAGAAGAAAAAGATTTGTTAATTTTAGTCCATTTACCCTTCTGTTGCCATGTTAGTTTTTCTTTAACAGGTGTTAAGGGTTTTAAAATCTTTAAACTCATTGAAATTTGAGTGGACATTAACTTCTGTTGTTTAAAATTTTCAAGCTCAAGAGAGGTTTTGGCTTGTATGCACATATTCAAAAAGTCTGGACAGGTAGGAATTCCAGTGATTTTCTCCTTGGGAGGAATAGTTCTGTTAAGAACTTCAGAGGTTTGTTTAAAAACCTCTGTGTGTAAAGCCCGTATCCCGGTATGTAATTTATTAGTATTAATTCTTTTTCTAAAAAGTTTTATTTAACGTGGTTTCCGTTAGCGGGGTTAGACGAATTGGATCTAATCGTTAAAAATGTCGGAATTTTGGTTAGTTGCGAGAAGGTTTTTAGTTGAGGGGCCATTTGTGTCAAGGGCCAAAACACTTAATGGTTTCGGCCCATGCAATTCATAACCAAAACCCTTTGTTTTGTTTTTGTTGAATTTGGTGTCGTGACTCACAAGAAAAGAAGGATGGAGAATTGCAAAACAACCCTACGGCTCCTTCTTCTCCCCCTTCCCGTTCGTTGTCGCCGGCCGGAAAAGAGAAGAGAGAGAGAGAGAAACCGAGAGGGTTAGAGAGAGAGACCGAGAGAGAGAGGAAGCGTGGGTGGAGAGGAGGAAGAAGGAGGTCGCCGGCGTAGGAGAACCACCGTCGGTTTCGGTGTGGTTACCGTCGTGTCGTCGCCGTCTCGAGGTAAGAATCTAACCCGTTTTCTTTCCCCGTTGTCTTTTCGATCGCAAAACCACCACCACCACCGCCGCAGCCACAGCTGCCGGCGGTGGGGCCGCCGCTGCGTGCCGCCGGGCGGCGGCAGGAGGAGTGTGCACGTGTGCGGGTGTGTGGGTGTGTGCGGGTATGAGGTTGCGGGTAAGTCGGGGTGTACGTTTTGGTGTGGTTTCGCCGGAAGCTTTTAACCGCCGCCGCCGCCAACGGCCGCCATTGCCGGAGGTGGCAGAGGGTGGTGCACAGGCTGCTCAGCCCTTTTAATCTTAATCAATAAGTCACAGCTAGTTCCAGGTCTGAATGCTTAAGGCATGGCTTAATGGGTTAAGAATTAAGTTAAGCTTCTTTTGTCATTTCATGTGAAAACGTTTTTCTGCCACTGTTTTGCGACGACCATAACTTTTCCGTCGTAGCTCGGATTGAGGCGAATCCGGTGCCCACGGTTTACATTCTGTGCCGGACACAGTTTTCGTGTTTTAGCGGAAGTCCGGTTCGGCCTCTAGCTAGGCGTAATTTGTCTGTTTATACAGCAGGTCCGGATTTGACAGTCCGCGTTCCGTTTTAAAAGTCACAGTTTCTGCCACTGTTTTGGGAAAGCCATAACTTTTTATAGGAACGTCGTATTGGGGTGAAACCAGTGCCAAAAGCTTCCATTCTGAGTCTAGTAAATTTCTTATGTTTTGCGGAAAAACCAGTTCGGACCATAGCTAGTGTCAAACTGCTGTTTTGTACTGAAAGGTACTGTTTTTCGCTGTGCAGCAGATTGGTTTTGTAAAATTCATATTAAATTGTAGAAAAATCGTTAGAGCGCGTGCGATATGTCCCTGGAACCCTAAGACATGGGACTTTGTGATTATGGAATAATATTTCTGGATTTATCAGTTTATAAGGGGTTAAACAGGTCCCGAATAGACCTGTGTTTTTAGAGTAAAAGCTGGAATGTGTAATTTATAATTTAGTAGTCGTGGTTTTGGGTTGGGGCTTCACGTTGACATTTGTTAACACGTATTTAGGTGGGAAAAAGTGAGTGAAGTTGGCCGGCTTGTGTTGCGGTTGCGGATACTTGCGTTGCTTTAAGGTGAGTTCTCTCACTGTGTAGTTAGGGGTTGTATGCATGTCATAGTAGTTTGTATGTACTACTATCTTTGTGGTGTGAACTAGTTGATTGTGGTGTGTAATATTTGATTGGTTTAAATGCTTAGTATAAATGTGTTACATTACAACTCGGTGGGACCGAGGAAGTGGAAAGAAACGTTGTGGGAACTCGGTGTGACGAGTGTGTTACATTACAACTCGGTGGGACCGAGGGCTCGGTGGGACCGAGGAAGTGGAAAGAAACGTTGTGGGAACTCGGTGTGACGAGTGTGGTACATTACAACTCGGTGGGACCGAGGGCTCGGTGGGACCGAGGGCTCGGTAGGACCGAGGTGTTGGATACATAATTACTTGTAGATGTTTACTCGTTTTATGTAACTGTGGTGTTGTTGCTTATGTGCGGATAGGGGTGATGTGTATATAATTCCTATCTGCGCATTTGATGGAATTCACTAAGCTTCGTGCTTACCCCTTCCCAATATCTTATGATTTCAGGTGCGAGTAGCAGTCGGGCATGACGGTACACACGGGCGCAAGGCGAAGGCTGTTTAAGTTTAGCTTTTTAAATGGGGATTTAATTATATAACTTTTCCGCTGTTTAAATTTCATTTGACGGTTTTAATTAACGACGTTTATTTTTATTGTAATGGGATTTGTTGACTTATGGTTTGATTGTAACGAAATGCATTATTTTTAAAATTTTAAATTCCTTGTAATTTTTGGGACGTTACAACTTGGTATCAGAGCACAGCTTGAGTGAATCAAACACATCTCGGTGTGTTTGGTCTCAAGTTGCGGCTAGGGAATTACAAATTCTTTTACTAAAATCTTTTTTGAATAAAAGAAAAAAGGAAAAAACCCGTTTGGGAAACGGTGATTGAGGGCGCAGTGTGTACAGTCAGCTGACGCTAAGTGGGAAGGTACAGTACTTAGTGTATTTATTGCTTTCTAGATCATAGGGTATGCATGCTAGACTGCTTATGTGGTTTACACTGTACTGTATGATGTTGCTTGCTAGTAGGAATCGATGCTAGTTATAGTAGGTTGTTAAGTGAAGGCCCTATAGGTTGTATGCAGTAGGAATCATATAGCCTTAGAATATTTGATTTAGTTCTATTGCGCAGCTCTTGTTTGAGTCCAACCGTTCTAGGATAGAATCTTGTATTCGAATGTCTATTTGATTCACGCTGCATGCGACTGGGTATTCGCGAGGCAACTCATTATGGCTAATAGGGATTCCGTTGTAGCAAGGGTAGTGGGATGAGATGAAATTCCTAGTGAGCTGGGAAGAGTGTTTACATATGAGTATGTATGCTAGATTGCTTTCTAGTACGTAGGAGTATGTATGCTAGATTGCTTGGTGCTTATTACACTGTACTGCATGTTTGTTGCTTGCTAATAGGAGTTTATGCCAACCTTGATAGGGTGTTAAGTGAATGCACTATAGGTTGTATGTGGTAGGAACCGAATAGCCTTAGAATGTCGGATTTAGTTCTATTGCGCAGCTCTTGTTTGAGTCCAACCGTTGTAGGATAGAATCTTATATTCGAATGTCTATCTGGTTTCCACTGTATACGACTGTGCGTTTACGAGGCGACTCGTCAGGGCTAGTGGGGATTTCGTCATAGCAAGGGTAGTGGAGTTGGGTGGAATTCCTAGGGATCTAGGAAGAGTGTGTACATATGCCGGTGCGGGCATATGTGTGTAGTTATCGGCGAGAAACTACTTGGACCCATCGGATGGAACTCGGAACGAGTGGTGATAGGTGTGGAAGGTAGTAGTAGAGCTCCTACTATCGGAAACACAGGATCAATGCTCGAGTCGGGGAAAGTCACGAGGAATCCAAGGAGTTGAGCGTGAGCGTTGTTAGTGTGAGTTATTATGTGCTAATAACTCGTTGTAATATCTACCCTGAATAGCCATCACAAGGAGGAACGACTATAGTAAACCTACTAGTACAGGTGTGTACTTGATTTGCTTTGATGGGATGATCGTTGGGGTAGTGACGAAGGTTATAAATTAGTAGTCGTTGGAATAAAAAGACGATTCTAGTATTAATCACTTGTAGTGAGCGTTTGGGTCGTAGTATAGGACGGCTAGGCTGTCCACTTGTGGATGAGGTTGCTGATGTAATAGTTGTTTTAAGTAGACCGTTTCGGGTCAAGATTGATGATTGTGCTAGAATCATAGGCTTTTAGAGCCGACTTTGATTTGAGGAAAAATCGTAGGGATTATTTGGCGTAAGTTCCCAACTTGCCTAAGAGGTTTAAATGTCCGGATGACGTTAGTGGACCGGAGAGATTTGGAGGAGTAGGAGTCGAGGCGTAGAATGCCGACTAAGTCATGCACAAAGTTTGATTTTGAAATAGATTGCATTAACAAATTCTTGTGTTTCAAATCAATTTATGGATGGTGTTTTGGAATTTTGGGAAATGTTCAGCACACACACAAGATTTTGAAATATGGTTTTGAAAGTGTATGAAATCGTTTTATCACGGAAGTGCAAACTTTGTTAGAATTTGTATCATTTCGTTATTTTTCCAACGGTTCTTTCGGGTAAGATGATCTCCGTGTTTTGTGGTGTTTAAAATGTTGGGCAAGTGACTACGGCTTGTGACTTTAACATTGGAACTCCTCCACATATGTTAGAGTTGAGACGAAAAGTTACATTCCACGATGTCTGTATAAAGCTATTTGAGTGGTTTGGTTAAAATAAGTTTTGTTTTACGGCATGTTGAGTAGTGTGGGTTTAATTTCACGAGGTGCATATCTTATTTGTTTATGTGACCATTTGGGGAAATCTTGGAAATCAATTTAAAGAACCCCACCTTTTGAGATTTTATGAGGTTTTAGTCGATATTTGCAAATGATGGAAACGGATTGATTTCTATCTTTATGTTTGAAACTTGCACGAGACCGTTGTGTTTTATCAAAAATATATTTGTAAACCGTTTAACCGTTTAGTATGACTAGCCGACGCGCGTAAAAATTTGTTGGTGAACCCTGTGCCACGACATCTTATGTTTAAAAAGAGAAATTTTGGGGTCAAGTGTCGTGGAACTGATTTTGAAATTATGTGCACACTTTTGTCGCACCCGGTGTAAGGTCGAGCGGTTACTTTGAGTACGTGTCATGAGTCAATCCATACTAGAACCGTGACGGTCCGTTTTTTTTTAAGAAATTATTCATTACGCTTTGTGTTTTGTAAGTAAACTGAACGGAAATGGAATGATTTTCAACATGATTTTACTGTGTGAGATGAGCGTGTCCATTTTTGCGTAACTACCGACCTGGTAGTAGTAGTTTTATTGCATACGGTCTTTTTGAAATGAAAATCTTGACGTTGAAAATATTTTGTAAATGATTTTGTAAACCATTTGGGAAATGCGCTTTTAAGTGTTATGTGTCATTTTGAGAATTTTAAGGGTGTGAGTCCTTTTGGAAAACTCTTTTGCTTAACCCGTGTTGAGTATTTCCATGTTTGGGTGAGTGAGTCATTCCGGGATAGGCATGTTGTTGGTAGACTGTTTTGCATTGAATCCTTGGGCACGTTAGTCAGTCGTTGATAATGGTCGGTTGGGTATCTCGGGGTGGGACCCCGGTATTCATGTGTTATTACCTTGGCTTTCCAGTAGGCACTGGGAGGATATAGTCTTGGGCACTTACCTGGGAGGTAGTTCTGATGTGCCGGGCCTTGAGGCGTTACCTGGGAGGTAGACGTTAAGGTGTATCTTGATACGGTGTAACTAGGCTTCGTAGAGCGAGTGTGGAGGATAAGTAGACGGTGGAAGGTTGGGTATTCCACGCGTATTGGTACTGTAGGCCGAATAGTATCGGTTAAGGGAATGATGCCCTTTGTAATTAAGAGCATAAATGCGCAGTAACCTTTTTGAGGTAAGTATATTTAGGTGTCGACTTTTGGGCTTGAGGCCAAACACCTTTAGTGTAATTGGAGAATTGTAGCCGATTTTAAGGAAATTATGTTGATGGTAGTAGTAACCCTGAGATGTTTGCTTGTGGTGAATGGTTATGGAGGAATGACCTTCGTGGGTGATTATAGATTTACCGGGTTGATGGTTCAGGTGAAATAAAGTTTGGGAGTCTATTAGAGCTCGTGGAAGTTAATCGACAGTTAATGGTATGAATGATCGGATCCGAGTATCCAGTTGGGTATATTGGTGGGCAACTTTAGAATGGTTAGAGCTTGAGATTTGACTCGGGATGTATGGAATATCTAAGGTTGGGGGACAACCGAAGTCGCTTGGCTAGGAATGATTCCAATTGTTGGGGTGTTCTGCCGATCATAATCCCAGTGTCCTAGAATGAGTACGTTAGTTAGAAAAGTATTCGAGAAGTTTTAGAAGGGATTTCAAGTGGACTTGGGAACCTGAGGTTGAGATGAGGGAGAACTATCCGGGGCTATTCGTAGGCAGAGACTTCGAGGACGAAGTCTAATCCAAGTGGGGGAGAGTTGTAAAGCCCGTATCCCGGTATGTAATTTATTAGTATTAATTCTTTTTCTAAAAAGTTTTATTTAACGTGGTTTCCGTTAGCGGGGTTAGACGAATTGGATCTAATCGTTAAAAATGTCGGAATTTTTGTTAGTTGCGAGAAGGTTTTTAGTTGAGGGGCCATTTGTGTCAAGGGCCAAAACACTTAATGGTTTCGGCCCATGCAATTCATAACCAAAACCCTTTGTTTTGTTTTTGTTGAATTTGGTGTCGTGACTCACAAGAAAAGAAGGATGGAGAATTGCAAAACAACCCTACGGCTCCTTCTTCTCCCCCTTCCCGTTCGTTGTCGCCGGCCGGAAAAGAGAAGAGAGAGAGAGAGAAACCGAGAGGGTTAGAGAGAGAGACCGAGAGAGAGAGGAAGCGTGGGTGGAGAGGAGGAGGAAGGAGGTCGCCGGCGTAGGAGAACCACCGTCGGTTTCGGTGTGGTTACCGTCGTGTCGTCGCCGTCTCGAGGTAAGAATCTAACCCGTTTTCTTTCCCCGTTGTCTTTTCGATCGCAAAACCACCACCACCACCGCCGCAGCCACAGCTGCCGGCGGTGGGGCCGCCGCTGCGTGCCGCCGGGCGGCGGCAGGAGGAGTGTGCACGTGTGCGGGTGTGTGGGTGTGTGCGGGTATGAGGTTGCGGGTAAGTCGGGGTGTACGTTTTGGTGTGGTTTCGCCGGAAGCTTTTAACCGCCGCCGCCGCCAACGGCCGCCATTGCCGGAGGTGGCAGAGGGTGGTGCACAGGCTGCTCAGCCCTTTTAATCTTAATCAATAAGTCACAGCTAGTTCCAGGTCTGAATGCTTAAGGCATGGCTTAATGGGTTAAGAATTAAGTTAAGCTTCTTTTGTCATTTCATGTGAAAACGTTTTTCTGCCACTGTTTTGCGACGACCATAACTTTTCCGTCGTAGCTCGGATTGAGGCGAATCCGGTGCCCACGGTTTACATTCTGTGCCGGACACAGTTTTCGTGTTTTAGCGGAAGTCCGGTTCGGCCTCTAGCTAGGCGTAATTTGTCTGTTTATACAGCAGGTCCGGATTTGACAGTCCGCGTTCCGTTTTAAAAGTCACAGTTTCTGCCACTGTTTTGGGAAAGCCATAACTTTTTATAGGAACGTCGTATTGGGGTGAAACCAGTGCCAAAAGCTTCCATTCTGAGTCTAGTAAATTTCTTATGTTTTGCGGAAAAACCAGTTCGGACCATAGCTAGTGTCAAACTGCTGTTTTGTACTGAAAGGTACTGTTTTTCGCTGTGCAGCAGATTGGTTTTGTAAAATTCATATTAAATTGTAGAAAAATCGTTAGAGCGCGTGCGATATGTCCCTGGAACCCTAAGACATGGGACTTTGTGATTATGGAATAATATTTCTGGATTTATCAGTTTATAAGGGGTTAAACAGGTCCCGAATAGACCTGTGTTTTTAGAGTAAAAGCTGGAATGTGTAATTTATAATTTAGTAGTCGTGGTTTTGGGTTGGGGCTTCACGTTGACATTTGTTAACACGTATTTAGGTGGGAAAAAGTGAGTGAAGTTGGCCGGCTTGTGTTGCGGTTGCGGATACTTGCGTTGCTTTAAGGTGAGTTCTCTCACTGTGTAGTTAGGGGTTGTATGCATGTCATAGTAGTTTGTATGTACTACTATCTTTGTGGTGTGAACTAGTTGATTGTGGTGTGTAATATTTGATTGGTTTAAATGCTTAGTATAAATGTGTTACATTACAACTCGGTGGGACCGAGGAAGTGGAAAGAAACGTTGTGGGAACTCGGTGTGACGAGTGTGTTACATTACAACTCGGTGGGACCGAGGGCTCGGTGGGACCGAGGAAGTGGAAAGAAACGTTGTGGGAACTCGGTGTGACGAGTGTGGTACATTACAACTCGGTGGGACCGAGGGCTCGGTGGGACCGAGGGCTCGGTAGGACCGAGGTGTTGGATACATAATTACTTGTAGATGTTTACTCGTTTTATGTAACTGTGGTGTTGTTGCTTATGTGCGGATAGGGGTGATGTGTATATAATTCCTATCTGCGCATTTGATGGAATTCACTAAGCTTCGTGCTTACCCCTTCCCAATATCTTATGATTTCAGGTGCGAGTAGCAGTCGGGCATGACGGTACACACGGGAGCAAGGCGAAGGCTGTTTAAGTTTAGCTTTTTAAATGGGGATTTAATTATATAACTTTTCCGCTGTTTAAATTTCATTTGACGGTTTTAATTAACGACGTTTATTTTTATTGTAATGGGATTTGTTGACTTATGGTTTGATTGTAACGAAATGCATTATTTTTAAAATTTTAAATTCCTTGTAATTTTTGGGACGTTACAACTTGGTATCAGAGCACAGCTTGAGTGAATCAAACACATCTCGGTGTGTTTGGTCTCAAGTTGCGGCTAGGGAATTACAAATTCTTTTACTAAAATCTTTTTTGAATAAAAGAAAAAAGGAAAAAACCCGTTTGGGAAACGGTGATTGAGGGCGCAGTGTGTACAGTCAGCCGACGCTAAGTGGGAAGGTACAGTACTTAGTGTATTTATTGCTTTCTAGATCATAGGGTATGCATGCTAGACTGCTTATGTGGTTTACACTGTACTGTATGATGTTGCTTGCTAGTAGGAATCGATGCTAGTTATAGTAGGTTGTTAAGTGAAGGCCCTATAGGTTGTATGCAGTAGGAATCATATAGCCTTAGAATATTTGATTTAGTTCTATTGCGCAGCTCTTGTTTGAGTCCAACCGTTCTAGGATAGAATCTTGTATTCGAATGTCTATTTGATTCACGCTGCATGCGACTGGGTATTCGCGAGGCAACTCATTATGGCTAATAGGGATTCCGTTGTAGCAAGGGTAGTGGGATGAGATGAAATTCCTAGTGAGCTGGGAAGAGTGTTTACATATGAGTATGTATGCTAGATTGCTTTCTAGTACGTAGGAGTATGTATGCTAGATTGCTTGGTGCTTATTACACTGTACTGCATGTTTGTTGCTTGCTAATAGGAGTTTATGCCAACCTTGATAGGGTGTTAAGTGAATGCACTATAGGTTGTATGTGGTAGGAACCGAATAGCCTTAGAATGTCGGATTTAGTTCTATTGCGCAGCTCTTGTTTGAGTCCAACCGTTGTAGGATAGAATCTTATATTCGAATGTCTATCTGGTTTCCACTGTATACGACTGTGCGTTTACGAGGCGACTCGTCAGGGCTAGTGGGGATTTCGTCATAGCAAGGGTAGTGGAGTTGGGTGGAATTCCTAGGGATCTAGGAAGAGTGTGTACATATGCCGGTGCGGGCATATGTGTGTAGTTATCGGCGAGAAACTACTTGGACCCATCGGATGGAACTCGGAACGAGTGGTGATAGGTGTGGAAGGTAGTAGTAGAGCTCCTACTATCGGAAACACAGGATCAATGCTCGAGTCGGGGAAAGTCACGAGGAATCCAAGGTGTTGAGCGTGAGCGTTGTTAGTGTGAGTTATTATGTGCTAATAACTCGTTGTAATATCTACCCTGAATAGCCATCACAAGGAGGAACGACTATAGTAAACCTACTAGTACAGGTGTGTACTTGATTTGCTTTGATGGGATGATCGTTGGGGTAGTGACGAAGGTTATAAATTAGTAGTCGTTGGAATAAAAGGACGATTCTAGTATTAATCACTTGTAGTGAGCGTTTGGGTCGTAGTATAGGACGGCTAGGCTGTCCACTTGTGGATGAGGTTGCTGATGTAATAGTTGTTTTAAGTAGACCGTTTCGGGTCAAGATTGATGATTGTGCTAGAATCATAGGCTTTTAGAGCCGACTTTGATTTGAGGAAAAATCGTAGGGATTATTTGGCGTAAGTTCCCAACTTGCCTAAGAGGTTTAAATGTCCGGATGACGTTAGTGGACCGGAGAGATTTGGAGGAGTAGGAGTCGAGGCGTAGAATGCCGACTAAGTCATGCACAAAGTTTGATTTTGAAATAGATTGCATTAACAAATTCTTGTGTTTCAAATCAATTTATGGATGGTGTTTTGGAATTTTGGGAAATGTTCAGCACACACACAAGATTTTGAAATATGGTTTTGAAAGTGTATGAAATCGTTTTATCACGGAAGTGCAAACTTTGTTAGAATTTGTATCATTTCGTTATTTTTCCAACGGTTCTTTCGGGTAAGATGATATCCGTGTTTTGTGGTGTTTAAAATGTTGGGCAAGTGACTACGGCTTGTGACTTTAACATTGGAACTCCTCCACATATGTTAGAGTTGAGACGAAAAGTTACATTCCACGATGTCTGTATAAAGCTATTTGAGTGGTTTGGTTAAAATAAGTTTTGTTTTACGGCATGTTGAGTAGTGTGGGTTTAATTTCACGAGGTGCATATCTTATTTGTTTATGTGACCATTTGGGGAAATCTTGGAAATCAATTTAAAGAACCCCACCTTTTGAGATTTTATGAGGTTTTAGTCGATATTTGCAAATGATGGAAACGGATTGATTTCTATCTTTATGTTTGAAACTTGCACGAGACCGTTGTGTTTTATCAAAAATATATTTGTAAACCGTTTAACCGTTTAGTATGACTAGCCGACGCGCGTAAAAATTTGTTGGTGAACCCTGTGCCACGACATCTTATGTTTAAAAAGAGAAATTTTGGGGTCAAGTGTCGTGGAACTGATTTTGAAATTATGTGCACACTTTTGTCGCACCCGGTGTAAGGTCGAGCGGTTACTTTGAGTACGTGTCATGAGTCAATCCATACTAGAACCGTGACGGTCCGTTTTTTTTTAAGAAATTATTCATTACGCTTTGTGTTTTGTAAGTAAACTGAACGGAAATGGAATGATTTTCAACATGATTTTACTGTGTGAGATGAGCGTGTCCATTTTTGCGTAACTACCGACCTGGTAGTAGTAGTTTTATTGCATACGGTCTTTTTGAAATGAAAATCTTGACGTTGAAAATATTTTGTAAATGATTTTGTAAACCATTTGGGAAATGCGCTTTTAAGTGTTATGTGTCATTTTGAGAATTTTAAGGGTGTGAGTCCTTTTGGAAAACTCTTTTGCTTAACCCGTGTTGAGTATTTCCATGTTTGGGTGAGTGAGTCATTCCGGGATAGGCATGTTGTTGGTAGACTGTTTTGCATTGAATCCTTGGGCACGTTAGTCAGTCGTTGATAATGGTCGGTTGGGTATCTCGGGGTGGGACCCCGGTATTCATGTGTTATTACCTTGGCTTTCCAGTAGGCACTGGGAGGATATAGTCTTGGGCACTTACCTGGGAGGTAGTTCTGATGTGCCGGGCCTTGAGGCGTTACCTGGGAGGTAGACGTTAAGGTGTATCTTGATACGGTGTAACTAGGCTTCGTAGAGCGAGTGTGGAGGATAAGTAGACGGTGGAAGGTTGGGTATTCCACGCGTATTGGTACTGTAGGCCGAATAGTATCGGTTAAGGGAATGATGCCCTTTGTAATTAAGAGCATAAATGCGCAGTAACCTTTTTGAGGTAAGTATATTTAGGTGTCGACTTTTGGGCTTGAGGCCAAACACCTTTAGTGTAATTGGAGAATTGTAGCCGATTTTAAGGAAATTATGTTGATGGTAGTAGTAACCCTGAGATGTTTGCTTGTGGTGAATGGTTATGGAGGAATGACCTTCGTGGGTGATTATAGATTTACCGGGTTGATGGTTCAGGTGAAATAAAGTTTGGGAGTCTATTAGAGCTCGTGGAAGTTAATCGACAGTTAATGGTAGGAATGATCGGATCCGAGTATCCAGTTGGGTATATTGGTGGGCAACTTTAGAATGGTTAGAGCTTGAGATTTGACTCGGGATGTATGGAATATCTAAGGTTGGGGGACAACCGAAGTCGCTTGGCTAGGAATGATTCCAATTGTTGGGGTGTTCTGCCGATCATAATCCCAGTGTCCTAGAATGAGTACGTTAGTTAGAAAAGTATTCGAGAAGTTTTAGAAGGGATTTCAAGTGGACTTGGGAACCTGAGGTTGAGATGAGGGAGAACTATCCGGGGCTATTCGTAGGCAGAGACTTCGAGGACGAAGTCTAATCCAAGTGGGGGAGAGTTGTAAAGCCCGTATCCCGGTATGTAATTTATTAGTATTAATTCTTTTTCTAAAAAGTTTTATTTAACGTGGTTTCCGTTAGCGAGGTTAGACGAATTGGATCTAATCGTTAAAAATGTCGGAATTTTGGTTAGTTGTGAGAAGGTTTTTAGTTGAGGGGCCATTTGTGTCAAGGGCCAAAACACTTAATGGTTTCGGCCCATGCAATTCATAACCAAAACCCTTTGTTTTGTTTTTGTTGAATTTGGTGTCGTGACTCACAAGAAAAGAAGGATGGAGAATTGCAAAACAACCCTACGGCTCCTTCTTCTCCCCCTTCCCGTTCGTTGTCGCCGGCCGGAAAAGAGAAGAGAGAGAGAGAGAAACCGAGAGGGTTAGAGAGAGAGACCGAGAGAGAGAGGAAGCGTGGGTGGAGAGGAGGAGGAAGGAGGTCACCGGCGTAGGAGAACCACCGTCGGTTTCGGTGTGGTTACCGTCGTGTCATCGCCGTCTCGAGGTAAGAATCTAACCCGTTTTCTTTCCCCGTTGTCTTTTCGATCGCAAAACCACCACCACCACCGCCGCAGCCACAGCTGCCGGCGGTGGGGCCGCCGCTGCGTGCCGCCGGGCGGCGGCAGGAGGAGTGTGCACGTGTGCGGGTGTGTGGGTGTGTGCGGGTATGAGGTTGCGGGTAAGTCGGGGTGTACGTTTTGGTGTGGTTTCGCCGGAAGCTTTTAACCGCCGCCGCCGCCAACGGCCGCCATTGCCGGAGGTGGCAGAGGGTGGTGCACAGGCTGCTCAGCCCTTTTAATCTTAATCAATAAGTCACAGCTAGTTCCAGGTCTGAATGCTTAAGGCATGGCTTAATGGGTTAAGAATTAAGTTAAGCTTCTTTTGTCATTTCATGTGAAAACGTTTTTCTGCCACTGTTTTGCGACGACCATAACTTTTCCGTCGTAGCTCGGATTGAGGCGAATCCGGTGCCCACGGTTTACATTCTGTGCCGGACACAGTTTTCGTGTTTTAGCGGAAGTCCGGTTCGGCCTCTAGCTAGGCGTAATTTGTCTGTTTATACAGCAGGTCCGGATTTGACAGTCCGCGTTCCGTTTTAAAAGTCACAGTTTCTGCCACTGTTTTGGGAAAGCCATAACTTTTTATAGGAACGTCGTATTGGGGTGAAACCAGTGCCAAAAGCTTCCATTCTGAGTCTAGTAAATTTCTTATGTTTTGCGGAAAAACCAGTTCGGACCATAGCTAGTGTCAAACTGCTGTTTTGTACTGAAAGGTACTGTTTTTCGCTGTGCAGCAGATTGGTTTTGTAAAATTCATATTAAATTGTAGAAAAATCGTTAGAGCGCGTGCGATATGTCCCTGGAACCCTAAGACATGGGACTTTGTGATTATGGAATAATATTTCTGGATTTATCAGTTTATAAGGGGTTAAACAGGTCCCGAATAGACCTGTGTTTTTAGAGTAAAAGCTGGAATGTGTAATTTATAATTTAGTAGTCGTGGTTTTGGGTTGGGGCATCACGTTGACATTTGTTAACACGTATTTAGGTGGGAAAAAGTGAGTGAAGTTGGCCGGCTTGTGTTGCGGTTGCGGATACTTGCGTTGCTTTAAGGTGAGTTCTCTCACTGTGTAGTTAGGGGTTGTATGCATGTCATAGTAGTTTGTATGTACTACTATCTTTGTGGTGTGAACTAGTTGATTGTGGTGTGTAATATTTGATTGGTTTAAATGCTTAGTATAAATGTGTTACATTACAACTCGGTGGGACCGAGGAAGTGGAAAGAAACGTTGTGGGAACTCGGTGTGACGAGTGTGTTACATTACAACTCGGTGGGACCGAGGGCTCGGTGGGACCAAGGAAGTGGAAAGAAACGTTGTGGGAACTCGGTGTGACGAGTGTGGTACATTACAACTCGGTGGGACCGAGGGCTCGGTGGGACCGAGGGCTCGGTAGGACCGAGGTGTTGGATACATAATTACTTGTAGATGTTTACTCGTTTTATGTAACTGTGGTGTTGTTGCTTATGTGCGGATAGGGGTGATGTGTATATAATTCCTATCTGCGCATTTGATGGAATTCACTAAGCTTCGTGCTTACCCCTTCCCAATATCTTATGATTTCAGGTGCGAGTAGCAGTCGGGCATGACGGTACACACGGGCGCAAGGCGAAGGCTGTTTATGTTTAGCTTTTTAAATGGGGATTTAATTATATAACTTTTCCGCTGTTTAAATTTCATTTGACGGTTTTAATTAACGACGTTTATTTTTATTGTAATGGGATTTGTTGACTTATGGTTTGATTGTAACGAAATGCATTATTTTTAAAATTTTAAATTCCTTGTAATTTTTGGGACGTTACACTGTGTCACTAGGTCTGATCTCTGACTTAGAGTCAGTCTCTGATTCGTCAGAGGATGAATCGTCCTCATATACAGAGGTTGAGTCACTTGGTTCTCTTTCGACAGAGGCTGGACTTTCAGAACATGTGTCATACTCACTTTCTTCATTTTCTGATGAACAATCTTCTAAGTTAACATCAATATCTGTTAAGTTTTCTTCAGAGAGATCTTGATTGCTGGAAGATGTACAGAGGTTTTCTTCAGAGATATCAAGTTTTTCTTCTGTAATTCTTGGCTTGAACTCAGGTGCCTCTGCTGATAATTTCTTTTCAGAATTCATTATGTAGACAAATGCAACTTGAGTTTGAGTCTCGGGATTACCAAACTTCAAGATTCCTATCTGATCTTGAATCTACAGATACCTCTTAGGTTTGGATTCTCTTTTGACAGAGATTGAAGGTGACAAATCTGTGTTTTCAAACCACACATTTGTCATCTTCAGAGGTTTCCTCTTGTGAGGTTCCCCAAAGACTTTTTGCCTTTTACTTACAGAGAGAAGATTTGGAAATCCAAGTTTTCTTGTATCTCCAATGTGAAATAGAGAGGACAGAGACTTGTCTCTTTTGGTTCCAGTATAAGGGTCTATATCGCAGAAGCCAATTCCCCGTCTCCCTATTTGTGTGTTTATTTTTTCATACACCTTCTGAGCATCTTGAAATTTCTTAATTTGAAGATCTTTTCTGAGTAAATCTTGACAGAGGATTTCTCTTTCCTTTTGAAAATAATTTTTAAGAGCTAGGATGTTCATTCTGTCGCACTCAACGTCCATTAGTTCTTTAGACTATGTTTTCAAAGAAGAATTAAGTTCATAAATCTTTTCTTTTAAAGGTTTTAACTTTCTCATAGAAGGTGAGCTTTTTCTGAATATTTTCTCATGTCTTTTTCATTTCAGTGTATTCAATGTTAAGTTTAATCAAGTCATCTTCTGCAGTATTAGAGTTAGAGGTAGAAGTGGATACCTCACTGTCGGAGTCGGAGCTGACTTCTGCCATGCCACAAAATAAAGCATTCTTTGTTTCGCCTTCGTCAGAGGATGTTTCTGACTCCCAGATTTCTTTGTTCACCATTAGTGACTTCTGAGCATAGTATTTGTTAATCCAAGATCTATCAAGATTAGAAAGAAATTCTAGAGAGAGAGTAGAGAGAGAAAGTAGATCTTATTATATCGGCTCTCTATGTTTACAAGATATGAGTTATGACCAAAAGCTTACAAAGAAAGTCTAAACAAAGCCTTATATACCCTAAGACTTATTAAGGAAATAAGCTAGCTTTGACTTTCTACACATGACTAAATACATTGACTTTGACTCTATAAATGAATATTAAATCTTGAAGACATATTTGTCCTAACAATCTCCCCCTTGGATTCAAGATTTAAACATTTGAGAACAGCAGTCTTCGGCTTCTTGAATCTTCAAAATCTTCGGTCTTTATCAGGCTTGTCAAAGTCAAATTGTCACAAAATCTTCAGACGGGGAACTGACGGAGATTTTCTTTCTTTGATATGGAGAATATGTTTCTTCACACAAAGCATTTTGATACAATGTAGCGCAAATCTAAGAAAAAGAGATCTTCTTGAGAAACCAAGATGATCAATCGATTTTTCCTAAACTCTTGAAGAATTCTCCCCCTTTTTCTTTCTTTGACTTGAGAACTTCAATCTTCAGTAAGGATATTCACCATATAACACAAGTTTAAGAAAAAGAGATCACAAGATGATCAATCGATTTCTCTTAAACTCTTGAAGAAGAAATCTCCCCCTTCCTTTTCTTTAGACGAAGACTTCTTTAAACAATTCTCCCCCTGTCATGAAATCGAATCTTTGACTTGAGATATCTTTGACATGAAATTGGATTCAACATTTCTCCCCCTTTTTCTTTCTTGAGACGAAGTCTTCTTTAAACATTTCTCCCCCTGTCATGAAATAGAATCTTTGACTTGAAAGCTTTGACATGAAATTGAACTAAACATTTCTCCCCCTTTTTCGATGAAAGTGTGCATCATGATCATCGAAAATCTTCTTCAATTTCAGTCGTGTCTCTGATTCTCACTAACAATCTCCTCCTCAATGAATAACCTTGCTCCCCCTCAAAATAAGAATTCTGGAGCAAATTGTTTTCTCCCCCTGAAGGTATGCATATATTTCATTTAGGCACAGTAGTTGAAATTTTATACAAAGAAAATAAAATTCATTGAACTACGTTTTATAACTACTACCATTTGATCATTTGAAAGCTTTACAAAAGAAATCCAACTTAATGAAATTTAACAGATTTTTCAATCAAATGAATTCAAATGCATGCGTTTGGATTCAAATACCAGACATCATTGCATATCAAGTTAAAAATGTTCAGTTTCAACTCCTTTATTAAATCTATTTGGTGTGCTAGCATGTGAAATATGATCAGCAACAAGCATATGCAATTCTAAAACATATCAGAATACTCTGCTCTACTCACACTATTTGTCCAAAATCAGAATTTTCACAAATTTACAGGTTTATCGCGACTTTGTATTTTCCCCAAGTTTCAACAGATGTGTGCTCATTGGCATCTTTTGATTTTGTGCACATTGGCATATTTTGATTTTATGCTCATTGGCATCTTTTGATTTTGTGCACATTGGCGTCTTTTGATTTTGTGCTCATTGGCATCTTTTGATCAAAAAGTTTATTAAGAATAAGATACACCGTTAAACATGGCATTCTATCTGGTTCTATAGCAGGATTTGGGTCAGCGGATCCCAGACCAGTTGGCCTTAGGTGCTAGGTGACGAGCACCCCTTAGAACTTACTTTCCAAACCAGAAAGGCCACATCGATATATCTTAAATCCATTCGTACCAGTAGGACTTGGCTTTCTATCTGGTTCTATAGCAGGATTTGGGTCAGTCGATCCCAGAACAGTTGGTCTTAGGGACTAGGTGTCGAGCACCCTTTAGGACTTAATCTCCCAAACCAGAAAGGCCACAGGCACAAAATTCAAACTAAATGATTAGATTTAAAACTTAGAGCATCTCAATCACTTGGTTCTAAAACATAGTGCTTTCCCCATATTTTCGTTTCCATCCATCATTCTAACAAAAAGGCTTTTTTAGCATTATATTCAATATAAATTTAGAATCACATAATTTTGAGCATTCAACATAATTTCATTCATGTTTTGCTGATCTTTCGATTTATTTCGGAAGTGAAAGATGAAACAGATGTAACTCAGATAATACAAAAACGCTTGTAAAATCACCCTTGACACACATTTCATTCATTGAATGAAAGTTGAAAAAATTTCACTTCATTGAATTAAATTTGTAAAGATTCAAACATTCAAAGCAGTAGAAATAAAACATAATGCAATGTTACCTTTTACCATTTGTTCCTTGAAATAGAAAGATGTGACAATTAAGGATATCACCTGAGAAGTATGATCATGCGGTAAAAGATTTAACCTGATAAGTACGAGTTCTAAACTGATTTGTTTAGAAGTCTTAGTCTTTGAAGTATGGGTCCTGAACTGAATTGTTCAGAAGCCATAGTCGTTGAAGCACGGGTCCTGAACTGATTTGTCCAGAAACCATTAATTGTGAAATCCGGGTTCTAAACTGATGTGTTTAGAAACAATTTCTCTTTACTCCCCCTTAATGGCACAAGTAATCTTCTTCCGAGAGTTCAACGCTTTGCTTCTAAATCTGCAAAAACAGATTAAGTAGATTTTGGTACCCAACGTGTCTTGGGTCCTGGCTTGTTAAGCGGAGCTCTATAAGAAGGAAAATGATAAGTACCGTACCAATATTGAACATTATCATTTTTAACAAAATCGTTAGTACCACAATAAGAACAACAAAAATTCTTTTGTGCTAACCTGATTAAATGATTTGCAGAATATAATGAATCAGGTTTAGCAAAAGATTTACCTTTTAGGTTAGTGTTCTTTTTGGGAACAGACGATTTTGGTACATCTTTTTCAGGAGTCGTACCTTTTACTCTCCATTGCATGTTGACTTTCTTGAATGAAGGAAGATCAGCAGATTGAAACTTGGAAGAATTATCCACTGAGTGATCATAGAAGAGATTAGACGGACGAATCGGACATTCTGAATAGCTTTTGGATTTGTTGAGAGACTTCACTTTGTCAGATAAATCATTTCGTTTCTTGGTCATCAAATCAAGCTTCTTCTGAATGTCACAATTAACCCTCTTCTCTTTCATAATATCAGTCGATAACACGGCGAAATTCTTTGTGAGCTTTCGTATTTCTTGCTGAAATATCTTCCTTTCAACAGAAAATTCATCTTTAATGCTCCTAGCCTGAAAGTCAGCTCTCTTCATCTTTTCTAGCTCTTGACTTTCTGTATCTAAGTCCTTTTGAAGCTTAGAAATTTTCTTTGACAATTGCATATTCTTCGCTTCAAAGCTTTTCCTTGTCTTTTCATACTCAACCCTTTCCTTCTCCAATTTCTCTTTTTCAAGAAATAAAACCTTCTCAAAATCTGCATTTTGTTTAGAAAGTTTTATGCATCTGAGTTCAAGAGCTTTCTTTTTCTTCATTTTCTTTCTTCTCAGAAATTGAAGTCTTTTCAAGTTCAGAAACTTTATGAGAAAGAGAAAGAATTTGCTTTTCATAGCAATTTTTCTCATTTAACCGATTAGCTCTTTCTTTTCTGAAATCCTCTCTTTCTACTTTAAGCAGCTTTACCATGTCAGACAACTTCTTTGTAAGCTCAATGACTTTTTCCTTAAGATCCTTATTTTCAGCTTCTGACATGTTCTGTTCTGCATCCACTTTTTCAGCTTTCTTTTCTTCTTCCTTTCTCTTAAAAGCAACTTCAGATCCAAGCATTTGCTTTGTTAACTTGTTCCACATAAGCATTGGGTTTTGTTTGAAGCATTCAACGTGTTTGAAGATGTGTTGCGGAAGTCTGTAAAGTGCGAAGATCAAGTTGGATGAAGCTTCTTTGTCGGCTTTCATTCTGTATAATCTTTGCCAGTTCTGATCATTGGACCTTCAGTGAAAGATTTTATCATGTTTTCACCATTTTCTCTACTTTCAATAAAATCGATGAACGAAACTCTCCATAGTTCAAAATCAGATTCTTTGAACAGCACTGGAAGCCGCTTAATGTTTGAAGAATTAATCTGAAAAAAAAATCAAACAATTAACAATTAGCAAATCTCGAAAAATATTCTAAGTCAGAATTTCGCAACAGGAAGAAGCGAGAAGTAAGAAACTCGCAAGCAAAGGTTGCGAAAAGTAAAGAATTTCGCAAGTAACTGTAGCGCAAAGTAGACTTAGAAAATTATGAGAATCTGAGAGACTTCAGTGGGTGGCGAGAAGTTCAGAAATCGCAAAAGAAGGTAGCGAAAAGTTCAAAACTCGCAACAGATGGTTGCGAAATACTTCACAACTCGCAACAGTTAGTTGCGAAATGTTCAGAATTCGCAATAGTTAGTTGCGAAAAATTACACAACTCGTGACCGTTGGTTGCGAAAAGCTTGGCGAGATTCTCACTTCAAAGGGTAACGCAATACTGAGATTAAGCAAGCAAGCAAGTAGCTAAAACTAATTAAGCAAGCAAACAAGTAGGTGAAATTAATTCAAGCAAGCAAGCATGTAGGTGAAATTAATTCGAAGCAAGCAAGCATGTAGCTGAAAATTTATTAAGTCTATTTCTCGCATCAGGCAATTGCGCAAAGTCTAGCGCAAAGCTGCTAAGCAAGCAAGATGCTGAATCAAGCAAACATGTTGGTTGCGCAAAGTCTAGCGAATATGGCTAAGCAAGCAAGCAAGATGCTGAAGCAAGCAAGATGCTGAAGCAAGCAAGCATGTTGGTGAAACAAATATGTTGGTTGCGCAAATCTGATCAAGTGGGTTGCGCAAATTTCTTCAATTGTTGTTGGCACTAGGTTGCTGCACGTAAACACACTCACCAAACAATATTAGATTTTTCAATTTAGGATCAAAACAATATCACAAACAACTTTTTATAAAATCTCAAATAAAAATATGGATCAAAAACTCAGATTTAAAAATTTTATTCAAGAACACTCAAGAACACCTCAACAACACCTTCAACTCAAAAATTTCAAAAATGAATTTTATGCATTAAAACTTGAAATCTTTGATTGAAACATGTCTAAAACTTGTTTTTGGAAACGATTTTGCACAAAAATGGATCAAAACAACAATAAATTGCAAAATCACTCTTCAAAAAAATTCACAGACAAGTTTTCTCAAGAACACAAATTTTTTCTAAATCTTCAAACTGACTCTCAAAAACTTGAAATTAATCAAGCAAAATTTGAAGATTTGTTAAAAAAACAAGTTTCTAACACAAAGATGTAATCCAATTTCACTTAAAATCACTGAATCGAAATCTGATAGAATGATCAGATCGAAATCTGATAGAATGATCAGACCGAAATTGACGAACTGAACAAAAATCTTAAAATCCTTCAAATTGACCTCCAAATCTTTGAAATTAGCCATCTAACCTTGAACAAGAAATGTTCCTCTATCAAAAACGAATCCAAAGAACCAATTCACGAACGAATTCGATCAAAAAACACCAAAATTTGATAAAATCTCAAGAAAACGAGATTTTCTTGAAAAAACAAGAAAATCAATCAAATTTGCTTTGACTTTGACTCTATAAATCAAGATTAAATCTTGAAGACATATTTGTCCTAACAGTATTCAACATTCTTTTTGTAGAAAGTTGCATCCCTCTGGGGGCGATTTGACTTGCTCCTGCATTCGTTGGCAAAGTGATCTGGCTTTCCACAGTTGTATAATCCTTGGTTCTGTGTGGAGTTTCCAGCTCTGTCGTGTGACCTATGTCGGTCACCACTTTTTTTGGTTCGGCACTCATTTTCGTAGTGGCCTAGCTTACCACATTTGTAACACTCTTGAATATGTGGAGTTTTTCGAGCTTTGTTTTCCGACCTCTGTCGGTCATTTCCTCTGTCATTTCTATCACTTGACCTCTGTCGGTCACCACTTCTGTCGTTTGACCCTTCTCTTTCTCGATTATCTCTTTCATATCGTTCATTACCAGATTTCTTCTGGTATCCTCTGCTGAATTCTCTAGTCAAGAGAGCTAAAGATTTAGCTTTCGAGGCCAGGGTCGTTTCTTCTTCTGCTGCTACTTCCTCTTCTTCTTCACTTTCCACCATCATGTTTTTCTTCTTCTTCTCCTTTCTTTCCTCTATTGCTTTTTCTTTCTTTGGTTTCTCTCTAGCCTCTGTAGTCTTACTAACCAATGCAAGAGGTGCAATGATCTGGGCTTTTGCTTGTGCTACCTGAGGCTCTTGTGCTGCCAATGTTCCATAGAGGTCTGATAGAGTCCAAGAATCTAAGTCTTTATTTGTTTGCAAAGACATAGATAACTGAAGCCATTCTTCATTCAGAGACTTTAGGAACATAACGTTGTTTTCTTCAGAGGTTCTGTGGATGCCGAACTTCTTGCACTTGTTTATTAGAGAGTTTAACCTATCATACGTAGTTTGCAGAGATTTGGTTGGTAGAGCTTTAAAGGCATAGTATTCATTTATATATTGAGCTCTGCGGTTCTTCTGGGTTTTGACTCCTCCTTCTAGTTGTTTTTCCAGTTCTTTCCATAGATCATATGCAGATTCACATGCATCCATGGACTTGAAAAGGTCATTTGAAATGGCCATAATCAGAATTCTCTTATTTTTCTAAGCAACTTCGTATTTAGCCTAATCAAGATCAGACCAATTTTCCTGGGTCTTTTGTTTCGTGTGTTCTGGGATTTCAGGTTTGTCGTATGTGCTAGGAACTCGAGGTACAGTTATCATGGGAATGAAAGGAGGGTTACGGATATAATAAACCAATTCTTTGTCAGTACCCTCAAAGAAGTGAATCATTCGAATCTTCCATTGAGGGTATTCTTCTCTAAGAAGAGTGGGAGGTTTGGTTAAGGAACCAGCAGAGAGGAAGTTGTTTGTACTTGTCATTTTATAGAGATAAATTATCCAGAAAAGGGTTTTGACAGCAAACTTTTCAGAGTATGAAGTGGATGCTTCGTATGAAGTTTTTAAGCTTTAAAAGCTTTAAGTTGAGCACTAAAATGGTGTTTTTAACCAGAATAACATATTCTATAAGTTTACCAAAGTTCGAATGAATCGAAAATGGCAGAAAAACAGAAACTGTTTGAATAATATGAAGAATAGGTTAAAAATCCAAGTTTCTACCAAAGATCATAGTTTTAGAGTGGATCCCTTGATATTAAAAATCAAGGTTCGCTCTGATACCAATTGTTGGTTCATGTTTTGCTTAAACAATGATCTTAACTTTCAGTTAGAAGAACACACGATATCAAATAAACAGTATGTAAGAACAGATGAATATCTCCAAGATTACTGTATTTGATATATATTAAGAACACCAAGAACTTCAAAGGATGAAGAAGAAATCTGCAGTTAATGGTGTGTGTGAGTAGTGCAAAGCTTAATGATATATGTGTATTTTCGTGGTATTAAGCTTAATAGAAGAACTCAACATGAGTCTTCTATTTATACTACTTCTAAAGGGGACATACTTTAGACATAAAGGACTGATCTACACTAGACAAGATCGTATGAACAGTAGCAGGTACGATGTTCATTTAATGCGCATGTTCCGATTCTGACAGAGCCCTATCAGAGTTTGACACATGTAGTTGATGTCAGGCCACGACTGGAACAAGTGGATAAACGGATCCTAGAACAGTAGAAAGATATTTGTAAATCCTCTAAGTCTTCAGTATAAACCGCAGAGGCTCTGTCAAGGGTGACAGAGGTTCTGCGGCTCGGTCCTCTGTGAGAAGTACTTCTGTTGATTCTTGCCTTCGGTATTCTTGGGTTCTTCTGCAGAGCCTCTGTGGGTTACTTCTGTACTTAGACTATTTTCACTACTTTCACAAACAGAAAGATTGGGGCTAACAACACCTATGGCTACAAATGTCAAGTTAGATGCTGATCTCTCTGGAGTTTCAGTAGATAACAAGGTTTATAGGGGCATTATTGGTTCTTTACTTTATCTGACTGCAAGTAGACCAGATATCATGTTTTCTATATGTTTCTGTGCTAGATTTCAATCTAATCCAAAAGAATATCATTTGCTGGCTGTTAAAAGGATCTTGAGATATCTTAAAGGTTCACCTGATTTGGGCCTTTGGTATCCAAAAGAAACTGATTTCAAGTTAACTGCCTTTACTGATGTTGATCATGCAGGAAGCAGATTGGACATGAAAAGTACTTCTGGTGCTTGTCACTTTTTGGGGGATAAAATAGTGAGTTGGGCTTCAAAGAAGCAAAATTGTGTGTCCACATCAACTGCCGAGACGGAATATGTAGCTGCTGCTGCTTGCTGTTCTCAAACTCTATGGATGAAAACACAACTCATGGATTATGGCTATCAACTCAACAAGATTCCCATTTATTGTGATTCAGAAAGTGCCATTGTCGTCACTCAGAATCCTGTTTAACACTCAAAAACCAAACATATTGATGTAAGGTATCACTTCATTAAGGATTATGTGGAAAAGGGAACTATATAGATGCATTTTGTGCACACAAACTATCAATTGGCTAATATGTTCACAAAGCCTCTTGATCACAAAAGGTTTAATTTTCTCATATGTAAGATAGGAATGCTTAATCTGACTAATTGATTATATTTGGTATTTCTTAGAAATGAATTTTTTTTAAGTAAGATTTTCTGAGTAGTGTACTCAGAATTCTGACTCTCATACTCAGATGTTCTGAGTCTTGAGTTCAGAACTTCTTAGTCAATACTTCAGAAATCTGACACAAAATTTTTTCTTCTGAATAGGTTACTCAGATCTTCTGACTACCTTTCAGAACTCATTTATGGAAATTCCAAGTGTTTCAATTTGTTGTTAAGTTCTTTCTGTTTTATTTTTTTTCTAATATTCCTTATATCTAGTATGTGTTTGAGTATATGCTTAAGTCAATGGGGAGCATTGATATCTTTCAGAAATCATTCTGAGGTGTTTACAAGGATTGTATTCTTTTCTTATCACTAATCATTCTAAGGGGAACACGCTTTAAATGATAAAATATTTTTCACTTGTTAAAACTACTTCTGAATCCTTAAAAAGGTTTTCAAGGTCAGATGTTAGAATTTAAATGATTTTCAGAAATCTCAAATCATCAAAAGAGGGACAAAATTTTGATGATAAAACAATTTTCTATCTGTTCAAACTACTTCTGTGTGATTAAAAGATTTATTGTATCAGAAGTTGAGATTTAAATGAATTTTGGTCTTAAGGGAATTTCTTCTGAATTGTATACTCATAACTTCTGAGTATGCATTCTCAGAATTCTGAACGTGTTATTCCGAACTTTAACTTGTGTTGATTTCTATCAACTAACACGTGTCAGCATCTTATTCATTTGATCATACCACGTTTCATTTAAAAATCTTTTGTGGTATTTCACAGTGTTAGAAACCGTTATAACTCTGACATAAAGCAACTCTTCACCGTTTAAATCCTTTCAGCTTCGCGGATTTTAAATAGACCTTAGAATCCCTCTTTCAATTTTATTCGAAT
Source organism: Saussurea involucrata (assembly GCA_033807775.1). Lineage (NCBI taxonomy): Eukaryota > Viridiplantae > Streptophyta > Magnoliopsida > Asterales > Asteraceae > Saussurea > Saussurea involucrata. The sequence continues at coordinate 101,323,187 of CM066314.1, read as the reverse complement.
TCTAAGAGTGAAAAGTGAGATACGCAAAATTTCCTGAGTTCTTCGATTCTGTTTCTTTCAATCTTCCATATTCAAATCATGTCTAGTACAAGAAGAAGTAGAACTGTATCATTACACACCGCGAGAACTTTAATGGAATCCTCTTCGGATTTAGATAATGATGAAGTTAGAATGCCTGAGAATATTGTCGCAGAAGAAGAGGCAATATGAGGAAATGTTTTGGGAAATCGAAATGTTGGAGGAAATGAAGAAGATGAACAAATGGCTGAATCTGAGGGTAATGTAGAGGAAGGAAATGCAAATATTGAATACCAACAGAGTGTTGTGAGGTCTGTAATGTCTTCAAGACCTATTTCTTTGGAGAGGATCGTACCTGAAAGTGAATATCTGGATTTGGTAGAAAATAATTGTGTCTTAGTGCTTGATGAAACTAATTTCAAAGAAGAACATAGGATTATAATAGAGTTGTTGAAGTATCGTCCTTTTAAAAAGTGGTTTACTCTGAAGAAAACTGTACCAATACAGTATATTCAATAGTGGTGGAAGAATTTGGAGATACAAGGAAATAAGTTGGTGTCTAATATAGGTGGAGTTTCTATAACTCTGACTGTTAGTTTCATAAGAATCATGTTAAGGTTGCCAGAGAAAGATGATTTAGAGGGAGGATTAGATTTTGAGGATTCACCATTAACAGAAGAAATGTTAGCCGAATTCAGAAGATTGGGATACAATGAGGAATTGAGGAATCTTAGCTCATTCAGAAGGAACAAACTACCACCAATTTGGGCATGTTTCTTTACTATTGTTAACAAATGCCTTGCTGGAAAACACAGTTCACCAGATCAAGCATCAAGGCAAATCTTGCAGATTTTGCATGGGTTAGTGAAGAACAGGCATTATGACTATGCTTCTATCTTATGGGAAGATATGAAGAATATATTTGAAAGAAATCAGAAGGCACTAAGGAGAGAAACAAGAGACAATCCTTTAACATATATACCCTATCAGAGGTATTGGCAGATGGTGATCTGGTATGCAATGAGGCAAGATCCTAATATTCCAAGAAGAGCAAATGAGGAGCATGGGCCAATTTTCTATATGGGTAAAATGATCTCATCCCTTAAACTTGTGAATTTTCCTAATCACAGACCATTGCCAAGGTCACTTATGTCTTACATTCCAGGAGAGAGTGAGATTTTAAAAGCTTATTGTACCTCAATGAGACTTGAACAACCTCAGGTCTCTTCCCATGAGGAAAACCCTGAGAGGAGAGGTGAGGGGTCAAATGCAGTAAGAGAGGGGGACAATGTTCAGGTGGGAGAACATTCTGAGAGAATTGAGAGGGAAATTCTGAGATCTTGGTTAGAAATGAAAGTGAAAAACAGACAGAGAGAGGTGAGGATGAGAGAATGTAACTAGAATTAGAAAACAGAGATAATTCTGAACCAGCTGATCTAAACCGGGCACCCACATCTGCTATTGGTTCACAACCCTTGGTGACCAATATTGAAGAAAACACCATTGAGCCCATGGTCGAACTTGAATTACCCAATCCCAGCCACTTAGAAGCATTTAAACATGCTACTGTTTCATTTCAAACAGGGAAACCATTGCCTACTCATTTGGAGTTTGGTGATAAATCCCAACATATTATTCATCACATTGAGTCTGGATTGCACAGTAACATCCAATTTAGGCCTGAAATTCATTTGAACACAAGCACATCACAGGAAATTCGTTTTCCTATAACAACATCCATAGACATACCTAATATTGGGTGTCAAGGATTGATGGAAGTGCTGGGGAGGTGAACATCTTAAAAGCTTCCTTACACAGTGCATATGTTGTATATGGTGACTCTGTGACACCTACAGGCCATGAGTTCTCTGAACACATGAAAACGGGTTCATCAGTTGTTCCAGGATTACCGTTAGCACCTTCTGAATTTAAAAAGATTCAGAAACAAAATCATGATCTAGGTGAGAAAGTTCAGAACTTGGAAAACACTGTAATTTCCTTGAAAGATGAAGTCAAGGAACTCAGAACAATGTTGGAGAGCAAAGTCAAATTTATTGAACAAAAGGTAGATAGAGTCAAAGAGTCTTTGGAATCTCACAAAAAGGAGATCAAAGATGGGTTATTAGATTTTCTAAAGGAGATTCTGAAAAATATGGAAGATATGAAGTCTTCTCTGATTCAAGCATTCAGTTCAAATCTGGCTAGTGTATCAAGTCCTTTACAAGTCATGCCTTTGTATGTTGCAGTGCCAGAAACTGAATCAACTCAGTCATTAAAAAGAAAGTTTGATGATAATGATTCTCATGATCATCAAAAGGGGGAGAAACGGCAGAAGCAAAGTGCTGAGTTGATAGTTGTTCAATGTTCTAGTTCTGAGGATATGGAGTCAGAAGAAGTGATGGTTGAAAATACTTCTGAAGCAGTTGCTGATATGTTTCTGGAAAGTACTGAAATGGAGATAATGAATACTTCTGAAACTGATATGGTTATTAGTTCTGAAATGGTTATGGCAGATACTTCTGAGGCAAATATGACAAAAAGTTCTGAAATGGATAGATAGGTTTCATGTTCAGATATTATTCCTTACACTGGAGGTGATCTTATTTCTGGAGAAAGAAGGATGAATGATATTCTTATAAGAAGAATGCATAGTGTGTTGATGGATACTCTTCATGGTCAGAATGTTTACAGATGTATCAGAATGGTGAGACCAATTGACTTAATGGGAGAGCATGATTGCACAGTCAGTTATACAAGGAATTTTGAAAAGGATATTGCTGATTATTATTTTGAGGATGTATCAGAAGATCTTGTAAGGGTTGTAGACTTCTTTTTGCCTTCATACACATACAGAAATCCAATTGTTATTCCCAGAATTGATTTTGCCGATTCTTGAAGAACCATTATGTGATTTTATTGTTGAAAAAGATGATACACCACTGGCCAGGAACTATTTATGTGTGATATTTCCTAAAGACAATTATGAGTATCTCTACTGCAAAGAATATGAGTATGTGGATATTGAAAACTTCATTGATGGGTTCATGAATGAGAAAATTCAGATGGTGTATGTTGAAGCTTCAAACAGACTGAGAAAGACTGATGAAAAGTTATTTGTTCAGAAAAAGATTGAAAATGTGTTGGAATTTCAGATAGAAGAGTTTGATGGTCTGAAGTATGTCAACATAGAAGTTCTGAAAGAAGGGAAATTAAAAGTAAGCATGACTAGCTTTGACTTTCACAGACTATTTTTAGATGATCAGATTTTTTTGGTAAAATTCTTTGCAAGCACTGAAGAGACTTGGGTGGAACTTGAATGCAGAAGGATTTTGGGAATATATGTTAGAAACATGCATCTTGTGACAACCGTCAAATTCGTGTTTCAGGTTAGAATTAATCTAAGCATATTCTGTTAGGTCCATGATCTTCATACAATCCAAGTATTGTGTAACAAGATGATGAAGAACATTATTGAAAAGGAAATCTAACCTAGAGAGAACACAAAGTGATTAGAGATCTACATCTTGTATTAATGAATTCACTTGTTACAAACTACAAGTAAAGACCTATTTATAGTCTTCATCACTTGCTACAACAATTAAGCATAAGCCCTTTAACACAACTATTGCTTTACAAAACTTTCTATTATAAAGGACAACTTCAGTGTCCTAACATATTCAATATTTATGTCATTAGTCACACAGTCCAATTTTAGCAGTAAACTCGGTACAGTAAGAAAATTTTATAATTTTTTCCTACAAACCCCTCAAATTTAGAGAATTATCCATAAATCTCATAAAATGCCAACTTAAACAACAATTATCCACAACTATAGTTATATCTTACAACTAAAATTCATTTCAAGCAAAAATGATATTAATACTTCTATCATAAAAGTTTAAAAGTATTGTTTAAAAATTTAAATTTAAAAGAAAAGTTCTGCATGCATGAAATTTAAATCAAAAAGACAAGATTTGACAATTTTTACACAACACATCACCCCCCCCCTCCTATGGCTAGCCCATCCCCTCTCCCCTTTACCCCTTTTATGTTTTCTCTTCTCATTTCCAAGTTCATATGCAAATTCTCTCTCTCTCTCTCTCTAATTTCTCACTCTAACAAATTTTCTCTCTGCTGCTCTCTTATTCTCTCAAGAACACCTTCAAAAACTCATCACATTTCAGCCCCTAACACCTCCATCTTCAAGAGATTCAAGTGTTCAAGGTAAATGCATGTGTGATGGATGAAATCCACACACCCTTCTCTTAATCTTTTGCTTTTTTAAAGTAATTTTTCTTCTTCTTCTACATTTTCTTTAAACTTTTGTTAAGAACCATCTACATACCTCTTAATGTTTGTAGATTTACCACCATAACACTTGCATGTTATTAAAAAGGTGGTAAATCCATGATCAAACCTATGTTAAGATCCAAAATGGGCTCTTAACTTGCATGCATGTAGTTTTCTTAAAAGATCTACACTTTTGATCCCAAAAGTTGTATGAAAAACTCTTTGATTTCACTAAAAACATGTTTAAATCAACATACATGACCCAAAAATATATAATTTTAAGTTGCATGGAGAAGTTCTTGGCATAAACACCCAAGAATCTTCAAAAAGACCCATTTTCAAATTTCTACAAAAGATGAGTTTGGTAGATAGCATGCATGTGGTTTAAATGACTTAAAAATATGTTTTAGAACTGAAAATATCTGTATGTGGATGAGTTAATTCGGATTTCATGCAAGAAGAATAAGAATTTTGATAAAAAGACAAAAGGGATGCACATGCATAAAGCTTAGTTTTGACAGCTTCTGCCAGAGTTCTATCTCTCTCTTAAAAAGCTCATATCTCACTCAATAATACTCCAAAGGAGATGATTCATTTTCTGGAATTTGTTTTTATGAGTTAGGTTTCAATCAAAAAATAAAAGATTTCGTGTACCAAACAGTCTTCACAAAAACAGTGCGCAAACAGCAAAGCTTTCTGTAGTGATTGTACGGTAGGAATTATTTCATGTACCTAATCACCTCTAAAAATTATTAATCTTATATCAAAAGTTTCCTAACATATAAAATTATCTGGACATAAGATATCTTGACCTAACATGCACTGGAAGATATCCAAAAATGGACAGAAAGTGGCACCTAAATCTGGACAGTAAAAGAATAATCTCAAAAGTGGTTTGAAAGAAACTTTGTTTCTATATAATTATTTTATGTTGTAAATATACCACTTTTATGGTATAATCTCAGTTATTTGATGACATGCATATGTCATGTTGAAAAGTAATAAAAATACAAACTCTAAATAAATTTTCAAAAATGGCATTTTATGACGATTTGGATAGTTAGCCTACCGAACTCTTAAGATTAAAACTCACTAGCGACCTTACGTTCGTAGGTTCGGAGTAGGATCACACCGAGGTATTTTGGGGGAGATTCCTGGAATTTCATCGCGCATCAAGTGAGTTATCACAACCCCTTTTAATATTTTATATCTTTTGGGGTGAAAAGCATGTCGTTACTACAATTATTTTACGCACCGGTTGTCTCATTTTTCTTGGAAATACAAATCTTGCTATACTTGCTTTTGCTCTATGGTATGTATGCTTTGTGCATGTTGTAAGATTTTAGAGTTTTCTCTATCATATTAAGTCCTCGTTTAATCTATGTTAACCGTTTAACTCATGTATTGAGCCGTTGGTAATTATGGATAGCGCTATTTGGTTGACACCCCACTCACAAGTCGCGCTTGTTTGAGTGCATAATTATTGTTGTTCATACACATTGTTGATGATAGAACATGCGGAGGGGCGTTCTGTCACATAGGTCGGGTAACGGGCTCCTAGCTTACACATCATACATACAATTACCTTGAGCAAGTGCTTTTACAACCGGTTGCCATATCCATTTGTGCAGATTTAAACTATTTCTATGACAAACCTTATCGTACTCATAAAACCTGTGATCTCACCAACTAGTGCATTAGTTGACCTTTTATTGACATGCTTTTCAGGTGAACGTCTTTAAGGTTGGAACTTAGGAAGGCTATGCGTGTTGAAGCTTTCTATGTTTTTAAAATTATGTTCATTTCCCTTTTGTAAAACGTTTGTAAACGACAATGTTGTACTCTTTTGAATGTAATTTGAATTTCTATGGTTAATGTGATCTTGTAACTTTTGCTATGAAACTTGAGTTTACATCCCGTGTTTCCGCTTAAGCGGGGTGTGATAGATTTGGTATCAGAGCTAAAGGTTATAGAGAATACCGGTTTTCCTTTGGAAAACTGGAACTATAGCCAAAAATGGGAAATAACACTCAAATTACTAAGCATATTGCTAGTATGACTAATTCGGGTATTGCATCATCGGTCTTTAATTAAACAAAGCCTGATCACCTATGTTTAATTAAGGAAAGAGTAATGCTAGACCAGAAATGGATATACTAGGAACATGTCTGTTTTTCTCACTTATTGCCTATAATATGCAATAGTATAGTACGCATAGCCTTTATACTTGCGCGATAGTAACCTTATGCATTCTTACTTCAGTACCACTATGTCGTCATCATCATCATCACACTCTCAACCCTCCTACACGCCGTCGAGCGAGCGGACCTAGGATAGCGAATGAGATCCGTATGATGGACCGAGAGTATCACCGACCCCAGTTCTACCACGACCCACTCCTATAATTGTGCAACCGAACTCTAGAGGGCCGCGTACTAGACTGACCGCTAGGAAGAGTGTTCCCATTCCTAGGCGAGTGTCATTGAGGTCCGATCATCCGGAGGCGCCGGAACCACTGCGAGTCATCATGGGAGTGCCTGTTGGTCGTGCGTCTGGCAGGACCTGGGCGGAGGAGCAGCATTTTCGGGCTATGACGGCGGAGTTGCATAGCTGCCAGACGAGGGTTAGTCACCAAAGCCAGATTGAGACGGAGCTATGTGAGTTGAGTCACCTCTTGACAAGCATGTCGACCGAAGCCCTGGATAGAGCGATGGTAGCTCGGAGGATGGCCTTAAGGGCTGAGATAGCTTGCATAGCCGTGGTGATGTTACTGACGATGTTGGTGCTGTAGGATTGCTTTTTTGGTTTGATAGCATGGAGTCTGTACTCCATATCAGCAAATGTTAAGAAGACCGCATGGTGGAGTATGCGGCATGTCAGCTTCAAGGATGAGCTTGACTTGGTGGAACATTCAAGTCCACACCCGTGGAAGGGAGGTGTTAGAGCATTATTGTATTCAAGATTTACTGTAAAGTCAATGTACTGTATTAGTTGCTAATGCCTTTATACCTTGTATGTTATGGGTATAAATAGGTTTGTCTAGATCATTAGCTAGTAACCTGTTGTGAACCTCTTGTATCATTTGTCATTTACACTTTAGAGATCAAAATATGGATGACAAGTTCTCTCTAGATTCTCTCTCTACATCATTCTTGATTTCTTGCTAGATTTGGGATTTCACATTTGGTATCAGAGCTAAACAGAAAATTCAAGCAGATCAAAGAGAAAATTGAAGATTTTTGACACTGTTCTTGAAGATTTCGGATCACACATCATTCACTATTCATTGAAGATTTCGAATCCTTCTTCATTTACTGTTCATCTAGAATCATCATCTTTTTCATTTTTTGATCTTTTGGATTGATTCTTGACATCATTGCACTCGATTTTCATCCCTGAACATCTTTAATTCAAGGATCTATACCAAAATCTGCACAGAATTTGCAGATCTGATCATTTTATATTTGTTTTTGTTCGAAAACATTTTCTTACTATTTTGGATCATAATCCGATTAAATTGATCGAATTAGGATTTGTGATTAACTAAGAAAGTGTGTGGAATCAAATTTCGAACAAAACTGTGCAAATTTCATAACAATTGATCAAGAATTGAAAAGGTTATGGCTGATTTAGTGTTTTTTAAGTACGAAGTGCAGAATTCGGATCATTCTTGGTGAATTCGGATCATTCATACACAATTCGGATCATTCAAAGGGAATTCGGAGTGTTCTTGGTATCACAAGTATAGAATTCGACTCAAGAAGCTTTCGAATTCATTGAGTTCGAACTCTATTAAGTTCGAATTGAGTTGAATTCGAACCCTGCTAGATTCGAATTGAGAAGTTGTGGATAAATCTAAGTTGGTTTTGATTTACCAAGGATAGAATTCGATCCCTGTTAAGTCCGAATTGGGTGAATTCGAATCCAGTTAAGTCCGAATTGAGTGAATTCGAACCGTGTTAAGTTCGAATTGGGTGAATTCGGATTCAGTTAAGTCCGAATTCAGTGATTTCGAATCCTTCTACATTCGAATTCATTGATTTCGGATCCAACTACATCCGAATTCATTGAGAAAAATTTTTATTCCGAAATTTTTTCTATAGTGTATTTCATACACTGTAAAAGCTTTTCAAGAAAAAATTTAATATAAATTTTTTTGTATAGTGTATTTTCATACACTTTCTGCTTGATCTTCTGAACGATAAATTTCTAGCAATATTTAAAGTTCTAGGTTTTTGGTACTTTTTCATCTAATTTTTTTTGTTAATTTTTTTTCAGGATTTTATCAAGATGTCTGACATACATAATTTAAGTGGGAGAATATGGATTCAGTTAGGAAAAGAGAGAAAATGGACTATTTCTGAAGCTAAAGATGAGATCAAGCGTCTTGAAGGTTTTCTTCATAGATACATAAGACATTCTGATGAAGATGCAAGGAAAAATACAAAGCTCATGTCTCAGAAAGCTTTATTAGAAGACAAAGTCTCTTCTCTTGAATCCGAACTCAAAGATTTGAAGGACAAGACCGTAGTGCTTGAAGTTACTAAAGAGAAAAATAAGTCACCTGAGATCACAACTCATCAAGATAACATAAAGGAGCTTCAAGGGAGTATAAAAGCATTGGAGGAAGAAAATGTTGATCTAAAGAGACAGATTTTAGACTTTTCTTCTTTAAATGCTAAACTTACTAAAAGAATTACTGATCTTGAAGTATATATATTGCAGGTCTTGAAACAAAGAAAGACAAAGACAACTCAAGCCTGCACGATCAAATCGAGAAACTTCAAGAGAAAGTAACAACTCTTCAAAAAGAAAATGCTGATCTGAAGAGCATTGAAGACAAGAAAGAGAAGATTCTTAAAGAAAAGGAAGTAATTTAACTTAATTGTATAAAACTTTCAAAACAAGTTTCTGACTTTGAGAAAGTTTTATTTTTTGAAAAAGAGAAGCTCGAAAAAGAAAGAGTTATTTTTGACACTGAACGAAAATCATTTGAGATCAAAAGTTCTGAACTTTCCGTGAAAATCTCTGAACTAGAAAAAATTTTGGAAAAAGAAAGGAAAGATTTCACGGAAAAGAAAAATCTCTTTGAAAAGGAAAGTAAAACCCTTAAAAAGAAAAATATGGAAATTTTCAAAGAGATTACAGATAAAAGAAAGTTTTTGGAAAAAGATTTTGAATCGGAACGCGAATATTTTGAAGATACGATTCTTAATCTTACCAAAAGATTATCTGGTTTATCAACTGACATTATGAAGGATCAATTGATAAAATCTGATCTCCAAAAGAAATTTGATCTAATTTCTAAAGAGAAAAATGTTTTGATAAACAAAGTCAAAGAACTTGAAGACATCATTTTTAAATGTGATGTCTCAAAGCAGACCAGTCATAATTCTATCTTTCAGACTCCATTTGTTGATTCAAATGATTCTGAATGTTCTTTTAAAACTGCGTCAAGTTCATGTTTTAAAAACATTTCCTCTAAACAATTTAATAGATCAACTGATTTCTCAAAATATCATATTCGTTCAACAAATCTCTTTTATAATCCTCTTCTTGATAAATTAGATAACAAAGCAAAAGTGCCTAAAGATAATACTACCAAACCTGAAGAAGTTCCAGTCTTCAAGAGGGTGAAGATGGAATGGAGAGTCAAAGGCACAACAATTACGAAGAAAGAAGTACCAAAATCATCTGCTTCCACAACAAATGCCAAAAAGAACAATGCACCAAAAGGTAAATCTTTTGTTAAACCTGATTTGGTTTACTCTTTAAATCAATTAATCAGGTTAGCTCAAAAGAAAATTTGTTGTTCTTACTGTGGAACAAATGATTTTGTGCATAAAAATTATACTTCTTTTTGGTACGGTACTTATAGTATTCCTTCAAAGAGATCTACACCTAACCCACTAGGCCCCAAATGCTATTGGGTACCAAAATCTGCTTAATCTGTTTTGTAGGTTCTTCATGTGTTGTACTGATTTGTAGATACATACCACACACATGACTGAAAACAGAAGAGAAGCGGCGTATTTTGTTTGAAGAATATTTGTACCATTAAGGGGTAGCAAAGACCCATGGTTTCTAAACATATCAGTTTAGGACCCGCACTTAAAAGAGATTATGGTTTCTGAATACAACAGTTCAGGACCCGTGCTTAAACGTTTTTTTGGCTTTTGAACATATCAGTTCAAGACCCATGCTTCAACGACTTTTGCTTTTGAACATATCAGTTCAAAACCCGTGCTTCAACGACTATGGCTTCTGAACAATTCAGTTTAGGACCCGTACTTCAAAGACTAAGACTTCTAAACAAATCAGTTTAGAACTCACACTTCTCAGGTAATATCCTTAAATGTTATATCTTTTTACTTCAAGGAACAAGTGATGAAAGGTAACATTGGATTATATTTTTTCTACTGCTTTGAAAACTTGAATCTTTACAAATTTAATTCAATGAGATGAAATTTTCAATTCTCATTCAATGAATTAAATGCGTGCTAAAAGATGATTTTTCAAGAATCTTTGTATTATCTGAGTTAGATTTGCTTCAACTTTCACCTCTGAAATAAATCGAAAGGTAAGGAAAACATGAATGAAATTATGCTGAATGCTCAAAGTTATGTGAATCTGGATATATATAGAATATAATGCTCAAAAAGCCTATATGTCAGAATGATGGATGGAAATGAAAATATGGGAGAAGCACTATGTTTTAGAACCAAGTGATTGAGATAAAATTATTGCATTATCATTTAGTTTGAAAGTTTATGCCTGTGGCCTTTCTGGTTTGGGAGAGTAAGTCCTAAGGGGTGCTCGACACCTAGTCCATAAGATCAACTAATCTGGGATCGGCTGACCCAAATCCTGCAATAGAACCAGATAGAAAGCCATGTTCTACTGGTACAAATGGGTTTAAGATATATCGATGTGGCCTTTCAGGTTTGGGAAATTAAGTTCTAAGGGGTGCTCGACACCTAGCACCTAAGGCCAACTGGTCTGGGATCTGCTAACCCAAATCCTGCTATAGAACCAGATAGAAAGTCATGTTTAACGGTGTATCTTATTCTTACTAAACTTTTTGATTAAAAGATGCCAATGTGCACAAAATCAAAAGATGCCAATGAGCACAAAATCAAAAGATGCCAATGCGCACAAAAGTAAAGATGCCAATGAGCACACATCTTTTGATACTTGGGGAAAATACAAAGTTGCGATAAACCCGCAAATTTGTGAAATTCTGATTTTGGACAAATAGTGTGACTTGAGCAAAGTATTCTTATATGTTTTAGAATTGCATATGCTTGATGCTAATCATATTTCGCATACTAGCACACCAAATAGATTTAATAAAGGGGTTGAAACTGAACATTTTTAACTTGATATACAACGATGACTTGTTCTTGAATCCAAACACATGCATTTGATTTCATTTGATTGAAAAATCTGTTAAATTTCATTAAGCTGAATTTCTTTTGTCCAGTTTTCAAATGATCAAATGTTAGTAGTTATAAAATGTAGTTCAATGAATTTTATTTTCCTTGTATAAATGTTTTCATTAACGCATTGTACTTGAAATATATATCGTTTTTGAAATATATGCATATTTTCAGGGGGAGAAAACAAATTGCTCCATAATTCTTACTTTGAGGGGGAGCAAGGTTATTCTCTAAGGAGGAGATTGTTAGCAATACTCAAAGACACGACTGAAATTGAAAATGGTTTTCGATGATTATGATGCTCACCATCATCGAAAAAGGGGGAGAAAGGTTTAATTTCAATTTCATGTCAAAGAGCTTTCAAATCAAAGATATTTCAAGTCAAAGATTCGTGAACAAAGACTGAAGATTAGGGGGAGAAGGATCATGTGAAGTCCAAATGTTGCTGAATTTGGTTATCTTAGTTCTGAGTGGTTCTCGGAATGCGCTTACACCGAATTTGGTTATCTTAGTTCTGAGTGGTTCTCGGAATGCGCTTACACCTAAAAGTTCAACAATGTGGATGGTTTCACATCTTTCTGATCCAAACTCTAATCGTTTCTGATTCATCTTGTTCCGAATTGATGGTTTTATACAAAGATCGGAATTTCATGTTCAAGACTTGAAGACAATCTGTTGAAGAATTTATCGAAGAAGATTGATTTTTCAAAGAGAAAGACAAAGACTTTTCATGTTTGACTGAAGATTCTTCAAAGCTGAGTTCTTAAAGAATGTCAAAGCATATAGTTCGCCCTGAACTAATGAAGATAAAGATGTTTGAAGATTATCAAGAGCTGAAGACTACTGTCATATTTTTTAAATCTTGAATCCAAAGGGGGACATTGTTAGAGCATTATTGTATTCAAGAATTACTGTAAAGTCAATGTACTGTATTAGTTGCTATCGCCTTTATACCTTGTATGTTATGGGTATAAATAGGTTTGTCTAGATCATTAGCTACTAACCTTTTGTGAACCTCTTGTATCATTTGTCATTTACACTTTAGAGATCAAAATATGGATGACAAGTTCTCTCTAGATTCTCTCTCTACATCATTCTTGATTTCTTGCTAGATTTGGGATTTCACAGGAGGATGCATACAAACTTCCTTGGAAGGAGTTTAAGGAGTTACTCCTTGAAGAATACTGTCCCAAGAGTGAAATTCAGAAGTTGGAGGCTGAATTTTGGGATCTCACCATGGTTGGTTCAGGGATAGACCGATACACCGCTCGTTTTCATGAACTCGCAAAGTTAGTACCCCACATGGTTACCCCAGAGAGCAAAAGGATTGATCGATACTTGTGGGGATTGGCCCCGGAGATCCGAGGGATGGATACGTTGGAAAGAGTATTCAGTGTCTTGAAGTTTAGATGAGAGAGCCTCTTATGCCATAACAAGTTGACATTAGATGAGGCTTTTGAGAAGAAACAGGAGTTCTCAGTGGTTGTTGAGTCCATGTTTATTACATAAACATTTTCCAAACGATAACCGCTGAGAGCTATCTTCTCCTTTTTGTCAGCGACAAAGCAGGATTCCTTAGTAAAGATTACTTAGTTATCCATGTCGCAAAGCTGACTGATACTTAGAAGATTATGCTTCATCCCTTCAACATATGCAACTCTTCTGAGGGTTGTTGTACCATTAGAGAGTACACCAAACCCTTGGGTATGACCTTTTCCATTTCTACTGAAAGTTACAGAGGGACCCTTTTATTCCTTATATTCAGTGAGCAGGTTCTTCTTACCAGTATGTGTTTAGAGCATCCGCTATCGAGATACTAGATACCCTTCTTAACCTGCATTACAATGGAAGATTAGTTTGTCTTGGGTACCCACTTAACCATGTGTGCACACTTGTCAGTGGGGGTAGAAGAGGAGGTGGAAGGTTCAGCAGTCTTCGCAACATTTGAAGATTCAGCTTTGTCAGTCTTTACTTTGGTTAATTTCTTAACCTCAGTGGTCTTTGTTGGTTCCCATTTTGCTTTAAACAAGATTATCAGATCTATTAGTTCAAGTTAATGTTTGATGCGGAATCGTATTTGAAGAACTAACAGATAAGTTTGATAGATTTAGACCAAAATATAAATAAACAATGAACAGGAAATAGTATTTCAAAGTTTACTGAATATATATTAAGAACAGATTTAAGAACAATGAGTAAGAAAAGCTTCAAAATAGATATGACTCTTAAGGTGAATAAGCTTTTTGTGTTCTTATGATGGTCGATTTATATGTTGATGATTGATGATCGATAAGGAAGATCTCAACATGAGTCTTCCTTATATACTACTCTAAAGGGGACCATAAAGCATATGCTACTATTCAGACGGTACTGATGAATAGTTGAACGGATGTCGTGAACAGTTGCAAGAACGGAATGAACAGTAAGACGTGTTGTATTGCATTTAATGCAGCAGCCGTCTATTATGTACTAAGCCCTATTGAGTCCAATCAGAGTTTGACATGTCGACGTTGGACAGGGCATGCTACCATGCAAGTTGATGAATGGGTCCTGTAACAGTAGCAAGATATTATAAATATCTTCAAGTCTTTCAGTGAGGACCACAGAGGCTCTGTAATGAGTTACAGAGGTTCTGCGGTCTGGTCCTCTGTGGAGCAGTCTTTCCTATATTCTGAGATATTGGTCTTCTTTGCGCGTATGACAGAGCTTCTGTAGTGCGCCTCTTTAGCTTCTGTAGATTCTTGATCTTGAGCCCTCGGTAAGTCCGGCAGAGCCTCTGTAAGAGGCTTTCTTCACTTAGCCTATTTTTCACTACTTCTAAATACTTCTATGATTAGGAAGATTGAAGCTAACAATCTCCCCCTAAGTAGTGAAAAATAAAAAATTTAACTTCGAGTTTAGTTAGGCTAAGTTAGATAAGACAGAGGTTAAACAATACCTCGAAGGTTCTTTCATTTAAAAATATGCCAGAGGCATTTTACATTTGAGTAAAATGAAAGATAAACTTTGACTTGGTTTGCAGGGATTGGAGGTCTGAGAATCAGATTTTGGCATCTTTGAAGTCGTCGTAGCTTCTGTTGTCTCTTCCGACTCTTCTGATCTCTTTGTAGAAACTGATGCAAAGTTCTCTTAGGCGGATTGTGGCATCAATCTCTCTGATGAAAGTATCTGCAGCATCTCTATCCATTTTCTCTGTACCTCTGTATTTTACAAGGCTTGTTCTGAACTTGTTCAGAGTACTAGTTGCGTACTTCTGACAGTCCATGCACACAAACAGTTTAACTTCGCCTTGTGGGTTTTGAAATACTAACCCAAACCGTGGTTCTATGATGATTGAGTTAGGTACGGCGTCCGGTGGGCAGCGATCCTCTGGTGGTCGTAAATCCAGATGTTTGAGACCAAGATCCTTTCCCAGCTGGAAATCTATCATGCTGTTGAGCAGAAGCTTTTCCCTCATCGCTTTTCTCAACACTTGATAGGCTCTGGTGTTTCCCTCTGTGTTGTAGTTATCCTTTGTCCATTGCAGAAGATCAGGTAGATCATAAGGATTGATATTTCTTAGGTCAGCATCAGCGAAGGTGGTTTCTGAATTGTCTTCTCTTCTGACTTTGTAAAGATTGTACCTGACCCTTGGATAGGTTATTGTAAAGGAGAATTTGCAGAAGATTACCTTTTTGATCTTGTAGATTGAGAAGACATCTGATTTGGTTCTTGGCTTTGTCCTTGTGAAGATGTTCTCAAATTCTTCTCTGATCCTTGGATCTGTCACATGATCTGTAGGATGATTGGTCTGAAAGGATTGTTTATAGAGGTATTTGTATACCACTTCTTCCATCTCTTCATGTGTTGGACCAGGTTGTGGTACTTGTCTTCTGAGACTCTCCATCTTTTGAACAACTTCTGCAGCTCTACCAGTTAGAAGAATGTCTGACAGAGGCTTCAATCCATATGCCCAGTCAACTTCTTCAGGCTTTGGAGTTTGAAAGGTATCAAACATGCTTTTCATTAATTTTTCTGTAGGCTTGGGCAATGACTTCTTTTTCTTGGGCTCTTCTGTCAGTATTGCTTTGCCCTTATCTTTGGCTTTTGGAGGTGCAGAACCTGTTTCTTCTGTAGGTTTGGAGGTTTGTGCTTCTATTGGCTTGATCGGGGTTGCCTCTGTAGGTTTTGATACTTGTTTTTGAGAGGACTTTTGTGGCGTTGGTTCTGTTGGCTTTCTTTGCTCTGTAACCTCTGTAGGAGGTTCTTTGGTGACTTCTTCTGTAAGCTTGGTTTCTGTGGATTGAGGTATGTCGAATCTTCTTGCCATTTTGAATGCTAATGTGAACCTGTGCCTTTCTTCTTCTCTCTGTGACATTCAACCAGTCATTGTATTTTGCATCTTTTTCAGAATATCAGTAGCAGAGGTCGTTGCTCTTTTTGGTTTGGTGGCAATTGACTTTCTTCTTGGTATGGTTGGGGGTTTTTCTGTTGAAGGACTTTCTTCCAAAATGATTACCACAGGGGTGGTTGTTGCCTCTGTGGGTTGCTGATCAGCTTCTGGAATATTTGTTTCTTCGGGACTTGATTCCACAGAGATGGGTGTTGTCTCTGTGGTCTGTTGAGTTTGTTGTTGATCTAGGATTTGTTCTGGAGGGGTTTGACTGATTGGTTCTGCTGCGATTGGTGGAGTTTGTATTCCTCTGCTCGTAGATTTCTCCCTTGTATTCTCCCCCTCAAGATTATCTGATGGACCAGGATGGTCATCATCAGAATCATCCTGACTCTTATCAGAACTACCCTCTGCTCTGCAAGAAGCTTTGGTTTTCTTCGGTAATTCTGCTCCTGCTGCTATCAACTTTGCACAGACGTCATCACAGAGGCCAAGTAGAGTCGCAAGCTCTGCCTCTGTTTTGAAACGCATTCTGCCAACACTTTTTCTGAAATCCTTGACAAAGTTGGCATTTGCTGTTGTGAAGGAGACAATGAATTCTGTGACCTGGTTTATGACGTTCTGTCCTAGCTCTGTTAGTTGTCCTCTGGTCATGTAGTCTTTTGGCTGCATCATTGTCGTGTTGCGCATTGCCTCTGCTTGTACTTGTTTTAGGGCATTCTGTAGATCTGCAGGAGTAATGCCCTCTGTTCTGTTGGATTGCGTATTCATTTGTTCAAGGAAGTTTTTGACAGAGTCCTTGAACGCAGAAGTTGCATTTGTTTCGATTTCTTGAGCGGCAGAGGTGGCTGTAGCTTTGGCAGTAGTTTCGGCAGAAGACTTCATCGCTGAAATGGCAGATTTCACCTCTGTGGACAGATTGTCCATTTTGGTGTTTAGTTTCAGGATAGCCGTCGATGTTGTCTCTGCAAAAGATTTGAAAGAGCTTTGCAACTCTTTCATTGTTTGGTTCACAGAGGTGACAAGGGTTTGGAACTCATCCCTTGATACTTGTGTTCCTTGTGTAACCTCTATAGGAACACATTCGTCTCCAGAGTGAGTCCCTGTTCCTGGGACACCTTCGTTCACCCTTGTTTGTACGTTGGGGGTGGAAGGATTTCCATCTGATCCTTGAGCAGAAGCATCTAGTGCTTCAGACTCTACAGAAGTTCTATGAATGACATTGTCTAGATCCACTTCAGAGGTGGGTACTAGATTATCCTTCTGTTGACTCGGAGACTTGTCTAGAGTCTCTTCGTCATTGTGCTCACTACTTCTCTCTGAAAGAAGTGTTGGCCCTAGTTGTGTGTGTGTGGCAGAGGAAACGAATTCCCCTGTAGGGTGTTCTGTTGTGATCTGGGGCGATGGATCACGAACTGTAGGTGAGTCTCTCTGAGGAGACTCCCTAGGAATGGATTCCCCGGTTTCTGTGGGCGCAGAAGTCGAAAGAGTGACTTTTGGCTGGTTGGGTTGGGTTTGGATCGAGCTGTGCTGCTCTGTTTCAATAACTCCTTCTGCAGCTAGACCTGCGGAGTTAGATGTGTGGGTTGCACTGGGAGGGGCTGAGGGATTTGTGCCTTCTTCAACTTCGGCATCTTTTTCTTTTCCCTTTTCTTTTTCTCCCATTTTCTCTATGATTTCCTTAACCTTTTCTCTATTCCACTCTGGTGCGTTCTTTTGATTTCGTTCTTTAATAGCTTCCTCTGACATGTCTATTTCCTCTATTTCTACTTCTGCATCTTGGCTTGGACTCTTTCTGTGGACGTCCAATCCTTGTCGAATGAAGGGGTTCTGTAGGATAATAGGTGTCTCACCTGGTTGATTTCTGGGTGTTGTGTCATCTTCTTGCAGATGTGTGTCAATGCCAGAAATTGAGAAATATTGTTCTTATGGGGAGTGGTGGTCGAGAGGTTGTGCCATCCACCCTGCTATATTTAAGGTGTTGGCAATGTTAGGGTTCTGTAGGGAGTCGTTCAGGTCTCCGTGATGAGCAAATCTATCTGGAGATTGATAGGGTGATTGATATTCTTCTGTTGCCATTTCTTCTTCTGTATCTTCTTCTGCAAGTCTTTCTTCTGCGATTTCTTCTTCCTCTGCAATGGTGACCAATTTTTGAAGTGATTTACCATGCTTTTTTTTGGTTCTCCTCCTCTTGGGTTTTGGTGCCGCTTCCTCTGTGATTTTCGATTTTCTTTTCTTCCTCTGTTTTGGGGAAGAGGGAGGAACAGAGGAGCCAATTTATGTGGCATGAGGAGGTGATGGTTGATCTTTTGCAGCGCTTGTAGAGGTGCCTTCTGCAGTTTTTCTTTTCTTTGCTGTTGGAGTAGATGCAGAGGTTTTTGAAGAGGACTTCTTTCCCATGAGTTCTGCACGTTTGGCTATGAAGCTTAGTTGTATAGCCATGTGTTTTTCCAATTTCTGATCTTTTTCTTCTTGAGTGGAAAGAGGTTCTACAACTATTGTTCCTAGGGGGACACCTAAACGCGGGGGTGTCATAGGACTCGGTTTAGGAGTTCTATGTTCGCGTATATACTATTTCTTAAGGGTTTTATTCGAGGCATACTTCAGAAGCTTCTTTGACAGAGGTCTGCAGTGTGAGTAACCATCTATATGATCAGTGGGGACATTTTTGCTCATTGGGAACTGTTTGGGAATTGGTCCTTCCATTGGCCATTTCTGTATCAGCAACAGAGGTTCGAACAATACTCCCAATATTCTTTGGAATTGCAGAGGTGGTAGAAAGTTGGGATCGTTCTCTTTGACCCGTTTGGTGTTGTTCTTTCTGCCGATGGTGTTGATGATCTCTTGCATCATTATCGTCGCGTAATCGAGTGGAAGATCATAGTACACCCCATACATGATGGTTAAGATATGATGCGAGGTCTGGTCAATGCTACCTATCTTCCCTGTCAGGCATCTGTTAAGAATAGAGAACAAGGTGTTCCACAGAGGTGGTAATCTGCCTCTGCTGAAGTCATTTCTCTTCCGTAGTTGTGTGTTGTACCCAAGCATTTCTACGAAGCGACAAAGCTCGTCGTCTGTTGGTTGCTCTGCATATTTCTTCAAACCAAGAAGACCCCTCGTGGGTAGGTTGAACTCAAGTGAGAACATTGTTCTGTTGAACTTGATTTCAAGATGTTCAGATTTGTCAGGTCTTGAAATGTACCCTTTGATAATAGAGTCGTCTTTATCAAATCGGCAGCTCTGCCAAAACTGGTTCAGATATCTGACTGGTATTTTCTTTGGGATTCTTGAGAGTAGAGGGAAGAGGATGTGATTTTCCATTATGTTTAGAAGAATGGCGTGGGCTTCGCCGAAAGCAGTGGGTGAGGGGACCAAATAGCAGTTGTTGGATTTGATTGGTAGTACCTTTTCGAAGTGATCCTTAGCTATGAAGTTTTGCAGATGTGTTGTCGGAGCAAAGTCTGCTGAGTCACCGGAATCTTCTAGTTCAATGTTCTGGGCAGGGTTGGGGTTTTCTGAATGTTCAGAATGAGCCGGTGAATGTTTTGGTGAGGTCGCCGGAGAGTGTGCAGGGGAGATAGCTTGAGAAGATGAAGCCATTTGATACTGAGAATAAGAAACTTGCAGGTTTTTGCAGGGTTTCGCCGGAGAAGAATGAGAGTTTGTAAAAGGTTTATGAGAGGGTAAGCTTGGTTTTTATAGGAGGGTAAAACGGTAGAATTCGAAAGAGTAAAATATATGGCAATGGATTAAAATTTGGAATCCGTACTCGAGTTAGAACGGCGGGTTCAACTTTCCAAAGAAAACGTTTCATGTAAGCCCAATGAAAATGGGACACGTAGGCCATGTCAGAAGATGGCAGGACGTCGTGTGTGGCCCATTAATGCTAGGCGCGTGGGGTTATTCTTAGCCATATGTAATTCATTCTCAGTAAAAGTAACCGTTATTACTCCAGAACTTCTGTACCTTACAGAAGCTCTGTGATCTTGAAAATCTTTGTTGTTTATCCTTTTCATATATCTCATTGTTACCATGACTTCTGTGCGGTTCTTCTTTAACCAAAACATTTGTAAAGGCATTGGAGAGGATAAAATCGGATTTTTGTCAAGAAATTTGCTTCGCAGAGGTTTTGTGGCTCTGTTGGAACTTGCAGAAGTTCTGTGAGGGCCAGCAGAAGCTCTATGAGGTAAAAAATCTCATAACAAAAAATTTATTAAAATTTTTGATCATCCAATTTTTGATTTGGTTTAAGAGATGTTTTTCGGACATATTTGAAAGTTTGTGTCCGAGAAAACTGTTAAAAAAAACGGTTTGTTCGAGAAGGTCATGGTTTGTGTTTTCGGTTTCCGAGATAACATTCCAAAAGATCGACAGAGGGTTAATTTGTGATCACAGAGCATATTTCTTGCAGAACCTCTGTTGAGCTCAGCAGAAGCTCTATGACCTTAAATTTCTCTTAATTCGAATTTTATGAAACTTTTTGAGCTTTTGACTTTTGAAATGTTTATTTAAAGTATATTTAGGACATATTTGACAATTCTTGTCCTAGAAAATTGTTTTCCAAAAACCTTTTGTGCGAGAGACATACCTTTTGGTTCTTCTTTTCTCGGCAGTGATATCTGACTTCTGTCGATATGGAGTCATCGACATTTTTCTTTGGCTTTCCCTTGAAAGTTTTATCTCTTTAGATCATTTCAGGGTTCCCTTCTGCTCCCCCTTGATCTAATCACCTCTGTAGATCAAGTAATTTCCTTTTGCTCCCCCTTGACCTATGCTTGGATCAAAGAATGATATGTTTTGCATAGAACATAGGTCATGTTTTCCAGAGGTTCTATAGGGGTCGTCAGAGGTTCTGAGTTGACTTACAGAAGCTCTGTGATTTTAAGAACTATTTAAGATTGAGAACTTACAAACATAAATAAATTAACTTAAAGCAAAAATAAAGGAAATTTGTACATATTTACAGAAGATAAAGCTATACTTACAGAGGATTGTCACACCATGTTTATCATTCCTAACTTACCCACCAAGAAATTGAATCTTTTCTCGTCTAGTGCTTTGGTGAATAAGTCAGCGAGTTGATATTCTGTTGGCACGAAATGCATTTCAATTGTACCGTATTCAACATGATGTTTCA